>CM039672.1:302130817-306930817 GCA_022496015.1 Hordeum marinum | reverse complement strand
AGAACAAAAAAATAAAATTATGCTCCAAGCAAAAATCATATTATGTGATGAATAAAAATATACCTCCAAGTAAGATATATTGATAGTGTTGAAGACGAAAGAGGGGATGCCTTCCGGGGCATCCCCAAGATTAGACACTTGAGTCTTCCTTAGATATTACCTTGGGGGTGCCTTGGGAATCCCCAAGATTATGTTCTTATCACCCCTTATTCTCCTCATATTGGTATCTCACTCAATACTTGAAAACTTCAATCACACAAAAAATTAACGAAACTTGGTGAGAAGGGTTAGTGTAATAAAGATAGATCATTCACTTAGGTACTGTCAAGACAATATTCATAATTGTTCTGACATGATACCTACTATATACTATCATTCCCACAATTTATATTTCTCAATATAAGCTATAGGAACACTAAAACAAGCAAACTATGCATGCAAAATAGAATCTATCAAAAACAGAACAATATGTAAAGATCTGAATGATAACCATATTTACGTGACTCTAAAAATTCGGAAACATTAGGAAAACTCAAGGAATTTCCATATAAATGTTGTGTAAAAATTTCATAATTGTTTGACGCTCCAGTAAAATCAGATAATTCATATACTGGTTGAAAACCTTTCTGTTTTTGCACAGAATCAAACAAGCAAGTATCCACACTATCCCAAAGGCTTTACTTGGCACTTTATTGAAATAAAACGCACAAATCATGATTAATACAATAGCTTAATCATGTGAACACATAAAAACAGAAGGTAAAAGTGTTGGGTTGTCTCCCAACAAGCGATTTTCTTTAACGCCTTTTAGCTAGGCATGATGATTTCAATGATGCTCGTATAGGAAATACTATCTGAGACATGCAAAAGAGCATCATGAATCACATGATAAGCACATTTAAGTCTAACCCACTTACTATGCATAGGTATTTTGTGAGCAAAAAATCATGGGAACAAGAATCAACTTGCATAGGAAGGCAAAAACAAGCATAACTTCAAAACTTTGAACACATAGAGAGGAAACTTGATATTATTGCAATTCCTACAAGCATATGTTTCTCCCTCATAATAATTTTAAGTAGCATCATTAAGTAATTCCACAATATAAATAGCACATAAAGCATTCTTTTCATGATCTACAAGCATAGAAATTTTACTACTCTCCACACAAGAGAATTTCTTCTCATGACTAATAGTGGGAGTGAAATCAACAAAATAACTATCATGAGGTACTTGATTGACATAACCACTTTGAATATTAAAATCATGATAACAAGTTTTGTGGTTTTCATTACTCTTTATAGCATACGTGTCATCACAATAATCATCATATAGAGGACGCATGCCATCATCATAATAGTTTTGCTCATCAAAACTTGGGGGACTAAAAATATGATATTCATCAAACATAGCATCCCCAAGCTTGTGGCTTTGCATATCATTAGCATCATGAATATTCAAACAATTCATACTAAAAATATTGCAATCATTCTTATCACTCAAAGATTTAGTGCCAAACATTTTAATAACGTCTTCTTCTAACACTTGAGCACAATTTTCCTTTCCATCATGTCCACGAAAGACATTAAAAAGATGAAGCATATGAGGCAACCTCAATTCCATTTTTTGTAGTTTTCTTTTATAAAACCAAACTAGTAAAAAACAATAAACTACAAGATTTGATTGCAAGATCTAAAGATATACCTTCAAACACTCACCTCCCTGGCAACGACGCCAGAAAAGAGCTTGATCTCTACTACACAACCTTGTTCTTGTAGACTCGTGTTGGGCATCCAAGCGCAGAGTTTTGTAGGACAGTGGCAATTTTCCCTCAAGTGGATGACCTAAGGTTTATCAATCCGTGGGAGGTGTAGGATGAAGATGGTCTCTCTCAAACAACCCTGCAACCAAATAACAAAGAGTCTCTTGTGTCCCAAACACACCCAATACAATGGTAAATTGTATATGTGCACTAGTTCGGCGAAGAGATGGTGATACAAGTGCAATATGGATGGTAGATATAGGTTTTTGTAATCTAAAAATATAAAAACAGTAAGGTAAAAATTAGTATACAATGAGCAAAACATTGTATAAATGCTTGGAAACAAATAGTGAACTACTCCCTCCTCGTCATGGAGACCGACGGGATGATGAAGATGGCCTCCGATGATGGTTTGCCCATCCGGCAGGGTGCCGGAACGGGCTCCCGATTGATTTGGGCTCTGGAGGCTTGTGGTAGTAGAACTCCCGATCTAGGTTTCTTTTTGGAGCTTTCTATATTTATAAGAATTTTTTGCGTTGGAATCATGTCATGGGGTGTCACGAGGCGGTGACAAGCCTGCTAGGCACGACCAGGGGGTGGCCGCGCCTGGCAGGCTTGTGACCTCCTCGAGGCTCTTCTGGCCCAACTCCAATGCTTCGAGGGTCTCTTTTGGTCCAGAAAAAATCATACTAAAGTTTCAGCCCATTCTGAGAACTTTTATTTCTGCACAAAAAACGACACCACGGTAGTTCTAATAAAATCATAAGAAAATCATATAGAATTATTGTAAACATGGCATGAATACTTCATAAATTATAGATACGTTGGAGACGTATCAGCTACCATCAAAGGCACACTATAGTAAATACGACTTACCATCCATGACCACCTTGACTTGGCGGACTTCTTCTTCAAAGAACCGCCTATCCACCCGCTCCTTTTTTATCTCATATTTCAGTGTGGGTAGCTTGGTGGCCTGCTCTTTGACTTTCTGCTCAAGGGTCTCGTACTTCGTGCTGGCATCCTTGAGCTCCTGTTGCACCTCCTCCACTCGAGCCTCATGCTTATCGCTCGGAGTTTTTAATGCGGATAGTGCTGCTGCTGCTTGTTCGGCTGCCGCCTTCTCATTTGCGGCCTCCTGCTTCATCTTTTTTAGCTCGACCTTGAGGTTCTCGACCTCCATAGCCGAAGCTGTGTAAGCAATAAATAAATAAATACACTGGGTTACCAGTGTGGATCACTAATGATAGACAGCCCGATATTACAATCCGGCTTACCTTGCGCTCATCGACATCTCATTTAGGCAATCAAGCTCCTCTTTGGAGCTCTTGAGCTTCCGATTTAGCTCGACAAGCTCCACGGCATTTACGGCCGCTGCCAATGACGAGGCCTACAAAAAATAAATAAGAGTTCAGATTCAAACTCCTGAGCCATCAGAACATGACCCTGTGCTAGGTTCTCTTAGGGGCTCTTAGAACAACGCGTGACAAATGGTGCCTTGGGCATCATTAGTCATTCCTGGGTGTTTGACCTCAGTGTTTTTTTTCAAACTCACCTAGGTCTCGGGGGCTACTATATATATAAAGATAGCACAAACTTAATAAAATTAATTTTTTCAGAGTATTACGTGGCTCACCTTTGAAGCCCGTCAAGAGACCATTGAAGGCCTCTTTCAGACCGCTATCAACAGACTGAATTCCTTGCAAGACCGCACACATAAGGGTGCAGTGATCCTCGGATATGGAGGCGCTTGATAGAGCTTCCTCCATCATGACCGGCCACCTAGTCATGGATGGCACCGGTGGTGACCGGCCAACCCGATCTCTGACGGGGTTTGAACCGGTAGCTCTGGAGGCACAATGCGCTCCAGAGATGTCCTTGGAGGGGATTGGACATTCCTCCGCCCTCCCTCCTTAGCGGCCAGGAGAGTTTCCTCCCCTGGTCTTTGGCGGTCGAGGCATTGACCTCGACCATGACATCATCGCTCCCACCGCCTGTGTTCGGCTCTGAAGGGGTCTGGCGCGATGACACCTCTACGGCCTCTTTTGAAGCCCCTGGAGGTGTGGGTGTGATATAGTCCCACTCTCTGCCAGCTCGATGGGTGGAGACTCCACATCCGATATTTGGTCGGTGGGGAGAATGCGTGGTGGGCTGCAGATTAAAAGGCATTCGTCCATTTAAAACATAAAAACTTCACATAAATGACCTAGGGGGTCTTCAGATTCATACCTTTGGGCTGGGGGCTTGACCCTTAGGTTCCTTCGGGGAACCCTCTCAAAGTCCTCGGACTCAGCATTGGAGTCCAAGTTCTCGTCGGCTAGGATTAACCTCAGCCGACACGCCCTCTTCGGGGTAGGAGAAGGTAGATCCTCCATGGTGTCCGGTGTTGCTGCCCTCTTTCTTGTGAGGGGCGGGGGAATAGCCTTCCCCATGTCCTCGTGCTCTTCCTCATGAGTAGAGGAGGCATGGGTTCCCTTGGACATAGTGTCCGGTAGGTCCCTTATGTGGAGGACTTCTCGGTTTTTCTTCTTTTCCTTCTTCTCTGATGCTATGTACGGCACAACAACGAGCATCAATGTCAGAAGATCCGACCCGAGGCCTTTGGGCTGTGGGGCCGGACAGTCCATTTTGACGGCCTTGCTTAGCCACGTTTGTAAATATAAGAGGGAGGTTGTTCAGCTCTTTGTCAGACAACAGGTCCGGAGTATTAAAATTATATCATACCTGGGTAGGAGGTTTACCAGCGCTTAGGCCCAAGTCCTCCTCCTCGGTTGGCCAGCTCTTCTCGGGCTTGAATAATTCTTCCAGAACATCTGGTGGGTAGTGCGTAAGAATCTTTGCACCATAGGCTGGTCCTCGAGCTGATAGGCCCACATTGGGGAGGCCCAGTGCTGGCAGGGAAGAAGACGGCGGTGGAGCACGACCTGGACCACATTGGCCAGCTTGATCTTGGTCACGATCATCGAGGAAATGCGCTTCTACAGCGATTTTACCTCTGTGTCCGACCCCGCTCAAGGCCTTTCTCGAGCCACAAGGTTAACCTCGTAGGAGGTCCAGATCTGAACTCGGCAGGTGCCACCCAGCCCTCGTCCCTTCGTTTGGTGATATAGAACCATTCCTTGTGCCAGATCTTTATTGTATTGATGAAGGTACCATCCTGCCACTTGACGTGGTGGAGCTTACTGACTACCGCCCCTCTATAGTCTGCTTGCTCACCCATGACTATCTTCGGCTTGATATTGTATACTTTGAGCCAGAGGCCGAAGTGTGGCTCGACCCGCAGGAAGGCTTCGCAAACGATAATGAATGTCGAAATATACATAAAAGGGTTCGGGGGAAGATCGTGGAAGTCTAACCCGTAGAAGAACATAAGTGTTGGAAATATGCCCTAGAGGCAATAATAAATTACTCCCTCTGTAAACTAATATAAGAGTGTTTAGATAACTAAAATAATGATCTAAACGCTCTTATATTAGTTTACGGAGGGAGTAGTTATTATTATATTTCCTTTTTCGTGATAATCGTTTATTATCCATGCTATAATTGTATTGATTGGAAACTAAATACATGTGTGGGTATATAGACAACATTATGTCCCTAGTATGCCTCTAGTAGACTAGCTCGTTGATCAAAGATGGTCAAGGTTTCCTAGCCATGGACATGAGATGTCATTTGATAACGGGGTCACATCATTAGGAGAATGATGTGATGGAAAAGACCTAATCTATAAACTTAGCATATGATCATGTTAGTTTATTGCTACAGTTTTCTGCATGTCAAGTATCTGTTCCTATGACCATGAGATCATGCAACTCACTGACACCGGAGGAGTGCCTTGCGTGTATCAAACATCACAATATAATTGGGTGACTATAAAGGTGCTCTACAGGTATCTCCAAGGGTGTCTGTTGGTTTGGCATGGATCAAGACTGGGATTTGTTACTCCGTGTGACAGAGAGGTATCTCGGGGCCCACTCAGTAATACAATATCATGACAATACTTGCAAGCAAAGTGACTAATGTGTTAGCCACATGATCTTGTATTATGGAACAAGTAAAGAGACTTGCCGGTAACGATATTGAACTAGGTATAGAGATACCGACGATCGAATCTCGAGCAAGTAACATACTGAAGAACAAAGGGAGCATTATACAGGATTAACTGAATCCTTGACATAGAGGTTCAACCGATAAAGATGTTCATAGAATATGTAGGAGCTAATATGGGCATCCAGATCCCGCTATTGGTTATTGACCATAGAGGTGTCTCGGTCATGTCTACATAGTTCTCGAACCCACATGGTCTACACACTTAACGTTTGGTGACGATATAAGTATAGTTGAGTTATTATGTTGGTGACCGAAAGTTGTTCGGAGTCCCGGATGAGATCCGGACATGACGAGGAACTCCAGAATAGTTCGGAGGTAAAGATTGATATATGGGACAATAGTGTTTTGTCTCGGGAAGAGTTCCGGAATTCATCGGAATAGTTTTGGATGTTTCCTGAAATGTTCAGGGTACAAGAACACTTTATTTGGGCTAAGGGGTAAAGCCCATGCGGCTTTAGGAAGGTACAAAAGGTGTTTTAGGAAGGCCAGGGGCCAGACGCCAGGGACCCTGGCATTTGGGGCCAGACGCCGAGGACCTTGGTGTCTAGTCCTGGAGTCTGAGGAGGACTCTTGCCTTGCGGGCAAACTGATCTTGAGGAGGATTTTTCTACAAGTTTTGACCCTAGGGCTCAACATATAAATAAAGGGGCGGGGCTAGCACTTGGAACACATCAACAAACCCCAAGCCGTGTGCTGGCAACCCCGTCCCTCTAGTTCATCCCTCGTCAATGTTTCCGTTGTGCTTGGCGAAGCCCTGTAGAGCTTGCTCTTCACCACCACCGTCACCACGCCGTCATGCTACCGGAACTCATCTACTACTTCACCATTGCTCGCTGGATGGAGGAGGTGAAGGCATCATCAAGCCGTACGTGTGTTGAACACGGAGGTGCCGTCCGTTTGGTGCTAGATCGGAAGGACCACGATCAAGATCGCGAGACAGATCGTGATGGGATCGCGGGACGGATCGTGATTGGATCGCGAGATGGATCATGATGGGATCACGGGACGCTCGGCGATTTGGATCGCGAAGATGTTCGACTACATAAACCGCGTTTCTTAGCGCTTTCGCTTAGTGATCTACAAGGGTACGTAGATCCACTCTCCCTCTCATATGTGCTCATCACCATGGATAGATCTTGTGTGCACATAGGATTTTTTTTGTTTTCCATGCAATGTTCCCCAACAGTGGCATCATGAGCTAGGTCTATGTGTAGATGAGATCACGAGTAGAACACAAAGGAGTTTGTGGGTGTTGATGCTTAGATTGCTTCCTCCGTTGGTCGTCTTTTGGTTCAGCGGTATTGTGGGATGAAGCGGCCCGGACCAACCTTACTCATACGCTTATGAGAGACCGGTTCCATCGACTGGCGTGTAACTTCGCTACACAAAGATGACTGGCGGGTGTATTTTTCTCCCACTTTATTTGGATCGGATTTGACAAAGGCGGTCCTTGAGAAGGATGAAAATCAACTATGTATCACCGTTCTGGTTTTTGCATAGGTGAGAATTGTTCTTGCTAGATACCCGTAGCAGCCACGTAAAACTTGCAAAAACAATTAGAGGACTTCTAACTTGTTTTTGCAGGGTATGTTGTGATGTGATGTGGCCAATTATATGATGAGATATATGTGATGTATGAGATGATCATGTATTGTATAGAATATCACGACTTGCATGTCGATGAGTACGGCAACCGGCAGGAGCCATAGGGTTGTCTTTAATTATTGTATGAACTGTGAGTCAATCATTAAGCACTATGTAATGCTTTACTTTATCATTAAGCAGTAGCAATAGTAGTAGAAGCATGGTGGGCATGACAACCCCGATGGAGACACGTTGATGGAGATCAAGATGATGGAGATCATGGTGTCATGCCGGTGACGACGGAGATCATGCCGGTGATTTAAGGATGGAGATCAAAAGCACAAGTTCATGGCCATATGATGTCACTTGTGATTTGCATGCGATGTTAATCCTTTTATGCACCTTGTTTTGCTTAGGACGACAGTAGCATTATAAGGTGATCCCTCACTTAAATTTCAAGATAAATTGTGTTCTCCCCGAGTGTGCACCATTGCGAAAGTTCATCGTGTCGAGACACCACATGATGATCGGGTGTGATAGACTCTACGTTCACATACAACAGGCGCAAGCCAGTGTTGCACGTGCAGAACACTCAGGTTAAACTTGCCGAGCCTAGCATGTACAGACATGGCCTCGAAACACAAGAGACCGAAAGGTCGAACATGAGTCATATAGTAGATATGATCAACATGATGATGTTCATCATTGAAACCACCTCAACTCTAGTGATGATTGGACTTGAGTTGGTGGATTTGGATTATGTGACACTCGAATGACTAGAGGGATGTCAATTTAAGTGGTAGTTCTTAAGTAATATGATTAATTGAACTCATTATCATGAACATATTTAGTAGTGTCTTTGCAAATTATGTTGTAGATTACTAGCTCATGTTGTAGCTCCCTTGAATTTTTATATGTTACTAGAGAAATAGAGTTGAAAGATGATGGTAGCAATATTGCGGACTGGGTCCGTGATCTGAGGATTGTCCTCATTACTGCACAGAAGGCTTATGTCCTTAATGCACTGCTCGGTGCGCCTCCCCCTTTAGCGTCATGTGTAGATGTTGTGAATATCTGTCAGGCACGTTCTGATGACTACTTGATAGTTCAGTGCGTCATGCTTTACGGCTTAGAATTGAGGCTCCAAAACGTTTTGAATGTCACGGAACATATAAGATGTTCTAAGAGCTGAAATTGGGATCTCAGGCTCGTGCCCGTGTTGAGAGATATGAGATCTCCAACAAGATTCTTTGCCTGCAAGATGAAGGATAATAGCTCAATCATTGAGCATGTGCTCAGATTGTTTGGGTGCTACAATCGCTTGAATCGAGTGGGAGTTGATCTTCCAGATAAGATAGTGATTGATATAGTTCTCCAAGTCACTATCACTAAGCTACTAGAACTTGGTGATGAACTATAATTATACCAGGGATGGAAATGATGATCCCTGAGTTATTTGTGATGTTTGACACCGCGAAGGTAGATATCAAGTGTTGATGGTTAGTAAAACCACTAGTTTAGAAAAGGGAAAGGGTAAGGAGGGAAACTTCATGGATGGCAAGTCAGTTGTTGCTCCAGTGAAGCAACCCAAGGTTGAACCCAAACCCGAGACTAAGTGATTCTATTATGAGGAGAGCGGTCGCTAAAGCAGAACAACCCTAGATACTTGGTAGATAACAAGGCTGTCAATGTCGACAGAAGTATATTTGATATATATGTTATTGATGTGTACCTTGCTAGTACTCCTAGTATCACCTGGGTATTGGATACCGGTTCGGTTGCTAAATGTTAGTAACTCAAAATAAAAGCTACGGAATAAACGGAGACTAGCTAAGGGTGAGGTGACGATGTGTGTTGGAAATGTTTCCAAGGTTCATGTGATCAACATCGCACGCCCTCTCTACCTTCGGGATTAGTGACGAACCTAAATAAAATGTTATTTGGTGTTTGCTTTAAGCATGAACATGATTAGATCGTGTTTATTGCAATACGGTTATTCATTTAAGTTAGAGAATAATGGTTATCCCGTTTACATGAATAATACCTCCAATGGTCATGCATCCAATGAGAATGGTTTGTTAAGATCATGATCGTAGTAATACACATGTTCACAACATAGATGCCAAAGGATACAAAGTTAATAATGATAATACCACATACTTGTGGCACTGCCGCTAAATGTCATATTGGTGTAAAGCGCATGAAGAAACTCCATGCTGATGGATCTTTGGACTCATTCGGTTTTGAATCGGTTGAGACATGCGGACCATGCCTCATGGGCAAGATGACTAAAGACCCCGTTTTCGGTATGATGGAGCGTACTAGTAACTTATTGGAAATAATACATGTTGATGTATGCGGTCCAATGAGTGTTGTAGCATATAGTGGATATCTTTATTTTCTTACCTTCACTGATGATTTGAGTATATATGAGTATATTTACTTAATGAAACACAAGTCTAAAACATTTGAAAAGTTCAAACAAATTCAGAGTGAAGTTTAAGATCATTGTGACAAGAAGATAAAAATGTCTACGATATGATCGTGGATGTGTATATCTGAGTTACGAGTTTGGCATACAAATTTAGACAATGTGAAAGTTGCTTCACAACTCACGCCACCTGGAACACCATACTGTGATGGTGTGTCTGAACGTCGTAGTCATCCTCTATTGGATATGGTGCGAACTATGATGTCTCTTATCGTTTTGCCACTATCGATTTGGGGTTATGCATTAGAGACAACTACATTCACTTTAAATAGGGCACCATCTAAATCCATTGATATGACACCATATGGTTTGGCAGAAACCTAAGCTGTCATTTCTCAGAGTTTGGGAATGCGACACTTATGTCTGATGAGCTCAAACACAAAGCAGAAAAGTGCATCTTCATAGAATACCCTAAGAACAGTTGGGTATACCTTCTATCTTAGATCCGAGTGCAAAGTGTTTGTTGCTGAAAATGGGTCCTTTATCGAGAAAGAGTTTCTCTCGAAAGAATTGAGTGGGAGGAAGATAGAACTTGATGATGTTCTTGAACCTTTGTTTCAACCAGACAGTAGCGCATTGCAGAAAGATGTTTCTGTGGATCCTACGCCAGTTGAAGAGGAAGTTAATGATGATGATCATGAAGCTTCAGATCAAGTTACTATCAAACCTCGTAGGTTGACAAGGATACGTACTTCACTTGAGTGGTTCGATGCTCATGTCTTGGAAATCATGTTGTTAGACAATGATGAACCTTCGAACTATGAAGAAGCGATGATGGGCCCGGATTCGAACAAATGGTTAGAGGCCACGAAATCCAAGAAAGGATCCATGTATGAAAACCAAGTATAGACTTGGGTAGACTTGCTCGTTAGACGGCAGGTCGTTGAGTATAAATGGACCTTTAAGATGAAGACAGGCGCTAATGGTGAATGTAACCATTTATATAGCTTGACTTGTCGCAAAGAAGTTTCTGACAAGTTCAAGGAGTTGACTGCGATGAGACTCTCTTACTCGTAGAGATGCTAAAGTATGTTGGAATTATGTTAGCAGTTGCTGTATTTTTCAATTATGAAATCTGGCAGATGGATATCAAAACATCGTTCCTTAATGGTTTACTTGAGGAAAGGTTGTATTTGATACAACCAGAAGGTTTGGTCAAACTTAAGGATGCTAAAAGGTGTGCGAGCTCCAGCAATCCTTCTATGGGCTAGAGCAAGCATCTCGGAGTTGGAATATACGCTTTGATGAGGTGATCAAAGTTTTTAAGTCTATACAAAGTTTATGAGAAACTTGTATTTACAATAAAGTGAGTGGGAGCACTATAGAATTTCTGATAAGTATATCTGGTTGACATATTATTTATCGGAAATGATGTAGAATTTCTGGAAAGCATAAACGGTTGTTTGAAAAAGGTTTTTCAAAGGAAGACCTGGATGAAGCTAACTAATTATTGGGCATCAAGATCTATAGAGATAGATCAAGATGCTTGATGAGATTTTCAATGAGTACATACCTAGACAAGATTTTGAAAGAGTTCAAAATGGATCAATAAAAGAAGGAGTTCTTGCCTAGTTTGTAAGGTGTGGAGTTGAGCAAGACTCAAAGCTCGACCACCACAGAAGAAAGAGAAAGGATAAAGGTCGTCCCCTATGCTTTATCCATAGGCTCTATATAGTATGCCATGCTGTTACCGCACCTGTGTGTGCCTTGCCATGAGTATGTCAAGGGGTACAAGAGTGATCCAGGAGTGGATCACTGGACCACGGTCAAAATTATTCTTAGTGACTACTGGAATAAGGAAATATTTCTCTATTATGGAGGTGATAAAGAGTTCGTCATAAGGGTTACATCAATGCAAACTTTAACACTAATCCGGATGAATCTGAGTAGCAAGTACGGATACATATAGTGGAGCAGCCATTTGGAATAGCTCCAAGTGGAGTGTGGTAGTAGTGTCTACAATATGACATAGAGATTTGCAAAGTACACATGGATCTGATTGTTGCAGACTCGTTGACTAAAGACCTCTCTCACATGCAAATCTTGATCGAATCACAGAACTCGTTGGGTGTTATATTCATAACAATGTAAATCACATGGTGATGTGAACTAGATTATTGACTCTAGTGCAAGTGGGAGACTATTGGAAATATGACCTAGAGGCAATAATAAATTAGTTATTATTATATTTCCTTGTTCGTGATAATCGTTTATTATCCATGCTATAGTTGTACTGACTGGAAACTAAATACATGTGTGGGTATATAGACAACATTATGTCCCTAGTATGCCTCTAGTAGACTAGCTCGTTGATCAAAGATGGTCAAGGTTTCCTAGACATGGACATGAGATTTCATTTGATAACGGGGTCACATCATTAGGAGAATGATGTAATGGACAAGACCCAATCTATAAACGTAGCATATGATCGTTCTAGTTTATTGCTACAGTTTTCTGCATGTCAAGTATCTGTTCCTATGACCATGAGATCATGCAACTCACTAACACCGGAGGAGTGCCTTGTGTGTATCAAACATCACAACGTAACTAGGTGCTATATAGGTGCTCTACAGGTATCTCCGAGGGTGTCTGTTCGGTTGGCATGGATCAAGACTGGGATTTGTTACTCTATGTGACGGAGAGGTATCTCGGGGCCCACTCGGTAATACAACATCACAACAAGACTTGCAAGCAAACTTACTAATGTGTTAGCCACATGATCTTGTATTACAGAACGAGTAAAGAGACTTCTCGGTAACGAGATTGAACTAGGTATAGAGATACCGACGATTGAATCTCAAGCAAGTAACATACCGAAGAACAAAGGGAACATTATACGGGATTAACTGAATCCTTGACATAGAGGTTCAACTGATAAAGATCTTTGTAGAATATGTAGGAGCCAATATCAGCATCCAGGTTCCGCTATTGGTTATTGACCATAGAGGTGTCTCGGTCATGTCTGCATAGTTCTCGAACCCGCAGGGTCTACACACTTAACATTTGGTGACGATATAAGTATAGTTGAATTATTATGTTGGTGACCGAAAGTTGTTCGGAGTCTCGGATGAGATCCCGGACATGACGAGGAGCTCCGGAATAGTCCGGAGGTAAAGACTGATATATGGGATAATAGTGTTCTGGAAATGTCTGGGGTACAAGAACACTTTATTTGGGCCAAGGGGTAAAGCCCATAAGGCTTTAGGAAGGTGCAAAAGGTGTTTTGCGAAGGCTAGGGGCCAGACGCCAGGGACCCTAGCGTTTGGGGCCAGACGACGAGGACCTTGGCGTTTGATCCTGGGGTCCGAGGAGGACTCTTACCTTGCGAGCAAACCGACCTTGAGGAGGATTTTTCTCCAAGTTTCGACCCCAGGGCTCAGCATATAAATAAAGGGGCGGGGCTAGCACCTGGAACATATCAAGAAACCCCAAGCCGTGTGTCAGCAACACCATCCCTCTAGTTCATCCCCCATCATAGTTTCCGTTGTGCTTGGTGAAGCCCTGCGGAGATTGTTCTTCATCACCACCATCACCATGCCGTTGTGCTTCCGGAACTCATCTACAACTTCACCATCGCTCGCTGGATCGAGGAGGTGAAGGCGTCATCAAGACGTACATGTGTTGAACCCGGAGGTGCCGTTCGTTCGGCCCTAGATCAGAAGGACCGTGATCAAGATCGCGAGACAGATCGTGATGGGATCGCAGGATGGATCGTGATTAGATCGTGAGATGGATCATGGTGGGATCATGGGACGCTCGGCGATTTGGATCGCGAAGACGTTCGACTACATCAATCGTGTTTCTTAACGGTTCCGCTTAGCGATCTACAAGGGTAAATAGATCCACTCTCCCTCTCATAGATGCTCATCACCATGGATAGATCTTGTGTGTGCGTAGGAATTTTTTTTGTTTCCCATGCAATGTTCCCCAACAATAACACCCCTAACAAAGGGGCAGAGTGGAAAGCCTAGTCCCTGGAGGAAGTGGGGGACGAACACCACCCTCTCACCCGACTTCGACGTGGGGACCATCTGTTTTTCCTCTGGAGCATGGTGGAAGATGTTGGCGGGGATGTAGCCGATGAGCTTGAGGTCCCGGATGTCCTTGTCGGTGACCGTGATGGCCTCCCACTTGCCCATAGAGCCTGAACCCGCCATGGCTAAGCTCGGAGGAGATAATGAGGAAGAACTAGATCTGAGCTCTCGTTGCTTGGGAAGGTTGAGGAAGCAAGGGATGCGAATCAGGAGCGTGAATAGGCCTTGCTTGTTTTCTGCCCCTTTTATGGTGCTATAATACCAATAGCCTCCCTTTTACTGCGCCACAGGCTTCGCCTCTTCCCGAAATATCCGTGCCATTATGCACGCGTGAGAAAACCTAGGTCGTTAATCATATCCCGTGTGAAATGGAGCATGATCTATACATTGATGAGTCATGCCAATGTAAAAATGGCCTCGAACCACAAATCAAGTTCTCATTACTGGTTCAGCGGTCGTGATAGGCCATGACCCTTCATCAAAAGGGTTGTTAGAAAACACTATTTACACTTTGATGTTTGGCCTTTGGGGCTAAGCAACTCATGGCGTCCGGACAATCATATGATCAGAAAAATTACGCATCATCAGAAGCCAGACTAGTCTCAGCCGATCATTAATGGGAAGAAGAACTCACCTCGCAAGCCGAAGACTCCGATCACGTGGAGCTGCCAGTGCTATGACCCTTGGAGTTGGGGGCTAGTTCGGGGGCTACTAAGGGAGTCCTGGACTAAGGGGTCCTTGGGCTGCTAGCCTATCTCCCAATAGGCCGTCTTGGTGAGCCGCTCTCTGACTATCGCAGGAGGGGCTGGATACGCCACGACCCCGTGTTCTAGAAGGAAGTCTCGAAGGCGCGTCGTGCACTCCAAGTAAAGATGAAGAAATCGGAATCTCCATCCCCGAAAGGAGACCTATCATGTGTAAACCCTAGGTACCCTCCGGTGTCTATATAAACCGGGGGGGGTTAGATTGTAGGGTAGAGAGACTCTTCTAGGGTTTTAGCTATTCGATCTCGAGGTAGATCAACTATGTAACCTTCATACACATCAATATAATCGAGCAGGACATAGGGTTTTACCTCCATAGAAGGGCCTGAACCTGGGTAAACATCATCTCCTTCATCCCTTGTTACCATCAATCCTAGACACACAGCTCGGGACCCCCTACCCGAGATCCACCGATTTTGACACCGACACCCACATAAACAGCACCTGCACACAAATAACAAATACTTGCAACCCGGCGCAAAAGAGAGGTTGTTGAGCTCTCTATGGTAATAAGATAGCTTAGGTAATGATAGTTTGGGGAAATAGATCTCGCAAGAACACAAAATAAAATAAGTAAACAAAAAATGCAGCAATGTATTTTTTTTTGCATTAATAGATCTAAAAACAAAAGGGCAAAAATAGTAGATCGGAAAGCATTATGTTGGAAAAGTAGACCCAGGGGCCATAGTTTCACTAGTGGCTTCTCTCATGAGTATAGCACACGGTGGGTGAACAAATTACCGTTGGGCATTTGATAGAAGATCAAATAATCATGACGATATCTAGGCAATGATCATTATATAGGCATCACGTACAAGATAAGTAGATCAAAACGATTCTGCATCTACTTCTATTACTCCACACATTGACCGCTATCCTACATGCATCTAGTGCACTAAGTTCATGGAGAAACAAAGTAATGCAATAAGAATGGTGACATGATGTAGACAAGATCTATTCATGTAGGAATAGACCCCATCTTGTTATCCTTAATGGAAACGATACATGTGTGTCTTGCTGCCTCTTCTATCACTGGGAAAGAACACCACAAGATCAAACCCATCACAAAGCACCTCTTCACATGGCAAGAAAAATCGATCTAGTTGGCCTAACTAAACCAAAGATTCGAAGATGAAATACGAGGCTATAAGTAATCATGCAAACAAGAGATCAGAGAAGACTAAAATCATATTCATGGATAGAAACTTATCATGAACTTAGATTCATCCGATCCCAACAAACACGCCGCAAAAGTCATTACATCAAACAGATCTCCAAGATACCATTGTATTGAGAATCATAGAGAGAGAGGAAACCATCTAGCTACTGCCTACAGACCCGTAGGTCTATGGTGGACTACTCACGCATCATCGGAGAGGCACCTATGATGAAGATGAACCCCTCCATGATGGTGTTAGATTGGATCTCGGGGTTCTGGAACTTGTAGCGGCTGGAATTGTGTTTCATCGACTCGTCTAGGGTTTTCGAAAATTTTGGGAATTTATAGGCTTGATAGTCGGTTGAGGGGGGTCTCGAGGTGGGCACCCTCCACCAGGTCGCGCTAGGGGCCTATGGCATGCCCTGATGGAGGGTGGCCAGCATGGGCCCCTCACCTGGTGCTCTTTGTCCCATCCTGGCTCTTCTGGTCCATTAAAATTCTTCAAAAATTCCCAAAGTGTTTGGGATCCGTTTGGTACTGATCTTCTGCGAAGTAAAAAACAAGCAAAACAACAATGGCACTTTGACACTATGTCAATAAGTTAGTACCAAAAAATGATATAAAGTTGCTA
This sequence comes from Hordeum marinum, assembly GCA_022496015.1. Taxonomy (NCBI): domain Eukaryota; kingdom Viridiplantae; phylum Streptophyta; class Magnoliopsida; order Poales; family Poaceae; genus Hordeum; species Hordeum marinum. The sequence continues at coordinate 306,914,282 of CM039672.1, read as the reverse complement.
TAAAATGATTGTAAAACATCCAATATTGATAACATAACACAAAAAACAAGCAAAAATTATAGATACATTGGAGATGTATCAGTCACCACACAAATAGTAGCGGCCTTCACTCACAACGGTCAGCAACCTACGTACAAAGAGTTGGCAATCACTGAGAGCACTTGGGCAGCCGTCCATTCATCGATAGCCTCCCTTGGCAAGATGGAGGCCGTCAATGCCCAGACCGCGGCCGCCCACACCATACTCGTGGCGGCCTTTTCCACAGAGATGGCGGACGCGGGCTGCGAGATGCTTGTAGAGTATGTGGCGATGGATGCCATGGAGCCCCTTCCCCTAGAGGTCATCGAGCCCGAGCTGGTCATGAAGGATGCGGCGGAGATCAGCGAGCATCATGCGAAACATTAGTCTTTGTTTAGAGCACCAGTCTTTTGTTAGAGTAATGTTTAGGTCAACCATCTCTGTTTAATTGCTCGATTAAGTAGGTATGGGATGTGGTGTAGGATCTTTTGTGTAGTACCCAAATTAGCAATTGATGTTAAATTATGAGATGACGGGGATGACCACTGTAACCAGGGAAATTCATAGCAAAAATTTGCCGCCATATTCCCATTCCATATTCCAATTGAAAATGAAATTGAAGTTCATCACACACAATTTTTGGCACGAACCGTGTGATATGTAGTACCCAATCTTACGTCGGAAGCTTGGAGACAAACATATGCACACCCAAGTTCATCACACATGGTGTATAGCACATGCTTCGTTGGTGATGTGTTGATGTAGAGAACTATTCTGAAAAATTTTGCACATTAAATTTAATCACACAAGGAGTCTAACACATGCACCGTTCGTGTTGTTTTGATATCGCACACGGTTATGAATAATGGATTGTGTCTGATGGTGATTTCCACGCTAGTTTTTCGGTGCATTGAATGAAATTTTTGGGCGGTCGCAAAAATATCTACCTCCCTCGCCCCCCGGTACCAATCAAAAGCCACATTTCCCCCTTTTCCTCTACCTTTCCTAGTCCAAACTTTCGCTACTTGCTTGCAGCACCGCCTCCTCGCCGGCAACACTCCTTCCTGCTGCTCGGTGCAGGTGCCGGTGTTCTGGGACCGGGGGTACCCAGCCTTGCCTGCCCGCGGCCTAGCGTGTGGCCCACCATAATGGCCCGGTAAGGCCCAACGACAAGTCTCTCAAGTCAAGGCCCTCGCGAGAGCCCCCCTCCTCGTGAGGAGGACAACGTCATGACCTTTGGAGAGTGGCATCCCCCCAGGCTGCCTCTCGAGGAGCGGAGATTCCTATGCAAGTGCCCTGCTTCTCGAGGCCGGGGTGACATGGGTTCTGATAGCGAAGCCAGGAGGGCGCCAGCGGGCGCAAGAGGGGGACAATTTCCTATTTTGTGCTAAGGAGACAAGGACATACGTGGGTTCCCAAGGAATCTCCCAAAGGTTTCCTTCCCGGTGCAATGAGGCCGAGTCCACGAGCTCAGCATGACGGATGTCATCGTCGAGCCCACCACTGCGTCACCGAAGCTTTGCATGCGAAGACCACATTTAGTCAGGATAGGATGTACCTCATGCCCCCTTTCAAATTTGGCCGTTGTAGATCCCTTCCCACCTACGCAATAAGGGAAGTGTACCTCGGCCTCTATAAATAGCCATCAGCTCCCATCATAGATGGCAGGTTGAGTAGAGCTAGTTCATCGCCAGCAAGGCCCTCGTGAGGCCACCCCACAACTGTACTAGTTCAAGCTTAGACTCCTCGTGAGTCCAATCAACCACAAAGCAGGATTAGGGTTTTACACCGCAAGGTGGCCCAAACCTGGGTAAATCTCCGAGTCCAATTTCTTCCTTGCTTGCACTTGCTCGTCGTAGCTAGGCTGTAGGATGACAAGCTTGAGACTTTGAGCCGGTTAAGATCCTCACACATGCCTCATTGTTTGAACCTTGTTGGGTTTTGTTGAGCCCCAATTCTGACATTTGGCGTGCCAGGTAGGGGTGTGTCGAAATCCTTCTCCGGTTCAACCACATCTCCGCTTTGTCGCTCCAATGGCCGATGCCCACCGAGTTCGTGCTGAGCGTAGGGCTGCCAGCATCGCCCAGATGGCGTCTGTGGGCTGCGGCACCCCACTCCGCTCTATCTCCCCGATAGCCAATGCTGCTATCGGCCCGACTGCTCAAGAGTAGCAGGACTCGTTGCTGCCACCCTTTATGCAGTGCGACGGCTACACCGCCATTCCATCCCCTGTTCCTGCCACGACTTCATCCTCCCACTCCCGCAACGGACCGGCGAACACGCCGAATGCGCTGCTCATGGCGCGTGAGCTGTTGTGTTATTGCCCACCAATGACTGCTACGAAGATTGGCTTGGCCGCATCGCCGAGCTCGACGATACCACCGGTGAGGTCCCAACACTCTCCCACTTGCTTCATCCCCAACCCTTCCAAGCGGCGAAAATGGCCCACTGTGCACCTCCCCCTCCGTCCCTCCAAAGCACCAACCTCGAGCCCAGGCGCAAAGCACGCCCCATGACCCGCCACTCGCGACACCAGCACGCATGCGAGAGGAGGCGAGATGCCAGGTTGTGCCTTGGCCCCAAGGCGACGCGCGCACGCTCACACATCGTAGAGCCAACATCAAGGTTGTGCGATGCTGGAGGTGGTGGCTGACGGACACCAAGATCAGGCTCATCCCGTCCATGTTGTGCCAGAGAGCGACGCAGCCTGCCGTGCCTACACCTCGGAGCTATGCCGTGTCGTCTGGCCCAGCAAGTTCAAGCCGGACCTGCCTCCGTGCTATGACGGCACCGACGACCCCACATAGTTCCTTCAACTCTACTTGTTGAGCATCGAGGCGGCAGGCGGCAGCGACAAGGTGATGGCGGACTGGTTCCTCATGGCTCTAAAGGACGGCGCACGCTCCTGGATCCTTAACCTCCTGAAGGAGTCGACCTCCTCCTGGAATGAGCTTCGCGGGCGCTTCACTTCCAACTTCCAGGGCATCCGGGACTGCCCCCCCAATAGTGAACGACTTGTGGCGTGTGAAGCAGCAGGAGGGAGAGACTCTACACAAGTACATACAATGCTTCACAAGCATCCGCATCAAGATTCCGAAGGCATCAGATGAAGCCATCATCTCGGCGTTCACCAGTGGCATCAGGGACCTCAGGATCAGAGAGGATCCGGACATCCACGATGACCTGTGCTCTGCACTGGAGATGTTCAACCTGGCGAGCAAGTGCATGAAGGCCGAGGCATGCCACCTCTCCTTCCGTGAGCTTCCGGAGGCTGACCCCGAGGCCAAGAAGGCCAAGTCCAAGGAGGTGAAACACAGTAAAACCACCGTGCTGGCATCAGAGTCCGAGACGAAGCATGGTCGAGACCAGGAAGACCCCCCCAACAGCAACCGTCCGTACTGCATTTCCACTACACCAACACCCACAGCACCAGTGACTGCCAAGAGCTCAGGGAGCTCCAGGAAGAACGACTCGGTTGGTGCCCGAAGCACGGCGGCCGCGACTACGGTCATGGAGGAGGCCGTAGCGGAGGCCGTCGGGACAACCATGACTCGTGGCACGACTGACATGACCAGCCTCATGAGGACCGTTGGCGAGACCAGCCTCGCGAGTACCACTGGCGCGATAAGCCACGCGACAGACCCTGGCGGGATCAGCCTTGGGAGGCCCATCCTCGGGACAGGACCGACCTTCCTCCACTGCCGCCACCAAGGAGAAACGAGATGACCGAGGGATGATGGGGCTGGGGGCTTCCAGGAGCCCCGTGCGGTCGCCTGCATCCTAGGCAGCACTCAGGCCCCAGCCTCCAACCGCATCTTCAAGCAGTTCTCTCGCTTGGTGAATGCCACCCTCCCAAAGCTCGAGGCCACTTGTGTGCTCAAATGGTCAAAATGGGCCATCACCTTTGACTCCAAGGACCAACTCAAGTACTCAGCCATCCCAGGTGCACTCCCTTTGCTCCGCGCACCCATCATCGGCAATGTCCTCGTCACCAAGACCCTCATAGATGGTGGTGTTGGACTCGATGTCCTCTCCGTCAAGACCTTCAAGACACTCCAGGTGCCACACAACCAGCTCATGCCGACCAGGCCCTTCTCAGGAGTGACTGATGGCTCCACCATGCCGCTGGGGCAGGTGCACCTCCCAGTTACCTTCGGCACTGCGAGAACTATCGCACCGAGCTCATCGACTTCGACGTCGCCCACATCAGCCTCCCGTACAACGCCATCCTCGGGTACCCTACCCTCGCAAAGTTCATGGTAGTTTTTCACCATGGCTACAACGTCCTCAAGATGTCAGGATGCCACAACATCATCACGATCGCCTGCAACGAGAAGGATGTTGTCTACTCCCTTGAGCGTGCCTACCAAGCCGCGGCGGCCGCAAACTCTGACGACGAGCATGACGTCTTGCCTCCCGAGGACACCCACAAGAAGTAGAAGCAGCTCCTTTTGAAGAGCCACCAGGAGGATGGTACCTCCACCGTTGGCATCCGAGGCCCTGCACCCGCTGTTGTGGCACCTCCCCCTCTCGCATAGGAAGGCGCGCTCGGCGCCTCCCTCAGGGCAGGCTTGGGGGCTTCCACCCAGGGAGCCACAGGCCTGGACGGAGCATGGGGGAGGTGCTCGGGCACCACCCGGAGTCGTGCTTCGATGCGCACCCCCGCAAGCAAGAAGCAAGGCGCGAGGCACCAGTAGCCAAAGATTTCATCACCAACGCGATCAAGGAGCTTCGGGAGGTGCAGGCCATGCGCAGCGAACATCGTCTTGTGCCGCCTAGAGCGGCGGCCGTCCCCGATAGCAGGTTGCGCGTCTGCGTCGATATCCCGGGTCTCGCCAGGGCCTCGTCACAGGGCCTATTCTGGCCATCACGTGTCAGACGCAGCTAGGGATTCCCCTGCACCTCCGGCCTCATAAACGTGGGCGCTTCGTACCAGTGCCTCATGCAGACTGCCCACACGTCTCATGAGGCCCGACGCCACGCGGTTCTTCAGGAGGTCCGAGACCCTCGCGAGCCCCTCAAGCCTCTAGAGCACCCCAACTCATGATGATCCAGCCTCGATGACTATCCCGACGCTTCAACAACACCGGTGCCAGGTGACTTTTGCTTTGTTCAGTTGAGGGCACCCCTTGGGCTGCATCATCCTTCCTACTTCTTAAGCTTGCGTTGGTTTTCCCTTGAAGTGGAAAGGGCGTTGCAACAAAGTAGATAAGTATTTCCCTCAGTTGTTGAGAACCAAGGTATCAATCGAGTAGGAGGAACAAGCAAGTCCCAATTTATGCACCTGCACAAACAATCAAACACTTGCACCCAATGCTATAAAGGGGTTGTCAATCCCTTCACGGTTACTTGCAAGGATTAGATTTGATAGAGAAGATAGAAAAGATTGCGAGAAGTAAAAGGTAAATAAAATTGCAGCAAGGTATGTTTGGTATTTTTGGTTTATAGTTGGGAAAGTATAATATGGAAAATAGACCTGGGGGCCATAGGTTTCACTAGAGGCTTCTCTCTCGAAGGAAAATAACACGATGGGTGAGCAAATTACTGTCAAGCAATTGATAGAAAAGTGCATAGTTATGAAGATATCCAAGGCAATGATTATGCATATAGGCATCATGCCCGTGTCAAGTAGACCGAAATGATTCTGCATCTACTACTATTACTCCACACATCGACGGACTCCTGCCTGCATCTGGAGTATTAAGTTCATGAAGAACAGAGTAACACATTAAGTAAGAAGACGTGATGTAGAGGGATACACTCGAGTAATATGATGAAAACCCCATCTTGTTATCCTTGATGGCAACAATACAATACAATACATGCCTTGCTACCCCTACTATTTCTCTGGGTAAGGACACCGCAAGATTGAACCAAAAACTAAGAACTTCTCCCATTGCAAGAATTAGCAATCTAGTTGGCCAAACCAAACCAATAACTCAAAGAGACTTGCAAAGATATGAAATCATGCATATAAGAATTCATAGAAGATTGAAATAATATTCATAGATAATCTCATCATAAACCCACAATTCATCGGGTCTCAACAAACACACCACAAAAGAGTATTACATCGGATAGATCCCCATGAAGATCATGGAGAACATGGTATTGAAGAGTAAAGAGAGACAAGAAGCCATCTAGCTACTATCTATGGACCCGTAGGTCCCTGGTGAACTACTCACGCATCATCAGAGGTGCAATGGAGTTGATGTAGAGGCCCTCGGTGATCGAATCCCCCTCCGACAGATAACCAGAAAAGGCTCCAAGATTGGATCTCTCGGGAACGGATGCTTTCGGCGGCAGAAAAGTATTATCGTGGCGCTTTTTGGTATTGGGGGAATATTTCTGAATTTATATACCGATGATTAGGGTTAGAAGAGCTAGAGGGCCACAATCCAGGGGGTGCCCCCTGGCCACGCCAGGGTGGCTTGTGGCCCACCCGTGGCTCTTCTAGCCTCTTCTCCAAATCTGGTAGGTTTCTTCTGGTCCAAGAAAAATAAATCGTAGAATTTTATTCTGTTTGGACTCCATTTGATATTCCTTTTCTGCAATACTCAAAAACAAGGAAAAAAACAAACTAACACTGGGCACTGGGTTAATAATTTAGTCCCAAAAATAATATAAAATAGCATATTAATGCATATAAAACATCCAAAACAGATAATATAATGGCATGGAACAATCAAAAATTATAGATACATTGGAGACGTATCAGCATCCCCAAGCTTAATTCATGCTCGTCGTCGAGTAGGTAAATTAAAAAAACAGAATTTTTGATGTGGAATGCTACCTAACATATTTATCCATGTAATATTATTTATTGTGGCATGAATATTCAGATCCATAAGACTCGAAACAAGAGCTTAATGTTGACATAAAAACAGTAATACTTCAAGCATACTAACAAAGTGATCGTGTCTCTTCAAAATACCATGGCAAAAGAAAGTTATCCCTACAAAATTATATAGTCTGGCTATGATCCATCTTCCCCACACAAATTATTTATATGATGCACAACCTCGATGACAAGTCAAGAAATTGTTTCACCCTTTTTATGTTCTCAAACCTTTCAACTCTCCCGCAATACATGAGCGTGAGCCACGGATATAACACTATAGGTGGAATAGAATATGGTGGAGGTTGTCAAGAAAAAGGTGAAGACAGACTCATATCAACTAGGCGTATCACCGGGCTATGGAGATGCCCATTAATAGATATCAATGTGAGTGAGTAGGGATTTCCGTGCAATGGATGCACTAGAGCTATAAGTGTATGAAAGCTCAAAAAGAAACTAAGTGGGTGTGCATCCAACCTGCTTGCTCATAAAGACCTAGGGCAATTTGAGGAGGCCCATCATTGGAATATACAAGCCAAGTTATATAATGAAAAATCCCCACTAGTATATGAAAGTGACAAAATAGGAGACTCTCTATCATGAATATGATGGTGCTACTTTGAAGCACACGTGTGGGAAAAAAAGATAGTAGCATTGTCCCTTCTCTCTTTTCTCTCATTTTTTATTTTGGTGGACATCTTTGGCCTCTTTTTTTTATTTGGGCTTCGATGGCCTCTTTTATTTTTCATAAAGTCCGAAGTCTCATCCCAACTTGTGAGGGAATCATAGCTTCCACCATCCTTTCCTCATATGGCACAATGCTCTAATAATCATGATCATCACACTTTTATTTACTTACAACTCAAGAATTACAACTCGATATCTAGAACAAAATATGACTCTATATGAATGTCTTCGGCGGTGTACCGGGATGTGCAATGATCTAGCATAGCAAATGACATCAAAAAAATAGACAAGCCATGAAAACATCATGCTAGCTATTTTACGATCATACAAAGCAATATGAAAATGATGGTGCATGTCATAATAAACGGAACGGTGGAAGTTGCATGGCAATATATCTCGGGATGGTTATGGAAATGCCATAATAGGTAGGTATAGTGGCTGTTTTGAGGAAAGGTATATGGTGGGTTTAATGTATCGGCAAAAGTTGCGTGGTACTAAAGACTCTAGCAAAGGTGGAAGGGTGAGAGTGCGTATAATACATGGACTCACATTAGTCATAAAGAACTCACATACTTGTTGAAAATTTCTGTTAGTTATCAAAGCAAAGTATTATACGCATGCTCCTAGGGGAGAGGTTGGTAGGAGTTAATCATCACCCACTCCCGACCCTCACACAAAGGATGACAATCAATAAACAAATCATGCTCCGACTTCGTAAAATAACGGTTCACCATGCGTGCATGCCACGGGAATCACAAACCTTTACACAAGTATTTTTACCAATTCACAATTACTCAGTTGCATGAATCAAAAACCACCATCTTTATATCTCAAAAATTTATGCAAGTAATCAAACTTCTCATAATATTCAATTTATATGAAAGTTTATATTATATCCCTCTTGGATGCCCATTACATTAGGGCTAAATTCAAAACCTAGACTAATTACCATGCTGTTTAAAGACTCTCAAAATAATATAAGTGAGGTACTAGAGTTCAATTATTTCTATAAAGTAAAACACCACCGTGCTCTAAAAAGATATAAGTGAAGCACTAAAGCAAAATTGCCTATCTCAAAAGTTATAAGTGAAGCACATAGAGTATTCTAATAAATTCGAGATTCATGCGTGTCTCTCTCAAAAGGTGTGTACATCAAGGATGATTGTGGCAAACTAAAAATAAAAGACTCATATCATACAAGACGCTCCAAGCAAAACACATATCATGTGGTGAATAAAAATATAGCCTCAAGTAAATTTACCGATGGATTGAAGACGAAAGAGGGGATGCCTTTCGAGGCATCCCCAAGTTTAGTCTCTTTGGCATCCTTTATTCCTTGTGGTTCCTTGGTCATACCCAACCTTAGGCTCTTGCCACTCCTTATTCCATAGTCCATCAAATCTTTACCCAAAACTTTAAAACTTCACAACACAAAACTCGTGAGATCCGTTAGTATAAGAAAAATAAATCAACACTTTAGGTATAATATCTACTTCATTCCAACTTGTCCATCATTCATATCCCCCGATAGAGCCCATAGGTACATCAAAATAAATAAACAACATAAAGAAAATAGAATCTGTCAAAAACAGAACAGTCTGCAGCAATCTATAAACTTCGAATACTTATGTAAGTCAAAAACTGTGAACAATTAGGAAAACCTTGGAAATTTGTATATAAAGTTTGTGTAAAAATTTCAGACTCATTCGGTATTCTGGTACATTTATAAAATTACTGTACTGAGCGCAAAAGTTTCTGTTTTCAGCAAGATCAAATACACAATCACCATAGACCATCCCAAAGGTCTTACTTGGCCAAAACACTAATTAAGACACCAAAACACAATTACTACAGAGTTAATAATGTGTGAAACACTCAAAAACATAAGCAAAAAACACAAAAATAAAATTGGGTTGCCTCCCAACAAGCGCTATTGTTTAACGCCCCTAGGTAGGCATAATGCAATAGATCTAGGTATTGTGATATTTGGTATGCAATCCATAAGTATTTCTCATAATGGCTTCATAAGGTAATCTTATTTTCTTTCTAGGAAAGTGTTCAATGCCTTTCATATCAATAATTGCGTTGATCGTTCTAAGGAAAGGTCTACCAAGAATAATAGGACATGTAGGCTTGCAATCTATATCAAGAACAATGAAATCTACAGGCACATAATTCCTATTTGCAACAATAATAACATCATTAATCCTTCCCATGGGTTCCTTAATAGTGGAATCTGCTAGATGCAAATTCAAAGAGAATTATCAAGTTCATGGAAACCTAGCACATCACATGAAGATATCGGAATCGTGGAAACACTAGCACCCAAATCACACAAAGCATGGCACTCATAATCTTTAATTTTAATCTGAATAGTAGGTTCCCACTCATCATAAATCTTCCTAGGTGTAGAAACTTCCAACTGAAGTTTTTCTTCAAAAAAATTCATCATAGCATCAATGATATGTTTAGTAAAACCTTATTTTGATGATAAGCATGCAGAGAATTCAACATGGACTGTAACAAGGACATACAATCAATCAAAGAGCAGATATCGTAATTAAATTCCTTTAATTCCAAAAGAGTGGGTTCATTGCTATTTAAAGTTTTGACCTCTTCAATCCCACTTTTATCAATTTTAGCATTAAGATCTATAACCTTCGAGTCATTGGGATGACTTTTAACTAAAGTTGACTTATCTCCAGTCCTATATTTATCAAGATTTAAAGTAGAAAACAAATATTCAATATGAGTCATGCCAATCACTTTAAGATTTTCATCATTATTATCACAAGAACACACCTTTTCAAGCCATTCACGCTTAGCACACATTCTAGATTTTCTTTCCTTAAACTCATAAATAGAAGTACTCATAGCTTTTAAAGACTCATTAATATCAAGCTTGGGTGGAGTAGGTCTAATTTTGAAAGAATCAATCTCAAGCGAAATTATATCAATGTTCCTAGCCAAATCATCAATCTTGAGCAATTTTTCTTCAATCGAAGCATTGAAAACCTTTTGAGAACTAATAAATTCTTTAATATTATTATAAATATCAGGGGGCATATTATTATAATTTCCATGAGGATTGTTGTTGGAATTACCATAATTATTAGAGGAATTACTAGGAAAAGGCCTAGGGTTGAAATTGCCTCTATACATGTTATTACCAAAATTGTTCCTACCAACAAAATTCACATCCATAGATTCATTATTATTCCCAATCAAAGAAGACAAAGGCATATCATTAGGATCAATAGGAGCACTCTTACTAGCAAACAATTTCATTAATTCATCTATCTTTTCACTCAAAGTATTTATTTCTTCAATAGTGTGCACTTTTTTACTAGTAGGAGATCTTTCGGTATGCCACTGAGAGTAATTTGGCATACTATTATCTAGGAGTTTAGTAGTTTTTCCTGATGTGATTTCCATAAAAGTACCACCCGTGGCTGAATCTAAAAGATTCCTAGATGCAAAATTCAATCCCTCATAAAAAATTCTATAATCATCATAAACTCAAACCATGTGCGGGGTAATTTCTAATCATTAATTTCGTCCTCTCCCAAGATTGTGCAACATGCTCATGATCAAGTTGCTTAAAATTCATTATATCATTCCTAAGGGATATGATCTTAGCAGCGAAAAGTACTTGGAAATAAAAGCATCTTTACACTTATTCCATGAATCATTACTATTTTTAGGCAAAGATGAAAACCAAGTTTTAGCACGATCTCGTAGTGAGAACGGAAATAGCTTCAATTTAACAATATCATTATCCACATATTTCTTCTTTTTCATGTCACACAACTCAATGAAAGTATTTAGATGAGATGCGGCATCTTCACCAGGAAGGCCGGAAAATTGTTCTTTCATAACAAGATTAAGCAAAGCGACATTAATTTCATAAGATTCCACACTAGTGGCCGGAGTAATCGGAGTACTAATAAAATCATTATTATTAGTATTGGAGAAGTTAAACAATTTGGTATTCTCACACATCATGACAAAGCAAGCAATCAAGCATACAAGCAAATGAAAAGGCGAACGAAAGAAGGGTGAATAAAAAGGCAAATCTTTTTGGTTTTCTCTGAAAATCGTTTTAGAAGTGTCGGAGAGGAAAACAAGAGGCAAATGGCAAATAATGAAAAGGCAAGAGATGAGTCTGTAATGGGTACTTGGTAGGATTGATGTGTATCCTCCCTGGCAACGACGCCAGAAATCCTTCTTACTACTTCTTGAGCTTGCGTTGGTTTTCCCTTGAAGAGGAAAGGGCGATGCAGCAAAGTAGATAAGTATTTCCCTTAGTTGTTGAGAACCAAGGTATCAATCTAGTAGGAGGAACAAGCAAGTCCCCAATTTATGCACCTACACAAACAATCAAACACTTGCACCGAACGCTATAAAGGGGTTGTGAATCCCTTCACAGTTACTTGCAAGGATTAGATCTGACAAATATAGATAGCAAAGATTGCAAGAAGTAAAAGGTAAATAAAATTGCAGCAAGCTATTTTGGTATTTTTGGTTTATAGAGCTGAAAGTATAATATGGAAAATAGACCCGGGGGCCATAGGTTTCACTAGAGGCTTCTCTCTCGAAGGAAAATAACACGATGGGTGAACAAATTACTGTCAAGCAATTGATAGAAAAGTGCATAGTTATGATGATACCAAGGCAATGATTATGCATGTAGGCATCATCTCTATGTCAAGTAGACCGAAACAATTCTGCATCTACTACTATTACTCCACACATCGACCGACTTCTGCCTGCATCTAGACTATTAAGTTCATCAAGAACAGAGTAACGAATTAAGTAAGATGACATGATGTAGAGGGATAAAATCAAGCAATATGATGAAAACCCCATCTTGATATCCTTGATGGAAACAATACAATATGTGGCTCGCTACCCCTACTATGTCACTGGGTGAGGACACCGCAAGATTGAACCCAAAACTAAGCACTTCTCCCATTGCAAGAATGACCAATCTAGTTGGCCAAACCAAATCAATAACTCGAAGAGACTTGCAAAGATATGAAATCATGCATATAAGAATTCAGAAAAGATTCAAATATTATTCATAGATAATCTAATCATAAACCCACAATTCATCAGATTTTGACAAACACACTGCAAAAGAGTATTACATCAGATAGATCCCCATGAAGATCATGGAGAACATGGTATTGAAGAGCAAAGAGAGAGAAGAAGCCATCTAGCTACTAGCTATGGACCCATAGGTCTATGGTGAACTACTCACGCATCATCGGAGGGGCAATAGAGTTGATGTAGAGGCCCTCCGTGATCGAATCCCCCTCCCACAGATTAACGAAAACGGCGCCAAGATTGGATCTCTCGAGAATAGAGGCTTCCGGCGGCGGAAAAGTATTATCGTGGCTCTTTTTTGTATTGGGGGAATATTTCTGAATTTATAGGCTGAAGATTAGGGTTAGAAGAGCTGCGGGGGGACCATAAGCCAGGGGCGCCCCTGGCCGCACCAGGGTGGCTTATGTTCCACCCATGGATCTTCTGGCCTCTTCTCTAAGTCTGGTAGGTTTCTTCTCGTCCAAGAAAAATCATCATAAAATTTTATTCCGTTTGGACTCCGTTTAATATTCCTTTTCTGCAATACTCAAAAACAAGGAAAAAACAAAAACTGGCACTGGGCATTGGGTTAATAAGTTAGTCCCAAAAATAATATAAAATAGCATATTAATGCATATAAAACATCCAAAATAGATAATATAATAGCATGGAACAATCAAAAATTATAGAGACATTGGAGACGTATCAGATTCGTATCAATCATCAGGCTGATAGGGCCCACCCCTATAGCTATATAGTTTTGGGCATGCACCAGACTGATTCTACATCTAATAAATTTCCTAAGTATTCCAATTGCATGCCTGGTGCTTCGTCGCCATGAATGTCGCCGCATCCCTACAATCTTGCCTTCGACCGCCTCATGATTAAGGACTCGCATGATGTTTGTGCTCGGGTCCGTCCCTACGGCGCTGATAAACCCAAGTGGTTGAGCTCTGTCTCGCGGGCCAGCCCCATGTACATCACCTCGTCGAGGCCCTTGGTGCTTGTCCTCGCGTGAGCTAATAGAACGTGGGTGAGTCAGGGCGCGGGGACTGATTCCAATAACTGTTGTTCGGCGCTTCGCCATCGCGAGAGCCACGCGACGGATGTTTTTCCTCGGGTTGGTCGCATGAGAAGACTGGGCAAGGCGTCTGTGCTCGGGTCCGTCCCTGCAGCTTCGAGAAACCCAACGGCTGAGCTATGTCTAGCGGCCTAGCCCAATGCACGTCACCTCCTAGGGTCGTTGGTGTTTGACCTTCTCATGCGATGGTCTCTCGAGATCCATTCGGCACAGGTTACCCACACTCCATAGGTCCTCCAAGAGCGCCTCGTGCTACAAAAGTTCAGAAGAGCGCCTCACACTATGAAAATTCAGGCACAACCCGCCTTTGAGGTAGAGCCTCGTGAGTCCCATGCTGGCTCACTAGTGCCCAGATACACCTCCCAGTTCAGCCATGCAAGCCATGAGTGTGAACTTATTGGGTTGTACACGCCCGGAGACTCTCACACAGAGCTCCCTTCTCACGCCCAAGTGGAAGCCCCATGCTCCGCGCTGGAGGACGACACTGTCGCTTAGTAGCTATGCCCATGCCCAGTGGAAGCCCCATGCTCCGCGCTAAACCTGGGCATGGGTAGCCCACCCGACGACCCGGCCCGAGCCCGGCCTGAAAAACCCGGGCTGGGCTGGGTCGGGCTTAATATTCGGGCTGGGATCAGGCTTCAAATCTAGGCCCGGTAGCTATTTCGGGTTGGGCTCGGGCTTTGGAAAACAGCGACTTTACATGGTGGCCCAGCCTGGACCGGCCCGAAATCCATCTTAATAGTGCATTCGGGTCGGGCTCGGGCCTGAAAACTGATTTTTTGGTCGGGCTGGGCCGGGATCGGGCTTGGGAATTTCACTTCAGGCTTTCTAAAGCCTGGCCCGGCCCAGGGAAAGCCCAGGTTTACTCCATGCTGGGGGATAAACAATTGAGGGTGCCCTAGCGGTTGCAACAACCTCAGGATGGCCTCCCGGCTCTTCGTACAACCCCGTCACACAGCTTCCCCTGGAATGCATGCGGGAGGGGGATGTCCGGGGGCTATGCTCAGGCCTGGCCTGGCATGAGCCACCTCACCAGGTTCTGGCACCTGGTCTTCTCGCGTCCCTCCCAGGTAAAAGCTGGCGAGGAAAGATACAAACTCACGTGAGTATCGCGACTCAGGTGCCTCACTGGTCACGTAGCCCCTCGCCCCTTAGTCTCATCCTAGCGATCCGGATGACCCAACGGGGGTCGAGGTACGTGCGGGATTGGGCCTTGCTGACACAAAGCACGATGGCTCTCCAAACCAACCCTGGGATTGCCATGTTTCCTTCATGAGTGCTACTCGCACGTCAAGGGGGACCCCTGAGCATCACGACTCAGGGGCCTCACTGGTCACGTAGCCCCTCGCCCCTTTGTCTCTCCCTGGCGATCTGGATGCCCCAACGGCGGTCGAGGTATGCGTGGGATTGGGCCCTGCCGACGCAGAGCGCAAAAGCAAGCATGAAGGAAACATGTCGAGGAAGGAAACCACGAAATTCAAAGAAATTCGATTAAGTATTGCAGGCACTGAATGTCTTGCGAATTCAAAGTCTTACGCCTCCGCAAGACACGGTAAATGTTGCAGGGAAAGATCTAGGAGGAGGGGCCGCCATTGCCCATTGTCCCAGCCACGACGAGCTCGTCATCAATGTGATTGTTGCCGTCGTCGCCACCGATTGCCTCCCGCGTAGGGGCTTGGTAGTGTCAATGCAGGTGAACTTCTCCACCAGCGCGTCCATCGAATCCTTCACGTCCGCCTCCGCAGCGGCGCAGGACATAGAAGCAACCGGGACAAGCACCGCATCGAAGCTGAAACCGGTCTTGCGAAGGTAAAGCTGGCTGAAGACCTGTGTCGCGGCCGTGGCGAAGAGGTCGCAACACTCGTCCTCCAGAATGGTGTCCACCCTGGTGTAAGCACCCTTGAGCACCTCGGCAAGCTTGAAGGAGAGCCCTGCGTAGCCAGCTTTGGGGGTCACCAAAGGCTCCCGGAATGCCCCTTGCAGACGGAACGCAACAACTTGTGAAGATTGAGTTCAAGGGAGGGGAAGGTATCGTGCTCCGCGACCGCTTTCTCCTCAACAGCGGCAAGGGCCATCTCCCTGGCCTCTAGTTGAGTCTAAACCTGGGCATGGGTAGCCTGGCCCGGCGACCCGGCCTGAGCCCGGCCCGAAAAACCCAGGCCGGTCCGGGCCGGGATTTATGTTCGGGCCGGGCTCGGGCTTCCAATCTAGGCCTGGCAGCTATTTTGGGCCGGGCTCGGGCTTTGGAAAACAGCAACTTTACACGGAGGCCCCACCCGGCCCGACCCAAAATCCATCTTAATAGTCCATTCAGGCCGGGCTCGGGCCTGAAAAAATGATTTTTTTGGTCGGGCTCGAGCTTGGGAATTTCACTTCGGTCTTTCTAAAGCCCGGCCCGGCCCAGGGAAAGCCCAGGTTTAGTTGAGTCACCACCTCAAAAGCACACCGGGCGTGGGACGCCTGGGCTTCTTGCACCTCCTCCTTCAGCTTGGCCAGGAGCTTGCTCTCCTTGGTATGGCCATCGGCCACTCGGGACAGAGTCGAATCGCGGTCGGTGAGCTCCGCTTCGCAGGCCTTGAGGGCCTCCTTCTTCTCATGGAGCCGTTGCGTGAACGCGGCTTGTTCATCCTGGAAGGCCTTTAGGCTGGCCTCCGCCTCGCCGTAGCACTCCCTGGCGGACTCCACCTCAACCCATGCCGTGTCACATGCCACCTTGGCTTTAGCGGCCTCCTCCTCGCTCTTTGCAATGGTAGCCTTGGCTTGGTCCCAAGCCTTCTCTATGGCTCGCTCTGCCTAGGACCACCCGGAAACAAGCCCTAGGCGTTCCCACGTGAGGTGCCTCTCGGCTTCTTGGAGGTCGGCCATAAGCTGGTCAAGCATGGTGTAGGCCTCATCCAAGGCACCGGACCTGATCAGAGAACCATAACATGCGAGCACGAGAGTCGGACTAGGAGACAACATCGACGCATCGGCGGGCGCTGCGTCCAGGGATCTAGATGCATGTCTGGGAGAGCCGGGGGCTGATACGTCTCCATCGTATCCACTTTTCCAAACTCTTTTGCCCTTGTTTTGGACTCTAATTTGCATGATTTGAATGGAACTAGCCTGGACTAACGTTGTTTTCAGCAGAGTTGCCTTGGAGTTATTTTCGTGTAGAAATAAAAGTTCTTAGATTGACCTAAAAATTTACGGAGATTATTTTTGGCATTAAAAAAAATATATTGGCGAAAGAATCAACTGGAGGGGCCACCCATAGGCCACAAGCCAGGGGCGGGCACCCCCTGGACGTGCCTAGCAGGCTTGTGGTCCCCCTGGAGCTCCACCGACCTCAATTCCAACTCCATATATTCAAATTCGCAGAGAAAAAAATCAGAGAGAAGAGTTCATCTCATTTCACGATATGGAGTCGCCGCCACCTCCTATTCTTCCTCGGGAGGCCAGATCTGGAGTCCGTTTTGTGCTCCGGAGAGGGGAAATCAATGCTATCGTCATCACCAACTATCCTTCATCACCAATTCCATGATGCTATCCGCTGTTCGTGAGTAATTCCATCGTAGGCTTGCTGGATGGTGATGGTTGGATGATATTTACCATGTAATCGAGTTAGTTTTATCAGAGTTTGATCCCTAGTATCCACTATGTTCTGAGATTGATGTTGCTATGACTTCGCTATGCTTAATGCTTGTCACTAGGGCCCGAGTGCCATGATTTCAGATCTGAACCGATTATGTTTTCGTGAATATATATGTGTTCTTGATCCTATATCAAGCAAGAAGGCCCCGAGACTTGCGATATGCGAGCCCGACCTTGAACCACCGTGGGAAGCTCATTGCGGCCTTGTGAATGGCCATGAGATCAATTCATGGTTGATGCCGGTTTCAAGGAAGAATTTTACGCATACGCACAAAACGTTGTCCTCAAAGATTTCGTTTCAGACCAATGCAAGCGATATTATCAACTCATGGATTCTTTCGTGCGGAGGTGTGAATTTTCATCCAGGCGTAATAAGCATTCTGTTTTACTAAATCTTTATGATGAATCTTATACTATGGACCTAGAGGATTTTAACCGTGCATGAAAAATTCCACAATGGGGCAGCCATAGTGGTCCTCACAAAACTGAATATAATGATTTTCTTGCTAGCATCATTGTGGGAGAAACTAGAAATATTACAAGGCTACCTTGGGGAGCATTCACTTTCCTGCTATACATTATTTTGCTCTCTTCATAGGTAGATGTATTAACACTAAAGTTGATCATAGCCACCTTTGTGTACCGGATCTTAGTATTCTTAAGGGTGCGGCAATGGGTGATAGACGATATAACTTGGGGGCTATTATTGCTAGGAGGATGCATAATAATGCTAAGGATGGAGATTTCTTTGGCAGGATCTATGCAACTCATGTAGCTAATTATCTTGGGGTACCCGTAAGGGGGAATGATATTAAATTATCACCTGCTTTTCTTGATTATGAGGCTTTGGTGCGCTACCAGTTTCTTGAGAGGAATGAACAGTCCCTCTTGTACCGACTAATATTTGATAGACAGACTGCTATCCATATTACCCTTCCTGCTCCTTCCTTCTTTAACTTTTAGGAAAAGTAGAGACACTTTATAACCAGAGAGGAGGAAAACGAGAATGAGAGGAAGGCGGAAGTCGCTCGCCTCCACGCTGCAGCCGTTCAGGCGGTGGCCGCTGCAGCCCAGTACAACCCCAACTATGACTTTGGATATCATCCAGGCCAGCCATGGCCTTAGACAAACTTAGGCCAAAAGCCTAAGCTTGGGGGAGTACGTATTTTGCACCGACATTACATTCATGTTCACACACTCATTTTAGTAGTCGGTGCTTATACTCTTTCATTTGTACCATCCATGGCAGTTTATTTTTTCTTTTTGCTTTCTTCTTGTGTGTTTAATTAACTTTGAGAAAAATCCAAAAAAATTAGTTATAGCTTTACCTTTCAGTTAGTTTAGTTGTAGTATTAAAAGAAAACCCAAAAATATTTCTCATTCTTCTTTTGCTTGTTGGGAGCTTTCTCGTGTAAATAGTTTTTCTCGTTCTTGTTTTAAATTTTCTTTATTTGGATCGTAAGGAGAAGACAACAATGAAACTATCGAATGGCTCTCATATGCATTACTATTTATCTATCAGAGAGCCCATATTACCTTGCCTTCTCCTTTGAGTTATTGTTTGTAGATTCCAGATTAGTCCAATGTACGTGCACTTTTATTATTATTCACATTGTTCGGTCGTGCAAGTGAAAGGCAATAATGATGATATATGATGAAAATATTGAGATGGAGAAAAGATGGTACGAACTCGACCTATTTTGCTTTTGTAAATATGATTAGCTCATCGTTCTGAATTCAGTTCATTATGGGTGAAACATATTTGCAATGATAATTAGAGATTATAGTTACTCATGCCATGCTTAATTAGCTAAGAGTGGATGATGGTTTGTCTTGAGTGCCAACATGCATATTAAAATGGTTGTAATGTAGTATGATAGGATGGTATCCTCCTTTGAATGATTCAAGTGGTTTGACTTGGCACATTTTCATGCATGTAGTTGAAACAAAATCAACATATCCTCCACGATATTTATGTTCATGGTGATTTATATCCTACTCATGCTTGCATTCAATGTTGTTTAATCTCAAAGCATGTTGATGACTATTGTCGCTCTCTAGTTGGTAGCTCCCTAGTCTTTTGCTAGCCTCCACTTGTACCAAGCGGGAATTCTGCTTGTGCATCCACTTCCTTAAACCCAAAGTTGTTCCATCTGAGTCCACCATACCTACCTATATGCGATATTCACTTGCCGTTCTAAGTAAATTTGAATGTGTCAAACTCTAAACATTCAAATAATATTCTGTTTTGTATACCCGAATCGCTCATGTAGCGACTGGGGGCGGTCAGTATCTTCCATGCTAGGTGGGTTATTTGTATGGACGGTACCCGTGGATTCGGCTCGCTATGGAGTGTGATTGATTGGTGGAGGGGGAATAAAAACTTTATCATTCTGTTTGGGAACCGCCTATAATGTATCTAGCATGGAAGTTGGTGAAATCTCTTGGTTGTTACGTGGACAATGAAAGCATGCCACTCAAAATTATTATTCATCTCTATTTTAAAAGCTCGAGCTTTGGCACCTCTGCAAATCAATGCTTCCCTTTGCGAAGGTCCTATCTATTTACTTTATTGATGAGTCATCATCCTCCAATAAAAAGCACCAGTTAGAGAGCACCATCGTCACTTGTATGTCTTGCTATTAATTGATATTGAGTATGAGTGTGACTGTATCTCTTTTATCATGAATTACAATGTCTAGTCAATCCTTGTTCTTTAGAGGTGCTCTGCATTTATGTTTTCCGGTCTTAGAAAGGGCTAGCGATATACCATTATATCATATTGTATCATGCTTGTTTTGATAAAAGTGTTGTCAACCGAGAGTTATTATTATTGCTCGCTAGTTGGTGATGCCATTGATATGAGTAAATGTGAGACCTAAATGTTATTGTGAACTTGGTTAGTCTCTAGTCTTCGTTGAAAATCTGAACATCAGTTAGACATATTTACAATAACAAGATCAAACAGAATTTGTAAAAGTTTGTCTTTATCACTTTTAGTTTATCAACTGAATTGCTTGAGGACAAGCAATGGGTTAAGATTGGGGGAGTTGATACGTCTCCATCGTATCCACTTTTCCAAACTCTTTGCCCTTGTTTTCGACTCTAATTTGCATGAAATAACCCGGACTGGCGTTGTTTTCAGCAGAATTGCCTTGGTGTTATTTTTGTGCAGAAATAAAAGTTCTCGGACTGACTTGGAAATTTACGGAGATTATTTTTGGAATTAAGAAAAATACTTGCGAAAGAATCAACCGGAGGGGGGCCACCGACAGGCCACAAGCCAGGGGGCGCGGCCACCCCCTGGTCACGCCTAGCGGGCTTGTGGCCCCCTGGAGCTCCACCAACCTCAATTCCAACTCCATATATTCACATCCATGGAGAAAAAAATCATAGAGATGAGTTCATCATGTTTCACGATACGGAGCCGCCACAACCTCCTGTTCTTCCTCGGGAGGCTAGATCCGGAGTCTGTTTTGGGCTCTGGAGAGGGGAAATCGACGCCATCGTCATCACCAACCATCCTTCATCACCAATTCCATGATGCTCTCCGCCGTTCGTGAGTAATTCCATCATAGGCTTGCTGGGCGATGATGGGTTGGATGAGATTTACCATGTAATCGGGTTAGTTTTGTTAGGGTTTGATCCCTAGTATCCACTATGTTCTGAGATTGATGTTGATATGACTTTGATATGCTTAATGCCTGTCACTAGGGCCCGAGTGCCATGATTTCAGATCTGAATCTATTATGTTTTGATGAATATATATGTGTTCCTGATCCTATCTTGCAAGTTGTAGACACCTATTACGAGTTATGATCCATGATATGTCTCCAACGAATCTATAATTTATGAAGTATTCATGCCATGTTTACAATAATTCTATATGATTTTGGTTTGATTTTATTAGAACTAACCCGTACTGATGTTATTTTCAGCAGAACTACCATGGTGTCGTTTTTTGTCCAGAAATAGAAGTTCTCGGAATGGGCTGAAATTTTAGTATGATTTTTTTGGACCAAAAGAGACCCCTGAAGCATTGGAGTTGGGCCAGAAGAGACACGAGGAGGTCACAAGCCTGCCAGGCACAGCCACCCCTGGTCGCGCCTAGCAGGCTTGTCACCGCCTTGTGGCACCCCTTGACGTGATTCCAACGGCAAAATTCCTATAGATATCGCTGAAAAGAAACCTAGAGCAGGAGTTCCGCTGCTGCAAACCTCGAAAGCCACAAAAATCAATCAGGAGCCCGTTCCGGCACCCTACCAGAGGGGGAGACCATCACCGGCGGCCATCTTCATCATCCCGGCGCTCTCCATGACGAGAAGGGAGTAGTTCACCCTTAGGGCTGAGGGTATGTACCAGTAGCTATGTGTTTTATCTCTCTCTCTCTCTCGTGTTCTTGAGATGACACGATCTTGATGTACCATGAGCTTTATAGATATAGATTGAATCATATGCAGTTTAACCCTCTCTATCTTGTTGTGATGAATTGAGTTTTAGCTTTGACGTTTACTTATCACATTGAGTCTTTAAGCATTTGAGAACACTTGATGTACGTCTTGCGATGGGATATACGTGGTGACAATGGGATGTTCTATGGATCCACTTGATGTATGTTTTGGTGATCAACTTGCGGGTTATGTGACCTTGGGAATCTATGCATAGGGGTTGGCACACATTTTTGTCTTGACTTTCCGGTAGAAACTTTGGGGCACTCTTTGAAGTTCTTTGTGTTGGATTGAATATGATGAATCTGAAATTATGTGATGCATATCGTATAATCAAGACCATGAGTACTTGTGGTGACATTGGAGTATCTAGGTGACATTAGCGTTTTGGTTGATGTGTATCTTAAGGTGTTATTTTAGTACGAACTCTAGGGCTGTTCGTGACACTTATAGGGAAAACTCATAATATTGATCAGAAAAGATAACTTTGAGGTGGTTTCGTACCCTACAATAATTTCTTCGTTAGTTCTCTGCTATTTGTGACTTTGGAGTGAACTCTTTGTCGCACAAGAGGTATTTACATATGATTCAACTATGTCAGTATTGTTGAGAGAAATTGCACTAGTGAAAGTATTAACCCTAGGCCTTGTTTCTAAGCATTCCAATACCGTTTGTGCTCACTTTTGTCATTTGTTACCTTGCTGTTTTTATAGTTTCAGCTTACAAAAACCTATATCTACCATCCATATTACACTTGTATCACCATCTCTTCGCCAAACTAGTGCACATATACAATTTACCATTGTATTGGGTGTGTTGGGGACACAAGAGACTCTTTGTTTTTTGGTTGCAGGGTTGTTCGAGAGAGACCATCTTCACCCTATGCCTCCCACGGATTGATAAACCTTAGGTAATCCAGTTGAGGGAAAATTACCACTGTCCTACAAAACTCTACGCTTGGAGGCTCAACACGAGTCTACAAGAAGAAGGTTGTGTAGTAGACATCAAGCTCTTTTTTGGCGTCGTTGCCGGGGAGCAATAACGTGGGGTTGATATTGTCGTGTGTGCTTGTTTGCTTTCTTCATTATATAGATTTTGTTTCCCCTTTTTGATTTCTTTAGTTGTGGGTGAAACAAACAAAAAAATAAAATAAAAAATAAAAAAGAGTTACTGGCCTCTTATGCCTAAGAAGTTTGTCAAAAAGAGAAGTGATTGGAAGGTTGTGCATTGGAGAAGTGAGGGTCGACCTTGAACACCTGTGTTCATGCTCATGGAAACAATGTATAATTTTTCATGGAAGCATCTGAAAAATAATTATCCCCTTGTATATATCCATTGTATTATAAAAATAATGTGCCAAGATTTGCTTTTAGGATGATTAGATTGCTTGTTTGGTGTGTGCAGTGCAAAAACAGAAACTTTGGCTGTAGTGAATGAATTTACCTTTTTACTGAAACATCAAAAGTTTCTGAAATTTTTACAAAGTACTGCCATGCAAACTTTTTAATTTCTCCTAAAGTTTCAGAATTTTTTGAGTTACATAAGTATACGAAGTTTCCATATTACTACAGACTGTCATGTTTTTGACAGATTCTGTTTTCTATGAATTGTTCTCTTATTTTGATGAATCTATGGGTTGTATCGGGGGGTATGAACCATGGTGAAGTTGCACTATAGTAGATATAATGCTAATATTGTTGGTGCACTAGAGTTTTGGGCTCTCTAGTGCCCCTTACTCGTGCACGGGCAGTAGTGGCCACCCTGGCAGCGAGGCCCTGCGGGGACTTGCCAGATACCAACACAGGAGAATCAAGACCACCAGCAAGACCTTGCCGGGAGGACTATTGTACCCCTAGGCAAAGCAAGGCCTCGACAAGGCAAGGCCCCGACAAGGCCCTAGAGAATGGACAGATTAAACACCCGAGACCTACTGGTAAGAAGACATTTCAATATAGGTGAGGATCACTCTTGTATGATCTGTGATGGAGAGCTGAGGGAAACTGACGACCACTTGTTCTACCAATGCCCCTTTGCAACTGCCTGTTGGGGGAAACTTGGCATCACTTGGGATACATCTATGGACACACGAACACATTTGGATGCAATGGAACGACGATGGGATAATCCCTATTTAAGGAAATATGCATTTTGGCTGCATGGAATATATGGAAGCAACGAAACCGAAAGATCTTTGATGATGAGATGGCAACGCAACAGGACTGGTTCCGGATGCTGAAGACAGACTTGGAAATCCTGTGTTTCAGACTTAGAGATGTGGATTCTACCTTCCTGGATAGATTCTTACCAACTATACAATTGTAAAAAGACTTGCCCGTGTGTATTTCTCCCTAGCTTAGCCTAGTTCAGCTTAAGACACTCTAGTTGGCATATTGCACATGGCTATGTAAAACCACCTATATTGGTTCTATTCTAATATAAAAATAGTAGGAGCCTCTCCTGTTGTTTTAACCTGTCAAAAAAGGCCCCACCAGCGCACGGCCCAGGTGTCGATCCACCTGGACATGTGTCGTGGCGTAGACGTTGTATGGGGCTAAGCGGTGCTGATGGGACGGGCACCCGTCCCGTCCCACTAACGGACAAAGATGCATGATGGTGCATTAAATGCGCATGTCCTACTCCATAAGTGTTAGGTATGATAGCACTATAGCTCTATACACCCCGTGTACACACTGTACTCCACTGTTGGGATCCCCATCAGAGTATAAACCGAGGTCTAAGGCGATATGGTGGAGGACTCTTTTTGCCTTTTGGGACTTTCTAGCTCACACGCGTGGCAACTGCTCATAGCGCTCCTGTAGCTAGAACCCTAAGAACACTCTCAATTCAACCAAGCAGGAGTAGAGTTTTATGCATCTGTGCGGCCCGATCCTGGGTAAAGATCCCTGCGTGCTGTTCATCAGACTAGCTCTTTGTGCGAGCCTTCCCCTCGCCGAACCGAAAGGGGTCCCTATGATCCCATAGGTGTTCATTCCCACGACATCTTTGGCGCACCAGGTGGGGGGAAGCTAGGTCGCACGAACCCGTTCTGGTAATTAGCACGCCAGTTTCTTCATACTCATCATCGCCATGGCCCCCAAGAAGAAGGGCCTGACAGCAGTTGGCCCATCCACGTCCGCCATCCCTGTATCTACGCAGACAGGAGGCGGCATAGACGTGGGTGGAGGAGGAGGCGGTGGAGGTTTAGAACTTTCGCGACGCTCCGAGGACTAAGGCCAAGCAAGCGGCAACATTCGCCATGGAGACGCCAATGGCGGCGGCACGAACCCCCTCGCCCCTGGGTCTCAGGATAGAGCAGTACCACCTGCGGGTGGTATGGCAAACTCTGGGGGCAGAAGGGTATCTTCCACGACACCCATGCCGGCGCCGACGCCACGACCTTCTCAGGACATGCGCGGAGAGCCGCGCCACGGCACCCGCAGTTCTCAACGTCCCCACGGGAAAGCTCCTACGCATCATTCCCAAGATGCGCGGGACCAACGTGTAAGAGGGAGTGGCATGCCGATGCGGGACCATGGCGGTGCTCCTTCTAACATGGTTAGGAGTCAGAGCACCTCCCCTTGTTCGCGTCGTTCGCTACCGACCACGTCAGAGGAAGCGATGGCACTATTCAGAGCCTCCTCGGCCTCGACGAATGGAGAAGCTCAACGAATGGAGAGCCACTATTCAGAGCCTCCTCAGCCTCGCAAATAAGTTTCGGTCCACCGAGCTAGCTCACGCCAGTGGTGAGAGGGCCGGAGGAGGCGCGACTTCGGTGCATTCTCCTCCATAACAACATCACCGGTCACCGACTCGACAGACCGATGCTTACGATGGTTAATCGACGGCGTCATCTGACCCACAGACACACCGCGATTAGCATCAAGTTCTTCGACAATGTGGCAAAGAAGACGCTCGAACTGCAATCGAGCGGCGGCGGGAAGCGCGCCTCCAGTCTGATAGGCGTGTAGGGCCCACTATAGACAAGTCTGCACCAGGGTATCTTGTCAGCCTACCTTATAAGGTGGGTTGTCCAGCGTTTATCCGTGAGCTGCGGCAAGTCCAGTGGACTAACTCCCGCACATTCAAGCCAGAAGTCTTGGAGAAGTATAACGACAAGACTCATCCATCGGAATTCCTGAGCATCTACACCATTGTGGTGCAATCTGCCAGGGCTCGCGACGACAGGATACTCGCCAACTACTTCATGTTGGTACTTAAGCCCAACGTCAAGTCGTGGTTGATGCACTTGCCAGAAGGGTCCATCGCCTCTTGGGCAGACTTGTGCCACGAGTTTGTTGGTGCCTTCATAGGAGGTCATCAAGCTCCTAGCCAAGAAAGTGATCTACACATCATCCCTCAGAAGGAGGGCGACACTTTACGCAAGTACATCCAAAGGTTCAGCCGCGTGCATCACAACATCCCAGACGTTCATCTCGCCGCTGTTATCAGCACATTCCATCAGAACGTGCGCAACCGCAGGATGCAGGAAGAGCTGGCGATGAACAGAGTCAGGGACGTCGCCGAGATTTATGCTTTGGCAAACAAATGTGCTCGGGCTGAAGAAGGCAGGAGACTCCCCGACGAAGATGCCGGCGCAGGGGTCAACTCTGAAGATGAGGACACCGCTACCCCAGAAAATAAGGGCCAGCGGCGGAACAAGAAGCGCAAGGGCAAGACCGTACTTGCCGTCGAGGGATCTGACAATCCCGGCGCCGCCAAGAAGGGCAAGGTTGATGACCCCGGCAACAATGTTGCCGGGTGTGCCTCCTGCGACGCCATGGTGGCTGCCGGCAAGTCAGAATGCTTCGGCAAGTAGTATTGCAAGATCCATCACACCAAAGGCCACGATCTCCAAGATTGCCCGCAAGTTGAGAAACTTGCCGAGAAGCAAAAGGCCGAGTATGAGAGGAGAGACAAGGAGAAAGGCCAGGATGATGCCGAGGGGTCAGGCAAGAAGCGTGTCGTCCGAGGGGGTCGTCGTGGCAAGCCCAAGCAACAAAAAGACCGGCCCGCCCGTGGCCGAGACAAACAAGAGGGAGATGAGGATGATGTTGAAGAGGACGACGAGTCCAGTGAGCATGAGTTTCAGAAGGCTACAGAGATGATGTGCATAGAGGGAGGTGCCTCGGCGCACTCCTCTCACCGGCACATCAAACAATGGGCACGTGAGGTTAACGCGGCAGAGCCCTCTATCGGTGCATAGAGACCTCTGAAGTGGTCCAACACTCCTATCATCTTCGACGCTGAGGACCACCCTGATCGCGTAACCGTGGTCGGGTGCTAGCCATTGTTGGTTTCGTCAGCAATCCGCAACCTTAAGGTGACGAAGATGTTAGTTGACAATGGGGCCAGCATGAACCTAATCTCACCTGATGTCATTCCGAGGCTGCAAATTCCCGACAAAGATCTTGAGCCGACAGGCGCTTTCCAAGGGGTCAATTTAGGAAGAACTCAGCCGAAGAGCAAGATCACGCTGCCGATGATGTTTGGCAGTGATATCAATTTCATAATGGAGAAGATCGATTTTTACATCGCCAAATCTCGTTGCTGTACAACAGCATTCTTGGTCGGCCAGCACTTGCCAAGTTCATGGCGGGCATCCACTTCACTTACAACTTGCTGAAGATGCCCGGGCCAATGAGCGTCATCACTATCAACTCTGACAAGAAAAGCACACTTATTTTCGTCGACCAACTCTACCTGCGTGCAGTCGCAGCACCTGCCACCAAATCACTTGCTGAAAGCACATTTGTTCCCTTGGTGGTTTTGGTAATTCATAACAACATATAAGTCATTGAACTAATGTTTCCATCAAGTATATTTCAGGAAAAATTCAATGATGGGTTGGCAAACAGATTGTGGAAATACCCCAAGATGAAAGGAAATGGATTGGCAAAGCCTCAAGCAAGAGGACCCTACATTTTATATTTGTGAGAAATCACTTTGAGTCCATAGGAAAGCCAATATTATTAAAAGGGGGTAAAGTTTTGTTGGTGAACAAAAATCTCATATGTGCACAAGTGATACGCACCAAAGACACCCACAAACTCTCCCACCAAAGTCTGCTCTAAGTTGTACACTCAAATCGGTGCAACCAACATTCCCATTCTGGTGCCACCGATTCCAAACCCTAGATAGACTCAGCCAAACCCTAACCCTTCGGTACAGCCGATACTGCTTTCGATGCCATCGAGTTGGTCTGCCAACTTTCTGTTACACAAGTTCACATTTTAGGTCCGCCCGAGAATGTTGAATCAGCATCACCGAGAATGGGCATTCTGACCATTGGTCACCTTATTGGTGAAACCGAGATTCGTATATCGGTCCCTCCAAGATTCAAAAGTTGCCACCTTTTGGTCACTTTGGTACCACCGAGATTAACACATTGGTGTCACCGAGTTGGTCATTTTGTGTGTAACGGTTGGATTTTTGGGCATGCCTATATATACCCCTTCACCACCACCTACTTGATAAGAGAAGCACTCAGAACCATTCCATACCTATCATATAAGTTTTCATAGAGAGAACCACCTACCCTTATGTTGAGGTCAAGATCTTCCACTCCAACCATATGGATCTTGATTTCTAGCCTCCCCAAGTTGCTTTCCACCAATCCCATCTCTTCTACCAAGCCATATCTGTGAGAGAGTGATTGTTTATTGAGGAGTCTATAATCTTTAAGCACAAGAGCAAGGAGTTCATCGACATTACCGAGCTTATTACCTTTCGAAGGATGGTGCCTCCTAGATTGGTTAGGTGTCGCTTGGGAGCCTCCTACTTCGTGTTATGGAGTTGAACCAAGAAGTTTGTAAGGGCAAGGAGATCGCCTAGTTCGTGAAGATCTACCCCGAGTAAGGCTAGTCCTCCGTGGATGTCACATCCCTAGCTAGATGTCATAGGACAGCATGTGTGTGCATCATATTTCATTTTTGCATCAACATGAAGTGGGGATTAAAAGAAACCCCAAACCCTCATTTGAATCAAATGAATTCAAAGCATGTGAAAAACCAACTAATTCAAAATGGTCATCTAAAATGTCCCCTATGTCTGATAAATATGGACATGAATATATCAGGGTCCATCTTAAATATTTGAACATTTATAGAAATTTAAAATAAATAACAACGCTGCTGAAAATGCCAAATAAAGCATTATCATTATTTTAGACTTCAAAATATCCTGAAACTTTTTACAAAAGTTTGAAACGTTCAAACTTAATTATATAAACTATTTGGAACATTTTATAATAGCATTTGTACCTGAAAAAGAAATACAACAAATGTCAGAATTAGAAAACAAAGAGAAAAAAAGAGGAAGAAGCCCAGGGGAGCCGTCCCAACTGGCCCGTGCCAGTCATCCTTGTCCACTCTCCAGGAGGACAGGAGCATACGCTCGCCGCACACGGGAACACGCCCGGCCACCTCCTCCCTACCTGGCTGCTGCCTGGAGGGCTCCGAGAGCGCTAGCGCGAGGCCTCTCGTCGTGGCCCTCTTCTCCTCCCCTCTCTCCCTTGCGCTCTCTCTCTCGCACGCTCTCTCTTCCCCCTCCTCTCCTCTGTTTCCCCCTCGCCGGACTGAAGCCGCCGACGATTGGCCATCTCCCGTGCGTCCCCAACCACGCCAAGGCACCAGAAGCCCCTCCGGTGAGGCCCTGAATCTTTTCCCCCTAGTCCCGTCGTCGTTCCCCTCCTCTAGCCCCGTCTGTCGCTAGAGCCGAGAGGAGCTCGCCGCAGACCATGGCGTAGCCATGGCCACAGCCGCCACAGCTCGCACCTGACCACGGGCTCGTGCTCATAGCGCTCCTAGGAGTCATAGCCGCACCTAGCTCGTCCTCTCGTGCCCTCTAGCGCCATAGCCAGTCCTGCCCGAGCCACCGCCGCTAAGCTCGTCGCCGGTGTCGGTCCCGACCACCCCAGCCCCTGGTTTGGGGCTAGATCAATGCGCGCTCGAGCGTAGGCCCTCCCAGTGCCCTCTGCCATCCTTTTGGTCGCCGGAGGAGGGGTTCCGACCCCCTCCACCGTCTCTGACGTCGCCGGCGGCTCAACGCTGGCGAGTCAACCGGTGCTGACCACGGGGTTTGC
Source organism: Hordeum marinum (assembly GCA_022496015.1). NCBI lineage: Eukaryota > Viridiplantae > Streptophyta > Magnoliopsida > Poales > Poaceae > Hordeum > Hordeum marinum. The sequence continues at coordinate 306,884,409 of CM039672.1, read as the reverse complement.
CCCTAGGTCAACTGGCAAGTGGGCCCGCCCTTTTTAATTAGAATTAGATTAAAAAATAATTAAACTAAACTAATTATGTCAATGACCCACTGACCAATGGGCCCAACCCTAATATAATTACTAATTAGTTAAATAATTAACCTTGTTAGTAACTTGGTCACTAACCAGTGGGCCCCACTGGTCAGGTTTGACCTGTCAACGTTCTGTTGACCAGCTGATGTCATGTTCATGCAGTAATGACTTTTTTGAATTAATATAATTCCAGAAAATGTTTAAAACTTCAAAAATTCATATAAATTAATTTGTTAATCAGATGAAAATAATTTATCTATGAAAATTTATCAAAAAAATCCAATGAATCCAATGGTGCTATTATCATGGATGTTAGAGCAACCTATGTAGATGAACATTGACATTTACTAATAGGTTAATGTATGAAATATGAAATGGAGAATGATTTTGAACCTATATTCAAACTTCCTTCATTTAACATGGACAATAGTTGCATTAGTTCATCCATACATGCTGCCATGTCATGATCATGCATCATACTGTTGCATTTGCGTGTATTGATTGTTATTTACCTGCATTATGGTAGGCCCTGCTTCTGAGGATACCTCCTAGTATTCCAACGAAGAAGAAAACCTTCCTACTACCCAGCAAGGCAACCAAGGCTTTTGATCATTCTGATAACATCCCACTCTCTCGCTCCTGCTCTTGTTTATTGCATTAGGACAAACGTTCACTTGTCTGTCATACACGATAGATGAACCTATTCTTTTGCATGACCTGTCATTGTCACAGTAAATAGCTAAACCTTGCAACCTAGCATACCTGGTAGATGCTTGTGCCATGATGTGCTTAGCTTACTTTGCCTGCTATGCTTAGAGTTGTGTCAGGTATGATTCATCTAGGTGATGAACTGGGGTGAAATAACGATGTTCTGACATGATAAGCTGATGATGAACCCGATTTGGTAAAGGTAGTGATGAGAGGCTATGTAGGAGTACATAGCGGGTTGTCTCATTGGGACCGTTCTTAGGAACTGAGTTCCGTGTTTGTGATCCAAGACTAGATACTACCACATGCTGGGCCCTGAAATATGACCCCACTTGACTTACCAGTCGCCTAGTCCTTAGTCCAGGAGTTGCAAGTAGTTTCTGGTGTTTATAGCATGCTGGAGGCCGCGCGTAGTGCTGACCCTAGGGGTGAGTTACGACGCGGTAGGCAGTGGCACGGTGTACCAAGAGTCACCCAGATGGTGGGCTTGGGAACCCTACGCACATCATTTTGGGCCGTAGCGGAAACTTCGGCCGGACTTCCATGCGGGTCCAGTCTCAATAGGCGATAGCCTGGACTAGAGGTCTTATGTGATTGACGGTCATGGCTGACTCCCTCGCTGGGCTTCCGCTTGAAGGTTGCCGAGGTGCATGGTTTTATGAGCACACAGCGATAAGTGGTGAGAGCGTGTGTGAAGAAGTACACCCCTGCAGGGTATAAAACTAATCGAATAGCCGCGTCCTTGGATATGGACTACTTGGAAAGCTTATGTTATTCATAGATAATCAAATGGATACTCATAAAAATATCAAGACAAGTGTGAGTACCATGGATGGCACTCTCCCGGAAGAGGGAAGTGAATCCATGGTGGTGTATTGTTATGGAGTTAGTGGACTCATGTGCGATATCTAAAATCTAAACAAAGAGTTACAATTGTGTAGTGTAGGTTAGCCATGAGTCAAAGCTGGCATTGCTGCATGAACTACACCACTCCCCTTATTGATACATGAGCATGAATAGTCTAGGTCTGCTTTAAAGACTTGCTGAGTAAGTTTGTACTCATGTTTGCTTAATAAATGTTGTAGATGAGACTCAGGACCCATCAGGTGGGTTCTATCTAGATGTCGTCGATGCCGAATAGCTGGTGTCCCAGCTACGACCTTATGCCCTGTGGCGAGCTGTAGATAGTCAGGCCATGTGCCTTTTTACCCTTTCATCTGTCTGTACTCAGACAACTTTATGCTTCCGCTTGGTTTGTATGAACTTGTGTGTATGACTTGAGTGTCGGGTCATGTAACCCATATCTGTAAGAACAATTATGCAAGGCTCTTCTGAGCCTCTTAAATAAAAGTTGTGTTGTTGTATGGTTATGTTGTGATGCCATAGTTGTATCTATGCATATCGGGCATGTCGTATGTACGTGTGACGTGCAACAGTGTGTATGGGATCCGACACCTAGTCGTGTGCCTTTGGTAGTACTCTTTACGGGAAACTGCCTCTTTGTGCTTCCACCGAGCCGTGGTAGCTTGCTACTGCTCCGGACACATTGATTGATCGGCATGTATCCTTCTTTGCTGTTGTGTTTGTCCCTTCTGGGAAATGTCTCGTAGTGTAATGGAGTCCTTGTAGCCTGCTACGACTCTTCTACGTGCAGAGATGGCATTCATGGCTCACGGCATAATGGAGTCCTCGTAGCTTGCTATGACTCATCTACACACGCTTGAGGCCGACACCTGCATTGCTGGGTTACGTATGCCTGTTTCCATACGGATGTGCCACTTGGGTTCTATGACTAGTCATGTCGGCCCGGGTTCTCTATCGTTTGATTGCCAGCGACATGTTCACATACGTGAGCCAAAAGACGCAAACGGTCCCGGCTAAGGTGAGGCTGCAGCCGTGGAGCTTACCGTGCGTGAGGCTGCAAAGTGATGTGATATGTTACCGTCTGGATCCATATGACATAGGATCGGGGTCCCGGCAGCGTTGGTATCAGAGCCTGACTGACTATAGGACTACCAAGCCAAACCAGCCGAAGTTGAGTCTAGAAACACTATATAAAAGCAGGGGAATTGATTGTGGAAGGGAATGTAAGGCTCTTTTTACTCCTCTTCCCAAGTTATTCTATGCTGAGTCTTTCTCATCTTTTCTACGGGGTTAAGAACTAGGCTTCTCATCTATTGCTTAGGATGATGAGTTACTAACCATGGACTATCAGCTAGCTTGTTTGCAAGTGAATGTCGGTACTCAAGTATTGTTGGTGTGACAAACAGATGGAGAAGAGATTTGAGTCTAGAAAGTCAAGTGGTTATGCTTTTCCAATCTTTTGCAGTTGTCTCAAAATCCTTTTTCAGCAATTACAGTCGTTATGTTGTTCGATTTCTGCTAGAGTCTCTAACGTCTTTGCATTATTCTCTGTTTCAGATGCCCCCTCTTTCCTCCCGTCAGGTGGTCTGTCTGACCAGGTGCATCGATGTACCAGGTCACACGGCCATGTTGGTGAGAGTTATGATGGAGGCTGGTTACCGTTGGTACCCAGAGTACACAGTGGAGGAACAATATCGAGATTTCAACCAGAGCCAGTATCTGTGTACTGTTAAGATATATCCTTCATATCCTGGAGCTGTAGAGCCACTTCACTAGACTTATGGATTAGGTGTCACCATAGACATGGCAGTTCAGGAGGTCGCCTACAGCATGCTGACTATGACGGGGTTTATATCCCCGGGTGGGCCAAGGCAACGGGATCCTCCCCTCTCCGCTTCGAAGAAAAACCAATCGGCCGGCTTGACGAGGCCGGCTCGGGACACGCCACACGATCCGTCTCCGGCTGGCGTTTCGCCGGTTGGTCTAGCGGCCGGGCATGCTCCCGCCTGGCTGGCCAAGCAGCCGGCTGCCCACGAGTCGGGATGTCCATTGACTTGGGGATGGACACACCCTGTCCCGTCTCCCTGTCTGCAGGTATGAAAATGCAACATGAATGGCGGGGCGAGCGGCCATGTGGCCATAGTGGTCGCTGACGCGCCGTCCCGCATGGCTACAGTCCATTCGTCCGGCCCACTGACCTCAGTGAGCACAACCGGACGGGATCAGTTCCAGCATGCCTCCACAACTCGAGTGCTTGCCCCGGCATGGCTACAGTGCCGCCGGCCATATTGACGACCTTGGCCGGCTGGTGCTAAACGACGTCTCCCCGGGCAGCCCGTGTCAGGGCAAGTGGGGGAGGGCCAATCCCGGCACTCGTCGGCGGGTCCCAGCAAGGATGGAACCGCTCGGCTGGCAGGCCCCGCCCATGACGAGATGATACAAGCCGCGGGACCCCCTGGCCAGGCGGAGAGGCTGCCAGCCAGGTCCCTCCACCCTCGTACCTAAATCATATTGTAAGAGCCGGGGAGGTTGGCCTATAAAACCCCCTGAGACCCCCATGCAATGGGGAAGGAACCCCCGATCGAGAACACACACATAGGGAGCTCTCACACCCTTCCCAGTAGAGGAGGGAGATGAGCTGGCTGCCCCTTTCTTCCTCCTCCGAACACAGCTCCAGGAGCACCTCTGTATACTTATCCACCCATCCAACGAATCCAAGCAGGACTAGGGGCATTACCTCCCACAGAGGGCCCCGAACCTAGGTACATCACGTTTCTCCACCTTCTTGTACCCAATCTCGCACCTAGAGCCCATTGGCGTCCTATGGCCCCAACACCACCAATAAGCCACCCTATGGCATCTGTCGTGAGAAAACGACGACAGTTGGCGCCCACCATGGGGCCATCCGCGGTGCCGTTCAGGTTCATGCTCCGAGCGGGACCTCTCGCCATTCCCGCCGCCGCCGCTCGGCCTAGAGAAACCATGGGGGGCTCGTGGGGCTTGCTGCGGCACGCCCTGCGGGCGACTCCGATGGCCTAGCGGCCGACATCGACGCGCTCACCAAGCACTTCGGCAGGCTCAGCCTTGCCGAGGCTCCGGCTGCGGGTGAGTACCCCGCAGGGGTACTCGTCTGCGCTGGCCCGCCCATAGCCATAAGCGTACTCGCTGCGGCCCGCCCCAGCGGGTCCCGCGACCGTGAGGGGGTGATGGCCATCACCTCCTCCACCGCCTCTAGACGGGCGCGGGTAACGGCCACCGCTGCTGCCGCCCGCGTCGGCACGTCCGACCTGGGCGGTGCGGCCCTCCCAGGCTTGAGCACCCCGATCGCCCCGACGGCAAACCCCGATACCGCCACGGCTGACCTCGATGTGGCTCGTTGCATCCTCTTCGAGGATGCCACCGCCCTCGCCGCCACGCGTCGCCGCATGGAAGCGACACAATGGGAATACGCCTCCGCTTACGGCCTTACCCCGGCTGGCACCGAGCCCAACCGGCGTGGGGCCATGCGCAACCACGGCCGCGTGGTCACCGAAATCCTCGGCGGCAAAATGCCCGTCTACGACACCCCCGCAGCTAACTTGCGGGCCCTAAAGGTGGCCTACGAGGAACTGGACACCTTGGAGGGCAAAGAGCATGCCGCCCACGAGCGCCACTTCATGGAGCTTATCGATGCTGCTGACGCACAGCAGCATCAGCTCGTGCCAGGCGACACCACCGCTGAAGGCCCCCAGCCCGAGCACGAGGGCATGGGAACTGCCGCCGCCAGGCGGCGCAGTACTCCTGTTTCCCTCGCATCTCCGGTCATTGGGTCGAGACGCACGACCCCCGGCCCTCTCAGCCGCCGGGGAGTGAGCAGTCGGTTGTTAGTAGCCGGTGCACCAACGAGCCGCCTCGTAGCGGCCACCACCGCGAAGCACCGGCATCCGGCAGCCGGCGCAGCTGGGGGCACACACCACCCCCGCAACGCGGGTCGCGGCAATCAACGCCACCCACCATCCACTCCGAGCTCTCAGCCCGGCTCGGGCCACGCGTCCCCCATAGCAAGGATGATGCTCGCAACCGCATCGACCAACTCGCGCAATCCTCCCTCCTTGAGGAGGAGGGCTCGATCGGCCCGGCTTGCTTCGGCCCTTGGATCCGCACCGAGCCATTCTCGAAGGGCTTCATGCTCCCTAGGGACACCCCGAAGTACAACGGGGCCGCCAAGCCAGAAGACTGGCTAATCGACTACACCACCGCAGTGGGCATCGCCAGGGGAAACAAACGCATGGCCGTCTGCTACGCCCCCCTCATGCTCATCAGCTCGGCCCGCATCTGGCTCAATAGACTGGCGACCGGCAGCATCAACACATGGACGGACTTCGAGGAGGCCTTCGTCCGCAACTTCACCGGCACCCACAAGCAGCCTGGCCGGCCTCGTGAACTTTCTATGTGTGTTCAGGGGCCGGACGAATCCCTCCACGACTACCTCACCCAGTGGACCGAGCTCCGCAACTCCTGCGAGGGAGTGCACGAGGTGCAAGCCGTGCAATACTTCATTGACGGTTGCCGAGACGGCACCCCTCTCAAGCACAAGCTTCTGTGCTTCGAGCCGGCCACGCTGGCCGAACTCATGACCAAGGCAGAGAAATACGCCACGGCCGACTCGGCCATCCGGGTCAAGACGACTCCGCCGGCCAAGGCGACGACGACGCTGGCTGCGGCTCGGCTATCTGCCGACAACTGGCAGCCGCAGAGCAACAAGCGCAAGAACGACCAGCCAGATCCCCGCTACGGGAGCCGGTAGGTCAACACTGTCGAGCATTAGGAGCTGGCTGCCCAGCCTTCCAGCCAGCGCTAGCGCACCGGCAAGGCTGCCTGGCAGAAGCTCACCTTCGAGCAAATGCTCGATCTTCCATGCAAGAATCACTCGGGGGACAAACCCTCCATGCACACGCTCCGACAGTGCAGCTTCTCACAATGATTGGCCCGGGGGGACGGCCTTCCAGCTCCTCCCGTGCCGCCAGCCCATGCGCCGGCCCCGGTCCAAGTTGCCGCCCCAGCACTAGCAACGGCCCCAAACGACGGTCGCCTAGTCGACCAGTATCCCAACCAAGATGGTTGCTACGTCGTCTTCACCAGTGAAGAGACGGGCAAGCACGCAGAGCGCCGGCTCCGTCGTGAAGTGAACACCACCATGCCGGCAACTCCCCAGTTCATGCACTGGTCGGAGAAGCCAGTCACATGGAGCCAGGACGACCATCCCGTGGTGATGCCGCATCCCGGCAGCTATGCCTTGGTCCTCGACCCCACCATCGCCACCAAGGATCGAGCCTGCCGCTTTACGCGGGTGCTGATAGATGGTGGTAGCAGCATCAATATCCTCTACCTCGACACGATGCACAAGTTGGGGACAAAGATAGAAGACCTATAGGCGAGCCATACAGTTTTCCACGGCATCATACCTGGAAAGTCTTGCTCCCCTGTAGGCAAGATCATGCTCGACATCCTCTTCAGTGGACCCGGCCACTTCCGCCGCGAGCCAGTACTATTCGAGGTCGTGGACCTTGCAAGCCCCTACCACGCGTTGCTAGGTCGACCGACTCTAGTCAGCTTCATGGCGGTCCTGCACTACACCTACCTCAAGCTCAAGATGCCGGGACCCAAGGGAATCATTACCGTCAAGGGAGACTACAAGATGTCGCTCGAATGCGCTCGAGACGGTAGCCGCTGGCCGAGGCCCTGGAAATCGCCGAGGAGAAGCGGCAGCTCGACCGGTTCGTGGCCCTTGCCGCCAGCCAGCCGGCCGTGCCGGCTCCTCCCTCTCAATCCACCAGCGAGGCCTCCTTCCAGCCATCCAAGGACACCAAGAAAATCCCGCTCGACCCGGCCAACCCGGCTCAGTGCGTCACGATCGGCTCCTGCCTCAACGGCAAATAGGAAGGCGAGCTCGTCGACTTCCTCTGTGAGAATCGGGACATCTTCGCATGGTCCCCCAAGGACATGCCAGGTGTTTCGAGGAATTTCGCCAAGCACAAACTACACGTTCGGCCAGACGTCAAGCCGGTCAAGCAACCCCTATGCCGCTTCTCCGAGGAGAAGCGGTGCACTATAGGAGAAGAGATCGCCCGGCTGCTCGCGGCCGGGTTCATCATGGAAGTGTTCCACCCAGACTGGCTGGCCAACCCAGTCCTGGTGCTGAAGAAAAACAAGACATGGCACATGTGTATCGACTACACCAGCCTGAACAAGGCACGTCCCAAGGACCCATTTGCCCTGCCGTGGATCGATCAAGTTATCGACTCCACGGCCGGCTGCGACTTGTTGTCCTTCTTGGACGCCTATTCCGGCTACCACCAAATCAAGCTAGACCCGGAAGACCGGATCAAGACCTCCTTCATCACGCCCTGTGGGGCGTACTGCTACATCACCATGTCCTTCGGCCTGAAGAACGCAGAAGCCACCTTCCAACGGTGCATGCAAAAGTGCCTCCTACCTCAGATAAGCAGGAACGTCCACGTCTACGTTGATGACATCATCGTCAAAACCAGGAAGCACTTCAGCCTCCTCGACGACCTCCGGGAGACCTTCGCAAACTTGCGTGAATACAAGGTCAAGCTCAACCCGGAGAAATGTGTCTTCGGCGTTCCCGCTGGTCAACTCTTGGGTTTCTTCGTGTCCGCCCGCGGCATCGAAGCTCACCCCGAGAAGATCTGCGCGATCGAGCGCATGCCAAAGCCGACCCGGCTTCGCGACGTCCAGAAGTTCACCGGCTGCCTTGCCTTGCTCCGTCAGTTCGTCAGCCAGCTGGGGGAGAAGGCTCTGCCCCTTTACGGGCTCCTTCGCAAGACGGCTCTCATCGAGACGAGTCAAACCAAGAAGCCGTGCACCTTCGACTAGCCTGACGAGGTGGACGAGGCCTTCCGCGGCCTCAAGAAGGCTCTCACCCGTGCGCCAATCTTGGCTGCGCCAGCTGAGAAGGAACCACTGCTCGCGTACATCGCGCGACAACCTGGGTCATCAGCGTCGTGCTCGTGGTCGAACGATCGGAGGAGGGCAAGGCTCTGCCGGTCTAGTGGCCCGTCTACTACCTCAGCGAGGTCCTCTCCGCATCCAAGCAGAACTACCCCCACTACCATAAGATGTATTACGACATATACTTTGCTGCCAAGAAGGAAAACAATACTTCTGAGAGCACACCATCACCGTGGTGAGCACGGCCCCGCTCGGCGAGATCATGAGTGGCCGGGAATCCATCGGCCGGATTGCCAAATGGGTGATCGCCCTCGCCGATCACGAGATCCGGTATGAGCCAAGAACCGTCGTCAAGTCGCAAGCATTGGCAGATTTCCTCGTCGACTGGGCGGAGACGGAGTTCGTCCCGCCTCCCCCGGACTCCACGCATTGGTGAATGCACTTCGACGGCTCGAAGATGAGGACCGGCCTGGGTGTCGGCATAGTCCTCTCCTACCCGAAAGGTGATCAACTCAAGTACGCCCTCCAGATCCACTTTACCGCCTCCAACAACGTGGCGGAGTATGCGACCATCGTCCATGGCCTCCGGCTCGCCAAGGAGATCGGCATCAGGCACATCCTCTGCTTCGGTGACTCCGACCTCTTGGTGCAGCAAGTTTCTGGCGAATGGGATGCCAGGGATGCCAACATGGCCAGCTACCGTTTCCTCGTGCAACAACTCACCGGCTCCTTCGAGGGCTGCGAGTTCCACCATATCCCGCGAGCGGATAACGAGGCGGCAGACGCGTTCGCAAAAATCGGCTCCACCCGGCAGGCCGTCCCAGCCGGCGTCTCTCTCGAGCGGCTGCTCAAGCCGTCGGTCAAGCCCTTCCCAGAGTCGGAGTCAATCTTCGTGCCGGCAAGCGCCGCCGGCCCATCTACAGCACCGTCCGCCTCCCCAGCAACTCCTTCGTTGGCTCTCGAACCACCGGTTGCCCAGCTGGCCCCAATCAAACCGGCAGCACGCAGAGCGGACGGACCCGACGATGCGGTCATCAAGATGGTCATCGACCAGCTAGCTCCAGGGGTTGGCGAGCCAGGCCCGGGGGCTGACCAACCAGCCTTGGGGGCTCCCGAGCAGGTCCCGGGGGCTGGCGAGCAGGTCCCGGGGGCTGGCGAGCAGGTCCCGGGGGCTGATCAACCAGCACCGGGAGTTCTCCAGCTCGTTGCCGTCGCAGACCCCTCATGGGCCCAACCCATCTTGGCGTTCCTTTTACAAGGCGAGTTGCCTCCGGACGAGGCTCTGGCTAGGCAGATCCAGCGCCAGGCCTCGGCTTACAAGATCATGAACAATGAGCTCGTCCACCGCAGCACCATCAGCGTCTTCCAACGATGTGTTGAGCCAGAAAAAGGCCAAGAGATCCTCCTCGACATCCACCAGGGCGAGTGCGGGCACCCCACCGCCTCCCGGACCCTGGTGTCCAAGGCTTTCCACCACGGCTTCTATTGGCCCACGGCTCTCGAGGCAGCCAAGAAATTGGTCAACGAGTATGAGGGCTGCCAACGCTTCAGCATGCAAAGCCAACTGTCGGCAACAGCCCTCCAAACCATCCCCCTCTCGTGGCCCTTTGCCGTTTGGGGGTTGGACATGGTGGGCCCCTTCGAAACCGCTCGAGGCGGCATGACGCACTTGCTGGTGGCCATGGACAAATTCACCAAATGGATCGAAGCACGACCCATCTAGAAGCTGGAAGGCCCCATGGCCGTCCGGTTCATCGATGACATTACAGTACGCTATGACGTCCCTCACAGCATCATCACCGACAACGGCACCAACTTTGCCAAAGGTGCGGTCGCGCGTTTCTGCTCCAAGCAAGGGACCCGGCTCGACCTGGCCTTCGTCGTTCATCCGCAATGAAACAGCCAGGTCGAGAGGGCAAACGGCCTCATCCTATCCGGCATCAAGCCCCAGCTCGTGACTCCGCTGGTCAGGTTGGCCAGCTGCTGGATCGACGAGCTGCCAGCCGTCCTTTGGAGTCTCAGGACCACCCTAACCGTTCTACCGGCTACACCCCATTCTTTCTCGTGTATGAGTCCGAGGCGATCATCCCCACCGACATCGAATTCGACTCGCCTCGGGTCGCCCTATACACGGAGGAGGACGCTAAGGAAGCAAGAGAAGACGGCGTCGACCTGCTCGAGGAGGCTCGCGAGCTAGCCTTGAGTCGGATGGAAATCTACCAACAGAAGCTCTGGCATTACCATAGCAAGAGGACCCAGCCGCTCTCATTCCGCAAGGGGGACCTGGTCCTCAGACGGATCCAACGAACCGCCGGTCAGCACAAGCTGTCCTCGCCATGGGAGGGCCCGTTCATGATTAGCAAGGTGCTACACAACAATGCGTACTATCTAATAGACGCCCAAAAGCCATAGAAATGCAAGAGAGACGCCTCCGGCGAAGAAATGGAGCGTCCATGGAACGCGGCACTCCTGCGCCTGTTTTACTGCTAAGGAAAAACCAAAGTATGTATGTATCCCCGTCCTTTTGGGCTTATGAATGCAATGGGCATCCCAAGCCGGCTCTTGGGGCGTGCCCCGTTTCATTTATCTCAAAGCTTTCCACACTCACCAGCTCCTCGGTCCGACTCCCGGGCCCGGGGGCTAGCTGGCTGGACCTAGAAGTGTCTCTCCGCAAAAAAGACTAAGTAAATGTGAGCCGGCCAAGCCTCCCCACCCTTACCAGCTACAGACCGGCACCCGGCTATCCGGCTAACGGGGCCTCGGGGCAGCAAGGTTCGGCTCGCACCAAAGGTCAAAATGGGAAGGGATCTTTTCTAGGCCCAGCCGGACCCTTGCCGCGTCTCTAGCCGCTTCACTTACCCCGAAAAAACCCTTCGCGATTCCTAAGTTTTGAAACGGCTCCCTCGAGGCGGACGCCTCGACCCAGCCACAGACCGGCTCCCGGCTGTCGGCATGGCGGCGCTGAGGCCAAAGGGGAAACGGAGTAGAAGTGCAAAGGGTCATGGCGGGTGAAAAAGGGGTAAGGTGGAGGCGGCAAGATTCATAAGGCATAAAACACAAAGTATTCATAACGTAAGCAAAACGGCCCACGGCCGGCATTCAATTCATTACATACACCCCCCCAGTGGGTGGATCGAATCCAAGTTCAAAGTGCAGGAAAGAAGAAAAATAAAGAGCAAAACAGGAAGATGCCCAGGGCCTCAAGCCACCGGCGCGTCGCCAGCCGGTGCGTCGCCAACCGGCACGTCGAGAGGCGGCTCGGTCCTTGTCCCGGAGGTGCTCGTGGCCTTCGCGTCGGCCGCCTTGCCCTTTGCAGCGGCCTCCTCGGTCTCCGCCGTCTCGCCGCTCGAGTCGGTGCTCTCGTCGGCAACTTCGGCGTCGTCCGGGCCCTGGGGGATGCCGAAGGAGTCCTCGGGCAGCGGCTCGCCATCTTCTCCAAGGGGCGGCATGAACTCATCTGCATCGACATACGACGCGAGCTCTTTCTCCCACAAGACAAGGGCCGGCTCGCGAGCCTCCTGCGCCACGGCCGGCACGTCCCGCATCGTCGCTAGCCGAGCGAGGTCCACCCCTCGGTACCATGAACTGACGAACCAAAGCGCCATCTGCGCTCCGGCTCGGGCAGCCGAGGCTTTCTAGGCCTCGAGGCGGGGGACGGCGTGCTCAAGCCACAGCGCCACGCGATGCGTTGGAGCTCCTCCGCGGCCCGGCCACAGTGCAGCAATGACCTCCTTGCCGACGGTCTTGAAATGCTCCATGCTCCGCCCGAGATGGGTCACCCGCATCTCGACGGCGAGCCCGATCTCCTCCACATACCATGGGGCATGCTCACCAATGGAGCGGCCGTACCCCCAGAGGTGCTCCCGGTGCTCCTCAACAACCCGCGCGGCGCGGTGGTGGGTCTCCAGGAACCGCACTGAGGGGAAGAAGGGAAGAAGAGAAGGAAAACCAGATGAAGCACACAGAGGCCGCAAGCAGAAGCCAACCAATCGAAAAAGAAAGAAACAAGCGCTTACCTTCGATCACATCATCCACACTAATGGCGAAGTTGAGCGCCACCGCCCGCTCGGCCGCCCGAGCCGCTTCCGAGGCGGCAACAGAGCCCTTGGCCTCCTCGAGCGACTTCTCGAGGCGGGTCACCTCGCCTTGGAGGGCGGCAGTCCTCAAGGCGGCGTCAGCCTCCTCCTTGACAGCCGCCTCCCGGGCCGCCACCTCCTTCACCGCCTCGGCCTTGAGCCGGTCGCGGACCACCTCGCCGTCAACCAGCAACGCGGCCAGCCAGTCTATCTCCTACGCGGCCGCCTAGACATCCCGCGCCAGCCGGTTCCGCTCGGCGACGAGCCTGGTCTTTTCCTCCCGAAGGGCGGCTAGCTTGCCTGCGTAACAATGATAACATCAGTAAAATAGGCGTAAAGCTGCCGACTCCCGGGGGCTACATGCCTTCACCCACAAAATGCAACTCACCTTGCACACGGGCCAGCTCCTCCTCCAGACGGTCAAAGCCGTACTTGCCGCGGTCGTGGATGGCGACCACCTCCGTGAAGAGCTTCTGCCGCAGGGAGGCTCCCTCCTGTTGCAAAAAGGGGAGAACGTCAAAAACGCGCTCGAAGGAGATCCGGCCCGGCTGACCGGCTGATGGGCGGTGTCCACGTGGTGTCCCCGGGGGCTACATGCCTCCACCCGCTGGAGGGAGGTCTTGACATGCGGGTGGACTTCGCCGCTGAGTCCGAGGCCTGCGGCAGCTCGGTCACCCCTCTGCGCCGCCGGCCACTTGAAGTTCCGGAGCATGCGGCCCCTCCCCGCATGCCGGATCGGGAGACTCGCAGCTCCGCGGGCCTCCTCTTCTCCTCCCTCTGGGTGTGTGCATGCTCGCGGGCCAGCCGGCTGGCGGCGTTCACTTGCCCATCGGGTGCTCCCTCCTCTTGGAGCTCGATGGGGTCACTGCGGCATCCAAGCCCCGGTTATCGACCGGCTCGTAAGATGAAAACAGAAAAAAAAACAAGGGAAGAAGCATAGAGAACTTATGCGATGACGAGGGGCAGGGCCCGCTTGGCACGAGGCGGCGGCTTCCGCGCAGCCACCTTGACCCGCTTCGGGTCGGGCGGTGGAGCCGCCGACCCCTATTGGGCCGGCCTTTTTCCCCTGCCGGCCGGCTCGGCAGCCAAGCCTCGAAGCGGGCGCTCCTCGCTCCTCCGGTCCGGGCGCGCTACAGGAGGAGGTCCATCGACGATCATCAGCTCATCATCATCATCGTCGTCGTCCTCCGTCCAATTGTGGATGGTGGGACCAAGAGGGAACTCACCCACTCCGCCGGGTCCCCCGGCTGCTCCGGACCCTCCGGCCGCTCTGGACCCTCCGGCTCCGCTGGGAGCGCCGCCTCGCGGCCCTGCCGGCTCGTCGGCCTCCCCGGAGGAGTCCAAACCCTCTTCTGCGGGACCTCCCCCGTTAGGAAGTCCCGAGAGTCGGAGTCCGCCCGCTCTGCCTCGAAGATTTGCGGATGCGGGCCGTCTGGGGTGTTCTATCGCACCAACCGCTATGGTCAGCACCCCATCATAAGTTCTCCTGCTGGCTGCCGGCTAGGGATATCAAGCAAAAGACAAACCTCTACAAGAAGACTTACCAGGGGGTGGTTGATGCGGTTATACGGCTCCATGCCGAACGACCACGAGGCGGGCTTCAGCTTGAAGGTCGTGAGGGCGTTCACCCGCTTCGCCACCTGAGCCGGCGTCAGCTCTACGGGGGACTGCCGGCAGGGGTCATGCCGACCTGACATGTCGCAGATCTGGTGAGGCCTCATCTGAAGAGGTGACACCCGGCGCGATATGAAGGCCGCCACCAGGTCGGAGGGAACCAGCCCCTCAGAGCTCTTCAGCTCCCTGAGCCGGCCCAGCTCCTCCAGAGTGATGCCGTGCGGGGCCGACGCCAGCTAGTTCTGCTGGGACGACTGGCGGTCCTCGAACGGCGGTAGGCAGATGTAGTCCATCGCCGGGTCAACATTCCGCACGTAGAAGAATGTGCGATGCCACCCCTTGACAGAGTCAATCAATGAAAGGGGAGGGAAGCGGGCAACACCGCGGCATCACACTACAGTGCCCCTGCATGCGTTGTTGATCAACGGCTTGAGATAGAAAAGCATGTTGAAGAGGCCAAGAAAAGGAAGAACTCCCAGATACCCCTCACACAACGCCACGAAGGCAGAGAGATACAAGATGGCATTGGGACCAAGATTGTGGGGTTGAAGGTCGAAGGTTTCAAGGAAGAGGCAGAATAAGTTGCTCACCGGGAGTGCGAAGCCCCGGGAGAAGTGCCAGAGGAACACTACTCGTTCCCCTGGCTGCTGCGCCGGCACCAGCTCGCCGCCCGGCGCACGGGTGGCGGAAACATCCACGCCTTGCGTAGCTCCTCGATATCGGCATCAGTGACGAAGGATCCTCCCCAGCTGCCGCCGCATCCGTCAGCCATCTCAGTGGTGGGGCGGCGTGCGGGCGCGTGCGCAGGCTCGAGCGTGGCAGCACGAGGAGAGGAGAGGTCAGGAAGCAAGGAGCAATGGCGAGAAGGGCTGCAAGGGGGCAAATGGGGCGCGGGTACCTCCGCCCCTGCCCTTCCCTCCCCTTTATAGGGGAGGACACGACTGGGGATGTGGGATCGTCTGCGCCCACGTTCCCCGGAAATCCCGTGCGAGTGGGTTGCTTCGGGCTGTAACGGCCGTATCGGGGTGCGAGGGATCCGACCCTAGCCCCGAGGCCTACCGGGCTACGCCTGGGCCCTACTGGACTAGGCCTGGGTGACGTCCCGTCTCCCCGCGTGCACGGGGCCCAGCGCATCATTATGCACCGCGTGGCACGTCGTGTGCCGACGCGTGCCCCAGAGCGACGCGCCAGAACCCGAGGCGTCAGGTCCTACAGCTGGCCCGGCTGCCCCTCACCTTTGAGCCGGAGGCGGGCTAGGCTGGGGGAAGCCGCCGGCACCCCACCGTCCGCCGGACGTGGGCCCCTGCTGGCTTCGGGGGCTACTGACGGGGTTTATATCCCCGGGTAGGCCAAGGCAACGGGGTCCTCCCCTCTCTGCTTTGAAGAAAAACCAATCGGCCGGCTCGACGAGGCCGGTTGGGGACATGCCACACGAGCCGTCTCCGGCTGGCGTTTCGCCCGACTGGTCTAGCGGCCGGGCGTGCTCTCGCCCGGCTGGCCCAGCAGCCGGCTGCCCACAAGCCGGGCTGTCCATTTACTTGGGGACGGACATGCCCTGTCCCATCTCCATGTTCGTAGGTACGGCAGCGCAACGTGACTGGCAGGGCGAGCGACCCTGTGGCCATAGTGGTCGCTGACGCGCCGTCTCGCATGGCTATAGTCCATCCGTCCGGCCCGCTGACCTCAGTGAGCGTGACCGGAAGGGGAATAGTTCCAGCACGCCTCCGCCATTCGAGTGCCTGCCCCGGCGTGGCTAAAGTGTTGCCGGCCATACCAACGACCTCGGCCTGCTGGCACTAAACGACGTCTCCCCGGGCGGCCTGTGCCGGGGCGGGTGGGGGAGGGCCAATCGCGTCACCTGTCTGTGGGTCCCAGCAGGGATGGAACCGCTTGGCCGGCGGGCCCCACCCATGACGAGACGATACAAGCCGCGGGGCCCCCTGGCCAGGCGGAGAGGCTGCCAGCCGGGTCCCTCCACCCTCATACCTAAATCATATTGTAAGAGCCGGGGGGTGGCCTATAAAACCCCCCGAGCCCCCCATGCAACGGGGACGGAACCCCCGATCGAGAACACACATATAAGGAGCTCTCGTACCCTTCCGAGTAGCGGAGGGGGATGAGCCGGCTGCTCCTTTCTTCCTCCTCCGAACATAGCTCTAGGAGCACCTCTGTATACTTATCCACCCAGCCAACGAATCCAAGCAGGACTAGGGGCATTACCTCCCATGGAGGGCCCCGAACCTGGGTACATCTCGTGTCTCCACCTTCTTGTACCCAATCTCGCACCCGGAGCCCATCGACGTCCTATGGCCCCAACACCACCGATAAGCCACCCTATGGCATCTGTCATGAGAAAACAATGACAGACTATCATGAGGTTTCACCATGGTCTGCTTCAAAACACAGAGTTATGTTATGTTCCTGCTTCTCTGGGAGGAGAGGATAGCTATCTTAGCGTAGCCTACTATGATCATTCTCATGAGGACCCTAGGCTGCAGGTGACCGCTCAGATGTTGGAGAACAGGGATCGTGATGCACATGCCCTTCACATGGAGCTTTATGCTACCCGTGCACGTCTTTGGACAGCCCTGACGCAGTTGGCACCTGTCGTGCAGAGAGGCTATGGAGATTTGGAGATGCTGAACCCATCGCGGACTCATCTGCCAGCACACATAGACTGGCCTGATGTTGGAGGCATCACCCCTCTTCGAGGACCGTTGTTGCCGCCAACAAGGGGACCAAGGCCACATCCGTGTCCTTATGGTTTCCAGGGATCACAGGCTAGAGTGTTTCCAGATCCTCAGGTTCAGCTCCCGGGTCACGGGGGTAACCTATATGAGGCATTCTACGGTGATGCTTGAGTACGTGGATGTTAGTACTAGTATGGTAGTAGTCGCATCGCCACAGTCCTGCGTGTCTTGTGGGATATAACTGAGGTTGAGAGTGAGTTCTGGAGGTACAGATAGATAATATATAGGAAGCTTGTAATGCCTCCGGTGAGTTGTGTCATCTCTCTGTAGTTTGCATTTCAGCTTGGGTTTGTACTGAACTATGTCATGGTGTGTATGAATCATGGTGTTCATAGGGCAGTTGTTATTACCATGTTGTTTGGGTGTTTACCCTGCATGCCATGTTGTCCAGTACATTCCTTATCTCATGTCTTAGAGTTGATGTTCCCTATGTCTAAGCTATGGGTTTGTTTCCCAGGATGGTGGCCACTAGGAATAACCCCGTGCATGCCCCTGAGCAGGGTGAAGGAAGCCAGCCAAGGCAAGAGAACCTTCCACACGCGCCCTCTTTGGAAGAAGTGATGCTTGAAGCTGAACAGAACAAAAGGGAGACCAACAGGCTGTTGGAATGAATTGAGCAGAACACAGCGCGTACTACCCATAATGATCACAATGATGGCATGTCTCTCGGTGATTTCGTCAAGCTGTACCCACCTAAGTATCATCATTCAGTCGACCCACTCGACACGGATGACTGGCTGACCAACATGTCTCGCAAGATCCGAGCTGCCAACGTATCCGAGGCCAATAAGGTGACCTTTGCTACTTACTTTCTGGAAGGACCCGCCAATCTGTGGTGGAAAAATTATGAAGCCATGCGTCCCGCAGGCCCCACACCAACTTGGGCGGAATTCAGCGCGACATTCCGTACCCATCACACCCCGAAAGGGCTGATGGATCGCAAGAGAGAGGAGTTCTGTGCTTTCACCCAGGGCAGACTGTCAATGGATGCCTATATCCGTGAGTTTGGCAATCTTGCTCGTTATGCTCCGGAGGAAGTTTCAACTGATTCCAAAAAGCAGGCTAGGTTCCGCAAGGGACTTAGTCCTGAGCTCCATAGAGATCTGCCCTTGCATGAGTGCACAACCTTCCAGGCTCTCATCAACAAGGCTATCAATGCCGAGACTGGACAGTCTGACTACGAGGTCACTAGGAAGCACAACCGTGACTTCAGCCCGCATCTGGCTCGGGCTCCAACAAACGTCAGGTGTGGGTGCCCAACGCAGCTCTACCACCAAGGTACACCGCGAGGCCATCCTTCCAGGCGACTCGCCCAACTTAGTCGAACCCTCCAGCCAGGCCATTTGGAGGTCCTCCTGCCAATGTTGCTCCCCGTGCCACCGTGGTCTGCTACAAATGTGGGGAACCAGGACACTACTCCCGTGAGTGTCCTTAGAACAATGCTAAGTCGGCTGGACGTGGGAAGCCAGGAAAAGCCTTCTATGTGAAGCCAGCTCCTGCTCGTGGACGAGTGAACTATGTTTCTGCTGAGGAAGCTCTTGAGGATCCTGATGTTATTCTAGGTATGCTCCGTGTCAATAGTCATCCAGCATCTGTTCTATTTGATACTGGGCCATCTCATTCTTTCATCTCAGAAAGTTATGCATAGTTGCATAACATGTCTTTTTGTGATATGCCTACTCCTTCAGTAGTTCAGACTCCTGGTTCAAAATGGCAAACTTCTAGGGTGAACCATGACAATGAGATTCTTGTGGATAGGCTAGTCTTCCTAGCATCTTTGATATCCCTCAATTCTTCGGACATCAATATCATCTTAGGCATGGATTGGATGAAAGCCCACTATGCTAAGATTGATACTCATACTAGGAATGTTCAACTTACACATCCCTCGGGTGAGATAGTCAATGTCTCCACTCGAGCAGCCAAGCGCCAACTCTGTTCCCTCAATGCTAGCCCTCTTCCAGAAATAGAAGATATTCCGGTAGTCCGTGACTTACCGGATGTCTTTCTAGAAGAATTGCCAGGAATTCCACCTGTCAAAGATGTTGAGTTTGTGATAGAGCTCATTCCAGGGACTGTCCCAATAGCCAAAAGACCCTATAAGATGGCACCCTTAGAGCTAGCCGAACTTAAGATTCAACTCGATGAGGCTTTGAAGAAAGGTTTCATCCGTCCTAGTTCTTCTCCTTGGGCTTGCCCTGTCCTCTTCGTCAAGAAGAAGGATGGATCGGATCGGATGGTTGTGGATTATCGGTCAGTGAATCTGGTCACCATAAAGAACAAGTATTCGCTCCCTAGGATCAACGATTTGTATGATCAACTCGCTGGATCCTCTGTCTTTTCCAAAATGGATTTGAGGTTGGAACACCATCAAATCAGAAATAGAAATGGGGACATTCCAAAAACGGCTTTTGTTACTCGTAATGGCCAATATGAGTACACCATCATGTCCTTCGGTTTAACCAATGCCCCAGCCACCTTCTCTCGCTTGATGAATTCGTTCTTCATGGAGTATTTGGATAAATTCGTCGTCGTTTACCTTGACGACATACTCATCTACTCGAAGAACGAACAGGAACATGCCGAGCATCTAAGGCTGGTGTTGATGAAACTTCGAGAGCATCGTCTATATGCCAAATTCTCCAAGTGTGAATTTTGGTTGCCAGAAGTGACCTATCTAGGCCACATGATCTCTGGTAAAGGTAATGCTGTCAATCCCGAGAGAGTTCAGGCCGTCCTTGATTGGACTCAACCTGAGTCGGTTAAGCAAGTTCGGAGTTTCCTTGGCTTAGCAAGCTATTGTCGCCGCTTGGTCGAGAACTTCTCCAACGTTGCAAAACCTCTGACTGAACTCCTCAAGAAAGATAAAAGGTTTGAGTGGACTCCACAATGCGAGCACAGTTTTCAGGAGTTGAAAAGATGACTGACCTCTGATCCCATTCTGGTGCCACTAGATTGCATTCGCGATAAGGATTAGGTTGCATTCTCATGCAAGATCGTCATGTGATTGCATCCGCATCTCGATAGTTGCGTTCACATGAGGATAATTATCCAACACATGATCTTGAGCTTGCAGCTGTCGTCCATGCACTGAAAACCTGGCGACATTACCTTCTGGGTAATCGTTGCGAAATTTACACTGACCACCAAAGTCTGAAATATATTGTCACCCAGCCGGATTTGAATCTCACGCAAAGACGGTGGGTTGAGTTGATTACTGATTACGACTTAGGGATAACTTACACCCAGGGAAAGCCAATGTCACGGCTGATGCACTAAGTCATAAGTCTTATTGTAACAACCTGATGTTACAACAAGGTCAACCACTTCTCTATGAGGAATTTTTGGAAGTTATACCTCTGTATTGTTCCTCAAGGATTCCTATCCAACCTGGTGGCGAAACCTACTCTTAAGGATCAAATTATAGCTAGCCAGAAGCATGATAAGGGTATTTCCCGGATCAAAGAGAACCTCGTTAGCGGTATCGCTAAGGATTTCTCTGTTGATGATCAAGGTGTGGTGTTCTTCCAGAACCGTTTGGTGGTTCCCAGGAGCCAACATCTTTGGTAGCTGATTCTTAAGGAGGCTCATGATTCCCCTCTCACAATTCATCCGGGTAGTACCAAGATGTATCAGGACCTACGCTAGAGGTTCTAGCGGACTAGGATGAAGAGAGAAATTGCTCAATTCGTTGCTAACTTCGACGTTTGTCATCGCGTGAAAGCGGAACATCAAAGGCCTGCTAGCACCCTTCAACCTTTAGCTATTCCTGAATGGAAATGGGATAAGGTCGGTACGGATTTCATTACCGGATTTCCCAGGACTAAGAGAGGGAATAATGCTATCTTTGTGGTCATCGACCGCCTTTCCAAAGTGGCTCATTTTCTTCCTGTTCGGGAAAGTATAACTGCTAGCCATCTAGCGGAGTTATATGTTACTCAAATATTTTCTCTTCATGGTGTTCCATTGGAGATTAACTCAGACCACGGAAGTATCTTTACTTCCCGATTTTGGGAAAGTTTCCAAACCGCCATGGGGACTCATCTATCCTTTAGCACTACTTTCCACCCGCAATCAAGTGGTCAAGTTGAGCGAGTCAATCAAATCCACGAAGACAAGCTCCGAGCTTGTGTTATATCCTTCGATATGAATTGGGAGAAATGTCTTCCATTTGCCGAATTTGCTTATAACAATAGTTATCAATCAAGCTTGGGCAAAGCCCCTTTTGAAGTTCTCTATGGACGAAGGTGTCAAACACCTCTTAACTGGTCAGAAACCGGAGAGAGGCAACTCTTTGGCCCATATATGATCCAATATGCAGAGGAGCAAGTTTGCATTATTCATGAAAGGTTGAAAACAGCCCAATCTCGTCAAAAGAGCCAATATGATCGCCATCATAAGGTTGTGACCTATGAAGTTGACGAGAAGGCTTACCTTCGGGTTACACCTCTGAAGGGTACCCATCGAATCGGTATCAAGGGCAAGTTGGCTCCTCGTTACATTGGACCTTTTCGCATTCTTGCTAAACGAGGAGAGGTTGCCTACCAATTGGAACTTCCGTCGCATCTTTCCAAGGTTCATGATATCTTCCATGTCTTGCAACTCACGCGTTGCTTCTCGGACCATGTGTGTGAAGTGGACCAAGAAGCGCTTGATTTCCAAGATAACCTTACATATCGAGAATACCCTGTTCGTATTCTTGATCAAGTTGAGCGTACCACTCGGCATCTGAACATCAAGTTTCTCAAGGTTCAGTGGTCACACCATTCTGAAAACGAGGCCACATGGGAAAGAGAAGATCGACTTCGACTAGAGTACCCCGTGCTCTTCCCGACGACTTCAAAATCTCGGGACGAGATTCTTTTGAGTGGGGGTGAGTTCTCACATCGCTAGCTAGATGTCATAGGACAGCATGTGTGTGCATCATATTTCATTTTTGCATCAACATGAAGTGGGGATAAAAGAAACACTAAACCCTCATTTGAATCAAACCAATTCAAAGCATGTGAAAAACCAACTAATTCAAATGGTCATCTAAAATGTCCCCTATGTCTGATAAATATGGACATGAATATATCAGGGGCCATCTTAAATATTTGAACATTTATAGAAATTTAAAATAAATAACAAAGTTGCTGAAAATGCCAAATAAAGCATTATCATTATTTTAGATTTCAAAATATCCTGAAACTTTTTATAGAAGTTTGAAATGTTCAAACTTAATTATATAAAATATTTGGAATATTTTATAATAGCATTTGTACCTGAAAAAGAAATAAAACAAATGTCAGAATTAGAAAACAAAGAGAAAAAGAAAAAAAGAGAGGAAGAAGCCCAGGGGGAGCCGGCCCAACTGGCCCGTGCCAGTCATCCTTGTCCTCTCACCAAGAGGACAGGAGCACGCGCTCGCCGCGCGCGGGCACGCGCCCGGCCACCTCCTTCCTACCTGGCTGCTGCCTGGAGGGCTCCGAGAGCGCTAGCGCGAGGCCTCTCGTCGTGGACCTCTTCTCCTCCCCTCTCTCCCCTGCGTGCTCTCTCTCTCACGCTCTCTCTTCCCCCTCCTCTCCTCTGTTTCCCCCTCGCCGGACTGAAGCCGCCGGTGATTCACCATCTCCTGTGCGTCCCCGACCACGCCAAGGCGCCAGAAGCCCCTCCGATGAGGCCCCAGATCTTTCCCCCCTAGTCCTATCACCATTCCCCTCCTCTAGCCCCGTCTGTCGCTAGAGCTGAGAGGAGCTCCCCGCCGGCCATGGCCACAGTAGCCATAGCTCGGACCTGGCCGTGGGCTCGTGCTCGTAGCGCTCCCAAGATCCAGAGCCGCCCCTAGCTCCTCCTCCCGTACCCTCTAGCGCCGTAGCCGGTCCTGCCCGATCCGCCGCCGCCGCTAAGCTCGTCGCCGGCGTCAGTCCCGACCACCCCAGCCCCTGGTTTGGGGCTAGATCGATGCATGCTCGAGCGTAGGCCATCCTAGTGCCCTCAGCTGTCCTTTTGGTCGCCGGAGCAGGGGTTCCGACCCCCTCCGCCGTCTCTGACATCGCTGGCGGCTCAACGCCGGCGAGTCAACCAGTGCTGACCACGGGGTTTGACCCCAGGTCAACTGGCAAGTGGGCCCGCCCCTTTTTAATTAGAATTAGATTAAAAAATTAATTAAACTAAACTAATTGTGTTAAAGACCCACTCACCAGTGGGCCCAACCCTAATCTAATTAGTAATTAGTTAAATAATTAACCTTGTTAGTAACTGGATCACTGACTAGTGGGCCCCACTGGTCAGGTTCGACATGTCAACGTTCTGTAGACCAGCTGATGTCATAATGATGTCATGCTGATGCAGTAGTGACTTTTCTGAATTAAAATAATTCCAGAAAATGTTTAAAACTTCAAAAATTCATATAAATTAATCTGTTAATCAGATGAAAATAATTTATATATGAAAATTTATCAGAAAAATTCAATGAATCCAATGGTGCTATTATCATGCATGTTAGAGCAACCTATATAGATGAACATTGACATTTACTAATAGGTTAATATATGAAATATGAAATGGAGAATGATTTTGAACCTATATTCAAACTACCTTCATTTAACATGGACAATAGTTGCATTAGTTCATCCATACATGCTGCCATGTCATGATCATGCATCATACTATTGCATTTGCGTGTATTGATTGTTATTTACCTACATTGCAGTAGGCCCTGCTTCTGAGGATACCTCTGAGTATTCCAACGAAGGAGAAAAGCTTCCCGCTACCCAGCAAGGCAAGAAACCCTTTTGATCATTCCGATAGCATCCCACTCTCTCGCTCCTGCTCTTGTTTATTGCATTAGGACAAACGTTCACTTGTCTGTCATACACGGTAGATGAACCTATTCTTTTGCATGACCTGTCATTGTCATAGTAAATAGCTAAACCTTGCAACCTAGCATACGTGGTAGATGATTGTGCCATGATGTTGTTAGCTTACTTTGCCTGCTATGCTTACAGTTGTGTCAGGTCTGATTCATCTGGGTGATGAACTAGAGTGAAGTAACAATGTTCTGACGTGATAAGCTGATGATGAACCCGATTTGGTAAAGGTAGCGATGAGAGGCTATGTAGGAGTACATAGCGGGTTGTCTCATTGGGACCGTTCTTAGGAACTAAGTTCCGTGTTTGTGATCCACGACTAGATACTACCACATGCTGGGCCCTGAAATATGACCCCGCTCGACTTATCAGTCGCTTAGTCCATAGTCCAGGAGTTGTAAGTAGTTTCTGGTGTTTATAGCATGCTGGAGGTCGTGCATAGAGCTGACCCTAGGGGTGGGTTACGACGCGGTAGGCAATGGCACGGTGTACCAAGGGTCACCCGGATGGTGGGCTTGAGAACCCTACGCACATCATTTCGGGCCGTAGCGGCAACTTCGGCCGGACTTCCGTGCTGGTTTAGTCTCAAATAGGCCATAGCCTGGACTAGAGGTCTTATGTGATTGACGGTCGTGGCCGACTCCCTCGCTGGGCTTCCGCTTGAAGGTTGCCGAGGTGCATGGTTTTATGAGCACACAGCGATAAGTGGCGAGAGCGTGTGTGAAGAAGTACACCCCTGCAGGGTATGAAACTATTCGAATAGCCACGTCCTCGTTTATGGAATACTTGGAAAGCTTATGCTGTTCATAGATAATCAAATGGATACTCATAAAAATATCAAGACAAGTGTGAGTATCGTAGATGACACTCTCCCGGAATAGGGAAGTGAATCCATGGTAGTGTATTGTTATGGAGTTAGTGGACTCGTGTGCGATATCTAAATTCTAAACAAAGAGTTAAAATTGTGTAGTGTAGGTTAGTCATGAGTCAAAGCTAGGATTGCTACATGAACTCCACCACTCCCCTTGTTGATACATGAGCACGAATAGTCTAGGTCTGCTTTAAAGACTTGTTGAGGACGTTTGTACTCGTGTTTGCTAAATAAATGTTGCAGATGAGACTTAGGACCCATCAGGTGGGTTCTATCTAGATGTCGACGATGCCGAATAGCTGGTGTCCCAGCTACGACCTTATGCCCTGTCGCGGGCTGTAGATAGTCACGCCATGTGCCTTTTTACCCTTTCATCTATCTCTACTCAAACAGCTTTATGCTTCCGCTTGGTTTGTATGAACTTGTGTGTATGACTTGAGTGTCGGGTCATGTGACCCCTATCTGTAATAACATATTATGCAAGTCTCTCCCGAGCCTCTTAAATAAAAGTTGTGTTGTTGTATGGTTATGTTGTGATGCCATAGTTGTATCTATGCATATCGGGCATGTCGTGCGTATGTGTGACGTGCAACGGTATGTATGGGATCCGACACCTAGTCGTGTGCCTTTAGTAGTACTCTTTACGAGAAACTGTCTCTTTGTGCTTCCACCGAGCCCTGGTAGCTTGCTACTGCTCCGGACACATTGATTGACCGACATGTATCCTTCTTTGCTACTGTGTCTGTCCCTTCAGGGAAATGTCTTGCAGTGTAATGGAGTCCCTATAGCCTGCTACGACTCGTCTACATGCAGTGATGGCATTCATGTCTCACGGCGTAATGGAGTCCTTGTAGCTTGCTATGACTCGTCTACACATGCTTGAGGCCGACAACTGCATTGCTGGGTTACATATGCCTGTTTCCGTACGGATGTGTCACTTGGGTTCTATGACTAGTCATGTCGGCCCGGGTTCTCTGTCGTTTGATTGCCAGCGACATGTTCACATACGTGAGCCAAAAGACGCAAACGGTCCCGGCTAAGGTAAGGCTGCAACTGTGGAGCTTACCGTGCGTGAGGCCGCAAAGTGATGTGATATGTTACAGTCTGGATCCATATGACATAGGATCAGGGTCCCAACAGTGGACGTAGGCCGTCATGGTATAGTCAAGGTTGCTTCTTCATGGAACCCTCTGTGGGTAGAGCCCTCCGTGGACTCTCGTGACCGTTACCCCCCGTGGGTTGAAGACTCCATGAACATGGACGTACGATAGCACCACCTATCGGAACCACGGGAAAAATCTTCGTGTCACCAATTGTGTTTGCTTTCCTTACCCTCTCTTTACTTACATGTGCAATGTCTTTACTTTCCGCTGCTATACTCTTAGACATGCATGTGTAGGGTCTACTTGACACACTATGAATGCTAAAACTTGCCAAGAATTTAAATTTGGAAAAAGCATAGTTTTATTTGGTCAAATAGTCTAATCACCCCCCCTCTACACCTACTTTCGATCCTACATTTGCTCCTGCCGCTGAAGCTCCAGGGGGGAAGAAGACCGGCAAGGCCTCTGGCACACATTCTGGCAAGCGCACCTCCTCAGAGTGTTGCGCTCTCGTTGACGATGTGCCAGAGAGAACCACAGGTAAGAAGAAGACCGTCAAGGCCTCTAGCGCACATTCCGGCAAGTGCACCTCCTCGGAGTGTTCCGCTCCCGTTGACGATGTGCCAGAGAGCTCCATCGGCAAGAGCAAGAAGTCCAAGGCAGTTCCGCCAGAGACCAAGAAAGTGCCTGCTAAGGAGGATGGCACGGGGGGAACTTTCACCATAAGTTCCACCCTTGACAAAAAATAGGAAAGCGCGCTCATCGCCTTCCTGCAGGCGAATGTCGATGTGTTTGCATGGCAACCATCTGATATCCCCGGTGTTTCCAGGGAGGTGATTGAGCACCACCTTGCCGTCTGCCCACACGCGTGGCCGTCAAGCAAAAGGTCCGGAAGAAAGCTTTGGAGCGGCAACAATTTATTGCCGAAGAGATCAAGAAATTAGAAGTGGATGGCATTATCAGAGGAGTACTCCATCCAACATGGTTGGCCAATCTGGTCATAGTGCACAAGGCAAATGGAAAATGGAGGTTGTGCATTGATTTTACAGACATTAACAAAGCCTGCCCCAAAGATCATTTGCCCTTGCCGCGCATCGACCAAATTGTGGACTCCACCATCGGTTGTGATCTGTTGTCTTTCCTTGACGCCTATTCCGGTTATCATCAGATTTTTATGGCTAAGGAAGATGAGGAGAAGACCGCATTTATCACCCCATGTGGTACGTATTGCTTTTTGCGCATGCCTTTTGGGTTGAAAAGTGCTAGTTCTACTTTTGCAAGAGCGTTCTAGATTGGTTTTGAGCCCCAGCTACATAGAAATATGGAGGCTTATATGGATGACATTGTGGTCAAGACCAAGGACAAAGCTACGCTCATATCAG
This sequence comes from Hordeum marinum, assembly GCA_022496015.1. Classification (NCBI taxonomy): domain Eukaryota; kingdom Viridiplantae; phylum Streptophyta; class Magnoliopsida; order Poales; family Poaceae; genus Hordeum; species Hordeum marinum. Next base: position 306,857,164 of record CM039672.1, on the reverse strand, counting down.
ACCTAGAAGAGACATTTGCAAACCTGCGCAAGATCAACATGAAGCTCAACCCTGAGAAGTGTGTGTTCGGCGTCCCATCCGGCAAGCTTCTCAGGTTATTTGTATCTCAACGAGGAATCGAAGCAAATCCCTACAAGATCAAAGCAATTGAGCAAATTGGGGCACCAAGACGAGTCAAATATGTGCGCCGTCTTGCCGGATGTGTTGCTGCTCTGAGTAGGTTCATCTCAAAAATCTGTTGAGCGCGCCCTGCCCTTTTTCAAAATCTTGAAGAATGAAGTCCCAATGAAATGGACTCTGAAAGCATAGACAGAGCTGCAGGATTGGAAGAAGTACCTCTCCTCTCCGCCAGTCCTAGTCGCACCAAAACCATAAGAGTTGTTGCTGCTATACCTAGCGGCAACAAATCAATTTGTGAGTGCCGCACTAGTGGTTGAAAGAGAAGTTGATGAAGAAGAAGCAGCGATGGCAAGACTGCCATGCGATGAGCCAGGGCATTCCCCGACAGGGTCAGGTACAAGCAAGGAAGGATCTGTGCAGTTGAATGGGACAATCGAGAAGAACAATGTGGTGCAGCGCCTAGTATATTTTTTAGCTCCCTATTGCAGGGGGCTAGGTCAAGATATTCTGGCATGCAAAAGTTGCTCTTCGGCCTTCTTATGGCCTCGAGGAAGCTACGCCACTACTTCCAAGCACATGAGATCACCGTTATCACCCACTTCCTGCTGCAGTGGATCTTGCTGAACCCAGAAGCTACCGCCGGATTGTGGAGTGGGCTTTGGAACTATCAAGCTTTGCCCTCAAATTTGAAAGCACCTTGACCATTCAGAGTAGAGCCTTGGCGGAGTTCATTGCGGAGTGGACCCCAACGCCCGATGAAGGAGTCCCAGAGTCAACTCTTCCCGGTAAGGAAACCGATCAAGAGTGAATCATGTATTTTGATGGAGCTTTCTCGCTGCAAGGCACCAGTGCAGGAGTGTTGCTCGTTGCCCCCACCAGAGAGCACCTCACATATGTGGTTCAGATGCACTTTCCCCAGGAGAGATCAACGAACAACACTACTGAGTACGAATGATTGCTTGCCGGTCTCAGGATCGCGGCAGACCTTGGGATCAAGAAACTTATTGTCAGAGGTGATTCGCAACTTGTCATCAGGAAAGTGAACAAAGATTACCAGGCCCATTGATGGAAGCTTATGTAGATGAAGTAAGGAAGTTGGAAGAATGCTTTGACAGCCTGCAAATGGAACACGTTCCATGTGCGGAAAACAGCGTTGCCGATGGCCTGTCAAAGTGTGCTACCCTTAAGTTACCCGTGGAACCAGGAACTTTCGTCCTCCAACTAACTCAACCCTTTGTGACACCATCAACTGGATGAGAGAAGAGAAGAAAGTTGAGTTCCGGCAAGTATTTCCCAGCCGAGCTCCCAAAAGCCGCCGGCGAGAAGGTTGCCAGAGAGAACGGCAGGCTTGTCGGTGGGTCCTGTGCTCCGGCAGGGCCCCCGGCCCTTGCCATAGAAGCACATGCTCCTTCCAAGCTTGTCGGGGTGCAGCAGGCTCCGGCAGGGCCTCAGGACCCTGCTGTTGAGGCAAATGCTACCCCGGTATAGGATATGCCTTTAGTCCTTGTTGTCGAGCCCCAGGATCCAACATGGGCACAATACATCATCTGTTTCCTTTAGATAGGAGAACTTCCCTGGGAACAAGAAGAAGCAGAGAAAGTAGCCCACCAGTCTAATATGTACCAGTTTGTGGACAACGTCCTGTACAAAAAGAGGCTGAATGGTGTGAAACTCAAGTGCATTTCCCGGGATGATGGACATGAGCTGTTGGAAGAGATAGATGGAAGCATATGTGGCTCCCACATAGGATCAAGAGCCCATGCCAGAAAGGCATTCCCACAAGGCTTCTTTTGGCCCACTGCCCTCTAGGATGCAACGGCATTAGTAACCAAGTGTGAGGCAGGCCAGTTTCATTCGAAGAGATTACATCAACCAACTCAAGCACTTCAAACGATCCCTCTCTCCTGGCCATTTTCGGTGTGGGGGCTTGATATCTTGGGCCCCTTTCCCCGTGCTGCCAGGGGCTTTGAGTAATTGTACGTTGCAATCGACAAGTTCACATAGTGGCCAGAAGTGGAAGCAGTGAGGAAGGTGACAACACAGTCAGCCATCAAGTTGTTCAAGGGACTAGTTTGCCGCTTTGGTGTTCCCAACAGGATCATCACTGACAACGGCACACAGTTCACGAGCCGCACATTCATGCAGTATGTCCAAGACCTTGGCAGCAGAATCTGTTTTGCTTCCGTTGCCCACCCGAGGAGCAACGACCAAGCGGAAAGGGCTAATGCTAAAGTGTTGCAAGGCCTCAAGATGAGAACTTTCGACATGCTGCACAAGTGCGGAAGGCGCTGGATTGATGAGTTGCCGATGGTTCTTTGGTCAATCAGAACGACACCAAATTGAGCTACCGGCCAGACACCCTTCACCCTTGTCTATGGGGCGGAGGCAGTTCTCCCCATGGAACTCATATATGGGTCACCTCGAGTGCTCGCTTATGATGAGCTAGAGCAAGAGCAATTGCAGCAAGACGATGCGACGCTCCTTGAGGAAGACCATCTTCAGGCTGCTGTGAGAGTTGCACGCTACCAGCAAGCTTTGCGCCGCTACCATAGCCGCAAAGTTAATGCCAGAAGTTTTGAGGAAGGCGACCTTGTTCTTCGGCGAGTTCAATCCGCCAAGAATTCCAACAAGTTGACGCCAAAGTGGAAAGGCCCTTATCGGTTAGTACAAGTCACCAGGCCTGGTGCGGTCCACCTGGAGACCAAAGATGACATCCTAGTGAGCAACTCCTGGAATATCGAACACCTTCGCATGTTCTACCTATAAGGCGCGGTTGCCGGGCCTCCCGGTAACCACCTTTTGTATAAGTCTTGCCACTGAAGCATGTAATCCATCGTACAAAGCCAGGCTCAGACCCTGTGCGTAGTTGAATAAAGATAAGTGTTCTGCAATCCTGATCGATTCTCATGTTTACTTATGTGCATGTTTCTATGAAGTGTTGCATTGCACTTAATCCCGACAAGGGCTACTGGACTGCCAAGGTTCCGTATCCATATTTTGTCTTCTTTCTTTTTCTCAAAGGACAGAAGGTCACCTCGCGTGTAGCTTTGTCGGGGGGAATGGTGGTACGGATACCTATGAGCGACGTCCCAAAAAAACTTGTCGGAAGGAGCATGGCAACAAAAAGATAAGTTACAAAAACCCCAAGTGAATCCTTGCCGTGAAGTTATTTTCCTTGGGCCATTTAAGCTTTTGTACAGACAACCTGCATGCATGAGAACCTTGCCGTGATTGGCTACGACCTCACCGTGTTCGGGACCGCTCGACAGCTTAAGTGGTCATGCCCGTTCTCCTTGTTTCGTTTTGAGTCCGCTCAACGACACAAGTAACAGCGCTCACGCCTTTATCCCATTTCGAGCGAGACCAACACCTTGAACGGCTGTACTCAGGATGCCAAGGTATCTTGCCGGCAGTAGCACCGCCAGCAGGCTGCTAAGGACCCATTCATTGAAGCGCTCGTGGTAGGGCTACACACGCCGGCAAGATTTTTCCGAGAAAGCGTAGGGTAAGTTCCATACATAGAAAAAGGTCTAACAAGGAAAATAATACATAGTCATTCAAAATAGGGTGAAATTTTCATAAGATATCGCTTTTTCCTAAGTACATCTTTATTTGACTTTCTCCCCTAGGGGAGATTACAAGAAGAAAAAGATGGAAAGGAGAGGCAGATTACAAGAAGAAAAAGATAGCAACGGGCCTCCGACGGAAGCCTGGCCCCTCCTGGGCCAGCATTGCGCTGAGGAGAATACCAACATTGCATGGATGAGAGGGGAGACCCAAAAGCCGAAGTCCACGAGCCTGCCGGAAGATCCAACTGGAAGATGAGGCAGCGCCCAGGACAAAGGCCCCTGGCAAGATCGTCCTACCAGGAGGGGAGAGGCGTGAGGCTGACGATGATGGTGCGGCCGCCAATCAGTCAGAGCTCAGGTCATTGTATTCCGACTTGAAGGCCTAGATCTCGAACTCATCGTCACTGTCACCGACACAATCCTCCTTGTCGCTGCCGCTCGAGGACGAGCTTTCGGCGCCGCCCGAGCTCTCTTCGCAGCAGCTCAGGTGGACGCCTGAGCGCCCATAAATCTTGTCGGAGAGCAGATTGGCCTCCGTCATTTTAAAATGAAGGACATGCCCTTCTTGGAGGTTGTGGGCGCGGGCGAAGGTTTTCTAGCCGTGCCTGAGGAATATGACGCGGTTCGCTAGGTACTCGACATTTACCCGCGTCATGCCGTTACAACAACCAGCCACCCGTAGCCACAGAACGGGCGGCTCATCACCCTCCATTGCCCTAGCAAAGAGGCAAGGGAGGCGCAGATGGCTCCGGAGGGGACCGGCCAGCTCGAGGACGAAATCCAGCGCCATCCCCTTGGCATGGGTCTCCTCAATGGAGAGGCCTGGCATTGGAGGAGGCGATGGAGCAGCGCTCCGCCTCCCTCGACCTCGGCCTCCATGGCGGCCGTGACCCCTTGCGCCTCTTCCACCACGCGAGCTTGAACCACCCTCCGCCTCTGTGGCTAAAGCGGCGACATGATCCCGACGAGAGCTCCTCCTCGGAGCAGAGGATGGTGGTTGCCCCCGCCCTCTGTTCATGGCTAAGGGTGAGCGCTACCTGAAGATTGAGGAGCGTGGAAGGGCGAACTATGGTGGTTTGTACTCGGAAGATGGAAGGTGGATGAATGAGTATCGCCCTTGCTAGCCCCCATTTTATAAGGGGAAGTGCAAGGGGCGGCTCTCCCCCACTCCAAAGGACACCGCCCACCTCCTCTAAGAGTGGCACCCTCGATCACGGGGCGAACAGCAACCGCCTCGTTGCCCCAATCCATGGAGCTGCAGTTACTGCATTTCCCAGGGACTTTAAATCACAGGAGCCCATTGCTGGCTCCCCGCTATGCATGCGGCCCGCGTGGCGGAAATAACCTGACATGGTAATTAAAAATTTGAAGGTTGCGCCGCGCACGTATCCCACGTCCTGCATTCAATGGGCGTCGTGGGGAAGCGCAGCAAGCGCAATGATCACAACCATAAGGCTCTGCCACGAGTACCCGTGCACTGATTGGGCCTGGCCCAACAACGCCCCGCGACGTGTGTGGCCCAGGCCCGGGGGCTCCTGTCGGTGCACTAGAGTTTTGGGCTCTCCAGTGCCCCTTACTCGTGCATGGGCAGTAGTGGCCACCCTTGCAGTGAGGCCCAGCAGGGACTTGCCAGATACGAACATAGGAGAATCAAGACCACCGGTAAGAGACCGAGACCACGAGATCAGTAGGATGGATGTCATCGTCGATCCCACCACTGCGTCACCCCTGAAGCTTTATAGGCGAAGATCACCTTTAGTCAGGATAGGATGTACCTCCTGTGCAATAAGGGAAGAGGACCATGGCCCCTATAAATAGCCATCAGCTCACATCATAGAAGAAATGTTGAGTAGAGCTAGTTCATTGCCAGCAAGGCCCCTCGCGAGGCCACCCCACCACTGTACTAGTTCGTCCTTAGCCTCCTCGTGAGGCCAATCCACCACAAAACAGGAGTAGGGTTTTACACCGCAAGGTGGCCCGAACCTGGGTAAATCTCCGATCCACTTTCTTCCTCACTTGCACTTGCTCGTCGTAGCTAGGCCGTAGGGTGACAAGCTTGAGACTTTGAGCCGGTTAAGATCCTCACACACGCCCCCGTGTTCGAACCTTGTTGGGTTTTGTGGAGCCCCGATTCCGACAGCACGTAGTATAGATAGGATCTCAAAGAGCATTTGGCAGCGGAGAAGCAAATCGTGGTTGCACGCGCAGATGAGGCGACGATGGATTCAATGTGTGCCAACCCCCAGATCTTGGAGGAGAACCTTGCCGTCGAGGCCACTGTCGACACCTCGCGCGCTGACGCAACCACGTGGTTGGCTGCTATAAAAGACAGCTCGTGGTCTTTTTTTGAGGGCACCGCCAGTGCGTTCGATGAAGACTTTGATGTGCTTTCTCAACGTGCTCATGCTTACCTCAACTCTAGAGCCAGCATGTTGGTGTCGGGGCAGGATCAGGCCACTCACCACTATGACGGGTGCACCCACAGTGCGGAGGCTTGGCCCTCTTCCAAGTTGAAGGATCCCATCATCATCGATATCTCCATTGATAAGGAATAGCTTGTTTCTCTTAGCTTTATCACTAAGGACCTATGTTCACCTAGCGATGCCGGTTAAGCATGTTTCGTTTACCTGTTGCATGTGCCGCTACTGCCTTTCATTTAGAAATTCTAGTTTAATGCCCAATGTAATTCTATTGTAACCTGCTCTTTTAGTATATTCTATTGTGCAATGCGTTGCTTAATTAGTTAATTGTTTTGTTCATTTATTATGGTGGTCATTTAACTATTTAGTTCAATTCTACAACGTGATGTTTGATTGTTGTTGGTACAATTTTGTATGAATAAATCGAATTTAGATGTACTAAACACATGTGAAATATTTCCTATTGTACAATTCTGCAATATTTCCTAATTCTTAGCATGCTTGGTTTAGATAACTGGCTTTGCCACGTGGCTAAGATTAATCTGTTGGATCCGCAATTTGTTTATTTTCCATTAACATATTTTACTGATAGTATGCCAAATATCACTTATAACCTGATCAATATTTGTCTTTAATATGTTACAGGGCAAATAATGGGGGACATTGAAGTTTACCATCGAGGTTTGCACATACATGGTGGTTTGTCTAATAGCACATTATTGTGCAATTGCAGGAACCATTGTAATATTAATGTTTTAATAATTTGTTCTTGCACCTGTAGGTCCAGCTATAAGAGGTTTAGACCCACTCTTCGACCCTTTTTGCATGTGGGGAAATGGGGTGTCCTTGAATATCAGTCAAATCAAGAAACTCAGAAAGATTATTAAGATAAATAAACTAGCTACGAAAAACAACAAGATGTTTGTCTGCATAATGAATAAGACATCCGTCAACTATAGGATGGTACCATCTCTTTCGCCTTGTCCTTTTCCCTTAGCGCCATTTCAAATTTTAGAAAAAATATATTTATGCATATGTTTATTTTCAATCCTTCTCAAGGCAGTTCATCGATGATTACGTCTCAAACCACATGTATGATCAAGAGGTGAGGAAGGTATTCATACTTCACCCACGTATAATCTTGAAGTCTTCATTAAGAGGAGGAAGGATGGGCGGGCAATCGTCCACATGCACTGGCCTAAAGTTGTGAGGACCTTGAACATCATTGAAGGCTCAATATTTGCCTTCCGCTTTAACAGTTCTCCAGATGAGACTCATTTGTCTATTTACCATCTATGATGATACTTAATCTCCAGAGGTTTTAGATGTTGCATTTGAAACTTTGTCATGTTGTGCAATTGGGTAGCTAGACAGTATATGCCTATATGATGTTGTACCCTGATGTAATTCAATTATGAAATCTTGGTTGTCGTATTACGAATAAGAAATGTATTTTGTGCTTGATATGAAATGTTAATTTGATTACTGAATGTATTTTAAATAATAGAGCAATCAGGTTTATTACTGGGGTTCCCATTCCAGACGGTTTCTAGGACTACACCATGGGCGATAACCTCAACAAACCCACACGGTTTCTACAAAGTTGGCGTGTTGGATCGGTGAGGAATCACACACGAATTCTGCTCGAGAACTGTGTGCATTGGGACACCCAATCAGAAACATTTTCTTATAGCATGTGTGTGTGATGGGCAGCCCAATGCCAAACAGTTGCTTCTAGATACCGTGAGTGATGTTTTGAATAACGCAAACGGAAGAATTATAACTATCATGTGTGGTGACCAGCCCTATCACAAACGATGTTATGCAGAAAATTGTGTGTGATCTGCAATATGAACGGAGATGTAACCTTGGGATTCCATGTGTGGGATGATAAGATCATCTCACATGTCTTCCCCAATATGTTTGTTTGTTATGGCCCTTCGAATCACAAACGGTATATTTTTGCCCATCATGTGTGACCGGGTGCACGCATCACCGACGGGTTTTGCCTGTCGTGTGGGATAGCCCCCCCCCCCCCCATCGCCCACACATGCAAGGCGACAGTTTAAGACTATGTCACGGGAAGGGGTTAAAAACTGTTTGTATAGCGCGCGACTACACTAGTGCTCGTAGGTCAACGTGCACTCGTACCACCCCTGAGTGGTACGACAATCCTATCTGGGAGGTCATGCTGTTAGACAACAGTGAACCTACGAGCTATGAAGAAGCAATGGTGGGCCCGGATTCCAACAAATGACTAAAGGCCATGAAATCCGGGATAAGATCCATGTATGAGAACAAAGTGTGGACTTTGGAGGACTTACCATATGATCGTAAGGCCATACAGAGTAAATGGATCTTTAAGAAAAAGACGGACGCGGACGCTAATGTCATCATCTATAAAGCTCGATTTGTTGCAAAATGGTTTTCACAAAGTTCAAGGAGTTGACTATGATGAGACTTTCTCTCCTGTAGCAATGTTTAAGTCCGTCGGGATTATTGTAGCAATAACTGCATTTTAGATTACAAGATCTGGCAGATGGATGTCAAACAACGTTCCTTAATGGTTTCCATAAGGAAGAGTTGTATATGATGCAACCAGAAGGTTTTGTCGATCCTGAAATGCTGACACAGTCTACAAGCTCCAGCGATCCATTTATGGTCTGGTGCAAGCATCTCAGAGTTGGAATCTTCGCTTTGATGAGGTGATCAAAGCGTTTGGGTTCATACAAGGCTATGGAGAAGCTTGTATTTACAAGGAAGTGAGTGGATCCCTATAACATTTCTAATACTATATGTGGATGACATTTTATTGATTGGAAACAATATAGAACTTTTGGAAAGCGTGAAGATATATTTGAACAAGAGTTTTTCAATGAAAGACCTCGGAGAAGCTGCTTACATATTAGGCATCAAGAACTATAGAGATAGATCAAGACGCTTGATAGGACTTTCACGTAGCACATACCTTGATAAGGTTTTGAAGAATTTCAAAATGGATCAGTCCAAGAAAGGGTTCTTGCCTGTCTTACAAGGTGTGAAGTTGAGTAAGACTCATGCACAATGACTACAGAGGAGAGAGAAAAGATGAGTGTCATCCCCTATGCCTCATCCATAGGCTCTATCATGTATGCAATGTTGTGCATACGACCATATGTTGGCCTTGCCATAAGTATGGCCGGAAGGTTTGAAGGTGATCCAAGAGTGGAACACTGAAAAAGGTCAAAAATATCCTTAAGTATGTGAAGAGGACTAAGGAGATGTTTCTTGTTTATGGAGGTGATCAAGAGATCATTGTAAAGGGGTACGTCGATGCTAGCTTTGACACAAATCCAGATGACTCTAAGTCTCAAATCGGATACATATTTATTCTGAATGGTGAGGCGGTAAGCTGGTGTAGTTGCAAGCAAAGCGTGGTAGCAGATTCTACATGTGAAGCGGAGTACATAGCTGCTTCGGAAATAGTGAAGGAAGGTGTCTGGATAAAACAATTCATGACAGATCTCGGAGTCGTGCCCAGTGCAGTGGATCCGACGACTCTCTTTTGTGACAACACTGGTGCTATTGCTCTGGCCAAGGAGCACAGGTTTCACAAAAGGACCATACACATAAAGCGCCGCTTCAATTCCATCCATTATTACATCAAAGAGGAGGACATAAACATTTGCAAAGTACATATGGATGTGAATGTTGCAGACCCATGGTCTAAACCTTTTCCACGCGCAAAACATGATCAACACCAGTTCATTACAATGTAAAGCTAGATTATTGACTCTAGTGCAAGTGGAAGACTGTTGAAAATAAGCCCTAGAAGCAATAATAAAGTGGTTATTATCATATTTCCTTGTTCATGATAATCATTTATTATCCATGCTATAATTGTATTGATCGGAAACTCATATACATGTGTGGATACATACACCACACAGTATCCCTAGTGAGCCTCTACTAGACTAGCTCGTTCATCAAAGATGGTTAAGGTTTCCTAACCAAGGACATGAGTTGTCATTTGACAAAGGGATCACATCATTAGGAGAATGATGTGAAGGATAAGACCCAACCGTAAGCATAGCATTTGATCGTATAGTTTATTGCTATCGCTTTCTTCATGTCAGGTATTTCTTCCTTCACCATGAGATCATGCATGTGACAGCCCGGGACCGACGTTCCAGAAGATTCCAGAAGATTCCCTTTGTGTTTCCGTTTTCGTCTGTGTTTCATTTGGATTGTCGCATTCATCATGGCATCATTCGCATCATCTGCATTGCATCATCGCCCGTTTTCGAAAACTTGCATTCGTTCGTAGTTGCCGGTTCTCTCCGTTTCGCCGTTGCCCATTTCGAGTCCAGACACACACGCCCGCGCCCGCGGCGTCTTTTAAATAAAACTGTTTTTAAGCGCGCACAAAATATTCTCGGATCGAGTTGAAACTTGTCGTGCGGTCTTGTTATATTGTAGGTAGACCGCCCGTCGATTTTCGTCGCGTTCTGAGCTCGTTAGATACCCCGTCGGTCAGTCGCAGCAGAGAGGTTATCGGTAGTTATCGGACGTTCGTCGGACGTTCTCGGCGTTTTAAATCTCAGTGTCACGGGTCACAGACTTCCCTCTCTTCCCTCCTAGTCCCTCTGCACAGCCTATCCGTAGCTCGTCCCTCCGCTTCCGGACCGTCGGACCGACACCCGACAGTCCGAAAACGGACAGTGTCGTAACCCCTAACCCCGATCCCTATATATAGTTCCTCGTTCCCCTTGCCCCAAACCCTAGCCAGCCCCTTCTCCCACCTCTAGCCAGCCCGCCTGAGCCCATCTGGACCCGTTCGAGTCATTCCGGGCCCGAATCGGACGTTTCGGAGCCGTTTCCCGAGTTCCCCGAGCGTCCATGAAGGTCCCCGTGCCCGTGCTCGTGCTCCCCGTCGCCGGAGACTAGCCGCCGCTCGCCGGAGCCGCCCCAGCCCTGGCCAGCCGCCGCGCCGCCCCTCTCTCTTCCCTCTCCCTTCTCCTTCCTCTCTTCCTCTCTCCCTGACCCCGCCGACCTTCCTCTTGCCGCAGCTCGCCGCCACCATGGAGCTTCCGGCCGCAGCCGCAGTGCCGTCGTCGGACCTCCCTCCGGCTGAGATCGAGCCGCCCTCGCCGGGATCCGGTTCCCCCGCGGATAGGTCGGCCGTCCCCGCCCTCCAGCGTGGCTCCCTCGCCGCCCTCTGCATCCTGCCGGCCATGGCCACCCCGAGCGCGAGCGGGAGGCGCTCCGCCCCGTTGACCCCGATCCAGCGCCCGCTGTGGGCTGGATCCTCTCCCCAGCCGGTTGGGCCTTGGCCCATTGGTGAGCCCCTTTTTTTTCTTTTCTTTTTTTATTTTATTCATTTTGCATATTCGTAAAAATCTTTTAAAAAGAACCGTTAGTCGAATTAAAATAATTTAAACTTGATAGTTGTTTAGAATTTTGCATAGATTAATATTACGTCATTTTGCATCCATGTTACACTATGGAACATGTCATTTCCGCATTTTTTGCATATAGGTCATATTTGCATATTTATAACCGTGCATCGAAATTAATAAAATTCATATATTAAAAATGTCCATCTCATTTGCATTGCATTTTCATGCACGGGATAATTGTCGGAATCTTGTTTGCATTTATTTTGCATTGTTGCATTGCTTTACCGCGAATAGGCCTATTACCCGTTTATTTAATTGTGATTAATTTTCTACATGAACATATGCATATTATATATGTTTCCGGGGTAGAAAAATCCATAGGATTTATCGATGCATTTAGTTTTGTCATTTGAGCATGTTTGTGTGCATGTCATTTCATCGTGATGCCCTTTTGTCTTTTTCATCGGAATTAATCCGGACATGATATGAAAATATTTTCAACATGAAACTTGCTCTTTGATATGTGTCCTAGTCCATGGGCATTTTGTTTGTCATAGAAATGCATGTTTAGGTGTTGTTTCGCTGTTGCCAACTTGCTATGAAAAAATGTTATTTTCAGGGTCCAAAATATTTCTAAGTCTGGAATCTGTTATATTTTGTTGCTGTCTTGCCATGTGATTTACTAGTGATCTAGAACTCTTTTGAGGTTGATGCAATGGAGTTATTTGTTGTTGATATTGCCCTATAGTATGCTGTTAAGTTTCATCCCATTCCATGACATGTAGCTTATGTTTTCACTTCTGTCAATATGCCTTCGTGATAAAAACTGCACTGTCTAAAACTGTTATTTTCACTAAGTCTGAATCTGTTTTCAAGTAGCCTTCTTGTGAGTTTCCTACCAAGTGATCCATGCTTGTTTTGCTTATGATATGTGAAGATGAAATGATGTGGATGTTGTATGCTATTTCCACATGCTTAGTTTGTGCACTTTGGAGTCTTGTAGGTTGCTGTTTTCACATGTTCGAAATGCTATGTTGCTATTTTTGGCAGATTTCAACTAAAGCTTGTTTTGATGATTGTGGTTGAACCGTAGCTCCTTTTTGGACATTTCTTATATGAAACGTGCTTAGAATATCATGTAGTTTCATTATACTTTCTGCATTTAGGATTTCAAATTGTTGTGGTTGCATTTCCCATGCATTTGCATTCATGACATTCGCATCTTGTTTTGCTCATATCTTTTAGACCGTAGCTCCGTTTGAGATGTTCTATATATGTAAATCGACTAGAATTGCGCGTAAAATAATATGGTGATATTTATTTTGCTGACTAAAAAATATAAAATATGATTAGTTCAGATCTGGACCAATTTCGAAATTAACATATGGGGTCATTTCGGAAATGCTATAAGTTGTTTTCGGCCTCATTTAACATGACTAGATAGATAGTTTACTTAAACTTCACCTCTTGCCATGTTTAAAAACATTTAATATTGTCATGTACCTAACGTGAGTGAACTAAATAATTTGAATGTGGAGTTTAGTCAATATGCAACCCGTTGCATATTGAACTTCACTTAATGTGTAGTATTTGATTGTTGTGAATTGTCATGCATTGCATATTTAAACGGGCATGCATCATATTGTTGTGCATCATGTTTTGCATATTTTGTGGTGTATCTTGTGTTGATTGTTTGTTTCGTATTGCTTCTTCTCGATAGAGTTCCGAAAGCGTTCGCAGTGTGAGGATTCGTTCGACTGCGTTGGTTTGTCTTCTTCATGGACTCGGTCTTATTCCGAGCGGGATCTCAGGAAAGATTACTCATTTCCCTGGATATCATTACTATCATTGCCATGCTAGTTGTCTCGTCTTTATCGTTATGTCTCGCTACCTACCACATGTTTGATAAGCCTCCCAACATTGCCATGATAAACCTCTAACCCCTCCACGTCCCAGCAAACCTTTGTTTGGCTATGTTACCGCTTGCTCAGCCCCTTCTTATAGCGTTGCTAGTTGCATGTGCATTTGCTTCCATGTGCCAACATGGACCTTCTTTTGTTATATCACAATATTGCTGCTATTTAAATTAATGCACATATACACTTGGTAAAGGGTGGAAGGCTTGGCCTTTTGCTTGGTGTTTTGTTCCACTCTTGCCGCCCTTAGATACTTGTGAACATAGTGGGCGCTGGATCGGGGTCAACGGGGCGGAGCGCCTCCCGCTCGCGCTCGGGGCGGCCATGGCCGGCAGGAGGTGGAGGGCGGCGAGGGAGCCGCGCTGGAGGACGGGGACGGCCGACCCAGCCGCGGGGGAACCGGATCTCGGCGAGGGCGGCTCGATCCCGACCGGAGGGAGGTCCGACGACGACACTGTGGCTGCGGCCGGAAGCTCCATGGCGGCGGCGAGCTGCGACAAGAGGAAGGCCGGCGGGGTCAGGGAGAGAGGAAGAGAGGAAGGAGAAGGGAGAGGGAAGAGAGAGGGGCGGCGCGGTGGCTGGCCGGGGCTGGGGCGGCTCCGGCGAGCGGCGGCTAGTCTCCGGCGACGGGGAGCACGGGCACGGGCACGGGGACCTCCATGGACGCTCGGGGAGCTCGGGAAACGGCTCTGAAACGTCCGATTCGGGCCCGGAACGGCTCGAACGGGCCCAGATGGGCTCGGGTGGGCTGGCTAGAGGTGGGAGAAGGGGCTGGCTAGGGTTTGGGGCACGGGGAACGAGGAACTATATATAGGGATCGGGGTTAGGGGTTACGGCACTGTCCGTTTTCGGACTGTCGGGTGTCGGTCCGACGGTCCGGAAGCGGAGGGACGGGCTGCGGATAGGCTGTGCAGAGGGACTAGGAGGGAAGAGAGGGAAGTCTGCGACCCGTGACACTGAGATTTAAAACGCCGAGAACGTCCGACGAACGGTCGATAACTACCGATAACCTCTCTGTTGCGACTGACCGACGGGGTATCTAACGAGCTCAGAACGCGACGAAAATCGACGGGCGGTCTACCTACAATATAAAAAGACCGCACGACAAGTTTCAACTCGATCCGAGAATATTTTGCGCGCGCTTAAAAACGGTTTTATTTAAAAGATGTCGCGTGCGCGTGCGTGTGTGGCTGGACTCGAAACGGGCAACGGCGAAACGGAGAGAACCGACAACTATGAACGAATGCAAGTTTTCGAAAACGGACGATGATGCAATGCAGATGATGCGAATGATGCCATGATGAATGCGACAATCCAAACGAAACACAGACGAAAACGGAAACACAAAGGGGATCTTCTGGAATCGTCTGGAACGTCGGTCCCGGGCTGTCACAATGCAACTCCATGACACCGGAGGAATGCCTTGTGTGTATCAGACATCACTTCGTAACTAGGTGATGATAAAGTTACTCTACAGGTATCTTCGACGGTGTCTGTTGGGTTGGCATGGATTGAGACTGGGATTTGTCACTCCGTATGACGGAGAGGTATCTCTGGGCCCACTCGGTAATACAACATTACAAGGAGCTTGCAACCAATGTGACTAAGGATTTGGTCACGGGATCTTGTATTACATAACGAGTAAAGAGACTTGTCGGTAACGAGATTAAACTAGGTATGGAGATACCGACGATCGAATCTCACGCAAGTAACATACCGATGGACAAAAGGAACTGCATACGAGATTAATTGAATCCTTGACATCATGGTTCGACCGATAAACATGTTCATAGAATATGTGGGAACCAGTATGAACATCCAGGTCCCGCTATTGGTTATTGACCGAAGAGTGTCTCGGTCATGTCTCCATCATTCTTGAACTTGTAGGGTGCACACACTTAATGTTTGGTGACACTAGAGTAGTATAGGGATATGTATTTTGGTGACCTAATGTTGTTCGGAGTGCCGGATGAGATCCTGGACAGCACGACGAGCTCTTGAATGGTCCGTAGGTAAAGATTTATACATGGGAAGTCATATTCAGGGCTCAGGAAAATGTTTAGGATTTTTTAGTATTGTACCGGGAAGGTTCTAGAAGGTTCCAGAGTGGGGCCCACCTGCATGGGGACCCACATGGACGTGGGTAGTGGGGAAAGTCCCCACACCCTGGTCTAGGCGTAGCAAGACCGCCCTTAAAAGGAATAGGATCATATCCCGAAAGGATAAGATCATGATCCCTAAAAAGGGGATGTGGGGAAGGAAAGGAGGGATTTCCTTCCTCCCCCTTGACCAAAGACCCTAGGGGGTTGGAGGGCAAGCCACCAGCCCCTAGCACGCCTATATAAAGATAGGGAGGCGCAAGGGGGCCGCACACCCTCCCACGGCTATGGCCCTCCTCTTGTCTCTCCCGTTTCTTCCTCGTATGTCCTTCTAGAGGCACTTGGTGAAGCCTTGCCGGCACTGTGACACCACCATATCCACCATGCTGCCATGTTGGTAAAGATATCATCTACAAATCCTTCCTCGCTCGCTGGATCGAGGAAGCGGAGACATCATCGAGTTGCACGTGTGCAGAACGAGGAGGTGTTGTCCGTTCAGCGCTTGATCGGGACAGATCGTAATTGGATCATGAATACGTACGACTACATCAACCGCATTTCTAAATGCTTCCACTTAGCTATTTACAAGGGTATGTAGATGCACTCTACCCCTCGTAGCTATACATCTCCATGGATAGATATTGGGTGTTCGCAGGAATTTTTTTTGTTTCCCATGCAACATTTCCCAACACCACTTTGAGGCACAAGTGTGTAAAAAGGTGTAGTAGAACTGTACCTTCTCTCTTTTATCTTATTTCTTTTTTTTCTTTGTTTTTTCCTTTTCTTTTTTCGTCCGAAGTCTCATCTCGACTTGTGAGGGAGTCATTGTCTCCATCATCCTTTCCTTTCCTCACTGGGGGTGCCCTAATAATGACGATCATCATACTTTTATTTACTTACAATTCAATATGAAAAACTATAGTATGACTCTATATGAATTCCTCCGACAGTGTATCAGGATGTGCAATGGTCAAGCGTAACATGTATAAGAAATGGTGAATGATGGCTTTGCCACAAATACTATGTCATCTTATATCATAATGCAACGCAATATGGCGATGAAAGTACTAGTCATAAGATGTAACGGTAGAAGTTGCATGACCGTATCAATTTTACTTATCATGCAAGTCATCTAAAAGCTTTATTTGGCACACACACTAATTTAAACATAAAAACATAGCAATTATAGTAGAAATTATATTGTTATAAAAAACAAACAGAAATAAAAAAAAAGAAAATAAGATAATTATTAGATTACTTCCCAACTAGCGATGTTGTTTTACGCCCCTGCTAAGTATAATGCATATAATCAAGTGGGAGCGACTACAATAGAAAAATGGTCACAGGTGCAAAAATAGAAAAACATTGTCTAGGCCATCAGATCTGGGATGAAAGGCCTAGTTCCTAGTGGATGGATCTGAGCGGACAGGTGCTAGGTCCTCTGTAGAAAACACCCTTGGTTCTAGTCATTTTTCTTTCAGAACCACCTTCTCCACCAGACACAGCAGCGCAAACCCAAAACTCTCCCCACCCATACCAGCCGCCTCCTGGACCAGCCCTCTCGATGGTGGCGGCGGGCTAGATTCGGTGTCTAGCCGGAGGTACAGGTCCAGCATCCAACCTTCTCGTCGCCGGCGGTCCGACTGCCCCGACGGACCTCCCATGTTGTATGTTGCTACCTTGTGCGGACAAGTTCTTCAAGGTACTCTGCTCCATCATCCCGAGGGCAACCTCCTTCATCCTTTCTCCTACCAAACCAGACCATTCTCCACATGTCGCCTGCATCCCTGCGCGTCTAGCTCTGCCATGTGCCTGAGAAGAAACCGACAACCTTCAGGTATGCTTGTTTGTGAAGTTGCTGGACCAGTTTTCGTAGTTAATTCTGTAGCATTTCATTTAGAAATTATTTTGCTCAACTGTCCATATCATCTACAACATATTTTGGTACTTGATCCCTCAAAGTACTCTTGCTTTAAAAGTGTGCTTGGAGCATAGCAGTATGTTCTATTGTTGTTCAGCATGAGTCAAGTGTAGCCCAGTTAAGCATGAGTCAAGTGTAAATCCATGGTTTAGCAAAACTCAGCATAATGTGATACTATCCTGGCGAAACAAGTATGTTACTTCAAGACGTCACCTAATTCTTCAGGACACCATCTACTCCGAATCATGCTTAGCAAACATAGCGACAACATTGTTTAAATAATCCCATTAAAGACAGGAAATCAGAGATTTGGAGCATTATCCTCTTTGTATTCAGTGCTGAGTAATAAGGCACGTATGTAACCAGAAATGCAACAGTTGTCAGCCATCTGCAGGCAAAATTGGCGTGGTACCTCTTCTCACCCCATCCTAAATCAGTGAGCATAGGAAATGCAGAGTTATCAGCATAGTTCCCAATGAACTAATCAACGAAATATGGCAAGTGCTTTCTAGAAAAACAAAGGCAATTTTTTTACCAAGGTGACTTACCGGAGTACATGAGTCAAATGTTACTTCTACAAACGAAGAGAATATAAGGCAAGTCTTTTCTAGAAAAAAAATCTGAAGATTGTGCAGATTCATATGAATTGAACTGCGAAAGTTACTAGTATAGTACGCAATGATACTTCCCTGTACAAAACTCAGTTAAGTTGGAGATACCTTTATTCGGTGTTGATTGTCCATAACCAAAGACATAATGTTTGCGTACTTCAATTTTTTGACTGGACAGCTAGTTCATGCTCATCTATTTGTGTAGTAATGCCATTGAAACTAAAATCATGACAGGTTTGGTTCAGTGAAACAGTTGTATTGGCTCTTTCATCTTCCTCGTTCGGTGTTTAGGACACTACAATTGTGAAAAGAACAATAGCAACTTTTTTACCCTTTGTGTGTAGAAAAGAAGACACTCTTCATGTGTATTTTTAATCTCCAACCTTAACGTTGCATAATCTTGGAATTGGGGCTGATTTCTCAATTTCTTCTCTGCATATGATGGATAGATTGAAGCATGTCTCGACTAGTATTAAGTTCGTCCTCGGCTGTTATGCTGCCGAGGATAGACCAAAGCACGTTACCATCCACACACCTACTGATATCAATGCAAGGGGCACTTGCTCTAGAATAAAGGGATACATGGATGGTGTGAGGAGTGGGTCCAGTGAGAAGAAAAGAAGACCTGGAATTCATCAAAAAGTCACACACAAATGTAGCATTTGTAAGGAAGTGGTGTTCCGTGATGCAAGGGCATGCTCTAAGTAACAAATGACGCAACAGTAGAGGTTTGTGATTCATGCTTTGAAGACTACCTGTTTTTTGTCTTGCTGTTACTGCGTAATAATATATGTTTTTAGATGAGTCATATTTGTTTGGTGTGAACGAATCAAGCTTCAGTAAGAGTGAGCCAATCAAGCCACAGCCTAGTGGAGTATCCGACTGAAAATGATTAAACTCTTTGCAATAAAAAGTACTATAGGTCTATAGCAGAAGATGTTATGTCGACGTACATATATTGTTGTCCTGCCTCACATTGTGAACATTGACACCGATGTATTTCCATTATTAGGCTATCTTTGTGGCTTAATGGTTATAGGTAATATTGTTCTTCTTGAATTCATGATTGTTCTTATGTGATTAAATTGTCAAGTGGCTTTGTCTCTGATTGTCCTTCCATGTGGTATGTGCAACAAACAATCAAATGTTGTTGTTTATATTCATATAACTAGTGATCTGTCATTGTCAAACTGTGAATATACTTGACATACAATATTCTTTTCCTTGTCTCTTCGCTTGTCTTGCATGTGCCTTGGTGGTGCAGCATCATTTTTTTTTACTTTTGTCATCTTAGCAAAAGAACCTGAATTGCATTCTTAATTGTTCAATACATACGTGGTTAGGATTAGAGAACATATTTTTTCTATTTCTTTCGTTGTAATGTAAACTATATTTTTTCCTGTCTTTTTAGATGCATGATGCTCTGACAACCGGAAACATCAGGACGATATATGGATAGAAGAAGCTTTTTATAAAAGTCTTCCCTTTCCGACAACCGAGAGAATTTCTCTACAAGATAAATTTAACTATGTTCTTGACTGCGCACTTGTATGTCACATCCCTAGTTAGCCTTGCTTTGTCTGGCACGAGTGTGCATCATGTTTTGTTTTTGCATCAACATGAAATGGGGATTAACAGAAACCCTATCACCTCACCTGAATCAAACCAATTCAAAAGATGTGAAAAATCAACAAATCCAAAATGCCCATCAAAAATGCCCCCTATGTCTGATAAATGTTGACATTAATATATCAAGGGACGTTTTAATTATTTGAATATATATAGCATTTCAAAAATAAATATTAAAGCTACTGAAAATGTCAACTAAAACATTATGATATTTTTAGATTTTCAAAAATATTGAAACTTTTTGTAGAGGTTTGAAATATTCAAACTAAGCTCTATAAAATATCTGAGTATTATT
This sequence comes from Hordeum marinum, assembly GCA_022496015.1. Classification (NCBI taxonomy): domain Eukaryota; kingdom Viridiplantae; phylum Streptophyta; class Magnoliopsida; order Poales; family Poaceae; genus Hordeum; species Hordeum marinum. Next base: position 306,837,206 of record CM039672.1, on the reverse strand, counting down.
GTGCCTAGAATTTGTGCCTAAATCAAAATAAAACAAATGTCAGAAAAGGCAAAACAGAAAGAAATAAAAATCTTAAGACAAGTGTGAGTACCGTGGATGGCACTGTCGTAGGTGACGGAAGTGAATCCATGGTGGTGTATTGATGTGGAGTTAGTGGACTTGTGTGCGATATTTAAAATTTGAACAAAGAATTAAAATGTGTAGTGTAGGTTAGCCAAGAGTCAAAGCTAGCATTGCTCCATAAACTCCACCCCCCCCTCGTTGATACATGAGCATGATTAGATGTGTCCGGATATCAAGACTATTTAGGCTTTAGGTTGGAAAGGGGATGTTAAGTTTGCAGCAGCACTAAGCATTTATGGTGGCTACCTTACGCAACATGAAATAAACATGTGTGGCCTACGAAGAACGATCGACTCTAGATAATCCCTATGAGATCCTGAACACTTACTTACGTCAAACATCAGGACCCATCAGGACTCAGGACCCATCAGGACTCAGGACCCATCAGGTGGGTTTTACCTAGATGTCGACGACGCTGAATAGTCGGTGTCCCAGCTACGATCTTATGCCCTGTGACGAGCTATAGATAGTCAGGCCATGTGCCTTTTTACCCTTTTATCTGTCTGTACCCAGACAGCTTTATGCTTCTGCTTGGTTTGTATGAACTTGCTTGTATGACTTGAGTGTCGAGTCATGTGACCCCTATCTATAAGAACATATTATGCAAGGCTCTTCTGAGCCTCTTAAATAAAAGTTGTGTTGTTGTATGGTTATGTTGTGATGCCATAATTGTATCTATGCATACCGGGCATGTTGTGCCTACGTATGACATGCAACGGTATGTATGAGATCCGACATCTAGTCATGTGCCTTTACTAGTACTCTTTACGGGAAACTGCCTCTTTGTGCTTGCACCGAGCCCTGGTAGCTTGCTACTGCTCTGGACACATTGATTGACCGGCATGTATCCTTCTTTGGTGATGTGTCTGTCCCTTCGGGGAAATGTCTCGTAGTGTAATGGAGTCCTTGTAGCCTGCTGCGACTCGTCTACGTGCAGTGATGACATTTATGTCTCAAGACGTAATGGAGTCCTTGTAGCTTGCTATGACTCGTCTACACATGCTTGAGACCGACAAATGCATTGTTGGGTTATGTATGCCTGTTTGCGTACGGATGTGCCACTTGGGTTCTATGACTAGTCATGTCGGCTCGGGATCTCTGTCATTTGAATGCTAGCGACATACTCACATACGTGAGCCAAAAGATGCAAACGGTCACGGCTAAGGCAAGGCTGCAGCCGTAGAGTTATCATGCGTGAGGTCGTAAAGTGATGTGATGTGTTACAGGCTGGATTCCTATGACTTAGGATCGGGGTCCCGACAGCGTTGGTATCAGAGCCTGACTGACTATAGGACTACCAAGCCAAACCGATCGAAGTTGAGTCTAGAAACACTATAGAAATGTAAGGGAATTGATTGTGGAAGGGAACGTAAGGCTCTTTTTATTCCTCTTCCCGAGTTATTATATTCTGAGTCACCCTCATCTTTTCTACGGGGTTAAGATCTAGGCTTCTTATCTATTTCTTAGGATGACGAGTTACTAACCATGGACTAGTAGCTAGCTTGTTCGCAAGTGGACTCAGGTAATCAATTATTGTTTGGTGTTACAATCAGTTGGATTAGAAAGTTGATTCTAGAAAGTCGAGTGGTTATGCTATCCAATCTTTTGCAGTTGTCTCAAAATATTTTTGAGCAATTACTGCCATTATGTTGTCCACTTTCTTCTAGGATCTCTAATGCCTTTGCATCATTCTCTGTTTCAGATGCCCCCTCGTCCTTCTCGTCAGGTGGTCCGTCTGACTAGGTGCATCGATGTACCGGGTCATACGGCCATGTTGGTTAGAGTTATGATAGAGACTGTTTATCATTGGTATCCAGAGTATACAGTGGAGGAGCAGTATCGACATTTCAACCAGGGCCAGTACCTGTGTACTGTTAGGATATATCCATCTTATCCTAGAGCTGCAAAGCCGCTCCATTGGACATATGGGTTAGGTGTCATCATAGACATGGCGGTTCAAGATGCCGCCTATACCATGTTAACTATTATGAGATCTCACTATGGACTGCTACTGACGAGGATATGTACCTAGGGTAGGGTCCTAGGCACGGTCCACATACCCTACCTAAGGACACTACATGGGAGGACTTGAAGATCAAGCATGAACTTCCGAGTGGATCCCTCGAGACGTTCAAAGTCACTCGACAGTAATCCACTCGGAGACTCACGCTCTCACTCGGCAGTCGCGTGTCACTCGGAAGACCTCGCTTTCACTCGATGCCAGAAGACCAAGAGCCATCGTCAAGAGCCCAACGGGCAGATGCTGGTTCAACGGTCATTAATAGCTTTTACTACGTATGTTATCTGTAATGGCAGACTTTAAACCCCACGACCAGACCCTTTGATGCGGGGCCATTATGAGGGGCAGCGAACTCTATATAAGCCGCCCCTCCCCTCCTGCCCAAGGGTTAGCAACTATTGTAATTTCAACATTCCACATGACGTAAAGCTCCTAAGCACTCAGACATAGGGTTGTTACCTCCATGAGAGGGGTCCGAACTCATACATCCGTGTGTACACTCTCGCCGTAGCTAGGACTCTGCCCTCTCCATTCGTACCCCTACCATCTACTGTCAGGCTCGTTCCCACGACAGTTGGCGCCCATCGTGGGGCAGGCATCTAAGCGACTTCCGGCGAGGTTGCGATTTTCATCCTTCGACATGTCTTCCGGCGGTGTTTTTGCTCTGGGACACGAGATCCGTTTCGGAGCGCTCACCTTCATCACCGATGATTCGGCTTTGCTCCAGGAGGCGCCTCTCGATGTCGAGGCGCTCCCGGTCCGCGGGGCCACGCACTTCCGCGCGAGTCCCTGTGGCGTGTTGCTGCGTCAGCCGTCGACCCCCTACGTGTCGGCTCCTCTCGCCGTTCGCGGTCGCAAGCGGTCCGGCCGCTCACGACTCCAGCAGTGGGTCGAACATGCAGCGGCGCATCAAGCTTCTTCACAGGTTGCAGCGCTCGAGCCTGCCGAGTCGCTTCATGGCGTGTTCGAGTCGGATTCCGATCCGTCCGACGTGCCTTCCGAGTGCGAAAGCTGTGATCCCACAGTGGAGGTTTTGATGGTGGGCTCTCATCAGAGTTCACCACCTGGCTTCGGTCGTGGCAAGCGTGAGGCTGGAGGCCCGTCAAACGTGTAGCTGCGTTGTGATGAGGAGGTCCTTCATACCCCCATCGTCGGTGCGACTACCGAGGCTCAAGCTTTGGAGGCCGCATGCGTTCGTCTGGAAGAGATCCAGGCAGAGATCGACGAGCGCGCCCGCCGCACCCCAGTCGACCTCATCGACAGTTGTTTCTGACTGGATCTCACGATGGCGTTGAGGTATACCGAACTCCTGTGCTTAATGTTGTTGTTGCTGCTGCTAGGATAGCTGGTTCCATTCAGCCGTCCCGGTCAGAGGCTGGTAGAGGGCTGTTGCAGATCAGAGCGTTGTTGGATGCAGCACAACGTCAGAATTCAGTAGTTTCTCAGTCCCGTCACAAGATATACAACAATTCACCCAGGGCAGAGACCATTCAGTCGGCACACAACCCTGGATCGCCCTTGCGTCGTCGAGTCGGTGGTTTTCGTGAAGGGCAAGACAGAGATCAACATCACCGTGAAGACCACCGTCGAGTGCCCACTCCTCCACGGAGTGGCCCGTACGCGCCCCGGCGCCAGGGCGACAGGCACTCCATCGGTGATGAACGGGACGCGGACTTTGACGCCCGCACCTATCTTGTTCAAAAGCGGATCGACAAGAGCAAAGCCTACAGAGAGGGACTCGACAGGGATGTTCCGAGTGGAAGCTCAGCTGTGGTGTCTGGTCCAGAGTGTTTTAGTAGAGCCAGACGTTCTGCAGAGATTCCCCCCAACTTCAGAATGGCGGCGGGGATCGAAAAGTTTTCTGGTGAAACAAAACCAGAGACTTGGTTAGATGATTACCGAGTGGCTCTGCATATTGGCGGCGGAAATGACAATGTCGCAATGAAGCACCTGCCCCTCATGTTGGATGGTTCAGCTCGAGCTTGGTTGAATCGTTTGGCTCCTTCCAGCATACATTGTTGGGAAGATCTTGCCCGAGTGTTTGTCCGGACCTTTGAGAGCACTTGCAAGCGCCCCGCAGGTCTGGTCGACTTACAACATTGCGTCCAGAAGCCCAATGAAACTTTAAGAGACTATATTCAGCGATGGTCCACCCTGCATCATACGATGGAGAATGTGTTGGAACACCAGGCTGTTTGTGCTTTCATGGCCGGTGTGAGATACAGGGAGCTGTACCTGAAATTCGGGCGCATTGGTGACATTTAACTCGGCAAGATGATGGAAATTGCTACTCGCTACGCCAATGGCGAGGAAGAAGACCACCTCCGTAGCGGCAAAGGAAAAGCAGTCGCCAACGAGTCTGGCGGCGGCAACAATCAGAAACAGAAGCAAAAGACTGAAGACCTGGCTTCGGTAGAGGTAGCAGCACTGGCGACTCAGTCGAAGAACAAGGGCAAAGCTAAAGATCTGTATGCCCCCAAGAAGGGGAAAGGTCAGTCAGGAACTGATATCTTAGACCAGCCGTGTGTAATTCACACGAGGAAAGATGCAGAGGGCAACCTGATTTTGCCCAAGCACACCACTCGACAGTGTCGAACCCTTATCCAACAATTCAAGGGAGACCAGTCGAGTGCGAAGTCTCCTGAAAAAGAAGATGAAGTGGAGGAAAAGGAAACATTCCTGGATGTCACTGCTACACTGGTGATCTTTGCTAATGTCGAGAGCAAGAGTCGTCTGAAAGTCATCAATAGAGAAATCAACATGGCTGTGCCAGACACCCCCACCTACCTCAAGTGGTCTCAATATGCTGTCACATTTGACCAGACAGACCATCCTGCTCGTGTGGCCACTCCCGGTCGACAGGCTTTGGTAGTTGATCCGGTGGTGTAGGGGACTCGACTCAGAAAGGTCCTCATGGACGACGGCAGCGGCCTGAACATTTTGTATGCAGATACCCTGAAAGGGACGGGCATTCCGATGTCCCGTCTGAGCGAGAGCAGCATGTAGTTTCATGGGGTCATCCCAAGAAAGAAGGCCAAGTCACTCGGCCAGACAACATTGGATGTGGCATTCGGAGATAGCAAAAATTTCCAAAAAGAAAAGTTGGCGTTTGAAGTCATGGATTTCAAGAGTGCTTACCATGCCATCTTGGGTCGACTCGCTTATGCATGTTTCATGGCCCGACCATGTTATGTGTATCTCAAGTTGAAAATGCCAGGCCCTAAGGGCATGATCACGGTCACTGGCAATCGACAACGGGCCGAAGAGTGTCTCCAGCAAGGATCCAAGATCGCCGATCAACAGATGGCCATGGTCAAGCTGGAGGAATACAAGAAAACCAATGACCCTGCTGATTTGCTCCGCGCAAAAAAGCCGGCTTCCGAGTTGGCATTTCAGTCGGCAGGGGAAGTGAAGAAGGTGCACATCCACCCGACAGATCCAACTGCTGCCCCGACGAATATCTCAACAACACTCGATAGTAAATAGGAAGCCGAGCTCATCCAGTTCCTCCGTGAGAACTGGGATATCTTTGCATGGAAGCCTGCTGACATGCCAGGGATTCCTAGGGAGCTGGCTGAGCATCGTCTACGAGTGGATCCAAAAGCCAAGCCTGTCGGGGAGCATTTGCGTCGATCCACGGCGGAGAAGCGCAAGGCAATCGGAGAAGAAGTGACCCGTCTCTTGCAAGCCAAGTTCATTCGGGAGATTTACCACTCCGAGTGGCTCTCGAATGTTGTGATGGTGCCCAAGAAAGATAAGTCGTTGCGCATGTGCATTGAATTCAAACATCTCAATAAGGTGTGTCTAAAAGACCATTTTCTGCTCCCCCGTATAGATCAAATTGTTGACTCGACAGCGGGGTGTGAGCGGTTATCGTTTTTAGATGCTTATTCTGGGTACCATAAGATCCGCCTGTTTGGCCCGGATGAAATAAAGACAACCTTCATCACCCCGTTTGGGTGCTTTTGCTACATCACCATGCCTTTTGGTCTTAAGAATGCCGCAACTACTTTTATGCGCATGATTCAGAAATGTTTACTCGACCAGATCCCTCAGGATGTCGAGGCGTACATGGACGATATAGTGGTCAAGTTCCGCAAAGGTTCCGACCTGCTGGCTGACTTGGCCGAAACATTCGCCAATCTGAGGCGATTTGACATAAAGCTGAATCCGGCCAAATGTACCTTCGGTGTCCCTGGAGGCAAGTTACTCGGTTTTCTCGTTTCCGAGCGAGAAATTGATGTCAATCCCGAGAAGATCAGCGCCATTACCCGTATGAAGACTCCCATGCGAGTGCACGACGTTCAGAAGCTCACAGGTTGCTTGGCAGCATTGAGTCGATTCATTTCTCGTCTTGGCGAGAAGGCTCTGCCTTTGTATTAGTTGATGAAGAAGTCCGGCACATTCGACTAGACTCCTGAAGCCGAAGCAGCGTTTGTTGAGCTCAAAGCCCTGCTCTCCACCCAGCCGGTGCTTGCCGGTGCTTGCCGCTCCTGCCAGCAAAGAGCCCTTGCTCCTGTACATTGCAACCATAAATCAGGTCATCAATACAGTGCTAACTGTCGAGCGAGAAGAGGAAGGTAAAGCCTATAAAGTCCAACACCTAGTGTATTATGTCTCGGAAGTATTGTCCCCCTCAAAGCAAATATATCCACACTACCAGAAGCTGGTGTATGGTATTTACCTATCAGCGAAGAAGGTGGCACATTATTTCCAAGACCATTCAATCTCAGTCATCAGTGATGCCCCTTTATCCGAGATTTTCAATAATCGCGACGCATCAAGTCGAGTGGTTAAATGGGCAATTGAGCTTGGACACTTCGACATCAGATTCGAGGCCAAGAAGGCAATCAAGTCCCAAGCATTGGTAGATTTCATGGCCGAGTGGACCGAACAGCAACAACCCATCCAAGTTCACTCGGCACATTGGACAATGTTCTTCGACGGCTCCAAAATGTTGAATGGGTCCGGTGCTAGTGTTATTTTGATATCCCCTAGAGGCGACAAGCTCAGCTATGTCTTGCAAATTCACTTTGATACCTCCAACAATGAGGCAGAGTATGAAGCACTTTTGTATGGGTTGCGCATGGCTATCTCACTCGGCGTCAAACGCCTGATGGTTTATGGCGACTCAGATTTGGTGATGAATCAAGTGATGAAAGAGTGGGATGTTAGAAACCCTGCTATGACTGGATACTGCAATGCAGTCCAGAAGCTAAAGAAATTTGAAGGTCTGGAACTTCACCATGTTCCTCGACTGAAAAATCAAGCGGCTGATGAGCTGTCCAAGATTGGTTCCACTCGACGGCCTGTCCCCAGCGGAGTGTTCCTGGAGCATTTGCACACTCCTTCGATTCAAGAGGATCCCTTCACTGAAGAGCCCCCACAAGCTTTAAGCTCCTCTAACTCGACTGAAGTTGATGTTCCTGTTGTGATTGACCTGGTCATGGAGTTGCTAGTTATCATTCCCGACTGGACTGTGCCATACATTGCCTATATCCTTAGACAAGAGCTTCCTGAAGATGAAGCAGAGGCTCGACAGATTGTGCGCAGGTCCAAGGCTTTAACTATGATGGGAGATCAGCTATTCAGAGAGAGTGTGACTGGTGTCACCCAGTGCTGCATTTCCCCCGAAGAAGGTCGAATGATTCTAGACGAAATCCACCCGGGAACTTGTGGGCACCATGCGTCTTCAAGGGCGATCGTCACTAAAGCATACCGAGCTGGTTTTTACTGGCCACGAGCTAATGAGATGGCTAAGGACATTGTTGATCACTACGAGGGATGGCAGTTCTATGCAAATCTATCACACAAGCCAATGTCTGCTCTGAAGACAATTCCACTCGCCTATCCGTTTGTGGTTTGGGGACTCGACATGGTTGGTCCCTTCCGACACGGAAAAGAAGGATTCACCCATCTGTTGGTAGCAGTCGACCAATTCACCAAGTGGATTGAAGCCAAGCCCATCAAGAAGCTGAATTCCCGCATAGCGGTCACGTTCATGAGGGAGATCATTATCCGATACGACATCCCACACAGCATCATCACGGACAACGACACTAATTTTGACTCGGAAGAATTCAGGAGATTCTGTAACTCCCAAGGCACCCGAGTGGATTACGCTTCCGTTGCACATCCTCAAACCAATGGGCAAGTTGAGCGGGCTAATGGTCTCATTCTACAAGGTCTGAAGCCTCGTCTCATGCGCAATTTGGATCATGCTGCTGGTGCGTGGGTAACTGAGCTGCCGTCTGTTTTGTGGGGGTTGAGGACAACGCCTAATCGGTCGACTGGACGGACTCCTTTCTTCCTTATCTATGGTGCTGAAGCTATACTACCGAGTGACTTGGCCCACAATTCTCCTCGTGTGGAGCTATATTCTGAGGCTGAAGCTGAACAGGCCAAATAGGATGGGGTAGATCTTCTGGAAGAAGAGCGTGAGATGGCTCTGATCCGGACCACAACCTATCAACAAGACCTACGGCGCTTCCATGCAAGGAATGTCAGAAGCCGAGCGTTCCACGAGGGAGATTTGGTGCTCCGAGTGAATCAGCACCGACCTCACAAGCTTGCTCCTGCATGGGAAGGCCCTTTTGTTGTTACTAAGGTGCTAAACAATGGAGCCTATCACTTGTATAATCTCATGAAGCAGATGGATGAACCTCAAGACTGGAATGCAGACCTGCTTCGACGTTTTTACACTTGAGACAAGAGTTTTCTGATGTAATAAGAGTACTTCATTAATGCAATTCGTGTTTGTGTGATTAATAATTCGTCGATTCCAACCGCGCAGTTACATTCTTGGGGATACTCTGAGTGATGAGCAATCCTCACACTTAGGGGCTTAGCTGCGAAACATGCTTCGCCTAAGTTAAAAACCCTGTCGGGTGGATAGCAGTCCATTCACTCGACGGCCTATTTGCGAATCCGTCTTCGCTTGGGTTAAAAACCTCGTCGAGTGGACGGTAATCCGTTCATTCGACAACTTAGCTGCGAATCAACATTCGCTTAAGTTCGAAAAATACTTCGAGTGTAGAGCAATCCTAACACTCGGGGGCTTAGCTGCGAAACATGTTTCACCTAAGTTAAAAACCCTATCGGGTGGATAGCAGTCCATCCACTCGACGGCCTATTTGCGAATCTGTCTTCGCTTGGGTTCAAAAAAAACTCGTTGAGGCGATGGTAATCCATTCACTCGACAACTTAGATGCGAATCGACATTCTCCTAAGTTCAAAAATACTCCGAGTGATGAGCGATCCTCACACTCGGGGGCTTAGCTGCGAAACACATTTCGTCTAAGTTAAAAACCTCGTCGAGTAGATGGTAATCCATTCGCTGAACAACTTAGATGCGAATCAACATTTGCCTAAGTTCATATATACTCCGAGTGATGAGCGATCCTCGCACTCGGGGGCTTAGCTATGAAACACGTTTCGCCTAAGTTAAAAACCTCGTCGACTAGATGGTAATCCATTCACTCGACAACTTAGATGTGAATCAACATTCGCCTAAGTTCAAATATACTCCGAGTGATGAGCGATCCTCACACTCGGGGGCTTAGCTGCGAACACGTTTCGCCTAAGTTAAAAACCTCGTCGAGTGGATAATAATCCAGTCACTCGACAACTTAGCTGCGAATCGACATTCGCCTAAGTTCAAAAATACTTCGAGTGATGAGCATTCCTCACACTCGACGACTTAGCTGCGAAACACGTTTCGCCTAAGTTAAAAACCTCGTCTGGTGGATAGTAATCCATACACTCGACAGCTTAGCTGCGAATCGACATTCGCCTAAGTTCGAAAATACTCTGAGTGATGAGCAATCCTCACACTCGGGGGCTTAGCCGCGAACATGCTTCGCCCAAGTTAAAAACAAACTCAGTCGAACAGACGATTGAAAGCCAAATACGAATAAAATCCAAAGGGTAAACCATGGATAAATGTTTCGTATGGAAGCAAATGTGCTTAGGCCCAAGGCCTGAACGAAGTTTTTAAGGATACATATCCACTCGGCATACCGAGGCAAATTTAACTGTTTCTTTCAAAGACAACTTTTTCAAGCAGGTGACGGACTGGCGGGCTCGACGAAGGTGTCCAGGTCGATGTCGTCGGCGATTCTGGTGGCTGCTTCGATGAAGGTCTCCATGAAGTCCTCAAACTGGAGTTTCTTCGTGTTGACCACCTGAAGCTCCTTCAGCCTCTCCTCCTTCACGCCCCTGCAATGGACCCTGACGAGTGACAACGCCATGTCAGCCCCACAACGAGCGGCAGATTTCTTCCAGGCCTGCACTTGACTTGGAAGTTCGTCCAGGCGAGCCATCATAGCATTGAGGTCGAGCTGGAGGGTGTCCCCAGGCCATAGCTCTTTGTCGATCCTCTTCATTGCAGACTTCAGTCGGACAAGATACACCTGGACGCCCTGGAGCCAGAAATTGAGTCGGAGCATGTTCATGGACACCGCGTCTGTGATAGGAGACTTGGTGGGATCTAGATTGGGCTCAACATCCTCTGTCTCCTTCTCAAAGTCTTGGCAGAATTCTGTTGAAGAATGGGGAATGGGAGGATAATCGGTGAACTACGACCCTCAAAGATTTTACAAAGCTCAGTCGACAAAAATACTTACTGTCGAGCAGAATATACATCTTCCTCGAGAACTTGCCCAAATGCTTCTCCAGGCCATTGCTCCTCTTGTTCAGCTGCTCGGCCCTTTGACGAGGTCCGCGCGCTCCTGCTTGAGTTTGGTGTTCTCCTGTTCCAGCTTCTGGGCGGCCACCAGCTTCTGATCTGCAGCTTCAGTTTTGTCCCTGGCCACATATTGGGCGTCGGCGAGCGCTTTGTCCTTCTCCTCCAGTGCCTTCTTCATGGAATATAAAGAAACAACATTGTTGAGTCACGCTTGGAGTCGACGGTTTTCATTGCACACGTCTGTTCGAGTGAGAGCATTCGGTTCAAAACATGAAAAGTGAAAATGGGAATGCTGACAATCGACAGTAATTACCTCCCAGAGACTTCAGCTCAGCACGTGCTCGCTCCAGGGCATTGTTGGCAACCGCCAGGTCCACCTGCAACTGGTTCCTCTCCTCCTCCATCTCCTTGTACTGCGTCCCAAGTTCGCAAGCCGTCTGGAACCAACAAAAGACAAGAGTTCAATTAGCAAGTGGTTCCTGGACAGACGACTGAGTTATTAAAACCGGCGAATGACCATCTTGGAAGAATTCAAGTAAAAAGTCCACTCGACATGTCGAGTGGCCATGGCGCTACGTGCGCCGTAAACAAATTTAAAGTTGTCTCTATAAAGACCCCTGCCGGTGCAAGCACTCGACAGTGGTCTCGGAGACTACACCTAGTGGGTGCGCTAAGAGAGCCCCACTGAGACGGTTAACTCTCGACCTGTCGAGTAACTCGTCAGAAAAAAAACTCGACATGTCGGGTGACCCCAGTACCACGCGTACGACAAGTTTTCAAGCCTAATGTTTATTGTCTGCGATGAACAATAGCCTCGGGGACTACATCTAGTGCGTGCACTTAGCGTGTCCTCACTGGTTATTCAAACATTCGACAATGTCAGCCATGTCATGACACTCGACCCGTCGAGTGACACGCCTCTCTACTCTATGGAGTGCAGTGTATCCTGTATACAATAGACTCTAAGACCCCTGCCGATGCAAGCACTCGACAGCGGTCTCGGGGACTACACCCAATGGGTGTACTAAGAGCGCCCCCACTGAGACGGTTAACTCTCGATCAGTCGAGTAACTCGTCAGAAAATACACTCGACATGTCGAGTGACACTAGTACCACGCGTACTATCAATCCCAATCCTACTCAACTACGATCCGATCTATTCGAGTGGAGAAAGTTCAAACATTCTACGGCAATCACCCAGTGGGTGTACATTAGCCAAGAAAAGACAAGAATTCAATCAACAACGGACTTATAATCGAACTTACTCAGACATTGGTGCGGAGGGCTGTGCTCACGCCAAAAGCCAGTTTGTTGGCCTCGTACACCTCCTTGGTCCTCAGCATGAGCTGCTCCACCTGAATCATGGCTTCCTTCGCAGCCCTGGTTTGATCTTCCGGGGTGCGATGCAGAGAGAAGGTCGTCACAGGTGGGGTTGGCATGGTTGCGGGAGCAGCTGAGGCAGTCTGGGAGGGCCCGGTTGGAGTCGATGCCACAACGATCGAAACAGTTGGAGGACCATGCGATAGAGATACTGCAGGTTCAGCCCTGCGTTGTGTCGATCCACCCCCCTTGAGAAGACTCTGCAGTCGACCGCTGAAGTGCTTGTGCCGATGACACTCCTTGGATGCCAGGGCGCGAAGTGCCAAGTCGCTCCTCGTCGTCTTCCACCTGAATGACCTCTGCATCGACAGCCGACGGGGTTAACATTCGCATACGTCGAGTTCCATTAGGACGAACCAACAACTATCTAACCTCTATGACAAGTGGCCGCGTCAGCAATGTCGACATCCATTGCATCCCCTCCAACTCGATGAGGCGAAGACACAGATGTAGCAGGTGTGATGAATTGAGTGGCATTCAGTCAAATACAACTCTAGACTTCAGTCGATAGTACAAGTACGGAAATAAATACTTATGTGGAGACGACAGGCACGTCCACCCTCATGCGAGGTAGTGCCTTGCGAGGCTTGGTGACGGCTGGCTTGGGCTGCTTGGCCAGTTTCTCGCTCGGCTCGGTGGTCGAGGGACGGTTGCGCTTCAGATTCCTCTCACTAGGGCTCGGAGCCCTGTCCTCAACAGTCGATGGGTCTTGGCGGGACTTGGTGCGGCTTTCGCGGCAGGGAGGTGACTTGACTTCTTCCTCCTCGCCGGGGTCCTCGTATTCTTCCTCGGAGTCGGAAGAACCGTCGCCGTCCACGCTGCCGCCTTCGCTCACCACGCCATCTTCAACATGGTTCCCGTTGGGAACGGGCGAGTGCATGTGCGTCCATTCCTGCATGATTCAAGCAAAGAAGTCAGTTCGCTATATCACTCGATAGTACAATACATCAGTCGACATCACCCAACTCACCAGGTTCTTCGGCAGGTTTTCGGCCGAGTACAGCAGGATCCTCTTAGCTCCCAAGGGGTTGTCGCAGGCCCGGTGATGCTACGGAGCCACTGCTCGACAATTCTCTGAGGAACTTCCTCAGGATGCACCCTTGTCGAGTCCTCAGGGCCCGCATAATGCCACATTGTATGGTCCCTGGCTTGGAGCGGCTAGATGCGTCGACCTAGAAACGTCTCCAACAGATCCATGCCAGTCACCCCGCCCCGGATCAGTTGCACCACCGCTTCTACCAATATGCCCACTTGGATGTGCTCCGCTTCAATCACCTTCAGGGACTTGGGAATGGCTGGACGGTCGGGTGTATAGGGGGGAAGGCCAGTCGACATATTTGGCGATGCTGCATCCTTGCAGTAAAACCAGGTCGACTGCCAAGCCCTTACAGATTCTAGGAAGGTCATGGCAGGGAAGGAGCTACGAGCTCTTTTTTGAACTCCTAACCCTCCGCACAGCTGGAGTACGTGGGTCTTCCCTTCAGCGGGAAGGGCTTTCTTCATGGTATGGGATCTGACCGTGAAGAGGTGTTTGAACAGTCCCCAATGGGGAGAACAGCCCAGGAAACATTCGCACAGAGTGACGAATGAAGATAGATAAGCTATGGTGTCGGGCGAGAGGTGGTGCAGTTGGGCACCAAAAAAATTCAGGAAGCCCCTAAAGAACGGATGGGGCAGCAGAGAAAAACCTCACTCGACATGGGAGAGAAGGAGAACCCGCTCCCCATCGCGTGGCTCCGGATCGCGCTCCTCCCCTGGCAGCCTACAGGCGTTGTCCGCCACGAGCCCGTCGGAGACGAGGCCCTTCATGTCTTCACGGGTGATGACAGAGGGGAGCCAATCCCCCTGCATCCAGCCTGTCGGTGCGGTGAATCTGGCGGTCGAGGGCTTCTTGCCCTTGAGCTTCGCCACCCCCCTCTTCGCGCGCTCCAGCTTCTCCGTCGGATTCTTCATCTCCATCGCGGCGGCTCTCGTCGAGGGAGATTGGAGTTGGGCGCTGCGAGCGGAGGAGGCGGAGGAAAAGAGAGAAAGAACGGGCGGAGGTACTGTGCAAACCGCGGCGCTGACGGCTTTATACGCCGCCGAGTGTCTCACTGACCAGTGGACCCGCGAGGTAACTATGCATGCCAACGGCTGACGGTGCTCGGTACGTGGTGATATGACCGGCACGAAAATCGAGGCGTCGCACCTCCACTTGCCCTGATCGTGGCGTAATCCACTCGAACACCCTTAAGGCTGAATGGATCCGGGCTAGCGGAGAAGAATTTAATCGACACGAGTTTTGTTGAAGCCCCGAATATCATTCGGAAGATTTTGCATGTTGATCCTGAATGAATGCTAATGCTCAGAGTTCAATCGACACAAGTTTCATGGAAACCCCAAATATCATTTGGAGGATCTGATGCACTAGCTCAAGGTCTACGTAGATACCTCCTTCCACCACTCAAACCCCGATCCATTAGGGGGCTAATGACGAGGATATGTACCTAGGGTAGGGTCCTATGCATGGCCCACATACCCTACCTAAGGACACTACATGGGAGGACTTGAAGATCAAGCATGAACTTCCAAGTGGATCCCTAGAGACGTTCAAAGTCACTCAACAGTAATCCACTGAGAGACTCACGCTCTCACTCGGCAGTCGCGTGTCACTCGGAAGAGCTCGCTTTCACTCGACGCCAGAAGACCAAGAGCCATTATCAAGAGCCCAACGGCCAGACGCTGGTTCAATGGTCATTAACAGCTTTTACTACGTACGTTACCTGTAACAGCAGACTTTAAACCCCCACGACCAGACCCTTTGATGTGGGGCTATTATGAGGGGCAGCGAACTCTATATAAGCCACCCCTCCCCTCCTGCACAAGGGTTAGCAACTATTGTAATCTCAACATTCCACACGACATAAAGCTCCCGAGCACTGAGACGTAGGGCTGTTACCTCCACGAGAGGAGCCTGAACTCATACATCCGTGTGTACACCCTCGTCGTAGCTAGGACTCTGCCCTCTCCATTCGTACCCCTACCATCTACTGTCAGGCTCGTTCCCACAATAGCTACAAAACACTGAGTTCTGCTATGTTCCTACTACTTTAGGAGGAGAGGATGGTTATCTTAGTGCAGCCTATTATTATCATTCTCATGAGGACCTTAGGCTATAGGTGACCGCTCAGATGTTGGAGAACAGGGATCGTGATGCACGTGCCCTTCGCATGGAGCTAGATGCTACCTGTGCACGTCTTTGGACAGCCCTGACGCAGCTGGCACCTGTCGTGCAGATAGGCTATGGAGATTTGGAGATGCTGAGCCCATCGCGGACTCATCTGCCAGCTCGCGTAGACTGTCCTGATGTTGGAGGCATCACTCCTCTTCGAGGACCGTTGTTGCCACCAACCAAGGGACCGAGGCCACATCCGTGTCCTTACGGTTTCCAGGGATCACAGGCCAAGGTGTTCCCAGATCCTCACGTTCAGCTCCTGGGTCACGGGGGTAACCTATATGAGGTGTTCTACGGGGATGCTTGAGTACGTGCATGTTAGTACTAATATTGTAGTAGTCATATTGCCACAGTCTTGCATGTCTTGTGGGATATGGCTGAGGTGTGAGTTGAGTTCCGAAGGTGTAGATAGATAATGTATAGGAAGCTTGTAATGCCTCCGATGAGTTGTATCATCTTTCAGTAGTTTGTACCTCAGCTTGGGCTTGTACTGAACTATGTCATGGTGTGTATAATCATGGTGTTCATATGGCAGTTTGTTTATTACCATGTTGATCGGATGTTTACCCCTGCATGGCATGTTGTCCAGTACATTCCTCATCTCATGTCTTAAAGTGATGTCTTCCTTGTCTAAGTTGTGGGTTTGTTTTCCTAGGATGATGTCAACTAGGAATAACCCCGTGCCTGCCATCGAGCAGGGCGAGGGAAGCCAACCAAAGCAAGAGAACCTGGCGCAGCCGCTCTCTCTGGCGGAGGTGATGCTCGAAGCCGAGCGGAATAAAAGGGAGACCAACAGGTTGTTGGAACATATTGAGCAGAATACATCGCGTCCTTCCCGCAATGAACATAATGATGGTGTGTCCCTCAATGACTTTGTCAAGTTGTGCCCACCTAAGTTTCATCACTCGGTCGACCCGCTCGACGCTGATGATTGGCTGACTAGCATGTCCCGCAAAATCCGAGCTGCCAATGTATCTGAGGCCAACAAGGTGGCTTTTGCTGCATACTTTCTGGAAGGACCCGCCAACCAGTGGTGGGAAAATTATGAAGCCATGCGTCTTGCAGCCCCTGCAGCAACTTGGGCAGATTTCAGTGAGGCATTCCGTACCCATCACATCCCGGAAGGGCTAATGGATCACAAGAGAGAGGAATTATGTGCCTTTACCCAGGGCAGACTGACAGTGGATGCCTACAACCATGAGTTCGGCAACCTTGCTCGTTATGCACCGAAGGAGGTGTCGACCGACGCCAAGAAGCAGGCTAGGCTCCGTAAGGGACTTAATCCTGAGCTCCGTCGAGACCTGTGTCTGCATGAATGCACTACCTTCCAGGCCCTCGTCAACAAGGCTATCAACGCCGAATCTGGACAGACTGATTATGAGGAAACTAAGAAGCACACCCATGACTTCAGCCCTGCATCTAGCTCAAGCTCCAATAAACGCCGGGTGTGGGTGCTCAACGCAGCTCTGCCACTAAGGTACACCGCGATGCCATCCTTCCAGGCGCCTCGCCCAACTCAGCCCAACCCTCCAGCCAGGACATTTGAAGCTCCCCCTGCCAATGTTGCTCCCCATGCCACCATTGTCTGCTACAAATGTGGAGAACCAGGACACTACTCCCGTGAGTGTCCCCAGAACAATGTCAAGCCGGCTAGACGTGGGAAGCCGGGAAAAGCTTTCTATGTGAAGCCAACTCCTACTCGTGGACGAGTAAATTATGTTTCTGTTAAAGATGCCCTTGAGGACCCTGATGTTATCCTAGGTACGTTCCTTGTCAATAGTCATCCAACATCCGTTCTGTTTGATACTGGAGCATCTCATTCATTCATCTCAGAAAGTAATGCACAGTTGCATAACATATCTTTTTGTGATAGGCCTACTCCTTTAGTAGTTCAGACTCCTGGTTCAAAATGGCAAACTTCTAGGGTGAGCCATGACAATGAGATTCTTGTGGATAGGCTAGTCTTCCTAGCATCTTTGATAGCTCTCAAGTCTTCGGACATGAATATCATCTTAGGCATGGATTGGATGAAAGCCCATTATGCTAAGATTGATACTCATACTAGGAATATTCAGCTTACACATCCATCGGGTGAGATAGTTAATGTCTCCACTCGAGATGTCAAGCGCCAACTCTATTCCCTCAATGCTAGCCCTCTTCCAGAACTAGAAGATATTCCGGTAGTCCATGATTTTTCGGATGTCTTTCTAAAGGAGCCGTCTGGAATTCCACCTGTGAGAGATGTAGAGTTTTAGATAGAGCTCATTCCAAGGACTGTCCCAATAGCCAGAAGACCCTATAAGATGGCACCCTTAGAACTAGCCAAACTTAAGAAACAACTCGATGAGGCTTTGAAGAAAGGTTTCACCCGTCCTAGTTCTTCTCCTTGGGCTTGCCCCGTCCTCTTCGTCAAGAAGAAGGATGGATTGGACTGGATGGTTGTAGATTATCGGCCAGTGAATTTGGTCACCATAAAGAACAAGTATCCGCTCCCCAGGATCAACGATTTGTATGATCAACTCGCTGGATGCTCTGTCTTTTCCAAGATGGACTTGAGGTTGGGATACCATCAAATCAGGATTAGAAATGGGGACATTCCAAAAACAGCTTTTGTTACTCGTTATGGCCAATACGAGTACACCATCATGTCCCTCGGTTTAACCAATGCCCCAGCCACTTTCTCTCGCTTGATGAACTTGATCTTCATGGAGTACCTGGATAAATTCATCGTGATTTACCTCGATGATATACTCATCTACTCGAGGAACGAATAGGAACATGCCGAGCATTTAAGGCTGGTATTGATGAAACTTCGAGAGCATCGTCTTTATGCCAAATTCTCCAAGTGTGAATTTTGGTTACCAGAAGTGACCTATCTAGGCCACGTGATTTCTGGTAAAGGTATTGCTGTCAATCCCGAGAGAGTTCAGGACGTCCTTGATTGGACTCAACCTGAATCGGTTAAGCAAGTTTGGAGTTTTCTTGGCTTAGCGAGCTATTGTAGATGCTTTGTTGAGAAATTCTCCAAGGTTGCGAAGCCTCTGACTGAAGTCCTCAAGAAATATAAAAGGTTCAAGTGGACCCCACAATGCAAGCACAGTTTTCAGGAACTGAAAAGACGCCTGACCTCTGCTCCCATTCTGGTGCCACTAGACTTCTCAAAGGACTTTGTTATCTATTGCGACGCCTCGCGACAAGGATTAGGTTGCCTTGTCATGCAAGATCGTCATGTGATTGCATACGCATCTCGACAGCTGCATCCACATGAGGATAATTATCCAACACATGATCTTGAGCTTGCAGCTATAGTCCATGCACTGAAAACTTGGCGACATTACCTTCTCGGTAATCATTGCGAAATTTACACTGATCACCAAAGTCTGAAATACATCTTCACCTAGCCTGATTTGAATCTCAGGCAAAGACGGTGGGTTGAGTTGATTACAGATTACGACTTAGGGATAACTTACACCCCGGGGAAAGCCAATGTCATGGCTGATGCACTAAGTCATAAGTCTTATTGTAACAACCTGATGTTACAACAAAGTCAACCACTTCTCTATGAGGAATTTCGGAAGTTGAACCTTCACATTGTTCCTCAAGGATTCCTTTCCAACCTGGTGGCGAAACCTACTCTTACGGATCAAATCATAGAAGCCCAGAAGCATGATGTCGGGATATCTCGGATCAAGAAAAACATTAGGAAGGGTAATGTTAGATGCTTCAAGGACGATGATCGGGGTGTTGTCTTCTTTGAGAACCGCTTGGTGGTCCTGAAGAAGCAACATCTGCGGCAACTGATCCTTAAGGAGGCTCATGATTCTCCTCTCACGATTCATCCTGGTAGTACCAAGATGTATCAGGACCTACGCCAGAGGTTCTGGTGGACTAGGATGAAGAGAGAAATTGCTCAGTTCATTGCTAACTGCGATGTTTGTCGTCGCGTTAAGGCAGAACATCAAAGGCCTGCTGGCACCCTTCAACCCTTAGCTATTCCTGAATGGAAATGGGATAAGGTCGGTATGGATTTCATTACCGGTTTTCCTAGGACCAAGAGAGGGAATAATGCTATTTTTTTGGTCATTGACCGTCTTTTCAAAGTGGCTCATTTTCTTCCTGTTCGGGAGAGTATAACTGCTAGCCAGCTAGTAGAGTTATACATTTCTCGAATAGTTTCTCTTCATGGTGTTCCTTTGGAGATTAACTCAGACCGTGGAAGTATCTTTACTTCCCGATTCTGGGAAAACTTCCAAAATGCTATGGGGACTCATCTATCCTTTAGCATTGCTTTCCATCCACAGTCAAGTGGTCAAGTTGAGCGAGTCAATCAAATTCTCGAAGACATGCTCAGAGCTTGTGTTATATCCTTCAGAATGAATTGGGAGAAATGTCTTCCATTCGCCGAATTTGCATATAACAATAGTTATCAGTCAAGCTTGGGAAAACCCCTTTTGAAGTTCTCTATGGACGAAGGTGTCGAAGACCTCTTAAATGGTCAGAAACCGGAGAGAGGCAACTCTTTGGCCCAGATATGATCCAAGATGCAGAGGAGCAAGTTCGCATTATTCGTGAAAAGTTGAAAACATCTCAATCTCGTCAAAAGAGCCAATATGATCGCCATCATAAGGCTGTGACCTATGAAGTTGACGAGAAGGCTTATCTTTGGGTTACACCTTTGAAGGCTACCCAACGATTCGATATCAACGACAAGTTGGCTCCTCGTTACATTGGTCCTTTTCGCATTCTTGCTAAACGAGGAGAAGTTGCCTACCAATTGGAACTTCCGCCGAATCTTTCCAAAGTTCACGATGTCTTCCACGTCTTGCAACTTAGGCGTTGCTTCTTGGACCCTGTCCGCGAAGTAGACCACGAAGCGCTTGATCTCCACGATAAACTTACATATCGAGAATACCCTGTTCTTATTCTTGATCAAGCTGAGCGTACCACTTGACGTCGAAACATCAAGTTTCTCAAGGTTCAGTGGTCACACTATTCTGAGAAGGAAGCCACATGGGAAAGAGAGGATCGTCTTCGACTAGAGTACCTCGCGCTCTTCCCGACGACTTCCAAATCTTGGGACGAGATTCTTTTGAGTGGGGGTGAGTTGTCACATCCCTAGTTAGCCTTGCTCTGTACGGAAGGAGTGTGCATCATGTTTTGTTTTTTGCATCAACATGAAATGTGGATTAACAGAAACCCTATCACCTCACCTGAATAAAACCAATTCAAAAGATGTGAAAAATCAACAAATCCAAAATGCCCATAAAAAATGTCCCCTATGCCTGATA
Organism: Hordeum marinum; assembly: GCA_022496015.1. Lineage (NCBI taxonomy): Eukaryota > Viridiplantae > Streptophyta > Magnoliopsida > Poales > Poaceae > Hordeum > Hordeum marinum. The sequence goes on along the minus strand of CM039672.1, from coordinate 306,816,495 downwards.
AATGTTGACATCAATATATTAGGGGACATTTTAATTATTTGAATATATATAGCATTTCAAACAAAATATTAAAGCTACTGAAAATGTCAGATAAAGCATTATGTTCTTTTAGATTTTCAAAAATATTGAAACTTTTTGTAGAGGTTTGAAATATTCAAACTAAGCTCTATAAAATATTTGAGTATTATTGTGCCTAGCATTTGTGCCTAAATAAAAATAAAACAAATGTCAACAAAGGAAAAACAAAAAGAAATAAAAAAAAGAAGAGAGAGAGACAGGGAATCTCACCTTAGGCCCAGGCCAGGCCGGCCCATCTGGCCCAGCAACGCCTTCGTCCTCCTGGCGTTCGGGAGGCCGAGCGCGTGGTCGCTGCGCGCTCACGCTGGAGCCGCCACGCAGCTCCGTGTGCGCTTGCCTCCTCGTCGCGCTGGCAAGTGGAATGAGGACACCGCTTCCGTACACATCGCTCCCTCCTCGCCATTCGCCCCCTCTGCCTCTCCTCTCCCCTCTGTCGCCATGGCCGCCGAAGCCCTGCCACCGTAGAGCCGCACCTCCAGTCGCTCCCCTCTGTTCCCGAGAAGCCTAGAAGACCTGCCTCGATGCGCTGATCCTCTCCGCCAAAGGAATCGAGCCCGGAGGCCTCCCAACGTCAACCCTGACATCTTCTTCCTCCTCAACCACCGGAGACCGCCGACGTCTGTCCGCCGCAAGCAAAGCCTCCCCGAGCACGCCTTTGACGCCGTCGCAACCACCGTGAGCCCCGATTCCTTTTCCCCCCTTTCCCCTGTTCAGTTGCGCCCTGGATGCCTCGAAGAGCGCCGCCGTGCAAACTCATCGCCGATGACCTTCCAGCGACCAGGTGGTTCCTTAGAGGCCACCGCTGAGTTCGTAGTGCTGCGTAGGTGCTATAGGAGCTTAGCCTGAGCCCTTTTGCGTGTTGAACCCTCGACCCCGAGCTTGCCCGAGCTCCGGCCGCCGCCGAGCTCATCGCCAACAGCGATTTTGGCGACCTCGCGACCATCCGACCCATGAGATGGATGTGGACGAGCGTGAGCTCCATCCTGGTGGTCTCCGCACGTTCAGCCGTCCCCGTTTGCGCGACTCCGATGCAAAACTGCCGTCGGTTTGGTCATCGCCGGCGAGATTTCGGCGACGTCCGACGTGGCCGGTCATTAGCAGCCTAACCCCGCCACTTAATTTCTAAGTAGACGCTGACAGTAGGCCCCGTAGGGGGTCAAAGCCCAATTAGCCCCGGATTTAACCGGGGATTAGCCCTGTGTCACTGACTGGTCGGCCCTGGCTCTCAGGTTTGACCCGGCAACGGCCAGCTGACCGCTGATGTCATGCTGATGCAGTGCTAGCGCAATAAATGCTTTTCTAATTTAAATTAATTCGATAAAATGCTGAAAACTTTAGAAATTCATAGAAAATAATCCGTACCTCAGATTGAAATAATTTATATATGAAAAAGGATCAAAAAATCCAAGGAATCCATTGGTGCTATTATTGGGCATGTTAGAGAAACCTATGTAGATGAACATTGACATTTAGCAATAGGTCAATATATGGAATATCAAATGGAGAACGACTTTGAACCTATATTCAAATCCACTCCATCTAACTTGAATAATAGTTGCATTAGCTCATCCATTCATGTTTCCATGTCATGATCATGCATCATATTGTTGCACTTGTCATGTATTGATGGTTACCTATCTGCATTGCGGTAGGCCCTGCTTCCGAGGATGCCCCCGAGTATCCCAACGAAGGAGAGTACCTTCCCGCTTCCCAGCAAGGCAAGCAACCCCTTTGATCATTCTAATATCATCCCATTCTCTCGCTCCTGCTCTTGTTTATTGCATTAAGACAAATGTTCAATTGCATGTCATATGCGATAAATGAACCCATTCCTCTGCATGAACTGTCATTGTCACGGTAAATAGCTAAACCTTGCAACCTAGCATACCTGGTAGATGCTTGAGCCATGATGTGCTTTACCTACTTTGCTTGCTATGCTTAGAGTTGTGTCAGGTCTGATTCATCTGGGTGATGAACTGGAGTGAAACAGTATTGTTCTGGTGTCATAGGCTTAATGATGAACCTGATTTGGCAAAGGCAGCGATGAGAGGCTATGTAGGAGTACATAGCGGGTTGTCTCATTGGGACCGTTCTTAGGAACTGAGTTTCGTGTTTGTGATCCGAGGCTAGTTATTACCACACATTGGGTTCCGGTAACTCGACCCCTCTCGACTTATTAATAGCTTAGTCCTTGGTCCAGGAGTTGCCAGTAGTTTCTAGTATTTATAATATGCTGGAGGCCGTACGTAGCGCTAACCCTAGGGGTGGGTTATGACGCAGTAGGTAGTGGCACGGTTACCAAGGGTCACCCGAATGGTGGGCTTGGGAACCATGCACACATCGTTTGGGGCCGTAGCGGAAACTTCGACCGGACTTTCGTGCGGGTTCAGTCTCAAATAGGCGATAGCCTGGACTAGAGGTCTTACGTGATTGACGTTCATGGCCGACTTCCTCGCTAGGCTTCCACTTGAAGGTTGCCGAGGTGCATGGTTTTATGAGCACACAACGATAAGTGGCGAGAGTGTGTGTTTAGGAGTATACACCTACAGGGTATGAATCCGTTCGAATAGCCGCGTCCTCGGATATGGACTACTTGGAGAACTTATGTTGTTCATAGATAACTTGATGGATACTCATAAAAATCTCAAGACAAGTGTGAGTACCATGGATGGCACTCTCATAGGTGACGGAAGTGAATCCATGGTGGTGTATTGATTTGGAGTTAGTGGACTCGTGTGCGATATCTAAAGTTTGAACAAAGAATTAAAATGTGTAGTATAGGTTAGCCATGAGTCAAAGCTCATTGCTGCATAAACTCCACCACTTCCCTTATTGATACATGAGCATGATTAGACTAGGTCTGCTTTAAAGACTTACTGAGTACGTTTGTACTCATGTTTGCTTAATAAATGTTGCAGATGAGACTCAGGACCCATCAGGTGGGTTCTACCTAGCTAGATGTCGACGATGCCGAATAGCTGGTGTCCCAGCTACGACGTTATGCACTGTGGCGGGTTGTAGATAGTCAGATCATGTGCCTTTTTACCCTTTCATCCATCTGTACCCATACAGATTTATGCTTCCGCTTGTTTTGTATGAACTTGCTTGTATGACTTGAGTGTCCGGTCATGTGACCCGTACCGAGAATAATAGGACATGTAGGATTGCAATCTATATCAAGAACAATGAAATCTACGGGCACATAATTCCTATTTGCAACAATAAGAACATCATTAATTCTTCCCATAGGTTTCTTTATTATAGTGGAATCCGCGAGATGCAAATTTAAGGAACAATCATCAAATTCACGGGAACCTAACACATCACATAAAGTTTTTGGAATCATAGAAAGGCTAGCACCCAAATCACACGAAGCTTGGCACTCATAATCTTTAATCTTAATCGTAATCTTAATAGTAGGTTCCCACTCGTCATATAGCTTTCTAGGTATAGAAACTTCCAACCCAAGTTTTTCTTCAAAAATTTTCATCATGGCATCAACAATATGTTTAGTAAAAGCCTTGTTTTGATTATAAGCATGAGTAGAGTTCAACATGGATTGCAATAAGGGAATACAATCAATTAAGGATCAGCTATCATGATTAAAGTCATTTAAATCCAAAAGAGTGGGTTCATTACTATTTAAAGTTTTGACCTCTTCAATCCCACTTTTATCAATCTTAGCATCGAGATCTACAAAACTCCGAATCAGTGGGACACCTTTTAACTAAAGTTGACTCATCTCCAGTTCCATCCTTATCAAGATTAACATTGGAAAACAAAGATTCAATAGGAGTTACATCAATCACTTTAAGATCTTCATCAGTATTATCACGAGAACATACTTTTTCAAGCCATTCACGCTTAGCACGAGCTCTAGCGGTTCTTTCCTTACACTCATCAATAGAAATTCTCATAGCTTTTAAAGACTCATTAATATCATGCTTGGGTGGAATAGGTCTAATTTTTAATGAATCAATCTCAAGAGCAATTCTATCAACATTCCTAGCCAAATCATCAATCTTGAGCAATTTTTCTTCAACCATAGCATTGAAACCTTTTTGCGTACTAATGAATTCTTCAATATTACTCTCAAAATCAGAGGGAATTTTATTATAATTTCCATAAGAATTTCTGTAGGAATTACCATAATTATTAGAGGAGTTACTAGGAAACGGCCTAGCATTGAAATTACCTCTATAAGCGTTATTACCAAAATTGTTGCTACCAACAAAATTCACATCCATAGATTCATTATTATTTCCAATCAAAGAAGACAAGGGCATATTATTAGGATCAATAGGAACACTATTACTAGCAAACAATTTTATCAATTCATCCATCTTTTCACTCAAAGTATTAAACTCTTCATTGAGAGTAATCTGCCATAATATTATCTAGGAGTTTAGTAGCTTCTCCTAATGTGATTTCCATAAAAGTGACACCTGCGGCGGAATCTAAGAGATGCCTAGAAGCAAAATTCAATCCAACACAAAAAAAATTGTATAATCATCCATAAACTCAAACCATGCACGGGGCAATTCCTAATCATAAGTTGCATCCTCTTGCAAGATTGTGCAACATGCTCATGATCAAGTTGCTTAAAATTCATTATATCATTCCTAAGGGAGATGATCTTAGCGGGCGGAAAGTACTTGGAAATAAAAGCATCTTTACACTTATTCCATGAGTCAATACTATTTTTAGGCAAAGATGAAAACCAAGTTTTAGCACGATCTCGTAGTGAGAATGGGAATAGCTTCAATTAACAATATCATTATCCACATCTTTCTTATTTTGCATATCACACAACTCAACGAAAGTATTTAGATGGGATGCGACATCTTCATTAGCAAGGTCGGAAAATTGTTCTTTCATAACAAGATTGAGCAAAGCAACATTAATTTCATAAGATTCTGCACTAGTGGCGGGAGCAATAGTAGTACTAATAAAGTAATTATTATTAGTATTGGAAAAATCACACAACTTGGTATTCTCTTGAGTCATCGTGACAAAGAAAGCAAGCAAGCACAAAAGCAAGCAAAAAGCGAAGGAAAAGAAGAACGAAAAAGGGCGAATAAAAAGGCAAATCTTTTTGGTATTTTCTGAATATCGTTTTAGAAGTGGGGGAGAGGCAAATGGCAAATAATGTAAATGCAAGAGATGAGTTTGTGATGGGTACTTGGTAGTATTGATGTAGATATCCCTGCAACCAAACCAGAAATTGGCAAGTTGACGAGAGAGTTCTTATCTTGACTTGCTATGTATCTCCCCGGCAACGGCGCCAGAAATCCTTCTTGCTACTTCTCGAGCATGTGTTGGTTTCCCGTGAAGAGGAATGGTTTGATGCAGCAAAGTAGATAAGTATTTCCCTCAGTTTTTTAGAACCAAGGTATTAATCCAGGAGGGGATACAAGCGAGTCACCAATAGATGTACCTGCACAAAGAATCAAACTCTTGCACCCAACGCTATAAAGGGGTTGTCAATCCCTTCACGGTTGCTTGCAAGGATGAGATCTAATAGAGATAGATGTAATGGGATGCTTGAACGGAAAGTAAAACTAAAAGTAAAAATAGGGCAGCAAGTATTTTTGGTTTTAGATATGAAAGCATAATATGGAAAATAGACCCGGAAGCCATAGTTTCACTAGATGGCTTCTCTCATGATGGCAAGTATTATGGTGGGTGAGAAAATTACTGTTGAGCAATTGATAGAAAAGTGAATAATTATGAAGATATCCAAGGCAATGATTATGCATATAGGCATCATGTCCATGACAAGTACACCGAAACGATTCTACATCTACTAGTATTACTCCACACATCGATCGACTCCTGCCTGCATCTAGAGTATTAAGTTCATGAAGAACAGAGTAACACATTAAGTAAGATGACATGATGTAGAGGGATAAACTCAAGCAATATGATGAAAACCCCATTTTTTACCCTTGATGGCAACAATACAATACGTGCATCGCTACCCATACTTTGTCACTGGGTGAGGACATCGCAAGATTGAACCCAAAACTAAGCACTTCTCCTATTGCAAGAATTACCAATCTAGCTGGCCAAACCAAACCAATAACTCGAAGAGACTTGCAAAGATATGAAATCATGCATATAAGAATTCAGGAAAGACTCAAATATTATTCATGGATAATATGAACATAAACCCACAATTCATCGGATCTCGACAAACACACTACAAAAGAGTATTACATCAGATAGATCTCCATGAAGATCATGAAGAACATGGTATTGAGAAGAAAAGAGAGAGAAGAAGCCATCTACCTACTAGCTATGGACCCATAGGTCTGTGGTGAACTACTCACGCATCATCGGAGGGGCAATGGAGTTGATGCCCTCCGTGATCGAATCCCCCTCCGGCAGATTACCGGAAGAGGCTCCAAGATTGGATCTCTCGGGAATGGAGGCTTCTGGTGGCGAAAAAGTGTTTTCGTGGATCGTTCTGATAATGATGGAATATTTGGGAATTTATAGGCCGAATATTAGAGTTAGGGGAGCTGCCATGGGCCCACAAGTCTGCCCAGCGCGGCCTACCCCCATGGCAGCGCCCCTAGGGCTTGTGGCCCCACGGTGACTCCTCTTCCTTGGTTCTCAAGTCTCGTAGTTTCCTTTCGTTCCAGAAAAAATTATTCCAAAGGTTTTATTCCGTTTGGACTCTGTTTAATATTCCTTATCTACGAAACTCAAAAACAAGGAAAAAACAGAAACTGGCACTAGGCTCTAGATTAATAGTTTAGTCCCAAAAATAATATAAAATATCATATTAATGCATATAAAACATCCAAAACATATAATATAATAGCATGGAACAATCAAAAATTATAGATACGATGGAGACGTATCAACATCCCCAAGCTTAATTTTTGCTCGTCCTCGAGTAGGTAAATGATAAAAACAGATTTCTTGATGTGGAATGTTACCTAACATATTTATCCATGTAATATGCTTTATTGTGGCATGAATATTCAGATCCGTAAGATTCAAAACAATAGTCTAATGTTGACATAAAAACAGTAATAATTCGAGCACACCAACAAGGTAGTCGTGTCCTTTTGAAATAACATGGCCTTAGAAAGTTATCCCTACAAAATCATATGGTCTGGTTATGCTCCATCTTCCCCACACAAAGTATCTAAATCATGCACAACCCCGATGAACAAGTCAAGCAATTGTTTCTCACTTTTGGTATTCTCAAACCTTTTCAACTCTCACACAATACATGAGCGTGAGCCATGGATATAGCATTATAGGTGGAATAGAATATGGAGGAGGTGCAAAGGAAAAAGGAGAAGATAGTCTCACATCAACTAGGCGTATCAACGGGTTATGGAGATGCCTGTCAATAGATATCAATGTGAGTGAGTAGGGATTGCCATGCAACCAATGCACTCAGATCTATAAGTGTATGAAAGCTCAAAATAAAACTAAGTGGTCGTGCATAATGAATATCCACTAGTTATATGAAAGTGGCAAAATAGGAGACTCTCTATCATGAAGATCATGGTGCTACTTTGAAGCACAAGTGTGGAAAAAGGTAGTAGCAATTGTCCCTTCTATCTTTCTCTCATTTTTTTATTATTTTGGTGGGCTTCTTTGGCCTCTTTTATTTTTTTGTTTGGGCTTCGCTGGCCTCTTTTATTTTTGTAAAGTCCGGATACTCATCCCAACTTGTGAGGGAGTCATAGCCTCCATCACCCTTTTCTCTCATGGGACAATGCTCTATTAATGAAAAATCATCACACTTTTATTTACTTATAACTCAAAGAAAAATAAATTAAACTTGATTCCTATGACAAGATATGACTCTATATGCAATATGAAGTGATAATGCAACTCATAGAAAAAACTACATGGTGGAATTTGCATGGAAATATATCTCGGAATGGCTATGGAAATGCCATAATAGGTAGGTATGGTGGTTGTTTTGGCAAATATATGTGGCTGTTTTGAGGAAGGAGGTTTTGGTGTACCGGCGAAAGTTGCGCGGTACTAGAGAGGCTAACAAAGGTGGGAGGGTGAGAGTGCGTATAATCTATGGACTCAACATAAGTCATAAAGAACTCACATACTTATTGCGAAAGTATATTAGTCATTGAAGCAAAGTATTAAAGGCATGATCCTAGGGGAGAGGTTGGTAGGAGTTAACCATCGTGCTCTCCCGACCCTCACACAAAGGTCGACAATCATTAAACAAATCATGCTCCGACTTCGTTACATAATGGTTCACCATACGTGCATGCTACGAGAATTACAAGCTTTAACACACGTATCTCTTCCAATTCACAACTACTCACTAGCATGCCTCTCATATTACCATCCCTATTATCTCAAAACTATATGCAAGGAATCAAACTTCTCATAGTTTTTAATGCACTTATTATGAAAGTTTTTATTATATCCCTCTTGGATGCCCATTATATTAGAACTAAATTCATAACCTAAACAAATTACCATGATTTTTTAATAAACTCTCAAAATAATATAAGTGAGGAACGAGATTTCAATGAATTCTATAAAATATAACACCACCATGCTTTATAAAGATATAAGTGAAGCACTAGAGCAACATTGCCTAGCTCAAAAGATATAAGTGAAGCACATAGAGTATTCTAAAAAATTCATGATTCAGCATGTCTCTCTCAAAAGATGTGTGCAGCAAGGATGATTGTGGCAAACTAAAAAGCAAAGAATCATATCATACAAGACGCTCCAAGCAAAACACATATCATGTGGTGAATAAAAATATAGCCTCAAGTAAATTTACAGATGGATTGAAGACGAAAGAGGGGATGCCTTCCAGGGAATCCCCAAGCTTAGGGTTTTTGGTATCCTTCAATATGACTTGGGGTGCCTTGGTCATCCCCAAGCTTAGGCTCTTGCCACTCTTTATTCCATAGTCCATCGAATCTTCACCCAAAACTTGAAAACTTCAGAACACGAAACTCAACGGAAAACTCATGAGATCCGTTAGTATAAGAAATATAAATCACTACTTTAGGTACTGTTGTGAACTCATTCTTTATTTATATTTTTCTAATACCTACTGTATTCTAACTTTTCCATGACTCATACCCCCCGATACGACCCATAGATACATCAAAATAAGCAAACAACACTAAGAAAACATAATCTGTCAAAAACAGATATCAGGAAAATTTGTATATCAATCTTGTGTAAAAATTTCAGATCAATTTGACTCCCTGAAAAATTTGTAAAATTCCTGGACTGATCGTAAAAGTTTGTGTTTTTCAGCAGGATCAAATCAACAACTACCATAGATCACCCCAAAGGTTTTACTTGGCTCGAACACTAATCAAAACACAAAAACACAATTACTACATAAGTAATAATGTGCCAAACACACCAAAAGAGAAGCAAAAAGCAGAAAGCAAAATAAAATTGGGTTGGCTCCCAACAAGCGCTATTGTTTAACGCCCCTAGCTAGGCAAAACACAATAGATCTAGGTATTGTCATCTTTGGTATGCGATCCATAAGTAGCTCTCATGATAGATTCATAAGGTAATTTTATTTTATTTGTAGGAAAGTGTTTCGTGCCCTTCCTTAATGGAAATTGGAATCTAATATTCCCTTCATATCAATAATTGCACCAATCATTCTAAGGAAAGGTTTACCAAGAATAATAGGACATGTAGGATTGCAATCTATATCAAGAACAATGAAATCTATGGGCACATAATTCCTATTTGCAACAATAAGAACATCATTAATTCTTCCCATAGGTTTCTTTATTATAGTGGAATCTACAAGATGCAAATTTAAGGAACAATCATCAAATTCACGGAAACCTAACACATCACATAAAGTTTTTGGAATCGTAGAAATGCTAGCACCCAAATCATACGAAGCTTGGCACTCATAATCTTTAATCTTAATCTTAATCTTAATAGTAGGTTCCCACTCGTCATATAGCTTTGTAGGTATAGAAACTTCCATCTCAAGTTTTTCTTCAAAAGTTCTCATCATGGCATCAACAATATGTTTAGTAAAAGCCTTGTTTTGATTATAAGCATGAGGAGAGTTCAACATGGATTACAATAAGGGAATACAATCAATTAAGGATCAGCGATCATGATTAAAGTCATTTAAATCCAAAAGAGTGGGTTCATTACTATTTAAAGTTTTGACCTCTTCAATCCCACTTTTATCAATCTTAGCATCGAGATCTACAAAACTCCGAATCATTGGGACACCTTTTAACTAAAGTTGACTCATCTCTAGTCCCATCCTTATCAATATTAACATTGGAAAACAAAGATTCAATAGGAGTTACATCAATCACTTTAAGATCTTCATCAATATTATCACGAGAACAAACTTTCTCAAGCCATTCACGCTTACCACGAGCTCTAGCGGTTCTTTCCTTACACTCATCAATAGAAATTCACATAGATTTTAAAGACTCATTAATATCATGCTTGGGTGGAATAGGTCTAATTTTTAAGGAATCAATCTCAAGAGCAATTCTATCAACATTCCTAGCTAAATCATCAATCTTGAGCAATTTTCCTTCAACCATAGCATTGAAACCTTTTTGCGTACTAATGAATTCTTCAATATTACTCTCAAAATCAGAGGGAATTTTATTATAATTTCCATAAGAATTTCTGTAGGAATTACCATAATTATTAGAGGAGTTACTAGGAAACGGCCTAGCATTGAAATTACCTCTATAAGCGTTATTACCAAAATTGTTGCTACCAACAAAATTCACATCCATAGATTCATTATTATTTCCAATCAAAGAAGACAAGGGCATATTATTAGGATCAATAGGAACACTATTACTAGCAAACAATTTTATCAATTCATCCATCTTTTCACTCAAAGTATTAAACTCTTCATTGAGAGTAATCTGCCATAATATTATCTAGGAGTTTAGTAGCTTCTCCTAATGTGATTTCCATAAAAGTGACACCTGCGGCGGAATCTAAGAGATGCCTAGAAGCAAAATTCAATCCAACACAAAAAAAATTGTATAATCATCCATAAACTCAAACCATGCACGGGGCAATTCCTAATCATAAGTTGCATCCTCTTGCAAGATTGTGCAACATGCTCATGATCAAGTTGCTTAAAATTCATTATATCATTCCTAAGGGAGATGATCTTAGCGGGCGGAAAGTACTTGGAAATAAAAGCATCTTTACACTTATTCCATGAGTCAATACTATTTTTAGGCAAAGATGAAAACCAAGTTTTAGCACGATCTCGTAGTGAGAATGGGAATAGCTTCAATTAACAATATCATTATCCACATCTTTCTTATTTTGCATATCACACAACTCAACGAAAGTATTTAGATGGGATGCGACATCTTCATTAGCAAGGTCGGAAAATTGTTCTTTCATAACAAGATTGAGCAAAGCAACATTAATTTCATAAGATTCTGCACTAGTGGCGGGAGCAATAGTAGTACTAATAAAGTAATTATTATTAGTATTGGAAAAATCACACAACTTGGTATTCTCTTGAGTCATCGTGACAAAGAAAGCAAGCAAGCACAAAAGCAAGCAAAAAGCGAAGGAAAAGAAGAACGAAAAAGGGCGAATAAAAAGGCAAATCTTTTTGGTATTTTCTGAATATCGTTTTAGAAGTGGGGGAGAGGCAAATGGCAAATAATGTAAATGCAAGAGATGAGTTTGTGATGGGTACTTGGTAGTATTGATGTAGATATCCCTGCAACCAAACCAGAAATTGGCAAGTTGACGAGAGAGTTCTTATCTTGACTTGCTATGTATCTCCCCGGCAACGGCGCCAGAAATCCTTCTTGCTACTTCTCGAGCATGTGTTGGTTTCCCGTGAAGAGGAATGGTTTGATGCAGCAAAGTAGATAAGTATTTCCCTCAGTTTTTTAGAACCAAGGTATTAATCCAGGAGGGGATACAAGCGAGTCACCAATAGATGTACCTGCACAAAGAATCAAACTCTTGCACCCAACGCTATAAAGGGGTTGTCAATCCCTTCACGGTTACTTGCAAGGATGAGATCTAATAGAGATAGATGTAATGGGATGCTTGAACGGAAAGTAAAACTAAAAGTAAAAATAGGGCAACAAGTATTTTTGGTATTTTTAGTTTTAGATATGAAAGTATAATATGGAAAATAGACCCGGGGGCCATAGGTTTCACTAGATGGCTTCTCTCATGATTGCAAGTATTATGGTGGGTGAACAAATTACTGTTGAGCAATTGATAGAAAAGTGAATAATTATGAAGATATCCAAGGCAATGATTATGCATATAGGCATCATGTCCGTGACAAGTACACCGAAACGATTCTACATCTACTACTATTACTCCACACATCGATCGACTCGTGCCTCCATCTAGAGTATTAAGTTCATGAAGAACAGAGTAACACATTAAGTAAGATGACATGATGTAGAGGGATAAACTCAAGCAATATGATGAAAACCCCATTTTTTACCCTTGATGGCAACAATACAATACGTGTCTCGCTACCCATTCTTTATCACTGGGTGAGGACACCGCAAGATTGAACCCAAAACTAAGCACTTCTCCTATTGCAAGAATTACCAATCTAGCTGGCCAAACCAAACCGATAACTCAAAGAGACTTGCAAAGATATGAAATCATGCATATAATAATTCAAGAAAGACTCAAATAATATTCATGGATAATATGAACATAAACCCACAATTCATCGGATCTTGACAAACACACCGTAAAAGAATATTACATCGGATAGATCTCCATAAAGATCATGAAGAACATGGTATTGAGAAGAAAAGAGAGCGAAGAAGCCATCTAGCTACTAGCTATGGACCCATAGGTCTATGGTGAACTACTCACGCATCATCAGAGGGGAATGGAGTTGATGTAGATGCCCTCCGTGATCGAATCCCCCGGAGATTAACAGAAAAGGCTCCAAGATTGGATCTCTCGGGAACGGAGGCTTCTGGCGGCAGAAAAGTGTTATCATGGCTCGTTCTGATAATGATGGAATATTTGTGAATTTATAGGCCGAAGATTAGGGTTAGGGGAGCTGATGTGGGCCCACAAGCCTGCCCGACGCGGCCTACCCCCGTGGCCGCGCCCCTAGGGCTTGTGGCCCCATGATGGCTCCTCTGCCTTGGTTCTCAACTCTCGTAGTTCCCTTTCATTCCAGAAAAAAATCATTTCGAAGGTTTTATTCCATTTGGACTCCGTTTAATATTCCTTATCTGCGAAACTCAAAAACAAGGGAAAAACAGAAATTGACACTAGGCTCTAGATTAATAGGTTAGTCCCAAAAATAATATAAAGTAGCATATTAATGCATATAAAACATCCAAAACAAATAATATAATAGCATGGAACAATCAAAAATTATAGATACGTTGGAGATGTATCAGTGTGTTGTGATGTGATATGGCCAATTACATGATGAGATATATGTGATGTATGAGATGATAATGTTTTGTATAGAATATCACTGCTTGCATGTCGATGAGTACGGCAACTGGCAGGAGCCATAGGGTTGTCTTTAATTATTTTCGCCGCTTTTGCTTTACTTTATCGCTATGAGTTAGCAATAGTCGTGGAAGCAACAATTGGTGTGACAACCTCATGGAGACACGTTGATGGAGATCATGGTGTCATGCCGGTGACGATGAAGATCATGTCGGTGCTTTAAAGATGGATATCAAAAGCTCAAGTTCATGGCCATATCATGTCACTTATGATTTGCATGTGATGTTAATCCTTTTATGCACCTTGTTTTTCTTAGGACGGCGTTAGCATTATAAGGTGATCCCGCACTACAATTTCAAGATAAAATTGTGTTCTCCCCGAGTGTGCACCATTGCGAAAGTTCATCATGTCGAGACACCACGTGATGATCGGGTGTGGTAGACTCTACGTTCACATGCAATGGGTGCAAGCAAGTGTTGCACGTGCAGAACACTCGGGTTAAACTTGAAGAGCCTAGCATGTACAGACATGGCCTCGGAACACAAGAGACCGAAAGATCGAACATGAGTCATATAGTAGATATGATCAACATGGAGATGTTCACCATTGACACCACCTCATCTCACGTGATGATCAGACTTTGGTTGATGAATTTGGACCATGTAGCACTCGAATGACCGGAGGGATGCCAATTTGAGTGGGAGTTCTTAAGTAATATGATTAATTGAACTCATTATCATGAACATAGTCTAAAGTTGTCTATGCAAAATTAAGTTGTAGATCAATAGCTCCCGTTGTAGCTCCCCTATGTTATTTTTGATACGTTCCTAGAGAAAATAGAGTTGAAAGATAATGGTAGCAATTATGCGAACTGGGTCCGTAAACTGAGGATTGTCCTCATTGCTGCACAGAAGGCTTATGTCTTTGATGCACCGCTCGGTGCACCACCCCCTCTAGCATTGTCTGTGGATGTTGTGAACATCATATAGGCACGTTGTGATGACTACTTGATAGTTCAGTGCGTCCTGCATTATGGCTTAGAATTCAGGCTCCAAATAAGTTTTGAACGTCCCAGAGCATATGTGATGTTCCAAGAGCTGAAATTAGATTTCAGGCTCGTGCCCGTGTTGAGAGGTATGAGACCTCCAACAAGATTCTTTGCCTACAAAATTAAGGAGAATAGCTCAATCAGTGAGCATGTGCTCAGATTTTTTGGATGCTACAATCACTTGAATCGAGTGGGAGTTGATCTTCTAGATAGTAATTGGTATAGTTCTCCAAGTCACTGCCACAAAGCTACTAGAGTTCCGTGATGAACTATAAACATGCCAGAGATGGAAAATATGATCCCTAAGATGTTCGTGATGTTTGACACCATGAAGGTAGAAATCAAGAAGGGGCATCAAGTGTCGATGGTTAGTAAAACCACTAATTTCGAGAAGGGAAAGGGAAAGAAGGGAAACTTCATTAATGACAAGCCAGTTGCCACTCTAGTGAAGAAACCCAAGGTTGAACCCAAACCCGAGACTAAGTGCTTCTATTATGAGGAGAACGGCCGTTGAAGCGGAACAACCATAGATATGTGCTACATAAGAAGGCTGGCAACGTCAACAGAAGTATATTTGATATACGTGTTATTGTTGTGTACCTTACTAGTACTCCTAGTAGCACTTGGGTATTAGATACCGGTTTAGTTGCTAAATGTTAGTAACTAAAAATAATAGCTACGGAATAAACGGAGACTAGCTAAGGGCGATGTGATAATGTGTGTTGGAAGTGTTTCCAAGGTTGATGTGATCACCATCGCACGCTCTCTCTACCTTCGGGATTAGTCATGAACATAAATAAATGTTATTTGGTGTTTGCATTGAGCATGAACATGATTAGATCGTGTTTATTGCAACACGGTTATTCATTTAAGTTAGAGAATAATGGTTATTCTGTTTACATGAATAATACCTTCAATGGTCATGCACCCAATGAGAATGGTTTATTGAATCTTGATTACAGTAATACACATCTTCATAATATTAATGCCAAAAGGATGCAAAGTTCATAATGATAGTGTCACATACTTGTAGCACTACCGCTAAATGTCATATTGGTGTAAAGCACACGAAGAAACTCCATGTTGATGGATCTTTGGACTCACTCGATTTTGAATCGGGTGAGACATGCGGACCATGCCTCATGAGCAAGATGACTAAGACCCCGTTTTCGATGTGATGGAGCGGTCTAGTGACTTATTGGAAATAATACATGTTGATGTATGTGGTCCAATGAGTATTGTAGCATGCGGTGGATATCGTTATTTTCTACATTCACTATTGATTTGAGTACATATGGGTATATTTACTTAATGAAACACAAGTCTGAAACGTTTGAAAAGTTCAAGAAATTTAGAGTGAAGTTTGAGATCATCGTGACAAGAAGATAAAATGTTTATGATATGGTCATGGAAGTGAATATCTAAGTTATGAGTTTTGGTATACAACTTAAGACAATGTGGAAGTTGTTTCACAACTCACGCCACCTGGAAACACCATAGTGTGATGGTCTGTCCGAGCGACATAGTCGTGCTCTATTGGATATGGTGCATACTATGATGTCTCTTATCGTTTTGCCACTATCGTTTTGAGGTTATGCATTAGAGACAACTACATTCACTTTAAATAGGGCACCATCTAAATCCATTGAGATGACACCGTATGAATTATGGTTTGGCAGAAACCTAAACTGTCATTTCTTAGAGTTTGGGAATGCGACACTTATGTCCAATAAGCTTGAAACCAAAGCGGAGGAGTGCATCTTCATAGGATACCTTAAGGAAACGGTTGGGTATACCTTCTATCTCAGATCCGAGGGCAAAGTGTTTGTTGCTAAAAATCGGTCCTTTCTCGAGAAAGAGTTTATCTTGAAAGAATTGAGTGGGAGGAAGATAGAACTTGATGAGGTTGTTGAACCTTTGTTTCAACTAGAGAGTAGCACGCCGCAGAAAGATGTTTCTGTGGAGCCTACGGTAGTTGAATAGGAAGTTAATGATGATGATCATGAAGCTTTGGATCAAGTTACTATCGATCCTCGTAGGTCAACAAGGATGCATACTGCTCTTGAGTGGTACGGCAACCCTGTCTTAGAGGTCATGGTGTTGGATAACGATGAACCTACGAGCTATGGAGAAGCAATGATGGGCTCGGATTCCAACAAATGACTAGGAGACATGAAATCCGAGAAAGGATCCATGTACGAAAACCAAGTATGGACTTTGGTAGACTTGCCCGTTGAACTACAAGTCGTTGAGTACAAATGGACCTTTAAGAAGAAGACAAACGCTGATGGTAAATGTCACCATTTTTAAAGCTCGACTTGTCGCAAAGAAGTTTATGCTAAGTTCCAGGAGTTGACTACGATGAGACTTTCTCACCCGTAGCGATGCTAAAGTCTGTTGGAATTATGTTAGCAGTTGCTGCATTTTTCAATTATGAAATCTGGCAGATGGATGTCAAAACATCGTTTCCTTAATGGTTTCCGTGAGAAAACGTTGTATCTGATACAACTAGAAGGTTTTATCAGTCCTAAGGATGCTAAAAGGTGTGCAAGATCCAGCAATCCTACTACGGGCTGGAGAAAGCATCTCAGAGTTGGAATATACGCTTTGATGAGGAGATCAAAGTTTTACAAAGTTTATGAGAAACTTGTATTTACAAAAAAGTGAGTGGGAGTACGGCAATTTGAATGCATGCCCGGTATGCGTTGTATTACACTATAAGATCAAGGGCGATGACCCTGGTGATGATGTTGAGGGCAAGTGCCCCAAGAAGAGGATTCCTGCCAAGGTGATGTGGTATGCTCCTATAATACCATGGTTGAAACGTCTGCTCCCAAACAAAGAGCATGCCAAGTTACTACGATGGCACAAAGATGATCGTAAGAAAGACGACAAGTTGAGAGTACCCGCTGATGGATCGCAGTGAAGAAAACTCAAGAGAAAGTGGCCAAACTTTGAAGATGACACAAGGAATGTATGGTTTGGTTTAAGTGCAGATGTCATCAATCCTTTTGGGGAGCAGAGCGGCAATCATAGCACCTGGCCTATGACTGTATGTATCTATAAGCTTCCTCCTTGGTTGTGCATTAAGCGGAAGTTCATCATGATGCCAATGCTTATCCAAGGCCCTAAGCAACCCGAAAACGACATTTTTGTGTACCTAAGGCAATTAGTTGATGAACTTTTACAGTTGTGGGTTTTAAAAGGTGTACGTGTATGGGATGATAATCAATGGGATGAATTTGACCTACGAGCATTGCTGTTTGTAACCATCAATGATTGGCCTGCTCTTAGTAACCTTTCAGGATAGACAAACAAGGGATACAATTCATGCACACATTTTTTAGATGAGAGTGAAGGAATATATTTGGATAAATGTAAGAAGGTTGTGTACCCGGGACATCGTTGGTTTCTCCCGATCAAGCATGCCTTAAGAAAGAAAGGCAAGCATTTCAAAGGTGAGGCGGATAATCGGAAGAAGCCTGGCCATCGTATTGCTGATGATATACTTCATATGGTCACTGATTTAAAAGTAATATTTGTAAAGGGTCCTAGCGGTCAATCTGTTCCGAATGACGCTGACGAGCACACACCCATGTGGAGGAAGAAATCTATATTTTGGGAGCTAGAGTGTTGGAAAGTCCTAGAGGTCCGCTCTGCAATCGACGTGATGCTGGAAATATGCCCTAGATGCAATGATAAATTAGTTATTATCATATTTCCTTGTACATGATAATCGTTTATTATCCATGCTATAATTGTATTGACCGGAAACTCAGATACATGTGTGGATACATAGACAACACCATGTCCCTAGTATGCCTCTAATAGACTAGATCGTTGATCAAAGATGGTCAAGGTTTCCTAGCCATGGACATGAGATTTCATTTGATAACGGGATCACATCATTAGGAGAATGATGTGATGGACAAGATCCAAACTATAAACATAGCATATGCCCGTGTCAGTTTATTGGTATAGTTTTCTGCATGTCAAGTATCTGTTCCTATGACCTTGAGATCATGTAACTCACTAACACCATAGGAGTACCTTGTGTGTATAAAACATCGCAACGTAACTGGGTGACTATAAAGGTGCTCTACAGGTATCTCCGAGGGTGTCTGTTGGGTTGGCATGGATCAAGACTGGGATTTGTTACTCCGTGTGATGGAGAGGTATTTCAGGACCCACTTGGTAATACAACATCACAATGAGACTTGCAAGCAATGTGACTAATAAGTTAGTCATGGGGTCTTCTATTATGGAATGAGTAAAGATACTTGCCAGTAACGAGATTGAACTAGGTATAGAGATACCGACGATCGAATCTCGGGCAAGTAACATACCGAAGAACAAAGGGAACAACATACGGGATTAACTGAATCCTTGACATTGAGGTTCAACGGATAAATATCTTCGTAGAATATGTAAGAACCAAAATGGGCACCTAGGTCCCTCTATTGGTTATTGGCTGTAGAGGTGTCTCGGTCATGTCTACATAGTTCTTGAACCCGCAGGGTCTGCACACTTAACGTTCGGTGATGTTTTGGTATTATTGAGTTATGTATGTTGGTCACCGAAGGTTGTTCAAAGTCTCAGATGAGATTCTGGACGTCACGAGGAGCTCCGGAGTGATCCGTAGGTCGATATTTATATATGGGAAGTCATATTTTGGCTATTGAAAAAGTTTTAGGTTTTTCCGGTATTGTACCTAGAAACTTCTAGAAGGTTGCGGAAACTTCCGGAGGAGTTCGGAAGTCCACCAAGGGTTCCACCACGTCCCAAGGGTTTGCATGGGCTAAGGGGAGGCGCCCTGGCCCTATTAGGCCAGTCGCACAAGTCCCTCAAGGTCCATGTGGGTTGGGAGAGGTGGAAAGTCCACCTGTTTTATGGAAAGCGATGGAATTGGACTAGGAGTCCAACTCATCCCCCTTGGCTGCGCCCTAGTTCTTGGAGGGGATGATCTCCACACCCCTCCACCTATATATAGAGGGGAGGGGGCGCCCCAAGAGGACACACGAAGCCCATGGCGCCCCTCTCTCTCCCTAGATCGTTTTCTCCTTCAATTGCGGTTTTGGTAGCGCTAGGCGTAGCCCTGCCGGGATAGCATCACCACCGCCACCACCATGTCGTCGTGTTGCCGAAGAACTCATCTACCTCCTTGCTCCCTCTGGCTGTATCAAGAAGGTAGAGATCGTCATCAAGTTGTATGTATGCTGAACGCGGAGGTGTCGTATGTACGGCGCTAGATCGGAAGGACCGTGATTGCATCGCGGGATGGTTCGTGATTGGCTCGCGGGACGGATCATGATCGGATCGCGGAGACGTATGACTACATCAACCACGTTTCTTAACGCTTCCCGCTTAGCAATCTACAAGGGTATGTAGATCCACTCTCCCTCTCGTAGATGCTCATCACCATGGATAGATCTTGCGTGTCCATAGGAATTTTTTTGTTTCCCATGTAACGTTCCCCAACACGTGATCCACATGACGAAGAATCTTTGTGTGAACTTGCTTGGCTTCCTAGGTGTGTATGGGAAGATAAAAGATACACCAGAGGCGCGGGAGGACCAACAACGTATGCACTAAAAAGACGACATGCATCCAAAGCAGTCTGAAGGTCCTGTTAGCTATGCTCTTACCAAAGAAGAGAAGGA
Source organism: Hordeum marinum (assembly GCA_022496015.1). Classification (NCBI taxonomy): domain Eukaryota; kingdom Viridiplantae; phylum Streptophyta; class Magnoliopsida; order Poales; family Poaceae; genus Hordeum; species Hordeum marinum. Next base: position 306,796,248 of record CM039672.1, on the reverse strand, counting down.
AATCTTTTTTGAATGCCTGCTCAGTATGAAGGTCCCGTCTGGCTTCTCTTCGAATATAAATGAAATAATAAATATGGCAAAGAAAAATTCCAAAACCTAAAGTCTCATGACTACCACGTGATTATGACGCAATTACTTCCGGTTGCATTGAGGGGGCTTCTACTGGAAAATGTTTAATTAGCCATTGTGAAGCTATGTGCATTCCTCAATGCAATTTCTCAGAAGGTAATCAATCCAGAAATCATACCAAGTTTACCGAATGATTTGGTACAATATCTTGTCAGTTTCGAGTTGGTGTTTCCACCATCCTTCTTTAATATCATGACACACGTCATAGTTCACCTAGTCAAAGAGATTGCCATTCCGGGTCCTGTATTTCTACACAATATGTTCCCCATTGAGAGGTTCATGGGATTCTTAAAGAAATATGTTCATAATCGTGCTAGGCCAGAAGGAAGCATCTCCAAGGGCCATGAAACAGAGGAGGTTATTGAGTTTTGTGTTGACTTTATTCTGACCTTAAGCCGATTGGTGTTCCTGAATCGCGGCATGAGGGGAGACCGAGTGGAAAAGGCACGCTAGGAAAGGCATTAGTAATATGTAGGGAAGGGCATTCTTGGGCCCAAGCACACTACACAGTTCTCCAAAATTCCACCTTGGTGGCCCCGTATATCAATGAACACAAGAATATTCTACGCTCCAAACACCTGGAGAAGTCTGACGACTGGATTACACATGAACACATGGAGACTTTCGGTGGTTGGTTGCAAAAACATCTCATGAATGATGACAATGTTGGAGATGAGCTATACTTGTTGTCCAAAACACCATCTTCAACTATATTGACTTTCAAAGGGTATGAGATTAATGGGAATACATTTTACATGATCGCCAAGATAAAAAGAGCACCAACCAAAACAATGGTGTCCACTTTGATGCAACAAACAACAATAGGGAAAAGGACAGATCCCTTTGTTTTGGTGCAAATGGGTCAATCTGATAGGGGTTAAGGTAGACCCGAAGTATGAAATGACAAAATGGATCTCAACAATCTTGGGTACATAGAGGAACCATTCATCTTAGCCAATGATGTGGCACATGTTTTCTATGTGAAGGACATGTCTACCAAACTGAGAAAAAGCAAAGATAAGGAAGCGAATACATCATACGGCGGGTCAAAGCGCCACATAGTTTTTTCACGGAAAAGAATCATCATGGGAGTGGAGGACAAGACAGACATGTCAGAATATTATGAAAAGTTTCATGAAATTCCTCCCTTCACAGTGAATACTGACCCAAGAGTCATGTTAAATGATGAAGATTGTCCATGGTTACGGCGCAAAGGAACCCACGTGAAGAAAAGGAGATAGGCCAGTTTGTACCCAAAATGCATCCAATTTTTTTCGTAACCCTCTCAACTTTTTAGCAAATTCTATGTGGGTGAAATGATGATACCATGCCAAGTTTCAACCTTTTCAGAGTTCATTTGTACTGTTTTTCAATTTCAAGGCCATTCAGCGCAAAAAAAATCATCAAATGCATGAGAAATAGCAAATGAAGTTAGAAATGTTTGAAATTTAAGGATGTGGCTTTGAATGGCGAATATTGAATGCACAAAAAGTCTGGAGTTGAAATAAGTTTAAAAAAATGAAATGCCTTCGTAACACATGAGTTTTCGTTCGAAAGCCTCATACATCGAAGGAGATGGTCCAGTTTGTACATGAAGTGCATCCAGTTTTTGCCGTAACCCTCTCAACTTTTTCGCACATTCTATGTTGGTAAAATAATGATATATACCGTCCCAAGTTTTAACCTTTTTCAAAGTTCATTTGTGTTGATTTTCAATTTCAGGGTCATTCAGCTAAAAAATCATTAAATGCATGAAAAATAGCAAATGAAGTTAGAAATATTTGAAATTTTAGCATGTGGCTTTGAATGGTGCATATTGAATGCACAAAAAATCTGTAGTTGAAATAAGTTTAAAAAATGAAATGCGTTTGTAACACATGAGTTTTCATTCAAAACCCTCACACTTCGAAGGAGATGGTCCAGTTTGTACACGAAGTGCATCCAGCTTTTGTCGTAACCCTCTCAACTTTTTAGCACATGTTATGTGCGTGAAATAATGATACCATGCCAAGTTTCAAGATTTTCATAGTTCATTTGTACTACTTTTCAATTTCAGGGTCATTCAGCGCAAAAAAATCATTAAATGCATGAAAAAGAGCAAATGAAGTTAGAAATGTTTGAAATTTGAAGATGTGTCTTTGAATGGTGCATATTAAATGCACAAAAGTCTGGAGTTGAAATAAGTTAAAAAATGAAATGCCTTTGTAACAAATGAAGGTATAAAACTAAAAGAGTTAAACAGTAATGATAAAACACCTATTTAAATATCCTAAAAATTCCCATATTGAATGTAATGATAAAGTATACTAATATTAAACAACAGGAAAAACAACCACTCAAAAAACTATTTTTAAACTAAAGTTATTCACAAACAGGTGATTCACACAAATTTCAAAAGAATTCAAATTTGAACTATTTAAATTCGAAAACTAGTGGCACTAACAAAAAGTTTATAATTTTTTTGACCTAAAGAGAAAAGATTCATTCAAAAAATATAAATATTCTAAAAGTTATTCCAAATCTAAAACAGAAGCTGCCGTGTTTAGAAAAACAAAAAAAAATTGAAAATAGACCTTTAGTCCCGGCTGGTGGATCCAACCGGGACTAAAGGTCCCTTCCCGCTCGGAATTTGGTCCGCCAAAAAGATGGACCTTTAGTCCCGGTTGGTGACACCAACCGGGATTAAAGAGTCTTTAGTCCTGGTTGCTGGTACCAACTAGGGCTAAAGAGTCCTCGGGTATTTAAGCAGGCGTTCTCCTTCCTCCTTATTTTCTCCCCTGACGCCGAACCACACAACAATGCCGCCAGGCTATCGGAGATCTCAATCATCTTTCCGTTGCTAGGCTGCTCGCCCTTCTTCCCACCGGAGATCGCCGCCGCCATCTACCTCATGTCGTCACCATCGTCTGCCTCCCGTGCCCTCAGCTCCGCCAGCAAACACCTACGACATCGGCCGTTGTCCAGTCCGGCGCCATCCCCGACCTCCTCTCCCTCCGCGCACTGTGGTGAGATCCTCTCCCCCCTGGCGTCGTTCGGCCGACTCCCTCTCCTCACCGTCGCGCGCGCGCCGCCGTCGCGGTGGACGGCAGTGGCAACGGTTGCCGTGGACATGTTGAACGAACTAGTTTTACTCAAAACATTTATAAATTTACATGTTTTCTCAAAACATTTAGAAATTTACTAGTTTTACTCAAAACACTTACCAACTTATTGGTATGTGCTAAAACAACAAGCTCATACGAGAAACATGTTTTTTTGTGCTCATGTAAGATCTAGTTTCGAATATCTCATTACGAAAATTAAGTTTAGTTACATGTTTCTTAATACATGGATGTATCATGATTAGCATAATTCCTTCACATGTCATGGAGTTTTTGTGGTGGGATTGTGGATATCTTGTTGTGAAAATAGTAGTGTGTGTATGGTTGTAGTACCAAAAAATGTTGTTTTTTCCTTTAGGGATCGATTTAGTGCATTCTTATTACGTTTCTTGTATAGGGAAAAATCATAAAATGTTTAATTTGATAAAAGTTTTGTTTGTGATTCGTTGAACAAACATTTACAAGGAAATTACAACAAGAGTAAAAAGGAGCCGAGTGAAAAAAATCTTAGGGTTACGCGATATCGTGAGGAGTCCCGACGATCGCCGGTGAGGAGTCCCCGACGATCGCCGGTGATGATCAAGTTTGAGTAGTAATTTGTTTATAAGTTATAAAAGTTTATTATCGCATAGGAATTTGTTCCCGACATTGACGATGCCTGGACCGCATCCTCGTCGTCGACTCGGCAGGGACAACCTGCCTGAGAGGCGCCATGTCTGGGACTAGGCTCCGCTGGGCTGGCACTGGGAGGTGCTACCTTCCGGGGCGCGCAGCTTGGTGAGGTATTAGGCTCCTATCATCGACCCAAAGGTTCTTTGGTGGCGGTTGCGTGGACCACTATCGGTGCGGAGGGAGCCTACCCCCGTGGAGGAGGTACATCGACGTGTCAGGGAGGAGGACAAGCACGTCCGACGCTACATGGATGCATTGGATGCGAGGTTCTCCAATACCTGGCAGGTTCTTCAAGGATCTGACCTGAGCTATGATCCCATGATGGTTCATTCTCTTTGGGTGTCGCCCGCCCGCCCACATTGTATTCGAGCTATAATATTTGAGTTGTAGTAGTGATGTTATATGATAATATTCGAGGTGTATTAGTGATAATATTTGGTAATATTGGATGATGCATTAACTGGATTATTCGAGATGTATTAGTGATATTATATGATGATGTTCCTAAAAAATTAATGCACTATAATTTGAATACTAAATTGTTTTATATATCTTTCTTATGGATTAGTTAAAGGTATGGACGGTAGCGGCAGAGACCATGAAGAGGATCTCTTCGAGATGATATGGCACTCCGAAAACCTAGATATTGAACTAGATGAGACGATCCAATATCTGAACGAGTCTGGTGAGGGAATTGAGGAAGAACCAAGAGATGAAGGGCACACAAACAATGATGCCAAATGAAATGTTCTTCGATTAACAAAGTCCGGCGAGGTATATATATATAAATATATATAAGGCCTCTAGTGATCATTACATGTATTAATTGATTTATATATATATATATATATTAACGAATCTTTCTTCTTTTAGCCCTCCGGATTTAGCAAATATTCTACAAAGGTAGTACGAGGCCCGGCCAAAAAGTTGGACGGTGGCATAAAGTTCAACATCGATGTAATCAAAGCAGATGGTGAACCGATTGCTCCTAAAAAGAACACAAACAAATTTAAATCTCAATGCGAAGTTATTGTTAGGGACCAAATCCTGATCACCGTTGAAGAATGGAATAAGCCAAAGGAAGGTTGAACAGTTAGTTTTGTCGACCAAAGAGCAAAAGATACACTTTGGGAGACGCTCATGTCACATTTCACCCTACCAGAGAGTTTCATAGATCTGCAATGGGAGAAAGTCAGGAAGTGTGCTCTTAAGAAGATGGACCTACAATTCCAAACTTGGAAGAGAAGATTATGAGCCAAATATGTCCGTGAAGGAACGATGACTCCACAATTCACTAGACAACTGGAGAAGTTAAAATATCAGTGGGAAAAATTTGTGGAGTTTAAGGAATGGTCGAGAATAAACAACATAAATATTGACAAAAAACAGCATCACCATGTTATGGGGACAAGTGACTACAAGGCTGGGCTGCCTAAGTGGGATGAATCTGAGGCCAAGATGATTGCCACAGGGGTCAATCCAAAAACAGTGGGTTGCCCCGAAAGGTGCAGGAATTTGTTTTATGCACATGGGGGAAAGTTGGACCCAAATACACGGGAAATTGTTGAACTGGCAAGTCTTAAATAAGCCACGAACGATTTACTTAAAGCAATGAAAGAAGCTCGAACGGGGATGTTCCAGCCCGAGAGAGAGAGAGAGAGAGAGAGAACGACGAGCTTAGACGTGCCCTCAAGAATCCCGAACACCCGGGACGAACACGAGGCAAAGGCCTTGTTCCGTGGGTTGAGGGGTTTGCGGACTGGAACGAGACTTACAGATGTCGTGCGAGAAAGTAGAAGCGGGAACTAGACCGGATTCAAATGGTAGAATCAAAGAACGCGGACTTGGAACACAAATACATGCTGCAGCAGGAGAAGATCAACAAACTTAGCCAGCAAAGTGCATCTCAGTAGCAGGAGCAACCAGATCCAGCATTAGATGGTACCATCCCATCTATGTCGAGAAGCGACATGGGTTCCACGGGGGTCCCGGCCAATGATGCACTGCTGGCTAGCTACCCCGTGGATGATATCCAAGAGACGATAGCTTGTGAGCTACACATGAAAATGAAGAACATATCCATGAAGGTGGCGGACGGCTTTGCTTTATCGAATGCACCTGAAGCAACCTTCCAAGGCAATCCGATTCCACCTGGCTATGCTCGTGTTGGGGTGGATGAAGTTGTGTCGGGATATGACTCACTAGAGATTGACTTTGCTGGAGGTGAAGGGGAGAGGACACTAGGAGAAGCCATGTGTTGTCTCATTTTATGGAAAAAGGAATGCATCGTGTTTCCGAACTCGGTGCCAAGGCCACCGACTCCTCCTCCAAGTCTGTCACGTCAGCCGACTCCACCCTACCTCGAGACGAAGCGTAGTGCGAGTCCGCCATATCGATCTCCGCTGCGTCAGCCGAATCCACCCCACCCTGGGATGGAGCCTAGCGCGATTCCACCGCGACCGCCGAGTCCACCGCACCCGAGACGGAGCCTAGCGCGATTCTGCGATATCGGTCTACGCCGTGTCAGCCGACTCCAAAATGGAAGGGAGCACCAAAGAACAAACCTGACGCTCCTGCCACAAAGAAGTTACCTTACGAGATGACTATGGAGGAAAACAATGCCGAAGTGGCTGCCCAAGTGCACACCCATTTTGCACCGAAAGCGCCCCCGCCGTCAAAGGAGAAAATACCTAAGAAAGTAGTACAACACTTTTTGGATTTTGCTAAACTAGTTGTGGAGAGAAAGCAATTAGACTATGAACGCTCTATTATCAAGTCGTATCATCAACAAAAAAGCAACTGTCACTGAGTACAGGTAGTAATAAATACAGGAAAACTATTCCCCAGTTCGGAGAACATGAAGTGCAATCGACCCCCCCTCCCCGCTCAAGGTGAGTACGGATAAGGCGGTAACCGATGATGTTAGAGCAAGGGCTAAAGAGTGGGGTATCACTGTTGAACAAATCCTAGGCCACGAGAAAGTCCCCTAGATGGATCAAAAGAAACTAGCATGGCAATATGTCTGCGGGAAACCTATGGTCAGTCCTGACGACGAGAAGCTTCTATTAACGCGAATGCGCAATTTGCATGACTGGTACCTGAGAGAAGTAAAGGTCGGGCGAGAGAGCCTCATGGTGAAACTCAAGCGAGAGCATTACTACCATCGAACTGATGTGTGGATGGAATTACCAGGATTTTTTCAGTTATCAATCAAAAAGCACTCGACAAATCTCTCGTTAGTTGCTATTGTCTGTAAGTGATTTCTTTCTGTAACTTAAGTCTCTAGCTCAGCTCATTCATTGCCTATAAATATCCTCACTATATTCTTTCTTGTGGTATTATGCAGAATGAAGATGTATGAATTGAAAAAAGCTAGAGCCTATGGCATTAGGTTCATTGACCCAAATATCATTCGTGAAGAAGCTATAACTATGCTTACTGCAAACAAGACACGGAGAATAGTTTGCTAAGGTTTTTGAAGACTAAATACCAAACCAGAAATACTTTCTCCTTACAACTTCAGGTGAGTGTTACTGTCTTGTACTACAAATTCTATTTTTTTCTTATGCGATGTTAAGTGTAGTTGATGAGTTATGCATGCCCTCTCATACAAACGTGTGCGCAGATACCACTAGATCATGTTGATCGTTAGAGTTGACAATGGAACTGTTGAAGTACCGAACTCACTACGTAAAGACCCTGAAGAATACAAGATCTTGTTTTTTATTCTCGACAACTAATTTCAATCATTATCGCACTATGTCGGTCTCTTTAGTTTATTTGTTGATATCAAGTAATTAATAACTCCTTTATTCATTTTCTTTGACGGGCAGGGTTTGGACAAAGTTCATCAAAGAGGTTGTTGGTCAATGGAAACCAGGGCTGAAATGGAGACGGTCCAAGGTAATTAATTAAATAGTACTAGCTACGTCCGCGCATCTCTTTCATTCTAGTTTCATGACCATTATCATGATTGATTATTATCTGATTTAAGTCTATTCTCGTAAAGTGTATGAGTGAGGAGCGGAGATGCAAGACAATTTGGGTACATAATCACTGTTCACAATTTTCTTTATCAAGATCTAATATATACACATAACTAATATATTCATATTGATCTCCTTCTTTAAAAGATTATGGAGATGCGGGAAATGCTCCTATCAAAGGACCGCATATGAGCACTTCAAGAGGAAATGGCGGGATTTTCGCTTGACCAGGTCATATCTCCCGACGGAGAATACCATTTCACCTAATGCCTGCATGTAATGATCTGTAAATTGTAGGAGAAATTGTATGTACCAAATTGTACATATGTGTATGCATGGTGGTACGAGAAATTCTATGATATATATGATTGGTTCTACAAGAAATTTTATGATATATGATTGGTTCTATGAGAAATTATATTATATATGCATAACATGTACAATATGTAGTAGCGTAAAATATGTTTGAAATGAAAAATAATTAAATGCAAAACACAAAATTAAAAGGAAAATAAATAATAAACCCTAATTAGGGGTTTATAAAACCCTAAACCGCTAAACCTTTACTCCCGGTTGGTGTCTCCAACCGGGACTAAAGGTCTCCAGCCCCCCGCGCATGCTGCCGCTCATGTGTCGGGGATTTAGTCCCGGTTCGTGACCAACCGGGAATAAAGGGTAGGAACCTTTAGTCCCTATTTATTAGTCCTGGTTGGTGAACCGGGACTAATGAGCGTTTCTGCACTAGTGATGGAAATTGGAACCTTATGTTACCCTCTTTCATATCAATAAGTTTATAAGAAAGGTCTTTCAAGTATTATTAGACAAGTTGGATTACATTCAATATAAAGCACAATGAAATCTATAGGCACATAATTTTTATTTGGAATAATAAGCACATCATTTATTCTACCCAAAGGTTTCTTGATAGCAGAATCCGCAATATGCAAGTTATGTATTGTTGAGACCAAGCACATCACAATGAGATTTATGTATTGTTGAAACACTAGCACCAAGGTCACATAAAGCATTATATTCATATTATTTAATCTTTATTTTGATAGTAGGTTTCCAATTCATTATCCAACTTTCTAGGAATAAAAATTTCTAGCTCAAGTTTCTCGTCATAAGCTTTTATCATCGCTTCCACTATATGTTGAGTAAAAGCTTTATTTTGTTCATAAGCATTGGGTGAGATAATAATGGATTGCAACAAGGAAATACATTATACTAAATAGAAACTATCATAATTAAAGTCCTTGTAATCCAAGGGAGTGGGCACATTACTAGTTAAAGTATTGCCCTTTCCAAACCCACTTTTTTTATATTTTATCATTAGAATCATCACCCTCCGAACAAACGGGTCACCTTCTAGATAAAGTTGACTCATATCCAGTACCTTTATCATCAATTTTCAGATTAGCAGGAGAAGTACCAATCATTTTAATATCTTCATCATGATTACGGTAAAAACCGGGATGAAGAGCTTTTTTTAAGAATTCTCGCTTAGTTTTCAACTTAGCGGTACTCTCCTTACTTTCAATGATAGATTTTTGGATAGATTTAATAGTCTCATTAAAATCATTCTTTGGTGGCAAATTTTTATTTTTCATAGTTTTCACATCAAGAGCAATCCTATCAATTTTTTTAGCCAAGTCATCAACTTTATGCAGCTTTTCTTCTACCATAGTATTGAGAATCTTTTGAGAACTAATAAATTATTTAATAGTGTTCTAAAGATAAGGATAGCCTATTATTATTTGTAGAAGATCAGGTGGTGGTGGCACTGGCGCGAGCGAGCGAGGCCTGCCGCGCGGCTGCCAGTGCTTGCAGCAGGGAGAAGATGCAGAACGGGGTGAGGGTGACAAGACCTTGCTGACGGCCTCGCAATTCCACATCTGGCTGCCGCACGTGAGGACCTCAAGAAGCTTCCTCGGTGCCGTCATCTTCCCCGACAGCAAGGCGGCGGCAAGACGGGCCCGGTGGCCGTAGAGGCCCAAAGGCCGAAGCGGCGCTCGTAGAAGAAGGCGGCGACAATGCGGGATGTTGGGGTTGACCCAGAAGGGGAAGGAAGGGGACGAGTGATTAACTGTTAATGCGTTGACAACGAGCCACCCACGTGTGCCTACTCGCATTGCTCGGGCTTGCCTCGCTACATACTGCCGATTCGGTAGTTCCTAGCGATGCAGGCCGATTATGCAGTTCCTAGCGATGCATGCCTAGAGATGCTTTAAAAATCGTGTGATGCGGCCCAACAATATACGCGAGTAAACCAAATAGCCCAACATTAAAAAGATGTTGCATCCAGCGGGTCTGGTTGTAGTTTTGTGAGCAACCAAATGTGTCCTAAATAGTGTAGGCGATTATCTACTTATTAGGCTACAACTCACTTCCTAGCCAACTAGAGGCCTATAAAGCTAAATGACGAAGAACTATATATATATATGTATGTATGTATATCTATGTATATATATATATATATAGGCAAAATCCTTACTACTACCGGGGTAGTTACCCCCTACGAATCCACCGTAGATTTCACTGTCAATCCTAACGGGCTGGCTAGCACAATTAGCATCCGACCCGTTTGTTATTCTTATTTATTATTAAAAGATATTATTATGCCCTTATCATGTCATTTCTGTTGATTAGTTATCCCTAATTTTAAATCGAAGCCATCCTTATCCGGTTGATAACAAACCAAGATTTTCTCGTATACAAAGCCATCCTTATCCAAGGTTTTTTGCTTTACGCACTAACAAAAAATTAGGATCCGCCAGGCCGATTCTTCTGTTGCCCACTGGCGATCGTGGATCGGCGCCGTCACAAGTATTATTCTACCGCCGGCAAGACATTGGTTTGATCTGGCCGACGTCTCTACTGCCGCGTGCTTGACCGTTTATGAGTCAGATTTACGAGGTGAGGTATTTTATCACGTGGGAATCCATTCGTTTGATTATTTTGATGAAAACAAAACATCGATCCAGCGCTAATCATTGTTCTATTTGTATATATGTTGGAATAAGGTTGATGCGTGCGTGTACAAGAGATCTAACTTTATTCTACAGGACGGCGGCCCGTCGAGGTTGCCGATGCCCTCCAGCGATGGTGCCCGCCTTTTGGTTGATCCAACATATACATGCATGGCAAGTGCATCACTGCAGCCGACGCTCCGCCAGCTCTTGTAGGGACAACGCCTTCATCACGTCAACATGGGGCACGTTGCTGCCTTCACCATGCCGGCTAGCGGTGGCCGCAAACTGTGACGTCTCATCATCGCCTGCGACAATGACATGTCAGGAGCACTCAGTTTCATAGTTTTCCCTGCATGCGCATACTACCGATGACAACGCCGTAGCAACATACAGTCACACACGTGCACGCCGTGATGAACGTGGCCATAATCATGCTTGTTAGTTTCGTGTGATGCACGTACAACATCACATATGTACAGATCGTGTACTCTATAATTTATATTGTACTATATCTCAACCAGATATTTTTTACTACTAATGACATTCTCCATACTACTTACAGAAAAAGGTATATAAACTTCATACTCCCTTCTCAAAAAGACTATTCTACATACTCTCAAGACTCTTACATAATATGTTCAAGCCACCGCTTCAGAATTACGTACATAGACCCCACTCAAAAAAAGAATAATTACGTACATAGATGCACACTCAATATTTATGTTCAAGGAAAGTAAATATCAATGTTTCATTTCAGAACAAAAGGGTTATATATCACTGTTTCAGAAAATATACATACTCCATCATAGTTTTTTTAAGTATATCCTCCTACTACAACGGACAGTATACATGTTCTCCATACTCCAAAAAGAACTAATGAACACCACGGTAGGATATTTCATGTAAAATATGTCAATACTTCATACTTCATACTCCATACTCCATTCTCTTCTTTTTCTGCAAGGACCATACTCCATACTACTTATACGTTAATACTCCATACTCCAAATATACATGAATATATATGCTCCATGCGTTTGAAAATGTATCATATTTCTTGTACTATATTATCTAAAATTTGAGAAACAAAGTGTAATAAAATTCGACCATCTACTCCATATACTACCTATCTCCAGGGAGAACTACGTAGGTATAATGAGTATCAAGTTCAACTGCTTATCCAACAAACTGTTTGAATTAACCGGTCACTTTCCAAGAATTAAGGAGGCGGTTGAAGCAGCATGTCACTTGCCGGATTATTTTATAGGGAAAATCAAACTAGCTCTTTAAATTGAGTCCACCCGTTAACGAGATCCCTCTACCCGGTTGAACTGGACCTATCATGTGTGACACGTGGAAAGCAAAGAGGGAGGGGTAACTACCCCTGGTAGTAGATAAAATATGTCATATATATATATATATATATGGAAAATACATCCTACGACCGGGTGTAGTTACTTTCATGTCTCATATACTATCATGTGGTAGTATATATACTAATTTATTATTTTTAGTATGTTCATATACTATATCTAAGATACTCCAAAGTAAATTCTATGAAAAAAATTGCAAGTTGACTCATATTTTTATTATATTTATAAAATAGGTACATATTTGTATGTAAAAAAGTATATGCTCAAATTATGAGACATACTACCAAAAAATTTATATATATACTACATAAATATTCTTATATACTACATACTACGTGTACATACACTTTAAAATGATAGATACTACATATAACATACGAAACAACATATATATATATATAACCCTCCATGTGACATGTAAATTGTTCACTCCTACATGAATAAACTTTGTTAATTGTACGATAACCTTCGCTATAAGGCCGTCATACGTACCCCCTCCTCCCGCTAATCAAGTCGATAAGACTAATACATTTATGTATCTTGTACACCCTCGCTGGGTATCGACATGGTGTGTGGCCGTGTGGGTGAACATTGAAATATACTCCCGTTACTAAATATTTATCTTTTTAGAGATTTTATTATAGACCACATACGAATATATATAGACATAATTTAGAGTATAGATTCATTCATTTTGCTTCGTATGTAGTCTATAGTAGTATCTTCAAAAAGATAAATATTTAGGAACGTAAGGAGTAAGTGATAAGGTATGAAATATCAATAATTATAAGTGATAATTTATTAAATATCAACACCTATATTAACATGATTTTTATCCAATATATGATACTCCAGTACTTGTCTTTCTCGATAAATCAAAGTGCAACACTTTAGTTTGAGATGTGTCCATCCCTTGCAAAAAAAAGATTGTTATGTTCCATTGGTGACATGAAAGCACTTGGGACGGATGGTCTACATGCTTTGTTCTTCAAAAAATGTTGGCCCGTTATTGGGGATGCGCTTAATATATAAGTTCTTGAGGCAATAAATAACAAAAAAATTCTAGAGGGGTGGAATGATACAGTTATAGTGTTGATCCCAAAAATTGATACTCCTAAGAAAATCACGCAATATAGACCCATCAGTCTTTGTAATGTGGTGTACAAAGTTATCTCAAAGATGATTGCTTTCAGACTTAAATCTTTGCTTGATGATATCATTTGACCTGTTCAGAGTGCTTTTGTGCTAGGCAGATTGATCACGGATAATATTCTGCTAGCCTCTGAAAGTCTTCACGCAATAAAGAATAAAAATAAAGGGAATGTTGGATATTGTGCGGTGAAACTCGGCATGCATAAGGCGTATGATAGAGTTGTATGGAAATTCCTGGAAAAAATGATGCTACAGCTCGGCTTTCACTCTGAAGTTGTGCAACTGTTAATGGCTTGTGTTACTTCAGTCAAATATAAAGTGAGATACGATGATCAGGAGACTGAGGGTTTTATCCCTACAAGGGGACTGCGTCAAGGAGATCCTCTATCACCCTATTTATTTTTTATTTGTGTAGAAGGCCTATCTAGCTTACTGGCTCACAAGGAGGAAGTTCGTGGCATAGAAGGGGTTAAGGTGTGCAGAAATACACATCAGTGTCTCATTTATTTTTTGCTGATGACTCCCTTATCCTCATGAAAGCTGATATGATGAATGCAACCTCGTTGAGACAGGTGCTTGATGAGTACTGTGCGAGTTCGGGATAGTTGGTAAGTGAAGGGAAATGCAGGATTTCCTTCAGTCCTAATGTTAAAGTGGAAGTAAAGGCCCAAGTTTGTGCTGAACTCAATATCATGATAGAAGCCGTCTCTGATAAATACTTGGGTCTACCTGCAATGGTGGGTCTGGATAAGAGTGAGAGTTTTGAATACTTGTTGGAAAGAATTGTGAACAGGCTCAAAGGATGGAGAGAGAAAATCCTATCCATGGGGGGTAAGGAGATTTTATTGAAGGCCATCATCCAGTCTATCCCGGCCTTTGCAATGGTGGTGTTTAAAATCCCGAAGAAGGTGTGAAAGGAGATGACGGATGCAATGGCCTCTTTCTGGTGGGGGATACAAATGACCATAGTAGGATGCATTGGTTTGCCTGGTGGAGAATGTGTGTGTCAAAGAATAGGAGTGGAATGGGTTTCAGAGATTTACATGCTTTCAACCTGACAATGCTTGCAAAACAAAGTTGGAGACTTATCACTCATCCTATCACTTTGTGTGCACAAGTTTTGAGGGCAAAATACTATCCGGATGGGAACTTGTTAAAGGCAGGGCCAAAAAGGGAGCTTCGTTCACTTGGCAGAGCCTTGTGGCTGGACTCCAAACTTTTAGAAGGGGTCATATCTGGAGAGTGGGATCAGGGGTAAGCATAAATATATGGGAGGATCATTGGATCCCGGACAGTCCAACCCGAATGGTTAAGAAACAGAAGGGTGTAGGATCGAAAGTAGGTCTAGAGGGGGGGGTGATTAGACTACTTGACCAAATAAAAGTTTTGCCTTTTCCCAGATTCTAGTGTTAGCAGTTTTAGCATTCATGGCAAGTCAATTTCACCCTACACATGCAAGTCTAAGAGTATATCAGCGGAAAGTAACAATAAGCATGAGTAAAAGGGATAGGGTAGGAAGATCAAACGTAATTGAAGACACAATGATTTTTCCCGTGGTTCCGATAGGTGGCACTATCGTACATCCACGTTTATGGAGTCTTCAACCTACAAAGGGTAACAGTCGCGAAAGTCCACAGAGGACTCCACCCATAAGGGTCCACGAAGTAGCAACCTTGACTATTCCATACGGCTTCCGTCCACGAAGGACTAGCCTCACTATGGGTAGATCTTCACAAAGTAGGCGATCCCCTTGCCCTTACAAACTTCTTGGTTCACTCCACAACATGAAGTAGGAGGCTCCCAAACGACACCTAACCAATCTAGGAGGCACCACCCTCCAAAAGGTAATAGTCTTGGTAATGACGATGAACTCCTTGCTCTTGTGCTTCAAGATGATAGACTCCTCAACACACAATCACTCTCTCATAGATTTGGCTTGGTGGAAGAGATGGGATTGGTGGAAAGCAACTTGGGGAGGCTAGAAATCAAGATCCATATGGTTGGAGTGGAATATCTTGATCTCAACACAAGGGTATGTGGTTCTCTCTCAGAAAATCTGATAGGATAGGTATGGAATAGTTTCTGAGTGCTTCTCTTGCGAGTAAGTGGTGGTGGAGCGGTATATATAGGCATCCCCAAAAATCCAACCGTTACACACAAAATGACCAACTCGGTGACACCGATGTGTTAATCTCGGTGGTACTGAAGTGACCAAAAGGTGGCAACTTTTGAATCTCGGTGAGACCGGTATAGGAATCTCGGTTGCACCGACAAGGTGACCAACGGTCAGAATTGCCAAACTCGGTGACGCCGATTCAACATTCTCGAATGGACCGAAAGTGTGGACTTGCGTAACAGAAACTTGGCAGCCCAACTCGGTGGCACCGAAAGTAGTGTCGGCTGCACCGAAGGGTTAGGGTTTGGTTGAGTCTGTCTAGGGTTTGGAATCGGTGGCACCGGGATGGGAATGTTGGTTGCAACGATTTTGAATGTTTGGCTATAGACAGACTTTGGTGGGAGAGTTTGTGGATGTTTTTGCTGACTGTCACTTGTGCACGTATGAGCATTTTGTTCACCAACAAAACCTTACCCCCTTTTAATAGTATGGTTTTCCTATGGACTCAAAGTGATTTCTCACAAATTTAAAATGTAGAGTTCTCTTGCTTGAAGCTTGACCAACCTATTTCCTTGCATCGTAGGGTAATTCCACAATCTCCACAATCCTTTTGCCATTCCTATCATTGAACTTTTCCTGAAATATACTTGATGGAAACATTAGTTCAATGACTTATATGTTATTATTAATTACCAAAATTACCAAGGGAGCAAATGTGCTTTCAAAGGAAAATATTTTACTACAGCATGTGGATGAACTAATCGACCCTGTACCAGAATGGTGGGATGAGGACCTCTTAATAAATATATTTCTTCCTATTGATGTCGAACGAATTCTCTGAATTCCACTATCCTCGCTGTCTGAGGACTTTGTGGCCTGGAATGGAACGAAATCTCACACATTCTCAGTTAGATCAGCCTATTACATCGAGTGGGAACATCAATTCGGTGCTAAAGTAAGAAATGACTCCGCCGGAATGTCGAGAACAAATCCAGTGTGAGAAATCCTTTGGAAGCTGCAAATACCGAGTAAAGTTAAAATATTTGTCTGGCGAGCCCTTCATGGCATTGTCCCGGGCATGTGCATTTTGAGCAACAGACACATCAAAGTAAATCCCCAATGCCCAATCTGTAAGTCGGGTCCAGAGGATATCCGTCACTTGATTTTCACTTGCAAGCATGCAAAGGAGGTGTGGGGGAAACTTGGATTGCAAGAGGAAATTGATAAAGTCCTTTGTGTTGATCGATCGGGTTCGGTGGTGCTAGAAGAGCCCAATAAGGAAGTCCCCAGTACTCCGTCAACTCGGACTGCAAGAGACAATCGCCATAGCAGCGTGGTATATTTGGTATGAATGTTGGGAAGTTGTTAAGGGAGAAAAAAAATTAAGAGTGCAGGGCATACTGCTTTTGCTATTCAGGCGATCACAATTAATCATGCACAACCGCCGAAAGTAGTGGTACCTAGTGCAAGATGGGAGAAGCCCTTGCCAGGTTACTACAAAATAAACACCGAAGCCACATATTTTGAGGATGGAAGCGGAGCAATTGCTGCTGTTCTGAGAAACTGCCGCGATGAAGCGATTGCAGGAGTGGCTCAACCCATCCAGAACACCATGAACGCACAAATTGCAGAGGCTCTTGCAGTAAAACTGGGTCTGAAGATGCTCTTTGAAAGAGGATGTTCCAAAGTAACAGTGGAATTTGACTGCCTACAGCTAGTGAATGCTTTCAAAGGTGGCAGTGAAATCTGAAGTCCTTACACGCCCATCCTAGTGGATCGTTTTGATTTAGCGCATGGAATCCCATCCGGTTTTTTTTTAGCATTGCCCACGGGAAGCTAATAAGCTGGCACATTTTTTAGCTAGGTATAGCTATGAGCAGGGCAGTACGTATGAATGGGTAGAGGAAGCCTCAAACTTCTTGTTATCGCATATACTCTTTGATGTAACCTTGCAACGAGATGAATAAAGTGTCATGAGGCTTTCCCTTCAAAAAATATATTATTATGTGGAATGCTTTGATAAGTTGCTAGCTCTGCCGCTGCATACAGCCATCTCTCGTGTTGCTTGGAGTAGCACAGATGCAGATTAATGAGGTCATGGAATCGTTTCCGTTGGGTGGTTTTGCCACGTCGACCGGCACATCGATCATGTAGCACAGCATATATTAAGAGAAGAAGGATGGCCGGCAACATGATCTGATCAAAGTATGGAAGAAGGATTAACAAATGACAAATCACGCCTGGAATCTGCTTCCTTGTCGATGCAAAAGCAGTGGCTGCACTCGAGCCAGTTGTTGGCTGGCACGTAGGCCTAGGCTGCCCTCCACTACATATACACGGGCCGTGGAGGGCAGCAGGCAGGCAACAACGCACGAGCAGAACGCGACGCGATCGAGTGATCGTGTGCACGGCGGTCGGCGATCATGGCGAGCAGGACCGTGGATGTCACCCTGGTCTCCGCGAGGGACCTCAGGGACGTGAACCTCGTCTCCAAGATGGAGGTCTACGCGGTCGTCTACCTTGCCGGCGACCCCATCTCCCGGGAGCGGGTCCTCGCCGACCGCACCGGCGGCCGTAACCCCACCTGGAACGCCACTGTCCGCGTCACGGTCCCAGCCTCCGGCTCCGGTAGCGGCGCCCTGCGCGTGCTCCTCCGCACAGAGCGCCCCCTCGGCGACCGCGACGTCGGGGAGGTGATCATCCCGCTCGCCGAGATCCTAGCCGGCGCCGGCGACGAGCCAACCGGTGCTACGCAAGGTGCCTACAAGGTGCGCAAGGTCGGCTCTAGCAAAGTTCACGGCGTGCTCAACCTCTCCTACAAGCTCGAAGGAGTCATCTACCCACCCACCGGTCAGTATCAGCAGGCGGGACCGACGGGGTACCTGGCGGCTGCCGCTGGGCAATACGCGTCTGCTCCGCCGCCGTCGCAGCTCAGCTACCCGTACCCGTGCCCACCCCCGACAATGGTTCGGCCGCTGCGCGTCAGCAGCCGGTAAAAGCGCGGCGATACCAGAAAGAAATAAAGCGCACGCGCCGCGCGGCAAAACACTATTGCAGTGGCGGACAATTTCAGTGTTTTGCTCTGTTCTGCCCCGCTCATATAGAAAAATGGTGGCTTGGTACCAATAAATTTGAATGAAATGTATGTTGTGCTTGCATGTAGAAATATCCGCAGCATCTATTTGTATGTTGCGTAAAAAATAATCTCGAACTATGTTGTATCACTAAATGTATATTGGTTTGGGTTATACTAGCACATATGTTCATGTGTTGCAACGAAGAAAAAAATCAATGTATGCTTAGGCCTCATTCGATTTGGAGGAAACTAAATATATAAATTAGGAGTAGTATAGGAATTTGGTAGGCTGTCATTTGTCATCCGAATAAATTATCTTGCCTTGCTCATAGTTTTATTATGGTAACTGTCGTCGCTTTATTTATTTATGAAACGAAACTATGAATCTCATCCGAAACAATGTCCAAAATGCAATCTGGAGGGAATGAGAGCCACACATGAGTAAGTTCATCTCCCAACACCACCTTAGCTAATCTATCAACGGCGGCGTTTGCACTATGACAAACCCACGTAACACGAAACAAGTTAGAAGTACTAAGCATAGCCTTAACCTCCTCCATGATCGGCCCAAGGGCAGACATGTTCTTCTCCTGGTTATTTAGCATCGATACCACCCGTGCCGAGTCACTCTCCAGATGAAGCTGCAACATGCCCGTACTTGTCGCCAGTTCGACTGCCGCCTTGCAAGCAAGGAGCTCCACCTTCTCCGGATCGGACGTCGCTCCTAGTGGATGACACGATGCCGCTCAAAACACACTAGCATAATCTCGTAGTACCACACCTACGCCCCCCTTTTCTCTGTGTTTGCATAGCGAGCCGTCAGCATTGGCTTTAATCCAGCCGATCTCAGGCGCTTCCCACACTTCTAGTGCCCTTGGCTCCATTTGCTTCACTTCCTTCTTATGTACCTCATCCCATTCCTTAAGATATGCAGCTATCCTGTGGGATAATTCATGGGGTTCAGTGATCTTCCGTCCATCTTGTGCATCATTGCGCGCTAACCACAGGAAATACACTGCTTGCACCATCACCGATTTCTCAAACTCCGCGGCCTGTGCGAACCATTCTAACAACCACCTCTGGAACTTGCTCTGGGAATCGATGTTGCGTGGTGGGTTGGCCACCGAGACTCCCAACTCCGAGCTAAGCTGCTTCCAGAAATACATGGAGTGCGGACACCCCCAAAACCTATGGTATCCATCTTCTTCACGTCCAGAGGCCACACAGAACACCCCTGCCTTGATGTGTCGTCTCAATAATTCTGCTCCTGTAGCCAGTCCATTCCTCATCAGCTGCCACATGTGCACTTTTGCTTTGCCCGGCGCCGAGGTATCCCACATGGACAGCCACCCCCGGTGAGTAAGGGCAGCCGAAGAGGATCCCGGCCGGCACAGTTTCGCTGCATTAAGATTCATCCTCAGATGATAAGCTGACCTCACAGTAAATTTCCCATTTTTAGTGTAATTCCATGCGATATAGTCCTGAACCCCCCAGGCCACCCACAGCAACCTGTTTAATATCAGTGGCATCCTCCAACGAGAACATGTCCTGAACCTTGTTGACATCCCATGTAGCACTTGTTTGGTCCAGTAGGTCCGCCACCTTCTCCACGCCCTGGACAAACACTGTGCCCAGTGGCAGCAGGCTCCCTTGGAGCGGTATCCATGGATCATGGTGATTGTTCACCGACGAGCCGTCACCAATGCGCCATATGATGCCCTCTCGAAGCAGGTCTTTCCCATGAAGAATGCTCCTGAATGTGTATGACCCACCAGACGGACAAGTGGCACTCATAATTGAGCTTTCACTAAAGTATCAGGCGCGAAGGACCTTAGCACACAGAGAGTCCAGCACCTGCAAAATCCTCCATGTTTGCTTTGCCAATAACGCTTGGTTGAACGCCTCAGGGTCCCAGAAGCCCATACCACCGATGCGTTTAGACTGGCACATTTTATCCCACGCGATCCAATGCACTTTCCTTTCACCATTTATTGCACCCCACCAGAATTTTGAGGAGATTGAATTCAAGTTCCGGCACATCTTCTTCGAGAGGTGAAAACAACTCATAGTGAAAGTAGGTGTAGCGTGAAGGACAGATTTAACAAGCACTTCTCTGGCTTTCTTTGAAAGGCCTTGTCCTTGCCATACCGTTACCTTACCCTTAGAGCACTCTGTTATGTATTTGAATGTGCCATCTTTGGATCTCCCAACCACAGTTGGTAGACCCAAATATATCTCACTAAGAGCCTCTTGTTCAATGCCAATAGTGTGCTTCAGAACATCTTTTTGCTGCTATTCACAGCCTTTCCCAAAGAAAATGGACGACTTTTGAAGGTTGACTTTCTGCCCAGATGCCGCTTCATATCTGACCAAGATGTTCTTGAGCACCTGAACATTTTCTGTAGTGCCCTGCATAAAAACTATGCTATCATCTGCAAACAGAAGGTGTGTGACTTGGGGGCCAGTGCTCCCAAAACCCACACCTTTGATACTGCCCTCTTCCTGTGCCTTCTTCAACATGGATGAAAAACCCTCAACACAGAACAAGAATAAGTAAGGGGATAGAGGATCCCCCTGCCTAAGACCCCTGGATGGAACAAAACCTCTAGAGAGGCCACCATTTAATTTCACCGTGAACCTCGCAGAGGTCACACATATCATCACCATGGCGATCCAGCCCTCTGCAAACCCAAGCTTTGATAACATCTATTTGAGAAACATCCACTCCACTCTATCATAAGCCTTCGTCATATCCAACTTCACGACACACAAAGGTTTCTTCCGTTTCCGAGTTCTAATCGCATGCACACACTCATATGCCACAAGCACATTGTCCGTTATAAGCCTACCCGGCACAAAAGCACTCTGTTCCTTGGAGATAAGCATAGGTAGGATCACCTTAAGCCTATTCGCAAGTACCTTCACCGCAATTTTGTACAAGACGTTACACAAGCTAATGGGTCGAAATTGCGAAAGCAACTCCGGTGAGTTGACCTTCGGTATCATCACTATCATAGTTGCATTAAAGGAGTCCGGAGCAGCGACACCCTCAAGGAAATCCCTGACCACTCAACAAACATCCCCTCTCACCAACTGCCAGTGTCGTTGATAGAATAACGCAGGCAGCCCATCCGGTCCTGGGGCCTTTGTTGGCCCCATCTGAAAAAGCGCTTGCTCTGTCTCCTTGTCTGCCACCCTTTGTGTTAGCTTTGCGTTCATTTCTTCGGTCACAGCAGGGTGAATGATCTCCAGGAGTTCTTGCGCACCCGTCGAGCCTTCAGAAGTGAATAACAAATCGTAGAAGGCCGCGGCCATCTCCCGCGTGTCCTCATCAACCATACACCTCGTTCCGTCCTCACGCCGAAAGTTGAGCCAGATCTCATTCTAGTGGTGCGGCGCGGCAAACCACTCTTGCAGTGGCGGACAATTTGAGTGTTTTGATCTTTTACGAAAGTTGAGCCAGATCTCATACTAGTTTAAAAAATGAGGACCTCAACTTTTTCTATCGTTAGGATCCTGACGGTAAGATATACCAGCCTACCGTCGAGACCTGACAGTGTGGGGACGAAAGCTTTATCGTAAAAAAATTCTAAGTATCACATATAATGCTTGTACGCATCTATTATCGAGTACTTCGATGATAGGGTTGCATAGGCCATCGTCAGCCTGTTTGCTAAGAAGGATGTGTTACGTTGACGTGTATAAATTGCCTACCATCAGGAACCTCAACGGTAGGCTGGTATACCTTATCGTTATCGACCCTGACGGTAGAAAAAAGATTAGATCCTGATTTAAAAAAAATTGAAATCAAATCCCGCTCAACTTTCGTGCAAGATTCAAAACATTAAAATTACCCTGCAGTGGCATCACAAACTTTGCTCTGTTCTGCCCCGCTCATATAGAAAAATGGTGGCTTAGTACCAATAAATTTGAACGAAATGTATGTTGTGCTAGCATGTAGAAATATCCGCAGCATCTATTTGTATGTTGTGTAAAAAATAATCTCGAACTATGATGTATCACGAAATGTATATTGGTTTGTGTTATACTAGCACATATGTTTCATGTGTTGCAACGAAGAAGAAAATCAATGTATGCTTAGGCCTCATTCGATTTGGAGGAAACTAAATATATAAATTAGGAGTAGTATATGAATTTGGTAGGTTGTCATTTGTCATCCGAATAAATTGTCTTGCCTCGCTCATAGTTAAGAAATGACTTCTAAATCGAAAAAGAAGAAGGAAAAAAATAGCAGTGTATTTGAAACGAAAGTTTTTTTACGGGATTGCTATTTTATATCTCGATGCAATATATTATCTCACATCTAAGTCTCCAACCACATTATTGATTGTTATAAGATTCATGTAAACTATTTTTTAGCACAGATTGATGTAAATTGTTTGTCTGTTAGATTTGAGTTATTATCTCACATCTAGATGTAACATGGAAGATGCTTCTCTAGAGTGGCCCATATATGTTTTCTATCTTTCATACGAAAACTATCAATTCTCACAAGATCTCCAGGCTTACTCAAAAGGTCCAAATAAATAATAATTGTTCGTTGTACAAAGAGTTGGCCATTGATACATGGTGTAAACATAATCTTAATTTAATTAATTAACTGACTTGTATTACTTATTAAAATAAATTTGAGTGGATTTTTAGTTTCCTCCAAAACACAAGGAATAAATAGTATTTCTACGAAATTTCAGTCTGCGTTTCCTACATTAAAAGGCAGCCAGACGAAGCTAGAGAAAGAAGCGACGTTTTCCATATTATTTAAGAAAAAAAAGCAGCGTCACGTACATGTGAAGGGCAGAATTGTATGGGGTGATGTGGCGTCTATCGTATACATATATTTGGGGGCGTTTGGTTTGTGGGCAAGGTTGGCTTGGCAAAGGATATACCTAACCAGGTGGTTGGGGATATCCTCGTTTTTGTTTTTGGTTGTAAACGAGTAAATTGTCAAAAACCACCACAATTGCGTTCGTCGGTGCAAAAAATCACCATTTTCATAAAAGTTTGCCGAAAAGACCGATCTTAAGTAATTGTTTGCTGAAAACACTAAAAACGACGCTTGACCCCGTTTTGATACAAAAGCTGACGATGGGGTCATCCATCAGGGCCACGTGGCATGGGATAACGGTTTGGAGAGACGACCGTAATTGTTGCCATATGGGGTCCATCGGTCATAGAAAGAAAAAAAGATAAAAAAACACGAATAAAGGAAAATAAAGTTATTTTATTTCACCCACGAGCCAACAACTAATCCTATATACATAAAATAATCGGTCAGGAGAGCAGCCCTGCCTGGATCCGCCGACACGCATGGGAGGGTCAGCAACAACACCCGTCGAAGCCCCGCCGGCCGGCGAGCGCCGCAGCTCACATGTGCTGCTTCCCCGTGCCTCCTTCCTTCTCCTCCTATTATGTTCCCCCTAGCGCCTAGCCGCCATGGTGCGTCGCCGTCCATGGCGTGCCATCGCGCATCAACTCAGGCGCCTCCTCGATGCAGGAGGCATCCACGGCGGGACTCGCCGGAGCGGGTTGTGGAGCGGACGAGGACACATGAGGTGATGGCGTCTCATGGCGCCCGCGTCCACAGGCCTCGCGACTGAAAGCACATTTGCTCCCTTGGTGGTTTTGGTAATTAATAACAACATATATGTCATTGAACTAATGTTTCCACTAAGCATGTTTCAGGAAAAGTTCAATGATGGGTTGGCAAAAGGATTGTGGAATACCCCAAGATGCATGGAAATAGTTTGGCCAAGCTTCAAGCAAGAGGACGTTACATTTTACCTTTTGTGAGAAATCACTTTGAGTCCATAGGAAAGCCAATACTATTAAAAGGGGGTAAGATACTGTTGGTGAACAAAATGCTCATACGTGCACAAGTGATATTCACCATCTACACCCACAAGCTCTTCCACAAAAGTCTGTCCAAAGCCAAATATCCAAAATTGGTGCAACCAACACTTTCCACTCGGTGCCACCGATTCTCAGCCAAACCCTAGCCCTTCGATGCAACCGATTCCATTTCGGTGAGTTGGGTTGCCAACTTCCTATTACGCAAATTCACAAAATCGGTCCAACCGAGTTTGTAGAATCGGCGTCACCGAGTTTGGCAATCTGACCATTGGTCACCTTATTCGTGCAACCGAGTTGTATGTATCGGTCTCATCGAGATTCAAAAGTTGCTACCTTTGAGGCAACTTGGTACCACCGAGATTAACACATTGGTGTCACCGAGTCTGACTTATTAGGTGTAAAGGTTGGATTTTTGGAGATGCCTATATATACCCCTCCACCACAACTCACTCGCAAGAGAAGCACTCTAAACAGTTCCGCACTCACACCCACTGATTTTCTGAGAGAGAGCCACCTACTCATGTGTTGAGATCATGCCATTCCATTCCAACCATATGAATCTTAATATCTAGCCTCCCCAAGTTGCTTTCAACCCAATAAATCTCTTCCACCATAGCCAAATCGGTGAGAGAGTGATTGTGTGTTGAGGAGTCTATCATCTTGAAGCACAAGAGCGAGGAGTTCATCGACATTATCGAGCCTATTACCTTTTGGAGGGTGGTGCCTCCTAGATTGGTTAGGTGTCGCTTGGGATCCTCCTACTTCGTGTTGTGGAGTGAACTAAGAAGTTTGTAAGGGCAAGGAGATCGCCTACTTCGTGAAGATCTACCTCGAGTTAGGATAGTCCTCCGTGGACGTAGGCCATCATTGTATAGTCAAGGTTGCTTCTTCGTGGAACCCTTCGTGGGTAGAGCCCTCCGTGGACTCTCGCGGCCATTACCCTCCGTGTGTTGAAGACTCCATAAACGTGGACGTACGATAGCACCACCTATCGGAACCACGGGAAAAATCATCGTGTCTTGAAAATTGCGTTTGATCTTCCTGCCCTTCCTCTACTTACATGCTTGTATTTACTTTCCGCTGCAATACTCGTAGACATGCATGTGTAGGGTGTACTTGACTTGCTATGAATGCTAAAATCTGCCAAAACTTAAAATTGGGAAAATATAAATTTTTAATTGGTCAAGTAGTCTAATCACCCACCCTCTAGCACTACTTTTGATCCTACAAGTGGTATCAGAGCTTTGGTCTCCATTGCATTGGTTTCACAACCTAGGAGAGTATGACGTCTAGTGAGGGAAATTATCACCCTAGAGGTCCGTACTTTGATGGCACAAATTTTGCTAGTTGGAAGCACAAAATGAAAATGCTTCTACTTGGTCATAACCCTGCCGTTTGGGCTGTTTTTTTGTGTTGCATTGCAAGGTGAATTCTTTGCGGATGGAAGGGAACCGGATCGTGAAGCGACTATGGATGAATTGAAGATGTTGCAACTCAATGCTCAAGCATGTGATATTCTCTTCAACTGCCTATGTCCCGAAGAATTCAACAAAATCAGCCGTCTTGAGAATGCAAAAGAGATTTGGGATACTTTGTTTGATATGCTTGAAGGTATCGAATCTGTGAGAGAATCCAAGTTGGATGTTCTTCAAAGTTAGCTTGACAAGTTCAAGATGAAGGATGGTGAAGGAGTCGCTCAGATGTACTCTAGGCTAGCTCTCATCACCAATGAGATTGTCGGCTTAGGAAGCGAAGAAATGACCGACAAATTCATCATCAGAAGATACTTCGAGCTTTGGATGATCGATATGACATCGTATGCACATTGATCCAAATGATGCCCAACTACAAAGATCTCAAGCCAACAGAAGTGATTGAAAGGATTGTTGCTCAGGAGATGACACTCAAGGACAAGGAAGAGCTTCACCACAAGTCTAGCGGTGCTTACAAAGCCACAAGTGATGCTCCTCAAGCGACAACCTTGTCACAAATAAAGAGATAAGCCTCATGGTCAAGAAATTCAACAAGTTCTACAAGAATAGAAGCAAAGATCGAAGCTCCAACTCAAGATATGAAGAGAAGCGTTCGTCAAGTCATGATAGAAACTGCTACAATTGTGGGAAGCCCGGACACTACTCAAATGAGTGCATGGCTCCTTACAAAAGGAAAGAAGAGTCACCAAGAAGACGGAGCTCAAGAGACGAGTCATCTAAAAGAGAGAGAAGGAGTAGGGATGATCGTTATGAACGAAGACCCTCAAGGAGAAGTAGGGAATCGGAGAAGAAGGACAAGTACATCAAGAGGTACTCAAGAAGAAAACATCAAGCTCATGTTGGTGAATGGGTTTCCGGCTCCAAATCCGACAACCACTCCGAGAGAAGCTACCGCTCCAACTCCGACTATAGTCAAGATGAAGGTGTTGCCAGATTTGCACTAGTGACAACCGACTCCTATGACACATTTGATTCACCAAATGAAGGGAGTGGATGTTGCTTCATGGCTAAAGGCCCCAAGGTATCACACCCCGAGTATCTTGATTTCAATAGTGATGAGAATGACTTACTAGGAGATGATTGTCCTCATTTTCTCACGACAGATGCCTTGGGTAGGCTTATCGTAGGTGGTTGGGGCTGGAGGACACCGATGGGCTCCGGGAGCGAGATTAGGCACAAGCGGTGATGACACGCGATGTACCCAGGTTCAGGGCCCTCCTGGGGAGGTAATACCCCTAGTCCTGCTCAGTCTAGTTGATGGATAGGTGTGTTTACAGAGTTGCTCCTGGAGTTGAGTCTAGAGGAGGAAGAAGGAGCAACTGGCTCGCCTTCCTCCACTATTGAGGGTGTGTGTAAGGGAGATATCATGTGGGTGTGTGAGCGTGAGACTTGTCCTCCCCGTTGCATGGGGGCTCGAGGGGTTTTATTGGCCAACCCCTCGG
This sequence comes from Hordeum marinum, assembly GCA_022496015.1. Taxonomy (NCBI): domain Eukaryota; kingdom Viridiplantae; phylum Streptophyta; class Magnoliopsida; order Poales; family Poaceae; genus Hordeum; species Hordeum marinum. The sequence continues at coordinate 306,768,865 of CM039672.1, read as the reverse complement.
CTTACAATACTCCTGAGGTACATAAGTGGGGGGGCGGCTGGCAGCCTCTCCGGCTGACCAGGGGGTCCCACCCCAAGAGTCGTCTTGTCGCTCGTAGGGTCCACAGGCTGCACGGTCCGGCGCCCGCTGGGTCCCGCTAGCCGGCTCCGCAATTGGCCTTCGCCCACCTACCGCGGCATGGGCCGCCCCGAAGGCGTCGTCTAGTGCCAGCAAGCCGAAGTCTTCGATACGGCCAGCTGCACTATAGACATGCCAGGGAAGGTAATCGAGTGGGCAGGGGTGTGTCAGCACTGTTTCCCTGCCTAGTTGCGATCGCCAAGGTCAGCGGCCTGGACGGCCGGACTGTAGCCATGCGTGCCCGTGCATCAGCGGCCACTGTGGCTACAATGGCGCCCGTCGTGGAGGTCACGTTGTGTCATCGTACCCGTGCGTAGAGGGATGGGACGTTGCTTGTCTGCCTCGGGGTCAACGAAGGAGGCGGCCCGAAAGCAGTCGGTCATGCCTAGCTGGCCGGAGGTTGAGCCGGCACCTTGACCAGCCGTCCGTGAGCCAGCCGGCGATCGCTCAACTGGCTATGCTCCAGCCGGCCGTGAGCAGCCGGTCGCGTACTTTTTCTCTGAGCCGGGAAGGAGAACCCCGTTGCTTAGGCCTACCCAGGGGTAATAACCCCGTCAGCATTCCCCAAAGCCGGCGGGGGCACGTGTCCAACGGATGGTGAGGAGCCGGCGACTTCTCCCTGGCGACGCCCGCCTCTGGTGTGAAGCCGAATGGCCAGCCGGTCGGCTATCGAACCTGGCGCCTCGGGTTCCGGCGCGACGCCCCGGGCCCCGAGCCGGCCCGTCACGCGCCACGCGGCCGGCAATGATGTCGTAGGCCCCGCGCATGCGGGAAGACGGGACGTTGCCCAGGGCCTAGTCCGCTAGGCCTTGGGGGCAGCCCAGTAGGCCTCGGCGCGTAGGCAAGGATCTTCTGCGCCTCAAAACGGCGGTTACGGCCTGGGACACCCACGCGTGCGCGGGAATTCCGGGAGAGTGGGCGGAGTTAATCCCCACGTCCCCCGATCGTGGCATCCCCATTTAAAAGGGGAGGAGGGGCAGGGGTGGATATAACCGCACCCCTCTTGCCCCCTTGCTGCCTTTCTCTTCGCCTCCCTTGCTCCCTCGTGCATCACCGCTCCTCATTCTCGCAACCGTGCCCGCACGCCGTCCTACCGCCGCAATGGCCGACGGGCGCGGAGGGAGCTGGGCTAGATCCGTAGTCACCGAGGACGCCATCGCGGACCTCCGCCGTGCGCGCATGCTGCCGCCGGCAGAGCGTGTGATTGCCCGTGCGCCGGGCGACGAGCTGGTGCCAACGCCGCAGCCAAGGGAGTTTGTCGTCTTCCTCTGGCACTTCTCCCGCGGCTTCGGGCTCCCGGTGAGCCGCTTCTTCCGGTTGATGATGGACACATTCGACCTGCAGCCGCACCATCTTGGCCCCAATGCCATCCTCTACCTCGTCGGCTTCGTGACGCTGTGCAAGGGGTACTTGGGGTTCTTCCCTTCCTCGACTTCTTCAACTCTATCTTCTACCTCAAATCATTGAAGAGCAACGCTTGAGGAGGCGCGGTGGTGTGCTGCCAGGGCATGCGCTTCCCGCACTTCTTCCTCGTCGATTCTGTACGTTCTTCTATGTGAAGAAAGCCAACCCGCAGCAGGACTACATCCGGCTCCCTCCCTTCATCGATGTGCAGTCCATCGGAGTCAACTGGTCGGGAGCCGCTCCATGCGGAGTGGCTCTGGCGGAGCTCGTCCAGCTCGTGCAGCTAAGGACCGCCGAGGGGCTGGTCGCCTCCGATCTGGTGGCAGCCTTCATCTCGCGCTGGGTGCTACCTCTCCAGATGAGGCCGCACCGGTTCTGCGACATGTCCGGCCACCGTGACCCCTGCTGGCTGATGACTATTGACCTGACGCCGGCTCAGGTGGCGATGCGGGTGAACGCCATCATGATGTTCAAGCTGGTGCCGATGTCGTGGACTTTTGGCAAGAAGCCGTACGACTGCATTAACTGCCCTCCCCTGGTATGTTTTGTCGAGGCGGCTCTTTTCGTTTGATTATTTCCAGCCAGCAGGCGGCATCGGACCTTACTCCTCCGTGCTGGCCGCAATTGTTCGTGCGACAGAACACGCCAGACGGCCTGCACCCACAAATCTTCGAGGCGGAGCGCGACCACTCTGACTTCGAAGACTACGCGCGGGGAGGCCTGCCTGAAGAGGGGGTTGACTCCTCGGGAGGAGTAGATGAGCCGGCCGACCCGCGAGCCGGCAGGCCTAGCAGAGCCGGAGGGTTCGGCACAACCGGAGAGCCCAGTGGAGCCGGTGAGTTCCCTATCGGTCCCACGATCAGGGACTGGACCGATCATAATGATGACGATGATGATGATGATGTGATGATCATGAACGCGCCTCCCCCTTCAGTTCAGCAGGGCCGGCGTGGGTGAAGCGAGGAGCGGCCGGCTCAAGCCCTGGCGGCCGGAGCCGCCAGCCGCGCGAAGAGGCCGGCTCAGGAGGCACCGGCGGCCCTGCCGCCTGTCCACAAGCGGGTGAAGGTGGCCGCATGGAAGCCGCCGGTGCGCGCCAAGCGGGCTCTGCCCCTCGTCACTGGGTAAGTGTTTTCTTTTTCCTTGCGTGTGTTTCTTTTCGAGTCGCGGCCCGGTGGGTGTTTGACACTTGTTCATCACAGGGACCCCATCGAGCTCCACGAAGTGGAGTCGGCGATGGACCCGACGGATGCCGCCGACCGGCTGGCCCGCGAGCACGCGGCCATCCAGTGGGAGGAGAAGAGGAGGCTCGCGGAGCTGCGAGCCTCAAAGTCCAGAACACGAGGTGGGGCCTCTCATTCTGGGACTTCGAGTGGCGGGAGGCGGAGGAGGACCGCGGACCCCGCGCGGGCGTCGGACTCGGCGGTGAAGTCGACCCGTCTATCGATGCCCCCATCGAGCTAGCCGCGAGGGGTGGCTATGGAGCCACCTGCGCCCCCGTTTGCGGAGGAGGCGGCCCGAGCGGGGGCGGCGGCTGCGGAGCCGGCCCCCCGAGGCGACCCGGCCGAAAGTGCAGGATGTGACACCGCCCGCGGCCGAGCCGGCGCGGGTCGACATGCTGGAGGCTCCGGCGGCCCCGGAGGCGGCGCCGGAGGTGGCACCAGCAGCGGCCGCCACGGAGACGGAGACACGGTCCGCCGCGGTCGCCACGTCGGGCCGGCAAGGGGAGTAGGCGGCGCGAGCGACGGGCGAGGGGCCACTGGGGACCGATTCTCGTGCCCTTGCCATCCTCCTCCCTCCCCCAGCGGCCGGCACCATGGCAAGTGTCGGGGTGGGTGGCGACAGCAGCCGGGCCCGGAGGTCCATGCAGGACGTGATTCGGGACTAGGAGGCGTTGGCGCGCATCCCAACCCTTCCGTCTCCTCCGGCAGGCGGCCCGGTCCCCGCACTCGGGGAGCTGGGGAGCGTCCTAGATCGGTGCCGCCAGGAGCTGGCCCGGTTCATAAAGGCAGTCGACACCACCCTGAGGCACGCGGAGGTAAGCGTTATTGTCTTTGTCGAATTTTTCAGTGGGGGCGCGCGAGCGCACCCACTAGGTATAGCCCCCGAGATGCGGGCCAGCTGACCGGCTGACGGGCAGCCGGGCTGGATCTCTTTGAGCGTCTTTTGACTTTGGCTTTATGTGGCGGGAGGGGAACTCCCAACGGCAGAAGCTTTTTGAGCAGGCGGTCTCCATCCACGACCACGACAAGCACGGCTTCTATCGGCTGGAGGAGGAGCAGGCGCGAGTGCAAGGTACGTTCGGTGTTGCAAGAAGGGGGGTGCAACCCTCGGGAGCCGGTTTCTGGCAGCCTGGTAGCCAGGAAGTGGTCTTGAACGCCTGGCTGACGCCGGCTTTTACTTCGTAGGGGAGCTAGCCACCCTCCGGTTGGAGAAGGCCACGACGGTCTCCGAGCGGGACCGACTGGCATAGAGCGTCCAGGTGGTCACTTAGGAGAAGGACCGGCTAGCCACACTGCTGGTGGACGGGGAGGTGGCCCAGGACCGCCTCAAGGCCGACGTGGCGCGGGAGGTGACAACCATGGAGAAGGCTGTCAAGGATGCTTGACAACCTTAAGGGCTCCCTTCCCGAGGCGGAGGCATCGTTGGCGTCGGAGAAGGACTCATCGCTCCACTTTGCCATCGAGGTGGACGACTCCCTTGAGCGTGAGTGCCTGTTTTCCTCTTTTCAGCCGTCAGTCTTTTTCTTGCTAGTTCTTGTTCTTGATTTGCCTTCTTTTCCTTCTTGCCTTGCTTCTTCAGGGCGCTTCCTGGAAACCCAGCGTCGTGCTGACTATGCCGTCAAGGAACATTGGGAGTGTCTTCGGTTGCGCGGGCACTCCATCGAGGAGGACACCACGTGGGATATGGCGGAGCTTGGGCTTGCCATAGAAAACCGGCCGATCCACCTCTAGCGGAGCGTGGAGCGGCTGAAGACAACCAACAAGGAGATCATTGCCACCTTGTGGGCGGGCCGTGGAGGGGCTCCGGAGAACCACATGGCCTTGTGGCTGGAGCACGCCGTGGCCCAGCTCAAGGTCTGGAAGGCGTCAGCGGCGCGAGCCGGGGCGCAGATGGCGCTCCGGTTCGTAACTTCGTGGTACCGTGGCGTGTACTTGGATCGGCTGGCCACCATGCGAGACGAGCCGTCCGAGGAGCAGGCGGCCCGTGAGCTGGTCCTTGTCCTCCGTGCCAATGAGCTCGCATCATACGTCGACCCGGATGAGCTCCTGTCGGCCCTTGGCGAGGATGGCGAGCCGGCGACCGAAGACTCCTTCGGCATCCCCCAAGGTCCGGAGGACGAGGAGGTTGCCGACATGAGTACCGACTCCAGCGGCAAGACGGTTGGGACCACGAAGGCCACCTCAAAGGCCAAGGAAGCCGACCCAAAGGCCGCAACCACCTCCGGGACGGGAGTCGAGCCGCCCAGCGATGCGTCGGCTGGAGGCGCGCCAGCTGGCGACGCGCCAGTGGCCTGAGCCCTCGCGCGTCTTACCTTTTTTCCCTTTGTTATCTTTCCTACATGTTAGACTTAAGTACACCCACTAGGGGTGTAATGTAATGAACCGTGATGGTCGTGGGCCTCTTTTTTATCTTAAAATTCGCATTCTGAATGTTTGATGTGTTTTCCTATTACGCGTGCTTGCTCATCCTTACCCTTTTTCGCCCCTTTGGTTCTGTCTATTCTGTCCCTTTTCCCCTTTGGTTTCGGCCCCGCCAGCCCACCAGCCGGGAGCCGGTCTGTGGCTGGGTCAGGGCGTCCGCCTCGAGGGAGCCGGTTCTGAACTTAGGAACCGCGAGAGCTTTTTTGGGTAAGTTGAGTGGCAGAGGCGAGGCGGTGGTTCGTCTGGACCTAGCCGACAACCCCTTTACGATCGAGCTTTCGTGTGTGCTAAGTTTTGCCACCCCGAGGCCCCATCAATAGGACAGTTGGGAGCCGGATCTGTAGCTGGTAGGGGTGGGAGGGCTTGCTCAGCTCACACTACTTGGTCGATTTTTGGGGGAGGCGACCTAGGACCAGCCGGCGAGCCCCCGGGCCCGAGAGCCGGGTTGGGTAGCCGGTGAGTGAGGAGACTTTTGGGGGAAACGAAGAGGGCGTGCCCAAGAGCCGTCTTGGGGCACCCATTGCATTCATAAGCCCAAAAGGGGAGGGATACATTACACTGGTCTTTTCAGCAGTAAATCGGATGGAGGAGCGTCGTGTTCCATGGGCGCTCGATCTCCTCGCCGGAGGCGTCTCTTTTGCGCTTCTGTGGCTTCTAGGCGTCTATTAGGTAATACGCGTTGTTGTGCAGCACCTTGCTGACGATGAACGGGCCCTCCCATGGGGAGGACAACTTGTGTTGTCCGGCTGTCCGTTGGATCCGTTTGAGCACCAGGTCCCCTTCACGCGGAAGGAGAGCGGTCGGATCTACTTGCTGTAGTAGCGCCAGAGCTTCTGCTGGTAGATTGCCGTCTGGCTCAAGGCCATCTCGCGGGCTTCTTCGAGTAAATCGACGTCGTCTTATCTTGCCTCCTTTGCATCCTTCTCCATGTATAGGGCGACCCGAGGCGAGTCGAACTTGATATTTGTGGGGATGATTGCCTCGGACCCGTACACAAGGAAGAAGGGCATGTAGCCGGTTGATCGGTTGGGGGTGGTCCTGAGGCTCCAAAGGACAGCCGGCAGCTCGTTGACCCAGTAGCCGGCTGACCTTATCAGCGGCGTTATGAGCCAGGGCTTGATGCCGGATAGGATTAGGATGTTTGCCCTCTCGACCTGGCCGTTTGACTGTGGATGAGCGACAGAGGCCAGGTCGAGCCGGATGCCCTACTTGGAGCAGAAACGCGCGAGCGCGCCCTTGGCGAAGTTCATGCCATTTTCGGTGATGATGCTATGGGGATGCCATAGCGAACCATGATGTCGTCAACGAACCGGACGACGATGGGGCTGTCCAGCTTCTTGATTGGCTGGGCCTCGATCCACTTGGTGAATTTGTCGACAGCCACTAGTAGATGTGTCATGCCGCCTCATGCAGTCTTGAAGGGACCCACCATGTCCAGCCCCCATACGGCGAAGGGCCATGAGAGGGGGATGGTCTGGAGGGCCGATGCCGGCAGGTGGCTCTGCGTGCTGAAGCGCTGGCAGCCCTTGCACTCATCGACCAATTTCTTGGCCGCCTCCAAGGCAGTGGGCCAGTAGAAACCATGGAGGAAAGCCTTGGCCGCCAGGGTCCTAGAGGCGGCGTGGTGCCTGCACTCGCCCTGGTGAATGTCGAGGAGGATCTCTAGACCCTTTTTCGGCTCGACGCACCGCTAAAAGACGTCGGTGGTGCTGCGATGGACGATCTCATTGTTGATGATGCTATAGGCCGAGGCCCGGTGCTGAATTTGCCTCGCCATGGCCTCGCCCGGGGGGAGCTCACTGTATAGAAGGAATGCCAGGACGGGCTGGGCCCATGAGGGAGCCGATATGGGGGCCAGCTCGGGAGCCCCCGGGCCTGGATGATCGGCCCCCGGGACCGGCTTGCTAGCCCCCGGGTCGGGGATGGCCGTGGCGGCATCGATTGCTATAATGACGTCCGCGGCGTCGGAGCCGGCCGCTCCGGATGCAGCCGGTAAAGTGGTGTAGGCAAGGTAGCCGAGGTCGATGAAGCCGGAGGCGAAGATGCCAAGGGGGCAGCCGGAGCCGCCGATGGACCAGCAGCATCTGCCAGCATGAAGATGGATTTCAATTCTGGGGAAGGCTTGATCGATGGCGTGAGCAGCCGCTCGAGGGAGACGTCCGCTGGGATGGCCTATCGAGTGGAGCCGATCTTTGCCAGCGCGTCGGCCGCCTCGTTGTCTGCCCGTGGGACGTGGTGGAACTCACAGCCCTCAAAGGAGCCGGTGAGCTGTTGTACGAGGAAGCGGTTGCTGGCCATGTTGGCATCCCTGGCGTCCCATTCGCCAGAGACTTATTGTACCATGAGGTCGGAGTCACCGAAGCATAGGATGCGCTTGATGCCGATCTCCTTGGCGAGCCGGAGGCCATGGATGATGGCCTCGTACTCGACCACATTGTTGGAGGCGGCGAAGTGGATCTGGAGGGTGTACTTGAACTGGTCACCTTTTGGGGAGGAGAGGACTATGCGGGCACCTAGGCCGGTCCTCATTTTTGAGCCATCAAAATGCATGTGCCAATGCATGGAGTCTGGAGGAGGCGGCACAAACTCGGTCTTCGCCCAGTCGACGAGGAAGTCGGCCAACGCCTGCGACTTGATGGCGGTGTGAGGTTCGTACCGGATCTCGTGGTCGGCGAGGGTGATGACCTATTTGGCGATCCGGCTGATGGAGTCCCGGCCGCTCATGATCTCGCCGAGGGGGGTCGTGCTCACCACGGTGATGGTGTGCTCCTAGAAGTATTGCTTGACCTTCTTGGCGACGAATTATATGCCATAGCACATCTTCTGGTAGTGGGGGTAGTGTTGGAAATATGCCCTAGAGGCAATAAATAAAGTGTTTATTATTATATTTCCTTGTTCATGATAATCGTTTATTGTCCATGCTATAATTGTATTGATTGGAAACACATTACATGTGTGGGTAAATAGACAACGCTTTGTCCCTAGTATGCCTCTAGTGAACTAGCTCGTTGATCAAAGACGGTCAAGGTTTCCTATCCATTGACATGTGATGTCATTTGATAACGGGATCACATCATTAGGAGAATGATGTGATGGACAAGACCCAAACTACAAACGTAGCATATGATCGTGTCAGTTTATTGCTACTGTTTTCTGCATGTCAAGTATATGTTCCTATGACCATGAGATCATGTAACTCACGGACACCAGAAGAGTGCCTTGTGTGTATCAAACGTTGCAACATAACTGGGTGACTATAAAGGTGCTCTACAGGTATATCCAAGGGTGTCTATTGAGTTGTCATGGATCAAGACTGGGATTTGTTACTCCGTGTGACGGAGAGGTATCTCAGGGCCCACTCGGTAATACAACATCACAATAAGACTTGCAAGCAATGTGACTAAGTGCTAGTCATGGGATCTTGTATTATGGAACAAGTAAAGAGACTTGCCGGTAACAAGGTTGAACTAGGTATGGAGATACCGACGATCGAATCTCGGGGAAGTAACATACCGAAGAACAAAGGGAACATCATATGGGATTAACTGAATCCTTGACATAGAGGTTCGACCGATAAAGATCTTCATAGAATATGTAGGAACCAATATGGGCATCCAGGCCCCGCTATTGGTTATTGACCGTAGAGGTGTCTCGGTCATGTCTACATAGTTCTCGAACTCGTAGGGTCTGCACACTTAAGGTTCGGTGACGTTTCGGTAGTATAGAGTAATGTATGGTGGTGACCAAAGGTTATTCAGAGTTCCAGATGAGGTCCCGGACATCACGAGGAGCTCCGAAATGGTCCGAAGGTAAGGATTGATATATAGGAAGTCCTCTTTTGGTCACCGGAAAAGTTTCGGGCTCATCGGTAGGGTGCCGGGAGACCATCGGGAGGGGTATTTCGACCCAAGAGGCTACATGGGTTGTGGGAGAGTAAATACCAGCCCTTAGTGGGCTGGTGGAAGTCCCACACAAGGCCCATGCAGCTGGGAGAGAAAAGCCCAAAGAGAAAAGGTGGAAAAAGGCAAAAAGACCAATATAAGGAGGAGTCCTTGTCCTACTAGGATTGGAGGAGGAATCCTCCTCACCTCCTTGGTTCGGCCAAAGCCTAGATGGCTTGGCCCTTGGGCCAAGCCTCCTCCTCTCTTCCTCTTATTACGGAACGAGTAAAGAGACTTGCCGATAACGAGGTTGAACTAGGTATGGAGATACCGACGATCGAATCTCGGGCAAGTAACATACCGAAGAACAAAGGGAACATCTTATGGGATTAACTAAATCCTTGACATAGAGGTTCGAACGATAAAGATCGTCATAGAATATGTAGGAACCAATATGGGCATCCAGGTCCCGCTATTGGTTATTGATCGTAGAGGTGTCTCGGTCATGTCTACATAGTTCTCGAACCCGCAGGGTCTGCACACTTAAGGTTTTGTGACATTTCGGTAGTATAGAGTTATATATGGTAGTGACCGAAGGTTGTTCGGAGTCCCGAATGAGATCCCGGACATCATGAGGAGCTTCAGAATGGTTCGGAGGTAAAGATTCATATATAGGAAGTCCTATTTTGGTCGCCGGAAAAGTTTCGGGCTCATCGGTAGTTTACCGGGAGTGCCGGTAGTGTACCGGGAGACCATCGGGAAGGGTATTTTGAACCAAGAGGCTACATGGGCTGTGGGAGAGTAAATAACAGCCCTTTGTGGGCTGGTGGAAGTCCCACACAAGGCCCATGCGGCTGGGAAGAAAAGCCCAAAGGGAAAAAGGTGGAAAAAGGCCAAAAAAGGGAGGAATCCTAGTCCTACTAGGATTGGAGGAGGAGTCCTCCTCTCCTCCCCACTTCGGCCGACCCAAGGAGGCTTGGCCCTTGAACTAAGTCCTATCCTCCCTCCCTCTTATATATATTGGAGGTTTTAGGGTTTTTTGCACAGAATTTTTAGCCACGTGCTGCTCGTTCCTCGAGTGCATAGTTTCTCCTCTAGATCGGATTTCTACAGTGCTTAGGCGAAGTCCTGCCGGAATTGCTCCATCACCATCACCGCGGCGCCATCACGCTGCCGGTGAACTCATCTACCTCTCCGCTCCTTCTTGCTGGATCAAGAAGGCGGAGATCGTCATCGAGCTGTACGTGTGCTGAACATGGAGGTGTCGTCTGTTCGGCGCTAGATCGGAAGGACCCTGATCAAGATCGCGAGACGGATCATGATGAGTTCGCGCGACGGATCATGATGAGTTCGCGGGACGGATCATGATTGGATCGCGGGATGGATCGTGATGAGTTCGCGGGACAGATCGTGATTGGATCGCAGGACGGATCGTGATGAGATCGCGGGACGCTCGGCGATTTGGATCGCGAAGACGTTCGACTACACCAACCGCGTTTCTTAACGCTTCCCACTTAGAGATCTACAAGGGTGTGTAGATACACTCTCCCTCTCATAGATGCTCATCACCATGGATAGATCTTGCGTGTGCGTAGGAAAAATTTTGTTTCCCATGCGACGTTCCCCAACAGTGGCATCATGAGCTAGGTCTATGTGTAGATGAGATCTCGAGTAGAACACAAAGAGTTTGTGGGCATTGATGCTTAGATTGCTTCCTCCCTTGGTCGTGTTTTGGTTCAGCGGTATTGTGAGATGAAGCGTCCCAGACCAACATTACTCGTACGCTTACGAGAGACTGGTTCCCTCAACCGCAACTTGTTGCATAGATGGCTTGCGGGTGCCAGTTTCAAAAGACATTTTGAACGTCATGGAGCATATGAGATGTTCCAGGAGTTGAAGTCTATCTTTCAGAAGAATGCCCGGATCGAGAGGTATGAGACCTCCGATAAGTTCTATGCTTGAAAATGAAGGAGAACGGGTCTATCCGTGAACATATACTCAGAATGTCTGGGTATTCGAATCGTCTAACGGAGTTGGGAATTGCCCTTCCGCCAGAGGCGATCACTGACAGAGTTCTTCAATCACTGCCACCTAGTTACAAGAGCTTTGTGATGAACTATAACATGCACAGGATGAACAAGTCAGTCGCCGAGCTGTTTGCGATGCTAAAAGTCGTTGAGTCTGAAATCCAGAAAGAACATCAAGTGGTGATGGTCCATAAAACCACTAGTTTCAAGAAGAATGGCAAGGCCAAGGGCAATAAGGGTAAAACCAATAAGGATGGCAAAGCAGTTGCTACTCCTATAAAGAAGCCCAAGCATGGACCCAAGCCAGAAACTGAGTGCTTTCATTGCAAGGGAACTGGTCACTGGAAGCAGAACTGCCCCAAGTACCTGGCTGACAAGAAGGCGGCAAACGACAAACAAGGTATATATGATATACATGTTATTGATGTGTACCTTACTAGATCTTGTTGTAGTGCCTGGGTATTTGATACCGGTTCGGTTTCTCACATTTGCAACTCAAAACAGGAACTACGGAATAGACGAAGGCTGGCAAAGGACGAAGTGACGATGCGCGTGGGAAATGGTTCCAAGGTTGATGTGATCGCCGTTGGCATGCTCTCTCTTTGATTACCATCGGGATTAGTGATGAACCTGAATAATTGTTATTTAGTGCCTGAGTTAAGCATGAACATTATATCTGGATCTTGTTTATTGCGAGACAGTTACTCATTTAAATCACAGAATAAAGGTTGTTCTATTTATATGAGTAATATATTTTATGGTCATGCACCTAATGTGAGGGGTTTATTCATATTGAATCTTGATAGTGATGACACACATGTTCATAACATTGATGCCAAAAGATGTAGAGTTGATAATGATAGTACCACTTTCTTGTGGCACTACCGTTTAGGTCATATTGGTGTAAAACGCATGAGGAAGCTCCATGCTGATGGACTTTTGGAGTCACTTGATTTTGAATCACTTGACACATGTGAACCATGCCTCATGGGCAAGATGACTAAAACGCCATTCTCTGAACAATGGAATGGGCAAGTGACTTATTGGAAATCATATATACTGATGCGTGCGGTCCAATGAATGTCACAGCGCGTGGTGGATATCATTATTTTCTCACCTTCATTGATGAATCAAGTAGATATGGGTATATTTACTTAATGAAACACAAGTCTGAAACGTTTCAAAAGTTCAAGCAATTTCAGAGTGAAGTTGAGAATCATCGTAACAAGAAGATTAAATTCCTGCAATCTAATCAAGGAGGTGAATATCTGAGTTATGAGTTTGGCAGTCACTTAAGACAGTGTGGAATTGTTTCACAGTTGACACCGCCTGGAACACCACAGCGTAATGGTGTGTCCGAACGTCGTAATCGAACCTTATTAGATATGGTGCGTTCTATGATGTCTCTTGCTGATTTGCCACTATCGTGTTGGGGTATGCATTAGAGATAGCTGCATTCACTTTAAATAGGGCACCATCGAAATCCATTGAGACGACGCCATATGAACTATGGTTTGGCAAGAGGCCAAAGTTTTCGTTTCTTAAAGTTTGGGAATGTGATGCTTATGTCAAAAAGCTTCAGCCTGAAAAGCTGGAACCCAAAGCGGAGAAATGCATCTTCATAGGATACCCAAAAGAGACAGTCGGGTATACCCTCTATCTCAGATCCGAAGGCAAAGTGTTTGTCGCTAAGAACGGAACATTTCTTGAGAAAGAGTTTCTCTCAAAAGAATTGAGTGGGAGGAAAATAGAGCTTGATGAGGTTATTGAACCTTTACTTCAACCAGAAAGTAGCGTAGCACAGAAAGATGTTTCTTTGGAACCTACGACGGTTGAAGAGGAAGTTAATGATGATGATCATGAAGCTTCGGATCAAGCTACAATTGAACCTCGTAGGTCGACAAGGGCGCGTAGTGCTCCTGAGTGGTACGGCAACACTGTCTTGGAGGTCATGTTGTTGGACAACAATGAACCTACGAGCTATGGAGGAGCTGTGATGGGCTCGGATTCAAAGAAATGGTTAGAGGCCATGAAATCCGAGATGGGATCCATGTATGAAAACAAAGTATGGACTTTGGAAGTATTACCCGAATGGTGAAAGGCCATTCAGAACAAATGGATCTTTAAGAAGAAGACGGACGCGGACGGTAATGTCACCATCTATAAAGCTCGACTTGTGGCAAAGGGTTTTTCACAAGTTCAAGGAGTTGACTACGATGAGACCTTCTCACCCGTAGCGATGCTTAAGTCTGTCAGAATCATGTTGGCAATAGCTGATTATTTCGACTATGAAATTTGGCAGATGGATGTCAAAACAGCGTTCCTCAACAGTTTCCTTGAGGAAGAGTTGTATATGATGCAAACAGAAGGTTTTGTCGATCCAGAGAATGCTGACAAAGTTTGCAAACTCCAGCGATCCATTTATGGACTGGTGCAAGCATCTCGGAGTTGGAATAAGCGCTTTGATGAGGTGATCAAAGCGTTTGGGTTTATAGAAGTTTATGGAGAAGCTTGTATTTACAAGAAAGTGAGTGGGATCTCTATAGCGTTTCTAATATTATATGTGGATGACATATTGCTGATTGGAAACAATATAGAAATGCTGGAAAGCGTGAAGGAATATTTGAACAAGAGTTTTTCAATGAAGGACCTAGGAGAAGCTGCTTTCATATTAGGCATTAAGATCTATAGAGATAGATCGAGACACTTAATAGCAATTTCACAAAGCACATACCTTGATAAAGTTTTGAAGAAGTTCAAAATGGATCAGTCCAAGAAGTGGTTCTTGCCTGCGTTACAAGGTGTGAAGTTGAGTAAGACTCAATGCCCAGTGACTGCAAAAGATAGAGAAAAGATGAATGTCATCCCCTATGCTTCAGCCATAGGTTCTATCATGTATGCAATGCTGTGCACAAGACCCGATGTTAGCCTTGCCATAAGTATGGCTGGTAGGTTTCAAAGTGATCCTGGAATGGAGCACTAGGCGGCGGTCAAGAATATCCTTAAGTACCTGAAAAGGACTAAGGAAATGTTTCTCGTTTATGGAGGTGATGAAGAGCTCGTTGTAAAGGGTTACGTCGATGCAAGCTTTGACACTGATTCGGATGACTCTAAGTCACAAACCGGATACGTATTTATTCTCAATGGGGGAGCGGTAAGCTGGTGCAGTTCCAAGCAAAGCGTACTAGCCGATTCTACGTGCGAAGCGGAGTACATCGCAGCCTCGGAGGCGGCGAAGGAAAGTGTCTGGATGAAGCAGTTCATGATAGATCTTGGAGTAGTGCCTAGTGCACTGAATCCAATGAACCTATTCTGTGATAACACTGATGCCATTGCTCTGGCCAAGGAACCAAGGTTTCACAAGAGGACCAGACACATAAAGCGACGCTTCAACTCCATCCGCGATTACATTGAGGAGAAGGACATAAATATTTGCAAAGTGCACACAGATCTGAATGTTGTAGACCCATTGACTAAACCTCTTCCAAGGGCTAAACATCATCAACACCAGAACTGCATGGGTGTTCGATTCATTACAATGTAAATCACATAGTGATGTGAACTAGATTATTGACTCTAGTGCAAGTGGGAGACTGTTGGAAATATGCCCTAGAAGCAATAAATAAAGTGTTTATTATTATATTTCCTTGTTCATGATAATCATTTATTGTCCTTGCTATAATTGTATTGATTGGAAACACATTACATGTGTGGGTAAATAGACAACACGTTGTCCCTAGTATACCTCTAGTGAACTAGCTCGTTGATCAAATATGGTCAAGGTTTCCTAGCCATTGACATGTGATGTCATTTGATAACGGGATCACATCAGTAGGAGAATGATGTGATGGACAAGACCCAAACTACAAACGTAGCATATGATCATGTCAGTTTATTGCTACTGTTTTCTGCATGTCAAGTATATGTTCCTATGAATATGAGATCATGTAACTCACGGACACCGAAAGAGTGCCTTGTGTGTATCAAACGTCACAACGTAACTAGATGACTATAAATGTGCTCTACATGTATCTCCGAGGGTGTCAGTTGAGTCGGCATATATCAAGACTGGGATTTGTTACTCCGTGTGACGGAGAGGTATCTCAGGGCCCACTCGGTAATACAACATCACAATAAGCCTTGCAAGAAGTGTGACTAAGTGCTAGTCATGAGGTCTTGTATTACGAAATGAGTAAAGAGACTTGCCGGTAACGAGGTTGAACTAGGTCTGGAGATACCGACAATCGAATCTCGGGCAAGTAACCTACCGAAGAACAAAGGGAACATCATACGGGATTAACTGAATCCTTGACATAGAGGTTCGACCGATAAAGATCTTCGTAGAATATGTAGGAACCAATATGGGCATCTAGGTCACGCTATTGGTTATTGACCGTAGAGGTGTCTCGGTCATGTCTACATAGTTCTCGAACCCGCGGGGTCTGCACACTTAAGGTTCGGTGACATTTCGGTAGTGCAGAGTTATGTATGGTGGTGACCGAAGGTTGTTCGGAGTCACGGATGAGATCCCAGACGTCATGAGGAGCTCCATAATGGTCCGAAGGTAAAGATTGATATATAGGAAGTCATGTTTTGATCGCCGGAAAAGTTTCGGGCTCATCGGTAGTGTACCGGGAGTGTCGGTAGTGTACCGGGAGACCATCGGGAGGGGTATTTTGACCCAAGAGGCTACATGGGCTGTGGGAGAGTAAATACCAGCCCTTAGTGGGCTGGTGGAAGTCCCACACAAGGCCCATGCGACTGGGAGAGAAAATCCCAAAGAGAAAAGGTGGGAAAAGGCAAAAATACCAAAATAAGGAGGAGTCCTAGTCCTACAAGGATTGGAGGAGGAATCCTCCTCTCCTCCTTGGTTCGGCCGAAGCCTAGATGGATTGGCCCTTGGGACAAGCCTCCTCCTCTCTTCCTCTTATATATACAAGAGGTTTTAGGGTTTTTGGGACTTGATTTTCAGCCACGTGCCACCCGTTCCTGTAGTGCATAGTTTCTCCTCTAGATCGGTTTTCTACGGTGCTTAGGCGAAGCCCTGCCAGAATTGCTCCACCACCATCGCCGCGGCGCCGTCACGCTGTCGGAGAACTCATCTATATCTCCGCTCCCTCTTGCTAGATTAAGAAGGGGGAGATCGTCATCAAGCTGTACGTGTGCTGAACGCGGAGGTGACGTCCGTTCGGTGCTTGATCAGGACGGATCGTCATTGGATCGCGGGACGCTCGGTGATTTGGATCGTGAAGACGTTCGACTACACCAACCGCGTTTCTTAACAATTCCCGCTTAGTGATATACAAGGGTACATAGCTCCACTCTCCCTCTCGTAGATGCTCATCACCATGGATAGATCTTGCGTGTGCGTAGGAATTTTTTTGTTTCCCATGCAACGTTCCCTCAACAGGTAGTTCTGCTTAGATGCAGACGGGACCTCACTGAGGTAGTAGACGGGGCACTGGACCGGCAGGGACTTGCCCTCCTCCGGTCACTCGACCACCAAGACGACGCTGATGACGCGAGTGGTCGCCGTGATGTAGGCGAGCAAGGGTTCCTTCTCGGTCGGTGCGGCCAGGACGGGCGCGTGGGTGAGAGCCTTCTTGAGGCCGCGGAAGGCCTCGTCCACCTCATCGGGCCAATCGAACATGCCTGGCTTCTTGGTGTGACTCGGCTCGACCAGAGCCGTCTTGCGAAGGAGCCCGTAGAGGGGCAAGGCTTTCTCCCCCAGCCAGCTGATAAACCGGCTGAGCGAGGCAAGGCAGCCAGTGAACTTCTAGACGTCGCGGAGCCGGGTCGGCTTAGGCATGCGCTCGATTGCGCTGATCTTCTCTAGGTTACCTTTGATGCCACGGGCGGACACGAAGAAACCCAGGAGCTGTCCGACGGGGATGCCGAAAATGCATTTCTCTGGGTTGAGCTTGATCTTGTACTCGCGCAGGTTCACGAAGGTCTCCCGGAGATCGTCGAGGAGGCTGAAGTGCTTCCTGGTTTTGACGACGATGTCGTCGACGTAGACATGGACGTTCCTGCCTATCTGAGGTAGGAGGCACTTCTGCATGCACCATTGGAAGGTGGCGCCTGCGTTCTTCAGGCCGAAGGACATGGTGATATAGTAGTAGGCCCTGAAGGGCGTGATGAAGGAGGTCTTGAGCCGGTCCTCCGGATCCAGCTTGATCTGGTGGTAGCTGGAGTACGCGTCCAGGAAGGACAGCAGGTCGCAGCCAACCATGGAGTCGACGACTTGATTGATCCGCAGTAGGGCGAACGGGTCCTTGGGGCATGCCTTGTTCAGGCTAGTGTAGTCGATGCACATGCGCCAGGTCTTGTTCTTCTTCAGCATCAGGACTGGGTTGGCCAGCTAGTCCGGGTGGAAAACTTCCATGATGAAGCCAGCTGCGAGCAGCCAGGCGATCTCTTCTCCTATAGTATGCCGCTTCTCCTAAGAGAAACGGCGTAGGGGATGCTTGACCGGCTTGTCGTCTGGCCGGATGTGTGGCTTGTTCTCGGCGAACTTCCTCGGAACACCCGGCATGTCCTTGGGGGACCACGCAAAGATGTCTCGGTTCTCACGGAAAAAGTCGACGAGCTCGCCTTCCTATTTGCTGTCGAGGCAGGAGCCGATGGTGACGCACTGAGCAGGGTTGGCCAGGTCGAGTGGGATTTGCTTGGTGTCCTTGGACGGCTGGAAGGAGGCCTCGTCGACAAACTACGATGGAGGAGTCAGCATGGCTGGTTGGCTGGCAGCAAGGGCCACGAGCCGGTCGAGCTGCCGCTTCTCCTCGCCTATTTCCAGGGCCTCGGCTAGCCGGCTGTCATCTCGAGCGCACTCAAGCGACATCTTGTAGTCACCTGTGATGGTGATGATTCCCTTGGGGGACGGCACCTTGAGTTTGAGGTAGGCGTAATAGGGGACCGCCATGAACTTGACGAGGGTCGGTTGGCCCAACAGCATGTGGTAGGGACTTGCCAGGTCCTCTACCTCGAATAGCACCGGCTCACGGAGGAAATGGCCGGGGCCGCCAAAGAGGACGTCACGCGTGATCTTGCCAACAGGGGAGCAGGACTTCCCAAGCAAGATGCCATGGAAAACCGTCCGTCTCGCCTGCAGGTCTTCTATCTTCAGCCCCAGCGTGTGCATCGTGTCGAGGTAAAGGATGTTGATGCTGCTGCCACCATCTATCAGCACCCGTGAGAAGCGGCAGGTGCGCTTCTCGGTGGCGATGGTGGGGTCGAGGACCGGGGCGTAGCTGCCGGGGCTCGGCATCACGGCGGGATGATCTGCCTAGCTCCAGGTGACCGGCTTCTCCGACCAGTGCATGAACTGGGGAGTTGCCGGCAGGGTGGCGTTCACCTCATGATGGAGCCGATGTTAAGCATGTTTGCTCGTCTCTTCACTGGTGAAGACGACATAGCAACCGTCCTGGTTGGGGAACTGGTCATGCAAGCAACCGTCGTTTTGGGCCGGAGCCAGAGCCGGCGCGGCAGCCAGGGACGCACCGGCGACGCGGGAGGAGCCGTAAGGCCGTCCCCCTGTCCAATCACTATGAGCAGATGCACTACCGGAGCATGTGTGTAGAGGGTTTGGCCCCTGAATGGTTCTTGCAGGGGAGGTCGAGCATTTGCTCGAAGGTGAGCTTCGGTTGCCAGGCAGCCTTGCCAGCGCACTGGCACTGGCTGGAAGAACCGGCAGCCGGTTCCTGCTCCTCGATGGTGGTGACCTACCGGCTCCCGTAGCGAGAGTCTGGCTGGTCATTCTTGCGCTTGTTGTTCTGCGGCTGCCGGTTGTCGGCAGCCGGCAAGGACGTTGCCAGTGTCGTTGTCGCCTTAGCGGGCAGGGTCATCTTGACCCAAATGGCGGAATCAGCCATGGCATACTTGTCCGCCTTGGTCATGAGCTTGGCGAGCGTAGCTGGCTTGGAGCACAGAAGCTTGTGCTTGAGAGGGGTGCCATCGCGACAGCCTTTGATGAAGTATTGTATGGCCTGCACCTCATGCACCCCCTCGCAAGAGTTGCGGAGCTCGGTCCATCGGGTCAGGTAGTCGCGGAGGGACTCATCTGGCCCCTGAACGCACATGGCTAGTTCATGAGGGCGGCCAGGACACTTGTAGGTGTCGGTGAAGTTGCGGCCAAGCTTCAAGCAAGAGGACATTACATTTTACCTTTTGTGAGAAATCACTTTGAGTCCATAGGAAAGCCAATACTATTAAAAGGGGGTAAGATACTGTTGGTGAAAAAAATGCTCATATGTGCACAAGTGATAGTCACCATCTACACCCACAAGCTCTTCCATAAAAGTCTGTCCAAAGCCAAATATCCAAAATTGGTGCAACCAACACTTTCCACTCGGTGCCACCGATTCTCGGCCTCAGACAGACTCAGCCAAACCCTAGGCCTTCGGTGCAACCAATTCCATTTCGGTGCCACCGAGTTTGGGTTGCCAACTTCCTGTTACGCAAATTCACAAAATCGGTCTGACCGAGTTTGTTGAATCGGCATCACCGAGTTTGGCAATCTGACAGTTGGTCACCTTATCGATGCAACCGAGTTGTATGTATCGGTCTCGCCGAGATTCAAAAAAAGTTGCTACCTTTGAGGCAAGTCGGTACCACCAATATTAACACACTGGTGTCACTGAGTCTGGCTTATTAGGTGTAACGGTTGGATTTTTGGAGATGCATATATATACCCCTCCACCACCAGTCACTCGTAAGAGAAGCACTCGGAATAGTTCCACACTCACACCTACTGGTTTTCTGAGAGAGAGCCACCTACTCATGTATTGAGATCATGCCATTCCATTCCAATTATATGAATATTGATCTCTAGCCTCCCCAAGTTGCTTTCCACCCAATCAATATTTTCCACCATAGCCAAATATGTGAGAGAGTGATTGTGTGTTGAGGAGTCTATCATCTTGAAGCACAAGAGCAAGGAGTTCATCGACATTATCGAGCCTATTACCTTTTGGAGGGTGGTGCCTCCTAGTTGGTTAGGTATCGCTTGGGAGCCTCCTACATCATGTTGTGGAGTGAACCAAGAAGTTTGTAAGGGCGAGGAGATCGCCCACTTCGTGAAGTCTACCCCGAGTTAGGCTAGTCCTCCGTGGATGTAAGCCATCATGGTATAGTCAAGGTTGCTTCTTCGTGGAACCCTCCGAGGGTAGATCCTTCCATGGACTCTCGTGACCGTTACCCTCCGTGGGTTGAAGACTCCATAAACATGGACGTACGATAGCACCACCTATCGGAACCACGAGAAAAATCATCGTGTCATCAAATTGCGTTTGATCTTCCTACCCTTCCTCTACTTACATGCTTGTCTTTACTTTCCGCTGCAATACTCGTAGACATGCATGTGTAGGGTGTACTTGACAGTGCTATAATATGCAAAACTTAAAGTTGGGGAAAAAGTAGATTTTTAATTGGTCAAGTAGTCTAATCACCCCCCCCCCTCTAGCACTACTTTTGATCCTATAGCGACGAGATCCGGCGGCTGGAGGCGTGCGCGCACCTGCCAGCGAGGCTCCTCATGATGCTAGCATCATCGATAGGGCGTGCTTGCGAGGAGACTAGTCGCCAACGTGGTCATTGGCAGGACAGAGGAGCGCATCGTGGGAAGCCTAGAGCATGACCGGAAGCTCATGGTCGTGGCATGGACATCACCTCTTGCAACAGTGGGGCTCACTGGAGCGGGCTGGAGCGAGGGCATGCTGGTAATGAGCCTTGCCGAAGCGCACTAGGGCGAGAACGCACTAGAGCCCATGGGGACAAGCACGGTAGGAGCTGCGGCGGCCGCACCATGATCGTCGTCCGCCGGGTCGGCGACTAGATCGATCAAAAGAGGGCTTGGCCAAGGCGAGCAAGGAGGGTAGGGATGGTCTGCGGTGGGACGGCACTCCGGTAGCAAGCTCACCGGCGGGAGGAGCTCTGACGGTCAAGTGCGCTGCAAGAATGGCAGCAATGGATGTGTTGCACACAACATGCTCGATAGAATGCACAAGAGGGTCCACAGTTGGGGCTTTTGTGTTAACTTAATGTTCCAGCAGACAACGTTAGATTTTGGTGCCACATCAGCCCTGACACTCGGCCCAGCATGTCATATTTTACATCAAACGACTCTCAGCCGAGATTTTTGTGTTTTGAGCAAACAAGTACTCAAGATCGGTGTTTTTGGCAAATTTTTATGAAAATGGTGGTTTTTTACACTCATGGACGCAATTGTGGTGGTTTTTGGCAATTTACTTGTTGTAAACAAAGGCGGACCGATGCCCCAGGCAGCCAGGGCCTCGGCCTGGGGCGTGGTGAAGAGTTTTTTTGTTACTGTAGCAAATTTTACACTGTAGCTTATTGTATAACGCTATAGCCAGGAAGCCTATCTGGGGCATCATCTTATTCTAGCTCCGCTATTGGTAAACTAAGAGATGTTTAAGGATAGTCAATTTTATGTCTGGTAAGAAGGATGATCTATGGATATCTTACCATTTGGTTTCCTCTTTTAATTAACAAATTAAACAAAATATGTATCTGATGGACAATTTGAAGTTGATCTTGTCATCTCATGTCACAGACAGATGCAAATATACTAGTTTGAAGAACGACATCTCGAGTCCAGCCTTGACATGGTCCATGAACTCAGGTCAGTCGTAGCTGCGGCCGGCGAGCGCGAGGGTCCGGCCTACTCCATACGCACCACCAGACCTTGCTCAGCCGATGTTGTACACCCGTTAACCATGAAGCTCTCGCTAGGATGGGCCTCGCTAGAAGGGGAAAAAAGGCGTTGGCCGGACTTGCTCAGGCGATGTCGTACACCACGTCGCCATCCTTTCTTAGAGCATCATCGCGATCCGAATAAAGCCGCTGTCAATGCCTTTTGTGTGTTCGTGAGGGGTGAGACAAGAAAAGATAATGTTTCGTCGGCTCGGGAGTGCATCATGCATGGGTGGTTGTCATCATCCACCATAATTTCGCAGCTCTCCTCAACCAGCTTTTGAGGGAATATTCCTTGGTATCTGGCTATCCTTAGCCATCCTTGCCAACAAACCAAACAAGGGGCATTCCCTCCAAAACTGGTTATCCCTATCCCTTGGATGGTTATCCGTTGAACCAAACGCCACCTTGGTCTCTCCTTCTAAAGTTAACTACAAATCTTATGTTTCGTTTTCTTAGCACGTGGGCTCAAAATAACCGCATATCAGATTGTAATTCTAATTTAAATATTACAATCCAACAAAAAAATAAATTAACTTAGTTCAGAAATCAACTAGCACATATGTTTTAGTTATCCCTTTTACTATGGTGCACAATCAAATCCTCCTTGAGTTGTTCAATGTCAAACTTGTTGATGCATTTGAACAAACTCATCAAACATGACCGGATTCTGATTTGAATGTCTCATAGGATCACCCATGTTCTCGAATTGAAGAGTTACGACAACATCTTCACCATCATCCTCCACGATCATGTTATGCATGATTACACAGCATATCATCACCTCCCACGAGGTCTCTATATCCCACTGTTTAGCAGATCCATGAACAACCACAAAACGGATCTAAAGCACTCCAAATGCTCTCTTCATATCATTTCTAACTGTTTCTTGTCTTTGCGCAAAGCGAGACTTCTTCTGACCAAATAGCTCTGAGATGGTCTAGACAAAGGTATCCTACGAAGGATAGATATTGTAAACTAGATAGTAGCCCATGTTTTATTCATGCCCACTCATAGTATAGTTGCAAGGATGAGCTTTTCCTTCAGTCAGCATAGCAAACAATAAAACTATTATAGGATATTAAATGATAAGAAGTGTTAGGAAGTGAAATAGAATGAAATAGAGCCACTTTGGGCTTCCCTATGAAATGAGGCATGGAACAGAGCCACTGAAGATATTATGGGAGTTACGAAAGATATCAAATAAAGCATGTCAAAATCAGATATCTTGTCATACAATTGCTTCAAAAATGATTGTGGACTTCTCAACATGGTCCTGATATTGCCCTTGTAAATATTTTAGATAGTTCTTCCATCTCTAATTCATGCAGACAAGAGATCCGAGCAAACTTGGCCACCCTCTTGCTTCGGACATTGCCAAGAGCCTCTCGATGTCTAGGACAATTAGTTCTCTCAAGTAACGAGGTTCAGACACCAAGAACACGGCAGTAGCAAATCTAACCATGGCGTCTCCTCATGTGCTCACAGTCATCCACATGTATTCGTCCCATGAATCACCAAGTGTTCCTACAAGCATCCACAATGCGGCCATGCACTTGTCATAACCAGAGAATCTCATCCTTCCAGCGACATCCTTCTCCAATATAAAGTAATAATCAAAGGACCAGATGCCATGGTAGAGGTGAGCGAAGACATTTTTCGCATCCGAAAGCACCAAAAAAATTCTCAAAAAATAGGGCAACGAGGGCAAAGTAATTGTTCATCAGCGTCAAATGACCATGTGCCTTGCTAGGATTGAGCACTCGATGACCCTTGATTGATCCCTTGAAATTGAGAACATGCCCGCTTGCTCCACGTTTACAAGGACCGCCTACATCATAGTCATTTCATCCATGTAGTACTCCACATCAACGAGTCATCTGACGACTCAATGTCGTTCTCGTATATATACTCCATGTCAAAATACATTGCTTCAAAGAAGGGACACATTTTAGAACATGCATTTCACCAAACACTTGTCGGGTGTTGTGACTACCATAAGGATGGATGGTACCTGTGCGGTGGCAGACCGGATGGGAGGTGTGGACCGGCGGTAGAGAACAAGCGACGTGGATGCTTGGTGTAGTGGTTGAGGTCACGAAGGTCGCGTAGTTCCAACAGGGGCTTGGCAGGGCGGCTGGTGTTGGGGATATAACCCCGCAATATGACCTGCCCTAGAGGCTTCGGGTCATGTTGCTGGCTCGTGAGCCGGCCCAAGGGTGAGCCGTAAGACTGGTGGCCCAGGAAGATAGGCGGCTCAAGGTGTGGGCCGTACGACGGCCCGGACGGAGAAGACCCGGGCGTGTAAGCCGTCTCAAAGACAGCTTGGACAAGAAGATAGAGAGAGAGACTCGGACATACAATAAGACTAGGTTAACAATTGTAACGACCCAGTGGTCCTGACCTCCTATATAAAGGCAGACCCGGGGCGACGTAGAGGACAGGTTATCGAGAACTAGGTCAAGCTTCTAGCTCTTTGTAATCGATACACAAGAAATACAAACACAAGCAGGACATAGGCTATTACCTCGACTTGAGGGGCCGAACCTGGGTAAATCCGTGTCTTTCATCCCGATCAACCCCTTTGAGTCCACCCCGTTAGCGATGGCCTCGAATCCAAGTCCGTTCACCCGGACATCTGCCGTGATAAATCCATGATAGTTGGTGCCCACCGTGGGGCTAGCGCTTGGTGATGTTGAGTTCTCAAAGGGCTCTCTCCCAGGGCTCGAGGGATACATGGTTGGAAGGATGAGCAAGAGTCACCGCGGCCGGCTCTACATCGACGCCGCCGGTTGGGGGCTTCACGCTGATTCTGTGGAGTATGGATTCCGGGTTCCGTTTAGCGGGATCCAGGTTTTCATTGGAAAGGTTGATGGATCTACACCCGGGCCGGAGATCTGCACCAACATCGTCGAGCCGGCTTGGCGTCTCCAATCTGCGAGTGGTGTGCGGCCTGCCCGTGCCCATCCAGGTCAAAAGCATGTTCTCGTGGGCTTCACTCAAGGTATGGACCTGGAAGCATCTGGGTCACAGGGAACTCTTGTTTGCACGGAAGATGAGTCCTCCAGTGGGGAGATAGAGTCAGTGTATCGACTCAGTAACGGTGGCCTTGGGGGCTACTACGACACCTATTCTGAGGTAGAGGGCTTTGATTCGGATGCTCCGAGACCCCCGGTTCATGCAGCGGTGTTCATGGCGGGATAGGCTCCAGCCGCCGGTGACACAGCTGCGGGAGCCGCCGCAGCGGGTGATAGCCCACCGCCGGCGGCTCAGGTTCTAGTGGAATTGATGGACGAGCTTACAGCTCTTATGGCCATGGAAGTAACACCGGATAATCAAGCAGCCCGGAATCTAGTGGTGGCACGGATCAAGGGCCGGATGGCAGAGGAACGACAAAGGATGGCTGAGCTGAAGATCCAAATGGAGGAAGAAGCGGAGCGTATCAAGGCAGATGCTTTCCATCTGGAGCTGGAACAAAGGTCAACAGCCGCGGTGCACCGGAGGAGGCATCAATCCCGTCTGCCAGAACATTACGAAGCAAGGAACTTGTTTAATACCCCTGGTGTGGGGCGGGTTGCGGGCACGCCGGAAAGCCGCCCAATGGAACGCCCGACAACTCATCCACCCTAGCATAACCAAACTTCACCTAGAGCTTTTCCGACACCGGCGGGTCATTACCCTAACCCAACCGAGAACATGGTGGCGGCGGCCACCCGGCTTGGGACGATTCCCATCCCAGATGAAGCACCCTTTGCGGAGGATGTGCGAAACGCCATTGGGTATTTACAGACGGCCATGGCCCAGCAAGAGAGATATGCTCACAGCCGGAGTCGGGTTCACTCTACCCCCCTCCCAGTCGAAGTTTCAACCAGCGCTACGAGTCGCCGGCGTGTTCCAGTAGTCATCCATGTCGGGGACCACCGGAGGACGAGCAGGCGGCTCTAGATGCACAAGCCCTCGCGGACCGGGCGAGGAACAGGCGAGAGGCGGAGATAGCGGCAACCGGTCCAGAGCCGACGCTTTCCGTCTCAATGGGAGTAGTTAGTACCAGAGCCATAGGGGTGCCATGTTTAACTCCGGCTCTGAGAAGTTAACGACTACCGAAAGATTTTATGGGGCCTCGAAAAGTTCTGAATTACACAACTGATCTACCCCCTGAGGCTTGGGTTGAGAGTTATGTGCTGGCCATGGAGATGCTGGACGTTAGTGAGGCGGTATGTGCA
The DNA here is from genome assembly GCA_022496015.1 of Hordeum marinum. Taxonomy (NCBI): domain Eukaryota; kingdom Viridiplantae; phylum Streptophyta; class Magnoliopsida; order Poales; family Poaceae; genus Hordeum; species Hordeum marinum. The sequence continues at coordinate 306,742,862 of CM039672.1, read as the reverse complement.
AAATATTTCATCATGATGCTTGAGGGTCCAGCTCGCACATGGTTGAAAGGTCTTCCGCCTAACACGATAAGTTCATGGGCGGAGCTGAGAGCGATGTTTATTAAGAATTTTCAGGGGACCTGTAAGCAGCCTATGACCATTGTAGACTTGGACCATTGTGTTCAACAGGAAAATGAGTCGGCCCATCATTGGGCCTGGCGGGTGTCGACCATTATTCACTCTTCAGAGCAGATCACGGCGGCTCAAGTGGTGCTTATCCTAGAAAAGAACTGTCATTTTGTTCCATTGAAACAAAAGCTCGGCCGGCTCAAGCACATGTGTCAGGATATGGGAGAGCTCATGACGGCCCTAACAAAGTATGCCGACTCAGATAACACCAAGGATCCAGGCTCGGATGATGAGAAAGCCAATCAAGGGAAGAAGAATAATCAAGGCAAAGGCTTTGTGAACAATGGGAATCGGAATAAACGGAAGAACGCTAATGGCGGGTCAGAGCTAGTAGCAAACATCAACACAGAACAGAACCATCCCAAGGGGAATGGAAAATTTAGGCCGTTTCACCAAAGGAACAGAGGTCCTTTCAATTTAGAAGAAGCGCTTAGGAAGCCTTGTCCGGAGCACAACACGCCTGATAAGCCGGCGTTACATGCATGGGGTGATTGCTTTATCATGCAGAGATTCAAAAACCATCATTCCCAACCACGCAATAACCAGGGCGGTGGCCTGCCTGGCAGCTCAGGGCACGGCGGATCAGGGGCTGGATTCGGCACCGGCGGTTTAGGAGCCGGGCATCCGGGTCAGAATAGCCAAGGGGGGTACCAACAGCATCCTGGCAACAACAGCAATAACAACAATCAGCAGCAGCAGCAGCGCAATCAATCCGGGTTTCAGAGTAACCCAAAGCAGCTCAGCTCTGGACAGTATCATGTGTTCACGACCGGTCACAGTAAACGAGACGAGAAGTTGCGGAGGCGAGCGGTTAATGCGGTTGCTCCGGCTCTCCCACAGTACTTACCATGGTCTGAGTATGACATAATGTGGAGCCGGGAGGATCACCCACCGCGAGTAGATGACCCGGGCCGGCTGGCTTTAGTTGTGGCCCCTCAGGTGAATGGCTATATGGTGAACAAGGTGCTCATGGACGGAGGCAGCAGTATCAACATCCTTTATTATGACACTTTCCGGCGGATGAAGTTGCTTGACAAAGACCTTAAACCTTCCTCCATCGTCTTTCATGGTGTGGTCCCGGGTAAGTCGGCATACCGGTGGGACGGATTTCTTTGGAAGTGGCTTTTGGCGATGAGTATAATTACAGGGTGGAGTCCTTGTGGTTTGAGGTGGTTAAAATCAAAAGTCCCTATAATGCACTGTTTGGGAGGCCGCCTTATGCCAAATTTATGGCCAGGTCTTGCTATGTTTATTTACAACTCAAAATGCCCGGCTAAAATGGTACAATTACCGTTCACGGTAATCAGAAAACGGCTCTCGAGTGTGAGGAAGGAGATGCGGCGTATGCAGAATCTAGTTGTGCCCAGGAGGAGCTGAAGTTCTACAAGGAGAACGTTGACCCGGAGGATTTGACCCCGCTGAAGAAGCCTACTACGGAAGTTGAGCCGCCACTCAAGTTTTAAGCGGATGATACCAAGGCAGTAGATTTCAATCCGGGTGACTCATCCAAGCAGTTCATCATTGGGGCTCACATAGATCCCAAATAGGAAAGCGCGCTCATCGAATTCATCCGTGAGAATCAGGACATCTTTGCATGGAAGCCTTCTGACATGCCGGGTGTACCGAGAGAGTTCGTTGAGCACAACCTTAATGTGGATCCGAAGTTTAAGCTGATTAAACAGTTTCTACGACGGTTCAACGAAGAGAGACGTAAAGCTATTGGGGAGGAAGTTGCCCGGCTCTTGGCTGTAGGCTTTATAGTGGAAGTTTTTCACTCGGAGTGGTTGGCTAACCCGGTGCTAGTGCTCAAAAATAATGGCACCTGGCGTATGTGTATAGATTACACGGACCTTAACAAGGCTTGCCCGGCTGACCCTTTTGCACTCCCTCGTATCGATCAGATTATTGATGCTATAGTCGGGTGTGAAAGTTTATGTTTCCTGGATGCATATTCAGGTTATCATCAGATCAAGATGGCAATGAAAGATCAGGAGAACATGGCGTTTATTACACCCTTTGGGGCGTTCTGCTACGTCTCCATGCCTTTCGGTCTCAAAAGTGCCCAGGCGACTTACCAACGATGTGTGCAGAACTGCCTTCACAGTCAGATTGGCCGAAATGTTCATGCTTACGTAGACGACATCGTGGTTAAATCCAGAAAGAAAGAAACTCCCCTAGAGGATCTGAAGGAAACTTTTGACAATCTCCGGGTCTACAAGATGATGCTTAACCCGACGAAGTGTGTTTTTGGTGTTCCAGCAGGAAAGCTTTTGGGTTTTTTGGTCTCTGAGCGGGGCATCGAGGCTAACCCAGATAAAATTAAGGCTATCACTTCTTTAGGAGAGCCGACGTGCATTAATGACGTTCAGCGCCTTGCAGGACGGATTGCTGTGTTGAGCCAGTTCATAAGCCGGCTTGGGGAGAATGCCATTCCCTTATACCAGATGATCAAGAAGACAAACAAGTTTAAGTGGAGCAAGGCAGTGGCTGAAGCACTTGAAGCTCTTAAAAAACAGTTGACTGAGCCGCCAGTGTTAGCCGCTCCGGTTGAGAAAGAGTCGTTGCTCCTTTATGTGGCGGCTAACAATAGAGCGGTCAGTGTAGCAATTGTGGTTGAGCGCAAGGAGGCAGGGAAGGAGTATCCTGTGCAAAGGCCGGTTTATTACATCAGTGAAGTTTTGGCAGAGTCTAAGCAGAGGTATCCGCATTGGCAGAAGCTGGTATACGGAGTTTTCATGGCTAACCGCAAGTTAAAACACTACTTTTTGGGGCACCAGATAACCGTGGTCAGTTTTGCCCCATTGGGAGATATCATTCAAAATAGAGAAGCCACAGGGAGGATTGCCAAGTGGGCCTTGGAGCTGGGTCCTCTTAACATCAAATATGTTCCTCGTACAGCAATAAAGTCTCAAGCTTTGGTGGATTTCATAAATGATTGGACAGAATGTCAAGCTCCCAAAGAGAAGCCGGATAACACATATTGGACTATACACTTTTATGGGTCCAAGCAGCTAGAGGGGTCCGGTGCAGGGGTTGTTCTCACCTCCCCGAAGGGTGACAAGTTTTGTTATGTGCTTCGGTTAATGTTTCCTTGTACTAATAATGCAGCTGAGTATCATGTAATGCTCCATGGTCTCAGAGTTGCTAAAGAGATGAACTTAAGCCGGGTCAGATGTTTAGGCGACTCAGATCTTGTGGCTCAGCAAGTTTCAGGTACTTGGGACTCCAAGGATCCGCGGATGGCGGCTTATCGACAGGCGGTTGATATCACTGCCGGTCACTTCAAGGGGTACCAGGTGGATCATATTGATTGTCGTAGGAATGAGGCGGCTGATGCCTTATCACGGTTAGGTTCTCAACGAAAGCCGGTACCACCTAATGTTTTTTTGGATGTATTGCATCATCCGACTGTCAAGGTACTCTCTGAGGAGGATCTGGCTATTCCTGACCCAGAGGCGGAATTGGTGGCGGCTCTGCATGCTATCCCAGACTGGACTATTCCTTATTTGGCGTATCTGACACGCGGCGAGTTGCCTCAGGAGCAGGATCTGGCCAGGAAGATCACCCGGCATTCTAAGTCTATGACGATTATCAATGGTGAGTTACATAAGTGTAGTGTGACGGGTGTCTCTCAGCGCTGCGTCTCACCGGAGGAGGGCCGGCAGATCTTGAGTGAAATTCATGCTGGCGACTGTGGACATCATGCTGGGTCAAAATCTTTAGTGGCCAAGGCTTTTCGACATGGGTTTTTCTGGTTGACGGCTCACAGGGATGCAGAAGACTTAGTCCGTAAGTGTGACGGCTGTCAGAAGTTTGGCCGGCGTGCTCACGTTCTGGCTCAAGTGTTGAGGATGATACCAATCACTTGGCCGTTTGCGGTCTGGGGGCTTGATATGGTAGGACCTTTCAAGAGATCCAAGGATAATAAAACACACCTTCTGGTGGTGATTGATAAATTTACTAAGTGGGTAGAGGCAGAGCCGGTCAGTAAATGTGACGTGGCTATAGCGGTTCAATTTATTAAGAAGCTGATCTATCGCTTTGGTTACCCACATAGTATCATTACGGACAATGGAACAAATCTATCCAAAGGAGCTATGAAAGCGTTCTGTGAGAAGGAGCATATCCGGCTTGATGTTTCAGCCATGGCACATCCACAGTATAATGGTCAGGCGGAGCGAGCCAATCAGGAAATTTTAAGAGGAGTCAAACCATGGCTCATGGTTCCTTTGAAGTGGACACCCGAATGTTGGGTTGAGGAGTTGCCTTCCGTCTTATGGAGCATCAGAACTACCCCTAATAGATCTACAGGTTTCACGCCTTTCTTCATGGTGTATGGTGCTGAGGCGGTTCTACCCAGCAATATCCGGCATGACTCGCCAAGGGTGGCGGCTTATGTTGAGACGGACAATGAGGTAGCATGCCAAGATGCGTTGGACGCCTTGGATGAAGCACGAGAGTTAGCAACAGCCAGATCGGCAATTTATCAACAAGACCTGCGACGCTATCATAGCCGCAGGGTGAAGACCCGGACGTTCCAGGAAGGTGACCTGGTGCTCCGGCTGATTCAAGACCAATCTGGAATGCATAAGTTATCTCCACCATGGGAGGGGCCTTTTGTGATCAGCAGAAACCTTAACAATGGGTCATTGATATCCGAGATGAGTCGGAAACCGCGGGTCAAGAGGCATTGCAGCCATGGAATATCGCGCATATGCGACCATACTTTACTTAACAGGCGTTGAAAGATGCTATCATTGTATATATCATGTTTACATGAGTAAAAGCTAGCATCACCACAAAGACTGGGGCCTCTGCTCTTATGTATATCTTTGTGCAATCAAGATGAAATTTTTCCGGCTCAAAAATTTGAGTTGAAGTGGTTTGTTCACCGTTAAAATGGTTGATCTATCATCCGGCATTATGCCCAATTAAGCACTGTTGCAAAGAGGCTTCTTGCCTTTGGGTATAGCTTACATCTCCTTTGCACAGCCAGCTGTTATTAAACTATTGCAAGGAGGCTTCTTGCCTTCGGGTATAGCTTACATCTCCCTTGCACAGTTGGCTTTATGCCCTATCAAGCACTATTGTAGGGAGGCTTCTTGCCTTTGGGTATAGCTTACATCTCCCCTGCACAGTCTGCTTTTACGCTGTTGTAAGGAGGCTTCTTGCCTTCGGGTATAGCTTACATCTCCTTTGCATAGCCGGCATTATGTCCAATTAAGCACTGTGGCAAAGAGGCTTCTTGCCTTCGGGTATAGCTTACATCTCCTTTGCACAGCCAGCTGTTATTAAACTGTTGCAAGGAGGCTTCTTGCCTTCGGGTATAGCTTACATCTCCCTTGCACAGTTGGCTTTATGCCTAGTTTGGGTACATTAAGCACTGTTGTTGATGGAGGCTTCTTACCTTTGGTATAGCTTACATGACCCTAAGACAACAGCGTGTACACCAAATTCCAGTTGCTTATCAACTGCGGCCATCGAAGGGGGCTTCTTACCGACGGGTATCGCTTATCTCACCCTAATGGCCAGCTTTATGCTACTTCCGGTTACTTATTAACCGTGGTTGTCGAAGGGGGCTTCTTACCAACGGGTTCGCTTATCTCACCCTAACAACCGGCATTTACGCCAAAACTCAGTTGGTTATCAACTGTAGCCGTTGAAAGAGGCTTCTTGCCTTCGGGTATAGCTTACATCTCCTTTCAAACAGCTGGCTTTATGCCGTCTCAGGCTAAGTATTAGCCACGGCTGTCGATGGAGGCTTCTTGCCTTGGGGTATAGCTTACATCTCCCATCGACAGCCGGCGTTCGCGCATACAACATTTGCTGTTAAAAGGAGGCTTCTTACCGTCAGGTATAGCTTACATTACCCTTCATACAGCCGGCTTTAGGCCGCTTCCGATTCATCAATAGCCGCAGTTGTCGATAGAGGCTTCTTACCATTAGGTATAGCTTACATTATCCTAAGACAACCGTCTCCTTAATGGATTCGTCCGACAAGAGCCGGAACCATGTTGCTTCAGTTGACAAAATTCAAGTTTTCAAAGATATTATCTGGCTCTAATCTTCTGGAGAAGGAATGACGTCTTCAAAGACAAACAACCCTCATCAGAAAAGCTCAAGGTATATTTATGCAAAGGAGCGATCAATCAATGGAGAGCCGGCAACACATCAAATTGAAACACGGAGAGACGGAAAGTATACACAAAGAGATGGAAATATATACAACCGGCACTATCTTTAGAACGACAGAGTCATCCTTAAGCTATTACAAAAATTGCTCTTAGAAAGAGCAAAGGCATTACCAAGTTTCAACCGCCCATGACGGGTCATTGCATGAGTCATCGCTCAGAAGGTTACAAAATGCAAAGTCAGACGGCCGGATCATCCTGCTCCGGCTCTTCTACTGGCTTCATCTGGAGAGTTTCCAAATCCCAGTTGCAGTCAGCCAGCGCGGCGAAGGACCCTTCCTCAAAAAAGGGAGACGTGTCGAGATCATTAGGAAAGAGTTCCTTACTGCGGGCGGGTGTTAGAGATTTCCACTCGTAGAGAGGCCCGCGGATCCTCTTATCCTTGCCATCATAAGCCGCCTGGTAGACATTTAAGTTGGCTTCATCTGCAAGTACAGACGCCAAGAAGCGAGAGTCCTTGACACACTCGATGTAGTCCGCCTCTGTGAATTCTGAGCCATCGTCTTTCTTCGATGGATAGCCATCCATCATTTCAACCGGCGTCAGCTCAGGGGCGAAGGCCAGAGCCCGGCTCAATCCGGCGACTGCTCCTTGACGAAAAGCTGATTTCTTCAGTTCTTCAATCTGTTTTGGCATGGTGGAGAAGAGTTCCAAGACCCCCTTCAGAGCAGTGGGGATCTTCTCCTTATATTGAACACTCTTGATCGTGAAGATGGCGCTGCAGTATAGTTGTTCCGCAAAGGTGTAGATGGCCTTCAGTGGCAGAAGGCTATCAGAAGCCAACTGTTGGCTCCTGGGACCTAGATAAGCCGGATAAAGCTAATGAGTCGCCAGTTTTTCAATAGCAATGTTAAAATACAAAGTAAAATAGAAGCTTACCAAATAGGGCGGCTAACATCTTCGCTATGTGCCGCTTTAGGCCTTGGAGTTCCTCCGCCACAGCTATAAGCCGCTGGTCGGCGTCGTCCGCCCGTTTGGTCAGAGCGGCCTTTTCAGATTCTGCCGTTTCTTTCAAAGAGGTAAGCTCAGCAGTGGCATTGGCCAGCTCCTCAGAGAGAAGCCAACACTTTTCGTCAGCAATGCTTCGGGCTTCTTGCTGAGCCGCCAAGTTGGCCTTCAAATCCGCCAATTGAGACCCGGCTTCGCTTAAAGCTTCCTGCAAAACATCAAAATACAGGATAAGCCGCCGAAGGAAAGATCATATCAAATGATGAGTGTTGACAACAAAGATTATGCAAGTCTCAAACAGATTGCAAGCAATATATTTGACACTTGGGGGCTAATGTATGTTTGATCTTTGAGTATGTAATGTAGTTCCGGTTCATCTTCTTCAAAGTTAATCCAGAACTTGGGGGCTACACTATGGCTCTTCAATTTATTTCTAATGGAAGCCCCGACTCAAACTTTGTTAAGTTTTGAGTCGGCCCTTGGGGGCTGCAGGCGATTCTTCAAGATATCTACACTAAAGATCCGACTCAACTTTATCAAGCTTGAGCCGGCCCTTGGGGGCTACGACTGGCGGTTTAAGTTATCTAAAGGAAGATCCGACTCAATTTTGGCAAATTAAGCCGACCCTAGGGGACAATGGCTATGAATTTTTTCTAACAGAAAGTTAAACAAAGACCCGGTTCAACGATTGAGTACATTGAACCGGCCCTTGGGGGCTAAGTAAGGGTATGGCAACAAGAAGAGTACCTCGTATTTTGTCTTCATTAAAGAGACCAGCCGAAGTTCCAGATCTCGGTTGGTGGTAACCCGATTTATATACCCGGCGTGGATCTCCTCGGCTGTCATCTTCTCGTACAAAGAGTCAAAGTTCAGCTTCTTCGAGGCCTCGACCGGCTCTGTATGCTTGGTCAGCACATGAGCCGGAGGAGTTTGATGACCAGACCCGGTGATAACAACATCTGGAGTTGCAGGGGTCTTGGCAGGAGTTGTCGGTTTTGAAAGAGCCCTTGGAGGGCTCTCCATGATGACATCGACAGCAGCCGGTTCTGTGGAGGCAGCTGGTGGATTTTCTTCTGCTTCAGCCTCCTCCGGTTGGTCGAGCTCCGGCTCTTGGATAACAGGGCCGGGGGAGGGCTTGTTGGTCTTGCGACGCTTGTCTTGAGCACTGCAAAATAGAAGGATCAGCAGTCGAAGATGTTGCTATCATATTAAGAGTCGGATGTCCGGATATCATAGTAAGGAATGCTTATAGAGGATTGATCTTGGGCGGTGGTAGAACTGACACCGAAGAGTCGCCGGAGGAAGGGGATTTCTAAAAAGAATAAAACAGATAGATGAGAAAGTGTCAAGTTTACAAAAGAAAGTCAAAGGAAAAGTAGAGACATAAACCTCTACGGGGCGTTTCTTTGGAGCCGGAGAATTTGGTAACCCAGACACGAGCTCAGTAGATTCGGTGCTTCGAGTCTGTCGACACTCTGCCTGCTGTTGCTTTTTCAAGAGAAAATTGGGAGCCAGGTAAGCAAGAGGGTGAGAAAGAGGAACTTTTCTGATAACCCGCCGCGGCTTTCGGGGGACGAAACATTCTGAGCCGGAAGAAACATAATTTACCTCAGGAGCATTGGCGCGACTGGTTTCCACTTCATCCTGCGAGTAAAACAAGCATTAATAAAGCAAAAAGGTAAAAGATCAAGCAAAGCAATTAAAGTATTACCTCTGAGCTGGATGATGGTGGCGGGTCAAACAAATTCTCTTGGGGGCATCTTTTTTAGCCCTCTTGGTCGCGCCCTTCTTCCTGGATTTCTTTGGAGGGGCAACATATTCCTTCTTCCAGAAGTCTGAGTCGGCCTATAGGAATGACCCAGAGAATGAATAGCAAATCAACAAAGTACAAGCAACTTCTAAGAGACGGATGGGAAGAGATTAACTTACATCGGGAGCCGGATTATTGACGCAGAAAGGCGCCATGTCGATGGCACTGCATGAGCGGGAGGCTTCGTGGACAAGGCTCCGGATGGTAGTGGTAATATCATCCTCTGTCAGTATTGACTTGCTGAAGCACAACAAGCTATCATATTTTCCTTCGTACTCTCACATAAGCCGACCTCTACGGCTTAAAGGCATGATCCGCCAGGAAATCCAGCAGCGGATCAAATCCAATCCTATTAAACCATTGGCCAGGAATGCTTTGATCTTGGCATGGAACGGCTCGTATCTGGCACGCTCCGAGGCTGAGAGCCGGCCGGGAAGCTCTGTGTCTGTCCTAAGCCGGGAGGGGCGGTAACCCGCCAATGAGTGCTCTTTCTCAGGAGAGGTCTCTTGGCAGTAGAACCACGTCTTATTCCAATCCTTTGGGTTACTCGGCATTGGAGTGGCAGGAAAGATGATGTCTCGGCGGCGTTGAATAGAAATGCCGCTCAGCTCCAGACTCGGACCACCCTTCATTTTAGTTTGGCGGTTGGCATAGAAGAACTCTCGAAATAACCCCACAGACGGCTTAGTTTGCAGATAAGCTTCGTAGAGAACTTGGAAGTTGCAGATGTTTGAGATGGAGTTGGGTGCTAAGTCTTGAGGATGCAGCTTGTAAAAATGAAGAACATCCCGGAAAAACTTAGAGCCGGGCGGCACGAACCCTCGCTCGATGTGATCAGTGAAGACTACTATCTCTCCTTTTGGGGGAGAAGGCCGGGTCTCTTTACCCGGAACCCGCCAATTTAGGACCTCTTTGGGAGGGAGAGTACCTGCTTCAACATAATCTGCTAAGAACTCCTCCTTAACGCAAGAACCAACCCAGTTGCATGAGTTGGACGCACGAGACATATTGGCGGCTTAAATACTGTGCAAGGTAAAGGGCGTGATGAGTCAAGCGCAAGCAAATATTTATGACGGCTTATAGGTTTAAGGGTTCTACGGATAATGTGGAAAGACCCGGTTGATGAGAGCCGGATAAGCTTAGCGACTCAACAAAGGAAAGGAAGATTGAAAATCGCCTAAGTCCTAAAAAACAGATTCCGCAAACTACTACTATGGCTACGGATCTACAAAAGCGGAGAAAAGGATTTAATCTTGACCTAGCGATGAACAGCGGAAGAAAAGAAAATGGACCGGAGCCATCGCGGTCCGCGCATTACGCGCGGGCGGCCCGCGCGGCGGCGAGGCGAGAACGCACTCTAAAGGCGCCAACGACGTCGAGATATACTCGCAGCGGTGGTGCCGGAGCCCGAGCGGCGGCGGCGGAGCCCCCGGTGAAACCCTACTACGGTGGTGGGCGATCTAAGAAGAAGGAGACCTCACCGGAGATGTCGCGGCGGAGGCGGAAGGTCTCTGGTACGAATCAGGGTGATGTAGCGGCCCGGTCGGTGTAGCTGCGAAGACGGCGCCGGACAACGAGGACACTGGAGCGGTGGCGACAGGAAGAAGAAGAAGAGGCGTGAGCGGGAAGAGTGAAAGGCTTCGACCCGCACGGGTCGTATTTAAAAGAGGGAATGAGGAAGGCGCGAAAATCCAGGCGACGACACCGTTTGACCGAGGCGGACGCCTCGATTCTCGGGATGACTATTTAATGAAAGATTCGGTGATACGTCAGCGGATCTCATGACGTCACGCCGGATCATTTCCGGGCGACTCGCGAAAATCAGAAAAGAAGGATGAAGTGAGCAAGCTCAATTCAACCTGGGGCCTAATGTTGGAGATATAACCCCGCAATATGACCCGCCCTGGAGGCTCCGGGTCATGTTGCTGGCTCATGAGCCGGCCCAAGGGTGAGCCGTAAGACTGGTGGCCCAGGAAGATAAGCGACTCAAGGTGTGGGCCATACGACGACCCGAACGGAGAAGACCCAGGCGTGTAAGCCGTCTCAAAGACAGCTTGGACAAGAAGATAGAGAGAGAGACTCGGACATACAATAAGACTAGGTTAACAATTATAACGACCCGGTGGTCCTGACCTCCTATATAAAGGCAGACCCGGGGCAACGTAGAGGACAGGTTATCGAGAAGTAGTTCAAGCTTCTAGCTCCTTGTAATCGATACACAAGTAATACAAACACAAGCAGGACGTGGGCTATTACCTCGACTTGAGGGGCCGAACCTGGGTAAATCCGTGTCTTTCGTCCCGATCAACCCCTTTGAGTCCACCCCGTTAGCGATGGCCTCAAATCCAAGTCCGTTCACCCGGACATCTGCTGTGATAAATCCACAACATCTAGGGTTCTAGAGCGACGACGTTAGCGAGATTGAAAGTGTATGCAGAGAAAAAGGAAAGCATGGAGACACAAGGTTCGGGCAGGGTGTTGGGTGGCCGGGGTGTTGGTAAAAGTAGTACTCACTTTGTTCGTTTTTATAAGACGTTATAGAATCTAGCTTTGAACTGTTTTGAATATTGTATAAACTTTCTAAAATGTCTTATAAAAGTGAACAGAGAGAGTACAAAAAACCCAGCCTACAATCAAGATCCAAGGATCACTATGAAGATGCATACAATGTTACATCAGATCATTAACTTGCAGTGGAAGCAGATTTGGTGTAGGTCGTTCTTGAATCCCTCAAACCATCACACGACGACCCCTCGAACAAAATATCAAAAGAATGATCTTTCTATGGATTGCACGCACACAAGCTTCACGATCTGACATCGCTTCCCCCATCCAGAACTTTGCATAGCCGGAGAACTAGTGGAGGGAGAAGAGAACCACACAGTGCTTCTCTACTATGAGCACTATAGAAAACTATATTATATCTAGAACAAGAGAGTCCCCTCCCCCTCGGAATCAAGGGACTTATGTGTCTCTAGACCCCCCTCACATATATATAGGTGGAGGGGAGGGGTTGGCTGACTTGGAAAGGGAGAAGGAGTCCTCCCACCGCTGGTTTGCTCCCCTTTAGCTTGTCCAACAAGCTATAGGGGTGACTACCCCTTATTGGGCCTTCTAGTCCTATGAGTTGCCCCCTAATGGGCTCTTGGCAATTCCCACAACCCTCCTATATTTATTTGAGGTCCTCCAGTATTTTTTCACCTATCCGGTATTACCCGGTTTTCTCTGAAACCCTTTGGTAACCCTAAACTCTCCCAAAACAATTTATTTTATTTCTGAATTTTTTCTGGTGATATTTTCTCATATTCCAGACTCCTATAAACTCAATAGACGATAATACCTTAAGCATGTGACCCTGTAGGTTTTGTGAAATATAGACATGAACGAAAACACCTTTCATTCAATAATTAATTGCGGAAACATGGACATCCATATTGACCCCTATACTCACACGAATGATATTCGAAGGGAACCTTTGGTTATCATATTTATTTATTTTGCTTCACGATACGTTACAAAGCCCTAGGCAAGATATATCAGATCCCCTGCGAGACAAACTCATGCTGACTATATCGATATCCTAGTTATCAATTTTGGTCTCTTCTTTCGTTCTCGTGTTTTGGCATCCCTGTGATCAATCACGTTATGTATGGCCACCCGATGATGGTTGCTGTTACATTGAGAGGGTCCTAAGAATATCTCTCCATCATGGGAGGACCAAACCCCAGTCTCGAGCTATCTAGTCTCCCTTCATATGTTTCTGAGGAACCCGTAAGTTGCCATTATGATCACCTTATTACGGATGATATAGAACAAACCCAAAGTGCATCATACGGTATGGAGTGACTCAATACTCTCATTGTCTCATAAATCATACATACATTAACTTCCTGTATTATGGACCACACACTTTTGACAATTTCATCTCTAAGTATAGCAAACAATTTGGGTTAATTCAACACAAGTGTTATACCAACATCGTGCTCTCAAATGTTGTTGGCATTATTGTCATGCCCATGATCAGGAAAACAGAACCATCAATCAACACTTGAGCTAGTCCTAGAGGCAAGACATGAATCTTCCTTTACCATTATAACTCTACACATACTCATGCATTTCTCTCTAAATCGCATATTCGAGAATCATGGAAGTTATAGCATAGAATATAAACAATTATTATAAACCTGGAAATTCATATTATTTCTACCATTTGCACTAGAGTTAGTAATGTAGTTTACATAATTTCTTTTACACCAATGACAATCCGGTGTTGTTCATGCTTTGCTCCTGGTATAGACTTCATCCCATATGATCAGACAAGTTCAGATCCGTGTGTATCTTTGCATATCTATGCATTTTTCATGCCTCCACAAAAGTTCATATTTTTTGTGGAACTAGCCTTGTATATATCGAATTACTAGTAGTACCTTTGATTCGGCTGCCCTAGTGGATAAATGAGGAATACATAAACAAAAACATCAATTGGACCCGAGAATGAGATTGCATGACTGAGTTATGGAGTCACTATTTATGATAGTGTTCCATTGACTAAAGTCTTCTTGAAACCATACCAAGTTCAAGAATGAACTATTTGATCCATTACTCTCCATTATTAGTACTAGAGAAACAATATACTTAACCGTTTGTTATAGAATTCGCTACAATAATGTTTTAGGAATATTCCAACTTACTATGACACCATTTAGTGTATTAGAGAAAATTAATTGAAATCAAAAATATTTTGGAGCACTAATGAAGACTACATCGATGCAACTGCTTAGAACGATCCTGCATTGATGTAACTATTTACAGCGATCTCTTCATTTTATTCGTATGCGAGAAACATGACATGTTTCTGACTTTAATACTTAATGATGGTTCACTGTTGTCTATGATCAACATCTTGATCACCTTTTGTTACTTACTCACAACTTACTTGCAGTACTGAACATATCTGGTTGCTTACATACCATCCCGCCCTTTGCTTCAGTGAAAGGTCGATTCTTAGTGCTAATGCTTCAGCTTCAAGGCATCGTTCAACGAATCAGTTTTCTAGTTACCCCCGACAATGAATTTCCCTCTAGCATCTCAAAGAACTGCACTAGTCGAACCCCTAAGTAAGTCTTTATCAAAAAATGCATCAACATTAAGCTTAACAAAGCTGGAAGGTGGCCGAGTCCAACCCCATTATTCTTGGTAGCATTATGGGAAAGAGCGATAACATAGTTTGCCACCAAGGCATGAATCCCCATAACAATCTAGATGTCCCAAGTAATCTCATCATGGACCAACTTATATCTTCTCCACCATAAGTATAAAGTGGTAATGGCGACCAACTCACAGACATTTAAACACACAAAATAGATAGATCCCGATTCGGCATATGAAATAAAAACTTAAGGACAACCTGACCAGCTAAATCAATTTCACAAGCTTTTTTAATTGCAACTTCCAGCCCCAACATTCTGCAAACTTCCTTAGCCTTTTGAGATTGAAATAAAAGATGCTTAGTGTCATCGGGTCCATTAGAACACTAAGGGGCATAGTGGTGATACTTTTAGATGTCTGTTAGATGGTGTAACACAATGGGGGAAGAGTGCATGCAACGATCACCAAATAAACTTTTTAATCTTGTCGGGATAATATAATTTCCAAATCTTACACCAAAAAGGATTCACAACGGTATTTTCGATACCATTAGTTCGTCTGATTTTTCTCCCATGTTGATCATCCCATTCCTCAGAAGAAGCTGATGAGCGAATAGTGTAATCCCATTCTTTAAGAAACTCCACGTTATGACGTCTGACATATTATGAAATGTTATGGCACGTTATGACGTCTGACATATTATGAAACGAGCACATGTGCATCATTTGGCCATAAAGTTTCTCTAACCATATCCTCATCCCAACCATCACTAAGGGATCAATAAGACTAGGCACCTGAGATGTTCCCCTTTAGGAATGATAACTCTTCTACTAACACAATTTGGATCCACCCATCTTTCTAAATATTACTCTCTCCGATCCAAAATAAATGTCACAATTTTAAACTAGTTTTAAACTGTGGTTAGTTCCAAGCTACGACACTTTTTATGGATTAGAGGTAATAAGAGCATATCTAGCAGACCCCTTAAAACCACAAACTGTAAAACTAGGATAAGGGTCAAAAATGCAATTTAAAGGTCCATTTTAGCTATGGCCGAACAGATACTGTAAAAATGATACAGAGCAGAGCTCCTTCCTCCAGCCCAGCCAGCGTCGCCCCTTCCCCCCAATCGTCCGGGCCAGTCATGCCGGTCGCGCCCCGCCGTCCACTGCACCGGGAGGATTCCGACGGCCAGGCTGAGGTCACGAGAGGCCACACGCGAGGTCAAGCTCATCCAATTTGAATCGGCAGCGATCAATTTCGGAGTCTAGCGGCTTTTTCCGATGTGCGGTGATGAATTCCGACGAGTTTTGGGCGTATTCTAGCAAATTTTGCGGCGGCGTGTTTGCTCCGACAAGGTTTGACCGGTATACAAGGCACTCTCGGTTCAGACTTTCATCCTTTAAATATAAGGGTCTCGGGTGTGAATTTTCGGCGCCCTTTGAAAATATTACGGGTTGAACCATTTTTACGGTATCTGTTCTTTATACTTTTATCGACTAAAACCTTAAAACACAAAAATTATAAGGGTTTGACCACTTTTAAGGGGTCCACTGGAGATGCACTAATAATATTTTGATCATTGCCACTCTTCATATATATAGCCATGCTTCAATGCATTGACTACAGCTATAATAGTTTTGCATATGCTTAGTCAAGTGAGGATTCCATTGGAGTAAGAGCAACTACAACCAGGAAACCCAAATGGACGCGCGATTTTTCCCTTTTTTGTCTGTTTGGATCGGTATGTTCGCCCCGTTTTTATTTGGGTTGGCCATGCGCCCAATGCGCCGACTCATTTTTTGTCCGCGCTATCGACTTGCGGCCATTTTTTGATCGTTTTGCTACATATGTATAAAATTTGACCCTAGATTAACATAGTTCAATAAAAAATATAAATATTGCATAGTTCAGAAACCACATAAATATCTCATAGTTTACAAGTCAAATAAATATGAAATTGTCTCAAATACATTTGAAAGAAAAGGTGATCGGTACATCTATTGGTTGCCAACATGAACCCACGTATGCTCAACCAAATCATTGCAGCTGCATGTGAGTTTCCTAATCACGCATTTGATAATGAAACTCGTTGAACTATCCAAATGTTTTCACTCCTCCATGCTTAGGCATAACATTGTCACCTTGGAACTGAAATCCTTAATCGTAGAGACGTTCCGGACGCTCATCCTCTGCGATCATGTTGAGCAGTCATCACCTCTCAAAGCTTCTAGGTACTCGAAGTTCTTGAAGGATACCGAACAATGCCCCATTGAGATTACAAAACACCAAAGGCACGCTTCACATCCTTCTTAGCATTCTCTTGCTCTTGGGAAAATCTCTTTCTCTTCTCTCCTATAGGGTTGGGGATTGTCTTGACAAGAGTAGTCCACTGTGGTGACCATTGATCTTAATATTGACCTCCGAGCAATTGCCATCTGCCATCTTAGAAAACACTGGTGAGCGCTGGAGCACATTGATATCGTTGTGAGATCTGGCCATGCCGAAGAAACACTGTTAAATCCAGAGATCTTGTAAAGCAACGGTTCAAGCCTAACAGTGCAAGGTCAAACATGGCCCTTATATTTCCCTTGCCAAGGGCGGTTTTTTTCCACTTCTATTGCATGCAATCTATGCTACCAAGCATCCCCAGGAACCCCCTGTTGGCATTCATCGCCAGCGACCGTGTTGTATCAACATCAGTTGGCTCTTTCAAGTACTCAAGGCAGGTGGACTCACTCATCCGGACACACTCATCAATGAGATCACCGGGAACTTCGTATGCAAGCATCTGAATGGAAGCAGTGCATTTCTGATAAGAGGAGAAGCCAATCTTTCCAAGGGCACCCGTCTTGCACTCGAAATTGTTATCGTGCCCCACCACCCCCTCCCGAATATGGTTGAACACATGCCTAGCCATACGGAAACGGCGTCGGAACATGTGATGTTTGAAGAGCGGGTTGGGGTTCTCAAAGTAGTCATTCCAGAGTAGGAAATGGCCACTCTCTCGATTGCGATTCAATGCCTGCATGTGCCCCGGTATCGAGCCCCTAAACAATGGCTGCTGCCTACTTAGGTGGTCATGGACGACCAATACAGCTTCCACGATCTCCTCCTCATTGGATGAAGAATCATCTGAATCGCAAAGAACGTTGTAGAAAAAGTACTCGTCGTCGGAATCCATTTGTACCTTGCGGGCAAACCTCGAACAGCTTGCGGGAGTCCTGGAAGAAGCCGGACGGTGAAGAGCCTCGCGCCCACCGAGATAAGGTAGCGGAACTGGATGGCGGCGCTGGGAGATGAGGCGTCCGGGAGGGTGACCTATCTATGAATGGATGGCTGGCGGCGGCGGCGGAACTGGGCCGTGGCGGCGGGAGATGGGGCAGCCGGGTGAGTCGGGGGCGAAGAGAGGAAAAGGAGACTGGCCTGTGTGCCACCGACTGGCAGGCCAGGGGAAGGAAAAGGCCGGGCGTCACACCCGTTCATCCCATATTCGCGCCGAGGCAAATACAATCCAAATTTGAGCCTGAAATGGGTTGTGGACAGACAAAAAACAAACACATGTCCATATGAATCGTCACATTGGATAAAATTTTATGTCCATAACAACTCAAATGGACACGTGAAGATGAAATGAATAGCCGGGTTGAAGTTGCTCTAACATAACATCCTCAAAACTTATCGAGTCGATCAATCAGGTGGCACCAAGCACCAACCAAGCAAATGTGCCAACAGTCCAACACCCTTTTGCACTTCCTCCGCCACGTCTCCTTCCCGCCGGACGCGCACCTCCTGCCGTCCGCCCTCAAGTCATGCCCCGCGCAGCCCCTCGCCCGCGCGCTCCACGCGGCTGCCGCGGTCTCCGGCCTTGCCGAGGATCCCTTCGTCGCCTCCTCGCTCCTCCACACCTACCTCCGCCTCGGAGCCACTGGCGACGCCCGCGGCGTGTTTGAAAGAATGCCGGATAAGAATGTCGTTAGCTGGAGCGCACTCATCTCGGGGTACTCTGCGCGAGGCGACGCCGAGGCTGCGTGGGGCCTTCTGGAGCGGATGCGGAGCGCCGGTGTTGAGCCGAATGTGATCACCTGGAATGGACTGGTTTCCGGGCTGAACCGGAGCGGCAGCGGCCTCGACGCTGTCAAGGCACTTGTGAGGATGCACGGGGAAGGGTTCTTGCCTGATGCCACCGGCGTCTCTTGTGCACTCTCTGCGGTTGGGGATGTGAAACTGGTCTCGATTGGCGAGCAGCTGCATGGATACGTGGTGAAGGCAGGGTGCAGGCCAGATCAACATGTGGTCACTGCGCTCATCGACATGTACGGCAAGTGTGGGCGTGCTGATGAGATTTCTCACGTGTTCCATGAGTCCAGCCACATGGATGTTGCTACCTGCAATGCTCTCGTTGCTGGGCTCTCTCGGAACGCCCAGGTCTCTGAGGCATTGCTTTTGTTCAGCGAGTTTGTTAGCCGAGGAGTCGAGTTGAATGTTGTGTCCTGGACCTCAATTGTTGCCTGCTGTGTGCAGAATGGGAAAGATTTGGAAGCGGTGGATCTTTTCAGGAAGATGCAGTCAAAAGGGATTGAGCCGAATTCAGTCACGATACCCTGCGTATTGCCAGCATTTGCCAATGTTGCTGCTCTTATGCATGGCCGGTCAGCACACTGTTTTTCTCTTAGGAAGGGATTTCTTCATGACGTTTACGTTGGCAGTGCGTTGGTGGACATGTATGCAAAGTGTGGCAAGGTCAGGGATGCGAGGACGATCTTCGATGCGATTCCGTTTAAAAATACGGTTTCGTGGAATGCGATGATTGGTGGCTATGCAATGCATGGGGAGGCTGCAAATGCTGTGCAGTTGTTCTGTTTGATGCAGAAGTGCAAACAGAAGCCCGACCTAGTCACATTCACCTGTGTGATTGGTGCCTGTGGCCAAGCTGGTCTGAAAGAGGAGGGGCGTCACTACTTCAATGAAATGCAGCATAGTCATGGGATTTCCCCTAGGATGGAGCATTATGCATGTATGGTTACCCTGTTAGGACGGGCTGGCAAGCTTGATGAGGCATACGATCTTATAAATGAGATGCCATTTGAGCCAGATGGTTGTATTTGGGGGTCCTTGCTGGGCTCCTGCAGAGTTTATGGAAATGTGTTCCTGGCTGAAGTCGCAGCAGAAAAGCTATTTGAACTAGAGCCAGAAAATACCGGCAACTATGTCCTGCTTTCCAACATTTATGCGTCTAAAAAAATGTGGGACGGGGTAAACAGAGTGAGGGATCAGATGAAGAATATGGGATTGAAGAAAGAAAAGGGTTGCAGTTGGATAGAGATCAAGAACAAGGTGCACATGTTGTTAGCTGGTGACAATTCACACCCCATGATGGCTGCAATGATGGAGAAACTAAAGCAGCTTACCGTTGAGATGAGCAGGCTGGGCTTTGCACCGAGCACAGATTTTGTCCTACATGATGTTGAAGAACAAGAAAAGGACGATATCCTTGCTGTGCACAGTGAAAAGCTGGCTGTTGCATTGGGCCTCATAAGCACAAGCCCAGGAACACCCCTCCGGGTGATAAAGAACCTCCGGATTTGTGGCGATTGCCACGAAGCAATGAAGTTCATATCATGTTTTGAGGGGAGGGAGATATCTGTTAGAGATACTAACAGGTTTCATCACTTCAAGGATGGGAAATGTTCTTGTGGGGATTACTGGTGATTTTGCCTGCCTTGACTTACTGTCTGATAACAACTTGGTGTAGAAGGTGAATGAGCATTGAAAAGTAAGAAACAGAATCCAACATGCGCACCTGTGCCTTATATGCAGAGCCAAAGAAAAAGTTCACTCTTGTGCTATGTGATGTCTCCAGTTGAAATTTCAGTTTTCTTAATACCATGTTGTTACTATTTTCGTCAGTATCAGTTTTATTACCTAACCATTCTGGTCTACAACACACCATTATCTGGTGTTGTCCAAAGGAGAACTTTATTTCAACTCTACACGCCACCATGGGCTTCACCTTGAGTTAGTTGTTTTATCTAGAGACTGATTGGTATCCAAGCAAGGTCTAATTTCCTAGTTCAGTTCTTAGTTATATATGGAATTTGTTTTTGTATAACCCTATGAATTTTGTAGTCGTTCAACCTGCAGATTCAGAAATACATTTGGTGTAGTACTTCCATTGGAGAGACTCAGTTGGAACTTGGAGTTGATATTAATTTTATAAATGGTTGAAATGATTAAATCCATGGAAGTGAGAGCTTTCGGAGGATGCATCAAATAGAAAAAGGTATTGTTTACATGCTTCTGTTTATACGTGACACTTGCTGAAGGAACTTAACGTACCTTATTTTAAGTTAATAGCATCATCAGTTGTCTGTTTTCATATTTTTAATATGACATGGTATTCACCAAATGAATGATCCAGTTTCCAGTTTTTTGTGCCTAGATTCTTCTAGTCGTTTGTGCACACCCAGTTAGTGCCGCTATGGGCATGCCATACTCTTGTGCATATACATGACCCAAAAAACCTTGCAGTAGGATACCATCTGCTTTGGGTTCTTTATTATCTCCGAGGGGTTTTTAGACACCGACAAATTCTTCAGCATAGCTTATCCTTCATTTCTTCATTCAGCTTTTATGGTTTGTATCTCTCTCCACATTTTTTAACTAGCTCATGCTTGCCAGATTCTATTGATATTCTCATTTTTGAGCTTCTATCACATATTTTTTCAGAAATTGTGGCGGGGTCTTTCATGATTTTGATGGATCATTCTACTATAGCAGGGTTCTTAAGTGGGATAAGATAATCATATTCACTACTGTTGACATGTAGATATATACTTTAAGGATTATACTGATCAAACAGCTTGTTTGTTTCTTCACTGATGCCATCAATCCAAACGGGAAATTTAAGCTTGACTTTGGAGAAGCGTTCAATACTATCAAGCACGACACGATCATCAGAGTCATGGAGCATATGGGCTTTGATGCGAGGTGGATTGAATGGATTAAATCCGTCCTCTCCACTCGTACTTCCTCTGTCCTGCTTAATGGTGTCCCGGGGAGGAAATTTCATTGCCACATGTGGTGTCTAGCACTCTAGCAGGGGAACCCTCTTCCCCCCTCGGCCGTTTATTCTCGTGGCTGACCTGCTTCAGGCTATCATCAATAAGGCTTGTCACCATAACCTGCTTCAGCTCCCCCTTCCAGGTACTAACATCATCTTCCCTATTGGGCAATACACAGATGATATGCTTTTAATCATGCAAGCATGTCCCACTAACTGCTTTGTCTCAAAAGCCTCCTTGAATCCTTTGGACAGTCCCCTGGTCTTTTGAGTTAATTTTCAGAAAACTTGCCTTCTTCCCATCCATGTTTTGGAGGAAAAATGCAGCAGTTAGCTGGCCTCTACGATTGCCGCATTGCCAATATCCCCTTCACCTATCTCAGGCTTCCTCTTGGTCTGAGCAAACCTAGAATCAGGGACTTTGATCTGATTCATAGGGTGGAGCGGCTCTTAACTTCTTGCCCCTCTTGTCTTTTGGTGGGAGAATCACAGTCACAAAAGCTGTCCTTAGTGCTCTTCCGCTTTTTATATATGCTCCCTCAAGTTGCCTGAAGGGGTTATTGACAGTATAGATAAAGCCAGGCGCATCTGCCTCTGCGGGGAGTCTTGACGATATTCTGAATATGTTCCGCCTCCCTCTTTCTTCTCAAGCTTTTGATGAATTTCTGATCCCAGAGTCATTCTTTAGAATCTTCAAAATGATCTTGCTGAGGATGACATTTGGAGTTACTCTTGGGGAAATGATGCTGCTCCATGAAAGCTTATGCCCAATACTTTATTTTTGAGGAACTGGCAGCATTGCATCCATATATATTAAGTAGGAGAAAACAACAAGTATCCATGCCTTACAACACGAGGGTGTTACAGAGCAGGGGAAAAGAAAAACAAGGAAAGAAAGCTTTAGTCTGGTTCTGGTTCTGGGGTATTTTCAGTGTCTCACATCCAATGTATGGAAAACGCCGGTTGAGAAATATCTTGCTTGATCAGATGAAGAACCTCCAGCTCAGGAAGGTGGCACGTCTGGAATACCGTGTGATTCCATCCCTTCCATATATTCCAGCAGGTGTATATGCCAGTGGTGATAAGCTCTGGATTCAAAGTGCATGTCAGGCCGTTCCACCAAGCTTCAGAGGAGGTTGTGTTCTGGGCGTTGAGGGTAAGAGCAGGGCAGTTAGTTCAGTTGGCAACCAACATCCAAATGGATCGCGAGAAGGAGCATCTCAGGATCAGATGGAAAGGAGTCATGTTCTCTTGATCGCATAGGTGGCAAAATTCGCTGTGCGGGATCCCCTGGATGGCGAGGTTGTTATTCATAAAAATCCTCCCGCGCAGCCAGAGCCACATGAAGTCGCATTTGCCTTCAACCTTACAGCGCCCAGGAACTGAGAGCGGTAGGCAGAGCTAGCCGAATAAACCTTTGAGGAGGTAAGATTCCAGCAGATAGAGTCGTCGATCTCCAGGTGCAACCAAAGAGCAGTGAATTGCCTTAGTTGCAAGGGAGACGTGATGCGCTGGAGGCCCGGCATCCATCTCTGGGAGTTGATTGCGGCAGCCACCGCGACGTTTTTCCTTCAACACAGAATGAAGAGGTTCGGTGCCAAATCCTTTGGGAGCAGCCGTTGAGCCACTGGTCATTCCAAAATAAAACCCTTGTGCCATTGCCAATGGAGATGGAAGTGGAGGCGCGGAACATAGCAAGATCATCCTTGTCATAGGGAATATGAGAGCCTAGCCACGGTCTCTGTCCGCCCATCCTTTCGAACCATTTCCATCAAAGTCCGAGCGCCCTGCCAAAACGTTTGATATCCATGACGCCCAGCCCGCCCATGTCTTTAGATTGACAGACAGTGTTCCGGTTAACCAGGGCCAAACTGCCAGCTGCGTCCGGCTTAGACCACCAGAGGAAGTTCCTGCACAGCTCCTCAATTTACTTAATGGCCCAAGAATCTAGCTTGAAGACCGTGATCGGGTAAGTTGGGATAGCAAACAACACTGAGTTCACCAACCCTAGTTGTCCATCACTGTTGAGAAGCTTTCCTTTCCACTTCTGCAGTTTTGCAGCTATTTTATCTAGGACGGTTGTATTTCAGCTCACGTGATGTTCCTGAAGTAAAGCGGTAGTCCAAAGTATTTCCATGGGAATTGCATGACAGAGACAGGAAAGGACCTTAGCAGTTGGGGGAGATCAATGTTGTTGCAACGAATTGTGAACCCACTCTTGTCCAGGTTGGCAACTAGCCCTGAAATGGCCCCGAACTGAAGCAACAATTGCTTGGTAACAAGAACATCTTCAGGCACGGGAGTGATAAACAGCGCTACATCATCCGCGTGAAGGCTCCTCAGGCGCAGATTTGACGGAGGGAGGTTGAGGGGAGCCAGAACTCCATCAGCATGAGGTTTCGCGAACATCCAGTGCGGGGGGGGGGGGGGGGGGGGCAATGACCGAAGTGAACAACATGGGAGACACATACAAGAACTCCATCAGTATGCCCAATACTTTTCTCACATACAAGCCTCTGCTCGTTTCAACTGGATTTGGTGCTCTAAATGTTCTGCAAGCTAAAGGGTTTTGCATGGCTCCTTCTCAATGAAAGATTAAACACGAGAGATGCTACAAAGAAAAACTTTCGGGTCACAGATAATCACAGTAATGAAGTCAACTCTGCTATATCTTCAGCTCAGATGAGATCCTCAAATCTAGTGACCGTATTTTAAAACTATCCCTTCAGTCAGGAATATTGGCACAAAACTGGCATCTCCCTCAGCCACAGCAGCATCATAGTTAACTCTGCTATATCTTCGGCTAAAGTTGCTTTTGCCAGACCATTCTTCATGGAGATATATCACAGCTGCCTGATTAGTAACAAATGAAAACAGAGATTGTTGGCAACATTTGTCCCTAGCATTTGCTCCACGTTTCAGATTCAAAAAAGGTTGTCTCCTCACCTTTAGGATGTCTTCAGAACAGCTGATTTGTCAGGTAGCCTTCATCGCTTATAACTAAATTAATGTTTGAGTACTCGTTACAGTAAGTTCTTAATACTATGGCTTTTCCATTTCCAATCGAAGTTGATTGGCTTGTTTGAGCATCTTATTAGAAAATTATTGTTAAACCGTCCATTTGTAACGTTTTATTTCCAGGAATCCATTTTATTGGCCATAGATTTTTTTTAGACTTCTACTCCCCATTGCCTAAAACTTTGTTGTTGGAACGGAGGGAGTATATGCCACTTTTACCTTATCCCGTTAGCAATGTAATTATCTTCAGATTCCTGGATATCTCTTGTGAAGCTTCCAAAAAGGCATTTTGGACATTTATTTTTGTGTGTGCATTGTTAACTTGCGCGACTGCACCAGACATGTCTTCTCGGTGCCTGGATTTCCCTTTTGTGTATTTCTTTGATCTGGGAAACGGCCTAAACTGTACTACACATGCTATCTCAATGTGCAACGTTTCTTGCTGATTTTCTCATTGGCTGGTCATTTTGTAACAGTAATATCATTAACCTTCCAGTCCGAGTTTCGGTGTTCAAATCTTGCCCAGGCAGAGCAGAGCACCCATGGAGGCACAGTAAGTGACAAGTGTTCCTCTCGATTTCGACAAAAGAAGTGGTGCTCTTAGTTTGCAATGCATCTCTCAGACAGAAGGTCAATTGTGCTGGCAACTTGAGGATTTCGAGTAGTGATATTTGATACAGTTATCTCATTTAATAAGTGTCCTATTTGTGTGATTGCATGTTTGCAATCGGGAACTGAAGGAGTAGTGCTAGCTAGGAGTAGTTGAGAAGAACAACAATGTCTTCATTTTGTAAACTATATGGATGCTTGTGCTTATAGTACTAACCAGCCAGGTTGGCTGAGTACAAGGAACGCGTGTTATTAGCTGAAGGAACCGCTATGCGGATTCAAGCCTTTGATGCGGCTTGCGTAAGAAGCATGTCAGGGAGAATCATGTCGAGACAACCCTGGCGTCGGCGAGGATCGGGCTCCGCACCACATGATCTTCAGACACCCAGCGCAGGCTCCCCTCGGCCAGCTGCCCGGCGTTGGCGTCGGCGTCGGCGTCGCCTCCCCTGCTGCTCACGGTCACCGTGAATGTTTTCTTCTCCATCGCCGACGTGAACTCCAGCGCCTCTGGCTCCACCTTCACCTTCAGCCACTTGGGCACGTCTAGGTGAGCGGTGTACGTCGACTTCGCTGGCCCCACGTTTGTCACCGTCCGCTTCGCCTCGAACGGCTTCTCGGAGAGCGGCACCAGTATCGCCGGATAGTTCAGCTGCGCCTCCGGGATGGACCCCACCGCCGCACACGTCAAGCTGCTGTTCCCCGTAATGGTCTTCATGGCCGCCTCGCCGAGCAGCGCGCAGATGTAGGCGCTGTAGTCGCCCACGCCGAGGTCGTAGACCAGGCCTGGGTCCACGGCCTTCGCCGCGTCCACGTGGCCAGCGCCGATCGAGTAGAAGCTCGCCTTCCGGTGCTCTTCGTCCATGATGGGGTGCCCCGCGTTGTCGGCGGTGCTGGACGTGGTCATGATGGCGGACTTGATCGCCGACGGCGACCAGTCCGGGTGCGCCTTCTTCACCAGCGCCACGATGCCGGTGACGTGCGGCGTGGCCATGGACGTGCCGGAGGCAACGTTGTAGCTGTACGACTCCTTGCCGTCGATAGGCACCATCGACGGCCACGCGGCAAGGATGTTGAGCCCCGGCGCCATGATGTCGGGCTTGAGCACGCCGGGGCTGGCCGCGTTCGGCCCGCGGGACGAGAAGGCGGCGACGATGGGCGCCGGCTTCACGTGAACAATCGAGCTGTTGAACAGTATCGTTGCGGTGTGGGCGGTCCCTGACGAGCCCACCCTGGCGTAGCCCATGATCTTGGCGCCGTCCGTCGCGGTCACCTGTGACATTGGGAGGTTATAATACTTCTCTACGACGATGGTGTACCCAAAGTCGGCTTCGTTGATGAACACCACTCCGGCGCCGCCGGCCGCCTGGACCGCCTCGATCGAGTTCAGTGGAGGCAGCGGCGTCTCCGTGTCGCACACGACCACCTTGCCGGTGATGTTGACGCCGTCGAAGTAGTCGCAGTAGCTGGTGCCCTGAGGGTAGTAGAGAGGGTACGCCTTGGAGCTGAAGCGCTTGTCCTGCGTCAGGGACTCGCCGTTGAACGCTTCCCCGTTGCCGAGCTGCACGGTGGCTCGGTAGCTCCGGTCAACCGACCCGGCCCCCACGGTCAATATCCATGGCGCCTCATTTGACAATGTGGAGGGCGTCGGGCCGCTGTTGCCGCCGGCGCACACCACGAGGACGCCATTGGACATCACCCCGAACGCGCCGATCGCGATCAGGTCCTTGTCCAACGGTATGGAGGGGCCGCCGAGGGAGAGCGAGAGCACGTCGACGCCGTCCTTCACTGCCGCGTCCATCCCGGCCAGTATGTCGGACTCGAAGCATCCTTCGCCATCGCATACCTTGTACATGGCCAGGTGTGCGCCAGGCGCGATCCCAGCGGCGGTGCCGCTGCCAAGGCCGAACGCCGAGACACCGTCCACGAAGTGGCCGGCCGCGGTGCCTGCCGTGTGCGTCCCGTGCCCGACGGCGTCGGTGGTGTCGTTGCCTCCCATGAGCGACACCAGGCCGACGAGCTTGTTGTTGCACCGCACGGGCGGCTGGCACTTGCCCTTCCACTTGGCAGGCGGCGGCTGCATGCCGTCGTCTCCAAACGAAGGGTGTGAGGCCGCGATGCCGGTGTCGAGCAACCCGACGACCACGCCCTCGCCGTAGTTTGTCGCGTTCCAAACGCCTTGCTTGGCGTACAGGCCGAGGAACCCCGGCGTGCGCGTCGTCATGAGCGGCACCCTCCGCTCCGGGAACGCGCGCACGAACCCGCGCTTCCTGGACACCGCTGCGAGCTCGTCCTCCGTTAGCTTTGCGGCGAAGCCGGAAAACACGCCCGTGTACGAGTGGCGAATGGTCGGTGGGTGGCCGCCGGCCATCCTGCCAGGGCGCGACCCCCGCCGCAGGAACGACTCGTGCCATCTCCGGTGCGCGGCTTCGTCGTCGTGGTGCGCGTGAGACGGAGGCTCGACGAGCACTACGTAAGTTCGAGCGGCGCCATTGTTGAGGCTGGTACTCTGGCTCGCTGTCGCACCGCCGGTGACGATGCTCAGCGTGGGTTTCGAGCTCAAGACGAAGACGAGAACGCACGCGAGGAGTAGTGCTGTCAGGTGAGCCATGTCATCTATCAATCTACGAGAGCATGCAAGCATGGGCATGAAGAACATTTGGCGCAACCGCTGCTTATATACATTCTCAAACCGTGCTTCAGTTTGGCCACTCTGTATTCCTACATGACTGAACAAGGCATCCATGCATGATCCCACCAAAGAGGCAGTGCAATGTGGATCTCCTTGGAAACAGGGACATGCAGGATGTGTTGCTTTCTGGACTCCTAAATGAAACTGCATCTGTTTTTGTTTTGTTTTGCTTGCATGTTTTGTGTGACGCGCCAATTCTGATCCTCCATTTCCGGCGGAGCATTGCTTCAGCATCTCAACATATGTTTCTTGTTTGCTTACCATTTTTGTTGGAAAACTTCCAATCTGTTCAACAAATATTAGCGTACGTGCAAAAAACAGATGCTTATAAGAATAAGGCATGTGTGCTTGCATAGGAATAAGTCTTAGCACAATACACACGTAGGAATAATTTTTGTTACTTTTTTTGTGTGCCTGACGTGTGTATTGTGTTCGGAAAAAAAGAGTAACAAAAATTGCATCAATATCTGTAGACCACTTAGCGATGACTACAAGCACTGAAGCGAGCAAAGAGGAACCATCATCATCGTCTCCCTCACCACAACAAGCAAACCTTGTTGTAGTAGACAGTCAGAAAACTAAGACTTCAAATTACCAACGCATCAGAACAACAATCACCGCTGACAAAGAGAATCCGATTCCATGTTCAAGGAGCCATCGTCATCACGCTTTCCCGAGCAGTATACAAACCCTAAATAGACTAAAAAAGCATAAAAATAAAGCATGAGCCCTCCTAACGGTAAGGCTTGGGATCCACCATGTCTCCATAGTCCCAAGAACACAGGAAACAAGGCAGATCAACGGTACTATCATGAGGCGAAGAAACCCTAGATGCCTCGGAGCCTTTCTTTCTTTCTCGGGAAGAAAGAAAATGCAAGCAATTACCATGGTGAAAAAATATATATGAATTTTTGACCTTTGTGAAGGTGAAATCGTCCACCTTCATTTTGGTTGAATACTCACGATAAATGTAGAGCAATATTTGCGAATTCTTTGGATACATCATATCTTTATCTGTGTCTATACCAATATGAAATTATCAGTCATGTTTGAGTCA
This sequence comes from Hordeum marinum, assembly GCA_022496015.1. Taxonomy (NCBI): domain Eukaryota; kingdom Viridiplantae; phylum Streptophyta; class Magnoliopsida; order Poales; family Poaceae; genus Hordeum; species Hordeum marinum. The sequence goes on along the minus strand of CM039672.1, from coordinate 306,714,161 downwards.
ACTTATCCTCACACTTCGAAATATATTAGCCAAAGGATATGTATGAAGTGAAAATTACAGGAAATTTCAGTCTTAAATTAGTCTTCCATTGGCCCCTGCATTTGTTGCAGCTGCCCTGCGCCCCCATCGTGCTCTGGCGCCACTCCTGTGTATCTGCACTAGAGCTGCTTTTCGAACCCATTGTAGAATACGAGTCAATAGTTATGCAAGATATGGTCATTTTGTATTTCTAATCCTTTGTTTACTCATGATGATGGTCTGGTCCAAGAGCCTTTAATTAACCTCTTTGATGCACTAAAGTAGATGATGCCATGAATGCAAAGCTATGTAGTGAATTTTCAGAAAAGAAAATTTCTGATAGTATGTTTCAAATTGGACCATTGAAGGCACCTGGAATGGATGGATTCGCAACATGTTTTTAAGAGAAAATGGGCTGTTTTAAAGAGCGATATTCTTCAAACTGTGCTGGAGTTCTTCAAGATGTCGTCATTGTTCTCATTCCCAAAGTGCAAAATCCACAACGGGTGACAAACTTTTGTCCCGTTGGTCTATGCGATATGGTATATAAAATTATGGCAAGTGATTGGTTAATATATTAAGACGCAAAAAACATATTAAGACCATTACTAGATGATATTGTTTAACCCGCAAAAAAAACTAGATGATACTGTTTCTTCGGTTCAGAGTGCCTTTGTTCCAGGACGGCTTATCACTGAGAATGCCCTCCTAGCTTTTGAGTGCTTGCATTACATCCATCATGAACAAAGCTTGGAGAATAGGTTTTGTGCCTACAAAGTGGATTTGTCAAAGGCTTATGATCGAGTGGACTGGGATTTCCCGAGGCAAGCATGAAAAAGTTAGGCTTCGCTCACCAGTGGGTAAAGTGGATCATCACATGTGTTACCTTAGTAAGATATTCGGTTAAATTCAATGGATCCATCTTGGATTCGTTTACACCGAAGCGCGGACTTTGGCAAGGTGATCCTTTGTCCCCCTATTGTTCTTATTTGTTGCTGACGAGATGTCTCCTCTCTTGAGAAATGGTGTAGAGGAGGGGGCCTTTGATCCAGTCAAGATCTGTAGAAGGGCTTTGGGGATTTCGCACCTCTTGTTCGATGATGACACCATGCTTCTATCAAAGCTAATCCAGTTTAGGAAAATTACATTAAAGGTGTCACTGTGAGTTATGCACAAGCAACGGGTCGGCACATGAACCCCCAAAAGTGCTCTATACAATTTGGAGATAGTTGTCTAGTACACGTCCAACAAGAGGTTGGGGAGGTGTTCGATATTGTTGGTGAAGGCTTTGAGACAAAGTATCTTGGACTACCAAGCCCGGATGGCCAAATGCATCATAGGAAATTTCAAAAGTTGCAAGAGACTCTCACTAAAAGAATTGTACAATTGGGAGATACTTTATCTCAGGCCAGTAAGGAAGCAATGATAAAAACAATGGCACAAGCGATACCGATGTACATTATGGGGGTATTTAAATTAAGATTCTCGGTATGCAATGATGTTGCACGGGTGATACGTAATTTTTGGTGGTTTCAAAGCATGGTAAAAGGAAAACACATTAGATGTCATTATTGAGCCAAAGTGCAAAGGATGCCTGGGGTTTCACGACTTCCAGTTATTTAACCAATCCTTGCTGGCCCGACAAGCTTGGAGGTTGCTAACTAGGCCGGATTTCTTGTATGCACAGATTCTTAAAGAAAAATACCACCTTAATGGTGCACCGAGGATACTGTATTTGAGCTAATGCTTCCTCGACATGGCATGCGATCCAATCCAATACGGACTTGACCTTCTTAAGAAGGGCCTCGTTTAGCGTGTTGGGAATGGTGAAAGTATTAAGATATGGAGGGATCCATGGCTCCCTCGACCAACATCCTATAGGCTACTTACATCTCAGGGTAACTGTCGCCTCCGAAGGGTGTTTGAGCTTCTAGTTGAGTTCGGTAGGCGGAACATCGAGCTTCTCCATCACCACTTTAGTCCTATGAACTTAGCGACCATACTTCTGATCAAGCCGTCGCCTCGCTGCCTTGACTACATCCTTTCTTGGTATCTAGAACCTAAAGGGAACTTCACCGTATGCATCACATACTGCCTCACTCATGATGAGCTAACTCGCATGTCTACCTGCTCCATGAGCATCAGATGGTACATCTGTTGTCTAGGAAAACTATGGGGGTGCTCTGCCCCTCCCAAGGTACGTGCCTTTGCATGACGACTCATCACAAATTCTTTGGGTACAATGGAGAACAAAGCAAAGGGGAACATAGAGGATTATGATATATGTAGAATGAGTGGGGTGGATCGCGAGGACTCTTTCCAAACTTTTTGCAGATGCCCTATGGTGGTAGGACTTTGGAGGGCAATGAGCGAGCACCGGAAAGATGCCACGCTTGGAGCAGATCAAGAACACTCGGACAGATTGGCTCCTACAACTGCTACTACAATGTTCTAGAGAGGAGCGGTGCTAGTCCCGATGACGCTCCTGAGGTCATGGAATGTACGCAACAAAGTGAACCATGAAAAGCCAACACCTTCGGTTGCCGCTTCACGATGCTACCTTAACGGCTACATCATCTCCTTGTTGTGCATCAAGCAGCACCCAAAAGCTAACATGGAAAAATAGGAAATGGTATTGATTGAGGGCGACGACATACACAAGCGAGTGACCAACACGACGAGCCCCATTCCTGCCAAACCAAGTAACAAGTGGTGCCGTCCACAAGCAGGATGGAACAAGCTAAACGTCAATGGCTCTTTCAGGGAGGAGGACGGTACGACTGGCACATGTATGATTCTCCAAGCCAATGCATGCACCATTGTCTATACCTCATGTCGGTTCCAACTGACATGCTCAGGCGCCCTGGAAGTGAAAACTGCGGCATGCGTTGAAGGTATTTCTCTTGACTTTTTTGCGAGTGATATTTCTCTTGCCCTGATATTTCTCTTGCCCTGGAGTGGAGCATTGAACCTTTTTTTTGAAACGGAGGCAAAAGATTTGCCTCATCTCATTAATTAAGAAGAAGAGAATATGAATTGTCAGTTACATGGCCACACATGACGAAATGGAAAGGTCGGGCTGACTACTCTCCTGGATTAAAACTCCCTAGATTCTTAGCTCCTGCTCTGACCCATAGTTGTGCCTCTTTAATGATGGATGTAAATACGTGGGTGGGCAAGGATGCTTTGTTTTGAAATATCCTTGCATTCCTCTCATTCCAAATTGCCCAACAGATTAACATCTTCAGAGAGGTTAGAGCCTTCATGTTTGCACCATTGGGAGAGTCCGTTAGCATCCCACCACTTCTCAATAGATGGAAGGCCGGTCCATGTAATCGTCTGCGATTGTATCCCCATCCACTCATTGATCAAATTCCAAATCCCGACCGAGTAGCAGCATTTAAAACTGAGGTGCGCAGCAGATTCTGGTTCTCTTTTACAAAGCTGACAAAGGCTGCAATTTGGCCAGCCCCAACGGGCTAGTCTACCTGCCATCCAAACCCTTTCTTGGAGAATGAGCCATGAAAAGAATCTAATTTTAGGTGGCGCCCAAACATTCCAAACCATCCTAGGCATGTCTCACTTTATCAGTCCAGCGAATTACATTCTGTATGCCATGGCAGTAGAGTAGCATCCATCTACCGCAAATTTACATTGAATGGCATCCTCTGTGCCTATCGCGAGTTGTACCTCCTGAACCTTGCTCCAAAGGTTGACGAATTGTTGTAGATGGTCCACGAAGAGGTCACCCTGCATGTCGATGTGGCGGATCCAGTCATTGTTTGTCAGGGCCTTTGCCACACATACCTTCTTGCGCTTAGAAAGGGCGAAAATACCTGGAGCCATGTTCTTTGCCTTTTTCCCTTGTAGCCCAGGCGCGAACCAGAAACTCGCATTTATGCCATCTCCCAAGGTAACAGACGTCACAGAGTAAAACAGGTCCATGTCATCATCATCACAACGGGTGTCAAAGCCAACCCAAGCTCTCTGGGTGTCCACCCATTGAAACCATAGCCGTCAAAGCCTAAGATCTCTCAAGAACTTACCAAGGTCGAGGATTCCCAATCCGCCCAAGTTTAAAGGTCTGCAAACAAGCTTCCAGTTGACCTGCACTAACCTCCAGACACCTTATTTGCGCCAGCCCATAGAAAGGCCCTTTGAATCTTAATTATATCCTCTGTGGTCCCAACTGGAATGTCAAGTGTGGTCAGGAAGTGGGTGACCTGGGAGGATAACACAAATTTAACCAAAGTGGATCGCCCAACAATGTTAATGTTTTTGCCTTGCCAAGGGGGAAGTTTCTCGGCCACCTTGTCCACCAAGAATTTACAATCATATTTCGTGAGGCTATGGATGGAAAGAGGGAGGCATAGATAGCGCAGCAGGAATCCAGTTTGGATGGCAGGGAAGCTTTGGAGGATATCATCTAGATCGATGTTTGCATAATGGATAGGCGCCACAATACTCTTCAGAGGGTTGGTGATACGTCTCCAATGTATCTATATTTTTTGCTTGTTCCATGTTGTTATATTATCAATCTTGGATGTTTTACAATCATTTTATAGCAACTTTATATCATTTTTTGGGACTAACCTATTGACATAGTGCCAAAGTGTCAGTTGTTGTTTTTGCTTGTTTTTTACTTCTTAGAAAATCAATACAAATGAAGCCCAAATGCTATGGGAATTTTTGGAGAATTTTTATGGACCAGAAGAGCCAAGATGGGCCAACAAGCACCAAAGAGGGGATCCAGGGTGGCCACCCTCCACCAAGGCATGCTAGAGGCCCCTGGCGCTGCCTGGTAGAGGGTGGGCACCTCGAGAGTCCCCTCAACCGACTATCAAGCCTATAAATTCCTAGAAAACTAGAAAACCTTAGAGGAGTCAAAGAAACACAATTCCAGCCGCCGCAAGTTCTAGAACCTCGAGATCCAATCTAACACCATCACAGAGGGGTTCATCTTCATCGTGGACTTCCAAAGCGCATACCATGCCATTCTTGGTCGACAAGCTTATGCTCATTTCATGGCCGTCCATGTTACGTGTATCTCAAACTGAAAATGCCTGGTCCTAAGGGTTTGATCATAGTCACTAGCAATCGACAAAGGGCTGAGGAGTGCCTCCAGCAGGGCTCCAAAATTGCCAATCATCAGATGGCCATGGTCGAGCTAGAAGAATACAAGAAGAGCTCTAACCCTGCTGATTTGCTGCGTGCTAAGAAGCCTGCTTCTGTGTCAGCTTTTCAGTCGGCAAGGGAAGTGAAAAAGGTGCACATTCACCCGACAAATTTGACTTCTGCCCCGACCAACATATCATCAACAGTCAACAACAAATAGGAAGCCGAGATCATCTAGTTCCTCCGTGAGAACTGGGATATCTTTGCATGGCAGCCTGTTGACATGCCAGGGGTTCCCAGGGAGCTGGCTGAGCACCGACTGTGAGTTGATCCAAAAGCCAAACCGGTGAAAGAACATTTGCATCGGTCAACGGCAAAGAAGCATAAAGCAATCGGCGAAGAAGTAGCCCGTCTCTTACATGCCAAGTTCATTCGGGAGATTTACCACTCCGAGTGGCTCTCAAATGTTGTCATGGTCCCCAAGAAGGACAAGTCACTCTGCATGTGTATTGACTTCAAGCATATCAACCGGGTCTGCTCGAAGGATCATTTCCCGCTCCCTCGCGTCGATCAGATTGTTGACTCAATTGTGGGGTGTGAGCGTTTATCGTTTCTAGATGCATAATCCGGTTACCATCAGATCCGTCTGTTTGGTCCGGATGAAATAAAAACAGCCTTCATTACCCCATTCAGGTGTTTTTGCTACATCACCATGCCATTTGGTTTGAAGAATGCCGGCGCTACTTTAATGCGCATGATTCAGAAGCGTTTACTCGACCAGATTCCTCGGAATGTTGAGGCGTACATGGACGATATTGTTGTCGAGCCCCGCAAAGGTTCCGACCTGCTGGCTGACTTGGCTGAGACGTTCGCCAATCTGAGGAGGTATGGTATCAAGATGAATCTGGCTAAGTGTACTTTCGGTGTCCCTGGTGGCAAGTTACTCAGTTTTCTCGTTCCCAAATGAGGGATCGATGTCAACCCTAAGAAAATCAATGCCATTACCCGAATGAAGAGTCCCATGCAAGTGCACGATGTTCAGAAGCTAACAGGTTGCTTGGCAGCATTGAGTCGATTCATTTCTCGTCTCGGTGAGAAGGCATTACCTTTATACAAACTGATGCAGAAATCTGACACGTTTGAGTGGACTCCAGAAGCTGAAGCAGCGTTTGTCGAGCTCAAAGCCCTGCTTTCCACCCAGCCGATGCTTGCTGCTCCGCGCAGCAAAGAGCCTCTGCTCCTGTACATCGCGGTTACTAATTAGGTCGTCAGTACGGTTTTGACTGTCGAGAGGGAAAAGGAAGGCAAGGCCTACAAAGTACAACACCCATTCTACTACATTTCTGAAGTGTTAACTCCTTCGAAGCAAAGGTACCCGCATTACTAGAAGCTTGTCTATGGCATCTATTTGTCAGTGAAGAAGGTGGCACGATATTTTCAAGACCACTCGATTTCAGTCGTCAGTGATGCTCCATTATCCGAGATCCTCAACAATCGAGACGCGATTGGTCGAGTGGCTAAATGGGTGATTGAACTCCTACACTTTGACATCAAGTTCGAAGCTAAGAAAGCGATAAAGTCTGAGGCACTTGCTAATTTCATGTCCGAGTGGATTGAACAGCAACAGCCAATCCAGATTCACTCGACACATTGGACCATGTTATTCGATGGCTCTAAAATGTTGAATGGGTCCGGTGCTAGCGTTGTTTCCCCAAAGGGCGAAAAACTCAGTTATGTCCTGTAGATTCACTTCGATTCTTCCAAGAATGAAGAAGAATATGAAGCACTCTTGTATGGGTTGTGCATGGCCATCACACTCGGCGTCAAGCGCCTGATGGTTTATGGCGATTCCGATTTGGTGGTCAACCAAGTGATGAAAGAGTGGGATGTTCGGAATCCTGCTATGACTGGATATTACAATGCTGTCAGAAAACTCGAGAAGAAATTTAAAGGTCTGGAACTCCATCATGTTCCCTGAGTGAAGAATCAAGCGGCTGATGAGCTAGCAAAGATTGGATCCACTCGACAACCTGTCCCCAGCAATGTATTCTTGGAGCATCTTCACACTCCTTCGGTGCAGGAGGATCCCTTCACTGAAGAGCCCCAACAAGCTATGAGCTCCTATGATCCGACCGAAGTTGATGTCCCTGCAGTTATTGATTTGGTCATGGAGGTTTTGGTCATCATTACCGACTGGACAGTGCCGTATATTGCATATATTTTGAGGCAAGAACTCCCTGAAGATGAGAGTGAAGCCCGGTAGATCGTACGCAGATCCAAAGCTTTTATGGTGATGGATGATTAGCTGTACAGAGAAAGTGTTACTGGTGTGACGCAGCGATGTATTTCCCCTGAAGAAGGTCGAATGATCCTGGATGAAATCCACTATGGAACTTGCGTCCTTTCAGACAATCATCGCTAAAGCATACCGAGCTGGTTTCTTCTGGCCACATGCCAATGAGATGGCCAAGGACATTGTTGATCACTTTGAAGGGTGCCGGTTTTATGCAAATTTTTCTCACAAACCCGCGTCTGCTCTGAAGACCATTCCCCTCGCTTGCCCATTCGCTGTCTGGGGTCTAGATGTGGTTGGTCCTTTTCGGACTGGACCGAGTGGATTTACTCATTTGGTTGTTGCAGTCGACAAGTTTACAAAGTGGATCAAGGCCAAGCCAATAAATAAATTGAACTCTCATACTGTGGTCAAATTCATGAGAGAGATAATCTACCGGTATGGAGTTCCCCACAGCATCATCACAGATAATGGCTCAAACTTCGACTTGGAAGAGTTCGGACACTTCTGCTTCTCCCAAGGCACTCGGGTGGATTATGCCTCCGTTGCACCCCCCCCCCAAACCAATGGTCAAGCTGAGCGAGCCAATGGTCTCATCTTGCAAGGTCTGAAGCCTCGTCTCATGCGAGATTATAACATGCTGCCAGAGCCTGGGTGTCTGAGTTGCCATCTGTTGTATGGGGCTTGAGAATTACTCCTAATCGGTCGAATGGACGAACTCCTTTTTTCCTAGTCTATGGAGTCGAAGCCTACCCGCCGAGTGACTTGTTTCATAATTCTCCCAGAGTGGATCTTTATTCTGAAGCTGAAGCTGAACAAGCAAGACAGGATGACATACATCTCCTAGAAGAGGAACGAGAGATGGATTTGATTCGGATGACTACATACCAGCAAGATCTATGACGCTTCCATGCGAAGCTCGTCAAGAGTCGGTCATTTCATGAGGGTGATTTGGTGCTCCGAGTGGATCAACAGCGACCCCACAAGCTCGCTCCAACGTGGGAAGGTCCTTTTGTTGTCACCAAGGTGTTGAACAACGAAGCCTATCACCTCTACAACCTCAAGAAGAAGATTGACGGGCCACGAGCCTGGAATGTAGATCTGCTCTGGCGTTTCTATACCTAAAAACGGAGTTGTGTTGATGTAATAAAAGTATTTCAAACAATTTCATTTATGCGAGTATGACTTCCGCAGTCTGACGTCGATTCTGATCATGGAATTTCACACTTGGGAACACTCCGAGTGTGGAGCAATCCTCACACTCGGGGGCTTAGCTGCGAACATGCTTTCGCCTAAGTTAAAACCCCTGCCGAGTGGATAACAGTCCATTCACTCGGTGACTTAGCTGCGAACCAGTCTTCGTCTAAGTTCAAAACTTTTCCGAGTGTTAAGAAATCCTCACACTCGGGGGCTTAGCTGCGAACATGCTTTCGCCTAAGTTAAAACCCTACCGAGTGGATAGCATTCCATTCACTCGGTGACTTAGCTGCGAACCAGTCTTCGTCTAAGTTCAAAACTCTTCCGAGTGTTGAGAAATTCTCACACTCGGGGGCTTAGCTGCAAACATGCTTTTGCCTAAGTTAAAAACCATGCCGTGTGGATAGCATTCCATTCACTCGGTGACTTAGCTGCGAACCAGTCCTCGTCTAAGTGCAAAACTTCTCCGAGTGTTGAGCAATCCTCGCACTCGGGGGCTTAGCTGCAGACATGCTTTCACCGAAGTTACAACCCATTCCGAGTGGATTACGATCTTTTCACTCGGAAACTTAGCTACGAACCAGTCTTCGTCCAAGTTCAAAACTTCTCCGAGTATTGAGCAATCCTCACACTCGGAGGCTTAGCTGCGAACCAGCTTTCGCCTAAGTTGAAACCCATTCCGAGTGGATTACAATCTATCCACTCGGAAACTTAGCTATGAACCAGCATTCATCTAAGTTCAAAACTTCTCTGATTGTTGAGCAATCCTCACACTCGGGGGCTTAGCCGGAACCAGCTTTCGCCTAAGTTAAAAACAAATTCAGTCGAGCAAATGATTGAAAACAAAATACGGATAAATTCAAAGGTTTCAGTGCGGATAAAGGTTGCGCACACAAGCAAAGGTGCTCAGGCTTAAGGCCTGAATGAAGTTCTATGACCAATACATTTTCACTCGACATTTTGAGGCAAATAAAGTTTTGACTGCAAATAAAGTTTTTTCAAGCATGAGACGGACTTGCTGGCTCGACGAAGGTGTCCAAGTCGATCCCGTATGCGATCCTAGTGGCTGCATTAATGAAGGTCTCCATGAAATCTTCAAACTGAAGCTTCTTCGTGTTCATCACTAGGAGGTCCTTCAACTTCTCCTCCCTTGCTTCCTTGCAATGGACTCTAACAAGGGAGAGCACCACACCGGCTCCGCATCGGGCAACTGACTTCTTCCAAGCTTGCACTCGACTGGGGATATCATTGAGACGGGTCATCATGGATGCAAGGTCAGTCTGAAGGGTGTCTTTAGGCCATAGTTCCTTGTCGATCTTCTCAAGCGCAACCTTCAGTCGGACGATATATGCTTGAATGCCATGGAGTCGAACATTGAGTCAGAATATGTTCATGGCCATGGCATCTCCAACAGGCGACTTAGTGGGGTCCAGATTGGGCTCGATTTCTTTGGTCTCTTTTTCAAAGTCTTGGCAGAATTCTATATGGAAGAAAGAATGGGAAGATGATTATATTTCTAGCCTGTGGAAATTGAGGAAATTCATTCGACAAGGGTATTTACCATCGAGCATGATGAACATCTTCCTCGCGAATTCTCCCAAGTGCTTCTACAGTCCATTGCTCCTCTTGGTCAGCTGCTCGGACTTCTTGATGAGTTCACTCCATTCTAGTTTCAGCTTGGAGTTTTCCTCCTCCATCTTCTTGGCGCCAGCCAGCTTCTTCTCGGCGGCATCAGTTTTCTCCCTCGCCACCTTTTGGGCGTCACCAAGCGCCTTGTCCTTGTCTTCTAGTGCTTTCTTCATGGTATCTAAAGAAATAGCATTGTTGAGTCGCGCTTGGAGTCGAAGGTTTTCATCACGCACGTCTGTTCGAGTGAGAGCACTTGGTTCAAAGGATGGAAAGTGGGAGTAAGAATGCATTGGCTCGACAAAGATTACCTCCCAGAGTCTTCAGCTTAGTCCGTGCATGTTCCAGACTGTTCTTGGAGACCTCTAGATCTAGTCGCAGTTGGTTCCTTTCCTCCTCCAAGTCCTTGTACTTGGAGCCAAGTTCACAAGCTCTCTAAAATCAACAAAAATATACAATTCAGTCGACAGCAAAATTCCTTCACTCCCGAGTGGAAAGGGTCGACTGAAGGGCGGCCCGCCACCCCATACTCCTGAAATAGCATGATATCATGGTTGATGAAATTATGTCCATGAAACCAGCATCATATCATGGTTGATGGCAATGATATGCATGAAACCTACAATGTAGCTTCGGAGTGGTATGGCTAAAGCAAAAAGTTCACTCGACATGTCCAGTGGCAAGCGTACTCCGCGTACAACAAAGAACCCCGAGTTCAAGTTCTTAAGACTACTACTCATCGTCAACGATCAACAGTAGTCTCGGGGACTACACCCAGTGGGTGCACTCAGCGTGCCCCCACTGGTTCCTAAATCACTCGACAGGGTCTGCCTTGTCCAAGCACAAGATGGTCTCTATCAGACCCCTCCCAGTGCAAGCACTCGATGGCGGTCAGGGGACTACACCCAGTGGGTGCACTCAACGTGCCCCCACTGGTTCTGCTAACACTCGATCTGTCGAGTGGCAGAAAAATATAAAAAAACATGCGCAAGCATATGAACGTCGTCTCTTTTCAGACCCCTTCCAGTGCAAGCACTCGACGGTGGTCTCAATGTGAGATCCTGGCTTAATAGGAATGATAGACTACTCATATTAACAAGGAATTCCTTCTTTTCCGGGAGCCCACTCAAAAAGAACTCCAAAGTTAAGCATGCTTGGCTTGGAGCGATTCTAGGATGGGTGACCGACCGAGGAGTTGGTCTGGGGTGCGCACGAGTGAGGACAAAGTGAGTAGAAAAGACTAGTGTTGGTCTATGGGGCCAGTCTAGATCCCACCAGGCGTAACGGGGTGTTACAATTGGTATCAGAGCCGACCCTTGCGGTTACACGGGCATGTGCGGGTCAGGTGCACGGGCATGTGGCACATGGCGTGTGTGGCCTGTCATGGCACACAACATGGCATATGTGCCGGACTAGACGCACATACGTGTGCCAAAAGGAAACGTTCCTGATGGCCGACGAGGACGTCGGTTCCTTTGAGTGGGGTGTATGTGAGAGCCTGGCTTAATAGGAATGATAGACTATTCATATCAATAAGGAATTCCTTCTTTTCCGGGAGCCCACTCGAAAAGAACTCCAAAGTTAAGCGTGCTTGGCTTGGAGCGATTCTAGGATGGGTGAACGACGGAGAAGTTGGTCCCGGGTGCGCATGAGTGAGGACAAAGTGCGCAGGAAAGACTAGTGTTGGTCTGTGGAGCCAGTCTAGATCCCGCCAGGCATAACGGGGTGTTACACTTGGGGACTACACCCAGTGGGTGCACTCAGCATGCCCCCACCAGACCTTCTATCACTCAATCTGTCGAGTGGCTACCAAAACAATTCTAAGATCCCTGCTGATGTCTTCACCATTCGACAGCGGTCTCGGGGACTACACCCAGTGGGTGCACTCAGAGTGCCCTCACTAGACCAGAACCTACTCGACTAAGACCTGATCTATTCGAGTGGAAAACGTACATGTATTCTACATAAGGAAAACACCCACTGGGTGTACAAATCAAGAAAGACAGGAATTCAATTCAATTGGAAATGCACTTACAATTGCACTTACTCGGACGTTGGTACGAAGCGCCGCCCTGGCATCATAAGCCATCTTGCTGGCCTCGTACGCCTCCTTGGTGCACAACATTATTTGCTCCGCCTGGATCATGGCTTCCTTCACAGCTCCGGTTTGGTCTTCCGGGACATGGTGCAGAGGAAAGGCTGTCACCGACTGAATTGATGCTGCAGTTGGAGTGGTTGAGGTAGTGTGGGGTTGTCCGATTGGAGTCGATGCTACGATGGTTGAAGTAGCTGGTGGAGCACTCGACAACGGAGCCGCGAGCTCGGTTCTGGCTCGGGACGAGTCGCCTATCCCCTGGGATAATGCAGCAGTCAACCGCTGCGGCGTTTGCGCTGTTGGTGTTCTTCAGGCGTGTACGCGTGGGGTGCCTAAGGTCACACCTTCACCCCCTGTACCCCGAGGTAGTTCTTAATCGTCCTCCAGTTGAATGATCTCTGCAAGCATCAGTCGACAACATTAGCTTATAAAATCAGCAAATCATTTTCAAGAACCAGAGTTGAGCGAAGATTTGTTTACCTCATTGGGAAGTGCCGCGTTGGCAGTATCCACGTCCATTTGATCCTCTTCATCACGTGGAGGCGACATCACTGAGGTAGCAGCACTGGTAGACCAAATTCCACTCGGTGCAAGAATTCAAAGTCACATTCGACAGCGAAAAAAGAAAGCAAACACTTACGTTGAGACAACGGACACAACGATCTTCATGCGGGGCAAAGCTTTGCGAGGTTTAGGCACGTTGGGCTTGGGCTGCTTTGCGGCCCGTTCACTCGACTCAACAGTCGAGGTTCGGTCCCGCTTCAGGTTCTTCTCACTTGACACCAAGGCCTTGCCTGGGACAGTCGCAGGGTCCTGACGCAACTTGGAGCGGTGCTCCGTGCATGGGGAGGCTCGACTTCCTCCTCGTCCTCATCAAAGTATTCATAGTCATCCCCGCTGTCATCAGCGTTGTCGGCGTCCACACTACCGCCCTCACTCTCCCCACCATCTTTAGGCTGATTCCCGTTTGGCACGGGCGAATGCATGTGCGTCCACTCCTACAGGATTCAAACAATGAAGTCAGTCGACATATGAACCAATCACTCGACAAAGTAATATGACAGTCGACAAGATAAAGTTTACCAGATTCTTCGGCGTATTCTCAGCAGAGTAAGGCTTGATCCTCTTGGCTCCCAGGGGGTTGTCGCAAGCACCAGTAATGCTCCAAAGCCATTTCTCGATAATTTTTTGTGAGACTTCCTTTGGGTGTGTCCGGGTCGTGTCCTCTGGGCCTGAGTAATGCCACATAGTATGGTGCCTTGCCTGTAGCGGTTGGATCTGTCGACTGAGGAACGTCTCCAGAAGGTCCATACCAGTCACTCCACCAGGGACAAGGGCCACTATGGCGTCCACCAAGATCCCCACTTGGACTTTCTCCCCATCCGACACTTTCAAGGATTTGGGAACGACAGGACGATCTAACATGAAAGAAGAAATGCCAGTCAACATATTGGGAGATGCTACATCTTTGTAGTAAAACCATGTCGACTGCCAACCCCTAATAGATTCTAGGAAGGTCATGGAAGGAAAGGAACTCCTAGCTCTCTTCTGGACTCCTAGGCCACCACACAATTGGATGACATGTGTTTTATCATCCTCGGGACTGGCCTTTTTGACCGACTGGGATCTGATGGTGCAGATATGTTTGAACAGACCCCAGTGGGGAGGACAACCCAGGAAACACTCGCACATAGTGATGAAAGCAGAAAGATAATAAATAACATTCGGAGGAAAATGATTGAGCTGGGCTCCGAAGAAGTTCAGAAACCCTCGGAAGAATGGATGGGGGGCATGGAGAAACCTCTCTTGATGTGGGTGAGGAGGAGGACCCGCTCCCTCTTGTGCGGCTCCGGCTCGAGTTCCCCCTCCGACAGCCTCCAGCAACCTTCCGCCACAAGCCCGTCGATGACGAGATTCTCGACGTCCGCGTTAGTGACCGTCGATGGGAGAAAATCCCCCTGGATCCACCCCAGCGGCATGGTGAACTGCGCGGTTCATGACTTCTTGGCCTTGCCCTTCGCAGCCCCCTTCTTGGCGTGCTCCAACTTCTCCGTCTTCCCCTTCATCATCGCGGCGGCGGTGTTCGTCGAGGTGAAGTGGGGATGTGCACTAGAGGCATGGGAGGCAGAGGAAGAGAGAAGATTTGGGGGAGAATACTGTTCAGACCGCGGCACAGCGAGATTTATAGTCTGTCAAGTGTTTCGCTGACCCGTGGGCCCGCTGGATCCCCGCATATCTCGAGCGCAGACGCCGCTCAGTACATGGTGAAATGGGCGGCATGTAAATCAAGGCATCGTGCCCCCACTTGCCCTGGTCGTGGTGTCATCATCGAAGACGCGTGCGCTTCCCAAATTTTCGAATCCTGCAAAATCCGAACCTGACTGCACGACCCGTCATGTGTGAAGATCCCTTCAGGCCACTCGGAACAGAATTGCCATGGAGAATTCATTTGGATATTTTCAAAGCAGAATTGATCCAGGCGAATGATAAAGATTTCAATCGACACAAATTTCATTGAAGCCCCGAAGTTCATTCGGAAGTTTGGTGCCTTTTTCAGGACTGGCATCGATCCTCCTTTACCACTCGAACCCCGATCCATTCGGGGGCTACTGATGAGGATATGTACCTAGGGTAGGGTCCTAGACCTGACCTACATACCCTACCTAAGGGCACTATATTGGAGGACTTAAAGATTACAAGAGAGATTCTGTCTGGATTCTCCATGGTGCTGAAGTCACTCGACATTTAATCCACTCCGTATCTTCTCCCTCCACTCGACAGTCATCTGTCACTCGGAAGACCCCGCTTCCAGTCGATGCTAGAAGACCAGAAGCCACTCCTAGGAGGCCAACGGGCAGGCATTAGGCCAGTCATCATTAGTAGCAATTATGATGTACGTTACCAGTAACACTCGTCTTTGTACCCACGATTGAACCCTTGGATGCCTGGCACTTATGAGGGGCAGCGTACTCTATATAAGCCACCCTCCCCTATGGCACAAGGGTTCGCAACCTCTATAACTCATACTCTCCACACGACATAAGCTCCCGAGCGTTGAGACGTAGGGATGTTACCTCCATGAGAGGGGCCTGAACTCATACATCCGTGTGTACATCCTCGGCATAGCTAGGACTCTGCCCTCTCCTTTAGTACCCCTATCTTCTACTGTCAGACTCGTTCCCATGACAGAGATCGGGCACCCCTCGCAGTGCCCCCCAGGAGCATCAAGACCAGGCCCCCATCGAGTGTGCGGCACTCATCGGGCCGGTAGGGTGTCGTGCCATTGCTCCGGGGCTCCTTCCGACCGTATGGCCCTCCAAGTTCAAGCCCGGCTTTCCCCCACGCTACGACGGCACCCCAGATCCTGCTAAGCTCCTACACCTCTACTCGCTGAGCAGCCAGGCGACAGGTGGCGACGACAAGGTCATGGCGAGCTGGTTCACCATGGCACTCAAGGGCGGCATGCTCTTTTGGTTCCTCAACCTCCCCGAAGGGTCCATCACCTCCCGGGATGACCTGCGCAAGTGCTTCATCACCAACTTCCAAGGTACCTGAGACCGTGCGCTCGCCGTGAATGACATGCGGCGTGTGAAGCAGCAAGAGGGAGAGACCCTGCACAAATTCATACAACGCTTCACGATCACCCGCCTCAAGATCCTGAGGGCATCGAATGAGGCCGTCATCTCCGCGTTCACCGATGGCGTAAGGGACTTCAAGATGAAGTAAGAGCTCGCCATCCACAACGAACTGTGCTCAGCCCTAGAGATGTTCAACCTGGTGAACAAGTGTGCCAAGGCCGAGGACGGCCACCTCTCGCTCCGCGACCTTCTGGTGGAGGAGGCAAAGGACAAGAAGACCAAGGATAAGGAGGCGAAGCGCAAGGCTCCTGCGGTGCTCGTGGCCGAGCCTGAGGCAAAGCGCAACCGAGACAAGGAACCACCCTCAGGAGGGTGACCGTCATGCATCTTCCATGGCACCAGCAGCCACAACACCATCGACTGCCAGGAGCTCAGGTTGGTCTGCGACGAGCACTTCGGCCGGCGCCTAGGACGTAGTGACCGTGGCTTCAGACATGGAGGAGGCCGCTAGGACAGTCGGGAGCCGCGCCATGAGTGGCGAGACCGACCCCAGGAGGACTGCTAGTGCGACAACCCTCCGGAGGGGTCACGCCGTGGCCAGCCTCATGAGGCCCGCCCTCGTGAGGCCGGCCTACCGCCCACTACCGCCACCACCTAGAATGAAGGAAGAGGACAGGCATGATGACAGGGTTGGAGGCTTCCAGGAGGTTAGGGCAATAGCCTGTATCCTGGGCGGCGCCCAAGCCCCAGCATCAAATCGCATCTTCAAGCAGTTCTCTCGAGAGGTCAACACAACCCTCCCGAAGCCCGAAGCCATGGGTCCACTCAAGTGGTCCCCGACTACGTTCACATTCAACGCGATAGATTAGCTCAGGTGCTTTGCCATGGCGGACACGCTCCCCATGCTGTGCACGCCGACCATCAGCAATGTCCTCGTCACCAAGACCCTCATCGACAGCTGAGCAGGGCTCAACCTCCTCTCCATCGAGACCTTCGAGACGCTCCAAGTGACGCATGACCAGCTTATGCCGACCAAACCATTCTTAGGAGTCACTGACGGGTCCACCATCCCCATTGGGCAAGTGTGCCCACCCGTCACCTTTGGCGGGCGTAAGAACTATCACACCGAGATCATCGTCTTCGACATCGCCCACATCCACCTACCTTACAACGCGATCCTTGGGTACCCAGCTCTCGCCAAGTTCATGGAGGTGACTCATCATGGCTACAACGTCCTCAAGATGCAGGGGAGCAGCAGCGTCACCACCGTCACCTGTGAAGAAAAGGACACTGTCTGCTCCCTCGAGCGTGCCTACCTAGCAGCGGCGGCTAAGTACTCGGACGATGAAGGAGACACCCTTCCTCGCTAGGGTGCCCCTAGGAAGAAGAAGCAACTCCTACCCACAGGGCACCAGGGGGCTAGAACCTCCAAGGATGGTGCCTTAGGCTCAACACCCAAGACCGGGCCCCTCCCACCATCACATAGGAAGGCACACTCGGCGCTGATAACCCACAAGTATAGGGGATCGCAACCGTTTTTGAGGGTAGAGTATTCAACCCAAATTTATTGATTCGACACAAGGGGAGCCAAAGAATATTCTCGAGTATTAGCAGCTGAGTTGTCAATTAAACCACACCTGAAAGACTTAATATCTGCAACAAAGTATTCAGTAGCAAAGTAATATGGTAGTAATAGTAATTGTGGCAAAGTGATAGTAGCAGTTTGTAGTGATTGTAACAGTAGCAATGGAAAAGTAACTTAGCAAAGATCAATATATGAAAAGCTCGTAAGCAATGGATCAATGATGGATAATTATGTCGGATGGCATTCATCATGCAACAGTTATAACATAGTGTGACACAGAACTAGCTCCAATTTATCAATGTAATGTAGGCATGTATTCCGTATATAGTCATACGTGCTTATGGAAAAGAACTTGCATGGCATCTTTTGTCCTAGCCTCCCGTGGCAGCGGGGTCCTATTGGAAACTAAGGGATATCAAGGCCTCCTTTTAATAGAGAACCGTACCAAAGCATTAACACTTAGTGAATACATGAAGTCCTCAAACTACAGTAATCACCGGAAAGAATCCCAGTTATTCTCACCCTGGGGGATGCGGATCATAACTCATAATAGGTGTCTACAACTTGCAAGATAGGATCAAGAACACACATATATTCATGGAAACATAATAGGTTTAGATCTGAAATCATGGCACTCGGGCCCTAGTGACAAGCATTAAGCATAGAAAAGTCATAGCAACATCAATCTCAAAACATAGTGGATACTAGGGATCAAACCCTAACAAAACTAACTCGATTACATGATAAATCTCATCCAACCCATCACCGTCCAGCAAGCCTACGATGAGATTACTCACAAACGGTGGGGAGCATCATGGAATTGGTGATGAAGGATGGTTGGTGATGACAAAGGCGTCGATTTCCCCTCTCCGGAGCCCAAAACAGACTCCAGGTCTGGTCTCCCAAGGAAGAACACGAGGTGGTGGCGGATCCATATCGTGAAACTTGATGAACTCTTCTCCCTGATTTTTTCTCCCCGAATAGGAATATATAGAAGTGGAAACGAGGTTGGAGGAGCAGCAGGGGGCCCACAAGCCTGCCCGGCGCGCCCTAGGGGGTGGGCGCGCCCACCAGGCTTGTGGCTAGGTGGAGGGCCCCCTATAGTTGATTCTTTCGCCAGTATTTTTTATGAATTCCAAAAATATTCTTCGTAAATTTTTAGGTCAATCCGAGAACTTTTATTTCTGCACAAAAATAACACCAAGGCAATTCTGCTGAAAATAGCGTCAGTCCGGGTTAGTTCCATTCAAATCATGCAAATTAGAGTCCAAAACAAGGGCAAAAGAGTTTGGAAAAGTAGATACGTTGGAGACGTATCAACTCCCCCAAGCTTAAACCTTTACTTGTCCTTAAGCAATTCCGTTGATAAACTGAAAGTGATAAAGAATAACTTTTAGAAACTCTGTTTGATCTTGCTGTTGTAAATATACCTAACTGATGTTCAGATTTTCAGCAAGGATTATAGACTAACCACATTCACAATAACATTTATGTCTCACATTTACTCATATCAATGGCATAATCAACTAGCGAGCAATAATGATAAGTCTCGGATGACAACAATTCTATCAAAATAATCATGATACAATATGACATAATGGTATCTCACTAGCCCTTTTCGAGACCGCAAAACATAAATGCAGAGCACCTCTGGAGAACAAGGACTGACTAAATATTGTAATTCATGGTGAGAGAGATCTAGTCATGCTCATACTCAATATCAATTAATAGCAAGGCATACAAATGATGATGACACTCTCTAACTGGTGCTTTTTATAAGAGGATAATGACTCAACAATAAAGTAAATGGAAAGACCCTTCGCAGAGGGAAGCATTGATTTGCAGAGGTGCCAGAGCTCGAGCTTTAAAAAAAGAGATAAGTAATGATTTTTGGAACGGTATGCTTTCATTGCTCACATAACCACCAAGAGGTTTTCAATATCTTCCATGCTAGATACATTATAGGCGGTTCCCAAACAGAATGGTAAAGTTTTTACTCCCCCTCCACCAATCAGTCACACTCCACGGCGGACCGAATTCACGGGTACCGTCCATACGGGGGGCGCTGCACCACCAAGCGCAGGAGGAACATGCCACGCGGGGCGGGAGCTGCGCTGCACCGCCAAGCGTAGCCGCCATCGTCGGCTCAGCCAACAAGCCACGCGTCCGCGTCAGCGTGCTCGCGATGAATAGGGCCGCGTCCCAAGGTGTCTTCTAGCCGACGCGTACCGACCGTGGTGGGGTCTACCCATGCAACTACGTCCGCATACCCTTCAGCCTTTCAAACTCGGGCGCCACGTTCCAGCGCCTTGCCTAGGCCTTGCCCATGCCGTATCGAGCGAGGCGCAAAGAGGAGTTGGAGGATGCGCCCGGACCGAGCGGAGGTCCCGAGCCCCGGGTGTAAACGGTCTCGTGAGGATCACGCCATGGAGGCGCAAGGTCAGGCTACATCGACCGCTTTGACTCTTCAGCCGCGTGACCGCCAGGTGATATTTTGGTTGTGCCAGGTAACTTTTTGGTTTACTCTGTTTGAGGGTGCCCACGGGGCTGCATTATCCTCCGGCGACCAAGGCACGCCCCTGCAGTCCCCCCATTTACGCATATTTTAGTAACTTTTCATGCATGTGATCTATTTACTAACATTTCACCTTGCTTGAACAGCTCTTTGCCGACAAGAATGTTGCCGTGCCTGAATGATCCTGCCTTCGACCGTCTGATGAGAGGACTGGGCACGACGTCTGTGCTCGGTCCGTCCCTGCAGCGTCGATAAATCCAGTGGCTGAGCTCTGTCTGCCGGGCCGGCCCCATTCACCTCACCTCCTAGGGTCACTGGTGCTTGGCAATCTCATGTGATGGCTCTAGGAAACACATTCGGCGCAGGCTTCTCAAAATTTACAGGACTCCAGACGGCGTTCTCCATAGGAAGATTCAGGCGCAACCCGCCTTTTAGGTAGGGCCCTCACGAGGCCAAAGCACTCTCACGAGTGCCCAGATACACCTCCCAGTTCTACCGTGCAAGCCAGGCGTACGAACTTAATGGGTTGTACATGCCCGGGGGGCTCAGGAGCCAGGGTCCCCCATTCCCATGCTCAAGTGGAAGCCCCATGCTCCATGCTAACAGACAACACGGTCCACCAATGACTATGCCCATGCAACATGGAAGCCCTATGCTCTGCGTTGGGGATAAAAAACTGAGGGCGCCCCCGCGGCTGCATCCAACCTTAGGAAGGCTCCTCGTGGCCCCATCTCACTGCATTCCCCTCGGATGCGCGTGAAGCGGATGCATGGGGGCTGCTACCGGGCCAAGCCTGGTACACGTCACCTTCTCAGGTCCACAAAACCTAGTATTCACGCGCCCATCTCAGGAAAAGCTGGCAAGGAAAGGTATGGGAGCCGCTCGTACGTCAAGGGGGACTCCTCAGCATCGTGACTCAGGAGCCTCACTGGCCGTGTAGCCCCTCACCCCTCGGAACCATCCTGGTGATCCGGATGGCCCAATGGCGGCTGAGGTATGTGCAGGGCCGGACCCTGTCGATGCAGAGCTCAAAAGCGCTCAAAATCTCCAAGGAGGACGCCAAATCTTGTACGTCAAGTGTACTCCTGAGCATCGCGACTCAGGAGCCCCACTGGCCCCATAGCCCCTCACCCGTTGGAACCGTCCTGGTGATGCGTATGGCCAATGGCGGCTGAGGTATGTGCAGGGCCGGGCCCTGCCGACGCAAAACTCAAGGTGTTCAAAACCTTCAAATCATTTCCATCTTAACCATGTTCCCTTCATGAGGACTGCTCGTACGTCAAGGGGGACTCCTAAGCATCGCAACTCAGGAGCCTCACTGGTCTTGTAGCCCCTCACCCCTTGGAACCGTCTTGGTGATCCAAACGGCCCAACGACGGCTGAGGTATGCGCGGGCCCGGGCCCTGCCAATGTAGAGCATCACAACAAGTAAGAAGGAAACAAAGCGAAGAAAGCGACCACACAATTCAATAGTTATTCCAAGCCTTAAATGTTTATGAAATGCAAACAAGTCTAACGCCTCCACGAGGCATGATGAACGTTGCAGGAAGGAAACCAAGAGGAGGAATTAGGAGGAACCATCATCGCCACTCGTCTCAGCCACTGGGAACTCGTCGTCGATGTCGCTGACATCGTCTTCTTCGCCTCTAACCCTTGCAGCTTCAGGAGGCGGAGGAACGGTGATGCAAGCGAACTTCTTCATCAGCGCTTCCACGAAGCCCTTCATGGTCGCTGCCTCGGCGACATGAGCCCCGAGATCGACCGGACAGATCATGGAGCTGAAGTCAAAGCTCGGCTCGCGAAAGTGGAAGTGGCTGAAGACGCGCGTCGCGGTCTCAGAGAAGAGGTCGCGACACTCACTTTCCAAGATCGCCTCCACCTTGACAACGACACCCTCCAGTGCTTTGGCAAGCTTTCAAGAAAGCCCCACGAAGCCGCTCTTCGGAGACACCAGGGGATCCGTGAAACCATCCCGGCAGAGGGAATGGAGCGCTTGGCGGAGCCTGACCTCGACGGAGGGGAAGGCGCTGAGCTCCGCAGCCTTTCTCTCCTCAGCCGCGACAAGGGCTTTCTCCCTGGTGTCGAGCTGAACCTTCTTCGCAGCAACTTCCTCCGCCTGCGTGTCCATATGCTTGCGCTCTGCAGCTTGGGTGGCCGTCACTTTGGCAAGCTCGGCCTTCCAGGTCTCCAAGGCTTCTTCTTGTTGATGCAGCTGCTCCGCAAGCACGGACTTCTCCTCCTGGAGAACCTTCAGGCAGGCCTCTGCCTCTTCACAATGCCTGGCAGCGGACTCCGCGGCGATAAGTGCTGCCTCACGGGCTGCCTTGGCTAACGCGGCCTCCTTCTCGCTCTTTGCCACGGCGGCCTTGGCTTGGCACCAAACCTCCGCGACAGAGGCGTCAAACTGGAGCTACCCAGAGAGGAGCCCCAGGAGCCCCCTCACGAGCTGGTCGTTAGCGCCCTCGAGGGCGTCTCGGCCCTGACCCAAAATGGAGTAGGCGTCGCCCAGAGTGCCAGGGCCTCGCGGAGTGGGCGTCAAGGCCTCGTCTGGAAGATTCGCCTGGGGGATCATAGGAGACGCCCCCAGGGAGGCAGAAGCACGAGGAGCAGGAGGCTCCGGAGGCTGCGCCACGACCAAGGGCAAAGTGGATACAGACGGATCGGTGGGCGGCTGGCCCTCGGGGGCTGGCTCCCCTAACAGCGGTGCCGGAGCGGCCACGCCAATGGGCATGGTGGCTCAGGGGGCTCCGCGGAAGCGGCCAGGAGGGTCGCCTCGTGAGCCCCCACACCCGTAGCGTCAGGCGCCTTGTCAGGCGACGGCAAGGCGGCAGGAGTGGGCGGCATGTCAGAAAGCACCCTTGGCTTGATGCCCGATTTCTTATTCCTCATCTTCGGCATGATGGCATTCCTGGGTACCAAGCAAAGGAGGGATCACCAACGCGCGAGCTACCGGCAGGCGGCCAAGGTTAGATGGGACTACTTAATCTTTGACGCTGACCTGCTTCCTCTTCCTCTCCACCTCGGTGATGGCAGGTGCATCCATACCTTTATCCGCGAGGGCGTTGCCGCATGGGGAGGCAGGGGCAATATCCACAAGGACAACGGTCAGAGGAGCTGCTCCGGCCCTAGACCCATCCACCTCGCCCTCGAGCTGTGATTCGAGCAGGGGCGAGGCGGGCGCTTCAGCCGCCTTGCTAGCGAAAGCAGGACCCACCAAGGGAGACTCCGCCCTGTGCTTCCTGGGGGTCGCTAGGCAGGAAGACCGTGTGTCATGAGGGGCTAGTCCTAGCCCCCTAAGGACCTTGGCGGGACACGGAGAACCTGCAGCAGAAGCTTAACCAACATCGTCATCGTCCTCAAGGTCATGCAAGAGCATGCTCCGCGACGGGGGAGACACCTCTGCCAGGTCGTCATCCGCTGTCTTCTCCGAATCCTCCTCGCCCGTGGTGTCGCTGGAGCACACCATCACCAGGGAGCCAAGACCCTTACCTAGGGAAAGTCCCAGTTCATTGAAGACCGGTATCACGGCGACCAGATCAGCTCTATCATCGCGGCAGTACAATGGGCCACAGTCGTCGGGAAATTCTCCAGGGTCGCCGGTGAGCAGGGTGTTTACAACTCAGCTCAGCTCCCCGGAGGACATGTGAGCAAACCAAAGCCTGAGGTCGTCGCCGCTGCCCTGGTACTCCCACAAGGGCCTCGAATGTGACTGGAGGGGTGCCAGGCGCAGCTTCAACAACTCCTTCAATATCATCCCCCAGTCAGCCTCTTGGTGCTGATATCGTGAGGAATCCGCTCCAGGACGGGCCATGCCTGGGGGTCGGAAAGCTTCGCGGAGCTCCACGCGGGATCTTCTCCGGCAACCCCTTCGGCAGATCCAAGCGGGGGTTGGTGCCCTTGAGATCCATGAAGACCCACTGGTGCCTGAAGTTCTCCACCTTCTTCCCGGCCTTTAAGAGCATGTTACCGCTCTGGACCGTGATGAAGGAGACGCATGCCGACCCCTGAGCGCCATCATGCACACGCAAGCTGAAGAAATGGCGGAAGAGGGCCACCGAAGGCTTCTCGCCAATGAAGGCCTCGCAGTAGAAGGCGAAGACGGAAAAGAGCAGGATGAAGTTGGGTTGGAGATGAAGGGCTTGGATCCCGTAGTGGTCGAGGACGGCGGTGAAGAACTTGGAGAAGGGCGGGACGAGCCCAGCGAAAACGCTATGGAGAAAGAAAGGATAGGCCGACCTGTACGAGGGTCGCCTCTCTGAGGAGCCGCCCCATATCAAGGTCCGCCCCGACTCGTTGGTCCGGTCCGCCCTCGACGGAAGCACTGGGATGAGATCTTTATCGTTGACTCTGAGAGCGCCGGTGAGATGGGAGAGGAGGCCGAGCTTTGGGCCTCTGGCTTTGACTTGCCGACGTGATCCATCGGGGATTCTACAGTATCGATGAGGCAAGGAGGAGGTCGGAGTGGTGCCAGGATCTGGAGAGGTTCCTGCTAAGGCCGGGGATCTGGAAGTAAGAGCAAGTGCGCAGAAGAGGAAAGCAGTAATGGCTCGGCGCTTGAAGTCGGGCTTTTGTCAATTCGAGTGGTGGCCGAGGAAGCATTTGACACCCGACACTGACCGCATGACGTGCGCCAGTCCTGGACCGCATGCATTTGGGGCCCGCGGCGCTTTGGGACGCCCTTAACGGCTTCGCCCAGAAGTCGGCCCGTGCATGCCTTGGGCCCGGGGGCTACTGTCGGCGTTCTGGGAACGGGGGTACCCAGAACTGCCTGCCTGTGGCCCAAAGCATGTCCCACTTCGTCAGCCAGGCACAGCCTGGCAAGACCGCACTCAAGATAAGGCCCTCGTGAGGGCCTGAGCTCGTGAGGGAGGCATCATCGAGCCCAGCGAGGATGGGCCTCCTCAGGCTCCCTCCAGAGCGACAGAGATCTCTATGCAGCATGTGGCCTCGGGAGGCCAGGGATGACGCAAGGCAGGACAGGCGAGCGCCAGCATGCCAGGTTGTGCAATTTCCCCTTTGGTGCAAAGGGGGCAAGGACGGACGCGGGTTCCCAAAGCGTCCCCCAAAGGTTTCCATTCTGGTGCAATGACACCACGACCGTGAGCCCAGTAGGAAGGATGTCATCGCCGAGCCCACCTCTACATCGTTGACAACTACTTTGCAGGCAAAGACCACCTTTCATCAGGATAAAGATGTACTCCTGTCCCTCTTTGAATTTGGCCGTTGTGGGATCCCTTCCTGCCATGGCGACAAGGGAAGAGGACCCGGGGCACTATAAATAGAGGATAGGCTGCACCATAGAGGAGGATACCCAACAGAGAGGCAACAAAAGAGAGACAACATCACCCGAGCGCCCTCGCGAGGCTAAGCACCATTCTAGTAGTTCATCCTCCAACCTCCTCATGAGGCAATCCACCAAAGAAGGAGTAGGGTATTACGCTTCGCAATGGCCCGAACCTAGGTAAATCATCATGTGTATCTGCTTCCTCATCATCGTGCGAGCTTGTCATAGAAATCATCGAGTAGCGAGCTAGGTAGGGCGCTACTCTTTCCTCCATAGCTCAAGCGCTACGGTTTCCTCCATCGCTCCAGGTAGACATTGAGCGACCAACCGTTCCATCCACCAGTATGACAGGAGACTCGTTTCCCTTTTTTCCCTTGAAAGCCTCAGGTGTGAATAAAAAACATGCTACAGTTTTCTATCAATTTAAAACAATCATCAATTTGGGAAAAATAATTATAAAGGTACATTTGAAAAGCGTAAAAAATAAAATAGTAAGCGAATTTGCAAAAAACAATGAATTCAAAATGTAACTTCAAAAAGTTGAAAAGGTTTATTAAATTCAAAAATCTTCCCATATTTGAAAAATTAATGCATTTTGAAATTGTTGCACAAAAGATTTTACAAAGAAATTGAACTTCATACTTCATGAATTTCAAAACGTTGGAAAATTGCAAGAACTTTTAAGAAAAAATCATGATTATGGAAAAAGTTCATGAATTTTTTAAAAAAATCATGGGTTTAAAAAATAATAAATTTTGAAGGAAGTTCACCAGTTTATGAAAAAGGTAGCGAATTTGGATAAACTAGGAATCTTAAAGGAAAAATTCACGAAATTGAAACAAGTTCACCTATTTGAAGTTCTGAAATTTGAAAAATAATTTAATGTGAAAAATGATCAGGAATTTTTAAAAAGTTCTCAAATTTGAAAAGCACACGAATTAGAAGAAATGCAAAAAATTGGGAAAAATTCCCCCAAAATGGAAAAAGGTTTCATGAGTTTTGAAAAGAATTGAATTTGGAAAAAGTGCATGAATTGAAAACCATTTTCCTCGCTGTGTTTTCTTGATTTTATCTTCTGCTAATGTTTCGTTAACTAAAAAAACATGATGCAGGTTTTTCCAATTCAAAGAACGCTCATGGATTAAAGAAGAGTTCGCGACTTTGAAAAAGTACATTGATTTGAAAAAATGATGAATGTGACCAAAATGTTCACATATTTAATTTTTTTTGAGAAATTGAAAAAAGTTCATCAATTTTACAAAACAGTTCACATATTCGGAAAATGTTGACCAAATTAAAAAATTTAATCGATTTGATAAAATTCCGGAATTTCAAAAAACTATTTAAGAATTTGACAAAAGTTCCTGGATGCTATAATAAATTCATTAATTTGGGAAACTTTGTGAAATTTAGAAAATGTTAATGAATTTAAAAAAAATTATATTTCAGAAAATGACACTTTGAGAAAGAAGCTTGGGAATTTAAGAAAATACAAATGAGAAAAGGCAGAAATAAAAAAGTACATAGTCAAAAAAGGAAACGTTAAACAAACCAGAAGCTAGACAGAGAAGGCGCACAATAAGAAGAACGAATAAAGTACCTAGTCATAGTAGGTGAACTATCCCAGTTTGTTACAACACGTCCAAGTAAATCATGTTGTCAAGAATTCAAAGCTCAGTTCACACGCCTATTTTTTTGAAGGTTCGAAAAAAGAAAAAAAGAAAATGTGCAGAGCCCAAAACGGAGGGGGAGGGTTCTGTTGGTTTGTGAAATACATTATAACCGACTTTGAGGGCGGTAGATAGGAGTTGGGTTCCATGACCGGACAGCTATATCTTGCTTATAGGTATATGATAGTCCCCCTCGCATAAAGCTTCCCCGCAGCGCTGCGTGAAGGAGAGGCCCAGATATCGTGTTTTCTTGGTAGTTCATTCGTTTGTTCGTTTGTTAACGCTGCTTTTTTCGTCTTTTCATTTTTTTTCTACATTTTCTTGCGTTTTTTCTTGTGCCTTTTCATTTCTTCACCACTTTTAAATGATTTTCTTTTTTTCTATATTATACTTTGCTTTTTTATCTATCTCAATCTTCGTCGGTATTCTTATTTTCCTTTATTTCTTTTTTCTTTTTTGCACTGGTTTTCTCTAGTTTTCATCAGTTTTCCCTTTTGTTTGTCTTTCACCTTTTGTTCATTTCTTTATCGTTTTTTTCTTTTCTTTGATTTGTTTTTGTTCCATTCCCGGGCTTTATCAATTTTCTTCTTTTCCTTCGGTTTCTGTTTGTATCTTTCCAACTTTTCATTGATTTCTTATTTTTTTGTTTCTTTCTCGATAATTACATTTCATTTTGCAAGGTTTTCTTTACTTTCTTTTTTCTCTTTCCGTTGTTTCTTTTTTAGTTTTCGTCGGTTTTCATTGTTTTTCTTCTATTTGTATGGACAAATGTTAGCCAAGGTTTTTGAAAATGTTAAATGTGTACATAAAAATGTTGATTAGGTGTACACAAATGTAAAATATACATTAAGTCTGTTCCTAATAATAAACCACGAAAACAAGGATCCAATCATGGAGCGATATACCTTTTGATTCACGGCTTTACCATTGGGATCAATGTCAAGTTGGCATTTGAGTGGCATGGGGTGTTAGCCTTGGCAGGCTTACATCATTCAATTGAACCTCTTGAGCATCTCTTGATTGTATTGCGCTTGGTTGATGAAGGTTCCTCGAATTTGTTGCTTGACTTCGAATCCAAGGAAGAACTTGAACTCTCCTACCATAGACATCTCAAACTCTTTGGTCATTAGTGAGGCAAACTCATCATTGAAAGCTTTGTTAGGAGAACCAAAGATAATATCATGAACATATAGTTGGCATATGAACAATTCCCCTTTGACCTTCTTCATGAAAAGAGTGGGATCAATTTTCCCAATTTCAAACCCATGGTCTTGCAACAACTCGGTAAGGTGCTCATACCACACACATGGGTCTTGTTCAAGGCTATAGAGTGCCTTATCGAGCTTGTATACATGATTGGGGATCTTGGGATCCTCGAACCCCGAGGGTTGCTTGACATATACCAACTCCTTAAGAGGACCATTAAGAAATGCACTCTTCACATCCATGCAATTTGAAATCATGATGAGATGCATATGCAAGCAACATGCGAATAGATTCAAGGCGAGCAATGGGAGCAAAGGTTTCACCATAGCTCTTGCCTTTTTGCGAATGACAACACCATTCACATCTTGCTTGTTTTTGAAGACCCACTTGGTCCCAATGACATTGTGATTCTCCTTTGGTCTTGGCACAAATTACCACACCTTGTTGCGCTCAAAGTTGTTGAGTTCATCATGCATGGCTTCAAGCCAATCCGTGTCCTCAAGCACCTCTTGTACCTTTAGGGATTCAATACAAGAAACAAACGCGTGATGTGCACAAAAGTTTGTTAAGCATCTATGAGTGGTTACCCCTCTACTCAATCTCCCGTAGATGTTCTCCAAAACATGTTGTTTATGTTTAAGCTTGGAAGCTATCTTGGCGTCTCGTCTTTCTAAATCCCCTCCATGGAAGGTTGAGGAGCATCATATTGACTATCTTGAGCGCTGTCGTGTGCTTGCTCTTAATATTGAGCATGATCTTGTTCTTGAGCTTCCTCAGGGGTGTGAACTTGATCTTGTGAATCTCTTGGTGAATCACCATCATCATGAGGTTTAACTTGCCTTTGATCTTGTTCACTCGGTTGAGGTCCTTCACTTTTTTTCTCATAAGTGGGTGGGTCTTGCGTCGATGATGGTTCCACTTGAGTGGAACATTGTCCTTCTCCTTCGGCCACAAGGGGTTCGTCAACGGGTAGGAAGTGTCACACACCCATTCTTCTTATGGCTTGGGGAGGAATTTCATCACCTATATCTGAAAGACCACTTTGCTCCACTTGGGAGCCATTATTTTCATCAAACTCCACATTACACGTCTCCTTAATGAGTCAATTGGACTTGTTGATTACACAGTAAGCACGAGAGTTTGTATCATAACCATCAAAAATATGCCCTCTTGAGATCTAGGTTCGAATTTAGACAAACAAACACCTACCTTGAGAATGAAACACTTAAAACTAAACACCCGGAAGTACTTGAGGTTGGGCTTGTTACCGGTAAGAATCTCATATGGAGTCTTGTTCAAACCTTAGGAGAGGTACAGCTGATTAGATGCATGACACGCGGTGCTGATGGCTTCGGCCCAAAAGTTGTATGGAAATTTAAATTCCTCCATCATGGCCCTTGCCACATCCATCAATGTATGGTTCTTCCTTTACTCAAAACCATTTTGTGAGGGGTATATGGTGCGGAGTATTGGTGCTTGCTCCCCTCATCACTAAGAAACTCATCCAAGGTGTAGTTATTTAACTCGGTGTCGTTGTCACTTCTAATCATCAATATCTTTGCCTGATGTTGATGTTGAGATTCATTTGCAATGTCGATGACAGTTTGCTGGGTCTCACTCTTTCTCCTGAAGAAGTATACCCAAGTATATCTTGAGTAATCATCCACAATCACCAAGCAATACTTTATTCCCCCAAGACTATCGAAAGATGGAGGACCAAAGAGATCCATGTGAAGGACCTCCAAGGGCCTCTTCGACTAGATGGTAGTTGTGGGACGGTGAGCCTTCTCATATAGCTTTCGTTCGATACAGGCACTACAAGCAAGATCTTTGGCAAAACTAACATTCATTTGTCCAAGAACGTGATTCCCTTTGAGGAGAATTTGCAAAGATCCCATATCGACATGGGCTAGCCGGCGAATCCAAAGCCACCCCGCATCAACTTTAGCCATTAGGCAAGTCGCAGTCTTAGTGGGTCACTCTGAAAAGTTAACCAGATAGAGACCGTTTTTGACATGCCCAACAAAGGCTACTTTAAGAGTTTGGCTCCATAAAAGGGCGGCGGTATGGACACCAAAGAAGGTACAAAAACCCATGAGTGCAAGTTGACGAACGGAAAGTAAATTGTATGCAAGAGTCTCAACAATCATGACTTTCTCAATAGTTAACTCCAGAGAGATCACTACCTTGTCCATACCCAATACCTTTGAAGTTGTATCATCACCGAAGGAGACTTGAGTGGCCTAGCATGTGTTAGTTTGAACGTCCACCACCAAGTCCTTGCTTCCGGTCATATGATTTGTTGCTCCACTGTCCAGCAAACATGAATCAACTATGGAAGCAAACTCCTTGTTTGTACATTTGGCCATGAGGCACTTGGAGATATGGTTCTCGCTGGGGGAGTCAAAGAGAGACACCTTGGCTGGGGAAGAAGTAGTAATGGCCACGGTGTCCATCGCCATTCCCTCACCACTTGCATCTTCACCATCATCATCATCGTAATCATCATCATCGGAGACATACTCTTCTTGAGCTACCAACAAATTGTGAGGGACATTCTTGGTGTAGTTGTTCTTATTGGGGACTTGGCCTTGTCTTTGCGGATGAGCTTGACACCATTCTCTTCCCTCTTCTCATATGGGCAATCCACCATGAAGTGACTCACAATGCCACAATTGTAACAAGTTCTCACATGTTACTTGCCTTTAGAGCTACTTGAGTTGTTCTTGGAGAAGTTTGGCCTTGAGTTTCTCTTGTTGCCCAAAAATTGCCTTGATGCAAGAGCCATGTGATCGTGGTATCCATATTTGGTGTCTTCGGGGCAACCCTCCTCTTCTTCATCTTATCCTTCTTCCGGAATGTCCTTGGCCTTCAGTGCAAGGTTGGGTGAAGACTTGTTTGACTATTGAACACGAGCTAGAGCATTGTCGGAGGTCTTCTTCAAGATGTTCATAGCAATAAACTCATACAACACGTCGCTTGAGGACAAGGAGTGAAAGTCTGGTCTTTGACGAATCATGAAGGACATGGCCTTGTTGAATGGCATGATGGCCTTGAAAATTTTACGCTTGATCCAATTGTCATCCGTATTCTTCCTCCAATGATCTTGAAGAGCGACGTGAGTGTTGTCAATCTCCGTAAAGATCACATGTTTCCTCATCCTCAATCATCACAAATCATCGGCTTCATCAAGAACCACCTCAAAGTTGTATCGTTGAATACTCGAGCTTCCCTTATATAAAGAGACAATGTGTTCCCAACAATCCTTTGCTTGAGTGAAAGGACGCAAATGAGCTATCTCTTCCGGAGGCACTACAGATTGAAGGATGAACAAGGCAGAGTGATTGTGTTGATTGTGTGCCTCTTCTCTTGGGGTGATATTTTTGGATCATGCGGGTAGTATCCTTGCTCAATGATTCTCCAAAGTTGAGTTGAGCTGTGATTCAAATGAGACTTGATACGAAAAACCCATTTAGCGAAATCATTTCTCACAAGTTTAGGAGGAGGACCTAGGTTGTTAATATGAAGTGTGTGGACCGGTCCTCCATAGACCGTGGGAGGGGGAACCGAGGCAAAGGTTCATGTACCATCCTTTCCTTGAGGCCCTTTAAACTTACCACTACTAGACCCCTCCTTACCGGAGTAGGCATCCGACTCCGAGTTAGTGGGAGTAACCACTAGCAACGGATCGGTAGAAAGTTTGAGACCAGTAAGGAATTCTTTAAACAAGGATTTGACCTCGATCGTCATAGAATATTTAAGTGAGGCAATTGCCTCATTTAAATCCTCATGAGAGACCATGTTCACTCCCTCGGCCTCGGGTAACTCCACAACCCTATCCCCGTCGTTAACCATACTATTCGAGCAGTGAAACCCTTAATAAAGAGACGTAGCTCTGATACCGATTGCAAGGATCAATATGGTTGTCTAGAGGGGGTGAATAGGAAACTACAAATTTTAGCTTTTCTTATCAAATTAGGTATAGCAACAAATATGTTGTCTAGATATGCAACTAGGTGAACAACCTATTTGATGCTAACAACAACAACAACAATACAAACAAGCACAAATATCATACAAGTAAAATTAGCACAAATTAAAGTTAAGAATTAACCACGAGTGGAACCGATGAAGAAGAGGATGTGTTACCGAAGTTCCTTCCCTTTGAGGGGAAGTACGTCTCCGTTGGAGCGGTGTGAAGGCACAATGCTCCCCACGATGCCACTAAGGCCAACATATTCTCCTCACGCCCTCACACAATGCGAGGTACCATGATTCCACTAGTGGTGCCCTTGAAAATGGGGACCAAACCTTTACAAACAAGGTTGGGGCAATCTCCACAACTTAATTGGAGTCTCCCAAAACCACCGCGAAGCTTCACCACAATTGATTGTAGCTCCGAGGTGACCTCAACTGTCTAGGGTGCTCAAATACCGAAGAGTAACAAGATCCACAAGATATTAGTGGGGGGAACCAAATTTCTCTTGGTGGAAGTGTAGATCGGGGCCTTCTCAACCAAACCCTAGAGAATTAACAAGTTGTGTTGGTTAAAAGAGAGATTGGGCAAAAATGGAGCTTGGAGAAACAATGGAGCTTAGGGTGGGAAGAGGTGGTCTTCTTGGGGACGAAGACCCCTTTATATAATGGGGAAGCAAATCCAACTGTTATCTCCTCTCAGCCCGCACACAAGTGGTACTACCGCTCATGGGAGCGATACTACCACTTGGGTAGCTGAGCCAGCTGCACAGGGCAAAGGCACGAGGCGGTAGTGCCGCCGGAGTGGTACTACTGCTCTCCCAAGCGGTACTACCTCTTGGGTTGCAGTGCAACAACTCCACAAGTCCAGAGAGCAAGTAGGGGCGAAGGCAGTTCCGCCTAACCGGTACTGCCGCTTGATAGAGCGCTACTATCGCTTAAGGATGGTAGTACCTCGCCCTACTGCCACTCGGAACTTGCTGAGATTTCCATGCCCAGGAGGAATGGCAGTAGTGGTGTGGTAGTAAAAGGCGTACAACTGCTTAGGAGTGGTACTACCACGTCGTACTACCGACGAGAAACCGCTTAGTCCGACAGGAAAAGTCAAGACTCCAAAGCCAGCGGTACTAGGCAAAGGCACTACCTCTCGTAAGCAGTACTACTGTTGCCCAGAGAGGTACTACCGCATATTGGTGTAGGCGGTACTACCGCTTGGCATACATGGTACTATCGCTTGGTTCCTTTCGGACTAGAGTAGAGACAACATTGGAGCAACTCCATTGTTTCGGGAAAGGAGCAAGGGTGCAAATGAAAGTGTGCGTGTTGATTCCACCCAAACCTTTCCGAAGCGGACCCCCTCTTAATAGTATGGTTCTCCTATGACTCAATTCCACCGAAAACGGAACGCAGGAAGTAACTGCCTTCACTCTAAACCACCGAGGAGCTAGAATCATCTTGTGCCATATGATGAATTATAAGAAAGGCTTAAAGCACACGATTAGTCCACAAATGCATTGTCATCAATCTCTAAAACCACTGGGGTAGAAATATGCCCTTACAATTTGCTTGAACATGGTGTTTGATGTGATAAATTATTTTTGTTTGTTGCACTATCGTTATGTTTCAGTAGTTTCCTTTTCCTATGACATTGGTGATCTATTATGATTAACATTAACTGTGTGTTATGATATGGTGTTATCCTCTTGTTCTATTGTATGGGTGTGCATATGTTTGATCAAACTTGAGGGCAGTAATGTGCTGCAATGAATATGCAGAGCTAGCATCGTAGGGGCGACATATATTACTACACATGAGCATAGGGATCAAATCATATATGATAAGAAATACCCATGGATCTAAATGCTACGGTTGGATTTACCTTAACTAATTCTTAGTATTTATAGATGCTTGCTAAATTTTCATTTATAAGTATGTATGAGTCCAAGTAAGGGCAGTATATTAACATATGCATCTCTCACATACAAAACTTCATGTATGTCTACATGTTATAGTATCATAGCCAATAGGGACACTTTCTGAACACCTACCACCACTAGTTGCACATTCGCTTTATCTCACTTTATTGTGAATTTAAATTGCAGGACATAGCTTTTATTTACTTTCACTTCATAATCATGCACATTAGCTCTTTTACACTTCCATATTATATTTTGTAGAGAGTCTAGGTAAAGTAAACACTTGGTTTATGAAAGGTTGTATTAGTGGCAAATAGAGGCTGAGAGAATAGGAGTCCCACCTTTAAATCGTTTAGGCGCCAATCCATATACTTCCACCTCCACTTTGGAAAGTGCTCCAAAAATTCCCCGCACTTGAGGATCATCAGAACCACTACCCCTCTGTTCTATTGCCTTTAGCTCATAAATAGCCAAAAAAAATCCTGAGAATTATCATGATTTTGTATGCCACCACCACTTCACATGTCAAGACGATCTCATGTACAATCCTGTTCTGGAAATCTGCATACACTACTAGAAAACGGGCCTTTAGTCCCGGTTCTGGAACCGGGACTAAAGGGTTGAGACTAAAGGCCTCCACTTTTAATCCCAGTTGGATTTCAAACCGAGACTAAAGGGGCTCCACATGGCAGCTTTCTGGAGCGGGACCTTTAGTCCTGGTTGGTGTTACAAAGCGGGACTAAAGGTATTTTTACTAATTTTTTTTATTTTTTTTTGAATTTTTGAATTTTTGAATTTTTTTCTTCTGATTTTCAAATCTTTGAATTATTTGACAATTTAATCTATAATCACCCCTCCTCACTGCTCTTAAATTATTTGACAATTAAGTCTCTAATCATCCCTCATTCCAAATCGTCTAACTTCCCGGCAGGTCATCCATCCTCTCACTGCTCCAACCCCAGCACGCTTAACTTTCGAGTTCTATCACCCTTAGTTTTCAAGTCTGCACTTGTTGTTTTCTTGACAATAGTAAGCTATCAATCCTATTAACCCTTAGGTCTTGATGTCACATGAATTAATTTTTTGAATTCCAAACAATTATTAATATAAACAACAATAAATGATTAATAATAATATTGAATTTCAATGAAAATAAAATAAGTAATAATATTATTTTATTTATTTTTTGCTATTTATTCATTTAATATGGCATAATTAATATCTTTAAATCCGTAAATCGAAATTTGACAAATAATATATCCATTATTATCAGAAAAATTGAGGAATCCAAATATGACGTCTTTTATTTTTTTAAATAAAATTAATTTTTCATAACACTTTTTTTTCGACATCTTATGCAAAAGTTATAGCCATTTTACTTTTTCATAACACTTTTTAAAACCTTGTTTCAACTCTAGACTTTTTGTGCATTCAACATGCACCATCCAAAGCCACATCATCAATCTTCAACCCTTTCCCACTTCATTCGCTATTTTTCATGCATTTATTGATTTTTTTGAGCTAAATGACCTCGAAATTGAAAAACACTACAAATAAACACGGAAAAGGTTGAAACTTGGCATGTTATCATCATTTTACCCACATAGCATGTGCTAAAAAGTTGAGATGGTTACAGGAAAAGCTGGATGCACTTGGTGTACAAACTAGACAATCTCTTTCGAAGTACCTAAGTTTCGAACGAAAACTCATCTGTTACAAAGGCATTTCATTATTTAACTTATTTAAACTCCGGGCTTTTTGTGCGTTCAACATGCACCATTCAAAGCCACATCATCAATTTTCAACCCTTTCCCACTTCATTTGCTAGTTTCAAGTATTTATTGATTTTTTTGAGCTAAATGACCCCCAAATTGAAAAACACTACAAATGAACACTGAAAATGTTGAAACTTGGCATGGTATCATCATTTCACCCATATAGCATTTGCTAAGAAGTTGAGATGGTTACGACAAAAGCTGGATGCACTTTGTGTACAAACTGGACAATCTCTTTTGAAGTATCTGGGTTTCGGACGAAAACTCATCTGTTACAAAGGCATTTCATTTTTTAAACTTATTTCAACTCCAGACTTTTTGTGTGTTCAACATGCACCATCTAACATGTGCCTACGAGAAAAAAAAATTAAATTAAAGACAATTTTTAAACTCAAGTTATTCACAATCTAGGGTTTGAAGGAAATTTGAACAAATTTAAATTTAATCCATTCAAATTTGAAAACTAATTGCACAAATACAAACTAGACAAAATTTTGAATCTAATGCAAAAATAATCACACAAAACATCAAATATCCTAAAAGATATAAGCAATTCAAAATAGAAACTAAAAACATAAAACAAATAGAAAAAACAAAAAAGAAACTTTCAAAACCCTTTAGTCCCGGTTTGTATCTCCAACTGGGGCTAAAGGTCTAGCCTTTAGTACCGGTTGGAGACACCAACCGGGACTAAAGCCCCAACCCCTTTAGTCCCGGTTCGTGTCTCCAACCGGGACTAAAGGCACCTTTAGTCTCGTTTGGAGACACGAACTGGGACTAAAGGGTATCAGCTCCTTTAGTCCCGGTTGGTGTCTCCAACCGGGACTAAAGGTCCCATTTGAACCGGGACTGATGCCCGATCGGCGCCCTAGCCGCTCGAACCGGGACTAATGCTCATATTAGTCCCGGTTCATAATGCAACCGGGACTAATGTGTAGATCGAGTTGTGACGAAAGCTATGTTCTCTACTAGTGATAGTGGGGAATCATCGTCCTCTTCCTAAAGACACACGTTCCTATAGTAGTAATTGTGTAACATCTAATATCCTATGCCTGGACACAATGATCTCATGAGTTGCCTAACATTAGTGTGATAATTATTACTTTATGACTAGATTATACATGTTGCTTTGGATGAATAATACATGTATACCGCTCTCTGATTCAATAGTCTAATCATTGGCCAGTTTAGATGAAAGATAAGTACAAAGTGGTGTGTGTTAGATGGATTAGATATCTATAAGTGAAGTATTTTTGGGATATTAAGAGAGTAAACCTTATAGTTGATTTGCTCCACTAAACATAAAAAGATAGTTGACTCATTGTTTTCGACGATGAGAGTGGGTCAGAGGAATATTATTATCAACTGTATGTATTACGCAATGCAGTGGTTTATTTTATTTTTTTAATGCATGGACATGCATGATGGATTTCAATCTGTTGGTGGAGTACGATCTAGAGATGTGGACGATGCATACTTCACAATCTTTTATGTTGTGCCATAGCTTCACAAACTTAGGGCATCAAATTTTGTTGGCCACATCAGTCATGTAAGAAAATGTTATTTGCCATTGAGGTCACACCGGACTGGCAAAGATATCAAACTTGATAGCTTCACGCTCCAAAATAACACCAACATATAGGTAATTTCAGGCGATTTCGAAAAAATTGTATTGCACATGGCTTCGTAGCTCATGCATCTCCGAGGAAGCATCATATCATTTAAGGAACAAAAAATGACGTTTGTAGTCCACAAAACATTTCATTCGTCATTTGCACTTGAGATTTACACTAGAACTCCCTTTTACATTACTACACACAAATATGCCTTCATATTCCAACTTGTTATGTAATAAGTGGCAATTCCTATTTTTTGCAATACAAAGTAAAGGTAATTTGTATATTAGCTTCAATAATATTTATATCAAAATGTCCAACTTTTTCCTACATCAAACATTCTACATTATATCCAAATTTCGATTTTTATCTCTCAAATTATTCACATTTGAGCAAATAAATTTCTAGTTGGTTACAAGAAAGGCCTCTAAAGGCGTACAATTTTAATACTCTTGTACACATTTGAGTCCTATCCAAAAAATATTTGAAATATCAAACTGATGGAAGGCTATTTAAATCTATTTTGAATCTTGAATTAAATATATTTGTATACAAAAATTATGAAATTTTTATATAATATTCATATTTTATGAGTTCATATGATGTCAATTTTTTACAAGACTATTCTTATTTTATTTCTTGTGAAAAAGAAGAAATAGGATAATGCTTTATCGGGCTAGCTTTGGTTTCCTTTTTGGGCCATGGCCAGGTTGGTGAAAATCTATGTTGGTTTACTCATCGTCATAAAAAAAGGGGTGAACATTTTCTCATAATGACACTAGAGATCCATCATATATAAACATATTAGTTAAATGTTTTGCATGAACTAATTGGGTACAAAAGGTGCAAGCGGTAGCTACATATGTGTGTCCGACCCAATATGATTGTGACTAGGCCTTTTGGAATTTGGTTGTGACATACATAATCCACAATTTAGTAACTTACACCACTCTACTCTCTAGCAATCAGCTTCAATTATAGCCAGTATCTTGCACAGCTAGACAAACTAAAACAAACATAACATGACATTGGAGCATACAAAATTTTAATGAATTGACTGCAATATGTTTTCATGTAATCATAAGTAGTGATGATGGTAGAAATATTAAGCCTGCACTCAGGGCGTTATCAAACAATTGCCAGCTACCACTTCGTGTTGTACACAACATCACCATCGTCTTGAAGGGTACTCCTGGAACATGTCAACCTATTACAATTTTTGCCAAGTGGGATATCCTATACATTGATCCCATGGTAAAATAAGTTTTGGAACCTTGTTACTTGTCGAGTGTTCACCTCAAATCTCCAACTAACTTAATGATTCTTCCATTGCAGTCCTAGAAACAACCCGGTTTGTGATGCTATCGGATTCTGTGTTAGCCAAATCACCCGATATGATGTTCGCCTGCAAATGTGAAGGTATAAAACATGCATTTAGATTTATGTCCCTAATGTAGTCGTTGAATGAAATAACTATATGTGTAGTAGTGTTGATGTACCGTTGGTGGATCGTGCAGTGACCACATGTAGCGAGTAGGTGCGTCAAACTGGTTGTCCAACATCAGATAGTACGCAATTGTCGCCTACCATGGAAACATCAGTCAGACAGGTATTTCCGAAAGGAAATAAAAGCAATATCTAGCGAATCTAAAAAGAAATGTGTCACGACATCGATACTATACTTGGTTTTCAACTCCTCTGTGCAGGAACTCAACAAGCTTATCATTGTCCAACCCGACCATCATTCTGACTATCTGTTCTACGGTTCGGTCACAAATCTGGTGTAAGAGAAGACAGAAACAAATTCAGTATTCTGCTAGGGTATGTCTAAAACTCAGTCGATTAAGACTTAACGGAGTCTTAGTCGAATGACGTCAGCATAGTTATAATGTTGCAAGCGGCATGATTGGATGCTACAAATGTCGATGAAAAATGATGCTATAACCGTTCTGACTAAAAATGCTACGCCCTCCTGAGAGTTATGTAGCAAGTGCTACATTGGGATAGGGGGAGGGAGTGGGTAATTTTTTTAGAGAAGGAGAAAGACCCCCGGCCTCTACATCTAGTCGATGTATGCATTCACTTTATTGATTATCACAAAAGACCTTAATAAACAATATAATAGTAAGTCTGAAGCCACCCTAGGCAACTTCTGTTGCTACTCCTATCCAGTTGATGAAAGGGATGCTAATAGTCTGGGCCTAATACCAAACAAACCTCGCAGACAAGCCTAACATCTAAGACCTAAGGCCCCAACCAAGCCACTTCCCGAGTATGGGGCACCCATCGGTCGGCGCACACACAGAGGCCGCCGCCGCCACCTTCCACCAATCCATCTTTAGAGTTGTACTGACGCATCAACCTTGCCCGATCTAGCTGTCGTTGACGCCACCACGACGCCAGACAACTCCACCATCCTGCGCTCGTCCATCAACACACGCCCAAGAGCGAGACCTGCTGCTCCATGCCGCTGAGACCCGACGTTGTCGACGTGTCAGATGCAACGCCGCTCCTCCTTCGCGAACACCACCTGCAACCACTGGTACCATCCCCTCCTCCTGCAGATCCTCTGTACTCCCAACCGAACTCCAAGGCTCCCAACGACACCTCCAGGAAGGTCACGATACGTACAACATCGCTGCCACCAAATCTGAAGAGGATTGAAGGTTTTCACCTGGCAAAAGATCGGGGTGGGTAAATTGGGACCTCAGCTGCGCCTTCACGAAGGAAAGCGGCACCCATGGGCATCGCGTCCGCCGAGCCAGCCAGACGGGCCAAGGTTTCCCCTGGACCCAAGGTACAACACTGGGGCTCACCATCACCGGAGCCTGCAGCCGCATACCACCACCACGACGAGAGAGGCAACAGGAGAAAGGAGACCTCCAGATCTATCGCCGCGGCCGCCCCGGATCAATCTGCCGCCACGGTCGCCAATGGGTCACCGGCCGGCCGTCACGCCGCCGCGCACCAGATGGAGGCCGCCGTGAGCCAGATCGACGCCGCCGCCATCGATCGGGGCCTCATCCTCGAGAACGGAGATCCCGCGTCCCGATCCCAAAGTGAGACGGCGATGCCTCCACCTCCGCCGTCACATGCGCGGCCTTAGCGCGGCACCGACTACCGACGACGGCGGAGGGGAGCGGGAAGGAGGAGGGGGAAGGAGGAGGGGGGCGGCAGCGGAGAGTTGGTCCCCTCGGTCGCCCGCCGCGGTGGGCGATGGAGGGGAGGGTAGGGGGGTCGAGATGAGATCTGTTCGGGTGAGTTCAGCTACGCCCTCACATATCTTTGAAACATCACATATTATTGTTATCTATAGGGTTGACAGTTCACGGGTGGAAGCAAATTTACAACATTATTTGATTCCAATGTTATTAAGTTTTGCTTCCGATGGGTAATAAGCAAGGGGTGATTAAGCTAGGGATGACATGATTTGCCTTGAAGATTTGTCCATCAGCATGGAGAGGAGGCGGCATCGCGAGGTAGCGAGGGATGGACTGTTGTAGCCATGGGTGATGACGCACCTCGTCGATGCTCATTCGCCTCTCGGGGCAAACTTGAAGCATGCCTGAGATTAGCGCCCTCGGCTCGTCCGATATACCACTTGGTATCCTCACCCTGCCATTCTACAAATCCGCCAGAGTGTAAGATGAATCAATCGACAAAACCGATATAGATGATGAATTACCAAGTAGAAGTACTAGTAGGTACTCACGGTGATTCTCCTCTTGATTGCGCGCTCATCGGGGCCATCGAAGGGAAGGTAGCCACAGAGCAGGGCAAAGAGGATCACCCCGCAGCTCCACATGTCCACCTCCGGACCAAGATTCCTTGTCGTATCTGTCCGGTCGCCGCACACCTCCGGGGCGGCGTAGAGCAGGCTCCCGCAGTCTGCCGCCGGTTTCTGGACGGGCCCGAAGAAATCGCTGAACCCGAAATCCGCCAGCTTCACGTTGTTGCCCGCATCGAGCAGGACATTCTCCAGCTTGAGGTCGTGGTGCACCACCATGTTCCGATGGCAGTAGGCCACGCCAGATACTAATTGCATGAACATGCGGCGAACCTCGGTCTCGTCCAACCCTCGCTGGCTGGAGATGACCTGGTTGTAGAGCTCCTTGTAGATCTCCCCTGATTCTGCCAGCTCCATCACGATGCACGTCTGATCGCCGCCGTTGACAACGACAACGGAGGCCTCGTAGAAGCGAATGACGTGAGGGTGGTGGCGCAGCAGCCTCATGATCCGGATCTCCCTCTCCGCTCCTTCTTCCACCCCAAGATTAGCATGGAATATCTTGACGGCGACGTCGCAGCCAGTGAGGCGGTGCGTCGCCCGATACACGTCAGCATAGGCGCCCCCGCCGATGGTTTTTGGCTCCAGATCGTACCATGCGTGCAGGTGCCGGTCCGCGCTGGTACTGGCCCGGTTAGTTGAGGTCGCCATTGCTGGACTTGGAGCTGATCAGTGTCTCCATACACGGACCGTACATATGGGGTCCTCTCCCTGTTACACTACCCAGCTCTTGTTGTTACCAAATAAAGAGTGATGGAAGAAGCTACCTAGATAGTTAGCTTAATTAGTGATGAAGTAATCGATCGGGGGACATGTGAATAATTTAACTGACAATGTTTGTGCATACATAGGCGACACAAGAGCGGCGTTCGCGTCTATTCGCCCGTCGGAGGAAACAACGATGAATCAATATGTTGGCACTGTCATCAACTCTTGTAATGAACACCATGGAACGTTCGAGGGGGTTCTCATGCAATGCATGTGGACGAATTAAAGGTGAAAGCAACATGCGGTATATATAAAATTAATTTTAAAGGGATTCAAGAGGAGTATATAATATATAGGATACGATGTGAGACGCCAAATAAATTAGGACGAGAGCGAACTCCACAAGAAATTATCAGCCGCTCACGTAGTACCTACTTTTGCTTCTTGCAGGTGTCTTAACTTACAAGTAAACATGGAGACTTATCTCTGCTGGTTTTACAAACATCCCTTTATGCAATACTCCTTTATTTTAAGGGGCAGTGCTCTGCATCGCCGTGTCGGTCGAAACTTTCCGTCGGCCACACGCGGTCCTTCGATCCGTCAGATTGGATCTGCTTTGATCGTTAGATCTATTCATGCAGCAAAAAACCTTGATGCAGCAAATTTCGACCACGATGTAACAAATTTCGGTTACGGATTCAACAAAAATATGGTTGTAGCAAAAAAAATATCATTATGGTCATAGTAAGAAAATGACGCTGATGATGCGAAGTGGCAAAATAAAATGTGGGTTGTAGCAAAACAATCCGGTGAACTTAGGGTGCAACTCTGATGAACGTATATGCAGCTTTTTTAGTGAACGGTTGTAGCAAAAATTGATACCGATTGTAGCAAAATCAACACCGGTTGTAGCAAAAAATCCGACGAACTGGGATTGCAACCAAACGTATATGTAATTTTTTTAGTGAACAAATGTAGCAAATGAAAAACACTTGTAGCAAATTTGAACGCCGGTTGCTGCAAAATTAGACGAAAAAAAAAACTACATATCTAATTAGCTGCATGCGTGGGTCGCATGCGACCGACCGAACGGTTCGACCGACGCGCGGGACCACAAGCGTTTCCGTTATTTTAAAAGAGTTCAAGAGGAGTACTACACCTCCCCCCACCCCCGACTGGCACCCTCCGCCGCCGTTCCGCCGCCAGATCTTGATCTCCACAACGCTCCGACAGTACCGAGCCATCCGACTGCTTTGACCACCGATGGCGGAGCATATCTAGATAGATATGCTTGTCTCCTCCTTAGCTCAAAGCTTCGATGGATCCACTGCATTCAGGTGGACGGATCCAACTCCGGCGAGCTATATAGTACGTCCTGCGAGTATCTACCGAAATCCACCGGTGTTCTCCCCAGAAAATCCTCCTTCCGCTGTCAATTCTGCTGCAATTTGTGTAAGTTGATTAAAAAACCTAGCGCACATGCTTGTATAAAAAATCTTTGTTGCAATGTCACTTGCAGTGTGTAAATTGAAGCAGTAGTTGTGATTGTTGAATTGAAAATGTTAGTGTTTGTTCATTTTTTAAGGGATTCAACAAAAAGAAAAATAATAGGGTGCTGCAAAAAATTCATCCTAAAAATAGTGTACTGGCCTATTAAATAAGTTTGTTTCATTGACTTGAACATGTTAGTGTATGTTCATTTTCATTGACTTGATGTTTCTGGTCTTAGTGTATGTTCATTTGCATTTGGAAGGAGTATTTTCATTTTGTTTTGATGTCTAAGGAACGCTTTTAGCAAGTTGTCCTTGGTATCTTTGGCTCTGTTAAGTACCGATCATTCATTTATGACATTTGGGCTAATGAACCGAATATCATAGATTTGTCCTTTTTTGCATTCGACGATCTTCAATCTACATAATATAGTGAGAATAATTATATATACATGTAATGAACGAGCTGAGCTAGAGATTTAATTATAGAATTAATACTTACATACAGTAGCAAGTCATGAATTGTTTGTCGAGGGCCTCTTGATTGAATAAATGAAATAACTCCACAAATTCAACAGGCATCAGGTCGACTCCAATGAAGTCGTGCTCTTTTTTAATTCCGACCATCAAACTGTCGCTCCCAGACTCCCTGCAGGTTTTCATGTATCACTCATGCAATTTGTGCATCATCGTTGTTAGATGAGGATGATCAGATTTGACAAGAGGCTTCCCGTGCTTGTATCTAAAGTCTTGTACTACTACCTCGGCCGTTTCAAATTGTACATCATCGCCCATGTAATCACAAAGAGTGGTATCGGGCAGTAGCACTGGATGATTAATGATATCGCTAGACACCTTGAGCAGGGGGCACGATTGCTTCTCCTGTTCGTCGAGCTGGGGAATTGTTTTTCCACTTTTTCGTTTTCTGTCTCTTGCAGCATTGGAAGTACTTCCCGACCGTCGCGCTTCATCATATGTCTTTTGAATACAACGGTCATAGTTGGATTACAATGGAGGCGGCGGTGGTTGCTTCAGGGCATCCAGAGCGTGCTTCACTTTCACCAGATCTACCGTTTCCTTCGGAGGTGGATGTTTCCGTGCAAAATGGGACTGTACTTTGGCTTTAGTGATTTCAACGTTTTCCTTATCAGTCCTCTCATATGGTAACTTTGGAAGAGGCTTGAGGCTCGGACCAAATTTGTATTTCTTCCCTCCTATTGTACTGCTATCCGCTGGAGCGATGACGTCTCTCTTCTGCCGTTGCTGACGCGCCGGAGGAGGCGGAGTGCCCTGACGCGCTGGAGGAGGAGGAGCAGGAGGAGGAGGCAAATTTCCCTGACGTGCCGGAGGAGGCAAAGTTCCCTGACGTGCCGGAGGAGGTAAAGGAGGAGGTGGAGTGCCCTGACACGCTGGAGGAGGAGAAGGAGGAGGCGGAGTGC
Organism: Hordeum marinum; assembly: GCA_022496015.1. Classification (NCBI taxonomy): domain Eukaryota; kingdom Viridiplantae; phylum Streptophyta; class Magnoliopsida; order Poales; family Poaceae; genus Hordeum; species Hordeum marinum. The sequence continues at coordinate 306,669,273 of CM039672.1, read as the reverse complement.
CGTGACGCATCGGAGGAGGAGGAGGAAGAGGCGGAGTGCCCTGACGCACCAGAGGAGGCTGAGTCTGCTGAGGCATCTAGTTTGATGTACTCCTTTCTCCATAGACATGTACTCCTCAAAGCATTTTGCAGAAGAATAATATCCTCTTCACCTGTAGGGTTGTCAAGCTCCAGCCCCTCAAATCCATCCATTATTTCATCCACTGTCACAACAGCATAGCCATGTGGAATCAGATGACAATGGAAAGTTCCCTCAGCTCGAGGAGGTACAACAGAGCCGACCGCCGCCTTTAAGGTCGGGTTCTGGCATTTCGTCATTAGCTCGCAATGTTCAGCCTTCGCGATACTATCCACGGGGTAGCGAGGAGCCGTGAAATCAGGATGAACGAGCTCCGTGGAAGCCACACTACTTCTCCGCTGAGATGGTGGGGGTAGATTTCGGGGCAGCGTCGAAGGAAGGATCTTCATGCCGCTCAGATGGTTGGCCGGTAGCTCGCTGGCTCTCAAGTTCCTCTAGTTTTGCTAATCTTGCAATGAGCTTCTGCATTTCACTTGCTTCCTGTTTCCTCTTTCTCTCTCGGCTTCTATAACCACCACTATCAGGAAACCCATGCACCCACGGAACGGAGCCTGATGTGCCTCATGTTCGTCTAGGGTGTTCAGGATTCCCGAGGGCCTCTGTCAGCTCGTCCATATCTCTATCGGGAATGAACGTCCCTTCCTGCGCTACCTTGATTACTGCCTGAAGCTTCCGCAAGGGTATTGTAAGTTGCTCGTCTGTCCAAACACACTCCCCTGTTTCTGGGTCCAAAGTTCCTGCAGCCCCGAAGAACCAAGTCCTTGAACGATCTGGCCAGTGCAATGTCGCTGGCTAGACATTCTTAGCAAGTATGTCTTGCTCAGCTTTGTCCCACAAAGTACGGGCTTTGTAGTAGCCACCTGACCCCTTGTGATGGTGATACGTCTTCGGTGCATCATTTTTCTTGTTTGTTAGTGACATTTTCTTACCCTTCTCTGATTTCTTGTAGGCCACAAATTCGGGTCATTAATCTCTTATCTTCTCATATCGACCGATGAATTACGAGGCCTCCTCTTTCTCGACAAACTTTGTGTTCAACTCTTTCTTCTAGTTCCTGAATAGTTCTGCCATCTTCTTAAGAGCAAAGGCCTTGACCTTTCTCTCTATAACTGGGTTATTCGGATCCTCCTCTTGCGGTAGGCTGAAATTTGTCATCGGCTCGGTCTAAAGATCATCTTTCAGTCTTTCCTGGACATAAGAAACTTCAGGGTCCCTATTATTCTTATTCCATTGCTGGGTGCTGATCGAGACGTAGTCCCTAACAACAACTCCACACTGATGTACAAATGCGTCCTTGGTCCGCTTGGGAGCAATCGGTTGGCCATCTTCCGTGACTTTTGTGATCGTGAACCTTTCATGCGGGCGCAACATTTTCTTTGGGATTTGTCTCCTTACCTCGCCGGACTTTGCAAATGTTGTGGATCCCTCCCCCGTTCAGTCACTGGAGCTGTGATCGTGATCTCCTTCCTCCGCCATTCGGTCACCAGAGCCATCATGATCTCCTGCCTCCTCCATTGTTGGATCACCGAAGCCGTCATCCTCTCCTTCCTGACCATCGGTGTCATTGAGATACGACAAGGGATCACCTCCGGCGCGGATTATATCCCCCAATAACTTTTCTTGTTCTATGTCTTTGTGACCCATCATTTCTGCAAATATTACAACATGGCAATATACAAACATGAGATATGCAAATCAATACAAGGCAATGCAACAATACGATCATATAATATCACTAATACATCATCAAATAGTATCACTAATATATCATCGAATATTATCGCTAATACATCTCGAGTATTATTATATAATATCACTAATACAGATCTAGTTGACCTCTCGCGGCGCACGGGGTGGACACCCAAAGAAAAGGAACTATGATAGGATCATAGCTCATGTGAGATCCCTGAAGAACCTGCCAGGTATTGGAGAACCTGGCATCCAACGCAGCCATGTAGCGTTGGACATGCTCGTCCTCCTCCGTGACACGGCGACGTACCACCTTCGCAGGGGCCGGTTCCCTCTACACCAAGAGTGGTCCACGCGACCGCCACCAAAGAAACTCTAGGTTGACGACGGGACCCTGATTCCTCACCAAGCTAGGCGCCTCGGAAGGCAGCACCTTCTAGTGCCAGCCCGACGGAGCCCAGTCCCGGACATGGTGCCTCTCAAGCAGGTGGTTGCCACCGAGTCGACGACGAGGATGCTAGCCGGGCATCGTCGACTCAACGGCTATGTTATGCAACTAAACATTTAAACATCTAATTAAACATCATATCGCGTCACTGGCGATCATTGGGGACTCCTCGATATCGTCTGGGACTCTCCCTCACCAACGATCGTCGGGGGGTACTTTCCCTCACCGACGATCGTCGGGGACTCCTCGATATCGCGTCACCGACGACCGACGATAAAACAACTAAACATGTAAACAATAAAAACAACTAAAAACAACTCTCTTACCCCGCGTACAAATAAAAACAACTAAATACAATAAATACAAATATGATACAAACAAAAATAACTAAATACAAGAAATACAAATACGGTAAAAATAACTAAATATAACTAAAAAACAAATACAAATATGATAAAAACAACTAAATACAACTAAAACAACTAAATACAACTAAAACAACTAAATACAACTCCCTTACCCTAGGGACGACGACAATGACGAGGATAGGCTTGGGGCGGCAGCGAGTTCAGGCTCGGGGGTGGCGGCGACGACGGGCTTGGTGGCGGCGATGAGGATGGGCTCAGGGGCGTCGGTGAGGACGGGCTCGGGGGCAGCGGCGTCGGTGAGGACGGGCTCGGGGGCGGCGGCGACGACGAGGACGGGCTCGAGGACGGCGACAACGACGAGGACGGACTCGGGGATGACGACGACGACAAGGACGGGCTCGGGGGTGGCGGAGATGACGAGGACGGGCTCGGGGACGGCGGCGACGATGAGGACGGGCTTTGGGGCAGCGGTGATGACGAGGACGGGCTCGGGGATGGCGACGATGACGAGGATGGGCCCGGGGGCGGCGGCGTGCTCCGACAGCCTTGCAGCGTCGACGCGAATGGGAGAGGTTGGGGAGAATTCGACAAGTCCCGCCTATATGTGAATACCTTTGGTCCCGGTTGGTGACTTGAAGGAGGACCAATGCCAACCTTTCGTCCCGGTTCGAGCCACCAACCGGGACTAAAGGTATCCTTTTCGGTGGCCCAATTTCAGCGCGGTAAGGGACCTTTAGTCCCGGCTGGTGGCTCAAACCGGGATGAAAGGGTGGCATTGGTCCCAGTTCGAGCCACCAATCGGGACCAAAGGCCTGTGCCTGACAGAGCCACGGTGCGGTTGGATGTTTAGTCCCACCTCGCCAAGGGAAGGGCACCTGAACTTGTTTAGAAGCCTCGTCGCGGCTGCAACTGAGCTCCTCTCTAAAGCAGGCCTGTGGCCTAACTAACCTGAAAATATATGCTAATTTATAGAGAAAATTCAACCCAAATTCCAAATGCTAGTTAGGATAACTAGCACTTTGAATTTAGGTTGAATTTTCTCTTTAAATTCACATATATTTTCACTTTTGCAAATTTTTTTGCATATTAAAAGTTCTTAACAAAAAATACTTCATGAATATTCTTTTTGCTATTAAAGTTTTTAACAAAAATAACTTCGATAATTTTAGTTGCATAAATTTTATATAATATTAAGTTAAATAACTTTCATCGGACGAAAACACGTCTATTACAAAGGTATTCAATTTTTTAAACATATTTTAACTCAAGTCTTTTTCTGCATTTAATACGCCAAAAAGGTTTTATTCAAATTAGGTTTGCAAAACCCCGTGATTTGAGATTTGCACTGCAAGTCCCCCAAATTGGGTGGATCCTTTATCCCCAAATGCTTTATTTGGAACCTACTATATATATAACTTCCCAAAACCACAAAATATTATTTTAAAAGATTATTTTCATAATTATTTAAAAACTTTTTCTTAAGGCCAAAAAGGTTTTTATAGGGAAAAATTATTCAAATAATTTATAAATATTTTAGAAAATTTAGGGAAACTCAATGTACATATATTATCCATATATAAGAGTTTCAAGACATGGTCATGTTCAAAATACTGGACAAAACCCTTCAAAACCATATCTGTCTGTTTCTAGGTTTTTTAATATTTCTGTAAGAAATTTTCTCAATAAATTCCAGGAAAATTCCAGCAAGTCAACACCATCATAAGTGATGATCTTGCAAAGTTTCATCTCAGTCCAAGTTGTTTTGCTTCATCAAACCATCCCAAAAGCCCCTCTGCCCAGACTCAAATTTGAGCAACTTTACATTATGAAGTTTCTCTCCTTGACCTCAAACTTTGTAGGCATGCTCTAATGACCAAATAGTGACGCCACACTAAGTGGTGCATCAAGGGGAATGGATTTGCATAGCTAGATCTAAGAAAATGCATTTCTCCCATTTCTAGGGTTTACCAAGTCTACATTGGCAACCTTCTTCAAATGAGTTCAAATTTTGTTATCAACCTCACTTGCACATATCATCAAGTCCTGTTAATTTTCATATTGATGAGCATATCTTTGGTAGCTCAAACTTGCATCAAACACCTTTTGTCCTATTCTAGGGATCAATAATTGGGAGGGCAAAATCATTCTTCTTGAGCCAAGATTTTTACCACACCCCACCTGGCCCCCTTTACCTCCAGTAAGAAACCCAGCCCCCAGCTCAATGATTTGTGTGGTAACAGCCCCATTTCTACCCCTGGACAACAATGTTTTACCTTCATCCCCACTCCCTTCCTATTCTAATGAAACCTCCACAGCATCCTATGCATTATATCCTTTGTTTTTCCTCCCTGAAGCTTCTGGACATGCATGGCCGCGTCCAAGAGACCAATGGCATGCCATATGGGCACTCTGGAGCGCGCTACAATGTGCTCCCGCACTGTAGCCGCCGCCCAATCTCCAGCCCCGATCTCCTCGAGCCCCTCCCTCTCGCCAGCTTGTCGGCCTCGACGTCCGGGACACGCTACCATCCTGTCCTCCTCCTCTCTCTCCCCCTCTATGACCTCCCTCGCGCATGCGCCATGGCCGCCCGGCTCGGCCAGTGGGCGAGCTCACACGCGCGCTCCTTTGTCCCCTCTTGTTCCCTTCCTGGACGTGGCCTCGTCCATGAATCCCATTGACATGCTCCCAAGGCCCCCCGAGCCCTCCAGCAGCAGCTCTGTCCGAGCCGGCGCACGAGCTCGCGGTGCACCGCGCCCCATCCTATAAAAACTCTCCCGATCTCACCTCTGCCCTCCTCTCGCCCCCTCCATATGCCCCCGAAGCCCTCGCCCCTATCTCTCCCGTGTCCTCCTCCTCCTCCAACGGCCGGTGAGGCCCGCCTCGGGTGTCCTCGAATTCGAGCTCCCCCGTGACTCCCTCCTCATCTCAGGCGCACCAGGGATCCTCCTGTATCACAGCTATCCTCCTCCCCACTTCGTTTCCTTCGCCCAGTGGCCGGAGAACGGAGTTCGGTGGCCGTCGTCGTCAGGGTCCGCCGCGGCCGATGCTGCGCCCCGTCAGATGCTCCCCGGCAAAAATGGGGCCCCCGGTTGGATGCGGCGCTCCCTCCCGATCACCCTAATGGCCAGAGCATCGCCAGAGGTGGGCTCGGCCGCCGGAACGGCGCCGACGGGCGCTCTGTCTTGCCTCCCCCGCTCTCCCCTGTTCGGGCGGGAGGAGGAGGACGGCTCTGATCGGTGGGCCCCGCCTGTAAGCGACCCAAAGGCCAGGCCCGACATTTAAGTGGAGGCGCCCTCCCCGCTGACCCGCGTTCCTGCGGAGAAGGCGCACTTCGCAGGGGTGCCTTCGACGTCATCAGTCCCCTCGCGCGGCCAGGCTGATGGGCCAGCCCGTCTGCTTATCCTGCACCGTGTGCATTAAATAGCGCACAGGTATGGCCCCTTTTTCTTTTTGATTTCCGTAGAACTTGTAAATTCTAAATAAAATTCATATGACCTCCTATTTTGATGATTCAAAATTCCACATCCTCCTAAAAATGCCACCTATTTAATGGTGTCACTTTCATTATTTTCCTCCACACCTTTCTGTCATGTTCAAAATTTAAATTCAATTTTGAACTATTAGGACCACTTTGTAAAATATATAGATCATCCATTATAGCTCCAGATGGAGTGATTCAAGTTCATAGGTGTGTCTAAATTCATGCCCTAATTAGGGAACATTTTTTCCTGGTGCCTCTCTACCATCCAAATAATTGAGCTATTTAGTCATGTATAACCCACTTTGAAAATCCCTAGGATATTCTTTCCAACTCCAAAACTAGAAAAACCACTTCCCACATGTTTCTATTATCATGCCCTATTTTATGAGTGCCTCCACTCATTTTTATGAAAATATTTTCTGCTAACATCTTGTAGGATCATCATTCCATCATTCCCACCATTCAAAACTCCCCCTTGACCCTCATCCACCAAAACCTCCTTGGTTATTTTCTCATGACTAGAGGAGTCCTAGAAAAATAAAAATCCTATTTATGGAGCACGTTTATTTCTCTGCTTGTTGTGTTGCTTATTGTGGTTGTTTACCGACGGTAGTTGACGAGAGATACGGAGTGCTCAGAATTGGACGAGAAGCATGTGAAGACCTCGAAGATGTTGCTAAGCCAGGCAAGCAGCCCTTTAACCATGTTAAGAAACTTTTGCATGCATGTCATATAGCACCTATTGTTTCGATGTTTGATCATGATGAGGTGTCCCCCCTTCGGTGGGTTGCTCCTGATACAATTGCCATTGACACTTGCATCGTGCATGACCCTACCACCTTATGAGGGTTATGCAGACAGGTGTAGATATGATGCTAGTAGATGCTACGCAAGTGGGATGGGATTTATGCATGGTGATGGAAAGAAAGAAATGATTTCAAAGACTTTTTGAAAACCCCGTTAGGTGCCACTAATGCCCGAGGGAGCTGATGAAGAGATGGGTGACCACTTGAGAAAGAAGTGGTGTGCCGAAGCAAGTTGAGGGTGTGTTTTCGAAAATGGATTAGATTTAAGATTTTTTGACTATCCCAGCCTTGCATGCGCAACCACAATACCCCTTATGGGATGGGGATTTGTTGATTACCTTGGTGGGTACTGGCAAGGATCCCGCATTACTAGTGGCGGGAGTGGCATGGTCACTCTCGATACGGGGTCGTATTGGTATGTACGATCATGCGCTGTCTTCACAGGCACCGGGCACACCGTTGGTCCCCTCATGGATGGTACGATTAGAGCGAGGCTCGTGTGATGTAAATTGTGAGGGATGGGTACCAATCGAGTGGACTCTTTGTTTAGTATCGCTAGGGAAAAGGCATTGTTCGGGTGCTTACCTCGGGTATGTTACATACCGCGAGTCGTGGATGACACGGAAGTTCCTCGTGTCTTGTGGGTAAAGTGTGCAACCTCTGCAGAGTGTAAAAATATTCAAATAGCCGTGTCCACGATCAAGGACAGTTGGGTGGTGCTGCTTAGACTATGTCCAGATGTTTTCGCAAACTTGGTGTGTGTGTGTTGTGACAAGGATGATGTTTGAGTCGAGTCGGATGACTTGGCATGATAACTAAACATGAGATGTTTAGACGGTGCATGAGACAAGTCTAAGGACTTGGTGTGATGGTTGAACATGAGACGTCCAACCCCCTGCTTATGATGATGACTATGACGTGTTCTTATGAACACCTGTTCAGGGTTGATGCATGCTTACTTAAATTACTTGATCATGTCATTGCACTCAAAATTAGCTTTCTACAAAACTTACCTATTAGTGCTATATCATGCATTGTTATTTCCTTGTTCCAAAAATGGGTTTCTTGTGAGTACATTCAAAGTACTCATTGGCTTGCCACTGGTTATTTTATTGGCTAGGCATGAAAGGGCAGCTTACGATGAAGATTACCTTGGTGGCGGTCATGCGAACTAGGACGCTTCCCAGTCAGAATGCCTGTAGGGTTAAGGCAGATGGCATGGGTTCACGCTTTCGTTGAAGACTTTAGCTACAATCATATGAAGACTTGGCCATAAAGGCCATATTTGAGTAATCCGCTATGTAATGGATGTAAGACTCTTGTTATTCAGTTTCTGTGTGTTCAGTGAGCATTGATCTCTGGGATCACTATGCACGTACATTCAGTGATCACGACTTATGAGTCGGGGTCCCCACACTCTGCGTCCTTATGAGCCGTCAACCAGAAGAAGCCATGTCGGAAGGCCTTGGCCACTAAAGATTTTGATCCGGTGTGATGTCCACAATCGCTAGCATGTATTCCATATAAGATTTCCTTGACTTCCTCTGGTGAGACACAATGCTGGAAGACAACGGTGATGCTTCACTTGTGTAATTCCCCTCCAATGAAGGTCATGGATTTAGAACGCCTCACGATCTGCCGCGCCAGAGTCTCATCTTCAGGCAACTCGCCCCGGGTCAGGTATGCCAGATATGGCAACATCTAGTCTGGAATAGTGTGCAAAGCCGCCACTAATTGCCCCTCTGGGTCAGGTACAGCCAGATCCTCTTCCGACAGTAGCTTAACATACGGATGATAAACCACATCCAAGAAAACATTTGGTGGCACCGGCTTACGCTGAGAGCCCAGCCTTGATAACGATCCGCCACCTCGTTCTTCCGACAATCGATATGGTCCACCTGATAACCCTTGAAATGACCAGCAACGATATCTACCTCTTGTCGATAAGCCGCCATCCGTAGGTCCTTGGAATCTGTGGCAGCCCGAGACCGACGTTCTAGAAGATTCCAGAAGATTCCCCTTGTATTTCCGTTCTCGTCGTGTGTTCATCTGGTTGTCGCATTCATCATCGCATCATTCACATCATCTTCATAGCATCATCTCCCGTTGTCAAAAACTTGAATCCGTTCGTAGTTGCCGATTCTCTCCGTTCGTGCAGTTACCCGTTTTGAGACCAACCACACACGCACGCGCCCGCGGCACCGTGAAAATAAAACCGTTTTTAAGCGCGCACAAAAATATTCTCGGTTTGAGTTGAAACTTGGCGTGCGGTCTCGTTAGAGCATAGGTAGACCGCCTGTCGAATTTCGTCGCGATCCAAGTTCGTTTGATACCCCGTCGGTCAGTCGCAGCAGTGAGGTTATCGGTTATCGTGGGACGTTTTTGGTGTTTTCTAACTTCGTGTCATGGGCCACCATTCTCTCTCTCTTCCCCACTTAGCCCCTCTACACAGTCGCCGTAACCCCCCTCTCCGCTTCCGGATGTCGGATCATCAGCCGGTAATCCGGAAACGGACAGCGTCAGATAACCCTAGCCCCCTCATTTCCTATTTATAGCCCTTAGCTCGACCTCGTTTCGCGTGCAAACCCTAGCAACCCCCACCTTCTCCCTCCTCCAGCCTCTAGCCCGCCCGAGCCCATCTGGGCCCGTTTGAGCCCATCCGGGCCCAAATCGGCTCGTCCCCGAGCTCCCCAAGCCTCCCATGGCGAGCTCCTCCCGTGCCATGAACGCAGCTCCACCACCGGTCGCCGGAGCCGCCGGGTCGCGAGAGCCCCTGCTTGGAGCGCCACCCACCGGACCTAGCCGGCCGCTCCCCTCTTCTCTCCTCCTTCCCCTGCCTTCCTCCTCCCTCGCTCACCTCTCCCTCTCCTACCCGCAGGCCCTCGCCACCTCCGGTCGCCTCGCCGCCGGGAATCGTCCCCTCCGGCCAGATCTGCCGCCCCGCCGCCGGATCTCCCTATCCCCGGCCTCCCTTCGTCGCCTCCCGCCGCCAGCCGCTGCCATGGCTCCCGCTCGGGAGGAGCAGGAGGTTGAGCAGCCCTCGAGCATTTACCCCGCTCGATCCCTCCGCCGTGGGCCGGCCTGCGCCCCCACTCGGCCCACCCAGCAGCCTCTAGCGCAGCTAGCTGCCACTACCAGCCCATGGTCCAGGGTGAGCCTAGCTCCCCCCTTCTGTTTTTTTCTTTTCTTTTTTTCATTTTAGCCATTGCATATTTGTTAATGCATTATAATAAACCGTGCACCGTTTCGAAATACTTTCAACATGTAAAATGCTTAGAATAATACATAGACTAATGAAATGTCATTTTCACCCATGCCTAAATAATTAACATGTCATTTTCCTGCCATTTGCATATATGTCATAATATTGCATTTTCATAATTAATAAACCGTGCATCGAAATTAATAGAATCTCAAATTAAAAATGTTCATCTCATTCGCACCGCATTTTCATGCATGATCAAAATGTTGGTATGTTGGTTGCATTCAATTTTGCATTAATGGATTGCTATCACGCGGATAGGCCTAATACCCGCATATTTAGTTGTGATTAATTTTCCACATGAACATATGCATATTATATATGTTTCCGAGATAGAAAAATCCATGTTATTTATCTGTGCATTTAGTTTTGTCATTTGAGCATTTTGTGTGCATGTCATTTATGCCGTGATGCCCTTTTTTCATTTTCGTGGGATTTAATCCATGCATGTTTTGAATAAATTTTGAACTTGGAAATTGCTCTTTGATATGTGGCCTAGCCCATGGACATTTTGCTTGTCATAGAAATGCATGTTTAGGTGTTGTTTTTTTGTTGTCAACTTGCTATAAAATTCTGTTGTTTTGAGGATGCTAAAATATTTCTAAGTCTGGAATCTGTTATATTTTGTTGCTGTCTTGCCATGTGATTCGCGAGTGATCTAGACCTCTTTAGTGGTAGGTGTATGGAGTTATTTGTAGTTGATATTGTCCTTTAGTATGCTGTTAAGTTTCATGCCATAATATGATTTGTAGCATATAGTTTCACTGCTGTCATTATGCCTTCGTGATAAAAACTGCACTGTCTAAAACTGCTATTTTCACCAAGTCTAAAACTGTTATCAAGTAGCCATCTTGTGAGCTTCCTACCAAGTGATCCATGCATGTTTTGCATATGATTTGTGAAGATGAAATGAAGTGGATGTTGTATGTTATTGCCCCATGCTTAGTTTGTGCATTTTAGAATCTTGTAGCTTGTGTTTTCATGTGTGCAAAATGCCATGTTGCTGTTTTTGACAGATTTCAACTAAAACTTTGTTTGGCTATGTTAGCGCTTTCTCAGATCCCAACATTGCCATGAAAAGCCTCTAACCCCTCCACATCCCAGCAAACCTTTGTTTGGCTATGTTACCACTTTCTCAGCCCTTCTTATAGTGTTGCTAGTTGCAGGTGCATTTGCTTCCATGTGTCAACATGGACATTCTTTTGTTATATCACAATATTGTTGCTATTTAATTTAATGCACATATATACTTGGTAAAGGTGGAATGCTTGGACTTTTGCTCGGTGTTTTGTTCCACTCTTGCCGCCCCTAGTTACTTGTGAACCGGTGTTATGTTCCATAATTGAGCGCTCCTAACATGCTCGGGGTTGTTATGGGGACCCCCTTGATTTTCGAGTGAGAATAAAACTTGTCTAGCAAGTCCCAATATTGGTACTACATTTGCCTAATAATTAATGAACTTGCATAGGGGATTTTCCGGACCCCGTGGATAATTAATCAACAACCCGGGCCAGTGCTCCTCATGAGTGTTGGTTCAAATTGGGCTGCCTGCGGGGCCGCCTCGAGGCAACTTGAGGATTGGTTTTCCCTGTATCTAGTCCCATCTATCGTGTCGTGAGAACGAGATACGCGGCTCCTATCGGGTTCGTCGATACGTCGGGCGGCCTTGCTGGATTTATTTTACCTTTCGCAAACGTCTCGAGTGAGGAACTCTGATTTTCTTTGGGCTATCTCGAGGTGTTGGATTTCCTTTGGAACTGCCTAGGAAGATCACGAGATCCGTGGTTGAGGTTATTCTCGCTGAGTGTGGTTAATTTGTGATGGATGAGTTGGAGCACCCCTGCAGGGTTAAATCTTTTCGAGAAGCCGTGCCCGCGGTTATGTGGCAAACTTGGATACTTTGTTTAACACCCGGTCATAGCAAACTTGAAGTAAACTCTAATAAAATACACCAACTGTGTGCGTAACCATGATTGTCTCTTTTCGTGAGTCCTTATCCGAAAGAGAACACGGTGGTGTTATGATTGACGTAACCAGGTGTTGAGGATCAGTTAGTGATCATTACTAGTTCACGTCCGTTATGCGTAGACCACCATACTTTACTTTCTGTACTCATAAGTTAGCCACTCAAATAAATGCTTAGTCACTTGCTGCAGCCTCACCACTTAACCATACCTCACCTGTTAAGCTTTAATAGTCTTGATACCCTTGGAAACGAGATTGCTGAGTCCTTGTGGCTCACAGATTACTACAACAATAGTTGCAGGTACAGGTAATGTGACGATTTGACGTGAGCGCGTTGCTTGATTTGACTTGGAGTTCTTCTTCTTCTTCTTCTTCTTCAATCTTGGATGGGTTCCAGGCGGCAGCCTGGGATAGCAAGGGTGGATGTCATTTTATCGTTTGATTTCGTCTGTAGTCACACCTTGCTCTTCTGTATGATGATTGAGTATGTTGTTGTATTGATGTGACTCTGATGTAGCTTGTGGCGAGTGTAAGCCAATTCCATATACTTATCTCTTCTGTACATGTACTTGTAATGATATCCATTCTTGCGAACGCATCGAGATGCGCTTCTATCCCTGTCGAGGCCCTCGTGCCGAAATAAGGATACGACTGCATCTTTGGCGTGACAAGTTGGTATCAAAGCCTGTACCGACCTAGGAGCCCCCTTGATTGATCGAACTTGGCCGAGTCGAGTCTAGTGAAAACTATTTTGAGTCTAGTTATATCGGAGAGTAGGTTTCTTTTTACTCCTCTTCTATGCTCTGGTGAGGAATTCGACTTAGGAATTTTGAGTCTACTCCTCTTCTCGCTCAAATTTTTTTAGGATCACACGGGTATTTTGGAAACTATATGATGCCGATGTGATGGAGTTATGTCTTGGTGCCTCCTGCCTGACTTGATTTCTTTCGCGGAGTTGAGCTCCGAGGGATTCTTGACACATTGTTATCATTAAATTTTCTTAGTATCTCAGGACGGAGGATGTTCGGAATTGCTTCAATACTTATCGTGGTGAGATAAGGTCGGAGTCACCCAATACTGGGGAGGCGTCCGGGGTACCACCATGGTTTAGTATCGTTGTGAGTTCAAGGATTCGAGAGTAGACGAGTTTGCGAAATTTCTTGAATTATGGTGTGGAAGGTTGTGGATGCAGTTGCAGCTGATTGCCTAGGGCAAGTTCCTGATTCCGCAACCCGAATTGCGTAAACAAGAAAGTTTTCGGAAGTTCTTAGGTGGGAATTCGTGTAGGTACCTAGGATTATCTTTCAAACAAGTGCATAGTGGGCATGTGTTTGTTCCGGCTTGTTTCGTAAGCCTCATCCTTTGTTTTGTTTTGAATATGGTAATTCGAGTTGCTTCGATGTCAAGTGGTGATTTCATATCTTGCTAAGTAGTACTCTCATATTTCTGTGGGATTGCTAATTCTTTTGATCAATCAAGTTTCCATATCAATTCTTTTCCTACCGGTGTGCTTCTCTTCAAGATAATTCTATCATCTCCAATATTTGCAAGATCAATCCTCTTATTCTTCTCGGAGTTCATTCCATCTGTCCCAAGTTTCTTTGTTTTTCCCACCCTCCCGCCCTTTTTCTTCAATGATTAAATTCTCATCCAAGTGTCTTTTCTATTCATGTAATGCTTCCGCTATCATTTCTTCTATCTTGTTTCCGGTGATTCTTTGTGAATATTCTCATGAGTTTCATTTCAATATCTATCCTCATATTCTTTGTTCACGTTGTTATTCTTCTCCGGTGATTCTTTATGAAGATGCTCGGTGCTCAAGTTTTCATTTATTGGTATTCATCTTTGTTTTCTTTTCCGGTGGATTCAATTCTAGTTCTTGGTGTTCATCATATCATTTTCATTCCCTATTGCTCTCCCATGTTGGAAATTTTTATCCAAGTTTCTCTTGTTTAGTCATCTCTCTTTTCTATCCGAAGTGTTGAAGATATCTCAGAAGACATTCATTTTCATTCTTGTCCTCTTAAATTATTTCAAGGGTCTCATATCATCAAGTTCTTAATTTGTACCGGTGCAATCTCTCTTGTAATCAATCGTCTCAACGGTGGTTTCTTTTCAATGGGCCCATAACCCATAGGTTTTTTCCTAGGATCCTACCTGACTCTTCTAATCTTCCGGAGATGTCCTCAAGTTCTCTTCAAATATGATGTAAGAATGATTTTCATTAGTCATATTCCTCTTCCAAGAGCGTTTCGAATCATTTTCGTAGTTGGCTCAACCTTTTCTTTATTCATTATTCCGGAGTATCTCAGTAATTCATGGTGTGTTTCTCGTTATCATTCTGTGCTCGAAGACCGAAGGAGAGTTTCTTGTAAATCTTAATCTATTCTCCTAGAGATTCATGGTTTCAGCTTGTTCTTATCATATCAAATTGTTTTGATCATGAGCTATTCCTCCCATATCTATCAGGTGCATTTTGAATTGTTTGCACTTCTCGATCCTCTGAAGGCCATCATTTCAGAAGATTTCTCGTTCTCAGCTTTCAGCTTTCATTCTCAAATTCTTCTCAATTGTTGTCCCTTCGTTCGTATCTCAATTATTCCGGTGCGTTGTTCAGTTTTTATTAGGCAAATCTCGATCTCTTCATTCTCATGTGTCCTCTTTAGTTTCTAATTCTTTTGGGTGCTTCGTTGAAGTTTTCTATTCGATGGATCATGCTCTCTTCGTCCTCATGTTATATCATCCTTTTGCCTTATCCTCATTCGTTTGTGAATTCTAACCGGTGTTCTCGTACAAGACTTCTCCAAGTTTGTGACCTCTCTCTCTTTCTTCAATCTGTTTCAAGAAGAATAAGTGATGTGTGAAATCCGTTGCTTGTCATCAGTTCAAGTTGATGAAGGCTAGTCATATCATAATTCTTATTCTTGTTCATTCAAGTATCTCAATCTTTCTTCCATAGTTGTTCATGATATCAAATTCCTTATCCCAAGTGGTCATCTTTCTTTTCCGGAGTTCCTAGTTTTTTTTCTCAAATATCTTGTCGCTAAGCTTCATCTAATTCATAGCAAGGTCTCAATCTAGTTCTCTTTGCGTCCTTCAATTCTTTCTATCATCTTTTCATTTCAGAGTTCTTCCAGAGGTTCTTCATGTTGGTTCATCAAGATTTCTTTCATTTTCAAGTGTTCTTCTAGATTCTTGTTGGAGGTGCTCAAGTGTTCTTTATCTTGGTCTTCTAAGTTCAATTCCTTCTCCTTTGTCTTTTGAGATGGTGTTATTAAATTCTTGATTATGAGGAGTCTCGAAGGAAATTGTCAAGAATGAGATAAGTAAACCCATCATTCCTTTCTCGGAGTTATCTTGGGTTGAATTCCACCTAAAGCATTTCCTAAGGATTGTTGCTATCATGGTGTTATAAATGATTCAAGCTTTCTCCTCCTCCTCTTGGTGAAAGAAGTTTTTGCATATCTTGTTGCTCTCAATCAATCAATTGTTTTTTTGTGGTAGGTTCTCACCTCATAATTTTGAGATGTTTTCCATAAGTCCACAATGAGCTTGTTCTTTTCGTTGTTGATTCTCCATAAATTCTGTTCAATCTATGCTTCTCAAATCCATTTGTGCTAGAAGTTGTCATTTCTTCTCAGTTCTCTTCTTCCCAAGGATCTAGCTTTTATTCTTTGTTCGGAGGCCTTGTGATGTTGCTCTTTTCAATCTGTATCTTGTTTTGTCAAGATCTTGTTCTTTCTTGCTTATTCTTTTAACTGGAGTGTTGTGCAATCTTTCATGATCCTTCCATCTTTGAAGTTTTGATTCTATTCCAACCGAAGTTTGGTGTATCTCTTTCAATTTCTTGCCATCATATCTAATTTTGCCCCTCTTTCCTACCGAAGTGTTGCCAAAAATTCTTGTGAATTCTTGCTTGTTCGTCATGTTATTCTTCATCTCTTTCCAACCTTCATATTTCATTGGTTTCATTCATTCGTCAAGAAGCAACTAAGTTTTACCTCTTGCTCTTTCTCTTCCCCTTTCCATTCTAGATCTCGGGGCGAGATCCTCGTGTAGTGGAGGAGAGTTGTGGCAGCCCGAGACCAACGTTCCAGAAGATTCTAGAAGATTCCCCTTGTATTTCCGTTCTCGTCGTGTGTTCATCTGGTTGTCGCATTCATCATCGCATCATTCGCATCATCTGCATAGCATCATCTCCCGTTGTCGAAAACTTGCATCCGTTCGTAGTTGTCGGTTCTCTCCGTTCGTGCCGTTGCCCGTTTCGAGACCAACCACACACGCACGCGCCCGCGGCACCGTGAAAATAAAACCATTTTTAAGCGCGCGCAAAAATATTCTCGGTTTGAGTTGAAACTTGGCGTGCGGTCTCATTAGAGCATAGGTAGACCGCCTGTCGAATTTCATCGCGATCCGAGTTCGTTTGATACCCCGTCGGTCAGTCACAACAGTGAGGTTATCGGTTATCGTCGGACGTTTTTCGGTGTTTTCTAACTTCATGTCACGGGCCACCATTCTCTCTCTCTTCCCCACTTAGCCCCTTTGCACAGTCGCCGTAACCCCCCTCTCCGCTTCCGGACGTCGGATCGTCAGCCGGCAATCCGGAGACGGACAGCGTCAAATAACCCTAGCACCCCATTTCCTATTTATAGCTCCAAGCTCCACCTCGTTCCGCGTGCAAACCCTAGCAACCCCCACCTTCTCCCTCCTCCAGCCTCTAGCCCGCCCGAGCCCATCTGGGCCCGTTCGAGCCTATTTGGGCCTGAACCGGCTCGTCCCCGAGCTCTCCCGGAGCTCCTCGAGCCTCCCATGGCGAGCTCCTCCCGTGCCATGGACGCAGCTCCACCACCGGTCGCCGGAGCCCCTGGTTGGAGCGCCGCCCACCGGACCTGGCCGGCCGCTCCCCTCTTCTCTCCTCCTTCCCCTGCCTTCCTCCTCCCTCGCTCACCTCTCCCTCTCCTACCCACAGGCCCTCGCCGCCGCCGGTCGCCTCCGGTCGCCTTGCCGCCGGGAATCGTCCCCTCCGGTCGGATCTGCTGCCCCACCGCCGGATCTCCCCAGCCCCGGCCTCCTTTCGTCGCCTCCCGCCGCCAGCCGCCGCCATGGCTCCCGCTCGGGAGGAGCAGAAGGTCGAGCAGCTCCCGAGCGTTGACCCCGCTCGATCCCTTTGCCACGGGCCGGCCTACGCCCCCACTCGGCCCACCTAGCAGCCTCCAGCGCAGCCAGCTGCCACCACCGGCCCATGGGCCAGGGTGAGCCCAGCTCCCCCCTTCTGTTTTTTTCTTTTGTGTTTTTTTCATTTTAGCCATTGCATATTTGTTAATGCATTATAATAAACCGTGCACCGTTTCGAAATACTTTCAACATGTAAAATGCTTAGAATAATACGTAGACTAATAAAATTTCATTTTCACCCATGCCTAAATAATTAACATGTCATTTTCCTGCCATTTGCATATGTCATAATATTGCATTTTCATAATTAATAAACCATGCATGGAAATTAATAGAATCTCAAATTAAAAATGTTCATCTCATTCGCACCGCATTTTCATGCATGATAAAAAATGTTGGTATGTTGGTTGCATTCAATTTTGCATTAATGGATTGCTATCACGTGAATAGGCCTAATACCCATATATTTAATTGTGATTAATTTTCCAGATGAACATATGCATATTATATATGTTTCCGGGGTAGAAAAATCCATGAGATTTATCTGTGCATTTAGTTTTGTCATTTGAGCATTTTGTGTGCATGTCATTTATGCCGTGATGCCCTTTTGTCATTTTCGTGGGATTTAATCCATGCATGTTTTGAAATAATTTTGAACATGGAAATTGCTCTTTGATATGTGTCCTAGCCCATGGACATTTTGCTTGTCATAGAAATGCAAGTTTAGGTGTTGTTTTGTTGTTGTAAACTTGCTATAAAATTCTGTTGTTTTGAGGATGCTAAAATATTTCTAAGTCTGGAATCTGTTATATTTTGTTGCTGTCTTGCCATGTGATTCGCGAGTGATCTAGAACTCTTTAGTGGTAGGTGTAATGGAGTTATTTGTAGTTGATATTGTCCTTTAGTATGCTGTTAAGTTTCATGCCATAATATGATTTGTAGCATATAGTTTCATTGCTGTCATTATGACTTCGTGATAAAAACTGCACTGTCTAAAACTGTTATTTTCACTAAGTCTGAAACTGTTATCAAGTAGCCATCTTGTGAGCTTCCTACCAAGTGATCCATGCATGTTTTGCATATGATTTGTGAAGATAAAATGAAGTGGATGTTGTATGCTATTGCCCCATGCTTAGTTTGTGCATTTGAGAATCTTGTAGCTTGTATTTTCATGTGTGCAAAATGCCATGTTGCTGTTTTTGGCAGATTTCAACTAAAACTTGTTTTGTTGCTTGTGGGTGAACCGTAGCTCCGTTTTGGACATCCCATATATGCAACTTGCTTAGAATCTCATGTAGTTTCATAATAACTTGCTGCGTTAATGATTTGAGATGTTTGTGATTGCATTTCCCATGCATTTGCATTCATGCCATGTGCATCTTGTGTTGCTCATATCTTTTAGACCGTAGCTCCGTTTGAGATGTTCTATATATGTAAATTGACTAGAATGACGTGTAGAATAAGATGGTATTATTCTGTTTAACAAATATAAAATATGATTAGTTAAGATCTGGACCAATTTCGAAATTAACATATGGGATCATTTCAGAAATGCTATAAGTTGTTTCCGGCCTCATTTAAGATGCCTAGTTAGTTAGTTTACTTATGCTTCACCTCTTGCCATGTTTAACAACATTTAATATTGTCGTGTACCTAACAAGAGTGAACTAAATAATTTGAACGTGGAGTTTCGTCAATATGCAACTCGTTGCATATTGAGCTTCACTTAATGTGTAGTATTTGATTGTTGGGAATTGTCATGCATTGCATATTAAACCGGCCATGCATCATATTTGTTGTGCATCGTGTTTTGCATATGTTGTGGTGTATCTTGTGTTGATTGTTTTTTTCGCATTGCTTCTTCTCGATAGAGTTCCGAAAGCGTTCGGAGTGTGAGGATTCGTTCGACTACGTTGGTTCGTCTTCTTCATGGACTCGTTCTTCTTTCGAGCGGGATCTCAGGCAAGTCGACTCATTTCCCTAGATACCATTACTATCATTGCCATGCTAGTTGTCTCGTCTTTTATCGTTATGTCTCGCTACCTACCACTTGTTTGTTAAGCCTCCAACATTGCCATGAAAAGCCTCTATCCCCTCCACATCCGAGCAAACCTTTGTTTGGCTATGTTACCGCTTGCTCAGCCCTTCTTATAGCGTTGCTAGTTGCAGGTGCATTTGCTTTCATGTGTCAACATCGACATTCTTTTGTTATATCACAATATTGCTGCTATTTAATTTACTGCACATATATACTTGGTAAAGGTGGAAGGCTTGGCCTTTTGCTTGGTGTTTTGTTCCACTCTTGCCGCCCCTAGTTACTTGTGAACCGGTGTTATGTTCCATAATTGAGCGCTCCTAACATGCTCGGGATTGTTATGGGGACCCCTTGATTTTCGGGTGAGAATAAAACTTGTCTGGCAAGGCCCAACATTGGTACTACATTTGCCTAATAATTAATGAACTTGCATAGGGGATTTTCCGGACCCTATGGATAATTAATCAACAACCCGGGCCATTGCTCCTCATGAGTGTTGGTCCAAATTGGGCTGCCTACGGGGCTGCCTCGAGGAAACTTGAGGATTGGTTTTCCCTGTAGCTAGTCCCATCTGTCGTGTCCTGAGAACGAGATACGCGGCTCCTATCGGGTTCATCGACACGTCGGGCGGCCTTGCTGGATTTGTTTTATCTTTCTCGAACGTCTCGAGTGAGGAACTCTGATTTTCTTCGGGCTATCTCGAGGTGTCGGATTTCCTTTGGAATTGCCTACGAAGATCACAAGATCCGTGGTTGAGGTTATTCTCGCTGAGTGTGGTTAATTTGTGATGGATGAGTTGGAGCACCCCTGCAGGGTTAAATCTTTTCGAGAAGCCGTGCCCGCGGTTATGTGGCAAACTTGGATACTTTGTTTAACACCCGGTCATAGCAAACTTGAAGTAAAATCTAATAAAATACACCAACTGTGTGCGTAACCGTGATTGTCTCTTTTCGTGAGTCCTTATCCGAAAGAGAACACGGTGGGGTTATGATTGACGTAAGCAGGTGTTCAGGATCAGTTAGTGATCATTACTAGTTCACGTCCGTTATGCGTAGACCACCATACTTTACTTTCTGTACTCGTAAGTTATCCACTCAAATAAATGCTTAGTCGCTTGTTGCAGCCTCACCACTTAACCATACCTCACCTGTTAAGCTTTAATAGTCTTGATACCCTTGGAAACGAGATTGCTGAGTCCCTGTGGCTCACAGATTACTACAACAACAGTTGCAGGTACAGGTAATGTGACGATTTGACGTGAGCGCGTTGCTTGATTTGACTTGGAGTTCTTCTTCTTCTTCTTCTTCTTCAATCTTGGATGGGTTCCAGGCGGCAGCCTGGGATAGCAAGGGTGGATGTCATTTATCGTTTGATTTCGTCCGTAGTCGGACCCTGTTCTTCTGTATGATGATTGAGTATGTTGTTGTATTGATGTGACTCTGATGTAGCTTGTGGCGAGTGTAAGCCAATTCCATATACTTATCTCTTTTGTACATGTACTTGTAATGATATCCATTCTTGCGAACGCATCGAGATGCGCTTCTATCCCTGTCGAGGCCCTCGTGCCGAAATAAGGATAGGACCGCATCTTGGGCGTGACAGAATGCCATGTACCTGACACCTGTTGTGCCACAAGATCAGAGTCACCGAGGCACCTCACCTGGCTCAGGTTCATCTCCTTGGCCACACGAAGTCCATGAAGCAAAGCTTCGTACCCAGCTGCATTGTTTGTGCAAGGAAACATCAACCTTAATACATAACAAAACTTATCACCTTTGGGAGAAGTTAAGATAACTCCAGCCCCCGAGCTCTCCAACTATCTGGCCCCTTCAAAGTGAATCGTCTAGTACGTATTGTCCAGCTTTTCCTCCAGTGACTGACACTCCGTCCAGTCGTTTATGAAATCCACCAATGCCCGAGACTTCACGGCTGTGCGAGGTGCATACTTCAAATTTAGAGGCCCGAGCTCCAGTGCCCACTTAGCAATTCTACCAGTGGCTTCTCGATTCTGTATTATGTCTCCCAACAGAGCAGAGCTAACCACTGTGATCTGATGTACAAGGAAATAATGCTTCATCTTACGATTCGCCATGAACACCCCGTATATTAGCTTTTGCCAGTGTGGATATCTTTGCTTTTATTCGATAAGCACCTCACTGACATAATAGACCGGCCTCTGGACCAGATACTCTTTCCCTACCTCTTTACGTTCCACCACAATCACAGCACTAACCGCCCGATTGTGAGGCGACACATAAAGGAGTAGGGGTTCCTTCTCAACCGGAGCGACTAAGATCGGTAGCTCAACCAGCTGCTTTTTAAGCACTTCAAGAGATTCATCTGCAGCCGTACTCCACACAAAGTCATCCTTCTTTTTCATCATTTGGTATAGAGGAATAGCCTTCTCCCCCAGGCGGCTGATGAAGCGGCTTAAAGCGGCAATACGACCCGCCAAGCGTTGTACATCATTGACGCTCACTGGCTTGGCTAGTGACGTGATGGCCTTTATCTTGTCCGGGTTGGCTTCGATACCTCGCTCTGAAACTAAGAAACCCAGAAGCTTACCTGTAGGAACTCCAAACACACATTTAGCCGGGTTAAGCATCAGCTTGTAAACCCGTAAGTTATCAAACATTTCCTTCAGGTCATCCAACAACGTCTCCTTCCTTGACTTAACCACAATGTCGTCCACATAGGCATGAACATTATGTCTGATTTGACCGTGAAGACAATTTTGCACACAACGCTGGTAAGTCGCCTGTGCACTCTTGAGTCCGAACGGCATGGCCGCATAGCAGAAAGCTCCAAAAGGTGTGATGAACGAGGTCTTCTCTTGGTCTTTAACTACCATCTTGATCTGATGATAGCCTGAATAGGCGTCCAGGAAACATAAACTCTCACAACCCGCCGTTGCATCAATAATCTGGTCGTTACGAGGGAGAGCAAACGGGTCGACTGGACAAGCTTTGTTAGGATCCGTGTAGTCTATGCACATACGCCATGTGCCGTTCTTCTTGAGAACCAGCATAGGGTTGGCTAACCACTTCGGGTGAAATACCTCCACAATGAACCCTGCTGCTGAAAGCCGGGCTACCTCTTCTCCAATTTCTTTATGCCGTTCCTCGTTGAAACGGCAAAGTAATTGCTTAATCGGCTTAAACTTAGGATCCACATTAACGTGGTGCTCAACAAATTCTCTCGGTACACCTGGCAAGTCAGACGACTTCCACACAAAGATGTCCCAATTCTCACGGATGAATTCGATGAGCACGCTTTCCTATGCGGGATCCATGTTAGATCCAATAGTGAAATGCTTGGATGAGTTGCCCAGGGTAAAATCCACCAGCTTCGTGTCATCAGCCGCAAACTTCAAAGGCGGCTTAGACTCTATACTGGGCTTCCTCAATGGCGTCATATCTGCCGGGTCAACATTATACCTATAAAACTTAAGCTCTGCTTCTGCGCAACTTGATTTCGCATAAGACGCATACCCTTCCTCATACTCGATGGCTACCTTCCGATCACCATGGACCGTGATTGTTCCGTTGAGAGCCGGCATCTTGAGCTGCAGATAAACATAACAGGGCCTGGTCGTAAACTTTGCGAAAGCCGACCGGCCAAACAGAGCATGATATGGGCTCTTAATCTTTACCACCTCAAAGCACAAGGTCTCCACCCTGAAGTTATACTCATCCCCAAACGCCACTTCCAAAGCAATCTTTCCCACTGGGTAAGCCGACTTCCCTGGCACCACTCCATGGAAAACGGTCGATGACGGCTTAAGAGCCTTATCGGTTAACTCCATCCGTTGGAAGGTGTCGTTGTATAGGATGTTGATACTTCTACCATCGTCCATGAGTACTTTTGTAAACTTGTACCCACCAACCTGAGGAGCGACCACCAGAGCTAAGTGACCCGGATTGTCGACCTGTGGTGGGTGATCCTCCCGGCTCCACATAATCGGGTACTATGACCATTTTAAGTATCGCGAGAGAGCCGGCATGGCCACATTGACTGCCCTCTTATGCAGCTTCTGACCCACTTATCTAGGCTTGTCGTGAAGACATGATACTGCCCGTCACTAAGCTATTTTGGGTTGCTCTGATATCCTGAGTGGTTATTTTGTTGCTGACCGCCATTGCTCTGCTGCCGATGACTTCCATGGTTTCCTCAATTCTGATTGCTTTGGCCTTGATGACCTAAACCTGACCCGCCAACACTGAAGCCGGCACCTGGACCACCCAGTCCTGACCCGCCTGACGGGCCGTTACCATTATTATGATTTTGACAAAGGCTTTGTTCCCGAAATGCGTGCATAACACTGCAATCCCTCCAAGTGTGGGTGGCCTCCATGTCCGGCCGGCTGTGCGCCGGGCAAGGTCTGTTTAGTGCCTCTTCTAAGGTGTAGGGCGTGGGGGATACGGGTGCCCTATTCCTTTCAAATGGCGTACTGAAGTTCCTGTTGCCCTTAGGGCGGTTGTTCCCGGACGGTTGTGTGTTGGTGTTCGCCACAAACTCTGAACCGCCATCGAGGTTCTTCCGCTTGCCTTGGCTGCCGTTCCTAGCGCCTCCCTGCTCGTTCTTACCATTGCTACCCTTCTTACCCTGTCCTGACTTCTCATCATTGGAGTCTGGGTCCTTGGTGGTATCTGAATCTGCATACTTGGTGAGAGCCGTCATGAGCTCACCCATATCCTCACAAGAACTCTTTAGACGCCCGAGCTTCTGCTTCATGGGCATAAAACGATAGTTCCTTTCCAAGATCAGAACCGCCTAAGACGCCAAAATATTCTCAGATGAGTGGATCACCGTCGAGGCCCTCCACACCCAATGATGGGCCGACTCACCTTCCCTCTATGCACAAAGATCCAGAGCCACAATCGTCATCGGCTGCTTGCAAGTTCCTCCGAATTTCTTGATGAACCGTGCTTTGAACTCGGCCCACGACGTGATGGTATTCGGTGGAAACCCTTTTAACCAAGTGCGGGCCGGTCCTTCCAACATCATGACGAAGTATTTCGCATAGATTGCTTCGTCGACCTCCAGCATCTCCATAGCAAGCTCATAGATTTCAATCTAGGCCTGTGGGGGCAGATCTGTCGTGTAATTGGGCACCTTCCGTGGCCCCTTAAAGTCCTTGGGTAGGGGCGCACTCCTCAGATCCGCTGTAAGACACTGAACACCAAATCCCCTGGATGAGACGCCGACATGTGTTGCTGGTGTCGGCTTAGGGATCTCCAGGTAATCCGTCACTGGTGTCGACCCTCGCTGAGCCCGGCCCCTATCCATAGCCCCCTGAATATCCATCTCAGGCGGGTTGTTATTCGGCAGGTTTCGCCTCCGCTAACTACTGGAGACCACGGGCGTCTCAATCCGGCGGCTATAGCTACGGCTATGAACCGGTGTGGAGTGCACCCGGCTCTGGCTATGCGTGTACCTTTCTTGTCAAGCCACCACTGTCTACAACAGGTTAATCACATTCCTCGCCTCCTCAGCAAATGACGTTCCTTCGGCCAAAGGGAGAGCATCAAGCTTAGCAGCCACCACTATCAAATTTTCCACTGGATTCGAGTAATGGCCAGGCGGCATCACAAGGTGCCGCGACAACGATCTGCTCCTGCGCGGTGGGTCTAATTTTCGCGGCGCCTCTACCGCCCGGGTCACCACCGACGGCGTACTTGGCCTGGCCCCCGGAGTATTGAAAAGATTCCGAGGTTGAATCGGTAAACTAACTTGAGTCCTTCTATGCTGAACGACCTCTGACGCCTGCTGGTCCAGATCAAAACGGAGAGCCTCCGCCCTCAAACGCTCCGACTCAGCATTCATCTGGGCTTGCATCGCGTTAATATCCTCTCGGGCCTAAGCCATCTGTCCCTTGATCCAGTTGACCTCGGCCTTACGCTCTACTTGGTTCTCAGCCATCACCTCCATGGCCATCAGGGCCGCCAGCTCCTCCATGAGCTCCAGTAGAACCTGTGTCGGTGCCTTAGGAGGCTCCGCATCAGGGGGATCTGCTCTAGCTGCCGCCCTAGATGTTGCACCATTGGAAGCCGGTACCGGTCCCCACCATGAAGACGATAGCTTGGCTCGGCGGGTCATAAGGTTCCGGAATATTGTAACCATCGGCATAGCCCGTTAACCCGCCGTCATGAAGTCGATAGATCGATTCCCCATCCTTGCTGGAAGATCCTTCGTCTGAAAAAGCCAAAGTTTCCCCCCGACAAGGAGTCACCACTACCCTGTGTGAAGCCAATAAAGAAGCTCTTCCGCCCGGGTTGAACACGGGCGGGTGTCGCGCGCCGGGCCGGCTCGATGATGTTGGTACAGATGTCCGGCCCGGGTGTAGATCCATCCAGCTTGCCAATGAAGACATGCATCTTGCCAATGGGAACCCGATAACCGTACTCAACTGAGTCAGTTTCAGGCCCCCATCCCGAGTCGTCGGTGTAGAGCTTTCCGCGACGACTCTTGGTCATGAAGCCAATGGCGTATCCTTCGATCCCTGAGAGAAAACCCTTTGAGAACTCAACACCACCGCGTGCAAGACCCACGGTGGGCACCAACTGTCGTGGTTTTATCACGGCAGATGTCCGAAGACTTAGATTCAAGGCCATCGCTAAGGCAGTGGACTCAAAGGTGTTGAACGGGATGAAAGGCATGGATTTACCCAGGTTCGGCCCCTCGATATGAGGTAAAAGTCTACGCCCTGCTTTGTGTGTATTGATCGGTGTATCAATTACAAGGGAGCGTATTTGCTTGACCTAGCTCTCGATCCGTTGGATCTTGTCTAAGCCATCCTGGGTCTCGCCTTTATATAGGAGGTCAAGGCCACGGGTTTCACAAGTCTCATACCGACTCTTACAATGTATCTGACTCCGTCTCTAAACCTGCCTAATTGACTCTGGCAGGCTATCACCGGGCGGCTTACGCGCCTAAGTCTTGCATCTTCTTCCTGATTCTGGGCCTCCATCACGGCCCATCTGGTGAGCCGCCGTGCATCCCAATCTTCCTCTTCCAGCCCTTACACTAACGAGCCGCCAGGTATGACCCAACCCCTCCTGGGCGGGTCTTACCATGGGATTATATCCCCAACACCGCCCCTGTGGGAATGACAACTACTTTGCAGGCGAAGACCGCCTTTGGGCAGGGCGAGCACCAACCCCATCCCCCCTTTGAAATTGGCCATTGTGGGATCCCTTCCCACCATTGTGATAAGGGAAGAGGGCCCGGGCCACTGCTATATATAGAGCATAGGTTGCACCATAGAGAGGGACTGATCCAAACCCTATCGACAAACTCCACCACTCACCCCACCACAAGGAGCCTCGAACACCACTTGGAGCCATCAGGAGACCCCAAAACACTATACTTGTTCATCCACCACACATACTCGAGAGGCAATCCACCAAAGCAGGAGTAGGGTATTATGCTTCGTAGCAGCCTGAACCTAGGTAAACTGTCGTGTTCATCTTCTTCCTCGTCATCGTGTGAGTTCCTTGCTGTGTAAGTCGGGTAGCGAGCTAGGTCGGGCGAGGCTGCAGGGGATCTTCGCACACGCCCATGTGTTCGAATATTAAGGGTTTTGTGGAGCCCAAAATCTGACATTTGGCGTGCCAGGTAGGGGGCGTGTCGGAGTTCCCCGCTTGCAATGAAGGCCAAGCCCCGGCTCAGGAACTCCATGGAGGGCATGATCCCCGATGACCACTGGCTCCCGGGTTAAGATGGTGTTTGGGCGTATAGGGCCGCCCCTACGCTTGCCTGCATCCTCGGCGGGTCACAGGCGCCACCCTCCAGCCGCCATGTTAAGCGCTTCCTCCGCCATGTGGGAGCGGTTCAGACACGGCTCGAGCCTACGGAGCGCCGCGCATGGCCAGAGATGGACATCACCTTCGGCCCCGATGACCACCCCAAGACCACGTCAGCCGCCGAGGCACTTTCCATGTTGTGCACACCGACCATATGCGGCGTGGATGTCTCCAGGACCCTCGTCAATGGTGGCGTCAGCCTCAACGTCACCTCCCTAGAGGCCTTCGACGCACTGTAGTTACCCCGCAAGCAGCTCACACCTTCAAGGCCCTTCTTTGGAGTGGTGGCCGGGTTCATCGTTCCCGTGGGGCGGGTTCGCCTCCCTGTCACCTACGACACCTTCTCCAACTTCCGCACCGAGCAGGTCGACTTTGATGTCACTCACATCCACCTCCCGTACAACGTGATACTTGCCTACCCCGCCGTCGCTCAGTTCATGGCGGCAACACACCCGGGCTACAATGTCGTCAAGATGCCCGGGAGAGGTGGCGTCCTCACCATCATGGGGTATATAAGGGATGCATCCCACATACTCAAGCTCTCCTACAAGACCGCGGCCGCGGCGCATCAGCATCGGGTGTCCCAGATGTTGCGCCCGTGAAGAAGAAGCATTTGTTCTCCCAGAATCGGGTGGAAACGAAGCAAATACCGGTGGACGAGGAAAACCCGGGCCCAACTTTCACCATCGGTGCCGGCTTGCCTCAAGACCAAGAGGAGGCGTTGGTGACCTTCCTCAAGATGAACAAGGATGCATTCGTGTGGAGTGCTTCTGATTTGGTTGGGGTCCCGAGGGAAGTAATCGAGCACCACCTCATGGTGTGCCTGAACGCGCGCCCGGTGAAGCAAAAGGCGAGGAGGCAGGCTTCGGAGAAGCAAGCGTTCATCGCTAAGGAGGTCCGCAAGCTGAAGGAGGCAAGGGTCATCCAGGAGGTGCGTTACCCGGAGTGGGTGGCCAACCCGGTGGTCGCCCCAAAG
This sequence comes from Hordeum marinum, assembly GCA_022496015.1. Classification (NCBI taxonomy): domain Eukaryota; kingdom Viridiplantae; phylum Streptophyta; class Magnoliopsida; order Poales; family Poaceae; genus Hordeum; species Hordeum marinum. The sequence goes on along the minus strand of CM039672.1, from coordinate 306,641,185 downwards.
AAGTGCGGGAAGGAGTGTATGTGCGTCGACTTCATGAGCCTCAACAAGGCTTGCCCCAAGGACCCGTTCCCACTACCACGCATCGACCAGATTGTGGACTCGAGTGTGGAGCGCGATCTCCTGTGCTTCCTTTACGCCTTCTCGGGTTACCACCAGATCAATATGGCGGTGGAGGACATGGAGAAGATGGCCTTCCTCACCACGTGTGGGGTATTCTGCTACACATGCATGCCTTTTGGGCTACGGAACACTAGGGCAACCTTCCAGCGACTGATGCACATCGCCCTGGGGCCGCAGCTCGGGACGAATGGAGAACCCTACGTTGTCGACATTGTAGTCAAGTCCAGGGCGGCCAAGACCTTGGTCAAGGACTCGGAGGAGACATTCGCCAGCCTAAGGGTGGTATATTTGAAGCTCAACCCCAAAAAGTGCGTCTTCGGGGTCCCCTCGGGCAAGTTGCTCGGCTTCCTGGTGTCACACCGTGGGATCGAGGCGAACCCGAAGAAGATCAAGGCCATAAACAAGATGAGCGCACCCCAAACCCTCAAGGAAATGCAAAATTTGGTGGGGTGCGTCACCTCCTTGGGGAATTTCATCTCCAATCTCGGCAAGCGGGCCTTGCCGTTCTTCAAGATCATGAAAAGGAAGGGCCCTTTCGAACGTACCCCGGAGGCCGACGCAGCCTTCGAGGAACTCAAGCGATATCTCACAAGCCCACCGGTGATGGTGGTGCCTCGCCCACGGGAACCCTTGTTGCTATACCTCGCTGCTACCCCCCACTCTGCCGGCGCTGCATTGGTGGCGGTCAGGGAGGAGCAAGCCGGCGTGCGTACCACATCGAAGGGCTTCGGCGGGCCACCGCACGTGGAGCCAGGGGGATCGCATGACCAACAAGAGCCAGCTCCTCCTCAAGATGGGGAACCCGAAGCCCAAGCCGCTCAGACAGGCCAAGAAGCGCCCAACCCTCTCAAGGCCCTGGCTTCTTCCACGGACCACGAGGCGCCCAAGCCTCCTAAGCCTGTTGCGGGGCAGGACGCCTCAGGCAGCCTCGCCCTCATCGAACACCCAGTGTACTATGTCAGCACGATGCTACGGGATGCGAGCTCATGTTATCCCATGCAACAGAAGCTTCTCTTAGCGCTCCTCGTTGCTTCAAGAAAACTGCGCTGCTACTTCCAGGGGCATCCAATCAAGGTCACCTCTTCTTACCCCTTGGAGAAGATCCTACACAACCCCAATGCGTCAGGGAGGGTTGCCGAATGGAACATCGAACTGCAGGGCTTCAACATAGAGTCCGGCACGACTAGTGTCACTAAAAGAGTATCCCTAGCAGACTTTATGGCAGAATGGATGGACGCCCCAGACCGGGGGCAGGAAGGGAGCCAGTCCCTCGCTCCCGGTGACGAAGCACCCGAAGGATGGACCATGCATTTCGATGTAGCCTTCATGCGCAAGGGAGCGGGAGCTGGGGTCATGCTCACTTCCCCGACAGGATGCAACCCCAGTTTTGCTGTGCAGCTCTACTTCCAGCATAGGGAGAAGGTCTCCAACAACATCGCGGAGTATGAAGGCCTCATCGCAGGCCTCAAGGCGGCGGTGGCCTTGGGGGTTCGGTGCCTCACTGTTATGGGCGACTCCCAGCTCCTCGTCAACTTCTCCTACAAAGAGTACACGCCCAAGGACAAGCACATGGAGGCATATCTCGAAGAGGTACATAAAATTGGAAAACGTTTTCAGGGCTTGGTGCTGCAGCACATCCTGCGCGGCGCGAACAAGGAGGCAGATGACATTGCCAAGAGATCTTCACGTCGTGAACCTTAGGAGCCATGCGTCTTCGAGGAGCGACTCTTCAAGACCTCCGCGACACCGCCTACCGAAGACCTGGCACCTCGGAGTGAGGAGCTTCCTGCAGCACCGCCCTCGGGGGCTCCGGACTATGGCCAGGCCTCGAGGGCTCGACTGCTCCTGGCCTTGGAGCCCAGGCTGACAGTTGGATGCAAGAATTCAGGGCGTACCTGCTCCACGGCACGCTACCGGAGAAGGAGGAGGATGCGGGGCGCGTGGCCCGACAAGCCATAGCCTACTGCATGCAAGACATCGATTTGTACCGCAGGCGCCCGAATGACGTCGCGCCGCGGTGCGTTTCCAAGGATCAAGGGGAAACTGCGGCGCAAGGGGCTGAACTACTGGCCGACATCCACGCAGGAGACTACGGTCATCACTCTTCCTCGCGCATGCTTGTAGGGAAGGCATTCTGATCTGGCTTCTACTGGCCTTCAGCACTCAACGACGCCATCGAGCTGGTTTGGTCTGGCGAGACCTCCCAGTTTATGCCAAGCAAATTCACCAGCCTGCACAGGGTCTCCAAACCATTCCACTCTCCTGGCCCTTTGCGGTCTAGGGCTGGATATATTGGGGCCCTTCCCACGAGGAGCGGGCGGGTACCGCTACCTCTACATCGCCATCGACAAGTTCACCTAGTGGGCAGAGGTGGAACCCGTGCGCACCATCCAGGCCGGGTCGGCCGTCAAGTTCATCAAGGGTCTCATGAGCCTCTTCGGCGTCCCCAACCGCATCATCACCGATAACGGTTTGCAATTCACAAGCCACCTCTTCAAGACTTACTGTGCTAACCTTGGAACGCGGATATGTTATGCTTCGATGGCCCACCCGCAGAGCAACAACCAGGCGGAGCACGCTAACGCGGAGGTCCTGCGAGGCCTCAAGGCAAGGAGCTTCAAGAAGAATCTTGAAGCTTGCGGCAGGGGTTGGGTTGATGAGCTTCAGTCGGTGCTGTGGTCCATCCGCACCACCGCAACTAAGCCTGCCGGGGAAACCCCATTCTTCCTCGTCTACGGAGCTGAAGTAGTCCTTCCTCATGAGATCAAGCACCAATCCCTGTGGGTCTTGGCATTTGATGAGGAGCGTCAGGAGACTGCGCGGGGAACATACCTCGTGCTTGGAGAGGAGGCACGTCGTCGGGCCTTGCTCCGAGCTGCATGATATCAGCAAGCCTTACGGCGCTACCACTGCCGTATCATTCGCTCTAGGAACCTCGAAGTCGATGATCTCGTCCTGAGGCAGGTTCTCTCCAGGGAGGGCTTGCACAAGCTCTCACCCATGTGGGAGGGCCCGTTCAAAGTCGTTCATGTCTCCAGGCTGGGCGCCGGGCGCTTGGAGACTCAGGACGGGGTCCCCATCCAGAACGCTTGGAACATCCAGCACCTCCGGAAGTTCTACCCGTGACACTCTCATGTAATAATGAGTGGGTTATACACGCTCGGGGCCCTTCGAGGATGCGGAGGGGTCCCTCCCATGCAATGTGGCAGCCATAGCCCAGAGCTGGCAAAGAAGACAACAATGCCCATCAATGGCTATGCCCATGCAACGTGGATGCCCTAAGCTCAGCGCTGGGGGAAGACGAAGGCCAATCCAAGTGCCGGACGCGGCCGTTATTTGCGTTTCTCTTGTTTGGATTTGCTAGCCTTTACGAAATCAAACCTAGGGACTTTCCAAATCGTGTTTTAGTCAAAAATGTCCAAGTTTTGTTTTCTTGCCATTTCAAATGATGTTCTCTTCCTCTAAGTAAAACATTCGCCTGCTCCCCTCCCCCTCGTACCCCACGAGCAGGGGTTGGGGGGCACGATGCTTACACCTTGCCAAGGCCTTGGCGCCCGGATCCTCGCATGGTACTCACAAGTGGGTTAGTAGGTGCATGTCGCTTCGTACTTGCCCAGAGGCTCCATTCCCGGCCCAAAGTGCCATCTTGGAAAGGAAACAAATTTTTCTTCAGACAGCTTGAGCGTCTAAGGGGGCTCCTGAGCATCGAGCCTCAGGAGCTTTACCGGTCGCAATGCCCCTCGACCCTCCTGGTGCATCAGGAGTGTCGTGGCATCGCCCCGTGAAGTGCGTCCTTGGTTTCCGATCGTACCTAACGTGGTGGGGAAATGCACGGGACTGGGACTTGTCGATGTAGGGCTACTTGGACTACAACTAGAAGCCTCAGGAAGCCCAGCCTTCTCGGAGCAGGAAGCAGAATTTTCAGAGGGGACCGCTTGAGCATCTAAGGGGGATCCTGAGCATCACGCCTTAGGAGCCTAACCGGTCATAATGCCACCCGACTTCCTGGTGTCGTCCTTGGTTTCCAGTAGCCATCAGGAGTACCAGGGCCCCACCTCGCGAGGAACGTCCATGGTAAGATGGTCATACCCCGTGATGGTAGGGAAATGTGCAGGACTGGGACCTGCTGATGTAGAGCTGCTTGAGTGTCAATGGGAGATCCTGACCATCGCGCCTCAGGAGCCTTACCGGTCATAAGGCCACTCGACCCCCTGGTGTCGTCCTGTGTTTTCGGTCGGCATCAGGAGGTCGGGACCCCGCCTCGTGAGGAGCGTCCGGGGTAAGATGGTCACGCCCCGCGATGGTAGGGAAATGCGTGGGACTGGGACCTACAGACACACGGCGTTGTTAGAGCCCCAGCTCATCTCAACCGCAAGAAGAAGAAGAAGCCCGCCTAGTGTGCGGACCCCCGGGCTCCACAGCCGCACCCCACAACCCGAAAGCCTACAATGGGCCCATCAAGCTAAGTATCCTAATTGCGATCGGGAGGCAACTCTAGTTCATGAAATCCAGAAGATACTATAAAAAGGGTCATGCGCCCAAATGCGTTACATGCCCACTGGCCCCCCTTAGTTTTGTGTTGCAGGTACAAAAGAAAAGGAGGAGAATGAAACTGAGAAGCCGCACGGGGGTTGTCGCCTCAGGAGCCCGACGTCGACGCACCGACGCTCAGTCGGTGTCCTCCTCCTCCTTCACGACCCCACAAAAGCGTGCCGGGGCAGACATCCCTAGAGCGGGAGAACGGCGCCTCGACGGTGGACTACCCCCCGAGACGATGCGCCATAGCTGGTGTCGCTGTTGTCACTTGGGCTTTCCTCGGAGGGGGTGTCGCTGCTGCTGGAGGTGCGGCGCCTGTCACGAAGGGCAAGCTCGTCCCTAGGATCACCATGACCGATGTATTTCGGGTAGCACCCAGTCGCTCGCCCTCTCCCCTGAAGAACTTGACGAAGAGTGTCGCCTCCCCGTCGTACTTGAAGTGGAAGCTACGCCTCCCCCTCAGGTTGTGGGGGCCCCGACTCATAAGTCGTGATCACCGAAAGTACATGCACAGGGATCCCAGAGATCAATGCTCACTAAACACACAGAAACTGAATAACAAGAGTCTTACATCCATTACATATCGGATTATTCAAATATGGCCTTCATGGCCAAGTCTTCATATGATTGCAGCGGAAATCTTCAATGATAGCGTGAACCCATGCCATATGCCTTAACCCTAAAGGCATTATGACTGGGAAGCGTCCTAGCTTGCATGTCTGTCACCAAGGTAATCTTCATCATATCCTGGTCTTTCATGCCTGGCCAATCAAATAACCAATGGCAAGCCAATGAGTACTTTGAATGTACCCGCAAGCGACCCATGTTTGGAACAAGGCAATAACAGAGCATGATATAGCACTAAGTAGTTAATTTTGCGGAAAGCTACTTTTGAGTGCAAAGACATGATCAAATACTTATGTAAGCATACATCAACAGTTGGCAGATATCCATATGAACAAGTTATAAATATCCTCATAAGCAGGGGTTGAACATCTCATGTTCTTTCACCACGCCAAGTCGTCGGACTTGACTCAAGTATCATCCTTTTGTCATCCGCACACACACACCAAGTTTGCGAGAACTTCTAGACATAGTCTAAGCAGCACCACCCAACTGTCCTTGACCGTGGACACAACTATTCAAATAGTTTTACACTCTACAGAGGTTGCACACTTTACCCACAAGACTCGGGGAACTTCCGTGTCATCCACAACTCGTGGTATATAACATACTCGAGGTAAGCACCCGAACAATGGCTTTCCCCTGGCGATACTAAACAAAGAGTCCACTCGATTGGTACCCAGCCCACATGATGTACATCACTCGTAGCATCCATGTAGGGACCAATGGTGTGCCCGGTGCCTGTGAAGACAACGCATGATCGTCCATACTGGCACGACCCCGTATCGAGAGTGACCACGCCACTCCCACCACTAGTAATGCGGGCCCTTTGCTAGTACCCACCAAAGTAATCAATAGAGCCCCGTCCCATAAGGGGTATCGTGGTTGCGCATGTAAGGTTGGGACGGTCGACAAATCATAGATCTAATCCATTTTCGAAAACACACCCTCAACTTGTTCCGGCACACCACTTCTTTCTCAAGTGGTCACCCAACTCGTCATCATCTCCCTCGGGCATTAGTGGCACCCAATGGGGTTTTCAAAAAGTCTTTGAAATCATTGCCTTATCTCCATCACCATGCATAGTCCCAATCCCACTTGCGTAGCATCTACTAGCATCTTATCTACACCCACCCGCATAACCCTCATAAGGTGGTAGGGTCATGCACGATGCAAGTGTCAATGGTAAGTGTCGGAAGCAACCCACCGAAGTGGTCACTACTCCACATGATCAAGTATAACAAAAGTAAAGTGCTATATGACATGCAATAAAATGGTCTCTTAACATGGTCAAAGGGCTGCTTGCCTGGCTTAGCAATGTCTTCGTAGTTTTCACCCGCTTCTTGTCCACTCCGAGCATTTCCTCTACTTCGTCAACTATTGCCGGAAACAACCGTAATAAGCAAAACAACAAGCAAAAAATAAAAGTGCTCTATAAATAGGAGTTTTATTTTTCTAGGACTCCTCTGGTCATGAGAAAAATAATCAAGGAGGTTTTGGTGGATGTGGGTCAAGGGGGAGTTTTGAATGGTGGGAATGATGGAAACGATGATCCTTTAAGATGTCAACATGAAATATTTTCATAAAAATGAGTGGAGGCACTCATAAAATAGGGCATGATTTTAGAAACATGTGGGAAGTGTTTTCACTGGATTTGGAGTTGTGAGGATTTTCCTAGGGATTTGCGAAGTGAGCCATTCATGAAGAAATGGTTCAATAATCCACACAACATAGAAACTATATGGAAAAATTATCACATACTAGCTCATGAATTTAGATACACCTAGGATTTTGAATCACTTCATTTGGAACTATTATGAATGCTCTAGGGATTTTGCAAGGTGGTTCCATAGTACAAGTTATAACAAAAATATGTGTGGATCAGAACATGCTATATGGAAAAATGTGCAATGCACACATTTGGATAGGAAATTATTTTAGGAATATGTAGAATTTTGAATCAACTAAATCGGAGGTCATATGAATTTTCTATGAATTTTTGATTGCCTCTGAAAAAGAAAAAAGTGAAAGAAATTACCATATGGCTAAACAGCGCACCGGGCGCAGGATAGCCAATGGGCCGGCCCAGTCACTCCGCCTGGCGGCTGGGGCACCGCCAAAGCCGTACTCTGCGGACTACGTCTTCTCCGCAGGGAGGAAAAAGGAGGTGGGGCGCCGCCACTTAAACAGTGGCCCCAGGCCTTAGCCACTAACCGTCGGGCCCAGCTGGCAGGGTCTCCCTCCACCTCCTGCTAGCACAGGGGAGGTCGGAGGAGCCCGACCGAGCGCTCGCCGGCGCCCGCCCCGGTGGCTCCGGCCATCTTCGGGGGCGCTCCGGCCACCGGAGGGCTCCGGGCGCCCGACTGCACTCTCATGGTGGGCTCCTAGTCTCGAGGAAAGCCGAGGCCGAGGGAGGCTTCGGCCACGGTGGAGGTAACCGATGGCGGCGATGCGCATGGTGCGGTAGGTGCGGAGGGGAAGAAATGGTGAGCAAAGGGGGGATTGTGGTGGCGCTGGGGTGCTCGGAGGCCGTCCGGAGGAGAGGAGAGAGATGGGGAAACACGAATTCGCTGGAGGCCGAGGCGGCACCATGGCGTTCATGGGCGAAGGAGGAGGGCATGGGAGCAACGGGGCTCGATCTGGGGAGGCCCAAGGTAGTGAGGGAGAGCCAAGGGGTACAAGAGGGGGGCTCTGGAACAGCCTTAAGGACTGGGACGGCCAGAGAGAGCTCGGGTGGCCTCGGATGCTCTCGGTCGAGGGAGAGCACGCGCACCAGAGCCTCCTTGGAGCTTTTCGAGCATCAGGGAGGGGCGTGGGAGGTCGAGGGGAGGTTCTTGGCATGCGGGGACATCCTGATGAGGCCAGACAAGAGCTAACCGATGAGGTCAAGTGGCAGAGCGCCGTTGTTGCATGTGAATAGCGTGGTCACCACGCTACACGTGGTCACCACGCTACACCGTGTCCATAATGACCTTTTGGCCGGCCAAAAATGTCTGGAATTCGAGGTATGCACGCAAGAGAGCACTGGTAAAATTTAGACTCCTATGGAGCTGGGTAAGGGTGATTTCTACACCAGGTAAGTTTGCAGCAGCAGACTTGGGGCTTAGAAAAAGGGTTTTTACTAGAGGGTTCTATGGATAAAACCTTGTCCAATGGTCCTAGGAATGGAGGGAGCATATGCAAACCAATTTTCAGCTCAGGAAGATCAATGCACATGGTACTTGTAGTTCAGAGCCTCATTTGCTACCAAAAGGAAGATTTAGATGAACTGCTCATATTTTCCATATGAGCATGCCACCTTTGGGCTTTGATAGATGCATAAGTATGTTTATGAGGTTGTGGAAAGGTTTGGGAACATTTCATTTAACAAAACCATGGGAGAGAGGAAAGAGAGGTGATGCCATGGTAAAAAGAGAGGGAAAATGAAGGAGTTACGCCCCCCCATAATTGATCAGACACCAAGGAGAAGTTACAGGAGGTAAAATGAGGTTATAATATGTTGTGGTAAAAAGTTGGAGGCAAGAGGAATCTTCTTGGGTCAATATTACTTGTCCACTAGTTTATGGGTGAAGGTGTTTGATGCTATCCTAGGGCATCTAGGGGTATCCAATGGTCCTGAGATTTACCGAAGGTAAATGGCAAGTCCATTTACTACTGATAACAAGTTTGGAGATGATTTTATGAAAGTTTGCAATGTAGACTTGGTAAACCCTAGGATTCAACAGAATCAGGTTTCTGTAGGTCCAGTTGGGTCAAACTATTCTCCCTGATTCACCACTTGGTGTAACATCATTATTTGGGGATTAGAACATGTCCACAAAGTTTGAGATCAATAGGAGACAGTTGGCAATGTAGAGTTCCTCAAATTTGGATCTAGACAGAGAGGGTTTTGGGATATTTTGGTGAACCAAAACAATTGGGATTGATATGAAACTTGGCAAGATGACCACATATATCATATGTGACATGCTAGAATTTTCCTGGATTTAATTGAGAATATTTCTTATAGAAATATTTCAAATCCTTGAAATAGGTAGAAATGGTTTTGAAGGGTTTTGTCCAGTACTTTGAACATGACCATGTGTTGAACTCTTATATATGGATAATATATGTCCACTGAGTTTCCCTAAATTTTCTCAAATATTATTAAATCATTTAAATATATTTTTCCTATAAAAGACCATTTCTGGCCTTAAGAAAAAGCCTTTAAATAAAATATTAAAATAATCTTTAAAAGTAATATTTTATGGTTTTGGGGTGTTATATATAGTACGATCCAAATAAAGCATTTGGGGAAAAAGGATCCACGCAATTTGGGGAGTTGCAGTGCAAATCTCAAATCAGGGGGTTTTGCAAACCTAATTTGAATAAATCCTTTTTGGCCAAAATAATATTTGATAAAAATAGTTTTGAGTACTATTAACATGTCATGATCATTGGACAAGAGTTGGGATCAAGTAAAAGAGTTTTGAGAGTAGGAGGGATTTTATGAATATAGAGCACAAGAAAGCAAACAAGCTATCAACAATTAGGTCAAGCATCACAAGCACACAAAAAGTTTTAATTGGCCCTCATTTTTGAGTCATGTTAACTTAGTCATGAGATGCAAAACATAGGGTGTGACACAGGCCGTCGGCACGGGCAAACGATTGCCACCCGCGGTTCAGGTACACGTAGCCTGAGGGGTGATCTCGACCTCCACCCAAGACGCCCCGTTGCAGCAGTTGTCGGCCTACAGCCATAGGACGGCAGGCGCTCCAGTGGGAGGGCATCCGCGAAGGAGCTCGGAAGTTAGAACCAGGCGTCTTTCGGCATGTACGCCCACGTCACGAATTCCTGGGCCGAGTCGGCCGAATGGAGCCACGGGCGCGGTAGCCAGGTGGCCATCGCCGACCTCCCAGCTCGGCTGCCACCGCGTTCACCACCATGGCCACCCGCGTTGGACGGTGTTCCCCCACGGCCGCCGCGGCGCACAGGAGCACGACTGCGCTCGCCGGGAGCTGCCCCCGGTGCCACGGCGTATTTCTAGGGGCGACCGCGGCCCCTCCGAGGCGGCAAGATTGTAGGGTTATCCCCGGGAGCCTTCCCTTTCTCGATAGTGGAAAACTTCCTCGTCGGCACCATTGCTGGGAGAGGGCAGTTCGAGAGGTGTGGAGATAGAGAAGACGAAGATGGATGAGGGTTTTCTCGCCCTCGCCAATTTATATACAGCCAGAGGCCGCCCGGCGCCCCCTCGCGTTCCGGGGCCACGCGGCCCATCGAAGGGTCACATCCGTGTGGCCCGGGCAGCAGCAGCATTCAATGGGATGCAATGATGACTGACACTGCGCAAGGGCGTCGCATCGGTTTGACTGGGAGCGGTTCCGGACGCCCTCGGGGAGCTGAGGCGTCGTCGCCTGGTCGTTCGACGAGTGCCAAGCTAGGCCCGCAGGCGTTTGGGGGCCTGTGGCACTTCGGACCGTCCTCCAGGCTTCACCATAAGCCAGCTCGAGCGCACCTTGGGCCCGGGGGCTACTGTCGGCATTCTGGGAATGGGGGTACCCAGCCCCGCCTGCCTACAGCCCAGTGCATGGCCCACTTCGTCAACCAAACGAGACCCGACGAGGCCCCACTCGACACAAGGCCCTTGAGAGGGCCCAAGGATCGCGAGAAGGAACAACGACAAGACCTGCAAAGGATGGGCCTCCCCAGGACCCCTCCGGAGCGGCAGATTGTCCTATGCAAGACCCGCCCTCAAGAGTCAAAGATGACACAAGGAAGGACAGGCGAGCACCAGCGTGCCAGGCGGCACAGTTTCCCCTTTGGTCCAAAGGGAGCAAGGACATACGCAGGTTCCCAAAGCACCCCCAAAGGTTTCCATTCTGGTGCAAGAAGACCCCAACCAGCCGTCTCGCAGGGCGGATGTCATCGCTGAGCCTGCCCCTACGGGGTCGACAGCTACTTTGCAGGCGAAGACCACCTTTGGGTAGGACGAGCACCAACCCCTGTCCCCCTTAGAAATTGGCCGTTGTGGGATCCCTTCCCGCCATTGTGATAAGGGAAGAGGACCCGGTACACCGCTATATATAGATCATAGGTTGCACCATAGAGAGGGACCGATCCAAACCCTATCGACAAACTCCACCACTCACCCCACCACAAGGAGCCTCGAACACCACTGAGAGCCCTCAGGAGACCCAAAACACTGTACTTGTTCATCCACCACACCTCCTCAAAAGGCAATCCACCAAAGCAGGAGTAGGGTATTACGCTTCGCGATGGCCCGAACCTGGGTAAACTGTCATGTTCATCTTCCTCCTCGTCATCGTGTGAGTTCCTTGATGTGTTCGTCGAGTAGCGATCTAGGTCGGGCGAGGCTGCAGGGGGTCTTCGCACATGCCCCTGTGTTTGAATCTTAAGGGTTTTGCGGAGCCCGAAATCCGACACATCCATCTTGATCTTGTCATCTTCGACGACATCGGCAACATGCAACTCTAATTCCATCTTCTCGTCCTTAATTCTTTTCAATTTTTTCTTCAAGTAGTTGTTTTCTTTTTGAACTAAATTTAAACTCTCGACAAGAGGGTCGGTTTGAATTTCCGGTTCACATACCTCCTGGATAAAAACATCTATGTCACGTTGGTCGGCATAATTGTCATAAACACTAAATGAAACAAATAGTTATAAAAAATAATATACCATATCTGAATCATAGACAGGACGAGGGCCGACGCGGGCGGATACCAAAACCATGGCACTATATAATAACAAACAATAATAAAAGTAAGAAATTTTTACAAGTATCTATCTAAATCATGAAAGTAAGACTTTTTCTTTTAGAAAGAAGATAAGAACAAGAGGCTCACCATGGTGGTGCTGGCGACGAGATCGGCACGGGCGATCGACCGCGGTGAGGACAGGGACAGGACATGACGGACCGCCAAAGCTAGACAAATCTTGAGGAAGATGGAGCTTGGAGGTCGAGCTTGGATAGGAGAAAGCTTAAGTGTGGCTCGGGCATTTCATCGAACACCTCATATGCATAGGAGGTGAGATCTAGAGAAACACACACCTACACACGCCGGCGGCCAAAACACAGTGAGCGGACAGGGGCGGGGTGGGGGTATATATAGGCTTATATCTTTAGTCCCGGTTGGTGGCTAGAACCGCGATAGAAGACTGGCCTTTGGTCCCGGTTCCATCTACCAACCGGGACTAAAGGTGCCGGGCCAGGAGCGAGGCCCATTGGTCCCGGTTTGCGTCTGGAACCGGGACCAAAAGTTTCAGACGAACCGGGACCAATGGGCCCTGTTGGGGATATAACCCCATGGTAAGACCTGCCCAGTTGGGGCCAGGTCATACCTGACGGCTTATAATCCAGACCAATGAAGCAGGCCAAAAGATGTAGGCCTGGACCTGTGGAGGCTTACCAAGATGGGCCAAGATGAAGGCCCAGACGAAAGATGGTATGAAGACCCGTGCGTTAAGCCGCCCGGAGACGGCTTGCCCAAGATGGCAAGACGACATAGAGCCAGAGTCAAATACGTTGTAAGAGTCGGTATGAGACTTGCGTAACCCGTGGTCTTGACCTCATACATAAAGGCGAGACCCGGGGCGACTTAGACAGGGCCCAATTAATCGAGAACTAGGTCAAGCAAATCCGCTCCCTGGTAATCGATACTCCAATCAATGCAACACAAGCAAGACGTAGGATTTTACCTCTTCTTGAGGGGCCGAACCTGGGTAAACTCGTGTCCCTCGTCTGAACCAACCCCTTTGAGTCCATCACCTTAGCGATGGCCTCGAACCTAAGTCCTCGGACATCTGCCGTGACAAAACCACGACAGTTGGCGCCCACCGTGGGGTCGCGCTCGGTGGTATTGAGTTCTCAAAGGGATCTCTCCTAGGGATCCAGGGGTACATTGTTGGCAGGATGAACAAGAGTCGTCACGGCCGGCTCTACATCGACGATGCCGGCTCGGGCCCCGAGGCCGACTCAATTGAGTATGGCTTCCGTATCCCCTTCAGCGGAATCCACGTCTTCATCGGCAAGATCAGCGGATCTGAACCCGGGACGGACATCTGCACTAACATCGTCAAGCCGGCCCGGCGCGCGCAACCCGCCCGAAATGTGCAGTCCGCCCGTGCTAGCCCGACTGAGAAGCATGTCTTCGTCGGCTTCACTCAGGGCACGGATCTTGAAGGATCTATGTCGCAGGAAACTCTCATCTGTTCGGAGGATGGATCTTCGAGCGGAGAGACGGAATCAGTTTATCAGCTGCACAATGGCAGGCTCGGGGGCTACGTCGAGCCTTACCCCGAGTCAAAATATCATGAGCCGGAGGATTATGAGCTGCCGAGCCGTGCTACCGTCTTCATGGCAGGATCAGGTCTGGCCCCGAGGGGCACAACCGCCGGCATAGCAGGATCGGGGGTTGGTAGGCTGCCTACTCAGGTTCTTCTGGATATGATGAATGAGCTTACAACCCTGATGTCCACGAAGGTCATAGTTGAAAATCAAGTGGCCCGAACACGGAGATTGCAAGGTTAAAGGATCATATGACCAAAGTTCAATAGGAAGTCAATGCAATGAAGGATCAGATGGAGGCAGAGGCGAAGCGCCTTAGGGCGAATGCTTTCCGCCTGGAGCCGGAGCAGCAATCTGTGGCAACGGTTCAACGGATGAGGCATCACTCCCGCTTGCCGGATCAGTACAAGGCCAGAAATCTTTTCAACATGTCGGGGACAGGACGGACGACGGAAGAACCTGGAAGCCGACCGGCGGTTCAACAACATAACCCGCCCTGACAGAACGAGGCCTCCCCAATGTATTTCCTAAAGCCAGCGGGTCACTATTCCAACCCGGCGGAGAACATGATCGCGACAGCAACTCGACTTGGTATAATCCCTATCCTAGACGAGGCGCCTTTTGCAGAGGAGGTGCGGAACGCTATTGGATACCTGCAGACGGTGATGGCCCAGCAGGACAAGTATATTCATATCTGGAGTCGCGTGCATTCAACCCCATCCCTAGCCGTAGCTATAGCCGACTCTATCAGTTGCCGGCGGTTTCTAGCAGTGATCGACACCGGGACCCGCCACGAGATGAGCGGGTGGCTCTGGATGCTCAGGCGTTGGTGGATCGGGCGAGAGCACAGCGAGAGGCGGTGGCTCTGGCGATGGAGGCGGCTCATCAAGAACCCGCACCTTCCATCTCTGTAGGAGCAGGAATAACCTCCAGGGCCGTGGGAGTGCCGGGTTTAGCGTCGGCTTTGCAGAACAAGCGTCTGCCGAAAGATTTCAAGGGCCCTCGCAAGGTCCCAAATTACATTGCTGACCTGCCTTCGGAGGCTTGGATGGAAATCTATGAGCTGCCCATAGAGATGTTAGACGTCAACGACGCAGTATGTGCCAAGTATTTTATCATGATGCTAGAAGGGTCGGGTCGTACGTGGTTGAAGGGCTTGCCACCCAACACCATTAATACCTGGGCCGAGTTAAAGTCGAAGTTCATCAAAAATTCCCAAGGAACGTGCAAGCAGCCCATGACGATTGTGGATTTGGATCATTGTGTGCAACAGGAGGATGAGTCGGCTCATCATTGGGTCCGGCGGGTCTCAACCATCATCCACTCATTTAAACAGATTACGGCAGCTCAAGAAGTTTTGATTCTAGAGAACAATTGCCACTTTACGCCTCTGAAGCAGAAGCTTGGCCGGCTCAAGTGCTCATGTCAGGACATGGGGGATCTCATGGCAGCTCTCACGAAGTACGCCGACTCTAACAATACAAAGGGCTCTAATGAGGAGAAGTGTCACACCCTGTGATTTTCCTCATGACTAAGTTATCATGACTCAAAAATTAGGGCCAACTAAAACTTTTTCTGTGCTTGTGATGCTTGACTTGATTGTTGATTTCTTGTTTGCTTTCATGTGCTCTGTATTCATAAAAAACTCTCCAACTCTCGAAACTCTTTTCCTTGACCTAGAACTCTTGTCCAATGATCATGCCATGTGTATAGGACTTAAAACTATTTTTATCAAAATTTATTTTGACCAAAAAGAATTTATTCAAATTAGGTTTTCAAAACCCCCTGAGTTGAGGTTTGTACTACAAGTCCTCAAATTGGGTGGATACTTTATTTGAAACCTACTATATATATAACTTCCCAAAACCACAAAAGATTATTTTCATAGTTTATTAAAGGCTTTTTCTTAAGACCAGAAATGGTCTTTTATAAGGAAAAATTATTTAAATACTTTAAAAATATTTGAGAAAATTTAGGGAAATTCAGTGGACATATATTGTCCGTATATAAGAGTTTAAACACATTGTCATGTTCAAAATATTGGACAAAACCCTTCAAAACCATTTCTGCCTATTCCAAGCATTTGAAATATTTCTATAAGAAATATTCTCAAATAAATCCAGGAAAATTCTGGCATGTCACATATGATATATTTGTTCATCTTGCTAAGTTTTATCTCAATCCCAATTGTTTTGATTCACCAAAATATCCTAAAACCATTCCTTTCCAGAGCCAAATTTTATCAACTTTACATTGTGAAGTATCTCCTATTGATCCCAAACTTTGTGGGCATTCTTTATTACCTAAATGATGAAGCTACATCAAGTGGTTCATCAAGGGGAATAGAATTCATCATGAGATCTATAGAAATCCATTTCTGTCCATTTCTAGGGTTTACCAAGTTTACATTATCAACTTTCTTCAAATCATCTCAAAACTTGTGATCAGGACCAATTGGACTTACCATTTACCCCTGGTAAATCTCAAGGTCATAGGATTCCCCTGCCTAGCCCAATCACAACACAAACACCTTCAGCCATAAACTCGTGGACAAGCAAAGTGGGCCCAAAAAGATCCCCCTTGCCCCCAACTTTTCACCACAACATATTATATCCCTCTTCTACCTCTAGTAACTTTGCCATGGCCTCAGGTAAATTGTTTGATGGGTAACTCCCTCCATCTCCCTCTGTTTTACCATGGCAAGACCTCTTCTTTCCCCTCTCCCATTATTCTGTTCCTAATAATTCCCCCAAACCTTTCCAAATCATCCTATGCATCAAACCAAACCCATATATGGCATTCTCATATGGAAAATATGGGCAAGCCATCTCAATCTAGTTTATGGCAGTAAGGGTAGCTACGTACTACAAGTACCTTGCCTTCTCATTTCCATGATCTGGAAATTTGTGGAGAGGTAATCCTTCCATAACCAAGACCACTTGACAAAGTTTTATCCCCAATGCCCTCCATTACAAACCACTTAGATGAGTCTCAAGTTTGTTGCTGCAAACTTACCCCCGGTAAAAAAACATAGTATTAGCTCCACTTACCATGATAATTCTTCCAATGCCCTACTCCATGCATGCCTCTCTCTCTAGATAACTTTTTGGCAACCAAAAGTTACATTGGAAAAGGGTTGGCGCGGTGACCACGTAGCCAGCATGCAGCAACGACGCTCTGCCCCTTGAGCTTGTCCCGTAGCTCGTGTCCGACCATGGCAGGGCACCAAAACACGCTGGGGAATCCCTCCTTGCCTCCCACGCCCCTCCCCGACGCTCGCTAAGCTACAAATCCACTGTGGCACGCGTGCTCTCCGCGCCCAAAGCGCATCCGAGGCCGCCCGAGCTCTCTCTGGTCGTCCCCATCCTTAAGACCATTCCTGAGCCCCCCTATTGCCCCCCTTGGCTCTCTCTCACTACCGTGGACCTCCCCAGACCAAGACCCCTTGCTCCCGTGCCCACCAATCCTCCCCACGGCCGCCATGGCGCCGCCATGACCTCAACCCGATTCGGACCACCCCGGGGCTCCCCTTCCTCCCTAGGTACTCCGGTGTCCCTAGATCGCCACCGCAAGGCACCCCGAGCTCCATTCCCCACCTCCTCGTGGGCGTGGTGCTGCGCCTGACATGGTTGGTAGCCAACTCCTCGTTCAACCACGGCTCCGTCTCTAGGCCTCTTCCCCGAGGGCGTGGAGCACCCAGGTGGGTTCGGCATGTCTCCCTGAGTACGCCGGTGGCCGGGCCACGCGTAGAGGTGGCCGGTAGCACCGGCGAGAGGCGTCAGCATCTGCTTAGGCATGGCTGAGCCAATGGATCGGCACAGCGCCTATTCCACGCCCAGCGCACTGTTTTGACAATTTGGGGGTAAAATCATTTTCCTTTTTTTCCAGAGATGTTAATTAATTTCATAATAAATTCATTTCAACTCAAAATATTCCGATTCAAATTTCTACAGGTTCTAAAATCTTGAACTATCCAAATATGTGCATTGCACATTTTTCTTGCAAACTTTTATGTAGGGTTCAAATTCAAAATTGAATTTGAACTTTGAATGCCCCACATGGTAAAATATTTAGGGAATTCATAATAGCTCTAAATGGAGTGATTCAAGTCCCGAGGTGTGTCTAGATTCATGCACTAAGTGGTGAGCATTTTTACTCACACTTATTCTGCTATGGCAAATATTGGGTCATTTCTTCATATTTATCCACTTTGAAAATCCATAGGAAAATCATGCCAACTCCAAATCCAGTGAAACCACTCCCCTCATGTTATTAAAATCATGCCTTACTTGTTGGGTCCATTCACTCATTTTTATGAAAATATTTTCTGTTGACATCTTGAAGGATCATCATTTCCATCATTTCCACCATTCCAAGCTCCCCCTTAATCCACATCCTATGAAACCTACTTGGTTATTTTTCTTATGACCAGAGATGTCCAATAAAAATAAAACTCCTATTTATAGAGCACTTTTACTTTTCTGCTTGTTGTGTTGCTTATTACGGTTATTTCCGGCAATAGTTGATGAGGTACACGGAGTGCTTGGAGTGGACGGGAAGCGTGTGAAGACCTCGAAGACATTGCTAAGCCAAGCAAGCAGCCCTTTGATCATGTTAAGAAACTTTTTCATGCATGACATATGGAACTCGTTATTTCGATGTTTGACCATGAATTGGTATCCCCCCTTTGGTCGGATGCTTCCGATACTTTTTCGTTGGCACTTGCATCGTGCATGACCCTACCACCTTATGAGGGTTGTGTGGGTGGGTGTAGATAGGATGCTAATAGATGCTACGCAAGAGGGATGGGGTATATGCATAGTGATGGAAGGAGAGAAATGATTTCAAAGACTCTTTCGAAAACCCCGTCGGGTGCCACTAATGCCCGAGGGAGATGATGATGAGTTGGGTAACCACTTGAGAAAGAAGTGGTATGCCGGAGCAAGTGAGTATGTGTGTGTGTTTTCGAAAACGGATTAGATTTAAGGTCTGCTGACCGTCCCAAGCTTACATGCGCAACCATGATACCCCTTATGGGACGGGGCTTTGTTGACTACTATGGTTGGTACTAGCAAGGAGCCCGCATTAATAGTGGCAAGAGTGAAGTGGTCACTCTTGAGACGGGGTCATCCCAGAGTGGAAGGTCATGGCTGTCTTTACAGGCACCGGGCACACCGTTGCGTGCCCTCATGGATCATATGAGTGATGTATATCATGAGGGATGGCACAAATGAGTGGACTCTTTGTTTAGTATCACCATGGGAAAGGCATTGTTCGGGTGCTTACCTCGGGTATTGTTGGGGATATGACCCGCCGAAGAGGCTCCGGGTCATATTATTGGCTCGTGAACCGGCCCAAAGGTGAGCCGTAAGATTAAGTGGCCCAAGAGGATAGGCGGCTCACGACGTGGGCCGTACGACGGCCCGGACTGAGAAGACCCGGGCATGTAAGCCGACTCACAGACGGCTTGGACAAGAAGATAGAGAGAGACTCGGTTAGCAATTGTCACGACCCGGATATCCTGACCTCTTATATAAAGGCAGACCCGGGGCGGCTTAGGGGGCAGGCAATCGAGAACTAGATCAAGCTTTTAGCTCCTTGTAATTGATACGCAAGCAATACAAACACAAGCAGGACGTAGGCTATTACCTCGATTCGAGGGGCCGAACCTGGGTAAATCTGTGTCTTTCATCCCGACTAACCCCTTTGAGTCCACCCCATTGGGGATGGCCTCGAACCGAAGTCTGTTCACCCGGACATCTGCCGTGATAAAACCACGACAGTTGGCGCCCACCGTGGGGCTATCGCTTGGTGGTGTTGAGTTCTCAAAGGGCTCTCTCCCAGGGCTCGAAGGATACGTGGTTGGAAGGATGAGCAAGAGTCGCCGCGGCCGGCTCTACATCGACGATGCCGGCTGGGGGCTTGATGCTGGTTCTGTGGAGTATGGATTCCGGGTTCCGTTCGCTGGGATCCAGGTTTTCATCGGAAAGGTTGATGGATCTACACCCGGGCCGGACGTCTGCGCCGACATCGTTGAGCCGGCTCGGCGTCTCCAATCTACGCGTGTTACGCAGTCTGCCCGTGCCCGTCTAGGTCAAAAGCACGTTCTCGTGGGCTTCACTCAAGGCATGGACCTAGAAGCGTCCGGGTCACAAGGAACTCTCATTTGCTCAGAAGATGAGTCCTCTAGTGGGGAGACAGAATCAGTGTATCAGCTCAGCAACGGTGGCCTTGGGGGCTACTACGACAACTATTCTGAGGTAGAGGGCGTTGAGATGGATGCTCTGAGCCCCCTAGTTCACGCGGCGGTGTTCATGGCAGGATCGGCTTCAGCCGCCGGCGACATGGCTACGGGAGCCGCCGCAGCAGGTGATAGCCCGCTGCCGTCGGCTCAGGTTCTAGTGGAATTGATGGACAAACTCACAGCTCTCATGGCCACAGAGGTAACCCCAGATAATCAAGCAGCTAGGAATCTAGAGGTGGCACGGATCAAGGGCCGGATGGCAGAGGAACGACAAAGGATGGCCGAGCTGAAAGCCCAGATGGAGGAAGAAGCGGAGCGTATCAAGGCAGACGCTTTCTGACTGGAGCTAGAGCATAGGTCAGCGGCCGCGGTACACCGAAGGAGGCATCAATCCCGTTTACCAGAACGTTATGAAGCGAGGAACCTTTTTAACACCCCTGGTGCGGGGCGTGTTATGGGTGTGCCGGAGAGCCGCCGATGGAGCGCCCGGCGACTCATCCACCCTAGCATAACCAAATCTCACCTAGGGCTTTTCCAACACCGGCGGGTCATTATTCTAACCCGGCTGAGAACATGGTGGCACCGGCCGCCCGACTTGAGATGACCCCCATCCCAAATGAGGCACCCTTTGCGAAGGAGGTGCGGAACGCCATTGGATATTTACAGACGGCCATGGCCCAGCAAGAGAAGTATACTCACAGCCAGAGCCGGGTTCACTCCAGCCCCCTCCCCAGTCGAAGTTTTAGCCGGCGTTATGAGTCGCCGGCGTGTTCCAATAATCACCCGTGCCGCGGACCACCGGAGGACAATAGGGCGGCTCTAGATGCACAAGCCATCATGGACCAGGCGGGAGACAAGCGAGAGGCGGAGATAGCTGCAGCCTGTCCAGAGCCGGTGCTTTCCGTGTCAATGGGAGTAGTTAGTACCAAAGCCGTAGGGGTGCCATGTTTAACTCCGGCTCTGAGGAGTGAACGGCTGCCAAAATACTTTAAGGGGCCTCGAAAGGTTCCGAATTACACAACTGATCTACCCCCGGAGGTGTGGGTTAAAGTTATGAACTAGCCATGGAGATGCTGGATGTCAGTGAGGCGGTATGCGCGAAATACTTCATCATGATGCTTGAGGGTCCGACCCGTACATGGCTGAAAGGTCTGCCGCCTAACACGATAAGCTCATGGCCGGAGCTAAGAGCAAAGTTTATTAAGAATTTCCAGGGGACCTGTAAGCAGCCTATGACTATTGTCGATTTGGACCATTGT
The DNA here is from genome assembly GCA_022496015.1 of Hordeum marinum. Classification (NCBI taxonomy): domain Eukaryota; kingdom Viridiplantae; phylum Streptophyta; class Magnoliopsida; order Poales; family Poaceae; genus Hordeum; species Hordeum marinum. The sequence goes on along the minus strand of CM039672.1, from coordinate 306,620,115 downwards.
GTTCAACAGGAGAATGAGTCGGCCCATCATTGGGTCCGGCGGGTGTCGACCATTATTCACTCTTCAGAGCAGATCATAGCGGCTCAAGCGGTGCTTATCTTAGAGAAGAACTGTCATTTTGTTCCATTGAAGCAGAAGCTCGGCCGGCTCAAGCGCACGTGTCAGGATATGGGAGAGCTCATGACGGCCTTGACGAAGTATGCCGACTCAGATAACACCAAGGATCCGGGTTCGGATGATGAGAAAGCCAATCAAGGGAAGAAAAAACAATCAAGGAAAAGGTTTTGTGAACAATGGGAATCAGAATAAGCGGAAGAGCGCAGATGGCGGATCCGAGTTAGTGGCAAATACCAACACATGACAGAATCATCCCAAGGGGGGGTGGAAAATTCAGGCCAAGGAACAGGGCCCCTTTTAATTTAGAGGGGGTGCTTAGGAAGCCTTGTCCGGAGCACAGTATGCCTGACAAGCCGGCGTTGCATGCGTGGGGTGATTGCTTTATCATGTAGAGATTCAAAAACCAGCATTCCCAACCGCGTAATAACCAGGGCGGTGGCCCGCCTGGCGGCTCAGGGCACGGTGCGTCAGGGGCTGGATTCAGCGCCGGCGGTTCAGGAAACAGGCATCCGGGTCAGAATAACCAAGGGGGGCACCAACAGCATCCAGGCAACAACGACAATAACAACAATCAGTAGCAGCGCAATCAGTCCGGGTTTCAGAGTAACTCGAAGCAACTCAGTTCTGGACAATATCATGTATTCACGACCGGTCACAGTAAACGAGACGAGAAGTTGCGGAGGCGAGTGGTTAATGCAGTTGCTCCGGCTCTCCCGCGATATTTGCCGTGGTCTGAATATGACATAATGTGGAGTCGAGAGGATCACCCGCCACGGGTAGATGACCCGGGCCGGCTGGCTCTAGTTGTGGCCCCTCAGGTGAATGTCTATATGGTGAATAAAGTGCTTATGGATGGAGGTAGCAGCATCAACATCCTTTACTATGACACTTTCTGGCGGATGAAGTTGCTTGACAAGGATCTTAAACCATCCTCCACCGTCTTTCATGGTGTGGTCCCGGGTAAATCAGCATACCCGGTGGGCCGGATCTCATTGGAAGTAGCTTTTGGTGATGAGCATAATTACAGGGTGGAGTCTTTGTGGTTCAAAGTGGTCAAAATCAAAAGTCCCTATAATGCGCTATTTGGGAGGCTGGCTTATGCTAAATTTATGGCTAGGGTTTGCTATGTTTATTTGCAACTCAAAATGCCCGGCTTAAATGGCACAATTACCGTTCACGGTAACAGCAAAACGGCTCTTGAGTGTGAAGAAGGAGATGCGGCTTATGCAGAGTCTAGTTGTGCTCAGGAGGAGCTGAAATTTTACAAAGAGAACGTTGATCCGGAGGATATGACCCCGCTAAAAAAGCCTACGACAGAAGTTGAGCTGCCACTCAAGTTTTCAGCGGATGATACCAAGGCAGTAGATGTCAATCCGGGTGACTCATCCAAGCAGTTCATCATTGGGGCTCACATGGATCCCAAATTGGAAAGCGCGCTCATCGAATTCATCCATGAGAATCGGGACATCTTTGCATGGAAGCCTTCTGACATGCCGGGTGTACCGAGAGAGTTCGCTGAGCACAATCTTAATGTGGATCCAAAGTTTAAGCCGATCAAACAGTTTCTACGGCGGTTCAACGAAGAGAGACATAAAGCTATTGGAGAGGAAGTTGCTCGGCTCTTGGCCGCAGGCTTTATAGTGGAAGTTTTTCACCCGGAGTGGTTGGCTAACCCGGTGCTAGTACTAAAAAAGAACGGCACGTGGCGTATGTACATAGATTACACGGACCTTAACAAGGCTTGCCCGGCTGACCCTTTTGCGCTCCTTTGTATCGATCAAATTATTGATGCAACAGCCGGAGGCGAAAGTTTATGCTTCTTGGATGCTTATTCAGGGTATCATCAGATCAAGATGGCAACGAAAGATCAGGAGAAGACGACGTTTATTACACCGTTTGGGGCGTTCTGCTACGTCTCCATGCCTTTCGGGCTCAAGAGTGCCCAGACGACTTACCAACGTTGTGTGCAGAATTGCCTCCACAGTCTGATTGGCCGAAATGTCCATGCTTACGTAGATGACATCGTGGTTAAGTCCAGAAAGAAGGAAACTCTTTTAGAGGATTTGAAAGAAACCTTTGACAATCTGCGGGTCTACAAGATGATGCTTAACCCGACGAAGTGTGTCTTTGGTGTTCCAGCAGGAAAGCTTTTGGGTTTCTTGGTCTCTGAGCAGGGCATCGAGGCTAACCCAGATAAGATTAAGGCCATCACTTCTTTGGGTGAGCCAACGTGCATTAATGACGTTCAGCGCCTTGCAGGACGGATTGCTGCGTTGAGCCGCTTCATAAGCCGGCTTGGGGAGAAAGCTATTCCCTTATACCAGATGATGAAGAAGACAGACAAGTTTAAATGGAGCGCAGCAGCGGCTGAAGCACTTGAAGCTCTTAAAAAGCAGTTGATTGAGCCGCCAGTGTTAGCTGCTCCAGTTGAGAAAGAGCCTTTGCTCCTTTATGTGGCGGCTAACAACAGAGCGGTCAGTGTAGCAATTGTGGTTGAGCGCAAGGAGGCAGGGAAGGAGTATCCTGTGCAAAGGCCGGTTTATTACATTAGTGAAGTTTTGGCAGAGTCTAAGCAGAGGTATCCTCATTGGCAGAAGTTAGTATACGGAGTTTTCATGGCCAATCGCAAGTTAAAACATTACTTTTTGGGGCACCAAGTAACAGTGGTCAGTTCTGCCCCGTTGGGGGATATCATTCAAAATAGAGAGGCTACAGGGAGGATTGACAAGCGGGCTTTAGAGCTGAGTCCTCTTGGCATCAAGTATGTTCCTCATACAACAATTAAGTTTCAAGCTTTGGTGGATTTCATAAATGATTGGACTGAATGTCAAGCCCCCGAAGATAAGCCGAATAACATTTATTGGACTATACACTTTGATGGATCCAAGCAGCTAGAAGGGTCCGGGGCAAGAGTTGTTCTCACCTCCCCCAAGGGTGACAAGTTTTGTTATGTGCTCCGGTTAATGTTCCCTTGTACTAATAATGTAGCTGAGTATGAAGCACTGCTCCATGGTCTCAGAGTCGCTAAAGAAATGAATTTAAGCTGGGTTAGGTGTTTAGGCGACTCAGATCTGGTGGCTCAGCAAGTTTCAGGTACTTGGGACTCCAAGGATCCGCAGATGGCGGCTTATCGACAGGCGGTTGATATCATTGCCGGTCACTTCAACGGGTACCAGGTGGATCACATTGATCGTCGCAGGAATGAGGCGACTAATGCCTTGTCACGATTAGGTTCTCAATGAAAGCCGGTACCACCTAATGTTTTTCTGGATGTATTGCATCATCCGATTGTCAAGATACCTTCTGAGGAGGATCTGGCTATTCCTGACCCGGAAGCGGAACTGGTGGCGGCTCTGCATGCTACCCCAGACTAGACTATTCCTTATTTGGCGTATCTGACAAGCGTCAAGTTACCTCAAGAGGAGGATCTGGCCAGGAAGATCACTCGGCATTCTAAGTCTATGACGATTGTCAATGGTGAGTTACATAAGTGTAGTGTGACGGGTGTCTTTCAGTGCTGCATCTCACCAGAGGAGGGCCGGCAAATATTGAGTGAAATTCATGCTGGCGACTGTGGGCATCACGCCGGGTCAAAATCTTTGGTGGCTAAAGCTTTTCGACATGGGTTTTTTTGGTTGACGGCTCACAAGGATGTAGAAGACTTAGTCCGTAAGTGTGAGGGCTGTCAGAAGTTCGGACGGCGTGCTCATGTTCCGGCTCAAGAGTCGAGGATGATACCAATCACTTGGCCGTTTTCAGTCTGGGGGCTCGATATGGTAGGACCTTTCAAGCGATCCAAGGATAAGAAAACGCACCTTCTGGTGGCGGTTGATAAATTTACTAAGTGGGTAGAGGCAGAGCCGGTCAGTAAATGTGACGCAGCTACGGCGGTTCAATTTATTAAGAAGCTGATTTATCGCTTTGGTTACCCACACGGTATTATTACAGATAATGGAACAAATTTATCCAAAGGAGCTATGAAAACGTTCTGTGAGAAGGAGCATATCCAGCTTGATGTTTCAGCCGTGGCACATCCACAGTCTAATGGTCAGGCAGAGCAAGCCAATCAGGAAATTTTAAGAGGTGTCAAGCCACGGCTCATGGTTCCTTTAAAACGGACACCCGGATGTTGGGTTGAGGAGTTGCCTTCCGTCTTATGGAGCATCAGAACTACACCCAACAGATCTATAGGTTTTACACCTTTCTTCATGGTGTACGGTGTTGAGGCGGTTCTACCCAGTGACATTCGGCACGACTCACCAAGGGTGGCGGCTTATATTGAGACGGACAATGAGGTAGCCCGCCAAGATGCGTTGGACGCCTTGGATGAAGCACGAGAGTTAGTAGCAGCCAGGTCGGCAATTTATCAACAAGACCTATGATGGTATCATAGCCGCAGGGTAAAGACTCAGACGTTCTAGGAAGGTGACCTGGTGCTCCGATTGATTCAAGACCAATCTGGAATGCATAAGTTATCTCCACCATGGGAGGGGCCTTTTGTGCTCACCAGGAACCTTAACAATGGGTCATATTACCTCATTGATGTCAGAGATGAGTCGGAAACCGCGGGTCAAGAGACGTTGCGGCCCTGGAATATCGCACATTTGCGGCCATACTTTACTTAGCAGGGGTTGAAAGCCGCTATCATTGTATATATCATGTTCACAGGAGTAAAAACCAGCATCCCCGCACAAGACTGGGCCTCTACTCTTATGTATACCTTTGTACAATCCAGATAAAATTTTCCGACTCAATTTTTTTTGAGTTGAAGTGGTTTGTTCGCCATCAAAATGGCTGGTCTACCCTCCGGCTTTATGCCCTATCAAGCGCTGTGGCAAGGAGGCTTCTTGCCTTCGGGTATAGCTTACTTCTCCCTTGCACAGCCGGCGATATCACCAATTAAAGCGCTGGTGCAAAGAGGCTTCTTGCCTTCGGATATAGCTTACTTCTCCTTCGCACAGCCAGCTGTCATTAAACTGTTGCAAGGAGGCTTCTTGCCTCCGGGTATAGCTCACTTCTCCCTTGCACAGTTGGCTTTATGCCTAGTTTGGTTACATTAAGCGTTGTTGTTGATGGAGGCTTCTTACCTTTGGTATAGCTTACAGTACCCTAAGACAACAGCGTGTACACCCAATTTCTGTTGCTTATCAACTGCGGCCATCGAAGGGGGCTTCTTACCGACGGGTATCGCTTATCTCACCCTAATGGTCAGCTTTATGCCACTTCCGGTTACTTATTAACTGTGGTTGTCAAAGGGGGCTTCTTACCGACGGGTTCGCTTATCTCACCATAACAACCGGCGTTTACGCCAAAACTCAGTTGCTTATAAACTGTAGCTGTTGAAAGAGGCTTCTTGCCTTCGGGTATAGCTTACTTCTCCTTTCAAACAACCGGCTTTATGCCGCCTCAGGCTAATTATTAGCCGCGGTTGTTGATGGAGGCTTCTTGCCTTGGGGTGTAGCTTACATCTCCCATTGACAGCCGGCGTTCACTGTACTCTTACCAGTCAATCTCACCTAGAGACCCTGAGCCGGTTCAAGAAATTGACGTCCAATCTCGCTTAGAGGCCCTGAGCCGGTTCAAGAAATTGACGGCCAATCTCGCTTAGAGACCCTAAGCCGGTTCAAGAAATTAACGGCCAATCTCGCCTAGAGACCCTGAGCCGGTTCAAATAATTGACGGCCAATCTCGACAGAGACCCTGAACTGGTATGAGTTTACCGTTCGAATCCATGCAGAAGAGCCGTCATATGAGTTTTTTGAGGAAGGAAAGATCATCATCACGTATTGTATCATGCCGGCTTATCAAAGCCGGGTCAGAGCAAGGCAATTATAAGTCCCGGGTTGTCGCAGGCGAAACAACCCAGCACTTGGGGGCTACACAGCCGCAATTCTCCTCAAAATTTCCGGCTCATCAATAGCCGCAGTTGTCGATAGAGGATTCTTACCATCAGGTATAGCTTACATTATCCTAAAGACAACCGGATCCTTAATGACTTCGTCCGACAAGAGCCGAAGCCATGTTGCTCCGGTCGACAAAATTTAAGGTTTCAAAGATATTATCCGGCTCTAATATTCTGGAGAAAGGAATGGCGTCTTCAAAGACAGACACCCCTCATCAGAAAATCTCAAGGTATATCCCTGAAGAGCCGGCAACACATTAAAACACAGAGAGGTGCAAATATATACGGCTACCAAGTGGTAGAGTCATGTTCACTCTATTACAAAAGATACTCTCAGAAGGAGCGAAAGCATTGTCAACCGCCCACGGCGGGTCATTACGTAAGTCTGTGCTCAAAAAGGCTAAAAGAATACAATTCAGTTATTGGCCGGCTCATCCTACTCCGGGTCTTCTGCTGGCTTTATCTGGAGATTGCCCAAGTCCCAATTACAGTTAGCAAGAGCAGCAAAAGACCCTTCAAGGAACGGAGACACGTCAAGCTCACAAGGAAAGAGATCCTTACTGCGGGCGGGTGTCAGATCTTTCCACTCGTAGAGAGGCCCGCGGATTCTCTTCTCCACTGTGTCATAAGCCGCCTGATAGGTGCTCAAGTCAGCTTCATCCGCCAGAACAGAGGCCAGATAGCGCGATTCTTTGACACACCGGGTGTAATCTTCTTCAGTGAATTCTGAGCCGTCATCTCTTTTAGACGGGTAGCCATCCATCATTTCAGCCGGCGTTAGTTCGGGGCCGAAGGCAAGAGCCTGGCTCAATCCAGCAACGGCTCTTTGGCGGAAGGCGGATTTCTTGAGCTCTTCAATCTGCTTGGGCACTGTAGAAAAGAGCTCCAAGACCCCTTTTAGAGCAATGGGGATCTTCTCCTTGTATTGCACGCTCTTGATCGTGAAGATGGCGCCACAGTATAACTGCTCCGCAAAAGTATAAATGGCCTTCAGTGGCACAAGGCTATCAGAAGCCAACTGCCGGCTCCTGGGACCTGGATAAGTCGGATAAAATTAATGAGTCGCCAGTTTTTTCACTAGCAATGCTAAACAATACAAAGTAAACAAGAAATCTTACCAAATAGGGCGGCTGACATCTTTGAGATGTGCTGTTTCAGACCTTGAAGTTCCTCCGCCACAGCTATAAGCCGCTGCTCAGCGTCGTCCGCCCGTTTGGTTAAAGCGGCCTTTTCAGATTCAGCTGTCTCTTTTAAAGAGGTAACTCAGTGGTGACATTGGCCAGTTCCTCAGAGAGAAGCCGGCATTTTTCATCAGCGATACTTCGGGCTTCTTGCTGAGCCGCCAGGTTGGCCCTCAGATCCATCAATTGAGACCCGGCTTCATTCAAAGCCTCCTATAATACATCAAAATACAGGATAAGCCGCCAAAATGCAGGACGAGTGTTAAAAGCAAATATAAGTCTCAAACAGATTGCAAGCAATATATTTGACACTTGGGGGCTAATGTATATTTGATCTTTCAAGTATGCAGTTCCGGTTCATCTCCTTCGAAGCTAATCCGGAACTTGGGGGCTACACTATGGCTCTTCAATGTACTAATAATGGAAGCACCGACTCCACTTGATCAAGTTTGAGCCGGCCCTTGGGGGCTATGATTAGATCTTCAAGTTGTCTACATTACAGGCCCGACTCAAATATAATCTGAGACGGCCCTTGGGGGCTACAATTGGCGGTTCACTTTATTTACAGTACAAAGCTAAAGCAATTTTAAGGGAATTTGACATGACAATATCTGCAGAGGTCACAGAAAGACCCAACTCAACGATTCAGTATGTTAAGCTGACTCTTGGGGGCTAAGTAAAGATATAGTAATAAGGAAAAGTACCTCATATTTTGTCTTCATGGAGGAGATCAACCGAAGTTCCAAATCCTGGCTGGTGGTAACCCGATTTATGTACCCGGCATGTAGCTCTTCGACGATCATTTTCTCGCACGAAGAGTCGAAGTTCAGTTTCTTCGAGGCTTCAGCCGGCTCTTTATGTTTGGTCAACACATGAGCCGGAGGCATTTGACGACCAGACCCGGTGATAACAACATCCGGAGTGTCAGGGGTCTTGGCAGGAGTCGCCGGCTTGGAAGGAGCCCTTGGAGGGCTCTCCATGATGACATCTTCAACGGCCGGCTCTGTGAAGGCAGCCGGCGGGTTTTCTTCCGATTGAGTTTCCTCCGGTTGTTCGGGCTCCGGTTCTTTGATAACTGGGCCGGAGGAGGGCTTGTTGGTCTTGCGACGTTTAGCTTGAGCACTGCAAAAAAGAAAGATCAGCAGTTCAAGATATTGCTGCAATAGTAACAGCCGGGTACCCAGATATCATAGTAAGGAATGCTTACAGTGGGTTAATCTTGGGTGGTGGTATAATTGACTCCTAAGAGTCGCCGGAGGAAGGAGATTTCTACAAAAATAAAACATAAAGGTGAAGAGAGTATCAAAGTTTGCAAAGGAAAGACAAAGGAAAAGAAGAGGTTTAAACCTCGGCAGGACGCTTCTTCGGAGCCGGAGAGTTTGGCAACCCGGACATGAGCTCGATAGAACCGGTGCTTCGAGTCTATCGACACTCAATTTGCTGTTGCTGTTTTAAGAGAAAATCGGGAGCCAGATAAACAAGAGGGTGAGAAAGAGGAACTTTTCGTATAACCCGCCGCGACTTTCGGGGGACGAAACATTCTAAGCCGGAGGAAAAGTAATTTACCTCAAGAGCATTGGCACGGCTGGTTTCCACTTCATCCTGCGAGTAAAGTAAGTGTTAAAATAGGAAGATAAAAGATCAAGCAAGACAGTTGAAACTTTACCTCTGAACTGGATGATGGTGGCGGGTCAAGCAAATTATCTTGCGAGGCATATTTTTTAGCCTTCTTAGTTGGGACCTTCTTCTTGGATTTCTTCGGAGGGGCAAGATATTCCCTCTTCCAGAAGTATGATTCGGCCTATAATAATGACCCGGAGAGTGAATATCAAATTAGCAAAGTGCAAACAACGTCTAACAGACGGAGGGGAAGAGATTAAACTTACATCGGGAGCCGGATTGTTGGCACTAAAAGGTGCCAGGCCAATTTCCCTACATGATCCGGAAGCTTCATGGACAAGGCTCCGGACGGCGAGGGTAATGTCATTCTCTGTCAATGTGGATCGGCTGAAGCATAGTGAGCTATCATAATTGCCTTTATATTTGCACATGAGTCGGCTTCTATGGCTCAAAGGCATAATCCACCATGAAATCCAGCAGCGGATCAGGTCCAGCCCGATTAAGCCGTTGGCCATGAGAGCCTTGATTTTGGCATGGGCCGGCTCATATCTTGCGCGTTCTGAAGCTGATAGCCGGCCAGGAAGCTCTGATGTTGTTGTGAGCCGGGAAGGACGATAACCCGGCAAAGGACGCTCGTTCTCAGGAGAGGTGTCCTTGTAATAGAACCAGGTCCTGTTCTAGTCCTTGGGGTGACTCGGCATTTCTGTAGCTATAAAGATGATATCTCTATGCCGTTGGATGGATATGCCTCCAAGTTCTAGGCTCGGGCCGGCTTTCACTTCAGTTTGCCGGTTAGCGTAAAAGAACTCCCGAAAGAACCCCACGGACGGCTTGATTTGAAGGTAAGCTTCACAGAGCACTTGGAAATTGCATATGTTTGAGACGGAATTGGGAGCCAAGTCTTGCGGGTGAAGCTTATAACAGTGAAGGACGTCCCAAAAGAATTTTGAGCCAGGAGGCACGAACCCTCGTTCAATGTGGTCAGAAAAAACCACCACTTCACCTTCTTGAGGTTTGGGCCGCGTCTCGTCACCTAGGATCCGCCAGCTAATGACTTCCTTAGGAGGAAGAGTACCCGCGTGAACAAAATCCGACAAGAAGTCCTCCGTAATGCATGACCCAACCCAGTTGCATGAGTTGGACGCACGAGACATGTTGGCAGCTTAAGTGATGTGCAAGATAAAAGGCGTGATGAGTCTAAGCGCAAGAAAATATTTTTGACGGCTTAAAAGTTTAAGGGCTCTACGGAAAAAGCGGAAGACCCGGCTGATAAGAGCCGGAGAAGCTTGGCGACTCAACAGGGAAAGGGAAGATCAAAAAATCGGCTAAGTCCTAAAAACAGATTCCGCAAGATGTTACTATATCTACGGATCTACAAAAGCAGAGAAAATAAATTTTATTCTGACCTAGCGATGAACATCGGAGGAAAAAGAAATGGATTGGGGCCATCGTGGCCCGTGCATTACGCGCAACCGGCCCGCGTGTGGCGGCGGTGCAAGAGCGCATTCTAAAGGCGTTAGTGGCGTCGAGATACACTGGCGATGGCGGTGCCGGAGCCCGAACGGTGGCGGCGGAGCACCGGTGAAAACCCTACTACGGCAGCGACAATCTAGGGAGCAGGAAAACTCACCGGAGATGGCACGGCAGAGGCGGATGGATCTCTGGTACGTTCAGGGTGATGCAGCGGCCAAGGTTGGGGACGACGTTCGGACGGCGCCGGAGCAAAGCTCAAATACGCTGGGGCGGCGACAGGAAGAAGACGAAGAAGTAGAGGCATGAGCGGGAGAATGGGAAACTCCGACCCGCACGGGTCATATTTAGAAGGGGGTTAAGGAAGGCGCGAAAATCCAGGCGATGACACCATTTGACCAAAGCGGACGCCTCAATTCTCGGGATGACAGTTAAAGTGAATGATTTGGTGACACGTCAGTAGATCTCATGACGTCACGTCGGGTCATTTCCGGGCGACTCGCCAAAAGTGGAAGAGAAGGATGAAGTGAGCAAGCTCAATTCAACCTGGGGCCTAATGTTGGGGATATGACCCGCCGAAGAGGCTCCGGGTCATATTATTGGCTCGTGAACTGGCCCAAAGGTGAGCCATAAGATTAAGTGGCCCAAGAGGAGAGGCGGCTCACGGCGTGGGCCGTACGATGGCCCGGACTGAGAAGACCCGGGCGTGCAAGCCATCTCACAGACGGCTTGGACAAGAAGATAGAGAGAGACTCGGTTAGCAATTGTAACGACCTGGATGTCCTAACCTCTTATATAAAGGCAGACCCGGGGCGGCTTAGGGGGCAGGCAATCGAGAACTAGATCAAGCTTTTAGCTCCTTGTAATCGATACACAAGCAATACAAACACAAGCAAGACGTAGGCTATTACCTCGATTCGAGGGGCCGAACCTGGGTAAATCCGTGTCTTTCGTCCTGACTAACCCCTTTGAGTCCACCCCATTGGCGATGGCCTCGAACAGAAGTCCGTTCACCAGGACATCTGCCGTGATAAAACCACAACATGTATGTTATATACCGCGAGTCGTGGATGACACGAAAGTTCCCCGAGTCTTGTGGATAAAGTATGCAACCTTTATAGAGTGTAAAACTATTCGAATAGCTGCGTCCATGGTCATGGACAGTTGGAGGTCCTTCTAAAACTATGTCCAGATGTTTTCGCAAACTTGGTGTGTGTGGTGACAAGGATGATACTTGAGTCGAGTCGGTTGACTTGGCATGATGACTGAACATGAGATGTTCAGACGGTACAAGAGACAAGTTTAAAGACTTGGTGTGATGGATGAACATGAGATGTTCAACCCCTGCTTATGATGATGACGGTGATGTGTTCTTATGAACACTTGTCTATGGTTGATGCATGCTTACTTAAGTTACTTGATCATCTCATTGCACTCAAAACTAGCTTTCTGCAAAACTTACCTATTAGAGCTATATCATGCATTGTTATTGCCTTGTTCCAAACATGGGTTGTTTGCGAGTACATTCAAAGTACTCATTGGCTTGGTTCTGGTTATTTTATTGGCCAGGCATGAAAGATCAGGTTATGATGAAGATTACCTTGGTGACGGATATGCGAGATAGGACGCTTCCCAGTCAGAATGCCTGTAGGGTTAAGGAAGATGGTATGGGTTCATGCTATCGTTGAAGATTCTCGCTGCAATCATATGAAGACTAGGCCTTAAAGGCCATATTTGAGCAAACCGGTATGTAATGGATGTAAGACTCTTGTTATTCACTTTTTGTGTGTTCAGTGAGCATTGATCTCTGGGATCACTGTGCACGTACATTCGATGATCACGACTTATGAGTCGGGGTCCCCACAGAGCTGGTATCAGAGTCATCCTGACTGTAGGAATCCCTTAGTTAGCTTGGACATTAGTTAGGACAAAACTATTTGCGAGACCCTTCAAAATTACTTACAAAGCCTCTAAACTTCCCACTTCTCCTCATTTTTCAAAGAAAGTACAGGTTTTTTCCTTAGCATTTCCACCATCTTTCTCTTAGCTCCCCTCGTCTGCTTTTCCAAAACTTTGCAAATGGTCGCAACTACCCTCGTGCCCCTGACTACGGGATTCCTTATAATCCTCATGGGTAACCTGGAAGGAAGCCACCTTGCCAGACGATTGCCAATATGTCCTGGACCCAAGTTGGCGACAATAGACAAGGGGTTACCAACAGAAGATATCTTCTCGAAGGATGAGGATATCAAGGCTCAAAAGATGGTGACACCCCCGACACAGCCCCAGGATGAATCCACCATGGACTTCAATGACCAGGGCACAAGACATGCAATGTCATGGTATGCATCGCTAATGGAGCAACCCTGTCCTTTCTGTTGTTGTGTCGGCAACCACCGGTGGATGAGAACCTCGCCATCTGGTCCACCTCACTATAGTGAGCAGGAAAAACGGTTCTATGCATCCCCCGCTCTCAGTGACGATATTATCAACGTGACCGGCAGGATACAACTCTACCCTGCCTTGTTAATGACATTGCATAGAAGGCTGCCTACCTGGAATGCTCGACATCTCAAGAGACAAGAAGCCATTGTCACGATCACGAGGACACCAGAAGACCTTGTCAACAACAACCGTCAAGAACCACCTTCGTCGTCAACTCAACAGACCTGAAGTCGTCAAGGATTCTTCAGGCGCAACCATGATCATCTTGATGAAAAACAACCAAGGACATAGCGACACCTGAGGAAGATCCAGAAGGCTAAGCAGACTCCTCTCCAAGACACGAAGCAAGCACAAGTACTGAGTCCAAGGACCCCTAGGGTAGGATAGGTCGTGTGTCCCCTATGCGAAGTCGAGTCCGTATGATGGTTCGAGTGGAACCATGATGTGTGTTGCTTGTTTTTCCGGTTTGTGCTTTGGTGTAAGTCACACTTTTTCCCTAGGCAATAAGTGTGCGGCTTTATCTCCTACCTTACCATGATGTTTATGTTTGGCCTTTTCGGCACTTGCTTGATTGCACTTGCACTATACCACCCCCTTAGGCATTCTCATCTATGCTACTTTCCCTCTTCCCCCTCTCGTCAATTAAAGACCAGCAAGACGAGATGCACCAAGGATCCACCTCGACGAGCAACCGACACCGAAGACTTCGACTACAACAAACTCAACAAGACGCAAACCCGTAAAGTTATGCTTCTTCCTCAAGATTGGAAACCCCTACCTTGCCTAACCTATACCTCACAAGCTCCCTCGCACAAGTCTCTGAATCGCGTGTTTAATACACGGATTTGCCAGAGCACTTATTGAGGTTCAATAATCCCTTGCTTTGCACTGGGTTCATTATGGAACTAGTGATCATAGTGAACAAACATCCTTCATTCTTACTCTAGCACCAGAACCTTGATGCCATAGGAAGGATCATTCCGACGATATACTATTTGCTGACAGTGATTTGATTTAGCCATAATAGATGTCTTGAGGAGGCAGCTGAGACCTTTGGGTGGATTATGGGGCTTAATGTTGGTAGATGAGTTGGGTGGATCAAGATGGATAGAGTAGCATAACTTACTCGTCCCTTGAGCAAATTGGATTAGTAGGACAAATGTGGTCGCAAGCTGAAATTCTTGGTGGATTAATGACTTGACCTTGGCAAGTAATGTTGATATTGGATTGATGGTGGTATGATAGTGACTGGAGTAACTAGTAGGGAATTCTTACTAGATGTAAGCCTTGGATTTAAATAGGTGATTCCAATAGGTGCTCGAGATCAATTAAACCAGATGGTTCGGAGTAACTTGGATTTAGTCCAATGATCTTGGTCATGATACCATGTTTCTCGGTGGATGATAGTAGAAGGAATCGGATGATGTTAGGGATAATCTAGGGATCTATATAAGCTTGACCTTGGATTCTAGTTGGCCATGAGATTGGAAGTTCATAGTCCTTGCAATGGTATGTGGATTATGTGAACTCGAGGCGATTATATTGGACACCATCGATGCTTGATTTGTAGCAGTAATGGATCAGGTAATAGTGGATGATACTCGAGGATCGATTAACTACATTTGTAGGAAGGAAACAAGATCTTGGATTGGATTATTTCGTGTTTCCTTAGCATAGTAATGCAATACCTTAGACCTTGGATTGGTAGTGTCGTGATGAAGCTTAGCGGCTTGTAAATTATCACGAGGATTTTTATATAGGGATATATGTGGGTTAGCTATATGGTACATATGAGATTTTGGTTTAGTCCTTCTCTCGAACCTTGGGGATCTGATTAGCATGTGTAATATTGGAGTTGCCTTATATCAGATGATACCTTTGAGGATATAGGGTGATTTTTGTTTGGAGTATTAGGCAATACTATTGGCATCTAGTAGTTGTGCTCAGGATAAGGTGTTAGACGTTCATTCATATCCTAAGCTCCTTGAACCCCGAAGCTTTACCGGACCATGACGTGGTCAGATTATGACCATTGGCCTTGGACTATAAGCCCTTAGACCATGGACGATACCCCATTGTGACCACCACCCACCCTTTCCATAAGGAAGGTGGCCACGAAGACCTCTAGTAGGATGGACCGCAAACCCTTAATACTAGTGACCATCCGGGACGAATGCCCACTCCTCTAACATACCACATGAGCAATGTGTTTATGTGGTACTTCGGTAAATAGGTTGTTGTCCTATAGGATAACATGCTTATTCACCCAATGAGAGGAGGGACACCTTGGTCCTGTTTGGAACAGCCCCAGGAACACCCATTACCATGCCTCTCGAGTATAAGGTCTCACCTTGAAAGAGATGGACTACTTGAAGCACCCTCACTACAGAACAAGACCTTCTTGCCCAAACAAGATGAAGGACCACTGCGAATGCGAAGCCACGACAATGACGAAGAAGAATCAAAAGAAGTCAACCTCCACTCCTTTGCCAGATACCTCAACTAGACTATTTCCAGAAGCACCAAAGTTCAGGCCCGATGAAGCCCTTGGATATCAAGAGGATTAAGGATCCCCTCACATTAAGTGGTCACCTATTAGTTCCTGAATAAGAAGGAACCGAGCAGCTGATAACACCCCTTACTCCACCACCTTGATGGTGTACGTTGAGCAAAACATCCCTGCTCCCTTCAGATGCCTGGAACGGAGTAGAACGACTGTCGTGACCTCATTGCTAGCCCCTTTTTGGTTCAATCAGGGACATGAACTTGACTCGATCATGGTAAACCCCCTGTCAAGGTAGTTCACCCTTCTTGCCAAGCGTCGAAACTTGGGGATTAGATGGCTGATCTATACTTTGAATAGTCAGCTTATCTAGAACCCCACTAAAACCTTCCCAGATGGTAGAACCCGTTTTGACACCAAGTCTCTAAGCTCAATCTTGGGGGTGGGACCCAGCACAGACCTTGCCAAGGAGTGACGAATAGACCAAACACTCTAAGACCCTCGAGAACGTGCATCCATGACGATGAAGACAAACGACCAAAGAAGAATGACGAATCTACCTGGGAAACTTACTCAAGCAAAAAGGTCTCGATGAGAAGCCACGACGACACACCTCAGCACTCTCAAGGATGGAGACCACCTACGACTGAAGACCTCCTGCTTTAAGGAAGATAAATACTTCCCCGCCAACAAGAAGCTACACCAAGACTCGACCCTTCTATTCTAACGCGAGACATCTAGATGTCACTAACCAACGCGAGCAGTCCCAGGACCAGCACACACCCTGTGATTTGCCTCATGACTAAGTTATCATGACTCAAAAATTAGGGCCAACTAAAACTTTTTCTGTGCTTGTGATGCTTGACTTGATTGTTGATTTCTTGTTTTCTTTCGTGTGCTCTATATTCATAAAAATCTCTCTTACTCTCAAAACTCTTTTCCTTGACCTAGAACTCTTGTCCAATGATCATGCCATGTGTATAGGACTTAAAACTATTTTTATAAAAAATTATTTTTACCAAAAAGAATTTATTAAAATTAGGTTTTCAAAACCTCCTGAGTTGAGGTTTGTACTACAAGTCCTCAAATTGGGTGGATAATTTTTCCACAAATGCTTTATTTGAAACCTACTATATATATAACTTCCCAACACCACAAAATATTATTTCAAAAGATTATTTTCATATTTTATTTAAAGGCTTTTTCTTAAGACCAGAAATGGTCTTTTATAGGGAAAAATTATTTAAATACTTTAAAAATATTTGATAAAAATTAGGGAACATCTGTGGACATATATTGTCCATATATAAGAGTTTAAACACATGGTCATGTTCAAAATATTGGACAAAACCCTTCAAAACCATTTTTGCCTATTCCAAGCATTTGAAATATTTCTATAACAAATATTCTCAAATAAATCTAGGAAAATTCTAGCATGTCACATATGATATATTTGTTCATCTTGACAAGTTTCATCTCAATCCCAATTGTTTTGATTCACCAAAATATCCTAAAACCATTCCTGTCCAGAGCCAAATTTGATCAACTTTACATTGTGAAGTATCTCCTATTGATCCCAAACTTTGTGGGCATTCTCTATTACCCAAATGATGATGCTACATCAAGTTTTTAATCAAGGGTAATAGAATTTCATGATCAGATGTATAGAAATCCATTTCTATCCATTTCTAGGGTTTACCAAGTTTACATTATCAACTTTCTTCAAATCATCTCAAAACTTGTGATCAGGACCACTTGGACTTACCATTTACCCCTGGTAAATCTCAAGGTCATAGGATTCCCCTGCCTAGCCCAATCACAGCACAAACACCTTCAGCCATAAACTTGTGGACAAGGAAAGTGGGCCCAAAAAGATTCCCCTTGCCCCCAACTTTTCACCACAGCATATTATATCCCTCTTCTACCTCCAGTAACTTTTCCATGGCCTCTCGTAAATTGTTTGTGGGGTAACTCCCTCCATCTCCCTCTCTTTTACCCTAGCAAGACCTTTTCTTTACCCTCTCCCATTATTATGTTCCTAATAATGCCCCCAAACCTTTCCAAAGCATCCTATGCATCAAACCAAACCCATATATGGCATTCTCATGGTGAAAATATGGGCAAACCATCTCAATCTAGTTTGTGGCAGTAAGGGTAGCTTTGTACTACAAGTACCTTGCCTTCTCGTCTCCATGATCTGAAAATTTGTGGAGAGGTAGTCCTTCCATATCGAAGACCACTTGACAAAGTTTTATCCCCAATGCCCTCCATTACAAACCCCTTAGATGAGTCTCCAGTTTGCTGCTGCAAACTTACCCCCAGTAAAAAAACATATTACTAGCTCCATTTACCATGATAATTCTTCCAATGCCCTACTGCATGCATGCCTATCTCTCTAGACAACTTTTTGGCGACCAAAAGTTACACTGGACAAGGGTTGGCATGGTGACCACGTAGCCAGCATGCAGCAACGGCGCTCTGCCCCTTGAGATTGTTCTGTAGCTCGTGTCCGACCATGGCAGGGCACCAAAACATGCTGGGGAATCCCTCCTTGCCTCCCACGCCCCTCCCCGATGCTTTCTATGCTCCAAATCCCCTGTAGCACGCGTGCTCGCCGTGCCCAAAGCGCATCCGAGGCCGCCCAAGCTCTCTCTGGCCGTCCCTGTCCTTAAGACTGTTCCTAAGCCCCCCTCTCGCCCCCTTGGCTCTCTCTTACTCCCGTGGACCTCCCCAGACCAAGACCCCTTGCTCCCGTGCCCACCAACCCTCCCCACGGCCGCCATGGCACCGCCGCGACCTTGACCCGATTCGGACCACCCCGGGGCTCCCCTTCCTCCCTAGGCACTCCGGTGTCCCTAAATCGCCATCGCAAGCCCCCCGAGATCCATTCCCCGCCTCCCCGTGGCCGTGGTGCCGCGCCCGACATGGTCGGTAGCCCATCTCCTCGTTCAACCACGGCTCCGTCGCTATGCCTCTTCCCCGAGGGCGTGGAGCACCCAGGTGGGATCGACGCGTCTCCCTGAGTACGCTGGTGGCCGGGCTGCGCATAGAGGTGGCCGGTAGCACTGGCGAGAGGCGTCGGCATCACCCCCTGTCCTCCCCAATGAAGCTGCGGGAGGAAGAAGAAGACCCTCCGGTGGGTTCCACTCGTCTGTGACCCGTTGCCAGGGCTAGCGTTTTACATCAAAACGGGTTTCACCATTTACGCTTTGTAGCTCCGAAGGCGTCCTAACACTACTGCACCGTCGGCCTAGCACCTGCTTAGGCATGGCTGAGCCAATGGGTCGGCCCACCGCCTATTTCATGCCCAGCGCACTGTTTTGACAATTTGGTGGTAAAATCATTTTCCTGTTTTTCTAGAGATGTTAATTAATTTCATAATAAATTCATTTCAACTCCAAATATTCTGATTCAAACTTCTATAGGTTCCTAAAATCTTGAACTATCCAAATATGTGCATTGTACATTTTTCCTGCAAACTTTTATGTAGGGTTCAAATTCAAAATTGAATTTGAACTTTGAATGCCCCACATGGTAAAATCTTCAGGGCATTCATAATAGCTCCAAATGGAGTGATTTAAGTCTCTAGGTGTGTCTAAATTCATGCACTAAGTGGTGAGCATTTTTACTCACACTTATTCTGCTATGGAAAATATTGGGCCATTTCTTCATATTTATCCACTTTGAAAATCCATAGGAAAATCATGCCAACTCCAAATCCAGTGAAACCACTCCCCTCATGTTTTTAAAATCATGCCTTACTTGTTGGGTCCATCCACTCATTTTTATGAAAATATTTTCTACTGACATCTTGAAGGATCATCATTTCCATCATTTCCACCATTCCAAGCTCCCCCTTAATACACATCCTATGAAACCTACTTGGTTATTTTTCTTGTGACTAGAGATGTCCAATAAAAATAAAAATCCTATGTATAGAGCACTTTTATTTTCTGCTTGTTGTGTTGCTTATTACGGTTGTTTCCAGCAATAGTTGACGAGGTAGACGGAGTGCTCGGAGTGGACGAGAAGCGTGTGAAGACCTCGAAGACATTGCTAAGCCAAGCAAGCAGACCTTTGACCATGTTAAGAAACTTTTTCATGCATGACATATAGCACTCGTTGTTTCGATGTTTGACCATGCAGTGGTATCCCCCCTTCAATGGGATGCTTCCGATACTTTTTCATTGGCACTTGCATCGTGCATGACCCAACCACCTTATGAGGGTTGTGCGGGTGGGTGTAGATAGGATGCTAATAGATGCTACGCAAGAGGGATGGGGTCTATGCATAGTGATGGAAGGAGAGAAATGAATTCAAAGACTCTTTCGAAAACCCCGTCGGGTGCCACTAATGCCCGAGGGAGATGATGATGAGTTGGGTAACCACTTGAGAAAGAAGTGGTATGTCGGAGCAAGTGAGTATGTGTGTGTGTTTTCGAAAATGGATTAGATTTAAGGTCTGCTGACCGTCCCAACCTTACATGCGCAACCAAGATACCCCTTATGGGATGGGGCTTTGTTGACTACTATGGTTGGTACTAGCAAGGAGCCCGCATTACTAGTGGCAAGAGTGAAGTGGTCACTCTTGAGACGGGGTTGTCCCAGAGTGGAAGGTCATGCGCTGTCTTTACAGGCACCGGGCACACCGTTGTGTGCCCTCATGGATGATACGAGTGATGTATATCATGAGGGATGGCAACAACAAGTGGACTCTTTGTTTAGTATCACCATGGGAAAGGCATTGTTCGGGTCCTTACCTCGGGTATGTTATATACCGTGAGTCATGGTTGACATGAAAGTTCCCCGAGTCTTGTGGGTAAAGTATGCAACCTTTGCAGAGTGTAAAACTATTCGAATAGCCGCATCCTCGGTCATGGACAGTTGGAGGTCCTTCTTAAACTATGTCAAGATGTTTTCGCAAACATGGTGTGTGTGTGTGGTGACAAGGATGATACTTCAGTCGAGTCAGTTGACTTGGCATGATGACTGAACATGAGATGTTCAGACGGTACAAGAGACAAGTTTGAAGATTTGGTGTGATGAATGAACATGAGATGTTAACCCCTGCTTATGATGATGACGGTGATGTGTTATTATGGACACTTGTCTATCGTTGATGGATGCTTACTTAAGTTACTTGACCATGTCATTGCACTCAAAACTAGCTTTCTGCAAAACTTACCTATTAGAGCTATATCATGCATTGTTATTGCCTTGTTCCAAACATGGGTTGCTTGCGAGTACATTCAAAGTACTCATTGGCTTGCCACTGGTTATTTTATTGGCCAGGTATGAAAGATCAGGTTATGATGAAGATTAACTTGGTGACAGACATGCAAGCTAGGACACTTCCCAGTCAGAATGCCTTTAGGGTTAAGGCAGATGGCATGGGTTCATGCTATCATTGAAGATTTCCGCTGCAATCATATGAAGACTAGGCTTTAAAGTCCATATTTGAGTAAGCCGGTATGTAATGGATGTAAGACTCTTCTTATTCAGTTTCTGTGTGTTCAGTGAGCATTGATTGCTGGGATCACTGTGCACGTACATTCGGTGATCACGACTTATGAGTCAGGATCCCCACAAGAAGCTCGGTCAAGGTAAGAAGAATAACAATGGCAAGGGTGCAGCAGGTAATGGCAACCATGGCAAGAGGAAGAACCCAGAAGGCGGGTTAGAATTGGTGGCAAACACCAGCGCCGGGAACAATCTTGCTAAGGGCAACGGGAACTTCAGACAACCCTTTAATAAGGGTAAAACTCCTTTCAACTTGGAGGAGATGCTCAACAAACCTTGTATGGAGCACAGCCGGCCCAATAGGGTGGCGGTCATACGTGGAGGAATTGCCACATGATGCGACAGTTTCGGGATTACAGCTTGCGGCAGCATCATAACAATGGTGGTGGCCTGCCAGGCGGCTCAGGACCAGGCGGGTCAGGAGCCGGTCTTGGCTCTAGCGGCTCTGGACCCGGCTATCCAGGTCAGGGAAATCAAGGAAATCATCATGAGCAATCTGGCGGCAGTAATCAGCAGCAGAGTAACCAATCTGGGTATTAGAGTAACCCAAAGCAGCTCAGCTCGGGTCAGTATCATGTGTTTACAAGCCGCCTTGACAGGCAAGATCAAAAGTTGCGCAAGCGGGCGGTTAATACGATCACACTAGATCTCCTGCAATACTTGAAGTGGTCTGAGTACGATATAACTTGGACTAGAGAGGATCACCCGCCGTGTATTGACGACCCGGGGCGGCTGGCTCTGGTAGTTGCCCCCTAAGTGGGAGGATACGTGCTCACTAAGGTACTTATGGATGGAGGCAGCAACATCAATGTCCTGTATTATGACACTTTCCGCCAGATGAAATTGCTTGATAAGGATCTTAGGCCTTCCTCGATAGTCTTTCATGGTGTGGTGCCTGGCAAGTTAGCCTACCCAGTGGGTAAGATCTCTTTGGAAGTTGCCTTTGGTGACACATACAACTACAGGGTGGAATGCTTGTGGTTTGAGGTGGTAAAAATTAAAAGTACACATCATGCTTTGTTTGGACGACCGCCAAGTTCATGGCTAGACCTTGCTATGTCTACTTACAGCTCAAGATGCCCAGGTTAAACGGGACGATTACTATGCATGGTGATCGGAAGACGACTATTGAGTGTGAGGAAGGAGACACAATTTATGCAGAGTCAAGTTGCACTGAAGCAGAGCTCAAGTTCTATAAGTAAAATGTTGACCCAGAGGATATGACTCCACTCAAAAAACCTACCACAGAATGTGAGCCTCCCCTCAAGTTTTTGGCGGATGATACCAAGTTGAAATCTCCAGGCAACTCATCGCAACAGTTCAGTATTGGGGCTCATATGGATCCCAAATAGGAAAGCATGCTCGTCGAATTCATCTGTGAGAAGCGGGACATCTTTGCATGGAAGCCTTCTGACATGCCAGGTGTACTGAGAGAGTTCGCTGAGCACCACCTTAATGTGGATCCTAAATTTAAGCCAGTCAAACAGTTCCTTCGGCGGTTCAGTGAAGAGAGGCGCAAGGCCATTCGGGAAGAGGTGGCCCAGCTTCTGGCGGCAGGGTTCATCGTTAAAGTGTTCACCTAGAGTGGCTTGCTAATCCGGTGCTAGTGCTTAAGAAGAACGGCACGTGGCGTATGTGTGTGAATTACACGGACCTTAACAAGGCATGTCCGGTTGACCCGTTTGCTCTCCCCCGTATCGACAAGATTATTGATGCCATGGCGGGTTGTGAGAGCTTATGCTTCCTGGACAATTATTCTGGTTATCACCAAATCAAGATGGCAATCAAGGACCAAGAGAAGACGGCTTTCATCACGCCTTTTGGTGCTTTCTGCTATGTATCTATGCCTTTCGGGCTCAAGAGTGCCCAGGTGACTTACCAGCGTTGTGTACAGAACTTTCTTCACAATCAAATTGGACGCAATGTTCATGCATATGTGTATGATATTGTGATCAAGTCAAGGAAGAAGGAGACTCTACTTGACGACCTGAAAGAAACTTTCGACACCTTACAGGTTTATAAGATGATGCTCAACCTGGCTAAGTGTGTTCTTGGAGTTCCTGCAGGCAAGCTTTTGGGTTTTCTGGTCTCTGAGCATGGCATTGAGGCTAATCCGGACAAAATAAAGGCTATTACTTCTCCGTCTGAGCCGGCATGCATCAATGATGTTCAGCGCCTGGCGGGTCGAATCGCTGCGCTAAGCCATTTCATAAGCCGCATTGGTGAGAAGGCTATCCCTTTATACCAGATGATGAGGAAGACAGACAACTTTGTTTGGAGCATGGCGGCGGGTGAGGCATTTGAGGCACTCAAGAAATAACTCACTGAGCCGCCGGTCTTGGCTGCTCCATCTGAGAAGGAACCTTTGCTCTTATACGTGGCAGCTAATAACAGGACAGTTAGCTCCGCGATCATTGTTGAGCGTAAGGAGGCAGGGAAAGAGTATCCGGTTTAGAGGCCGGTTTACTACATTAGTGAGGTCCCGACAGAGTCAAAGCAGAGGTACCCACATTGGCAGAAGCTGATATATGCAGTGTTCATGGCGAATCGTAAGCTGAAGCATTATTTTCTGGGACACCAGATCACAGTGGTTAGCTCTGCCCCGTTGGGAGACATAATTCAAAACAGAGAAGCAACCGATCGGATTGCTAAGTGGGCATTGGATCTTGGACCTCTTAATCTGAAATACGTGCCTCGCACAGCGGTCAAGTCTCAAGCCTTAGTGGATTTCATAAATGACTGGACAGAGTGTCAGGCGCCTGGGGAGAAGCCGGATAACACATATTGGATGGTTCACTTTGATGGATTCAGGCAACTGGAAGGATCGGGGGCTAGGGTTGTCTTAACCTCCCCTAAAGGTGATAAGTTCGGCTATGTGTTAATATTAATGTTTCCTTGTACTAACAATGCAGTCGAGTACGAAGCTTTATTCCGTGGCCTCCGGGTCACTAAAGAGATGAATCTGAGCCGGGTGTGATGTCTCGGCGACTCAGATCTCGTAGCCCAGCAAGTTTCAGGCACGTGGGATTCCAAGGACCCGCGGATGGCGGCTTATCGCCAGGCAGTGGATGTCATCGCTCGTCACTTCAAGGGATATCAGGTGGATCATATTGATTGTCGTAGAAATGAGGCGGCTGATGCATTATCCAGGTTGGGTTCCTAGCGAAAGTCGGTGCACCTAACGTATTCTTGGACATGCTGCATCACCCATCAGTCAAGCTACCTCCAGAGGAAGACTTAGCTATACCTGACCCGGAGGGGCAGCTGGTGGTGGCTCTACATGCTATCCCTAACTGGACGCTGCCTTATTTAGCGTACTTGACATGCGGCAAGTTACCTGAGGAGGAGACGTTGGCAAGATAGATCGTCCGGCGATCTAAGTCTATGACAATCATCAATGGCGAGTTGCATAAGTGCAGCGTCACCGGCGTTTTTCAACATTGTGTTTCACCTGAAGAAGGAAAAGAAATCTTGAATGAAATTCATGCTGGCGATTGTGGTCATCACGCCGTCTCAAAATCTCTGGTGGCCAAAGCTTTTCGACACGGTTTCTTTTGGTTGATGACACACAAGGATGCAGAAGACTTGGTTCTCAAGTGCGATAGCTGTCAAAAGTTCGGGCGACATGCTCACGTGCCAGCTCAGGAGTTGCGTATGATTCCAATTCCCTGGCCGTTTGCGGTCTGGGGGCTTGATATGGTCGGGCCCTTCAAGAGATCCAAAGATAAGAAGACCCACCTCTTGGAGCCACTGAACAAGTTTACTAAGTGGGTGGAGGCTGAGCCGGTCAGCAAGTGTGACAAGGCTACGGCGATTCAGTTTGTCAAAAAAATGATTTACCATTTTGGTTACCCTCATAGCATCATCACAGACAATGGTACGAACCTATCCAAGGGGGCTATGCAAGCGTTGTGTGAAAGTGAACACACCCGTCTGGACGTTTCTGCGGTTGCTCATCCCCAATCCAATGGTCAGGCAGAGCACGCTAACCAGGAGATTTTGAGAGGCATCAAACCCCGGCTTATGGTTCCTTTGCAACAAACACAGGGTTGTTGGGTAGAGGAGTTGGCATTAGTCTTATGGAGCATTAGAACCACTCCCAACAGATCAACAAGATATACGCCTTTCTTCATGGTTTATGGCGCAGAAGCCGTGTTACCAAGCATATATGTCATGACTCTCCACGGGTGGCGTCTTACGTGGAGGCGGATAATGAGACAATGCGTCAAGATGCGTTGGACACTTTGGATGAAGAGCGCGATCTGGCGGCGGCTCGATCGACGATTTATCAACAAGACCTGCATCGCTATCATAGCCGCAGAGTTAAGACCCGGACATTTCAAGAAGGCGACTTGGTGTTGCGGTTGATTCAAGATCAGACAGATAAGCACAAGTCATCCCCTCCATAGTAAGGACCTTTCGTGGTCAGCAGAAATCTCAACAACGGGTCGTATTACCTCATCGATATACGAGACGAGTCAAGCACTTCTGGGCAGGAGACCCGCCGGCCGTGGAATATAGCTCATTTTTGGCCTTACTATACTTGAGTCATCAACACTCAACATTGTACACCATCATAGTACATATCACACACACACACACATGTATATATATGAATAAAGTTGGCATCCCTGCAAGCCGGGGCCTCTGCCGTTTCGTACATCACATCATCATTGTACATATCATCTAGGCCTCAGTCGGGGCCTCTGCCGTTTCCAACCCACTGGGTTTAGCTTATCACACCCTTTTGATCGGCTCTTAAGCCACAGTCAGGCGGGTTATATACCCAAAAGTTGACTCCGTTAACAAGGTCATCTAGGGGGCTTCCAACCCACCGGGTTTAGCTTATCACACCCTTTTGATTGGCTCTTAAGCCATAGTCAGGCGGGTTCTATACCCAAAAGTTGACCCCGTCAACAAGGTCATTTGGGGGCTTCCAACCCACCGGGTTTAGCTTACATACCCTCTTGATCGGCTCTTAAGCCGCCGCAAGTTTGAGTTAAACCTGCCTGTAAGATGATGATGCTCCGCTTGGTGACCCACCAAGCTCTTACCAGTTAATCTCGCCTAGAGACCCTGAGCCGGTTCAAAGAAATTGATGGCCAATTTCGATAGAGACCCTGTATAGGTTAAGGTTAAAATGGTGGCTTTTGTCACGTGAGGGCTGGCTTATGGAAAGCAAGGACAAAATCACTCATCTACTGCCGACTCTCCGCTATGTGGCCCATTTCATACTCTTAGACACTTAATCTTTTGAAGACCCTGCACTGTCTAAGGTTAAAACGATGGAATTATGTCACGTGAGAGGCAGTTTATGGGCTGCCAGGGTACTCATGCCCTGCTGTGTCTTTTTCTGGTTCGTTACGCTCCTATTAGTTAATCTTCCTTAGAGACCCTGCGCCGTTCAAAGAAATTGATGGCCAATCTCGATAGAGACCCTGTACTGTTAAAGAGTTCTAGTAGCAAGTCCACCCACAAGAACTGGCGCATGAGTTATTAAAATAGCAAGGTCAGGAAAGATATAACATCTCTGGGTTGTGCTATTCTAAGCTAACCTCGCAGGAATACAGAATATGTTTTGCTGTTTGATTTTGCAGGATGACTCTTAAGATAAGTTGCCATGACATTTGGTATGATTGAAGCACAAGGCATATAAAATATATTAAGCCTTGCGATCTCCTATGGGCACGATGGCACAGTTTAGGCAAGACAAGTTTTTTGTTCTAAGTCTATTACAAAGCTCTCCAAGAGCCCAAAAAGCAAGACTTAAAGTTTTTTACACCACTCAAATTTCGACGGATCAAAGAGCCAGGTTATACCATTGCAGTATAAAAAAAATTCATCTGGACGGCGGGTCATCCTATGGCGGGTCTTCGACCTCCTCGATCTGAAGATTGTCCATGTCCTAGTTGCACTTGGTTAAAGCTTCAAAGTTGGCCTCTTCAAAGAGGGGAGACGGGTCAATGTCAGGGGCAAAGAGATGCTTACGGCGTGCAGGGGTTAAGTCCCTAGCCTCAAAGGTTGGACCACACACTCGTTTGTTCTCAACGTTGTAAGCCGCCTGGTATGTTGACAGATTCACTTCTTCTTCCAACACTGATGCAAGTACCCTGGAGGCCTTCATACATCGGGCGTGGTTGGTCCGTGAATTCTGGGCCGTCGTCCTTCTTGGACGGGAAGCCATCCATCATTTCTTCAACAATTAGCTCCAGGGCAAAGGCCAAAGCCCGGCTTATCGCAGCAATTGCTCCCTTCCGGGCGGCTGATCTTTTGAGCTCTTGGATTTTCTTTGGCAGGGTTGATAACACCTCTATGACTCCTTTCATGAATTTGGGGATGCTCTCTTTGTTCAACATGGTTTTGATAGTGCAAAGGGTCCCACAGTACAACTGCTCTGACAAAGTGTAGACGGCTTTCAGCTGCAACAGGCTGTCAGCACCAAGTTAACGGCTTCTTTGACCTACACGAGATGAGTTTTATGTTATAAGCCGCCAACACAATTTTTCAAGCAAGGAAATTTGCTGAGTATTTAGTACTTACCAAATATAGCACCACTCATCCTTGAGATATGGCGTTTCAGGGTCTGCAACTCGTCTGAGACAAGTTTAAGCCGTTGGTCAGCATTGTCCGCACGCTTAGCCAGGGCGGCTTGATCCACTTCAGTGGTCTCCTTGAAAGCAGCAAAGTCAGATTGCACCTTCTTTAGTTCCTCGATGGCAACCCGATATTTTTCCTCTACTGCACCTCGGGCGTTTTATTGGGAGGCAAGTTGATTTTTTAAACCGGTCAGATCAGACTTCACATTGTTCAAGGCGTCCTGTGACATGCAAAAGCAAAGCAGGGATAAGTCGCAAGGATAAAAATTGTCAGATGGTCATCTAAGGAAATTAATGCAAGTTTCAAACAGATTGCAAGGAATATACTCGACACTTGGGGGCTAATGTCTATTTGTTCTTCAAGTTTACAAGGCAATTCCGGCTCAACTTCATCAAGTTAAGATGGCACTTGGGGCTACAACGATTCTTTCCAAATTTATAGTAAAGTTCTGGCTCATCTTCATCAAGTTAAGACGACACTTGGGGGCTACATCGGTGCTCTCTAAAGTCTACAATGTAGTTCCGGCCCATTATTTCTATATTGACCCGGACTTGGGGACTACCATCAATCAAATCATCAACACCGAGTACCTTCTCAACATATACATATTAAAGCCGATACTTGGGGGCTACAGGCTAAGTGGTTCTACTTATGACATAGATTGGAAGACCCGATATACCATTGACAAATATTAAACTAGCTCTTGGGGGCTATATAAGGGTAGGAAAGGAAGGAGTACCTCATATTTTTTCTTCATCAGATTAACAAGTTTGAGCTCCATATTCCGTCTTGTGAAGAGACGGTTCAAATAACTAGCATGTAATTTTTTGGCGGTCAATTTCTCCAGCACGGGGAACTCAAAGTCCAGTTTGTCAGAAGCTTCAGTTTTCTCAGTATGCTTTGTCAGCACATGAGGTTAAGGAGATTGAAAGCCAGTACCAGTAATGATGACGTCCGGAAGAATTGGATCTTCGACAGCTGTTGAAGGGCTTGGCGGCTTAGAGCTGGTCCTTGGAGGACTATCAATTGCCATTTTAGGGGTCATCAGTTCGAAGGACCGACGGGTGTCTTCAGGCGCATCATTGGTAGCCAAAGTGGGCTCAGCGTGAGCCGCCAAAGAATCCAGCTTAGCAGTCTCCGGTTCTTGGGCACTGGGGCAGAGGTAGACGTGTTGGTCTTCCTTCATTTTGCTTGAGCCTCGAAAAGCACAGAAGATTATTATGTGAAGATCAAGGATGACAACGGATATGACGCAGACGTAAAAGCACGTACTCTAGGTTGATCTTAAGAGGCGGCAGTTTGGTTGTTGTGGAATCGCTTGACGATGGGGGCGTTTCCTATAGATAGTTACAGTAATATAAAGCAGAGTAAGGTTATAACACAAGAATTGACAAAGTTTAGATTTGTTAAGTAAGTACCTTAGCCGGTCGTTTCTGCTGGGACGGAGAATTGGATAACCCGGCCACAAGATCTTCAGAGCCGATGCTCCGGGTCTGGCGTCGGGAGGTGTGTTGTTGCTTTTTCAAAACAAAATCGGGATCTAAGTGAGCAAGAGGATGAGAAAATGGGACTTTTCGGACAACTCGCCGTATCTTCTTTGGTGGAAGGTGGTCTGAGTCAGATGAAATATAGGTTACCACAGGAGCGTTGGCATGTCTTGTTTCCGATTCCTCTTGTGAGTAGTTATTGTCAGCAAGACACATAAAAAGGCAGACATGAAAGTTAAGTTTTACCTCTGAGTCATCAACCTCATGCTGCTCTGGAGCGGCAGGTTTCTTCTTGCGAGCGCTGGGTCTTCTCCTTAGACTTCTTCACAGGTGGAGTATATTTTTCTTCCAGAAGCCATAGTTAGCTTGAAAGCAAGAGCCGCCGAAAGAAGTTAAAGGTTGCTACATAAATAGTTAACCCAGAGATAAAGAGATTTGAAAGTTGTTTTTACATCTGGGCCCCGGTTAGCAGCACAAAAAGGCTGTAACCCGATGGAGTGGCAAGCTTCTTGGGACTCATGGACAAGTCCTTTGATAGCAGTGACGATGTTTTCTTCCGTCAGAGTAGTGTGGTTGAAACAGAGGGGGTCATTGGCATCACCCATATACTCACATGTAAGCCGGTCTCGCCGGCTCAGGGGCATGACCCTCCAGAAGATCCAGCAGCGGGTCACATTGATTCCTGTCAGACCGTTGGCCAGGAGGGCTTTAATCTTGGTGAAAGCCGGAGCATACTTTTCTCGTGCTGAGGCTGACATCTGATCCGGAAATTCGGTCGTGGTGCGGAGACGGGTAGGACGGTAACCCGGCAGTGGATGCTCTCCCTCTAGAGATGTGTGTTTATAATAAAACCAAGTCTTGTTATAGTCCTTGGGGTGACTTGGCATCCGGGGAGCAGGGAAAGCCATATCCCATCTTGTTTGAATGGAGACTCCGCCAAGATCTAAGCTTGGGCCGGCCGCCACTTCCATCTGGAGGTTTACATAAAAGTACTCACGGAAGAGGTCAATTGACAGCTCTTCTTGTAAATACGCTTTGTAGAGGATTTGGAAGTTGCACATGTTTGAGATGGAGTTGGGTGGAATGTCGTGAGGGTGCATCTTGAATAAATGGAGGATGTCTGGGCGGGCTGAAACTGCGCGCAAGGTGGTCTACAAAGATAACTATTTCTCCCTCTTGAGGGATGGATTTCTTCTCATTGCCTGGAACCCGCCAATGAATGACCTCCTTGGACGGCAAGGTTCCTGCGTCTACGAAGTCTTGGAGAAACTCTTCGGCTACTGCAGAGCCGACCAGTTGCAAGTGGGAGACGCCCGAGACATGTTGGCGGGTTAAGGCTGTGAAAGGTAGCGGTACGCGGCGGATCAGAAAGTGAATTAACAACTAAGGCGCCTGAGGAAATTAGATATCATAACACCAAGCCGCCGGCACAGTGCATTGGGAGAGCCGCCGACATAGTGCGTTGGGAGAGCAATGCAATGGCGGGTTAAATTGGCAGAGCAACGAAGGAAAATACAATTAAGTGTGCAAAACAGGTTTCACATTTTGTCTTTATAATTAAGGATCTACAGACAGAGGAAAAGCAGATTTATTGTAAACCTAATGACGAACTAAGGAAGAACTGACAAGTTCGAGGGCAGTAAAAGGAAGCAACTACAGATCTGCGTTAGGCTATTAATGATTTCACACGATCTACCACAATGGGAAGATAAGTACTACAAGATCTACTGGGCTATTTATCGTTTGGCATTACGAAGAACTCACGCTCTAATGGGGCCAAGGATCTCGGTGGACTTGAAGCACTAAGCTATGATCTAAGGGAGGAAGAAAGACTTACCAGAGGTGACGCGGCAGACGCGGGCGAGATTCTGGTCCAGTCAGGTTGATGCAGCGGCCTAGGTTGGCAACGGCGACAAAGCTTCACTGGTGCGAGGGAGCTCGGGGGCGATGACGTTGAGAGGAAGAAGAAGAGGTGGAGGCAGTGGAGGAAATGAGATGACTCTTCGTGGTCCTATTTAATAGGCTGGAAGGCTGAACGGGCGCAGGAATCAAGGCGGCGAAAATTGACAAATCGAGACGTACGCCTCGATTTTCGGGCCGACAGTTTTAATTAAAGATCCATTGCGGTCATCATGGAATCTTTTTGGCACATTTGATGTGACGTCACGGCGGGTTACATGTCTTCTTTGCAGGTAATGGAGTGTGAGACTCGCCGCCAAGTAAGTTTGAAGATTGACATGAGCAAGCTCAAATCAACCTGGGGCCTAATGTTGGGGATATAACCCCATGGTAAGACCTGCCCAGGTGGGGCCAAGTCATCCCTGAAGGCTCATAATCTAGACCAATGAAACGGGCCAGAAGACGTAGGCCTGGACCTATGGCGGCTTACCAAGATGGGCCAAGACGAAGGCCTAGACGGAAGATGGTATGAAGACCCGGGCGTTAAGCTGCCCGGAGACGGCTTGCCAAAGATGGCAAGACGGCATAGAGCCAGAGTCAGATAAGTTGTAAGAGTTGGTATGAGACTTGTGTAACCCGTGTTCTTGACCTCCTACATAAAGGCGAGACCCGGGGCGACTTAGACAGGGCCCAATTAATCGAGAACTAGGTCAAGCGAATCCTCTCCTTGGTAATCGATACTCCAATCAATACAACACAAGAAGGATGTAGGCTTTTACCTCTTCTTGAGGGGCCGAACCTAGGTAAACTCATGTCCCTCGTCTCAACCAACCCCTTTGAGTCCATCACATTAGTGATGGCATCAAACCTAAGTCCTCAGACATCTGCCGTGACAAAACCACGACAGCCCCTGAGGCCCGGCCGGTGCCCTGACCTCACGAACCGGGACTGATGCAACCTTTGGTCCTGGTTCGTAAGTGAACCGGGATTAATGCCCTTATCCTGGCCTCAACCAAAGCCCTGTTTTCTACTAGTGAACTTAGGCTTTGGAAAATTTTGATAGAATAAAAGTACAAGAAGAAAAAAAATTCCCTTGCTTCCTACGAATGTCAATGGAGGCTAATGTCACCATAGAAAAATTCATGCTAGTTCTGGTCACATGAGAAAGTGTGCTTAAACATGTAAGAAACTCTTATTTTTTCAGCAACAATTGTGGTTACATTGTGTGTTGGACAAGTGAGAGTATTTAATTAGTACATATTTACAATGGTTATATTGTGTTTATTTCCTCAAAAAATATTTTTCAATGTCTATACATGTGTCTTGCACAAAAATGACGATGTCTGATTAGGTGTGAATGCTTCTTTATATTTATGCTCCATTGAGACAAACCAACTTTAAAACAGAAACATGGTAAAAACTATCCTATTGCTTCATGGGAACAAAATAAAAAATGTTACTAGGTAAAAATATGTATGCAACAACTTGCATTTTGAGGATGGAAAAGCTTGCGGGGAGAGGCATCGAGCAAGAACTAAGATTCGCTATAGGGGGATGTTTCCATGAAGCATTTTACAAAAAAGGCAAAATGTGGACCTGTATACAAAACCTGGTGAGAACCTGACATTGATTTTCAGCAACAAAACTATAGAAAATAACACATGCAGATATCATATGTTCATCATATAGGAAATGTGACGTGTTCAACTTCAACATAGGAAAGGGATACCAAAAAGAGACATGTGAGGGGACCGAGAAGATTTCATCGAACACACCTTATCAACATCCAACAAACATAAAACCTTGCTAAAGCATACGGGGGGCATCTAAACACAAAGTACCATTTGCATCATTCCTAACATCACCGAAAAGAGGTTACATCTTGGTTACAGCAAAATGTAAACTACAAGGCCCACAAAGAACACAAGATTTAGCCACTTACCAAAAACTAGTTCCACCTCCACCACTGATCTTAAATCAATGTTCTAGTACTTTATTCAACTGCTCTGCAGGGTCCAAAGTGTTGTTATGATGATTCAAAAGATATGCTGTGATGTGTTTCCAAAGGTTGGGGATATAACTCTAACAATGAAAAACAAGAAAAAAAGGGATTTAATGGATAGAAAAATGTACGCTTCTATTTATGCTACAAATTAAAAGTTGGCACCTTGTCAAAATGGTTCAGGGCAACACCACTAAGGTTTTCCAGGAATAGAATTGCATAGAAGCCACAATTATAACTGTAAATACAAAAATATACAAAAATCAGTAGTTCAATAAAAATTGCTTCGAATTTTTTTTATTTGGAAGAATACTTCTTGATGGTAAATAAAACGCTCACTGTGTTGATTGCTTCAGGTAAACTGGGGTGACCATCTTGAAGCAATTGAGAACAATTTTGAATGAAGATTCACAACTTGCAACCTTCTTTATGTTCATGATCTGATTGGATGCAACACACACGCAAAAAGTGAAATGATCAAACAAAGTAAGAGACTATGTTGATCAGTCTCCAAAAAATAAAAAAAAATCATTACCACATTTTTGGTTGCCTTCTCTAGCAATGTAATATCATTGGGGTTCTTGACAGAGTCGAAAACATTGAATTGATTCTGCATCAAATTAGCAATAACTACAACCCAATGCATGTTCTGAATGACAGTAATGAAAAGCTTCGATGGACCAAAAAGTAAATAGATGTAAAAAAGAACATACTTCACAAAAATAATATAAAAATGACATATGGGGCAAAAGGAAGCTTACTAGATTGGATTTTGAAATCTACTTATTTTTGCAAGCCCTTCGGAACTCTCTTTCATAGTTTTTCGGATCAAATAAATCAGGATCCATTGCCAATTGAAGCTGACAAGAAAAGAATAGAATGCAACAAGATAACAACACCAAATGAGTTTATGTATGCAAGAAATGAAAAACAAAACAAGATGGGGGAAACACTAACCCCCGTAAACACAAAGAATGCAAACTTCTTTGGCTTCTTCTTGTTGTACATATGCTCTAGGTTAAAGATTGTGTCATTACCTCAGAGTGAATCTCGGCTCGTGGCTTTAAGGAAGCATGGAAGTTCTGATATGATGTGAAAACCCTCTATTTCAATGAAATCGGGACTGCAAAAAATTCAGCATGGGGAAAAGGGAGAAACGAAATATTTTGGTAGTTTAACAACCACCGACCCACCATATTTTTTGATAAATGGAAAAAGACAAGAGATAAAAGGCTCGTGTCACTTGGTCTTTCTTTGGTTTTGATATCTTGTACCTACTCATAATGTACTGCTAGTACAATGCATCGTCTTTTCGGTCGAATAGATCTTCTTCATATTTTATACACCGTCAGGGGGCTGGGTCATTCTTTTCCTAACTACCTTCTTCACAAGACTATTGCACGCACTGCCATCCTCGACAATCTTGTCCCCAAGATCATGCAACTCTGCTTCTGAATGACCTTGTTGCACTGGGACAAGGACTAAAAGATAAAGGGTAAAACATAAAAAACACTTCATTCACTATATGGAACATGGTAATGTCAAAAAGCTCGAAGGAGGTTATTTGACAAAAAATGAAAAATCTGGAGATACAAGTGGATCTGCAATTGCAAATTTGGATGCATCATATGCAGGCCCTGGGATGTCAATGGGCCTGTGAAGCTTTGCATCAGTGTCAAAGCAAGGACCCTCTGCTTTGTTTTGCACTTGCATCTTTGAGGTGTTGCTCTGCATTGCATGCTATGGGGTGTTGTCAAATGTAGGCCCTACTAAAATCGTTTGTTGCACATCAGGGTTGCAACAACATGATTGGGAGTTTCCATAGACTTCTTTGCTTCCACATAGTTCCTTGTTGTCTCAGCGTCCATGTTGAACCATTCGTAATCTTTAGTTCCCTCTTTGAACAGACTCATTGATGGACCATCATCAAATTGCAAGGAAAGTCCTTGAAATGCAGCCACCGTACCCTGTGATAAAATCATCCTCTGACCCTCATCAGCAACACCTGGATATTTCAGATCTCCCACGGTATCTTCAGTAACTGCCACGTCCTCTTGTTCCCCCTATTATGTCATAGATGCACATATTTATTCCCTTGATTATCTCAACTCTGGATTTTATCCAAACCAATGTCCTGATGAGCTCCATTACTATTGGTGTCAGAACAACCATTATCGCAACTCTTCCTTTTACCGAAACCAATGTCCCGATGAGCTTCATACTGGTTGTTGTCGTAACAACCTGCAAATTCCCTATCAACCTCCACTTCTTGTGTTGTAGCACTCATGTGAGGTTCATGGCTAGTGTGGGAGGAGACCTGGTGTGATCTGCACCTACCGTGTTTCCTGCTAGAGCATCAAATGTAACACCTTAGGGAATATGAACATTGGTGCTTGTTGCGGTGCAGTTTCCTTCAACCAAAATAGATGACACCGCTTACAGAACATTGATTGCATAACCTGGTCAAACATTGTCAGAACATTCTTCACTTCTGCTGCATACAACTTCGTGTGCTTATCATATATTGGTATCATGTGCCTTGGGATCTGCTTCGAGGAAAACAAATGAAACAAAGAAGTATTTAGTTTTGCATCAACAATGAAAACATGCACAAAAATAAAATATGAAAAAATAGAGAAATTCTTATTTACTAAAAAGAAATGAGGAAAAGGTCATAAAAAGTGTGCTTACCTCCAAGTCTTGGCTTGAAGGCAGTGGGTGCATCCACTTATCTAGAGAGCCACAAACAGCGCCACCAATCTCACACCCATTGTATCTGAGGAATGTGTACATTTGTACTAACTCCTTACACATTGTTGTTATGACAATCAGCTTCATTGTAGCCATCTAGTCCTACGTACGACGTCTCTGGCAAGCGACGAAGCTGCAAAACCAGGGCAAAAGGTTAATGACCATATCAATATGGCAACGAACAAAAAGAACGAGATATGAAAAATATAAAGATAATGAGATCTTACATTCCGTTTTCCAAATTGAATCTTATCTAGGCTTAGCTTATTCTTATCAATTTCTTCTACCGACTTAAAGTCATTGTTGCAAACAAAGCATTCCCTTGGGAGAGAGTACTGAATTCTATGCTCAGAAACCAACACACAAATCACCTCGACAAAGTCCATGTAAATTATCTGCAAAAAAACCACCAAATTAACATCGTGAGCCTACTTGTTATAGAAAGATACTATAGTAAAAAAATGAAAGAAAAAAGACAAAATCAGCAAGCACATGGAGCATACCGCAAACATTGGCACACAACTGCCGATCCAGAAGCCAATTTTCCCTTCCTCCCTCTTCTTTTGGTACTTCTTCACCTCATTTAACGCAATATCCAAGAAATGCTCGTCCCATTCAAAATTTACTGATCTTGTCCATGTCAACCAAGCTCGCAAGATACTCTAGAGGTACCATGTTGCCAGTCCCAGGACATAGCACAAGAGAAATATATAATAGTAACAACATCAAGATCATATGCATCCTTGAGCACTTTGATAGTGCACTTCATTGGGGCCCTTTACCCTACTCGATAGGGTTCACGCAACACGTGTGGCTCATTCCTCCTCAACAGCTCCACAAGCCTTGACCCAGAAGGTACATTGAAGTTTTTTCGCACCATGTATTTTGTAAACAATATGGAATTCTTTCTGTGAATGCAAAAAATAGATACAACAATTGAGCCTATAAGAAGCAAAACCTATTGCAACAAAAATAGGAAAAAAGAGAAGCATCTGATTGAGTTGCATACCTAAACAACGCCTTTTAATCAATTTTCATGACTACCCAAGCCAGCAGATCGATGGGTACAGAGAAAGATATGATATTCAAGAGGGATCCAAAGCTGCTTTTGCTTATAACTTCCTTCTTTTTTTGACTAACAATCTGCAATCTGGGGCAAGCGGGTGGCTGAGAAATGTGTTGAGAATGACCCATCATCAGTACATTCATCATCATCCATTCTGCAGAAGAAGATAAAAAGCATGATCATGGATAATATAATTGATATGGCCTGAATAGAGAAGGCAAACATACACATAAACAAATGCAAAAAGCCTATTGAAGCACAATAAAAATCTAGTTCTAACAACACTGGAACTGAACAACTATACTACATCCTAAAAAGAGCTACTTCACTATACTACATTTGAAAAATGTAGTATATCAAACATGACTAGCCCACTCAATATTAATAACAGACCTAATTCTAACAAAAACAAAACATGACTATTGCAACAAACTTTCAATCTACATTCAATGTGACACGGGTACCTGAAGATAGCAAAACATTAAGCCTACGAGTACACCAAAACTCAGACTAATAAAACCAACACAAATCTAAAAGGAACAGGTGGGAATGTAGATGTGCCATGGTGTGTATCGCTTGTGTTGCATTTCCTGCTGCACTTCCCACTACTAGTTATAGTTTAGCTACAAGTTCTCGTAAGTACTGAAGATGCTCAAAACAACTGCAGTACTCAATTCAACCAGATGCTCAAAACAACTCTTAGCGGGACAGCTCCGACGAGCACAACAACACCCGCTCCTCCCCCCTAAATGTATAGCTCCAGTAGATACCGCAATACTGGTGGAAGACATTCTTGGACATGAAAACACCACGGGGCGAGTTCCCCGACGAGCCAAAACCCAACCCCACCACCACCCTCCTACAACACAACTCCAACAAGCCAAGATCCACCCCCAGGTACTCCACCTTCTTTCGAATAAATTCATTCGGTGCAAGGTTTGAGATCTAGAAAACAAACCTGAAATCTAGGTTGTTGTCATGGAGTGCGATGATGATGCGCGGGTCTTTGCTCCCTCCCTACTCGCCCGCGCCGCCACTCCTTCGCCTCGTTGTTGCACTAACTGACACATCCCAGGTTGTTGGATCTAGGCGGAGGATGAGGGGAGAAGGGACCAGAGGGGAAAGCAGAAATTGTGGGATCGATAGAAGAGACGTCTGGAGGGGGGTGAATAGACTACTTGCAAGAATTAAAACCTAACCTTTTCCAAAGTTAATTGGTGGAGGATTTTACCAATTATAACAAGTCAAATGCACCCTACACATGCTAGTCAAGTATGGCAGCACAAAGTAAGACAAGCATATGTAGGAGAGTAGATATAGGAAGATCAAACACAATAGTAGAGACAAATATTTTTCCCATGGTTCCGATAGGTGGCGCTATCGTACATCCACATTTATGGAGACTTCAACCCATGGAGGTTAACGGTCGCGAGAGTCCATGAAGGTCTCCACCCATGAAGGTTTCCGTGAAGAAGAAACCTTGTCTATACCATGATGGCCTACGTCCATGGAGGACTAGCCTAACTCGGGGTAGATGTTCACGAAGTAGGTGATCTCCTTGCCCTTACAAAATTCTTGGTTCAACTCCACAACATGAAGTAGGAGGCTCCCAATCGACACCTAGCCAATCTAGGAGGCACCACCCTCCAAAAGGTAACATGCTCGATAGTAATGATGAATTCCTTGCTCTTGTGTTTCAAATGATAGTCTCCAAAACACTCAATCACTCTCTCATAGATTTGGCTTGGGTAGAAGAGATTGATTGAGTGGAAAGCAACTTGGGGATGCTAGAAATCAAGATCCATATGGTTGGAGTGGATGATCTTGATCTCAACACAAGGGTAGGTGGTTCTCTCTCAGAAATTTGGATATGGGAAATATGGGTCTGTTCTGAGTGCTTTTCTTGCGAGTGGGATGTGGTGGAGGGGTATATATAGGCATCTCCAAAAATCCAACTGTTACAATATTATTGCCCAACTCGGTGAAACCGGAGTAAAAACTAGGTGGCAACTTTGGCATTTCGGTGAGGCTGATATATAATTGTCGGTGGTACCGATATGAGTGGCTGAGGGAAGTTACACAATTCGGTGAGTCCGATTCACAATTCTCGAAAATTCCGATTCTTGTGAAAGAGGTAACAAGAAGTTGGTCATTGAAACTCGGCTGCACCAAAGTGGAAGTTGGTAGTACCGAGATGTGGGCTTTGGTTATGGTTTTGTCTAGGGTTTTGACTCAGTGTAGCCGATGTGGAAGTGTTGGTGGCATCAATTTTGAGTGGTAGGTTCTAGGACAGAATCTTTGTGGTAGATCTTGTGGGTGTTTTTGGTGACTAACACTTGATCATTTTGAGCATTAAATTCACCATTAATACCTCACCACCTTTTGATAGTATTGCCTTTCCTATGGACTCAAAGTTATGTATCACAAAGTAAAATGTAGAGTCTTCATGATTATAGCTTGGCCAATCCTATTCCTTCCTCTTCTTAGTTTTGGGGAATCTCCTCACACCCTTTTTCCAACACTCTTTGTGGACTAAACCTGCAATAAACTAGGTACAAATATTACTCCAAGAGACAATGTATGTTGCCATGAATTATCAAAACCACCAAGGGAGCATATGTGCTTTCAATCTCCCCCTTTTTGGTAATGGATGACAACATACAATCAAAGCTTCAAATAAATATATGCAAATATATAATGAAGACTTTGAGAGACACATGACTAAAACTTGTTCCCCCTAAATGTTTGCAATACTTCTAACGGATAGTTGCTATGGAATGCATGGATACACATATAGTAGGAGGGGTATGATGAGTCATGTGTAGCTTGGCTATATGCATCAAATATATGTGAATGAAGTATCTCCATGTTCAAAATTCTCTCTTGCAAACAATATGTACAAGAAACAAGGGATCATCTTGACCAAGGATATGATGCATATATATACATACCTTGAAGTTCTTGAGCATTCTAACAGTAGAAACACACTTGAGAAAATAGTGTTAGGAAACACAAGAGTATTGTACTCATCCAAATGCAAAAGAAATCAACAGTACCAAGATGTGGAGAACAAATAGAAGATAGTATTCCTTAAGAATGATATGTCTCCAAGATCATTTAGAACTTTTCTCCCCTAAATATGAAATTGTAGGTCTTCCGCTCACCCTGAATCTTAGCATGTATATATTGGGAGTAGGTAGGGTGAGACAAGTCTAAGAATAAAGCATATTTTCTGTTTTTCTTAAATGATAGAAAAAGTATGATATAATTGTTGGAAATATGCCCTAGAGGCAATAATAAAGTGGTTATTATTATATTTCCTTGTTCAT
Organism: Hordeum marinum; assembly: GCA_022496015.1. NCBI lineage: Eukaryota > Viridiplantae > Streptophyta > Magnoliopsida > Poales > Poaceae > Hordeum > Hordeum marinum. The sequence goes on along the minus strand of CM039672.1, from coordinate 306,580,227 downwards.
GGTAATCGTTTATTATCCATGCTATAATTGTATTGATTGGAAACACAAATACATGTGTGGGTACATAGACAACATTGTATCCCTAGTATGCCTCTAGTAGACTAGCTCGTTGATCAAAGCTAGCCAAGGTTTCCTAGCCATAGACATGATGTCATTTGATAAAGGGATCACATCATTTGGAGAATGATATGATGGACAAGACCCAAACTATAAAGATAGCATATGATCGTGTTAGTTTATTGCTATAGTTTTCTACATGTCAAGGATTTGTTCCTATGACCATGAGATTGTGCAACTCAGTGACACCGGAGGAATAACTTGTGTGTATAAAATGTCGCAACGCTATTGGGTGACTATAAACATGCTCTACATGTATCTCCGAGGGTGTCTATTGAGTGGGCATGTATCATGACTGGGATTTGTTACTCCGTGTGACGGAGAGGCATCTCAGGGCCCACTCGGTAATACAACATCACAATGAGCCTTACAAGCAAAGTGACTAAAGAGTTAGCCACAGGATCTTGTATTACGGAATGCATAAAGAGACTTGCTAGTAACGACATTGAACTAGGTATAGAGATACCGACAATCGAATCTCGGCCAAGTAACATACCAAAGAACAAAGGGAACATGATACATGATTAACATAATCCTTGACATACAGGTTCAACCGATAAAGATATTCATAGAATATCCATGAACCAATATGGGCATCTAGGTCCTGCTATTGGTTATTGAGTGTAGAGGTGTCTCGGTCGTGTCCAGATAGTTCTCGAACCCGCAGGGTCTGCACACTTAATGTTTAGTGATGTTTCAATAGTATTGAGTTATGTTTGTTGGTGACCGAAGGTTGTTTGGAGTCCCGGATGAGATCCTGGACATCATGAGGAGCTCCGAAATGGTCCAGAGGGAAAGACTGATATATAGGAAGTCCCGTTTTGGTTACCGGAAAAACTTCGGGTGTCACTGGTAGTGTACCGGGGGTGTCGGGAGGGTTCTGAGGGTCCATCGGGAGAGGGCCACCCACTCCGGGGGCCACGTGGGCCTTAGAGCTGGCGCACCAGCCCTTAGTGGGCTGGGAAAGCCAGCCCCTACGGTCCCATGCGAAGAGGAGAGAGGAGGGCCAAGTGGGGAGTCCTCCCAGGACTCCACCTCCCTTGTGGGAGGAGGAATCCTAGTTGGGGGAGGACTCCTCCCCCTTGGTTCGGCCGAACCCTCCTTGGTGGAGGGTTTGAGGCTGCCTACTCCCCTCCCTTCCTCCTATATACAATAGAGGATTTTTGAGGGCAGGCCAACCCTAAGAAAGCCACGTGTTGCCCTCTCTCCCTCTAGATTAGTTCGGCGGAGCTCGACGAAGACTTGTCGGATTAGTTCACCACCACCACCACCATGCCGTTGTGCTGCCGGAGAACTCATCTACATCTCCTCTCCCTCTTACTAGATCAAGAAGGCAGAGAATGTCATCGAGCTATATGTGTGCTGAACACGGAGGTGTCATCCATTTGGCGCTAGATCGGCACGGATCTAGATCGGATAGCGGGCCGGCTAGAAATTTGGATCGCAAAGAAATTCGACTACATCAACCACGTTTCTTAACGCTTCCTGCTTAGCAATCTACAAGGGTATGTAGATCCACTCTCCCTCTCGTAGATGCTCATCACCATGGATAGAACTTGTGTGTGTAGGAATTTTTTTGTTTCCCATGAAACGTTCCTCAACAGTGGTATCAGAACTAGGTCTATGCATAGATGAGATCACGAGTAGAAGACAAAGGAGTTTGTGGGCGTTGATATTCAAATTGCTTCCTCCCTTGGTATTTTCTTGATTTCGCGGTATTCCGGGATGAAGCGGCCTGAACCAACCTTACTCGTCCGCGTATGAGAGACCGGTTCCATCGACTGCCATGTGACTTTGTTGCATAAAGAGGGCTGGCGGGTGTTTGTCTCTCCCACTTTAGTTGGATCGGATTCGACAAAGGAAGTCCTTGAGAAGGTTGAAAAGCAATTTGTGTATCACCATTGTGGTATTGCGTAGGTAAGAATTGTTCTTGCTAGATACCCATAGCAGCCACGTAAAACATGCAACAACAATTAGAGGAAGTCTAACTTGTTTTTGAAGGTATGTTGTGGTATGATATGGCCAAAGACATGATGAGATATATGTGATGTATGAGATGATCATGTTTTGTATATATTATCACGACTTGCATCTCAATGAGTACAGCAACCGGCAGGAGCCATAATGTTGTCTTTAATTTATTTTAGTTGTTTTGCTTTACTTATTGCTATGAGTTTGCAATAGTTGTAGAAGCAATAGTTGGAACGACAACCTCATGGAGAAACATTGATGGAAATCATGGTGTCATGCTGGTGACGATGGAGATCATGTCGGTGCTTTGGAGATGGCGATCAAAAGCACAAGATCATGACCATATCATGTCACTTATGATTTGCATGTGATGTTAATCCTTTTATGCATCTTATTTTTCTTCGGACGACGGTAGCATTATAACGTGATCCCTCACTAAAATTTAAAGATAAAAATTGGGTTCTCCAAGAGTGTGCACCGTTGCGAAAGTTCTTCGTTTCGAGACACCACGTGATGATCGGGTGTGATAGACTCTATGTTCGCATACAACAGGTGAAAGTTAATGCTGAATGAGCCTAGCATGTATAGACATGGCCTCGAAACACAAGAGACCGAAAGGTCGAACATGAGTCATATAGTAGATATGATCAACATGGAGATGTTCCCTTATTGAAACCACCTCATGTCACGTGATGATCGGACTTGGGTTGGTGAATATGGATCATGTCTGACTCGAATGACCTGACGGATGTCAATTTGAGTGGGAGTTTTTTAAAGTAATATGATTAACTATACTCATTATCTTGAATAATAGTCTTAGTAACCTTTGCAAATTTATGTTCTAGATCAATGGCTCACGCAGTAGTTCCCCTGAATTTCAATGCGTTCCTAGAGAAAGCCAAGTTGAAAGATGATCTAAGTAACTTTGTAGACTGGGCACGTAATCTGAGGATTATCTTCACGGCTTCCCAAAAGTCTTACGTCCTTGATGCACCGCTCGGTGAACCACCCGCTCCCGTGTCGTCTAAAGATGTTGTGAACGCCTGGGAGGCATGTTCTGGAGATTACTCAATAGTTCAATTTGCAATGTTGTATGGCTTAGAACTGGTACTTCAAAGACCTTTTGAATGTCATGGAGCATATGATATGTTCCAGGAGTTGAAGTTTATCTTTGAGAAGAATGCCGTGATCGAGAAGTATGAGACTTCCGATAAGGTCTATGCTTGCAAGATGGAGGAGAATGGGTCTGTCAGTGAATATATAATCATAATGTCTGGGTATTCAAGCTGTCTAGCTGAGTTAGGGATGCCCCTTTCGCTGGAGGCGATCACCGACAAAGTTCTTCAATCATTGCCACCTAGCTACAAGAGCTTCATGATGAACTATAACGTGCAAGGGATGAATAAGTCAGTCGCCGAGCTATTTGCGATGTTGAAAGTCGTTGAGTCTGAGATCCAGAAGGAGCATCAAGTGGCTATGGTCAATAAAACCACTAGTTTCAAGAAGAATGGCAAGGGAAAGAAGGGTAACTCCAAGAAGAGTGGCAAAGCAGTTGCCCCTCTGGTGAAGAAACCCAAGGCTGGACCCAAGCCAGAAACTGAGTACTTTCATTGCAAGGGAACTGGTCACTGGAAGCAGAACTATCCCAAGTATCTGGCCGACAAGAAGGCGGCCAACACAAAACAAGGTATATATGATATACATGTTATATATCTTTACCTTACCAACTCTCATAGTAGTGCCTGAGTATTTGATACCGGTTCGGTTGCTCACATTTGCAACTCAAAATAGGAACTACGAAAAAGAAGGAGGCTGGCAAAGGACAAAGTGACGCTGTGTGTGGGAAATGGTTCCAAGGTTGGTGTGATCGCCGTTGGCACGCTCGCTCTTCGATTACCATCGGGATTAGTGATGAACCTGAATAATTGTTATTTAGTGCCTGCGTTAAGCATGAACTTTATATCTAGATCTTGTTTATTGCGAGACGGCTACTCATTTAAATAAGAGAATAATGGTTGTTCTATTTATATGAGTAATATCTTTTATGGTCATGCACCCAATGTGAGGGGTTTATTCTTATTGAATCTCGATAGTGATGATAGACATGTTCATAACATTGATGCCAAAAGATGTAGTAGAGTTGATAATGACAGCATCACTTTCTTGTGGCACTGCAGCTTAGGTCATATTGGCGTAAAACGCATGAAGAATCTCCATGCCGATGGACTTTTGGAGTCACTTTATTCTGAATCACTTGACACATGTCAACCATACGTCATTGGCAACATGACTAAGACCCCCTTGTTTGGAACAATGGAATAGGCAAGTGACTTGTTGGAAATCATACATATTGATGTGTGCGGTCCGATGATCATTGAGGCACGCGGCGGATACCTTTATTTTCTCACCTTCACTGATGACTTAAGTAGATATGGGTATATTTACTTAATGAAACATAAACCTGAAACGTTTGAAAATTTCAAGCAACTTCAGAGTGAAGTTGAGAATCATAGTAACAAGAAGATTAAATTCCTACGATTTGATCAAGGAGGAGAATATCTAAGGGGACCCCAACTCATAAGTTGTGGACACTGAATGCACGTGCACAATGATCCGAGAGATCAATGCTCAGTGAACACACAGAAACTGGAATACAAGAATCTTACATCCTTACATACCACCTTACACAAATAAAGGCCGTCTAGGCCAAGTTACATATATCATCATAAGCACAGGTTGAACATTTCATGTTCAGTCATGTCATCAAGTCATCTGACCAATCTCAAGTACCATCTTTGTCACACACTCACACCAAGTTTTAAGGAAACATCTGGACGTAGTTTGAGCAACACCACCCAACTGTACTTGACCGTGGACACGGCTATTCGAATATTTTTACACTTCGCAGAGGTTGCACACTTTACCCAGAAGACTCAGGGAACTTCCATGTCATCCATGACTCGTGGTATATTACATACCCGAGGTAAGCACCCGAACAATGCCTTTCCCCTAGCGATACTAAACAAAGAGTCCACTCGTTGGTGCCATCACTCATGATATACATCACACGTATCATCCATGAGGGCATGCAACAATGTGCCCGGTGCCTGTGAAAACAGTGCATGAGCGTCCTTCCTGGTACGACCCCGTATCAAGAATGACCACATCACTCCCGCCACTAGTAATGCGGGCCCTTTGCTAGTACCCTCCAAGGTAATCAACAAATCCCCGTCCCATAAGGGGTATCGTGTTTGTACATGTAAGGTTAGGATGGTCGACAAATCTTAAATGTAATCCGATTTCGAAAACACACACACACTCACTTGCTCTGGTACACCACTTTTTTCTCAAGTGATTACCCAACTCTTCATCATCTCCCTCGGGCATTAGGGCCACCTGACGGGGTTTTCTAAAATTCTTTGAAATCACTTCTTTATTTCCATCACCATGCATATTCCCATCCCACTTGCGTAGCAACTAGTAGCAACCTAACTACTCCCACCCGCACAACCCTCATAAGGAGGTAGGGTCATGCACGATGCAAGTATCAACAAGGAGTATCGAAGGCATCCCACCAAAAGGGGGGATACCACATCAACATGATCAATTCATCGGAATAGAAAGTGCTATATGACATGCATGAAAATGTTCCTTAACATGGTCAAAGGGCTGCTTGCCTTGCTCAACAAAGTCTTCGGGGTCTTCGAAATCTTCAGGTCCAACTTCCTCTTCAACAACGCAATCTATCACTACGATAAATAACAATAATAATAAGCATCACACAAAAACAGAGCACATAATCTACTTCTAAAATGCTACGCTACTCTGATAAATACTTCAAACTACTCTAAGAATATTTGTCTAGGGTTTTGGTATGAAAAAGGGTTTTAAAACTATTTATAATAGAGGCTAAAAATGCCTAAGAGAGGTTTTAAAATAAAACAATAGATAAAAGATTTTCAACAAATTATACAAATGGCACTATTAAATTCTACACAACATTTCAATATTTTTGGTGAAAGAATAATTGGATTTGGAGTTTTATTAAATCCTGTGGGATTTTTGGAAAACCCCACAGAAAAAGAGTAAGAAAAATTTCACTGTGCCTGGGCCAGAAGCAGCCAGTAGCTGGGCCGGCCCAGCTAGCTAGCCAGCCAGCCGTGCAGGCGGCCAGGTTTAAAGCTCACGCACGGGGCCCGGCTATCGGCGATAGCGAGGGGAGAGAAGGAGGCGAGGCAGAGGTCAACAAGTGGGGTCCACCTATCGGGTCCTTCTTCCTCCTTTGTATAGAGGGATGCGGGCTCGGCTCACCAACGGCGGTAGGAGGCGCAGCAGGGTGCAACAATGATGGGAATGCAACCAGAGGGCTTCCACCGTTCGGGTGGTGCCGGAGTTGGCCGCGGGGAAGGCCTAGTTCGCCGGTGACAAGGTCCCACGGTAGAGGGATTCGGGAGGAGGATGCCCTGGTCACCCTATGCAACAAACGGAGGGGGGAAAAGGGGAACAAGTCAGGGCACCGAGGGGGGTCGAATGAAAGAAGAATGGGGGCCGGGGAGGGCCTGTACTCGGAGATCACCGAAGACGCGACTAGGCAGAGCTCTGGGTCGATTTGCGCGTAGGGGGCTTGGGGTCTTGCTTGGGTGGTGGTGTCGCACAATCGGGAGGAGGAGGGAGTCAGTAGAGGGGAGAGAGAGGCCCGGGGAGCCCTTATATAGGCTGGGCGAGTCCACCGAATGCAGGTGCGCCGGCGAGCTCGTGCTCGAGGCCAAAGGCCACAGGAGGGGGAGAGGGCATGTCTGGGGTGCTCGTGGGCATGGTCTAGGCGCGAGGGAAGGGAGAGAATGATCGGGGGTGCGCATGCGTGTGAGGCCGAACATTGGACGAGAGGGGCGGTCGCGACGTGTGTGTGGGAGGCCGCTGGAGAGAGAGCGAGGAGGGGGCCGACAACTTGCCATGGTGCGGACGTTGAGGGGGGCCAATTGGCGAGAGGGGGAGGCCCGAGGCTGTCGGGGCCATGCAGTGGGCGGCATCTACAGTGCGGTCGGGCACTGTAGCACGCTCTGGAGCGCTATTTTGGCATGCCATTGGTTGCTTCTGTGTGGCCTCTCGTGTCTAGGGGATCTAGGGCAGATAAACAAGTTGGGGATGGCCTTGGATGCTCTGGTGAGTCAGGGAGAAGGAGAGAGGCAAAGTGAGAGAGGGAAAGGGGTTGTCCAGAGAGGTAGAAATGGGGTTTTACCCCACCAATCAGTGAGCTAAGGCCATGCAAGACTTAGTGAAGGTAGAATGCAACAAGGAGGGGTTGTGGTAAAAGTCTCAAGTAAAGCAGAACATCAAAGGGAGGTCAAACTTGGCTTTTACCAATCAGCGAAAAGGTGTTTGACGGAGTTTTAGGCAAGCAAATGGAGTTTGCTTGACATGAGATTTAACGGTGTGGAAATGTAGGTAAAAATAGGGAGGATCACCAGGTTTGAGGAGATTTGAAGAAAGTTGACAGTACAAACTTGGAAAACCCTAGAATTCAACAGAATCAGATGTCTGTAGATACAGGCATGCAATCCTGTGCTCCCAAATCCACAATTTTCTGTGGTATCATTATTTGGGGTTTAGAACATGCCCACAAAGTTTGGTGTCAAGGGAAGAAACTTCACAATGTAAAGTTGTTCAAATTTGAATCTGTACAGGAATGGTTTTGGAATATTTTGGTGATGCAAATCAATTGGGATTGGGTTCAAACTTTGCAACACCAACACCTATAACATGTGTGACTTGCTAGAATTTTCCTGAAATTTATTGATAATATTTCTTATAGAAATATTTCAAAAACTTGATTTGAGCAAAAAGGGTTTTGAGGGGTTTTGCCCATGATTTTTAACATGACCATTTATTGAAACTAATTTATATGTAAAATATATGTCCACTGAGTTTCCCTAAAAAATTAAAATATTTTTAAACATTCAAATAATTTTCCCTATAAATTGCCATATATGTCCCTAAGAAAAAGCATTTAAATAAAATGGAAAAAATATTTGAAATTAGTATTTGGTGGTTTTGGCAAGTCATATATATATTAGATTTCAAATAAAGCCTTTGGTGAAAAAGGATCCACCCAATGTGAGGACTTGAAGTGCAAACCTCAACTCAAGGGTTTTTCAAAACCTAATTTGAATAAATTCTATTTGGTCAAAATAAATTTTGATAAAATTATTTTTAGGTACTATACACATGGTATGATCATTGGGCAAGATGTTTGGATCAAGGAAGATGAGTATGGAGAGGAGTAGAACCTAGGAGTGCCAAACATAATCAACCAAACAAATAAACAAGCACAACTCAAACAAGAATGCACTCAAAAGTTTTAATTGGTTCCAAATTTTGTACATCCAAGCATAGAAAAGTGATACAACACAGGGTGTGACAGACCTACCCCCCTTACAAGAATCTCGTCCTCGAGATTCCTAGGCTAAGTGCTGAAAAGATAAGGGAACTCGGATCTAAGATAGTCTTCATGCTCCTAGGTTGCTTCTGCTTTGGTATGGTTGCTCCATTGGACCTTGGAGTACTTGATGGTGTGCCTTCAGGTGCAATGCTCAGCTTCCTCCAGAATGCGAACTGGCCTCTCACGATATGTGAGGTCTGGTTGAAGGTCGATGGCTTGATGATCAATGTCCTTGTAGAGCTTGGGGTGGTTGGGAACTTGAAGACACTTCCGGAGTTGTGACACATGAAACACATGCACATCTGATAGCTCGGAGGGTAGCTCTAGTTGATAGGCAACTTCTCCTCGTCTTGCGGTGAACTTGAAGGGGGCGGTGTATCTTGGTGCGAGCTTTCCTTTGACATGGAAATGCTTGGTCCCTTTGATAGGCGTGACTCGGAGGTAAACATAATCTCTGATGTTGAGGTTCACTTCTTGGCAATGAGAGTCGGCGTAGCTCTTTTGTCTTGTCTTCACGGTCTCGAGGCGCTCTCGAATGAGTTGAACTTGCTCTTCTGCTTCGCGGAGGATGTTCCACCCAAAGACTAGTCCTTCCCTGGTCTCCGACCAGTTGAGGGGAGTACGGCACTTGCGTCCATACAACACCTCAAATGGTGCCATCTGAAGACTCGACTGATAGCTGTTGTTGTAGGAGAATTCGGCAAATGGTAGGCTATCTTCCCACTTAGCTCTATATGCCAAAACACAAGCACAGAGCATATCTTCGAGTATCTGATTTACTTGCTCTGTCTGCCCAACGGTATGGGTGTGAAAAGTAGTGTTGAATGAGAGCTTGGTTCCCATTGCTTCTTGAAATTTCTTCCAAAACCTTGAGGTAAATTGGGTTCCTCGATCTGACACAATCTCCTTTGGAACTCCATGAATACTCACGATGTGGTTGATGTAGAGGTTTGTAGCTGGCTTCCGTCATAGGTGGTCTTGACAGGAATGAAATGGGCTACTTTGGTCAAGTGATCGATAATGACACAAATGGAATGATGTCCCTTGCTAGACCTTGGTAATCCGGTGATGAAGTCCATCCCAACTTTGTCCCACTTCCATTCAGGCACTTTGAGAGGTTGCAGCAGTCCAGCGGGTCGCTAATGCTCAACTTTGACTCTCTGACATATGTCACACCTAGCAACAAAGGTGCCTATTTCCCATTTCATGTCATGCCACAAGAATCTTGCCTTGAGGTCTTGGTACATCTTGGTTCCTCCAGGGTGGATGGAATACAGAGTGTCATGAGCTTCTTGCAAGAGCAAGTTCTTGAGCTCTTCTTTGTTGGGTATGCAGATGCGCTTCCCGAATTCTTCCTCTTGATGCCTTCAATGCTCTCATGTCCCTTCTGAGCTTCCTTAATGTCATCCATCAAGGTAGGCTTTGCTTCAAGGTTGGTAAGGAATCTAGGTGCAACTAGTTCCAAGCCGAATATTTCAAGCTCTTCATACAGGGCAGATAGCCTTTCCTTAATCATAGCATTCAAGGAACAAGCCTTTCTGCTTAAGGCGTCTGCTACCACCTTACCCTTTCTGGGGTGGTATTGAACATTGATGTCATAGTCCTTGATCAACTCCAACCATCTCCGCTGCCTCATGTTCAATTCCCTTTGATTAAAAATATACTTCAAACTCTTGTGGTCTATGTATATCTCACATCGCTTCCCCAGGAGGTAATGTCGCCATGTTTTCAAGGCATGAACTACGGCTACCAACTCAAGATCATGAGTAGCGTAGTTCTCTTCATGAGGACATAGCTGTTTGGATAGATATACTACGACTCTGCCTTCTTGCATCAGAACACCTCCAAGCCCGGTTCTCAATGCTTCACAATATATCACAAACTCCTTGTGAATATCGGGGGTGGCCAAAACTAGAGCTGTAGTTAATCTCTTCTTGAGCTCCTGGAAGATTTCTTCGCACTTTGGCGTCCATTCGAACTGCTTGTCCTTCTTCAAAAGTTGATTCATGGGTCTAGCAATGCTTGAGAACCCTTCTATGAACTTGCGGTAATACCCCGCGAGTCCGAGGAAGCTTCTCACTTCCTTGACATTGGTTGGAATTGCCATTCAGTCATGGCTTCAATCTTGGCAGGATCCACTAAAAATCCTTCTGCAGTCAACACATGACCCAAGAATCCAACTACATGCCGTCAGAATTCACACTTGCTGAACTTGGCATAAAGCTGGTGCACTCGAAGCTTTTCTAGGACCAATCTCAATTGTTGCTTATGTTCTTCTTCCGACTTGGAGAAGACAAGTATGTCATGAATGAATACGACAAAAAACTTGTCCAAGTACTCCATGAAGACCTCGTTCATTAGGTACATGAAGTAGGCAGGGGCATTGGTTAACCCAAATGACATGACCGTGTATTCATAAAGTCTATACAGGGTTACAAATGCCGTCTTTGGAATGTCTTGGGGTCTGATCTTTAGCTGGTAGTAGCCGGACCTAAGGTCGATCTTGGAAAATACCTTAGCTCCATTCAGCTGATCGAAGAGGTCTTCAATCTTAGGGAGTGGGTACTTGTTCTTTATTGTGACTTCATTGAGAGCACGGTTAGCGACACAGAATCTGATAGTTCCGTCCCTCTTTGACACAAATAGAACAGGTGATACCCAAGGAGAGGCACTAGGGCGAATGAATCCTTTTGTGAGCTGCTCTACCAGTTGTTTCTTCAACTTAGCCAACTCTTCGGATCCCATTCTACAGGGATTCTTATAGATGGGTCTTGCTCCGGGCCTTAGCTCAATGATCAACTCAATGTCGTGCTCGGGAGGCATTCGAGTCAGTGTTGGAAATATGCCCATTCTATAGGGCTTCTTATAGATGGGTCTTGCTCCCATTCTATATTTACTTAATGAAACACAAGTCTGAATCGTTTGAAAGGTTCAAGCAAATTTAGAGTGAAGTTTAAGATCATCGTGACAAGAAGATAAAAATGTCTGCGATATGATCGTGGAGGTGAATATCTGAGTTACGAGTTTGGCATACAACTTTAGACAATGTGAAAGTTGTTTCACAACTCACGCCACCTGGAACACCATAGTGTGATGGTGTGTCCGAACGTCCTAGTCGTGCTCTATTGGATATGGTGCGTGCTATGATGTCTCTTATCGTTTTGCTACTATAATTTTGGGGTTATGCATTAGAGCCAACTACATTCACTTTAAATAGGGCACCATCTAAATCCGTTGAGATGACACCATATGGTTTGATAGAAACCTAAGCTGTCATTTCTTAATGTTTGGCGCCGCAACACTTACGTGAAAAAGGTTTTCACCTAATGAGCTCGAACCCAAAGCGGACAAAAATGCATCTTCATAGAATACCCTAAGAACAGTTGGGTAAACCTTCTATCTCAGATCCAAGCATAAAGTGTTTGTTGTTAAAACTGGGTCCTTTCTCGAGAAAGAGTTTCTCTCGAAAGAATTGAGTGGGAAGAAGATAGAACTTGATGAGGTTGTTGAACCTCTGTTCAACGAGAGATTAGCGCGGCGCAGGAAGTTGTTTCTGTGAAGCCTACGTTAGTTGAAGAGGAAGTTAATGATGATGATCATGCAGCTTCGGATCAAGTTACTATCAAACCTCGTAGGTCGACAAGGATGTGTACTGCTCCTGAGCGGTACGACAACCCTATCTTGGAGGTCATGTTGTTGGACAACGATGAACCTACGAGCTGTGGAGAAGCGATGATGGGCCCGGATTCTGACAAATGGTTAGAGGCCATGAAATCTGAGAAAGGATACATGTATGAAAACGAAGTATAGACTTTGGTAGATTTGCTCGTTGGACGGGAGGTCGTTGAGTACAAATGGATGTTTAAAATGAAGACAGACGCTCATGGTAAATGTCACCATTTGTAAAGTTCGACTTGTTGCAAAGAAGTTTACAACAAGTTCAAGGAGTTGACTGCGATGAGACTTTCTCACTCGTAGCGATGCTAAAGTCTGTTGGAATTATGTTAGCAGTTGCTGCATTTTTCAATTATGAAATCTAGCAGATGGATGTCAAAACATCGTTTCCGTAACGGTTTACTTGAGGAAAGGTTGTATGTGATACAACCAGAAGGTTTTGTCAGTCCTAAGGATGCTAAAAGGTGTGCAAGCTTCAGTTATCCTTCTATGAACTGAAGCAAGCATCTCGGAGTTGGAATATACACTTTGATGAGGTGATCAAAGTTTTTTGAGTCTATACAAAGTTTACGAGAAACTTGTATTTACAATAAAGTGAGTGGGAGCACTATAGAATTTCCGATAAGTATATGTGGATGACATATTGTTGATCGAAAATGATGTAGAATTTCTGGAAAGCATAAACGGTTGGTTGAAAAGAGTTTTTCAAAGGAAGACCTGGATACATCTACTTGATTGTTGAGCATCAAGATCTATAGAGATAGGTCAAGATGCTTGATGAGACTTTCAATGAGTACATACCTTGACAAGATTTTGGAAGAGTTCAAAGTGAATCAATTAGAGAAAGAGTTCTCTCCTAATTTGTAAGGTGTGAAGTTGAGTGAGACTCAAAGCTCGATAATGGCAGAAGAAAGAGAAAGGACGAACGTCGTCCCCTATGCCTTAGACATAGGATCTGTATAGTATGCCATGCTGTGTACCGCACCTTTGTGTGCCTTGCCATGAGTCCGTCAAGGGGTACAAGAGTGATCCAGGAGTGGATCACTGGACAGCGGTCAATATTATCCTTAGTGACTTAAATACTATGGAAATGTTTCTCGATTATGGAGGTGACAAAGGGTTCGTCGTAAAGAGTTACGTCGATGCAAGCTTTAACACTAATCTGGATGGCTCTTAGTAGCAATCCGGATAGGTATAGTGGAGCAGCCATTTGGAATAGTACCAAGTGGATGTGGTAGCAATGTTTACAGTTTGACATAGAGATTTACAAAGTACACTCGGACCTGAATGTCATAGACCCGTTAACTATAAGACCTCTCTCACATGCAAAGCATGATCGAGCCCCAAAACTCATTAGGTGTTAGATTCATAACAATGCGAATCACATGGTGATGTGAACTAGATTATTGACTCTAGTGCAAGTCGGAGACTGTTGGAAATATGCCCTAGAGGCAATAATAAATTGAATATTATCATATTTCCTTGTTCATGATAATCGTTTATTATCCATGCTATAATTGTGTAGATCGGAAACTCAGATACACATGTGGATACATAGACAACACCATGTCCCAAGTATGCCTCTAATAGACTAGCTCGTTGATCAAAGATGGCTATGGTTTCCTAGTCATGGACATGAGATGTCATTTGATAACGGGATCACGTCATTAGGAGAATGATGTGATGGACAAGACCCAAACTACAAACGTAGCATATGATCGTGTCAGTTTATTGCTACTGTTTTCTGCATGTCAAGTATTTGTTCCTATGACCATGAGATCATGCAATTCACTGACACCAGAGGAGTACCTTGTGTGTATCAAACGTCGCAACGTAACTCGGTGACTATAAAGTTGCTCTAAAGGTATCTCCGAGGGTGTCTGTTGGGTTGGCATGGATCAAGACTGGGATTTGTTACTCCGTGTGACGGAGAGGTAACTCAGGGCCCACTCGGTAATACAACATCACTAAGCCTTGCAAGAAATGTGACTAAGTGTTAGTCACGGGATCTTGTATTATGAAATGAGTAAAGAGACTTGCCGGTAACGAGGTTGAACTAGGTATGGAGATACCGACGATCGAATCTCGGGCAAGTGACATACTGAAGAACTAATGGAACATCATACGGGATTAACTGAATCCTTGACATAGAGGTTCGATCGATAAAGATCTTTGTAGAATATGTAGGAACCAATATGTACATGCAGGTCCCGCTATTGGTTATTGACCGTAGAGGTGTCTCGGTCATGTCTACAAAGTTGTCGAACCCGCAGGGTCTGCACACTTAAGGTTTGGTGACATTTCAGTAGTATAGAGTTATGTATGATGGTGACCGAAGGTTGTTCGGAGTCCCGGATGAGATCCCGGACGTCACTAGGAAATCTGGAATGGTCCGGAGGTAAATATTGATATATAGGAAGTCCTATTTTGGTCACCGGAAAAGTTTCGGGCTCATCGGTAGTGTACGACGAGTGTCGGTAGTGTACCGGGAGACCATCGGGAGGGGTATTTCGACCCAAGATGGAAAAAGGCAGCCCTTAGTGGGAGGATGAATACCAGCCCTTAGTGGGCTGGAGGAAATCCCACAAAGGGCCCATGCGGCTGGGAAGAAAAGGGCCCATGCGGCTGGGAACATTTTCAGCCACGTGCTAACCGTTCCTCTGGTGCATAGTTTCTCCTCTAGATCAATTTTCTGCAGTGCTTAGGCGAAGCCCTACCGGAATTGCTCCACCACCATCGCCGCGGCGTCGTCATGCTGTCAGAGAAATCGTCTACCTCTCCGCTCCCTCTTGCTGGATCAAGAAGGCGGACATCATCATCAAGCTGTACGTGTGCTGAACGCGGAGGTGTCGTTCGTTCGGCGCTAGATCGGAAGGACCGTGATCAAGATCGCGAGACGGATCGTGATGACTTCACGAGAGGTATCGTGATTGGATCGTGGGACGGATCGTGATGAGATCGTGGGACGCTCGGCGATTTGGATCGCGAAGACGTTCGACTACACCAACCGTGTTTCTTAACGCTTCCCACTTAGCGATCTACAAGGGTATGTAGATCCACTCTCCCTCTCGTAGATTCTCATCGCCATGGATAGATCTTGCGTGTGGGTAGGAAATTTTTTGTTTCCCATGCAACGTTCCCCAACAGTCAGCTCATCAGGAAATAAATCTGGGTATTCACATACCACCGCCAGTTGATCCAACTCAATTCCCAACAGACAATTAACCTGAGGGGCTTGAGTGGAGGCATGATCGGGGACATACTTGAATTCCACTCCTTGGCTATTGGTTATGGTAACGATCCTCTTGGCATAGTCCAGGTAGCCTTGGTTCTTGGTTAACCAGTCCATGACTAGGATCACATCCAAACCTTCTAACTTTAGGATGATAAGGTCTGCTAGGAAGTCTACTCCGTTGATGATAATCTCAACTCCTTTACAACCTATCCCGGACTTCATAACTGATCCTGGGGTTTGTATCAACATACGACTACCCAGGGGTGTAGGTTTCATGCCACTCTTTGGTGCAAACTTTTGAGTGACAAAAGAATGTGAAGCTGCACAATCAAAGAGTACTATTATTGGGGTTGAGTTGACGAGGAACGTACCCAGTATGACGTTCGGGTCTTCCTGGGCTTCCTCGGCGGTGACTTGATTCACACGACCCTTGCCATTCTTGGGCTGATGCGGGGAGCTGGATTCCTTGGTGGCGCTCCACGGCCTCGACCTTGGTTTGGCGCATTAGGGCACGGAGCATCTGGCTTCTTGTTGGGGCAAATTTTGGAGATGTGTCCATGCTGACCACACCCAAAGCAAGTGACTTGACCATAGTTGTTGTTGTTCATGCCGCCGTTGTTGGTATTGGGGTTGTTGTAAACCGGACTGGTATTGGCATACTGCTAAGGCTCGTAGCTTGGATGAGGCGCAGGAGGTCTAGCCTGCTGCGGCTGATAGGTTGGCTTGGCTAGGGTTGGCTGCCAGGGGCGAGGCTTTTGGTTGTTGGAACTATCGTTGCTAATCATCTTGCGATTGCGAGTGTCGTCTATGGCAAGACGCTTGTCTTCTAGCATGAGGGCCTTGTTCACCAGGTCGAAGAAGGTCCGGTAGTCACAGACGATGAGCTGGTACTACAGGGTCTGCTAAAGTCCTTCCATGAAGCTTTCCATCTTAGCAGCCTTCGTGTTGACATCTTCAGGTGCGTACCTGGGAAATAGGTTGAACTTCTGCATATACTCCTTGATAGAGCCACTTCCTTGCTTTTGCGCTCGGAATTATCTCTTTTTGATAGCCATGATCCCAGATGGAATGTGGGAGGTGCGGAATCCTTCCTTGAAGTCAGCCCAGGTGATTACACGATGAACCCATCCCACCAAGCTCTGGTGGTACCTCCGAGGCAATGACAGGCATAAAGCAGCTTCTCATGATCGTCATTGCAGTTGACAAGTGCAAGGAGGTCCTTGATGGTGCGGATCCAGTCGTTAGCACCCAAGGGTTCAGCAGTCTCGGTGAAGGTTGGGGCGAATTTCTCATGAACTCAAACAGAGTGGAGCGGCCATTGCCATTCCTGCCTTCCTGCTAGTTGTTCACGAGGGATTGAGCCATTTGCTAGATAGCAGTGGTGTTGGCTTGGCGTTCCTCCCGGAGAACTTGGAGAAACTAAGCTATGGTCATGTTCTCCAATGGAGGTGGTGGCGGGGGAATGTTGTCGTGTGGCTGCTCCTGGTGTCCTCCAGCCTAAGCAGTCCCACAAGTTCCTTGTTGGCTGGAGTTTCCGGCTTCAGGGTTGGTGAAGGAGTTGTTGCAGGTTGCAGTCACCATCCTGTTTGGAGCAGACAAGTCAAACTACTGGGACAAACTAGAGAAAAAGCAATAACAGAGAAAGCGCGCCTAAGGGGGTTGGTATAGTGCAAGTGTGGTAAAACAAAGGTCGAAAGACCAACACATACATTAAGATAAGATAGACAATGGAGTCGCTTACATGTTGCCTAAGGCAAAAGCACGACTAGCATCAGAACACAAACATCAAAAACAAACAAAAATCACACATGGTTTCATATGAACCATTACATGGACTCGACTTCGCATGAGGGTTACATGTCTGATCCTACCCTAGGGGTTCTCAGACTCGGGTGGTGGAGTGCTCTACTTCCTGCCCAAGAGGAAGGAAGACTTGGTTGCTTGCTGGGACTCCTTCTGGCATGATGCCCATGCTTGCCATACCCAAAACATGTGACGAGAACACAGAGGTTGCTACTCGGCCTTGGGTCAAGATGTTAGTGGTTTGGCGGAATAGCTCTCGAATGTGGTGAAGTTCCCCGCGAAGCTTCACAGACTCCTTAATAAGGTTGTGAACTAGACTATCAGCAGAGAGGCTAAAGTAGGTCTGGAATCTAAGGGGCACGCCATCCTCCTTGGATGGAACCAGTGTTTGGCTTTCGTCGATGTCGTCCTTTCTGATGGGTAGGTAATGAGTAGCGGGCTCGTCAGCCATCTCTGGAATGATGCCTTGAAGGTGGACAAGTGCCTTGCGTGCTACTGTCTCGACTGCAAGTGTCAGGGTCTCCATCTGTGGTCCTTCAAAGGACCACCTAGTCGGGTAGTCCTTTGCCTTCACAAACACTTCAACGTGATACTCCTTTGCGATGGCATCGACCCAGTGCTCGTGGTAGAGGAAAATAGGTGGTTGGCGGAACTGGCACTTCTCCAGGCTATCCCAAGGAGTAGGGGAAAGACGGATTCTAGGAGGGCTTTGGGTATGAGGGCCATCTACAAGGTTGTGAATGGAGGAGAGTCAGCAAGAGCTTGAAATAGACTAGAAGAGAAAAGAGGTACAAAATTTGTTGCACCTAGTCAACTAGGCACAATTTTTGAAAAGGTTTTTATCCTAACTAACGTCCATGCTAACTAAGGGCTTCCTACAGTCAGGATGGATCTGATGCCAGCTTTGTGGGGACCCCGACTAATAAGTCGTAGTCACCAAATGCACGTGCACAGTGATCCCAGAGATCAATGCTCATTGAACACACAGAAACTGGAATACAAGAGTCTTACATCCTTACATACCGTCTTACACAAATAAAGGTCGTCTAGGCCAAGTCTTACATAGATAGGGCCGCAAGGGCCAAACCCTTAAACATAACAAACAACAAAAATCTTGGTCAAAAGCGAGAACCCATGCCATCTTTCTTAAACCTATAGACATTCTGACTGGGAAGCATCCTAGATCGCATGTTCGTCACCATCTAACTCTTCACCATATTTCTTCTCTTCCATGCCTAGCCAATTAAATAACCAGTGGCAAGTAAATGAGTACTTTGAATGTACTCGCAAGAAACTCATGTTTGGGACATGGCAAAAACAATGCATGACATAGCACTAAGTAGATAAGTTTGCATAATGCTAATTTTGAGTGCCATGACATGATCAATTAAATTGTGTAAGCATGCATCAACAATTGGCAGATATCTATATGATCAATTTACAGATATCATCATAAGCACGGGTTGAACATCTCATGTTCATTCATGTCATCAAGTCATCGGACTTATCTCAAGTACCATCTTTTTCACCACTCACACCAAGTTTTGAGGAAACATCTAGACGTAGTTTAAGCAGCACCACCCAACTGTCCTTGACCATGGACACGGATACTCAAATATTTTTACACTTTGCAGAGGTTGCACACTTTACCCACAAGACTCGGGGAACTTCCATGTCATCCACGACTCACGGTATATTACATACCCAAGGTAAGCACCAGAACAATGCCTTTCCCCTAGCGATACTAAACAAAGAATCCACTCGTTGGTGCCATCCCTCATGATATACATCACACGTATCATCCATGAGGGCATGCAACGGTGTGTCCGGTGCCTATGAAAACAACGCATGATCGTCCTTCCTGGTACGACCCTGAACCGAGAGTGACCACGTCACTCCCATCACTAATAATGCAGGACCTTTGTTAGTACCCACCAAGGTAATCAACAAATCCCCGCCGCATAAGGGGTATCGTGGTTGTACATGTAAGGTTGGGACGGTCGACAAATCTTAAATCTAATCCGTTTCGAAAACACACACACTCACTTGCTCCAGTACACCACTTCTTTCTCAAGTGGTTACCCAACTCATCATCATCTCCCTCGGGCATTAGGGGCACCCGACGGGGTTTTCTAAAAGTCTTTGAAATCACTTCTTTGTTTCCATCACCATGGATATTCCCATCCCGCTTGCGTAGCAACTAGTAGCAACCTAACTACTCCCACCCACGCAACCCTCATAAGGAGGTAGGGTCATGCACGATGCAAGTATCAACAAGGAGTATCGGAGGCATCCCACCAAAGGGGGCGGTAACACATCAACATGATCAATTCATCAGAATACAAAGTGCTATATGACATGCATGAAATTTTTTATTAACATGGTCAAAGGGCTGCATGCCTAGCTCAACAAAGTCTTCGGGGTCTTCGAAATCTTTGGGTCCAACTTCCTCGTCAACAACGCAATCTATTGTCATGATAAATAACGATAATAATAAGCATCACACAAAAACATAGCACAAAATCTACTTCTAAAATGGTACCCTACTCTGATAAATACTACAAACTATTCTAAGAATATTTGTCTAGGGCTTTGGTATGAAAAAGGTTTTTAAAACTATTTATAACAGAAGCTAAAAATGCCTAAAAGAGGTTTTAAAATAAAACTGTAGATAAAATATTTTTCAACAAATTATACAAATTGCACTATTAAATTCTACACAATATTTCAAGATTTTTGGTGAAAGAATAATTGGATTTGGAGTTTTATTTAATCCCATGGGATTTGGGGAAAACCCCATAGAAGCAGCGAGCAGCTGGGCCGGCCCAGCTGGCCAGCCAGCCGCGCTCGCGGCCAGGTTCAAACCTGACGCGCGGGGCTCGGTTGTCGGCGACGGCAAGGTGTGAGAGGGAGGCGATGCAGAGGCCGACAGGTGGGGGACGCCTGTCGGGTCCATCTTCCTCCTCTAGACAGAAGGAGGCAGGGTCACCAACGGCACTGGGAGGTGTGGAAGGGTGCGGCGATGATGGGAATGGAACTAGGGGGCTTACGCCATTCGGGTGGTGTCGGAGTTGGTAGCGGGGAAGGCCTAGGTCGCCGACAACGAGGTCCCGCAACGAAGGGCTTCGGGAGGAGGATGTCATGGTCACCATATGCAACAAACGGAGGGAGGGAAGAGGGGAACAAGTCAAGGCACCGAGGGGGATCGAATGGAAGAAGAATGGGGGCCGGAGAGGGCCTATACCCGAAGATCACTGGAGACCCGACGCGGCGGAGCTCCAAATCGATCTGCGCATGGGGGCCTCGGGGGCTTGCTTGGCTGGTGTTGTCGCACAAACGGGAGGAGGAGGGAGTCAGTATAGGGAAGATAGAGAGGCTCGGGGAGCCCTTATATAGGCATGGGCGAGTCCACTGAACATGGGCGCGTCGGCGAGCACGTGGCTGAGCCGAGAGGCCCTGGGAGGGGGAAGGGCATGTCTGGGGTGCCCGTGGGCATGGTGTAGGCGCGAGGGAAGGGAGAGAAGGGGCAAGGGTGCGCATGCATGTGAGCCCGGGCATTGGCCGAGAGGGGCGGCCACGACGCGTGTGTGGGAGGTCGCTGGAGAGAGAGGGAGGAGGGTGCCAGCAGCTTGCCGTGGTGCTGACATCGAGGGGGCAAGTGGCGAGCGGGGGAGGCCCGAGGCTGTCGGGGCGATGCAGTGGGAGGCAGTTACTGTGCGGTCGGGCACTATAGCATGCTCTGGAGCACCATTTTGGCACGTCGTGGCATGCCATTGGCAGCTTCTGCATGGCCTTCCGTGGCTAGGGGATCTAGGGCCAGATAAACAAGTTAGGGATGGCCTTGGATGCTCTGGTGAGTTAGGGGAGAAGGAGAGAGAGAAAGGGAGAGAGAGAAAGGGGCTGTCCAGAGAGGTAGAAATGGGGCTTTACCCCACTAATCAGTGAGGTGAGGCCATGCAAGACATATTGAAGGTAGAATGCAACAAGGAGGGGTTGTGGTAAAAGTTTCAAGCAAAGGAGAACATAAGAAGGAGGTTAAACTTGGCTTTTACCAATCAACCAGAAGGTGTTAGATGGAGTTTTAGTCAAGCAAATGGAGTTTGCTTGACATGAGGTTTAATGGTATGGAAATGTAGGTAAAAATAGGGAGGATCACCAAGTTTGAGGAGATTTGAAGAAAGTTGACAATACAAACTTGGAAAACCCTAGAATTCAACAAAATCAGATTTCTGTAGATCCAGGCATGCAATCATGTGCTCCCAAATCCACAACTTGCCGTGGTATCATTATTTGGGGTTTAGAACATGCCCACAAAGTTTGGGGTCAAGGGAAGAAACTTCACAATGTAAAGTTCTTCAAATTTGAATTTGGACAAGAATGGTTTTGGAATATTTTGGTGATGCAAATCAATTGGGATTGGGTTGAAAATTTGCAAGACCATCACCTATAACATGTGTGACTTGCTGAAATTTTCCTGGAATTTATTGAGAATATTTCTTATCGAAATATTTCAAAATCTTGATCTGAGCAAAAAGGGTTTTGAGCGGTTTTTCCCATGTTTTTGAACATGACCATGTGTTGAAACTCATTTATATGGAAAATGTATGTCCTTTGAGTTTCCCTAGATTTTCTAAAATATTTTTAAAGCATTTAAATGATTTTTCCCTATAAATTGCCATATTTGTCCTAAGAAAAAGCCTTTAAATAAAATGGGAAAATACTCTTTAAAATTAATATTTGGTGGTTTTGGCAAGTCATATATATAGTAGGTTTCAGATAAAGCCTTTGGGTAAAAGGATCCACCCAATTTGAGGACTTGCAGTGCAAACCTCAACTCAGGGGTTTTTGAAAACAAAATTTGAATAAATTCTATTTGGTCAAAATAAATTTTGATAAAATTAGTTCTAGGTACTATGCACATGGTATGATCATTGGGCAAGATGTTTGGATCAAGGAAGATGAGTATGGAGAGGAGTAGATCCTAGGAGTGCCAAGTATAATCAACCAAACAAGCAAACAAGCACAACTCAAACAAGCATGCACTCAAAAGTTTTAATTGGTTCCAAATTTTGTAAATCCAAACATAGCAAAGAGATACAAACACGGGGTGTGACAATATCTGAGTTATGAGTTTGGCAGTCACTTAAGAGAATGTGGAATCGTTTCACCATTGTCACCGCCTCGAACACCACATCATAATGGTCTGTCCGAACGTCGTAATCGAACCTTATTGGATATGGTGCGTTCTATGATGTCTCTTGTCGATTTGACACTATCGTTTTGGGGTTATGCATTAGAGACAACTGCATTCACTTTAAATAGGGCACCATCAAAATCCGTTGAGATGACACCATATAAACTCTGCTTTGGCAAGAAACCAAAGTTGACGTTTATTAAAGTTTGGGGGCGTGATGCTTATATCAAAAAGCTTCAGCTTGAAATAAGCTGGAACCCAAAGCGGAGAAATGTGTCTTCATAGGATACCTAAAAGAGACGGTTGGGTATACCTTCTATATCAGATCCGAAGGAAAAGTGTTTGTCGCTAAGAACGGGTCATTTCTCGAGAACGAGTTTCTCTCGAAAGAATTGAGTCGGAGGAAGATAGAACTTGATGAGGTCATTTAACCTTTGTTTCAACCAGAGGGTAGCACAGCGCAGAAGATGTTTCTGTGGAGCCTACATCAGTTGAAGAGGAAGTTAATGATGATGATCATGAATCTTCGGATCAACTTACTATCGAACCTCGTAGGTCGACAAGGACGCGTACTGCTCCTTAGTGGTACGACAACTCTTTCTTATAGGTCATATTGTTGGACAACGATGAACCTATGAGCTATGGAGAAGCGATGATGGGCCTAGATTCCAACAAATGGTTAGAGGCCATGAAATCCGTGTTGGGTTCTACCGTAGGTGCATCGTATGCGAATTAAAATTTCCTACGTGCAGAACAACAAAGAACATGCTACGGAGATGGATCACAGATTGTTACCACTAGACGCGCAGTGCCGTGCAGCGAAAGTAGAGTTGGGGCAGCGCGGTCGTTTGGTCCGTCTCCTCCTCATACGATCTCCCTCGAATAGCCGGTCGCCGGATCCCATGTACAAGTTCACCGAAACGGCGCAAGTGCACCGCCTCTAACAGTATCCGCGTGTGCAGGAGGAACACCCATGTGACGAACTGCTAGGTCCGATCACACGGTCAGCGGCGGCGAGTGGAGGTGGCTAGTTGCAACTCATGCAGAGCCCTAATGACGGCGCCAAAGCGATCAACCGGATGGGTGTGCCAAACCTCCACTATATATAGGCATCCGACGTGGTCTCAACTCTTGGGCCTCGCACGGATCCTAAAGCCCACGTGTTCCTTCCCTTAAGCATGCGACCCTTTAGGTTCTCTTCCACTTGGTTGCGAGTCAGATCACATCCGACTCAACCGGTCAGTAGCGGCCTCTAGCAAGATGTGTCGACTCCAAGTGTCCGATGAAGCTGGTTAGGCGAACATGTACTTCACGCTTCTATTCCCTTTGCCACACGATACATGTTGTCGTGCACAAGGCGATATGATCATCCTTGTTACAGCACGACCTTTTTCTCGTTCCTGTGAATCCGACCAACATTCAGATTATCTCATAATCCTCATCGCATGGCCATGCTTATCCAGGTCGGATCACCCGAGGGGCCTAGAGTATATATCTCCTGATCGGAGGGGCAAATCCCATCTTGCTCAACCATGTCTCGTAGCATGGGTCTGGACAAGCCTGAAACCTACCTTTGTAACTACCTAGTCACGGAATAGTGTTTGGTCGGCCCAAAGCAAGTATGTCACCATCCTGAGTACATGCGCAAGCTCAGGTCTTAGGACATAGAACATATGTTGTACTAGAGACTCACAAATGACCTATCGCTGCGTCTCATAGTTGGGTCTGTCCAACTCAGACCTTATCTCGACTCGGATCCGACTATGTCAAATCTGACCAGACCTTTCTGAGTCCATATTATCCGGCTAGCATCCAATGCTACATGGTCAGTGAGACCGAACCATCCACCATTTCATATGCTAGTCTAACTGGCTGCATGTCCACACAACCCTTTCAACCAGGGACCATTTAGGACAGTCATCATACAATGGATAGTCTCACAAACAAGTCACATACTTGTTAATACACATCAATGATAATGTCCAAGGACTATCTTTATTCATAAACACATAGGAAATATCATCATACATGATTGCTCCTAGGGCATATCTCCAACAATCCAAGATGGGGCCATTTATGAAAACAAAGTATGGACTTTGGAAGTATTACCTAAAGGGTGAAAGGCCATTCATAACAAATGGATCTTTAAGAAGAAGATGGACGCAGACAATAATGTCACCTTCTATAATTCTCGACTTGTGGCAAAGGGTTTTTCACAAGTTCAAGGAGTTGACTACGATGAGGCCTTATCACCCATAGCAATGCTTAAGTCCGTCAAAATCATTTTAGCAATAGCTGCGTTTTTCTACTATGAAGTTTGGCAGATGGATGTCAAAATAGCGTTCCTTAACGGTTTCCTTATGGAAGAGTTGTATATGATACAAACAGAAGGTTTTGTCGATCCATAGAATGCTGACAAATTTTACAAACTCCAGCAATCCATTTATGGACTGGTGCAAGCATCTCGAAGTTGGAATCTTTGCTTTGATGACGTGATCAAAGCGTTCGTGTTTATACAAGTTTACGGAGAATCTTGTATTAACAAGAAAGTGAGTGGGAGCTCTATAGCATTTCTAATATTATATGTGGATGCCATATTGCTCATTGGAAACAATATAGAAATGTTGGAAAGTGTGAAGGAATATTTGAACAAGAGTTTTTCAATGAAGGACGTAAGAGAAGATGCTTTCATATTAGGCATCAAGATCTATAGAGATAAATCGAGACGCTTAATAGGACTTTCACAGAGCACTTACCTTGACAAAGTTTTGAAGAAGTTCAAAATGGATCAGTCCAAGAAGGGGTTCTTGCCTATATTGCAAGGTGTGAAGTTCTCAATGCCCAGTGACTGCAGAAGATAGAGAAAAGATGAGGGTCAACCCCTATTCTTTAGTCATAGGCTCTATCATGTATGCAATGTTGTGCGCAATACCCGATGTCAGCTCTGCCATAAGTATGGCCAGAAGGTTTCAAAGTGATCCAGGAATGGACCACTGGACGGCGGTCAAGAATATCCTTAAGTACCTAAAAAGGACTAAGGAAATGTTTCTCATTTATGGAGGTGATCAAGAGCTGGTCGTAAAGGGTTCGTCAATGCAAGCTTTGACACTGATGCGGATGACTCTAAGTCTCAAACCGGATACGTATTTATTCTCAATGGGGGAGTGGTAAGTTGGTACAGTTTCAAGAAGAGCGTGATAGCTCATTCTAAATGCTAAGCGGAGTACATCTCTGCCTCAGAGGCAGTGAAGGAAGGGGTCTGGATGATGTAGTTCATGACAAATCTTGGAGTAGTGCCTAGTGCACTGAATCCAATGACTCTATTCTATGACAACACTAGTGTCCCTAGTATGTCTCTAAGACCTCTCTCACATGCAAAGCATGATCGAGCCCCAAAACTCATTGGGTGTTAAATTCATAACTATGCGAATCACATGGTGATGTGAACTAGATTATTGACTCTAGTGGAAGTGGGAGGCTGTTGGAAATATGCCTTAGAGGCAATGATAAATTGGTTATTATCATATTTCCTTGTTCATGATAATCGTTTATTATCCATGCTATAATTGTGTTGATCGGAAACTCAGATACATGTGTGGATACATAGACAACACCATGTCCCTAGTATGCCTCTAATAGACTAGCTCGTTGATAAAAGATGGCTATGGTTTCCTAGTCATGGACATGAGATGTCATTTGATAATGGGATCACATCATTAGGAGAATTATATGATGGAGAAGACCCAAACTATAAACATAGCATATGATCGTGTGAGTTTATTGTTATAGTTTTCGGTATGTCAAGTATCTATTCCTATGACCATGAGATCATGCAACTCACTGACACCGAATAAATACCTTATGTGTATCAAATGTTGCAACGTAACTGGGTGACTATAAAGATGCTCTATATGTATATTTGAGGATGTACGTTGAGTGGGCATGGATCAAGACTGGGATTTGTTACTCCGTGTGACGGAGAGGTATCTCAGGGCCCACTTGGTAAAACAACATCACAATGAGCCATGCAAGCAAAGTGACTAAAGAGTTAGCCACGGGATCTTGTATTGCGGAACGAGTAAAGAGATTTTCCGATAAGAGATTGAACTAGGTATAGAGATACCGATGATCGAATCTCAAGCAAGTAACATACCGAAGAACAAAGGGAACATCATACGGGATTAACTGAATCTTTGACATAGAGGTTCAAGTGATTAAGATCTTCATAGAATATGTAGGAACCAATATGGGCATCCAGGTCCTGCTATTGGCTATTGACCATAGAGGTGTCTCCGTAATGTCTACATAGTTCTCCAACCTACAGGGTCTGCACACTTAACATTCGGTGATGTTTTGGTAGTATTTAGTTATGTATGTTGGTGACCGAAGGTTGTTCGGAGTCTCGGATGAGATCTCGGACGTCAAGAGGAGCTCTGGAACGGTCCGGAGGTAAAGATTGATATATAGTAAGTCCCATTTTGGTCACCGGAAAAAGTTCGTGTGTCACCGGTAGTGTACCGGGGGTGTCAGGATGGTTCCGGGGGTCCATCGGGAGAGGGACACCCACTCCGGGGTGCACATGGGCCTTACAAGTGGTGCACCATCCCTTAGTGGGCTGGGTAAGCCATCCCCTAAGGTCCCATGCGAAGAGGAGAGAGGAGGGCCAAGTGGGGAGTACTCCCAGGACTCCACCTCCCTTGTGGGAGGAGGAATCCTAGTTGGGGGAGGACTCCTCCCCCTTGGTTCCGTCGAACCCTCCTTGGTGGAGTGTCTGAGGCTGCCTCCTCCCCTCCCTCCCTTGTATATATACTGGAGGATTTTCAAGGGTAGCCCAACCCTAAGAAAGACACAAGCTGCCCTCTCTCCCTATAGATCATATTCTCCTCAAGATTAGTTCGGCGGAGCTTGGCGAAGCACTATCGGATTAGTTCGCCACCACTGCCACCACGCCGTTGTGGTGTCGGAGAACTCATCTACCTCTCCGCCCCCTCTTGCTGGATCAAGAAGGTGTATATCGTCATCGAGCTATACATGTGCCGAACGCAGAGGTGTCGTCCGTTCGGTGCTAGATTGGGACGGATCGTGATCGGATCACGGGATGGCTAGCAATTTGGATCGCGAAGACGTTCTACTACATCAACTGCATTTCTTAATGCTTCCCGCTTAGCGATCTACAAGGGTATGTAGATCCACTCTCCCTCTCGTAGATGCTCATCACCATGGATAGATATTGTGTGTGCGTAGGAAATTTTTTGTTTCCCATGAACCGTTCCCCAACAATACTCTATCCCTCTTAAGTAGTGTTTCTCCTCTTTGGGTAATAATTTTATTTCTCCCCCTATGTATAGGCATATAATTTGTTATTCTCCCACTGTATTGGTATTTCCCCTATCTATATAAGCATAAGCTTTGATGTTCTCCCCCTTAATTTTATATCTTCCCCTTTGCATTGAAGCTTTCGTATTTCTCCCCCTTTGGCATTAATTTCCAAAAAGGTTCATACACAGGGTCAAATACAGGGATCATTGAGTGAGAAGGGATCTTAGATAACAAGGGTCATTGAAAGTAGGGATCATTGAATGTAAGGATCATAGAGAGCATTTAAGTCTAAGGGATACTTGAAGACTTTTTCTCCCTCATTTTAATAGCTGGAAAGGTTCTTGGAAATTTCTCCCCCTTTGACATAAAGATCCTTGAATAAAGTTTCTCCCCTTCATTGTTTTTACAAATGGATCCTTGAATAGATGGAGATTTTCTAAATTTAACAAACATTATCGAAGATAGCAAAATCGGTAGCTCCGAGGCAAATGTGTGGGTGGAACAGAAATGTGGTCCTGCAGCCTATCTACTGAATCGATGATACCGAGTTATTTGAATCGGAGGCTGCGAGGGCATAACAGAAACTTGGCAACATTTGTCAAGATCATTTTTCAGGAAGTCTCAAATGATTTGTGAAAACTTGCAATAAAATTTCAAAAGATTTGCAAAGAAAATTCAACTAGATGATGATTGAGTGGTTCCAAAAGAAAACATGCTAATATTAGAGGAATCAAACAAGAGATCTCATCTAGATGATGGTCGGTGACTAGGTCACCTATATTAGAGTATATTGACTTAGGATCCAAGCAAGAATACTTGATCATAGGTCATACTCTACGCTAGGCTCAAAATGGGGTTACCATTTTTCATTTAAGCATTTTAATGTATTCATATCACTTGACTTGCTTTGTCTCATGACTTGGAGTAAAACTTTTTCAAGGATATGAGCACATACCTTTGAGTTATGTTGATGACGTGGTATGTAGGAGAACTTGTTGTGGATGCTCAATGTTGATGAAGATCATCTTGAGTTGAGAGCAATCCTTGTTCATTTTGGTTCTCTTTTCACCTACATGGGTTAGTCATGCAAGGAACAATATGATATGTCCAATTGACATGATTCCAATTGTGAATTAGCAATTGTGATCTCATCAAATATATGTCAAGGATATGTGTAATCTTCTTCCTTCCATCATCAAAGAGGAGTTTTGGATACTTGGTCATGACAAGATTGCTTGTGATATGAGTTGTTGGCAATCTTGTGGTGTGAAGTTTTTCCAAGTACCTACAAAAAGTTAGTAGCAATACAAGGGAGCATATATTTCCAAGATCTAAGATAGTATGTCAAAGGTATCAATGAAGTATCATGTAAGCTCATTGATACATCTCCAATGTATCTATAATTTGTGCTTGTTTCATGCTGTTGTATTATCATTCTTGGATGTTTTACAATCATTTTACCACAACTTTATATTATTTTTGGGACTAACCTATTAACATAGAGCCCAGTGCTAGTTTCTGTTTTCTGTGTTTTGGAGTTTTACAGGAAAGGAATATCAAACGGAGTCCAAACGGAATAAAAATTTACGGTGATATTTTTTGGAGCAGAAGAGACCCACGGAGCATCGGAGTTGGGCCAGAAGACCCACAGGCAGTCACAAGCCTCAGGGGCACCCCCCTGGGCGCGCCCTGTAGGCTTGTGACTCCCTTGTGGCCCATCCTGACTTATTTCCACCACCATAAATTCCTATAAATACCCAAAAAAACAACGCAGAACCTAGATCAGGAGTTCCGCCGTTGCAAACCTCCAGAGCCATGAAAAACCAACCGGGAGCCCATTCTGGCACCCTGCCGGAGGGGGAAACCATCACCGGAGGCCATCTTCATCATCTCGACAGCCTCCATGACAAGGAGGGAGTAGTTCACCCTCGTGGCTGAGGGTATGTATCAGTAGCAATGTGTTTGATCTCTCTCTTGTGTTCTTGAGATGAAACGATCTTGATGTACTGCGAACTTTATTGATATAGATTGAATCATATGGAGTTTTCCCCTCTCTATCTTCTTGTGATGAATTGAGTTTTCCCTTGGAGTTTTCTTATCAGATTGAGTCTTTAAGGATTTGAGAACACTTGATGTATGTATTGCGAAGGGATATCCGTGGTGACAATGGGATGTTCTATTGATCTGATGTATGTTTTGGTGATCAACTTGCGGGTTCCGTGACCTCTGCATAGGGGTTGGCACATGCTTCCATCTTGACTTTCCGATAGAAACTTTGGGACTCTTTGAAGTTCTTTCTGTTGGATTGAATATAATGAATCTGAAATTTTGTGATGCATATCGTATAATCAAGCCCACGGGTACTTGTGGTGACATTGGAGTATCTAGGTGACATTAGGGTTTTGGTTGATGTGTATCTTAAGGTGTTATCTTAGTATGAACTCTAGGGCTGTTCGTGACACTTATAGGGATAGCTCATAAGATTGATCAGAAAAGATAACTTTGAGGTGGTTTCATACCCTACAATAATTTCTACATTTGTTCTCCGCTATTTGTCACTTTGGAGTGGAGTCTTTGTCGCACGTGAGGGATTTACATATGATTCAACTATGTTAATATTGTTGAGAGAAATTGCTCTAGTTAAAGTATGGACCCTAGGCCTTGTTTCCAAGCATTTATACAACGTTTTGCTCACCATTTACTATTTGTTACCTTGATGTTTTTATATTCAGATTACAAAATACTATATCTACCATCCATATTTCACTTGTATGACCATCTCTTCGCCAAACTAGTGCACCTATACAATTTACCATTGTATTGAGTGTGTTGGGGACACAAGAGACTCTGTGCTATTTGATTGCAGGGTTGTTTGAGAGAGACCATCTCCATACTACACCTCCCGTGGATTGATAAACCTTAGGTCATCCACTTGAGGGAAAATTGCCATTGTCCTACAAAACTCTGCACTTGGAGGCCCAACACAAGTCTACAAGAAGAAGGTTGTGTAGTAGACATCACTCATGCCCTTGTATGCAACCGAGTGAGTCTAGTTAAAGTTTGAAGCATCAATGATGTTCAACTCACTTCTCAAGTGGCAAAACAATTTCTCATCAAGTGGCTTAGTAAAGATATCAACCAATTGTTTGTTAGTACGAACATGCTTGAGATTAATACTCCTTTGGCAACATGATCACGAATGAAATGATGTCGAACTTGAATATGCTTAGTTTGAGAGTGTTGCATGGGATTATAAGAAATTTTGATTTCACTCTCATTGTCACATAACAATGAAACATGTATCACACGTATGCCATAATCCTTAAGAGTTTGAGACATCCATAGCAATTAAGCACAGCATGATCAGGCGCTAATGTATTCCGATTTGACGATAGATAGAGATACCAAGTTTTGTTTCTTGGAGAACCAAGACACAAGAGATCTACCAAGAAAATGACATGTACCTGAGGTGGATTTTCTATCAACTTTGTCTCTGGCATAGTCTGAGTCTAAATAGCCAACAAGGTTCAA
This sequence comes from Hordeum marinum, assembly GCA_022496015.1. NCBI lineage: Eukaryota > Viridiplantae > Streptophyta > Magnoliopsida > Poales > Poaceae > Hordeum > Hordeum marinum. The sequence continues at coordinate 306,548,943 of CM039672.1, read as the reverse complement.
AGAAGATCCCTTGGGAAACCAAATGCCAAAGTTTGGTGTGTGTATCAAGTATCTCACAATTCTTTTCACGGCCTTAAGATGCCACTATTTATGAGCAGCTTGATATCTAGCACATATGTACACACTATGCATGATGTCGGTGTGGGAGGCACATAGACATAGAAATGAATCGATCATTGATCGATAAACCTTTTGATCAACTGGTTTGTCCTCCTTGGAAAGATCAACATGTCCACTAGTAGGCATAGGAGTTTTCATACCTTTAAACTCTTGCATGTTGAACTTATTGATCAAGTCCTTGGTGTACTTGCTTTGAGAGATGAAAGTTCCATCTCTCGTTTGCTTGATTTGCAAACCAAGTAAAAATTTCAGCGCACACATCATGGACATCTCATACTTCTCGGACATCAACCTTCCAAATTTCTCACTGAATTGTGAGTTAGTAGATCCAAAGATAATATCATCTACATAATTTTGGCACACAAATAATTCACCATTAACTCTCTTAGTGAATAAGGTTGCGTCAATTTTACCAATATCAAAACCCTTTTCAAGAAGAAACTTTGTTGGGCACTTATACTAAGCACGAGGAGCTTGCTTAAGTTCATAAAGAGCTTTACGCAGCTTGTAAACATGGTTGGGTTTCTTAGGATTCACAAAATCGGGGAGTTGCTTAACATAGACTTCTTCCACAATCTCCCCATTTAGAAATGCAATTTTAATATCCAATTGTTAAAGAGTGATGTCATGATGATTTGCATAAGCAAGCAATATACGAATAGCTTCAAGTCTAGCAACAAGGGCATAGGTCTCACCTTAGTATATACCTTCGACTTGCGTGTAGCCTTGCGCCACGAGACGTGCCTTGTTGCGAACGACTTGACCATCTTCGTCTTGCTTGTTCCGAAACACCCATTTTGTTCTGATGATGTTTTGCTCATCCTTGGGCTTCTCCACAAGTGTCCACACTTCGTTCCTCCCGAAGTTGTGAAGCTCTTCATGCATACCATTCATCCAATCCGGATCTTCAAGCGCTTCTTCCATGCTCATTGGCTCAATACTAGAGATGAATGAGTAGTGTTCAGAAAATTTAGCTAAGCCGGTTTTAGAGCGTGCGATTCTCTCGGTTTGAATGTCATAGAAGATTTGATCTAAGGGGTGATTCTTGCTCACTCTTTCTCGAACTCGAGCTAGATTTTTCTTGTTGGTAGGTGGAGCTTCCTCATCATCATCTTCTTCTTCATTGTTGTTATTGACAGTGTCGTTTCCTTGATGTGGTGGTGAGGGAGGTTGAGGTGGATTATCATGATGTACTTCTTCTCCTCTTCATCTTGTCATGTACCGCTTGTGGATGCTTCCATTTCGTGTTGAGGTCCGCCTTGAAGCGAAGTAGGAGCTTCCACTTGGGTTGATGAAGTACTTTCCTTCACCTCCATGTGATGAATCTTGCTGATAGACAAGTCTCGGATAGCTTCCGAAGGTTCATTATCTCCTACATCATTCGGCAATTGTTCGACTTGTGAACCATTAGATTCATTAAACTTCACATCTATCATCTCTTCAGCTTTTTGAGTGAAGTTTTTGTAGACACGGTAAGTGTGTGAGTTTGATCCGTAACCGAGTAGGAAACCTTCATGAGATTTGGGAGCAAATTTAGAACGACGATGCTTAGCAAGAATGTAACACTTGGAGCTGAATACCTGAAAGTATCCAACTTGGGGCTCGTTACTGGTGAGTAGGTCATATGTCGTTTTACCGGGAAGCTTGTGAAGATAGAGTCGGTTCGTGGCATGACAAGTTGTTTCCATGTATTCCACCCAAATGTGTCTTGGCATCTTGTATTCGTCGAGCATCGTTCTTGCCATCTCAATAAGAGTACGGTTCTTCCTCTCAATAACTCCATTTTTAGGCGTGTACGTAGCCAAGAACTCCTGTAGAATCCCTTCTTCATCAAGAAAGGTGTCCACATTTGTGTTCTTGAACTCCAATCCAATGTCGCTGCAAACTTTTTTTATCTTCACTTCAAACTGACTTTGAGCTTTGCAAGCAAAGTTCTTGAAGATCTTTTGCACCTGCGACTTATCATCAAGAAAGAATACCCACGTAAATATAGAAAATCAGCAACTATAACTAGACCAAAGGAATTTCCATAGAGGCTCTTGTAAGCATTGGGACTAAAAAGATCCATATGAAGCAACTCGAGTGGTCTCCTAGTCATCATGATATTCTTTACGGGATGACTTCCACCTACTTGTTTTTTGGCTTGAGAAGCACTACAAAGTCTATATTTGTCAAAGATAACATCTTTAACTCCAAGAATATGATCACCTTTGATGAGCTTGTCTATATTATGCATACCAACATGTCCTAACCTTCTATGCCAAAGTCAACCTTTAGAAGATTTTGAAATAATACAAGTGCGAGGTTCGGATCTCTTAGTGAAATCAACAATGTATAGATCACCTCTACGAAAACCGTTAAATACCATGTTATGATTATCTTGACAAAATACTTGGCAATCCACTTTGGTAAATAGCACATTGAAACCGACGTTGGCAAGTCTAGATACAAAAAGAAGATTGTAGCCAAGGGATTAAACAAGCATGACATTTTGAATGGAGCTATCATGAGATATGGCCACATTACCAAGACCAAGTACCTTACCCTTGGAGTTGCCTCCAAAAGTTACATACCTTCGCGGTCCATGGTTTGGTGTGATTTCTTGAAAATGTCTCTATCTCCGGTCATATGATCGGTGCATCCACTATCGAGAATCCATTCCTTTCCTCCAGCCATGTAATATTTAAAGTTTTCCATGAGACTAAGACTCTTCATGGTCCTCTCACACTCGATGTTGAATAACCCATCTTCTTCATAGTAGCCATATGCTCCACATTGTCATCATCAAGTGGGATATCGTCGTCATGAGAGACAAGATATTCGTTAGGTTTGAGATAATGACAATGTTCAAGTTTATGAATGAAAATGACTTCAAAGATAATGTTATTGATGGTAGTGACATCTCCTTTAGCAAGCATGAGGTCTCGAAGCTCAAATAAGCATTTATCAAAGTTAGGATCACTAGGCTTCATTATGTGAAAGGCAATAGCTTTATGAAGAATTTCATCAAGATTACTTAATGAATAATTTGGATATCATTTCTCCAAAACATTCCACAATGTATAGGCACATTTGAAGTTCTTCATTTGATCAAACACAATTCTAGGCCATCCTTTGATAATGAGATTAATAGTTCTAAGATTGCGAAGCATATCTATTCCCTCTTCGTGTGTGGTATGTAAGGGATCAATTATAGGTACATAGGGGCTCTTAATACACTTGCTCAAATGAAATTTATTGAATATCCCAAGCATCTCATATTTCCATTGACTATAGCACTCCCCATAGAGAACGGACACTCTACAACTAATACTCCCCAAACTAGAGACATTCATCTTCCTCCACGGTGATGAAACCGAAGCTATGGAGACCAAATCTCTGATACCAATTGTGGGATCGATAGATGAGGCGTCTAGAGGGGGTGAATAGACTACTTGCAAGAATTAAATCCTAACCTTTTCCAAAATTAATTGGTTGGCAGATTTTAGCAATTATAACAAGTCCAATGCACCCTACACATGCTAGTCAACAAGTATGGCAGCGGAAAGTAAGACAAGCATATGTAAGAGAGTAGAGATAGGAAGATCAAACGAATAGTAGACATGAAGATTTTTCACGTGGTTCCAATAGGTGGTGCTATCATACATCCACGTTTATGGAGACTTCAACCCACGAAGGGTAACAGTCGCGAGGTTCCAAAGATGGCTCCATCCACGAAGGGTTCCACGAAGAAGCAACCTTGTCTATACCACGATGGCATACGTCCAAGGAGGACTAGCCTAACTCGAGGTAGATCTTCACGAAGTAGGCGATCTCCTTGCCCTTACAAACTTCTTCGTTCAACTCCACAACACAAAGTAGGTGGCTTCCAAGCGACACCTAACCAATCTAGGAGGCAGCACCCTCCAGTAATAGGATCGATAGCAACGATGAACTCCTTTCTCTTGTGTTTCAAATGATAGTCTCCTCAACACTCAATCACTCTCTCACGGATTTGGATTGGGTGCGAAGCAACTTAGGGAGGCTAGATATCAAGATCCATATGTTTGGAGTGGATGATCTTGACCTAAACACAAGGGTAGGTGGTTCTCTCTCAAAAATTTGGATATGGGAAGTGTGGGTCTGTTCTGAGTGCTTTTGTTGCAAGTGGGGCATGGTGGAGGGGTATTTATAGGCATCTCCAAAAATCCAACCGTTACAACATTATTTCCCAACTCGGTGAAATCGAAGTGAAAACTCGGTTGCACCGATTAGTGCAAAATTTGGCAACTTTGGCATTTCGGTGAGACCGATATATAATTATTGGTGGTACCGATATGAGTGGCCGAGGGCAGTTACACAACTCGGTGAGACCGATTCACAATTCTCGGAAATTCTGATTCTTGTGAAAGAGGTAACAGGAAGTTGGTCACTGAAACTCGGTTGCACCAAAGTGGAAGTTGCTAGTACCGAGATGTGGGTTTTGGCTAGGGTTTCTGTCTAGGGTTTTGACACGGCGTAGCCGATATGGAAATGTTAATGGCACCTATTTTGAGTGGTAGGTTCTAGGACAGAATCTTTGTGCAGATCTTATGGGTGTTTTTGGTGACTAGCACTTGATCATTTTGAGCATTTCATTCACCATTAATACCTCACCCCCTTTTGATAGTATTGGCTTTCCTATGGACTCAAAGTGATTTCTCACAAAGTAAAATGTACAGTCTTCATGCTTGTAGGTTGGCCAATCCTATTCCTTCCTCATCTTCTTCTTCTTCTTAGGGAATCTCCTCATACCCTTTTGGCAACACTGTATGTGGACTAAACCTGAAATAACCTAGGTAGAAATATTAGTCCAAGAGATAATGTACATTGCCATGAATTATCAAAACCACCAAGGGACCATATGTGCTTTCTGAAATGCATGAGGGTGAGGGCAAGCACGAGATGGAATGTTGCAATGGTTGGAAGTGGACCGATGCAATTTGTCAAGGCTACGCGTGACCGACCGAGGCAATAACAGACGCCCGATCTGTCATGGTCCAACGACTTTCCAGGAGGATTGCACGAGGGAAAAATCACCCACATGAAAATAAATGTTTTCCTTGGCACAAATGCCAGTTTTCTAACCAAAAAGTTAAGCGAACCACGACTATGAATAAGCACAAATACAACTATACTAACAATCATATGCCTAACCACCTTAACAAGTATACCCATAACTGCATCAACATGTACATGTAGGATCCAGATTAGAGACACCTATGTGAATGAATCATGAGAGAGGTACCAGTTCCCCGATGCTCTCCACCTAGGGCTTTGATTGAATCGATCTCAGGATCCAGAATTTCCACAATGTGCAATAGTAAGCTCGTCGTCGCTCGGCCTCGAAACAAGGATACACATGGCGGGTGAGTATGAGGATAACATTGGCAGACTAGCAACCAGCTCACATGTGTATCAAATGCAACGAGTGGGCTCCTACAATGTCGATTCTGTCATATCATCGTCAAGGACGGGTTTGGAGCAAACTTCGTTTGGCATTGACCTCATGAGGGCTGGGTACTCCACTACCATCGCCACCATAGGTGTGTTCATGGATCTGCGAGGCTCAGAGATGATTGAGGAAGCAGAGAGATTGATAGAGGATCACATGCAGCAAATGTCAATGATAATGAGGCTGCCAAGAAAGGGTTCAAACTTAGCTCAAAAGTTAATGACTCGAAATTTAGTGGAGGCATCATAATTGGAAACATCTCTGATGGAACCCGAAAAAACCACACAACTATATATGGTCGTTGCTTGGGCGATATCGGCCCATGAGTTGCAGGTGCTAAGTCGATGGGTGAAGTGGAAAGCATTATGGCAACTGCAACCACTAGAGAGTTGCAACTTGACAACGAGCATTTCATCTGCTACATGCCTGTCGGGAGCGTTGGATCAATGGATGTGACATCCTTTGCAAATCAAGGCACGAATGCTTCGCTTCGAGTCGCCAGTGTCCCGCATCCGCCATCTCTGGAATATTGCAATACTACTCTATTGCTGATAGAGCTGTCTAGGGGTTTTGTTGGGGAACGTTGCATGGGAAACAAAAAAAATCCTATGCACACGCAAGATCTATCCATGGTGATGAGCATCTATGAGAGGGAGAGTGGATCTACATACCCTTGCAGATTGCTAAGCGGGAAGCGTTAAGAAACGCGGTTGATGTAGTCAAACGTCTTCGCGATCCAAATCGTCGAGCGTCCCACGATCCAATCACGATCCGTCCCGATCTAGCATCGAATGGACGACACCTCCGCGTTCAGCACACGTACGGCTTGATGATGATCTCCGCCTTATTGATCTAGCAAAAGGGAGCGGAGAGGTAGACGATTTCTACAGCAGCGTGACGGCGCTGCGGCGATGGTGGTGGAGTAATCTCAGCAGGGCTTCACCTAAGCACCGCTGAAATCGATCTAGAGGATAAACTACGAACTAGAGGGTAGGGTTGCACGTGGTGGAAAATCTTGTGCCAAAACCCTAAAACCCTCTAGTATATATAGGAGGAGAGGAGGAGGAGGAGATTTCGCACAAGGGCCAAGCCCTCTAGGATTTGGCCGAAGGGATGAGAGGAGGAATCCTCCTCCAATCCTAGTAGGACTAGGACTCCTTCCTTATTTGGTCTTTTTTGCCTTTTTCCACCTTTTTCTCTTTGGGCTTTTCTTCCCAGCCGCATGGCCTTGTGTGGGACTTCCACCAGTCCACTAAGGGCTGGTATTCACCCTCCCACAGCCCGTGTAGCCTCTTGGGTCGAAATACTCCTCCCGATGGTCCCCCGATACACTACCGGCACTCTCGGTACACTACCGATGAGCCCCAAAATTTTCTGACCAAAATAGGACTTCCTATATATCAATCTTTACCTGCGGACCATTCCAAAGCTCCTCGTGACGTCTGGGATCTCATCCGGGACTCCGAAAAACCTTCAGTCACCACCATGCATAACTCTATACTACCGAAACGTCACCAAACCTTAAGTGTGCACACCCTGCGGGTTCGAGAACTATGTAGACATGACCGAGACACCTCTACGGTCAATAACCAATAGTGGGACCTGGATGCCCATATTGGTTCCTACATATTCTATGAAGATCTTTATCGGTCGAACCTCTATGTCAAGGATTCAGTTAATCCCGTATGATGTTCCCTTTGTTCTTCGGTATGGTACTTTCCCGAGATTCGATCGTCGGTATCTCCATACCTAGTTCAACCTTGTTACCGGCAAGTCTCTTTACTCATTCCATAATACAAGATCCCGTGACTAACACTTAGTCACATTGCTTGCAAGGCTTATTGTGATGTTGTACCGAGTGGGCCCTGAGATACCTCTCCATCACACGAAGTAACAAATCCCAGTCTTGATCCATGCCAACCCAACAGACACCCTCGGAGATACCTGTAGAGCACCTTTATAGTCACCCAGTTACGTTTCGACATTTGATACACACAAGGAATTCCTCCGGTGTCCGTGAGTTGCATGATCTCATGGTCATAGGAACATATACTTGACATGCAGAAAACTATAGCAATAAACTGACACGATCATATGCTACGTTTATAGTTTGGATCTCGTCCATCCCATCATTCTCCTAATGACGTGATCCCGTTATCGAATGACATCACATGTCAATGGCTAGGAAACCTTGACCATCTTTGATCAACGAGCTAGTTTACTAGAGGCATACTAGGGACAGAATGTTGTCTATTCATCCACACATGCAATGTGTTTCCAATCAATATAATTATAGCATGGATAATAAACAATTATCATGAACAAGGAAATATAATAATAAAAACTTTATTTATTACCTCTAGGGCATATTTCCAACAGGTTTTAGGTTCCGTTAGTGTTCAAACGCGGAAAATGAAGGAGGACGGGGCAAAGACGACAATGACAATTTGTCAAACGAACCAACATAACCCACCACACAGACTAGCTATGATACGAGCCTGCTAACAGGGCCATAAAGCAAAGTGCAGCCTTATATCTACCAAGCAAAGAAGGGCGGAACAAGCACGACCACATGCGGTCACGAGCCATATAGGCACGATCGAAGCCGAGCACAAAGAAGCAACCAAGCAACCATCAGAGCAACCGCTATAGGGACCAACAAAGCACACAACAACCTTATACCAACCGAATAGGGAAGGATGGAGAAACCACAACTCCACCCTGTCATGAACTAAATGGGTAGGAAAGAGGTAAACTGACCTCAACCCACCCTAGCTACTCAACAAAGCACCGGCTCCATGTCCGGCCCATCACCAGTCGGCCTTTGCATGGGATAGCCGAGTGGGGTTCAAACAATATGGTGCCCACCACATAGCAAATGCCAACCCTAGAGCATCTACAGTTGGATTGGGCAAATCTGCCCCCTATACATCCGCAGACGCGCCTGGGCACACCTGCGGGCGCATCTGTACGGCCCCTCATACTTCGCTCCCTGCATGGACATATCTCATATCTAGACTCTCAAATCCATGCAAAACCATGGACATCGATCACACAAACTAAATGTCACACGTAAATAACAAATGATGGTACCGAATATATGTACCGTTACATCAAATTTATTTGAAATGCACAATCAATCATTTGCCCTTTGATTTCCATTGTAGGTCCACATATGCTCCACGGGATCATTGAGTATTTGCACGTGCACGTGCTGATCTCGGAGATTCTAATGCATATGCAGAAAGTTCATAAGTCGAACTGCATCTTGATCTTTTGGGATTTTAACTTGTTCTCCATGTGCTTCAAAATCATTGGTTTGAGCTACACCATCAGCCTCATCCTCAACGATCATATTGTGCAAAATAACACAACATGTCATCAGTTGCCACAAAGTTTTTGATTCCTACATCATGTCAACCCCACGAACAATTCCACAACACGCTTGCAACACTCCGAATGCCCTCTCCACATCCTTCCTAACTGCTTCCTGCATTGTTGTGAAGTACTTTTATTTTATGCCATGTGGTTCGGATATCGTCTTCACAAATGCAGCCCACTGAGGATATATGCCATCGGCAAAATAGTATCCCATGTTGTAGTCTCGGTTGTTGACAGTGTAGTTGCATGAAGGTGATTCCCTATTGCAAAGCATCTTTAACACCGGAGATCATCGAAGCACGTTCATATCATTGTGAGAACCCAACATTCCAAATAAAGCATGCCAAATCCATAAGTCATGTGATGCCACCGCTTCTAGTATGACAGTGGCCTCTCTGGTGTGACCTTGATACATCCCTCGCAAACCTTTGTGGCAATTCTTTCACTGCCAATGCATGCAATCAATTGATCCAACCATTCCTAGAAACCATCTGGCCTCTCCAATAGACAACAACTTCTCCGAGTCCTGCACATTTGGTTCTCTCAGATACTCTGATCCAAACACCTCGACCACATCACGGGAAAACTTGATAGTAGTCTTGAGGCATGTGCTCTCCCACATCCTGACCATCTTACCAATGGCATCTGCCGCAGTACCAAGTGCAAGCATTCTCACAGCAGACATGCACTTCTGCTTGGCAGAGAAAGAGAATTTACCGCAGCAATCCCTTGTTAGCTTGAAGTAGTCGTCGTTTGCCTCCATTGCATCCACAATGCGCAAAAACAATGGTTTTCGCATGCAAAAAATGACGGCAAAACTATGGATTGTCTGGGAAGGTTGGTTCGGAGCAAAATAATGTTTTTGTAGTAGCTTTGCTCTGGATACCCGATCTCGATTGATAACTCTTCTCCCTTTGATTGATCCCTTGAAATTGAGAATATGCTCCACTTCTTGGTTCATCTCCTCTTACATGGTCATGAGCATGATCATGTCCACTTCTTCGTCCAAATCCAATGAACCAAAAAACTCATCTTGAATCAATTGATCAAGCTCCATCGGCCCATACTCCTCGTCGGAGGAAGCATCGGAATCCATCGTTTCCCCTAAAAAATGACCCAAAAAATCCGGCTAGACATTGCGTCGAACACATCCAACGCAAGGCAGAGCTAGAGAGTTGCCGGACGTACCGTGGTGTTTTCTGGGTCGACGACGACGGCCTCTGCAACGAGGAAGGTACAAAAGACTCCTCTGACAGAGCTGGCGAGACAGAGGCTACGAACGGCGACAGAGCGCGTGTGGTGGCGGAGCTGCGAGACAAACGACGCGAGGATGAAGAAGAGAGGGAAACAACAAATGGATTCGGCAGTTCTGGGGAGTGGATTTGGTACAATTTGCGGTTGGGTCAGGATGTCGAGTCCGACGTGGCAGGCGTGCCTGGGCGCGCCTGAGCTCCCTCATATCCATCCCATATTTGAGCTGGATATGAGGGGTGTCAGTTAGGCCGGTTTGAGAGGTCATGTTGGGTCAAAATTTCATGACCGGCCAGTGACAGGGCGGCCTACCCGGTCATTTGAGGGGGATATGAGGGGTCCGGTTGTAGATACTCTTATACCGACCGGCCAGAGAAGGACGGGTTGACCACAACTCTACCCGACCACGAACCGATAGGCAGGAAAGAGACATCTTCTATTCTTAAATATTTGCAACCCACTACCTATTTTTCCTCCTCATGCAACTATGCCACATCATCAGTCATGCATGTGGCCATAAGTACTTATTTTTCCTCCTCATGTAATCATAACACATAAGTCATGCATGTGGTCATAAGTTACAATTTGTCACTAAACCTGGGCATCCGCCGGGCCGGGCCGGGCTTCGGGTCGGGCTTTGTAAAGCCCGAACTAAAATTCCCAGTCCCGAGCCTGGCCGGCCCGGTCAAAAACCCTAACTTTCAGGCCCGATCCCGACACGAACAGACTAAAACGATGAACTTTGGATCGGGCCGGGTCGGGCCTCCGTTTAAAACGCCCTATTTCCCAAACCCGGGCCTGCCCCGAACTACCATTCGGGCCTCGTTTTTGAGCCCGAACCCGGCCTGAACCTAAAGCCCGGCTAGGCCCGGCCCGGGTTTTTGGGCCGGACTCGGGCCGGGTCACCGGGCCAGGCTGCCCATGCCCACGTTTATTTGTCACTACTCTACCCATTGTTTCACTAATTTTTGTGTGGGCATAAACGACATATATATTGAACGTTTAGAGCAAATATATGTAGATCATGTTACACATTTTATCATGTTTTTAGCGGTAACGGGCGGGGCGTCATCCAGTTCAGTAAATAATCGGGCACTTTCCGAAAGGAGAGAACCACCTTAGCCGCCTGGCAAGACACAGGCATCGTATCCAGTCCATCACTGGCCACCCTTTGGGCGGGATAGTCGTATGAGGTGCAGGAAGGACGCACATGGCAGCACACGAAAGGCGAGGGGAACGGGTGGCAGGCCGGGCGCAACTGACGCTCACACGCCGAGCTGGGCACGTGCATGTACCCATCTCGCCCGAGCGAAGCAGCTTCAACTGACGCTCACACGCCGAGCTGGGCACGTGCATGTACCTATCTCGCCCGAGCGAAGCAGCTTTTTTTGGGAAAGCTTACCATCATCCGACGGATGGCAGCGTCTGCATCCGTCACGTACGTTCCGTACATGACATGTGTTCAGATCAGAATAAAGTCCTTCGTGAAACGCTTTCCTAAAACGGGGAGTATGTTTCTAAAACATATAGATTGTCATAATGGTCTACGACGGATTTATGTTTTATAATACAATCTCCTTTACAAAAAAATTCTGCAACAAAACCTCAGTTGCAAAAATAAAATTTGCAGCCGAACCTTAGTTGGAAAAAAATGCAACCAAAAGCTATTGCAAAAAATTCTGCAACAAGACATATATTACAGAAATAATTCTGCAAATAATAAAGAACCGCTTGGCTTGTTCAATACGCCAAATCGGACAGCTCGTGACCTGGCCGATCTTTGTCAACGGATGCGTAGCACGCCCCTTTTTTTTGAATCCGAACGAAACAGCCTAGCATGGGGCAAACGATACCTAGCTTGAATATTTTCTAATGAATTTTAAATTTATGCGATCAGGGATCTACGTCAGCTTAGTCCATGCTCATCAATTGTAATTTATGGCTAGCAGTTAGAAGAGTTTTACAGTTCTATAAATATTCAAGCTAGCCATATCCCGTAGCTTGGTCTAGATCTCTAGATTGGTTAAAGTGATTTCTAGTACATTAAGGTTTAAATTATGAGCTTATGAGTAAAGTTATGGCTAAATGTCACACATATTTATAAATTACTATAATTTTATTGCCAAGATAGACGGGCGGGCAACATCAATAGATAATCCATAGTCATAGTTGAAACCCTTGTGCTTCAAAAAAAAAACAGCACAAGGGCGGAGGGGGAAGCATGAAGCATTATTTTTTGGCGCTTTTCTTATGACATTACTGCCTCTTTTTTCTAGCACGAACATATTCTTTCTAAAATTTTATACTGTTAATACATGTTTCAAAAAAAAAATGCACACACTGGATAGTGAGGATCGATCACCTGGACGAGAAACAACGATAAAGTTTCTTCGTGGAGGAATTGACTGTAATTATGGAATTAGAGCATAATTCTGAACCATGAACCCAGGAATGGGAAGAGCGCGATGAGCAGGCGCATCGGCAGGGGCGCCTGCCTGTACCTTGCAGCTGCAGCTCCTCTGCTTCTTCTCCTTCTAGTTGCAGGTGGTCTACTCGTTCTCACTGCACCACCAGCGGTGGCAGTACCCGCCGGCGACGCTCGTGCACGCGACCTGCCGCTGCTGCGGCGGTCGCCGCCTTCCAGGTCGTCCCATCCTCCAAAACCGATACTACCACCTTCACTTCTAGCTGCTGTGCCGGTGGTACCGTTAATATCACCTGATTCTACCGTTGGATCTGAATCTGCAGAGTCCTGTTGCTGCTGCTGGTACCAGCTGCTACTAGTCCCGCTGTCTCCTCCTCTGTACGTCGAGGAAGAGTCGCTGCTATATTGTTCTTCAGCTTCCCAGCCGCTGCTGCCGTAATCTGAATAATAACCATCGTCGTCATATTCTTCTTCATCACGGCGGCGCCGGCCAAATGAAGCAATCTTGGAAATGGCGAAGGAGAGAGCGGACTGGGCGAGCGGGATGGCCATGGCCATGAGGAAAGCCTGTGGCCCCGTCGTCACCAGCATGGACGCCAGTAGCACCGGGAGCACATACCCGTACACCCTGAACACCTGCCGCCATAGACAATACTACTCCAGTTGTAGATACCACACACATGACATATCTGAGTAAATTACCGCGAGGAAATCTGAGCATGAGCAAGTACCTTGGTAAACCATGGCTCGTCGAACAGCTCCCTTGCATAACCAAACGAGCCCTCGCTCCCGAATTCTTCCTCCTCCTCCTCCTCCTCCTCCTCGACGTCGAATTGGTCGTCGGACCACCACCTCCTGCTACTAGTCCTGTTATGTTCTCTGGTGCCGGCGCCGGGATTCTCGGCGTTGGAGAACCAGCTGCTGCTTCTGCTGCTGGAGGAGGAGGAGCGCCGGCTGCTGCGGCACCCATGGGAATTCAAGTTACGGGGTCCAGCTTTGGATGCAGGTGCCGCAGTTACTCCGGCGACTCGGCCCAGCCGTGGGAGCTGCAGCACCATCGACGGCGGCGGCATTTCATCTCTACTAACTATACTCGGCAGCGGACATGGGGTGGGTGGCAGAACAATAAGCCACGACGACACGAGAGATGTGGATAACTCGCTCGGTTTCTTTTCCGGTGGTGGAGCGCTTGATGGTTGCTCCCGTTTGGTAGCGACTCGTGACTCGTCAGGTTAGATTTTATTTACTGCGCTTTTTTACTCTCAAGAGCATCCAGAGCCAACCGCCCCAAATCCACCTCAAACTTACGGACGAAGGACCCGGTTACTGACGGATCATGAAAATGCAAATCAAACGAATGTCATAAACAGGTCTCAAACGTCTAGGCTGACCGGCATCCCTTATATCAGTTCACATATGAAGCGTCTTGGTGCGTTCGTCACGTCGGCCTGACCACGTTGGGCCACCCGACCCTACATTTATTCGCCATTATCCCCTCTCCGAACCAAACCCTAGCCACTCCATTCCGCCACGCAAGCTCCCGCCCGACGATCGCCGGACTTCTCCCGCATGGCGGGCAACGGATCTGACTCTGACCAGTCCCGTGTGGGTTGGAGGAGGCAATGGCGGTCAGCACTGCACCCCGCCGCTCCCGGGAGGACAGCGCCCTCCTGACGGCAAGATCTGTGCAGCCCGACTCCATAGCATCGGCACATCGGTTATTTGGATCCTCCAAAGCTAGATCATCACGGTCCCGGGAGCCTTCAAATCTCTCCTTCCCCATCATCGGTTCGGTGGGGTATATGTCCCACCGGGAACTGGTGTGCCTGTCGTGGGAAGGAGAGTATGAGGGCGGCTGAGGCCCGCCTCGCTGTCGACATGGTGGGGCAGAGGTGGGTGGAGCGGCGGCGCGGGCGGCCATAGAGAAGGGAGCCATCCCCGTTCGCATTGTACAGAAGCGGCAGCGGAGGAACACGCGCGTCCTCGCCCGAGAGTAGAATCAGATGATCTGTGGCATGGCCGGACTGCCACCCAAGAAGGAGAAGGAGGAGATTGATGGGTCGGATAGCGTCGTCAAGGAGCAGATCTGGCTCAATCTATGTCGTGTCTTCGATCGGTACTTCCGTGAGAAGGACGGAAATTGCGGTGGGAAGGGCAAGGGCAATTGTGTATGATCTTATCTACCATGGCCAAACATGCCAAATTTTGATAGTCCAATGACATGTTGTAGGTAGTACCAAACGATTTGTATAGTGCATTCGTTGCTGTTGCATAATTTTGTATGAATTTGATGTATGCTAATTGACGAGTCTGATTGTGCGAATGAAAATTTAAGGCTTGACCGATCAGTGTCCGCGGACGTTTGAGGGGCTGAATTAGTCCATCACGGTTATAGATGCTTTCAAAACTCCTTGATGCATTTACAAGAATAGTTCCATCATTGATATAAAAAATAATATTTACATCATTAACAACAAGGAAATTATCATGCAAAAAAACAGAAATATGTATTCCATTAATTTGTTTACAGGATCCCAAAAATGGAATCATTTTTGCCAAAAAAATTTATAGCACCCTACCGTTGTCGTCGCGAATGAAGAGAAGCGCTTTGTTGCTGACGTGGCCGAAGAATCCACTTTGGTGCCCACGAAACAAAATATGGTCCTTTGATTTTGCCAGCCCAGACGGCTTTCTTGAGAGTAGATGCCAAATAAAATCACCAAGGACCACCTTCTCGTGTAATAACGAGGCCAACAATGATGCATGTCATTTCCCACACAAACCTAAAGTCCGTTCTGTTGTTCGCGGCAGCTCAAAGTTTTTTCCCCATTTTTCCGTTGCCCTGCTCTTTTCCTTTTTGTCATCTTGTCTCCCATGTTTTATCTTTCAACCATTCCTCTCCCAGTCTTTTCCTTCCCGCCATCTACTCTACCGTGCCTTTTCTTCTTGACATCCCTCGTATGCCCTTTATCTTCCCAGCATCTTACTTCCTCCCTTGTTCCTCCCCGCTCACTTTCCCCATCTTTTGTCTTGTCTCACTCATTATATTACCACCACCTGCATGTTTTGTTCCGCATCATTCCTTGGCCATATCTCCAGTCATGTTGCTGACCCCTTCTATTGGTTTACTCCAATGATGTCTCATTTGCTTTTGAAAGATGCCGCAAAAATGAAGATGAATAATAGGGGGTTCCAAGTGTCCCTTTAGATGAATTAGTTATTAGTCATAGGCATTTAATGAAGTTGGTAAGTGTTTCCCCAAAAAGGGCTCGAGGAAAGGAACCCAGATGAAATTCAACAATAACTTTTGAGGTTGCATGGAAGGTAGAAAAGAGTATTTGTAGCTCAAATATATCGAGGCACGCATTTGTGAGTTATCTATTCTCCCTAACCATCCAAAAATAGTTTCCACAGAAGCAGTATGAGTACCACATAAGGGTAATTGATACTTCACACTCCATTCAGTTAGCTGGTAGAGTTGTAGTTCTAGTTTTGTCATTTGTAATGTGTAGTGGTACCTTGAGAATGTAAAGTTGTTGAACAAAGAGATCTATAACTTCGGGTGTATGAATATATTACGGGACGAATCATCGATGGGTGGTGCAAGCTATAAAAATAGTAGATTAGGACAGAGTACCGCATCAACGAAGGGTAGTGCAAGCTCAAAGAAGCGGAATGACTATGATGATGGCTTTATGCCAAGCGAATCAGCTCAGAACAGATCCAAGGGTTGTGCTGCATCAGCGAGGGGTGGTGCGAGTTCTAAGAAAGTGAGCAGGGATGATGACGACATTATGCCAAGCAAATTAGCTCGGAACAAATCCAAGGGTTGTGGAAGCTCTAAGAGTAGTAGATCGGGTAACCGTGTTGCATCATCGTAGGGCGCCGATGATGATCACAATTCTGCTAATGAGTGTATGCTAGTAAAACTAGTGCATGTCAATTTGGACCCAATCATGAAGATCTTATGCGGAACAATGTTAGCGACAACAATGATGACCACTTCATGTAGTGTTTCTAAGACGATATCGAAGCACAATTTTGTATCTTAATTTCATGTTGTGCTATTTTAATTTCAGCATCCATATGTATATTAATTTCTTGTTGTGTAATAAATGTAAGCTCACAAGTGGGAATATTCATACTGGTTACTTTTGGAAATATGCCCTAGAGGCTATAATAAATTGTTATTATCATATTTTCTTGTTCATGATAAGTGTTTATTATTCATGCTAGAATTGTGTTGACCGGAAACTTAAATACATTTGTGGATACGTAAACAACACTGTGTCCCTAGTGAGCCTCTACTACTAGCTCGTTAATCAATGATGGTTAATGTTTCGTAATCATAGACATGAGTTGTCATTTGATAATGGGACAAATCATTAGAAGAATGATGTGATCAAAAAGACCCAATCGTAAGCTTTGCATATGATTGTGTTATTAAAATTTAGTCTCTATAGGTTTTTTCATGTCAAGTATTTGTTCCTTAGACCATGAGATCATGCATCTCCCTAGCATCGGAGGAATACCTTGTTGTTGGGGAACGTTGCATGGGAAACAAAAAAATTCCTACGCTTCACGAAGATCAATCTAGGAGATGAGCATCTATGAGAGGAGAGATTGGATCTACGTACCCTTGTAGATCGCTAAGTGGAAGCATTAAAGAACATGGTTGATGTAGTCGTACGTCTCCCCGATCCAAATCGCAAGCCGTCCCACGAACTCCCGATCAAGTGCCGAACGGACGCCATCTCCGCGTTCAGCACACGTGTAGCTCGATGAGGATCTCCGCCTTCTTGATCCAACAAGAGGGAGCGGCGAGGTAGATGGGTTCGCCGGCAGCACGACATCGTGGCGGCGGTGGTGGTGGAGCTGATCCGGTAGAGCTTTGCTAAGCGGCGCCGAATCAATCTACTAGAGGAGAGGCTACCAGAGAGGAAGGAAGGGATGTGCCATGGCTTAGGGTCCGTCTGCCCTCCTCCCTCTCACACATATATATAGGGGGAGGGGTGGTGCGCCCAAACCCCTAGGGTTTCCCCCTTGGGGTGGCAGCCAAGGGTGGAGGCGCCCTAGGGTGGCTTGCCACCCAAGCAAGGTGGCGCCAACCCTAGGGTTGGCCCTCCCACCAACCCCCTTGCCGCATGGGCCTTTGTGGGAGGGGCGGCTAGCCCACCAGGGGATGGTGTGCCCTCTCTCACAGCCCAGGTAGGCCTTTGGGGCCAGTGGCCCCTTTCGGTGGACCCTCGGGACCCTCCCAACACCCCAGGTACGTTACCGGTGACGCCCGAACTTTTCCCGGTAACCAACACATAACTTCCTATATATGAATCTTCACCTCCAAACCATTCCAGAGCTCCTCGTTATGTCCATGATATCATCCAGGACTCCGAACAACCTTCGTTCACCAACACGCATAACTCATCTATACCAAAACGTCACCGAACCTTAAGTGTGCAGACCCTGCGGGTTCGTGAACTATGTAGACATGACCGAGACACCTCTACGGTCAATAATCAATAGAGGGACCTGGATGCCCATGTTGGTTCCTACATGTTCTATGAAGATCTTTATTGGTCGAACCTCTATGTCAAGGATTCAGACAATCCCGTATGTCGTTCCCTTTGTTCTTCGGTATGTTACTTGCTCGAGATTCGATCGTCGGTATCTCTATACCTAGTTCAATCTTGTTACCAGCAAGTCTCTTTACTCGTTCCGTAATACAAGATCCTGCGAATAACACTTAGTCACATTGCTTGCAAGGCTTGTTGTGATGTTGTATTACCGAATGGGCCCTGAGATACCTCTCCGTCACACGGAGTAACAAATCCCAGTATTGATCCATGCCAACTCAACAGACATCCTCAGAGATACCTGTAGAGCACCTTTTATAGTCACCCAGTTACGTTGCGACGTTTGATACACACAAGGCACTCCTCCGGTGTCAGTGAGTTGCATGATCTCATGGTCATAGGAACAGATACTTGACATGCAGAAAACAATAGCAATAAACTGACATGATCATATGCTACGTTCATAGTTTGGGTCTTCTCCATCACATCATTCTCCTAATGATGTGATACCGATATCAAATGATATCTCATGTCCATGGCCAGGAAACCTTAACCATGTTTGATCAACGAGCTAGCCTGCTAGAGGCACAATAGGGACACAATGTTTGTCTATATGCCCACACATGTATTTAGTTTCCAATCAACACAATTATAGCATGGACAATAAACGATTATCATGAACAAGGAAATATAATAATAAACACTTTATTTATTGCCTCTAGGGCATATTTCCAACACTTGTGAGCTATCAAATGTCACCTCATAACAGGGTGATCATAAAAGTGCTATTCACATATATATCTTCAAAGGGGTCTGTTGGGTTGACATGGATCGAGTCGGGGATTTGCCACTCTGTGTGATGGAGATATATCTATGGGCCCACTCAGTAATGCAACATCACAAGAATCTTGCAAACATGTGACTAATGAGTTTAGCCACGAGATCTTGTATTACGGAATGAGTAAAGAGACTTGCCGGTAACGAGATTGAACTAGGTATGGAGATACGGACGATCGAATCTCGGGCAAGTAAAATATCGCTGGACAAAAGGGGATTGCATATGGGATTAGCGGAATCCTCAACATCGTGGTTCAGCCGATAAAGATCTTCGTGGAATATATAGGAACAAATTTGGGTATCCAAGTCCCATTATTGGTTATTGACCAGAGAGGTTCTCATCCATGTCTACGTGACGCTGGTGCAGCGACGCCCTATAAAGACGCTTTTTACCCCCTTTGCATCAAAGAGTTTTAAACCATCACTTTGTGTGTGTGGGCGATAGAGGGGGTACATCCCATACGATACAGAAAAATCATCAACGATATGAAACAAGCACGCAAACGTTTGGTATAACTAAGCGTATGCGATGTCCGCATCTATCACAAACGAGAGTCATCGGTCCACCGCTTGAGATATGTAATATTTCCCAAACGATCCATCCCCGATACTCATGTGGGATCCCATTACCATCACACAGGCTATTATGTGGCGCAACGTTAACGATGTGCGCCACATTCAAACATTTCACAATTGTAAATCGTGCATGATAAGGAGAATATCACACACATTTACATTTTCCACACTGTTTGTGATATGTAATTAAGAAGATAATTTAATCATCATACAAGTGTTAAACAAGTTTACGAAACGTCTCACTGTTGTACTTGTGTCATACCGGATAACTATCGCACACGCTATTCCGTGGTGCAATGTTTATGATGCTTGCGACATTACAAACAGTTTATGATTGTGAAGCGTGTGCGATGGAGAACCTATCACTAACATTTTATTCGGTTGCACCGTCTGTGATAATGTCTGACATCACACACGGTTTGGAACCTATCACCAACATTTTATTCACCTATTCGGTCGCACATATTTTTTATCTGTGAAATGTGTCGGATCATCATGTATATCACAAACATTGAGATTTACAAATTGTGTGCAGCGTAATGACCTGCAGAGCATATTCTTTCCCTAAATTAATCGTCGTAGTTTAAAATTGTACACAAATTGATTTTGAAATCAGGGGATAATTTTTTCCATATCCATCATTTAAAGATATAGGTTCAACAACCAATGCATCATTCTATTCGCAGGTATAGATGTTCAAGAATTACTTTAAAAGTATTACATAAGCACCAAATAAAGAATGATAAACAACGTTTGAATACTTGGATCATATACTATTGAGGGAGTCCTAGACTAAGGGGTCCTCGGGCCGCTGGCCTATCTCCCAATAGGTCGGCTTGGTGGGCCGCTCTCTGACTCTTGCAGGAAGGGCCGGATACATTGAGATCCCGTGTTCTAGAAGGAAGTCGCGAAGGCGCGTCGTGCAATCCAAGCCAAGATGAGGAAATCGACGTGTCCATCCCCGGCAGGAGACCTATCATGTGTAAACCCTATGTACCCCCGGGTGTCTATATAAACCGGGAGGGTTTTAGATTGTAGGGCAGAGAAACTCATCTAGGGTTTAGCTATCTGATCTCGAGGTAGATCAACTCTGTAACCTTCATACCATCACTATAATCGAGCAGGACGTAGGGTTTTACCTTCCTAAGAGGGCCCGAACCTAGGTAAACATCGTCTCCTTCGTACCCTTGTTACCATCGATCCTAGACTCACAGCTCGAGACCCCCTACCCAAGATCTGCCGGTTTTGACACCGACATTGGTGCTTTCATTGAGAGTTCCGCTGTGATTGCCAAAGGAATCGATGGCTCGTGTTGTCATTAACAAAGAAGTCTGTAACATGGACTCCTTTGTCCCTGGACAGATCTTCGCTTTCCGCAGCATTGTGCTGCACGCTGACTCGATCAGCCGTCTTGTCCAGGTCGGGAGTTTCGCCCCTGATCAAGAGATCCGATTCGGTAACCTAGAGTTCTATGCAGACTCTTGGGGTGATCTTTCTCTCACCAAGATCACAATCTCATCTGACGCCCTCGAGGACTCCGAGGCCTTAACCTCGGATTTCGCTTTTGATCCCGCCCATGGGACCAACCCCGATGATGACCTGGCTTTTTCTACTTCTTGAGCTTGTGTTGGTTTTCCCTTGAGGAGGAAAGGGTGATGTAACAAAGTATATAAGTATTTCCCTTGGTTTTTGAGAACCAAGGTATCAATCCAGTAGGAGGTACAAGCAAGACCCCAATCTATGCACCTACACAAACAATCAAACACTTGCACCCAATGCTATAAAGGGGTTGTCAATCCCTTCACGGTTACTTGCAAGGATGAGATCTGATAGAGATAGATATAAAAGATTACTAAAAGTAAAACTAAATAAAAGTAATAAAATTGCAGCAAGGTATTTTTGGTTTATAGATCTGAAAATATAATATGGAAAATAGACCCGGGGGCCATAGGTTTCACTAGAGGCTTATCTCTTGAAGGAAAATAATACGATGGGTGAACAGATTACTGTTGAGCAATTGATAGAAAAGCGCATAGTTCTGAAGATATCCAAGGCAATGATTATGCATATAGGCATCACATCCGTATCAAGTAGACTGAAATGATTCTGCATCTACTACTATTACTCCACACATCGACCGACTCTTGCCTGCATCTAGAGTATTAAGTTCATGAAGAACAGAGTAACGCATTAAGTAAGATGACATGATGTAGATGGATAAACTCAAGCAATATGATGAAAACCCCATCTAGAGTAGTGCTTGTCAAAATAGGGCGCTACTACTATACCTAGCCTGTTGGCAACAGTGTGGCAGTTGTAGTAGTAGCGCTTTTTGTCTAGGACGCGCTATTGCTATTTACATAGCAGTAGCGATGTTTGTCTCCCCGCGCTAATGTTAGATAGTAGCAGCACCTCTTTTGACCAGCGCTACTGATGATCCTCTGTGTATAAGGTTTTCCCTAGTAGTGGTGTGTGTCATAATAAACGGAACGGTGAAAGTTGCTACTACTTCTTGAGCTTGCGTTGGTTTTCACTTGAAGAGGAAAGGGTGATGTAGCGAAGTAGATAAGTATTTCCCTCAATTTTTGAGAACTAAGGTATCTATCTAGTAGGAGGAACAAGCAAGTCACCAATGGATGCACCTACACAAACAATCAAACACTTGCACCCAACGCTATAAAGGGGTTGTCAATCCCTTCACGGTTATTTGCAAGGATTAGATCTGAAAGATATATATGTAAACGAGTGTGGAAAGTAAAATATAAGTAAATTGCAGCAAGGTATATTTGGTATTTTTTATTTATAGATCTGAAAGTATATGATGGAAAGTAGACTCGGGGGCCATAAATTTCACTAGAGGCTTCTCTCTTGAAGGCAAATATCACGATGGGTAAACAAATTACTGTCAAACAATTGATAGAAAAGAAAATAATCATGTAGTTATCCAAGGCAATGATCATGCATGTAGGCATCACGTCCGTGACAAGTAAACCGAAACAATTCTGCATCTACTACTATTACTCCACACATACCGACTACTTACTGCATCTAGAGTATTAAGTTCATGAAGAACAGAGTAACACATTAAGAAAGATGACATGATGTAGAGGGATAAACTCAAGCAATATGATGAAAACCCCATCTTGTTACCCTTGATGGCAACAATACAATATGTGCCTCACTACCCCTATTATGTCACTGGGTGAGGACACCGCAAGATTGAACCCAAAATCAAGCACTTCTCCCATTGCAAGAATTACCAATCTAGTTGGCCAAACCAAACCAATAACTCGAAGAGACTTACAAGGATATGAAATCATGCAAATAACAATTTAGAGGAGATTCAAATAAGATTCATGGAAAATCTGAACATAAACTCACAATTCATCGCATCTTGACAAACACACCACAAAAGAGGATTACATCGAATAGATATCCATGAAGATCATGAAGAACATGGTATTGAAGATCAAATAGAGAGAAGAATCCATCTAGCTACTAGCTATGGACCCATAGGTCCGTGGTGGACTACTCACACATCATCGGAGGGGCAATGGACTTGATGTAGATGCCCTCCGTGATCGAAACCCCCTCCGGCAGATTATCAAAAAAGTCTCCAAGACTAGATCTCTCGGGAATGGAGGCTTCTGGCGGCGGAAAAGTATTTGCGTGGCTCTTTTTGATGTTGGGGGAATATTTGGGTATTTATAGGCCAAAGAATAGGGTTAGGAGACCTGCCAGAGACCGACAAGCCTGCTAGGCACGACCAGGGGGCGCCTAGCAGGCTTGAGGCGCCCTGACACCTCCCCCGACGTGCACTCCAAGCTTGATCGACTTGTTTCCTTTCAGAAAAAAAATCCTTCCGAAGGTTTTATTCCGTTTGGACTGCGTTTCATATCCCATATCTGCAAAACTCAAAAACAAGGAAAAAACAAAAACTAGCACTTGGCTCTAGATTAATAGGTTAGTCCGAAAATAATATAAAATAGCATAATAATGCATATAAAACATCCAAAACATATAATATAATAGCATGCCATCATCAAAAATTATAGATACGTTGGAGACGTATCAGCATCCCCAAGCTTAACTCCTACTCGCCCTCGAGTAGGTAAATGATAAAAACAGAATTTTTGATGTGGAGTGCTACCTAATATACTTGTCCATGTAATATTCTTTATTGTGACATGAATATTCAGATCCGCAAGACTCAAAACAAAAATTTAATATTGATATAGAAACAATAGCATTTCAAGCATACTAGCAACGCAATTGTATCTCTTCAAAATATAATGGCAAAAGAAAGTTATCCCTACAATATCATATGGTCTGGCTAGGCTCCATCTTCCCCACACAAAGTATTTATATCATGCACAACCCCGATGAAATGTCAAGTAATTGTTTTCACACTTTTATTTTCTCAAACTTTTTCAACTCTCACGCAATACATGAGCGCGAGCCATGTATATAGCACTATAGGTGGAATAGAATATGGTGGAGGTTGTCAAGGAAAGGGAGAAGATAGTCTCACATCAACTAGGC
Source organism: Hordeum marinum (assembly GCA_022496015.1). Lineage (NCBI taxonomy): Eukaryota > Viridiplantae > Streptophyta > Magnoliopsida > Poales > Poaceae > Hordeum > Hordeum marinum. The sequence goes on along the minus strand of CM039672.1, from coordinate 306,524,765 downwards.
GTATCAACGGGCTATGGAGATGCCCATCAATAGATATCAATGTGAGTGAGTAGGGATTGCCATGCAACAGATGCACTAGAGCTATAAATGTATGAAATCTCAAAAGGGAACTAAGTGGACGTGCAACGTGAAGAAAATTTTCCACTAGCTATATGAAAGTGAAAAAATAGGAGACTCTCTATCATGAAGATCATGGTGCTAATTTGAAGCACACGTGTGGAAAAGTAGTAGCAATGTCCCTTCTCTCTTTTCTCTCATTTTTTTCATTTCTTTTGTGGGCTTCTAAGGCCTCTTTTATTCATTTTTTATATGGGCTTCGCTGGCCTCCTTTTTTATAAAGTTTGGAATCTCATCCCCACTTGTGAGGGAATCATAGCTTCCATCATCCTTTCCTCACATGGGACATGCTCTATTAATGATAATCATCACACTTTTATTTACTTACAACTCAAAAGAAAATTGCAACTCGATACCTATGACAAAATATGACTCTATCAATATGGAAGTGGTGGTGCATGTCATAAAAGGAAACGGTGGAAGTTGCTTGGAAATATATATTGGAATGGCTATGGAAATGCCATAATAGGTAGGCATGGTGTATATTTTGAGGAAGGTATATAGTGGTTGTTTTGAGGAAGGTATATGGTGGCTGTTTTGAGGAAAGTGTATGTTGTACCGACAAAAGTTGCGCGGTAAATAGAGAGGCTAGCAAAAGTGGAAGGATGAGAGTGCGTATAATCCATGGACTCAACATTAGTCATAAAGAACTCACATACTTATTGCGAAAGTCTATTAGTCATTGAAGCAAAGCATTAAAAGCATTCTCCTAGGGGGAAGGTTGGTAGGATTTAACCATCGCGCCCCCCTGACCCTCACATAAAGGATGACAATCTATAAACAAGTCATGCTCCGACTTCTTACATAACGGTTCACCATAAGTGCATGCTACGGGAATCACAAACCTTTACACAAGTATTTTTACCAAATCACAATTTACTTCCTAACATTTCTCTTAACATTACCATCTTTATATCTCAACACTTTATGCAAGGAATCAAACTTCTCATAAATACTCAATGCACTTAATATGGAAGTTTTTACTATATCCCTTTTGGATGCCTATCATATTAGGCCTAAATTCATAACCTAGACCAATTACTGTGCTGTTTTAGAAACTCTCAAAATAATACAAGTGAGGTATGAGAGTTCAAGTATTTCTATAAGATGCAAACACCACCGTGCTCTAAAAGATATAAGTGAAGCACATAGAGCAAAATTGCCCAACTCAAAAGATATAAGTGAAGCACATAGAGTATTCTAATAAATTCATGATTCAGTGTGTCTCTTTAAAAAGATGTGTGCAACAAGGATGATTGTGTCAAACTAAAAAGCAAAGACTCATATCATACAAGACGCTCCAAGCAAAACACATATCATGTGGTGAATAAAAATATAGCCTCAAGTAAATTTACCGATGGATTGAAGACGAAAGAGGGGATGCCTTCGAGGCATCCCCAAGATTAGGCTCTTTGGAATCCTTGAATATGACTTGGGGTGACTTGGTAATCCCCAATCTTAGGCTCTTTCCACTCCTTATTCCATAGTCCATCAAATCTTTACCCAAAACTTGATAACTTCACAACATAAAACTTAACAGAAAACTCATGAGATCCGTTAGTATAAGAAAGTAAATCACCACTTTAGGTACTATTGTAAACTCATTCTTTATTTATATTTGTGTTATAACTACTGTAATATAACTTCTCTATGGTTCATACCACATGATACAACCCATAGATTCATCAAAATAGGCAAACGACTCAAAGAAAATAGAATCTGTCAAAAACAGAACAGTCTGTAGCAAACTGAAAACTTAGTATACTTCTATGACTCAACAAATTTTGAAACATTAGTGAAAGTTGGGAAATTTATATTTTAATCTTTTGTAAAAAATTTAGATGAATTTGTCGCTCGAAAAAAATTATAAAATTCTTGGACTGATCGAAAAAGTTTCTGTTTTTCAGCAAGATCAAATCAACAACTACCATAGATCACCCCAAAGGTTTTACTTGGCTCAAACACTAATTAAAACACCAAAACACAATTACTAAAGAAGTAATAATGTGGTGAACACTGAAAAACATAAGCAAAAACAGAACACAAAAATAAAATTGGGTTGCCTCCCAACAAGCAATATTGTCTAACGCCCCTAGCTAGGCAAAACGCAAAAGATCTAGGTATTGTCATCTTTGGTATGCAATCCAAAACTAGCTCTCATAATATATTAATAATGAAATCGTATTTTATTTCTAGGAAATTGTTCCATGCCTTCCCTTAATGGAAATTTAAATCTAATGTTTCCTTCTTTCATGTCAATAATTGCACCAATCGTTCTAAGGAAAGGTCTACCAAGAATAATAGGACATGTAGGATTGCAATCTATACCAAGAACAATGAAACCTACAGGCACATAATTCCTATTTGCAACAATAATAAAATCATGAATCACATGGCAATTATATTTAAGTCTAACCCACTTCCTATGCATAGGGATTTTGTGAGCAAACAAATTATGTGAACAAAAATCAACTATCATAGCAAGGCAAAACAAGCATAACTTCAAAACTTTGAACACATAGTGAGGAAACTTAATATTATTGCAATATGTAAAAGCATATGTTCCTCTCTCATAGTAATGTTTAGTAGCATCATGAAGCAATCTCATAATATAACTATCACACAAAGCATTCCTTTCATGATCAATTATAGCATACGTGTTATCACCAAAACTTGGGGAACAAAAAATATCATCTTCATCAAGCATAGCATCCCCAAGCTTGTGGTTTTGCATATCATTAGCATCATGGATATTAATTCATACTAACAACATGTCAATCATGCTTTTCATTCAAGGAGATATCATGAATCACTTTATAATTTTCTTCTTTCGACACTTCATCAAAATTTTCTTGATTTTCAAGCAAAACTTCATAGAGATAATCAAGTGCACTCAACTCACTAGAAATTGGTTCATCATAATTTGGTCTTTTGAAAAGATTATCAAGTGTATGAGGATCCATATCAATAGATTTTTAGCAAGCGAAGATGCAAGCAAATAGAAGGAACATGGCAACACAAGCAAACAAGGCAACGAGAAGGTGAACTAATGAAGGGCGAATAAAAAGGCAAATCTTTTTGGTATTTTCTAAAAATCATTTTAGAAGTGGGGAGAGGAAAACAAGAGGCAAATGGAAAATAATGTAAATACAAGAGATGATTTTGTGATGGGTACTTGGTAGGCTTGATGTGTATCCTCCCCGGCAATGGCGCCAGAAATCCTTCTCGACCTCTTGAGCTTGCGTTGGTTTTCCCTTGAAGAGGAAAGGGTGATTCAACGAAGTAGATAAGTATTTCCCTCAATTTTTAAGAACCAACGTATCAATCTAGTAAGAGTAACAAGCAAGTCACCAATGGATGCACCTACACAAACAATCAAACACTTGCACCCAACGCTATAAAGGGGTTGGCAATCCCTTCGAGGTTATTTGCAAGGATTAGATATGAAAGAGATAGATGTAAACGAGTGCTGAAAGAAAAATATAAGTAAATTACAGCAAGGTATTTTTGGTATTTTTTATTTATAGATCTGAAAGTATATGATGGAAAATAGACCCGAGGGCCATAGATTTCACTAGAGGCCTCTCTCTTGAAGGTAAATATCATGGTGGGTAAACAAATTACTATCAAGCAATTGACAGAAAAACGAATAATAATGTAGTTATCCAAGTCAACGATCATGCATATAGGCATCACGTCCGTGACAAGTAGACCAAAACGATTCTGCATCTACTACTATTACTCCACACATTGACCGACTCCTGCTGCATCTAGAGTATTAAGTTCATGAAGAACAGAGTAACACATTAAGAAAGATGACATGATGTAGAGGGATAAAATCAAGCAATATGATGAAAACCCCATCTTGTTACCCTTGGTGGCAACAATACAATACGTGCCTCGCTACCCCTACTATGTCACTGGGTGAGGACACCGCAAGATTGAACCCAAAACCAAGCACTTCTCTCATTGCAAGAATTACCAATCTAGTTGGCCAAACCAAACCAATAATTCGAAGAGACTTACAAGGATATGAAATCATGAAAATAAGAATTCAAAGGATATTCAAATAATATTCATGGATAATCTGAACATAAACTCACAACTCATCGGATCTGGACAAACACACCACAAAAGAGGATTACATTGGATAGATCTCCATGAAGACCATGAAGAACATGGTATTGAAGATCATAGAGAGAGAAGAAGCCATCTAGCTACTAGCTATGGACCCGAAGGTGTGTGGTGGACTACTCATGCATCATCGGAAGGACAATGGAGTTGATGTAGATGCCCTCCGTGATCGAAACCCCCTCCGGTAGATTATCGGAAAAGGCTCCAAGATTGGATCTCGTGGGAATGGAGGCTTCCGATGGCGAAAAAGTATTTGCGTGGCTCTTTTTGATGTTGGGGAATATTTGGGTATTTATCGGCCAAATAATAGGGTTAGGAGACCTGCTAGGGAGTGACAAGCCTACTAGGCGCGGCCAGGGGGTGCGCCTAGTAGGTTTGTGGTGCCCTCGCACCTCCCCTGACATGCACTCCAAGCTTGATCGATTTGTTTCCTTCCAAAAAAATTCCTTCCGAAGATTTTATTCCGTTTGGACTCCGTTTAATATCCAATATCTGCAAACTCAAAAACAGAAACTCGCACTTGGCTCTAGATTAATAGGTTAGTCCCAAAATAATATAAAATAGCATAATAATGCATATAAAACATCCAAAACATATAATGTAATAGCATGCCATCATAAAAAATTATAGATACGTTGGAGACGTATCAGTTGCATGGCAATATATCTCGGAATGGCTATGGAAATGCCATAATAGATAGGTATTGTGGCTGTTTTGAGGAAGGGTATATGGTGGGTTTAATGTACCGACGAATGTTGCGTGGTACTAGAGAGGCTAGCAAAGGTGGAAGGGTGAGTGTGCGTATAATCCATGGACTCACATTAGTCATAAAGAACTCACATACTTATTTCACAAGTCTATTAGTTATTAAAGCAAAGTATTAGACACATGCTCCTAGGGGAGAGGTTGGTAGGAGTTAACCATTATGTGCTCCTGACCCTCACACAAAGGATGACAATCAATAAACAAATCATGCTCTGACTTCGTTACATAACGGTTCACCATACGTGCATGCTATGGGAATCACAAACTTTTAACACAAGTATTTCTACCAATCCACAATTAGTCTCTACCATGACTCTAGTATCACCATCTTTATATCTCAAAACAATATGCAAGGAATCAAACTTCTCATAGTATTTAATGCACTTTATATGAAAGTTTTATTATATCCCTCTTGGATACCCATTATATTAGGACTAAATTCATAACCTAAACCAATTACCATGATGTTTAAAGTCTCTCAAAATAATATAAGTTAGATATGAGAGTTGAATTATTTCTATAAAATAAAACACCGCCGTGCTCTAAAAAGATATTAGTGAAACACTAGAGCAAAATTGCCTAGCTCAAAAGATATAAGTGAAGCACATAGAGTATTCTAATAAATTAACGACTCATGCATCTCTCTCTCAAAATATGTGTGCATCAAGGATGATTGTGAGAAACTAAAAAGCAAAGACTCATATCATACAAGACGCTCCAAGCAAAACACATATCATGTGGTGAGTAAAAATATAGCCTCAAGTAAATTTACCGATGGATTGAAGACGAAAGAGGGGATGCCTTCCGGGGAATCCCCAAGCTTAGGCTCTTTAGTATCCTTGAATATTACTTGGAATTCCTTGGGAATCCCCAAGCTTGGGATCTTGCAACTCCTTATTTCATAGTCCATCAAATCTTTACCCAAAACTTGAAAACTTCACAACACAAAACTCAAGAGAAAACTCGTGAGATCCGTTAGTATAAGAAAAATAAATCACCACTTTAGGTATTGTTGTGAAATAATTCTTTATTTATAATTTTATAATATATACTGTATTACAACTTCTCCATCGTTCATACCCCCCGATACAACCCATAGATACATCAAAATAAGCAAAGAACACAAAGAAAAAAAAATCTGTCAAAAAACATAAAAGTCCATAGAAAACTGTAAAATTAGAATACTTATGTAACTCCAAAAATTCTAAAAAATTAGGTAAACCTGGATAATTTGTATATAAATCTTGTGTAAAAATATCAGACTCATTTGTCGCTCCGGTGAATATATAAAATTCCTGGTATGAGCGCAAAAGTTTCTGTTTTCAGCAAGATCAAATCAACAATCACCGTAGACCATCCAAAGGTCTTACTTGGCTCAAACAGTAATTAAAACACCAAAACACAATTACTATATAGGTAATAATGTGTAAATAACTCAATAATAGAAACAAAAAAACATAAACATAAAAATAAAACCGGGTTACCTCCCAACAAGCGCTATTGTTTAACGCCCCTAGCTAGGCATAACACAACAGATCTAGGTATTGTCATCTTTCGTATGCAATCTGTAAGTAGGTCTCATAATATATTCATAAGGTAATTTTATTTTGTGTCTAGGAAAGTGTTCCATGCCTTTCCTTAATGGAAATTGTAATCTAATGTTTCCTTCTTTCATATCAATAATTGCACCGATCGTTCTAAGGAAAGGTCTACCAAGAATAATAGGACATGTAGGATTGCAATCTATATCAAGAAAAATGAAATCTATGGGAACATAATTCCTATTTGAAACAATAAGAACATCATTAATCCTTCCCATAGTTTTCTTAATACTGGAATCTGCCAGATGCAAATTTAAAGAGCAATCATCAAGTTCATGGAAACCTAGCACATCACATAAATTTTTCGGAATCATGGAAAACTAGCACCCAAATCACACAAAGAATGGCACTAATAATATTTAATTTTAATATTAATATTAGGGTCCCACTCATCATAATTTTTTCTTGGTATAGAAACTTCCAACTCATGTTTTTCTTCAAAAGATTTCATCATAGCATTAAAGATATGTTTAGTAAAAGCTTTATTTTGATTATAAGCATGCGGAGAATTCAACATGTATTGCAACAAGGAAATACAATCAATCAAAGAACAACTATCATAATTAAAGTTATTGAAAATCCAGAAGAGTGGGTTCATTTCTATTTAAAGTTTTGACCTCTTCAATCCCACTTTTATCAATTTTGGAATTAAGATCTATAAACTCCGAATCATTGGGACGACTTTTAACTAAAGTTGACTTATCTCTAGTTCCATATTTATCAAGATTTATATTATAAAACAAATATTAAATAGGAGTCACATCAATCACTTTAAGATCTTCATCATTATTATCACGTGAACACACTTTTTCAAGCCATTCACGCTTAGCACGCATTCTAGCAGTTCTTTCCTTACACTCATCACTAGAAGTTCTCATAGATTATAAAGACTCGTTAATATCACACTTGGGTGGAGTATATCTAATTTTAAAAGAATAAATCTCAAGCAAAATTCTATCAATGTTCCTAGCTAAATCATCAATCTTGAGCAATTTTTCTTCAATCGAAGCATTGAAAAGCTTTTGCAAACTAATAAATTCTTCAATATTATTCTCAAGATCGGATGACATATTACTATAATTTCCATAAGGATTGTTGTAGGAGTTACCATAATTATTAGAGAAATTACTAGGAAACGACCTAGGGTTGAAATTATGCCTATACGCGTCATTACCAAAATTGTTCCTACCAACAAAATTCACATCCATAGATTCATTATTATTCCCAATCAAAGAAGAAAAAGGAATATCATTAGGATCAATAGGAGCACTCTTACTAGCAAACAATTCCATCAATTCATCCATCTTTTCACTCGAAGTATTTATTTCTTCAATAGCATGCACTTTTTTAGTAGTAGGAGATCTTTCGGTATGCCATGGAGAGTAATTTGCCATAATATTATCTAGGAGTTTAGTAGCTTCTCCTAATGTGATTTCCATAAAAGTACCAACTGCGACGGAATCTAAAAGATTCCTAGATGCAAATTCAGTCCCATATCAAAAAAAACTTATAATCACCCATAAACTCAAACCATGTGCGTGGCAATTTCTAATCATTAATTTCATCCTCTCCCAAGATTGTGCAACATGCTCATGATCAAGTTTCTTAAAATTCATTATATCATTCCTAAGGGACATGATCTTAGCGGGCGGAAAGTACATGGAAATAAAAGCATCTTTACACTTATTCCATGAATTAATACTATTTTTAGGCAAATATGAAAACCAAGTTTTAGCACGATCTCGTAGTGAGAACGGAAATAGCTTCAATTTAACAATATCATTATGCACATCTTTCTTCTTTTGCATGTCACACAACTCAACGAAAGTATTTAGATGGGATGTGGCATCTTCACTAGGAAGGCCGGAAAATTGTTCTTTCAATACAAGATAAAGAAAAGCGGTATTAATTTCATAAGATTCCACACTAGTGGTGAGAGAAATCGGAGTCTAATAAAATCACTATTATTAGTATTGGAGAAGTCACACAATTTGGTATTCTCACACATCGTGACAAAGCAAGCAATCTAGCACACAAGAAAACAAAAAAGAAAAGGAAAAGACGAACGGAATAAGGGCGAATAAAAAGGCATTTTTTAAAATCATTTTATAAGTGGGGGAGAGGAAAATGAGAGGAAAATGGCTGTAAATGCAAGAGATGAGTTTGTGATGGGTACTTAGTAGGCTTGATGTAGACTTGCTATGTATCCTCCCCGGCAACGGTGCTAGAAATTCTTCTTGCTACTTCTTGAGCTTGTGTTGGTTTTCCCTTAAAGAGTGCAACAAAGTAGATAAGTATTTCCCTCAGTTGTTGAGAACCAAGGTATCAATCCAGTAGGAGGTACAAGCAAGGACCCAATATATGCATCTACACTACTAGGGAAAATCCTAGTAGTAGCGCGGGTTTTTGGTGTATCAGTAGCGTGGGTACCCGCGCTACTGATATGGCACTATAGCTAACGTTTATCAGTAGAGCGGGTTTTTGCTATACCTACTTAGCAGTAGCGCTTTCTGTACTAGCGCTACTGCTAAGTCCTTTAGCAGCAACGTTTTCCTGTCCAGCACTAAAGAGTGCTACTACTATATTTTCTCATATCATTTGTTTTGCTATGTATTTGCGATGTTTCTATATAGGTTTCATATAGTATTCTAGTCATATATTAAACATGCAATATGCTCATTATATCATACACATAATTGTCTCATCATACCATCCAACACAAATCATGTCGTCACGTCATAATCACGATATAGCTATACAAGTTACATGACATGTCTCATCTTACATAATGTAGTACTTCTTGAGGCATCGGTTCGTAGCAAGCAGAGCAGATCGGTGCCCTCCGCCATCCTTTTGGTCACTGGAGGAGGGAACCCGACCCCTCCGCCGTCTCTGGAGCCACCGACGGCTCAACGCCGATGGGTCTTGCCGGCGTTGACCATGGGGGTTTGACCCCCTGGGTCATTGGCAAGTGGGGTCGGGCCTTGCTAATTAAAAATTGATTAATTATTTAATTAACTAATTTAGTTAAGTTAATGACCCACTAACAGTGGGCCCTACCCTAAACTAATTAGTAATTAGTTAGTTAGTTAGGTCTGTTCGTGGCTGGGTCACTGACCAGTGGCCTCACTAGTCAAATTCGACCTGTCAATGGTCTGCTTACCAGCTCACGTCATGATGATGTCAGGGTGATGCAATAATGAATTTTCTGAATTAAATTAATTCCAGAAACTATTTAAAACTTGGAAAATTCATAGAAATTAATCTATAACTCAGATTGAAATAATTTATATATGAAATTTATCATAAAAATCCAATGAATCCAATGGTGTTGTTATCATGCATGTTAGAGAAACCTAAGTAGATGAACATTGACATTTACTAATAGGTTAACATATGAAATGTGTAAAGGAGAATGATTTTGAACCTATACTCAAAATCACTCTATTTAACTTGGACAATAGTTGCATTAGCTCATCCATACATGTTGCCATGTCATCATCATGCATCATATTGTTGCACTTGTCGTGTATTGATTGCTATTTATCTGCATTGCAGTAGGACCTGCTTCTGAGGATACCTCTGAGTATTCCAATGAAGGAGAAAACCTTCCCGCTTCCCAGCAAGGCAAGCACCCCTTTGATCATTCTAATAATATCCCATTCTCTCCCTCCTGCTCTTGTTTATTGCATTAGGACAAACGTTCACTTGTCTTTCATACAAGGTAGATGAACCCATTCCTTTGCATGACCTGTCATGTTCAAAGTAAATAGCTAAACCTTGCAACCTAGCATACCTGGTAGATGCTTGTGCCATGATGTGCTTTGCTTACTTTGCCTGCTATGCTCGCTATGCTTAGAGTTGTGTCAGGTCTGATTCATCCGGGTGATGAATTGGAGTGAAATAATGTTGTTCTGATGTGATAAGCTTATGATGAACCCGATTTGGTAAAGGTAGCGATGAGAGGCTATGTAGGAGTGCATAGCGGGTTGTCTCATTGGGACCGTTCTTAGGAACTGAGTTCTGTGTTTGTGATCCAAGGCTAGTTACTACCACACGTTGGGATACTTAATTGACCCTCTCAACTTATCAATCGCTTAGTCCTTGGTCAAGGAGTTTCAAGTAGTTTCTGGTGTTTACAGCATGTTGGAGGCCATGCGTAGCACTGACCCTAGGGGTGGGTTATGACGCAGTAGGTAGTGGCACGGTGTACCAAGGGTCACCCGAATGGTGGGCTTGGGAACCCTACGCACATCATTTGGGGCCGTAGCAGAAACTTCGGCCGGACTTCCGTGCGGGTTCAGTCTCAAATAGGCGATAGCCTGGACTAGAGGTCTTGTATGATTGACGGTCGTGGCCGACTCCCTCGCTAGGCTTCTGCTTGAAGGTTGCCGAGGTGCATGGTTTTATGAGAACACAACAATAAGTGGCAAGAGCGTGTGTGAAGAAGTACACCCCTACAGGGTATGAAACTATTCGAATAGTCGCGTCCTTAGATATGGACTACTTTGAGAACTTATGCTGTTCATAGAAATTTAATGGATACTCATAAAAATATCAAGACAAGTGTGAGTACCATGGATGGCACTCTCCTAGGAGAGGGAAGTGAATCGATGGTGGTGTATTGTTGTGGAGTTAGTGGACTCGGGTGCGATATCTAAAATTTAAACAAAGAGTTAAAATTGTGTAGTATAGGTTAGCCATTAGTCAAAGCTAGCATTGCTGCATAAACTCCACCACTCCGCTTGTTGATACATGAGCATGAATAGTCTAGGTCTGTTTTAAAGACTTGCTGAGTATGTTTGTACTCACGTTTGCTTAATATGTTGCAGATGAGACTCAGGACCCATCGGGTGGGTTCTATCTCGATGTCGATGATGCCGAATAGCTGGTGTCCCAGCTACGACCTTATGCCCTATGGCGGGCTGTAGATAGTCAGGCCATGTGCCTTTTTACCCTTTCAACTGTCTGTACTCAGATAGCTTTATACTTCTGCTTGGTTTGTATGAACTTGCTTGTATGACTTGAGTGTCGGGTCATGTGACCCCTACCTGTAAGAACATACTATGCAAGGCTCTTCTGAGCCTCTTAAATAAAAGTTGTGTTGATGTATGGTTATGTTGTGATGCCATAGTTGTATCTATGCATATCGGGCATGTCGTACGTACGTGTGACGTGAAACGATATGTATGGGATCTGACACCTAGTCATGTGCCTTTAGTAGTACTCTTTACGGGAAACTGCCTCTTTGTGCTTCCATCGAGCCTTGGTAGCTTGCTACTGCTCCGGACACATTGATTGACCGGCATGTATCCTTCTTTGCTGCTATGTCTGTCCCTTCGGGGAAATGTCTCGCAGTGTAATGGAGTCCCTGTAGCCTGCTATGACTCATCTACGTGTCGTGATGACATTTATGTCCCATGGCGTAATGGAGTCCTTGTAGCTTGCTATGACTCGTCTACACACGCTTGAGGCCGACACCTGCATTGCTGGGTTACGTATGTTTGTTTCCGTACGGATGTGCCACTTGAGTTCTATGACTAGTCATGTCGGCCCGGGTTCTCTGTCATTTGATTGCCAGCGACATGTTCACATACGTGAGCCAAAAGACGCAAATGGTCCCGGCTAAGATAAGGCTACAGCCATGGAGTTTACCGTGCGTGAGGCCGCAAAGGGATGTGATATGTTACAGTCTGGATTCATATGACTTAGGATCGGGGTCCCGACACTCGGGAGGGCTTATCACTATTTGGAATAGTGCATTATTCAGTGGAACGGTGCTCTTTACTGAAATATTCTCCCTGGGAATTAAATTCACATCCACCCAATCCATGCAAAGCTGGACTTTGGTCAACATCTATGGCCCATGTCAAGGTGATAACAGAGTAATTTTCAACAATTGGCCTTTTGCTCTTGACATCCCTGCTAATGAAGACTGGCTGTCGGCTGGCGAGAATTGGACAAAGAGAAGTTGTCTCGTCGAAGACTTACCAGGGGGGATGGTTGATGTGGTCGTACGGCTCCATGCCAAATGTCCACGACACAGGCTTCAGCTTGAATGTCGTGAGGGCGTTCACCCGCTTTGCCACCTGAGCCGGTGTCAGGTTGACGATGGACAGCCAGCAGGGGTCGTGGCGGCCGGACATGTCGCAAATCCGGTGCGGCCTCAACCGGAGAGGCAGCACCGGGCGCGAGATGAAGGCCGCCATAAGATCAGTGGCGACCAACCCCTCAGTGCTCTTCAGCTACGCGAGCCGGCCGAGCTTCGCCAGAGCTGTGGCAGAAATGCCAGAGGAAGATGACATGCTCCCCCGGCTGCAGCGCCATCACCACCTCGTCGCCCGGCGCGCGAGCGACCACGCGCTCCGCCGGTGGCAGCATGCGCGTGCGGCGGAGGTCCGCGATATCTCCCTCAGTGACGATGGATTCGGCCCAGCTTCTCCCACGCCTGTCGGCCATTGCGGCGGAACGGCGGCGTGCGGGAACGTTTGCGGGCTCGGGAGCAGAGTTGCGCGAGGGGGAGAGGAGGTTAGCAAAGGCAAGAAGACGAGGCAGCAAGGGGGCGAGTGGGATGCGGGTATCTCCGCCCATGCCCTTCCTCCCCTTTTAAAGGGGAGGCCATGACCGGGGGACGTGGTGATTAATTGTGCCCACTCCCCGAGAAACTCCGCACACGCACGAACGGCGCGAGCCGTAACAGCCACTTCGGGGCACAGAGGATCCCGGCCGGGGCCCGGGGCCTACAGGGCTACGCCCGGGGCCTAGCGGGCTAGGCCCATGGTGACGTCCCCTCTCCCCATGTGTGCAGGGCCCACCACATCATTACTCGCTACATGGCGTGCGGCAGACCGGCCTGGGACCCGGGGTGATGCGCAGGAACCCGAGGCGTCGGGTCCAACAGCCGACCCGGCTAGCTCTTTGGTTTCGCACCAGTGGCGGCTACCGCTGGGGGAAGCCGTCGGCTCCCCTCCGTCTGCCGAACGCGGGCCCCGCCGGCTTCAGGGACTATTGACGGGGTTATTACCCCTGGGTAGGCCAAAGCAATGGGGTTCTCCCCCTCCGCTTCAAAGAAAAACTATGCGACCGGCTGCCCACGGCTAGCTGGGGCACGACCGGCTCGAGCTGCCACCGGCTGGCGACACGGACGACTGGCCGATGAGCCGGCTTGACCCCCGGCCGGCTGGGCGCGGCCAACTGCCTCCGGGCCGCCTCCTCCATTGACCTTGGGGCGGACATGCAATGTCCTGTCCCTCTGTGCATGGGTACGACAACACGACGCGACCGCCACGACGGGCATAATTGTAGCTACAGTGGCCGCTCACGCACGGGAGCGCATGGCTACAGTCCGGCCGTCCGGGCCGCTGACCTTGGCGAGCGCGAACGGGCAGGGAAACAGTGCCGACACGCCCTTGCCCACTCGATTACCTGCCCCGGCGTGTCTATAGTGTAGTCGGCTGTACTGGAGACTTCGGTCGGCTCGCACTAGACGATGCCTCCCAGGTGACCCGTGCTGCGGCAGGTGGGTCAGGGCCAATCGCAGAGCCAGCTGGCAGGCCCCCAACAGGCGACGGGACCGCGCAGCCGGTGGACCCTACAGGCAATGAGACGGGTCGAAGGGTGGGACCCCCTGGCCGGTCGGAGAGGCTGCCAGCCGGGTCCCTCCACCCTTGTACCTTAGAATACATTATAGAGCCGTGGGGTTGGCCTATGAAACCCCTCGAGCCCCCCATGCAATGGGGACAGACAACTGTCACGCACACACACCACACAGAACTCTCCTTACATATCACCCTTACCAACGGAGGAAGACGAGCCGGCTGCTCCTTCTTCCTCCTCTAGACACAGCTCTAGGAGCATCCTTGTAAACATACCAATCCATCCAACTAGACCAAGCAGGACTAGGGGTGTTACCTCCCACGAAGGGCCCTGAACCTGGGTACATCGTGTGTTGCTACCGCTTGTGCCCAATCTCGCACCCGGAGCCCGTCGGCGTCCTTCGGCCCCAACCACCTATGATAAGCCTACCCATGGCATCTGTCGTGACAAAATGACTACAACCGCAATCGCAACCTTCTTGTCGATGTTTTCTTTATTTAACCTCCATCTTCCCTTTCTCTTCTCCGTGGTCTCACGGTAGTACTTCTACCACGTGGCACCATCTCTGACGTCGTGCACACGTCCATACGACGACCGAGTGTCCACCAGGAGTCCTTTCAATATGTTCAAGGTCCGGTTGAATGGGGTGTCCCACTTGGGCCTCGCCAATGCCTTAGACGGCAAGTCGCTTTCGGCCGCGATCCTATGATGCTCTCTCCGCAAAAGAAACAAGGATCATTTACAAATATGACTAAACGTGCAGTCGAATTGATTAGAAGATAAAATTAGGGGGTAAATTAAAATTACCAGCAGTCTCATGAACTCCTCGTGACCACGTCCGTCTCGAAAAACTTCTTGACTGTGTCCCAATGGTATCGGGCCCTGAGGACACCACACTCCTGCGGGATGGTGAACTCCGCCAAGGGGTCTGGGATGCCCAAACTTTTGCGTTATGTGTCCTCCTTGGCCCATATGGACCTCTTCCCCGCGTAACCACAGCTTCTAAGGTGGTGGCACCCCATCTTCCTCTCTTTAAGCCCCTTCATGTACTCTGACTTTTCTTTGACAGCTTCGGCAATGCAAGCCACCTTGAATATTTCAAACTGCTCTTCTATAATTGTCAGATTATCCTTTACAATCTCAAAGCAGGGTTCCTTTTTGTTGATGATCCATGCTTTCACCCTTACTTTCCAGGCGGACAACGCGCCGCTAAACTTGCCCATGGCGCGTTTGTTTATCTTCTTCCTTGGTGGGTCTTTATCTAGATTTTTATATATGCTTTCATCCCGACTCCTGAACAAGAACACCTGGTGTAGCTTCGTTAGGAGGGACTGCTTCACACTGGTATCTTCCTTAGTTTCACATCGTTGATGGTGGCGGTTGCGAGTAGGATGCAGCCTATTTGATTGCCGTCGCACGCGCGCACTTCCGCAGGCTCTTTTAGCTCAAAATTCCCATCGTCCACCTCCGTGACCACCAGTCTAGTAGTGATGAGCTGGTTTGGGCACCGTTGCCTGTTTGGTTTCGGTTCTATACCGGCTTTGCCAGTCTCGGTGCCGGTCTTGACGCATGTCTCAGTATCAGCGCCGGTCTCGTCGCTGGTGTTAGTCTCAGCGCCGGTGTCGGCGTCGGTCTTGATGCTGGTCTTATTCTCGGATGTGACAGGTGAGCCCTGCAACAACCGTTGCTCATCGAGAAGGTTCAAATAGGCGTCTGCTGCCGCGTAGACGTTGCAATCACCAGAACCCTGTCCTTCATCGTTGCTAGCCATGTTTCCTACGATTAAATCTAATCAACTAATTCTAGACCTAATAAAATGAATAATGAAATAAAAAAGGCCAATGTTTTGGAGGAATGTTGATTCATTCCCATTGCGGCAAATCCCAGGCACTCGATATGTCCTAGTTTGTAGCACAAGTCATGCCGAAATTCACGGAAAATTTTGGCATGACCTTTGCTACAAACTGGATAAATAGAGCACCTAAAATTTGCCGGAATGGAAATGAATCAACATTCCGACAAAACATAGGCCACTCGGAATCATTCCCTGCAAACAATTTTCAAATATCCATCTTAGACACCGCAACACATGTCCAAATATACACGAGCAACCACATGTTCAAATATACTACCCTAGAATAATATTTCTGTCATAATTTGATATCTATCTAAATTCATATATATCAAAATAGCTACCTAGGGTTTATACCAAAACCTAGCTACCTAGGGTTCATACCAAAACCTAGGGTTCATACCTAAATTCACCTAAGTAAATTAACCTACTGCCCTCTTGCAAAGTATTCACCTACTGTACCACTACTACTCTTCTTAAACCTAGCTAGGGTTCTTAACTAAATTCACCTAGGTAAATTAACCTACAGAGGAGGGGTGGGGTCTTACAGAGAGGGTGCTCGGGGGAGATAATGGTGAGGAGGGCGTCGAGGGTGGCAGGGCCATGGAGGGAGGCAGGGCGGCTCCGTGACGGCAAGGGAGGCAGGGCCGTGGAGGGAGGCAGGACAGCAAGGAGGGGACAAGGGTGGATCCCAGGGGCGTCGAGGGCACATGGCTCCAGTGGCGGCGACAACACGCGGCTCCGATGGCAGCCCCGGTGACGGCGATGGAGGCAGTGGTGACGTGAGAGGAGGGGCGACGAGGGGAGAGGGACGCGAGAAGAATGAGGAATTGGGGAAGGAGGGATAACCGCGAAGGGGCAAGTCAAACTTAGCGGTAGCGCTTTTAAGGAAAACATGCTGCTACTATTTTCTTAGTAGTAGCGCTTGTCAAAATAGGGCGCTACTACTATACCTAGCCTGTTGGCAACGGTGTGGCAGTTATAGTAGTGGCGCTTTTTTCTGGGATGCGCTACTTCTATTTACATAGCAGTAGCGATGTTTGTCTCCCGCACTACTATTAGATAGTAGTAGCGCTCTCTTTTGACCAGCGCTACTGATAATCCTCTGTGTATAAGGTTTTCCCTAGTACTGCTACACAAACAATCAAACACTTGCACCCAACGCTATAAAGGGGTTGTCATTCCCTTCACGGTTACTTGCAAGGATTAGATCTAATAGAGATAGATATAAAATGTTACGACAAGTAAAACTAAATAAAATTAAATAAAATTGCATCAAGGTAATTTTGGAATTTTTGGTTTATAGATCTGAAAATATAATATGGAAAATAGACCCAAGGGCCATAGGTTTCACTGGAGGCTTATCTCTTGAAAGAAAATAGTACAGTGGGTGAACAAATTACTGTCGAGCAATTGATAGAAAAGCGCATAGTTAGGACGATATCCAAGGCAATGATTATGCATATATGCATCACATACGTATCAAGTAGACCGAAATGATTCTACAGTTACTACTATTACTCCACACATCGACCGATTCCTGCCTGCATGTAGAGTATTAAGTTCATGAAGAACAGAGTAATGCGTTAAGTAAGATGACATGATGTAGAGGCATAAACTCAAGCAATATGATGAAAACCTCATCTGTTTATCCTTGATGGCAACAATACAAATACGTGCCTCGCTACCCCTACTTTGTCACTGGGTGAGGACACCACAAGATTGAACCCAAAACTAAGCACTTCTCGCATGGCAAGAATTACCAATCTAGTTGGCCAAACCAGAACAGTAACTCGAAGAGACTTGCAAATATATGAAATCATTCATATAAGAATTCAGAGAAGATTCAAATAATATTAATAGATAATCTGATCATAAACCCACAATTCATCGGATCTTGACAAACACACCACAAAAGAGTACTACAGCGGATAGATCCCCATGAAGATCATGGAGAACATGGTATTGAAGAACATTAAGAGAGAAGAAGCCATCTAGCTACTAGCTATGGACCCCGAAGGTCTGAGATGGACTACTCACGCATCATCGGAAGGGCAATGGTGTCGATGTAGATTCCCTCTGTGATCGAATCCCCCTCCGATAGATTACCGGGAAAGGCCCCAAGATGGGATCTCATGGGAACAAAGGCTTGCGGCGGTGGAAAAGTATTATCGTAGCTCTCTTTGGTATTTGGGAAATATTTTTGAATTTATAGGTGGAGAATTAGGGTTGGAGGAGCTACGGGGGCCCACAAGCCAGGGGCGCCCCCCAGGGGCGCGCCTTGGTGGCTTGTGGGCCACCCCTAGGTCTTATGGCCTCTTCTCCAAGCCTCCTAGGTTCCTTCTGGTCCAAGAAAAATCATCGTAGAATTTTATTACTTTTGGAGTCTGTTTGATATTCCTTTTCTGCAATACTGAAAACAAGGAAAAAATAGAAACTGGCACTGGGCACTAGGTTAATAGGTTAGTCCCAAAAATAATATAAAATAGCATATTGATGCATATAAAACATCCATAACAAATAATATAATAGCATGGAACAATCAAAAATTGTAGATATGTTGGAGACGTATCAGCTTTTAGTCCGGATCCGTCCATAGCACCAGATGGCCGTGGACCAGCCCCTTCTGAACACACTTCTTGTGTGGACGCATTGGAGGTTAACTCCAAAAGCTCTGAGCAGATTGACCCGATCAAGCTCTAGACACTCAACAAGGCTCTAGATCAGATCTTATCAATGAAAATTACTGACGACCTAACCCCGATCCACGTTCAGAATGGTCTTAAGGCGGGTCAATAGGAATTTTTCATCCCACCCACCACCCACTTCGTAGCCAATGTCGAAGACTTAACCGATATGTTGGACTATGCCTCCGAGGAGGCAAAAGACATGGATGAAGAGGATTGCGCTCCCACCCCATCAACACCGGGCGATGGACTGCCACCTCCACCTACGACGTCTACACGATGGATACTCCAACCGATAACGACGAGCACACACCCGCAAACAATGGCGATAAATCGGGTGAGGCGTAGTCAAGGCGCCGGAAAGCGCGCAAAAGGTCAAAGGTAAAAAAGGGAAGGGAAGCTATTGCTAGCACCAGGGAAAGCGATACATCGGAGGACCTCGGCGATCTCGATATCCCCGAGTAGCCGCTAGAGGACCAGGAGAGGCCTGAGGACCAGCGCGACCCTGAGGATCCAAACGATTCCGAGGATGACAACTACCTCCCCCCTGTAGAGGAGGATGATAGCTCGAAAGCCAAAGACTTCACCATCCCTGAAAACCTTGAGGATCAAGAATAGTTTAGGCAATAGCGTATAGCCACTGCCTAAAGCCAGAAGGCAAAAGAACAACATCTTAAGGCCGAACAAGATACCCTCAATGATAAATGTACGAGGGTCCTATTAGCTGAGGAAGGATACTGTTGGAAATATGCCATAGAGGCAATAATAAAATGGTTATTATTATATTTCCTTGTTCATGATAATTGTTTATTATCCATGCTATAATTTTATTCACTGGAAACACATTGCATGTGTGGATACATAGACAACACTTTGTCCCTAGTATGCCTCTAGTAGACTAGCTCGTTGATCAAAGATGGTCAAGGTTTCCTAGCCATTGACATGAGATGTCATTTGATAACGGGATCACATCATTGGGGAGAATGATGTGATGGACAAGACCCAAACTATAAACATGGCATATGATCGTGTCAGTTTATTGCTATAGTTTTCTGCATGTCAAGTATCTGTTCCTACGACCATGAGATCATGCAACTCACTGACACTTGAGGAGTGCCTTGTGTGTATCAAACGTTGCAACGTAACTGGGTGACTATAAAGGTGCTCTACAGGTATATCTGAGAGTGTCTGTTGAGTGGGTATGGATCAAGACTGGGATTTGTTACTCCGTTTGACGGAGAGGTATCTTAGTGACCACTCGGTAATACAACATCACAACAAGCCTTGCAAGCAATGTGACTAAAGTGTTAGCCATGGGATCTTGTATTATAGAATGAGTAAAGAGACTTGTCGGTAACGATATTGAACTAGGTATAGAGGTGCCTACGATCGAATCTCGGGCAAGTAACATACCGAAGAACGAAGTGAACAACATACAGGATTAACTGAATCCTTGACATAGATGTTCAACCGATAAAGATCTTCGTAGAATATGTAGGAACCTATATGGACATCCAGTCCCACTTTGGTTATTGACCATAGAGGTGTCTCGGTCATGTCTACATAGTTGTCGAACCCGAAGGGTCTGCACACTTAAGGTTCGGTGACGTTTTGGTAGTATAGAGTTATGTATGATGGTGACCGAAGGTTGTTTGGAGTCCCGGATGAAATCCCATACATCATGTGGAGCTCTGGAATGGTCCGGAGGTAAATATTGATATATAGGAAGTCCTATTTTGGTCGCCGGAAAAGTTTCGGGCTCATCGGTAGTGTATCGGGAGTGCCGGGAGGGTACCGCGGGACCATCAGGAGGGGTATTTCGACCCAAGAGACTAAATGGGCTGTGGGAAGAGGTATACCAGCCCTTAGTGGGCTGGCCGAAGTCCCACAAGAGGCCCATGCGGCTGAGAGGAGAGACCCAAGGAGAAAAATGTGGAAGAGAAGGAGTCCTATTCTTACTAGGATTGGAGGAGGACTCCTCCTCCTCCCACTTCGGCCGAACCAAGGGTTGGACCCTTGGGGGCCAAGTCTCCTCCCTCCCTCCTCCTATATATACTAGAGGTATTGAGGGTTTTTGACAACAGAAATCAGCCACGTGCTACCCTCTCCTCTAGATCGTAGTTTCTCCTCTAGATCGTTTCAGCGGTGCTTAGGCAAAGCCCTATTGGAATAGTTCCACCACCATCGCTGCCATGTCGTCGCGCTATCGGAGAACTCATCTACCTCTCCGCTCCCTCTTGCTGGATCAAGAAGGAGGATATCGTCATCGAGATGTACGTGTGCTGAACGCGGAGGTGTTGTCCGTTTGGCGCTAGATCGAGACGGATCGTGGGATGCTCGGCGATTTGGATCACGAAGACGTTTGACTACATCAACCGCGTTTCTTAACGCTTCCCGCTTGGTAATCTACAATGGTATGTAGATCCACTCTCCCCCTCGTAGATGCTCATCACCATGGATAGATCTTACATGTGCATAGGAAATTTTTGTTTGCCGTGCAACGTTCCCCAACAGTGGCGTCATGAGCTAGGTCTATGTGTAGATGAGATCATGAGTAGAACACAAAGGAGTTTGTGGGTGTTGATGCTTAGATTGCTTCCTCCCTTGGTCGTGTTTTGGTTCAGCGGTATTGTGGGATGAAGCAGCCCAGACCAACCTTACTCGTACGCTTACGAGAGACTGGTTCCATCGACTGACGTGTAACTTCGTTGCAAAAAGATGGCTGGTGGGTGTCTGTTTCTCCTACTTCAGTTGGATAGGATTCGACAAAGGCGGTCCTTGAGAAGGTTGAAAAGCAATTTATCTATCACCGTTGTGGTTTTTGCGTAGGTGAGAATTTTTCTTGCTAGATACCCGTAGCAGCCACATAAAACTTTCAACAATAATTAGAGGACGTCTAACTTGTTTTTGTAGGGTATGTTGTGATGTGATATGGACAATTACATGATAAGATATATGCGATGTATGCGATGATCATGTATTGTATAGAATATCATGACTTGCATGTCGATGAGTACGGCAACCGGCAGGAGCCATAGGGTTGTTTTTAATTATTTTCGCCATTTTTGCTTTACTTTATCGCTATGAGTTAGCAATAGTTGTGGAAGTAACATTCGGCATGACAACCCCGATGGCAACACGTTGATGGACATCAAGATGATGGAGATCATGGTCTCATGCCGGTGACGATGGAGATCATGCCGGTGCTTTCAAGATGGAGATCAAAAACACAAGTACATGGCCATATCATGTCACTTATGATTTGCATGTGATGTTAATCCTTTTATGCACCTTGTTTTGCTGAGGACGACGGTAGAATTATAAGGTGATCCCTCACTTAAATTTCAAGTTAAATTGTGTTCTCCCTGAGTGTGCACCATTGCGAAAGTTCATCATGTCGCGACACCACGTGATGATCGGGTGTGATAGACCCTTCGTTCACATACAACTGGTGCAAGCCAGTGTTGCACGTGCGGAACACTCGGGTTAAACTTGACGATCCTAGCATGCACAAACATGGCCTCGGAACACAAGAGACCGGAAGGACGAACATGAGTCATATAGTAGATATGATCAACATGATGATGTTCACCATTGAAACCACCTCAACTCACGTGATGATCGGACTTGAGTTGGTTAATTTGGATCATGTATCACTCAGATGACACGAGGGATGTCAATTTGAGTGGGAGCTTTAATAATTTGATTAACTAAACTCATTATCTTGAACAATAGTCTTAATAACCTTTGCATATTTAAGTTGTAGATCAATGGCTTGCACTGTAGCACCCCTGAATTTTAATGCGTTCCTAGAGAAAGCTAAGTTGAAAGATGATGGAAATAATTTTGTGGACTAGGCCCGTAATCTGAGGGTTATCATCATGGCTTCCCAGAAGGCTTATGTCTTGATGCACCACTTGGTGATCCACCCGCTCTAGTGGAGTCTACAGACATTGTGAATGCCTGGCAGGCTCGTTTTGATGATTACTCAATGGTTGAAAGTGCAATGCTGTATGGCTTAGAACCGGGACTTCAAAGATGTTTTGAATGTCATGGAGCATATGATATGTTCCAGGAGTTGAAGTTTATCTTTCAGAAGAATGCCTGGATCGAGAGGTAAGAGACCTTCGATAAGTTCTATGCTTGCAAAATGGAGGAGAACGGGTCTGTCAGTGAACACATACTCAGAATGTCTGTGTATTCTACCCATCTGGACAAATTGGGGATGCCCCTTCCGGCTGAAGCGATCACTGACACAGTTCTTCAATCATTTCCACCTAGCTACAAGAGCTTCGTGTTGAACTATAACATGCACGGGATGAACAAGTCAATCGCTGAGCTGTTTGCGATGTTAAAAGTTGCTGAGTTTGAGATTCAGAAGGAGCATCAAGTGTTGTTGGTCAATAAAATCACTAGTTTCAAGAAGAATGGCAAGGGAAGAAGGGTAACTCTAAGAAGAGTGGCAAAGCAGTTGCCCCTCCCGTGAAGAAACCCAAGGCTAGACCCAAGCCACAAACTGAGTGCTTTCATTGCAAGGGAACTGGTCACTGGAAGAGGAACTGCCCCAAGTATCTGGCTGACAAGAAGGCAGCCAACACAAACAAGGTATATATGATATACATGTTATTCATGTGTACCTTACCCACTCTTGTTGTAGTGCGTGGGTATTTGATACCGGTTCGGTTGCTCACATTTGCAACTCAAAACAGGAACTACTGAATAGACGAAGGCTGGCAAAGGACGAAGTGACGATGCGCGTGGTAAATGGTTCCAAGGTTGATGTGATTGCCCTCAGCACACTCGCTCTTCGATTACCATCGGGATTATTGATGAACCTGAATAATTGTTATTTAGTGCTTGCGTTAAGCATGAACATTATATCTGGATCTTGTTTATTGCGAGACGGTTACTCATTTATATCAGAGAATAATGGTTGTTCTATTTATATGAGTAATATCTTTTATGGTCATGCACCCAATGTGAGGGGTTTACTCATATTGAATCTTGATAGTGATGATACACATGTTCATAACATCGATGCCAAAAGATGTAGAGTTGATAATGATAGTACCACTTTCTTGTGGCACTGCCGTCTAGGTCCTATTGGTGTAAACCGCGTGAAGAAGCTCTATGATGATGGAATTTTGGTGTCACTTGATTTTGAATCACTAGACACATGTGAACCATGCCTCATGGGCAAGATGACTAAAATGCCATTCTCTGGAACAATGGAACGGGCAAGTGACTTGTTGGAAATCATACATACTGATGTGTGCGGTCCGATGAGCATTGAGGCGCACGGTGGATATCATTATTTTCTCACCTGCACTGATGACTTAAGTTGATATGGGTATATTTAGTTAATGAAACACAAGTCCGAAACGTTTGAAAAGTTCAAGCAATTTCAGAGTGAAGTTGAGAATCGTCGTAACAAGAAGATTAAATTCCTACGATCTAATTGAGGAGTTGAATATCTGAGTTATGAGTTTGTTAGTCACTTAAGATAGTGTGGAATTGTTTCACAATTGACACCGCCTGGAACACCACAGCGTAATGGTGTGTCCGAACGTCGTAATCGAACCTTATTACATATGGTGCATTCTATGATGTCTCTTGCCGATTTGCCACTATCGATTTGGGGTTATGCATTAGAGACAGCTGCATTCACTTTAAATAGGGCACCATCAAAATCCATTAAGGTGACACCATCTAAACTATGGTTTGGCAAGAAGCCAAAGTTATCATTTATTAAAGTTTGGGGATGTGATGCTTATGTCAAAAAGCTTCAGCATGAAAAGCTGGAACCCAAAGTGGAGAAATGCGTCTTCATAGGATACCCAAAAGAGACTGTTGGGTATACCTTCTATCTCAGATTCGAAGGAAAAGTGTTTGTCGCTAAGAATGGAACATTTCTTGAGAAAGAGTTTCTTTCGAAAGAATTGAGTGTGGGGAAGATAGAACTTGATGAGGTTGTTGAACCACTAATTCAACCAGAGAGTAGTGCAGCATAGAAAGATGTTTCTGTGGAGCCTACGATAGTTGAAGTGGAAGTTAATGATGATGATCATGAAACTTCGGATCAAGTTACTATTGAACCTCGTAGGTTAACTATGGCTCGTGCTGCTCCTGAGTGGTACGACAACCCTGTCTTGGAGGTCATGTTGTTAGACAACGATGAACCGACAAACTATCGAGAAGCGATGATGGGCCCAGATTCCGAGAAATGGTTAGAGGCCATGAAATCCGAGATGGGATCCATGTATGAAAACAAAGTCTGGACTTTGGAAGTATTACCTGAAGGGCGAAAGTCCATTTAGAACAAATGGATCTTTAAGAGGAAGACGGATGCTGACAATAATGTCACCGTCTATAAAGCTTGACTTGTGGCAAAAGGTTTTTCATAAGTTCAAGGAGTTGACTACGATGAGACCTTCTCACCCGTAGCGATGCTTAAGTCCGTCAGAATCATGTTAGCAATAGCTGCATATTTCGACTATGAAATTTGGCAGATGGATGTCAAAACAACATTCCTTAACGGTTTCCTTAAGGAAGAGTTGTATATGATACAACTGGAAGGTTTTGTCGATCTAGAGAATGCTGACAAAGTTTGCAAACTCCAGCGATCCATTTATGGACTAGTGCAAGCATCTCAAAGTTGGAATCTGCGCTTTGATGAGGTGATCAAAGCGTTCGGGTTTATACAAGTTTACAGAGAAGCTTGTATTAACAAGAAAGTGAGTGGGAGCTCTATAGAGTTTCTAATATTATATGTGGATGACATATTGCTGATTGGAAACAATATAGAATTGTTGGAAAGCATGAAGGAATATTTGAACAAGAGTTTTTCAATGAAGGACCTAGGAGAAGCCGCTTTCATATTAGGCATTAAGATCTATAGAGATAGATCGAGATGCTTAATAGGGCTTTCACAGAGCCCATACCTTGATAAAGTTTTGAAGAAGTTCAAAATGGATCAGTTCAAGAAGGGGTTCTTGCCTGTGTTACAAGGTGTGAAGTTGAGTAAGACTCAATGCCCAGTGACTGCAGAAGATAGAGAAAATATGAGTGTCATCCCCTATGCTTCAGCCATAGGCTCTATCATGTATGCAATGCTGTGCACAAGACCAGATGTCAGCCTTGCCATAAGTATGGTCAGAAGGTTTCAAAGTGATCCTGGAATGGAGCACTGGGCAGCGGTCAAGAATATCCTTAAGTACCTAAAGAGGACTAAGGAAATGTTTCTCGTTTATGAAGGTGATGAAGAGCTCGTCATAAAGGGTTACG
This sequence comes from Hordeum marinum, assembly GCA_022496015.1. NCBI lineage: Eukaryota > Viridiplantae > Streptophyta > Magnoliopsida > Poales > Poaceae > Hordeum > Hordeum marinum. The sequence continues at coordinate 306,498,729 of CM039672.1, read as the reverse complement.
TCGATGCAAGCTTTGACACTGATCCAGATGACTCTAAGTCACAAACCGGATACATATTTATTCTCAATGGGGGAGCGGTAAGCTGGTGCAGTTCCAAGCAAAGCGTGGTAGACGATTCTACGTGCGAAGCAGAGTACATCGTAGCCTCGGAGGCAGCAAAGGAAGGTGTCTGGATGAATCAGTTGATGACAGATCTTGGAGCAGTGCCCAGTGCACTGAATCCAATGAACATGTTATGTGACAACAATGGTGCCATTTCTCTGGCCAAGGAACCAAGGTTTCACAAGAGGACCAGACACATAAAGCGACGCTTCAACTCCATCCGTGATTACATCGAGGAGAAGGACATAAATATTTGCAAAGTGCACACGGATCTGAATGTTGCAGACCCATTGACTAGACCTCTTCCAAGGGCTAAACATGATTAACACCAGAACTGTATGGGTGTTCGATTCATTACAATGTAAATCGCATAGTGATGTGAGCTAGATTATTGACTCTAGTGCAAGTGGGAGACTGTTGGAAATATGCCCTAGAGGCAATAATAAAATGGTTATTATTATATTTCCTTGTTCCTGATAATTGTTTATTATCCATGCTATAATTGTATTGACTGGAAACACATTGCATGTGTGGATACATGGGCAACACTTTGTCCCTAGTATGCCTCTAGTAGACTAGCTCGTTGATCGAAATTGGTCAAGGTTTCCTAGCCATTGACATGAGATGTCATTTGATAATGGGATCACACTATTGGGAGAATGATGTGATGGACAAGACCCAAACTATAAACATAGCATATGATCGTGTCAGTTTATTGCTATAGTTTCTTTGCATGTCAAGTATCTGTTTGTATGACCATGAGATCATGCAACTACCTTACACTAGAGGAGTGCCTTGTGTGTATCAAACATCACAACGTAACTGGGTCACTAACAAGGTGCTCTACGGGTATCTCCGAGAGTGTCTATTGAGTGGGTATGGATCAAGACTGGGATTTTTTACTCCGTGTGACGGAGAGGTATCTCAGGCCCCACTCGGTAATACAACATCACGACAAGCCTTGCAAGCAATGTGAAAAAAGTGTTAGCCACGACATCTTGTATTACGGAATGAGTAAAGAGACTTGCTAGTAACGAGATTGAACTAGGTATAGATATACCGACGATCGAATCTTGGGCAAGTAACATACCGAAGAAAAAAGGGAACAACATACGGGATTAACTGAATCCTTGACATAGAGGTTTAACTGAAAAACATCTTCGTAGAATATGTAGTAAGCAATATGGGCATCCAGGTCCTGCTATTGGTTATTGGCCGTAGACGTGTCTCGGTCATGTCTACATAGTTCTCGAACCCGTAGGGTCTGCACACTAAAGGTTCGGTGACGTTCCGGTAGTATTGAGTTATGTACGGTGGTGACCGAAGGTTATCCAGAGTCCCAGATGAGATCTTGTACGTCACGAGGAGCTCCGGAATTGTCCGGAGGTAAAGATTGATATATAGGAAGTCCTTTTTTGGTCGCCGGAAAAGTTTCGGGCTCATCAGTAGTGTACCGGGAGTGCCGGGAGGGTACCGGGAGGGGTATTTCGACCCAAGAGACTACATGGGCTGTGGAAGAAGGTATACCAGCCCTTAGTGGGCTGGCCGAAGTCCCACAAGAGGCCCATGCGTCTGGGAGGAGAGACCCAAGGAGAAAAAGGTGGAAAAGAGTTTCCAAGTGGGAGAGAAGGAGTCCTAATCCTACTAGGATTGGAGGAGGACTCCTCCTCCCACTTCGTCCGAACCAAGGGTTGGCCCCTTCTGGGAAAAGTCTCCTCCCTCCCTCCTCCTATATATACTAGAGGTATTGAGGGTTTTTGACAACAGAAATCAGCCACGTGCTACCCTCTCCTCTAGATCGTAGTTTCTCATCTAGATCGTTTCAACGGTGCTTAGGCGAAGCCCTATTGGAATAGTTCCACCACCATCGCCGCGACGTCGTCGCGCTGCCAGAGAACTCATCTACCTCTCCGCTCCCTCTTGCTGGATCAAGAAGGCGGAGATCGTCATCGAGATGTACATGTGCTGAATGCGGAGGTGCCGTCCGTTCAACGCTAGATCGGGACGGATCGTGATGGGATCACGGGACGCTCGATGATTTGGATTGCCAAGACGTTCGACTACATCAACCGCGTTTCTTAACGCTTCTCGCTTAGCGATCTACAAGGGTATGTAGATCCACTCTCCCCCTTGCAGATGCTCATCACCATGGATAGATCCTGCGTGTGCGTAGGAAATTTTTTGTTTCCCATGCAACATTCCCCAACATGATTAACTAAACTCATTATCATGAACATAGTCAAAATGTCTTTGCAAATTATGTTGTAGATTACTAGCTCGCGTTGTAGCTCCCTTGAATTTTTATATGTTCCTAGAGAAATAGAGTTAAAAGATGATGGTAGCAATAATGCGGACTGGGTCCGTGATCTGAGGATTGTCCTCATTGTTGCACAGAAGGCTTATGTCCTTAATGCACCGTTCGGTGCGCCACCCTCTCAAACGGCAACTGTGGATGTTGTGAACATCTAACAGTCACGTTCTGATGACTACTTGATAGTTCAGTGCGTCTTGCATAACGGCTTGGAATTCAAGCTCCAAAATACATTTTGAACGTCGCAGAGCATATGTCATGTTCCAAGAGCTAAAATTGGATTTCAGGATTGTGCCCGTGTTGAGAGGTATAGGACCTCCAACAAGATTGTTTGCCTCCAAGATTAAGGAGAATAGCTCAATCGGTGAGCATGTGCTCAAATTGTCTGGGTAATACACTCACTTGAATCGAGTGGGAGTTGATCTTCCAAATAAGATAGTGATTGATATAGTTCTCCAAGTCACTGTCACTAAGCTACTAGAGCTTCGTGATGAACTATAAAATGCCAGGGATGGAAATAATGATCCCTGAGCTATTCGAGATGTTTGACACCGCGAAGTAAGAAATCAAGAAGGAGCATCAAGTGTTGATGGTTAGTGAAACCACTAGTTTCGAGGAGGGCAAGGGCTAGGAGGGAAACATCATGGATGGCAAGTCAGTTGCTACTCCAGTGAAGAAACCCAAGGTTGAACCCAAACCCTAGACTAAGTGCTTATATTATGAGGAGAACGGTCAGTGAAGCGGAACAACCCTAGATACTTGGTAGAAAAGAAGGCTAGCAACGTCGACAGAAGTATATTTGATATACGTGTTATTGATATGTACCTTGCTAGTACTCCTAGTAGCAGCTGGGTATTTGATACCACTTTGGTTGCTAAATGTTAGTAACTCAGAATAAAAGCTAGGGAATAAAAAAAGTCTAGCTAAGGGTGAGGTGACGATGAGTGTTGGAAGTGTTTGCAAGGCTTATGTGATCACCATCGGACGCTCTCTCTACCTTTGGGATTAGTGATGAACCTAAATAAATGTTATTTGGTGTTTGTGTTGAGCGTGAACATGATTAGATCATGTTCATTGCAATACGTTATTCATTTAAGTTAGAGAATAATGTTTATTCTGTTTACATGAATAATACCTTCAATGGTCATGCATCCAATGAGAATGGTTTATTGAGTCTTGATTGTAATGATACACATGTTCATAATATTGATGCCAAAAGATACAAAGTTAATAATGATAGTACCACATACTTGTGGCACTCCCGCTAAATGTCATATTGGTGTAAAAGTGTAATGACCCGAACCTAATAAGATTTGATTTCTCTGTGCTTACTGTGCTAGTCCTTGGATCAATAGCTAGCACACACAGTACAAAATGAAATACCAAGAATAATCCACATGTCATAAGTATTACATTGCAGATCCAGAGTATAAGTTATTACACAGTGCTTAGCTCGAAGGTTAACTCAAAATAAAACACAACAAAAATCATAAAAGATAACTGTGGAGTCCCAACAACACCACTGGCAAAGCTGAGTGTAGTCAACGTAACCCTATGCGCATCACTCACACGTCGTATAAAATCCTGCAACATAAAATGTTGCATCCACAAAGGGTTAATGCTTTGAATGTATTGGCAAATCACACCAAAAATTTTATAACAGACCTACCATATATATATGCAAGGATATGACAAAGGAAAGGCTTATGGTTTGTTTTGCAGAAAGCTGATTTTATCTTACTTCTTCCTACTAATCAAGTATTTAATATATACTACACTTTAGTTCATTAATTGTTAAACTAGACCGCCTCCAATATAACCCGCCTATGAGAGCCTCCGAGGATCATAGGTATAACTAAACCCACTTCATATTTAATTAATTTGAGATGATAAGATCTTCCAGCGGTTTCAAGTCTAGCTGCTCAAAATTGTCCATAACCGGGGACACGACTAATCATGATTAGTTTTTACACTCTGTAGAGGTTAGTACGCTTTACCCACTAGACCCTACCCAAAGATTGAGACGAAGTCTTTCAAAAAAAGTCACCTAGTCCCAAAGGAGGCCCGTACCAACTATCCCGCTACATCTGCTGTCACATCCGGGTAAGGTTTCCACAACTGATCAACTAAGCCAGAGCCCATATTAGCCACTGGTCGCACATGGAAGCTACTTGATATGAAACATGTCCAACCTTTTTAAACCTGGGCGGCATTCCCCACCATTCTTGAGTCATGTAGAGCCTCCCGGAGGATACATACTTGTCGACTGGTCCCGACATACCAATCCACCCAAATGATTCATTAATTCAATATTAATATCGCAGAGCCTCCCGAAGGATACAATAAAATACATGTTGTTATATTAATCATTACTTAACTTCACTCACAACTTCCATGTGACACACAAAACCCAATCCACATCTACCATAGCAAGGCTAAGCAATAATTGCAATATAACGGTACCCAATATGGCGACAAGGATTATCAGGGGCATACTAAGCGTATGGCTATCCTAACTGGGTTTAAATATCATAACAACATAAAAATTCCTACACATGCAATATAGTAGTGTGACATAGAACTACATGCATAGAAAATAATATGATGAAGGATGATCAAAGGTGTAACTTACCTTATTCCTGGTTCTCAAACTCGCACTCTTGACAATAGTTTTCCTCGCACTCCGGACAATCTACACATTTCAAACAACACAACAAATCAATCATCACACTCAAATAACACCAAATAAAACAAAAAGCAAAAAAAAAATTAAAACCCAAACAAGAGTAGAACATCAGTAGGTGTAAATCAGCTGCAACCTAATAGGATCATAATGAAAAAAGAATCACTTGAATTGGATCAACGGTTTGAAAGATGTGGCCTCCGAAAGGTTCAAATTAAATTTGAATGAATTCAAATTTGAAAATTGAAAACATGTGAAACAGTGGGCCTATAATATTCTACTGGTCGTTGTGAACTCACAGGAAAAATAATTACTTAAATTAGGCACACAGAATAAAAGTTGGAGCTAGTTGAAAATTGGATTAAATTCTGTCCAAAATAAACAGAACAACTTGAGCTGCTGATGTTACTGTAGCGGGTGGCCACGTGTCAAACTAGGATAGGCCGGGGGAAATAGCGTGTGCATGATCAACGCGAGCAGGGGAAAACGGCGGCGGTCTCGGACGTGGGCGGCGCTCCTCCGGTGGTTCCCCGGCGAGGGAGAGGTGGCGGTCGGGTGCGGTGTGGAACAACGGTGACGATGGTTGTGCTACGAGCGACAAGGGCTTCCTCTGCGGGTGGCGGCGGCGATATGCACTCCGGCATCGGCGGTGATCTTCTGGTCAGGGTCCGTGTGCTCGCTGTGGTGTGCTCCTGAGAAGGTTAAGGCGTCTGTGTGGAAGGTAACACCGTCGTGAAGATCACACAGAAGAAGAGAGGCGCTGGGGACCTCCGGTAGCGTCGAATTCGACGGCGGTCGAGCTTATGCTCCGGCGAGATCTGGGCGGCGCTCTAGGGCACGATATATAGCGAACTTACGAAAAATCGACAGAGAAGGACTCAGGGAATATTTTGTAGCGTGGATTCCGTGCGGTGGGGCCAAGTTCGATGCCGAATCGGCGAGGATTTGGATCGGGAACAGCTGAGCTCTTGTGCGCGTGCGGGAGTCCGTCCAGAGGAAGGAGATGGTGCCTGGGACCCGCCCGTCAGTGGCACAAGGAGAAGAAAGGAAAAAAAGAGGAAGGAGGGGATCTGCGGGTGCGCGTGGGCCGTGCTTGCGCAGAAATGGGCCAGCATACCAACTGCACTGCTTTGCTGCTGATCAAGTAGGTGGGCGCGGGATAGGAATGGTCTTCGCTGAGAGTCCAGACGAATATTGTTTCCTGGCTAATAAAAATATTGTGCGGGAAGGTTATTTCGTTACAAATAAAATAGCATAGTACTTCCTAAAGTACCAAAACATACAGTAAAATATTATAGCAGTTTTATCAGACAATGAACATTTTTCCCAAGTCAAATAAAAGTATGCAAAATATTTTTATGCAATAGGTGCCAATTAAAGCCACTAAAACCAACTATAAAAATAAATCTGAGTTTGTAAAATCTCAAAATAAATACTGTGAACTCAGGATAATATTCTTAGCATTTTCCAACTATACATAATAGGGGAGAAGTCATATTATCTCCACTCCAATTTTTTTGCCTTGAGTTGGAAAACACTTTGAATATATTCAAAAATTCAAATATATTGTGATGATAGTCCTTGCAATGACATGTGGATTATATGAACTTGAGGAGATTATGTTGGACACCATCGATGGTGGATTTGTAGCAGTAATTGATCATATAATAGTGGATGATATTCGTGGATCGATTAATTTGGATTCATAGGAAGTAAACAAGATCTTGGATTAGTTTATTACGTGTTTCCTTAGTATAGTAATGAAGTACCTTAGTCCTTGGATAGTTCAGAAGGACAATTGGATTGGTAGTGTCATAATCAAGCTTAGCGGCTTGTAAATTATCCCGAGGATTTTTATATAGGGATGTATGTGAGTTGGCTATAGTATACCTACGAGATTTTCCGTATAGCCCTTCTCCCAAAACCCTTGGAGATATGAGTAGCATATGTAGTATTGGAGTTTATTTGTATGAGGTGATATCTTCGAGGATATAGGGTGATTTTGTTTGGAGTAATAGGTAGTAATGTTGGCATCTAATAGTTGTGCTCAGGACAAGGTGTTAGACGTTCGCTCGCATCCTTAGCTCTTTGAAAGCCCGAAGCTTTACTGGACCAGGACGCGATCAGATTATGACCATTGGCCTTGGACTATAAGTCCTTAGACTATGGTCGATACTCCACCTCGACCACCACCAATCTTGTTCCTAAGGAAGGTGGCCACGTAGACCTCTATTAAGTTGGACCACAAACACTTGACACTAGTGACCATCCGGGACGAATGCCGCTCCTCTAGCATACCCCATGAGCAGGTGTTTATGTGGTACTTCGGGAAATAGGTTGTTGTCCTTCAGGATGACATACTTATTTACCCAATGAGAAGAGGTACACCTTAGTCCTGTTTGGACCAGCCCAGGAGCACCAGTTACCATGACTCTCGAGTATAAGGTTTGACCTTCAAGGAGTTGGACTCCTCGGAGCACCCTCCCTACAGAAGAAGACTTTCTGTCCCAAGCAAGATGAGGAACCACTACGATTGCGAAGCCACAACAACGAAAAAGAAGCAAAGGAAGTCAACCTCCACTCCTCTACCGGATACCTCAACTAGACTATATCCAGAAGCATCTACGTTCAAGACCGATGAAGCCCTTGGACATCAAGAGGATTAGAGATCCCCTCGCTTTAAATGGTCACCTATCAGATCCTGACCAGGATGGAATTGAGAAGTTGATGGCACCCCCTTACTCCACCACGTTGATGGTGTACGTTGAGCATGACGTCCCTGCTCCCTTCCGATGCTTGGAATGGAATGGAACGACTGTCCGGACCTCATTGCTAGCCCTTTTGGTTCAGTCAAGGACATGAACCTGACTCGATCATGGTAAACCACCTGTCAAAGGTAGTTCACCCCACTTGACAAGCGCCAGACCTTGGGGATTAGATACCTGATCTACACTCTGAATAGTCAGCTTATTTAGAACCCCTCGAAACATTCCAGATGGTGGAACCCGTTCCTGACACCAAGTCTCTAAGCTCAGCCTTAGGAGCGAGACCCAACACAGACTTTGCCACGGAGAGACAAGTAGACCAAACACTCAAGGACCCTCAAAAAACGTGCGTCCACGATGATGAAGAAAAACGACGAAAGAAGAATGAAGAATCTACCTGGGAAGCTTACTCAAGCAAAAGATATCGACGAGAAGCCCAAGATGACGCACCTCAACACTCTCAAGGATGAAGAGCACCTACGACTTAAGACCTCCTACATTAAGGAAGATAAGGACTTCCCCGTCAACAAGAAGCTACACCTAGACTCGACCCTTTTATTCTAACGCGAGACATCCAGATGTCACTAACCAACGCAAGCAATCCCAGGACCAACACACAGACACACTACTGACCAAGTATTCCGACTTTGGGATACACACGCAAGCCAGGCCCTTGCCAAACCCTGTTCACCCTCAGGTGTAGCCAACAATGCACTCAAAGGCCTGTCATCAGACACTTCAAGATCCAGAAGGACAACCATACTAGAGCAGAAGCAACATGGAACAAGAAGACTACCTCACCTCTGAATTTCCACATCTCTCTTACGCCTAGCTTAGGAATCTTAGGGACGAGATTCTTGTAAGGGGGTAGGTCTGTCACACCCTGTGATTTGCCTCATGACTAAGATATCATGACTCAAAAATCAGGGTCAATTAAAACTTTTGTGTGCTTGTTGTGCTTGACTTGATTATTGATTGTCTGATTGCTTGCTAGTGCTCTATATTCATAAAATCCCTCCTCCTCTCAAAACTCTTTTCCTTGATCCCCACTCTTGTCCAATGATCATGCCATGAGAATATGATTTAATTATATTTTTACAAAATATTATTTTGGCCAAAAAGGTTTTATTCAAATTAGGTTTGCAAAACCCCCTGATTTGAGACTTGCACTTCAAGTCCCCAAATTAGGTCGATCCATCTTTCCCAAATGCTTTATTTGGAACCCACTATATGTATGACTTCCCAAAACCACAAAATATTATTTTAAAAGATTATTTTCATATTTTATTTAAAGGCTTTTTCTTAAGGCCAGAAATGGTCTTTTATAGGGAAAAATCATTTAAAGGCTTAAAAAATATTTGAGAAAATTTAGAGAAACTCAATGGACATATATTTCCCATATATATGAGTTTCAACACAAGGGCATGAACAGATCATAGGCAAATACCCTCAAAACCCTTTCTGTTCAAATCAAGCTTTGGAAATATTTCTATAAGAAATATTCTCAATAAACTCCAGGAAAATTCTAGCAAGTCAACACTATCATAGGTGATAATATTGCAAAGTTTCATCTCAATCAAAGTTGATTTGGTTCATCAAACCATCCCAAAACCATTCCTGTCTAGAATCAAATTTGAGCAACTTTACATTGTAAAGTGTTTCCCCTTGGCGTCAAACTTTGTGGGCATGCTCTAATGACAAAATAGTGATGATACACTAAGTGGTGCATCAAGGGTAAAAGCCTGGCATTAATGGATCTCCAGAAATCTGATTTTGCTAATTTCTAGGATTTATCAAATCTACATTATCAACTTTATTTATTTGATCTGAAAACTTGTGATCAGGACCAAATGGACTTACCATTTACCCCTGGTAAATCTCAAGGTCATAGGATTCCCCTGCCTAGCCCAATCACAACACAAACACCTTCAGCCATAAACTTGTGGACAAGCTATGTGGGCCCAAAAAAATTCCTCTTGCCTCCAACTTTTTACCACAACATATTCTAACCTCATTTTACCTCCAGTAATTTTGCCTTGGCCTCTAGTCAATTATTTGGGGGGTAACTCTCTCTTATTCCCTCTCTTTTTATCATGGCAAGGCCTCTTCTTTCCCCTCTCCTATTATTCAGTTCCTAAAAATGCCCCAAACCTTTCCAAAGCATCCTATGCATCAAACCAAACCCATATATGGCATGCTCATGTGGAAAATATGAGCAAACCATCTGAATCTAGTCTATGGCAGTAAGTGTAGCTTTGTACTACAAGTACCTTGCCCTCTCATCTCCATGATCTGAAAATGGGTGTGCATGTACTCCCTCCACAGCGAGGGCTATTAGATAAGGTTTTATCCCTAGTTCCCTTCAGTAACTCCCAGTAGATCAGCCCCAAGTTTGCTGCTTCAAACTTACCCTCTGTGGTAAACACCTCTAACCAGCTCCATTTACAATGAGATTTTACCACTACTCTACTGCATGCATGCGTCACCACCTAGACAACTTTGGCCGACCAAAAAGATGCCATGGACAAGGGATAGTGTGGTGACCACGCAGCCATCATGCAAAACCACCACTCTGCCGCTTGTCCTCGTCCTGTAGCTCGCAGCAAGCTTCGGCAGGGCATCTTCTCTCACCAATAGCCTCCCTTCGACCTCCCACGCCCCTCCCTGACACTCAAAAACCTCCAAGGCACCTCTGTCGAGCATGCTCGCCGCGCCCGAAGCACATCCGAGGCCACCCGAGCTTCCCCTTAGTTGCCCTCCTCCATTTAGCTCTTCCCGTGCCCCCACTTGTCCCCTCTAGATCCACTCTCCCCTCCCTGGACCCCTCGTGCCTCCCACAACTCTTCCCCCTTGTGCCCTCTCCCTTCGCCATGGCTGACATTACCGCCGCTCGTCTCTGCTCAGGCCTGAGCCACTCAGGCCCCCTTGCCTCAACCACATTCGCCAGGAGGACACCCTTAATGAGAGCAGCTATCCAAGAGCCATCCTACCTGTTCCCGTAGCCGTGGCAGGCTCCCTAGCGACAACCGCCACCGCCGTCTGCTTCACCCGACGGGCCGCTCGCTCCCGGCCGTCCCCGCGAGCGGCGAGGCCTCCCCCGTGCGTGGAAGGGAGCGGGGCATCCCCCCCGGCCGTTGGCTCGACATTCGTTGCAGCTGGGCAGCTAGGACTGCCCGACCAGAGCCCCTTCTGCCTCCTGTCAGGTGGTAGAAGAAGAAGGCGCGAGGCCCACCTGTAAGTGACCGGCGGGCTATGAGTGGAGACGGGATGCCCATGAGGCCGCCTTCTCCCGGGGAAGGTGCCTTTCAATGGTGCGCCTTCGACGTGGCCCTCCCTCCAACCCGGCTAAGCCACTGGGCCGGCCCTAATAGCTATCTTGCGCCCTGTGCGCACTATAGCGCACTAGGTATACCCCTTTTTCCAATTTCTGTTTTTCCAGAAATTGTAAAATAGATATTAAATTCATCTTAACTCCAAATCTGGCAATTCAAAATCCTCGAGGTTCCTAAAATCTTCCTCTATCCAAAAATATATCCTACATATTTTTCCCACAAACCTCTCTCTACTATTCAAATTTAAATCCAAGTTTGAGTGATGCCCCACTTGCAAGATTCCTAGAACATCCAAATCAACTCCAAATGGAGTGATTCCAATTTATAGGTGCTCTAAATATCATGCCTTATTTATCAGGCCTTGGTTAACATTTTCACCATGCATTAATTCTGCTGGATCAAATAAATAGCCCCATATTTCATTATTACCATCTTAGGAAATTCGTAGGAAAATCCTCACAACTCCAAATCCAGTGAAACCACTTTCCACATGTTTCTAAAATAATGCCCTATTTGTTGGGTCTATCAACTCATTTTTATGAAAATAATTTCTGTTGACATCTTATAGGATCATCATTTCTGGCATACCCGCCATTCAAAACACCCCCTTGACCCACATCCTCCGAAACCTACTCGGTTATTTTTCTTGTGACCAGAGGTGTCCAGGAAAAATAAAACTCCTAATTATAGAGCACTTTTATTATCTGCTTGATGTGTTGCTCATTACGGTTCTTTTCGGCCATAGTTGACAAACTAGACGGAGTGCTCGGAGTGGACGAGAAGCGTGTGAAGACCTCGAAGACATTGCTAAGCCAGGCAAGCAGCCCTTTGACCATGACTATGAACCCTTTTATTGCATGGAATATAACACTTAATTTTGTCGTATTGATCATGATGATGTGGTGTGCACTTTAGTGGGATGCTTCCGACACTTTGCCGTTGACACTTGCATCGTGCATGACCCTACCACGTTATGAGGGTTATGTGGGTGGGTGTAGATAGGATGCTACTAGATGCTACGCAAGTGGGATTGGGATTATGCATGGTGATGGGAACACAAATGATTTCAAAGACTTCTCGAAAACCCCGTCGTGTGCTACTAATGCCCGAGGGAGATGATGATGAATTGGGTGAGCACTTGAGAAAGAAGTGGTGTATCGGAGCAAGTGAGTATGTGTGTTTTGGAAAACGGATTAGATTTAAGGTCTACAGACCGTCACAACCTTACATGCGCAACCACTCTACCCCTATATGGGAAGGGACTTTGTTGATTACCTTGGTGGGTACTGGCAAGGAGCCCGCATTACTTGTGGCAGGAGTGGTGTGGTCACTCTTGATACGAGGTCATACCGGAATGGACGATCATGCGTTGTCTTTACAGGCACCGGGCACACTGTTGGTCCACTCATGGATGGTACAATCTAGAGCGAGGCTCGTATGATGTACATCGTGAGGGCTGGGTACCAATCGAGTGGACTCTTTGTTCAGTATCGCTAGGGGAAAGGCATTGTTCGGGTGCTTACCTCGGGTATGTAATATACCGCGAGTCGTGGATGACACAGAAGTTCCCCAAATCTTGTGGGTAAAGTGTGCAACCTCTGCAGAGTGTAAAACTATTCGAATAGCCGCGTCCGCGGTCATGGACAGTTGGAGGTCCTTCTTAAACTATGTCCAGATGTTTTTGCAAACTTGGTGTGTGTGGTGACAAGGATGATACTTCAGCTGAGTCGGATGACTCGGCATGATGATTGAACACGAAATGTTCAACCCCTGCTCATGATGATGACAGTGACATGTTCTTATGAACACCTGTCCATGGTTGATGCATGCTTACTTAAGTTACTTGATCATGTCATTGCACTCAAAACTAGCTTTCTGCAAAAACTTACTTATTTGAGCTATATCATGCATTGTTATTGCCTTGTTACAAACATGGGTTGCTTGCGAGTACATTAAAAGTACTCATTGGCTTGCCACTGGTTATTTTATTGGCCAGGCATGAAAGATCAGGTTATGATGAAGATTACCTCGGTGACGGTCATGCGAGCTAGGACACTTCCCAGTCAGAATGCCTGTAGGGTTCAGGCAGATGGCATGGGTTCACGCTGCCATTGAAGATTTCCGCTGCAATCATATGAAGACTTGGCCATGAAGGCCATATTTGAGTAAACCGATATGTAATGGATGTAAGACTCTTGTTATTTAGTTTCTGTGTGTTCAGTGAGCATTGATCTCTGGGATCACTGTGCATGTACATTCGGTGATCACGACTTATGAGTCGGGGTCCCCACACTTGACATATAAGTTCGACCAATAAAGATCTTCGTAGAGTATGTGGGAACCCACATGGGCATCCAGATCCTGCAATATGGGCATCTAGGTCCCGCAATATGGGCATCTAGGTCTCACTATTGGTTATTGACTGTAGAGGTGTCTCAGTCATGTCTACATAGTTCTCGAACCCGCAGGGTCTGCACACTTAAGGTTCGGTGACGTTGAAGGGGTTTATACCCCTAGGTAGGCCAAAGCAATGGGGTCTTCCCCCTTTTTGCTTCGAAGAAAAACTATGCGGCCGGCTGGCCGTGGCCGGCTGGAGGACGTTCAGCACAAGCTAGTGCCGGCTGGCGCCCCGGCCGTCTGATCAAGGAGCCGGTTGGGCCCTCGGCCGGCTGGGCGCGGCCGGCTGCTCATGGGCCGGCTCTTCTGTTGACATCGGGATGGACATGCCCCGTCCTGTCTCTTTGCGCGCATGTACGACGACACAACATGACTGGCACGACGGGCGACCCTATGGCTACAGTGGCCGCTTACGCACTGTAGCGAGTGGCTACAGTCCAACCGTCCTGGCCGCTAACCTCGGTGAGCGCGACTAGGCGAGGGAACAGTGCCGACATGCCCTCGCCCCTTGATTACCTGCCCCGGCGTGGCTACAGTGCCGCCGGCCATACTGGAGACTTCAGTCGGCTGGCGCTAGACGACGCCCCCCGGGCGGCCCGTGCCGCGGCAGGTGGGCGAGGACCAATCACAGAGCCGGCTGGCAGGCCCCAAAGAGAGATGGGACCGCTCGGCTGGCGGGCCCCACCCACGACAAGACGGCGCGAGCGGTGGGACCCTCTAACCAGTCGGAGAGACTGCCAGCCGCCCCCCACCATTGTAGTTATGACATATTGTAAGGGCCCGGGGGTTGGCCTATAAAACCCCCCAAGCCCCCCATGTAATGGGGACGGACGAATGGTCTCACACACGCACCCACAGAACTCTGATCCCCTCCTCTAGTAGCAGAGGAAGACAAGCCGACTGCTCCTTCTTCCTCCTCTAGACACAACTCCAGGAGCATCCTTGTACACATACCCATCCATCCAACTAGACCAAGCAGGACTAGGGGTGTTACCTCCCACGGAGGGCCCTGAACCTGGGTACATCATGCGTCATCACCGCTTGTGCCCAATCTCGCACCTGGAGCCCGTCGGCATCCTTAGGCCCCAACCACTCACGATAAGCCACCCCATGGCATCTATCGTGAGAAAACGATGATAGTTGGCGCCCACTGTCACGCCCAAGATGCGGTCCTATCCTTATTTTTGGCACGAGGGCCTCGACGGGGATAGAAGCGCATCTCGATGCGTTCGCAAGAATGGATATCATTACAAGTACATGTACAGAAGAGATGAGTATATGGAATTGGCTTACACTCACCACAAGCTACATCAGAGTCACATCAATACAATATCATACTCAACATCATACAAAAGAGCAGGGTCCGACTACGGACGAAATCAAATGATAAAATGACACCCACCCTTGCTATCCCAGGCTGCCGCCTGGAACCCATCCAAGATTGATGAAGACGAAGAAGAAGAACTCCAAATCAAATCAAGCAACGCGCTCACGTCAATTCATCACATTACCTGAACCTGCACTGTTGTTGTAGTAATCTGTGAGCCACAGGGACTTAGCAATCTCATTTCCAGGGGTATCAAGACTATTAAAGCTTAATGGGTAAGGTAAGGTTAAGTGGTGGGGCTGCAGCAAGCGACTAAGCATTTATATGAGTGCTAAATTATGAGTACAGAAAGTAAAGTATGGTGGTCTACGCATAACGGACATGAACTAGTAATGATCACTAACTGATCCTGAACACCTACTTACGTCAAACATAACCCCACCGTGTTCTCTTCTGGATAAGAACTCACGAGAAGAGACAATCATGGTTACGCACACAGTTGGTGTATTTTATTAGAGTTTACTTCAAGTTTGCTATGACCGGGTGTTAAACAAATTATCCAAGTTTGCCACATAACCGCGGGCACGGCTTCTCGAAAAGATTTAACCCTGCAGGGGTGCTCCAACTCATCCATCACAAATTAACCACACTCAGCGGGAATAACCTCAACCATGGATCTCGTGATCTTCCTAGGCCACTCCAAAGGAAATCCAACACCTCGAGATAACCCGAAGAAAATCAGAGTTCCTCACTCAAGACGCTCGAGAAAGGTAAAACAAATCCAGCAAGGCCGCCCAGCGTGTTGACAACCCGATAGGAGCCGCGTATCTCGTTCTCAGGACACGACCAAATGAGCGCAGCGTACAGTGGCCTGATAGAAATCTCCCGAGTTTCCCCGGGTTGGCCCCGCACACGACTCTAGTTTGGACCAACACTCATGAGGAGCACTGGCCCGGGGTTGATTAAATTATCCATGGGGTGATCATGCCCTATGCAATTTTTTTAGTTATTAGGCAAATGTAGTACCAATGTTGGGCCTTGCCAGACAAGTTTTAATCCAACCCGAAAATCAAGGGGGTCCCCATAACAACCCCGAGCATGTTAGGAGCGCTCATTTATGGAACATAACACCGGTTCACAAGTATCTAAGGGCGGCAAGAATGGAACAAAACACCAAGCAAAAGGCCAAGCCTTCCACCCTTTACCAAGTGTATATGTGCATTAATTTAAATAGCAGCAATATTGTGATATAACAAAAGAAAGTCCATGTTGGCACATGGAAGCAAATGCACCTGCAACTAGCAACGCTATAAGAAGGGGCTGAGCAAGCGGTAACATAGCCAAACAAAGGTTTGCTGGGACGTGGAGGGGTTAGAGGTTTATCATGGCAATGTTGGGAGGCTTATCAAACATGTGGTAGGTAGCGAGACATAACAATAAAGACGAGACAACTAGCATGTCAATGATAGTAATGATATCCAGGGAAATGAGTCATCTTGCCTGAGATCCCGCTCGGAAGAAGACCGAGTCCATGAAGAAGACAAACCAACGTAGTCAAACGAATCCTCACACTGCGAACGCTTTCGGAACTCTATCGAGAAGAAGCAATCCGAAACAAACAATCAATACAAGATACACCACAACATATGCAAAACATGATGCACAACAATATGATGCATGTCCGGTTTAAATATGCAATGCATGACAATTCACAACAATCAAATACTACACATTAAGTGAAGCTCAATATGCAACGGGTTGCATATTGACGAAACTCCACATTCGAATTATTTAGTTCACTCACGTTAGGTATACGACAATATTAAATTTTGTTAAACATGGAAAGAGGTGAAGCTTAAGTAAACTATCTATCTAGTCATGTTAAATGAGGCCGAAAACAACTTATAGCATTTCCGAAATGATCCCATATGTTAATTTCGGAATTGGTCCAGATCTGAACTAATCATATTGTATATTTGTTAATTAACAAAATAAATATCACCATGTTATTCTACGCGCAATTCTAGTCGATTTACATATATAAAACATCTCAAACGGAGCTACGGTCTAAAAGATATGAGCAAAACAAGATGCGGATGTCATGAATGCAAATGCATGGGAAATGCAACCACAACCATTTCAAATCCTGAATGCAGCAAGTATTATGAAACTACATGATATTCTAAGCACGTTTCATATAAGAAATGTCCAAAACGGGGCTACGGTTCAACCACAATCGTCAAAACAAGCTTTAGTTGAAATCTGCCAAAAACAGCAACATAACATTTCGAACATGTGAAAACAGCAACCTACAAGACTCCAAAGTGCACAAACTAAGCATGGGGCAATAGCATACAACACCCACATCATTTCATCTTCACATATCATAAGCAAAACAAGCATGGATCACTTGGTAGGAAGCTCACAAGAAGGCTACTTGAAAACAGATTCAGACTTAGTGAAAATAGCAGTTTTAGACACTGCAGTTTTTATCACGAAGGCATATTGACAGACGTGAAAACATAAGCTACATGTCATGGAATGGGATGAAATTTAACAGCATACTAGAGGGAAATATCAACAACAAATAACTCCATTGCATCAACCTCAAAAGAGGTCTAGATCACTAGCAAATCACATGGCAAGACAGCAACAAAATATAACAGATTCCAGACTTAGAAACATTTTGGACCCTGAAAATAACAGATTTTCGTAGCAAGTTGACAACAGCGAAACAACACCTAAACATGCATTTCTATGACAAACCAAATGCCCATGGGCTAGGACACATATCAAAGAGCAAGTTTCATGTTGAAAATATTTTCATATCATGTCCGGATTAATTCCGATGAAAAAGACAAAAGGGCATCACGATGAAATGACATGCACACAGACATGCTCAAATGACAAAACTAAATGCACCGATAAATCCTATGGATTTTTCTACCCCGGAAACATATATAATATGCATATGTTCATGTAGAAAATTAATCACAATTAAATAAACGGGTAATAGGCCTATTCGCGGTAAAGCAATGCAACAATGCAAAATAAATGCAAACAAGATTCCGACAATTATCCCGTGCATGAAAATGCAATGCAAATGAGATGGGCATTTTTAATATATGAATTTTTTTAATTCCGATGCACGGTTATAAATATGCAAATATGACCTATATGCAAAAATGCGGAAATGACATGTTCCATAGTGTAACATGGATGCAAAATGGCGTAATATTAATCTACGCAAAATTCTAAACAACTATCAAGTTTAAATTATTTTAATTCTACTAACGGTTCTTTTTCAAAGATTTTTACGAATATGCAAAATGAATAAAATAAAAAAAATAAAAGAAAAAAAGGGGCTCACCAATGGGCCAAGGCCCAACCGGCTGGGGAGAGGATCCAGCCCACAGCGGGCGCTGTATCAGGGTCAACGAGGCGGAGCGCCTCCCGCTCGCGCTCGGGGCGGCCATGGCCGGCTGGAGGCGGAGGGCGGCGAGGGAGCCGCGTTGGAGGCCGGGGACGGCCGACCCAACCGCGGGGGAACCAGATCCCGGCGAGGGCGGCTCGATCCCGGCCGGAGGGAGGTCTGATGACGGAAGCTCCATGGCGGCGGCGAGCTGCGACAAGAGGAAGGCCGACGGGGTCAGGAAGAGAGGGAGAGAGGAAGGAGAAGGGAGAGGGAAGAGAGAGGGGCGGCGCGGCGGCTGGCCGGGGCTGGGGCGGCTCCGGCGAGCGGCGGCTAGTGTCCGGCGACGGGGAGCATGGGCACGGGCACGGGGACCTCCATGGACGCTCGGGGAGCTCCGGAAACGGCTCCGAAACGTCCGATTCGGGCCCGGAACGGCTCGAACGGGCCCAGATGGGCTCGGACGGGCTGGCTAGAGGTAGGAGAAGGGGCTGGCTAGGGTTTGGGGCACGGGGAACGAGGAACTATATATAGGGATCGGGGTTAGGGGTTACGGCACTGTCCGTTTTCGGACTGTCGGGTGTCGGTCCGACGGTTTGGAAGCGGAGGGACGGGCTGTGGATAGGCTGTGCAGAGGGACTAGGAGGGAAGAGAGGGAAGTCTGCGACCCTTGGCACTAAGATTTAAAATGCCGAGAACGTCCGACGAACGTCCAATAACTACCGATAACCTCTTTGCTGTGATTGACCGACAGGGTATCTAACTAGCTCAGAACGCGACGAAAATCGACGGGCGGTCTACCTACAATATAACAAGATCACACGACAGGTTTCAACTCGATCCGAGAATATTTTGCGCGCGCTTAAAAACGGTTTTATTTAAAAGATGCCGCGGGTGCGTGTGTGTGTGGCTGGACTCGAAACGGGCAACGGCGAAACGGAGAGAACCGAAAATTATGAACGAATGCAAGTTTTCGAAAACGGGCGATGATGCAATGCAGATGATGCGAATGATGCCATGATGAATGCGACAATCCAAACGAAACACAGACGAAAACGGAAACACAAAGGGAATCTTCTGGAATCTTCTGGAACGTCGGTCCCGAGATGTCACACCCACGGTGGGGCCATACGCGGCGCCGGCTGGATTCATGCTCCAGGCGGGACCGCTCGCCATTCCCCGCCGTCGCCGCTCGTCTCGACGAAACCGTGGGGAGCTCGTGGGGCTTGCCTTAGCACGCCCTGCGGGCAGCTCTGTCGGCCTCGCGGCCGACATCGACGCGCTCAACGAGCGCTTCGGCAGGCTCAGCCTCGCCGAGGCTCCGACCGCTGACGAGTATCCCGCGGGGGTGCTCGTCTGCGCTGACCCGCCCACAACACTGGGCGCACTCGTTGCGGCTCAGCCCAGCGGGTCTCATGATCGCATGTGGGTTATGGCCATCACTTCCTCCACCACATCCGGATGGGCGCGGGTCGTGGCTACCGCTGCCGCCGCCCACGTCAGCACGTCCGACCCCCTCGTTGCGGCCCTCCGGCGCTTGAGCACTCCGATCGCCCCGACGGCGAACCCCGACACTGCCAGGACTGATCTCGAAGCGGCTCACCGCATCCTGTTCGAGGATGCCACCACCCTCGCGGCCATGCGGCGCCGCATGGAGGCGTCACAGTGGGAGTACGCTTCCGCCTACGGACTCACCCCGGCTGGCACCAAGCCCAGCCGGCGTGGGGCTGTGCGCGACCGCGGCCGCGTGGTCGCCGAAATCCTCGGCGGCAAAATGCCTGTCTATGACACCCCCGCGGCTAACCTACGGGTTCTCAAGGTGGCCTACGAGGAATTGGCTACCTTTGAGGGCGAAGAACATGCCGCCCACGAGCGCCACATCAAGGAGCTCATCGATGCTGCTGATGCACATCAGCATCTACTCGCAACGGGCGGCGCCGCCACCGAAGGCCCCCAGCCCGAACGCGAGGGCACGGGAACTGCCGGCCGCCAGGCGGCCCAATACTCCTGGTGCCCTTGTGTTTCCGGCCGCCGGGCCGAAGCGAACAACCCCCGGCCCTCTCAGACACCGGGGAGTGAGCAGCCGACTGTTAGCAGCAGGTGCACCAACGAGCCGCCTCGGAGTGGCCGCCACCACGAAGCGCCAGCATCCAACAGCCGGCACAGCCAGGGGCGCACGCCGTCTCCACGGCGCGAGTCGTGGCAGTTGGTGCCACCCACCATCCGCCCCGAACTCTCGGCTTGGCTCGGACTGCGCATCCCTCGCAGCGAGAACGACGCCCGCAACCGCATCGACAAGCTCGCGCAATCGGCCCTTCTCGAGGAGGAGGGCTCGATTGGTCCGTCCTTCTTCGGCCCCCGGATTCGTGCCGAGCCGTTCCCAACCGGCTTTGGGCTCCCTAGGGACACCCTGAAATACAACGGGGCCGCCAAACCCGAAGACTGACTGATCGACTACACCACCGCGGTGGGTATCGCCAGGGGGAATAAGCGCGTAGCCGTTTGCTACGTCCCCCTTATGCTGATCGGCTCGGCCCGCACCTGGCTCAACAGCCTGGCGGCTGGCAGCATCAACACTTGGACGGACTTCGAAGAGGCCTTCGTCCGCAACTTCACTGGCACCTACAAGCAGCCCGGCCGTCCCCGTGAACTCGCCATGTGCGTTCAGGGGCCGACGAGTCCCTCCGCGACTACCTCACCTAGTTGTCACGCCCAAGATGCGCGCCTATACGTTTAAGGCACGAGGGCCTCACAAGGGATAGAGGCGCATCTTGCCGTTAGCAAGAATAGTATCATTACAACATACAATACTGAATGAGAAGAGTATACAAGTTGGCTTACACTCGCCACATGCTAACTTACAATGTCACTCAAATCATAGCATCAAGTTGAACACAGGGTCCGACTACGGATGAAATCAAACGATAAAAGAAGTTGCAAACGATACTATCAAGCTATCCCAAAGATCACGACCAGGTCCTCTACTCATCCAGATACGTCACGTACATCCTGCCTCTCTCCTCATCATACTCCCATTGCAGCTGCGTAAGATCATCTTGAACATAATCATCTGTACCTGTACCTGGATTGTTGTAGTAAACTGTGAGCCACAGAGGACTCAGCTATCATGTCCCCGGGTACCAAAACTATTTAAGCTTTTAGGAAGGAAGGGTGATGTTTAGTTTGCAGCAGCACTAAGCATTTTATGGTGGCTAGCTTACGCAACATGAAATAAATATGAGTGGCCTACGAAGAGGATCGAATTTAGACTGATCTCTAAGAGCTCCTGAACACTTACTTACGTCAATCATAACCCCACCGTGTTCTCTCTCGGTTCATGTTCACGAGCAGAGACGATCACGGTTACTCACACAGTTGAGAAATTTTAATTAGAGTTTACTTCAAGTTTTCTATAACCGGGTGTTAAACAAATATCCAAGTTGCCACATAACCGCGGGCACGGCTTTCCGAAAGATTTAACCCTGCACGGGGTGCTCCAACTAGTCCATCACAAATAACCACACTCTGTGGGAATAGTCTCGAACGCGGTTCTCGCGATCATCATAGACAATTCCAAAGGAAGCCAACACCTCGAGTAAACCCGAAGAAAGTCAGACTCCACATGCAAGACACTCGATAAAGGTAAAATGAATCCAGCAAGACCACCCGACGTGTCGACGAACCCGATAAGAGCCGCGTATCTCGTTCTCAGGACACGACCGGATGAGCGCAGCGTACAGTGGCCTGATAGAAATCTCCCGAGTTGCCCCGGGTTGGCCCTGCACACGACTCTAGTTTGGACCAACACTCATGAGGAGCACTGGCCCAGGGGTTGATTAAATTATCCACGGGTTTGCAAGACCCTATGCAATTAATTAAGTTGTTAAGAAAATGTAGTACCAAGGTTGGGTCTTGCCAGACAAGTTTTAATCTCAACCGAATTATCAAGAGGGTCCCCATAACAACCCCAAGCGTGTTAGGAGCGCAAAATATGGAAAACATAACACCGGTAACAAGGAGCTAATGGCGGTACGAGCGGAACAAATCACTTAGCAAAAGGCCAAGACTTCCACCAATACCAGATATATATGTGCATTAATTTAAATAACATAATTTATTGTGATATTCAACCATGTTATCACATGGAACAACCTGCACCTGCAACAAAGAACGCTATAAGAGGGGCTGAGCAGCGGTAACTTAGCCAATCAACGATTTGCTGGGATGTGGAGGTTAGAGGCGGTCATGGCAACATGGAGGCTGATATCATGTGGTAGGTAGCGCAATTGTAACGATAAGAACGAGAAACTAGCAAGCAAAGATAGTATTGGGATCCGGGTACGATCATCTTGCCTGTTGGTTCTTCAGCGGAACAAGTATCGGGATCCTCGTAGTGGTACTCTCCATGTTCCTCAAACACAGACTCGACACTCGCGTCTACCCAAGAGAAACAGCAAATAAATAACCAACCAAGATGCAATGCACAACCAAGATGATGCATGATCCATTTAATGAAGGATTATAACATGGCAATCATGAACTAGTCATGTTTCACAGGCAAAGTTGTTTATTAATGGATCTGGACAGAACCTCATGCTAAGTTAATTAGACATGCATGAACATGGCAAATATGTATGCAGCATGCAATATCGATGAAAATGCATTTAAGGATCGCAAGGAACGGAGCTACGGTTCTCGAGATACGCTCACGACAAGGCACGGAGGCAAAACACAAGATCACCAAATACCTGGGCTAATTCTTGGTATTCCAATGTAGCCACTGGATAGGTGATGAAAAATCAATCACAATAGACTCAAGAATCACCCAATTCTATGGAGTATAGCTCCCACCACACACAAAACAACATAGCACTCAACCTGCCACAAAACAGCAACATAGCAATTTGAAAAGCTCACAACTATTGCTACAGGAACTCTACAGCCACAAACAAGACATGGACATAAACTACACCACACACACACCAATTCATCCAACTATACAATCAGCAAAAGAGCTACACGTCACTATGCATGGAGCTGTCAAGTAGGCATGATGAAACAGGTTTTTAGGGACTTAGTGAAAATTCCAGTTTTCTGGAATCTGGGTTAATAAAGTGGCAAATTAACAGCACTGGTTACATATGCTAGAAAGCTCCAAATGTCATGAAAAATGACAGGATGGTAGATGACAATATCTACTACAAATAACTAACACTGAACATGGTCAAATTCACAACACATCACTAGCTACACCGCACTTAACATGGCAAAACAATAACACAAATTCTCCAGACAGCCATTTTTAGAGCAGGTTGGCAAAAACAGAAAGTAGCTTGATAAACAACATGGTTCCCACTTAACTAGGGTGCTGACATGAATAACAAAAATACTGGGACATTCCCAACAACTTTTACTAACAAAATCATGTTGGCAAGAACTTGAAAGCATGCATAGAATAAATCATATGAAAAAGACAAAAGGGCATCACAGCATAAAAATGCATTTTTGTCAAGTTGCCCCAAAGTCAAATCTGACTTCACAGGTGCATTCCTGGGTTGATTCTACCCCAAAATCAATACTCATACCTATGTGCTTGCATGAAGCAAAAAGGGAGCAAGGGGTCGAAATTTGACCGCCCTAGGCCATGGTGACTTATGCCACTCCCTAAACTTGATGTAAATGCCACAAAATGCTATGAGCTCCATAGATACATGTTGAGAGAGGTTATTTAGCATGCTAGGGACATGATACATGGCATGGCATCAGGATCAAGGATGAAACTATCTAGGAGAGGTATACATGCACATATACCCATGAAAGAAACCTACACATGCATCTATACTCTCAAGCACACACACATCCACAAACATATGTAGATAAGAAGGCACAACCATCTACACCTATGCTAACATCACTAGGATAGGTGTGAGAGCAAGCACTTGCACACTACACCAAGCCACACACACAAGCATGTGTATGTGTCACACACATACACACACACTAGCCTACACCTACAAGGACACTCTCATGTGTGGTGCACCACACACCCACATCACACACTACCTCACCACTAACACATACAAGATGTGCATGTGCGTCAACACATACACACACCACACACTAGGACACCACTCTACACACTCAACCAACATATCCACATGTGCACATGCACATGCAAGTGCATACACATGCACATACACACATACACAAGGCATCCACACCTACAACCACATAAGCATGAAATGTATGCCTACATATGCATATGCACCAATGGTGCATACACACACACACTCACTAGCTAACACACACAACAAATATGTGGGTATATGCGCATGGGTGCATATACACACACACAGAACACACACTCTCATGTGTGTGTGCACACAAACACACACACACACCTGCCACTCACACAAAAACACCACATAAAACAATATAAGCCACACACAAACTATAGATATTTGCAAAAGAAAGAAATAGCAAAAAAAAGGAAAACAGAAAAGAAAACAAAAAGGGGGGAGAGGATCGAACCCATGACCTCCCCTGGAAACCACAACACTCCACACCACTGGGCTACGGCTCGATACTTAACAGAGGAGGGACTCAATCTGTTTTATACACACACACACACTAGCGGAACCTGACAAAACTGAAGAAAGGCAGAGCCACGGCGACAGGGGAACAACGGCAAAGCTCTCCGGCGATACACGGCCGAATCAGTGACACTAACTACACTCACGCACTCTCGGACAACCCATGCTTCCGTTCCCACCATCATCTTGTGAAGGGAAGGACCGGAGGCGAGCCCACGATTGATGAAAGGTACCAGTGGCGACAGAGCTACAGCGAGGCGACGACGGCGAAACAGAGCCCTACGCGAGCTGCTCCGGCGATCTACGGCGCGATTGGCACTCGGGGAAGGACGCGGGAACTACGGCGAGCTCATCCCCTGGCTCATCTTGCGACGAGGGGGACGGAGGTGACCGGCCGGTGGTCAACAGCGGACGACGGCAACAGAAACTACGCGGGCATGCAACAGAGGAGGAGAGGGGGAAGGATCTCCGACTACTCGCCTCGAGGGGCTCGAGGAGAAGCAGAGCGCGACGACGTAGAGGAAGGAGAGGCGGGGATGCCGCAGCGACGGAAAGGAAGAAGAAGGCGGAGCAGGACGTCCGGCGATGTCGAGCTCCTCACTGCGGGGCTCCTCCTAGGCCCCTAGCGACGGGAATGGAACGCCAGGACGAACCCCGACCACCACACCATCCTGGATGCGGCAGGGACCCACCGGAGACGTGCTGCGACGGCAACGACGACGGCGGAGCTCTCTGAACTTCTCTGAAAACCCACCTTGACAGGGAGGAAGAAGAGAGGAGGGAGAGCAGAGGAGAGCTCAATGGGGGCTACGGTGGCGGCGAGGGGAAGAGGAACCCTAGGCGAGGACGCACGCACACCAAGGGGGGCTTTATAGCCGCGGAGATGACGGCGACGACGGACGGGAAAGGCGACTGCGGCACTCTGCTTTCTCTGCTTCCCTGACGAAACTGACGGAAGGGAACGACGGGCAGGTGGCCGTTGCTAGGCTGGGCCTAGTGGGCCGGGAGGCCACACGCTCCTCTCTCTCTCTCTCTGGAAAAACAGAAAAGGTTTAGCCTTTTAAAATAAAGCAGAGAAGAAAAAATAAAGCCAGAGAAGAGGGAAAAGGTTTTGGAGAAAAATAAAAATAGTTTTGTGAAGGAAATTAAATGCCCATTTTAAATAAAATATGAAGTTGATTAAAGAGCAAGTTAATTATTTTTATAATTAATAAAACAGCTCCTGTTTTCAAAAGAGATTCAAAACCAAATCACCCAAACACCAAAAACTCCATGCTCATAATTCATAGCAATATGGGGGCCACCTCATGAGCATTTTAAAATGATTTTAAAAGCAAATAAAATCTGCCAAGTGAAAGCATGGGAATAAAAGCATTAAAAGGAGAAGTTTTTAGGAGAAGAAGAAAAGGGGTAGAATAGGGAAAAGAGCACCCAAGGTCACCCCACTCTCAAGGCCAAACCACACAAGGCACAACACCACATCATCCCACACACATCACAAACACATGAACAAGAAGAATGCATGATGAAGAATTGATGGATGACATGATGCATGAATTCCACCAACACATGAATGACAAGGTTCAACTCCAACATAGCTCATGTCACAATGTCATACAATGGAATACATGCCATAAAAGGTAGGGACATCACTTGGGATGTCACACTGGTGGACCGAGCTCCGCAATTCCTGCGAGGGGGTGCACGAGGTCCAAGCTGTACAGTACTTTATCGAGGACTGGCGGGACGACACCCCTCTCAAGCACAAGCTCCTGTGCTCCGAGCTGGCCACGCTCGTCGAGCTCATGACCAAGGAGGACAAATACGCCACGGCCAATTCGGCCATCCGGGTCAAGACAACCCCGCCCGCCAAGGCAACGATGACGCCGACCATGACCCGGCTGGCTACCGACAAGCGGCAGCCGCAGAACAACAAGCGCAAGAACGACCAGCCAGATCCCCGCCACGGGAGCCGGCAGGTCAATACCGTCGAGGATCAAGAGCCGGCTGCCCAGCCTTCCGGCCAGCGCCACCGCACCGACAAGGCTGCCTGGTAGCCGAAGCTCACCTTCGATCAAATGATTGATCTCCCCTGCAAGAACCATTTAGAGGCCAAGCCCTCTACGCACACGCTCCGGCAGTGCAGCTTCTCGCAGCGATTGGCCCGGGGGGACGGCCTTCCGGCTCCTCCCGCGCCGCCAGCCCCCGCGTCGGCCCCGACCCAAGTAGCCGCCCCAGCACCGACAACGGCTCCGAACGACGGTCGCCTGATTGACCAGTTCCCCAACCAAGACGGTTGCTACATCGTCTTCACCAGTGAAGAGATGGGCAAACACGCTCAGCGCCGGCTCCGTCGTGAGGTGAACGCCACCATGCCGACAACTCCCCAGTTCATGCACTGGTTGGAGAAGCCGGTCACTTGGAGCCAGGCTGATCACCCTGCCGTGATGCCAAATCTCAACAGTTACGCCTTGGTCCTCGACCCCACCATCGCCACCAAGGAGAAAGTCTGCCGCTTCTCGCGGGTGTTGATAGATGCAGCAGCAGCATCAATATTCTCTACCTCGACACGATAAGCTGGGGCTGAAGATAGAAGACCTACAGGCGAGCCGGAGGGTTTTCCATGGCATTGTGCCTGGGAAGTCTTGCGCCCCTTTCGGCAAGATCACGCTCGACGTCCTCTTCAGCGGACCCGGCCATTTCTGCCGTGAGCCAGTGCTGTTCGAGGTCGTGGACCTCGTGAGCCCCTACCACGCGTTGTTGGGCCAGCCGGCTCTTGTCAGCCTCATGGCGGTCCCCCATTATGCTTACCTCAAGCTCAAGATGCCGGGCCAAAAGGGGATCATCACCATCAAGGGCGACTACAAGATGTCGCTCGAATGCGCTCGAGATGGCAGCCGGCTGGCCGAGGCCCTAGAAATCACCAAGGAGAAACGGCAGCTCAACCGGTTCGTGGCCCTTGCTGCTAGCTAGCCGGCCGTGCCGGCTCCACCCTCGCAATCCACCGGCGAGGCCTCCTTCCAGCCGTCTAGGGACACCAAGCAAATCCCGCTCGA
Organism: Hordeum marinum; assembly: GCA_022496015.1. Lineage (NCBI taxonomy): Eukaryota > Viridiplantae > Streptophyta > Magnoliopsida > Poales > Poaceae > Hordeum > Hordeum marinum. The sequence continues at coordinate 306,470,751 of CM039672.1, read as the reverse complement.
CCCGGCCAACCCGGCTCAGTGCATCACCATCGGCTCCCGCCTCGACAGCAAATAGGAAGGCAAGCTCGTCGACTTCCTCCTTGAGAATTAGGACATCTTTGCATGATCCCCCAAGGACATGTCGGGCGTTCCGAGGAAGTTCACCGAGCACAAACTCCACGTCCGACCGGACGTCAAGCCGGTCAAGCAACCCCTACACCGCTTCTCTGAGGAGAAGCGGCATACTATAGGCGAAGAGATCGCTCGGCTGCTTGCAGAGGGGTTCATCATGGAAGTATTCCACCCGGACTGGTTGGCCAACCCAGTCCTGGTACTGAAGAAGAACAAGACCTGGCGCATGTGCATCGACTACTCTAGCCTAAACAAGGCATGTCCCAAGGACCCATTCGCCCTGCCACATATCGATGAAGTCATCGACTCCACGGCCGGCTGTGACTTGCTATCCTTCCGGGACACCTACTCAGGCTACCACCAGATCAAGTTTGATCCTAAAGACCAGCTCAAGACCTCCTTCATCATGCCCTTCAGGGCCTACTGCTACATCATCATGTCCTTCGGCCTGAAGAATGCTGGCGCCACCTTCCAACAATGCATGCAGAAGTGCCTCCTGCCTCAGATAGGCAGGAACGTCCACGTCTATGTCGACGACATCATCATCAAAACCAAGAAGCACTTCAGCCTCCTCGACGACCTTCGGGAGACCTTCGCGAACCTACGAGAGTACAAGATCAAGCTCAACCCGGAGAAGTGTATCTTCGGCATCCCCGCTGGACAACTCTTTGGGTTTCTTCGTGTCCGCCCGCGGCATCGAAGCTAACCCCGAGAAAATGAGTGCGATCGAGCACATGCCGAAGCCGACCCGGCTCCACGACATCCAGAAGTTCACCGGCTGCCTTGCCTCACTCAGCCGGTTCATCCGCCGGCTAGGAGAGAAGGCCCTGCCCCTCTACGGGCTCCTTCGCAAGATGGCTCTGATCGAGCCGGGTCAAACCAAGATGCCGGGCGCTTTCGACTGGCCTGACGAGGTGGATGAGGCATTCTGCGGCCGCAAGAAGGCTCTCACCCGCACGCCCATCCTGGCCATGCCGGCTGAGAAGGAACCCTTGCTCGCCTACATCGCGACGACCACGCGCATCATCAACGTCGTCCTGGTGGTCGAGTGACCGGAGGAGGGAAAATCCCTGCCGGTCCAGCGGCCCGTCTACTACCTCAGCGAGGTCCTCTCCGCGTCGAAGCAGAACTACCCCCACTATCAAAAGATGTGCTACGATGTATACTTCACCGCCAATAAGGTCAAGCAATACTTCCAAGAGCATACCATTACCGTGGTGAGCATGGCCCCGCTTGGCGAGATCATGAGCGGCCAGGACTCCACCGGCCGGATCGCCAAGTGGGTCATCGCGCTCGCCGACCATGAGATCCGGTACGAGCCAAGAACCGCCATCAAGTCACACGCGTTGGCGGAATTCCTCGTCGACTGGGCGGAGACGGAGTTCGTCCTGCCTCCCCCAGACTCCACACATTGGCGCATGCACTTCGACGGCTCGAAAATGAGGACCGGCCTGGGCGCCGACATAGTCCTCTCCCCCAAAGGTGATCAACTCAAATATGCCCTACAAATCCACTTCGCCGCCACCAACAACGTGGCTGAGTACGAGGCCATCGTCCATGGCCTCCGGCTCGCCAAAGAGATCGGCATCAGGCGCATCCTTTGATTCGGCGACTCCGACCTCGTGGTGCAGCAAGTCTCTGGTGAATGGGACGCCAGGGACGCCAACATGGCTAGCTATCGCTTCCTAGTGCAACAGCTCACCGGCTCCTTCGAGGGATGTGAGTTTCATCACGTCCCATGGGCGGACAACGAGGCAGCGGATGCATTGGCGAAGATTGGCTCCACCCGGCAGGCCATCCCAGCCGACGTCTCCCTCGAATGGTTGCTCAAGCCGTGGATCAAGCCTTCCCCAGAATTGGAGTCAATCTTCGTGCCGGCGGGTGTTACCGGCCCATCGACGGCTCCGGCTGCCTCTCCGGCAACTTCACCACCGGCTCTCGAATCGTCGGCCGCCTAGCCGGCTCCAATCGAGCCATCAGTGCCGAGGCGGCCAGCCCCGGCGGCACGGCCGTCATGGTGATCACCAACCAGCCGGCCCTGGGGGCCGGCGAGCCAAACCCGGGGGCTGGTGAACCAGTCCTGGGGACTGATCAACCAGTCCTGGGGGCTCCCGAGCCGGCCGCCGTCGCGCCCCCTCGTGGGCCCAACCCATCTTAGCGTTCCTTCTGTGGGGTGAGCTGCCTCCAGACGATGGTCTAGCTAGGCAAGTCCAGCACCGGGCTATGGCCTACGGCATCATCAATAACGAGCTCATTCACCACAGCACCACCGGCGTCTTCCAGCAATGCGTCGAGCCGAAAAAGGGTCTGGAGATCCTCCTCGACATTCATCAGGGCGAGTGCGGGCATCATGCCGCCTCCCGGACCCTAGTGGCCAAGGCTTTCCGCCACAGCTTCTTCTGGCTGATGGCTCTCGACGCGGCCAAGAAATTGGTCGATGAGTGCGAGGGCTGCCAACGCTTCAGCGTGCAAAGCCACCTGCCAACAACGGCCCTCCAAACCATCCCCCTCTCATGGAATTTTGCCGTTTGGGGGCTGGACATGGTGGGCCCATTCAAGACCGCTCGAGGCGGCATGACGCACTTACTGGTGGCCATCGACAAATTCACCAAGTGGATCGAGGCGCAACCAATCAAGAAGCTGGACGGCCCCAGGGCCGTCCAGTTCATCGACGACATCACAGTACGCTACCGCGTTCCCCACAACATCATCACCGACAACGATACCAACTTCGCCAAGGGCGCACTCGCGCGTTTCTGCTCCAAGGAGGGAATCCGGCTCGACCTGGCCTCCGTCGCTCATCTGCAGTCCAACGGCCAGGTCGAGAGAGCGAATGGCCTCATCCTATCCGGCATCAAGCCCCGGCTCGTGACGCCGCTGGTAAGGTCGGCCGGCTGCTGGGTCGACGAGCTGCCGGCCATCCTTTGGAGTCTCAGGACCGCCCTGAATCGGTCAACCGGATACACTCCCTTCTTCCTCGTGTATGGGTCCGAGGCGATCATCCCCACCGACATCGAGTTCTATTCGCCTCGGGTCACGCTGTACACGGAGAAGGATGCAAAGGAGGCAAGAGAAGATGGCATTGATCTACTCGAGGAAGCTTGCGAAATGGCCTTGAGTCAGACGACGATCTACCAGTAGAAGCTCCGGCACTACCACAGCAAGCGGATCCGACCACTCTTGTTCCGCGAGGGGGACCTGGTCCTCAGACGGATCCAGTGAACCGCCTGATAGCACAAGCTGTCCTCCCCATGGGAGGGCTCGTTCATCATCAACAAGGCGCTACGCAACAAAGCGTACTACCTGATAGACGCCCACAAGCCGTAGAAGCGCAAAAGAGATGCTTAAGGTGAAGAAACTGAGCACCCATGGAACGCAGCGCTCTTGCGCCCGTTTTACTGCTGAGGAAAATCAATGTATTATGTATCCCCGTCCTTTTGGGCTTATGAATGCAATGGGCACCCCAAGCCAGCTCTTGGGGTGCGCCTCATTTCGTTTCCTTCAAAAGTGTTCCTCACTCACTGGCTCCCCGACCTGGCTCCTGGGCCCGGGGGCTAGCCGGCTAGGCCTAGTAGTGCCTCTCTGAAAAACAGCTAAGTAGCGTGAGCCGGCCAAACTTCCCCACCCTTACCATCTAGAGGACCGCCCCCCGGCTGTCCGGCTAGTGGTGGAACTATTCTGGCAGGGCTTCGCCAAGCACCGTCGGAACAATCTAGAGGAGAAACTACGATCTAGAAGGAAGAGGATAGCACGTGGCAATTAGGGTTACCGCTGCCCTCAATACCTCCAGCATATATAGGAGGAAGGGGAGGGAGGCTTGCGCCCTAGGGCTGTCCCTTGGTGCGGCCGAAGTTGGGAGGAGAGGGAGTTGGACTCCAATCCTACTCCTAGTAGGACTCCTCCCCCACTTGGAAATTCTTCCCCCACTGGGATTTTGCCTTTTTGCCTCTACTATAGCCGCATGGGCCCTAAGGGGAGGCTTCTGCCAGCCCACCAGGGGCTGGTCTTCCTCCTCTCACATCCCATGAGGCCCTTGGGGCGAAAGGCCCGTCCCGATGGTCCCCTGGTACTCTCCCGGCACTACCGGTACACTATCGATGAGCTCGAAACTTTTCCGGTGACCTAAACAGGACTTCCTATATATCAGTCTTTACCTCCAGACCATTCCATAGCTCCTCGTGATGTCCAGGATCTCATCCGGGACTCTGAACAACCTTCGGTCACCACCTGTGACAGCCCAAGTGATGTCCCTACCTTTTATGGCATGTGTCTTGTATGAACCTTGTTGCCATGAGCTTAATGAAATGATTTTGCACCTTGTCATGCCATGTCTTGTTCTTGTATTCATGCATCATGCATCCATCATGGCATGTCTTTGCTTTTGTAGTGACCTTGTTTGTGTGTGTGGCCTTGTGTTGTGTGATGTGGTTGGTTTATGTGTGGTGCACCTCCTTCTCCCCCCTCTCCTTTTCTTTTCAACAAAACCCAACTCAATGCCCTTTATTTCCCATGTTATTTTATCAACATATTTAACTTTCTTTAAAAATTGTTTAAAAATGTTCAAGTGTTAGCCTAAAATATTTTGAGCATGTGAGTGTTGGTCTTTTGTTGTTTGAGCTTTTATGTTTTGGAGTTTTTAAATAACAGGGGGCTGTCTATTTTGAAAGGTATTCAAATTACTTGTCCTAAAAATCATCTTGATATTTTTAGTAAATAGTGCAGTTTATTTCTAATGTAAGAAATATGTTTTGTTTTGCAAAGTCCTTTTATTTTCATCTGGGAGGTTTTCTTGAGTGTAGTTTTTTTTCTTTAAAATATATAAGCTCCTCTATTTTATTTGTTTGGTGAGTGTGTGTGCTAGTGGGCCTTGCTTCCCCCGTGGCCCAGCCCGCTCGAGGGAATGGCCACCTGCCCCGTCATTCTCTGTCAGTGAGCGTGTGAGAGAGCAGAGAGAGCAGCGCCTCCGCCGTCTCCTTTCACCGTCCGTCACCGTCAGCTCGGGGGTATTTAAACCCCTTGACATGCGTGCCTCCGCCGCCTAGGGTTCGTCTCTCCCCCTCCAGCCGCTGCCGCTCCCCTCTCCCTCTCCATTCCTCTCCCTCCTCTCTTATTCCCCTCTGCCAGGTAAGTTTCAGAGAGAGTTTAGAGAGTTCAGAGAAGTTCACTGGCGTCTGCTCGTCGTCTCTATCGTCCTCGTCGACGACCATGGCGTCCAGGAGCTCGGGGATCCTCCCCGCATTCAATTCCCGCTGTTAGGAGCATCAGAGAGGCTCCATAGCGACGGCCCCTTCGTCGTCTTTGTCGGCAACGTTCCGCTCCGTCGTCTTCCCCTGCTTCCACTCCGGCGCTCGTCTCTGACCCCCTCCATTGTCGTCTTCTCCTTCGGCCGCCCCATGGTGTGCAGCCGATCCTCCACCGTGCCCCTCCGTTCCGATGCGTGCACGAGCTCGTCGTACCCGTGCTCATTTCCGCTGAAGCTCCACCGTAGTTGTAGGTGATGTTGCCGTGCGACTCGTCATGTGTATGTGTGGGGATGCGACCCCCGTAGGTGCAACTTTCCCCTGCTCCGTTTCCCCTTGCCGGAGTTGCCCTATAGCCGCCGGAGTCGCCGCCGCCGTTGCCTGTCGTCACAGGTGTTCACTTTTCAGTTTCGGCAGACTTGCGCGTGTGTGTATTAGTTCAGTCGTTCCCCTATCCTGCTAAGTGTCGCGTCGATAGCGCAGTGGTGTGGCTCGGGGGAATCGACCGTGAGGTCGCTGGTTCGAGCCTGAACCTCTTCCCCATTTTTTCTGTTTTTCTTTTCTTTTTGTTTTATTTGTTTCTCCTTTGATATATGCATGTATGTTTCTTTTTTTTCTTTTCTGCTTGTATATGAATATGTATGTGTGTATGTGCATACCTACTTATATATGAGTGTGTGTGTATGTGGGGTGTAGGGTGGTGTGCATATATGTGTATGTATGTGTGTTGCATAGTGTGGTATGTACATATGTATGCATGTGTGTATGTGAGAGTGTGTGTGTATGTTGTCATATGCATATGCATATGCATATATGCCTTGTGCATATATGTGTGCATATGTGTGTGGATGAACACCCACACACATGAGCATGTGTGGATGTGAGTGTGTGTGCCCATGTGCACTTGTGCATGTGTGGTGGTGTGTATGTGCCGATATGCATTATGCATATATGGTGCATGTGAGTGTGTGTGTGGATGAACACCCCCCTCATGGGTGGTATGTTCATGAGAGGGATTGTGCTCATATGCCCTTAGGCATATGAAGCCATGTGTGTGCTTGCTTGGTAGTGTGTGTATAGAGAGTGTGTAGGTGACTAGTGGGTTTCCCCACTTGACATACCCTTGTTGGTACATGCATGTGTTGTAGGGATTATTAGTTATTGCCATGTTAAACTAAGTTTCCAAATCTGGTTATGTCCAAATATGCTCATGTCCGTTTAGAGTAAGTTTTAACTTATAAGACATGGGGTGGTTTTACTAGTATAGTTGTGCCATGTTGCTTCACTTGTATATATGAGTATGACACATGATTTTGGGGTAGAAAGAGCCAAGTAATCAATTAGTGATTTAAGATTTCACTTTTGAGCAAGTTTAGAAAACTGTCATTTTCTGATGTGATGCTACTTTGTCATTTTTGCATGAATTAATCCATGCTTGCTTTAGGGCATGTGCCAACATGGAAGTGCTAGTGTTTTATGTCTATTATGCCATGGTATTTTTTTTAACATGAGAATCACCCATATAAGTGGGAAACTTGCTGCAAAGTAGCTAACTTGATGTTTCTGTTTTCACCATGCTAAATATTCTTAAGTCTGAGAATCTGCTGTTATTTTTATGCCATGAAGAGTGGTTGACATATTGTGATATGTTGAGAATTAGCTCATGCTTAGTGCTAGTATTTTGGAGTAGATGTTATCTACTACCACCCTGTTAATGTTCATGCCAAGAGGTGGTCTCCAACCACTTTAACTTCTGTTGTCAACATGCTACCAAATTAACTCAGATTCCAGAAAACTGTTATTTTCAGTAAGTCCCAAAAAACGGTTTCATTATGCCAACTTGATAGCTTCATGCTTATTGATGTGTGCCTCCTTTCCAGATTTTGTAGTTGGATAATTTGATAAGCATGTTGTTTAGTTTCTGTCAATACCTTGTTTGTGGCTATACGATTCTTGTAGCTCAAGTTGTGGGCTATGTAAGTTGCTATGTTGCTGTTTTGTGGCAGATTGTTTGTTTTGTTGTTTTGTGACTTGTGGGAGCTATACTCCATGGAAGTGCTTGAGCTATGGGTCTATTGTGGTTGTTTTTTCATTGCCTAACCAGTGTCTACCTTGGAATGCCAAGAATTAGCCCATGGCCTTCTTGTTCTGTGTTTTGCCTTCGTATCTTGTCGTGAGCGTATCATGAGAACCGTAACTTTGTTTCTTACGTTCTTCATATGCATTTTCATAGTTTTCACATGATGCATCCATATTTGAAATGTTCGTGCATGTATAAATAACTTAACATAAGGTTCTGTCCAGATTCATTAATATCCAATTCTTGCATGTGGAACATGACTAGTTAGGATTGCCATGTTAAAACTCTTCTCCTAAGCATGCATCATTCTTGCTTGTGCATTGCACCATGGTTGTTTGTTTATTCTTGCTATTTCTTTTGGGTAGACACGAGCGTTGAACCTGAGTACGAAGAGCCAGGCGAGTACAACTACGAGGATCCCGTTACTTGTTCCTCTAAAGAACCAACAGGCAAGATGATCGTACCCGGATCCTGATACTATTTTTGCTTGCTAGTTTCTCGCTCTTATCGTTATAATTGCGCTACCTACCACTTGAATATTAGCCTCCTAATTTCCATGATAGCCTCTAACCCTCCACATCCTAGCAAACCTTTGATTGTCTAAGTTACCGCTGCTCAGCCCCTCTTATAGCGTTCTTAGTTGCAGGTTCAGGTTGTTCCATGTGATAACATGGATTTGGATATCACAATATTAGTTGTTATTAATTTAATGCACATATATATCTTGGTATTGGTGAAAGGCTTGGCATTTTTCTAGGTGTTTTGTTCCGCTGTTACCGCCATAGTTTCTTATTACCGGTGTTATGTTTTCCATACTTTGCGCTCCTAACATGCTCGGGGTTGTTATGGGGACCCCCTTGTTTATTCGGTTGAGATGAAAACTTGTCTGGCAAGACCCAACATTGGTACTACATTTGCTTAATAACTTAATAAAATTTTCATAGGGATTTGCAACCCCATGGATAATTAATCAAACCCCGGCCCAGTGCTCCTCATGAGTGTTGGTCCAACCCAGAGCAGCTTATTAACACCGCCCGAGGCAACTCGGTGATTGGCGTGGTAACCATCGCTCATCCGTCGTGTCCTGAGAATGAGATACGCGACTCTTATCGGGTTCGTCGACACGTCAGGAGGTCTTGCTAGATTTGTTTTACGTTTATCGAATGTCTTGCGTGTGGACTCTGACTTTCTTCAGGTTATCTCAAAGTGTTGGAATTCCTTTGGAGTGTGTGTGTGTGTGTGTGTGTGACAAGCGGGGCATGCCTCACTTGTCATACACTAAATTAAATTGTGTGCTTTATTGTTTTATTGTTATAAGTAGATCATTACCAATTAGAGTAATAATTCTGAATCTGGACATGATCATTTATGCACATGAGCATATTAGGTAAGTTTTCACTTATAGGTATGCATGTCAGTTTTGCTATGTAGTTTTCGTCATAATGCTCCATGTGAACATATGAGTATGATACATGTATTTGGGATAGAAAAATCTTAGGAATCCATTGGTGCTATTGGTTTGGTCTTTTGAGCAAGTTTGACAAAATGTCATTCTATCCCAAAGTGCCATTTTGTCATCTTTGTTATACTTTATCCATGCATGCTATGATGTTTGTGCCAACATGAATATGGTAGTCTTTGATGAGTAGAATGCCATGGTATTTATCTTTGTCATGATAAACTTGCAAATGAGTGGAAACCATGCTCTAAAGTAGCCACTAAAATGTTGCTGTTTTCAACCATGCTAAATATTTCAAAGTCTGGGAATCTAATAATATTTTTATGCCATGAAGAGTGGTTGCTATCTTGTGATATGTTGAGAATTAGCTCAAGCTCAGTGCTAGTGATTTGAAGTATATGTTGTCTTCTAGCATCCTATTATTTTTCATGCCATGAGGTGGTCTCTAACACCATTAGTTTCTGCTGTCAACTTGTTATCAGATTAACTCAGATTCCAGAAAACATTTATTTTCACTAAGTCCCAGAATTATGTTTCATCATGCCAACTTGTGGGCTTCATGCTTATTGATGTGTGCCTCCATTCCAGATTGTGTAGTTGGATAAGTTGATAAGCATGTTATGTAGTTTCTGTCAATACCTTGTTTGTGGCTAGAGACTTCCTGTAGCTCAAGTTGTTGGCTGTGAAATTTGCTATGTTGCTGTTTTGTGGCAGATTGTTTGTTTTAGTGTTTTCTGACTTGTGGGAGCTATACTCCATGTAATTGCTTGATCTTTGGCTCCATTGTGGTTGGTTTTTCATTGAATAACTAATGGCTACCTTGAAATGCCAAGGAATAGCCTAGGGCCTTCTTGTCTTGTGTTTTGCCTTCGTATCTTGTCATGAGCGTAGCGTGAGAACCGTAACTCCGTTTCTTACATTCTACATATGCATTTGTATCATTTTTGCATGATGCATCCATATTTTCCATGTTCATGCATGTATAAATAGCTTAACATAAGGTTTTGTCCAGATTCATTAATAACCAATCCTTTGCATGTGAAACATGACTAGTTAGGATTGCCATGCTAAAACTCTTCACCTAAGCATGCATCATTCTTGCTTGTGCATTGCACCATGGTTGTTTGTTTATTCTTGATATTTCTTTTGGGTAGACGTGAACGTTGAACCTGAGTACGAAGATCCAGGAGAGTACCACTACGAGGATCCTGCTACTTGTTCCACTGAAGAACCAACATGCAAGATGATTGTACCCGGATCCAGATACTATTTTCGCTTACTAGTTGTCTCGCTCTTATCACTACTTTTGCGCTACCTACCACTTGAATGTTGGCCTCCTATTTTCCATGATAGCCTCTAACCCTCCACATCCTAGCAAACCTTTGATTGGCTAAGTTACCGCCGCTCAGCCCCTCTTATAGTGTTCTTAGTTGCAGGTGCAGGTTGTATCCATGCGATAACATGGATTGGGCATATCACAATATTATCTGTTATTCAATTTAATGCACATATATATCTTGGTATTGGTGGAAGGCTTGGCCTTTTTCTAGGTGTTTTGTTCCGCTGTTATCGCCATAGTTTCTTATTACCGGTGTTATGTTTTCCATACTTTGCGCTCCTAACATGCTCGGGGTTGTTATGGGGACCCCCTTGTTTATTCGGTTGAGTTGAAAACTTGTCTGGAAAGACCCAACATTGGTACTACATTTGCTTAATAACTTAATAAAATTTTCATAGGGATTTGCAACCCCGTGGATAATTAATCAACCCCCAGGCCAGTGCTCCTCATGAGTGTTGGTCCAACCCAGAGCAGCTTATTAACGCCGCCCGGGGCAACTCGGTGATTGGCGTGGTAACCATCACTCATCCTTCGTGTCCTGAGAACGAGATACGCGACTCTTATTGGGTTCGTTGACACGACGGGAGATCTTGCTGGATTTGTTTTACCTTTATCAAATGTCTTGCGTGTGGACTCTGGCTTTCTTCGGGTTATCTTGAGGTGTTGGAATTCCTCTGGAGTTACCTATGAAGATCATGAGATCCATGGTCGAGGCTATTCCCGCGGAGTGTGGTTATTTGTGATGGACTAGTTGGAGCACCCCTGCAGGGTTAAATCTTTTCAAGAAGCCGTGCCCGCGGTTATGTGGCAACTTGGATATTTGTTTAACACCCGGTTATAGTTAACTTGAAGTAAACTCTAAACAAAATACACCAATTGTGTGTGTAACCGTGACCGTCTCTGCTCATGAACATGATCCGAGGGAGAACACGGTGGGGTTATGATTGACATAAGTAAGTGTTCAGGATCTCATAGAGGTCATACTAGATTCGATCGTTCATCATAGGCTACTCATATTTATTTTCATGTTACGTAAGTTTAGCCACCATATATGCTTAGTGCTGCTGCAAACTAAACACATACCCCTTCCCAACCTTAAGCTTGAATAGTCTTGGTACCCAGGCGCTTGATTGATGAGTCCTTGTGGCTCACAGATTACTATAACACTCCAGGTACAAGTACAAATGAGTACGTGCAGGATGATCTGACGTAGCTCCAGTGGGATGATGAGGAAAGAGGCGGGATGTACATGACTTATCCAGACGAGTAGGAGGACCATGGTCGTGATCTTTGGGACAGCGAGATAGTATCATTTGCATCATTTTTATCGTTTGATTTCGTCCGTAGTCGGACCCTGTCTTCATCTTGATGATTTGAACTCTGTGTGGAATTGTAATTTAGTATGTGGCGAGTGTAAGACAACTTGTATTCTCATCTCTTCTGTAATGTATGATGCAATGATGCTATACTTGCGAACAACAAGATGCGCCTCTATCCCTTGTGAGGCCCTCGTGCCTTAATATGGATAGGCGCGCATCTTGGGCGTGACACCACCATACATAACTCTATACTACCAAAACGTCACCGAACCTTAAGTGTGCAGACCCTGCGGGTTTGAGAACTATGTAGACATGACCGAGACACCTCTACGCTCAATAACCAATAGCGGACCTGGATGCCCATATTGGTTCCTACATATGCTATGGAGATCTTTATTGGTTGAAACTCTATGTCAAGGATTTAGTTAATCCCGTATGCTGTTCCCTTTGTTCATCGGTATGTTACTTGTCTGAGATTCGATCGTCGGCATCTGTATGCCTAGTTCAATTACGTTACCGGTATGTCTCTTTACTTATTTCATAATACAAAATCCGATGGCTAACACTTTAGTCACATTGCTTGGGCCCTGAGATACCTCTCCGTCACACGGAGTAACAAATCCTAGTCTTGATCCATGCCCACTCAACGGACACCCTCAGAGATACCTGTAGAGCACCTTTATAGTCACCCAATTACGTTGCGACATTTGATACACACAAGGTACTCCTCCGGTGTCAGTGAGTTGCATGATCACATGGTCATAGTAACAAATACTTGACATGCGGAAAACTATAGCTATGTTTATAGTTTGGGTCTTGTCCATCACATCATTCTCCCAATGATGTGATCTCGTTATCAAATGATATCTCATGTCAATGGCTAGGAAACCTTGACCATTTTGATCAACGAGCTAGTCTAATAGAGGCATACTAGGGACACAATGTTGTCTATGTATCCACACATGCAATGTGTTTCCAATCAATACAATTATAGCATGGATAATAAACGATTATGATGAACAAGGAAATATAATAATAACCATTTTATTTTTGCCTCTAGGGCATATTTCCAACATCTTGTGCATCGTTGGTTACTCCTAGGTATTTGACCCCTGGGTGAGCTTCCTCCAAACTTACCCAGGGCTCGAGGGCTACGATATATATAAATATAGCACAAATCTAATAAAACTAAATTTTTAGGAAAAGGGTATTACGTGGCTCACCTTGAAGCCTGTCAAGAGACCATTGAAGGCCTCTTTTAGTCTGCTATCAATGCACTGGATGCCTTGCAAAACCACACCCATAAGAGTGCGGTGATCTTCGGAGATGGAGGCGCTTGATAGAGCCTCCCCCATGACCGGCCACCCAGTCATCGGTGGCGCCGATGGTGACCGGCTAACCCGATCTTTGACCGGGGATTGAGCCGGTAGCTCTGGAGGCACAATGCACTCTGGATATGACCTCGGAGGGCACTGGACATTCCTTTGTCCTTTCTTCTCAACGGCTAGGAGGGGCTCCTCCCCCTGGTCCTCGCTGGTCCAGGCCTTAACCTCGGCCATGACGTCATCACCCTCATCGCCTGTGTTCGGCTCCAAAGGAGCCGGGGGGGATGACACCTCCGCAGCATCCTTGCGACCCCTGGAGGTGTGGGGTGTGACGTAGTCCCACTCTCCGCCAGCTCGGCGGGTGGAGACTCCCCATCCGATATTTGGTCGGTGGGGAGAACACGTGGTGGACTACATATCAAAAGGCGTTCTTACATTTACAACATTAAAAACTTTGCATAAATGACCGAGGGAGTCTTTGGATTCATACCTTCGAGCTGGGGGCTTGACCCTTAGGTTCCTTTGGGGAACCTTCTCAACGTCCTTAGACTAAGCATCCGAGTCCGAGCTGTCATCAGCCAGGATCAACCTCGGCTAACACGCCCTCTTTGGGGCAGGAGAGGGTACATTCTTCGCGGCGTCTGGCGATGCTGCCCTCTTTCTTGTAAGGGGGGAATCGCCTCGCCCATCCTCATGCTCTTCCTCATGGGTAGAGGAGTCATGGGTTCCCTCAGACATAGCGTCCGGCTGGTCCCTTATGTGGAGACCTTCTCTTGCCTTCGTCTTGTTCCTCTCCTTCTTCTCTGGCACCGTGTACGACACCACGACGAGCATCCGTGTCAACAAATCCGACCTGGGTCCTTCAGGTTGTGGTGCCGGGCAGTCCATTTTGACGGCCTTGCTTAGCCACTTCCGTAAAGATAAGGGGAAGTTTGTTCATCTCTTTGTTAAACAATGGGTAGGAAGGTTATCAGCGCTCAGTCCCGAGTCCTCCTCCTCGGCTGACCAGCTCTTCCGGGGCTTGAATAATGCCTTCCACAATTTTTCAGGATTAGTGTGGAAGGGTTGGCGCATGGTAGGCTCGTCCTCAAGCTGATAAGCCCACATGGGTGACTCTCGGCGCTGGCAGGGAAGGAGACGGTGGTTTAGCATCATCTGGACCACATTAACCAACTCGATCTTGGCCTTGATCATCGAGGAAATTAGCTTTTGCAGCGAATCCACCTCTGCATCCGACCCCCAGTCAAGGCCCTTCCTGAGCCACGAGGTTAATCTCGTAGGGGGTCCGGATCTGAACTCAGCAGGTGCCGCCCAGCCCTCGCCCCTTGGTTCGGGGATGTAGAAACATTCCTTCTGCCAGATCTTGATTGTGTCGATGAAGGTGCCAGTCGGCCACTTAACGCGGGGGAGCTTGCTGATTAGCACCCCTCTGTAGTCTGCGTGCTCGCCCGCAATGGTCTTCGGCTTGATGTTGAAGACCTTGAGCTACATGTCGAAGTTCGGTTTGACCCGCAGGAAGGCTTCACAGACAATAATGAAGGCTGAAATATGTATGAAGGAGTTCGGGGGAATATCAAGGAAGTCCAACCCGTAGAAGAACATGAGGCCCCTAATGGATGGGTGGAGCGGGAAGCTCAGTCCCTAGATGAAATGGGGGACGAACACCACCCTCTCGTCTGGCTTGGGGTGGGGACCACCTGGTTAGCCTCTGCGGAGCGGTGGAGGACGTTAGCGGGGGGGGGAGCCGGCAAGCTTTAACTACCGGATGTCCTTGTCGGTGACTGTGGAAGCCTCCTACTTTCCCATGGAGCCTGAAGCCGCCATGGCTAAGCTCGGAGAAGAAGTCGAGGAAGAACTGGATCTGGGCTCTTGAAGCTTGGGGAGATTAAGGAAGCAGAGGATGCAAATGGGAAGCGTGAATAGGCCTTGGTTTTATCCCTTTTTATGAGGCATGATGCCGATTAGCCTCCCTTTACTATGCTGTAAATCTCTCTGCCTCCCAAGACATGCGTGCCGTTATGCACACGTAAAGTAACCTGAGATGTTAATCATATTCCGTGTGAAACGGAGCACGATCTATTCATTGATGAGTTGTGCCAATGTAAAAATGGCCTCGAACTACAAATCAAGTTTTCATAACTGGTACAGTGGCCGTGGTAGGCCACGACCCTTCATCGGAAAGGTCATCAGAAAACACTGTTTAGACTTTGACGTTTGGCCTTCGGGACTAAGGAACTCATGGTGTCCAGATGATCATATGATCGGAAAAATTACGCGTCATCGGAAACCGGACTATTCTCAGCCGGTCATTAATGGAAGGAAGAACTCACCCCTCAAGCCAAAGACTCTGATCACATGAAGCTGCTAGTGCTGTGTCCCTTGGCATTGGGGGCTAATTTGGGGGATACTGAGGGAGTCCTGGTCTAAGGGGTCATCGGGCTGTTGGCCTATCTCCCAATAGGTCGGCTTGGTGGGCCGCTCTGTGACTATTGCAGGAAGGGCCGGATACATTGAGACCCCATGTTCTACAAGGAAGTCCCGAAGCCACGTTGTGCACTCCAAGTGAAGATGAGGAAATCGATGTCACCATCCCCGGGAGGAGACCTATCATGTGTAAACCCTATGTACCGCCCGGTGTCTATATAAACCGGGAGGGTTTTAGATTTTAGGGTAGAGAAACTCATCTAGGATTTTAGCTATCTGTTCTCGTGGTAGATAAACTCTGTAATCTCCATACCATCAATATAATTGAGCACGACGTAGGGTTTTACCTCCCTAGGAGGGCACGAACCTAGGTAAACATAGTATCTTTTGTCTCCTTGTTACCATCGATCCTAGACTCACAGCTCGGGACCCTCGACCCGAGATCCGCCGGTTTTGACACCGACAACTATAAGAAAGAGGTGAAAGATATTCTGGTTGCTGTAAAAGATGAAGACAAATGCCCATATAATGCCCTCTCCATGTCAAATGCATGCACGACTCTAGTTCAACCCCTTATGATTGCCGACCACCTATACTTCAATATCTTTATAAGGATCTCTATATAGTCATTGTAGTCTGGTAGAAATACCTTTACCTTTGCATGTCCAACAATCATGATGGGGTTATTACCCCTGGGTAGGCCAAAGCAATGGGGTCCTCCCCCTTCCGTTTCAAAGAAAAACCATGCGGCCGGCTCGACATGACCGGCTGGAGGACGGCCGGCCCGCCGCCAGCGGCTGGTGCCATGAATAGCTGGTCGAGGACCCGGCTCGACCCCCGACCGATTGGGTATGGCCTGCTGCCTCTGGACCGCCTCCTCTGTTGACCCTGAGATAGACAAGCGATGTCCCATCCCTCTGCGTGATGGTACAACAAGGTGACTTGACCGCCACGACAGGCGGCCCTGTGGCCACAGTGGCCGCTGATGCATCGAAGTGCATGGCTATAGTCCAGTTGTCCGGGCCGCTGACCCCGACGAGTGCGACCGGGCGTGGGAATAGTGCCGGCATGCCCTCGCCCATTCGATTACCTACCTTGATGTGGCTATAGTGTGGTCGGCCGTACCAGAGACTTCGGTCGGCTGGCTCTACGCGACGCCTCTCGGGCGACCCGTGCCGTGGTAGGTGGGCGAGGGCCGATCGCAGAACCGGCTGGCATGCCCCAGCAGGAGACGAGACCGCTCAGCCGGTGGACCCTACAGACGATGAGACGGTGCGAAGGGTGGGACCCCTTGGCTAGACGGAGAGACTGCCAGCCGGGTCCCCCCACCCTTGTACTTTAGATCTATTGTAGAGCCGGGGGTTGGCCTATAAAACCCCCCGAGCCCCCCATGCAACGGGGACGGACGATCGACCTCGCACACCCACAGAACTCCCAAACCCCTTCTAGTAGTGGAGGAAGGCGAGCTGGCTGCTCCTTCTTCCTCCTCTAGACTCAGCTCTAGGAGCATCCCTGTACACACACTCATCCATCCAACTAAACCAAGCAGGACTAGGGGTGTTACCTCCCACGGAGGGCCCCGAACCTGGGTACATCATGTGTCATCACCGCTTGTACCCAATCTCGCACCCAGAGCCCGTCAACGTCCTCCGGCCCCAACCACCTACGATAATACACCCTATGGCACCTGTCGTGAGAAAACGACGATGGTTGGCGCCCACCGTGGGGCCCTACGCGGCGCTAGACGGATTCATGCTCCGGGCGGGACCCCTCGCCATCCCCCGCCGTCACCGCACGTCTAGGCGAAACCGCGGGACTCGTGGGGCTTGCTTCGGCACGCCTTGTGGGCAACTCCGTAGGCCCCATGGCCGACATCGATGCGCTCATCGAGCGTTTCGGCAGGCTCAGCCTCGCCGAGACCCCGGCCGCTGACGAGTACCACGCGTAGGTGCTCGTTTGCACCAATCCGCCCACGTCCGTGGGAGCGCTTGCTGCGACTCAGTCTAGCGGCTCCCACGATCACGTGGGAGTCATGGTCATCACCTCCTCCATCACTTCCGAACGTGTGTGGGCTGGGGCTGGCACCGCCGCGGCCCGCACTGGCACCTCTGACCCGCTCGAGGTGGCCCTCCAGGGCCTAAGCACCCCTATTGCCCCGATGGTGAACCCCGACACCACTGCGGAAGACCTCGAGGCGGCTCGTTGCATCCTGTTCGAGGATGCCACCGCTCTTGCAGCCACGTGGCGCCACATGGAGGCCGCCCAGCAGGAATATGCTTCTGCCTACGGTCTCACCCCGGCTGGCACTGGACCTAGTCGGCATGGGGCTGTGCGTGACCGTGGCCACGTGGTCGCCGAAATCCTTGGCGACAAGATGCCCGTCTATGACACCCCCACAGCCAACGTGAGGACCCTCAAGGTGGCCTACGCAGATTTGTCCACCTTGGAGGGTGAAGAGCGTGCCGCTCACGAGCGCCACATCGAGGAGCTCATCGACGCCGCCGATGCACAGCAGCGCCATCTCGCGTCGAGCGGCACCGCGACCGGAGGCCGCCGTCTCGAGCGTGAGAGTACAGGGACTGCTGGCCATTAGCCGGCTCAGCACTCTATCTCCCCTCGCGTCTCTAGCCGCCGGACCGGAACAAGCAACCCCCAGCCCTCTCAGATGCCGAGGAGCGAGTAGCCAGCTGTTAGCAGTCGGTGCACCAACGATCCTCCTCGCAGCGGTCGCCAACAAGAAGTGCCAGCATCCGGCAGCCAGCGCAGCCACGGGCACACTCCACCCCCACGACGCGAGCGGGAACGGACGGTTCCGCCCGTCATCCACCCCGAGCTCTCGGCATGGATCGGGCCGCATGTCCCCTGCAGCGAGAACGACGCCCGCAACTGCATTGACCACCTCACGCAGTCTGCCCTCCTCGAGGAGGAGGGCTTGATTGGTCCGGCCTGTTTTGGCCCTCGGATCCGCAACGAGCCGTTCCTGACAGGGTTATTACCCGTAGGTAGGCCAAAGCAACGGGGTCTTCCCCCTTCCTCTTCGAAGAATAACTACGTGGCTGGCTGGCCGTGGCTGGCTAGAGGACATCGGGCACAAGAAGGTGCCGGCTGGCGCCTCGAACGGTTGGTTGAGGAGCCGGCTCTTCCGTTGACCTTGGGACAGACATGCGATGTTGCATCCCTCTGCGCGTGGGTACGACGACACGACACGACCGGCACGACGGACGGCCCTGTGGCTACACGGGCCGCTGACGCACTTCGACGCGTGGCTATTGTCCAACCATCCGGGCCGCTAACCCCGGCAAGCACGACCAGGCGTGGGAACAGTGCCGGCACGCCCTCGCCACTCAATTACTGGCCCCGACATGGCTACAACGCGGCCGGCCGTATTGGAGACTTCGGCCGTCTTGCGCTGGACAACGCCCCCCGGGCAACCCGTGTCGCGGCAGATGGGCGAGGGCCAACCGCAAAGTCGGCTGGCGGGCCCCAATGGGAGATCGGACCACTCGGCTGGCGGACCCCACCAACGGTGAGACGGCACGAATGGCGGGACCCTCTGGCCAGCCAGAGAGACCGCCAGCCGGGTCCCCCACCTTTGTACTTAGAGCATATTATAAGAGCCGGGGGGTTGACCTATAACCCCCCCAGCCCCCCATGCAACGAGGACGAACCATCGCCTTCACACACACACACATACGCACAACCCCTTCTAGTAGTGGAGGAAGAGGAGCCGGCTAGCCCTTCTTCCTCCTCTAGACATAGCTCCAGGAGCACCATTGTATCCATACTCATCCATCCAACTAAACCAAGCAAGACTCCGGAGGGCCCCGAACCTGGGTACATCGTGTTTCACCATCACTTGTGCCCAATCTCGCACCCGGAGCCCGTCGGCGTCCTTCGGCCCCAACCACCTACGATAAGCCACCCTGTGGCATCTGTCGTGAGAAAACAACGAAAGTTGGCGCCCACCGTGGGGCCGTACGCGGCGCCAGACGGATTCATGCTCCGGGCGGGACCCCTCGCCATTCCCCGCCGTTGCCGCTCGTCTAGGCGAAACCGTGGGGGGTCGTGGGGCTTGCTCCGGCACGCCCTGTCAGAGACTCCGTCGGCCTCACGGTCGACATCGATGCGCTCACCGAGCGCTTCAGCAGGCTCAACCTCGCCGAGACTCTGACCGCTGACGAGTACCCCACGCAGGTGCTCGTCTACGCTGCTCCGCCCACGACCATGGGTGCGCTCGCTGTGACTTAGTCCAGTGGCTCTCACGCTCACGTGGGAGTAATGGCCATCACTTCCTCCATCGCTTCCGATGGGCGGATCGCGGCTAGCACTATCGCTGCCCGCGTCGGCATGTCTGACCCGCTCGACGCGGCCCTCCGGGGCTTGAGCACTCCGATCGCCCCGACGGCGAACCCCGATACCGCCACAACCGACCTCGAGGTGGCTCATCGTGTCCTGTTCGAGGACACCACCGCCCTCACGGCCACGCGGTGCCGTATGGAGGCGGCACAACGGGAGTACGCTTCCGCCTATGGACTCACCCCGGCTGGCACCGAGCCCAGCCGGCATGGGGCTGTGCGTGGCCGCGGTCGCATGGTCGCTGAAATCCTCGGTGGCAAGATGCCCGTCTACGACACACCCGCAGCCAACCTGCAGGCTCACAAGGTGGCCTATGAGGAATTGGCCACCTTGGAGGCCAAAGAGCGTGCCGCCCACGAGTGCCACATCAAGGAGCTCATCGATGCTGCTGATGTGCAGCAGCATCTGCTCGCGACGGGCGGCGGTGCTACCGAAGGCCCCGGCCCGAGAGCGAGGGCATGGGAACTGCCGGCCGCCAGGTGGCCCAGTACTCCTACTCCCCTCGTGTTCCCGACCGCCGAGCCGGAACGAACAACCCCCAGCCCTCTCAGACGCCGGGGAGCGAGCAGTCGGCTATCAACAGCCGGCGCACCAACGATCCGCCTCGAAGAGGCCACCACCACAAAGGGCCGGCATCTGGCAGCCGACGCAGCCACGAGCACATGCCACCCACACGGCGCGAGTCGGGGCAGTTGGTGCCACCCACCGTCTGTCCCAAGCTCTCGGCTCGGCTCGGACCACGCGTCCCCCACAGCGAGAACGACGCCCGCAACCGCCTTGACAGGCTCGCGCAATCCGCCCTCCTCGAGGAGGAGGGCTCGATTGGTTCGGCTTGCTTCGGCCTCCGGATTCGCACCGAGCCGTTCCCAACCGGCTTCACGCTCCCTAGGGACACCCCGAAATACAACGGGGCTACCAATCCCAAAGACTGGCTGATCGACTACACCACCGTGGTTGGCATCGCCAGGGGGAACAAGCGCATAGCCGTTCGCTACGCTCCCCTCACAATGATCGGCTCAGCCCGCACCTGGCTCAATAGCCTAGCGGCCGACAACATCAACACCTGGACGAACTTCAAGGAGGCCTTCGTCCGCACCTTCACCGACACCTACAAGCGGCCTGGCCGTCCCCATGAACTCGCCATGTGCGTTCAGGGGCTGGATGAATCCCTCCGCGACTACCTCACTCGGTGGACCGAGCTCCGCAATTCCTGCGAGGGGGTGCACGAGGTGCAAGCCATGCAGTACTTCATCGAGGGCTACTGGGACGGCACCCCTCTCAAACATAATCTCCTATGCTTCGAGCCGGCCACTCTTGCCGAGCTAATGACCAAGGAGGACAAGTACGCCACGGCCGATTCGTCCATCCGGGTCAAGATGACCCTGCCTGTCAAGGCGACGACAACACCGGCCACGTCTCGGGCGACTGCCGACAACCGGCAGCCGTAGAACAACAAACGCAAGAATGACCAGCCAGATCCCCGCTACGGGAGCCGACAGGTCAACACCATCGAAGAGCAGGAGCCGGCTGCCCAGCCTTCCGGCCAGCGCTAGCGCATTGGCAAGGCTGCTTGGCAGTCGAAGCTCACCTTCGAGCAAATGCTTGATCTCCCATGCAAGAACCACTCAGGGGCCAAGCCCTCTACGCACACGCGTCGGCAGTGCAGCTTCTCACAGCAATTGGCCCGGGGGGAAGACCTTCCCGCTCCTCCCGTGCTGTCAGCCCGCGCGTCGGCCTTGGCCCAAGATGCCACCCCGGCACTGGCTCTGGCTCCGGCCCAGAACGACGGTCGTCTAATCGACAAGTTTCCCAACCAGGACGGTTGCTACATCGTCTTCACCAGTGAATAGACGGGAAAACATGCTCAGTGCAAGCTCCGCCGTGAGGTGAACGCCTCCATCCCGGCAACTCCCCAGTTCATGCACTCGTTGGAGATGCCGGTCACTTGGAGCCAGGCCGATCACCCTTCCGTGATGCCGAATCCCGGCAGCTATGCTTTGGTCCTCGACCCCACCATCGCCACCAAGGAGCGAACTTGCCGCTTCTCTCGGGTGCTGATAGATTGCGGCAGCAACATCAACATTCTCTACCTCGACACGATGCACAAGCTGGCGCTGAAGATAGAAGACCTGCAGGCGAGCCGGACGGTCTTCCACTGCATCGTGCTTAGGAAGTCCTGCTCCCCTATCGGCAAGATCACGCTCGACGTCTTCTTCGGTGGACCCGGCCACTTTTGCCGCGAGCCGGTGCTGTTCGAGGTCATGGACCTCGCGAGCCCTACTACGCACTGTTAGGCTAGCCGGCCCTCGCCAGCTTCATGGCGGTCCCCCATTACGCCTACCTCAAGCTCAGGATGCCGGGCCGCAAGGGAATCATCACCATCACGGGTGACTATAAAATGTCGCTCGAGTGCGCTCGAGACGGCAGCCGGCTGGCTAAGGCCCTGGAAATCGCCAAGGAGAAATGACAGCTCGACCGGATCGTGGCCCTTGCTGCCAGCCAGCCGGCCGTGTCGACTCCTCCCTCGCAATCCATTGGCGAGGCCTCCTTCCAGCCGTCCAAGGACACTAAGCAAATCCCGCTCGACCCGGACAACCCGGCTCAATGCATCACCATCGGCTCCCGCCTCAACAGCAAATACGAAGGCGAGCTCGTTGACTTCCTCCATGAGAATTGGGACATCTTTGCGTGGTCCCCCAAGGACATGCCGGGTGTTCCGAGGAAGTACGCTGAGCAAAAACTACACGTCCGGCCGGATGTCAAGCTAGTCAAAGCAACCCCTGCGTCACTTCTCCGAGGAGAAGCGGCATACTATAGGTGAAGAGATCGCCCAGCTACTCGCAGCCGGGTTCATCATGGAAGTGCTCCACCCGGACTGGCTAAAGAAGAACAAGACTTGGCGCATGTGCATCGACTACACTAGCCTGAACAAGGTGTGTCTCAAGGACTCGTTCGCTCTGCCGCGGACGATCAAGTCATCGACTCCACGCCCGACTGCGACTTGTTGTCCTTCCTAGACGCCTACTCCGGCTACCACCAGATCAAGCTGGACCTAGAAGACCAGCTCAAGACCTCCTTCATCACGCCCTTTGGGGCCTACTGCTACATCACCATGTCCTTCGGCCTAAAGAACGCAGGCGCCACCTTCCAACGGTGCATGCAGAAATGCGTCCTGCCTCAAATAGGCAGGAATGTCCATGTCTACGTCGACGACATCATCGTCAAAACCAAGAAGCATTTCAGCCTCCTTGACGATCTCCGGGAGACATTCGTGAACTCGCGTGAGTACAAGATCAAACTTCTGGACGTCGCGACAGCCAGAAGTTTGATCTTGTACTCATGCGAGTTCGCTCAGCCGGTTCATCAGCACCCGGGGCTCCTCCGCAAGACAACTCTGATCGAGCCGGGCAACACCAAGAAACCGGGCATGTTCGATTGGCCTAACGAGGCGAACGAGGCCTTCTGCGGCCTCAAGAAGGCGCTCATCCGCGTGCCCATCCTGGCCGCGCCAGATGAGAAGGAACCGCTACTCGCCTAGATCACGGCGACCACTCGTGTCATCAGTGTCGTCCTGGTGGTCGAGCGACCGGAGGAGGGCAAGTCCCTACCGGTCCAACGGCCCGTCTACTACCTCACTGAGGTCCTCTCCAAGTCCAAGCAAAACTACCCCCACTACCAAAATATGTGTTATGGCGTATACTTCACCGCCAAGAAGGTCAAGCAATACTTCTAGGAGCATACCATTACCATAGTGAGCACGACCCCGCGTGGCGAGATCTTGAGCGGCCGGGACTCCACCGGCCGGATCGCCAAATGGGTCATTGGCCTCGCCGATCATGAGATCCGGTACGAGCCAAGAACCGCCATCAAGTCACAGGCGTTGGCTGACTTCCTTGTCGACTGGGCGGAGAAGGAGTTCATCCCGCCTCCCCCAGACTCCACGCATTGGCGCATGCACTTCGACGGCTCGAAAATGATGACCGGCCTGGGTGCCATCATAGTCCTCTCCTCCCCGAGAGGTGATCAGCTCAAGTACGCCCTGCAAATCAACTTCGCCGCCTCCAACAACATAGCCGAGTACGGGGCCATCATCCATGGTCTCCGGCTCGCCAAGGAAATCGGCATCAGGCACATTCTGTGCTTTGCGGACTCCGACCCTGTGGTGCAGCAAGTCTTTGGTGCTTGGGACGCCAGGGATGCCAACATGGCTAGCTATCACTTCCTCGTATAGCAGCTCGCCGGCTCCTTCGAGGGCTATGAGTTTCACCACGTCCCGCAGGCGGACAACAAGGTGGCCGACGCGTTGGCAAAGATCGGCTCCACCCGGCAGGCCATCCCAGCCGGCGTCTCCCTCGAGTGGCTGCTCAAGCCATCGATCAAGCCTTCCTCAGAGTCGGAGTCAATCTTTGTGCCGGCGGGCGTCGCCGGCCCATCGACGGCCCCGACCGCCTCTCCGGCACCGTCACCACCGGCTCCCGAACTGCGGGCTGCCAAGCTGGCTCCGATCGAGCCTGTGGCGTCCGAGGCGTCCGGCCCTGACGACACGGCCGTCATGATGATCATCGACCAGCCGGCCCTGGGGGCGGGCGAGCCAGGCCTCAGGGCTGATCAACCAGTCTCGAGGGCTCCCGAGCTGGTCCCAGGGGCTAGCGAGCCGGTCCCGAGGGCTGATCAGCCAGTTTTGGGGCTCCTGAGCCGGCATCCGTCTCGGCCCCCTCATGCGCCCAACCTATCCTGGCGTTCCACCTACAAGGTGAGCTCCCTCTAGACGAGGCCTTGGCTAGGAAAGTCCAACGCCGGGCCTCGGCATACAGCATCATTAACAACAAGCTCGTTCGTCGCAGCGCTACCGGCATCTTTCAGCGATGCGTCGAGC
Source organism: Hordeum marinum (assembly GCA_022496015.1). NCBI lineage: Eukaryota > Viridiplantae > Streptophyta > Magnoliopsida > Poales > Poaceae > Hordeum > Hordeum marinum. Next base: position 306,446,222 of record CM039672.1, on the reverse strand, counting down.
CGGAAAAGGGCCTGGAAATCCTCCTCGACATCCACCAGGGAGAGTGCAGGCATCACGCCGCCTCCAGGACCCTGGTGGCCAAGGCCTTCCTGCATGGTTTTTTCTAGCCCACGACCCTCGAGGTGGCCAAGAAATTGGTCGACGAGTGCGAGGGCTGCCAACGTTTCAGCACGCAGAGCCACCTGCCGGCGTCGGCCCTCCAGACCATCCCCCTCTCGTGGCCATTCACAGTCTGGGGGCTGCACATGGTGGGCCCCTTCAAAACCGCTCGAGGCGGCATGACGCACTTATTGTTGGATGTCGACAAATTCACCAAATGGATCGAGGCGCGACCAATCAAGAAGCTGGATGGCCCTATGGCTGTCCGGTTCATCGACGACATCACAGTCCGCTATGGCGTCCCCCACAACATCATCACCGACAACGAGACGAACTTCGCCAAGGGTGCACTCGCATGCTTCTGCTCCAAGCAGGGAATCCGGCTCGATCTGGCCTCTGTCTCTCATCCGCAATCAAACGCCTAGGTCGACAGGGCAAATGGCCTTATCCTGTCCGGCATCAAGGCCCGGCTCGTGACGCTGCTGGTGAGGTCGACCGGCTGCTGGATCGACGAGCCCCCGACCGTCCTTTGGAGTCTTAGGACCACCCCAAACCGTTCAACTGCTACACTCCCTTCTTCCTTGTGTACGGGTCCGAGGCGATCAGCCCCACCGACATCAAGTTCGATTCACCTCGGGTCGCCCTATACACAGAGAAGGATGCAAAGGAGGCAAGAGAAGATGGCGTCAACCTACTCGAGGAAGCTCGCGAACTGGCCTTAAGCAGGACGACAATCTACCAGCAGAAGCTCTGGCACTACCACAGCAAGCGAATCTAGCTACTCTCATTCCGCGAGGGGGACCTGGTCCTCAGGCGGATCCAGCGAACAGCCGGACAACACAAGCTGTCCTCCCCATGGGAGGGCCCATTCATCATCAGCAAGGCACTACACAACAACGCATACTATCTAATAGATGCCCAGAAGCCGCAGAAGCGCAAAAGAGATGCCTCCGGAGAGGAGACGGGGCGCCAATGGAACGCGGCCCTCCTGTGCCCGTTTTATTGCTGAAGAAACCGGTGTATGTATGTATCCCCACCCTTTTGGGCTTATGAATGCAATGGGTGCCCCAAGTCGGCTCTTGGGGCGCGTCTCGTTTCATTTCCCTCAAAAGTGTTCCTCACTCACCGGCTCCCCCACCCGGCTCCCGGACCCGGGGGCTAGCCGGCTAGACCTAGAGCGCTTCTCCCAGAAGTTGGCTAAGTAATGTGAGCCGGCCAAACCTCCCCACCCCTACCAGCTACAGAACCGGCTCCCGGCTATCGGTCTGACGGGGTGTCATGGCGGCAAGGTTTGGCTCACACGAAAGGGCAAAACAAAGGGAGACCCTGGCTAGGCCCAGCCGAACCATCGCCGCGTCTCTGCCACTCTACTTGTCCCGAAAAGCCCTCACGATTCCTATGTTTTGAACCGGCTGCCTTGAGGCGGACGCCCCGACCCAGCTATAGACCGGTTCCCAGCTGGCGGGCTGGCGGGGCCAAAACCAAAGGGGAAAACAAGAAAAACCGAAAACAGTCGGGCAGGCAAAAAAGGATAAGGATGAGGTGGCAGGAGTAACAAGGCAAAATATTCATGGCATAAATGTTAAGGAAAAAGCGGCCCACGATCAGCATTAGTTCAATACATAAACACCCCTAGTGGGTCGGTTCGAGCCTAACTTTGTAGGAAGAAAAAAAAGTGGAAGATAAAAATGCCTGGGGGCTCAGGACACTGGCGCGTCGCCAATCGGCGTGCCTCCAGCCGGCACGCTGCTGGGCGGCTCGGTTCCCGCCTCGGAGGTGGCTGCAGCATCCGGGTCGGCCTCCATGGCCTTTAAGATGGGCTCCTTAGTCTCGACCACCTCGCTGCTCGAATCGGTGCTCTCATCGGCAACTTCATCGTCCACCGGGCCTTGGGGGATGCCGAAGGAGTCCTCGAGCAATGGCTTGCCGTCCTCACCAAGGGCCGACAGGAACTCGTCCGCGTTAACATACGATGCGAGCTCGTTTGCCTGGAGGACAAGGGCCGGCTCACGAGCCTCCCGTTCCGCGGCCGGCACGTCCCACATGGTCGACAGTCGGCCAAGGTCCACGCCGCAATACCACGACGTGACGAACCGGAGCGCCATCTACGCCCTGGCCCGGGTGGCCAACGCCTTCTAGGCCTCGAGGCGGGGGACGACGTGCTCTAGCCACTGGGCCACACGGTTCGTCGGATCTCCCCCACGGCCTCACCACAGCGTGGTGATGACCTCTTTGCCGGCTGTCTTCAGCCGCTCCATGCTCCACTTGAGATGGGTCATCCGCATCTCGATGGCGAGTCTGATCTCGTCCACGTCCCACACGACATCCTCCTCGATGAAGTGACCGCACTCCCGTAGGTACTCCCAGTGCTCCTCAACGGGGCGTGCAGCGCGATGCTGAGTTTTCGGGAAGCGCCCTGGAAGAAAGAGGAAGAGAAGGAAAGAAAGGCAAGTTGAAACACAAGAAACGACAAAGGGAAAAGCAACCAGCTAGGGAAGAGAAAAATCGGCATCTACCTTCAATCGCGTCGTCCACTCCAAGGGCGAAGTTGAGCACCGCCTTGCGCTCCGACTCTTGAGCCGCCTCCGACGCGGCGAGGGAACCCCTGACCTCCTCGAGCGTCTTCTCAAACCAGGTCACATCGCCCTGGAGGGCAGCAGTCCTCAGGGCGGCATCAGCCGCCTCCTTGACGGCCGTCTCCCGGGCTGCCACCTCCTTTGCCGCCTCGGCCTTGAGCTGGTCCCGGACCACCTCCCCGTCGGCTAGCAGCGTGGCCAGCCGGTCGTTCTCCTACGTGGCCGCCTGGATGCCTTGCGCCAACCGGTCCCACTCGGAGACAAGCCTGATTCTCTCCTCCCGAAGGGCAGCCAGCTCACGGGCAAGACACAATAGGCGTCAGCCGGCTCTCGGAGGCTATGTGCCCCTCCTGCAAAGTGCAATTGACCTTGCACGCGCACTAGCTCCTCCAGGCAGTCGAAGCCATATTTGTCGCGGTCGTGGATGGCGATCGCCTTCGCGAATAACTTCTGCTACAGGGAGGTTCCTTCCTGTCATAAGGAGTCAAAATATCAAGACACTCTCAAAAGAGATCCAGCCCAGCTATCTGTTAGCCGGCTAGCCGACCCGCATCTCGGGGGCTACACCCAGTGGGTGCGCTCGCGCGCCCCCATTGAAAACTCTAAGACAAAGCTATCAGGCTTACCTCTGAATGCTGCAGCGTGACGTTTGCCGCCTCCGTGAACTGGGATAGCTCCCGCCGGCACTAGTCCAAGACGCTCCCCAAGTCCCCGAAGGAGGGGACCAGGCCGCCCGCCTAAGGAGCCGGCAGGACTGGCGCATGCGCAAACGCCTCCTAGTCTCGGAGCACCTCCTGCATCGACCGCAGGGTCCTCCGGGCCCGGCCTCCGCTGCCACCCGGGATCGCCACGGCTCCAGCCGTCTGGGGCGGGTTGATGACGGCAAGGGGACAGGAGTCGCTTCCTGCCGGCCCCCGCCCAACGCCGTCACCGCCTCCTCTTCCTACCACTCCGGCGTGTCGATCGCGACAGAGGGAACCTCCACCTCCATGGCCGCCACCTCTGGCGTCACCTCTGAGGCCACCGGGGCCTCCAGCACCTCGACCCGAGCCGGCTCGGCCGCAGGCGGAGTAACCTCCGGTACCTCGGGCCGGGCCGCCTCGGGTGCCGGCTCCACCGTCATCGCCCCCACTTGGGCCGCCTCCTGCGTGGACGGGGGCGCCAGCAGATCCATGGCCGCTCCTTGCGGCTCGCTCGACGGAGGCCTCGACATACGGGTCGACTTCGCCGCCGAGTCCGACGCTCGCGGGTGATCCACCGACCTCCTCCACCTCCGGCTGCTCGAGGTCCCGGAGTGCGAGGCCCCTCCTCGTGTCTCGGACTTGGAGGCTCGCAGCTCCGCGAGCCTCCTCTTCTCCTCCCACTAGGTGGTGCATGCTCACGGGCCAGCTGGCTGGCGACATCCGTCAGCCCCCCCTCCGGCTCCTCCTCATGGAGCTCGATGGGGTCACTTCAACACCCAAGGATTGGTTACTCACCAGTTGGCGACCGGGAAGAAAACTCACATAAAGAAAAAACCTTACCCAATGACAAGGGGCAAGGCCCACTTGGCGCATGGCGGCGGTTTCCGCGTGGCCACGTTCACCCGTTTCTGGCCGGGCGGCGGGGCCGCCGGCCCCCTTGAGCCGGCCTCTTCCCCCGGCCGACTGCTCCGGCCGCTGGGGCTTGAGCTGGCCACTCCTCACTCCTTCGAACCTGGCACGCTGAGGGAGGAGGCTCGTTCAGAATCATTAATTCATCATCATCGTCGTCGTCCATCCAGTCCCTGATCATGGGGGCAAGAGGGAACTCACCCACTGCACTGGGCTCCCCGGCCGTGCCAGACCCCCCGACGCCGCTGGGAGCGCCGGTTCGCGGGTCTGCCGGCTCGTCGAATCCTCCTGAGGAGTCCACCCCCTCCTCCGGGGGCCTCCCGTCTGGTAGTCTTTGAAGTCGGAGTTTTCACACTCCGCCTCGAAGATCTGAGGATGCGGGCCGTCCGGCGTATCCTGTCATACCAACAGCTGCGGTCAGCGCATCAAAGTAAGCATTCCAGCTGGCTGCTGGCTGGGAAGTATCAAACAAGGAAGAAACTGCCTTGACGAAAACCTTACCAGGGGAGGCCGGTTGATGCGGTCATACGGCTCCATGCCGAAGGACCACCAGGCGGGCTTCAGCTTGAACATCGTAAGGGCATTCACCCGCTTCGCCTCCTGAGCTGGCGCTAGATCGACAGTGGACAGCGGGCAGGGGTCGCACTGGCCGGACATGTCGCAGATCCGGTGCGGCCTCAGCTGGAGGGGCAACACCCAGCGCGAGATAAAGGCCGCCACTAGGTCGGCGGCAACCAGCCCCTCGGAGCTCTTCAGCTGCGTGAGCCGGCCAAGCTCCTCCAAGGCCACGCCACGCATGGCAGTCCCCAGCCAATTCAACTGGGAGGACTACCTATCGTCAAATGGTGGCAGACGGATGTACTCCATCCTTGGGTCGGCGTTCTTCACGTAGAAGAATGTTCGGTGCCACCCCTTGATGCAGTCAATGAGAGAGAGGGGGAAAGCGAGCGACCCCGCGGCAGCACACCACGTGCCCCCGCAGGCATCGCTTTTCAAAGGTTTGAGGTAGAAAAGAGCATTGAAGAGTTGAATGAAGGGAAGAATGCTGAGGTACCCCTCGCACAACATCATGAAGGCGGAGATATACAAAATTGAGTTCGGGCTGAGGTTTTGCGGCTGGAGATCGAAAGTATCAAGGAGAAAGCAGAAGAAGAGACTCACCAGGAGCCCGAAGCCTCGGGAGAAGTGCCAGAGGAACACGACGTGCTCCCCCGGCTGTGGCACCGATGCCAACTCATCGTCCGGCGCGTGTGCGACCACCCGCTCCTCCGACGGCAGCATGCGCGCGCGGTGGAGCTCGGCGATGTCCTCCTCGACCACATGGAGTCAGCCCAGCTCCCGCCGCGTCCATCGGCCATCGCGGCGGCGGTGCGGCGTGCGAGCTCGGTTGTGCGTTCGGGCACGGTGTCGCGTGGGGAAGGCAAGGAGGTAAGGAGGACGAGCAGCGAGGGGGCGAGTGAGATGCAGGTATCTCCGCCCCTACCCTTCCTCTCCTTTTATAGGGGAGGCCACGACCGGGGGGCATGGGATTAACTGCGCCCACTCCCCCAAAAACTCCGCGCGCGCATGGGTGGCCCCGGGTCCTAACGGCCGCTTCGGGGCGCAAAGGATCCCGACCTGCGCCTCGAGGCCTACCGGGCTACGCCTGGGGTCCTAGCGGGCTAGGTCTAGGCGGCATACCATCTCCTCGCGTGCGCAGGACCCGTGGCATCATCACTCTCCGCGTGGCGCGCTGCATGCCAGCGCGGGTCCCAGGGCGACGTGTCGGTACCCGAGGCGTCGGGAACAATGGCTAGCCCGGCTGCCCTTTCGACTTCGAGCCGGAGGCGGGCTTCGCTGGGGAAGCCGCCGGCTCCCCTCCGTCTGCCGGATGCGGGCCCCCGCCGGCTTCGGGGACTACTGACGGGGTTATTATCCCTAGGTAGGCCAAAGCAACGGGGTCTTCCCCCTTCTGCTTTGAAGAATAACTACGCGGCTGGCTGGCCGTGGCCGGCTGGAGGACATCTGACACAAGCTGGTGCCGGCTAGCACCTCGAACGGTTGTTTGAGGAGCCGGCTCGACCCTCGGCCCGATGGGCGTGGCTGCCTGCCTCCGGGCCGGCTCTTCCATTGGCCTTGGGACGGACATGCGACGTCCCGTCCCTCTGCTCGCGGGTACGACGACACTACGCGACCAGTACGACGGGCGGCCTTGTGACTACAGGGGCTGCTGACGCACTGCGGCGCGTGGCTACAGTCCAACCGTCCTGGCGGCTGACCCCGGCGAGCGTGACCGGGCATGGGAACAGTGCCAGCACGCCCTCACCACTCGATTACTTGCCCTGGCATGGCTACACCGCGGCCGGCCATACCGGAGACTTCGGCCGGCTGGCGCTGGACAACGCCCCCCAGGCGACCCGTGCCGCGGCTTGTGGGCGAGGGCAAATCGCAGAGCCGGTTGGCAGGCCCCAACGGGAGATGGGACTACTTGGCCAGCGGACCCCACCAATGACGAGACGACACGAATGGCAGGACCCTCTGGCCAGCCAGGTCCCCCCACCTTTGTACTTACAGCATACTATAAGAGCTAGGGGTTGACCTATAAAACCCCCCGAGCCCCCATGCAACGGGGACGAACGATCGCCTTCAATCACACACATACGCACAACCCCTTCTAGCAGTGGAGGAAGAGGAGAGGGCTTCCCCTTCTTCCTCCTCTAGACATAGCTCCAGGAGCACCATTATATCCATACTCATCCATCCAACTAAACCAAGCAGGACTAGGGGTATTACCTCCTCCAGAGGGCCTCGAACCTGGGTACATTGTGTGTCACCATCGCTTGTGCCCAATCTTGCACCCGGAGCCCATCGGCATCCTTCGGCCCCAAGCACCTACGATAAGCCACCCTATGGCATCTGTCGTGAGAAAACAATAACAGTTCCCGATCGGCTTCACGCTCCCCCAGGACACCCCGAAGTACAATGGGGCTGCCAAGCCTGAAGACTGGCTGATCGACTACACCATCGCGGTTGGCATCGCCAGGGGGAACAAGCACGTATCCGTTCGCTATGCCCCCCTCATGTTGATCGGCTCAGCCCACACGTGGCTCAATAGCCTGGCGGCCGACAGCATCAACACTTGGACGGACTTCGAGGAGGCCTTCGTCCGCAACTTCACCGACACCTACAAGCGGCCTGGCCATCCGCATGAACTCGCCATGTGCGTTTAGGGGCCGGACGAATCCCTCGGTGACTACCTCACTCGATGGACCGAGCTTCGCAACTCCTGTGAGGGGGTGCACGAGGTACAAGCCACGCAGTACTTCATCGAAGGCTGCCGAGACGGCACCCCTCTCAAGCATAAGCTTCTATGCTCCGAGCCGGCCACGCTCGCCGAGCTCGTGAACAAGGCAGATAAGCACGCCAAGGCTGATTCAGCCATTCGGGGCAAGACGACCCCGCCCGCCAAGGCAACGACGATACCGGCAACGTCACGGTCGGCTGCCAAAAACCAGCAGCGGCAGAACAAGAAACGCAAGAAGGACCAACCGGGTCCCCGCTACGGGAGCCGACAGGTCAACACCTTTGAGGAGCAGGAGCCGGCTGCCCAGTCTTCCAGCCAGTGTTTTTGCACTGGCAAGGCTTCCTAGCAGCCGAAGCTCACCTTCGAGCAGATGCTCGATCTCCCATGCAAGAACCACTCAGGGGCCAAACCCTCTACTCACACGCTCCGGCAGTGCAGCTTCTCACAATGATTGGCCTGGGGGGATGGCCTTCCATCTCCCCCCCGTGCCGCCTATCCGCGCGTCGGCCCCGGCCCAAGCTGCCGCCCCGGCACCGGCTCCGGCTCCGGCCCAGAACAACGGTCGTCTAATCGACTAGTTTCCCAACCAGGACGGCTGCTATGTCGTCTTCACTAGTGAAGAGACTAGCAAACATGCTTAGCGCAAGCTCTATCATGAATTGAACGCCACTGTGCTGGCAACTCCCCAGTTCATGCACTGGTCGGAGAAGCCGGTCACTTGGAGCTAGGCCGATCACCCCGTCATGATGCCGAATCCCGGTAGCTATGCTTTGGTCCTCGACCCTACCATCGCCACCAAGGAATGAACTTGCCGCTTCTCGCGGGTGCTGATAGATGGTGGCAGCAACATCAATATCCTCTACCTCGACACGAGGCACAAGCTAGGGCTAAAAATAGAAGACCTACAGGCGAGCCAGATGGTCTTCCACGACATTGTGCCTGGAAAGCCCTGCTCCCCTGTCGGCAAGATCACGCTCGACGTCCTCTTTGTTGGACCTAGCCACTTCCGCCGTGAGCTGGTGCTGTTCGAGGTCGTGGACCTCATGAGTCCCTACCATGCACTGTTGGGCTGGCCGGACCTTGTCAGCATCATGCCGGTCCCCCATTACGCCTATCTCAAGCTCAAGATGCCAGGACGCAAGGGAATCATCACCATAGCGGGTGACTACAAGATGTCTCTCGAGTGCGCTCGAGACGGCAGCTGGTTGGTTGAGGTCGTGGAAATCGCCGAGGAGAATCGGCAGCTCGAATGGCTCATGGCCCTTGCTACCAGTCAACTGGCCATGCCGGCTCCTCGCTCGCAATCCGTCGGCGAGGCCTTGTTCCAGCCTTCCAAAGACACCAAGCAAATCCTGCTCGACCCGGCCAACCCGGCTCAGTGCGTCACCATCGGCTCCCGCCTCAACAACAAATAGGAAGGTGAGCTCGTCGACATCCTCCGTGAGAATCAGGACATCTTCGCATGATCCCCCAAGGACATGCCGGGTGTTCCGAGGAAGTTCGCCAAGCACAAACTACACGTCCGTTCGGATGTCAAGCCGGTCAAGCAACCCCTGCACCGCTTTTCCGAGGAGAAGCGGCGTACTATAGGCGAAGAGATCGTCCAGCTGCTCCCAGCCGGGTTCATCATGGAAGTATTCCACCCAGACTGGCTGGCCAACCTAGTCCTGGTGCTGAAGAAGAACATGACCCATTCGCTCTGCCGCGGATTGATCAGGTCATCGACTCCACGGTCGACTATGCTTTGCTGTCCTTCCTGGACGCCTACTCAGGCTACCACCAGATCATGCTGGACCTGAAAGACCGGCTCAAGACCTCCTTCATCACGCCCTTCGGGTCCTACTGCTACATCACCATGTCCTTCGGCCTGAAGAACGCAGGAGCCACCTTCCAATTGTGCATGTAGAAGTGCCTCCTGCCTTAGATAGGCAGGAATGTCCACGTCTACGTCAACGACATCGCCGTCAAAACCAAGAAGCACTTTAGACTCCTCGACGACCTCTAGGAGACCTTCGCAAACTTGCGCGAGTAAAAGATCAAGCTTAACCCAGAGAAGTGTGTCTTCGACATCCAGGCCGGTCAAATTTTGTGCTTCTTCGTGGCCGCTCGCGGCATCAAAGCTAACCCTGAGAAAATCAACGCAATCGAGCGCATGCCCAAGCCGATCTGGCTCTGCGATGTCCAGAAGTTCACCGGCTGGCTTGCTTCACTCAGCCGGTTCATCAGCCGGTTGGGGAAGAAGGCCCTACCTCTCTATGGGCTCCTTCGCAAGACGGCTCTAATCGAGTCGGGCCACACAAAGAAACCAGGCATGTTCCACTGGCCTGACGAGTCGGACGAGGCCTTCCACGGCCTCAAGAAGGCTCTCACCCATGCCCCCATCCTAGCCGCGCCGGCTGAGAAGGAACCCCTCCTCGTCTACATCGCGATGACCACCCGCGTCATCAGCGTCGTCCTGGTGGTCGAGCGGCTGGAGGAGGGCAAGCCCCTGCCGGTCCAGCGACCCGTCTACTGTTGGGGAACGTTGCATGGGAAACAAAATTTTTCCTATGGACACGCAGATCTATCCACGGTGATGAGCATCTACGGGAGGGAGAGTGGATCTACGTACCCTTGTAAATCGCTAAGCGGGAAGCGTTAAGAAACGCGGTTGGTGTAGTCGAACATCTTCACGATCCAAATCACCGTGCGTCCCATGTTCCATCCCACGATCCAAGCACGATCCGTCCCGCGAACTTGATCACGATACATCCCACTAACTTGATCACGATCCTTCCGATCTAGCGCCGAACAGATGACACCACCGCGTTCAGCACACGTACAACTTGATGACGATCTCCGCCGTCTTGATCCAGAAAGAAGGAGCGGAGAGGAAGAAGAGTTCTCCGGCAGCGTGACGGCGCTCCGGCGATGGTGGTGGAGCTATTCCGGTAGGGCTTCGCCTAAGCACTGCAGAAATCCGATCTAGAGGAGAAACTAACTAGAGGGTATGGTTGCACGTGGCTGAAAATCTTGGGCAAAAACCCTAAAACCCTCTAGTATATATATAGGAGGAGAGGAGGCAGCCTTGGCTTCCAAGCCAATCTGGTTCGGCCGAACTAGGAGGGAGGAGTCCACCTCCTCCACTCCTAGTAGGATTAGGACTCCTTCCTTATTTTGCCTTTTTTTTCCTTTTCCACCTTTTTCCTTTTGGGTTTTTCTTCCCAGCCGCATGGGCCTTGTGTGGGACTTCCACCAGCCCACTAAGGGATGGTATTCACCCTCCCACAGCCCATGAGGCCTCTTGGGTCGAAATACCCCTCCCGGTGGTCTCCCGGTACACTACCAGCACTCTCGGTACATTACCGATTAGCTCGAAACTTTTCCGGCGACCAAAACAGGAGATCCTATGTATCAATCTTTACCTATGGACCATTCCAGAGCTCCTCATGACATCCGGGATCTCATTCGGGACTCTGAACAACCTTTGGTCACCACCATACATAACTCTATAGTACCGAAACGTCACCAAACCTTAAGTGTGCAGACCCTGCGGGTTCGAGAACCATGTAGACATGACCAAGACACCTCTACGGTCAATAACCAATAGCGGGACCTGGATACCCATATTGGTTCCTACATATTGTACGAAGATCTTTATCAGTCAAACCTCTATGTGAAGGATTTAGTTAATCCCGTATCATGTTCCCTTTGTTCTTCGGTATGTTACTTGCCCGAGATTCGATCGTCGGTATCTCCATACCTAGTTCAACCTCGTTGTTGGAAAGTCTCTTTACTCGTTCTGTAATACAAGATCCCGCAACTAACACTTAGTCACATTGCTTGCAAGGCTTATTGTGATGTTGTATCACCGAGTGGGCCCTGAGATACATCTCCGTCACACAGAGTAACAAATCCCAGTCTTGATCCATGCCAACTCAACAGACACCCTCAGAGATACCTATAGAGAACCTTTATAGTCACCCAGTTACGTTGCGATGTTTGATACACACAAGGCACTCCTCCAATATTCGTGAGTTGCATGAGCTCATGGTCATAGGAACATATACTTGACATGAAGAAAACAGTAGCAATAAACTGACACGATCATATGCTACGTTTGTAGTTTGGGTCTTGTCCATCACATCATTCTCCCAATGATGCAATCCTGTTATCAAATGACTTCTCATGTCAATGGCTAGGAAACCTTGACCATCTTTGATCAACGAGCTAGTTCACTAGAGGCATACTAGGGACAGAGTGTTGTCTATTTACCCACACATGTAATGTGTTTCCAATTAATACAATTATAGCATGGATAATAAACGATTATCATGAACAAGGAAATATAATAATAAACACTTTATTTATTGCCTCTAGGGAATATTTCCAACAGTCTCCCACTTGCACTAGAGTTAATAATCTAGCTCACATCACTATGTGATTTACATTGTAATGAATCGAACACCCATGCAGTTCTGGTGTTGATCATATTTAGCCCGTGGAAGAGGTTTAGACAACGGGTCTGCAACATTCAGATCCGTGTGCACTTTGCAAATATTTATGTCCTTCTCCTCGATGTAATTGCGGATGGAGTTGAAGCATCGATTTATGTGTCTAGTCCTCTTGTGAAATATTGGTTCCTTAGCCAGAGCAATGTAACCAGTGTTGTCACAGAACAGGCTCATTGGATTCAGTGCACTGGGCACTACTCCAAGATCTGTCATGAACTACTTCATCCAGACACCTTCCTTCGCCACCTCCGAGGCTGCGATGTACTCCGCTTCACATGTAGAATCGGCTACCACGCTTTGCTTGGAACTGCACTAGCTTACCGCTCCCTCGTTGAGAATAAATACGTATCCGTTTTGCGACTTAGGGTCATCCGGATCAGTGTCAAAGCTTGCATCGACGTAACCCTTTACGACGAGCTCTTCATCACCTCCATAAACGAGAAACATTTCCTTAGTAATTTTCAGGTACTTAAGGATATTCTAGACCGCTACCCAGTGTTCCATTCCAGGATCATTTTGAAACCTTTCGTCCATACTTATGGCAAGGCTAACATTCGGTCTAGTGCACAACATTGCATACATGATAGAGCCTATGGCTGAAGCATAGGGGATGACACTCATCTTTTCTCTATCTTCTGCAGTCACTAGGCATTGAGTCTTACTCAACTTTACACCTTGTAACACAGGCTAGAACCCCTTCTTGGACTGATCTGTTTTGAACTTCTTCAAAACTTTATCAAGGTATGTGCTCTGTGAAAGTGCTATCAAGCATTTCGATCTATCTCTATAGATCTTAATGCTTAATATGAAAGCAGCTTCTCCTAGGTCCTTCATTGAAAAAACGCTTGTTCAAATATTACTTCACGCTTTCCAGCATTTCTATATTGTTTCCAATCAGCAATATGTCATCCACATATAATATTAGAAATGCTATAGAGCTCCCACTCACTTTCTTGTAAATACAAGCTTCTCCATAAACTTGTATAAAACCAAATGCTTTGATCACCTCATCAAAGCGCTTATTCCAACTCCGAGATGATTGGACTAGCCCATAAATGGATCGCTGGAGTTTGCAAACTTTGTCAGCATTCTCTGGATTGACAAAACCTTCTGGTTGCATCATATACAACTCTTACTCATGGAAACCGTTGAGGAACGCTGTTTTGACATCCATCTGCCAAATTACATAGTCGAAATAAGCAGCTATTGCCAACATGATTCTGACAGACTTAAGCATCGCTACGGGTGAGAAGGTCTCATCGTAGTCAACTCCTTGAACTAGTGACAAACCCTTTGCCACAAGTCAAGCTTTATAAACGGTGACATTACCGTCCGTGTCTGTCTTCTTCTTAAAGATCCATTAGTTCTGAATGGCCTTTCGCCCTTCAGGTAATACTTCCAAAGTTCATACTTTGCTTTCATACGTGGATCCTATCTCGGATTTCATGGCCTCTAACCATTTCTCGGAATCCGGGCCCATCACTGCTCCTCCATAGCTCGTAGGTTCATTGTTGTCCAACAACATGACCTCCAAGACAGGGTTGCCATACCACTCAGGAGTAGTACGCGGCCTTGTCGACCTACGAGGTTCAATAGTAGCTTGATCCGAAGCTTCATGATCATCATCATTAACTTCCTCTTCTATCATCGTAGGTTCCATAGAAACATCTTTCTGCGCCGCGCTACTTTCTGGTTGAAGTAAAGGTTCAATAACCTCATCAAGCTCTATTTTCCTCCCACTCAATTTTTTCGAGAGAAACTCTTTCTCAAGAAATGTTCCGTTCTTAGCGACAAACACTTTGCCTTCGGATCTGAGATAGAAGGTATACCCGACTGTCTCTTTCGGGTATCCTATGAAGACGCATTTTTCCGCTTTGGGTTCCAGCTTGTCAGGCTAAAGCTTTTTGACATAAGCATCACATCCCCAAACTTTAAGAAACGACAACTTTGGCCTCTTGCCAAACCACAGTTCACATGCCATCGTCTCAACAGATTTTGATGGTGCCCTATTTAAAGTGAATGCAGCTGTTCCTAATGCATAACCCCAAAACGATAGTGTAAATCACCAAGGGACATCATAGAACGCACCATATCTAATAAGGTTCAATTATGACGTTCGTGTTGGAAATATGCCCTAGAGGCAATAATAAATTAGTTGTTATCATATTTCCTTGTTCATGATAATCGTTTATTATCCATGCTATAATTGTACTGATCGGAAACTCAGATACATGTGTGGATACATAGACAACACCATGTCCCTAGTATGCCTCTAATAGACTAGCTTGTTGATCAAAGATGGCTATGGTTTCCTAGTTATGGACATGAGATGCCATTTGATAGCGGGATCACATCATTAGGAGAATGATGTGATGGACAAGACCCAAACTATGAACGTAGTATATGATTGTGTTAGTTTATTGCTACTATTTTTTGCATGTCAAGTATATGTTCCTATGACCATGAGATCATGCAACTCACTGACACCGGAGGAGTACCTTGTGTGTATCAAACGTCGGAACGTAACTGGGTGACTATAAAGGTGCTCTACAGGTATCTCCGATGGTGTTTGTTGAGTTGGCATGGATCAAGACTGGGATTTGTTACTCCGTGTGATGGAGAGGTATCTCAGGGCTCACTCGGTAATACAACGTCACAATAAGCCTTGCAAGCAATGTGACTAATTGTTAGTCACGGGATCTTGTATTACGGAATGAGTATAGAGACTTGCCGGTAACAAGGTTGAACTAGGTATGGAGATACCGACGATCGAATCTCGGGCAAGTAACATACCGAAGAACAAAGGGAACATCATGCGGGATTAATGAATCCTTGACATAGAGGTTCGACCGATAAAGATCTTCGTAGAATATGTAGGAACCAATATGGGCATCCAGGTCCCGCTATTGGTTATTAACCGTAGAGGTGTCTCGGTCATGTCTACATAGTTCTCGAACCCGCAGGGTCTGCACACTTAAGGTTCGGTGACGTTTCGGTAGTATAGAGTTATGCATGGTGGTGAGCGAAGGTTGTTTGGAGTCCCGGATGAGATCCCGGACGTCATGAGGAGCTCCGAAATGGTCGTACGTAAATATTGATATATACGAAGTCCTATTTTGGTCACCGGAAAAGTTTCTGGCTTATCGGTAGTGTATCGGGAGTGCCAGTAGTGTACCGAGAGACCATCGGTAGGGGTATTTCGACCCAAGAGGCAACATGGGCTGTGGGAGAGTAAATACCAGCCCTTAGTGGGCTGGTGGAAGTCTCACACAAGGCCCATGCGGCTGGGAAGAAAAGCCCAAAGAGAAAAAGGTGGAAAATGGCAAAAAAGGCAATAATAAGGAGGAATCCTAGTCCTACTAGGATTGGTGGAGGAATCCTCCTCTCCTCCTTGGTTCGGCTGACCCAAGGGCTGGCTCGTTGTGAGCCAAGCCTCCTCCTCTCTTCCTCTTATATATACTGGAGGTTTTAGGGTTTTTGGCGCCAGATTTTTAGCCACGTGCTGCCCGTTCCTCTAGTGCATAGTTTCTCCTCTAGATCGGATTTTGGTAGTGCTTAGGCGAAGCCCTGCCGGAATAGCTTCACCACCATCTCCGGAGCACTGTCACGCTGCCGGAGAACTATTCTACCTCTCCGCTCCCTCTTGCTGGATCAAGAAGGCGGAGATCGTCATTGAGCTGTACGTGTGCTGAACGCGGAGGTGCCGTCCGTTCGGCGCTAGATCGGAAGGATCGTGATCAAGATCGCGAGACGGATCGTGATGGGATCGCGGGACGGATCGCGATGAGTTCACGAGACGGATCATGATGAGTTCGCTGGACGGATCGTGATTGGATCGCGGGATGGATCGTGATGAGATCGCGGGATGCTCGGCGATTTGGATTGCGAAGACGTTCGACTACACCAACCGCGTTTCTTAACGCTTCCCGCTTAGCAATCTACAAGGGTACATAGATCCACTTTCTCTATCGTAGATTGTCATCACCATGGATAGATTTGCGTGTGCATAGGAATTTTTTTGTTTCCCATGCGACATTCCCTAATAGTGGTATCAGAGCTAGGTCTATGTGTAGATGAGATCTCGAGTAGAACACAAAATGTTTGTGGGCGTTGATGCTTAGATTGCTTCCTCCCTTGGACGGATTTTGGTTCGGTGTTATTGTGAGATGAAGCGGCCCGGACCAACATTACTCGTATGCTTACGAGAGGCCGGTTCCCTCGACCGCAACTTGTTGCATAGATGGCTTGCAGGTGCTAGTTTCTCTCACTTTAGTTGGATCGGATTCGACAAAGGCGGTCCTTCAGAAGGTTGAAAAGCAGCTAGTGTATCACCGTTGTGGTTTTTGCGTCGATGAGAATTGTTCTTGCTAGATACCCATAGCATCCACGTAAAACATGCAACAACAATTAGAGGACGTCTAACTTGTTTTTGCAGGGTATGTTGTGATATGATATGGCCAATTACATGATGTGATATATGTCATGTATGAGATGATCATGTGATGTATAGATTATCACGACTTGCATGTCGATGAGTACGGCAACTGGCAGGAGCCATAGGGTTGTGTTTAATTATTGTATGACCTGCGTGTCAATCATTAAGCGCTATGTAATGCTTTACTTTATTGCTAAACGGTAGCAATAGTAGTAGAAGCATGTTGGTCGCGACAACCCCGATGGCGACACGTTGATGGAGATTAAGATGATGGAGATCATGGTGTCTTGCCATTGACGATGGAGATCATGCCGGTGCTTTCAAGATGGAGATCAAAAGCACAAGTTCATGGCCATATCATGTCACTTATGATTTGCATGTGATGTTAATCCTTTTATGCACCTTGTTTTGCTTAGGACGATGGTAGCATTATAAGGTGATCCCTCACTTAAATTTAAAGATGAATTGTGTTCTCCCCGAGTGTGCACCGTTGCGAAAGTTTGTCGTGTTGAGACACCACGTGATGATCAGGTGTGATAGACTCTATGTTCACATACAACAGGTGCAAGCCAGTGTTGCACATGCAGAACACTCGGGTTAAACTTGACGAGCCTAGCATGTACAGACATGGCCTCGGAACACAAGAGACCGAAAGGTCGAACATGAGTCATATAGTAGATATGATCAACATGATGATGTTCACCATTGAAACCACCTCAACTCATGTGATGATCGGACTTGAGTTGGTAAATTTGGATCATGTATCACTCGAATGACTAGAGGGATGTCAATTTGAGTGGGAGTTCTTAAGTACTATGATTAATTGAACTCATTATCATGAACATAGTCAGTAGTGTCGTTGCAAACTGTGTTGTAGATTACTAGCTCACGCTATAGCTCCCTTAAATTTTATATGTTCCTAGAAAAATAGAGTTGAAATATGATGGTAGCATTATTGCGGACTGGCTCCGTGATTTGAGGATCGTCCTCGTTGCTACACAGAAGGCTTATGTCCTTAATGCACCGCTCGGTGCGCCAACCCCTCTAGCATTGTTTGTAGATGTTGTGAACATCTGATAAGCATGTTCTGATGACTACTTGATAGTTTAGTGCGTTATGCATTACGGCTTAGAATTGAGGCTTCGAAACGTTTTGAACGTCACGGAACATATGAGATGTTCTAAGAGCTGAAATTAGGATCTCAGGCTCATGCCCATGTTGCGAGATATGAGATCTCCAACAATATTCTTTGCCTGCAAGATGAAGGAGAATAGCTCAATCGTTGAGCATGTGCTCAGATTGTCTGGGTGCTAAAATCGCTTGAATCGATTGGGAGTTGATCTTCCAAATAGGATAGTGATTGATATAGTTCTCCAAGTCACTGTCACTAAGCTACTAGAACTTGGTGATGAACTATAAAACGCCAGGGATAAAAATAATGATCCCTGAGCTGTTCGCGATGTTTGACACCGCGAAGGTAGAAATCGAGAAGGAGTGTCAAGTGTTGATGGTTAGTCAAAACCACTAGTTTCGAGAAGGGCAAGAGCATGGAGGGAAACTTCATGGATAGCAAGTCAGTTGCAGCTCCAGTGAAGCAACCCAAAGTCTAACCCAAACCCGAGACTAAGTGCTTCGATTATGAGGAGAACGGTTGCTGAAGCAGAAGAACCCTAGATACTTGGTAGATAAGAAGGCTGGCAAAGTCAACAGAAGTATATTTGATATACGTGTTATTGATGTGTACCTTGCTAGTACTCCTAGTAGCACCTGGGTATTGGATACCGGTTCGGTTGCTAAATGTTAGTAACTCGAAGTAAAAGCTACGGAATAAACGGATACTAGCTAAGGGTGAGGTGACGATGTGTGTTGGAAATGTTTCCAAGGTTGATGTGATCAACATCGCACGCTCTCTCTACCTTCAAGATTAGTGACGAACCTAAATAAATGTTATTTGGTGTTTTTGCATTGAGCATGAACGTGATTAGATCATCTTCATTGCAACACGGTTATTCATTTAAGTTAGAGAATAATGGTTATTCTATTTACATGAATAATACCTTCAATGGTCATGCACCCAGTAAGAATGGTTTGTTGAAACTTGATAGTAGTAATACACATGTTCATAACATTGATGCCAAAAAGATACAAAGTTAATAATAATAGTACCACATACTTGTGGCACTACCGCAAAATGTCATATTGGTATAAAACGCATGAAGAAACTCCATGCTGATGGATCTTTGGACTCATTCGATTTCGAATCGGTTGAGACATGAGAACCATGCCTCTTGGTCAAGATGACTAAGGACCCCGTTTTCTGTTTTGATGAAGCGGGCAAGTGATTTATTGGAAATGATACATGTTGATGTATGCAATCCAATGAGTCTTGTAGCGTGCGGTGGATATCGTTATTTTCTTACCTTCACTGATGATTTGAGTAGATATAGTGTATATTTACTTAATGAAACACAAGTCTAAATCGTTTGAAAGGTTCAAGCAAATTCAGAGTGAAGTTTAAGATCATCGTGACAGGAAGATAAAAATGTTTGCGATATGATCGCGGAGGTGAATATCTGAGTTACGAGTTTGGTATATAATTTTAGACAATGTGAAAGTTGTTTCACAACTCACGCCACCTGGAACACCATAGTGTGATGGTGTGTCCGAATGTCTTAGTCGTGCTCTATTGGATATGGTTCATGCTATGATGTCTATTATCGTTTTGTTAATATAATTTTGGGGTTATGAATTAGATAAACCTACATTCACTTTAAATAGGGCACCATCTAAATCCGTTGAGATGACACCGTGTGAATTATGGTTTGATAGAAACCTAAGCTGTCATTTCTTAATGTTTGGGGCTGCGACGCTTGTGTGGAAAATGTTTTCACCTAATGAGCTCGAACCCAAAGCGGACAAATGCATCTTCCTAGAATACCCTAAGAACAGTTGGGTGAATCTTCTATCTCAGATCCAAGCATAAACTGTTTATTGCTAAAACTGGGTCCTTTCTCGAGGAAAAGTTTCTCTTGAAAGAATTGAGTGGGAGGAAAATAGAACTTGATGAGGTTATTGAACCTTTGTTTCAAGAGAGTAGTGCAGCGCAGGAAGTTGTTTCTGTGAAGCCTACATTCGTTGAAGAGGAAGTTAATGATGATGATCATGAAGCTTCGGATCAAGTTACTATCGAACTGCGTAGGTCGACAAGGATGTGTACTGCTCCTGAGTGGTGCGGCAACCCTGTCTTAGAGGTCATGTTCTTGGACAACGATGAACCTACAAACTATGGAGAAGCGATGATGGGCCTGGAAACCAACAAATGGTTAGAGGCCATGAAATCCGAGAAAGGATCCATGTATGAAAACCAAGTATAGACTTTGGTGGACTTGCTCGTTGGACAACAGGTCGTTAAGTAAAAATGGATCTTTGAAATGAAGACAGACGCTGATGGCAAATGTCACCATTTGTAAAGCTCGACTTGTTGCAAAGAAGTTTATGACAAGTTCAAGGAGTTGACTGTGATGAGACTTTCTCACTCGTAGCGATGCTAAAGTCTGTTGGAATTATGTTAGCAATTGCTGCATTTTTAAATTATGAAATCTGGCAGATGGATATCAAAACGTCATTTCCTTAACGGTTTACTTGAGGAAAGGTTGTATGTGATACAACCAGAAGGTTTTGTCAGTCCTAAGGATGCTAAAATGTGTGCAAGCTTCAGTATTCTTCTATGAACTGAAGCAAGCATCTCGGAGTTGGAATATACACTTTGATGAGGTGATCAAAGTTTTTAAGTCTATACAAAGTTTTTAAGTCTATACAAAGTTTATGAGAAGCTTGTATTTACGATAAAGTGAGTGGGAGCACTATAGAGTTTCTGATAAGCATATGTGGTTGACATATTGTTGATGGGAAATGATGTAGAATTTCTGGAAAGCATAAACGGTTGTTTGAAAAGAGTTTTTTAAAGGAAGACCTGGATAAAGCTACCTAATTGTTGAACATCAAGATCTATAGACATAGATCAAGATGCTTGATGAGACTTTCAATGAGTACATACCTTGAGAAGATTTTGAAAGAGTTCAAAATGGATCAGTCAGAGAAAGAGGTCTTGCCTGATTTGTAAGGTGTGAAGTTGAGTGAGACTCAAAGCTCGACAATGGAAGAAGAAAGAGAAAGGACGAACATCGTCCCCTATGCCTTGGCCTTAGGCTCTGTATAGTATGCCATGCTGTGTACCACACCTGTGTGCGTCTTGCCATGAGTCCATCAAGGGGTATAAGAGTGATCCACGAGTGGATCACTGGACAGCGGTCAATATTATCCTGAGTGAATAAAAGACTAAGGAGATGTTTTCTCGATTATGGAGGTGATAAAGAGTTCATCGTAAAGAGATACGTCGATGCAAGCTTTAACACCAATCCGGATGACTCGTAGTAGCAATCTGGATACGTATAGTGGAGCAGCCATTTGGAATAGTACCAAGTGGAGTGTGGTAGCAGTGTTTATGGTTTGACATAGAGATTTGCAAAGCACACTCGGATCTGAATGTCGCAGACCCATTGACTATAAGACCTCTCTCACATGCGAAGCATGATCGAACCCCAGAACTCATTGGGTGTTAGATTCATAACAAAGCGTATCACATGGTGATGTGAACTAGATTATTGACTCTAATGCAAGTGGGAGACTGTTGGAAATATGCCCTAGAGGCAATAATAAATTAGTTGTTATCATATTTCCTTGTTCATGATAATCGTTTATTATCCATGCTATAATTGTATTGATCGGAAACTCAGATACATGTGTGGATACATAGACAACACCATGTCCCTAGTATGCCTCTAATAGACTAGCTCGTTGATCAAAGATGGCTATGGTTTCCTAGTCATGGACATGAGATGAAATTTGATAGCGGGATCACATCATTAGGAGAATGATGTGATGGACAAGACCCAAACTACGAACGTAGCATATGATCGTGTCTATTTATTGCTACTATTTTCTGCATGTCAAGTATATGTTCCTATGACCATGAGATCATGCAACTCACTGACACCGGAGGAGTACCTTGTGTGTATCAAACGTCACAACGTAACTGGGTGACTATAAAGGTGCTCTACTGGTATCTCCAATGGTGTCTGTTGAGTTGGCATGGATCAAGACTGGGATTTGTTACTCCGTGTGACGGAGAGGTATCTCGGGGCCCACTCGGTAATATAAAGTCACAATAAGCCTTGCAAGCAATGTGACTAATTGTTAGTCATGGGATCTTGTATTACGGAACAAGTAAAGAAACTTGCCGGTAACGAGGTTGAACTAGGTATGGAGATACTGACGATCGAATCTCGGGCAAGTAACATACTGAAGAACAAAGGGAACATCATACGGGATTAACTGAATCCTTGACATAGAGGTTCGACCGATAAGGATGTTCATAGAATATGTAGGAACCGATATGGGCATCCAGGTCCTGCTATTGGTTATTGACCGTAGAGGAGTCTCGGTCATGTCTACATAGTTCTCGAACCCGTAGGGTCTACACACTTAAGGTTCGGTGACGTTTCGGTAGTATAGAGTTATGCATGGTGGTAACCGAAGGTTGTTCGGAGTCCCGGATAAGATCCCGGACATCACGAGGAGCTCCGGAATGGTCCATAGGTAAATATTGCTATATCGGAAGTCCTATTTTGGTCGCCAGAAAAGTTTTGGGCTTATCGGTACTGTACCGGGAGTGCCGGTAGTGTACCGGGAGACCATCGGGAGGGGTATTTCGATCCAAGAGGCTACATGGACTGTGGGAGAGTAAATACCAGCCCTTAGTGGGATGGTGGAAGTCTCACACAGGGCCCATGCGGCTAGGAAGAAAACCCCAAAGAGAAAAAGGTGGAAAAAGGCAAAAAAGGCAATAATAAGAAGGAATCCTAGTCCTACTAGGATTGGAGGAGGAATCCTCCTCTCCTCCTTGGTGTGGCCGACCCAAGGGCTGGCTCCTTGGGAGCCAAGCCTCCTCCTCTCTTCCTCTTATATATACTGGAGGTTTTAGTGTTTTTGACACCAGATTTTTAGCCACATGCTGCCCGTTCCTCTAGTGCATAGTTTCTCCTCTAGATCGGATGCAGCGTGACGGCAGGGCTTCGCCTAAGCACTGTAGAAATCCGATCTAGAGGAGAAACTATGGACTAGTGGGTAGGGTTACACGTGGCTGAAAATCTTGTGCAAAACCCCTAAAACACTCTAGTATATATAGGAGGAGAGGATGAGAGGAGGCAGCCTTGGCTTCCAAGCCAATCTGGTTCGGCCGAACTAGGAGGGTGGAGTCCACCTCCTCCACTCCTAGTAGGATTAGGACTCCTTCCTTATTTTGCCTTTTTTGCCTTTTCCACCTTTTTCCTTTTGGGTTTTTATTCCCAGACGCATGGGCCTTGTGTGGGACTTCCATCTGCCCACTAAGGGCTGGTATTCACCATCCCACAGCCCATCAAGCCTCTTGGGTCGAAATACCCCTCCCGGTGGTCTCCCGGTACACTACATGCACTCCCGGTACATTACTGATTAGCCCGAAACTTTTCCGGCGACCAAAACAGGACTTCCTATATATCAATCTTTACCTCCGGACCATTCGAGAGCTCCTCGTGACGTCCAGGATCTCATCCGGGACTTGGAACAACCTTCGGTCACCACCATACATAACTCTATAGTACCGAAACGTCACCGAACCTTAAGTGTGCACACCCTGCGGGTTCGAGAACCATGTAGACATGACCGAGACACCTCTAGGGTCAATAGCCAATAGAGGGACCTGGATGCCCATATTGGTTTGTACGTATTCTACGAAGATCTTTATCGGTCGAACCTCTATGTCAAGGATTTAGTTAATCCCGTATGATGTTCCCTTTATTCTTCGGTATGTTACTTGCCCGAGATTCGATCGTCGGTATCTCCATGAATAGTACAACCTTGTTTTTGGAAAGTCTCTTTACTTGTTCTGTAATACAAGATCCCGCAACTAACACTTAGTCACATTGCTTGCAAGGCTTATTGTGATGTTGTATTACCGAGTGGGCCTTGAGATACCTCTCCGTCACACAGAGTAACAAATCCAAGTCTTGATCCATGCCAACTCAACAGACACCCTCAGAGATACCTATAGAGAACCTTTATAGTCACCCAGTTACGTTGCGATGTTTGATACACACAAGGCACTCCTCCAATATTCGTGAGTTGCATGAGCTCATGGTCATAGGAACATATACTTGACATGAAGAAAACAGTAGCAATAAACTGACACGATCATATGCTACGTTTGTAGTTTGGGTCTTGTCCATCACATCATTCTCCCAATGATGCAATCCTGTTATCAAATGACTTCTCATGTCAATGGCTAGGAAACCTTGACCATCTTTGATCAACGAGCTAGTTCACTAGAGGCATACTAGGGACAGAGTGTTGTCTATTTACCCACACATGTAATGTGTTTCCAATTAATACAATTATAGCATGGATAATAAACGATTATCATGAACAAGGAAATATAATAATAAACACTTTATTTATTGCCTCTAGGGAATATTTCCAACAGTCTCCCACTTGCACTAGAGTTAATAATCTAGCTCACATCACTATGAGATACCTGTAGAGCACCTTTATAGTCACCCGGTTACGTTGTGACATTTGATACACACAAGGCACTCCTTCGATGTTCGTGAGTTGCATGATCTCATGGTCATAGGAACATATACTTGACATGCAGAAAATAGTAGCAATAAACTGACACGATCATATGCTACGTTTGTAGTTTGGGTCTTGTCCATCACATCATTCTCCCAATGATGCGATCCCGTTATCAAATGACATCTCATGTCAATGGCCAGGAAACCTTGACCATCTTTGATCAACGAGCTAGTTCACTAGAGGCATACTAGGGACAGAGTGTTGTCTATTTACCCACACATGTAATGTGTTTCCAATTAATACAATTATAGCATGGATAATAAACGATTATCATGAACAAGGAAATATAATAATAAACACTTTATTTATTGCCTCTAGGGAATATTTCCAACATCTACTACCTCAGCGAGGTCCTCTCCGCGTCCAAGCAGAACTACCCCCACTACTAGAACATGTGTTATGGCATATAATTCGCCACCAAGAAGGTCAAGCAGCACTTCCAGGAACACGCCATCACCATGGTGAGGACGGCCCCGCTCGACGAGATCATGAGCGTCCGGGATTCCATCTGCCAGATCATCAAATGGGTCATTGCCCTCGCCAATCATGAGATCCGGTACGAGCCAAGAACCGCCATCAAGTCACATGTGTTGGCTGACTTTCTCGTCGACTGGGCGAAGACGGAGTTTGTGGCAGCTCCCCCAGACTCCATGGATTCGCACATCCATTTCGACGGCTCGAAAGTGAGGACCGGCCTGGGTGCTGGCATAGTCCTCTCCTCCCCGAAAGGTGACCAGCTCAAATATGCCCTCCAGATACACTTTGCCGCCTCCAACAATGTGTCTGAGTACGAGGCCATCGTCCATGGCCTCCAGCTCACCAAGGAGATCGGCATCAGGCGCATCCTCTGCTTCGGCGACTCCGACCTCGTGGTGCAGAAAGTCTCTGGCGAATGGGACGCCAGGGACGCCAACATGGCCAGCTACCACTTCCGCGTAAAACAGCTCACCGGCTCCTTCGAGGGCTGTGAGTTTCATCATGTCCCACGGGCAGACAACGAGGCGGCGAATGCGCTGGCAAAGATGGACTCCACCAGGCAAGCCATCCTCGCCGGCATCTCCCTCGAGTGGCTGCTCAAGCCATCGATCAAGCCTTCCTCAGAATCAGAGTCAATCTTCATGCCGACGGACGCCGCCGTCCCATCAATGGCTCCGGCCGCCTCTCTGGTATCTTCGCCACCGGCTCCCGAACCATCAGCCGTCTCGCTGGCACCAATCGAGCCGGCAGCGTCCGAGGCAGCGGGCTCCAATGATGCGCCCGTCATGATGATCATCGACCAGCCGGCCCCGAGGATTGGCGAGTCGGTCCCGGGACTGATCGTCCAGTCCCGGGGGCTCCCAAGCCTGTCCCGGGGACTGGCGAGCCGGTCTTGGGGGCTGGCGAGCCGGTCTCAGGGCTGGCGAGCCGCTCCCGGAGGCTGGTCATCTGGCCTCGGGGGCTCCCAAGCCGGCGCCCGTCGTGGCCCCCTCATGGGCCTAACCAATCCTGACATTTCTTCTACAGGGCGAGATGCCTCCGGACGAGGCCTCGGCGAGGCAAATCCAACGCCGGGCCACGGCGTACGGCATCATCAACAACAAGCTTGTCCACCGTAGCACCACCGACATCTTCCAGCGATGCGTCTAGCCGGAAAAGGGTCTGGAGATCCTCCTCGACATCCACTAGGGTGAGTGCGGGCACCACGCCGCCTCCAGGACCCTGGTGGCCAAGGCTTTCCGCCACAACTTCTTTTGGCCGACTGCTCTCGAGGCGGCCAAGAATTTGGTCGATGAGTGCGAGGGCTACCAACGCTTCAACACGCAAAGCCACCTGTCGGCAACAACCCTCCAAACCATCCCCTCTCGTGGCCAACCCATTCAAGACCGCTTGAGGCGGCATGACGCACTTGCTGGTGGCTGTCGACAAATTCACCAAGTGGATCGAGGTGTGACCAGTCAAGAAGCTGGACGGCCCCACGGCTGTCCGGTTCATCGACGACATCACGGTGCGCTACGGTGTTCCCCACAGCATCATCACCGACAACGACATGAACTTCGGCAAGGGCGCACTTGCGTGTTTATGCTCCAAGCAAGGAATCCGGCTTGACCTGGCCTACGTGGCTCATCCACAGTCAAATGGCCAGGTCGAGAGGGCAAACAGCCTCATCCTATCCGGCATCAAGCCCCGGCTCGTGACGCCGCTTGTAAAGTCGGTCGGCTACTAGATCGACGAGCTATCGTCCGTCCTTTGGAGTCTCACGACCACCCCGAACCGTTTAATCGACTACACTCCCTTCTTCCTTGTGTACGGGTCCGAGGCGATCATCCCCACCGACATCGAGTTCGATTCGCCTCGGGTTACCCTACACACGGAGAAGGACGCAAAGGAGGCAAGAGAAGACAACGTCGACCTACTCAAGGAAGCTGGCGAACTGGCCTTGAGCCAGATGGCAATCTACCAGCAGAAGCTCCGGCACTACTATAGCAAGCGGATCCGTCCACTCTCCTTTCGCAAAGGGGACCTGGTCCTCAAGCTGTCCTCCCCATGGGAGGGCCAGTTCATCATCAGCAAGGCACTGCAGAACAACACATACTACCTAATAGATACCCAGAAGCCGCAGAAGCGCAAAAGAGATGCCTCCGGTGAGGAGACGTAGCGCCCATGGAACGCGGCGCTCCTGCGCCCGTTTTACTACTGAAACCAAACCAATGTATGTATGTATCCTCACCCTTTTGGGCTTATGAATGCAATGGGTGCCCCAGGCCGGCTCTTGGGGCGCGCCCTGTTTCGTTTCCCTCAAAGTTTTCCTTGCTCACCGGCTCCCCGACCCGGCTCCCGGGCCCGGGGGCTGGCCGGCTGGACCTAGGACGCTCAGGGAGAAGGACCAATGCTCAAGGAGAAGGATGCTTCTCCCTGAAATTGGCAAAGTAATGTGAGCCGAACAACCCCCCACTCCTACCAGCTACAGAACCGGCTCCCGGCTGTCTAGATGACGGGGCCTCGGGGCGGCAAGGTTTGGCTCACACTTTTGTCCAACAAAAGGAGACCCCGACTAGGCCTAGCCGAACCACTGCCGTGCCTCTAGCACTCTACTTATCGCGAAAAGCTCTCGTGATTCCTAAGTTCTGAACCGGCTCCCTTAAGGCAGATGCCCCGAGCCAGCTATAGACCGGTTCCCGGGTGTTGGGCTGGCGGGGATGAAACCAAAGGGGAAAAGGAGAAGAACCGAAAAAAGTCAAGCGGGGAAAAAAGGATAAGGACAAGTCGGCATGAGCAACAAGGAAAACCCGCTAGATAATCATAGTACAAATGTTAAAACAAAAGTGGCCCACGGCCAGCATGCTTAATTACATAAACACCCCTAGTGGGTGGACTCGAGCCTAACTTGCAGAAAGATAAAAAAACCAGGGGCTCAGGCTACCGGTGCGTCGCCAGTGAGCGTAGCCCTAGCCGACGCGTCTCTGGGCGTCATGGCTCTCGCCTCGGAGGTGGTCGCGGCCTTCGGGTCGGCCTCCTTGGCCTTCGAGACCGGCTCCTCGGTTTCGGTCGTCTTGCTGCTGGAGTTGGTGCTCTCGTCGGCAACCTCATCGTCCGCCAGACCTTGGGGGATGCCGAAGGAGTCCTCGGGCAACGGCTCACCATCCTCGCCTAGGGCCGACAGCAACTCGTCCGCGTCGTCGTATAACGCGAGCTCGTTGGCCCGGTGGACAAGGACCGACTCACGAGCCTCTCGCTCCGCGGCCGACACATCCCGCATGGTGGCCAGCCGGCCCAGATCCACGCCGCGATGCCACAACATGACGAATCGGAGCGCCATCTGCGCCCCGGCTCGGCCGGCCGACGCCTTCCAGGCTTCGAGGCGGGGGACGACATGCGACAACCACTTGGTCACGCGGTTCGTCAGAGCTCCTCCGTGGCCTGGCCACAATGCGACAATGACCTCTTTGTCGGCTTTCTTCAACCGCTCCATGCTCCGCTCAACATGGGTCAACTACATCTCGATGGCGAGTCCAATATCGTCCGTGTCCCACGTGGCGTCCTCCTCGATGGAGTGACCGCACTCCCGAAGGTACTCCATGTGCTCCTCAACAGCGCGTGCAGCACGGGGATGAGTTTCCGGGAAGCGCCCTGGAAGAAAGAAGAAGAGAAGAAAAGAAAGGCAAATTGAAACACAAAGAACCAGCAAAGGGAAACGCGACCGGCTAGGGAAGAGAAAAACTGGCAGTTACCTTCAATCGTGTCGTCCACCCCAAGGGTGAAGTTGTGCGTCGCCTTACACTCCGACGCTAGGGCCGCCTCCAATGCGGCGAGGGAACTCTTGACCTCCTCGAACGTCCTCTCGAGGCGGGTCACCTCGCCTTGGAGGGCAGCAGTCCTCAGGGCGGCGTCAGCCGCTTCCTTGATGGTCGTGTCCTGGGCCGCCACCTCCTTCGCCGCCTCGGCCTTTAGCCAGTCCCTGACCGCCTCCCCGTCTGTTAGCAGCACGGCCAGCTAGTCCTTCTCTTGGGCTGCCGCCTGGACATCTTGCGACAGCCAGTCCCGCTCGGAGACAAGCCCGGTCTTCTCCTCCCGAAGGGTGGCCAGGTCACCTGCAAGACACGACATGCGTCAGCCGGATCTTCGGGGCTATGCGCCCCTCCTGTGAAGCTCAATTGACCTTGCACGCGCGCCAGCTCCTCCTCAAGGCGGTAGAAGCCGTATTTGCCATAGTCGTGGATGGCGACCGCATCCTCGAATAGCTTCTGCCGCAGGGAGGTTCCCTCCTGTCGCAAAGAGGCAAAGATCAAGACAGGCTCAAAAGAGATCCGGCCCAGCTGCCCGTCATCCGGCCAGCCGACCCGCATCTCGGGGGCTACACCCAGTGGGTGTGCTCGGGAGCCCCCACTGAAAACTCTAAGTCAAAGCAAACGGACTTAGCTCTGCAGCTGTAGGGCGATGTCTGCTGCCACTGCGAACCGGGCTAGCTCTTGTCGGCACCGGTCCAGGACGCTCCCCAAGTCCCCGAAGGAGGGACCGGGCCGCCCACCTGGGGAGTCAGCAGGGGCAGCGCATGCTCCGGTGCCTCCCAGTCTCGGAGCACCTCCTGCATTGACCGTAGGGTCCTCCGGGCCCGTCCGCCGCTGCTGCCCGGGCTCGCCATGACGCCAGCCGCCGGGGGCGGGTTGACGACGACAAGGGTCCAGGAGTCGCTTCTCGCCAGCCCTCCACCCAACACCGTCGCCGCCTCCGCTTCCTGCCGCTCCGACGCGGCGATCATGACGGAGGGTACCTCCGCCTCCATGGCCGCCGCTGTAACAGCCCGGGACGGACACTCCAGAAGATTCCCCTTTTGTTTCCATTCTCATCTGTGTTTCGTTTGGTTGTTGCATTCATCATTGCATCATTCGCATCATCTGCATAGCATCATCACTTGTTTTGAAAACTTGCATCCATTCATAGTTGCCGGTTCTCTCTGTTCTTGCTGTTGCCTGTTTCGAGACCAACCACACACGCACGCGCCCACGGCATCGTAAACAACAGTTTTTAAGGCACGCGAAAAATATTTTTGGATAGGTTCGAAACCTGGCGTGCGGTTTTATTATATTGTAGGTAGACCGCCTGCCGAATTTCGTCGCATTTTGAGTTCGTTTGATGCCCCATCGGTCAGTCCGTAGCAGTGCGGTCATCGGTTTTTTGTCGGAAGTTTTTGGTGTTTTAAAACCCTCGTGTCACGGGCCGCAACTTCCCTCTCATGCCCACCTATCCCATCTACACATCCATCGCAGCCCACTTAGCCGCCCTCCATTCGTGGTCATCGGATCGCGATCGAACGGACGAGACCCAACCAGCCCTAGTGCCATTCCCTATATAAACCACCTCATGGAGAGAGCCCCCTCACTCTCTATGTTTTCCCGCATGTAAAATTGCAGCCACACCCCTAGAAAACCCCACCTACTAGCCCTCCTCCTATAGATCCTGCAACCCCAACCATCTGCGCATTTTCGGCCCTCGGATCGCGATCTAGAGGCTGAAATTCGTCCAAATTCCCTCCTACCAGACATGTCCGTCGGACAACCCGGACGTGTCTGGCGACCATAGAGCCCCGAGATCCCGCATCCCACAACCGCCATGGACGAGGAACCCAGCCAACCACCGTCCCTTGCCGGAGTGCCCTGCCACCTCGCTGGAGGCCAGACCCCGCCAGACCTCCTCCCTCTCCTTCCCTCTTCTCCTTTCCGTTCTCTCTTCCCCTAACCCCCCTCTCCATCTTCCCTGTCCAGGCCACCATGGGAGCCCGAAGCTCCGCTGTCGGCCGTCTCAGCCCTCGCCACAGCCGGGAACGAAAGGATCCGGGCAGCCTCGACCCATATCTGCCCTCGCCAGACCAGCCCCATCGGCCTGCTGACCTGCCGGAGTCCGCCGCCGTCACCCCTTGCCATGGCCTCGCCTTGCCTCCTGCTCAACCACGGGAGCGAGGAGGAGGATGAGCACCAATCGCCCGTCGCCCTCGTGGGCCTTGCCCCTCCTTCGTCCTAGCCAGCCGACCGGCCCACGAGCCAAGGGTGAGCCGCCAGCCTAACCCCCGCCCTCTGCGTGATTTAGCTATGTTCCGCCCATATTCCTGTTGGCCCAATAGGCTCCAGATTCAGCCCTATTTTTAAATTGCTAATAAAAAACCATACGTCGGATTAAAGTGTTTGATATATGAAAAATGCTTAGAAAAATGTGTAGATTAATTATATGCCATTTTCATCCATGTCATAAGTACTTAAACTTGTTGTTTGCATCATTCGCATAAATGCCATATTTTGCATTGCACATATATGTTTTACCATGCATCGAATTAATCAATCCCTATATGAAATAAATATGTTCATTATTATTATCGCACTTTCATGCATGCTTATAAAATTGGTGTGATTGTTGCATTTAATTGCATGAATTGCATGTTAAATGTGACATATTTTCAAACCCGAACCTATCATATTATATAAGTTTCCGGGGTAGAATAATCCATATAATTTATCTGTACATTTAGTTTTATCATTTGAGCATTTTTGTGTGCATGTCATTTTTGCTGTGATGCCCTTTTCTCTATTTCGTGTGATTTAATCCCTGCATGATATGAAATTCTTTTGAACATGAGATATGCCCTGTGATATGTGCACTAGCAGCTGGTCATTTTGCTTGCCATAGAAATGCATATTTAGGTGTTGTTTTCTTGTTATCAACGTGCTATAAAAATTGTGCTGTTTTGAGATGCTAAAATATTTCTAAGTCTGGAATCTGTAACATTTTGTTGCTGTCTTGCCGTGTGTTTTGCTAGTGATCTAGAACCCCTTTGGATTAGGTGTAATCGAGTTATTTGTAGTTGGTGATGCCCTTTAGTATGTGGTTAATTTTCATGCCATAATATGACCTGTAGCATATAGTTTTAGTGCTGTAAATATGCCTTCGTGATAAAAACTGCACTGTCAAAAACTGGGTTATTTTCACAAAGTCTGAAAACTGCTTAGTTCAATATGCCATGTTGTGAGCTCCCTACCATGTGATCCATGCCTCTTTTGAGTATGATATGTGAAGATGACATTAAGTGTGTGTTGTATGCTACAACCCCATGCTTAGTTTGTGCATTTTAGAATAGTGTAACTTGTTGTTTTCATGTGTGCAAAATGCTATCTTGCTGTTTTGGGCAGATTTCAACTAAAGCTTGTGTTGGTTGTACTTGGTGAACCGTAGCTTTGTTTTGAACATGTTGCATATGAGACTTGCTTAGAATCTCATGTAGTTTCCTAATAACTTGTTGCATTCATGATTTGAAATGTTTGTGATTGTATTTCCCATGCATTTGCATTCATGACATATGCATCTTGTGTTCCATATAGGTAAATCGACTAGAATGATGTGTAGAATCACATGGTGACATTTATTTTGCTGTTTAAATACTCTAGAACATGGTTTGTACAGATCTGGAACAAATTCTTATTATGCTTATGGGGTGTTTCAGAAATGTTATATTTTGCTCCCGGCCACATTTAAAATGCCTAGATGTTGTAGTTGGTTGTGCTTCACCTCTTGCCATGTTTAACAACATTTAATATGGACAAGTACCTAAACGGGAGTGAACTAAATAATTTGAGCATGGAGTTTTGTCAATATGTAACTCGTTGCATATTGAGCTTCACTTTAATGTGTAGTAGTTGTTTGATGTGAATTGCCATGCGTTGCATATTAAACTGGACATGCATCATATTTGTTTGTGCAGCATGTCTTGCATATGTTGTGGTGTTTCCCGTGTGTTGATTGTTGTTTTCGGCTTGCTTCTTCTCGATAGAGTTCCGAAAGTGTTCGGAGCCTGAGGAGTCATTTGACTACGTTGGATCGTCTTCTTCATGGACTCGTTCTTCTTCTGAGCGGGATTTCAAGCAAGATGATACATTTCCCTGGATACCACTACTATCATTGCTATGCTAGTTGTCCCGTTGTTATCGTTATGTCTCGCTACCTACCATTTGTTGCACAAGGCTCCCAACATTGCCATTAAAAGCCTATAACCCCTCCACATCCCACCAAACCTTTGTGTGGCTATGTTACCGCTTGCTCAGCCCTTCTTATAGCATTTCTAGCTGCAGGTGCAATTGCTTCAATGTGACAACATGGACAGTCTTTTTTTGTCACAATATTATTGCTATTTAATTTAATGCACTTATACATTTGGTAAAGGGTGGAAGGCTTGGCCTTTTTTGCTGAGTGTTTTGTTCCGCTCTTTCTGCCCTAGTAACTTGTGAACCGGTGTTATGTTCCATAAGTGAGTGCTCGTAACATGCTCAAGGTTGTTACGGGGACACCCTTGATTTTCGGGTTAGGATAAAGCTTGTCTAGCAAGGCCCAACATTGGTACTACATTTTCCTAATAACTAATGAACTTGCATAGGGACTTTCTGGACCCCGTGGATAATTAATCAAACCTGGGCCAGTGCACCTCATGAGTGTTGGTCCAACCCAAAGCAGCTTATTAACGCTACCCGGGGCAACTCGATGTTTGGCATGGTAACCATAGCTCATCCGGTAGTGCCCTGAGAACGAGATACGCGGCTCCTATCGGGATTGTCGGCACGTCGGGCGGCCTTGCTGGATTTGTTTTACCTTCCTCGAACGTCTTGCATGAGGAACCCTGATCTTCTTCGGGCTATCTCGAGGTGTCGGAATTCGTTTGGAATTGCCTAGGATGATCACGAGATCCGTGGTCGAGGTTATTCCTGCGGTGTGTGGTTAATTTGTGATGGATGAGTTGGAGCACCCCTGCAGGGTTAAATCTTTTTGAGAAGCCGTGCCCGCGGTTATGTGACAAACTTGGATACTTTGTTTAAGACCCGGTCATAGCAAACTTTAAGTAAACTCAAATAAAATACACCAACTGTGTGCGTAACCGTGACTGTCTCTTTTCGCGAGTTCTTATCCGAAAGAGAACATGATGGGGTTATGTTTGATGTAAGTAGGTCTTCAGGATCAGTTAGTGATTATTACTAGTTCTCGTCCGTTATGCGTATACCACCATACTTTATTTTCTGTATTCGTAAGTTAGCCACTCAAATAAATGCTTAGTCGCTTGCTGCAGCCTCACCACTTAACCATACCTCACCTATTAAGCTTTAATAGTCTTGATACCCTTGGAAATGAGATTGCTGAGTCCCTATGGCTCACAGTTTACTACAGCAATAGTTGCAGGTGCAGGTAATGAGATGCTTGAACGTGACAGCGTTTCTTGTTTGTTGGAGTTCTTCTTCTTCTTCATCGATCTAGGATGGGTTCCAGGCGGCAGCCTGGGATAGCAAGGATGGATGTCATTTTGTCGTTTGTTTTCGTCTGTAGTCTGACCCTGCTCTTCTGTAGGATATTTGAGTATGTTGTTGGATTGATGTGACTCTGATGTAGCTTGTGGCGAGTGTAAGCGAATTCCATATATTCATCTCTTTTGTACATGTACATGTAATTGTATCCATTCTTGCAACACGACGAGATGTGCTTCTATCCTCGTCGAGGCCCTCGTGCCAAAATAAGGATAGGACCGCATCTTGGGCATGAAAAGTTGGTATCAGAGCTTGTACCGACCTAGGAGCCCCCTTGATTGATCGAACTTGGCCTAGTCGAGTCTAGAGAAAAACTATTTTGAGTCAAGTTATTGGAGAGTAGGATTCTTTTTACTCCTCTTCTATGCTCTGGTGACTTATTCGACTTAGGAATTTTGATTCTACTTCTCTTCTCGCTCAAAAAAGTAGGATTACGCGGGTATTTTGGAAACTATATGATGTCGATGTGACGGAGTTCTGTCTTGGTGCCTCTTGTCTGACTTGATTTCTTCCGGGGAGTTGAGGACCATGGAATTCTTGGCACATCGTTATCATTCAGCTTCCTTAGTATCTCAGGACGGAGGGTGTTCGGTATTGCTTCAATACTTGTCATGGTGAGATAAGGTCGGAGTCACCCAGTACTGGGGAGGCGTCCGGGGTGCCACCATGGTTAGTATCGTTGTGCTTTCGAGGATTTGAGTTAGATGGATTTGCGACAGCCTCTGGTTATGTGTTGAAGGATGGATACAGTTGGGGTGTAGGTTTGCTAGTTGTGTGAGATATTTCCTCCTTGTATCCCCCCCACTGGATTGCATAACCACAAAGTTTTCGGAAGTTCTTAGGTGGGAATTCAAGTAGGTACCTAGGATTATCTTTCCAACAAGTGCATAGTGGGTATGTATTTGTTCTGGCTTGTTTCGTAAGCCTCATCCTTTGTTTTGTTTTGAATATGGTAATTCGAGTTACTTCGATGACAAGTGGTGATTTCATATCTTGCTAAGTAGTGTTCTCATATTTATGTGGGAATGCTAATTCTTTTGCCCAATCAAGTTGTCATATCTATTCTTTTCATCCGGTGTGCTCTCTTGAAGTGAATTCAATTTTCTCTAATATTTGCAAGATCACCCTCATGTTTCTTTCCGGAGTTCTTCTCATCTGTCCCAATTTTTCTTTGTTTTCCTGCCCTCCCGCCCTTTTTCTTCAATGCTTAAATTCTCATCCAAGTGTCTTTTCTATTCATGTAATGCTTCCACTATCTTTTCTTCTATCTTGTTTCCGGTGATTCTTTGTGAATATTCTCAAGAGTTCCAATTTCAAGATCTATCCTCTTATTCCTTGTTCTCATTGTATTCTTCTCTGGTGGATTAAATTCAAGCTCTCAGTGTTCATCATATCCTTTCTCATTCGTTCAATGGTTTCCATGTTCGAATTCTATCCAAGTATCTCTTGTTTTTCGTCTCTCTCTGTTCTATCCGGACGCTGAAGATATCTCAGAGATCCATGTTTTCTTTCATTCCTTCCAAATTATTTTGAGGTTCTCACTTCATCAAGTTCTTAATTGTACCAGTGCAATCTCTCTTTTAATCAATTGTTTCAACGGTGGTTTCTTTTGAGTGGGCCCATAACCCACAGTTTTTTTCCCAGGATCCTACCTGACTTCTATTGTTTCCGGAGATGTCCTCAAGTTCTTTTTTTAAATATGACGTAAGAATGAATTTCATCATTCATATGCCTTCTTGAAGATTGCTTCTAAATCATTTTCATCGTTGGCTCAACCTTTCCTTATTCATTATTCCGGAGTGTCTCAGTAATTCATGGTGTTGTTTCTCGTCATCATTCTCAGCATTAAAGACCGAAGGAGAGTTTCTCTTAAATCGTTGTTCGTTCTTCCAAATATTCTTCGTTTAAGGATTGTTTCTATCATCTCAAATTGTTTTGGTCATGAGTTATTCCTCCCATATCTATCCGGTGCATTTCATAATGTTTTTCATTTCTCAATCCTCTGAAGGCCATCGTTTCAGAAGACTTCTTCGTTCTCAACTTTCAGCTTTCATTCTCAAATTCTTCTCAATTGTTGTTCCTTCATTCATATCAATTATTCCTGTGCTTCGTTCAAGTTTTCCATTAGGTGGATTGTGATCTCTTTGTTCCCATGTATCTTTGTTCAATCGTTGTATCCTCATTCGTTTGTGAATTCTTTCGGTGTATCGTTCATGACCTCTTCAAGTGTGTGCTCTATCTATCTTTCCTATCTTTTCAAGAAGAATAAGTGGTGTGCGAAATCTGTTGTTTGTCATCAATTCAACTTGATGAAAGATAAGCATAACATAATTCTTATTCTTGTTCCTTGAGGTGATCTCAATCCTTCTTCCGGAGTGGTTCATGCTATCAAATTCTTGATTCTAAGTGGTCATCTCTCTTTTCCAGAGTTCCTAGTTTTTCTCAAGTATCTTGTCGCTAAGCTCCATCTAGTTCATAGCAAGGCATCAATCTTGTACTTTTTGCATCCCTTAATTCTTTCTATAATCCTTTCGTTTCAGAGTTCTTCCGTAGGTTCTTCATGGTGGTTCATCAAGATTTCTTTCATTTTCAATGTTCTTCAAGATTCTTGTTGGAGGTGCTCATGTGTTCTTATCTTGTATTTCTAAGTTCAATTCCTTCTCCATTGTCTTTTGAGATGGTGTTATTAAATTCTTGATATGACGAGTCTCGAAGCTAAATTGTTAAGAATAAGATAAGTAAACCCGTCTTGTCTTCTCGGAGTTATCTTGAGTTGGATTTCACCTAAAGCATTTCCTAAGGTTTGTTGCTATCATGGTGTTATAAATGATTCAAGTGTCTCCTCCACCTCTTTGTGAAAGAAGCTTTGCATCTCTTGTTGCTCTCAATCAATCAATTGTTTCTGTTGTGGCAGGTTGTCACCTCATAATTTTGAGATGTTTTTGATAAGCCCATAACAAGCTAAATCTTTTCGTTGTTGATTCTCCATCAACTCCGTTCAACCATGCTTTCAAATTCATTGGTGGTAGAAGTTGTCATTTCCTTCTTCGTTCTTTTCTTCCACTGGTCTAGCTTCCATTCTTTGTTCCAGAGGTGTGGTGTTGTTGCTCTCTTCGAACCATCATCTTATTTTATTGAGTTCATGTTCTTTCTTGCTTATTCAGTTAACCGGAGTGCTATGATATCTTTTCATGATCCTTCCATCTTATGAAGTTTTGATTCTAATCCAACCGAGGTTTGGTCTAATCTCCTTCAATTTCTTTCCATCATATCAATTTTGCCTCTCTTTCCAACCGAAGTGCTGCCGAAATTTCTTGTGAATTCTTGCTTGTCCTTATGTCATTCTTCATCTCTTTCCAACCTTCATGTTTCATTGGTTTCACTCGTTTGTCAAAGAAGCAACTAAGTTTTACCTCTTGCTCTTTCTCTTCCCCTTCTCATTCTAGATCTCAGGACGAGATCCTCGTGTAGTGGAGGAGAGTTGTAACAGCCCAGGACAGACGCTCCAGAAGATTCCCCTTTTGTTTCCATTCTCATCTGTGTTTCGTTTGATTGTTGCATTCATCATCGCATCATTCGCATCATCTGCATAACATCGTCACTTGTTTTGAAAACTTGCATCCGTTCGAAGTTGCCGGTTCTCTCCGTTCTTGTTGTTGCCTGTTTAGAGACCAACCACACACGCACGCGCCCGCGGCATCGTAAAAAAACTGTTTTTAAGGCGCGCGAAAAATATTCTTGGATTGGGTCGAAACCTGTCTTGCGGTTTTCTTATATTGTAGGTAGACTGCCTGCCGAATTTTGTCGCATTCCGAGTTAGTTTGATACCCCGTTGGTCAGTCCATAGCAGTGCAGTCATCGGTTTTTTATCAGACGTTTTGTGTTTTAAAACCCTCGTGTCACGGGCCGCAACTTCCCTCTCATCCCCACCTAGCCCATCTACACAGCCACCGCAGCCCACTTAGCCCCCCTCCATTTGTGGTCATCGGATCACGATCGGACGGATGAGACCCAACCAGCCCTAGTGCCATTCCCTATATACACCACCTCGTGGAGAGAGCCCCCTCACTCTCTAGGTTTCCCCCCATGTAAAATTGTAGCCACACCCCTAGAAAACCCCACCTACTAGCCCTCCTCCTCCAGATCCCACAGCCCCAACCATCTGCCCGTTTTTGGCCCTCGGATCGCGATCTAGAGGCTGAAATTCGTCCAAATTCCCACCTACCGGACATGTCCGATGGCCAACCCAGACGTGTCCGTCGACCACAGAGCCCCGAGATCCCGCAGCCCGCGGCCGCCATGGACGAGCAACCCAGCCTACCACCGGCCCTCGCCGGAGTGTCCTGTCGCCTCGCCGGAGGCCAAACCCCGCCGGATCTCCTCCCTCTCCTTGCCTCTTCTCCTTTTCATTCTCTCTTCCCCCTACCCCCCTCTCAATCTTCCCTGTCCAGGTCGCCATGGGAGCCCGAAGCTCCACCGCCGGCCGCCTCGGCCCTCGCTGCCACCGGGAACGGACGGATCCAGGCAGCCCTAGCCTAGATCCGCCCTCGCCGGACCAGCCCCGTCGGCCTGTTGACCCGCCGGAGTCTACCGCCGTCGCCCCTTGCCATGGACTCACCCTGCCTCCTACTCAACCGCGGGAGCAAGGAGGAGGACGAGCGCCCATCGCCCTCGTGGGCCTCGCCCCTCCTTCATCCCAGCCAGCCGACCGGGCCAAGTGTGAGCCGCTATCCCAACCCCCGCCCTGTGCGTGATTTAGCTATGTTCCGCCCATATTCCTATTGGCCCAATAGGCTCTAGATTCAGCCCTATTTTTAAATTGCTAATAAAAGAACCATAGGTCGGATTAAAGTGTTTTATATGTGAAAAATGCTTAGAAAAATGTGTAGATTAATTATATGCCATTTTCATCCATGTCATAAGTACTTAAACTTGTTGTTTGCATCATTCGCATAAATGCCATATTTTGCATTGCACATATATGTTTTACCGTGCATCGAATTAATCAATCCCTATATCAACTAAATATGTGGATTATTATTATCGCATTTTCATGCATGTTAATAAAATTGGTGTGATTGTTGCATTTAATTGCATGAATTGCATGTTAATCGGTTTATGTCATACTTGCATAATTAAATGTGACATATTTTCCAACCTGAACCCATCATATTATATATGTTTCCAGGGTAGAATAATCCATATAATTTATCTGTACATTTAGTTTTGTCATTTGAACATTTTTGTGTGCATGTCATTTTTGCTGTGATGCCCTTTTGTCTATTTCGTGTGATTTAATCCATGCATGATATGAAATACTTTTGAACATGAGATATGCCCTGTGATATGTGCACTAGCACCTGGTCATTTTGCTTTCCATAGAAATTAATGTTTCGGTGTTGTTTTCTTGTTCTCAACATGCTATAAAAATTGTGTTGTTTTGAGATGCTAAAATATTTCTAAGTTTGGAATCTGTAACGTTTTGTTGTTGTCTTTCCATGTGTTTTGCTAGTGATCTAGAACCCCTTTGGGGTAGGTATAATGGAGTTATTTGTAGTTGATGATGCCCTTTAGTATGCGGTTAATTTTCATACCATAATATGACCTATAGCATATAGTTTTACTGCTGTCAATATGCCTTCGTGATAAAAACTGCACTGTCAAAAACTGGGTTATTTTCACTAAGTCTGAAAACTGCTTAGTTCAATATGCCATGTTGTGAGCTCCCTACCATGTGATCCATGCCTCTTTTGAGTATGATATGTGAAGATGACATTAAGTGTATGTTGTATGCTACTGCACCATGCTTAGTTTGTGCATTTTAGAATAGTGTAACTTGTTTTTATGTGTGCAAAATGCTATCTTGTTGTTTTGGGCAGATTTCAACTAAAGCTTGTGTTGGTTGTATTTGGTGAACCGTAGCTCCGTTTTGAACATGTTGCATATGAGACTTGCTTAGAATCTCATGTAGCTTCATAATAATTTGCTGCATTCATGATTTGAAATGTTTGTGATTGTATTTTCCATACATTTGCATTCATGACATATGCATCTTGTGTTGCTCATATCTTTTAGACCGTAGCTTCATTTGAGATGTTCCATATATGTAAATCAACTAGAATGACGTGTAGAATGACATGGTGACATTTATTTTGATGTTTAAATACTCTAAAACATGGTTAGTACAGATCTGGACCAAATTCTTATTATGCTTATGGGGTGTTTCGGAAATGTTATATTTTGCTTTCGGACTCATTTAAAATGCCTAGATGTTGTAGTTGGTTGTGCTTCACCTCTTACCATGTTTAACAATATTTAATATTGATGAGTACCTAAACGGGAGTGAACTAAATAATTCGAATGTGGAGTCAATATGTAACGTGTTGCATATTGAGCTTCACTTTAATGTGTTGTAGTTGTTTGATGTGAATTGCCATGCATTGCATATTAAACCGGACATTCATCATATTTGTTTGCGCATCATGTCTTGCATATGTTGTGGTGTTTCCCGTGTGTTGATTGTTGTTTTTGGTTTGCGTCTTCTTGATAGAGTTCCAAAAGCGTTTGGAGTGTGAGGATTCTTTTGACTATGTTGGATCGTCTTCTTCATGGACTGATTCTTCTTCCAAGCAGGATTTCAGGCAAGATGACACATTTCCCTGGATACCACTACTATCATTGCTATGCTAGTTGTCCCGTTGTTATCGTTATGTCTTGCTACCTACCATTTGTTTGACAAGCCTCCCAACATTGCCATGAAAAACCTCTAACCCCTCCACATCCCAGCAAACCTTTGTTTGGCTATGTTACTGCTTGCTCAGCTATTCTTATAGCGTTTCTAGCTGCAGGTGCAATTGCTTCCATGTGACAACATAGACATTCTTTTGTTATCACAATATTATTTCTATTTAATTTAATGCACTTATACATTAGGTAAAGGGTGGAAGGATTGGCCTTTTTGCTCGGTGTTTTGTTCCGCTCTTTCCACCCTAGTTACTTGTGAACCGGTGTTATGTTCTATAATTGAGCACTCCTAACATGCTCGGGCTTGTTATAGGGACCCCCTTGATTTTTGGGTTAGGATAAAGCTTGTCTAGCAAGGCCCAACATTTGTACTACATTTGCCTAATAATTAATGAACTTGCATAGGGACTTTTCGGACCCCGTGGATAATTAATCAACCCCGGGCCAGTGCTCCTCATGAGTGTTGGTCCAACCCAGAGCAGCTTATTAAAGCTACCCAGGGCAACTCGGTGTTTGGCGTGGTAACCATTGCTCATCCGGTTGTGCCCTAAGAACGAGATACACGGATCCTATCGAGATTGTCGGCATGTCGGGCGGCCTTGCTGGATTTGTTTTACCTTTCTTGAACACCTTGCGTGAGGAAATCTGATCTTCTTCAGGCTATCTCGAGGTGTCGGAA
Organism: Hordeum marinum; assembly: GCA_022496015.1. Lineage (NCBI taxonomy): Eukaryota > Viridiplantae > Streptophyta > Magnoliopsida > Poales > Poaceae > Hordeum > Hordeum marinum. The sequence continues at coordinate 306,404,781 of CM039672.1, read as the reverse complement.
TTCCTTTGGAATTGCCTAGGATGATCATAAGATCCGTGGTCGAGGTTATTCCCGTGGCGTGTGGTTAATTTGTGATGGATGAGTTGGAGCACCCCTGCAGGGTTAAATCTTTTCGAGAAGCCGTGCCCGCGGTTATGTGGCAAACTTGGATACTCTGTTTAACACCCGGTCATAGCAAACTTGAAGTAAACTCCAATAATATACACCAATTGTGTGCGTAACCGTTACTGTCTCTTTTCGCGAGTTCTCATCCGAAAGAGAACACGGTGGGGTTATGGTTGACGTAAGCAGTTGTTCAGGATCACTTAGTGATCATTACTTGTTCTCGTCCTTTATGCATAGACCACCATACTTTATTTTCTGTATTCGGAAGTTAGCCACTAAAATAAATGCTTAGTCGCTTTCTGCAGCCTCACCACTTAACCATACCTCACCTATTAAGCTTTAATAGTCTTGATACCCTTGGAAATGAGATTGTTGAGTCCCTGTGGCTCACAGATTACTACAACAACACTTGCAGGTGTAGGTAATGAGATGCTTGAACGTGAGAGCATTGCTTGTTTGTTGGAGTTCTTCTTCTTCATCATCGATCTAGGATGGGTTCCAGGCGGCAGCCTCGGATAGCGAGGATGGATGTCATTTTGTCGTTAGTTTTCATCCGTAGTCGGACCCTGCTCTTCTGTAGGATGTTTGAGTATGTTGTTGTATTGATGTGACTCTGATGTGGCTTGTGGCAAGTGTAAGCCAATTCCATATACTCATCTCTTATGTACATGTACTTGTAATGATATTCATTCTTGCACATTGATGAGATGTGCTTCTATCCCTGTCGAGGCCCTCTAGCCAAAATAAGGATAGGTCTGCATCTTGGGCGTGACAGCCACCTCTGGCACCGCCTCTGACACCGCCTCTGGGGCCACTAGGCCTCCGGCACCTCTACCTAGGCCGGTTTGGCCGCAGGCGGGGTCACCTCCAGCACCTCGGGCCGGGCCTCCTAGGTCGCCGGCTCCATCGTCGATGCCCTCACCTGGGCCGCCTCCTGCACGGACGGAGGCGCTGGCGGATCCATGGCCACCCCTCGTGGTTCACTCGATAGAGGCCTCGACATGCAGGTCGAGTCCGCCGCCGAGTCGGACGCCCGTGGGGGATCCGCCGACCTCCTCCGCCTCCGGCTGCTCGAGGTCCCGGGGTGCGTGGCCCCTCCTCGCGTCCCGGACATGGAGGCTCGCAGCTCCAGGAGCCTCCTCTTCTCCTCCTGCTGGGTGGCCATGTGCTCGCGGGCCAGCCGGCTAGCGGCATCCGTCAAATCCCCCATTGGCTCCTCCTCGCGGAGCTCGATGGGGTCACTGCATCGCCCAAGGACCGATTATTAACCGGCTCGCGACCCAGAAGAAAAACTTACACGAGAAAGATACTTACCCGATGACGAGGGGCAAGGCCCGCTTGGCGCGTGGTGGCGGCTTCCGTGCGGCCACCTTCACCCACTTCAAGATTGGCGGTGGGGCCGCCCCCCCCAAGCCGACCTCTTCGCCCGGCCGGCTACTCCGGCCGCTCCTCGCTCCTCCAACCCTGCCGTGCTGAGAGAGGAGGCTCGTTCAGAATCATTAATTCATCATCGTCATCGTCGTGGTCCGTCCAGTCCCTGATCATGGGGGAAAGAGGGAACTCACCCGCTCCGCTGGGCTCCCCGGCTGCGCCGAACCCTCCGGCTCCGTTGGGGGCACCGACTCGCGGGTCTGTCGGCTCGTCGACTCCTCCCGAGGAGTCCACCCCCTCCTTCGGGGGGCCTCCCCTCTCGTAGTCTTCGGAGTCAGAGTTTTCACGCTCTGCCTCGAAGATTTGAGGGTGCGGGCCGTCCGGCGTATTCTGTCGCACCAGCAGCTGCGGTAAGCACGTCAAAGTAAGTTCTCCAGCCAGCTACCTGCTGGGAAGTACCAAACGAAGGATAAACCGCCTCGATGAAAGACTTACCAGGGGGCCGGTTGATGCGGTTATACGGCTCCATGCCGAAGGACCACGATGCAGGTTTCAGCTTGAACGTCGTAAGGGCATTCACCCGCTTCGCCACCTGAGCCGGTGTCAGTTCGACGGTGGTGAGCCGGCAGGGATCACGCCGGCCGGACATGTCGCAGATCTGGTGTGGCCTCAGCTAGAGGGGCAACACCCGGTGCAAGATGAAAGCCGTCACCAGGTCGGCGGTGACCAGCCCCTCGGAGCTCTCTAGGGCCACACCACGTGGAGCAGCCCCCACCCAGTTTACCTAGGTGGACTGCATATTGACAAATGGCGGCAACCGGATGTAGTCCGTTTTTGGGTCGACATTCTTCACATAGAAGAACGTCCTGTGCCACCCCTTGATGGAGTCGATGAGAGAAAGAGGTGGGAAGCGCGCGACGCTGCGGCAGCACACCACCGTGCCCCCACAGGCGTCATTTGTCAATGGCTTAAGATAAAAGAGAGCGTTGAAGAAATCGATAAAGGGGAGAATGCTGAGATAACCCTCGCACAACGTCACCAAAGCGAAGAGGTACAAGATGGCATTGGGGACAAGATGATGTGGCTAGAGATCGAAAGTGTCAAGAAGTTGGAAGAAGACAAGGCTCATTGGGAGCCCGAAGCCACGGGAGAAATGCCAGAGGAACACGACGTGTTCCCTCGGCTGTGGCGCCGGTGCCACCTCATCGCCCGGCGCACGTGTGACCACCCGCTCCTCCGGCGACAGCATGCGCACACGGCAGAGATCGGCGATATCCGCCTGGACCACGATGGAGCTAGCCCAGCTCCCGCTGCATCCATTGGCCATCGCGGCGGCGGTGCAGCGTGCGGGCGCCGTTGCGGTTTCGGGCGCAGTGTCGCGCGAGGAAGGCAGGAAGCAAGGAAGACGGGCAGTAAGGGGTGAGCGAGATGCGGGTATCTCCGCCCCTGCCCTCCCTCTCCTTTTACAGGGGAGGCCACGACCGGGGGACGTGGGATGAACTACGCCCACTCCCCTGGAACTCCGCACGCGCATGGTGGCTCTGGGCCGTAATGGCCACTTCGGGGCGCAAAGGATCCCAGGCCGACGTCCCGTCTCCCCGCGTGCACGGGGCCCGTGACATCATCACTCGCCGCATGGCACGAGACGAGCCAACACGGGTCCCGGGGCGGTGCGCCGGTACCCGAGGCGTCGGGTCCAACGGCCGACCTGGCAGCCCTTTCGACTTCGCGCCGGAGGTAGATATCACTGGGGAGAAGCCGCTGGCCCGCCTCTATCCGCCAGACATGGGCCCGCACCAGCTTCGGGGACTATTCACAGGGTTATTACCTCTGGGTAGGCCAAAGCAATGGGGTCCTCCCCCTTCCGTTTTGAAGAATAACCACGTGTCCGACTCGACATGCCCGGCTGGAGGACGGCCGGCCCGCGCCGCCACCAGCTGGTGCCACGGATGGCTGGTCGAGGAGCCGGTTCGACCCCCGGCCGGCTGGGCACGGCCGACTGCCTCTGGGCCGCCTCCTCCGTTGACCCTAAGACGGACAAGCGATGTCCTGTCCTTCTACATGTTGGTACAACATCGTGACTTGACCGCCACGACGGGTGGCCCTGTGGCCACAGCGGCCGCTGACGCATCGAAGCGCATGGCTACAGTCTAGCCGTCCGGGCCGCTGACCCCGGCAAGCACGACCAGGCAAGGGAATAGTGCCCGCACGACCTCGCCCACTCGATTACCTGCCTTGGCGTGGCTACAGTGCGGCCGGCCGTATCGGAGACTTCGGTCGGCCGGCGCTACGCGACGCCTCTCGGGCGACCCGTGCCGCAGCAGGTGGGCGAGGGCCAATCGCAGAGCCGGCTAGCGGGCCCCAGCAGGAGACGGGACCACTCAGCTGGTGGATCCTACAAAGGATGAAACGGCGCAAAGGGTGGGACCCGCTGGCCAACTAGAGAGACTGCCAGCCGGGTACCCCACCCCTTTACTTTAGATATATTGTAGAACCTGGGGGTTGGCCTATAACCCCCCGAGCCCCCCATGCAACGGGGACGGACGATCGCCCTCGCACACCCATAGAACTCCCAAAGCCCTTCTAGTAGTGGAGGAAGGCGAGTTGGCTGCTCCTTCTTCCTCCTCTAGACTCAGCTCCAGGAGCATCCTCGTACACACACTCATCCATCCAACTAAACCAAGCAAGACTAGGGGTGTTAGCTCCCACGAAGGGCCCCAAACCTGGTTACATTGTGTGTCATCACCGCTTGTGCCCAATCTCGCCCCCGAAGCCTGTCGGCATCCTCCGGCCCCAACCACCTACGATAAGCCACCCTATGGCATCTATCATGAGAAAACGACGACAAATCATGTAGTTTGAGAGGTGATCTTGAGTAAATTGCGTTGGGAACAACTTCAAACAAAAAATATTTAGACATTGTCATCTAACAACTCACTGTGGGTAGTAAAGAGGCTACAAAGTTCTTAGTTACCATCCTGCAGATCAATGTTGTCTTGGACAAAGTATAAGCAAATACTTTAATTGCCATATTTTGACCCATTGCTACCAATCTTTATTAGTTTCCTCACTTGAAGTTCGTTCATGAATATCTCATGGACCCATATGCAAAAAGGTTCGAAACACGAATCTTTACCAATGACATATGTACCTACAAGCAACAAGTTAATATTAGAAGCTAAACTGCAATTGTGAAATGATGTAGTATAATACTATCTCCGTCCCATAATATAAGATCTTATTACAAACAATATACTGATATATTGGATGTATTAAAATCTTATATTATGGGGCAGAGGGATTATATATAAGACATGTGAGACAAATATAGCCATGGGAACCAAAAACCATTAAAAGAGGCATATGCTCACTACAATTGGCTTAGCAAAAACCAAATGTAGTCATTCACAGTGGTATGGTTTCTTAGCTGGGCTAATCCCCTTTCCATTAGCAAGATAATGGAGATACAACCGAGTTCAAAGTCTTACTACAGCCGAAAAGGGGAAAGGGAAAAGCAAGCTCAAGCACTCTAGGGAAACCCACAGGAAAAGTTCACAATTGTAATGTTTGCCGTGGGGTAAAAACCATGCAACAATATCACCATGCATCTAACCGACAACAAGTTACAGTCCACAAAAGAAAAACAACAACCTGCACAAAGACATAAGGGAATATTCTATAACTGGCATAAGGGAATAGTCTATAACCGATATCTTTTCTTACCCCTTCCCATGCACCAAAAGAATTTGCAACGGTCTTTATCAAGCCTTTCTATGAAGGTTTTAGAAAGAAGGAATGCTGACATATAATAGTATGTGATACTTGTGATCTGCCTTTGGTTTTTCCTCGAAGAGGAGGGGAAGATGCAACAGAATGTAGATAAGTATTTCCCTCGATGAGCCCCAAGGTTATAGAATAAATAGGCGGGATACACAAATCCTGTCTTTAGTGCCTACACACAAAAGAGTAAACACTTGCACCCAACGCGGGCAAGAGGGTTGTCAATCCACTTGAACTCGTTACTTGCTAGCAAATGAGTTGTGTAGATGATAGTTGATAATTATAAATTACAAAGTAAAAGAAAATAAATAAATGGCAATACGATAACAATAGCGTCTGTAAATATATATATGCGAATAGACCTGGGGTCATAGTGTTCGCTAGAGGCTACTCTCTTAAATAAAGCAGATGGTGGGTAAACAAATTACTGTTGGGAAATTGATACAAGAGCGCATAGTTTTGCAATATTTAATCACGTGAACGATCATCTGTATATGGGCATCACCTCCATTAGCTAGTAGACTGACTCCTTCCTACATCTACTACTATTACTCCACTTCGGGAGCACTTCTATGCTTGCTAAAAGCACATTTGCTCCCTTGGTGGTTTTGGTAATTAATAACAACATATATGGCATTGGACTCATGTGTTCACTAAACATATTTCAGGAAAAGACCAATGATGGGATGGCTATGAATTGTGAGGAGATACCCAAGATGCAAGGAATGGATTGGCAAAGCTTCAAGCTATAAGAATCTCTTTTTTACTTTGTGAGAAATCACTTTGAGTCCATAGGAAATCCAATACTATTAAAAGGGAGTAAGGTATTGTTAGTGAACAAATTGCTCCATGTGCACAAGTGCTAGTCACCAAAAACACCCACAAGCTCTCCCACAAAATACTCTGTCAAAACTCTACCACTCAAAATCGATGCCACCAAGATTTCCACTTCGGCTACACCGAGTTCAAACCCTTGACAGAACCCTAGGCAAACCCTAGCTCATCGGTGCAACCGAGTTCACTGTGGTGCAACCGAGTTTCAGCGACCATGATTCTGTTAGCTGATTTCATAAAGTCAGAATTTCTGAGTTTTGTGTTTCGGTCTCACTGAGTCTCGGAAACTGCCTCCGCGATTGATTTCTCTACAACTGACTTTCCCATATCAGTCTCACCGAGTTTCTAAAAGTTGGCACATTTTGAATAGATGGTACAACCGAGTTTTGCATTGGTTTCAATGAGATGGTCAATAATGTTGTAACGGTTGGATTTTCGAAGATACGTATATATACCCCTCCACCTCATCCCACTCGCAAGAGAAGCACTTAGAATAGTTCCCCACTTCCCATGTCAAAATTTCTGAGAGAGAACCACCTACCCTTGTATTGAGATCAAGATCATCCACTTCGTGGACCCTTATGGGTGGAACCCTTCATGGTCCTTACTTTGATGGTAAATTTTTTACTAGTTGGAAGCATAAGATGAACATGCATATTCTTGGTCATAACCCCGCCGTTTGGGATGTTGTTCGTGGTGGCTTACAAGGTGAATTTTTTGTTGATGGAAAGGAACCGGATCGTCAAGCGACAAAGGATGAATTGAAGATGTTGCAATAGTATGCTCAAGCATGTGACATTCTTTTCAACTGCCTATGCCCCGAAGAATTCAACAAATCAGCCGTCTTGAGAATGCAAAGGAAATTTGGGATACTTTGGTTGATATGCACGAAGGTACCGATTCCGTCGGAGAATCTAAGTTGGATGTGCTTCGAAGTCAGCGTGACAAGTTCAAGATGAAAGATGGTGAAGGACTCGCAGAGATGTACTCTAGGATAGCTCACATTACCAATGAGATTTCCGGCTTAGGAAGCGAAGAAATTACTAACAAATTCATCATCAAGAAGATAGTTAGAGCTTTGGATGGATAGTATGACACCGTGTGCACCTTAATTCAAATGATGAAAAACTACAAAGATCTCAAGCCTACGGAAGTAATTGGAAAAATTGTTGCTCATGAGATGTCACTCAAAGACAAGGAAGAGATTCACAACAAGTCTGGTGGTGATTACAAAGCGACAAGTGATGCTCCCACTACCTCAAGAGACAACCTTGTTACCAATCAAGAGATAAGCCTCATGGTCAAGAAATTTAACAAATTCTACAAGAGTAGAGGCAAAGAGAGGAACTCCAATTCAAGATATGAAGGGAAGCGTTCATCTAGTCGTGACCGGAATTGTTATAATTGTGGAAGGCTCGAACAGTACTCCAATGAGTGAACGCACCCCACGAAAGAAGGGAAGAGTCACCTAGAAGAAAGAGCTCAAGAGATGAGTCACCTTGACGAGAGAGAAGGAGTAGATATGATTGTTATGAACGAAGACCCTCAAGGAGAAATAGGGATTCAGAGAAGAAGGGCAAGTACACCAAGAGATACTCGAGAAGAAAACAACAAGATCATGTTGGTGAATTGGTATCCGGCTCAGATTCCGACCACCACTCCGAGAGAAGCTATCACTCCAACTCTGACTATAGTGAAGATGAAGGTGTTGCCAGACATGCACTTGTTTCCTACAACTCCTATGACACATTTGATTCACCAAATGAAGGGAGTGGAAGTATCTTCATGGATAAGTGCCCCAAGGTATCACACCCCTAGTATCTTGATTTCAATAGTGATGAGGATGACTTGCTAGGAGATGATGACTTGCTATTTGACAAATCTGGTGATTTTAGTCAAAATGTACTTGTTAGTAATCACCAGGTCAAGATAAGTTGTGTGATGATAATTTGGAAATAGAGTGACTAACTCAAGAACTAAACACTCTTAAGTGAGCCCACGAGTCTATTCTACAAGATCATAGAGAGCTTCAAAGGACACATGAGAAGCTCTGCTTCGAGAAGCTCAATTTCGAGCAAGAGCATGAATTTCTTAAAGCTATCAATGACGATCTTAGAAAGAAGACTTCCTCTTATCTAGCAAAATGACTTCTCTTGTCTTCATTCATTCCACAAGTTAAGGCTAAGAAAATTAGTAACAAAGGCAAGAAAGGTTCTTCAACTAGTAGCAATAAAAATGATAAATCCAATGATATTGCTTCTAGTAGTTCTATTGATCCCACTAACGACTCTCTTAGCCAAGTTACACTTGAGCAATAAAATGAATTATTGAACGGGATTATAGAGAAAGGTATCTACAAAAGTATTACCAGGTGTAAGCAATTTGAGGAAATTATATGCAAGCACGGAGGATACCGGAAGAACCATGGCATTGGCTACTTCAACGCTAATGAAGTTGAATGGGAAGAAGGTCCATATCCAAGCCCAAGTTTGTTCCTCAAAGGTAGAAGTATGAACATACTCTTCCCAATGGAACCAAAGCTCAAGATGACCTTCCACCAGAAGATTTAAAGCTCAAGGGAAAGGACAAGCTTCAAGAGGAGATTGACTCATATGAAGATGAATCCCAAGCTTTGGTCAAGTGGGTTCCCAAGTCTTATACAAGCTCAACTTCTACAATTGCCACTTCAACACCAGGATAACCATCAACTTGATGTGGGTCCCCAAGAAGAAGAACTAGGGAAGTTCTTGAGGACTGACTCCGCCAATGAAATTCACTCATATTCATTATTGGCAAGAACTAGTTGCAATGAACATCAACATTATGCAATAGTTAAGGGAGTCACACATTCCTTAAAAGGTAAGAAAGGAACAAGGTAATTAATGAATCAATGGACATAATCATGTATGCTTTGCACTCCAAGTCCATAGATATCCTTGTATTTGTTTCTTGGTTTGGGACTAACCCATGTAGGTGAGAAGAGTAAGAAACACAAAGAATTTCTCCCAACTCAAGATGATCTTCATCAACTATGAGCATACACTACTACATTACCCACATGAAGTCTTCTACGACAAAATCCAAGGTTAGTTTATCCCTCTTAGGGGGGATGACACATCAAGGGGGAGATTTAGTCTAAGACTTGAGTTAAAGTATCTCTTAGAATGTGACAACATTAACAAGCTTTATGTAAAAGCCGTAACACCAGTTGTGCTTAAACGATGAGTATGACCTATGATCAAGTACTCGTACTTGAATCCTTATTCAATATACTCTTATATGGATGAATACGTCATCGCCTAAGTGCTTGATAGATGCTATAATGTCTGTGCATGTTTGCCATGATTTCATTTGATATCTTATTGTGTGAGCATGTTGGTCTGCATATCTTTACTCATTCGAGGATATCCAATTGTATCTATTTGGCTTTTGATTTTTTTCGCCAATTGGATGTACAAGAATGCCTAGGAACCTTCTCTAGATATCTATACTTTCTCGTCTCAAATTCTATTCATGCAACATCACAAAACTTGAAAAAAGCACTCATCAATCCCACTGTGTGAGGAGAACTCGGAGTACCGTGTCGACAAGAGCTACATTCCAAAACCTCTTTGTGAATCTCGATGCAACCAACTCTGTAATCTCGGTTCCACCAATTCACAAAGTTGATCTAGGTTTTGACCTCGGTACAACGAAAAGGAAATTGTCGGTCTCACCGAGTCTCTTTGTCCCCTCACAATCAGGCAACTCGGTGACACTGGAATGATTTGATCGGTTTCATCGACATTGAGGAGTACTTAACCTGGCGGACTCGACTTTTGAAATTCAATTCTCAAAATCGTTTTCCTCCAAACTCCAAATTGCCTCTCCGGACCCCCTCATCATCGCCTTTGCTTCCCCGTGAACCTCCGCCGTTGGGACTCACTGTCGTCGACGGAATCAACTCCGCCATCGCTACCATAGCGGATTAATCACCAAGCTAGGGTATGAATCCGGCCCCTTGTGCACTCATTCATCCGATTCTTGCGCATTAGGTCTTATTCCATCTACAAATGACATATGCAATCTGACTAATCCACTAGATAATCCATTAGACTAGCGAACAAGAAGATTTTAGGGTTAGACATCCACAAAACGTATCTCAATGACACCGAATATTAAAAATCGGTTCTACCGATTTGAATCTAGGGTTCCTCAGAATGGTCTCGGTGAAACCGAGTGGTCATTTTTGGAGACTCCAAAGTGGCTGCCAAATTTCTATGAAGTAGATCATCAGTCTCGGTGAATCCAAATTTTTTGACTCGATGCTACCGAAACTCATGTTACAGAAAGTTAAAACTAGGGTGTTCTTTGTTCAAATTTGCAAAATGTTTCTATTTTGTGATGACTCAACCCCACTGCTCTTCTTTACTCTATTCACAGGGTCAGCATGCCAGACTCAGTGGACAGCCAAAATGATCTCATAGAGCCTAGCATTGATGTAAATCCAGGCACTAGTCCTGAGAGTAGCTCATAATCCTATGATGATCTCCCTAGCTCACCAGATTTTCCCTAGGCAGCAACTAGAGCCAGGAGGAAGCTAAACTCAGATGAGGAGGACTCTGACTTTGTGCCTGATGAGGTCCCTGCCAAGCCAAAGTAGGACAAGCAGATAGGCTGCTAAGAAGACTGCATTAGAGGCCACATCATCTAAAAGGCCTGTCAGGAAGGAGTATGCTAGCTCAAAGGCTATGAGAGGACCAGAGAGTGCTAGGGTTCCATGCAAATAGAGCTAGCGAGAAGCTCTATGCCCAAGAAGCTTGTAGAGAAGAAGACAAACAGGAAGAGGATTATACATGTTGTTGGAAGACCATCCTCCATGTATGAAGACCCAACAGATGTTGAGGGAGAGGAAGAACCAGTAGCTCAGGCTCCTCCTAAGAAGAAGAAGTTGCTTGCTGATGCCATGACTTCTTAGGCCCCTCCCAAAAGGAAGGAAACTCCTCCTCCCAAGAAGTCCACATCTCCTAAGTCCAAGAGGACAACTAAGGAGGTTCCAACTGCAGAGAAGAACAAGGGATCCTCCTCTAGAGCAACTGCTGAAGATGATGACATGTCAGTTTTGAGGAAGCTTAGACCTCACCCCCACAACACAATGACAACTATCCACTTGTTGAGAATATGAAGAGGAAGGATTCAGGGCTAAGAGACTAGAGAGCCATTGATCCTTATTCTCAGAGGAGGAAGACAGCTGTTGACTACATGTTCTACACCAAGGAGCAATAGGACTCCTATGAGACAATCTTGCTTGATAAGAGTCCAGCTATGAGTGACATGAGATATGTAGATTGGGGCTACATTAAGGAAAATGAGGACTACTTGCCCCATGTGCTTGATAACTTCAATGTTGTTGGCACTCATGATTTTGTAGGGAATAAGATGACCCCCTCGATTGATGAGATGATCATGCAGTTCTATTCCACTACACACTTCTATCTAGATTGCAGAATAGTGTGGATGAGTGAGGGTACCAGATATGAATCTTCAGTTGAAGGGTGGGCTACCATACATTCAGATGCTCATAAACTCCAAGATTGAGAAGAATATATTTGCTCTTGATAGGCCCCACATGCCCCTTCAGCCCGAGTTTGAGGACAACATAGTGGTGATGGACCCAGCTCATCCCACTTCATCTACTACACACGCAGCAACTAAGGCAGCCAGAGCCATTATTGCTCCAATGACAAGGACAAGAAATGAGTAGATGGATCTCATTCTTAGCTCTATCTAATGCATGCAGAAAGACATCATGGAAATTCTCAAGAACCAAAAGATCCTGGAAAGGATTGTTGAAGACATGTTTCATATGATGAACAACAAGGTGGATGGGATGACTAAGACAGTTGATGAGCTCAAGAAGGAGGTCGACTCAGTACCCCTTCCCCACACCTCAGAGGATGATGATGAAGATGGAGGTCACCCTGTCTAGCCTAGCACTCTGTTCAAGACACAAGCCCGATCCTTGTTAGTGCTAGCTTCTGAGAAGAGACCATCTACATCAGCTCCTGCTACAGCTCCTTCAGTCCCACCAGCTCCATCAGCACCTCTAGTGTCTACACCAACCCCTTCCATGAAATAGGCAAAAGTCTTCGCAGATGTGGTTCTCTCGACACCTACATCAACAACCGGAGGAGTTCAGCCCCAGAGAGACTATTAGTCCTATACCTTTGAACTTTTTGGTAACTTGTTGCCAAAGGGGAGAAGTTGTATAGATCAATAGGGCTTTGAGAGAGATAAAGAGAGTGTGTGTTAGTTTTTTCCCTCTCCAAAAACTTTAAAATATTTTGGTTGTTCGTTTGTGTTAAACTTGATGGTGTTTGATCATGCACATTTTGAGTGTTGATATTATTTCCTATCCCTGGAGATGCTTATGAGATGATCATTCACTTCTTGCTTGTTGTGTTGTGCTATGTTATTCATTCATATTATTCTTGCAAACCACCAAGTTGTATGTGACATGGAAGAGTGCCCCATGAGCCTAATCTATTATACATTAGCATTCAAACGCAAATTCAAAATGATGCACAAATTTAGGGAGAGCTCTTGCTTATGACAAACTGATCAAAGTGATGACTCTACTCATTGATTATATAAAATGTCGAAGCTTTAATCGATGTGTTGTCATCAATTACCAAAAAGGGTGAGATTAAAAGCACATTTGCTCCCTTGGTGATTTTGATAATTAATAACAACATATATGTCATTGGACCCATGCGTTCACTAAGCATATTTCAGGAAAAGTCCAAAGATGGGATGGCTATGAATTGTGTGGAGATACCCAAGATGCAAGGAATGGATTGGCACAGCTTCAAGCTAGAAGACTCTCTTTTTAGTTTTGTGAGAAATCACTTTGAGTCCATAGGAAATCTAATACAATTAAAAGGGGTTAAGGTATTGTTGGTCAACAAATTGCTCCATGTGCACAAGTGATATTCACCAAAAACACCCACAGGCTCTCCCACAAAATACTCTATCATAACCCTACCACTCAAAATCGGTGCCACCAAGATTTCCACTTTGGCTACATGAAGTTTAAACCCCTGACAGAACCCGAGCCAAACCCTAGCTCATTGGTGCAACCGAGTTCATTTCGATGCAACAGAGTTTCAGCGACCATGGTTTTGTTAGCTGATTTCATAAAATCAGAATTTTCGAGTTTTGTGTTCATGTCTCACCGAGTCTTGGAAACTGCCTCAGCCACTGATTTCGGTACAACCGAGTTTCCCATATCGATCTCACAGAGTTTCTCAAAGTTACCATTTTGAACAGATCGATACAACCAAGTTGTGCATCGCTTTCACCGAGATGGTCAATAATGTCGTAATGGTTGGATTTTGGGAGATACCTATATATACCCCTCCACCACATCCCACTTGCAAGAGAAGCGCTCAGAAGACTTCCCCACTTCTCATATTCAAATTTCTCAAAGAGAACCACCTACACTTGTGTTGAGATCAAGATCATCCACCCAACCATATGGATCATGATTTCTAGCCTCCCCAAGTTGCTTTCCACCCACTCAATCTCTTCTACCAAGACAAATTTTTGAGAGAGTGATTGAGTGTCGATGAGTCTACCATCTTCAAGCACAAGAGCAAGGAGTTCATCATCATTATCAAGCCTATTACCTTTTGGAGGATGGTGCCTACTAGATTGGTTAGGTGATGCTTGGGAGACTCCTACTTCGTGTTGTGGAGTTGAACCAAGAAGTTTGTATGGGCAAGTAAATCGCGTACTTCGTGAAGATCTACCCATAGTGAGGCTAGTCCTTCGTGGACGGAAGCCGTTGTGGAATAGTCAGGGTTGCTACTTCATGGAGCCTTATGGGTGGAGCCCTCCATGGACTCTCGCGACCGTTACCCTCCGTGGTTTAAGGACTCCATAACTGTGGATGTATGATAGCGCCACCTATTGGAACCACGGGAAAAATGTGCATGTCAACAATTGTGTTTGAACTTCTAACCCTCACCTTTATTACAAGTGCTTGTATTTAGTTTGTGTTGGGTGTGCTTGACTTGTTATCATTGCAAAAATCTGCCCACAACTAAAAATGGGAAAAGGTAGAATTTTTGTTTGGTCAGGTAGTCTAATCACCCCCCTCTAGACCTACTTTCGATCCTACACTTGCCTTCCTAGGTACTAAATTCATGCAAACAGAGTAATGCTTGGAGAAAGATGACATGATGTAGACAAAGTAAACTCAATTCATATGAATGAACCCCATCGTTTGAGACTTAGTGACAACAATAAAAATATGTGTCCTGTCCCCTACTTTGTCACTGGGATATCGAGCACCACAACATTGAACCCACTACAACACACCTCTGTCACTTAAGATAAACCAATTTAGTTGGCCAAGCTATTACAATAGATCAGGGCGATTTATGATGCCATGATGATCATGAAAATAAGAATCAAATAAGTATTCAGAGGGGACTCAAACCTTTTATCATAAATAATATGAAAATAAACCCACAAGATTCATCGTATCCCAACAAACACATTGCAACAGAAGATTACATCAAACAGATCATCGCGAAGATCGCGCTGAACTTTGTATTGAAGATCAAAGAGAGACAGAACAAGCCATCTAGGTACTAGCTATGGACCGTAGGTCTGTGGTGGACTACTGACACATCACTATGGGAGCAACAAGGATGATGAAGAGGCCCTCCTTGATCGACCCCCCTTCTGGTAGGGCACCGGAAAAGGGCTCCACATGAGTACTCGGCGTAACAAAGACTTGCGACAGCGGAAAAAGTATTTATAGAGCTCCCCTAGGGTTTTAAGAATATATGTGAATTTATGAGCCAGAGTACAGGGTTAGGAAAGTCAGGGGCGTCCACAAGCTAACAGGGCGCACCCACCCTCCTAGGCTCATGGGGCCCTGGACGGCCTTCGATCTTCTCTCGAAGCTTCCATGTCTTCATTTAGTCCAGAAAAAATCTTGAAAAAGTTTCGTTACAATTGGACTTCGTTTGGTACGGTAAACCTGAAAAGACAAAACATAGAGAAAACAACAACTGTCACTTTGAAAGCACATTTGCTCCCTTGGTGGTTTTGGTAATTAATAACAACATATATGTCATTGAACTAACGTTTCCACTAAGCATGTTTCAGGAAAACTTCAATGATGGGCTGGAAAAAGGAGTTTTGAATACCCCAAGATGCAAGGAAATAGTTTGGCAAAGCTTCAAGCAAAGGACTCTACATTTTACCTTCTGTGAGAAATCACTTTGAGTCCATAGGAAAGCCAATACTATTAAAAGGGGGTAAGGTTTTTTGGTGAAAAAAAGGCTCATACATGCACAAGTGATAGTCACCACATACTCCCACAAGCTCTTCCACAAAAGCCTGTCCAAAGCCAAATATCCAAAATCAATGCAACCAACACTTTCCACTCGGTGCGACTTATTCTCAACCTCAGACAGACTCAGCCAAACCCTAGCATTTCGGTGCAACCGATTCCATTTCGGTGCCACCGATTTTGGGTTGCCAACTTCCTGTTACGCAAGTTCACAAATTCGGTCCCACTGAGTTTGTTGAATCGGCGTCACCGAGTTTGGCAATCTCACTGTTGGCCAACTTATCGATGCAACCGAGTTGTGTGTATCAGTCTCACCAAGATTCCAAATTTGCTATCTTTGAGGCAACTCGGTACCACCGAGATTAACACATTGGTGCCACTGAGTCTGACTTATTAGGTGTAATGGTTGGATATTTGGAGATACCTATATATACCCCTCCACCACTACTCACTTGTAGGAGAAGCAATCAGAACAGTTCCCCACTCATACCTACTGATTTTCTAAGAGAGAGAGAGACCAACTCATGTGTTGAGATCATGCCATTCCATTCCAACCATATGGATCTTGATCTCGAGCCTCCACAAGTTGCTTTCCACCCAATCGATCTCTTCCACAATTGCCAAATCTGCGAGAGAGTGATTGTGTATTGCGGAGTCTATCACTTGAAGCACAAGAGCAAGGAGTTCATCGACATTATCGAGCCTAGTACATTTCGGAGGGTGGTGCCTCCTAGATTGGATAGGTGTCGCTTGGGAGCCTCCTACTTCTTGTTGTGGAGTGAACCAAAAAGTTTGCAAGTCCAAGGAGCTCGCCTACTTCGTGAAGATCTACTCCGAGTTAGGCTAGTACTCCGTTGACATAGGCCATCATGGTATAGTCAAGGTTGCTTCTTCGTGGAACCCTCCGTGGGTAGAGCCCTCCGTGGACTCTCGCGAATGTTACCCTCTGTGGGTTGAAGACTCCATAAACGTGGATGTATGATGGCACCACCTATCGGAACCACGGGAAAATCATTGTGTCACCAATTGCGTTTGATCTTCCTACCCTTCCTTTACTTACATGTTTGTCTTTAAATTCCACTGCGATACTCGTAGACATGCATGTTTAGGGTGTACTTGACATAATTTGAATGCTAAAATCTTCCAAGACTTAAAATTGGGAAAAGGTAGATTTTTAATTGGTCAAGTAGTCCTATCACCCCCCCCTCTAGCACTACTTTTGATCATTCAAGTGGTATCAGAGCATTTGTATCCATTGCATTGGTTTCAAAAACTAGGAGAGTATGGCGTCTAGTGAGTGAAATTATCATCGTAGAGGTCCGTACTTGGATGGCACTAATTTTGCTAGTTGGAAGCACAAAATGAAAATGCATTTACTTGGTAATAACCCTGCCATTTGGGTTGTTTTTCGTGTTGGATTGCAAGGTGAATTCTTTGCGGATGGATGGGAACCGGATTGCGAAGCGACTGTGGATGAATTGAAGATGTTGCAACTCAATGCTCACACATGTGACATTCTATTCAACCGCCTATGCCCCAAAAAATTCAACAAAATCAGCCGTCTTGAGAATGCGAAAGAGATTTGGAATACTTTTGTTGATATGCATGAAGGTACAGAATCTATGATAGAATCCAAGTTGGATGTTCTTCAAATTCAACTTGACAAGTTCAAGATGAAGGATGGTGAAGGAGTCACTGAGATGTACTCTAAGCCAGCTCTCATCACCAATGAGATTGCCGGCTAAGGAAGCGAAGAAATGGCTGATAAATTCATCATCAAGAAGATAATTAGAGCTTTGGATGATCAATATGACACCGTATGCACATTGATCCAAATGATACCGAACTACAAGGATCTCAAGCCAACGGAAGTGATTGGAAGGATTGTTGCTCATGAGATGACACTCAAGGACAGGGAAGATCTTCACCACAAGCATAGCGGTGCTTACAAAGCCACAAATGATTCCCCCACAACTTCAAGCGACAGCCTTGTCACAAATGAAGAGATAAGCCTCATGGTCAAGAAATTCACCAAGTTCTACAAGAATAGAAGCAAAGATCGAACCTCCAACTAAAGATATGAAGAGAAGCGTTCATCAAGTCATGACTGAAACTTCTACAATTGTGGGAAGCCCGGACACTACTCCAATGATTGCATGGATCCTTACAAAAGGAAAGAATAGTCACCAAGAAGACGAAGCTCAAGAGACTAGTCACCTCGAAGAGAGAGAAGGAGTAGGGATGATCGTTATGAACGAAGAACCTCAAGGAGAAGTAGGGAATCAGATAAGAAGGACAAGTACACCTAGAGGTACTCAAGAAGAAAACATCAAGCTCATGTTGGTGAATGGGTTTCTATCTCCGAATCCGAGAACCACTCCGAGAGAAGCTATCACTCCAACTCTGACTATAGTCAAGATGAAGGAGTTGCCGGACATGCACTAGTGCCAACCGACTCCAACGACATATTTTATTCACCAAATAAAGGCATTGGATGTTGCTTCATGGCTAAAGGCCCCAAGGTATCACACCTCGAGTATCTTGATTTCAATAGTGATGAAGATGACTTGTTAATTTAAGATGACTTCCTATTTGACAAATCTCGTAATGTTAGTCAAGATGAACTTGCTAGTAACCACTCTAGTCTAGATAAGTCGTGCGATGATGATAAGTTTGAAATAGAATGACTAACTCAAGAACCAAACACTCTTAAGTTAGCTCACGAGTCTACTCTACAAGATCATGGAGAGCTTGAAAGGACACATGAGAAGCTCCGCTTTGAGAATCTCAACTTAGAGCAAGAACATGAGTTCCTTAAAGCTATCAATGATGATCTTCAAAACAAGACTTCCTCTTATCTAGCAAAGCAACTTCTATTGTCTACGTTCATGCCACAAGTTAAGATTAAGGAAGCTAGGAACAAAGGAAAAAACGGTTATTCAACTAGTAGCAATAATAATGATAAATCCAATGATATTGCTTCTAGTAGTTCTCTTGATCCCACTATCTTCTCTTAGCAAAGTTACATTTGAGAAAGAAAATGAACTTTTGAAAGGGATTATAGAGAAAGGTATCTACAAGAGTCTTGAAGGGTGCAAACAATTTGAGGAGATTGTACGCAAGCATGGATGATACCGGAAGAATCGTTGTGTTGGCTACTACAACGCAACTTCTACAAGGGAACAAGAAGGTCAATATCCCCATCCCAAGTTTGTTCCTCAAAAGGAGAATTATGAAAATACTCTCCCCAAGGGAACAAGAGCTCAAGATGACCTTCCACTACAATACCCCAAGCTCAAGGGCAAGAACAAGCTTTAAGAGGACATTGACTCACTTGAAGATGAATCCCGAGGTATGGTGAAGTGGGTTCCCATGGCTACTACAAGCTCAACTTCTACAAGTGATAGTTCAATACCAAGGATCCCCATCAACTTGATGTGGGTCCCCAAGAAGAAGAACTAGAGAAGTTCTTGAGGGGGGACTCCGCCAATAAAATCCACTCATATTCATTATTGGCAAGAACTAGTTGCAATCAACATCAACATCATGCAATAGTTCAAGGAGCCACACATTCCTTCAAAGGCAAGGAAGGGACAAGGTAATCAATCAATCAATTGACATCATCATATATGATTTGCACTCCATGTCCATAGATATCCTCGTATTTGTTTCTTGTGTGTTGGCACTAAACATGTAGGTGAGAAGAGTAATGAAACAACGAGGATGCTCCCAACTCTTGGTGATTTTCATCAACCTTGAGCATCCACCACTACTTCACCTACATGAAGTCTTCATCGACAAATCACAAGTGACGGGGTTATTACCCCTGGGTAGGCCAAAGAAACGGGGTTCTCCTCCCAGCTTCGAAGAAAAAGTACGCGACCGGCTGGCCCCAGCCGGCTGGAGCACAGCCGGCATGTGCGATCGTCGGCTGGCTCGGGGACGGTTGTTCAAGGTGTCGGCTCGGTCCCCGGCCGGCTGGGCATGACCGGCTGCCTTCGGGCCGCGTCCTCATTTGAACCTAAGCCGGACAAGCAACTTCCCGTACCTTCGTGCGCGGGTACGACAAGACGACGTGACCACCACGACGGGCGCCATTGTAGCCACAGTGGTCGCTGACGTGAGGGCGCGCATAACTACAGTTTAATCGTCCGGGCCGCTAACCTTGGCGATCGTGACCGGGCGGGGAAACAGTGCCAGCACACCCCCGCCCACTCGATTACCTGCCCCAGTGTGGCTACAGTGCAGCAGATCGTACCGAAGACTTCGGCCTGCTGTCACTAGGCGACATCACCCGGGCGGCCCGTGCCGTAGCAGGTGGGCGGGGGCCAACCACGGAGCCGGCTGGCGGGCCCCAATGGGCGATGGGACCGCACAGCCGGTGGACCCTATGGGCGACAAGACATCTTGAGGGGCGGGCCCCCCTGGTCGGCCGGAGAGTCTGCCAGCCGGGTCCCTCACTTATGTACCTGAGGAATATTGTAAGCCGGGGGGTTGGCCTATAAACCCCCCGAGCCCCCCATGCAACGGGGACGACGAGGCTCACGCACACACCCACGAGATACTTCCCTCACACTCTCACTTCATAGCGGAGGAAGGCGAGCTAGCTGCTCCCTCTTCCTCCCCTAGACACAGCTCCAGGAGCAACCCTGTAAACATACCCATCCATCAAACTAGAGCAAGCAGGACTAGGTGTGTTACCTCCCACAGAGGGCACCGAACCTGGATACATCGTGTGTCACCACTGCTTGTGCCTAATCCCGCTCCCCGAGCCCGTTGGCGCCCTCCGAACCCAATGACCTTCGATAAGCTTACTCATGGCATCTGTCGTGAGAAAAAGACGACAGTTGGTGCCCACCGTGGGGCCGTATGCGACGCCGGCCGGATTCATGCTCCGGGAAGGACCCCTCACCATTCCCCGCTGTCGCCACACGTCTAGCCGAAACCGTGGGCTCGTGGGGCTTGCTCCAGCAGGCCCTGTGGGAAGCTCCGTCGACCTCACGCTCGACATCTACGCGCTCACCGAGCGCTTCGGCAGGCTCAGCCTTGGTGAAGCTCTTGCCGCTGACGAGTACCCTAGCCAGGTGCTCGTCTACGTCGGTCTGCCCACGGCTATGGGCGCACTCACTGCAACCCAGTCCAGCGGCTCCCACGATCGCGTGGGAGCAATGGCCATAATCTCCTCCACCTCCTCTAGACGTGCGCGGGCCGAGGCCGCCGCCACCACGGCCCGCGTCGGCACCTCTGACCCGCTCGGTGCGGCCCTCCGGTGCTTGAGAACTCCCATTGGCCCGACGGCAAACCTCGACGCTACCATGGCCGAGCTCGAGGCGGCTCGCCGTCTCCTGTTCGAGGATGCCAGTGCCCTCGTGGCCATGCGGCAACGCATGGAGGCTGCTCAGCGGGAATATGCTTCCGCCTATGGTCTCGCCCCGACTGGCACTAAGCCCAGCCGGCATGGGGTTGTGCACGACCGCGGTCGCGTGGTCGCCGAAATCTTGGGCGGCAACATGCCCGTCTACGACACTCCCGCAGCCAACCTATGGGCCACCAAGGTAGCCTATGAGGATTTGGCTACACTGGAGGGCGAAGAACGTGCCGCCTGCTAGCATCACATCAAGGACCTCATCGACGCCGCCGACGAGCAGCAACATCTACTCGTGGCGGGCGGTGCCGCCTCCGAAGGCCCCAGGTTCAAGCGCGAGGGCACGGGGACTACTGGCCCTTAGCCGGCTCAGCACTCCTGCTCCCCTCGTGTTTCTGGCTGCCGGGTCGGGGCACGCAACCTCCGGCCCTCCTCGCTGCCGGGGAACGAGCAGCCAGCTATAAACAGCTGGCGCACCAATGACCTGCCTCATAGCGGCCACCACCACGAGGCGCCGACAGCCGGTAGCCAGCGCAGCCGCGGGCATACACCACCCCCGCGACGCGAGCCAGAACGGTCGGTTTCGCCCGTCATCCGCCCCGAGCTCTCAGCCCGGCTCGGACAACGTGTCCCCCACAGCGAGAATGATGCTCGCCTCCGCATCGACCGGCTTGCGCAGTCAACCCTCCTCAAGGAGGAGGGCTCGATTGGCCCGGCGTGTTTTGGCCCTCGGATCCGCAACGAGCCGTTCCCAACCGGCTTCACGCTCCCCCGAGACACCCCTAAGTACAAAGGGTGCGCCAAGCCCAAAGACTGGCTGATCGACTACACCACGGAGGTCGGCATCGCCAGGGGGAACAAACGCGTAGCCGTTTGCTACGCTCCCCTCATGCTGATTGGCTTGGTCCGCACCTGGCTCAATAGCCTGGTGGCCGGCAGCATCAACACTTGGACGAACTTCGAGGAAGCCTTCGTCCGCAACTTCACCGACACCTACAAGCGGCCTGGCCGCCCCCGTGAACTAGCCATGTGCGTTCAGGGGCTGGACGAGTCCCTCCACGACTACCTCATCCGGTGGACCGAGCTCTGCAACTCCTGTGAGGGAGTGCATGAGGTGCAAGCCATACTGTACTTCATCGAAGGCTTCCGTGATGACACCCCCCTCAAGCACAAGCTTCTGTGCTCTGAGTCGGCTATGCTCGCCGATCTCATGACCAAGGCGGACAAGTACGCCATGGCTGATTCTACCACTTGGGTCAAGACGACCCCGCCTGCTAAGGCAACTTCGACACCGGCGACGTCCTGACCGGCTGCTGACAACCGGCAGCCGCAGAACAACAAGCGCAGGAACGACCAGCCAGACTCCCGCTACGGGAGCCGGTAGGTCGTCACCATCGAGGAACACGAGCCGGTTGCCAAGTCTTCCAGCCAGCACCAGCGCACTGGCAAGGCTGCCTGGCAGCCGAAGCTCGCCTTCGAGCAGATGCTTGACCTCCCCTGCAAGAACCACTCTAGGGCCAAGCCCTCCACGCACACGCTCCGGCAGTGCCGCTTCTCATAGCAATTGGCCTGGGGGGACGGCCTTCCGGCTCCTCTCGCGCCGCCTGCCCGCACCGGCCCTAGCTGCCGCCCTGGCGTCAGCTCTAGCTTCGGCCCAAAATGATGGTCACCTGCATGACCTGTTCCCCAACCAGGATAGTCTCTACATCATCTTCACTAGTGAAGAGATGAGCAAACATGCTCAATGCCGGCTCCATCGTGAGGTCAACACTACCATGCCGGCGACTCCCCAGTTCATGCACTGGTCAGAGAAGCCGGTCACCTAGAGGAGGGCAGATCACCCCTCCATGATGCCGAGTCTCGGCAGCTATGCCCTATTCCTTGACCCCACCATCTCCACCGAGAAATGCACCTGCCGCTTCTCATGGGTCCTGATAGATGGCGGTAGCAGCATCAACATCCTTTATCTCGACACGATGCGCAAGCTGGGGCTAAAAACAGAAGACCTGCGGGCGAGCTATACAGTTTTCCATGGCATCATGCCTGGAAAGTCCTGCTCCCCGGTCGGCAAGATCACGCTCGACGTCCTCTTTGGAGGCCCCGACCACTTCAGCTGTGAGCTGGTGCTGGTCGAGGTAGTGGACCTCGCGAGTCCCTACCATGCGCTGTTCGGTCGGCCGGCTCTCGTCAAGTTCATGGCGGACCCCCATTACGCCTACCTCAACCTCAAGATACCGGGCCCCAAGGGAATCATCACCATCATGGGTGACTACAAGATGTCGCTTGAGTGCGCTCCAGATGGTAGCCGGCTGGCCAAGGCCCTGGAGATAGCCAAGGAAAAGCGACAGCTCGACCGACTTATGGCCCTCGCAGCTAGCCAGCCGGCCGTGCCGGCTCCTCGCTCCAAGTCCATCGGCAAGGCTTCCTTCCGGCCGTCCAAGGACACCAAGCAAATCCCTCTCGACCCGTCCAATCCCTCTCAGTGCATCACCATCAGCTCCCGCCTCGACAGCAAATAGGAAGGCGAGCTCGTCTCCTTCCTCCATGAGAGTCGGGACATCTTTGCATGGTCCCCCAAGGACATGCCGGGTGTTCCGAGGAAGTTCGCCCAGCACAAACTACACGTCCGGCCGAACATCAAGACAGTCAAGCAACCCCTACGCCATTTCTCCGGGGAGAAGCGGCGTACTATAGGAGAAGAGATTGCCCGGCTGCTCGTAGCCGGATTCATCATGGAATTTTTCCACCCGGACTGGCTGGCCAACCTAGTCCTGGTGCTGAAGAAGAACAAGAACTGGCGCATGTGCATCGACTACACTAGCCTGAATAGGGCGTGTGACCCAAGGACCCATTCACCCTACCGCGGATCGATCAAGTCATCGACTCCACGACCGGATGCAACTTGCTGTCCTTCTTGGATGCCTACTCAGGCTACCACAAGATCAAGATGGATCCGAAGGACCGGCTCAATACCTCCTTCATCATGCCCTTCGGGGCCTACTTCTATATCACCATGTCCTTTGGCATGAAGAACGCAGTCGCCACCATCTAGCGGTGCATTCAGAAGTGCCTCCTGCTTCAGTTAGGCAGGAATGTCCATGTCTACATCGACGACATCGTCATAAAAACCAAGAATCACTTCAGCCTCCTCAACGATCTCCGGGAGACCTTCGTGAACCTGCGCGAGTACAAGATCAAGCTCAACCCGGAGAAGTGCGTCTTTGGCATCCCAACCGGCCAGCTCCTAGGTTCCTTCGTGTTCGCCCACGACATCGAAGCTAACCCAAAGAAGATCAGCGCAATCGAGCGCATGCCCAAGCCGACCCGGCTCCACAACTTCCAGAAGTTCACCGACTGCCTCACCTCACTCAGCCAGTTCATCAGCCTGCTGGCAGAGAAAGCCTTGCCCCTATATGGGCTCCTTCGCAAGTCGATCCTGGCCACACCAAGAAGCCGGGCCAGTTCAATTGGCCCGACGAGGCGGACGAGGCCTTCTGCGGCCTTAAGGATCTCACCCGCACGCCCATCATGGGCTTGCCGGCTGAGAAGGAGTGAAAGCAAATTTTCTCCCTTGGTGGTTTTGGTAATTAATAACAACATATAAGTCATTGAACTAATGTTTCCACCAAGTATATTTCTGGAAATGTTCAATGATAGGATTGGCAAAAGGAAATTGTGGACATACCCCAAGATGCAAGGAAATAGGTTGGCCAAGCTTCAAGCAAGAGGACTCTACATTTTATATTTGTGAGAAATCACTTTGAGTCCATAGGAAAGCCAATACTATTAAAAGGGGGTAAGGTTTTGTTGGTGAACAATATGCTCAAACATGCACAAGTGATAGTCGCCAAGAACATCCACAAACTCTCCCACCAAAGTCTGTTCTATACCTAACACTCAAAATCGGTGCAACCAACTTTCCCATGCCAGTGCCACCGATTCCAGGAACTAGATAGACTCTGCCAAACCCTAGCCACTTCGGTGCAATCGATTCCATACCGGTGCCACCAATTTTAGGTTGCCAACCTTCTGTTACGCAAATTCACATTTTCGGTCCCAACGAGAATGTTGGATTGCGTCAGCGAGATTGGAAATCTGACCGTTGGTCACCTCATCGGTGCAACTGAGTTTCCTATATTGGTCTCACCGAGATTCAAAATTTCCCACCCTTTGGTCACTTCGGTAACACCGAGATTAACACATCGCTGTCACCGAGTTGGTCATTTTGTGTGTAAAGGTTGGATTTCTGGGGATGCCTATATATACCCCTTCACCACCACCTACTCGAGAGAGAAGCACTCAGAACTATTCCATACCTATCCTATCAGATTTTCTGAGAGAGAACCACCTACCATTGTGTTGAGGTCAAGATCTTCCATTCCAATCATATGGATCTTGATCTCTAGCCTCCCCAAGTATCTTTCTACCAATCCCATCTCTTCCACCATGCCAAATCCGTGAGATAGTAATTGGGTACTGAGGAGTCTATCATCTCGAAGCAGAAGAGCAAGGAGTTCATCTTCATTACCGAGCCTATTACATTTTGGAGGGTGGTGCCTCCTAGATTGGTTAGGTGTCGCTTGGGAGCCTCCTACTTCATGTTGTGGAGTGAACCAAGAAGTTTGTATGGGCAAGGAGATCGCCTACTTCGTGAAGATCTACCCATGGTGAGGCTAGTCCTTCATGGACGGAAGTCGTTATGGAATAGTGAAGGTTGCTACTTCGTGGACCCTTTTGGGTGGAGCCCTCCATGGACTCTCGTGACCGTTACCCTCTGTGGGTTGAAGACTCCATAAACATGGATGGACGATAGCGCCACCTATCGGAACCACGGGAAAAATCATCGTGTGTACAACTGCATTTGATCTTCCTACCCTATCCCTTCTATAGATGCTTGTTGTTACTTTCCGCTGCTATATACTCTTATACTTGCATGTGTAGGGCGTACTTGACTTCCATGAAGTGCTAAAAACTGTCAACCCTAAAAATTGGTATAGGCAAAACTTTTATTTGGTCAAGTAGTCTAATCACCCCCCTCTAGACATACTTTTGGTCCTACAAGTGGTATCAGAGCATTGTTCTCCAGTGCTTAGGTCTCACAACCTAGGAGAGTATGGCGTCTAGTGAGGGAACTTATCACCATAGAGGTCCATACTTTGAAGGCACTAATTTTTCTAGTTGGAAGCACAAAATGAAAATGCATATTCTTGGTCATAGCCCTGCCGTTTGGGCTGTTGTTTGTGTTGGCTTGCAAGGTGAGTTCTTTGCGGATGGAAGGGAACCGGATCGTGAAGCGACCGCGGATGAGTTGAATATGTTTCAACTCAATGCTAAAGCATGCGACATTCTCTTCAACTGGTTACGCCCCGAAGAATTCAACAAAATCAGTCGTCTTGAGAATGCAAAAGAGATTTGGGATACTTTGGTTGATATGCACGAAAGAACCGAGTCCGTGAGAGAATCCAAGTTAGATGTTCTTCAAGGTCACCTTGACAAGTTCAAGATGAAGGATGGTGAAGGAGTCGCAGAGATGTTCTCTAGGCTAGACCTCATCACAAATGAGATTGTCGGCTTAGGAAGCAAAGAAATGACTGACAAATTCATCATCAAGAAGATACTTAGAGCTACACCGTGTGCATATTGATCCAAATGATGCCAAACGACAAAGATCTCAAGCCTACGGAAGTCATTGGAAGGATTGTTGCTCATGAGATGACACTCAAAGATAAGGAAGAACTTCATAACAAGTCTAGCGGTGCTTACAAAGCCACAAGTGATGCTCCCACTACTTCAAGCAGCAACCTTGTCACCAACGAAGAGATAAGCCTCATGGTCAAGAAATTCAACATTTTCTATAAGAATAGAGGCAAAGAAAGAAACTCCAATTCAAGATATGAAGAGAAGCGTTCATCAAGTCGTGATCACAATTGCTACAATTGTGGGAAGCCTGGACACTACTCAAATGAGTGCACAACTCCCTACAAAAGAAGAGAAGAGTCACCTCGAAGACGAAGCTCAAGGAATGAATCACCACAAAGAGAGAGAAGGAGTAGAGATGATCGTTATAAACAAAGACACTCAAGGAGAAGTAGATATCCGTAGAAGAAGGACAAGTATACCAAGAGCTACACAAGAAGAAAACATCAAGTTCATGTTGGTGAATGGGTTTGCGGCTCCGACTCCGACAACAACTCTGAGAGAAGCTATCACTCTGACTCCGACTATAGTCAAGATGATGGTGTTACCG
Source organism: Hordeum marinum (assembly GCA_022496015.1). Classification (NCBI taxonomy): domain Eukaryota; kingdom Viridiplantae; phylum Streptophyta; class Magnoliopsida; order Poales; family Poaceae; genus Hordeum; species Hordeum marinum. Next base: position 306,377,733 of record CM039672.1, on the reverse strand, counting down.
GAATTGCTCTAGAGACTACCAACTCCTACAATCTATTTGATTCACCAAACGAAGGGAGTGGAAGTTGCTTCATGGCTAAAGGCCCCAAGGTATCACACCTCAAGTATCCTGATTTTGATAGTGATGAAGATGATTTGCTTTGTGAAGATGATTTGCTTTGTGATAAAACTAGTGATGTTGATCAAAATGAACTTGATAATTCTCATGCTAGTCAAGATGAGTCATTTGATGATGATAAGATGAAAATAGAACAACTAACTAAAGAACTAAACAGTCTTAAGTTAGCTCATGAATCTACTCTTGAAGATCATAGAGAGCTTGTGAGAACTCATGAGAAGCTACACTTCGAGAAGCTCAACTTGGAGCAACAGCATGAGTTTCTCAAAGCTATCAATGACGATCTCCGAAAGAAGACTTCATCTTATCAAGCCAAACGACTATTCTTGTCTACTTTCATGCCTCAAGTTAAAACTAAGAAATCTAGTAACAAAGGCAACAATGGTTCTTCATCTAGTAGCAACAATAAAAATGTAAACCCAATGATGTTGCTTCTAATAGTTCTATTGATTCCACTAATGATGATTCTCTTAGCCAAGTTACACTTGAGCAAGAAAATGCTTTATTGAAAGGAATTATAGACAAAGGTATCTACAAGAGTCTTGCCGGATGTAAGCAATTTGAGTAAATTGTACGCAAGCACGGAGGATACCGGAAGAAACGTGGTGTTGGCTACTTCAACGCCAATGGAGTTGAATGGGTAGAAGGTCAATATTCCAAGCACAAGTTAGTTCCTCAAAAGGAGAAGTATGAAAATACTCTTCCTAAGGGGACAAACACTCAATATGACCTTCCACGACAAGATCACAAGATCAAGGGCAAGAACAAGCTTCAAGAGGACATTGACTCATATGAAGATGAAGCCCTAGCTTTGGTGGAGTGGGTTCCCAGGCTACTTCAAGCTCAACTACTACAAAGGCTACTTCAACACCAAGGATCCCCATCAACTTGATGTGGGTCCCCAAGAAGAAGAACTAGTAAGTTCTTGAGGGGTGACCCCGCCAATGAAATTCACTCACAATCATTATTGGCAAGGAATTTTTGCACTCAACACCAACTCAATGCAATAGTTCAAGGAGTCACACATTCCCTCAAAGGTAAGCAAGGGCAAGGTAATCAACTAATCAATGGACATCATAACATATGCTTTGCACTCCATGTCCATAGATATCCTTGTATTTGTCTCTTGTGTGTTGCGACTAACCCATGTTGGTGAGAGGAGTAAGGAAACAACAAGGATGCTTCCAACTCTTGGTGATCTTCATCAACATTGAGCATCCACAACTACCTCACCAACATGAAGTCTTCATCTATAAAACCCAAGGTTAGTTTATCCCTCTAATGGGGGGATATCACATTAATGGGTAGCTTCACTCTAATACTTGAGTCAAAGCATCTCTTAGTATGTGAAAACATTAAATGCTTTATGTAAAAGTGGTAACCCCACTTTTGCTTAAACGATGAGTATGACCTATGATCAACTACTCTTACTTGGCTCCTAAGTCCAATACTCATATATAGATGACTTCGTCATTGCCCAAGTGCTTGTTGGATGCTAGTGTGTGTGTACATGTTTGTCATGATTTCTTTTGACATCTTATTGTGTGAGCATGTTGGTCTGCATTTATTTTCTCATTCGAGGACATCCAATTGTTGCTATTTGGTTATTGATTTTCACTTTTCCCAATAGGATGGACAAGAATGCCTAGGACCACTCTTTAGCTATCTATGCTTTCTCACCTCATATTCCATTCATGCTGCATCAGAAAATTTGAACAAGTGCTTTTCGATCCCTCTGTGTGTAGCACTCGGAGTTCCATATCGACAAGGACTGAATATTAAAACCTCCCAAGTGCATCTCAGTGGAACCAACACAACAATCTCGGTCTCACCGAATGCCTAGGGTTGATTTGGTTTCCAATCTCGGTACTGCCGATTTCATATTCTCGGTTAAACTGAGTTTCCCTGTTAGGTGACAGTTGTGGAACTCGGTGACACCGAAAACATAAAATCAGTATCACCGACAGTGCATGGTATATATGATGTGGACACCGATGCTTTGAAAATTCTATCTTCCAACGTCGCGCCTCAGAACCCTAAGCTGCCGCCTCGAGACCCCTGGTCGCCGCCCTTGTCTTCCTGCGCTCCTCCGCCGCTGGGAATCGCCACCGTCGATGAAATCTGCTCCATCGTCGCCGCTGTAGCGGATCCGCACCAAGTTAGGGTACCGATTCGACCTCCCTTGCGCTCTCCCTTCTGATTCTTGCGCACTGGACTTGATTTTCTCTATAAGCCACTCATTGCACTTATTCCTATCCAGAAGAAATCCTCATAGGCTAGCGAACCATTGATTTCTAGGGTTTTGCCTTCTGCCCGATGCAACTCGGTAGAACCGAATCAAGAAAATCGGTACCGCCGATTTTGGTTTCCATGCGCTGAGAACTGTCTTGGTGAAACCAAGCACTCCTTTTTGGTCTTACCGAAAAGGGTGCCAAGTTTTTGTTAAGAGGGACAGTTAGTCTCGGTGTCACCAATTTTTTTGCTTCGGTCTTACCGATTTGTTTCTGGCAGAATGCAAAACTTTGAAAATCTTTTGTTCAGAACTTCAAAAACCAGCTGATAATTTTTTGATGACTCATCTACTTCTGCTCATCTATATTCCATTCACAAGGTCAGTATGTCAGATGCAGAGGACAGTCAGAATTTGCTGGAGTAGGGAGTTGACATGAGTTCAGGCACAAGCCCAGAGTCCAGCTCATTTTCAAATCCAGGCACCCTTAGCTCCCATGGGTTGACCAAAGTTGCTACAAGGACCAGAAAGAAGCTGAATTCCGATGAAGAGGATTCAGACTTCATCCCTGAGGAGATTCTTGCTAAGAAGCAAGAGAAAGTTGCTAAGAAGTCTGCTACTGAAGCCACTTCTTCCAGGAGGGTTGTCAGCAAGATCTATGCTCTTGCTTCAACATTCAAGGCTCATGAGACTGCCAGAGCAACTATCTCAGTTGAAGTCCCCAAGAAAGCTATGCCTAAGAAGTCAGGAGAGAAGAAAGCTAGAAATAGGGTTATTCATGTTATTGGCAGAAAAACATCCATGTATGAGGATCCTCAAGAAGCTGCTGGTGTTGATGCTGAAGAGGAGGGATAGAATGTTGAGAAGGCCCCTCCCAAGAAAAAGCAGAAGAAGCTTATGGCTGATGTTGTGCCAAATACTGGCACATCCAAGAAGGCTGCTGTTGAGAAGCCTAAGAGGGCATCCAAGCAGATTCCATCTTCTAAGAAGAACAAAGGGACTGCCTCCAGAGCTGAAGTTGATGATGACTTGACAACTTTGATGAAGCTTAGACCACATCTTCCAGTACACAATGCAAGCTACCCACTAGCTTAAGATATGAAGAACAGGAAGGATTCAAGATTGAGAGCTTGGAGAGCTATAGATCCTTATGCTCAGAGAAAGAAGACAACTGTGGACTATAAATTTTATACCAAGGAGCAACAGGATTTCTATGAGAGTATGCTCTTTTACAAGAGTCCAGCTGTGAGTGATATGCGATATGTTGATTGGAAATTCATCAAGGAGAATGAGGACTACTTTCCAAGTGTCCAAGACAATTTCCATTGCATAGATTTGGATGAGTTTATTGGCAGAGAATTCACAGCTTGGAATGATGAGATGATCATGCAATTCTACTCCACTGCACATTTCTATGGAGATGGTAGAATTGTATGGATGACAGAAGGTGCAAGGTATGAATCAACTGTTGAAGAATGGGCTGCTAAATTAGGAGTTCCTGAAGCACATGATGGTGACTTGGATGTATACTCAGAATCCAAGGCGAGCCATAATGATATGGAAAATATGTACAAAGAGATCCTTGCTACAAATGTGAAGTCTCATAGGCTAGGATCCATCTACTTTCTTTAAGCTGGCCTCCACACGATGAACACCATTTTGAGGCATACTTTCATGCCCAAGTCAGGACATGACAAGATGATCCGAGGCCACTCTGTCAATATGTTGATCCATCTTGACACACACACCAGGCTCAGAGTCATGGATTTGATTGTTGAGACAATCAAGAGGGTTGTTGCCGACCAGAAGAGCTCTGGTTGTTATGCACCCTACATCCAGATGCTTATCAATCCAAAATTGCAGAAGCACATTTTTGCTCTACATCATCCACATTTGCCCTTACAGCCAGATCTCGAGGACAATGTTGTGGTGATGGATGCTGATCATCCCACTTCAGCTGCAGCTCAGGTAGAGGCAGAGGCAGTTAGAGACACTAGTGCTCGAGCCCCTCGATCCAGGAATGAGCAAATGGATCTGTTGATATAATCAATTCAGGGCATGCAGAAGGACATTAAGGGGATTCTGGACAACCATAACAGTCTTGTCAGGATCTTTGATTATAAGGTGGACAGGCTGACTAAGACAGCCATAGAGCGTTAGAAGGAAGTTGACTCCATGCACATCCCTCGGGTTTCTTCTACTTCAGATGATGACGATGATGATGATGATGGGGATGAATCACATCTAAGGCCGGGCACTCAATTCACCACTCAGACTAGATCAGCCATAGTGCCTGCACTATGGCTTGAGGCCCTCTTCATCAGCTCCTGCTACTGTCAGCACAGATCGTGCTCCATCTACTCCAGTTCCTCTAGCTGTCACTCCAAGTCCATCCACGACATCTGCAGAGATCTTCACCGACGCTGTTATCTCGACTCCTTCATCAAAAACTAGAGGAGATCATCCCAAGAACGATTAGATGTATACCTTTCAACTTTTTGGTAACTTGTTGCCAAAGGGGGAGAAGTGTATATAGATCTTTAGGCTTCGAGCGAGAGAGCGTTTTGGTGTTTGTTGCTTTTCAAAACATTTGGTTCTTTTGGTTTGACGTGAGATACTTTTGTGTTTATGTGTGATCATACATTGTTATGTGTGATGCTACTATTTGCTATCATCTTAATGCTTATGAGATGATGATTCACCTTTGCTTGATTGTGTTGTGCATTGTTATTTCATTCTAATTATTCTCACACACCACCAAGTTTTATGTGACATTGAAGAATTGCCCCACATACCTAATCGATTGTGCACTTGCATTCAAACGCAAATTCAAAATAATGCACAAATTTAGGGGGAGCTCTTGCTTATCACATACCTCTCAAAGTGACGATTATATTCATTGATTTTATCATATGTCAAAGCTTTGATCTACATGTTGTCATCAATTACCAAAAAGGGGGAGATTGAAAGCACATTTGCTCCCTTGGTGGTTTTGGTAATTAATAACAACATATAAGTCATTGAACTAATGTTTCCACCAAGTATATTTCAGGAAATGTTCAATGATAGGATTGGCAAAAGGAGATTGTGGACATACCCCAAGATGCAAGGAAATAGGTTGGCCAAGCTACAAGCAAGAGGACTCTACATTTTATATTTGTGAGAAATCACTTTGAGTCCATAGGAAAGCCAATACTATTAAAAGGGGGTAAGGTTTTGTTGGTGAACAGTATGCTCAAACATGCGCAAGTGATAGTCGCCAAGAACATCCACAAACTCTCCCACCAAAGTCTGTTCTATACCTAACACTCAAAATCGGTGCAACCAACTTTCCCATGCCAGTGCCACCGATTCCAGGAACTAGATAGACTCTGCCAAACCCTAGCCACTTTGGTGCAATCGATTCCATACCGGTGCCACCAAGTTTAGGTTGCCAACTTTCTGTTACGGAAATTCACATTTTCGGTCCCAACGAGAATGTTGGATCAGCGTCACCGAGATTGGAAATCTGACCGTTGGTCACCTCATCGGTGCAACCGAGTTTCCTATATCGGTCTCACCGACATTCAAAAGTTGCCACCTTTTGGTCACTTCGGTAAGACCGAGATTAACACATCGGTGTCACCGAGTTGGTCATTTTGTGTGTAACAGTTGGATTTCTGGGAATGCCTATATATACCCCTTCACCACCACCTACTCGAGTGAGAAGCACTCAGAACTATTCCATACCTATCCTATCAGATTTTCTGAGAGAGAACCACCTACCCTTGTGTTTAGGTCAAGATATTCCACTCCAATCATATGGATCTTGATCTCTAGACTCCCCAAGTAGCTTTCCACCAATCCCATCTCGTCCACCATGCCAAATCTGTGAGAGAGTAATTGGGTACTGAGGAGTCTATCATCTTGAAGCACAAGAGCAAGGAGTTCATCATCATTATCGAGCCTATTACATTTTGGAGGGTGGTGCCTCCTAGATTGGTTAGGTGTCGCTTGGGAGCCTCCTACTTCGTGTTGTGGAGTGAACCAAGAAGTTTGTAAGGGCAAGGAGATCTCCTACTTCGTGAAGATCTACCCATAGTGAGGCTAGTCCTTCGTGGACAGAAGCCGTTATGGAATAGTCAAGGTTGCTACTTCATGGACCCTTTTGGGTGGAGCCCTCCGTGGACTCCCGCGACCGTTACCCTCTGTGGGTTGAAGACTCCATAAACGTGGATGTTTGATAGCGCCACCTATCAGAACCATGGGAAAAATCATCGTGTCTACAACTGCATTTGATCTTCCTACCCTATCCCTTCTATACATGCTTGTTGTTACTTTCCGCTGCTATATACTCTTAGACTTGCATGTCTAGGGCGTACTTGACTTGCAATGAAATGCTAAAGACTGTCAACCCTAAAAATTTGTATAGGTAAAACTTTTATTTGGTCATGCAGTCTAATCACCCCCCCCCCTCTAGACATACTTCCGGTCCTATAAGGAGCCCTTGCTCGCCAACATCATGGCAACCACTCGCGTCATCAGCGTCGTCTTGGTGGTCGAGCGGCCGGAGGAGGGCAAATCCCTGCCGGTCCAGCGCCCTGTCTACTGCCTCAGTGAGGTCCTCTCGGCCTCCAAGCAGAACTACCCCCACTACCAGAAGATGTGCTATGGCATATACTTTGCCACCAAGAAAGTCAAGCAGTACTTCCATGAGCACACCATCACAGTGGTGAGCACGGCCCTGCTCAGTGAGATCATGAGCGACCGAGACTCCACCGGCCGGATCGCCAAATGGGTCATCGCCCTCGCCGACCATGAGATCCGATACAAACCTCGTACCGCCATCAAGTCGAAGGCGTTGGCCGACTTCTTCATCGACTGGGTGAAGACCGAGTTCGTGTCGCCTCCCCCAGACTCCACGCACTGGCGCATGCATTTTGACGGCTCAAAACTGAGGACCGGCCTGGTTGCCAGCATAGTCCACTCCTCCCCGAAAGCTGACCAGCTCAACTATGCCCTCCAGATCCACTTCACCGCCTCCAACAACATGGCCGAGTACGAGGCCATCGTTCATGGCCTCCGGCTCGCCAAGGAGATCGGCATCAGCCGCATCCTATGCTTCGGCGACTCCGACCTCGTGGTACAGCAGGTCTTTGGCGAATGGGACGCCAGGGACGCCAACATGTCCAGCAACCTCTTCCTCATACATCAGTTCACCGGCTCCTTCGAGGGCTATGAGTTTCATCATGTCCGCCGGGCGGACAAAGATCGGCTCCACCCAGCAGGCCATCCCAGCCGGAGTCTCCCTCGAGCGGTTGCTCAAACCATCGATCAAGCCTTCCCCAAAATCGGAATGGATCTTCAATCCGTCAGACGCCGCCGGCCCATTGGCGGCTCCGGCGGCCCCCTCGGTATCTTTGCCATCGGCTCCGTCGACCACGGCTGTCTTGCCGACACCAGATGAGCCGGCTGCATCCGAGGCGGCCGGCTCCAACGCCGCGGCTATCATGATGGCAATCGACGCCCCTCCTGTCGTCCCCAATATGGGGGCTGGCGAGCCTGCCCTCGGGGCGGGCGAGCTGATCTCGGGGGTTGGCGCGCCGGTTTCGGGGACTGATCAACTAGGCTCGGGTCTCCCGAGCCGGCCCCATCTCGGCTCCCTCATGGGCCCAGCCCATCCTGGCGTTCCTTCTGCGCGGGGAGCTCCCTCCGGACGAGGCTGTGGCAAGGCAAATCCAGCGCCGAGCCTCGGCATACAGCATAATCAATCACGAGCTCGTCCACCGTAGCACCACCGGCGTCTTCCAGTGGTGTGTCGGGTCGGAAAAGGGTCTGGAGATCCTCCTCGGCATCCACCAGGGCGAGTGTGGGCACCATGGCGCCTCCAGGACTCTGGTGGCCAAGGCTTTTCGCCACGGTTTCTACTGGACCACCGCCCTGGAGGCGGCCAAGAAATTGGTCGACGAGTGCGAGGGCTGCAAGTGCTTCAGCAAGCAGAGCCACCTACCGGGGGCCTCCAGACCATCCCCTCTCATGGCCATTCGCCGTCTAGGGGCTTCACATGGTGGGTCCCTTCAAAACCGCACGAGGCGGCATGACACATCTACTTGTGGCCATCAACAAATTCACCAAGTGGATCGATGCCCGACCAATCAAGAAGCGAGATGGCCCCACGGTTGTCCGGTTCATCGACAACATCACGGTTCACTACGGCGTTGTCACGCCCAAGATGCGGTCCTATCCTTATTTTGGAACGAGGGCCTCAACAGGGTTAGAAGCGCATCTCGTCGTGTTGCAAGAGTGGATATCATTACAAGTACATGTACAGAAAAGATGAGTATATGGAATTGGCTTACACTCGCCACAAGCTACATCAATGTCATATCAATACAACAACATACTCAAACATCATACATAAGAGCAGGGTCCGACTATAGACGAAAACAAATGATAAAATGACATCCATCCTTGCTATCCCAGGCGACCGCTTGGAACCAATCCTAGATCGACGACGACGACGAAGAAGAAGTCCAAATCCAACAAGCATCGCTATCACGTGAAAGCACTGCATTACCTGTACCTGCAACTGTTGTTGTAGTAATCTGTGAGCCACAGGGACTCAACAATCTCATTTCCAAGTGTATCAAGACTATTAAAGCTTAATGGGTGAGGTATGGTTAAGTGGTGAGGCTGCAGCAAGCGACTAAGCATTTATTTGAGTGGCTAACTTACGAGTACAAAAAGTAAAGTATGGTGGTCTACGCATAACGGACGTGAACTAGTAATGATCACTAACTGATCCTGAATAGATACTTACGTGAAACATAACCCCACTGTGTTCTCTCTCGGATAAGGACTCATGAGAAGAGACAGCCACGGTTACGCACACAGTTGGTGTATTTTATTTGAGTTTACTTGAAGTTTGCTATGACCGGGTGTTAAGCAAAGTATCCAAGTTTGCCACATAATCGCGGGCACGGCCTTCCGATAGATTTAACCCGCAGGGGCGCTCCAACTCATCCATCATAAATTAACCACACGCAGCAGGAATAACCTCGACCACGGATCTCGTGATCTTCCTTGGCAATTCCATAGGAAATCCGCCACCTCGATATATCCCGAAGAATAAACGGAATTCCTCACTCAAGACGTTCGAGAAAGGTAAAACAAATCCAGCAAGGCCACCCGACGTGTCAACGAACCCGATAGGAGCCACATATCTCGTTCTCAGGACACGACAGATAAGCGAAGCGTACGGTGGCCTGATAGACATCTCCCAAGTTGCCCCGGGTTGGCCCCACACAGTGCTCTAGTTTGGACCAACACTCATGAGGAGAACTGGCCCGAGTTGTTGATTAAGATCCTCGGGTTAATTACTCCCTATGCAGGTTTATTAGTTATTAGGCAAATGTAGTACCAATGTTTGGCCTTGCCAGACAAGCTTTATCCTAAAACAAAAATCGAGGGGGTCCCATAACAACCCTGAGCATGTTAGGAGCGCTCAATTATGGAACATAACACCGGTTCACAAGTAACTAGGGCGGCAAGATTGGAACAAAACACCGAGCAAAAGGCCAAGCCTTCCACCCTTTACCAAGTGTATAAGTGCATTAAATTAAATAGCAATAATATTGTGATAAAAAATGAATGTCCATGTTGTCACATGGAAGCAATTGCACCTACAGCTAGAAACGCTATAAGATGGGCTGAGCAAGCAGTAACATAGCCAAACAAAGGTTTGCTAGGAAGTGGAGGGGTTAGAGGCTTATCGTGGCAATGTTGGGAGGCTTGTCAAACAAGTGGTAGGTAGCGAGACATAATGATAAAAGCGGGACAACTAGCATGGCAATGATAGTAGTGGTATCCAGGGAAATGTGTCATCTTGCCTAAGATCCCGCTCGTAAGAAGAACGAGTCCATGAAGAAGACGAACCAACGTAGTCGATCGAATCCTCACGCTCCGAATGCTTTCGGAACTCTATCGAGAAGAAGCAATCCGGAAACAACAATCAACACAAGATACACCACAACATATGCATGACACGATGCGCAAACAAATATGATGCATGTCCAGTTTTATTATGCAAGTGATGGCAAAGCATATCAAACAACTCCTACACATTAAGTGAAGCTCAATATGCAACGAGTTGCATATTGATGAAACTCCACGTTCGAATTATTTAGTTCACTCTCCTTTAGGTACTCATCAATATTAAATGTTATTTTTTAACATGGGTGGTCATCGCATAAGGCGAAGATGGAATTAAGCAATTTTTCAATGGAGAGGAACAACATGCATATAACAAAATAAGAGTTCTCCATATTATGAGAAAGGGCTTAATGTTTTTTATCATGTCAAGAGGTGAAGCACGAACAACTATATCGCCTAGGCATTTTAAATGGGGCCGGATGCAACATATAGCATTTCCGGAACATCTCTATATGCATAATATGAATTTGGTCCAGATCTGAACTAACCATATTTTATATTTGTTAAACGATAGAATAAAGTATACCATGCCATTCTACACATCATTCTAGTCGATTTACATATATGGAACATCTAAAATGGAGCTACGGTCTAAAAGATATGAGCAACACAAGATGGATATGCAATGAATGTAAAATGCATGAAAATGACAACCACAAGCACTTCAAAACATGTATGCAACAAAATAATATGATTCTACATGAACTTCTAAGCAAGTTTCATGTGAGGCATGTCCAAAACGGAGCTACGGTTCAACCACAACAACCAACACAAGTTTTATATGAAATCTGCCCAAAACAGCAACATAGCATTTTGCATGCATGAAAATCACAAGTTACAAGATCCTAAAATTCACAAACTAAACATGGGGAAGTAGCATATAACACACACTTCATTTCAACTTCACATATCATACTCAAGAGGCATGGATCACATGGTAGGGAGCTCACAACATGGCATATTGAACTAAGCAGTTTTCAGACTTAGTGAAAATAACCCAGTTTTTGACAGTGCAGTTTTTATCACGAAGGCATATTGACAGCAGTAAAAATATATTCTACAGGTCATATTATGGCATGAAACTTAACCGCATACTAAAGGGCATTATCAACCACAAATAACTCCATTAGACCTACCCAAAAGGGGTTGTAGATCACTAGCGAAACACATGGCAAGACAGCAACAAAACATTCCAAATTCCAGACTTAGAAATATGTTATCATCTCAAAACAGCACAATTTTTGTTGCATGTAGACAACAAGAAAACAACACCTAAACATGCATTTCCATGGCAAGAAAAATGACTAGGTGCTAGTGCACATATCACAGGGCATATCTCATGTTCAAAATTATTCCATATCATGCATGGATTAAATTACACAAAATAGACAAAAGGGCATCACAGCAAAAATGACATGCACACAAAAAGGCTCAAATGAAAAAACTAAATACATAGATAAATTCTTTGGATTTTTCTACCCCGGAAACATATATAATATGACAGGTTCGAGTAGGAAAATATGTCACATTTAATTATGCAATTTTTGACATAAATGGATTAACATGCAATTCATGCAATTAAATGCAAAAATCACACCAATTTTATTAGCATGCATGAAAATGCGATAATAATAATCCACATATATATTTCATATAGGGATTGATTAATTCGATGCACGGTAAAACATATATGTGCAATGCAATATATGGCATTTATGTGAATGATGCAAAATGACATATAATTAATCTACACATTTTTCTAAACATTTTTCATATATAAAACACTTTAATCCGATGTACGGGATTTTTCTATTAGCAATTAAAAATAGGCCTGAATCTGGAGCCTATTGGACCAACAGGAATATGGGCGGAACATAGCTATTCGGCGCACAAGGAGAAAATAGCACTAGGGGAGCTGCTTACCTTGGACCTCACGGGCCGGTCGGTGGAGCGGCCTAGCTGGGCCGGCTAGGGCGGCAACCCACGTGGGGGAGGCGCGGCCCACGAGAGGAGATCGAGTGAGCGGGAGGCTCGTCCGTCTTGCTTCTTGCGCACGAGACGAACGACAGCGGCGGCGGGACCTACATCGGCCGACGAAGCGCCGCCACAGGTTATTGGGTGACTCAGGGAGCGAGAGGGCGGCGGATCCGAGCGCAGCCTCCCCGGATCTGGCAGGAGACAGTGACGGTGGCAGCTGCAGGCCAGTGGCGCGACTTCATGCAGGGCGAGCTCGGGCGGCCGTGGCTCCCTCTATAGACGACGATGGCACGGAGGAGGTCGCCAGCGGCGGGCGGATCCGGTGTTGGGTCGAGCGGCGAGCGAAGCTGAGGTGGTGGGGCACTAGCTCGGCGGGGTTGGCGGTTGTTGGTGGAGCTTGGGACTCGGGCAGGCGAGGTAGCGAGCTGCGGGCTTTCGGCGGCGGAGAAGCGGGCCCAGATGGGCTTCCTAGGGCCCCTGCACGGGCCTGGCGGGCCTGGTGCGAGGAGGAGGGAGACAGGCAACTGGCGGCGGCAGCTAAGGGTTGGGGGGCCTGGAAAATGAGGTGGGGATTAGGGTTGCCTGATTTGGACGCTAGGGGTCTATATATAGCAATTATGGCTAGGGTTGATGGTTTTTGGAGCCGATTTTGGCCGCGCGATTGCAATCAGACGGCCGGATCGGGGCAAGGGTGGTGGACAGTGTGTGGAGTGGGATTTGGGGGAGATGAGAGGGAAAATGGTGGCCCGTGACACGAGTTTAAAACAGCAAAAAAACGTCCGACGAATAACCGATGACCGCACTACTATGGATGACCGATGGGGTATCGAACGAACTCGGAATGCGACGAAATTCGACACGCGGTCTACCTACACTATAATAAGACCGTACGCCAGGTTTTGACCCAATCCAAGAATATTTTTCGCGTGCCTTAAAAACGTTTTTTTAAATGATGTCGCGGGCTCGTGCATGTGTGGTTGGTCTCGAAACGGGCAACGGCAAGAACGGAGAGAACCAGCGATTATGAATGGATACAAATTTGAAAACTCATGTTGACAAAATGCCGATGGTATGAAGATGATGTGAATGATGCAATGATGAATGTGACAACCAGACAAAACACGGAAGAGAATGGAAATAAAGGGGAATCTTCTGGAGCATCGGTCCCGGGCTGTTACAAGCGTCCCCCACAGCATCATCACCGACAACGACACGAACTTCGCCAAAGGAGCGCTCGCGCGATTTTGCTCCAAGGAGGGCGTCCGGCTCGACCTGGCCTCCATCGCTCATCCATAGTCAAACAGCCAGGTCGAGAGGGCAAACGGCCTAATCCTGTCCGGCATCAAGCCCCGCCTCGTAACATCACTGGTAAGGTCAGCCGACTGCTGGGTTGATGAGCTGCCGGTTGTCCTTTGGAGCCTCAGGACCACTCCCAACCGATCAACCGGCTACACGCCCTTCTTCCTTGTGTACGGGTCCGAGGCGATCATCCCCACCGATATCGAGTTCGACTCGCCTCGGGTCGCCCTATACATGGAGAAGGACGCAAAGGAGGCAAGGGAACACGACATCGACCTACTCGAAGAAGCCCGCGAACTGGCCTTGAGCCGGACGGCAATCTATCAACAGAAGCTCCAGCACTACCATAGCAAGCGGATCCGGCCGCTCTCCTTCCGCGAAGGGGACCTGGTGCTCAGGCGAATCCAGTAGACAGCCGGATAGCACTAGTTGTCCTCTCCATAGGAGGGCCCGTTCATCGTCAACAAGGCGCTGCACAACAACACATACTACCTAATAGACGCCCAGAAGCCGTAGAAGCGCAAAAGAGACGCCTCCGACGAGGAGACCGAGCACCCATGGAACGCGGCGCTCCTCCGTCCATTTTACTCCTAAAAAGACCAATGTAGGTATGTATCCCTCCCCTTTTGGGCTTATGAATGCAATGGGTGCCCTAGGCCGGCTCTTGGGGCATGCCCTTTTCATTTCCCTCAAAGGTCTCCTCACTCACCAGCTCCCCGACCCGGCTCCCGGGTCCAGGGGCTCTCCAGCTAGTCCTAGGTCACCTCTCCCAAAATCGACCAAGTAGTGTGAGCTGAGCAAGCCCTCCCACCTGTCCCAGCTACAGACTTGCTCCTGGCTGTCCGGCTGACGGGGCCTCGTGGCGGCAAAACATAGTGCACACGAAAATTCGATCACAAAGGGGTTGCCGGCTAGGTCCACCCAGACCACCTCCTCGCCTCTGCCACTCAACTTACCCAAAAAAAGCTCTCGCGGTTCCTAAGTTTAGAACCAGCTCCCTCAAGGTGGATGCCCCGACCTAGCTAATGACCGGCTCTCGGCTGTCGGGCTGGCGGGTCCGAAACCAAAGGGGAAAAGGGACTGAGCAGACGGAACCAAAGGAGCAAAATAGGCAAACACATCAAACATTTAAAACACGAATTCAAAGATAAAAGAGGCCCACAACCATCACGGTTCATTACATTACACCCCCAGTGGGTGGACTTAAGTCTAACATGCAGGAAAGTTAACAAAGGAAAAAGATAAGACGCCTGGGGACTCCGGCCACTAGCGTGTCATCAGCCGACGCGTCCCCAGCCGGCGCATCGCTGGGCGGCTCGACTCTCGTCCCGGAGGTGGTTGCGGACTTCGGGTCAGCTTCCTTGGCCTTCGAGGCAGCCTCCGCGATCCCAGCCGTCTCGGTGCTGGAGTCGGTATTCTCATCGGCGACCTCCTCGTCCTTCTTACCTTGGGGATGCCAAAAAAGTCTTCGGCTACCGGCTCGCCATCCTCACCAAGGGCCGGCAGGAGCTCATCCAGGTCGACGTACGACGCGATATCGTTGTCCCTGCGGACAAAGACTAACTCACGGGCCGCCCGCTCCTCGGTTGGCTCATCCCGCATAGTCTCTAAGCCGGTCCAAGTCCATGCCGCGGTACCACGAGGTGACGAACCGGAGCGCCATCTGCGCGCCGGCTCTAGCCACTGACGCCTTCTAGACCTCAAGCCGGGCCACGACGTGCTCCAGCCACAAGGCCATGCGGTTCTCTAGAGCCCCTCCATGGCCAGGCCACAAGGCCGCGATGACTTCCTTGTTGGCCGTCTTCAGCCGCTCCACGCTCCGCTTGAGGTGTATCAGCCCATTGTCTATGGCGAGCCCAAGCTCCGCCATACTCCACGTAGCATCCTCCTCGGTGGAGCGCCCGCGCGCCCGTAGATACTCCCGGTGCTCCTCGACGGCACGCTCAGCGCGGTGCTAGGTTTCTGAGAAATGCCTTGAGAAGGAAAGGCAAGAAGGAGAGGAAGGAAAATCGAAAACAAGAACTGGCAAGAAGAAGGAAACCGGCTGAAAAAATAAAATTGGACACTCATGCTCGTGGGAGTCATCCATCTCGATGGAAAAGTGGAGCGAGGAGTCCTGCTTCGACGCTAGCGCCGCCTCTGCCTCGGCAAGAGCCTCCCTGGGCTCCTCGAGCGTCCTCTCGTGGAGGGTCACCTCATTCTGGAGGGCGGCAGTGCGTTGGGCGGCTTCGTCCACCTCCTTGACGGCCTTCTCCTTGGCCGTCACCTCCCACGCCACGTCGGCCTTCAGGCGGTCTTGGGCCGCCTACCATCCGCTAGCTGGGCGCTGAGCCGCTCCCTCTCCTGAGTGACCGCTTGGACGCTCTGCATCAGCCGGTCCCGCTCGGAGACTGCCCCGGTCTTCTCCGCCCAGAGGGTGGTTAGCTCCTCTGCAAAACAAAACGGGCATCAGCCGGACATTCCACGCCCACTCCGGCTGCCAGGCAGCTGGCCCGGCTCCCGGGGGCTACAACCCCCACAAGACTTGACATACCTTGCACCCATGCTAGCTCCTCCTCTAGCCGGTAGAAGCCATGCTTTCCGTAGTCGTGGATGCAGACCGCCTCCTTAAACAACTTCATCCGCTTGGAGTTCCCCTCCTGCCACATGAAGCCAAAGTCAAAAGACGCACAAGGAGATATGGCCCAGTTGCCCGCCAGCCAGACATCCAGCATGTATCTCGGGGGCTACACCCAGTGGGTGCGCTTGCGCGCCCCCATTGAAAATTTTAACAAGGACAACAACGCTTACCTTTGCGCGCCGCAGGGTGGTGTCACCAATGCAGGACGCTCCCCAACTCCCCAAACGCGGGGACAGGGCCACCTGCGCTAGCGCCTCCTAGTCCTGGACCACATCCTTCATGGACCTCCGGGCCCGACTGCCGTTGCCACCCGTCTCAAAGCTCGCCACGGTGCCGACCGCTGGGGGAGGGTTGATGATGGAAAGGGCATGGGAATTGGACCCTAGTTGCCCCTCGCTCGCCGCTCGCGCTGCCTCTTCCTCCTGCAGGTCCGACGCGGCGACCACGACGGATGGTGTCTTCATCTCCATGGCCTCCGCCACCTTCGCCGCCTCTGCCGCCACCTCCGGGTCCGCCGGAGCCACCGACATGTCAACCCGGGCCGGCTCGGGCTTGGGTGGTGTCACATCCGACACCATCGACCAGTTCGCCTCGAGGACCGACTTTGTAGTTGGCGCCCCCGATCGGGCCATCTCCTCTGCAGGCGGGGGCGCAGCCAGCTCCCTAGCCGCCCCTCGTGGCTCGCTCGACAGGGGCCTGGACAGACGGGTCAATTTTGCCACCGAGTTGGATGCTCGCGCGGGGTCATCGGACCTCCTTCATCTCCTGCCGCTTGAAGTCCTAGAATGCAAGGCCCCGCCTCGTGCTCCAGACTTCAAGGCTCGCAGCTCCAAGAGCTTCCTCTTCTCCCGCTGCGTGGCCGCGTGCTCGCGGGCCAGCCGGCTGGCGACGTCTGTTGGGTCAACCGCCGACTCCACTTCATGGAGCTCGATCGGGTCCCTAAGACACATAAGGGTCAAAAACCCACTGGCCCGCGACCCGGAAAGGAACACACACAGAAAAGGAAGACACTTACCAGGTGACAAGGGGCAGAACCCGCTTGGCACGCGTCGATGGCTTTCGCGCGGCCACTTTCACCCGCTTATGGGCAAGCGGCGGGGACACTGGCTCCTCCAGAGCCGGCCTCTTCAACCGGCTGCTGGCTCTGGCCGTCGGGGCCTAAGCCGTCCGCTCCTTGCTCCGCTTGCGCCAGCCCTGTTAAACTGAGGGGGAGGCGTGTTCAGGATCATCACATCATCATCATCGTCATCATCATCGGTCCAGTCCCTGATCGTGAGACCGGTAGGGTACTCACCGGCTCTGTTGGGCTTTCCGGCTCCGTTGGGCCCGCCAGCTCCCGGGTCGGCCGGCTCCTCGACCCCTCCCGAGGAGTCAACCCCCTCTTTAGGCAGGCCTCCCTACTCATAGTCTTCGGAGTCGGAGTAGTCGCGCTCCGCCTCGAAGATTTGGGGGTGTGGGCCATCTAGCGTGTTCTGTCGCATGAGCAACCGCGGTTAGCACGGAGAAGTAAGGTCTGATGCCGGCTACCGGCTGGGAAGATCCAGACGAAAAGGGCTGCCTCGACAAAACATACCAGGGGAGGTCGGTTGATGTGGTCGTACGACTCTTTGCTGAAGGTCCATGACATCGGCGCCAGCTTCAACATCGTGATGGCATTCACCCGCTTCGCTACCTGAGACGGGATCAGGTCGATGGTCGTCAGCCGACAGGGGTCCCGGCGGCCGGACATATCACAGATTCGGTGCGGCCTCATCTGGAGAGGCAGAACCCGGCGCGAGATGAAGGCCGCCACCATATCGGAGGTGACCAGCCCCTCCCCGGTCCTTAGCTCCACGAGCCGGCCGAGCTCCACAAGAGCCACTCCGCGCGGGGCAGCTCCCGACCAGTTGACTCCGGAGGAGTGCGCGTTGACGAAGGCCGGCAACCGGATGTAGTCATGCTGCTGGTTGGCGTTCTTCATGTAGAAGAACGTCCGGTGCCACCCCTTGACGGAGTTGATGAGGGAGAAGTGCGGGAAGTGCATGCTGCGGCAGAACACCACCGTGCCCCCACAGGCATTGCTCTTTAAAGCCTTGAGGTAGAAGAGGGAGTTGAAGAAGTTGAGGAAGGGTAGAATCCCCAAGTACCCCTAGCACAACGTCACGAAGCCGGCGAAGTAGAGGATGGCGTTGGGGCCAAGATGGTGTGGCTGGAGGTTGAACGTATCCATCATTAGACAGAAAAAATGGCTCACCCGAGAGCCCGAAGCCACAGGAGAAATGCCAGGCGAAGACGACGAACTCCCGGGGCTACGGCACGGGCACCACCTCGTCGCCCGGCGCACGGGCAACTACGCACTCCGCCAGTGGCAACATGCGCTCGCGGCAGAGATCCGTGATGATGGCCTCCGTAATCATGGATCCGACCCAGCTTCCTTCGTGCCCTTCGGCCATTGCGACGGCGGGACGGTGTGCGAGGGAGTGGAGAAGACGCGAACAGAGGAAACAAGGGGGCAAGCAGGGTACTGGTGCTTCTGCCCTCTGCCCTTCCTCGCCTTTTAAATGGGGAGGCCACGACGGGGGGACGTGGGGATTAACTGCGCCCACTCCTCCAGAATCCCCGTGCACGCGTGCGCGGCCCAAGCCGTAACCGCCGCTTCGGGGCGCAAAAGATCCTTGCCTGCGCCACGAGGCCTACTGGGATGTACGCAAGGCCTAGCAGACTAGGCCTAGGGCGACATCTCGTCTGCCCATGTGCATGGGGCCTGTGACATCATTACCTACCGCGTGACATGCGGCGGGCCGGCCCGGGTCCCATGGCATCGCGCCGGAACCCGAGGCGTCGGGTTCGACTCCTGACCCGGCTAACCTTTCGGCTTCACGCCAGAGGCGGGCACCGCTAGGGGGAAACTGTCGGCTCCCCTCCGTCTGCTGGACACAGGCCCCAGCCGGCTTCAGGGACTACTGACAAGGTTATTACCCCTGGTAAGTCCAAAGCAACAGGGTTCTCCTCCCCGCTTCGAAGAAAAAGTATGCGACCGACTGGCCCTGGCTGGCTGGAGCACAGCCGGCAGGTGCGATCGCCGGTTGGCTTGAGGATGGCTGGTCAAGGTGCTGGCTCGGCCCCCGACGGGCTGGGCATGACCTGATGCCTTCGGGCCGCCTCCTCCATTGACCACGGGGCAAGCAAGCAACGTTCCATCCCTCTGCGCGCGGGTACGATGATATGACATGACCGCCACGATGGGTGCCATTGTACCCACAGTGGCTGCTCACGCGCGGGTGTGCATGGCTACAGTTCGGCCGTCCAGGCCACTGACCATGGCGACCATGACCGGGCGGGGAAACAGTGCTATCACGCCCCCACCCACTTGATTACCTACCCCGGTGTGGCTACACTGCAGCCGACTATACCGAAGACTTTGGCCAGCTGGCACTAGACGACGCCACCCGAGCGGCCCGTGCCGTAGCAGGTGGGCAAGGGCCAATTACGGAGCCGGCTGGCGGGCCCTAGTGGGCGATGGGACTGCACAACCGGTGGACCCTACGGGTGACGAGACGGCTTGAGGGGCGGGGCCCCCTGGTAGCCGGAGAGGCTACCATCCGGGTCCCTCACTTACGTACCTCAGGAATATTGTAAGCCGGGGGGTTAGCCTATAAACCCCCCGAGCCCCCCATGCAACGGGGACGACAAGTCTCATGCACACACCTATGGGATACTTCCCTCACACTCTCACTTCATAGCGGAGGAAGGCGAGCCGGCTACTCTCTCTTCCTCCCCTAGACACAGCTCTAGGAGCAACCTTGTAAACATACCCATCCAGCAAACTAGACCAAGCAGGACTAGGGGTGTTACCTCTCACGGAGGGCCCCGAACCTGGGTACATCGTGTGTCACCACCGCTTGTGCCTAATCCCGCTCGCGGAGCCTGTTGGCGCCCTCCGGCCCCAACCACCTTCGATAAGCCTACCCATGGCATCTGTCGTGAGAAAACAACGACACCAAGGTTAGTTTATCCGTCCTATGGGGGGATGTAACATCAAGGGGGAGCCTTACTCCAAGACTTCAGTCAAAGCATCTCATAGAATGTGACAACATTTAATGCTTTATGTAAAAATGGTAACCCAACTTGTGCTTAAACGATGAGTATGACCTATGATCAAGTATTCTTACTTGGCTCCTAATTCAATATACTCGTATATAGATGACTCCGTCATTACCAAAGTGCTTGTTAGATGCTAATGTGTTTGTGCATGTTTGCCATGATTTCATTTGACATCTAATTGAGTGAGCATGTTGGTCTGCACTCATTTACTCATTCGAGGATACCCAATTGTTGCTACTTGGCTTTTGATTTTTCATTTGCCAATTGGATATACAAGAATGTCTAGGAACACTCCTCTAGCTATCTATGCTTTCACACCTCATGTTCTATTCATGCTGCATCACAAAATTTGAACAAGTACTTTTCCATGTCTCTGTGTGAGGAGCACTTGGAGTTCCTTATCGACAAAGGACTGGCCATTAAAACCTCCAAGTGCAACTCAATGGAACCAACTCAAAATTCTCGGTCTCACCGATTTCCTAGGGTTGATCTGGTTTTTGGATCTCGGTACTACCGATTCCATATTCTCGGTTACACTGAGTTTCCATGTCAGCTGACAGTTGAGAAACTCGGTGAAACCGAAAATTTCGAATCGGTATCACTGACAGTGATGGGTATATAAGTTGTGGACCCAGATGCTTTGAAATTAAATCTTCAAATGTCGCGCTCCAAAACCCTAAGCTGCCACAAAAGGACTCCCTGGTCGTCTCCCTTGTCTCCCCATGCTCCTCCACCGTTGGGATCTATGACGTCGACGGGCATATTTGCCACCGGCTTCGCCATAGCGGAACCATCACCAAGCTAGGGTATGGATCCGAGCCTTCTTGCGCTGCCCGTCTGAATCTTGCGCAATGAAGTTCAATTTTCGATAAGCCACCGTTTGCACATCTTTCTTTCCACATAAAAACTCAATAGATTAGCAAATGATGAATTTTTTAGGTTTTGCCGTCCGCCTCGTGTATTTCGATTGAATCGATGTGAAACAATCGGTATCACCGATTTGTTTTTTCTACCACACTAAGAACACCTCAGTGGAACCGAGTGCCAATTTTCGGTGCAACCGAAATTGGTGGAAAGTTCCTATAAAGAAGGTTGTTAGTCTTTGTGTGGCTAAAAACCTTGCCTCGGCTGTACCGAAATACATTTGGCAGAATGCAAAATTTGAGAAATTCCTTTGTTCAAACTTTCAAAATCTTTGCATTTTGTTATGACTTTTCCTATTCCAGTCTTCTCAACTCTATTCATAGGGTCAGACATGTCAGGTTCAGAGGATAGCCAGAATCTGCAAGAGCAGAATGTTGATATGAGTCCAGGCACTAGACCCGAGTCCAGCTCTTTCTCAGATCCAGGCACCCCTAGCTCTCATGGGCTGCCTAAAGCTGCTACAAGGACCAGGAAGAGATGGAATTCTGAAGAGGAAGATTCTGATTTTGTGCCTAAGCAGGTGTCACACCCAAGATGCGCGCCTTTCCATATTAAGGCACAGGGGCCGCGACAAGGGATAGAGGCGCATCTTGACGTTCGCAAGTATAGCATCATTACACCATACATTTAAGAAGAGAGGAGTATATGAGTCGGGTTACACTTGCCACATGCTAAATTACAATTCCACACAATGAGTTCAAAACATCAATCTGATGTCAGGGTCCGGCTACGGAAGAAAACAAACGATATAAGAAGATGCAATGATACTATCTTGCTAGCCCCGAAGATCATGACCACGGTCCTCTACTCATCTGGATACGTCACGTACATCCTGCCACGTTCCTCGTCATACTCCCACTAGAGCTGCGTCATGTCATCTGTCACGACCTCATCTGTAACTGCACCTAGATTGTTGTAGTAATCTAGGAGCCATGAAGGACTCAGCAATCTTGCGCCCGGGTACCGAGACTAGTCAAGCTTATAGCTTTGGATGGGGTACGTGTTTACTTTGCAATAACACTAAGCATTTATGGTGACTAACATACGAAACATGAAAGTAAATATGTGGCCTACGATAAATGATTGAATCTAGAATGACCTCTATGAGATCCTGAACACTTACTTACATCAATCATAACCCCACCGTGTTCTCCCTCGATTCATGTTCACGAGCAGAGACGATCATGGTTACTCACATAGTTGGTGTATTTTATTAGAGTTTACTTCAAGTTAACTATAACCGGGTGTTAAACAAATATCCAAGTTGCCACATAATCATGGTCATGGCTTTTCAAAAAATTTAACCCTGCAGGGGTGCTCCGACTAGTCCATCATAAATTAACCATACTTCGCGATAATCGCCTCGACCACGGATCTCGTGATCATCCTAGGCAACTCCAAAGGAATTCCAACACCTCGAGATAGCCCGAAAAAGTCAGAGCCCCTCACGTAAGACACTCGATAAAGGTAAAACAAGTCCAGCAAGACCACCCGATGTGTCGACAAAACCGATAAGAGTCGTGTATATCATTCTAAGGACATGACAGATAAGCACAGCATATAGTGGCCTGATAGAAATTTCCTGAGTTGCCCCGGGTTGGGCCCGCACACGGCTCTAGTTTGGACCAACACTCATGAGGAGCACTGACCCGGGCATTGATTAATTATCCACGGGGTTGCAAAGCCCTATGCAAATGTTTATTTAGTTATTTGGCAAATGTAGTACCAAAGTTGCGTCTTTCCAGACAGGTTTTAATCTCAATCTAATAAACAAGGGGGTCCCCATAACAACCCCGAGCATGTTAGGAGCGCAAAGTATGGAAACATAACACTGGTAACAAGAAACTATGGCGGTAACAACGGAACAAAACACCTAGCAAAAGGCCAAGCCTTCCACCAATACCAAGATATATATATGCATTAAATTGAATAACAGATAATATTGTGATATGCCAAATCCATGTTATCACATGGATACAACCTGCACCTGCAACTAAGGACGCTATAAGAGGGGCTGAGCGGCGGTAACTTAGCCAGTCAAAGGTTTGCTAGGATGTGGAGGGTTAGAGGCTATCATGGCAAAGAGGAGGCTGACATTCAAGTGGTAGGTAGCGCGAAAGTAGCGATAAGAGCAATACAACTAGCAACCGAAAATAGTACCGAGATCCGGGTACGATCATCTTGCCTGTTGGTTCTTCAGTGGAACAAATAGCGGGATCCTCGTAGTGGTACTCTCCTGGATCTTCGTACTCAGGTTCAACGCTCATTTCTACCCAAAAGAAACAGCAAGAATAAACAAACAACCATGGTGCAATGCACAAGCAAGAATGATGCATGCTTAGGTGAAGAGTTTTAGCATGGCAATCCTAACTAGTCATGTTTCACTTGCAAAGGATTGGTCATTAATGAATATGGACAGAACCTTATGTTAATTTATTTAGAGATGCATGAACATGGAAAATATGGATGCATCATGCAAAAACGATACAAATGCATATGTATAATGTAAGAAACGGAGTTACGGTTCTCACGCTACGCTCACGACAAGATACGAAGGCAAAACACAAGACAAGAAGGCCCTAGGCTATTCCTTGGCATGCCAAGGTAGCCACTGGTTAGGCAATGAAAAACCAACCACAATGGAGCTAAAGATCAAGCAATTCCATGGATTATAGCTCCCACAAGTCAGAAAAGAATAAAACAAACAATCTGCCACAAAACAGCAACATACCAACTTTCACAGCCAACAACTTGAGCTACAGGAAGTCTCTAGCCACAAACAAGGTATTGCCAGAAACTACATAACATTCTTATCAACTTATCCAACTACACAATCTGGAATGGAGGCACACATCAATAAGCATGAAGCCCACAAGTTGGCATGATGAAACATAATTATGGGACTTAGTGAAAATAACAGTTTTCTGGAATCTGAGTTAGTCTGATAGCAAGTTGACAGCAGAAACTAATAATGTTAGAGACCACCTCATGTCATGAAAATTAACAGGATGTTAGAAGACAACATATACTTCAAATCACTAGCACTGAGCTTGAGCTAATTCTCGACATATCACAAGATAGCAACCACTCTTCATGGCATAAAAATATTATCAGATTCCCAGACTTAAAAATATTTAGCATGGTTGAAAACAACAACATTTTAGTGGCTACTTTAGAGCATGGTTTCCACTCATTTTCAAGTTTATCATGAAAAACATAAAGACCATGGCATTCTACTCATCAAAGACTACCATATTCATGTTGGCACAAACATCATAGCATGCATGGATAAAATATAACAAAGATGACAAAATGGCACTTTGGGGTAGAATGAAATTTTGTCAAACTTGCTCAAAAGACCAAACCAATAGCACCAATGGATTCCTGAGATTTTTCTACCCCAAATACATGCATCATACTCATATGTTCACATGGAGGATTATGACAAAAACTACATAGCAAAACTGACATGCATACCTATAAGTGAAAACTTACCTAATATGCTCATGTGCATAAATGATCATGTCTAGATTCAGAATTATTACTCTAATTGGGAATGATCTACTTATAACAATAAAACAATAAAACACACAATTTAATTTAGTGTATGACAAGTGAGGCATGGCCCACTTGTGACACACACACACAAACATACACAGCCACACATGCACACACACACACACACACGGATCTGGCACCACACCAGATCCATGCACACCCCCACACACACTAGCACACACCCACCCACGGCACAGCCACACCAGATCTTGGGTGTAGCCGCACGAGATCACACACACACACACACACTGATCCAACCAATGAAACAAAAGGGGAAAACAAAACAAAAACGGGGTAGCCGAGATCGAACCCGCACCCTTGCGAACACATTGCGAGCCGGCTACCACCAGGCCAGTCAACCGGATCTGACCAAAAGGGGGACGCTTTGCCACATAAACACTGCCTACACACATAACTGACGAAACTGAATCACCCATGACACTGGCGACAGCGGCAAGCGGTGGCGATCCCCGGGGACGACTGACCTCCTCGACAACGCGGAGCACCAGCGGGAAGAGCTGGGACTTGGGGGCACCCATTCCCGCACCTACGGCGGCTAAGCGCGGCGGCGGAGAGGCACTCGAGCTTGTGCTTACGCTCGGCTCGGGGCACGGCGGCGATAGACGTGACGGTGATGAGAGGGGCTACAGCTGCGCTAGACACGTGAAGAGATGCAGAGAGAGGGAAGGAGGAGCTGCAGGTGCTCACGGGGAGGGGGGGTGACGAGGCTGGAGCGGAAGACATGGAGGGAGAAGACGTCATGGCTCCAGCGACGCGAGGAAGAAGAAGAAGAAGAAGGCGATGGAACATAGCTTGTCTCCTCTCCCTAGCACTAGGACCGGGGTGCGGACAACGCCCTCGAGCGCCGGGCCATCACCGACGAGGACGAGGGCCATCGGAGGCAGCGACGGCGACCGAAGGTCGGCCGTTCTCTAAACTTACCTGGCGCTGCACTCACCTGAGAGAGAAGGGAAGGGGAAGAATAGGGAGGAAGAGAGGGGAGATGGGATCGGTGGCGGCAGGAAGGGAGGAGAGTAACGCTAGGGATCTGCGCTTTAAATTGGGACCACCTCGACGTCCGTGAGCTCCTCTCACGGCGTCGAAGCGAGCTGCCTCTCTGAACCTCTAATGTCTCTCCCACGCTCTCTAACGGAGGAAGACAGCGGCAGGTGGCCGTTCCCGCGAGCGGGCCGGCTGCTGCGCTAGCTGGGCCTACGCGAGGGAAAAGTCTCAGCTATCCCTCTCTCAGACTCACACACACAGCAACACAACAGAGTTTTCCTTTTTTTTAAACAGCAAAGTAAGAAAAGCCCAGAGAAAATAGAAAGGAAACTTACAAGAACAAAATTACTTTTGCAGCAACTAAAATATGAGCTATTTAAATAAATTACTAAGGGGATTTTTAAAGCAAGTATTTTTAATACTTATAAACAATAGCTCCTCTGCTATTAAAAACCCAAAAAAGACACATTGCCCAAACATCAAAAGAACAACACTCCCAGTCTTAAAATATTATTGACTACCTCCTAAACATTTTAAACAAATTTAATATAGCAATTAATTTTGTTGATTAATGGTAATGGAATAGAAGAGTAAAGGTTGGGTTGTTTGAAAAAGAATAAGAGAGGGGGAAGGAGATGATGCCCACTCAAACCACACATCCGCAACAACACTCACATCGCTACAAGGTCAAGAAGCACATCACAAAACAATATGCATGGCAGGCTGATGATAGTTATGATGCAAGATGCATGAACAAGACATGGCAAAGAGCAAACTCATTTCATTCACCACCTGACACATGGGTTCACAAAGGTTACATGCCATAAAGGTAGGGGCAACACTTGGGCTATCACAGGAGGTTCATGCTAAGAAGCAAGAGAAGGCTGCAAAGAAGTCTACAAATGAGGCCACCTCATCCAGGAGGGTAGTCAACAAGATATATGCACTTCCAGAGACTTTTAGAGCACATGAGTGTGCTAGAGCTACCATGTCTGTTGACATCCCTAAGAAATCTTTGCCTAAGAAGGCACGCGAGAAGAAGGTCAGGAAGAGAATTATTCATGTTGTTGGTAGGCCTACCTCAATGTTGGAGGATCCAGAGGAGGCTGCTGGTGCTGCTGCTGAGGAGGAGGAGGAAGAGCCTATTGTCAAGGCCCTCCCAAGAAGAAACATAAGAAGCTATTGGCAGATGCTATGCCAAAGCCAGGTCCCTCCAAGAGCACCAAGGCTACACCTAAGAAGGTTGCTGTAGGGAAGTCCAAAAGGACTACCAGAGATATTCGAGCTGCTGAAAAGAACAATGGATCAACTTTCAGAGAAGCAGATGATGATGATGATATGACAACTTTGATGAAGCTTAGAACTCACCTTCCTAAACACAATGCCAACTGTGACAACTTTGAAGAGGAGGAAGGATTCTGGTTTGAGGGAATGGAGAGCTATTTATCCATATGCCTAGAAAAGAAAAACTATGGTGGACTATAGGTTCTACACCAAGGAACAACAAGATTTCTATGAGACAATCTTGCTTGACAAGAGTCCAGCAGTCAGTGATATGAGATACGTTGACTAGAAGTATATCAAGGCAAATGAGGACTATTTCCCATGTGTGCAAGATAACTTTCATTGCATTGGTCTCGATCAGTTTGTTTGCAGAGAGTTTACTTCTTGGAATGATGAGATGATTATGCAATTCTACTCCACTGCTCACTTCTATGGAGATGGAAGGATAGTGTGGATGATTGAAGGAGGAAGATATGAATCTACAGTTGACGAGTGGTCTACCATTTTAGGTCTTCCTGAGGTATAGGATGGTGACTTGGATGTCTAGTCTAAATCCAAGGTGAGCCATAATGCTATGTAGGATATGTACAATGCTATCCCTACTGCTAACTTGCAATCACACAAGTTAGGATCTATTTACTTTCTCCAGGCTGGCATCCGTACCATGAACACCATCTTGAGGCATACATTGATGCCTAAATCTGGAGATGAGAAGATTATTCGTGTCTACTCCATCAACATGCTTATCCATCTTGATAGTCACACCAGGATCCGAGTGATGAACTTGATTGTCGAAACTGTGAAGAGGGTTGCTGCTAACGAGAAGCGCTCATGTTGCTATGCACCCTACATTCAAATGCTTGTCAACTCCAAAATTGAGAAGCACATCTTTGCTTTGGATAGACCCCACTTGCCAATTCAGATAGATTTTGAGGAGAATGTTGTGGTGATGGATCCAGACCATCCCACATCAGCTTCAACTCAAGCTCAAGCAGAAGCAGAGGCAGCTAGAGCCACTAGTGCTTAGGTCTCCAGATCCAGGAACGAGGAGATGAATCTATTGATCTTCGCTGTCATGGACATAAAGAAGGACATCAAAACCATTATGGATAGTCAGGGGAGCCTGGTGAACATATTTGAGGATAGAGTGAAAACTCTTAATCACAAGGTAGATGGGCTAACCAAGTCTTTCAATGATCTCAAGAAGGAAGTAGATGAAGCTCCTATCCGTCGCACCTCTTTAGATTCTGAGTGTTATGATGATGATGAGGATAGTGCACCTGTTAGGACGACTGCCCAGTACAGGACACACGCAGGGACACCTAGAGTGCCAGCTCCAAAGACAAGACCTTCATCTTCTACTCTAGCTATAGTGACTTCAGCTCCATCAACTCCTTCAGTGCCTCCAGTGTCTACTCCAACTCTGTCTAGGACATCAACAGAGGTCTTCGCTAACGCAGTTCTCTCAACTCCGTCATCGACTACCGGAGGAGATCAGCCGCAAAAGAACGATTAGCTATATCTCTTTGAACTATTTGGTTACCTGTTGCCAAAGGGGGAGAATTTGTATATATATCTAGGCTTTGTGTGAGAGAGCGTCTGTTTTTATTGTTTTTTTACAAAACATTTGATCTTTTGGTTTGGATGTGATATACTTTTGTTTGTGTTTGATCATACGCTTTAATGTGTGTTGCTACTATTTCCTATTCTTTTGATGGTTATGTAATGATCATTCACTATGCTTGATGTGTTGTGCTATGTCATTAAATCTTATTACTCTCGCACACCACCAAGATTTATGTAACATGGAAGAAGTGCCCCATGCATGTACCTAATCGATTGTGCGTTTGCATTCAAACGCAAATGTAAAATAATGCACAAATTTAGGGGGAGCTCTTACTTATCACATACTTCTCAAAGTGGCGATTACATTCACTGAATATATCATATGTCGAAGCTTTGATCTATATGTTGCCATGAATTACCAAAAAGGGGGAGATTGAAAGCACATTTGCTCCCTTGGTGGTTTTGGTAATTAATAACAACATATATTTCATTGAATTAATGTTTCCACTAAGCATATTTCAGGAAAAGGTCAATGATGGGTTGGCAAAAGGATTGTGGAATACCCCAAGATGCAAGGAAATAGTTTGGCAAAGCTTCAAGCAATGGACTCTACATTTTACCTTTTGTGAGAAATCACTTTGAGTCCATAGGAAAGCCAATACTATTAAAAGGGGGTAAGATACTGTTGGTGAACAAAATGCTCATACGTGCACAAGTGATAGTCACCATCTACACCCACAAGCTCTTCAATAAAAGTCTGTCCAAAGCCAAATATCCAAAATCGGTGCAACCAACACTTTCAACTTGGTGCCACCGATTCTCGGCCTTAGATAGACTCAGCCAAACCCTAGGCCTTCGGTGCAACCAATTCCATTTTGGTGCCACCGAGTTTGGGTTGCCGACTTCCTGTTACCCAAATTCACAAAATCGGTCCGACCGAGTTTGTTGAATCGGCATCACCGAGTTTGGCAATCTGACAGTTGGTCACCTTATCGGTGCAACCGAGTTGTATGTATTGGTCTCACCGAGATTCAAAAGTTGCTACCTTTGAGGCAACTCGGTACCACCAATATTAACACATCGGTGTCACTAAGTCTGGCTTGTTAGGTGTAACGGTTGGATTTTTGGAGATGCAAATATATATCCCTCCACCACCACTCACTCGCAAGAGAAGCACTGGGAACAGTTCCACAGTCACACCTACTGATTTTCTGAGAGAGAGCCACCTACTCAGGTATTGAGATCTGGCCATTCCATTCCACTATATGAATCTTGATCTCTAGCCTCCCCAAGTTGCTTTCTGCCCAATCAATCTCTTCCACCATTCCCAAATATGTGAGAGAGTGATTGTGTGTTGAGGAGTCTATCATCTTGAAGCACAAGAGCAAGGAGTTCATCGACATTATCGAGCCTATTTCCTTTTTGTGGGTGGTGCCTCCTAGATTGGCTAGGTGTCGCTTGGAAGCCTCCTACTTCGTTTTGTGGAGTGAACCAAGAAGTTTGTAAGGGCAGGGAGATCGCCTACTTCGTGAAGATCTACCCTAAGTTAGGTTAGTCCTCCTTGCACGTAGGCCATCATGGTATAGTCAAGGTTGCTTCTTCGTGGAACCTGTCAGTGTCAAATCTGGCATATCTCGTAGTAGGGGTCCTAAGCTAGGTGTCTTGGAGCGAAGGTAACATGGACATGGGATTTTACCCAGGTTTGGGCTCTCTCAAGGAGATAATATCCTATGTCCAGGTTTTGATTGTATTGATATGGGGATAGCACATAGTACATGTATCTACTAAAGATTGTAGTAATGAATATGAGGTTTAATGTAATGATCTATTGACTAGCCTGGCCTCGGTTTATATATCACCGTAGGCCTAGGGTTTAGAGTAGTCCTTGTCTTGTGCGCCAAGTCTTGTGGAATCTCCCTTGTTTGCACCATGGGCTGCCCGAAGTGGCCCATTAGTGAATCATCATGGGTGTCCTCGGCCCGACCCACTGGTCGGGCGACAATGTGGTGAGTACCCCCTAGTCCAGGACACCATCAGTAGCCCCCTGAACCAGTCTTCAAGTTGAGGACACTCCTCGGTTCTTTTGAATAATTCTTCGTCTTCAATCGTCGGTCTTGAAAACTAGTTCAACAAATCTTCCCATGTCTGATCTTGAGGATCACCAAGCTGAATCCTAAGAGTTTACATGTCGGGCATCCGAGGAGCCCCTTTAAGTTATCGGCCTTTATCAATGCCTTGTAAATTTTTACGTCACACCTGGGGTTTGAAGTGTTTCCCATGCGGCGGCATCCTCTTGCGTCCGAGCCGAACTACATCCGAGGCATCCTTCCACAGCAGAGCTATAACACTATTTGGTGTTCAAGGTATCCTCTTGCGTCCTTGATCCAACGTTGTCCAGCATCTGAGGTATCCTCTTGTAGCCGAGCTCCAACGCTGATCGGCATCTGAGCGCCAATGACGGGCTACGTCTAAGCTCCAATGCCGGATTGTGTCCGAGCTCCAACGCCGGTCGACATATGAGGTGTCACAAATTACCTCGGTCTCTAAAAATTTGAAGGACTTCATCCGACCTTAAATGTCGGAATAGTCTTTTATGGAGCCAGCCATTCACATCCGAGCTTTACGCCGGACTGCTTCCTAGGCGTCTCCGATATTGAGCTTTATGCCGGACTACTTTTGAGCTCCAACGCCCGACTACATCAGAGATCCAATGATGATTCGCGTGCGAGGTGTCATAAACTACGTTGGACCTTGAAAAATTAAAGGAATTCATCCGAACTTAATGTCGGAAATGCTCTCTATGGAGCCAACCACTTGCGCCCGAGCATTATGCCGGACTGTTTCCGAGGTGGTGCACCACCCCGGTCATGGGCTTATTTTTTGAGGATATTTAATTCCATTGGTGAAATTTATTCTCTGCCGAGATATATACTCCCTCCATTCCAGAATATAAGGTGTATCGATTTCCGTTCAAGTCAACCATTTAAATGTTTGACCAAGATTATAGAGTAAAATATCAACAACTTCAATACCTAATAGATAAAATATGAAACTACTTTACGAGATGGATCAAATGATATAAATTTGGTATTGTGGATATTGATATATTTTTCTAAAAACTTGGTCAAACATACACTTGTTTGACTTTTGAAAAAACAAATGCACCTTACATAAAGGAACGGAGGGAGTAGCTAGTAGCCCTCAAGGTGCGTGCCGATCTAAAACCCAGGATGCACCTGAAGGAAAAATAATAATCAAAATAAAACCACTAATCCCAGTAGCCCCTCAGACTTAGGTCAATTTGCAAAATTGGCCTGAGGATCAAGTTCGTGCTCGGCGGCATACATTAGGTATGTAAACGTGGTACATAGTAGTTTATGAGAGTCGGGTTGGATGCGGCCGACCAACCTAAGGATCGAATCACCTCGGAAACCATATTGCACTTTGGATTTGCTGCATTGAATAGGTAACATAGTATCCCCCGAGACATAATTTAGGCATGGGCGGTCGAATTAAGGATCGATATTTGTTTGACACAATTTATGTGTACTGATTCTATGTATCCAAGTACCATACATCACTAATGCTCAGATCCGCATTGTATAAGACTTTGTTGACCGACCATCGGCTTCAACCTCCTCGGCTAGTAGCCGAGGAGTGTTTGTCATACTTTATAAAGCCTTTATAAGGGCAAAGATTTATGGCGAACAGGCAATTCGGCCATATGGTTTTATTAATAAAGGTACACAGAGAGATATGTTATATTACTATTTAACGTAAGAAACATGTTGTGGAAACCTCAACTCCGATCAATGTAGAAGGAAAATATTGAGTCTTTAGTTTGGGGAAAGCTTCCGAACTCTGTGGTCCTTAGTGAACCTAAATTTTCACTTTCATTGTTGCCGACCAATTATATTCTTAAGATGGTTAGCTTTCGGCTTCACCCATTCTGAGGTACCAACCCGGATGTCCCGGAAGTAACAATCGTAGAGTTGCTCCCTTTACCCCCTAGCCGAACAATTGGGAACGTAGGGGGTAAGCACAGGACCCAGGCAACCCAGCTTGGTCAAAATCTTAAGTCAAATAGATGCATATTTATGGCTTTATAACGATGATTACGGAAGGCAACACTCGCATATTGAATACAAGTGATTTCATGCTATATGCTATTTTGACTCCTCTGGGACCATTTATCATTTGTGAGTGGCCCATCATCGGCTTCTACCCCTTTGTAGATGCTATGCAGGGTGTTTGTGTAGTAACAAGACAACCCTTAGCCGATGTCTCGGTGCCCGGAGGTGGTTATGTTAGCGGAAACGAGGCAATCAGATATCTAGGCTTTATAACTTTCACTTGGTCATGGGAGCTTAAAGTTTGAGAGGCCAGTTACTAGCTCCCAGTTAGTGTTCGGCGTCAAACGAGGTCAAGCCATTAACACTCTGGCCAATTTTATGAAAGGCCCGTTGTTTAATACGGCCATTGGATCGCCGACCAGTTTACGCTCATTGTGACGGTCAGTTTTCGGCTTTCTCCACTGAGGTACTTGACCAGTTAAACCGGAAGTACAGTAGCAGTGGTTCTCTCATTGCACTCTAGCCGAACAAAGCGGAACATAGGAGGCAAGCACAGGATCCAGGAAAACCAACTATTGACCGAAGACACAATTCGAAACTGGAGCATATAAAGCAATATCCGAGAAAGTTTTGCCGATGACTCCTCGGAGTGCCTTGGCTTCTGGTGGGTTCGGCTCTAGTCGCAGCCCACCGTTGATATTGCTGATGCTTTAAAAGTGTATTGCAATAGTTATGCTCAGAAAAAACAAAACTTTATGCAAAAAAAATTATGTTTAGATAAAATAAAATAGTGTTAATCCAAAATTGGTGTAAAATTTTAATATGTGCTTCGGTCGTGCTTTAACATGATACATCCGATCTCCGGACTCCAAGCGGGTCAACCTTTGTCTTCAACCTTTGTATCCCGAAGGCGGAGTGTTTCTCTAAGGCATGTTTAGCAAACTAAACTCGAGCGGCTTTAGAAAGAAAATAGGCTATCTAGCTATTGACCACACACTCGTGTTGGAAAAAGGAGTAGTAGAAAAAGACTTTGCAACGACTAAGAAGAAAACACATTTATTATAAAACAGCTCATGTAAATTTAAGAGCCCCCAAGTGACTTGGGTAAAAGAATTTTATGTATAATGATTGTATACTTATATCATATATGTGTTCGCCCGAACTTTAAACGTGTGTTAACCGCCCGTCAGCTTCTCCCTCTTTGCCGAAGGGCCGAAAAGTGTTATCTACTACGCCATCCAACGATATCGGAGGTGTTTCAAATAACCAGGCAATCAGGCCATTAGTCTATAATAGACAAAGTGCTCCCATGGAACTTAGGGTACATTACTATTTAACGTGAGGAGCATCTTGAAAGAAAATAGTTCCGCCAAAGGTTCCTTGCTTTGGGTTCTCATGATTACCATGAGGTGTGTGCAATATATTTATGTATGATTGTCTTCCATTGTGGCCGACCATAGTTGAAAACAGTAAGATCGCTAGCTTTCGGCTTCACCCTTCTAAGGTACAAGTTCGGATGACCTGATCGTAACAATCGCAGAGGTGGTCCCTTTACTCCCTAGCTGAACAATCGGGAACGTAGGGGTAAGCATAGCAGCAAGGCAACCCAGCTTTACGGAACACTTAAGTCAACATGATGCATATATTGGCGTAAACACGAACAAGGAAGGGTGTGATACATTAATAATCATATGCAAGAGGAATGGCTTCATAAAGGAAGCCACCAAGTAAACGGGGTATTTGAATTTGTTTCTAACAAAGCAAGTTTTGATAAAGAAAGTTTTTTGCAAACAACTTTTTCTCAAAAAAGTATAATGCTTGGTTGAATCGAACATAATTTAAAACTGAAAGTTTTTGAGCATGAAAGTGACTTAGCTAGTTAATGTGCTCGGTGTCGATGACATGATCTGGGCTTGTGGCGGGACGAGGATGCCCATTGAACTTTGACAGATCCGGTGTGTAGTCTTCGGCATGACAGAGGTCCCAGCCCCGAAGCCCATTTTGAGGTGACCGAATGAGGAGTTCGGCACTCCAAAGTAGTGTCACGCCTCGACTGATGTTGCGAGGCGAAGCCCCTGGTCTAGG
This sequence comes from Hordeum marinum, assembly GCA_022496015.1. Taxonomy (NCBI): domain Eukaryota; kingdom Viridiplantae; phylum Streptophyta; class Magnoliopsida; order Poales; family Poaceae; genus Hordeum; species Hordeum marinum. The sequence continues at coordinate 306,342,944 of CM039672.1, read as the reverse complement.
CGAGGTGGTGGAGTAGGTTGGCAAGGTGACGTCGGGGTGACCGCGTGACGACATTCGAAGTCGATTTCCTGTACTCATAAAACAATGCAAGCCAAAAGTAATAACAAAGAAAGATAATAATATATTAAAAAAATAATTCTTCTACTTAGTTAATTTAAGGGAAGCAAATAAGTAAAGGAATATGGCCTGGGCGCCGAGGTGCCTGAACGAAGAGTTCAGCTTGATGAAGTGGTGACGATGCACGGTGGGATGAAGTCCCCGGTCCAGTTAATAGGCGAAGCTGTGATCGGCGGACGCCGAAGACTCATGAAGGTCGGCTGGTAACACCGAAGTCTCATGCCAGCCGAGGTGTTGAAGTAGGTCAGCTAGTGACACCGAAGTCTCATGCCAGGCAAGGTGTCGAAGTCGGTCGGCTGGTGACGCCGAAGTCTCATGCCACGCGAGGTGTCGAAGCAGGTCGGCTGGTGACGCCGAAGTCCTCGGAATAGGTTGATGAAGAGATGGCAAAGCCCCTGGTCCAGTCGAGGTGATGGATCAGATAGGTAAGGTGACACTAGAGCCCTATGCCAGCCGACATGTCAAAGCAGGTCAGCGTGGCGATGCCGATAGAAGTCAGAATTTGTGACGAGGTCGATACGGGCTTCATGAAGCAACGGAGCACCCGACCCGTACAACCCACGAATGACGAGGTTCTCTTGATGATTATTCGGCCCTCGCGATGCTAAACTCTTGGTCGCATGACCGAGATGATGAGAAAATTTCCTTCAAAGAGGATGTGCGACAACCCGTTCATGAAAAAGATGAACTCGGGTCGGATTCGTTTTTGTGCAGAAAATAGATCCAAAATTCATTGTATGGATCGGATGTTTCCCGGAGTTTGGACGGTCGAATCAAGCTGAAATTTTAAGGGGTGATCGGTATAATAATTCCGCAGCCGATGGCCGGTGGTATTTTCCAAAAGACGTCCTAGCTAGATGCTTGACTCCTCGTCCTAAAGTCGTCCAGATTCTTGTCCTGATTCGACATCCGGTAGATTGTAGATCGTCAAAGATTCCTCCACCGGAATGCGATGAAATTTTGCAGGGTTGTTCTAGATTCAATTCTGCACAATTCCACTGAAGCAATCGTCAAAACGACACTCGAGGAGGCTGGGACGATAACACGAATCCACTGTCCAGAAAAAATTGCATGATCGCGCGAGGCAATGTTGACGTCAAGCCCCCAAGCACCATGCAGGATTGTTCCATGATCTTGGTTGATACTGGATTTGATGTTGATGAAGACACCCGTCCGATCTATACGATCCGATATGGACCGTAGTCCTTAGCATTTGTTTATGGCGGCACCCATAGAGCAACTTTCTGACAATCATGCTAAACTGTGGGTTTTTTCCAGGGTTCGTGAGACCTCTTTAAAACATTAATTGAGTTTTCTAGTCATTTAGTATGCATAATTAAAATTTAAACTACAACCACAAGGTCCAACACATGAAAAATAGGTTGGAAAAAATATGCCTTTCCATGGATGCATGTTTAATTAGGTCCCACGCAAGAAATGGGAATGGATTTCTAACATCTCATTGATTGATTGCTCGGCCGCAAACATTGAGATGGTTGCTTTTCAAATCTCGTAAATCCAAAACTCGTCAGAAATTCATGAAACTTGGCATGGTGTCGTGAAAAGGGCACACACATGCCGTGGTAAAAAAACTGTCCAAATTGGACATGTTCTTGCACAATCCCCTTACGAAACAGAGCTCCTCATAAGAAGCTTTTGCGGCTTCGATAGGGAACATTATATATGCATGCCACATATGCAAGCGAAAAGACATTGATGCCTCTTGTCTCCTTGATTTTCTTTATATAAACAACATAGACATATATACATGCAAAGTGCAAAAATATGATTAAATTGAGTGATCATCTGGCTTTTAAATACATTAATTGAGTTTTTGGTGCCTTATTTAATATGCATAATTGAAATTTGATATATAATCACAAGGTCTAGGGCAGAAAAATGGGTTGAAAAATCATATATGTGTCCTTTAATGCATGTCTTAGGTCACATGCAACAAATGAGAACGAGTTTCAAAGATCTAAGCATGTTGGCTCGGCCACAAATATCGAGAAACTTGGTTTCCAAATTCTCGTAAATCCAAAACTCTGTCAGAAATTCATGAACCTTGGAATGGTGTCATGTGAAGGCACACATATGCCATGGTAAAAAAATACCAAGGTGTCCATGTTTTGTAACAAGCCTCTTACAAACATTAGGTTCTCACACACAATAAGCTATGCTAGTGATTCTGTTAGGGAACATATATATATGCATGCCACATCTACGGGCAAAAAACGGCATCTGATGACTCTTCTCTCCTTGATTTCTTCCTAGAAACAACATAAAGCAATCTGTGTGTACTGCAAACATACTAAATTATTAACGGTTTGTTTGACTTTTTTATACATAAATTGAGTTTTATGTGCATTTAATGTACATAATTCAAATATGAACTACAGTCACAAGTTCTATGTTGGGCAGGGCCTCATCATATAATGCATAAATATGTTGTGCTATTTTTAGTGTCCACTTTGAGAGAAAGAGCAAGCATTATTAATAGCCAACAAAAGCATTTGGAACAAAATCTGTCATGTTACCATCGCAAACGGGCATATTATTTATAATTCGTGGACGTTCTATAGAGCTTACGTGCGGGCCACATGTTGCTGTCTGTATTGGAAAGGAGGTAGCATGTGGATAGGTGTTTGTGTAGACCGGTCGCATGCAAGCAGTGTCCTGTGTGGGGTGGGGTGTCCTTTGCCATTCGTCAAAGACATTTCAGACTGAATACCCATATGCAAACCGAGGGCAATTGTTCCTTCCCTACTCAGCCAAGGAAAAATCTAGCGTGAAGGAATTTTTTTCATTGCGTCATCACAAACGGTTGTGAATGATGACCCGTGTGCCCTTCTCGATGCTACAACTTGTACTGTTGCTAATAGCTGAGGTTGGCATGTCTGCAAAAAAAATCTGATGTGGGAAGGTAATTAAGGAGAGATATGAGTTTGGTGACCACATGAAGAAACAATGCCAGGCACGTGAACCATGGCAAAACACTTCAATGAATGAAACTCACCAATGCATGCAAGAGTTTAGTTGCTAAATCACTAGATGTAGGGACCTTAGCAACAATGAAATGTGGACTTGAGTTGCTAAGACATTTAATAAACTAAGCACCCCATGTAAGTACCGATCGATGCATTGGCAGCAGGAGTCACGTAAGATTCGAATCTGTCATATTGGGTAAATTTTCAATTGTCGAACTCGAAACACTAAGATTTGTCCAATTTTGCAGGAACAAAATCACTATTACAGTGCAATTTTGCAACTAAAATTAAGTAAGCATAGATTTCATTCATAGATCAAGCATTAGTCTTTGTACAAAATAGTTGAACTCGACAGCTAAATCGAACAAACGTTTCCCCATTATTTGCCAACCACATACTGAAATAGCTAGTTCAACTATATATACTAGCTAATTTAAAGTACGTGGTATAGTTCTCTATAGTTAGATGAGGTGAACAAAATAGCCCCTAAATCTACTCCGGAGGGGCTTCGAGCAACTGCCAACAGCCTTCTCCTCTGGCGAGCGCGTTCAGTAGGAGGCAGAGGAGGAGAAGTCTACCGACAAGTTGGAGGAGTTGAATTCGTCGGCTGTCGCTGCTGCCCTCCGCTACTCCTGACGCGCCTCCTTGAAGCGGCGGGACTTGGCATAGATCTCCTCAATCCACTCCGTAGCTGCGGCATCTGCTGCAGCCACACCAAAGGTGAGCCTCTATGCGTGCACGACCTGGCACTCCTCCTCATGTAGGAAGTAGATGTAGTGTGGTAGGCCATTAATGCAAAAGCCGAGCGACAGTGCTTCAGTAGCGGCCTCCTCGTCCCGCCTTCGGGTCGTGGTGGCGGAGCTGGTGATGGCCCCAGCGGCTGACCGTGTGGTGGCTACCAAGGCGAACGCTAGTGTGGCAGCGGCCAAGGAGGTAGATAGTGGGGTGGCGAAAACAGCGGCGATGATGGGGTGGGGGCGACGGCGGTCGCTGACAGTAGCTGCCTTCGGGAAAACATGGAGGAGTGTGTGGTGGGTGCCGTGTGCACAACCAACAAGGAGGCCACACGCCTACACGCTTCCGGGTACTGCACCGCCAACATGGTGCAACCTCCCAGCTCGAGCTGCCCTCTGGCGGGGTGGCGGAGCAACGACGACAGACAGGTTCCATTGGTGATTGGTGGAGAAGCAAACTTGGGAAACTACGGGCAGGAAGGAGATGAATGCAATGTGGAGAGGCCGGCCGTGAGGGTTTATAAAGCAGGCGGCCAAGGCGAGTCGGGAGGGACGCTAGGGTGCGTTCATGCGCAGGAACAGGAAGCTTGCACGGGTGCCTGTGCGGTTGCGCGAGAACGGGAAGCACAAAAGGAACGTCGTGCGCTCCCGAAGCATTGGGTGTATGGGGCATTTCGGCGTGCTGGGCGGGAAACTTGCGCGCTCCTGAAGCATGCACTAGAATCCTCGTGCGGCAATGCAGTGACAAGACCGGACGGAGGTGGGAGAAATGACAAGTACGCAGGCGGTTAATAATAAACAACCATTTGTGTTTTTTAACAAAGCAAATGGTCATTCTATATGCACCATCGTGAATGAATGTACACATTAGGCGGTTCATGCGGCCTCGGTGTGCTGTGCTCACGTTCATGCGTGCGCGCTTTGCTGGCGTCCACGCGCGAACGATCAGACACCATGCAGTTAAGCACTGCAAAAACTGTCATGCGGTTGATGCGGCCATTTACCTTCGTCTCTTCCACTTTCCAATTGCGCCACACAACCCAAGAAGGACAACCACAATGACAAATAATAGAGAGAGGATGCACACCCATTTACCTTCGTCTCTTCCACCTTCATCGCTTTAACCTTCCCGTGCGAATCCAATGGCACACGTCGTTGCTGAGCGGCAGTTCTCCACTATTGTCAAAGTGGACACAAACATCAGGAAGATGGGCCTCTTGGTGGTGTACACCAACGAACCGGTCATGGTGGTGAACTCCATCAACATGTTGGAGCAGCTGCTTGTTGAGGATGACAATTACAAAGTGGTTGGCTTCGACCTCCAGTACACTGGCGGTCGTGTCGGGCATGATCAGAAGGTTGTTGTCGCCCAGTTGTGCGTGCGCCATCACGTGCTCGTCTACCACTACTGCCTGGCCACAAGGCCTTGCGAGCATTTCGCTAGGTTTGTCAACAACCTCGACTATAGGTTCGTAACAGTGGACACCACCAACGATCTAAAGGTGCTATAGACTTCGGGCTTGTCCTGCCAGAAGTTTGTCAACATGCAAGGTCAGTACAAGGTCTGGAGCGGCAAGAAGAAGAAGCAGAAGGACTCCCTGGTTGACCTTGCCGCAACCATGTTCGACCCCTACTATGGAGACATGAAGGCTGAGTGCCACAAGTACAAGACTGCTTGGCACGCGACCTGGGTGAACAAACTGGATGAAGAACCTATCAAGTACATGGCCAAGGACGCGTACACCAGCAACGAGATGTACAAGAGGATCATTGACATGAGGAAGTGCCTCCTTCCTAAAGACGGCGAGGGATAGCCACAAGCAGAGCAGTGTCCGCAACCGTCGTTAGAAGAACATTATGATTTGGTGATTGTGTACTTCTTTTAAATTTATATTGAGGAATGTACATGTGTTGTGTAGTCACTTATGGAACTATATGTTCAAGTTGGTTATGCAACAATAATGTTGGTATTCTGTAGACAGAGCATATAGATGTTCTGTAAAAAGAGCAAATCACATCTCATACAATTATCGAAAGCAATCGTGTGCCCAGAACACACACATGTTGTCAGGATGAATCGTTTGGGTTATTATTGATCTTCCCACACATGTCTGATGAATGAACTATTTGCCAGGTACCCACAAGACACACGATTGTCAGTATGAATCGTTTGTGTTATCATTGGTCTTCACACACAATGCTGATGAATGAACTGTTTGCCGGGTATCACACACGCCTTCTTAGGCTAACTCGTTTGTGTTCTGCTAGAACAGCGCAAACAGTTTGTCCGAGTGAAGTGTATGCCACACTATGAACCCGGGCGGCTGGTCAAGGAGCCGCCCCGATTCTCGGTAGACCGGGCACGGTCGGCTGCCTCCGGGCCGCCTCCCCCGTTGACCCTGGGATGGACATCCGACGTCCCGTACCTCTGCGTGTGGGTACAACGACACGACATGACCGACACAACGGGCAACCCTGTGGCTATAGTGGCCACTGATGCATTGCAGCACATGGCTACAGTCCGGCCGCCCCGGTCGCTGACCTCGGCGAGCGCGACTGGGTGAGGGAACAGTGCCGGTAGGCCCTCGCCCACTCGATTACCTGCCTCGGCGTGGCTACAGCACGGCCGGCCGTACCGGAGACTTCGGTCGGTTGGCGCTAGGCGACGCCCCCTGGGCGACCGATGCCGTGGTAGGTGGGCAAGGGCCAATCGTAGAGCCGGTTGGCGGGACCCAACAGGAGATGGGACCGCTCAGCCAGTGGACCCCACCGACGACGAGACGACATGAATGGTGGGACCTCCTGGGCAGCCAGAGAGACTGCCAGCCAGGTCCCCCTGCCCCTGTACTTAGAACATATTATAAGAGCCGGGGGTTGGCCTATAAAACCCCCGAGCCCCCCATGCAACGGGGACGGATGATCATCCCCGCACATGCACACAGAACTCTCAAACCCCCTCTAGGAGTGGAGGAAGATGAGCAGGCTGCTCCTTCTTCCTCCTCCAAACACAGCTCCAGGAGTGCCCTTGTATACATAATCATCCATCCAACTGAACCAAGTAGGACTAGGGGTGTTACCTCCCTCGGTGGGCCCTGAACCTGGTTGCATCGTGTGTCATCACCGCTTGTGCCCAATCTCGCACCCGGAGCCCGTCGGCATCGTCCGGCCCCAACCACCCATCGTGAGAAAGCGATGACAGTTGGCACCCATCGTGGGGCTGTAAGCGGCGCCGTCTGGATTCATGCTTCGGGCGGGACCCCTCGCCATTCCCCGCCGTCGCCGCACATCCAGGCGAAATCGTGGGCACGTGGGGCTTGCTCCGGCAGGCCCTACGGTCAAATCCGTCGGCCTCACGTCCGACATCGACGCGCTCACCGAGCACTTCAGTCGGCTCAGCCTCGCCGAGTCGCCGACCACTGACGAGTACCCCGCGCAGGTGCTCGTGTGCGTCGGTCCGCCCACGGCCGTGGGCGCACTCGCTGTGACTCAGTCCAGCGGCTCTCACGGTCGCATGGGAGTAATTGCCATCACTTCCTCCACTGCTTCCGTACCGGCACGGGCCGCGGCAAGCGACGCCGCTGCCGCGTCGACACGTCTGACCCGCTCGGTGCGGCTCTCCGGGGCTTGAGCACTCCTATCGCCCCGACGGCAAACCCCGTCACCGCCGCGGCCGATCTCGAGGCGGCTCGTCTCTGAAAGCACATTTGCTCCCTTGGTGGTTTTGGTAATTAATAACAACATATAAGTCATTGAACTAATGTTTCCACCAAGTATATTTCAGGAAATGTTCAATGGTAGGATTGGCAAAAGGAGATTGTAGACATACCCCAAGATGCAAAGAAATAGGTTGGCCAAGCTTCAAGCAAAAGGACTCTACATTTTATATATGTGAGAAATCACTTTGACTCCATAGGAAAGCCAATACTATTAAAAGGGGGTAAAGTTTTGTTGGTGAACAATATGCTCAAACGTGCACAAGCGATAGTCGCCAAAAACATCCACAAACCCTCCCACCAAAGTCTGTTCTATACCTAACACTCAAAATCGGTGCAACCAACTTCCCCATACCGGTGCCACCGATTCCAAAACCTAGATAGACTCAGCCAAATTCTGGCCACTTCGGTGTAACCGTTTCCATACCGGTGCCACCAAGTTTAGGTTGCCAACTTTCTGTTACGCAAATTCACATTTTCGGTCCCACCGAGAATGTTGGATCAGCATCACCGAGATTGGAAATCTGACCGTTGGTCACCTTATCGGTGCAACCGAGTTCCCTATATCGGTCTCACCGAGATTCAAAAGTTGCCACCTTTTGGTCACTTCGGTACCACCAAGATTAACACATCAGTGTCACCGAGTTGGTCATTTTGTGTGTAACGGTTGTATTTTTGGGGAAGCCTATATATACGCCTTCACCACCACCTACTCGATAGAGAAGCACTCAAAACTATTCCATACATATCCTATCAGATTTTCTGAGAGAGAACCATCTACCCTTGTGTTGAGGTCAAGATCTTCCACTCCAATCATATGCATCTTGATCTCTAGCCTCCGCAAGTAGCTTTCCACCAATCCCATCTCTTCCACCATGCCAAATATATGAGAAAATGATTGGGTGCTGAGGAGTCTATCATCTTGAAGCACAAGAGCAAGTAGTTCATCGTCATTACCGAGCCTATTACCTTTTGCAGGGTGCTGCCTCCTAGATTGGTTAGGTGTCGCTTGGGAGCCTCCTACTTCATGTTGTGGAGTGAACCAAGAAATTTGTAAGGGCAAGGAGATCGCCTACTTCGTGAAGATCTACCCATAGTGAGGCTAGTCCTTTGTGGACGGAAGCCGTTATGGAATAGTCAAGGTTGCTACTTCGTGGACCCTTTTGGGTGGAGCCCTCCATGGACTCTCGCGACCGTTACCCTCCGTGGGCTGAAGACTCCATAAATGTGGATGTACGATAGCGCCGCCTATCGGAACCACGGGAAAAATCATTGTGTCTATAACTGCGTTTGATCTTCCGACCCTATCCCTTCTATACATGCTTGTTGTTACTTTCCGCTGCTATATACTCTTAGACTAGCATGTGTAGGGTGTACTTGACTTGCCATGAAATGCTAAAAATTGTCAATCCTAAAAATTGGTGTAGGACAAACTTTTATGTGGTCAAGTAGTCTAATCACCCCCCTCTAGACATACTTTCGGTCCTACAAGCGGTATTAGAGCTTGATCTCCATTGCTTAGGTCTCACAACCTAGGAGAGTAAGGCGTCTAGTGAGGGAAGTTATCACCGTAGAGGTCCGTACTTTGATGGCACTAATTTTGCTAGTTGGAAGCACAAAATCAAAATGCATATTCTTGGACATAACCCTGCCGTTTGGGTTGTTCTTCGTGTTGGCTTGCAAGCTGACTTCTTTGCGGATGGACGAGAACCGGATCGTGAAGCGACCGCGGGTGAGTTGAAGATGTTGCACCTCAATGCTCAAGCATGCGACATTCTCTTGAACTGCTTATGCCCTGAATAATTCAACAAAATCAGTCGTCTTGAGAATGCAAAAGATATTTGGGATACTTTGGTTAATATGCACGAAGGAACCAAGTACATGAGAGAATCCAAGTTAGATGTTCTTCAAGGTCAACTTGACAAGTTCAAGATGAAGGATGGTGAAGGAGTCACAGAGATGTACTTTAGGCTAGCTCTCATCACAAATGAGATTGTCAGCTTAGGAAGCAAAGAAATGACCGACAAATTCATCATCAAGAAGATACTTAGAGCTTTGGATGAGATATACGACACCGTGAGCACATTGATCCAAATGATGCCAAACTGCAAAGATCTCAAGCCTACGGAAGTCATTGGAAGGATTGTTGCTCATGAGATGACACTCAAAGATAAAGAAGAACTTCATCACAAGTCTAGCGGTGCTTACAAAGCCACAAGTGATGCTCCTGCAACTTCAAGCAACAACGTTGTCACCAATGAACAGATAAGCCTCATGGTCAAGAAATTCAACAAGTTCTATCAGAATAGAAGCAAAGAAAGAAACTCCAACTCCAGATATGAAGAGAAGCATTCGTCAAGTCATGACCGCAATTGCTACAATTGTGGGAAGCCCGGACACTACTCAAATGAGTGGACGTCTCCCTAAAAAAGAAGATAAGAGTCACCTCGAAGACGAAGCTCAAGGAATGAATCACCACAAAGAGAGAGAAGGAGTAGATATGATCGTTATGAACGAAGACACTCGAGGAGAAGTAGAGATTCGTTGAAGAAGGAAAAGTACACCAAGAGATACACAATAAGAAAACATCAAGCTCATGCTAGTGAATGGGTTTCCGGCTCTGACTCCGACAACAACTCTGAGAGAAGCTATCACTCCGACTCTGACTATAGTCAAGATGATGGTGTTGCCAGAATTGCCCTAGCGACTACCAACTCCTACGATCTATTTGATTCACCAAACGAAGGGAGTGGAAGTTGCTTCATGGCTAAAGTCCCCAAGGTATCACACCCCGAGTATCTTAATTTTGATAGTGATGAAGATGATTTTCTTTGTGAAGATGATTTGCTTTGCGATAAAACTAGTGATGTTGATCAAAATGAACTTGATAATTCTCATGCTAGTCAAGATGAGTCATTTGATGATGATAAGATGAAAATAGAACATCTAACTAAAGAATTAAACACTCTTAAGTTAGCTCATGAATCTACTCTCGAAGACCATAGAGAGCTTGTGAGAACTCATGAGAAGCTACACTTCGAGAAGCTCAACTAGGAGCAAGAGCATGAGTTTCTCAAAGCTATCAATGACGATCTCCGAAAGAAGACTTCATATTATCTAGCCAAACGACTACTCTTGTCTACTTTCATGCCTCAAGTTAAAACTAAGAAATCTAGTAACAAAGGCAAGAACGGTTCTTCATCTAGTAGCAATAATAAAAAGGCTAAACCCAATGATGCTGCTTCTAGTAGTTCTATTGATTCCACTAATGATGATTCTCTTAGCCAAGTTACACTTGAGCAAGAAAATGCTTTATTGAAAAGAATTATAGAAAAAGGTATCTACAAGAGTCTTGCCGGATGTAAGAAATTTGAGGAAATTGTACGCAAGCACGGAGGATACCAGAAGAATCGTGGTGTTGGATACTTCAACGCTAATGGAGTTGAGTGGGAAGAAGGTTAATATCCCAAGCCCAAGTTTGTTCCTCAAAAGGATAAGTATAAAAATACTCTTCCCAAGGGGACAAACACTCAAGATGACCTTCCACCACAAGACCACAAGCTGAAGGGCAAGAACAAGCTTCAAGAGGACATTGACTCATATGAAGATGAACCCCTAGCTTTGGTGGAGTGGTTCCCAAGGATACTTCAAGCTCAACTACTACAAAGGCTACTTCAACACCAAGGATCCCCATCAACTTCATGTGGTCCCCCAAGAAGAAGAACTAGTAAGTTCTTGAGGGATGACTCTGCCAATGAAATTCACTCACATTCATTATTGGCAAGGACTTTTTGCACCCAACATCAACTCAATGCAATAGTTCGAGGAGTCACACATTCCCTCAAAGGTAAGCAAGGGTCAAGGTAATCAACTAATCAATGGACATCATAACATATGCTTTGCACTCCATGTCCATAGATATCCTTGTATTTGTCTCTTGTGTGTTGGGACTAACCCATGTAGGTGAGAGGAGTAAGAAAACAACAAGGATGCTCCCAACTCTTGGTGATCCTCATCAACATTGAGCATCCACAACTACCTCACCAACATGAAGTCTTCATCGACAAAACCCAAGGTTAGTTTATCCCTCTTATGGGGGGATGCCACATTAAGGGGGAGCTTTACTCTAAGACTTGAGTCAAAGCATCTCTTAGTATGTGGCAACATTAAATGCTTTATGTAAAAGTGGTAACCCCACTTGTGCTTAAACGATGAGTATGACCTATGATCAAGTACTCTGACTTGGCTCCTAAGTCACATACTCATATATAGATGACTTCGTCATTGCCCAAGTGCTTGTTGGATGCTAGTGTGTTTGTGCATGTTTGTCATTATTTCTTTTGACATCTTATTGTGTGAGCATGTTGGTCTGCATTTATTTTGTCATTCGAGGACATCCAATTGTTGCTATTTGGTTAATGATTTTCTCTTTTGCTAGTTGGATGGACAAGAATGCCTAGGACCACTCTTTATCTATCTATGCTTTCTCACCTCATATTCCATTAATGTTGCATCACAAAATTTGAACAGGCGCTTTACGATCCCTCTGTGTGTGGAGCACTCGGAGTTCCGTATCGACAAGGACTGACCATTAAAACCTCCCAAGTGCATCTCGGTGGAACCAACCCCACATCTCGGTCTCACCGAATGCCTAGGGTTGATCTTTCTTTCAATCTCGGTACTACCGATTTCATATTCACAATTACACCAAGTTTCCCTGTCAGCTGATAGTTGTGGAACTGGGTGACACCAAAAACATAAAATCGGTATCACCGACAGCAAAGGGTATATATGCTGTGGACCCCGACGCTTTGAAGTTTCTATCTTCAAACGTCGCGCCTCATAATCCTATGTTGCCGCCTGGTCGTTGCCCTTGTTTTCCTGCGCTCCTCCGAAGCTGGGAATCGCCGCCGTCGACAAAATCTGCTCCATCGTCGCCGCTGTAGCAGATCCGCACCAAGTTAGGATACGTATTCGACCTCCCTTGCGCTCTCCCTTCTGGTTCTTGTGCATTGGACTTGATTTTCTCTATAATCCACTCATTGCACTAATTCCTATCCACAAGAAATCCCCATAGGCTAGCGAACCATTGATTTCTAGGGTTTTGCCTTCCACCCGACGCAGCTCGGTAGAACCGAATCAAGAAAATCGGTACCACCAATTTTCGTTTTTGTGTGCTGAGAACTGTCTCGGTGAAACCGAGCACTCCTTTTTGGTCTCACCGAAAAGGGTGCCAAGTTTCTCTTAAGAGGGACAGTCAGTCTCGGTGTCACCAAAACTTTTGCTTCGGTCCTACCGATTTGTTTCTGACAGAATGCAGAACTTTCAAAATCTTTTGTTCAAAACTTGAAAAAACAGCTGATAATTTTGTGATGACTCATCTACTTCTGCTCATCTATATTCCATTCATAGGGTCAGCATGTCAGATGCAGAGGACAGTCAAAACATGCTAGAGTAAGGTGTAGACATGAGTTCAGGCACAAGCCCACAGTCCAATTCATTTTCAGATCCAGGAACCCCTAGCTCCCATGGGTTGCCCAAAGCTGCTACAAGGACCAGAAAGAAGCTGAATTCAGATGAAGAGGATTCAGACTTCATCCCTTAGGAGATTCTTTCTAAGAAGCAAGAGAAAGCTGCTAAGAAGTCTGCTACTGAAGCCACTTCTTCCAGGAGAGTTGTCAGCAAGATCTATGCTCCTACTTCAACATTCAGAGCAACTATCTCAGTTGAAGTCCCCAAGAAAGCTATGCCTAAGAAGGCAGGAGAGAAGAAAACGAGAAAGCGGGTTATTCATGTTATTGGCAGAAAAACTTCCATGTATGAAGATCTAGAGGAAGCAACTGGTGCTGCTACTGAGGAAGAGGAGGATGAGCCAACTACAAAGGCTCCTCCCAAGAAAAGACAAAATAAGCTCATGGTTGATGCTATGCCAACGTCTAGCACATCCAAGAAGGCTGCTGCTGAGAAGAACAAAGGGACTGCTTCCAGAGTTGAAGAGGATGATGACTTGACAACTTTGATGAAGCTCAGACCACATCTTCCAATACACAATGCCAGCTACCCACTATCTGAGGATATGAAGAAGTGGAAGGATTTAGGATTGAGAGCTTGGAGAGCTATAGATCCTTATGCCCAGAGGAAGTAGACAGCTGTGGACTACAAATTTTATACCAAGGAGCAACATGATTTCTATGAGACTATGCTCTTTGACAAGAGTCCAGCTGTGAGTGATATGCGATATGTTAATTGGAAATTGATCAAGGAGAAAGAGGACAATTTCCAAGTGTCCAAGACAATTTCCATTGCATAGATTTGGATGAGTTTCTTGGCAGAGAATTCATAGCTTGGAATGATGAGATGATCATGCAGTTCTACTCCACTACACATTTCTATGGAGATGGTAGAATTGTATGGATGACTGAAGGTGCAAGGTACGAATCAACTATTGAAGAATGGGCTGCTATCTTAGGAGTTCCTGAAGCATAGGATGGTGACTTGGATGTATACTCAGAATCCAAGACGAGCCATAATGCCATGGCTAATATGTACAAGGAGATCCCTGCTGCCAATGTGAAATCTCATAGGCTAGGATCCATCTACTTTCTTTAGGATGGCCTCCGCACGATGAACACCATTCTGAGGCATACTTTGATGCCCAAGTCAGAAGATGACAAGATGATCCGAGGCCACTCCATCAATATGTTTATCCACCTTGGCAGACACACTAGGATCAGAGTCATGGATTTGGTTGTTGAGACAATCAAGAGGGTTGTTGCTGACCAGAAGCGCTCTTGCTGTTATGCACCTTACATCCAGATGCTTATCAATTCAAAATTGGAGAAGCCCATCTTTGCTCTAGATCATCCACATTTACCCCTACAACCAGATCTCAAGGACAATGTTGTGGTGATGGATTATGATCATCCCACTTCAGCTGTAGCTCAGGCAAAAGCAGTGGCAGTTAGAGCCACTAGTGCTCAAGCCCCCCGATCCAGGAATGAGCAATTGGATCTATTGATATCATTAGTTCAGGGTATGCAGAAGGACATTAAGGGGATTCTGGACAACCAGAATAGTCTTGTCAGGATCTTTGAAACTAGGATCAAGACCCTTAATGATAAGGTGGATAGGCTGACAAAGACAGTCATAGAGCTTCAGAAGGAAGTTTACTAGGTGCACATCCCTCGAGTCTCTTCTACTTCAGATGATGATGATGATGATGATGATGATGAGGATGAATCACCTCTAAGTCCGGGCACTCAGTTCACCACTCAGACTAGATCATCCATAGTGTCTACACCAGACTTGAGGCCCTCTTCATCAGCTCCTGCTACTGTCAACATAGCTCCTGCTCCATCAGCTCTAGTTCCTCCAGCTGCCACTCCAACTCCATCCACGACATCTGCAGAGATCTTTGCTGATGCTGTTATCTCGACTCCTTCATCAACAACCGGAGGAGATCAGCCCAAGAACGTTTAGATGTATGCCTTTGAACTTTTTGGTAACTTGTTGCCAAAGGGGGAGAAGTGTATATAGATCTTTAGGCTTCGAGCAAGAGAGCGTTTTTGTGTTTGTTGCTTTTCAAAAACATTTGGTTCTTTTGGTTGACGTGAGATACTTTTGTGTTTATGTGTGATCATACCTTATTATGTGTGATGCTACTATTTCCTATCATCTTAATGCTTATGAGATGATCATTCACCTTTGCTTGATTGTGTTGTGCGTTGTTATTCGTTCTAATTATTTTCACACACCACCAAGTTGTATGTGACATGGAAGAAGTGCCCCACATACCTAATTGATTGTGCATTTGCATTCAAATGCAAATTCAAAATAATGCACAAATTTAGGGGGAGCTCTTGCTTATCACATACCTCTCAAAGCGATGATTATATTCATTGATTTTATCATATGTCGAAGCTTTGATCTATATGTTGTCATCAATTACGAAAAAGGGGGAGATTGAAAGCACATTTGCTCCCTTGATGGTTTTGGTAATTAATAACAACATATAATTCATTTAACTAACGTTTCTGCCAAGTATATTTCAGGAAATGCACAATGATAGGATTGGCATAAGGAGATTGTGGACATACCCCAAGATGCAAGGAAATAGGTTGGCCAAGCTTCAAGCAAAAGGACTCTACAGTTTATATTTGTGAGAAATCACTTTGAGTCCATAGGAAAGCCAATACTATTAAAAGGGGGTAAGGTTTTGTTGGTGAAAAATATGCTCAAATGTGCACAAGTGGTAGTCGCCAAAAACATCCACAAACTCTCCCACCAAAGTCTGTGTAACATCCCAAAATTCCATTTTGGAATGTTATGATTATAGCTATGCATCTAGCAGCATCATTGCTTGATTTTATGTGATAGTTGAAATGCTTTTTCTGACTTTCTGAAAGACCTTTCTACTTTTCACTAAGTTGCTTTCACCTATTTGAAATTTTGGTTAAAAGTTCAAATAAGAGAGGAGGAACATGACACTCCACACCAGGGACTAATTGGTGATATATTTGAACAATAATAACCAGGGGTTATTTTGAAAGTAATTGCAAAAAAGGGTTTAAAAACAATTAGGCAATTTCTGGAAATATTATTTTTTTTCAAAGTGTTCAAATGACAGAATAGAAATGTTCATTAAATAGCATTTATTATTCTGGTAATTTTGATATATAATAGCCCTATATTTAGAGACGATTTGAATGCTTTAAAAGCTTTTGAATGTCTCTGGAAAATTATTAAAGAAAAACGGTAACCGTTTCCGATATTAAACGGGCCGGCCCACCGGCTTTAAAAGCCGAGACCGTTACCGGTCGGCCGACCGAGCGCATTCACTTTCCCCTCTCTCTCTGATGCTGGACCCCACCCGTCCGACCGTTTCTCTCGCGCGGTCGTCGCCTTCCTCCTCCGCAAGCGCCGTCGCCGGCAGTTTCTCCCTCCCGGATCTCTCTCCTCTCTCCACCCCGCACTCCCCAGCGCCTCTATATAAGCCGGCCATTTCCCCGCATCCATTCCCCCCCCCCCCGAGCCCCTCTCTCTCTCGCTGAGACGCTGCCCCAATTGCTCGCCGGAGCTCCCACCCTCACCGGACCTCGCCGTCGAGCGTAGCCACCGTCTCCGACCACCGTTCGCCCCACCGTCGCCACCGATCTACTCCGGAGGCCCATCGCCGTTGCCCGGACCACTTCACCGTCTTCCGCGACCACCGGAACGCCTCGCCGTCGTCCTCGCCGCCCTCGGATCACCGGAGAAACCCCGACGCCGGCAACCTCCCTCCGTAAGCTCCCTTGACCATCGGATCCCGAATCAACGACCCAGATTAGAACGGACTTAAGTCCGAACCGGTATCCTCTTCCGATCGGTCGCCCGCTCGAAATCACCTACCGCACGCGCTCGCTAGCCAATAGGATTGCGCCACATAGCCCCCTGACCGTCGCAAGTCAGTTTTCTTTTTCCTGTTTTGTTTTAATTAACAGAATGTTTTCAATTTTTGTTTTGCTTATATATTTTAATCTATTTAGTGTTTTGAGTTGATTCTTTTTGCAATAGCTCACATTTTTCATGTAGTATTACCCTGTACTTTTAAATTTCAAATTTGAACTATAAAATTTGAACTTAATCAAATTTGCTCAAAATCTTCAAATCTGAATAACTAGAGTTTGAAAATAGATTTTGATGTGAATCTTTTTGCTACTGTTTGGTATTAGTTAGGACTATCTTCATGTTTAGTTTGAGGATTTTCAGGATATATTTGATTAATGTTTAAACCAAAAACAGAATCTGCCTAGTATTACAATATAGTTTTATATACTTAATTTTAATTAGTTTGATTTAGAATTTGGTTTTGTTTGTTTATTAGGTTCTGTTAGTAAACATTTAGTGTTTTCACTCACTGTTAATAAAAATATAAATTTGCTTAATTTAATTTTATTTAACCTAGGAATCACAACTTATTTTCAAATAGGTTTATTTTGATTAAAACAACTAACTAGTAATAGTTTTGTTTTCAAACAAAGTTTTGTATATTTTAATTCTGTTTTCTAAGACAGATTTAATTGTAAATTATTTTCTGTTAAGAACATGTTTTACAAATAAATAATAAGTTTAGTTTTTCATTCTTTTTGTTAGTATAACTATAGTTGATTCATAAAGTGTTTATCAAAACTTTTATAAACTTTACTAAAGTTTTCCCAACAAACTTAAATTATTTTATTCTGTTTATAAATAAAGTGTTTTTTTTCTTGCTGTCAACTAATGTTTAGATTATACAAATGGTTTTATTAGTTCAGTAGTGTTTTCATCCCTCACCTTTTGAAAACAAAACTTTGTGTGTTTTCTTACTTGAGATTTGTGCATTGTTTTGCTTGATTGTTTACTAGTTCTTGGTTGATGTTTGTGAGTTACAATATTTTGTTGTATGCTTATTTGAGTGTTTGTTTGCTTCGTTAGATTATCCGGAGTGCGAAGCTTGTTACTTAGAGTCACTCACGTACGAAGATCATCAATCAGGCAAGTCACTTTGATCATATTTTTACCCATGTTTTATATGCATTAGTTCTACCATCTCCCCAATTCCATGCAAGATAGGTTAGTTGGAAACTTGGTTACATTGTAGTAGTATCATGTGGTAGGTACCCCTCCTCAACCCTCTTTGACAACTTTGGCCCCGGGAAACGTTGTTTTACTTTTGCTATGCTATTAGTAGACGGGGTTGGTTGTGTGATTCATGAGAGTTGAGAAAGTTAATAATTTCAAGACCTACATAATGATCAAGATTTCAAGACTCCAAGTTTTCAACATACCTCTGGGTGGATGATGGTTGAACGGCACCCTGGAGAAACCAGTGGTTAGCCTAGGTGATGCTGGAGATGGCCAGTATTCACGCGGAAAGGTCCACCCAGGCACAAAGAGATGGATGGATGCTTTAAAACCCAAGGCTTACCTGCACAACCACCAGTCATTATGGGCTCTGGCTTGGTTGGACATCGTGGTGACCCTAGACAGGTGGTGCTACGAGAGGTAGAAGAACGATAGGAAAGGATGGGCACCGACAGAGTCGTAGGGAAACCCTTTGGAAGACCAAGTTTTGGTCATCCGTTTCTCAAACACCCTGAAGTGCGAGAAATCAAACGGAGGCGACCAAATCTTGTGGGGAACGTGTGCAAAACTCTGCAGAGTATTTCAAACCTAATCAATTAGCCGTGTCCACGGTCATGGACGACTTGAGCCAAAGGAATTGGAACTTCCGGAACTCTCAACACAATTAATATGATGATGTGGGTATTAACAATTTTGGGTATGAGAAGTGGTTGGTGGAACCATCTCATTAATCAACCAACTTAGAAATATTTTGCTTAGCCCCTCTCTTGATGTAGGAAAAACTTGGCTTTACGCAAAAACTTACACCACCACCTGCCATATAAGCATATAGACTAGCTGATTATTTTCACCCCTCTCTTGTGACTTTGCCGGCATATTCCATATGCTGACCTACACGGCTGCAACGTATCATGTTGCAGAGTATTTTTCCGACCAGGAGTGAGGACGCGTTCTATGCTCAGCGAGATGCCCTTGGAGTCGGATGGACTCACCTACCTTCGACGCTTCCGCAAGATTTAGATATTCTCATGAGTTGGCTTTTTGCCACTTTATTGTAATTTTTATTGTAATAAAGGACTCTATATGAGATTTCGATTAATATTATGCTGTGTGATTTCCCTTTGATATATACATTGATGTACCGTGTGTGTACCAGCATGATCTTGGGATGGTACGGAAACACCGGAGATTCGACCTTTCAGGTCGGGTCGTTACAGAAATGGTATCAAAGCACACGTTGACCGTAGGACGTAACCTCTAGGATTGGAAAGCCTTAGGATTGTTTCTCTTTGTCTTTAAATATCTTATACTCTCATCTATT
Organism: Hordeum marinum; assembly: GCA_022496015.1. Lineage (NCBI taxonomy): Eukaryota > Viridiplantae > Streptophyta > Magnoliopsida > Poales > Poaceae > Hordeum > Hordeum marinum. Next base: position 306,323,470 of record CM039672.1, on the reverse strand, counting down.
CGTTTCTGACTCCTCTCCGATTATTTCAAAATTTATAGATGGCCACCTTCATTCCAGTGTTGATCACGGAGTTTTGCCAGCCTGACGCAACGATGCCCTTTGGTAAGGAGCTGATGAGGATCGCCAAGGACGTAAGGATTGCTTTGCCGAGCATCACCGGGATTCCTATCATGTCATTTCCCCAAGATGGACGCTACAGGATCGAGGTGCATATCCCAGGGAAGACTTTTGGGAATCGGAAGGAACCCATAGATCTCAAGTTCGTGGCACCCAGTTGGATACTTGGAAGAGATATGGCCATTCATCGTGCCCTTGGACGTATTCAGGAGGAATACAGAGGTGGAACCATTTCACCAGGACTCAGCATGGTTTGTCGCAGAGATGCTCATGGCAACATCATAACCCCTCCCACTGGAGACTCCACCATGTCATATATCCAGACCCTGGAGACTCACATCAGGACTCTGGAGCTTCGAGTTCATGCTGATACAAAGACAATCAAGAATCTGAGGAACCGCGAGCTGGACCTTGAAGTTGATCTGCGAGAGGCCAACTATGAACACGAGCATGAAGTGAAGGACTTCCTAGAGAGGATTGATGAGCAGAATGCACGCATCGCAACTCTGGAGGAGCAGCTAGACATGGGGGAAAACCTTCACCCCGAAGGAGACATGGCACCCTTCATCAGCGACGATGAAGACTATGAGGAAAGCACCACCGGAGGACCTACGACTATGCACTTTTGAGGAGAACCTTAGTTATGCCCTCCAATGTATCTTTTATTTTCGTCGTTAAAGCGTTGGTCGATGCTTAGTTGTTTGAGGTTTGTATTCCCGATGTTTGACGTTGATTGAATAAATGAATGAGTGTTTGGTGTGATATGTTTGTTGCATTGCATATGGGTAGTGAATTTCTTCTAGACCCTTGTTCTATTCTAATTCTCATCCCTCTGAAAACAGCAAGATGCCTCCATGACGTGAGACCGATTTCACTTTTCCGCCGGAACTCACTCAACTCCTTCAGCAGCAGAATGCACTGATGCAGTTATTGATTCAGAATCAGACCAACAACCAGAACCACCAACATCCACCCCAGACTGACAATCTCACCCGTTTTCTGAGGTTGAACCCTCCAACTTTCTCCAGCAGCACTGAGCCCATTGTGGCAGATGATTGGCTCCGTAGGATGGAGAGAGAACTTGTCACCGCTGGATGTACTGATGCTGAGAAGGTGCGATTTGCCGCACATCAACTGGAAGGACCAACAGCTTCATGGTGGGAGAATTACACCACCACATATCCTATTGCAGATGTGACTTGGGAGCAGTTTAAGCTTGCTTTCCGCACCGCTCATGTTTCAGCTGGAGCCATGAGTCTGAAGAAGCGCGAGTTTCGCAACTTGCGCCAGGGTAATCGCTCTGTGGCCCAATATGTGGAAGAGTTCAACATGTTGGCCCGTTATGCCCCAGGAGATGTGGCCGCTGATGCGGCCAAGCAAGAAAAGTTTTTGGAAGGACTCAATGATGAGTTGAGCATACAGCTGGTAGTGGCTACTTTCAACAACTACCAAGAGTTGGTGGACAAGGCCCTCATCTTGGAAGGTAAACAACAGCAGATTGAAAACCGCAAGCGGAAGTACACTCAGGGGAAGTTCAACTCTGGAACTCATCAGAAGCCTCGTTACTCCCCGTACTCCGGGAATACCGGATCAGGAAACAGTAAGTTTGGAAAGCACACTCATGCTGTGCACAACCATGGAGGCCACCATCATGGAGGAAATGGGAACAACCGTCCCAACCATGGTAATTTCAAGAGTGACAATGGGAATGGGAACAACAACCCGCACCGTCACGCTCCTGTTCAGAAGGATCTGAGTCACATTACCTGTTTCAAGTGTCAGAAGACAGGGCACTATGCTACTGAGTGTCCCCAGAGCAAGCAAGGCAGTGGAAACGGCAATTCCGCAGTCAAGAAGCCAAACCTTTTTCCTCGTGCCCAGGTGAACCAACTCGACATGGAAGAAGTCTATGATCAACCCGAGACTGTGGTTGGTAAGTTTTTATTGCATTCATGTCCTGTTACAGTACTTTTTGATTCCGGTGCCACTCATTCATTCATATCAAGGGTAGTTGTGGATAAGTATGGTTTGCCCACCAAAACCCTTAGCCAGCCTATTCAGGTTAGTTCCCCAGCAGGTATGATGATGGCAGGGATAGGATGCCATGCTTTGAAACTCAATATAGGAAATCATGTTTTTCCCACCTACCTCATCGTCTTAGAGTCACAAGGATTGGATGTAATCCTAGGCATGGATTGGATGACCAAGTATGAAGGAAATCTTGATTGCCCTAGCAAGTCTGTTTCACTCACCACCCCGGAGAACAAGAGGATTAAGTATGTATCCCGACGCACACGTATGAGTGCTCGGTTAAATGCCCTCACGGAAGTTGTTCAGGAGGAAGTACCTGTGGTAAAAAACTTTCCAGATGTATTTCCGGAAGAATTACCAGGAATGCCACCAGATAGGGAGATTGAGTTCTTAATAGAACTACAGCCAGGGACAGCTCCAATTTCCAAGAGACCCTATCGGATGCCCGCAAATGATCTGTTGGAAATCAAGAAGCAAATCAAGGAGTTATTGGACAAAGGTTATATACGCCCCAGTTCTTCACCTTGGGGAGCCCCAGTTCTTTTGGTGGAGAAGAAGGATAAAACCTTGAGAATGGTAGTCGATTATCGTGCCTTGAACGAGGTAACTATCAAGAACAAGTACCCTCTACCGATGATTAATGATTTGTTTGATCAGCTCATAGGAGCCAAAGTATTCTCCAAGATCGATCTTCGATCAGGGTATCACCAGTTGAAAATTCGTGAACAGGATATACCCAAAACAGCTTTCACCACGAGGTATGGCCTGTATGAGTATACGGTCATGTCTTTTGGATTGACTAATGCTCCTGCCTACTTCATGAATTTGATGAACAAAGTATTCATGGAATACCTAGACAAGTTTGTTGTGGTGTTCATCGATGACATTCTGATATTCTCCAAGAACGAGGAAGAGCATAAGGAACATCTGCGTTTAGTTCTGGAGAAGCTGAGAGAGCATCAGTTATATGCCAAGTTCAGCAAATGTGAACTTTGGTTGACGGAAGTCGGATTCCTTGGACATGTTATTTCCGGAGAAGGAATAGCCGTAGACCCCGCTAAGGTTGAAGCCGTCACCGAGTGGAAGTCACCCACCTCAGTTAAGGAGATCCGCAGTTTCCTCGGACTTGCCGGTTATTACCGGAGATTCATTGAGAATTTCTCAAAGATTGCCAAGCCCATGACAGAGTTGTTGAAGAAAGAATCCAAGTATGTTTGGACTGTGGAATGTGAAACCAGTTTCCAAGAGTTGAAGGAACGTTTGGTCACAGCCCCAGTGTTGATTTTGCCCAATATTCGGAAGGATTTCCAGGTTTACTGTGATGCTTCACGTCAAGGACTTGGAGGAGTACTTATGCAAGATGGAAAAGTTGTAGCTTATGCATCCAGACAACTACGACCTCATGAGTTGAATTATGCCACTCATGACTTGGAGTTAGCAGCCGTAGTGCACACACTCAAGACGTGGAGACATTTCCTTATCGGAAATAGTTGTGATGTTTACACCGACCATAAGAGCCTGAAGTATATCTTCACGCAGAAAGAGTTGAACCTCAGACAGAGGAGATGGTTAGAGTTAATCAAGGACTATGACATGAGATTACACTACCATCCAGGTAAGGCTAATGTTGTAGCCGATGCATTGAGTCGTAAAACTTATGTGAACACACTCACAGCTGGAGGATTACCTCAAGAGTTAGTCGATGATCTCAGTAAGCTCAAGCTAGAGATAGTTCCAAGAGGATATGTTGCTACACTGGAAATTCAGTCCACCTTGACCGAAAGAATTCGTGAAGCCCGGAAATCGGACAAGGAGATAGCTGAGATTAAACAGAGAATGGAAGATGGTAAAGCTAAAGGTTTTCGTGAGGATGAACACGGAACTTTGTGGTTTGAGAACCGAATCTATGTGCCCAATGAACCAGAGCTCAGGAAGTAGATACTTCAGGAAGCCCACGATTCACCTTACTCAATACACCCAGGCAACACCAAGATGTATCTGGATTTAAAGGAAAGTTATTGGTGGACAGGTATGAAGAAAGATATTGCAGAACATGTTGCAATATGTGATGTTTGTCAGAGAGTAAAGGCAGAACATCAGAAACCAGCAGGGTTACTCCAACCTTTGCAGATACCCGAGTGGAAATGGGAAAAGCTTGGTATGGATTTCATCACAGGATTGCCCAGGATCCGTTCAGGTTATGATTCCATCTGGGTAGTGGTAGATCGCTTGACCAAGGTAGCTCACTTCATCCCGGTAAAAAACACTTATACCAGTGCTAAGCTAGCCAAGATATATATGACCAGGATCGTATGTCTGCATGGAGTTCCGAGGAGTATCGTGTCAGATAGAGGAACACAGTTTACCTCAAAGTTTTGGCATCAGTTACATGAAACTTTGGGTACAAGGCTAGAGTTCAGTACAGCCTTTCATCCGCAGACAGATGGCCAGACTGAGAGAGTCAATCAGATTTTGGAGGACATGTTGAGAACTTGTGCACTAGACTATGGTTATAGTTGGGACGATAACTTGCCTTACGTAGAATTCTCGTACAACAACAGTTATCAGACCAGTCTAAAGATGGCCCCTTTCGAAGCTTTATACGGAAGGAGGTGCGGAACACCACTGACGTGGTATGGTGTTGGAGACCGACAACTTTTTGGTCCCGACCTTATTCGAGATTCAGAGGATAAAGTCAAGTTGATTCGTGATAGACTCAAGATAGCTCAATCCCGACAGAAGAGTTATGCTGACAGCAAACCTAAAGAAGTGACATATGAAGTGGGAGACCGAGCATATCTTCGTGTATCCCCGCTTCGTGGAATCAAGAGATTTGGTGTTAAAGGAAAATTAGCACCCAGATTTATAGGCCCCTACAAAATTCTTGAACGTAGAGGCGAAGTTGCATACAAACTGGAATTGCCAGAAGGATTATCCGAAGTTCATGATGTGTTCCATGTTTCCCAGCTGAAGAAATGTCATGCCAAGATGGCTGATATCCCTTTGCGAGACATAGTGCCCCTAGAGGCCATACAGCTTGAAAGTGATCTGACTTACGAGGAGAAGCCTGTCAAGATCCTCGAGACATCCAACCGAGTTACCCGCAGCAAGATTATCAAGTTCTATAAAGTTTTGTGGAGTCACCATACCGAGGAAGAAGCCACCTGGGAACGCGAAGAAGATCTTCGTAGAGACCATCCGCACCTATTTTCTAGCCAACCCGAATCTCGAGGGCGAGATTCATCTTAAGGTGGGTAGGTTTGTAACATCCCAAAATTCCATTTTGGAATGTTATGATTATAGCTATGCATCTAGCAGCATCATTGCTTGATTTTATGTGATAGTTGAAATGCCTTTTCTGACTTTCTGAAAGACCTTTCTACTTTTCACTAAGTTGCTTTCACCTATTTGAAATTTTGGTTAAAAGTTCAAATAAGAGAGGAGGAACATGACACTCCACACCAGGGACTAATTGGTGATATATTTGAACAATAATAACCAGGGGTTATTTTGAAAGTAATTGCAAAAAAGGGTTTAAAAACAATTAGGCAATTTCTGAAAATATTATTTTTTTTCAAAGTGTTCAAATGACAGAAAAGAAATGTTCATTAAATAGCATTTATTATTCTGTTAATTTTGATATATAATACCCCTATATTTAGAGACGATTTGAATGCTTTAAAAGCTTTTGAATGTCTCTGGAAAATTATTAAAGAAAAACGGTAACCGTTTCCGGTATTAAACGGGCCGGCCCACCGGCTTTAAAAGCCGAGACCGTTACCGGTCGGCCGATCGAGCGCATTCACTTTCCCCTCTCTCTCTGACGCTGGACCCCACCCGTCCGACCGTTTCTCTCGCGCGGTCGTCGCCTTCCTCCTCCGCGCGCGCCGTCACCGGCAGTTTCTCCCTCCCGGATCTCTCTCCTCTCTCCACCCCGCACTCTCCAGCGCCTCTATATAAGCCGGCCATTTCCCCGCATCCATTTCCCCCCCGAGCCCCTCTCTCTCTCGCCGAGACGCTGCCCCAATTGCTCGCCGGAGCTCCCACCCTCACCGGACCTCGCCGTCGAGCGTAGCCACCGTCTCCGACCACCGTTCGCCCCACCGTCGCCACCAATCTACTCCGGAGGCCCGTCGCCGTCGCCCGGACCACTTCACCGTCTTCCCCGACCACCGGAACGCCTCGCCGTCGTCCTCGCCGCCCTCGGATCGCCGGAGAAACCCCGACGCCGGCAACCTCCCTCCGTAAGCTCCCTTGACCATCGGATCCCGAATCAACGACCCAGATTAGAACGGACTTAAGTCCGAACCAGTATCCTCTTCCGATCGGTCGCCCGCTCGAAATCACCTACCGCACGCGCTCGCTAGCCAATAGGATTGCGCCACGTAGCCCCCTGACCGTCGCAAGTCAGTTTTCTTTTTCCTGTTTTGTTTTAATTAACAGAATGTTTTCAATTTTTGTTTTGCTTATATCTTTTAATCTATTTAGTGTTTTGAGTTTATTCTTTTTGCAATAGCTCACATTTTTCATGTAGTATCACCCTGTACTTTTAAATTTCAAATTTGAACTATAAAATTTGAACTTAATCAAATTTTCTCAAAATCTTCAAATCTGAATAACTAGAGTTTGAAAATAGATTTTGATGTGAATCTTTTTGCTACTGTTTGGTATTAGTTAGGACTATCTTCATGTTTAGTTTGAGGATTTTGAGGATATATTTGATTAATGTTTTAACCAAAAACAGAATCTGCCTAGTATTACAATATAGTTTTATATACTTAATTTTAATTAGTTTGATTTAGAATTTGGTTTTATTTGTTTATTAGGTTCTGTTAGTAAACATTTAGTGTTTTCACTCACTGTTAATAAAAATATAAATTTGCTTAATTTAATTTTATTTAACCTAGGAATCACAACTTATTTTCAAATAGGTTTATTTTGATTAAAACAACTAACTAGTAATAGTTTTGTTTTCAAACAAAGTTTTGTATATTTTAATTCTGTTTTCTAAGACAGATTTAATTGTAAATTATTTTCTGTTAAGAATATGTTTTACAAATAAATAATAAGTTTAGTTTTTCATTCTTTTTGTTAGTATAACTATAGTTGATTCATAAAGTGTTTATCAAAACTTTTATAAACTTTACTAAAGTTTTCCCAACAAACTTAAATTATTTTATTCTGTTTATAAATAAAATATTTTATTGTTTTTTTTTCTTGCTGTCAAGTAATGTTTAGATTATACAAATGGTTTCATTATGTCAGTAGTGTTTTCATCCCTCACCTTTTGAAAACAAAACTTTGTGTGTTTTCTTACTTGAGATTTGTGCATTGTTTTGTCTTGATTGTTTACTAGTTCTTGGTTGATGTTTGTGAGTTACAATATTTTGTTGTATGCTTATTTGAGTGTTTGTTTGCTTCGTTAGATTATCCGGAGTGCGAAGCTTGTTACTTAGAGTCACTCACGTACGAAGATCATCAATCAGGCAAGTCACTTTGATCATATTTTTACCCATGTTTTATATGCATTAGTTCTACCATCTTCCCAATTGCATGCAAGATAGGTTAGTTGGAAACTTGGTTACATTGTAGTAGTATCATGTGGTAGGTACCCCTCCTCAACCCTCTTTGACAACTTTGGCCCCGGGAAACGTTGTTTTACTTTTGCTATGCTATTAGTAGACGGGGTTGGTTGTGTGATTCATGAGAGTTGAGAAAGTTAATAATTTCAAGACCTACATAATGATCAAGATTTCAAGACTCCAAGTTTTCAACATACCTCTGGGTGGATGATGGTTGAACGGCACCCTGGAGAAACCAGTGGTTAGCCTAGGTGATGCTGGAGATGGCCAGTATTCACGCGGAAAGGTCCACCCAGGCACAAAGAGATGGATGGATGCTTTAAAACCCAAGGCTTACCTGCACAGCCACAAGTCATTATGGGCTCTGGCTTGGTTGGACATCGTGGTGACCCTGGACAGGCGGTGCTACGAGAGGTAGAAGAATGGTAGGAAAGGATGGGCACCGACAGAGTCGCAGGGAAACCCTTTGGAAGACCATGTTTTGGTCATCCGTTTCTCAAACACCCCGAAGTGCGAGAAATCAAACGGAGGCGACCAAATCTTGTGGGGAACGTGTGCAAAACTCTGCAGAGTATTTCAAACCTAATCGATTAGCCGTGTCCACGGTCATGGACGACTTGAGCCAAAGGAATTGGAACTTCCGGAACTCTCAACACAATTAATATGATGATGTGGGTATTAACAATTTTGGGTATGAGAAGTGGTTGGTGGAACCATCTCATTAATCAACCAACTTTGTAATATTTTTCTTAGCCCCTCTCTTGATGTAGGAAAAACTTGGCTTTACGCAAAAACTTACACCACCACCTGCCATATAAGCATATAGACTAGCTGATTATTTTCACCCCTCTCTTGTGACTTTGCCGGCATATTCCATATGCTGACCTACACGGCTGCAACGTATCATGTTGCAAAGTATTTTTTCGACCAGGAGTGAGGACGCGTTCTATTCTCAGCGAGATGCCCTTGGAGTCGGATGGACTCACCTACCTTCGACGCTTCCGCAAGATTTAGATATTCTCATGAGTTGGCTTTTTGCCACTTTATTGTAATTTTTATTGTAATAAAGGACTCTATATGAGATTTCGATTAATATTATGTTGTGTGATTTCCCTTTGATATATACATTGATGTACCGTGTGTGTACCAGCATGATCTTGGGATGGTACGGAAACACCGGAGATTCGACCTTTCAGGTCGGGTCGTTACAGTCTGTTCTATAACTGACGCTCAAAATCGGTGCAACCAACTTTCCTATACCGGTGCCACCGATTCCAGAACCTAGACAGACTCAGCCAAACCCTAGCCACTTCGATGCAACCAATTCCATACCACTACAGTTTAGGTTGCCAACTTTCTGTTATGCAAATTCACATTTTAGGTCCCACCTAGATTGTTGGATTGGTGTCACCGAGATTGTAAACCTGACCGTTGGTCACCTTATCGGTGGAACCGAGTTTCCTATATCGGTCTCACCCAGATTCAAAAGTTGCCACCTTTTCGTCACTTCGGTACCATCGAGATTAACACATCGGTGTCACCGAGTTGGTCATTTTGTGTGTAACGATTGGATTTTTGGGGATGCCTATATATACCCCTTCACCACCACCTACTCGAGAGAGAAGCACTGAGAATTATTCCATACCTATCCTATAAGATTTTCTGAGAGAGAACCACCTACCCTTGTGTTGAGGTCAAGATCTTCCACTCCAATCATATGGATCTTCATCTGTAGCCTCCCCAAGTAGCTTTCCATCAATCCCATCTCCTCCACCATGCCAAATCTGTGAAACAGTGATTGGGTGCTGAGGAGTCTATCATCTTGAAACACAAGAGCAAGGAGTTCATCGTCATTATCGAGCCTATTACCTTTTGGAGGGTGGTGCCTCCTAGATTGGTTAGGTGTCGCTTGGGAGCCTCCTGCTTTGTGTTTTGGAGTGAACCAAGTAGTTTGTAAGGGCAAGGAGATCGCGTACTTCGTGAAGATTATAGTATGGCTACTCCTTCGTGGATGGAAGCCGTTATGGAATAGTCAAGGTTACTACTTCGTGGACCCTTTTGGGTGGAGCCCTCCGTGGACTCTCGCGACTGTTACCCTCCGTGGGTTGAAGACTCCATAAACGTGGATGTACGATAGCGCCACCTATCAGAACCATGGGAAAAATCATCGTGTCTACAACTGCGTTTGATCTTCCTACTCTATCCCTTCTATACATGCTTGTTGTTACTTTCCGTTGCTATATACTCTTAGACTTGCAAGTGTGCAAGTGTAGGGTGTACTTGACTTGCCATGAAATGCTAAAAACTGTCAACCCTAAAATTTTGTGTAGGCAAAACTTTTATTTGGTCGACTAGTCTAATAACCCCACCTCTAGACATACTTTTGGTCCTACAATTGCGTCCTGTTTGAGGATGCCACCACCCTCGCGGTCATGCCGTGCCACATGGAGGCGGCCCAGTGGGAGTACGCTTCTGCCTATGGACTCACCCCGGCTGGGACCAAGCCCAAACGGCGTTGGGCTATGCGCGAACGCGGTCGCGTGGTCGCCAAAATCCTCGGTAGCAAGATGCCCGTCTATGATACCCCCGCAGCCAACCTGCGGGCCCTCAAGATGGCCTACGAGGAATTGGCCACCTTGGAGGGCGAAGAGCGTGCCGCCCATGAGCGCCACATCAAGGAGCTCATTGAAGAGCGTGCAACGGGCGGCGCTGCCAATGAAGGCCCCCAGCCTGAGCTCGAGGGCACAGGAACTGCGGGCCGCCAGGCGGCCCTGTACTCTTGCTCCCCTCGCATCTCTGGCCGCCGAGACGAAATGAACTACCCTGGGCCCTCTCAGCCACCGGGGAGCGAGCAGTCGACTGTTAATATGCGGCACACCAACAACCTGCTTCGAAGCGGCCGCCATCACGAAGCGTCGGCATTCGGCAGCTGACGCAGCCGCGGGCACACGCCGCCCCCACGGCGTGAGTCGGGACAATCGGTTCCACCTACCATCCGCCCCGAGCTCTCGGCTCGGCTCGGACCACGCGTCCCCCACAGCGAGAACGACGCCCGCAACCGCATCGAGAAACTCGCGCAATCCGCCCTCCTTGAGGAGGAGGGATTGATTGGTCCGACTTGCTTCGGCCCCCGGATCCGCACCGAGCCTTTTCCAACCGGCTTCACGCTCCCACGGGACACCCCGAAATATAACGGGGCAGCCAAGCCCGAAGACTGGTTGATCGACTACACCAACACGGTTGGCATCGCTAGGGGGAACAAGCGCGTAGCCGTTCGCTACGCCCCCTCATGTTGATCGGCTCGGCCCGCACCTGGCTCAATAGCCTGGCGGCCGGCAGCATCAACACTTGGACGGACTTCGAGGAGGCCTTCGTCCGCAACTTCACCGGCACCTACAAGCGGCATGGCCGCCCCCGCAAGCTCACCATGTGCGTTTAGGAGCCGAACGAATCCCTCCGCGACTACCTCACTCGGTGGACCAAGCTTCGCAACTCCTGTGAGGGGGTGCACGAGGTACAAGCCATGCAGAACTTCATTGAAGGCTTCCGAGACGGCACCCAAGAACAAGCTTCTGTGCTCCAAGCCGGCCACGCTTGCCGAGCTCATGACCAAGGCGAACAAGTACGCCATGGCTAATTGAGCCGTCCGAGTAAAGACAACCCCGCCCACCAAGGCAACGGCGACGCCGGCAACATCCCGACCGGCTGCCGACAACCGGAAGTCGCAGAACAACAAATGCAAGAACGACTAGCCGGATCCCCGCTACGGGAGGCGGCAGGTCAATACCATCGAGGAGCAAGAGCCGGCTGCCCAGCCTTCCGGCCAGCGCCATCGCACTGGCAGGGCTGCGTGGTAGCAGAAGCTCACCTTCGAGCAAATGCTCGACCTCCCCTCCAAGAACCACTCAGGGGCCAAACCCTCTATCCACATGCTTCGGTAGTGCAGCTTCTCACAGCGATTGGCCCGATGGGACGGCCTTCCGGCTCCTCCCATGCTGCCAGCCTGCACGCCGGCCCCGGCCCAAGCTGCCGCCCCGGCGCTGGCTCTAGCTCCGGCCCAGAACGACGGTCGTATGATCGACCAGTTCCCCAACCAGGACAGCTGCTACGTCGTCTTCACCAGTGAAGAGATGGGAAAACATGCTCAATGCCAACTCTGACATGAGGTGAACGCCACCATGCCAGTAACTTCCCAGTTCATGCACTGGTCGGAGAAGCCAGTCACTTGGAGCCAGGCCGATCACCCAGCTGTGATGCCGAATCCCGGCAGCTATGCCATGGTCCTTGACCCCACCATCGCCACTAAGGAACGGACTTGCTGCTTCTCGCGGGTGCTGATAGATGGTGGCAGCAGCATCAACATCCTCTACCTCGACACCATGCACAAGCTGGGGCTGAAGATAGAAGACCTGCAGGAGAGCCAGACGGTCTTCCACGGCATCGTGCCTGGGAAGTCCTGCTCCCCTGTTGGCAAGATCACGCTCGATGTCCTCTTCGGCGGACCCGGCCACTTCTGCCGCGAGCCGGTGCTGCTCGAGGTCGTGGACCTCGCGAGCCCCTACCACAAGCTGTTGCACCGGCCGGCCCTTGTCAGCTTCATGGCGGTCCCCCATTATGCCTACCTCAAGCTCAAGATGTCGGGCCGCAAGGGAATCATCACCATCATGGGTGACTACAAGATGTTGCAAGAGTGCGCTCGAGACGGCAGCCGGCTAGGTGAGGCCCTAGAGAGCGTTGAGGCCCTGGCTGCCAACTAGTCAGCCGTGCTGGCTCCTCCCTCGAAAACTGTCGGCAAGGCCTCCTTCCAGCCGTCCAAAGCCAGCAAGCAAATCCCGCTCGACCCGGGCAACCCGGCTCAGTGCTTCACCATCGGCTCCCCCCTCAATAGCAAATAGGAAGGTGAGCTTGTCGACTTCCTTCGTGATAATTGGGACATCTTCGCATGGTCCCCCAAGGACATGAGGGGTGTTCCGAGGAAGTTTGCCAAGCACAAACTCCACGTCTAGCCAGACGTCAAGCCGGTCAAGCAACCCCTATGCCGCTTCTCCGAAGAGAAGCGGCGTACTATAGGCAAAGAGATCGTCCGGCTGCTCGCAGCCGTGTTCATCATGGAAGTGTACCACCCGGACTGGCTGGCCAACCCAGTCCTAGTGCTAAAGAAGAACAAGACCTGGCGCATGTGCATCGACTATACTAGCCTGAACAAGGCATGTCCCAAGGACCCATTCGCTCTGCCGTGGATCGATCAAGTCATCGACTCCACGGCCAGCTGTGATTTGCTGTCCTTCCTGGAAGCCTACTCCGGCTACCACAAAATCAACCTAGACCCGGAAGACCGGCTCAAGACCTCCTTCATCACGCCTTTCGGGGCCTACTGCTACATCACCATGTCCTTCGGCCTGAAGAACGCAGGCACCACCTTCCAACGGTGCGTGCAGATGTGCCTCCTGCCTTAGATGGGTAGGAATGTCCATGTCTACGTCGACGACATCATCGTCACAACCAAGAAGCACTTCAGCCTCCTCGACGACCTCCGGGAGACCTTCGTGTACTTGTGCAATTACAAGATCAAGGTCAACCCGGAGAAGTGTGTCTTCGGCGTCCCGGCCGGTCAACTCTTGGGTTTCTTCGTGTCCGCTCGCAGTATCGAAGCTAACCCCAAGAAGATCAGCGCGATCGAGCGCATGCCCAAGCCGACCCGGCTCCATGACGTCCAAAAGTTCACCGGCTGCCTCGCCTCGCTTAGCCGGTTTATCAGCCGGTTGGGGGAGAAGGCGTTACCCCTCTACGGGCTCCTTCGCAAGACAACTCTAATCGAGCCGGACCAAACCAAGAAGCCGGGCATTTTCGACTAGCCCGAAGAGGCGGACAAGGCTTTCCGCAGCCTCAAGAACGCTCTCACCCACGCGCCCATCCTGGCCGCGTTGGCTGAGAAGGAACCCCTGCTCGTCTACATCGTGGCGACCACCCGCATCATCAGCGTCGTCCTGGTGGTCGAGCGGCCGGAGGAGGGCACGTCCCTGCCGGTCCAGTGACCCGTCTACTACCTCGACGAGGTCCTCTCTACGTCCAAGCAAAACTACCCCCACTACCAGAAGATGTGCTACGGCATATACTTCGCCACCAAGATGGTCAAGTAGTACTTCTAAGAACATGCCATCACCGTGGTGAGCACGGCCCCGTTCGGTGAAATCATGAGCGACTGGGACTCAACCGGCTGGATTGTCAAATGGTCATTGCCCTCGCCGATCACGAGATCTGATACGAGCCAAGAACCGCCATCAAGTCACAGGCGTTGGCTGACTTCCTCGTCTACTGGGCGAAGACGGAGTTCATGCCGCCTCCCCAAGACTCCACGCATTGGCACATGCACTTTGACGGCTCGAAAATGAGGACCGGCCTGGGTGCCAGCATAGTCCTCTCCTCCCTAAAGGGTGACCAGCTCAAATACGCCCTCCAGATCCACTTTGACGCCTCCAAGAACGTGGCCGAGTATGAGGCCACTGTCCATGGCCTTTGGCTCGCCAAGGAGATGAACATAGGGTCCATCCTCTGCTTCAGCGACTCCGACCACGTGATGCAGCAAGTCTCTGGTGAATGGGACGCCAGGGATGCCAACATGGCCAGCTACCGCTTCCTCGTACAATAGCTCACCGGCTCCTTCGAGGGTTGTGAGTCTCATAACGTTCCACGGGCGGACAACGAGGCGGCGGATGTGCTGGCAAAGATCGGCTCCACCCGGCAGGCCATCCCAGCCGGCGTCTCCCTGGAACGGCTTCTCAAGCCGTCGATCAAGCCTTCCCCAGAATCAGAGTCAATCTTTGTGCTGGCAGGCATCGCCGGCCTATCGACGGCCCCGGCCGCCTCTCCGGCACCTTCGCCACTCGCTCTTGAACCATCGGCCGCCCAGCCGGCACCAATCGAGCCGGTGGCGTCCGAGACCGTCGGCTCCAACGACGCGATCGTCACGATGACCATCGACCAACCGGCCCCAGGGGCTGGCGAGCTAGTCCTAGGAACTGATCATCCAGTCCTGGGGGCTCCTGAGCCGGTCTCGGGGGCTGGCGCGCCGGTCCCGGGGGCTGGTCATCCAGCCCCGGGGGCTCCCGAACCGATCCCCGTCATAGCCCCCTCATGGGCCCAACCCATCCTAGCATTTCTCCTATGGGGCGAGCTGCGCCAAGATGAGGCTTTGGCAAGGCAAATCCAACGCCGGTTTGCGGCCTACTGCATCATCAACAGGGAGCTCATCCATCGCAGCACAACCGGCGTCTTCCAGTGATGCGTCGAGCCGGAAAATGGTCTGGAGATCCTCCTCGACATCCACCAGGGTGAGTGCGGGAACCACACCACCTTCAGGATCCTTGTGGCCAAGGCTTTCCGCCATGGTTTCTTTTGGCCAACTACTCTTGAGACGGCCAAGAAGTTGGTCGACAAATGCGAGGGCTGCCAACGCTTCAGCACGCAGAGCCACCTGTCGGCAACTACCCTCCAAACCATCCCCCTCTCGTGGCCTTTCGCCGTATGGGGGCTGGACATGGTGCGCCCATTCAAGACCGCCCGGGGTGGCACGACGCACTTGCTGGTGTGTCGACAAATTCATCAAGTGGATGGAGCCGCGGCCAATCAAGAAGCTAGACGGTCCCATGGCCATCCGGTTCATCGACGACATCACGGTACGCTACGGCGTTCCCCACAGCATCATCACTGACAATGGCACGAACTTCGCTAAGGGCGCACTCACACGTTTCTGCTCCATGCAAGGAATCCGGCTCGACTTGGACACCATCGCTCATCCGCAGTCAAATGGTCAGGTCAAGAGGGAGAACGTCCTCATCTTGTCCGGCATCAAGCCCCGACTCGTGATGCCACTGGTGAGGTCGGCCGACTGCTGGATCGACGAGTTGTCGGCTGTCCTTTGGAGTCTGACACTACTAGGAAAAGGGCTATAGATAAAAGACACACTAATGGCGCACCGGACAAGTGGTGCGCCACTACTATATAGCAGTGGCGCACCAGGTGCTGGTGCGCCATTAGTGTGATGGACACTAATGGCGCACCACACACCTGGTGCGCCACTACTAACAAACTTTTTTTTGTTATTTTTCCAAAAGTACTAATGGCGCACCAGGTCAGACTGCGCCATTAGTAGTTTAACTACTAATGGCGCACGACAAGCCTAGTGCGCCACTACTATTTTTTTTTGCAAAAACTACTAATGGCGCACCTCCAGCTAGTGCTCCATTAGTAACCAGGGTTACTAATGGCGCATTTGTAGGTGGTGCGCCATTAGTAACCTGTGATACTTATGCTAAACTTTTTTTTTGCAAAAACTACTAATGGCGCGCCACCTAACTGGTGCGCCATTAGTAACCCTGGTTACTAATGGCGCACCAGTTAGGTGGTGCGCCATTAGTAGTTTTGCACTGCTCCAATCCCCCCCCAGTGGACCGCCTTTTCAGTTTTAAAATAAATAAAAGAAAATGATGAAAATGTCAAAAAAATAGAAGAAAATAAGTTTCCCAGGTGATATGTGGTCTAGTTGTATGGAAAATTTACAAATATGAATTTCGACTTTATTTGCAAAATCTCTCTAGACTTTAGTAAAATGGGCATAACTTTTGCATACGAACTCGGATTAAAAAGTTTTTTATATGAAAAATCATCTACTCGAAAAGTTACATCCGAATTCAATCGGGGGAACCCCGTTGAAGATTTTTAGAATCCCCAAAAACCTAACAGAATAAAAGATACGGGGCTTTTAAGATCTAGAGGGGAAATTTAACAGAAAAAATTGTTTTGATTTTTTTTTGGAAAACATGTTCAAAATATGATACGTAATATGACCGGGAAGTTTGAAATATTTTTTCGAAATTTCATCACACTCATGAACACTCATGAACATGAACAAAGTCCCAGACATCAACAAGGTTTAATAGGATTGCTATGATAGATATATCAACAAGTGCCTGTTAAGTGAGCTGGTTTTGGGTTTGGATAGAACTGAGAAGTTAAGCGTGCTCGGGTTGGAGTAGTGTGAGGATGGGTGACCTTCCAGGAAGTTTGAGCACGGAACTCGGGCTGAAGCATATTGACCCAAGATTAAGCCGTAGTGACCCGACATTAAGAAAAAACAAAAACAAAATTTCTGAAGAAAAAAATTGAAAAAAAAATTCTAATTTTTTTTTTTGAAAAACAATTGTTAGTAATGGCGTACTCGTATGTGGTGCGCCATTACTAAGTCAGATAGTAATGGTGCACTTGTATGTGGTGCGCCATTACTAAGTCGGATAGTAATGGCGCACCGTGAGCTATACTAATGGCGCACTGCATGGTGCGCCATTAGTATACCAGATACTAATGGCGCACGATACTAATGGCGCACCTGTGGTGCGCCATTAGTAAAAAATTCTAATGGCGTGGTGCTAGTGGCGCACCTGTAGTGCGCCATTAGTAGGCAAAACAGGTGCGCCACTAGCAGCCTTTTTCTAGTAGTGTGAGGACCACCCCGAACGGTTCAACCGGCTACACTCCCTTTTTCCTTGTGTACGGGTCCGAGGCAATCATCCCCACTGACATCAAGTTCGATTCGCCTTGGGTCGCCCTATACACGAAGAAGGATGCAAAGAAGGCAAGAGAAGATGGTGTCGACCTACTCGAGGAACCTCGCGAACTGGCCTTGAGCCGGACGGCAATCTACCAGCAGAAGCTCCGGCACTACCATAGCAAGCAGATCCGTCCACTCTCCTTTCGCGAAGGGGACCTGGCCTCAGGCGGATCCAGCGGACAGCTTGACAACACAAGCTGCCCTCCCCATGGGTGGGCCCGTTCATCATTAGCAAGGCGTTGCACAACAACACATACTACCTAATAGACGCCTAGATGCTGCAGAAGCGCAAAAGAGATGCCTCCGATGAGGAGACGGAGCGCCCATGGAATGCGGCGCTCCTGCGCTTGTTTTACTGCTGAAACAAAACCAATGTATGTATGTATCCCCACCCTTTTTGGCTTATGAATGCAATGGGTGCCCTAGGCCGGCTCTTGGGGCGTGCCATGTTTCGTTTCCCTCAAAGTTTTCCTCGCTCACCGGCTCCCCAACCCGGCTCCCGGGCCCGGGGGCTGACCGGCTGGACCTAGGATGCTTCTCCTAGAAATTGTCTAAGTAATGTGAGCCGGCCAAAGCCCCTCACCCCTACCAGCTATAGAACCGGCTCCCGGCTGTCCGACTGACGGAGCCTCGGGGCGGCAAGGTTTGACTCACACGAAAGGTCAAACAAATGGAGACCCCGGCTAGGCCCAGCCGGACCAACATCGTGTCTCTACCACTCTACTTATCCCTAAAGGCCCTCGCGATTCCTACATTCTGATCCGGCTCCCCTGAGGCGGACACCCCGACCCAGCCACAGACCGGCTCCCGGCTGTCGGGCTGGCGGGGCTGAAACCAAAGGAGAAAAGGAGAAGGACCGAAAAGAATCAAGCAGGCAAAAAAGGATAAGGACGAGTCGGCATGAGTAACAAGGCAAACACGCTAAATATTCATAGCATAAACCTTAAGACAACAACTGCTCACGTCCAGCATAGTTCATTACATTAAACACCCCCAGTGGGTGGATTCGAGCCTAACTTGCAGGGAGAAAAAAGAGAAAGATAAAAAATGCCATGGGGCTCAGGCCACCAGCTCGTCGCCAGTCGGCGTGCCCCCAGCCGACGTGTCGGTGGCCGGCTCGGCTCTTGCCTCGGAGGTGGTCGTGGCCTTCGGGTCAGCCTCCTTGGACTTCGAGGCAGGCTCCTCGGTTTCGGCCGTCTCTCCGCTCGAGTCGGTGCTCTCGTCGGCAACCTCATCATTCGCCAAGCCTTGGGGGATATCGAAGGAGTCCTCGGGCAATGGCTCGTCGTCCTTGCCAGGGGCCGGCAGGAACTCGTCCGTGTCGACATACGATGCGAGCTCGTTGGCCCGGTGGATAAGGGCTGGCTCATGAGCCTCCTGCTCCACGATTGGAATGTCCTGCATGGTCGCCAGCCGGCCTAATTCCACACCGCGATACCACGACGTAACGAACCGGAGCACCATCTTCGCCCTGGCTTGGGAGGGCGATGCCTTCCAGGCTTCGAGGCGGGGGATGGCGTGCTCCAGCCACAGGGATATGCGGTTCATCGGAGCTTCCCCGCAACCCGGCCACAACGCGGCCATAACATCTTTGTCGGTTGTCTTTAGCTAATCCACACTCCGCTCAAGATGGGTCATCTGCATCTCGATTGCGAGCTCGATCTCATCCACATCCCACGCGGCCTCCTGCTCGATGGAGCGACCTTGTTCTCCTGGTGCTCCTCAACGGCGCGCGCAGCGCAACGCTGGGTTTCTAGGAAGCACCCTAAGGGAAAGAAGAAGAAGAAGGAAGGGCGAATCAAAACACAAGAATCAGCAACGGCAAAAGCGACTGATAGGAGAATAAAGGGAAAAGCACTTACCCACAATGGCGTCGTCCACCCCAAGGGCAAAGTTGAGCGCCGCCATCCACTCCGCCTCCACAACTGCCCCCGACGTGACAAGGGAGCCTCGGACCTCCTCGAGTGTCCTCTTGAGGCGGGTGACTTCATCTTGGAGGGGCGACGGTCCTCCAGGAGGCGTCAGCCGCCTCTATGAAAGTCTCCTGGGCCACCACCTCCTTCCCCGCCTTGGCTTTGAGCTGGTCCCAGACCCCCTCCCCATCCACCAGCAGCATGGCAAGCCGGTCCTTCTCCTGTGTGGCCGCCTGGACGTCTTGCGCCAGCCGGTCCCACTCGGAGATGAGCCCGGACTTGTCCTCCCGAAGGGAGGCCAGGTCACCTGCAAGACACGAGCGCCAACTCCTCCTCCAGGTCACCTGCAAGACACAGGCATCAGCCGGCTCTCGGGTGCTATGTGCCCCTCCTGCGAAGTTCAACTGACCTTGCACGAGCGCCAACTCCTCCTCCAGGCGGTAGAAGCCATATTTGCCACGGTCGTGGATAG
Source organism: Hordeum marinum (assembly GCA_022496015.1). Classification (NCBI taxonomy): domain Eukaryota; kingdom Viridiplantae; phylum Streptophyta; class Magnoliopsida; order Poales; family Poaceae; genus Hordeum; species Hordeum marinum. Next base: position 306,303,748 of record CM039672.1, on the reverse strand, counting down.
CGACCGCCTCCTCGAATAGCTTCTGCCGCAGGGAGGTTCCCTCCTGTCGAAAGGAGGCAAAAGATCAAGACGCGCTCAAAAGAGATCTAGCCCGGCTGCCCGTCAGCCAGCCAGCCGGCCCGCATTTCGAGGGCTACACCCAGGGGGTGAGCTCGCGTGCCCACAATGAAAACTCTAAGACAAAGCTATCGGGCTTACCTCTGCATGCTACAGCGCAGCGTCTGTTGCCTCCGCGAACTAGGCCAGCTCCTGATGGCACCGGTCCAAGATGCTCCCCAAATCCCCGAAAAAGGGGACCGGGCCGCGGGCCTGGGGAGCCGGCAGGGCTGGCGCATGCGCCAATGCCTCCCAGTCTCGGAGCACCTCCTGCATCGACAGCAGGGTCCTCCGAGCCCGGCCGCCGCTGCCACCCGGGCTTGCCGCGGCGCCAGCCGCCAGGGGTGGATTGATGACGACAAGGGGCCGGGAGTCGCTTCTCGCCGGCCCCTCGCACAGCGCGGTTGCCGCCTCCGCTTCCTTTCTCTCCGGCACGACGATCGTGACAGAGGGAACCTCCACCTCTATAGCCTCCGCCTCCGGTGCCGCCTCCGACGCTGCCTTTGGGGCTACCAGGGCCTCCGGCACCTCGACCCGGGCCGTCTCGGCCATAAGCGGGGTTATCTCTGGCACTTCGGGCAGGGCCGCCTTGGGAGCCAGCTCCGCCGTTGTCGCCCCCAGTTGGGCTGCCTCCTGTGTGGACGGGAGCGCGGGCGGATCCATGGCCGCTCCTCACGGCTCGCTCGACGAAGGCCTCGACATGCGGGCCGACTCCGCCACTGAGTTGAATGCTCGCGAAGGATCCGCCGAACTCCTCCGCCTCCGGCTACTCGAGGTCCTGGAGTGAGAGGCCCATCCTCGTGTCCCAGACTTGGAGGCTTGTAGATCCATGAGCCTCCTCTTCTCCTCCTGCTAGGTTGCCACGTGCTCGCGGGCCAGCTGGCTGGCGGCATCTGTCGAGTCCCCCGTTGGCTCCTTCTCGTGGAGCTCGATGGGGTCACTGTAGCTTCCAAGAACCAATTATTTATCGGCTCGCGACCCGGAAGAAAAACTTACGTGAGAAAAAGACTTACCCGATGACGAGGGGCAAGGCCCGCTTGGCGCGTGGTAGCGGCTTCTGCGCGGCCACCTTCACCCGCTTTCGGGCCGGGCGGCGGGGCCGCCGGTCCCCCTGAGCCAGCCTCTTCCCCCGGACGACTGCTCCGGCCGTCAGGGCTTGAGCCGGCTGCTCCTTGCTCCTTCGACCCTAGCGTGCTGAGGGAGCAGGCTCGTTTAGAATCCTTAATTCATCATCATCGTCGTCCATCCAGTCCCTGATCGTGGGGGCAAGAGGGAACTCACCCGCTCCGCTACGCTCCCCGGCCGCGCCGGATCCTCTGGCTCCGCTGGGAGCGCTAGTTCACGGGTCTGCTGGCTCGTCGACTCATCTCGAGGAGTCCACCCCCTCCTATGGGGGGCCTCCCATCTCGTAGTCTTCGGAGTCGGAGTTTTCACGCTCCGCCTCGAAGATCTGAGGATGCGGGACATCCGGCGTATTCTGTTGCATCAGCAGCTGCGGTCAGCACATCAAAGTAAGCCCTCCAGCCAGCTGCCGGCTGGGAAGTATCGAACGAAGAAGAAACTACCTTGACGAAAGACTTACCAGGGGCGGCCGACTGATGTGGTCGTACGGCTCCATGCCGACGGACCACAATGCGGGCTTCAGCTAGAATGTCGTAAGGGTGTTCACCCGCTTCGCCACCTGAGTCGGCGTCTGCTCGACGGTGGACAGCCGGCAGGGGTCGCGCCAGCCGGACATGTCACAGATCCAGTGCGGCCTCAGCTAGAGGGGCAACACCCGACGCGAGATAAAGGCCGCCACCAGGTCGGCGGCGACCAGCCCCTCGGAGCTCTTCAGCTGCGTGAGTCGGCCAAGCTCTTCCAGGGCCACGCCGCGTGGGGCAGCCCCAGCCAGTTTAACTGGGTGGACTGCCTATTGACAAATGACGGCAACTGGATGTAGTCCATTTTCGGGTTGGCGTTCTTCACGTAGAAGAATGTCCGGTGCCACCCCTTGGCGAAATCAATAAGAGAAAGAGTGGGGAAGCGCGCTATGTCGCGGCAGCACACCACCGTGCTCCCGCATGCGTCGCTTTTCAACGGCTTGAGATAGAAAAGCACATTGAAGAATTCGATGAAGGGAAGAACGCCGAGGTACCCCTCGCATAGCGTCACGAAAGCGGAAAGATACAACATCGAGTTGGGGCCGAGATTATACGGCTGGAGGTTGAAGGTATCGAGGAGAAAGCGGAAGAAGAGACTCACTGGGAGCCCGAAGCCCCGGGAGAAGTGCCAGAGGAACACGACGTGTTCCCCTGGCTGTGGTGCCGGCGCCACCTCACTGCCCAGCGCGCGTGCGACCACCCGCTCCTCCGGTGGCAGCATACGCGCGCAGCGGAGCTCGGCGATGTCCGCCTCGACCACAATGGAGCTAGCCCAGCTACCGCCGTGTCCATCGGACATCGCAGCGGCGGTATGGCGTGCGGGCGAGGTTGTGTGTTCTGGCGCGATGTCGCACGGGGAAGGCAAGGAGGCAAGGAAGATGGGCAGCGAGGGGGCGAGTGAGGTGCGGCTATCTCCACCCCTGCCCTTCCTCTCCCTTTATAGGGGAGGCCATGACTGCGGGACGTGGGATTAACTGCCGCTTCGGGGTGCAGAGGATCCTGGCCCACACCCCGAGGCCTATTGGGCTACGCCTGGGGTCCTAGCGGGCTAGGCCTAGGCGATGTCCCGTCTCCCCGCATGCGCGGGACCCACGACATCATCACTCACCGTATGGCGTGCTGCGTGCCGACGCGGGTCCTGGTGCGGCGCATCGGTACCCGAGGCATCGGGTCCAACGGCCGAGCCGGGTTCCCTTTCAGCTTCGAGCCGGAGGCGGGTTTAGCTGGGGGGAAGCCGCCGGCTTCCCTCCGTTTGCCGGACGCGGGCCCCCGCCGGCTTCGGGGACTATTGATGGGGTTATTACCCCTGGGTAGGCCAAAGAAACCTGGTCCTCCCCCTTTCGCTTCGAAGAAAAACTACGCAGCCGGCTAGTCGAGGCCGGCTGGAGGATATGCGACGTCCCGTCCCTCTGCGCGCGGGTACAACGACATGACACAACCGACACGATGGGCGGGCTAAAGTGGCCACTGACACACTGCAGCGCGTGGCTACAGTCTGGCCGTCCCGGCCTCTGACCTCGGCAAGCGCGACCGAGCGAGGTAACAGTGTCGGCACGCCTCACCCACTCGATTACCTACCTCAGCATGGCTACAGCGCGACTGGCCGTACCGGAGACTTCGGCCGGCTGGCGCTAGGCGACGCCCCCCCCCGGGCGACCCGTGCCATGGTAGGTGGGTGAGGGCCAATCGCAGAGCCGGCTGGCGGGCCCCAACGGGAGATGGGACCGCTCAGCCGGCGGCCTTCACCGACGATGAGACGACACGAATGGTGGGACCTCCTGGCCAGCTGGAGAGACTGCCAGTCGGGTCCCGCCGCCCTGTACTTAGAACATATTATAAGAGCCAGGGGGTTGGCCTATAAAAACCCCCGAGCCCCCATGCAACGAGGACGGACGATCGTCCCCGCACATGCACACAAAGCTCTCAAACCCCCTCTAGTAGTGGAGGAAGACGAGTCGGCTATTCCTTCTTCCTCCTCCAAACATAGCTCCAGGAGTGCCCTTGTATACATACTCATCCATCCAACTAAACCAAGCATTACTAGGGGTGTTACCTCCCTCGGAGGGCCCTGAACCTGGGTACATCGTGTGTCATCACCGCTTGTGCCCAATCGCGCACCCGGAGCCTGTCGGCGTCCTCCGACCCCAACCACCGACGATAAGCCACCCTATGGCATCTGTCGTGAGAAAACGACGACAACAAGAGCTTGTCTAACAGCGCTAAGAATCAGGAGATCGAGCAGGAGATCATGCGCGAGGTGGGTTACCGATCCCTGAGAATCGGTCACATACGAGGCAAGGCAACGGTAGCCATGTTGGGCTGGCATGAGAGCCAAGTTGGGCTGACGGGGGTGGGTTGCATACAAGGCATATTTCAACACTTTAGGTTATGAATTTAGTCCTAACATAATGGCATCCAAGAGGGATATAATAAAAACTTTCATATTAAGTGCATTAAAAACAATGAGAACTTGGATTCCTTGCATATATTTTTGAGATAATATGGATGGTAATATGAGAGTCATGCTAGTGAGTAGTTGTGAATTGAAGATATATGTGTGTTAAAGCTTGTGATTCCCGTAGCATGCACGTATGGTGAACCGTTATGTAACGAAGTCGGAGCATGATTTGTTTAATGATTGTCGACTTTTGTGTGAGGGTCGGGAGCGCGCGATGGTTAACTCCTACCAATATCTCCCCTAGGAGCATGCGTCTAATGCTTTGCTTGATAACTAATAGACTTTTGCAATAAGTATTGAGTTCTTTATGACTAATGTGAGTCCATGGATTATACGCACTCTCACCCTTCCATCTTTTCTAGCCTCTCTAGTACCGCGTAACTTTCGCCGGTACATCAAACCCTCCTTCCTAAAAACAGCCACCATATATTCTCAAAACAACCACCATACCTACCTATTATGGCATTTGCATAGCCATTCCGAGATATATTGCCAAGCAACTTCCACCATGTAGTTTTTCTATGACTTGCATCATTACTTCATATTGCATATAGAGTTATATCTTGTCATAGGAATCGAGTTATAATTTATTTTTCTTTGAGTTATATGTAAATAAAAGTGTGATGATTTTTCATTAATAGAGCATTGTCGCATGAGAGAAAAGGATGATGGAGGCTATTACTCCCTCACAAGTTGGGATGAGTATCCGGACTTTACAAAAAAATAAAAGAGGCCAATGAAGCCCCCCCCCCCAATAGAGAGGGCAAAGAAGCCCACCATAAAAAGTGAGAGAAAGAGAGAATGGACAATTGCTACTATCTTTTTCCACACTTGTGCTTCAAAGCAACACCATGATCTTCATGATAGAGAGTCTCCTAAATTGTCACTTTCATATAACTAGTGGATATTCATTATGCACGACCACTTAGTTTTCTAGCTTTCATACACTTATAGCTCTAAGTGCATTCGTTGCATGGCAATCCCTACTCACTCACATTGATATCTATTGATGGGCATCTCCCCTAACCCTAGATGGCTTCTTCTCTCTCTTTGCTTCTTAATACCATGTTCTTCATGATGTTCATGGAGATCTATCCGATGTAATACTCTTTTGTGGTGTGTTTGATGAGATCCGATGAATTGTGGGTTTATGTTCAGACTATCCATGAATATTATTTGAGTCTTTCCTGAATTCTTATATGCATGATTTCATATCTTTGCAAGTCTCTTCGAGTTATTGGTTTGGTTTGGCCAACTAGATTGGTAATTCTTGCTGTCGGGACCCCGATCCTAAGTCATATGAATCCAGATTGTAACATATCACATCACTTTGCGGCCTCACACACGGTAAGCTCCACGGCTGCAGCCTTACCTTAGCCGGGACCGTTTGCGTCTTTTGGCTCACGTATGTGAACATGTCTCTGGCAATCAAACGACAGAGAACCCGGGACGACATGACTAGTCATAGATCCCAAGTGGCACATCAGTACGGAAACAAGCATTCGTAATCCAGGAATGCAGGTGTCGGCCTCAAGCGTGTGTAGGCGAGTCATAGCAAGCTACAAGGACTCCATTACGTCGTGAGACATGAATGCCATCACCGCATGTAGACGAGTCGTAGCAGGCTACAGGGACTCCATTACACTGCGAGACATTTCCCTGAAGGGATAGACACAGCAGGAAAGAAGGATATATGTCGGTCAATCAATGTCTCCGGAGCAGTAGCAAGCTACCAAGGCTCGATGGAAGCACAAAGAGGTAGTTTCCCGTAAAGAGTACTGCTAAAGGAAATCGACTAGGAGTTGGATCCTATACATACCGTTGCACGTCACATGTACGCACGACATGCCCGATATGCATAGATACAACTATGGCATCACAACATAACCATATATCAACACATCTTTTATTTAAAAGGCTCAGAAGAGCCTTGCATAATATGTTCATATAGGTAGGGGTCACATGACCCGACACTCAAGTCATACAAGCAAGTTCATACAAACCAAGCGGAAGCATAAAGCTGTCTGAGTACATACAGATGAAAGGGTAAAAAGGCACATGGCCTGACTATCTACAGCCCGCCATAGGGCGTAAGGGCGTAGTTGGACACCAGCTATTCGGCATCGTCGACATCGAGATAGAACCCACCTGATGGGTCCTGAGTCTCATCTGCAACATTTATTAAGCAATCATGAGTACAAATGTACTCAGCAAGTTTTTAAAGCAGACCTAGACTATTCATGCTCATGTATCAACAAGGGGAGTGGTGGAGTTTATGGAGTAATTCCATTATCGACTCATGGCTAACCTACACTACACAATTTTAACTCTTTGTTCATATTTTAGATATCGCACACGAGTCCACTAACTCCATAACAATACACCACCATGGATTCACTTCCCTCTCCTGGGAGAGTGCCATCCACGGTACTCACACCTGTCTTGATATTTTTATGAGTATCCATTTAATTATCTATGAACAGCATAAGCTTTCCAAGTAGTCCATATCCGAGGACGTGGCTATTCGAGTAGTTTCATACCCTGCAGGGGTGTACTTCTTCACACAAGCTCTCGCCACTTATTGCTGTGTGCTCATAAAACCATGCCCCTCGGCAACCTTCAAGCAGAAGCCTAGCAAGGGAGTCGGCCATGACCATCAACCACATAAGACCTCTAGTCCAGGCTATCACCTATTTGAGACTGAACCCGCACGGAAGTCCGACCGAAGTTTCCGCTACGGCGCCAAACGATGTGCGTAGGGTTCCCAAGCCCACCACTCAGGTGACCCTTGGTACACCGTGCCACTGCCTACCGCATCATAACCCACCCCTAGGGTCAACGCTACGCACGGCCTCCATCATGCTATAAACACCAGAAACTACTTGCAACTCCTGGACTAAAGACTAAGCCATTGATAAGTCGAGAGGGTCAATTAAGTATCCCAATGTGTGGTAGTAACTAGCCTTGGATCACAAACATAGAACTCGGTTCCTAAGAACGGTCCCAATGAGACAACCCACTATGTACTCCTACATAGCCTCTCGTCGCTACCTTTACCAACTCGGGTTCATCACAACCTTATCACGCCAGAACATCGTTATTTCACTCCAGTTCATCACCCAGATGAATCAGACCTCACACCACTCTAAGCATAGCAAGCATAGCAGGCAAAGTAAGCTAAGCACATCATGGCACAAGAATCTACCAGGTATGCTAAGTTGCAAGGTTTAGCTATTTACTATGACAATGACAAGTCATGCAAAAGAATAGGTTCATCTACCGTGTATGACAGACAAGTGAACGTTTGTCCTAATGAAATAAACAAGAGCAGGAGCGAGAGAGTGGGATGTTATCGGAATGATCAAAAATTTTGCTTGCCTTGCTAGGTAGCGGAAAGGTTTTCTCCTTTGTTGGAATACTCAAAGGTATCCTTAGAAGCAGGGCCTACCGCAATGCAGAGAAATAACAATCAATACAAGGAAATGCAACTATATGATGCATGATCATGACATGGCAGCATGTATGGATGAACTAATGCAACTATTGTCCAGGTAAAATGAAGGAAGTTTGAAAATAGGTTCAAAATCATTCTCCATTTCATATTCCATATATTAACATATTATCAAATGTCAATGTTCATCTACATAGGTTGCTCTAACATGCATGATAATAGCACTATTGGATTCATTGGATTTTTCTGATAAATTTTCATATATAAATTATTTTCATCTGATTAACAGATTAATTTATATGAATTTTTGAAGTTTTAAACATTTTCTGGAATTATTTTAATTCAGAAAAGTCATTACTGCATCAGCAAGACATCACTATGACGTCAGCTAGTCAACAGAACGTTGACGGGTCAAACCTGACCAGTGGGGCCCACTGGTTAGTGACCTAGTCACTAACAAAGTAAATTCGTTAACTAATTACTAATTAGCTTAGGGTAGGGCCCACTGGTTAGTGGGTCATTAGCTTAATTAAATTAATTAAATAAATAATTAATCAGGATTTAACTAACAGGGCCCGGCCCCACTTGCCAGTTGACCTGGGGTCAAACCCCTGTGGTCAACTCCGACAAGACCCAACGGCGTTGAGCCGCCGGTGGCTCCAGAGACGGCGGAGGGGTCGGGATCCCTCCTCCGGCAACCAAAAGGACGGCGGAGGGCACTAGACGGACCTATGCTCATGCACGCGTCCATCTCAACACCTCTCAGGGGCTGAGATGGCCGGGATCGACGTCGGCGATGAGCTCGGCGGCTGCCAGAGTTCGGGCGAGCATGAGCTCGACGAACCAGGGCGCGACACGGACGGAACTTGGCACCTACAAGCACTACGCGACCCCACGTGTTCGATGGTGGCCTCTAATGGACCAACTAGTCATTGAAGCATCGTCAGCGATGAGCTCGTGTTCGGGAGCCAACACAATCGGGGCCTATAGAGGAGGAAAGGCTGGGGAAGAGAGGGGAATGAGCCGGGAGCTCACTGCGGGTTCGAAGCCATCGAAAGCGGATCGACGACGAATCGACAACGGCGAGGTTCGGGTCCGAGGAGGAAGACGAGCTCGGGGACGACACTTCAGGGCTCCTGGAGATGCGTGGCTCGGTGTAGAGGATGGGTACGACGTAGCGGAGCCTTTGGTGATCTCAGAGGGGCGCGGGGACAGCTGGATCTACGGCGGCGAGCTAGCGGCGCCATCGGCCGTGGTGGAGTAGAGCAGGGAAGAGGGCAGGGGGGCGAATGTGAGAGGGAGAGAGGGATGGGGACAACAACGGCGTCCTCATCCTCTCGCCAGCGCAACAGGGGGACACAGGCACGTAGAGAGTTGCGTGGCAGCTCCGGCGTGCGCGCGCAGCAAGCACACGTTCGTCCTCCTGGCCACCAGGAGGACGACGACGGTACTGGTCCAGCTGGGCCGGCCCAAGTTCTGCCTCCTATCCCTTTCTATTTTACTTCTTCTTTAATCTAAATTCTGATATTGATTTTATTTATTTTCAGGCACAATTGCTAAGTATAAAATATCCCAAATATTTTATAGCACCAAGTTTGAATATTTCAAACTCCAATAAAAAGTTCCAGAATATTTTGAAATCTGAAATATTGATAATTCTTTATTTGGCATTTTCAGCAGCTTTGTTATTTATTTTAAATTTCTATAAATGTTCAGATATTTAAGATGGCCCCTGATATATTGATGTCCATATTTATCAGACATAGAGGACATTTTAGATGACCATTTTGAATTAGTTGGTTTTGCACATGCTTTGAATTGGTTTGATTCAAATGAGGGTTTGGGGTTTCTTTTAATCCCCACTTCATGTTGATGCAAAAATGAAATATGATGCACACACATGTTGTCCTATGACATCTAGCTAGGGATGTGACACTTGCAATAGGAGAAGTGCTTAGTTTTGGGTTCAATCTTGTGGTGTCCTCACCCAGTGACAAAGTAGGGGTAGCAAGGCATGTATTGTATTTTTGCCATGAAGGGTAAAAGGATGGTTTTTTTATCATATTGCTTGAGTTTATCCCTCTACATCATGTCATCTTACCTAATGTGTTACTCCGTTCTTCATGAACTTAATACACTAGATGCAGGCATGAGTCGGTCGATGTGTGGAGTAATAGTAGTACATGCAGAATCGTTTCGGTCTACATGACACGGACATGATGCCTATATGCATAATCATTTCCTCTAATACCTCCATAATTATTCACTTTTCTATCAATTGCTCAACAGTAATTTGTTCACCCACTGTAATACTTGCCCTCATGAGAGAAGCCATCTAGTGAAACCTATGGCCCCTGGGTCTATTTTCCATATTATATTCTTAGATCTAAAACCAAAAATACCAAAAATACTTGTTGCCCTATTTTTAATTTTAGTTTTACTTTCCGTTCAATGCATCCGATTATATCTATCTCTACTATATCTCATCCTTGCAAATAACCGTGAAGGGATTGACATCCCCTTTATAGCGTTGGGTGCAAGAGTTTGATTCTTTGTGTAGGTACATCTATTGGTGGCTCGCTTTTCTCTCGTACTAGATTGATACCTTGGTTCTTAAATACTGAGGGAAGTACTTATCTACTTTGCTGCATCAAACTGTTCCTCTTCATGGGAAACCAACGCATGTTCGAGAAGTAGCAAGAAGGATTTCTGGCGCCGTTGTCGAGGAGATACATAGGAAGTCAAGGATACCAAGTACCCATCACAAACTCATCTCTTGAATTTACATTATTTGCCTTTTGCCTCTCATTTTCCTCTCCCCCACTTCATCAATTTGCCAATTTATTCACCCTGTTTATTGTTTGACTTTTTCTTGCTGGATCTCTTTTGTTTGCTTGTGTTGCCATGCACTTTCTATTTGCTTGCATCTTTGCTTGCTAAAAACCGAGGGAAATACTTATCTACTTTGCTGCATGAAACCGCTCCTCTTTACGGGAAACCAACGCATTCTCGAGAATTAGCAGATACCTCTTCAAATCTAGCAGCACTACCTCCGCTTATGGAGTCCACTTCATTGGACCTGCCCTTTTCAAGATTTTGAAAAAGGGCAGGGCACGCTCAGCAGATTTAGAGATGAACCTACTCAGAGCCGCAACGTAGCCGACAAGACGACACACATCTTTGACACGTATTAGTGCTTCAATCTTCTCAATTTCCTTAATCTTGTCGGGGTTCACCTTGATCCCATGCTGAGACACAAAGAACCTGAGAAGCTTGCCGGACAGAACGCCAAACACACACTTCTCAGGATTGAGATTCAAATTGATCTTGCACAGATTTGCAAACATCTCTTCTTTATCTTGTATGAGCGTTTCTTTGTCCTTGGTTTTGACCATTATGTCATCCATATAAGCTTCCATATTTCTATGTAGCTGAGGCTCAAAACCGATCTGGACTGCTCTTGCAAATGTCGAACCTGCACTTTTCAACCCAAAAGGCATACATATGAAGCAATACGTACCACATGGGGTGATAAATGTGGTCTTCTATTCGTCTTCCTTAGCCATGAAGATCTGAAGATATCCTGAATAAGCATCAAGAAATGACAGCAAATTACAACCGACAGTGGAGTCTACAATCTGGTAAATGAGAGGCAAGGGAAAAGGATCTTTTCGACAGGCTTTATTGATATCTATATAATCAATACACAACCTCCATTTTCCATTCACCTTGCGCAATACAACTGGATTGGCCAACCATGTTGGATGGAGCACTCCTCTGACCAAACTTGCCGCTTCCAACTTCCTGATTTCCTCAGCAATAAATTCTTGCCGCTCCATGGCATGCTTCCTAACATTCTGCTTGATGGGCCGCGCATGAGGACAGGCAGCAACATGGTGCTCAATTACCTCCCTCGGAACACTGGGGATATTAGATGGTTGCCATGCAAGCACATCGACATTCACCCACAGGAAGGCAATGAATGCGCTTTCCTATTTGTCATAAAGGGTGGAACTTATGGTGAAAGTTCCTCCCATACCATCCTCCTTGACGGGAACCTTCTTAATTTCTGGTGGAGATGCCTTGGATTTCTTGCTCTTGCTGGTGGAGCTCTCTGGCAAGTCCTCAATAGGAGCACAACACTCCGAGGAAGTGCACTTACCGGAGTGTGTACCAGAGGTCTTGCCAGTCTTCTTCCCTCGGGAGCTTCAGCGGCAGGAGTAGGTGCCTTGGCGGTAGGTGCTACAACTGCCTCCTAGTAAAGTTGGTCGGCGCAGATAAGCGCACCCTTCTTGTCAGAGTTGATTGTGATGATGCTCACCGGCCTAGGCATCTTCAATACATTGTAAGCATAGTGCGATGCCACCATGAACTTGGCCAGTGCTAGACGACCAAGGATCCCATTATATGGCAATGGAGTCTTGGCGATGTCGAAAACAATCTTCTCTGTCCTGAAGTTCAGGTCACTACCAAATGTTACCGGTAGTGTGATCTTGCCCTTCGGCTGGCTCCTCCCTAGATTGATCCCCTGAAACATGCTCGTTTTCTCGAGATCTTCATCAGGAATTTGCAACCGTTTGATCACATCAGGTGAGATCAAGTTCAAACCGGACCCACTGTGTGTCACCTTGAGGTTGCGAATTGTTGGCGAAACCAACAATGGCAAACACTCGACCGCAGTTGTGCGATCAAGGTGATCCTTGGCATCAAAAATGATAGGCATGTTGGGCTGATGTCTACTACACAACCTTTTTCTTGTAGACTCATGTTGGGCCACCAAGCGCAGAGTTTTGTAGGACAATGGCAATTTTCCCTCAAGTGGATGACCTAAGGTTTATCAATCCACGGGAGGTGTAGGATGTTGTATAAATGCTTGAAAACAAGGCCTGGGGTTCATACTTTCACTAGTGCAATTTCTCTCAACAATATTAGCATAGTTGAATCATATGTAAGTAACTCTCGTGCGACAAAGAGTTCACTCCAAAGTAACAAATAACGGAGAACTAATGAATACATTATTGTAGGGTACGAGACCACCTCAAAGTTATCTTTTCTGATCAATCTTATGAGTTGTCCCTATAAGTGTCACAAACAGCCCTAGAGTTCGAACTAAAATAACACCTTAAGATACACATCAACAAAAACCCTAATGTCACCTAGATACTCCAATGTCACCACAAGTACCGTGGGCTTGATTATTGAAAGTGTGTTATATCGACTAGAGGGAGGTGAATAGGCGATTTTTACAAATTCATCACTTGATGAATTTCAACTTTAAAGAATTTGAAATGTGATGAATAACTAGCAGCAGAATAAGTACTCAAGTGCATGAGGAACATAGTAATAGCATAGTCATCATGATGAAATGAAACATGCACAAATAGTAAGTAGCGTGACCCAGGATAAGAAGTGATGAACAAGGTAACTTGAATAATTTGAGGTGTGGAAACTGTGAAAGTATTCACTCAAATTCTTCAAATAGTAACAATCAATTTCATCAACCCATCCTCCGAGGACTTTGAGTGAAAATCATCAATGAGGAAAAACCCACAACCAAACCACCAAACCCAAAGTGATTGAGCATCACTCAAGAAATTCTTGTGTGGAACTGACGCTTGTTACCTTTGAGGACTGTGCATCCTCCACACGGTTAGGCCTCATGGTCTAGTGATCCTACAGTCAATTGGGGATCACGAAGTGACCTTGGTCTAGAGCATCCAGCAGTAAATTGTGGATCACCGGGTGAGCAGTTTGTGAGGGTTTTGGAAGTCTACCCTGAGGACTTACCACGAGTGTTGGGCGAGGACTATGTGACCTTAGCTCAAGGAGAATACAGTAAGGACTATGTGTCCTCTGGTTTAAATAGCAGGCCGCTCCAAACCAGACGTACGACTGTCATAGCAGTTGGAACTGGGTCATCAAACCATTGTCTTCATCGAGCCATTTGGTTCTACTTCCTCAACTTCTCTATTCCTCATATATCTGTTAATGAAACTGATTGTTACTGGTTGAGGAATTTGACTGAATACTTTCACAAATTCCTCACCTCAAATTATTCAAGTTACCTTGTTCATCACTGCTTATCCTATATCACGCTACTTACTATTTGTGCATGTTTCATTTCATCATGAAGACTATGTTGTTACTATGTTCCTCATGCACTTGAGTACTTATTCCGCTGCTAGTTATTCATCACATTTCAAATTCCTCAAAGTTGAAATTCCTCAAGTGATGAATTTGTAAAAATCGCCTATTCACCCCCCCTCTAGTCTATATAACGCACTTTCAATTGGTATCAGAGCAGGTACTCCCTCGCTCTGTGTGATTTTGGTTTAACCACCTGGAGTTCTAGTTATGTCGACTACAGGTATGATCAAGGTTTCCGTGGGGTGTACTACCTTCGATGGGACGGACTACCGCTACTAGAAGAATAATATGCTTATGCACCTTGAAGCTATTGACAACGTTCTCTGGTACGTTGTGGAAAATGGTGTGCCCTCTGTCACTCTTACTGTTAGTACTACTGATGTGAACAGATTCAAGCACCTCGATTCTCAAGCGAAGAATATCATTTGTGGCCATCTTAGCAAAGGTCAGTATGGCAGAGTGAGTGCTTTGGAGACGGTAAGCTTATCTGGGATAGGTTGTCCAAAGTCAACGAAGGTGTATCCACTCAACGTGACTCTCGTGTTGATGTTCTTTGCAATATCTTCAACCGCTTCAAGAGACTTGAAAATGAAAATGTTTAGCAAACTTTTGGTCGTCTCACTGATATCTCCAATGAGCTTCAAGCACTGGGTGCCACCGATATCACTGACCATGAAGTGGTGAAGAAACTGCTAAGATCTCTCGATTCCTCATTCGATACTCTAGCTTTGATGATTCAAGAACGTGGAGACTACAAAGCACTTGATCCTGCTGACATTCTTGAGAGACTCAATACTCATGAATTTCAACAAGCTAAGAAGAGAGACCTGTACAGGCCAAGCTATGGAAGATTTTGTGCTCTGAAGGCAAAAGCAATTTCCTCATCTAAAGAAGAAGATTCTGACAACAGCCTTGGTGATCCTAAAGAACTAGTCAGGAACTAGCAATGCTTGTGAGGACATTCCAGAAGTTCTCAAGTATAGGTGGATTTGGAAAGTCATCAAAAAGAGGCTTGAGGAAATCATATTCCTCAGAAGACTGTAAGAAAAGAATTTGTCATCATTGCAAGAAGCCTAGTCACTTTATCTCTGTATGTCCTCTCTGGGAAAAAGATTCAAAGAAGAAGAAGAAATAAAAGGATGATAGTTCTGATGACTTGAAGAAAAAGAAGAAATCTTCAAAGTCCTCATCTGCAAAGTCCTCATCTTAAAAATCCTCAAAGCACAAGAAGAATGGTTCCAGAAAGGCACGAGCATTCATCAACAAGGAAATGGATTCTAAGGAAGAATCTGAAGAATATGAAGAAGAGGAAGAATCTGAGGAGGAACCAGAATCTGGTGTCGCTAGCCTTGCTCTTGCTACTACTTCCATAAGCAAGTCCATCTTCAATGATGAAGAATATGACTACTCCGACGACTCTAACATCGGCAATGATGATTATGCTCCCACCTATTGCTTCATGGCAAAAGGCTCAAAGGTACACAAACATCATTCCTCATCTAAATCAAGTGAATGTGAATCTGATGCATATGTGAGACCTAGCTATGCTAAACTTGTTAAAATTGCCACTAAGCAACAAAGTGCACTTGAAAAGCTTTAGAAAATGCTAGACAAAAGCGATGATCTGTTGAACTATGAAGTGGATTGGACTCAAAGTCTGTCTAACGATCTCAAAAGACTTCAGACAAAGTATGATAACCTTCAGAGTCATCATAACGACCTCTTAGCCGATCATGAGAAGATTTATTATGAATTTCTTCAAAAAAGCAAGATCTTGAGAAACTAAGGGTGTCACATGAGGATCTCCAAAGGGAAAACGATTCCATACTGGCTCAACAGATCAGTACCGCTCAGGAAGAATTTGTTCCACCTTGTTTGAAATGCATCTAATGTGAAACTGCTAATTCTTGACCTGAATGTTCAAATACTTATATTGCTGCAAATTCTTCAATTATTCCCGTGGTCTGAAATTCCTCATCTGAGGATACCAGAAGTATCACTGATGACAATGCAGGGATCGAGGAATTGTATGTGACAGGCATGTACAAAAGTCTCAAAGGGCATCAAACCCTTTGCAATGTCCTCAAAAAGCAGATTCTGAATAGAAAACCTAGGAAAGAGGGTATTGCCTTTGTGAGGAAACTCAACGCTGATGGATCCTACTAGACACCTAAGTAGTACCCCAAAACCTCATGGGTTGCTACGAAAGGACCTCCTGTAGATCGTCGACTTTATCTGGCTTTACGTGTGAAACTTCATATTCCTCTGTTGAGTCACTTGACTCCAACTACAAATTCTTCAAAAATCAGAAAGGTGAAGTATTTGCTAGATTTGTTGGAACTAACTGCGGGAATGGTTCTCCTATGAAGAAAATTTGGGTTCCCAAGTGCTACCTACAAAATCTTCAAGTGAATGTCCTCACGACATCACTCATGAAGAATAGGAACCCCAGATCAAATTCCTTATATAAACCAAAGTCCTCACTTCGACCAAATTCCTCAAATGGTCAAAAATATCATTCTCGCGCTAATGCTTCTGTTTCGCAGGAAAAATCTAAGAGTTATGAATATGTGCATTATTCTTCAAACCATTATGTTCATAAGTCCTTGAAGAATTTCTCTTCTTATTCATTTGAGTACTCTAATCCTCGCCCTGTGAAACGAAGCGCACTTGCTTCAATGCCTCCTTTCTCACATGGTGCTTGCAGAATCATGAACTCTTTGCCACCCCTCCAGATGTGGGTGGTGAAGAAATTGAACTAATTGCTTATGCAGGGTCAGGTCTCCAGATGAAACTGAACATCTAATGAACTTGCTGGAGACCCGAGGAAATGCGCAAGCTAACCATGATGAAATGAATTCCTCATTTCTCACGGCCTCACACTACTTGCTTATTATCTTGTGTGATGAAATCCTATTTGATGAAATTGATGTCATATTCTTCACTCTGAAGCATATGAGTTCGTAAGTTGTACTAATTCATCTACATGATGATACTCCAAAAGCTACTGAGTGGGTCCTTGATAGTGGATGCACAAACCACATAAATGGTGACAAGAATCTACTGATGAATTTGCCACTCACTCCATCTCCTCTGAAGCATATCACCTACGCAGACAAAGGAAAAAGCAAGGTATTGGGACTTGGTAAGGTTGCTATCTCAAAGGACCGAACCATGGATAAGGTGATGCTTGTTGAATCCCTTGGGTTCAACCTTATGTCTGTCTCAATGCCTTGTGATCTTGATATGATCGTCATATTTGGAAAATATCGGTGTGTTGTCATCATGGAATCTGACCATTCCAAAGTCTTCGAAGGCTTTAGGAGAGGAGACTTGTATATTGTTGATGTCTCTACAGGTCCTCAACCTGCAACATGCTTACTTGCAAAGTCTTCAGAAGGCTGGTTGTGGCATCGGCGACTTGGACATGCGGGTATGAGGAACTTGCACACGCTCGTGAAGAAAAAGCATGTCATTAGCATCGAGGGTGTGAAATTCCTCAAGGACCATCTCTCCGGTGCATGTGAATCTGGGAAGATGAGCAGATCCAAGCATTCCTCAAAGACAATCATGACCACGACTCGACCCTTTGAATTGCTTCACATGAATCTCTTTGGCCCCACTCATTACTCCATACTAACAAATGCTTCAAGTTTGTATGGCTTTGTCATTGTTGATGATTACTCTCATTACACTTGGGTGCATATTATTCTGTACAAAAATAAAGTGCAGGATGTCTTCAGACGATTTGCTTCAAGGGCCTCCACCAACTTCGGTGTTAAGATCAAGCATATTAGGAGTGATAATGTGACTGAATTCAACACTAATCTTGATGAATATCTTGATGAACTTGGTATTACTCATGAGTTTTCTACCCCTTATACTCCTCAACCGAATGGCATCATGGAGCGCAAGTATAGGACTCTAGTTGAGATGGCTCGCACCATGCTTGATGAATACAAGACTCCTCGTTGCTTCTGGCCTGACGCAATTGATACTGCATGCCACATCATCAACAGGGTATATCTTCACAAATTCTTCAAGAAGACTTCATATGAACTTATGACTGACAAGAAACCCAATGTAAGTTATCTCAAAGTCTTCGGTGCAAAATGTAGGTTCAGAGGTCCTCACCACAGTTCTAAGTTTGCACCGAAAGCACATGAAGGTTTTATGCTTGGTTATGAAAAGGACTTGCACACCTACAAAGTCTTAAACACCTACCATCACAAGGTTGTATAGTAGATGTGCGGTTCGATGAAAGTAATGGCTCACAAAGAGAGCAACTGCCTTCTGTGTTAGATGAACAGTCTCCTGAGGAATCCATCAAGCTAAAGGCAACTAAAGATATCATACCCACCGAGGAAGTCATTCCAACGAATGAAGACTTTCATGTTGATACACCTGAAGAAAATGATGCTGAAGGAAGTCCTCAGCCACGTCAACCTGCTCATCCTAGAGTTGCGAATGAAGTACAGATTGACAAAATCATCAATGACATCAATGCACCAGGTCCCCTCACTCGCTCAAAAGCTTCACATTTAACTAACTTTTGTGGGCACTTTGCCTTTGTCTCTATCATAGATCCCACCAAAGTTGATGAAGCATTGAAGTAGCCTGAGTAGAATCAAGCTATGTAAGAGGAATTGCATCAGTTCAAGCTCACCAACCTGTGGGAACTTCTCAAGCAGCCAAATCCTCGCAAACATAACACCATAGGTACCAAGTGGATCTACCACAACAAGCAAGATGAAAATGTCCTTGTGGTGAGTAATAAGGCTCGTCTTGTAGCTCAAGGCTACACACAGGTTGAAGGAATTGACTTTGATGAAACGTTTGCACCTGTTGCTAGACTTGAAGCTATTCGCATATTGCTTGCTTATGCTAACCATCATAATATAATATTATATCAAATGGAAGTGAAAAGTGCATTCCTTAATTATAAGCTTGAGGAAGAAGTATATGTTGCTCAATCCCTAGGTTTTCAAGATCCTAAGCATCCTGACAAAGTCTTCAGACACAACAAGGCCCTCTATGGCCTCAAGCAGGCTCCTCGGGCGTGGTACGACACTCTGAAAGAATTCCTCATGAAAAAAGGCTTTAAACCTGGTTCACTCGACCCCACTCTTTTCACAAAATCCTATGATAGTGAACTATTCATATGTGAAATATACGTAGATGATATTATCTTTGGCTGTACTGAGAAACGTTACAGTGATGAATTTGCCTATATGATGTGTGAAGAATATCAAATCTCTATGATGGGAGAGTTGAAATTATTCTTAGGTCTTCAAATTCGTCAACAAGACAATGGCATCTTCATCTCCCAGGAGAAGTACCTCAAGGATGTTCTGAGGAAATTCGACATGCAAGATTGCAAAGGCATCAAAACTCCAATGCCTTCAAAAGGCCACCTCTGCACCGATGAAAATGGTAAAGATTTCGATCAGAAGGTATACTGCTCCATGATTGGCTCATTATTGTATCTATGTGAATCTAGGCCTGATATTATGATGAGTGTTTGCATGTGTGCCCGATTCCAAGCAACACCGAAGGAATCACACCATAAGTCTGTTGGTCCTCGAAGAAGCAGAACCGCGTCTCACTCTCTACTGCTGAAGTTGAGTACATTGCTGCTGGTTCATGTTGTGCTCAGTTACTATGGATGAAGCAAACCCTTAAGGACTACGAAATCAAGTTGAAGAATGTGCCTCTCTACTGCGACAACGAGAGTGCCATCAAGATTGCATACAACCCAGTTTAGCACTCCAAGACCAAGCACATCTAGATTCGTCATCACTTTCTTCGAGATCATGTACTCAAGGGCGACATCTCCATCGACCACATCCCCACTGAAGAACAACTGGCCGATATCTTCACCAAGCCCTTGGATGAAAAGAGATTTTGCAAGTTGCGGTGTGAGCTAAATATCTTAGAATCTTCGATTGTTCTTTGAAAAAGGACACACATAACACTTATGCAAAATTGATCACTTAGATGTGCAACACATGAAGTAACTTTTTTTCTTCAATCAATGAAGAATAACCCTCTAAGTGTGAAGAAATTAATGAAGTATTTGATTCTCAGAACCCTACGACAATTGTACGGGGTGTCTGAAATCATCATTATTATACGGTGGGTCACGTCACCAACCAAAGTTGAAATTCTTCAAAATTGAGTTTTCCGTCATTTTTGCAAATTCTTCAAATTATCAAATTCCTCAAATTTGCAAATTCCTCAAGTTTTCAAATTCCTCAACTTTACAAATTCTTCAAACTTTGAAACTCATGTTCTTCATTAACTATATATATATATATATTTGAGTTTTCAATGTCCTCAACAGCATTCACTTATTGCTAATTCTTCAAGTTGATTTTCATCTAAGTGAATGTGATCGGACCCTTTCCCCCTTTCTGATAAACTCAACCCAGTCTGTTCAGAAATTCTTCATATGCATTCTACTTTGAAAATCGGTCAAAGTCTTCATTGTGTTCTTGACAGCTGAAGAATTTGTGAACGGAAGATTTGAAATTTTCACTATCAAAATATTCAGTGGTTCCCGCTCAAATGGTTCCGACTTCCGCGCCTGGATAACCCACGATCCCCCACTATCGCCACCTCTAAGTATGTGGGTGACACCTGTCGCGTGGAGAGCAAGGGTCAGGGGCAATCTTGTCCAAAATCTTTGAGCAGATTGGTTTTCACTCCCTCTATAAATACCCCCTGCCCTTCAACTGTGCTCGGTTACTACTCATCTCATCCCTCTCCCGAGCTCCAACCTAGCGCCGCTACTAAAGTCATCGTTTCCGGTCAGGAAGAACTTCACTGCCTCGACCTCGTCGTCGCTATACTCGCATCGGTCGTGGAAGTCCTCATCCCTCCGCAGCTGTAGTTGTCTCCCTCTGCCAAGCTAGGGCATGGGAGATCTGAATGGACGAACTTCCCAATCTCATCTCTTGTTCATCGTGTTCTTCACTAGGGTCAATAAAATTTATTTTTACTGTCCTTGTTTGATCCTCAAATGCTCTTCATATTCCTCAAAAGGTGATTATTCTTCATGAACCTTATTCTAAAAGCACCTTACATCTTCACATACTTGATGTTTTTCCCTAAGTAATGATTTTCTTCAAGATTCCTCAATTGTGCGAATCCCCAAAATTTGCACAACTCTCGAACCTGAGACAAAGAACATTTAGTGAAATTCCTCAAGACACCCATGGTCAAATTCCTCTCACCTATTTTATTTAGAAAAATTTATGAGAACGCATATGACCTCTTCAAATTCCCCGCACCTATACTCTGTAAACAGGTACAACATGTCCGCTGATGAATCACTAGGTTCTCATCAACTTAACTCATTTGCAGCGCTCCTTGAGAAAAAATTGTGTACTTCTTCAGAGTCCTGAACAGTTCATATTCCTCAAGTGAAGAAAATGAATGATAGAAAGAAACCTCAAAAAGGTGGAAAGAAGCCAGATGTGCACACTGCCTTTGAGATCCCGGATGACATGTATGAGGAATACTACACACCCGATGAAGAAACTCATGGCAAAGAAACGACCAAGCATGGAAAAATTCGTCTACAGAAAATTGAGAGGAGATGGGCAAGGGAATCAAAGGAGTATCATTATGTAACTCCAAAATACATGATGAAATTTGTAGTAAAACCTCCTTGCAGCAGGCCTCCCCTTGCTCCAAACCAAATTTCTGATCCCACTAGCCTCAAGACTTGTGAGGACTTTCCTCACAAGTTGGAGAAGCAGCAAACCAAGCTGGCGAGGAAAGCCAAAGAGGAAGTGAAGAAATTCAATGAAGATTCTGCTGCTGCTGCCTCTGCCGGAGCCTCTGCAAGTGCTCCGAAGAAAATCATGATGAAGAAATCTGCATTGAAGACAAGTTCTTCAACCTCAAAACCTTCACAACAGATCCCTCAAGCTCAAAGGCCTCGGCCTACAAAGTCTTTAGCTGCTAGAATGGTTGTTGCTCGGTCTTCTGCGATAGCTGCAAAGTCCACAACTCCAGTGCTTCTGGCAACATGTAAGAGGACTGAGGGATTCTCAAGAGTTCCAAAGATCTCAGCAAGCCCATCTACTACAGCAAAGTCTTCAACTAGCCCTTCCACATTGAAGCTGAAGAAAACTGCTGAACGAGGTCAAAGACCAAGTCCTCACTCTAGCAAGGCTGTGGTGACCATACCCTCAGGTTCTGAGGATGATGATGATGAAGCTGATGATGAGGAATTGGAAGAAATCATCAAGTATAGTCAGCAAAAGGCTGCAATAGCAAAGGGCAGCTCTGTTCCTCTCATGCTAGATCCCAAGATGATCCTCAACTTCATCGATATATGGCATGAAGACCCAAGCACCCCACTTTCTTCACTAAATGTGCCTCATGAAGTGGATCATTTCCCCACCCACTTCATTTCCCCCGACAACACTGGCGCTCCTTCCTCACCAACACGACGAAATTCTTCAAAGGGGCGTTAGTCCTCCCATTTTTCTTCCCTTTTGGTCTTCAATGACAAAGGGGGAGAAATATTGAGTTAGTCTTCAAGCGGGTCTCTCTATATGGGCTATTTTTGTTTAAGTTACACCTCTCGCTCTTCTGAAACTTTTGTTGGTTGAGTTATAAACTTAAGTCCGATGATGGTCTGACACTTTTGAACTATTTCCTCGCATGTTTATTTCCTCAAGTACCTTAATGCATACATGTTGAATTTCGTCAGACACCATTTTCCTCACGCATTTCAAATTCTTCCTATCATATGTTCAAATGTGTGTATGAATTACAAGATATAGGGGGAGTTCTCCATGTTTTAACCTGCCATGTGCATTTTCAGTCCAAAGCAAATTCCTCAAATATGCACATCTTCAGGGGGAGTTCTTCTATATCTTGCAATCAAATTCCTCAAAATCTGTACTTTCACTTCATATGTTCATCCCCGTTGAAAACTTAACCTATTTGTCATCAATCACCAAAAAGGGGGAGATTGTTAGTGCATCTAGTGCCCCTTAGTGATTTTGGTGTATTGAAGACTTATAGGTTAAGGTACTAATGTGTTTGTGAGTGTACACAGGCTCTATAAGTCGATGAGGAGTTTGATATATCCGGAGATTATCGACCCCTAAAAATGTATGTCTTTAAGTGAAGACTTTGGTGAAGACTTTGTGAAGACTTTGAAAATGAAGAAGTTGGTGTGACCTTGAAGATACGAACGAGGAATATGAAGCGTGAAAACTTTTGTTTTCGTAGTTTCATTTCCTTTATTTGAGTCATAGGAAACACCGTACTGTTAAAGGCGGCCAAGGTAATACTAAGCAAAATTTCCAACTGATGCTCAACTCCAAAATCCTCAACCTATACAATCCTTCGAGTGAATCCTTTGGAAATCTCTTACGGTTCAGACAAGTTCTTCAGTGACAGAGACGAAGTTCTTATGGTCTCTGAGCAAATTGACCTGACTAAGGAGTTAGGATTTCGCCAGTGCGAATTGCCTCCAAGTGAGGAACATGATAAGCCTGAGGACTTTCATAGTTCAAAATTCCGACCATTGTTGTGCTTAGCACCAGCTGTCCCCAATCATTCTTATCCACATAACGGTCATATCATTGGGGGCATTTATGTCTTATCATGTTAGGTTGCACCCTGGCTATAAATAGCCACCCCCACAACCACTAGTTTGTTGGCTGCTCCAAGAGAGAACTGACACTTGTCATTTGAGAGCAACCCATCCTCCGAGGACTTTGATTGAAGATAATTAGTGAGGAAAAAAACACAACCAAACCAACAAACCCAAAGTGATTTAGCATCACTGAAGAAATTCCTATGTGGAACTAACACTTGTTACCTTCGTGGACTGTGCATCCTCCAGATGGTTAGGCGTCATGGTCTAGTGCTCCTGCAGTCAATTGGGGATCACGAAGTGACCTTGGTCTAGAGCATCTAGCAGTAAATTATGGATCGCTGGGTGACCAGTTTGTGAGGGTTTTGGAAGTCTACCCTGAAGACTTACCAGGAGTGTTGGGCGAGGACTGTGTGACCTTAGCTCAAGGAGAATACGGTAAGGACTGTGTGTCCTAGGACTATGTGTCCTCTGGTTTAAATACCAGGCCGCTGCAAACCAGACGTACGACTGTCATAGCAGTTGGAACTGGGTCATCAAACCATTATCTTCATTGAGCCATCTTGTTCTATTTCCTCAACCTCTCTATTCCTCATATATTTGTTAATGAAATTGATAGTTACTGGTTGAAGAATTTGATTGAAGACTTTCGCAAATTCCTCACCTCAAATTCTTCAAGTTACCTTGTTCATCACTACTTATCCTTTATCATGCTACTTACTATTTGTGGATGTTTCATTTCATCATGAAGACTATGTTGTTACTATGTTCCTCATGCACTTGAGTACTTATTCCGCTGCTAGTTATTCATCACATTTCAAATTCCTCAAAGTTGAAATTGCTCAAGTGATGAATTTATAAAAATCGCCTATTCACCCCCCTCTAGTCGATATAACGCACTTTCAATATCCACATCCTCATCAATTTATTCAACTCCAGCCTCTTCAGAAGTGAACTGAGGATGGGGCGATGATACTTGAGGAGTTGAAGCATTTTCTTCAACTTCAATTTCTTCATCAATCTGCTCTGTCGAAGCAGCAGAATGATCTTCATCTTCTTCATCTAGGATGACATAGTCAACCCCAAAAGGAATAATGTCATATGCAGGTGCAGAGGAGATTGGAGTAGCATCAATGGTTCCAGTTGAAGAACTTGTCTTCACAGTCTTCAATTTCTTCATAGCTAAGGACTCTGACGCTGATGCTTTTCTGTTTAGAGTATTTTCCTCAGTAGCCTTAGCTTGTTCAGGCACAACTAATGTAGTCGTCCTGGTGGGTTCAGTTTCTTCAGGCGCAACAAAAGCTTCAGCTGGCCTGACAGTATCTTCAGGCACAACAGTGGAGGTTGTCCTGGCATGTTCATCAGCGGTCTGACTTTCTTCAGCAGCACTGGCTATTTCCACAGTTGCAGAAGCATTTTCATCAGTAGGCTGAGTTTCTTCAGCCGCAAGAGCATTTTCATCAGCAGACTGAGCAGTTTCATCAGCCTGAGGAATTTGAGGTTGCGATCGAGCTGCAACCCTTGTGTTGTGGTCCTTCATAGCAGCTTGAGCAGCCCCGACGAATCTCACTTTAGTACCTTTCCATTCAGCATCATACCTTTCTTGATCCTCAGAGAGGGAGCGAATTTTAGTCTGAACTGTGAGGAGTTAATTTGGGGTCAAGTTCATCACATTGTCTCTCAGAAACTTTTCTTTCCGAGCCCTGTTCCTCTTAGCTCTCTAAGCTTGTTCTCTTTTGCATTTTTCTTCAGAAATGAAGTGGGTGAGGACATGGTCCACACCAAGAGGCAGGTTCAGTGAAGAAAGTGGGGTGTTTGGATCCTCATGCCATATATCAATGAAATTGAGGATCATCTTGGGGTCCAGCATGAGAGGAAGAGAGCTATCTTTGGCTTTTGCAGCCTTTTGCTGGCTCTCTCTAATGATTTGTTCAAGTTCTTCATCATCATCCTTAGATCCTGAGGATGTGGTTACCATAGCTTTGCTTGTATGAGGACTTGGTTTTTGACCTTGTCCAGCAGTTCTCTTCAGTTTCAACAATGTCGGACTTGTTGAAGACTTTGTTGTAGTAGAGGGGCTTCCTGAGATGTTTGGAACTTTTGAGAATCCCCATGTCCTCTTGCATGATGCCATATGTACAGGGGTTGAAGACTTTATAGCCGCAGCAGAGGATTGAGCAACAATAGAGCCAGCTGCTGAGACCTTTGTAGACTAAGCTCTTTGAACTTGAGGAATCTGTTGTGATGATTTTGAAGTTGAAGAAGTTGGTTTTACAGCAGATTTCTTCATCATCGATTTCTTTGGAGCACTAGATGAGGCTCCGGCAGTGGCAGCAACATCAGATTCTTCATTGAATTTCCTCACTGCAGCTTCTGTAGCTCTCTGCAGTTTGAGTTGACGCTTTTTCCATTCATCTGAAAAGTCTTCACCCCGAGCAATGCTTGAGGGATCAAACTCTTGATCATCAGTTGGAGGAGGCCTATTGCATGGGGGTTTGACTACGAATTTCTTCATGTATTTGGGAGTAACATAGTGATACTCCTTCCATCCCCTCACCCATCTCCGTTCAATCCTCTGAATTCTGATTTTCCTCTGTTCTTTTGTCTCTTTGGCATGAATGGCTTCAACAGGTCTACAGTAGCCAGCATACAAATGTTCAGGTATCTCAAATGTTGTATTCTGGTCTTCTTTCCAACTTTCCGAGGTCTCTTTCCATCAGCCATTTTCTTCAGCTGAGGAATTTGAACTCTTGAGGACTCTGAAGAAGTACATAGTTTTTGCTCAAGAAACGCTGCAAATGAGTTTAGGTTATGAGAACCTAGTGATTCATCTGCGGACATGTTGTACCGGTGAACAAAGTATAGATGCGAGGAATTTGAAGAGGTCATATGCGTTCTCAAAAGTTTTTCAATAAATTCAAGAGTGAGGAATTGGACCATGGGTTCCTTGAGGAATTTCACCAAGTGTTCTTTGTCTTAGGTTCTAGAGTTGTGCAAATTTTGAGGATTCACACAATTGAGGAATCTTGAAGAAAATCTGAACATAGGGAAAATCATCAAGTGTATGAAGATGTACGGTGGTTTAGAATGAGATTCAAGAAGAATAAACACCTTTTGAGGAATATGAAGAACACTTGAAGATCAAACAAGGGCAGTAAAAATAAATTTTATTTACCCTGGTGAAGAACAAGACGAACTATGAGATGAGATTGGGAAGTTCTTCAGTCCAGATCTCCCACGCCCTAGCATAGCATAGGGAGATAGGTACAACGGCGGCGGGATGAAGACTTCCATGGTCGATGCGAGTACGGCGCCGGCGAGGTCGAGGCAGTAAAGCTCTTCCACACCGACGTTAATGACTTTAGCAGCGGTGCTAGGTCAGAGCTCGGGAGAGAGTAGAGATGAGGAGTAACCGAGCACTATGGAAGGGGAGGGGGTATTTATAGTGGAAGTGAAAACTAATCCGCCCGAAGATTTTGGACAGGATTGCCCCTGACCCTTGCTCTCCATGCGACAGGTATCACCCACGTATTGAGAAGTGGCGATAGTGGGGGGTCGTGGGTTATCCAGTCGTGGGAATCGGAACCGTTTGAGCGGGAACCGCTGAAAATTTTCATAGTGAAAATTTCAAAGTTTCCATTCGCAAATTCTTCGGCCGTCAAGGACACGGTGAAGACTTTGAACGAGTTTCAAGGTAGAACGCACATGAAGGATTTGTGAACAGACTGGGTTGAGTTTAACATAGAGGGGAAAGGGTCTGATCACATTCACTTAGATGAAAATCAACTTGAAGAATTGGCAATAAGTGAATGATGTTGAGGACATTGAAATCTCAAATATATAAGTATATAATCAATGAAGAACATGAGTTTCATAGTTTGAAGAATTTGAAAAGTTGATGAATTTGAAAACTTGAGGAATTTGAAAGTTTGAAGAATTTGCAAAAGGACGAAAAGACTCAACTTTGAAGAATTTCAACTATGGTTGGTTGCGTGACCCACCGTATAAGAATGATGATTTCAGACACTGCGTACAATTGTCATAGGGTTCTGAGAATCAAATTCTTCATTAATTTCTTCACACTCAGGGAGTTATTCTTCATTGATTGAAGAAAAACCTTACTTCATGTGTTGCACATCTAAGTCATCAATTTTGCATAAGTGTTAGGATGTGTGCCCTTTTCCAAAGAACACTCAAAGATTCTAAGATATTTATCTCACACCGCAACTTGCAAAATCTCTTTTCATCCAAGGGTTCTGTGAAGATATCAGCTAGTTGTTCTTTAGTGGGAATGTGGTCGATGGAGATGTTGCCCTTGAGTACATGATCTCGAAGAAAGTGATGATGAATCTGGATGTGCTTGGTCTTGGAGTGCTGAACTAGGTTGTAAGCAATCTTGATGGCACTTTCGTTGTCGCAGTAGAGAGCCATGTTCTTCAACTTGCTGCCGTAGTCCTTGAGGGTTTGCTTCATCCATAGTAACTGAGCACAACATGAGCCAGTAGCAATGTACTCAGCTTCAACAGTAGAGAGCGAAATGCAGTTCTGCTTCTTCGAGGACCAACAGACTAAGGATCGTTTGAGGAAATGACATGTGCCTGAGGTTGACTTGCGATCCACATGATCTCCAGCATAGTCAGCATCAGAGTATCCGACGAGGTGAAGATTTGAGCCCTTGGGATACCATAATCCAAGCATTGGTGTGTGATCTAAGTATCGAAGAATATGTTTCACAGCCTTATGGTGTGATTCCTTCGGTGTTGCTTGGAATCGGGCACACATGCAAACACTCAGCATTATATCAGGCCTAGATGTACATAGATACAATAATGAGCCAATCATGGAGCGATATACCTTTTGATCAAAATCTTTACCATTTTCGTCAGTGCAGAGATGGCCTTTTGAAGGCATTGTAGTTTTGACGCCTTTGCAATCTTGCATGTCAAATTTCCTCAGAACATCCTTGAGGTATTTCTCTTGTGAGATGAAGATGTCGTTGTCTTGCTGGCGAATTTGAATACCTAAGAAGAATTTCAACTCTCCCATCATAGACATTTGATATTCTTCACTCATCATATAGGCAAATTCATCACTATAACGTTTGTCAGTACAGCCAAAGATAATATCGTCTACATATATTTGGCATATGAACAGTTCATTGTCATAGGATTTTGTGAAAAGAGTTGGGTCGAGTGAACCAGGTTTGAAGCCTTTCTTCATGAGGAATTCCTTCAGAGTGTCGTACCACGCCCGAGGGGCCTGCTTGAGGCCATAGAGGGCCTTGTTGAGTCTGAAGACTTTGTCTGGATGCTTAGGGTCTTCAAAACCTAGGGGCTGAGCAACATATACTGCTTCCTCAAGCTTACCATTGAGGAATGCACTTTTCATATCCATTTGATATAAGATGATATCATGATGGTTAGCATAAGCAAGCAATATGCGAATATCTTCAAGTCTAGCAACAGGTGCAAAAGTTTTATCAAAGTCAATTCCCACAACCTGTGTGTAGCCTTGAGCTACAAGACGAGCCTCATTCCTTACCACAAGGCCATTTTTATCTTGCTTGTTGCGGTAGATCCACTCGGTACCTATGATGTTATGCTTGCGAGGATCTGGCCGCTTGACAAGTTCCCACACATTGTTGAGCTTGCATAGCTTGAATCCACTCAGGCTCCTTGAATGCTTCATCAACTTTGGTGGGCTCTATGATATAGACAAAGGCAAAGTGACCACAAAAGTTAGTCAAATGTGAAGCTTTTGAGCAAGTAAGGGGGCCTGGTGCATTGAAGTCATCGATGATTTTGCCAATCTGCACTTCATTTGCAAATCTAGGTGAGCAGGTTGATGTGGCTAAGGATTTTCATCAACACCATTTTCTTCAGGTGTATCAGCATGAATGTCTTCTTTCGTTGGAATGACTTCCTCAGTGGGTATGATGTCTTCAGTAGCCCTCAGCTTAATGGATTCCTCAGGAGACTGTTCATCTAGCATAGAAGGTAGGTGCTCTCTTTGCGAGCCTTCGGTTTCATCGAACCGCACATCTATAGTTTCAACAACCTTGTGGTGGTAGGTGTTGAAGACTCTGTAGGTGTGCGAGTCCTTTTCGTAACCATGCATAAAACCTTCATGTGCTTTCGGTGCAAATTTAGAACTGTGGTGAGGATCTCTAATCCAGCATTTTGCACCGAAGACTTTGAGATAACTTACATTGGGTTTCTTGCCAGTCATAATTTCATACGAAGTCTTCTTGAAGAACTTGTGAAGATATACCCTTTTGATGATGTGGCATGCAGTATCAATTGCCTCAGGCCAGAAGCGACGAGGAGTCTTGTATTCATCAAGCATGGTGCGAGCCATCTCAACAAGAGTCATGTTCTTGCGCTCCACGACGCCATTCTGCTGAGGAGAATAAGGGGCAGATAAATCATGAGTAATACCAAGTTTATCAAGATATTCATCAAGATTAGTGTTCTTGAACTCAGTCCCATTATCACTCCTGATATGTTTGATCTTGACACCGAAGTTGGTGGAGGCCCTTGAAGCAAATCGTCTAAAGACATCCTGCACTTCAGTCTTGTACAAAATAATATGCACCCAAGTGTAACGAGAGTAATCATCAACAATGACAAAGCCATACAAACTTGAATAATTTGTTAGTGTGGAGTAATGAGTGGGGCCAAAGATATCCATGTGAAGCAATTCAAAGGGTCGAGTCATGGTCATGATTGTCTTCGAGGGATGCTTGGATCTGGTCATCTTTCCAGACTCACAAGCACCACAAAGGTGGTCCTTGAGGAATTTGACACCTTTTATGCCAATGACATGCTTTTTCTTCATGAGCGTGTGCATGTTCCTCATACCAGCATGTCCAAGTCGTCGATGCCATAGCCAGCCTTCTGAGGACTTTGCAAGTAGGCATGTGGCAGGCTACGAACCTGTAGAGAAATCAACAATATACAAGTCTCCTCTCCTAAAGCCTTCGAAGACTTTGGAGTTGTCAGATTCCATGATGACAACACAACGATATTTTCCAAATACGACAATCATATCAAGATCACAAAGCATTGAGACATACATAGGTTGAACCCAAGGGATTTGACAAGCATCACCTTATCCATGGTTCGGTCCTTTGAGATTGCAACCTTACCTAGACCCAATACCTTGCTTTTCTACTTTGTCTGCGTAGGTGATGTGCTTCGGATGAGATGGAGCAAGTGACAAATTCATTAGTAGATTCTTGTCACCAGTCATGTGGTTTTTGCATCCACTGTCGAGGACCCACTTAGTAGCTTTTGGAGTATCATCCTGCAGATGAATAGTACAACTTAAAAACTCATATGCTTCAGAGTGAAGAATATCCCATCAATTTCATTAGACAGGATTTCATCACACAAGATAGTAAGCAAGTAGTGTGAGGACATGAGAAATGAAATTTTCATTTCTACAAGGTTAGCTTGCGTCCTTTCAAGCATTTCCTTAGGTCTCCAGCATAAGAAGATGTTCAAGTTCATCTGGAGACCCGACCCTGCATAAGAAGTTTGTTCAAGTGTCTAGTAGGATCCATCAGCGTTCAGTTTCCTCACAAAGGCAATACCCTCTTTCCTAGGGTTCCTGTTCAGCATCTGCTTTTTGAGGACATCGCAATGGGTTTTATATCCTTTGAGACTTTTGTACATGCCTGTCACATACAATTCCTTCAACCTTGCATTTTTCGTCAGTGATACTTGTGGTATCCTCAGATGAGGAATTTGAGACCACCGGAATAGTTGAAGAATTTGCAGTAATAGAAGCATTTGAACATTCATGTGAAGAATTAGCAGTTTCATGTTCGATGCATTTCAAACAAGGTGGAACAAATTCTTCCTAAGCGGTACTGATCTGTTGAGCCAGTAAGGAATCGTTTCCCTTTGGAGATCCTCATGTGACACCCTCACTTTCTCAAGATCTTGCTTTCTTTGAATAGATTCATAAGAAAGCTTCTCATGATCGGCTAAGAGGTCGTTATGATGACTCTAAAGGTTATCATACTTTGTCTGAACACTTTTGAGATCGTGAGACAGAGTTTGAGTCCGATCCACTTCATCTTTCAACAGATCATCGCTTTTGTCTAGCATTTTCTGAAGCTTTTCACGTGCACTTTTTTGCTTAGTGGCAAGTTTAACAAGTTTAGCATAGCTAGGTTTCACAAATTCATCAGATTTACCTTCACTTGATTCAGAAGAGGAATGATGTTTGTGTACCTTTGAGCCTTTTGCCATGAAGCAATAGGTGGGAGCATACTCATCATTGCTGACCTCAGAGTCATTGGAGTAGTCATATTCTTTATCGTTGAAGATGGACTTGCTGACGATAGCAGTAGCGAGAGCAAGGCTAGCGACACCAGATTTAGATTCCACCTCAGATTCTTCCTCTTCTTCATATTCTTCAAATTCTTCCTCAGAATCCATTTCTTTGCCAATGAATGCTCGAGCCTTTCTGGAACCATTCTTCTTGTGCTTTGAGGACTTTGAAGATGAGGACTTTGCAGATGAGGACAATGAAGATTTCTTCTTTTTCTTCGAGTCATCAGAACTATCATCCTTGTATTTCTTCCTTTTCTTTGAATCTTTTTCCGAGAGAGGATAGTCAGAGATAAAGTGACTCGGCTTCTTGCAATGATGACAGGTTCTTTTCTTATAGTCTTTTGAGGAATCTGATTTCCTCAAGCCACTTTTTGATGACTTTCCAAATCCACCTATCCTTGAGAACTTCTGGAATTTCCTCATGAGCATTGCTAGCTCTTGACTTAGTTCTTCAGGATCACCAAGGCTGTTGTTAGAATTTTCTTCTTCGGATGAGGAAATTGCTTTTGCCTTCGGAGCACAAGATCTTCCATAGCTTGGCCCGTAGAGGTCTCTCTTCTCAGCTTGTTGGAATTCATGAGTATTGAGTCTCTCAAGAATATCAGCAGGATCAAGTGACTTGTTGTCTCCACGTTCTTGGATCATCAATGCCAGAGTATCAAATGAGCAGTTAAGAGATCTTAGCGGTTTCTTCACCACTTCATGGTCGGTGATATCGGTGGCATCCAGTGCTTGAAGCTCATTGGAGATATCAATGAGACGGTCAAAGGTTTGCTAAACATTTTCATTGTCGAGTCTCTTGAAGCAGTTAAATATATTGTGAAGAACATCAACAAGAGAGTCACATTGAGTGGAAACACCTTCAGTTACTTTGGACAACCTATCCTAGATAAGCTGAGCAGTCTCCAAAGCACTCACTCTACCATACTGACCTTTGTTCAGATGGCCACCGATGATATTCTTCGCTTGAGAGTCAAGTTGCTTGAATCTCTTCACATCAGCAGCAGTAACAGTGGGAGTGACAAAGGGTACACCATTTTCCACAACGTACCAGAGATCGTTGTCAATAGATTCAAGATGCATGCACATCTTGTTCTTCCAGTATTGGTAGTCCATCCCATCGAAGGACAGGTCGCGCAAACCTTGATCATACCTGTAGTCGACATAACTAGAACTCCAAGTGGTTAAACCAAAATCACACATAGCAAGGGAGTACCTGCTCTGATAGCAATTGAAAGTGCGTTATATCGACTAGAGGGGGGGTGAATAGGCGATTGTTACAAATTCATCACTTGAGGAATTTCAACTTTGAGGAATTTGAAATGTGATGAATAACTAGCAGCGGAATAAATACTTAAGTGCATGAGGAACATAGTAATAGCATAGTGATCATGATGAAATGAAACATGCACAAATAGTAAGTAGCGTGACACAGGATAAGCTGTGATGAACAAGGTAACTTGAAGAATTTGAGGTGAGCACATTGTGAAAGTATTCAGTCAAATTATTAAAATATTAACAATCAATTTCATCAACAAGTTTATGAGGAATAGAGGGGTTGATGAAATAGAACCAGGTAGCTCGATGAAGACAATGGTATGATGACCCAGTTCCAACTGCTGTGACAGTCGTACGTCTGGTTTGGAGCGGCCTTGTATTTAAACCAAAGGACAAACAGTCCCAGGACACACAATCGTTACCGTATTCTCCTTGAGCTAAGGTCACACAGTCCTTGCCCAACACTCGTGGTAAGTCTTCAGGGTAGACTTCCAAAACCCTCACAAATTGGTCACCGACGATCCACAATTTACCGCTGGATGCTCTAGACCAAGGTCACTTTGTGATCCCCAATTGACTACGGCATACACTAGACCATGACGCCTAACTGTCTGGAGGATGCATAGTCCTCAAAGGTAACAAGCGTCGGTTCCACCCAGGAATTTCTTCAGTGATGCTCAATCACTTTGGGTTTGGTGGTTTGGTTGTTGGTTTTTCCTCACTAATGATTTTCTCTCTATGTCCTCGGAAGATGGGTTGCTCTCAAATGACAAGTGTCACATCTCTCTTGGAGCAGCCAACCT
Organism: Hordeum marinum; assembly: GCA_022496015.1. Classification (NCBI taxonomy): domain Eukaryota; kingdom Viridiplantae; phylum Streptophyta; class Magnoliopsida; order Poales; family Poaceae; genus Hordeum; species Hordeum marinum. The sequence goes on along the minus strand of CM039672.1, from coordinate 306,269,908 downwards.
ACTAGTGGTTGTGGGGGGTGGCTATTTATAGCCAAGGTGCAACCTGACATGATAAGACATAAATTCCCCCATTGATATGACCGTTATGTGGATAAGAACGATTGGGACAGCTGGCGCTAAGCACAACAACGGTCGGAATTTCGAACTATGAAAGTCCTCAGACATATCATGTTCCTCACTTGTAGGCAATTCGCACTGGCGAAATCCTAACTCCTCAGTCAGATCAATTTCTTCAGAGACCAGAAGAACTTCGTCTCTGTCATTGAAGAACTTGACTAGGGTGCAAGCGATTTCCAAAGGCTTCACTCGAAGGATCGGATAGGTTGAGGATTTTGAGTTGAGCATCAGTTGGAAATTTTCCTTAGTATTACCTCGGCCCCCTTTAACAGTACGGTGTTTTCTATGACTCAAAGAAAGGAAATGAAACTACGAAAACAAAAGTCTTCATGCTTCATAGTCCTCGTTCATATCTTCAAGGTCACACCAACTTCTTCATTTTCAAAGTCTTCAGGGAATACCAAAGTCTTCAGCAAAGTCTTCACCAAAGTCTTCACCAATGTCTTCAGTTGAAGACATACATTTTTAGGGGTCGATAATCTCAGAATATATCAAACTCCTCATCGACTTATAGAGCCTGTGTACACTCACAAACACATTAGTTCCTTAACTTATAAGTCTTCAATACACCAAAATCACTAAGGGGCACTAGATGCACTAACAATTATACGATATGCATCACATAATTTTAGATCCATTATATTCAATCCAATACAAAGAACTTCAAGGAGTGCCCTAAAGTTTCTATCGGAACGTCAAGATAAGAACGTGTGCAGACCCCTATGCATAGATTCCCAAGGTCACGGAACCCGCAAGTTGAGCACCAAAACATACATCAAGTGTATCAAAGAACATCCCATTGTCACCATAGATATCCCATCGCAAGACATACATCAAGTGTTCTCAAATCCTTAAAGACTCAATCCGATAAGTAAACTTCAAAAGGAAAACTCAATTCATCACAACAAGATAGAGAGGAGAAAACTCCATATGATTCAGTCTATATCAACAAAGCTCGTGATACATCAAGATCGTGCCATCTCAAGAACACGAGAGAGAGAGAGAGAGATCAAACACATAGCTACTGGTACATACCCTCAGCCCCGAGGGTGAACTACTCCCTCCTCGTCATGGACAGAGACGGGATGATGAAGATGGCCTCCGGTGATGGTTTCCCCCTCCGGCTGGGTGTCGGAACGGGCTCCCAATTGGTTTTTCGTGGCTCTGGAGGTTTGCAGTGGCGGAACTCCCGATCTAGGTTCTGCGTTGGGGTTTTTGGAATATTTGATAATTTATAGAGCTAAGAGGGAGGTCGGTGGCCTCCTGAGGGGCCCACAAGCCTGGTGGCCGTGGCCAGAGGGTGGCCGCGCCCCTGAGGCTTGTGGCCTCCTCGGGAACCTTTTGGCCCAGCTCTTCGCTCCAGTATTTTCTATATTTTCCAAAAATATTCTCAGTAAATTTTCAGCTCATTTCAAGAACTTTTATTTCTACACAGAAACAATACCACGGTATTTCTGCTGAAAACAACGTCAGTCCGGGTTAGTTCTAAAAAAATCATACCAAAATCATATAGAATTATTGTAAACATGGCATGGGTACTTCATAGATTATAGATACATTGGAGACGTATCATGGACCATCTCAATGCTTTCCGGGCATCGACAGATGGCTCTATTGCAATTATCTCACGCGTCCACTGTTTAAGTCGGCGGTGAGAAGAATGCAACGAGGCGCCCCTGTCAATGCACATGATCTCTGTAGCTTTTTGAAATTTTTGCTCGCTGGACTCGCCATCCTCCTCGTTTCCATCATCACCCCCCTCTTCCTTGTCATGGCCTTGAGCGGGCCTCTCCTTCTTCTGCCTGGCCTTGCCGCGATGACCTCCTCAGCCACCGTGTTTCTTGCTGGACCTGTCTACACCATCTTGGGCCTTCTCCTTATCTCGCCTTGCATACTCAGCTTTCTGCCTCTTGGCAAGCTACTCAACTTGCCGTTAGTTTTGTAGATCGTGGCCCTTGGTGCGATGGATCTTGCAGTACTTCTTGTTGGAGCACTCCGGCTTATATGTAGCCACCAAGGCCCGACAAGGGACACACCCGGCAACCTCCTTGCCAGGGCCGTCAACCTTAGTCTTATTGGTGGGGTCGAGGTTGCCGGATTCCTCGATGGTAAGTATGGATTTTCCCTTGTGTTTCCTGTTCCGTCATCGGCCATTCTTTGCCGGAACAGCGGTGTCTTCGTCTTCAGAGTCGACTCTAGTGCCAGCATCCTTGCTGGGGAGTCTCCTTCCTTCTTCAGCTCGAGCACATTTATCAGCTGGAGCATAGAGCTCGGCAACATCCTTGACTTTGTTCATTGCCAGCTCTTCGTGCATCCTAGGGTTACCCACGTTCTGATGAAACGCGCTGATAACAGTAGAAGGATGAACGTTTGGGATGTTGTGATGTATACGGCTGAATCTCTGAATGTACTTGCGCAAGGTCTCACCTTCTTTCTAGGGGATGAGATGCAAATCACTTTCCTAGCTAGGAGCTTGATGGCCTTCGGTAAAGGCGCCAACAAACTCATGACACAGATCTACCTAGGAAGAAACGGAATTCTCTTGTAGATGCATCAACCATGACCAGACGTTGGGCTTGAGTACTAACGGGAAGTGGTTGGTGAGTATCTTGTCATCGTGAGCCCCGGTAGCCTGCACCGCAATAGTGTAGATGCTTTAGAACTTCGACGGGTGATTCTTGCCATCGTATTTCTCCAGGACCTCCGCTTTCAACATTCGGGAATTGGGCCACTGGACTTAGCGCAGCTCACGGGTAAAAGCCGGACAACCCACCTCATAAGGCAGGTCGATAGGATACCCTAGCATAGGCTTGTCTACAGTGGGTCCTACGCGCCTATTAGATTGATGGCACGCTTCCTCCGCCGCTCGAGCGAAGTACGAGCGTCTTCTTTGCTTCGTTCCCGAAGAATTGACGTTTATTGCGGCGGGTTTGCAGATCATATGACGCCATTGAATCATCTCCACTCGCGCCGACCTGTCCCGTCGAAGACCGCTGTTGCCCCTGCGGAGAAGAGTGCACTGTGGTCCAGTCACCTCCAGCCTTTTCGCCATCAGCGCATGCTGTTTCGATGGACTGCCGCTGTGAAGGCTTCACCCGCTGCGGCCCGTCTCTATCAGCGAAGCTAACAAGGCTCTGAATAGTAGCTCTCCACTCTTCAAGCTTCTCTGTAGCAGGAGGAAAATTCAGGAGTAGCTTGGCTCGCGCCAATGCTTCTGATGATGTAGTCGGCGGAAAAAGGTGCGAAGAACGTAAGGTGCTTTGACTCCTAACCATGTTAGAAGGATCTCCATCACGGTCCCTCAACCGCACACCACTTCCACCAACATTTTGGCATGCATGTTAGTCCCGCGCATCTCGGGAGTGATGCTCAGGAGTGTTTCCATGGGGGCTCTTAGAACCACGAATGTCATGGCACTGTTCATCGCGTGCGACCTGAGAAGTCCGCGGCGTATGCGCCGGTGTGGGTGTCTTAGAAGGCTCCCTTCCATCCCTGGAGTTCACGTGCCGCCCGTAGGCAGTACGGCTTCGTCCTGAGATCCAGCGGCGCGTGGGTTGTCGTCATTTCTGCGAACGGCGCCGGTCGCTTGGCTTTGATCACCAGAGCATCATGGAAGCTCAAGAGCTCCGCCTCCTCCACCTGCATCCACACCGTCGCCCGTCTGCGTAGCGACAGGCACACCGGATGTGGATGGATCAACCGTAGTAAAACCCTTCTTCTTGGGGGCCACGACGATGAAGATGATGGATGATGAAGAAACTGGCATGCTGATCATTAGATCAGGTTCATGCAAACCTCGTTCCTACCTGGCGCGCCAAAGATGTCGGGGTACGACACCTATAGGATTGCTTGGATCCCTTTACGATTCGACATGGAGAAGGTGTGCACAAAGAGCAGATCGAACGAGCAACATAAGGGATTTATACCCAGGTTTGGGACGCTAAGAAGCATAAAACCTTACTCCTGCTTTAGTGTATTATGAGTTCTTGAGTTCTGGCTCCAGGAGCGCTATATGGTGAACAGTACACAATTTCTATGCATGTATCTGAGCTAGAAGGTCCTCTTGTACTAACGCCTTGGGCCTCCTGTTATATATCTAAGGGGTCTCCAACACTGGTGTACAGTACATACATGAGGTGTACAGTTGCTACAGTGTTATCATACCTAATACTGACGACATAGGTCAAGCGCATTAAATGCTCTGTTTAGTTGTCCTTAGCTTTCTTGGGGACGGAAAAAGAGGTTGTCCCATCAGCACCGCTTAACCTCATCATCGTTGGCACCTTGACACGTACTCAGGAGGGATGACACCTGGTCTCTGTGCTGGCAGGATGGTGAGATCTTGCCGGGTGCACGTCATGTTGGGCTTCGCCAAACATCCCGGCAAGGATCATGCTGGGATCCCAGCCTTTGGTCTCCGGTCTTTTGATTATTGACTTGAATTTTTTCTTTACATCTTCGTACTTGCATCCAGCAATCCCCATGCAGGCCTTGCCGCTGGTGCGGCTACAACTGTCGTGCACAAGTAAGGGGTACTAAAGACACAAACTTTAGTACACCGACAACTCCCGACTGGTTTTTCGTGGCTCTGGAGGCTTGCGGTGGTGGAACTCCCGATCTAGGTTTCTTTTTGGAAGTTTGGGTATTTATAGCAGTATTTGGCGTTGGTCCCACATACATAAGGTTCACGAGGAGGTCACAAGCCAGCTAGGCATGACCAGGGGGTGGTCGCACCCTGGTGGCTTGTGACACCCTCGAGACTCTTATCCGGTATCTTTTCACTCATGTATTTTTTATATTTTCCGAAAATATTCTCCGTAAATTTTCAGCCCATTCCAAGAACTTTTATTTCTGCACAAAAATGACACCATGGTAGTTCTGCTGAAAACAGCGTCAGTCCGGGTTAGTTATAATAAAAGCATACCAAAATCATATAGAATTATTGTAAACATGGCATGAATACTTCATGAATTATAGATACGCTGGAAATGTATCAGCATCCCCAAGCTTAATTCCTGCTTGTCCTCGAGTAGGTAAATAATAAAAGAAATAATTTATGAAGTGTGAAAGCTAGCATAGTGCATAAATTTGATCAATGATAGTTCCAAACACTTTTTCTAGCATCATTATATATCACAAACAGTAGCTCATCTCATAAAACTTCTAACGATGAAGTAACAAGCTATTCACATGTTAAAGTATAGACCATAAAGTTTCTTTAAAATTAACAAAATATGCTTTCAGTCACCAAGGAATTGCAATTTATCTTATTTTCATGAAGGGTCTATGTAAGAGCTTTGATTTAGCAAATTCCACATACTCAACTATCATTTAGTCTTCCATGATTGCTAACTATCGAAGCATATTTTTAGAGCAAATGGCATCCGTCGAACACAGAGAAATGTAGTGGCTTAAAGTTCTGCCTTCCAACATACTTATCATATAGATAATTGTCAACAACAATAATTCATAGTCAACTATATTTGAATGGCCATATATGCTTGGATCTTTCCGCACCACATGATGCTTGCCAAGAGAAAAATACGAAACATAGGAAGTGGTGAAGATCACCATGACTCTTGTATAAAGTTAAGGACTAGAAAGTAAAAGATAGGCCATTCGCAGAGGGAAGCATTGATTTGCAGAGGTGCCAGAGCTCGAGCTTTTAATATAGAGATGAATAATAATTTTGAGCGGTATGCTTTCATTGCCAACATAACAACCGAGAGATCTCGATATCTTCCATTGTAGATACATTATAGGCGGTTCCCAAACAGAATGGTAAACTTTTTACTCCCCCTCCACCAATCAATCACACTCCACGACGAGCCGAATCCAAGGGTATCATCCATACCAACAACATTCTTGGGGGAGTTTTGTTTAATTATTTGCAATTTTTTAATTCAGTACTGGGAATCCCTATTACCAGCCACTTTCTCGTGAATGGTAGTGAATCAACACATATCGTGAGAATAACCCACCTAGCATGGAAGATACTGACAACCCCTGGTTACTATATGAGCGATCCGCGGGCATACAAAACAGAATATTATTTGAAGGTTTAGAGTTTGGCACATGCAAATTTACTTGGAACGGTAGGTAAATACCACATATAGGTAGGTATGGTGGACTAATATGGAACAACTTTGGATTTGAGAGTGTTTGGATGCACAATTAGTATTTGTACTTCGTGCGGAAGTTTTGGCTAGTATGAGGTGGAAGCAAGCGCCACATGTTGGAGGATCCATAACAATATAACTTCCATACAAATATACCCAAGCATAACTCATTACGTTTTCTTCCTTGTCCAAATTCAACTAATTTTCTCAAGTTTGAAAATAATTATTTGGTATTCACAATCATAGAAGATGTCCAAGATAGTATATTTATATGTCAAATCTCTCTTCCTTCATTATTCTTTCATGAATGCTTCAAGTGACCAATGCGGTGTTTGCTAACTTTCAATAAATTTCACCACCTATACTTCTTATATGTGAAGTCATTAATACCCATGGGATAAGCATATGAAACATATATAATTTCAGATTTAGGATATTCAATTCATTCAACCATTTACTCATGGGATATAAGTGAAGCATGAGAGTAAATGACAAAACTACTCCAAAACATACAAGTGAAGATCAATGAGTAGTCAAACAATCAAGTAGATATGTGAGGACTTTATCTCTATATCTCAATAAATATTTTCATATCTTATTATTTTATTAAAACATCAAACTAAAGAAAAATAGCACTCCAAGAATAGGACGCATCATGTGAATGAATAAAGATATAGGCTCAACATAGGCTAGCCGATAGTTGACAAAGAGAGGTGGGATGCGTAGCATCCCCAAGCTTGAGACTTATTTAAATATTTATTTGAGGTGCCTTGGGCACCCCCAAGCTTGATATTTTGTATCTCGTTCTATCCTCTCATATCATGGTTCCACCTATTCTCAAAAACTTCATCCACACAAAACACAAAAAGAACTCGTGAGATAGGTTAGTACACATAAGAACAAATCAACACTTCATGTAGTGCCAAGACAAGTTGCACAATAAATTTCAAACATTAGTTACTGTATATTATAATTTCCACAATTTATATCTACCAATATAGGCCATGGAAACTATAGGATATGTAGATAACAAAACTACGACAGCAATCTGTCCAAATAGAACAGTCTATAGCAATTTATGAAAAAAGTGTACTTACGTAAATCAAAAAATTATGCAAATTTAGTACATGCTATAAAATTTATATTACAACACTTTGTAAATATTTCAGAAACTTTCCACGTTACAGTAAAATATGAAAATTCAAACTCTACAGTAGAAGTTTCTGTTTTTACCCAACACATATCAAAACATGCAATGCAAGCATCCTAAGACAATTCTTGGAACTTTTTATTGAAAACCAAGATTATAAATAAGATATAACATTAAAAAAATGACTCTCCAAGCAAAACACATATTATGTGATGAATAAAAATATACCTCCAAGTAAGATATACCGATAGTGTTGAAGACGAAAGAGGGGATGTCTTCCGGGGCATCCCCAAGCTTAGACACTTGAGTCTTCATTGAATATTACCTTGGGGGTTACTTGGTCATCCCAAAGCTTAGGTTCTTTTACTCCTTATTCTGCTCATATCGGTGTCTCACCCAAACTTGAAAACTTCAATCACACAAAACTTAACGGAACTTCGTGAGAAGGGTTAGTGTAGTAAAGATAAATCATTCACTTAGGTACTGTCAGGACAAGATTCATAATTGTTTCCACAGGATACCTACTGTATTACATCATTCCCACAATTTATATTACTCAATAGAAGCTATAGGAACACTTGAAACAAGCAAACTATGCATGCAAAATACAATCTATCAAAAATAGAACAGTTTGTAAAGATCTGAATAATCACCAAACTTCCCTGACTGTAACAATTCTGTAATATTTGGAAATATAAAATAATTTGCATATAAATTTTGTGTAAAAAAATTAAGAATGTTTTGACTCTCCAGTAAAATTAGATAATTCATATACTTGACGCAAAACTTTCTATTTTTTGCACAGAATCAAGCAAGCAAGTATCCACACTGTCCCAAAGGCTTTACTTGGCACTTTATTGAAATAAAAGACACAAAACGTGATTACTATAGTAGCTTAACGTGTTAAAACATCAAAACATAAAGTAAAAGTGTTGGGTTGTCTCCCAACAAGCGCTTTTCTTTAATGCCTTTTAGCTAGGCATGATGATTTCAGTGATGCTCGTATAGGAATAATAATTGAAACATGCACGAGAGCATGATGAATATCATGACAAGCATATTTAAGTATAACCCACTTCCTATGCCTAGGGATGTTGTGATCAAACAATTTATGGGAACAAGAATCATCTAGCATAGGAAGACAAAACAAGCATAACTTCAAAACTGTGAACACATAGAGAGGAAACTTGATATTATTGTAATTCCTACAAGCATATGTCCCTCCCTCATAATAATTTTCAGTAGCATCATGAAGGAATTCCACAATATAACTATCACATAAATCATTATCTTCATGATTCACAAGCATAGAAATTTTGTCACTCTCCACATAAGCAATCTTCTTTTCATTCATAATAGTGGGGGAAAACTCAACAAAATAACTATCATGACATACTTGATTGACATAACCACTTTGAATATTAAAATCATGATGGCAAGTTTCATGGTTAATATAACTCTTTATATCATGCATGTCATCATCTTAATCATCATATATAGGAGGCATGCCATAATCATAATAAATTTCCTCATCAAAACATGGGGGACTAAAAATATCATCTTCATCAAACAAAACATCCCCAAGCTTGTGGCGTGGCATATCATTAGCATCATGGATATGCAGAAAATTAATACTAACAATATTGCAATCATGATCATCACTCAAATATTTAGTGCCAAACATTTTAATAACTTCTTCTACTAACACTTGAGCACAATTTTCCTTTCCATCATTTTCACGAAAGACATTAAAAAGATGAAGCATCTGAGAAAACCTCAATTCCATTTTTTGTAGTTTTATTTTATAAAACCAAACTAGTGAAAAACAAGAAACTAAAAGATTTGATTATAAGATCTAAAGATATACCTTCAAGCACTCACCTCCCCGGCAACGGCGCTAGAAAAGAGCTTGATGTCTACTATGCAACCTTCTTCTTGTAGACTCATGTTGGTCCTCCAAGCGCAGAGTTTTGTAGGAGAGTAGCAAATTTTCCCTCAAGAGGCTGACCTAAGGTTTATCAATCCATGGTAGGTGTAGGATTAAGATGGTCTCTCTTAAACAACCATGCAATCAAATACAAGAAATCTCTTGTGTCCCCAACACACCCAATACAATGGCAAATTGTATAGGTGCACTAGTTTGGCGAAGAGATGGTGATAAAAGTGCAATATGGATGGTATATATAGGTTTTTGTAATCTGAAAATATAAAAACAGAAAGGTAACTACTGCTAAAAGTGAGCACAAACAGTATTGCAATGCTTAGAAACAAGGCCTAGCGTTCATACTTTCACTAGTGCAATTTCTCTCAACAATACTACCATAGTTGAATCATATGTAAATACCTCTCGTGTGACAAAGAGTTCACTCCAAAGTCACAAATAGCGGAGAACTAACGAAGAAATTATTGTAGGGTACGAAACCACCTCAAAGTTATCTTTTCCGATCAATCTTATGAGCTATCCCTATAAGTGTCACGAGCATCCCTAGAGTTCGTACTAAAATAACACCTTAAGATACACATCAACCAAAACCCTAATGTCACCTACTTACTCCAATGTCACCACAATTTCCCATGGGCTTTATTATGCAATATGCATCACACAATTTCAGGTTCATCATGTTCATGTCGGGACCCCGATCCTAAGTCATATGATTCCATACAGTAACAAGCCACATCACCTTGCGGCCTCACGCACGGTACTCCACGGCTGCCACCTTACCTTGGCCGGGACCGTTTGCGTCTTTTGGCTCACGTATGTGAACATGTCGCTGGCAATCACACAACAAAGAACCCGGGCCGACATGACTAGTCATAGAACCCAAGTGGCACATCCGTACGGAAACAGGCATACATAACCCATCAATGCAGGTGTCGATCTCAAGCGTGTGTAGATGAGTCATAGCAAGCTACAAGGACTCCATTACGTTGCGAGACACGAATGTCATCACTGCACGTAGACGAGTCGTAGCAGGCTACGGGAACTCCATTACACTGTGAGTCGTAGCAGGCTAAGGGACAGACACAACAACAAAGAAGGATACATGTTGGTCAATCAATGTGTCCGGAGCAGTAGCAAGCTACCATGGCTCGGTGGAAGCACAAAGAGGCAGTTTTCCGTAAAGAGTACTACTAAAGGCACACGACTAGGTGTCGGATCCCATACATACCCTTGCACGTCACACGTATGCACGACATGCCCGATATGCATAGATACAACCATGGCATCACAACATAACCATATAATAACATGACTTTTATTTAAGAGGCTCAGACGAGCCTTGCATAATATGTTCTTACAGATAGGGGTCACATGACCCGGCACTCAAGTCATACAAACATAGTCATACAAGCCAGCGGAAACTTAAGCTGTCTGAGTACAGACGGCAAAATATAAAATAGAGGCACACGGCCTGACTATCTACAGCCCACCACACGGGCAAGATCGTAGCCGGGACACCAGTTATTCGGCATCGTCAACGTCTAGATAAAACCCACCTAATGGTTCCTGGTTTTCTTCTGCAACATTAATTAAGCAAGGATGAGTACAATCGTACTCAGCAAGTCTTTAAAACAGACCTAGTCTATTTATGCTCATGTATCAACAAAGGGGTGGTGGAGTTTATGCAGAAAGCCAGCTTTGACTCATGGCTAACCTACACTACTCAGTTTTAAACTCTTTGTTACAATTTTAGTTATTGCACACGAGTCCACTACCTCCATCACAATACACTACCATGGATTCACCTTCCCCTTCCGGAAGTGTGCCATCCACGGTACTCACACTTGTCTTGAGATTTTTCGAAGTCTCCATTTGATTATCTATGAACAACATAAGTTCTCCAAGTAGTCCATATCCGAGGACGCGGCTATTCGAATAGTTTCATAACCCTGCAGGGGTGTACTTCTTCACACACGCTCTCGCCACTTATCGCTCTGTGCTTATAAAACCATGACCTCGGCAACCTTCAAGCGGATGCCCAGCGAGGGAGTCAGCCACGACCATCATTCACATAAGACCTCTGGTCCAGGCTACCGCCTATTTGAGACTGAACCCGCACGAAAGTCCGGCCGAAGTTTCCGCTACGGTCCCAAACGATGTGCGCAGGGTTCCCAAGCCCACCATTCGGGTGACCCTTGGTACACCGTGCCACTGCCTACCGCGTCGTAACCCACCCCGAGGGTCAGCGCTACGCACGGCATCCAGCATGCTATAAACACCAGAAACTACTTGCAATACCTATACCAAAGACTAAGCGACTGATAAGTCGAGAGGGTCAGTTAAGTATCCCAACATGTGGTAGTATCTAGTCTTGGATCACAAACACGGAACCCAGTTCCTAAGAACGGTCCCAATGAGACAACCCACTATGTACTCCTACATAGCCTCTCATCGCTACCTTTACCAAATCGTATTCATTATAAGCTCATCACATCGGACAACACTGTTTCACTCAGTTCATCACCCAGATGAATCCGACTTGACACAACTCTAAGCATAGCAAGCATAGCAGGCAAAGTAAGATAAGCACATCATGGCACAAGCATCTACCAGGTATGCTAGGTTGCAAGGTTTAGCTATTTACTATGACAAGATCAGGTCATGCATAAGGATAGGATCATCTAACGTGCATAACTGACATGTAATCGTTTGTCCTAATGCAATAAACGAGAGCAGGAGCGAGAGAGTGGGATTTTATCAGAATGATCAATGAGGTTGCTTGCCTTGCTGGGTTGCGGAAGTGTTCTCTCCTTCGTCGGGGTACGGGGTAGTATCGTCCGGATTAGGGCCTACGGCAACACAGATACAAACATTCAATACAAGCAGATGCAACAATATGATGCATGATCATGGCATAATGATGTGCATGGATGAGCTAATGTAACTACTGGTCATGTCAATTTGAAATGTGTTTGAATATAGGTTCAAAGTTGTTCTCATTTCAAATTCTATATATTGACCTAATGCTAAAATGTCCATGTTAACCTATTTAGATTTCTCTAACATGTATGAGAATAGCACCATTGGATTCATTGGATTTTTCTGATCAATTTTCATATATAAATTATTTTCATCTCACTTACAGATTATTTTATGTGATTTTTCAAAGTTTTAAATAATTTCTGGAATTTCCTGATTTATTTGTTAAGGAAATTGAGTTATTGTGTTAGCATGACATCATGATGACATCAGCTGGTCAGCTGACTCGGCCCAGAGTCAAACCTGACATGTGGGGCCACATGTCAGTGACTGGTTAACTTAACTAACTAATTAAAACTAATTATGTTTTAATTAACTAACTGGGCCCACCTGTCAGTGTCTAATTAACTTAATTAATTAAAATGTTTAATTAGTACTAATTTCTAATTAGCCAGGGGGCTGGCCCCACCTGTCAGGGGTCAAACCCCGTGGTCAAACTGACCAGGGCCACCGGCGTTGAGCCGTCGGCGACTCCTGGAACGGCGGAGGGGCTCGGAAACCCACCTCCGGCGACCAAATCCACGGCGGATGGCACCTATCTACTCAGCGTCGACGTGCACGTCCATTCCGACCCTTCCCACGAATTGGGGTGGTCGGAATCGACGCCGGCGATGAGCTGGGCGGCGGCCAGAGCTCGGGCGAGCTCGGGCTCGTCGAACCAGGGCACGACAGAGCTCCTACTTGGCACTGAGAGCAACTACGCGACTCCGCAAGCTCAACGGTGGCCTAGGAGGAACCAACTGGTCACCGGAACGCGACCGATGATGAGCTCAAGCGGCGGCGCCATTCGGGCTACGACGGATTCCGAGGCTAGGGCGCGAGATAGAAGGGGGGAAGAGGGGAAAAAGACCAGGGGCTCACGGCGAACGCAGGGGCGTCGAAAGCGGACTCGGGGTTGGTCGGAATCGACGGCGAGCTTCGTTTTCTCCTCCGGCGACCCGAGGAGGAAGAAGACGGCGCGGCGACGACAGAGAGCTTCCGGCGATGCGTGGCTCGGCTAGGAGGTAGAGGGGGTTTGGGCGGAGTGTTTGGCTGGCTCAGATGGGCTCGGGGTTGGCTAGGGTGACGGCACGACGGCGAGGAGCCGGGAGGCCATGGCGGGAGCAGAGAGGGGAATGCGCGCGAGAGAGAGAGCGCGCGGGAGAGAAGAGGGAAGAGGAGGCCACGTCGGCGACGTGCTTCTCGCTGGCGCCCTCCCAGCCTTCCAGCAAGGTGCCAGACAGGGAGGAGGTGGCCAGCGCGCGGCGACCACGCGCCCGGCATCCTTCTGGCGTGAGGAGGACGACGACTGGCGTCGCTTCATCCTGGGCTGGGCCTGCTACAGTGCTGGGCCACAGGTAAGTCTCCTCTCTCTCTTTTCTTTTTCCTTTATTTCTGTTTTCTAATTTCTTCTGACATTTGTTTAATTTTTTGCAGGTCCAAATACCCCTTCAATAATTCGAAAACTTTTTTATAACTTCAAGTTTGAATATTTCAAACTTGTATCAAAAGTTTCAGATTATTTTGAAAGCAGTGATAATGATAATGTTTTTATTTGTCATTTTCAGAGACTTAATTCAATAATTTAAAATATTTCAAATGTTCAAAAAATTGAAATGGTCCCTGGTATATCCATGCCCTTAATTATCAGACATAGGGAACATTTTTGATGGGCATTTTGGATTTGTTGAAATTCGATTTGTTTGGAATTCCTTTAATTCATAAAATGCTTAGGGTTTCTTTCTTTCTCCCCATTTCATATTGATGCAATGATGATGATGATGATGATGCAAACACAATGCTAGCCTAGACACTTGCTAGGGTTGTGACAACTCTCCCCCACTCAAAAGAATCTCGTCCCGAGATTTTGAAGTCGTCGGGAAGAGGGCGGGGTACTCTAGTCAAAGACGATCTTCTCTTTCCCATGTCGCCTCCTTTTCAGAATGATGCGACCACTGAACCTTAAGAAACTTGATGTTCCGACGCCGAGTGGTACGCTCAGCTTGGTCGAGAATACGAACAGGGTATTCTCGGTATGAAATGTTATCTTGGAGATCAAGCGTTTCGTGGTCCACTTCTCGGACAGGGTCCGAAAAGCAACGCCTGAGTTGAGAGACGTGGAAGACATCATGAACTTTGGAAATATGCGAAGGAAGTTCCAATTGGTAGGCAACCTCTCCTCGTTTAGCAAGAATGCGAAAAGGTCCAATGTAACGAGGAGCCAACTTGCCTTTGATACCGAATCAATGGGCACCCTTCAGAGGTGTAACCCGAAGGTAAGCCTTCTCGTCAACTTCATATGTCACAGACTTATGATGACGATCATATTGACTCTTTTGACGGGATTGGGCTGTTTTCAACTTTTCACGAATAACGCGAACTTGCTCCTCTGCATCCAGGATCATGTCCGGACCAAAGAGTTGCCTCTCTCCGGTTTCTGACCAGTTAAGTGGTGTTCGGCATTTTCGTCCATAGAGAACTTCAAAAGGGGCTTTGCCCAAGCTTGATTGATAACTATTGTTATATGTGAACTCAGCAAATGGAAGGCAGTTCTCCCAATTCATACCGAAAGATATAACACAAGCTCGGAGCATGTCTTCAAGAATTTGATTGACTCGCTCAACTTGACCACTTGATTGAGGGTGGAAAGCAGTGCTAAAGGATAGATGAGTCCCCATAGCGGTTTGAAAACTTTCCCAAAAACAAGAAGTAAAGATACTTCTGCGGTCTGAGTTAATCTCCAAAGGAACACCATGAAGAGAAACTATTCGAGAAACATATAACTTCGCTAGCTGACTAGCAGTAATGCTTTCACGAACAGGAAGAAAATGAGCCACTTTGGAGAGGCGATCAATGACTACGAATATAGCATTGTTCCCTCTCTTGGTCCTGGGAAAACCGGTGATGAAATCCATACCGACCTTATCCCATTTCCATTCAAGAATAGCTAAATGTTGAAGGGTGCCAGCAGGCCTTTGATGTTCTGCTTTCACACGACGACAAACGTCGCAATTAGCAACATACTGAGCAATTTCTCTCTTCATCCTGGTCCACCAGAACCTCTCACGTAGGTCCTGATACATTTTGGTACTACCCGGATGAATTGTGAGAGGAGAATCATGAGCCTCCTTAAGAATCAGCTGTCTTAGACGGGTGCTCTTGGGAACCACCAACCGATTCTGAAAGAACACCACACCTCCATCATCCTTAGAGAAATCCTTAGCGTTTCCGCTAACAATATTTTCCTTAATCCAAGATATCCCTTTGTCATATCTCTGGACAACTACTATTTGATCCTTAAGAGTAGGTTTCGCCACCAAGTTGGATAGGTATCCTTGAGGAATAATGTGAAGGTTTAACTTCCAGAATTCCTCATAGAAAAACGGTTGACCTTGTTGTAACATCAGATTGTTACAATAAGACTTACGACTTAGTGCATCAGCCATGACATTGGCTTTTCCCGGGTTGTAAGTTATCCCTAAGTCGTAACCTGTAATCAACTCTACCCATCGTCTTTGCCTGAGATTCAAATCCGGCTGGGTGAAGATATATTTCAGACTTTGGTGACCAGTGTATATCTCACAACGATTACCCAGAAGGTAATGTCGCCATGTCTTTAGTGCATGGACCACAGCTGCAAGCTCAAGATCATGTGTTGGGTAATTATCCTCATGTGGACGCAACTGTCGAGATGCGTATGCAATCACATGACGATCTTGCATGAGAATGCAACCTAATCCTTGTCGCGAGGCTTCGCAGTAGATAATAAAGTCCTTAGAAAAATCTGGTGGCACCAGAACGGGAGCAGAGGTCAGTCGTCTTTTCAACTCCTGAAAACTATGCTCGCATTGTGGGGTCCACTCGAACTTTTTATCTTTCTTGAGGAGTTCAGTCAGAGGTTTTGCAACCTTGGAGAAGTTCTCAACAAAGCGGCGACAATAGCTCGCTAAGCCAAGGAAACTCCGAACTTGCTTAACCGATTCAGGTTGAGTCCAATCAAGGACGGCCTGAACTCTCTTGGGATTGACAGCAATACCTTTGCCAGAGATCATGTGTCCCTGATCGGTCACTTCCGGCAACCAGAATTCACACTTGGAGAATTTGGCATATAGGCGATGCTCTCGAAGTTTCATCAATACCAGCCTTAGATGCTCGGCATGTTCTTGTTCGTTCTTCGAGTAGATGAGTATATCATCGAGGTAAACCACGACGAATTTATCCAAATACTCCATGAAGATCGAATTCATCAGACAGGAGAAAGTGGCTGGAGCATTGGTTAAACCAAAAGACATGACGGTGTACTCGTATTGGCCATAACGAGTGACAAAAGCCGTTTTTGGAATGTCCCCGTTTCTAATTCTGATTTGATGGTATCCCAACCTCAAATCCATTTTGGAAAAGACAGAGGATCCAGCAAGTTGATCATACAAATCGTTGATCCTGGGGAGCGGATACTTGTTCTTGATAGTGACCAAATTCACTAGTCGGTAATCCACAACCATTCGATCCGATCCATCCTTCTTCTTAACGAAGAGGACGGGGCAAGCCCAAGGAGAAGAGCTAGGACAAATGAAACCTTTCTTCAAAGCTTCATCGAGTTGGGGTTTTAGCTCGGCTAGTTCTAAGGGTGCCATCTTATAAGGTCTTCTGGCTATTGGGACTGTCCCTGGAATAAGTTCTATCACGAACTCAACATCTCTGACAGGTGGAATACCTAGCAGTTCTTCTGGAAAGACATCCGGAAAATCATGGACTACCAGAATATCTTCTAGCTCAGGGAGGGCGCTAGCATTTAAGGAATAGAGCTGGAGCTTGGTTGTTCGAGTAGAGACATTAACTATCTCACCCGAGGGATGTGTAAGTTGAACATTCCTAGAATGAGTATCAATCTTGGCATAGTGGGCTTTCATCCAATCCATACCTAGAATGATATTGATGTCCGAAGACTTAAGAGCTATCAAATATGCTAGGAATACTAGTCTATCCACCAGAATTTCATTGTCATGGCTCACTCTAGAAGTTTGCCATTTTGATCCAGGAGTCTGAACTACTAAAGGAGTGGGCATGTCACAGAAAGACATGTTATGCAACTGTGCATAACTTTCTGAGATGAATGAATGAGATGCCCCAGTATCAAATAGAACAGATGCTGGATGGCTATTAACAAGAAGCATACCTAGAATGACATCAGGGTCTTCAAGAGCTTCTTCAGCAGACACATAATTAACTCGCCCACGGGCAGGAGTTGGCTTCACATAGAAGGCTTTCCCTGGTTTTCCGCGTCCAGCGGGCTTGGCATTGTTCTGGGGACATTCACGAGAATAATGTCCCAGTTCTCCACACTTGTAGCATACCACTGTAGCACGAGGTGCAACATTTGTAGGCGGTCCTCCAAATGGTCTGGGTGGAGGGTTGGACCGAACTGGACGAGGTGCCTGGAAGGATGGACTCGCAGTGTACCTTGCCGGCATAGCTGCATTGGGTACCCATATTCGGCGCTTGTTGGGTCCTGAACCCGATGCAGGGTTGAAGTCACTGTTATGCCTCCTTGTGGCCTCGTAGTCAGTCTGTCCAGACTCAGCATTGATAGCTTTATTGACGAGAGCTTGAAAGGTGGTGCACTCGTGCAGACGAAGATCTCGACGAAGCTCGGCATTTAGTCCCTTGCGGAACCTAGCCTGCTTCTTGGCATTGGTTGAGACTTCCTCTGGAGCATAGCAAGCAAGGTTTCCAAACTCGCGGCTGTATGCATCCACTGACAATCTGCCCTGGGTGAAGGCACGAAATTCCTCTCTCTTGCGGTCCATCAGCCCTTCCGGGATGTGATGGAGACGAAATGCGGCACTAAACTCTGCCCAGGTTGGTGCAGGTCCCTAGGGACGCATAGCCTCATAGCTTTCCCACCACTGGTTGGCAGTTCCCTCCAGAAAGTATGTCGCAAAGCTCACCTTGTTGGCCTCTGAAACATTTGCAGCTCGAATCTTGCGTGACATACTGGTCAGCCAATCATCCGCATCGAGGGGATCGATCGAGTGATGGTACTTAGGCGGACACAGTTTAATGAAGTCACCAAGTGACACTCCATCATGGTGATCATTGCGAGGAGCACGAGCGGTGTTCTGTTCAATCCTCTCCAATAGCCTGTTGGTCTCCCTCTTATTCCTTTCAGCTTCTAGCATCACCTCCGCTAGAGATGGTGCTCGTGGCAGCTCTTCTTGCCTTGGCTGGCTACTCTCGCCTTGCTCATGAGCATGCACGGGGTTATTCCTGGTTGACACCATCCTGAGGAAAACAATCCATAGCTTAGACATGGGGAACAACAACTCTAGGGCATGAATTAAGGAATGCACTGATCAACATGGCATGTAAGATAAACACCAATCAACATGGTAAAGCAACTACCATATGAACATTAGGTTTCATACACACTATGGCTTAGTTCAGTACAACCCAAGCTGAAAACAACTACGGTGAGATGACACAACTCATCGGAGGCATTACAAGCATCCTATACATTATCTATCTACACCTCTGGAACTCAACTCTCGACCTTGATCATATCCCACAAGACACGCAGGACTGTGGCGATACAACTACTACCATACTAGGTCTAACATCCACGCACTCGAACATCACCGTAGAATGCCTCGTACAGGTTACCCCCGTGACCTGGGAGCTGAACCTGAGGATCTGGAAACACTCTAGCCTGGGATCCCTGGAAACCATAAGGACACGGGTGTGGCCTTGGTCCCCTTGTCGGCGGCAATAGCGGTCCTCGAAGAGGGGTGATGCCTCCAACATCAGGCCAGTCTACGTGTGCTGGCAAATGAGTCCGCGATGGAGTCAGCATCTCCAAATCTCCATAACCTGTCTGCACGACAGGTGCCAACTGCGTCAAGGCTGTCCAAAGACGGGCATGGGTAGCATAGAGCTCCATGCGAAGGGCACGTGCATCACGATCCCTGTTCTCCAACATCTGAGCGGTCACCTGCAATCTAGGGTCTTCATGAGAATGATCAGAGTAGGCTGCACTGAGATATCCATCCTCTCCTCCCATGGAAGCAGGAACATAGCAGAACTCCGTGTTCTGAAGCAGACCATGGTGAAACCTCATAATAGTCAGCATAGTGTAAGCGGCTTCCTGAACTGCCATATCTATGGTAACTCCCAATCCATGAGTCTAGTGAAGTGGCTCTGCAGCTCCAGGATATGAAGGGTATATCCTAACAGTACACAGATACTGACTCTGGTTGAAATCTCGGTACTGCTCCTCCACTGTGTACTCCGGGTACCAACGATATCCAGCCTCCATCATCACTCTAACCAACCTGGCCGTGTGACCCGGCACATCGATGCACCTGGTCAGACGGACCACCTGGCGGAAAGGACGGGATGGCATCTGAAATAGAGAATGATGCAAAGACATTAGATCCTAGCACAAATTGGACAACATAATGGCTGTAATTGCTCAAGAAAATTTTTGAGACAATTGAAAAGAGATTGGAAAGGCATAACCACTCGACTATCTAGACTCAAATCTCTTCTCCATCTGTTTGTCACACCAACAACACTAGAGTAACTGCACTTACTCACAAGCAAGCTAGCTATTGGTCCATGGCTAGTAACTCATCATCCTAAGCAATAGACGAGGATCCTAGTTCCTATCCCCGTAGAGAAGATGAGAATGACCCAGCATAGAATAACTTGGGAAGAGGAGTAAAAAGAGCCTTACGTTCCCTTCCACAATCAATTCCCCTACTTATCTATAGTGTTTCTAGACTCAACTTCGACCGGTTTGGCTCGGTAATCCTACAGTCAGTCAGGCTCTAATACCAACGCTGTCGGGACCCCGATCCTAAGTCATATGATTCCATACTGTAACAAGCCACATCACCTTGCGGCCTCACGCACGGTACTCCACGGCTGCCACCTTACCATGGCCGGGGACGTTTGCATCTTTTGGCTCACGTATGTGAACATGTCACACGCAATCACACAACAAAGAACTCGGGCCGACATGACTAGTCATAGAACCCAAGTGGCACATCCGTACGGAAACAGGCATACATAACCCATCAATGCAGGTGTCAATCTCAAGCGTGTGTAGACGAGTCATAGCAAGCTACAAGGACTCCATTATGTCGCGAGACACGAATGTCATCACTGCACGTAGACGAGTCGTAGCAGGCTACGGGGACTCCATTACACTGCGAGACATTTCCCCGAAGGGACAGACACAACAACAAAGAAGGATACATGTCGGTCAATCAATGTGTCCGTAGCAGTAGCAAGCTACCATGGCTCGGTGGAAGCACAAAGAGGCAGTTTTCCGTAAAGAGTACTACTAAAGGCACACAACTAGGTGTCGGATCCCATACACACCGTTGCACGTCACACGTACGCATGACATGCCCGATATGCATAGATACAACCATGGCGTCACAACATAACCATACAATAACATGACTTTTATTTAAGAGGCACAGACGAGCCTTGCATAATATGTTCTTACAGATAGGGGTCACATGACCCGGCACTCAAGTCATACAAACATAGTCATACAAGCCAGCGGAAACTTATGCTGTCTGAGTATAGACGGCAAAATATAAAATAGAGGCACACGGCCTGACTATCTACAGCCCACCACACGGGCAAGATCGTAGCCGGGACACCAGTTATTCGGCATCGTCAACGTCTAGATAAAACCCACCTGATGGTTCCTGGTTTTCTTCTGCCACATTAATTAAGCAAGGATGAGTACAATCGTACTCAGCAAGTCTTTAAAACAGACCTAGTCTATTTATGCTCATGTATCAAAAAAGGGGTGGTGGAGTTTATGCAGAAAGCCAGCTTTGACTCATGGCAAACCTACACTACTCAGTTTTAAACTCTTTGTTACAATTTTAGTTATCGCACATGAGTCCACTACCTCCATCACAATACACTACCATGGATTCACCTTCCCCTTCCGGAAGTGTGCCAACCATGGTACTCACACTTGCCTTGAGATTTTTAGAAGTCTCCATTTGATTAACTATGAACAACATAAGTTCTCCAAGTAGTCCATATCCGAGGACGTGGCTATTCGAATAGTTTCATAACCCTGCAGGGGTGTACTTCTTCACACACGCTCTCGCCACTTATCGCTGTGTGCTTATAAAACCATGCACCTCGGCAACCTTCAAGCGGATGCCCAGCGAGGGAGTCGGCCACGACCGTCATTCACATAAGACCTCTGGTCCAGGCTACCGCCTATTTGAGACTGAACCCGCACAGAAGTCCGGCCGAAGTTTCCGCTACGGTCCCAAACGATGTGCGCGGGGTTCCCAAGCCCACCATTCGGGTGACCCTTGGTACACCGTGCCACTGCCTACCGCGTCGTAACCCACCCCGAGGGTCAGCGCTACGCACGGCATCCAGCATGCTATAAACACCAGAAACTACTTGCAATACCTAGACCAAAGACTAAGCGACTGATAAGTCGAGAGGGTCAGTTAAGTATCCCAACGTGTGGTAGTATCTAGTCTTGGATCACAAACACGGAACCCAGTTCCTAAGAACGGTCCCAATGAGACAACCCACTATGTACTCCTACATAGCCTCTCATCGCTACCTTTACCAAATCGTATTCATTATAAGCTCATCACATCGGACAACACTGTTTCACTCAGTTCATCACCCAGATGAATCCGACTTGACACAACTCTAAGCATAGCAAGCATAGCAGGCAAAGTAAGCTAAGCACATCATGGCACAAGCATCTACCAGGTATGCTAGGTTGCAAGGATTAGCTATTTACTATGACAAGATCAGGTCATGCATAAGGATAGGATCATCTACCGTGCATACCTGACATGTGATCGTTTGTCCTAATGCAATAAACAAGAGCAGGAGTGAGAGAGTGGGATGTTATCAGAATGATCAATGAGGTTGCTTGCCTTGCTGGGTTGCGGAAGAGTTCTCTCCTTCATCGGGGTACGGGGTAGTATCCTCCGGATTAGGGCCTACCGCAATGCAGATAAAAACATTCAATACAAGCAGATGCAACAATATGATGCATGATCACGGCATAATGATGTGCATGGATGAGCTAATGTAACTACTGGTCATGTCAATTTGAAATGTGTTTGAATATAGGTTCAAAGTTGTTCTCATTTCAAATTTATATTGACCTAATGCTAAAATGTCCATGTTCACCTATTTAGATTTCTCTAACATGCATGAGAATAGCACCATTGGATTCATTGGATTTTTCTGATCAATTTTCATATTAAATTATTTTCATCTGACTTACAGATTATTTTATGTGAGTTTTCAAAGTTTTAAATAATTTCTGGAATTTCCTGATTTATTTTTTTAAGGAAATTGAGTTATTGTGTCAGCATGACATCATGATGACATCAGCTGGTCAGCTGACTCGGCCCAGAGTCAAACCTGACATGTGGGGCCACATGTCAGTGACTGGTTAACTTAACTAACTAATTAAAACTAATTCTGTTTTAATTAACTAACTGGGCCCACCTGTCAGTGTCTAATTAACTTAATTAATTAAAATGTTTAATTAGTACTAATTTCTAATTAGCCAGGGGGCTGGCCCCACCTGTCAGGGGTCAAACCCCGTGGTCAAACTGACCAGGGCCACCGGCGTTGAGCCGCCGGCGACTCCAGGAACGGCGGAGGGGCTCGGAAACCCACCTTCGGTGACCGAATCCACATCAGATGGCACCTATCTACTCAGCGTCGACGTGCACGTCCATTCCGACCCTTCCCATGAGCTGGGGTAGTCGGAATCGACGCCGGCGATGAGCTGGGCGGCGGCCGGAGCTCGGGCGAGCTCGGGCTCGTCGAACCAGGGCACGGCAGAGCTCCTACTTGGCACTGACAGCAACTACGTGACTCCGCAAGCTCAACGGTGGCCTCGGAGGAACCAACTGGTTACCGGAACGCGATCGGCGATGAGCTCAGGCGGCGGCGCCATTCGGGCTCCGATGGAATCCGAGGCTAGGGCGCGAGATAGAAGGGGGAAAGAGGGGGAAAAGACCAGGGGCTCACGGCGAACGCAGGGGCGTCGAAAGCGGGCTCGGGGACGGTCGGAATCGACGGCGAGCTTCGATTTCCCCTCCGGCGACCCGAGGAGGAAGAAGACGGCGCGGCGACGACAGAGAGCTTCCAGCGACGCGTGGCTCGGCTAGGAGGTAGAGGGGGTTTGGGCGGAGCGTTTGGCTGGCTCAGATGGGCTCGGGGTTGGCTAGGGCAACGGCACGACGGCGAGGAGCCGGGAGGCCATGGCGAGAGCAGAGAGGGGAATGCACGCGAGAGAGAGAGCGCGGGAGAGAAGAGGGAAGAGGAGGCCACGGCGGCGAGGTGCTTCGCGCTGGCGCCCTCCCAGCCTTCCAGCAAGGTGCCAGACAGGGAGGAGGTGGCCGGCATGCGGCGATCACGCGCCCGGCATCCTTCTGGTGCGAGGAGGACGACGACTGGCGTCGCTTCGTCTTGGGCCGGGCCTGCTACAGTGCTGGGCCATAGGTAAGTCTCCTCTCTCTCTTTTCTTTTTCCTTTATTTCTGTTTTCTGATTTCTTCTGACATTTGTTTATTTTTTTGCAGGTCCAAATACCCCTTCAATAATTCTAAAACCTTTTTATAACTTCAAGTTTGAATATTTCAAACTTGTATCAAAAGTTTCAGATTATTTTGAAAGCAGTGATAATGATAATGTTTTTATTTGTCATTTTCAGAGACTTAATTCAATAATTTAAAATATTTCAAATGTTCAAATAATTGAAATGGTCCCTGGTATATCCATGCCCTTAATTATCAGACATAGGGAACATTTTTGATGGGCATTTTGGATTTGTTGAAATTTCATTTGTTTGGAATTCCTTTAATTCATAAAATGCTTAGGGCTTCTTTATTTCTCCCCATTTCATATTGATGCAATGATGATGATGATGATGCAAACACAATGCTAGCCTAGACACTTGCTAGGGTTGTGACAGTTCAATCCAACACAAAGAACTTCAAAGAGTGTCCCAAAGTTTCTACCAGAGATTCAAGACGAAAACATGTGCCAACTCCTATGCATAGATTCCCAAGGTCACGGAACCCACAAGTTGATCACCAAAACATACATCAAGTGGATCAATAGAACATCCCATTGCCACCAGGAATATTCCATTGCAAGAAATACATCAATTGCTATCAAATCCTTAAAGAGTCAATCCGATAAGAAAACTTCAAAGGGAAAACTCAATTTATCTTAAGAACATAGAGAGGGGAAACCCCATATGATTCATCTATATCAATAAAGCTCGCAGTACATCAAGATTGTAACATCTCAAGAACACGAGAGAGAGAGAGATCAAACACATAGCTACTAGTACATACCCTCAGCCCCGAGGGTGAACTACTCCCTCCTCATCATGGAGACTGACGGGATGATCATGGCTTCAGGTGATGGTTTTCCCCTCTGGTAGGGTGCTGAAACGGGCTCCCAATTGTTTTTTCGTGGCTATTGAGGCTTGCAACGGCGGAAATCCCGATCTAGGTTTCTTTTTGGAGGTTTGGGTATCTATAGGAGTATTTGGCATTGGTCCCATGTCCAGAAGATTCCCGAGGAGATCACAAGCTAGCTAGGCGCGACCAGGGGGTGGCCACACCCTGGTGGCTTGTGACTCCCTCGAGACTCTTCTCCGGTATCTTTTTGCTCCAATATTTTTTATATTTTCCAAAAATATTCTCCATAAATTTTCAGCTTATTCCGCGAACTTTTATTTCTGCACAAAAACGACACCATGGTAGTTCTGTTGAAAACAACATCTGTCCGGGTTAGTTCTAATAAAATCATACCAAAATCATATAGAATTATTGTAAGCATGGCATGAATACTTCATAAATTATAGATACGTTGGAGACGTATCAAGGTGTCGATAAAATAGAATATGGACATGAGGCCATCATGATCATCTTTAGAACAACAATACTTATTGATATATAATTTCTTATACTAGAGTAACAATTCATTCACATGATAAAGTATGCGCCAAGAACTCTATTGAGAACCAACAAAATATGGTCTCAGTCATTGAAGCAATTTGCAATTTCTCACAACATCAGAAAGAGTCAATATAAGAGCTTGTAAGGCAAATCCACATACTCAATCATCTTATAGTATATAGTATTTCATAATTGCTAACACTCACATGGTACTTGTCGTGGGAACGATTCTGACATTAGAGAGGGGTAGGATAACGGAGCATGATCTATCGAGATGCAAATGGGTGACACGGTGGTTGTAGCGAGTTCGAGCCTCTCACAGTGGAGATAACAACCCTACTTCTCGTGCTCTGGAGAGGCTTTGCTTATTTCTCAGGAACACGGAGTTACATGGTGTATTAGAGAGAGAGAGAGAGGGAAGGGAGAAGAAGGAGCCCCCTAGTCTAGTGGTGGGTGTGGCTTATATAGAGTGCGCCACCCCTTCACCTCCTATGTTACAAAGTGGGGCATTGATGCCGTAACGCCGGATGGTGCTTTTACTGCCTTGTTGATTGTCGGTCTTTGCATATCCGAGTGAGCCATACGACCGAGTGATTGATTGTCTTCCGAGTGGACGGTACGATGATATGTCTGAGTGGGTAGTACGTTTGTATGAGATTTATGTGTACCCCATGCTTTATGATACTTTGACCCTTCATGGGCCTACCTATTTTGTGTATCCCCAACAGTAGCCCCTGAGACTTTGTCTGATTGCTGGCGGTCGATTGGAGTCTGCAAAGTTAATTAAACTTGAATGTTGTTTTGGACCTGACCGAGCAGAATTTTTCTTTTATTTCTCTTCTAGTGGGGGCACGCTAAGTGCACCCACTGGGTGTAGTCCCCAAGCCTCTGTCGGACTAGATGAATCGGGCACAGGGTTTATGTCTTCCAATGCGGAACTGAACTAAACAGGTGAACTCGGATGCGCTTGGCATAGTAAATTGTTGGAATCTGGAGTTGAATCAGTCGGACTGATCCTTGTGCATTGGGCATAGTAAATAGATATAAACTGGAACTGGGGCAGTCGGGCAAATCTTCGTGTGGTTGGCATGTTGAATGTTTATTGAGTCTGCCTTATATAATTTCTGGTTCATGGCTATGTCCCCGAGTGTGGATGTGGTCCTCACTCAGAATAGTTTCTAATTAGGAGAATCAGGTTCGTAGCTAACCCCCGAGTGTGGATCATCTCCTCACTCAGAGTAGTTATTGACTTAGGCAATAAGGAATCACATCTAAGCCCCCGAGTGTGGAGGATGTCCGCACTAGGAGTAGTTTTTGACTTAGGCGATACAGAATCGCAGCTAAGCCCTTGAGTGTGGAGGATGTCCACACTCGGAGTAGTTTTTGACTTAGGCGATACAAAGTCGCAGCTAAGCCCCCGAGCATGGAGGATGTCCGCACTCGGAGTAGTTTTTGACTTAGTCGATACGGAATCGCAGCTAAGCCCCCGAGTGTGGAGGATGTATGCACTCGGAGTAGTTTTTGACTTAGGCAATATGGAATCGCAGCTAAGCCCCCGAGTGTGGAGGATGTTTGCAATTGGAGTAGTTTTTTGACTTAGACGATACGAAATCGCAGCTAAGCCCCTCGACTGTGGATGATGTCCGCACTCGGAGAAGTTTTTGACTGAGGCGATACAGAATCGCAGCTAAGCCCCCGAGTTTGGAGGATGTCCGCATTCAGAGTAGTTTTTTGACTTAGGAAATACGGAATCGCAGCTAAGCCCCCCGAGTGTGAAGGATGTCCGCACTTGGAGAAGTTTTTGAGTTAGGCAACACAAAATCGTAGCTAAGCCCCCGAGTGTGAAGGATGTCCGCACTCGGAGTAGTTTTTGACCTAGGCGATACGGAGTCGCACCTAAGCCCCCAATTGTGGAGGATGTCTGCACTCGGAGTAGTTTTTGACTTAGGCAAAGTCAGGTTCGCTAAACCGAGCAATGGCATGCAGGGCGGCCGAGTGATGAAGACGTGCCACACAGAGTGGCGATGCGTGGGGTATCCAAGTGATGTAGACGTGCCACATAGTGTGGCGATGCACGGGGCATCCAAGTGATGTAGACGTGCCAAACAAAGTGGCGATGCGCAGGATGGTGAGACCAGCATGTCGTCGAGGAGGTGTCCGAACAAGTGGAAACACACGAGCGACCATTGCGGCGACCGAGCCTGAGTAGTGACAAAGATGGCGCACAGATGCGTCGAGTGATATCGTAACCTGTGTATGAAAAATAGCACAAGCCAACATAAATATTTATCAACGTAATTTGATCTTTTGCTGAAATAATTTCTGTAAATAACACCCATAGACACCCGCTGGGTGTGCCATGTGCTTGTTGGTCCGGGACCAGCAAGGGTCTAACAGAGTGTAGGATCTGACTGTACTTGTGCAAGTGAAGGATCCGACTGAACTCGTTTAAGTACTGGACCCAAATGAAGCGGAAGTGAAGTGTTCCCACATAAAAATAAACAATCGAGTGCAGAGGTATACCCGGTGGCATGGCCTCCGAGTGAACATCATGTGCGACTTCCTCGACACTCGGTGATGCGAAAACAACTATTTAATTGAATGCACCATATGAAGAATGACTTAGCTGTCTGATGGCACAGGCAGCCGAGTGACAAAGGAACGTCTGGCTGACTGACGGCGCACGGAGCGAACGAGTAACGAAGGGGCGTCCAGTTGAGTAACGGTGCGCGGAGCGGACGAGTGATGAAGGTGTGTCCAGTTGAGTGACGGTGCGTGGAGCGGGCGAGTGACGAAGGTGCGTCCAGTTGAGTGACGGTTCATGGAGCGACCGAGTGACGCAGGCCTGTCTCACCGACT
Source organism: Hordeum marinum (assembly GCA_022496015.1). Lineage (NCBI taxonomy): Eukaryota > Viridiplantae > Streptophyta > Magnoliopsida > Poales > Poaceae > Hordeum > Hordeum marinum. The sequence continues at coordinate 306,241,709 of CM039672.1, read as the reverse complement.
GGTGATGCGCGGGGCGGTCGGGTGATAAAGATGTGTTGCACGGAGTGGCGATGCGTGAGGCATCTAAGTGAAGTAGATGTGTCTGGCTGAGAGGTGATGTGCGGGGCAGCCAAGAGATGTAAACTCATCCAACATAGTGGTGATGTGTGGGGCATCCGAGTGAGGTAGATACATCTCACTGATTGGCGACACACGGGGCGGTCAAGTAACGGCGCGCGGGGCAACCGAGTCGAAAATGTCGTTGAGAATGGCGCACGGAGGCGTCCAGGTAACCTGTGTATGAAAAATAACACAAGCTAACATAAAAAATTCTCGAAGTAATTTAATGTTTGTTGAAATGATTCGTGTAAATTGCACCGCTAGACACCCGTTGGGTGTCCTAGGTTCTTGCTGGTCCGAAACCGGCAGGAGTCTAAAAGAGTGAAGGATCCGACTGAACTTGTGAAAGTGAAGGATGCGACTGAACTCATTTTGAGTATTGGACCCAAATGAAGCAGAAGTGTAATGTTCTGACATGAAAATAAACAGCCGAGCGCAGAGGTACACTCGGTGGCGTGACCTCCGAGTGGATGTCATGCGTGACTTACGCGCCACTTGATAATGCGGAAATAGCTATTTAACTGAGTGTAGTACATGAAGAATGACTTAGCTGTTTGACAACGTGCAGGGTGGTCGAGCAAAGTAAACACGTCTGACTGAGTGGCGATGCAAGTGGTGGCCAAGTGACGAAGACATGTCTTGCCGACTGGCGATGCGCGTAGCTGCCAAGCGATGACGATGCGTCCAGCAGAGTGACGACGCGCTGGGCGGTAGAGTGACGAAGGCGTGTCTCGCCGAGTGGCGATGCGTGGAGTTGCTGAGTGATGACGGCGCATACAGTAGAGTGACGTCACGCGGGGCAGTCGAGTGACGAAGGCGTGTCTCGCCGAGTAGCGATGCATGGAGCTGCCGAGTGATGATGACGCGTCCAGTAGAGTGATGTCGCGTGGGGTGGTCGAGTGACGATGGAGCGTCCACCAATGTGATGGCGTGCGGGGCGGCTGAGTGACGACTAAGCATCCAATAGAGTGACGGCGCGCGGGGCGGCCGAGTGACCACGAAGCATCCAGCAGCATGACCACGCGTGCGGCGACCGAGTGAAGACGAAGCATCCAACAGAGTGACGAAGCGTGGGGCGCCGAGTGACGACGAAGCGTCCAATAGAGTGAAGGCGCGTGGAGCGGTCGTGTGACGATAGAGCGTCCAACAGCATGACCGCATGCGGGGTGTCCGAGTGACGATGAAGCGTCCAACAGAACGATGGCGCGTGGGGCAGCCGAGTGATGATGGAGCATCCAGCAGCATGACCACGCGCGGGGCAGTCGAGTGATGACGACGCGTCCAGTAGAGTGACATCACGCGGGGCAGTCGTGTGACAAAGGTGTGTCTCACCGAGCGGCGATGCGTGGAGCTGCCGAGCGATGACCACACGTCCAGTAGAGTGACGTCGCACGGGGCGGTCGAGTGACGAAGGCGTGTCTCGCCGAGTGGCGATGCACGGAGCTGCCGAGTGATGACGAGCATCCTGTAGAGTGACTTCGCATGGGGCGGTCGAGTGATGATGGGGTGCCCAGCAACGTGACGGCACGCAGGGCGGCCGAGTGATGACGAAGCGTGAGTGACAGTGCGCGGGGCGGCAGAGTGATGACGGAGCATCTAGCAGCATGACCGCGCATGTTCCGAGTGACATAGGCTTGTCTTGCCGAGTGGAGATGCGTGGAGCTGCCGAGTGATGACCAAGCGTCCAGTAGAGTAATCTGCATGTTGATCGTCTAAACACAAAGTTTATCTGCATGTCATCATGTTTGTAGCTTGAACGGAATGTTCGACCGAGTAAACTGCTGTCTGGAGATGACGATCGACGAGTGGCACAGCAAGTTAGTAGCAAGCATAGCTACAGATATTTTTTGATGAAGTAAAGAGTCTAGACACCACGGATGTGGCCTGCAAGGATTAAGGACCACTCCTGGCCCAATTATGCATGCATCATGCACACTTAACTCACGCGGAAAATGCTCACCTGATGAGGCACTTAATGATGTGGTTAAATGGATGAAACGGCCAACCCTCTTTACAAAGGATTATGAGGACCTCATTATCCGCTTGGGATAGCGGCTATGAACCGTCTGATGTGGATGACGCAGGTGAAGGAGATCCAGGCAGCCGGGTAGCGCGTACTGCCAGCAATGCAAGCGAGGGCCCGTAAGCACGTCGCGAGGCGGCATCGAGCGAGCACGCCACTCGGCGGCATCAGCTAGCACGTGGCAGAGCGGGCAAGCACGGCGACGAGCCAGTGGGCACGTTCAGGGTAGGCGAGCAGTGTCAGCGCCCATGTGTGATCGTGCACTAGGGTGTGGCCGGCCTCGTCTTCGGTGTCGCGTCAAGGGGTCCGCGTTACCGGGAAAGTCATCGTCTTCCAGCCACTCGACCCTCGGGTCCCCAGAGCCACCCTGCCAGTTAATGCAAGATGTACTTTTTCCGCATCCAAATGCCCCAATGCATTGACGGGGGATTTGCTCACGTCCAAAATCGAACGCATGACCTGCATGCAAGAGGTATTAATTAGGGTAATTAAGCAAGAGCTAACTGTGATGGTAGTTTCCTTCTTCCGTGAGTTATTTTGGGCATGCAATTTATTGCAATTCTGCATGCTTGTGCAGGCGACGACGGAAGGACGCACTCTCATGTAGGGATCGTCATTGAGCCAGCAGCACCGGAGAGCACCACGCGGGAGGTGCACCTCCACCATGGAGCTCACTACCGAAAGCACGACCAGGCCAAAGAGCCCCACGGCACGGAAGCCGCCGTCAGGCAGGCGATCGGTCGAGGTACCCCCGTGGTGTGGAGGTTGCTGTTAGGCACGCGAGCTGTCGGAGAAGCCCTGTATTTCCGGCCAGGCAAGTGTTTCTGTAGCATGGAAGCCATCGTCGGGCAAGCGACCGGGCATAGGAGCCATGCATCACCAGCCATACCAGTGCCTCCGTGGCATCGAATAGAGATATATCTTTTCTCCTCCATTTTTTGTGAAGTTTCACTACTCGTTTCGGAGATGAACGATGAACTACATGCACAGTAGATTAAGCATATATTGAAAACCTTATACATCATGGATCGATAGACGCCATGCCCCACGATGGACGCCAAATGTCGTGGGAACGATTCCGACATTAGAGAGGGGTAGGATAATGGAGCATGATCTATCGAGATGTAAATGGGTGACACGGTGGTTTTAGCGAGTTTGGGCCTCTCACGATGGAGATAACAACCCTACTTCTTGTGCTCTGGAGAGGCTTTGCTTATTTGTCATGAACACGGAGTTACATGGTGTATTAGAGAGATGGAGGGAAGGGAGAAGAAGGATCCCCCCTAGTCTAGTGGTGCGGATGGCTTATATAGAATGCGCCATCCCATCACCTCCTATGTTACAAAGTGAGGCATTGATGTCATAACGTCGGATGGTGCTTTGACTGCCTTGTCGACTGTCGGCCTTCGCATATCCGAGTGAGCCATACGACTAAGTGATTGATTGTCTTCCGAGTGGACGGTACGATGATATGTCCGAGTGGGTAGTACGTTTGTATGAGATTTATCTGGACCCACATGATGTGTGGACCCCATGCTTTACGATACTTTGACCATTCATGGGCCTACCTATTTTTTCTATCCCCCACAGTACTCATGTGGTCAAAGATTCAATTAGACACAGAGAAATATAGGGGCTTAGAGTTTGGCCTCCCAACTATATCCCTCAAGGGTAATGTTAACAGAAATAACTCATGATCATTGTTACGTCTCCAACGTATCTATAATTTTTGATGATGGCATGCTATTATATTATCTGTTTTGGATGTTTTATATGCATTAATATGCTATTTTATATAATTTTTGGGACTAACCTATTAATCTAGAGCCAAGTGCCAATTCCTGTTTTTCCTTGTTTTTGAGTTTTGTAGATATGGAATATTAAATGGAGTCCAAATGCAATAAAACCTTCCGAAGGAATTTTTCTAGAAGGAAACAAGTCATCGAAGCTTGGAGTGCACGTTAAGGGAGGTGTCAGGGCGTCACAAGCTTGCTAGGCGCGCGCCCCCTGGCCGCGCCTAGTAGGCTTGTTGCTCCCTAGCAGGTCTCCTAACCCTAATTATTGGCCTAGAAATACCCAAATATTCCCCCAACGTCAGAAAAAGCCACGAAAATACTTTTCCGCCGCTGGAAGCCTCCTATCCCAAGAGATCCAATCTTGGAGCCTTCTCCGATAATCTGCCGGAGGGGGAATCAATCATGGAGGGCATCTACATCAACTGCATTACCCCTCCTCGTAGTTGCTGAAGGTAGCCACCATCAGCTACCGGCTCAACTCATCATTGAGTCCTTCCAAGAACTTTTCCTGCTTGGCTGCATCATCGGCGACATCTCCTGGTGCATAACGAGCCAACGTGCTGAAGTCGTCCACGTACTGGGCCACGGAACGGTTCCCTGGCGTAAGTTGCGAAACGCACGCTTCTTCAGACTCATGGATCCAGCTGAATCATGTGCGGTGCGGAAAGCTTTCTTGAACTGCTCCCAAGTCACACCAGTAATGGGGTACGTGGTGGTGTAGTTCTCCCACCATGAAGCTGCTGGTCCCTCCAGTTGATGGGCGGAAAAACGCACTTTCTCAGCATCAGTGCATCCTGCGGTGGTGAGTTCCCTCTCCATCTTGCGGAGCCAATCATCTGCCACAATGGGCTCTGTGCTGCTGGAGAAGGTTGGGGGATTCAGTCTAAGAAAACAGGTGAGGTTGTCACCTTGAGGTGGAGGGTGGTTGTTGTGGTTGTTGGTCTGATTCTGAATCAACAACTGCATCAGGGCGTTCTGCTGCTGAAGAAGTTGTGTGAGCTCTAGCGGGAAGGTGAAGTCGGGCTCACATCGCGAAGGCATCTTGCTGTTTTCAGAGGGGTGAGAATTAGAATAGAACAATGACCTAAAAGGGAAATTCACTACCCATATGCAATGCAACAAACATATCACACCAAACACTCATTCATTTATTCAACTCAAGGTGAAACATCAAGATACAAATCTCCATTCAAACTAAACATCGACCTCTGCTTTAACGACGAAAATGAAGATACATGGGGGCATAACAAGGGTTTTCCTCAAAAGTACATGGTGGCGGAGCCTCCTCCGGTGGTGTTCACCTCATAGTCATCATCGTTGCTGATCAAAGGAGCCATGTCTCCTTCGGGATGAAGATTTTCACCCATGTCCATCTGTTCCTCCAGAGTTTCCATGCGAGTGTTCAGCTTATCGATCCTCTCTAAGAAATCCTTCACCTCATACTCATGCTCGTATTCGGCTTCCCGTAAGTTAGCTTCGAGATCAATCTCACGGTTCATCAGCCTCTTGATCGTCTTGGTGTCGGCACGTACCCGAAGCTCCAAGGTCCTGACGTGCGTCTCCAGAGTCTGGATATAGGAAATGGTGGTGTCTTCAGTGGGAGTGGTTATGATATTTCCATTGGCATCCCTGCGACAAACCACGCTCATTCCTGGTGAAATGGTTCCACCTCTGTATTCCTCCTGAATACGTCCAAGGGCACGCTAAATGGCCATATCTCTCCCAAGTATCCAGCTGGGTGCCACAAACTTGAAGTCGATGGGTTCCTTACGATTTCCAAAGGTCTTCCCAGGGATGTGCACCTCGATCCTGTAGCGTCCGTCTTGTGGAAAAGACATGATAGGAGTCCCAGTGATGCTCGACAAGGCAATCCTCACGTCCCTGACGATCCTCATCAGCTCTTTGCCAAAGGGCATCGTTGCGTCAGGCTGGCAAAACTCCGTGATCAAAACTGGGATGAAGGTGGCCATCTATAAATTTTGAAATAAATCGGAGGGATGTCAGAATGAGTAGATGAGAGTATAATAATTTTAAAGACAAAAGAGAAATAAATCCTAAGGCTTTTCCAATCCTAGAGGTTACGTCCTACGGTCAGCGTGTGCTATGATACAATTTCTGTAGCGACCCGACCAGGAAGGTCGGATCTCCGGTGTTTCTATACCATCCCAAGATCATGCTGGTACACACACGGTACATCAGTGTATATATCAAAGGGAAATCACACAACTTTAATTAATCGAAATCTCATATCAAGTCCTTTATTACAATAATGATTACAATAAAGTGGCTGAAGGCCAACTCATGAGATGAACTAAACCATAAACTTGCGGAAGCTCCAAAGGTAGATGAGTCCATCTGACTCCAAGGGCATCTCATCGAGCGTAGAGCGTATCCTCACTCCTGGTCGGAAAAGTACTCTGCAACATGATACGTTGCAGCCGTATAGGTCAGCATATTGAATATGCCGGCAAAATCACAAGAGAGGGGGTAAAGTAATCATCTAGATATTCAAATATGGCAGGTGGGGAAGTAAGTTTTTGCATAAAGCCAAATTTTTCCTATAACAAGAGAGGGCAAAGGCATAATTACTACAATGTTGGTTGATTAATGAGATGGTTCCACCAACCAATTCTCATACCCAAGTTGACATTAATAACCCACATCAATATAATTAATTGTGTTGAGAGTTCCAGATAGTTTCAGTTCCTTTGTCTCAAACTGTCCATGACCGTGGACACGGCTAATCGAATATGTTTAGGTACTCTGCAGAGTTTTGCACACGTTCCCCACAAGATTTGATCGCCTCCGTTGGACTTCTCACACTTCATGGTGTTTGAGAAACGGATGACCAAAACATGGTCTTCAAAAGGGTTTTCCCGAGACTCTGTCGGTGCCCATCCTTTCCTACCGTTCTTCTACATCTCATAGCACCGCCTGTCCAGGGTCACCACGATATCCAACCAAGCCAAAGCCCATAATGGCTTATGGCTGTGCAGGTAAGCCTTGGGTCTTGAAGCATCCATCCATCTCTTTGTGCCTAGATGGACCTTTCCGCATGAATACTGGCACTTCTCCAGCATCATCTAGGCTAACAACTAGTTTCTCCAGGGCGCTGTTCAACCATCATCCACCCAGAGGTAAGTGAAGAACTTGGAGTCTTGAAGACTTGATCATCATGTAGGACTTGAAATTATTAACTCACAACTCTCATGAATCACACAACCAATCCCGTCTACTAATAGCATAGCAAAATGTAAAACACGTTTCCCGAGGCCAATGTGTCAAAGGGTTGAGGGGTACCTACCACATGATACTACAACAAGTAACCAAGTTTCCAATTTACCTACTTTGCATGCAATTGGGGTGATGGAAGAACTAATGCAATAAAACATAGGTATACATGGTCAAAGTGACTTGCCTTGCTGACGATCCTCGTAATCAAGTGACTCTAGATAACAAGCTTCACACTCCGGATGATCTAACGAATCAAACAAGAGCACACCATAAGCATAAACACAAAAAAACTCATACAACAGCAAGGTAAACAAATGCTTCAACAAACAAAAGCACAATCAAGAGAATATTCACTTAAAGTATAAGACTAAAAAAAATTTGGTGTCAAGATCCCTACTAAGACATACAAGTCAAAATTTGGTTTTGACAACTAGACATTTAAGTAACAGAAAATTAAATATAAAATTTTATTTGAAAACAGAAAGTATTTCATTATGAAAATATTGTGCGAAAAGAAATATTACAAAACTCCTTCTAAACAATATATATAGTGAAAACAAGATGAACCTATTCCAACTAGAGTACAAAAAAATTTGAAACACATATTTTATTAACAGAAAAAGATACACCTAAAGTTTAATCAACAGAACTTAATGAAATCTAAAAACAAAAGTTAAACTAATTTAGGTTCAAATTGAGTAAAAATCAATTTAGTTAAAACCTATTAAGAACTAGACAGATTCTGTTTTTGTTAAAAACAGTAAATAATTTATTCAAAAACATCTCAAATTGTGTAGAATTATAGGTTTAACTAATACCAAACAGTGGCAAAAAGATTCACTCAGAAATATATTTTTAAACTCTAGTTATACAGATTTTAGTAATTTAAACAAATTTGATTGGATTCAAAATTTAAAATTCAAATTTGAAATCTAAGCATACAGACATAAACTACATCCAATTTGTGAACTAATGCAAAAAGAATCAATTAAAAACACTAATTAGTTTAAAAGTTACAACTAAAACAAAAACAGAAAACATTCTGTTTTCTAAAACAGAAAAGAAAAGAAAAAAACTGATCGAACAGACAGGGTGACATGGCGTTCTCTGATTAGTTACAGGGTGTGTGAGATCCGACGATTCGAGCGGACATCTGAGCTGTAGAGGATACCGGTTCGGGTTTAAAATAATCTAATCCTAGGCGTTGGATTTAGATCGGACGGTCCAGGGAGGGGGAGAGGGGCTCACAGAGGGAGGGTCGCTGGCGGTGGAGTTTCTCTGGCGGGGCCGAGGCGGCGAGTCGACGGCGTCCGGGGGGTCCTGTTGACGGCGGCGGACCTCTGGCGTCCGTTGGTGGCGACGGTTGGGGCTGGGGCCGACAGGGGCGTGCTCCGCGAACTCCTGGAGCTTCGGATGGGGTGTGAAGCTCCGGCGTGGGATTCCGGTGAGGGGAGGGGGTTGGACGAGGGGGAAACAGGCAGAACGGGGTGTGGGGAGTCGGGGCTATTTATAGGGCCGGTGCGGTGGTCGGGGAGGGAAAGAGGAGGGAGATCCGGAGAGGAGAGATCTCCGGCGAGCTTTGTCTGGCACGAGGAGGAAGGTGACCGCGGGGTTATCGAGATCGGGCAATGGGGACGGGGTGTCAGAGAGAGAGGGCGGCGTCAGCGCGTCGGTGGCCGATCGGGAATGAATTCGGGAATTAAACGCAGGTGGGCCGGCCCATTTCAAATTTAATTCGTTTCCTTTCTATTTCCAGGGCATTTAAATCATATTTAAAGCATTAAAAACATTTCCAAGTATAGGAAATATATATACCAAAATGATCAGGAGAATTAATTCTATTGAATGAACATTTTTCCTTTGTCATATTGAATACTTTGAAAATTTTATTTTCAGAAATTGCTTATTTGATTTTAAATCCTTTTGCAATAATTTTTAAAATAACCCCCTGGTTTTATTGTTCAAATATTTCACCAAGATGCCCCTCGTGTGGAGTGTCATGTTACTCCCCTCTTTTCTTTGAACTTTTCGAGAGGTTTTCAAATAGGTGAAACAAGAAAAAGGGGAAAATGAAAGTGGCCTTTCAGAAATTCAAAGGAAGCACTTCAACCATTTTATTCATTCAAACAATGTGATGATGATGCATAGCTATATATCATAACATTCCAAAATGAAATTTTGGGATGTTACAAACCTACCCACCTTAAGATGAATCACGCCCTCGAGATTCGGGTTGGCTAGAAAATAGGTGCGGGTGGTCTCTACGAAGATCTTCTTCGCGTTCCCAGGTGGCTTCTTCCTCGGTGTGGTGGCTCCACAGAACCTTACAGAACTTGATGATCTTGCTGCGGGTGACTCTGTTGGCAGTCTCGAGGATACTGATAGGCTTCTCCTCGTAGGTTAGGTCACTGTCAAGTTGTATGGCCTCTAGGGGCACTGTGTCTCTCAAAGGAATATCAGCCATCTCAGCATGGCATTTCTTTAGCTGGGAAACATGGAAAACATCATGAACTCCGGACAGTCCTTCCGGCAATTCTAGCTTGTATGCAACTTCGCCTCTACGTTCCAGAATTTTGTAGGGGCCTATGAATCTGGGTGCTAACTTTCCTTTAACACCAAACCTCTTGATTCCTCGAAGTGGGGACACACGGAGATATGCTCGATCCCCTACTTCATATGTCACCTCCTTGCGTTTGTTATCAGCATAGCTCTTCTGTCGGGATTGAGCTATCTTGAGTCGGTCTCGAATCAGCTTGACCTTATCTTCAGAATCTATGATAAGATCGGGACCAAAAAGTTTTCGGTCTCCAACACCATCCCACGTCAATTGTGTTCTGCACCTCCTTCCGTATAAAGCTTCGAAAGCGGCCATTTTCAGACTGGTCCGATAACTGTTGTTCTACGAGAACTCTGCGTAAGTTAAGTTGTCATCCCAACTGGACCCATAGTCTAGCGCACAGGCTCTCAACATGTCCTCCAGAATCTGGTTGACTCTCTCAGTCTGTCCATCGGTCTGCGGATGAAAAGCTGTACTGAACTCCAGCCTTGTACCCAAAGTTTCATGTAGTTGATACCAAAACTTTGAGGTAAATCGTGTTCCTCTATCTGACACAATACTCCTCGGAACTCCATGAAGACATACGATCCTAGTCATATATATCTTGGCTAGCTTAGCACTGGTATAGGTGGTCTTCACTGGAATTAAATGAGCCACCTTGGTCAAACGATTGACCACTACCCAAATGGAATCATATCCATAATGGGTCCTAGGTAGTCCTATGATGAAGTCCATACCAAGCTTATCCCATTTCCACTCGGGTATCGGCAAAGGTTGGAGTAACCCTGCTGGTTTCTGATGTTCCGCCTTTACTTGTTGACAAACATCACATACCGCAACATGTTCGGCAATATCTTTCTTCATACCTGTCCACCAATAACTTTCCTTCAAATCCAGGTACATCTTGGTGTTGCCTGGTTGTATCGAGTATGGTGAATCGTGGGCTTCTATAAGTATCAACTTCCTGAGCTCTGGGTCATGGGGCACATAGATTCGGTTCTCAAACCATAGAGTACCCTGTTCATCTTCATGAAAGCCTTTAGCCTTGCCTTCCTTCATTCTCTGCTTTATCTCAGCTATCTCCTTGTCTGATTTATGGGCTTCTCGAATTCTTTCAGTCAAGGTGGACTAAATCTCTAGTGTGGCAACATATCCTTGCGGAACTATCTCTAACCGAAGCTCTCTGAGATCTTTGGTTAACTCCTAGGGTAATCCTCCGGCTATGAGGGTGTTCACATAACTCTTCCGACTCAAAGCATCTGCCACAACATTTGCCTTTCCTGGATGGTAATGTAATCTCATGTCATAGTCCTTGATTAACTCTAACCATCTCCTCTGTCTCAGGTTTAGCTCCTTCTACGTGAAGATATACTTCAGGCTCTTATGATCAGTGTACACATCACAACTATTTCCGATAAGGAAATGTCTCCAGGTCTTGAGTGCGTGCACTACGGCTGCTAGTTCCAAACCATGGGTGGCATAATTCAATTCATAGCTGTCTGGATGCATATGCTCCAACTTTTCCCTCCTGCATGAGTACTCCTCCAAGTCCTTGACGGGATGCGTCACAATAAACCTGGAAGTCCTTCCGAATGTTTGGCAGTGTCAACACTAGGGCTGTGACCAAACGTTTCTTCAACTCCTGGAAACTGGCCTCACATTCCTCAGTCCAGATATACTTAGATTCTTTCTTCAACAGCTCTGTCATGGGCTTGGCAATCTTTGAGAAATTCTCAATGAATCTCCGGTAATATCCGGCAAGTCCGAGAAAACTGCGGATCTCCTTAACTAAGGTGGGTGACTTCCACTCAGTGACGACTTCAACCTTAGCAAGGTCTACTGCTATTCCTTCTCCAGAAATAATGTGTCCAAGGAATCCGACTTCCGTCAGCCAGAATTCACATTTACTGAACTTGGCATATAACTGATGCTCTCTAAGCTTGTCCAGAACTAAACGCAAGCGTTCCTTGTGTTCTTCGTCGCTCTTGGAGAATATCAAAATGTCATTGATGAACACTACAACAAACTTGTCCAGGTATTCCATAAACACCTTGTTCATCATATTCAAGAAGTAGGCAGGAGCATTAGTCAAACCAAAGGACATGACCGTATACTCATATAAGCCATACCTTGTGGTGAAGGCTGTTTTGGGTGTATCTTGTTCACGAATTTTCAGTTGGTGATACCCTGATCGAAGATCAATCTTGGAGAATACTTTGGCTCCTACTAGCTGATCAAACAAGTCATTAATCATCGGCAGAGGGTACTTGTTCTTGATAGTCACCTCGTTTAATGCACGATAATCGACTACCATCCTCAAGGTTTTATCTTTCTTCTCCACCAAAAGAACTGGGGCTCCCCAAGGTGAAGAACTTGGGCGAATATATCCCTTATCCAATAACTCCTTAATATGCTTCTTGATTTCTACTAAATCATTTGCGGGCATCCGATAGGGTCTCTTGGAAATTGGGGCGGTTCCTGGTAGTAACTCTATCAGAAACTCAATCTCTCTATCTGGTAGCATGCGTGGTAATTCCTCCGGGAATACATTTGGAAAGTCTTGTTATACCGGCACTTCCTCCTGAACAACTCCTGTGAGGGAATTTAACCGAGCATTCATCCATGTGCGTCGGGATACATACTTAATCCTCTTGTTCTCTGGGGTGGTGAGTGAAATAGACCTACTGGGGCAATCAAGATTTCCTTCATACTTGGTCATCCAATCCATGCCTAGGATTACATCCAATCCCTGGGATTCTAATATGATGAGGTCGGTAGGAAAAACATGGTTTCCTATGTGGAGTTTCAAGGTGTGGCATCCTATCCCTGCCATCATCATACCTCCTAGGGAATTGACCTTAATGGGCTGACTAAGGGTTCTGGTGGGTAAACCATACTTTTCCAAAACTACCCTTGATATGAATGAGTGGGTTGCACCAGAATCAAAAAGTACCATAACTGGACGTGAATGCAATAAAAACTTACCAACCACAGTCTCGGGCTGATCATAGACTTCTTCCACATCAAGGTGGTTCACCTGAGCACGAGGAAAAGGATTTGGCTTCTTAGATGCGGAATTGCCGTTGTTGTTGCCATTTCCATTTCCTTGCTTGTTCTGAGGGCATTCAGTGGCATAGTGCCCTATTTTCTGGCACTTGAAACAGGTGATATGGTTCAGATCCTTTTGAGCTGGAGCGGAATGGGGCTAGTTGCCATTCCCATTTCCGTTGCCATTCTTGAAGTTGCCACTATTGGGACGATTATTCCCATTTCCTCCATGGTTGTGGACTCCATGGTTGTGCACGTGATGAGTGTGTCCTCCATACTTACCAGTCCCTGATCCGGTATTCCCTGAGTACGGGGAGTAGCGGGGCTACTGTTGAGCTCCAGAGTGAGATTTCCCTTGTCCATACTTCCTCTTGTTGTTTTCGATTTGCTGCTGCTTCCCCTCCAAGATGAGGGCCTTGTCTACCAGCTCCTGGTAGTTGCTGAAAGTAGCCACCATCAGCTGCACGCTCAACTCATCGTTGAGTCCTTCCAAGAACTTCTCCTGTTTGGCTGCATCATCGGCCACATCTCCTGGTGCATAACGAGCCAACGTGCTGAAATCATCCACATACTAGGCCACAGAACGGTTCCCCTAGCGTAAGTTGTGAAACTTAGGCTTCTTCAGACTCATGGCTCTAGCTGAGACATGACCGGTGCGGAAAGCTAGCTTGAACTGCTCCCAAGTCACACCAACTATGAGGTACGTGGTGGTGTAGTTCTCCCACCATGAAGCTGCTGGTCCCTCTAGTTGATGGGCGGCAAAGCACACCCTTTCAACCACAGTGCATCCAGCGATGGTGAGTTCCCTCTCCATCTTGCGGAGCCAATCATCTGCCACAATGGTCTTAGTGCTGCTGGAGAAAGTTGGTGGATTCAGCCTCAGAAAACGGGTGAGGTTGTCGCCTTGAGGTGGAGGGTGGTCGTTGTGGTTGTTGGTCTGGTTCTGAATCAACAACTGCATCACGGTGTTCTGCTGCTGCAGAAGTTGTGTGAGTTCCGGCGGGAAAGTGAAATCGGGAAGAGGGGTGAGAATTAGAATAGAACAAGGACCTAAAAGGAAATTTCACTACCCATATGCAATGCAACAAACATATCACACCAAACACTAATTCATTTATTCAACTCAGGGTTCAAACATCGAGATACAAATCTCCAAATCAAACTAAGCATCGACCTACGCTTTAACGACGAAAATAAAGATACATGGGGGCATAACTAAAGTTCTCCTCAAAAGTACATGGTGAAGTGGCCTCCTCCGGTGACGTTCTCCTCATAGTCGTCATCGTTGCTGATCAAGGGAGCCATGTCTCCTTCTGGATGAAGATTTTCCCCCATGTCCAACTGTTCCTCTAGAGTTGCAATGCGAGTGCTCAGTTTATCGATCCTCTCTAAGAGATCCTTCACTTCATACTCATGCTCGTACTTGGCTTCCCGTAGGTCAGTTTGAGGTCAATCTCGCGGTTCATCAGCCTCTTGATCGTCTTTGTGTTGGCACGTACCCGAAGGTCCAAGGTCTTGATGTGCGTCTCCAAAGTCTGGATATAGGAAATGGTGGTGTCTTCAGTGGGCGTGGTTATGATATTTCCATTGGCATCCCTGCGACAAACCACGCTAAGTCCTGGTGAAATGGGTCCACCCCTGTATTCCTCCTGAATACGTCCAAGGGCACGGTGAATTTCCATGTCTCTCCCAAGAATCCAGCTGGGTGCCACAAACTTGAAGTCGATGGGTTCCTTACGATTTCCAAACGTCTTTCTAGGGATGTGCACCTCGATCCTGTAGCGTCCGTCTTGTGGAAAAGACATGATAGGAGTCCCGGTGATGCTTGGCAAGGCAATCCTTACGTCCCTGACGATCTTCACCAGCTCCTTGCCAAAGGGGATCATCGCGTCAGGCTGACAAAACTCCCTGATCAAAACTGGGATGAAGGTGGCCATCTATAAATTTTAAATGAATCGGAGGGAAGTCAGAAATGAGTAGATGAGAGTATAAGAATTTTAAAGGCAAAAGAGAAATAAATCCTAAGGATTTTCCAATCCTAAAGGTTACGTCCTATGGTCAGCGTGTGCTCTCATACCATTTCTCTAACGACCCGACGTGAAAGGTCGAATCTCCGGTGTTTCTGTACCATCCCAAGATCATGCTGGTACACACACGGTAAATCAATATATATATATCAAAGTGAAATCACACAGCTTTAATAATCGAAGAATCTCATATTGAGTCCTTTATTACAATAAGAATTATAATAAAGTGGCTGAAGGCCAACTCATGAGAATAACTAATCTTGCGGAAGCTTCAAAGGTAGTTGAGTCCATCTGACTCTAAGGGCATCTCACCGAGCGTAGAGCATATCCTCACTCCTGATCGGAAAAGTACTCTGCAACATGATACGATTCAGCCGTGTAGGTCAGCATATTGAATATGCCGGCAATGTCACAAAAGCGGGGGGTAATGTAATCATCTAGTCTATATGCATATATGGCAGGTGGGGTAGTAAGTTTTTGCATAAAGCCAAATTTCTTCCTACAAGAAGAGAGGGCAGAAAATTATTACTACAATGTTGGTTGATTAATGAGATGGTTCCACCAACCAATTCTCATACCCAAGTTGTCATTAAAAACCCACATCAATACAATTAATTGTGTTGAGAGTTCCAGATAGTTTCAGTTCGTTTGGCTCAAACTGTCCATGACCGTGGACATGGCTAATCGATTAGGTTTGGGTACTCTGCAGAGTTTTGCGCACGTTCCCCACAAGATTTGATCGCCTCCATTGGATTTCTTGCACTTCAGGGTGCTTGAGAAACGGATGACCAAAACATGGTCTTCTAAAGGGTTTCCCCGAGACTCTGTCGGTGCCCATCCTTTCCTACCATTCTTCTACATCTCGTAGCACCGCCTATCCAGGGTCACCACGATATCCAACCAAGCCAGAGCCCATAATGGCTTGTGGCTATGCAGGTAAGCCTTGGGTATTGAAGCATCCATCCATCTCTTTGTGCCTGGGTGGACCTTTACGCATGAATACTGGCACTTCTCCAGCAACATCTAGGCTAACCTCTGGTTTCTCCAAGGCGCCGTTCAACCATCATCCACCCAGAGGTATGTTGAAAACTCAGAGTCTTGAAGTCTTGATCATCTTGTAGGTCTTGAATTTATTAACTCACAACTCTCATGAATCACACAACCAACCCCGTCTACTAATAGCATAGCAAAAATTAAATAATCGTTTCCCGGGGCCAATGTGTCAAAGGGTTGAGGGGTGCCTACCACATGATACTACATCAAGTAACCAAGTTTCCAAATTACCTACTTTGCATGCCATTGGGGAGATGGTAGAACTAATGCAATAAAACATGGGTAATCATGATCAAATTGACTTGCCTTGCTGACAATCCTCGTACTCAAGTGACTCTAGATAACAAGCTTCGCACTCCGGATGATCTAACGAATCAATTAAATCACACAATAAGCAACCACAGTACAATTCACACAACAGCAAGGTAAACAAATACTTCAACAAACAATAGCACAATCAAAAGGAAGAATCACTCAAAGTACAAGACTCTAAAATTTTTGGTGTCAAATCTCTACTAAGACATAACAAGTCAAAATTTGTTTTGAACAACTAGGCATTTAGATAACAGAAAAGTAAATACAAAATTTTATTAGAAAACAGAAAGTATTTCATTATAAAAATTTTGGGCAAAAAGAGTTACTACAAAACTTTTTTCTAAACAATACTAAAGGTGAAAATAAGACGTACCTATTCAAACTAGAGCACAAAACAAATTTAATATTTGTATTAACAGAAAATAATACACTTAATGTTGAAACAACAGAACCTAATGAAATCTGAAAACAAAAGTTAAACTAAATCAAGTTCAAACTAAACTAAAATCAAACTAACTAAACTCTATTAAGAACTAAACAGATTCTGTTTTTGTTAAAAAAACCTAACCAAATACATCCTAAAAATTCTCAAACTATGTAGGATGATAGGCCTAACTAATACAAAAAGTGGCAAAAGGATTCACTCAAAAATATATTTTTAAACTCTAGTTATACAAATTTTAGTAATTTAAGCAAATTTGGTTAGATTCAAATTCTAAAGTTCAAATTTGAAATCTAAGACTTCAGGATGAAACTACATGAAATTTTTGACCAAATGCAACAAGAATCAATTAAAAACACTAATTAGTTTAAAAGATATAACAAAAATAAAATCTGAACTCATTCTGTTTTCTAAAACAGAAACAGAAAAAGAAAAAATTATCGATCGATTAGGGGCTACGTGGCATGTTGTGATTGGCCGAGGCCGTGTGCGTGCGAGGTGTTTGCGGCAGACGACCGAAACATAAAAGAAAACGGTTCGCCACTTAAATCTTCTAATTAGGCGCGTTGGATCTAGATCTGACGGTTGTGGATGGAAGTGCGGCTTACACAGGGGGGTCGGAGTTTCGGCGAGGTCGACGGCGGCCGGACGTCAGAGGTGCTCGGGGCTGGGGCTGCGGTGGTTGAGGGAGGCGTCCGAAGTGCTCAGGCGATGGCGGCGAAGCTCCGACGTCGATTGGTGGCGTCGGACGGGGCTGGGGACGACGGAGGCGACAGCCTCGTGCTCGAAGAGCTTTGGTCATCGACCGAACTCCGGCGAGGTGGTGCGGTGGCGTTCTGGCAACGGTAGAGGGGGGGCTCGGGGTGGAACGGAGAGCGGAGAGGCAGGGGCTCTTTATAGGCAAGGTGCGGGGTCGGGAGAGGGATAGAGGAGAGAGATCAGCGGGGTCGGGATCGCCGGCGATGTCGGGGGCGAGGGGAAGGGGATGAGCGTGGGGATGGCGTTGTCGGATGGTGGGTCCCGCGCGTTAGTGAGAGAGGGGGCGGTGTTTGCGCGTCGGTAGCCGATCCGAAATGAATTCGGGGTTTAAATGGCTGTGGGCCAGCCTGTTTGCTAATTAAAACGTTTAAATACGTTTCCTTTTCTATTTTCTCAGAACGTTTAAAATCCTTTAATGCATTCAAATATTTTCCAAACATAGGTAATATAGATACCAAAATGATTAGGGGAATAAATTCTATTTAATGAACATTTTTCCTCTGTCAAAACGAATACTTTAAAAAAATATTTTTCAGAAAATACCTAATTGATTTTAAATTCTTTTGAGATAAACTTTCAAATAACCCCCCTGGTTTTATTGCTCAAATATTTCACCAAGATGCTCCTAGTGTCGAGTGTCATGTTACTCCTCTCTTTTTATGAATATTTCCAGGGATTTTCAAATAAATGAAACAAGTAAATGGAGAAAAGGAAAGGGCCTTTTAGAAATCCAAAAGAAGAACTTCAACAATTCATTTCATTCAAACAAAGTGATGATGATGCATAGCTATATTTCATAACATTCCAAAATGAAATTTTGGGATGTTAAATATGCTTGCTAATTATTATTTTTATGGTGGACTACCTAAGAAGTTGGGAGATCCGGATATCCCCACAATTCCTTGCCCTATTAAAAGAAGTTATGTTAAACTGCTTTATGTGATTTAGGAGCCGGTGTTAGTGTTATGCCTTTCTCTCTATACAAAAGAATTGATTTGAATAATTACACCTACTAAGATATGTTTGCAAATGGCTGTAAATCCACTGCTTTATCTATTGAAATTTGCGAGGACATTCCTGTTGTGGTTGCCAAAGTTACTATCTTAATAGATTTTGTTATTCTTGATATGCAATAAAAGCAAGGTTACTTTTCACGTCAATCGCAAACAACATACCGTGCATTTTCCAACAAAAGCAAGGTTAATAATATTAATGTCATTGAGCCTAGTGCCACAGTTATCATTGGAGGTTTTAAAATCCCTCTACCTACTGCCAAGAAGAAGTGTTATAATCTTATTGTTGGGGAGATGCAAATCCCCATTGAGGTAACTTAGTGTTATACAAAAATTATTCGGTTTTATGCTACTCGGCAATGGTTATTAATAAGACTTGATCAACCTTATGTAGGGTTCCTTTTTGAAAGACATGTGATTGATGAATTTAACATGCACAACTCTCTATATCACAAGTTTATCCTCTGTTACTTTTAGTTAAGAAAAAAAAATAGCTTGATTATCCTGTTTTCTGATTTTCCCTTGCAATAATAAATGACCCAAAAATAAAATGTGTCATGCTCTCACTATTGGGTTCTACCGTAGGTGCACCGCATGCCAATTAAAAATTTCCTACGCACAGAACATCCAAGAACATGTTATGGAGGTGGATCACAGATCATTACCACTAGACGTGTAGTGCGGTGCAGCGGAAGTAGAGGTGGGGCAGCGCGTTCGCGTGGTCTGTCTCCTCCTCGTCTTTTCTCCATCGAGCAGCCGGTCCAATCTCCCTCGAACATCTAGGTCCGATCACACAATAGGCAGCGAGTGGAGGTGGCTATTCGCAACACATGCAAACCTAATGACGTTGCCGAAGCGATCAACCGGATGGGTGTGCCGCACCTCCACTACATATAGGCATCTGGCGCGGGCTCAACTCTTGGGCCTCACACGGATCCTAAAGCCCACGTGTTCCTTCCCTTATGCGTGCGACCCCTTAGGTTCTCGTTCACTTTGTCGCAAGTCAGATCACATCCGACTCGACCAGTCGGTAGCGGCCTCTAGCAAAACGTGCCGACTCCAAGTGTTCTATGAAGCTTGTTAGGTGAACCTGTACTTCACACTTATGTTCCCTTTGCCACACGATGTATGTTGTCGTGCACAAGGCGATATGGTCGTCCTCGTTGCAGGATGACCTCTTTCTCGTTCCGGTGAATCTGGCCAATAGTTCAGATTATCTCATAATCCTCATCGCATGGCCATGCTTATCTAGGTCGGATCACCTGAGGGGCCCAGTATATCTCTCCTGATCGAAGGGGCAAATCCCATCTTGCTCGACCATGTCTCGCAGCATGGGTCTGGACAAGCCAGAAACCTACCTTTGTAACTACCCAGTCACGGATTAGCTTTTGGTCGGTCCAAAGCAAGTCTGTCACCATCCCGAGTACATGCGCCAGCTCAGGTCTTAGGACATAGAACGCATATTGTACTAGAGACTCATAGATGACCTATCGCTGTGTCGCGTAGTTGGGTCTGTCCAACTCAGACCTTATCTCGACTGGGATCCAACTATGTCAAATCCGACCAGACCTTTCTGAGTACATATTATCCGGCTAGCATCCAATGCTACATGGTCAGTGAGACCGAACCATCCACCGTGTCATATGCTATTCTGATTAGTTGTGTGTCCAAACAACCCTTTGGACTAGGGACCACTTAGGATAGTTATCATACAATGCATAGTCTCACAAACAAGGCACGTACTTCTTAATACACATCAATGATAATGTCCAAGGACTATCTTTATTCATAAACACATTAGAAATATTATCATACAGGATTGCCTCTAGGGCATATCTCCAACAGTCTCCCACTTGCACTAGAGTCAATCAAGTAGACATTGAATGCACATAGATCTAACGTGCCCCTCATGCTTGGGTTGTGGAAGTGGCTTAGTCAACGGATCTACAACATTTGCATGCATATGAATCTTGCATAAACTGGTATCACCTTACTCTACGAGCTTTCGTATCAAGTGATATTTTCGGTCTATGTGCCTGGTCTTGTGGTGTTGTCTTGGCTCCTTGGCCTGCGTGATGGCACCTAAATTATCGCAATAAAGGTCCACTGGTTTTGACCAGCCTGGGAACACACCAACATCTTCCAGGAACTTTTGAATCCAAACACCTTCCTTTGTGGCTTCACAAGCCACAATGTATTCGGACTCTGTTGTGGAGTCGGCCACCGTATCTTGCTTGGAACTCGTCCAGCTCACCGCTCCTCCATTCATGACATACACGAATCTAGTTTGCGATCAACAATCATCCCTGTCGGTTTGGAAACTAGCATCAGCGTAACCGTTTACATAGAGCTCCTCCTCACCTCCATAAACTACGAACATCTCTTTAGTCCTTTTCAGGTACTTCAAGATAGTTTTCATCGCTGCCCAGTGACTCTCACCTGGGTCGGACTGGTATCTGCTTGTTATGCTTATTGCATAGGCAACATCAGGTCATGTACATAGCATGGCATACATGATGGATCCAATTTCCGAGGCATATGGAATAATACTCATAAGATTTCGCTCATCAGAAGTCGTAGGAATCTAAGTCTTGCTTAGACTTACACCATGTGAGATGGGTAAGAACCCTTTCTTGGCCTCACTCATGTTGAAACTCTTCAACACTTTGTCTATGTACGTGCTCTGGCTTAAGCCGAGTAGCCTCCTCGAACTATGTCTATAGATATTGATGCCTAAAATGTGCACTACCTCTCCAAGGTCTTTCATCAAAAACTTGCCATTCAATGATTCCTTGACTGTGTTCAACATCGAAACATCATTTCCGATCAATAGTATGTCATCCACATACAAGATCAAAATCCTACCAAGCTCCCACTAGACTTCTTGTATAAACAATAGTCCTCTTCGTTCTTGATGAAACCAAGGTCAATGATGACTTCATCAAAACGAATTGTTCAACTCCAAGCTGCTTGCCTCAATCCATAAATGGATCTCTTGAGCTTGCATATTTTACCAGCGTTAGTTGGATCAACAAAACCTTCGGGTTGTATCATGTATACATCCTCTTTTAAATTTCCATGCAGGAAAGACGTTTTGACATCCATCAACCATATCTCATAATCAAAATATGCAGCCATAGCTAGTATGATCCTCACTGGCTTTAGCATCGCTACTAGCGAGTAGATCTCGTCGTAGTCAAATCCTTGAACTTGTCCATAACCTTTAGCGACAAGACGAGATTTGTGGATCTGAACATTTCCATCCACATCGGTTTTCTTGTTAAAGACCCATTTACAACCAATGGCTACTATGTCAGGTGGCGGATCAACCAAGTCCCAGACTTGATTGTTATCCATGGACTTTAACTCAAATCTCATGGCTTCGAGCCATGCCTCGGAATCTGGGCTCACCATAGCTTCCGCATACGTGGTCGTCTTGTCGCTTTCTAGCAACAATACATCGCGCACTCTGCACAATTTTTCCGACCTCCGTGGCTCCGGTGCCGACTCCACTACAGGTTCCCTGATCAACTCCGGTATGATCTCATCACCAGCCGAGTCGTCCCTGAGTGGCTCTCGAATTTCTTCGAGTCACACTGTTCTCCCACTAGCCTCCTGATGGAGAAACTCTTTCTCTAGGAAAACCCCGTTCTGAGCAACAAACACTTTGTTCTCTTCTCAGTTGTAGAAGTTGTATCCCAAGGTTTCCCTCGGATATCCCATGAATATGCATTTATCCTACTTGGGTGTAAGCTTGTCCGACATGAGTCACTTGATATATGCTTCACAACCCCAAATCTTTAGAAAAGACAAACTATGAGTCTTCCGAGTCCACATCTCATGTGGTGTCTTGTAACTGATTTTGATGTTACCCTATTAAGTGTGAAAGTTGCAGTCTCTAGAGCGTATCCCCAGAGTGACAAGGGTAAATCCAATTTGTTCATCATCGACCGGACCATGTCCAACAAGGTTAGATTTCTCCGTTTTGACACATCGTTTCTCTACGGCGTACCCAGAGGTGTGAGCTGAGGTACTATACCTCGTCTTTTCAGATGGTTATCAAACTCCTGGCTCGTGTACTCACCTCCCGATCTGATCATAGAAGTTTTATCGTCTTGTCAATCTGATTTTCAACCTCGTTCTGAAACTCTTTGAACTTTTCAAAAGTTTCTGACTTGTGCCTCATCAAACAGATATATCCATATCTACTCAAGTCATCGGTAATAGTCACGAAGTACTGATAGCCACCTCTGGCCGTTGTGCTCATTGGACCACACACATCACTGTGTATAAGCTCCAACGGCTCGAACGCCTTCTTGCAACTCTTTGCAAAAGGAGACTTAGTCATCTTGCCTAGCAAGCATGATTCGCATGTCTCAAACGGCCCGAAGTCGGACGAAGTTAGGAGTCCATCATCATGGAGCTTCTTCATGCATTTCAGAATAATGTGTCCAAGCTGGCAATGCCAGAAGTATGTCGGATTTATCTCATTAGGCTTATGCCTCTTGACATTCACATTATACACTGGCTCTGTTTCTAGATTCAAAATAAATAACCCATCTACAATGGGTGCATAGCCATGGAACATTCCATTCAAATAAAATGAACAACCATTGTTCTTTATACTGAATTCATAACCTTGAATCATCAAGCATGAGGTAGAAATAATGTTCCGACTAAGTGCGGGAATGTAATAACTAATATTCTATTCCAAAACAAATCCAGAAGGAAGCTTGAGTTGCATCGTGCCGACCTCCAATGCAGCAACTCTTGCTTTGTTGTTGAGCCTGATGTCAATCTCCCTTTGTGCCACACGCCTAGTTCTTACCAGCCCCTGCATCGAGTTGCAAATATGAACAACCAATCCAATATCAAATACCCAAGAGCTATTAGGTATGTTAGCAAGGTAAATGTCTATAACATATGTAACAACTGTACCTTTGCCTGAAGAAGCATCTCTGACATTCTTGATGTTCTCAACAAGTGATACGTCTCCAACATATCTATAATTTATGAAGTATTCATGCCATGTTTACAATAATTCCATATGATTTGGTATGATTTTACTAGAACTAACTCGGACTGATGCTGTTTTCAGCAAAACTGCCATGGTGTTGTTTTTGTGTAGAAATAAAAGTTCTCGGAACGAGCAGAAAATTTACGGAGAATATTTTTGGAAAATATAAAAAATACTGGAGCGAAGAGTCACCCGAGAGGAAGACCGAGGAGGCCACAATCCCCAGGGGCACGGCCACCCCCCCTCGGCCGTGGCCACCAAGGTTGTGGGCCCCTCAGGAGTCCACCGACCTCCCTCTCAGCTCTATAAACCCTCAAATATTCCAAAACCTCTGGGAAATAACCTAGATCAGGAGTTCCTCCAACGCACACCTCCAGAGCCACGAAAAACCAATCTTGGCCCTCTCCGGCACCCTGCCGAAGGGGGTCACCATCATCGGAGGCCATCTTCATCGTCCCGGAGGGGCCATCAACACCATGGAGGCCAAGTACCAGAGGGAGAACCTCTCCCCACAGAGGGGGAGGCCATGGAGGAGGAAGCATAAGGGGTAGAACTCCCCTCTCTCCCGATGGTGCCAGAGTGCCATCGAGGGAACCAGCGCCATGGTGATCGTCTTCATGAACATCACCTTCTTCATCACCATCCTCGTCTCCTTTTAACGGTCCAGTCATGCACCTTGCTGTAATCACCTACTTGAACATGGTGCTTTATGCTACGTATTATGATCCAATGATGTGTTGCCATCCTATGATGTTTCGAGTAGATTACTTTTGTCCTTTGGGTTGATTGATGATCTAGATTGGTTTAAGTTGCATGTTTTATTATTGGTGATGTCCTATGGTGCTTTCCGTGTCGCGCACATGTGAGGGATCCCGCTGCAGGGTTTGCAATATGTTTATGATTCGCTTATGGTGGGTGGCGTGAGTGACAGAAGCACATACCCGAGTAAGTAGGTTGTTTCGTATGGGATAAAGGGGACTTGATGCTTTAATGATATGGTTGGGTTTTACCTTAATGATCTTTACTAGTTGCGGATGCTTGCTAGAGTTCCAATCATAAGTGCATATGATCCAAGTAGAGAAAGTATGTGATCCTATGCCTCTCCCTCATATAAAATTGCAATAATGATTTCCGATCTTGTTAACAATTGCCTAGGATAATTCCGCACACCGACCCATCATTATTTCACACTCGCTATTTGTAATATATTGTAATATTATGTTAACAGCACCTATTTTAATATTTTAGTTCTCCGATACCATGCAAATCTATCCTCTTCATACCCACAACATAGTTTTATTTCTCGTTTCTACATGGAAGCAAACGTTCGGTGTACGTAGAGTCGTATCGGTGGCAGATAGGACTTGAGAGAATATTGATCTTACCTTTAGATCCTTGTGGGTTCGACACTCCATACTTATCACTTCCACCTTTTGGAAATTGCTATGATGATTCCTTGCACTTAGGGATTATCAAGCTCTTTTCTGGCGTCCTTGCTTTATTTACTAAATAGATTTTGTTTTCACTTTTTACTTTTTGTATTTTTGGGTGAAACAAAAAAAATGAAAAATACAAAAATAGTTACTTGCCTCTTATGCCTAAGAAGTTTTTTCAAAAAGAGAAGTGATTGGAAGGTTGTGCATTGGAGAAGTGAGGGTCCACCATGAACACTTGTGTTCATGCTCATGGAAACAATGTAGAATTTTTCATGGAAGCTTCTATAAAATAATTATCACCTTGTATATATCCATTGTATTATAAAAATAATGTGCCAAAATTTAATTTTAGGATGATTAGATTGCTTGTTTGGTGTGTGCAGTGCAAAAATTGAATCTTTGGTTGTAGTGCATGAATTTACATTTTTACTGGAACGTCAAAAGTTTATGAAATTTTTACACATTACTTCTATGCATTTTTTTTAATTGTTCCTAAGTTTTCAGAATTTTTTGAGTTACATAAGTATACGAAGTTTCCAGATTACTACAGACTGTGCTGTTTTTAACAGATTCTGTTCTCTATGCATTGTTCTCTTATTTTGATGAATCTATGGCTTGTATCAGGGGGTATGAACCATGATGAAGTTGGACTATAGTATATATAATGCTAATATGAATTTGGAATGAGTTCACAACAGTACTCAAAGTAGTAATTTGCTTTATTATACTAACGGATCTCACGAGGGTTTTGTTCAGTTTTGTGTGAATGAAGTGTTCGAAGATCGAGGAGGTATCGATATAAGAAGAATACAGAGAGACAAGAGTTAAAGCTTGGGGATGCCCAAGGCACTTCAAGTAAATATTTCAAGGATACTCAAGGACCTAAGATTGGGGATGCCCCGGAAGGCATCCCATCTTTATTCTTCAACGCTTATTGGTATACCTCGGTTTTTGTTTTGTTCACATGACATGTGTCTTTAATGTTTGTCTTTTCCTTTATGATCCCTTCTAGTATGATATAGTCCTTGATGGATTTGTATAATTCTCTTTGTTCTTGACTTAAATCTTTTGAGTACGGATTTTGAGAATGCTCTTTCTGCTTCACTTAAATTTTTGAATATGTCTTTATAGAATGCTCTTTGTGCTTCACTTAAATCTTTTGAGTATGGATTTATAGAATGCTTTGTGTGTTTCACTTATATATTTTGAGTTTGGATGTTGGTTAATCTATACCAATTATGAATGCTCTATGAACTTCACTTATATATTTTAGAGTATGAATATAATGATCATCAAAATTTGGCTTGGAAGAGTATCATTGAAATACCATGCCTAGCTAAAAAGGCATTAAAGAAAAGTGCTTGTTGGGAGACAACTTAACACTTTTACTTTATGTTTTGATGTGTTAATATGATTAATATACTGTATTAATCATTTTTTGACTTTACTTTTAATAAATTTCCAAGTAAAGCCTTTGGGATAGTATGGATACTTGCTAGTTTGATTCTGTGCAAAAACTGAAAGTTGTGCGTCAAGTATTTGAATTGTCTGATTTTACTGGAGAGGCAAAAATTATGAAATTTTTACACAACATTTCTATGAAAATTATGTGATATTTACTATTTTTTTAGAAATTTTAGAGTCATTTAAGTATGGTGATAATTCAGATCTTTGCAGACTGTTCTGTTTTTGACAGATTCTGTTATGCCTGCATAGGTTGCTTGTTTCAAGTGTTCCTATAGCTTATATTAAGTAATATAAATTATGGGAATGATATAATACAGTAGGTATCATGTGTGAATAATTATGAATCTTTTCTTGACAATACCCAAGTGAATGATTTACCTTTATTACACTAACCCTTCTCATGAAGTTCCGTTAAGTTTTGTGTGATTGAAGTTTTCAAGTTTTGGTTGAGATACCGATATGAGGGGAATAAAGAGTGACAAGAACCAAATATTTTGGATGCCCAAGTCACCCCAAGGTAATAATAAAGGAACACTCAAGCATCTAATCTTGGGGATGCCCCGGTAGGCATCCCGTCTTTCGTCTTCAACACTATCGGTATATCTTACTTGGAGCTATATTTTTATTCGTCACATAATATGAGTTTTTCATGGAGAGTCATTTTATTTTTGTTTTTATATGTTAGGTTTTATTTATAATCTTGTTTTTCAATAAAAAGTCCAAGAATTGCCTTAGGATGCTTGCATTGCATGTTTTATGTGTGTTGTGTAAAAAAACAGAAACTTTTTCTGTAGTGTTTGAATTTTCATATTTTACGGGAACATAGAAAGTTCCTGAAATTTTTACACAGCATTTGAATATAAATTACCTATCATGTACTAAATTTTCATAATTTTAAGAGTTTCATAGGTACACTGGTTTAATAAATTACTACAGACTGATCTGTTTGGACAGATTGCTGTCATAGTTTTGTTATCTACTTATCATATAGTTTGATCTTCACTTATATCCTTTTGAAGTAGTTTGTCATTCACTCTCGTGCTTCACTTATATCCTATGAGTAAATAGTTGAATGAATTAAATATCATAAATATGAAATTAAAAATGCTTCATATACTTATCCCATGGGGAGTAGTGACTTCACAAATAATAGGTATAGGTGTTGAAATTTATTGAAAGTTAGCAAACACCGCATTGGTCACTTGAGCAATTCATGAAAGAATATTGAAGGAAGTGAAATTTCACATATAAATATACTATCTTGGACATCTTCCATGATTGTGATTACCCATTAATTATTTTCAAACTTGAGCAAATCATTTGAAGTTGGACAAGGAAGACAACGTAATGAGTTATGCTTGGGTGTATTTGTATAGAAGTTATATTGTTATGGATACCCCAACATGTGGTACTTGCTTCCACCTTATACTAGCCAAAACTTCCGCACCAAGTAGAAATACTACTTGTGCATCCAAACACCCTTAAACCAGTTTTTCCATGAGAGTCCACTATACCTACCTACGGTTGAATAAGATCCTTCAAGTAAGTTGTCGTCGGTGCAAAAAGCAATAAAAATTGCTCCTAAATATGTAAGATCTTTTATTTTAAGTGAAAATAAGCGTTTTACAAATTTGTGATGACAAAGAAGAAAAAGCGATGGACTGCATAATAAAGGTTGCTATCACAAAGGGCAATACAACATGACGTTCCTTTACATTAAGAGTTTGCGCATCCAAAAACAAAAAGCGCATGACAACCTCTACTTCCCTCTGCAAAGGACCTATCTTTATGTTCTAGTACTTACCTTTATACAAGAGTCATGGTGATCTTCACCACTTCCTATATTTTGCCTTTTTCTCTTGGCAATCATCATGTGGTGGGGAAAGATCCGAGCATATATGGCCATCCAAATATTTGATCATGAATTATTATTGTTGACAATTATCTATATGATAAATAAGTTCGGAGGCGAAACATTAAGCCCCTATCTTTCTCTGTGTTCAATGAGTGCTATTTGTTCTAAAAATATGCTTTGAGTGCTAGAAATCATGGAAGACTATATGATAGTTGAGTATGTGGAATTTGCTAAATCAAAGTTCTTACATACACCCTTCCTGAAAGTAAGATGAATTGCAATTGTTCGATGACTAGGAATATGGTTTGTTAGTTTCCAAGAAGTTTTCTGGTCTATACTTTAACATGTGAATAGCTTGTTACTCGATCATGAGAAGTTTTATGAGATGAGCTACTGTTTATGATACATATTGATGCTAGAAAAATTGATTGGAATTTTCATTGATCAAACTTGTGCACTTGCTAGCATTCACACTTCATAAATTATTTCTTTTATCATTTACCTACTAGAGGACGAGCAGGAATTAAGCTTGGGGATGTTGATACGTCTCCAACGTATCTATAATTTATGAAGTATTCATGCCATGTTTACAATAATTCCATACAATTTTACTAGAACTAACCTGGACTGACGTTGTTTTCAACAAAACTACCATGGTGTTGATTTTGTGCAGAAATAAAAGTTCTCGGAACGAGTTGAAAATTTACGGAGAATATTTTTGGAAAATATAAAAAATACTGGAGCGAAGAGTCACCCGAGAAGAAGGCCGAGGAGGCCACAAGCCCCAGAGGCGCGGCCACCCCCTAGCCGTGGCCACCAGGCTTGTGGGCGCCTCGGGAGTCCACCGACCTCCCTCTCAGCTCTATAAATCCTAAAATATTCCAAAACATCCGGGGAATAACCTAGATCGGGAGTTCCACCGCCGCACACCTCCAGAGCCACGAAAAACCAATCTTGGCCCTCTCTGGCACCCTGCCGGAGGGGGTCACCATCACCGAAGGCCATCTTCATCGTCCTGGAGGGCCATCAACACCATGGAGGCCAAGGACCAGAGGGAGAACCTCACCTCACAAAGGGGGAATCCATGGAGGAGGAAGCACGAGGGGGGACCTCTCCCCCTCTCTCCTGGTGGTGTCGGAGTGCCATCGGGGGAACCATCACCGCGGTGATCATCTTCATCAACATCACCTTCTTCATCACCATCCTCATCTCCTTTTAGCAGTCCACTCTCCCGCACCCCGCTGTAATCACTTACTTGAACATCGTGCTTTATGCTACATATTATCATCCAATGATGTGTTGCCATCCTATGATGTTTTGAGTAGATTACTTTTGTCCTTTGGGTTGATTGATGATCTAGATTGGTTTGAGTTGCATGTTTTATTATTGGTGTTGGTCCTATGGTGCCTTCCGTGCCGCGCACACGTGAGGGATCCCCGCTATAGGTTTTGCAATATGTTTATGATTCGCTTATGGTGGGTGGCGTGAGTGATAGAAGCACATACCTGAGTAAGTAGGTTGTTTGCCTATGAGATAAAGGGGACTTGATGCTTTAATGCTATGGTTGGGTTTTACCTTAATGATCTTTAGTAGTTGCGGATGCTTGCTAGAGTTCCAATTATAAGTGCATATGATCCAAGTAGAGAAAGTATGTTAGCCTATGCCTCTCCCTCATATAAAATTGCTATAATGATTTCCCATCTTGTTAACAATTTCCTAAGATAATTCCGCACACCGACCCATCATTATTTCACACTCGCTATTTGTAATATTATGTTAACATCACCTATTTTAATATTTTAGTTCTCCGGTATCATGCTAAGCTATCGTCTTCATACCCACAACGTAGTTTTATTTCTCGTTTCTAGATGGAAGCAAACGTTCAGTGTACATAGAGTCGTATCGATGGCAGATAGGACTTGAGAGAATATTGATCTTACCTTTAGGTCCTTATGGGTTTGACACTCCATACTTATCACTTCCACCTATGGAAATTGCTACGATGATTCCTTGCACTTGGGGATTATCAGCAAGCCACTTGCTACAGTTCCTCTTCTAGTGACCAGCCTCCTTGCAGTGAAAGCAAATGGTCTTTGAGTTCGGTTCAGACTTTGGCTCAGTGGGGAGACAGCCTTCTCCGTGCCCTTTGTCTTATCCTTTTTCTTGGACCAACTCTTCTTGAACTTTGCCGAGTTCTGCACCATCAACACTTGATGCGTGCCTTTCTTAATATCCTGCTCTACCAACTTGAGCATCCCATACAATTCAGCGAGCTTCTTATCCATGCCATGCATATGATAGTTCGAGATGAACATCCCATAGCTAGCTGGAAGAGAACCCAGAACTACATCAGTCGCCAGCTCATCCAAGAGAAGGAAACCCAACCGATACAAAGCTTGCATGTATGCGATTATTTTGATCACATGTGGGCTCAGTGGATCACCTTCCTTCAACTTACAATCCATCAAGGATCGCCAGACGTTGAACCTTTCGGTCCTGGCCTGCACCTGAAACATGCTCTTGAGACCCTCGATCATATAAAAATCCGCAATGTGTTCGAAATGCTGTTGCAAATTGGGCTCCATACAAGCCAGCATGAGGCGGCTGATCTCATTTGATTCATCAACGAGTTTCTGGTAGGCATTCTTGGTTGTGGCATTAGCATTATCGGCAGGTGCCTCTGGAAGTGTATCCTCTAGAACGTGTTCCTTTTTATCGTGCTTGAGAACAATTCTTAGATTTCTATACCAAGTGGTAAAGTTTGTTCCATTCAATTTATCCTTTTCCAGAATTGATTTCAATGCAAAGTTTTGAGCAGGTGGTGCCATTGATCTACAACAGAAAATATGCAATCACCACTAAGTAATGTGTTTATGTAGAGTAATTCAAGCCTTAAATAGAACTACTCCCACTGAAGTTAGCATCCCTCCGCAAACTCTCAGTGATTCAGGACCCGTCTAGTGCGAGCGACTAGTGAGCTTTAGCACCACTGCTAGACAACTTGCCTATTCGGTAAGCAACTCCTTGCTAATCGTATGTGTAGGATCGAAAGTAGGTCTAGAGGGGGGTGATTAGACTACTTGACCAAATAAAAGTTTTTCCTTTTCCCAATTTTAATTCTTGGCAAGTTTTAGCATTCATAGCATATCAAGTAACACCCTACACATGCATGTCTAAGAGTGTAGCAGCGGAAAATGAAGACATTGCACATGTAAGTAAAGAGAGGGTTAGGAACGCAAACACAAGTGACGACACGTTGATTTTTTTCCATGGTTCCGATAGGTGGTGCTATCGTACGTCCACAATTATGGAGTCTTAAAACCCACGAAGGGTAACGATCACGAGAGTCCACAGAGGGCTCTTCCCACGGAGGGTTCCACGAAGAAGCAACCTTGACTATTCCATGCGGCTTCCATCAACGAAGGACTAGCCTCACTATGGGTAGATCTTCACGAAGTAGGCGATCTCCTTTCCCTTACAAACTTCTTGGTTCACTCCACACCACTAAGTACGAGCCTCCCAAGCGACACCTAATCAATCTAGGAGGCACCACCCTCCAAAAGGTAATATGCTCGGTAATGACGATGAACTCCTTGCTCTTGTGCTTCAAGATGATAGACTCCTCAACACACAATCAATCTCTCATATATTTGGCTTGGTAGAAGAGATGGGATTGGTGGAAAGCAACTTGGGGAGTCTATAAATCAAGATCCATATAGTTGGAGTGGAAGATCTTGACCTCAACACAAGGGTAGGTGGTTCTCTCTCAGAAAACTAAGTAGGATAGGTATGGATTAGTTTTGAGTGCTTCTCTTTCAAGTAGGTGGTGGTGAAGGGGTATATATATAAGCATCCCCAAAAATCCAACCGTTACACACAAAATGACCAACTCAGTGACAGCGATGTGTAAATCTCGGTGGTACCAAAGTGACCAAAAGGTGGCAACTTTTGAATCTCGATGAGACCGATATAGGAATCTCAGTTGCACCGACGAGGTGACCAACGGTCTGAATTGCCAAACTCAGTGACGCCAATTCAACATTCTCGGACGGACCAAAAGTGTGAACTTGCGTAACAGAAAGTTGGCAACCCAACTCGGTGGCACCAAAAGCACTGTCGGCTGCACCGAAGTGGCTAGGGTTGGGATGAGTCTGTCTAGGGTTGGGAATCGGTGGCACCGGGATAGGAATGTTGGTTGCATCGATTTTGCATATTTGGCTTTGGAGAGACTTTGGTGGGAGAGTTTGTGGATGTTGTGGTGACTATCACTTGTGCACTTTTGAGCATATTATTCATCATCAAAACTTTACACCCTTTTAATACTAGGAATAATTGTGTTTGTGCCCTTAGTTGTGTCACCATCGACAGAAATACCCCTAGTTTCCGAAAATACGTGGTCATGCCCACATCACTTTGCACGTGTTGTGCTTTTGCCCTTTGACCGTTTGACTGCCATTTTGAAAACTTCATAACTATTTCATACGAACTTAGAAAAATGCAAATACGATATCAAAATGTTCGGAAACACATCACCTATACGTGCATGTCATTTGCAGTCATGACAAAAGTATTGGAAAGTAGCCATCACCTATATGATCTAAAACTAATATAGAGACTTCCCACCAATTTTCTCATGAATGCAAATGTCGTACACATATAGGTGATGTCTTTCCGAACATTTTGATATCTTATTTGCATTTTCCAAGTTAGTATAAAATAGTTATGAAGTTTTCAAAATTACAGTCAAACGGTCAAAGGGCAAAAGCACAAGATGAGCAAAGTGATGTGGGCATGAACGCATGTTTTCCAAAATTAGGGTTATTCTTGTCGATGGTGGCACAACTAAGGGCTCAAATACAATTATCCCTTAATACTATTGGATTTCCTATGGACTCAAAGTGATTTCTCACAAATGTAAAATGTAGAGTCCTCTTCCTTGAAGCTTGGCCAACCTATTTCCTTGCATCTTGGGGTAACTCCACAATCTCCACAATCCTTTGGCCATCCCTATCATTGAACTTTTCCTGAAATATACTTGGTGGAAACATTAGTTTAATGACTTATATGTTGTTATTAATTACCAACTGAAATATACTTGGTGGAAACATTAGTTCAATGACTTATAGGTTGTTATTAATTACCAAAACCACCAAGGGGGCAAATGTGCTTTCAATCTCCCCCTTTTTGGTAATTGATGGCAACATATAGATCAAAGCTTCGATGGAGATATAATCAATGAATATAGTCGTTGCTTTGAGTAGTATGTTAAAAGCAAGAGCTCCCCCTAAATTTGTGTGTTATTTCAAATTTGCGTTTGAATGCAAATGCACAATCGATTAGCTACATGGGTCACTTCTTACATGTCACGTACCACTTGGTGGTGTGCGAGAGTAAATGGAATGAACATCATAGCATAACACAATCAACCAAAGATGAATGATCATCACATAAGCAGTAAGATGATAGGAAATAGTAGCATCACACATTAAAGCATATGATCAAACATCATCAAGCGTGTACCACAAGCAACCAAAATCCATTGTTTTTGAATAAACAATAAACACTAAAATGCTCTCTCACTCGAAGCCTAAAGATCTATATACATTTCTCCCCCTTTGGCAACAAGTTACCAAAAAGTTCAAAGGCAAATATGTAAGCTTTCTTGGGTTGATCTCCTCCGGTTGTTAATGAAGGAGTCGAGAGAACAACGTCGGCAAAGATCTCTACAGATGTTGTGGATGGAGCTGGAGTGGACACTGGAAGAACTGGAGCTGATGGAGGAGGAGTTGTGCTGATAGTAGCAGGAACTCGTGAAGAGGGCCTCAAGTCTAGTGCAGGCACTGTGGCTAATCTAGCCTGAGTAGTGAACTAAGTGCTCGGCCTGAGAGGTGATCCATCCTCATCCTCATCCTCATCATCATCACCTAAGGAAGTAGAAGAGACCCGGGGGATGTGCACTGAGGCAACTTCCTTCTGAAGCTCTATAACTGTCTTTGTCACCTTGTCCACCTTATCATTTAGAGTCTTGATCCTTGTCTCAAAGATCCTCACGAGACTATTCTGGTTGTCCAGAACCCCCTTGATATCATTGTGCATGCCCTGAACTGCTGAGATCAAAAGATCCATTTGCTTCTTTCTGGATCTGGGGGCTTGAACACTAGCGGCTCGAACCGCTTCTGCCTCTTCCTGTGATGTAGTAGATGTGGGATGATCAAGGTCCATCACCACAACATTATCCTCGAGATCTAGCTGTAGGGGCAGATGTGGATGATCTAAAGCAAATATGTGCTTCTCCAACTGAGAGTTGATAAGCATCTGGATGTAGGGTGCATAGCAGCAATAGCGCTTTTGATCAGCAGCAACCCTCTTGATTGTCTCAACAATCAAATCAATGACTCTAATCCTGGTATGTCCGTCAAGGTGGATCAACATGTTGATGGAGTAGCCTCGGATCATCTTGTCATCTCCTGACTTGGGCATCAAGGTATGCCTTAGAATAGTGTTCATGGTACGGAGGCCTGCTTGTAGATAGTAGATGGATCTTAGCTTGTGAGATTGCACTTTGTTTGCGGGGATAGGAGTATACATATCCTTCATGGCATTGTGACTCGCCTTGGATTCTAAGTATACATCCAGATCACCATCTTGAGCATCTGGAACTCCTAGAAGTGCAGCCCACTCCTCAACAGTACATTCATACCTTGCTCATTCAGTCATCCATAGAATTCTACCATCTCCGTAGAAATGTGCAGTGGAGTAGAATTGCATGATGATCTCATCGTTCCATGCAGTAAGCTCTCTGCCAATGAACTCATCTAGACCAATGCAGTGGAAATTATCTTGGACACTTGGAAAGTAGTCCTCATTCTCCTTAATGAATTTCCAATCAACATATC
The DNA here is from genome assembly GCA_022496015.1 of Hordeum marinum. Taxonomy (NCBI): domain Eukaryota; kingdom Viridiplantae; phylum Streptophyta; class Magnoliopsida; order Poales; family Poaceae; genus Hordeum; species Hordeum marinum. The sequence goes on along the minus strand of CM039672.1, from coordinate 306,206,672 downwards.
TCATAATGCTAACAGCTGGGCTTTTGTCAAGCAGCACTGTCTCATAAAAGTCCTATTGCTCTCTGGTGTAGAACCTATAGTCAACAGCAGTTTTCTTCCTCTGGGCATAAGGATCTATAGCTCTCCAAGATCTCAATCCTGAGGCTTTCCTCTTCTTCATGTCTTCAGCAACTAAGTGGCTGACATCATGTACTAGAAGATGTGGTCTGAGCTTCATCAATGTAGTCAAGTCATCATCATCTTCACATCTGGAGGCAGTTCTTTTGTTCTTTTCAGAAGATGGAATATCTCTGGTAGTCCTCTTGGACTTCTGTGTAGCAGCCTTCTTGGATGTTGAAAGCACATTTGCTCGCTTGGTGGTTTTGGTAATTAATAACAACATATAAGCCATTGAACTAATGCTTTCACCAAGTATATTTCAGGAGATTGTGGAATTACCCCAAGATGCAAGGAAATAGGTTGGCCAAGCTTCAAGCAAGAGGACTCTACATTTTACATTTGTGAGAAATCACTTTGAGTCCATAGGAAAGACAATACTATTAAAAGGGGGTAAAGTTTTGATGGTGAACAATATGCACAAACGTGCACAAGTGACAGACACCAAAACATCCACAAACTCTCCCACCAAAGTCTGTCCTAAGCCAAATATGCAAAATCGGTGAAACCAACATTCCTATCCCGGTGCCACCGATTCTAAACCCTCGACAGACTCAGCAAAACCCTAACACTTCGGTGCAACCGACACTACACTCGATGCCACCGAGTTGGATTGCCAAGATTCTGTTACGCAATTTCTAATTTTAGGTCCAACAGAAAATGGTGAACCGGCGTCACCGAGATTGATAAATCTGACCGTTAGTCACCTTGTCGGTGCAATCGATAATTGTATATCGGTGCCTCCGAGATTCAAAAGTTGCCACTTTTAGTCACTTTAGTACCACCGAGATTTACACATCGTTGTCACCGAGTCTGACTTATTATGTGTAACAGTTGGAATTTTGGGGATGCCTATATATACCCCTTCACCACCACCCACTCGAAGGAGAAGCACTCAGAACTATTCCATACCTATCCTACTCGGTTTTCTCATAGAGAACCACCTACCCTTGTTTTGAGGTCAAGATCTTCCACTCCAACCATATGGATCTTGATTTCTAGCCTCCCCAAGTTGCTTTCCACCAATCCCATCTCTTCTACCAAGCCAAATCTGTGAGAGAGTGATTGTGTGTTGAGGAGTCTATCATCTTGAAGCACAAGAGCAAGGAGTTCATCATCATTACTGAGCCTATTACCTTTTGGAGGGTGGTGCCTCCTAGATTGGTTAGGTGTCGCTTGGGAGCCTCCTACTTCATGTTGTGGAGTGAACCAAGAAGTTTTTAAGGGCAAGGAGATCGCCTAGTTCGTGAAGATCTACCCATAGTGAGGCTAGTCCTTCGTGTAAGGAAGCCGCACGGAATAGTCAAGGTTGCTTATTCGTGGAACCCTTCGTGGGTAGAGACTTCCGTGGACTCTCGCGACCATTACCGTCTGTGGGTTGAAGACTCCATGAACATGGACGTACGATATCACCACCTATCGGAACCACAGGGAAAATCATCGTGTCATCACTTGTGTTTGCTTTCCTAACCCTCTCTTTACTTACATGTGTAATGTCTTTACTTTCCGCTGCTACACTCTTAGACATGGATGTGTAGGGTGTTACTTGATATGCTATGAATGCTTAAACTTGCCAAGAACAAAAATTGATAAAAAGGCAAAACTTTTATTTGGTCAAGTAGTCTAATCACCCCCCCTCTAGACCTACTTTCGATCCTAAAAGTGGTATCAGAGCTTTGGTCTCCATTGCATTGGTTTCACAACCTAGGAGAAGTATGGAATCTAGTGAGGGAAATTACCACCATAGAGGTCCGTACTTTGATGGCACTAATTTCGCTAGTTGGAAGCATAAAATGAAAATGCATTTGCTTGGTCATAATCCTACCATTTGGGCTGTTGTTCGTGTTGGCTTGCAAGGTGAATTCTATGCGGATGGAAAGGAACCGGATCGTGAAGCATCTTTGGATGAATTGAAGATGTTGTAACTCAATGCTCAAGCATGTGAAATTCTCTTCAACTGCCTATGTCCTGAAGAATTCAACAAAATCAGCCGTCTTGAACATGCAAAAGAGATTTGGGATACTTTGGTTGATATGCACGAAGGAACTAAGTCCGTGAGAGAATCCAAGTTAGATGTTCTTCAAGGTCAACTTGACAAGTTCAAGATGAAGGATGGTGAAGGAGTCGCTGAAATGTACTCTAGGCTAGCTCTCATCACAAATGAGATTGCCGGCTTAGGAAGTGAATAAATGACTGACAAGTTCATCATCAAGAAGATATTTCGAGCTTTGGATGAGAGATATGACACAGTGTGCATATTGATCCAAATGATGCCCAACTACAAAGATCTCAAACCAATGGAAGTGATTGGTAGAATTGTTGCTCATGAGATGACACTCAAAGATAAGGAAGACCTTCATCACAGGTCTAGTGGTGCTTACAAATCCACAAGTGATGCTCCCGCTACCTCAAGCGACAACCTTGTCACAAATGAAGGATAAACCTCATGGCCAAGAAATTCAACAAGTTCTACAAGAATAGAAGCAAAGATCACAGCTCCAACTGAAGATATGAAGAGAAGCGTTCGTCAAGTCGTGATCGAAACTGCGACAACTATGGAAAGCCCGGACACTACTCCAATGAGTGCTCGGTCCCTACAAACAAAGAGAAGAGTCACCAAGAAGACAAAGCTCAAGAGACAAATCACCTCAGAGAGACATAAGGAGTAGAGATGATCATTATGAACGAAGACCCTCAAGGAGAAGAAGGGACTCAGAGAAGTAGGACAAGAATACCACGAGCTACTCAAGAAGAAAGCATCCAGCTCATGTTGGTGAATGGGTTTCTGGCTCCGACTCCGACAACGACTCTGAGAGAAGCTATCACTCCAACTCCTACTATAGTCAAGATGATGGTGTTGCCGAAATTGCACTAGTGACAACCAACTCCTATGATCTATTTGATTCACCAAATGAAGGAGGTGGAAGTTGCTTCATGGCTAAAGGCCCCAAGGTATCACACCCCAAATATCTTGATTTTTATAGTGATGAAGATGATTTTCTTTACGATGATGACTTGCTATGTGATCAAACTAGTGATGTTAATGAAGTTCGTATTTATCATGCTAGTCAAGATAAGTCAATTGACGATGATAAGATGAAAATAGAAGAACTAACTAAATCACTCAACACTCTTAAGTTAGCTCATGAATCTACTCTTGAAGATCATAGGGAGCTTGTAAGAACTCATGAGAAGCTATGCTTCAAGAAGCTCAATTTGGAGCAAGAACATGAATTTCTTAAAGCTATCAATGACGATCTCTTAAAGAAGACTTCATCTTATATTGCCAAACGACTACTCTTGTCTACATTCAGGCCACAAGTCAAACCTAAGCAAACTAGTAACAAAGGAAAGAAAGGTTCTCCATCTATAAGCAACAATAGAAATGCTAAAACCAATGATGTTGCTCCTAGTAGTTCTATTGATTCCTCTAATGATGATTCTCTTAGCCAAGTTACACTTGAGCAAGAAAATGCTTTATTGAAAGGAATTATAGAGAAAGTTATCTACAAGAATCTTGAAGGGTACAAACAATTTGATGAAATTGTATACAAGCATGGAGGATACCGGAAGAATCGCGGTGTTGGCTACTTCAACACTAATGGAGTTGAATGGGAAGAAGGTCAATATCCCAATCCCAAGTTTGTTCCTCAAAAGGAGAAGTATGAAAATACTCTTCCCAAGGGAACAAACACTCAAGATGACCTTCCACCACAAGACACCATGCTCAAGGGCAAGAACAAGCTCCAAGAGGATTTTGACTCTTATGAAGATGAACCCCAAGCTTATGTGAAGTGGGTTCCCAAGGCTACTAAAAGCTCAACTTCTACAAGTGCTACTGCAACACCGAGGATCCCCATCAACTTGATGTGGATTCCCAAGAAGAAGAACTAGAGAGTTCTTGAGGGGTGACTCCACCAATGAAATTCAATCATATTCATTATTGGCAATATCTATTTGCAATCAACATCATACCTATGTAATAGATCAAGGAGTCACACATTCCCTCAAAGGTAAGAAATGGACAAGGTAATCAACAAATCAATGGACATCATGACACATGCTTTGCACTCCATGTCCATAGATATCCTTGTATTTTTCTCTTGTGTGTTGGGACTAACCCATGTAGGTGAGAAGAGTAAGGAAACAACAAGGATGCTCCCAACTCTTGGTGATCTTCATCAACCTTGAGCATCCACCCCTACATCACCAACATGAAGTCTTCATCGACAAAACCCAAGGTTAGTTTATCCCTCCTCTGGGGGGATGTCACATCAAGGGGGAGCTTTACTCTAAGACTTGAGCCAAAGCATCTCTTAGTATATGACAACATTAAATGCTTTATGTAAAAGTGGTAACCCCACTTGTGCTTAAACGATGAGTATGACCTATGATCAAGTACTCTTACTTGGCTCCTAAGCCAAATACTCATATATAGATGACTTCGTCATCGCCCAAGTGCTTGCTAGATGCTAGAGTGTTTGTGCATGTTTGCCATGATTTCATTTGACATCTTATTGTGTGAGCATGTTGGTCTGCATTTATTTTCTCATTCGAGGATATCCAATTGTTGCTATTTGGCTTTTTAAATTTATCTTTTGCTAATTGGATATACAAGAATGCCTAGGACCACTTCTTTAGCTATCTATTCTTTCTCACCTCATACTCTATTCATGTTGCATCACAAAATTTGAACAAGTGCTTTTCGATACCTCTGTTTTTGGAGCACTCGGAGTTCTGTATCGACAAGGACTGATCGTTAAAACTTCACAAGTGCATCTCGGTGGAACCTACCACAAAATCTCGGTCTCACCGAATGCCTAGCGTTGATCTAGGTTTCAATCTCGGTACCACCGATTCCATTTTCTCGGTTGCATCGAGTTTCCTTGTCAACTGGTAGTTGAGGAACTCGATGACACCGAAGAGTTAGAATCGGTGTCACCGATAGTGGTGGCTATATAAGCTATGGACCCCAACGCTTTGAATTTCAATCTCATTCATCAAGCCTCAGAACCCTAAGCTGCCGCCCACGACACCCCTGGTTGTCACCCTTGTCTTCCTGTGCACCTCCGCTGCTGGGAATAGTCGTCGCCGACAAAATCCACTCCCTCATCGCCGCCGTAGAGGATCCGTGCCAATCTAGGGTACGAATTTGATCTCTATTGCGCTCCTCGTCTCATTCTTGCACATTAGATTCATGTTTATCTTTGATACACCCTTTGCACGTATTCCTATCCACTCAAATCTCTAGAATCTAGCGAATAATGAAATTTCTAGGGTTTTGCCGTCCGCCCGATAAATCTTGGTGGAACCGAAACAGTCATATCAGTCTCACTGATGTGATTTTCTGTGTGGCTGAGAATTGACTCGGTGGAACCGAGTTTCTCTTTTCAGTCAGACTGAAAAGGGTGCCAAGGTTCAATTAGAGACAGTCAGTCTTGGCCCCAGCGAGAAATCTGTTTCGGCGATACCGATATTTATTTGACAGAATGCAAAAATCTTGAAAATTCATTGTTCAAATTTCAAAAACCAGCCTCATTTTGTGATTCTCATCTACTTCTGCTCTCCTATACTCTATTCACAGGGTTAGTATGTCAGGCTTAGAGGACAGTCAGAATTTGGCAAAGCAGGGAGTTGACATGAGTTCTAGCACAAGCCCAAAGGCCAGTTCTTTTTTAGATCTAGGCACCCCCAGCTCTCATGGGTTGCCCAAGGCTGCCACCAGGACCAGGAAGAAGCTAAACTCTAATGAAGAAGATTCATATTTCATCCCTGAGGAGATTCTTTCCAAGAAGCGAGAAAAGGCTGCCAAGAAGTCGACAACTAAAGCTACTTCTTCCACGCGAGTTATTAGCAAAGTATATGCACCTTCTACAGCTATGAGAGCACCTAAGAGTGCTAGGGCCACAATGACTGTAGATCCCCCAAGGAAGTCTTTGCCTAAGAAGGCAAGGGAGAAGAAGTCCAGGAAGAGGATTGTCCATGTGATTGGCACACCTAACTCTATGTATGAAGATCCAGAGGAGGCTGCTGGTGCTGTTGCTGAGGAAGAGGAGGAAGAACATGTTGAGAAAGCCCCTCCCAAGAAGAAATCCAAGAAGTTGATGGCTGATGCTATGCCAAAGACAGGCACTTCCAAGAGCACCAAGCCTACTTCCAACAAAAGTGCTGCACAGAAGTCCAAGAGGGCTAGTAGAGACATTCTAGCTTCTGAGAAGAACAAGGGGTCTACCTCCAGACTTGAACATGTTGGTGACTTGACTACTTTGATGAAGCTCAAACCACATCTTCCAGTGCATGATGTCAGCCACTTAGTTGCTGAAGACATGAAGAAGAGGAAAGACTCAGGATTGAGAGCCTGGAGAGCCCTAGATCCTTATGCTTAGAGGAGGAAAACTTCTATTGACTACATGTTCTACATAAGGGAGCAACAGGATTTTTATGAGCCAATGTTGCTTGACAAGAGCCCAGCTGTTAGCGACATGAGATATATCGATTGGAAGTTCATTAAGGATAATGTGGACTACTTCACAAGCGTCCAAGATAACTTCCATTGCATTGGTTTGGATAAGTTCATTGGCCGAGAGCTTACTGCATGGAACGACGAGATCATCATGCAATTCTACTCCACTGCACATTTCTACGGAGATGGTAGAATTGTATGGATGACTGAAGGTGCAAGGTATGAATCCACTATTGAGGAGTGGGTAGCACTTCTAGAAGTTCCAGAAGCTCAGGAAGGTGATATGGATGTATACTCAGAACCCAAGGCAAGTCACAATGCCAAGAAGGATATGCATACTCCTATCCCTGCAGACAAGGTGCAATCACACAAGCTAGGATCTATCTATTATCTGCAAGCAGGCCTCCGTACAATGAAAACCATTTTGAGGCATACCTTGATGCCCAAGTCATAAGATAACAAGATGATCCAAGGCTACTCTATTAACATGCTAATCCACCTTGACAGGAACACCAGGATTAGATTCATGGATCTGATTGTTGAGACCATCAAGAGGGTTGCTGCTGATCAAAAGCGCTCTTGTTGTTATGCACCCTACATCCAGTTGCTTATCAACTCTCAGTTGGAGAAGCAAATTTTTGCTCTAGATCATCCACATCTGCCCCTACAGCCAGATCTCGAGGATAATGTTGTGGTGATGGACCCAGATCATCCCACATCTGCTACAGCACAAGCAAAAGCAGAAGTAGTTCGAGCCGCTAGTGCTCAAGCCCCCAGATCCATAAACGAGCAAATGGATCTTCTGATCTCAGCCGTCCAGGGCATGCAGAAGAATATCAAGGGGATTCTGGACAACCAGAACAGTCTAGTGAGGATCTTCGAGACAAGAATCAAGGTTCTTGCTGATAAGGTGGACAAGTTGTCGAAGACAGTTATAGAGCTTCAGAAGGAAGTTGACTCCGTGCACATCCCTCGGGTCTCTTCTACTTCAGATGATGATGATGATGATGATGATGATTATGATGATGATGAATCACCTCTCGGGCCAGGCAACCAGTTCACCACTCAGACTAGATCAGCCATGGTGCCTGCACTAGACTTGAGGCCCTCTTCATCAGCTCCTACTACTGTCAGCACAGCTCCTGCTCCATCAGTTCCAGTTCCTCCAGTGACCACTCCAGCTCCATCCACGACATCTATAGAGATCTTTGCCGATGTTGTCATCTCGACTCCTTCATCGACAACTGGAGGAGATCATCCCAAGAATGATTAGATATATGACTTTGAAATGTTTGGTAACTTGTTGGCAAAGGGGGAGAAGTGTATATAGATCATTAGTCTTCGAGTGAGAGAGCTTTTGGTGTTTGTTGCTTTTTCAAAACAATTTCTTTTGTTGCCATGATACTCTTTTGTTTTGCTTGTGATACATGCCTGATGATGTTTGATCATACACTTTAATGTGTGATGCTACTATTTCCTATCATCTTAATGCTTATGTGATGATCATTCATCTTTGTTTGATTGTGTTGTGCTATGATATTCATTCCAATTATTCTCGCACACCACCAAGTGATATGTGACATGTAAGAAGTAACCCATGTACCTAATCGATTGTGCATTTGCATTCAAATGCAAATTTAAAAATAATGCACAAATTTAGGGGGAGCTCTTGCCTATCACATACTTTTCAAAGCGACGATTATATTTTATGATTATATCTTTGTCGAAGCTTTGATCTATATGTTGTCATCAATTACCAAAAAGAGGGAGACTGAAAGCACATTTGCTCCCTTGGTGTTTTTGGTAATTAATAACAACATATAAGTCATTGAACTAATGCTTTCACCAAGTGTATTTCAGGACAAGTTCGATGATAGGGATGGCTAAAGGATTGTGGAATTACCCTAAGATGCAAGGAAATAGGTTGGCCAAGCTTCAACCAAGAGGACTCTACATTTTACATTTGTGAGAAATCACTTTGAGTCCATAGGAAAGCCAATAGTACTAAAAGGGGGTAAAGTTTTGATGATGAACAATATGCTCAAATGTGCACAAGTGACAGCCACCAAAACATCCACAAACTCTCCCACCAAAGTCTGTCCTAACCAACATTCCTATCCCGGTGCCATCGATACTAAACCCTAGACAGACTCAGCCAAACCCTAACACTTCGGTGCAGCCGACATTGCACTCGGTGCCACTGAGTTGGATTGCCAAGATTCTGTTTCGCAAGTTCTCACTTTTGGTCCAACCAAAAATGGTGAATCAGCGTCATCGATATTGGTAAATCTGACCATTGGTCACCTTGTCGGTGCAGCCAAGAATTGTATATCGGTCCCTTCGAGATTCAAAAGTTGCCACTTTTAGTCACTTTGGTACCACCGAGATTTACACATCAGTGTCACCGAGTCTGACTTATTGTCTGTAATGGTTGGATTTTTGGGGATGCCTATATATACCCCTTCACCACCACCCACTCGAAGGAGAAGCACTGAGAACTATTCCATACCTATCCTACTTAGTTTTCTCAGAGAGAACCGCCTACACTTGTGTTGAGGTCAAGATCTTCCACTCCAACCATATGGATCTTGATTTCTAGCCTCCCCATGTTACATGTGTAATGTGTAATTTCTTTACTTTCCGCTGCTACACTCTTAGACATGCATGTGTAGGGTGTTACTTGATATGCTATGAATGCTAAAACTTGCCAAGAACTAAAATTGAGAAAAAGGCAAAACTTTTATTTGGTCAAGTAGTCTAATCACCCCCCCCCCTAGACCTACTTTTGATCCTACTGGTGTAGACTTGGTGCTCTTGGATGTGCCAGACTTTGGCATTGCATCATCCAAAAGCTTCTTGGCCTTCTTCTTGGGAGGAGCCTTTGCAGCTGGCTCATCCTCCTCTTCCTCAGCAGCAGCACTAGCAGCCTCCTCTAGATCTTCATACGTGAAGGTAGGCCTGCCAATCACATGAATGATCCTCTTTCTAGATTTCTTCTCCCCTGCCTTCTTAGGCATAGACTTCCTTGGGGGATCAACAGACATTGTGGCTCTAGCACTCTCATGTGCTTTGATAGTTTCAGAGCTAGCATAGACCTTCACTAGTAGAATGTCGAACAGTAGTCCCGGTCGAGATGTTCCTTTAGTACCGGTTCACCAACCGGTACTAAAGGGTCGGGACTAAAGGTCCAGACCTTTAGTACCGTTTGGCCCACGGACCAGTACTAAAGGCCCACCACGTGGCTGCCTGTGTGGGCTGGTGGTGGAGGACCTTTAGTACCGGTTGGTGATACCAACCGGTACAAAAGGCCCACCACATGGCTGCCTGCGTGGGCTGGTGGTGGAGGACCTTTAATACCGGTTGGTGATACCAACCGGTACTAAGTGTTCTGTTTTTTTAGCTTTTAATTAGGTTTTAGTTTTGCATTCATTTCAAGCTTATTTTCCGGTGCTACATACTGTAAACATTACACATGTTGATGCATATATATATATGTAATATAATATACAATATCTCATACATAGTATATATACAAATGGAATTACACATCCATATATATTTTGGGACTTATAACTTAAGGCCCAAAATCCGGCCGGGACTAGCTAGATAGTGCTCCGGATGAAATCTCAGTTTTCTACTACTGATTTGCTGGCATTATTAAGCCGGCGGTAAGGAATAGTGCTCTTCATTTACATCAATGACATGTCAAAGAACAAATGCCGCAAATTCCTCTTGAAGTGCTACAAAGTGTTTCTCGGGTGAGAGCTTCGACATCATCTGCCAAACCTGGAGTTGTCTTTCACGTGCTCCTCTGCGACGTATACGGCCTTCAGTCTGGATGCGAATGTTCTCGCAGAGGAAGTATCCACATAAATTTGTCCCCTGTGGCTGCTTCGCGCACTTTGCAAAAGAATAAAATTAAATAAGATAATTAATAATCAAGCATGTGATAATGGTATTGAAACTAGAATTAAAGAGATGCACGGACCTAGTAGTACTACTTAATTACCTGCATCTTTTTCCACTTCAGCTTCGGTTTCCCTTGAAGACCGTGCTGGTTTTTTTCTATCATGTTTTTCCAAACACTAAGCGGCAAAGAAAAAGAACGAAAGAGTTATTATAATTACTTTTGATATCAGGAACTAATGAAAGAAAGCGAGGTCGATAAAGATTGAAATTACCGTTCTATCATAAAATACAAGTCCACGTATGATTGTTCTAGTGTATCTAGTGAGTCATACACTTGAACAAGTCCATCAGCGAGGATAATATTTAGGAGGATATAGTGGTCTCTGCACAGAAGTTTATATAATTAAGCAGGCATGCATATAACTCATCAACTACACTTGACAGTGAGCTAGAAAGCAAAAATAGAATGAGTAGTATACAAGAGAGTAAACACTCACCCCATGTTGTAAGGAAATATTATAGTAGATTTGGTATTCATTAGTGCATCTAGAAAATTTTCCAAGCGATCTTCTGTGTCCTTGGCCTAATGTTTTACCACATGACCATTAACGGTACTTGGGTCGATGAACCCAATGTCATCGATTCCCTCTTGTTTCAATTCCCACATCTTCAATCTGCATAATAGCGTAGAAAAGAACATATATAGTGAGGATAAACCAATGAACGATATCTTAGCTAGAGACTTAAATTATTAAAGATATAAATTACTTACAGACAATAGCAACTGATGAGAGTTTTGTCGATAGAGTCCATGTGATATAATTGGAAAAGTTCTGAGAATTCAAGACATATGTCACATCCATTGACGTAATGCTCTTTCCTTACTTTGACCATGACCGCCATCTCCCCTTGCTTGGCTTCACGCAAGTACCAATCATGCAACCGTCGCATTGCAGTTGGTAGTTCCTTGTACTGCTCGGGTGTAACAAGTGGTTTTCTGACGGCATATTGCATTGCGTACTCAGTTGCATCGTACCCGTGGATTTCCTCAGTGCCAAGGATTTGGCCAAGACTGAGACCTGTAGCCTCTACTTCTTCGAGGTCGATTGGGTTGCCTTGCACGTCGACTGGTTAGATCAATTTCTTGCTTGGATTGGTACTCACCTTGAGTGGAGAGATCAATTGCTTGTATTGTTCTCCGAGCTAGGGAACTATTTTCCCGCTAGTAGTACCACTTGTCGTTGATATCGTACTTCCCGACTTCTTCCTTGGGCTAGGCCGACTTCTCTGCTCACTTGCCTTCTGAATCTGTTGCTCATAGTCTGTCGGCATACGCTCGACATATGTCGGGGGTCGATCAATAAAGTGTTCCATAAAGTGCTCTTGGACTTCCTTGGGTATTAGCTCCTTTGGCGGCACGGTCTTCTTCGCAAAAAAGGCTTTGACTTGGTGATCGCTTTCAATTTTGTTTTCCTCTGGTGTCATGTCGTAAGGCAGCTTCCTTTTGGCCGAAGGCTCGGGTTTCTTCTTTGCCTTCTTCCGAAGAGGACTGTTGCTAGCCTTCCTCTTTTGGGAGCCCTGCTGGCAGGACCGCTGCTGGGGTGGAGTTTATGGTGATACTTTTTTTTCTCCGCATTTATCTTATTCTTTGCCGACTTCTCCATAGCAGCTTCCGATTTCTTGTACTCGATAAATGTGTCCAAGCGATTCCTTACCTTCTCGTATATTCCTATGAATTCGGGCGCCTTCTGGCCTCTAGCGTTGTACTCGGTCCATAATCTTTTCTTCCAAGTCTGGAACGCGCCGGCCATCTTATGGAGAGAAAACTCCTTGACTTTGTCCCTTTGGTGCTCCGAGAAAGAATCTGGTAGGATGAAATGCTCCATGAGATCTTGCCAAAGGGTATCTTTAATTCTTGTATCGACATAATTCACTCATGGTTTTGGGTTGTTTGGTTGAATCCATTCTTGCATTGTGATCGGGACTCCATCCCTAACAACCACTCGGCATTGACGCACAAATGTCTTGGCATTGGCTTCAAGGTGAGTCGGTGCGCCATCATGTGTGAAAGCATCAAGATTGAGCTTTACGTTGTCGTCCAATATTTTGGCACCGCCTCGTACCTTTATACTAGATTGGCTCGATCCGAGGGCTGATAATTAAAAGAAAAAAGATTTGTTAATATATATATATATATAAATAAATTAATACACATGTAATGATCACCAGAGGCTAATATGTGTATATACCTCGCCGGACATTATTCTTAGTTGTTCCGGATTTTGGAACATAAGTTGTTCTTCCTCGGCCTCACATCCATCACCGTAATCGTTCATATATTATGAGCCGTCATCATCATGTGATTCACCCAGAAGGTTCGCTAGGTTTTTGGAGGACCGTATCATGTCAAAGATGTCCTCTTCATGAGCTCTACCGGTATTGTCCATAGCTTAATAACTAATCCATAATAATATAGATAAAACACATTAGTATTCAAATTATCATGCATTCAAGAAGCAAAATAGCTGATAGTTAATGAATAATGCATCATCGAATACATATATAGTAGTTCTTAGAAAAGATCTCATCTCATAATCTCGGATAATTGTTAATACATCGGCTAATCCATCGATCTAGCTAATACATCATAATAATACATATATAGTAGCTAATATATCGTTCTAGCTTGAACCCTAGCGCCCAGCGGATATTGGGGCGGGCGGTGGACACCCAAAGAGACGGGACCATCACAGGAACATAGCTGCAGTGAGATCCGTGAAGAATCTGCCAGGTATTGTCAGACCTGGCCTCCGAAGCTGCCATGTAGCGATGGACGTGCTCGTTCTCCTTGCTGATATGGTACTGTACAACCTCCGCGGGGGACTCAAGCCTTTGAAAAATCCATGGCCCATGCGGCTGCCACCACAGAACCTCCGGGCCGAAGACGGGTTGGCTCCTCACCAAGTTGCACCGTCCGGAAGGCAGCACATCCCAGTACCAGCCCGGTGGAGCCCAATCCCTGACAGGGCCCCTCGGCTCAAGCAAGTGACCTCCTCTGGCAACTCGACGACGAGGATGCGGGATCGGCATCATCGATGTTGAGAAGAAACACTTAATTATGAAAACAAATTAAATAAAACTTAGCAAAATTAACACTTAGCATCTACCAAATTAAATAACACTTAGCATCTAACAAAATTAACACATACCCTAATAACCTAAGGATGACCTACCTACCTACCTAACTAAACTAAACCTAAACTAAATTAAACCTAAACTAAACTAAACCTAAACTAAATTAAACCTAAACTAAATTAAACCTAAACTAACTAAACTAACTAACTAACCAATTAACTAACCTAATAATTAACCTAAGAAACTAAATTAAACTAACTTAAATCTAAACTAACTAAATTAAACCTAACCTAACTAAATTAAACCTAAACCTAAACTAACTAAATTAACAGAAAAAACAGGAATCATGGAGGGGCGGCCGGGCACTCACCGGAGCCGGAGTTGGGTGGGCGTTGGGGCGGCGGGGTCGAGGCGGCGGGCTCGGGGCGGCACACGGCGTCGGGGCGGCACGCGGTGGCGACGACAATTTCCGGCAGCCTCGCGGCGCCTGAATGAGCTTCTCCCGATGCATGGCTCGCACCGGGACGAGGCCTCCACTATTTATATGTGGAGGACCTTTAGTACCAGTGCGTGCCTTGCACCAGTACTAAAGGGGTCTTTAGTACCGGTGCGAGCCACGCACTGGTACTAAAGGTCCTCCCCAAAACCGTGCGGGGTGGTGGACCTTTAGTACCGGTGCGTGGCTCGCGCCGGTACTAAAGGTTTTTTAATTCATTATTAGTTATTATTTTCAGAAAAAAACCCTAAACTTTAAAAAATCATAGAAAAAAACTATGAATTCAATGGAAATAAATATTATATGAAAAAATATCAGAAAAATATAAAGAATCTGTTTACGGCGTTTCCATGCATGTTTGAACAACTTAAACTGTTGTATAAGACAATTTGATTAAATGGCATTTGAAATGTCATATCTCGAGTTTGAAAAGCAGTACAAATGACCTCTGAAAAGGTTGTAACTTGGCATGACATCATAATTTCACCCACATAGCAACTTCTAAAGAGTTGAGAGGGTTACGGCAAAAACTGGATGCACTTCGTGTACAAATTGGACAATCTCTTCCGAAGTATGAGGGTTTCAGACGAAAACTCATCTATTACAAAGGGATCTCATTTTTAATAACTTATTTTAACTCCATACTTTTTGTGTGTTCAATATGCACCATTCAAAGGCACATCATCAATTTTCAACCCTTTCTGACTTCATTTCATATTTTCCAAGCATTTAATGATTTATTTTGAGCTAAATGACCCTGAATTTGAAAAGCAGTACAAATGAACTCTGAAAAGGTTGTAACTTGGCATGACATCATAATTTCACCCACATAGAACCTTCTAAAGAGTTGAGAGGGTTACGGCAAAAACTGGATGCACTTCGTGTACAAATTGGACAATCTCTTTCGAAGTATGAGGGTTTCGGACGAAAACTCATCTATTACAAAGGGATTTCATTTTTAATAACTTATTTTAACTCCATACTTTTTGTGTGTTCAATATGCACCATTCAAAGGCACATCATCAATTTTCAACCCTTTCTGACTTCATTTCATATTTTCCATGCATTTAATGATTTATCTTGAGCTAAATGACCCTGAATTTGAAAAGCAGTACAAATGAACTATGAAAAGGTTGGAACTTGGCATGACATCATAATTTCACCCACATAGCAACTTATAAAGAGTTGAGAGGGTTACGACAAAAACTGGATGCACTTCGTGTACAAATTGGACAATCTCTTTTGAAGTATGAGGGTTTCGGACGAAAACTCATCTATTACAAAGGGATTTCATTTTTAATAACTTATTTTAACTCCATACTTTTTGTATGTTCAATATGCACCATTCAAAGGCACATCATCAATTTTCAACCCTTTCTGACTTCATTTGATATTTTCCATGCATTGAATGATTTATTTTGAGCTAAATGACCCTGAATTTGAAAAGCAGTACAAATGAACACTGAAAATGTTGTAACTTGGCATGACATCATAATTTCACCCACGTAGAACCTTCTAAAGAGTTGAGAGGGTTACGGCAAAAACTGGGTGCACTTCGTGTACAAATTGGACAATCTCTTTCGAAGTTGAGGGTTTCGGACGAAAACTCATCTATTACAAAGGGATTTCATTTTTAATAACCTATTTTAACTCCATACTTTTTGTGTGTTCAATATGCACCATTCAAAGGCACATCATCAATTTTCAACCCTTTCTGACTTCATTTCATATTTTCCATGCATTTAATGATTTATTTTGAACTAAATGACCCTGAATTTGAAAAGTAGTACAAATGAACTCTGAAAATGTTGTAACTTGGCATGACATCATAATTTCACCCATATAGCTACTTCTAAAGAGTTGACAGGGTTATGGCAAACACTTCATGTACAAACTGGATGCACTTCGTGGACAAACTGTTACAAAGATACCATGCTAGAAAATGCATGCATGTCCTTCACACAGAAAGTGATGACGGTGAAGCCAGTCACATCCCAGAGTGGGATCTCGCATTGTAAGTGTTTTTCTGCGTGTTTGTCCCTTGCATATGATTGCGCCGTAACCATGGAGAATCTTCATCATTTAATAGGATGCTTGGGTCAGTCTTCACTCTGAAGGGAGGGATTTCATGAAACTTTTCATAATCTTCTGACATGTCTGTCTTGTCCTCCACTCCCACAATGTTTATTTTCCCTGAAAGAACTATGTGGCGCTTTGGCTCATCGTATGATGTATTCGCTTCCTTATCTTTTTTTCTCCTCGGTTTGCTAGACATGTCCTCCACATAGAAAACCTGAGCCACATCATTGGCCACGACGAATGAGTCGTCTGTGTATCCAAGATTGTTGAGATCCACTGTTGTCATTCCGTACTGTGGGTCTACCTGTACCTCGTCTCCAGTATATTTGACCCATTTGCACCGAAACAAAGGGACCTTAAAATCCGGTCCATAGTCAAGTTCCCATATCTCCTCTATGTAACCATAATATGTGTCTTGAAAGTTAGTTGCATCATAGCGGACACCACTGTTTTGGTTGGTGCTCTTTTTATCTTGGGCGATCGTGTAAAATGTATTCCCATTTATCTCGTGCCCTTTGAAAGTCGTTACAGTCGAACTTGGTGTCTTGGCCAACCAGTACAGTTCATCTGGAACATCATTGTCATTGATGAGCTTTGTTCGCAACCAACTGGCAAAAGTCTCCATGTGTTTACGTTCAATCCAGGGGTCAGACTGCTCTGGGTTCTTGGACCATACAATATCCTTTCGTTCCTCCATGTATGGAGTCACCAAGGTGGAATTTTGTAGAACTATGTAGTGCGCTTGAGTTAAAGAATGCTCGTCCATATTTATTGCTTCTTTCTTTCCTAATGTGCCTTTTCCACCCAGTCTCCCCTCATGTCACGATTCAGGAAGACCAATCGGCTTAATATCAGGAACAAAGTCAACACAAAACTCAATAACCTCCTCTGTTCCATATCCCTTGGCGATGCTTTCTTCTGGCCTAGCACGGTTATGAACATATTTCTTTAAGACTCCCATGAACCTCTCGAAGGGGAACATATTGTGTAGAAATACAGGACCCAGAATGTTAATCTCTTCGACTAGGTGAACTAGAACGTGCGTCATAATATTGAAGAAGGATGGAGAGAACACCAACTCGAAACTGACAAGACATTGGACCATGTCATTCTATAACCTTGGTAGGATTTCTGGATCGATTACCTTCTGAGAAATTGCATTGAGGAATGCGCATAGCTTCACAATGGCTAATAGAATATTTTTTGGTAGAAGCCCCCTAAGTGCAACCGGAAGTAATTGCGTCATAATCACGTGGCAGTCATGAGACTTTAGATTTTGAAATTTTTTCTCTGCCAGATTTATTATTCCCTTTATATTCGACGAGAAGCCAGACGGGGCCTTGATACTGAGCAGGCATTCAAAAAAGATTTCCTTCTCTTCTTCGTAAGAGCGTAGCTGGCAGGACCTTGATACTGCTTTGGAGGCATGCCGTCTTTTTTGTTAATTCTTTGCTTGTCCTCCCGTGCCTCCGGTGTATCTTTTGTCTTTCCGTACACACCCAAGAAGCCTAGAAGGTTCACACAAAGATTCTTCATCACGTGCATCATGTCGATTGCATTGCGGACCTCAAGGGCTTTCCAATATTCAAGTTCCCAAAATATAGATTTCTTCTTCCACATGGGTGTGTGTCCGTTGGCGTCATTCAGAACAGATTGTCCGCCAGGACCCTTTCCAAAGATTACCTATAAATGCTTGACCATATCAAATATATATTCATCAATACGGAGGCCAGGCTTCTTCCGGTTATCTGGCTCACCTTTGAAATGGTTGCCTGCCTTTCTTAAGATATGCTTGATCGGTAGAAATCGATGATGTCCCACGTACACATTCTTCTTACATTTATCCAAATATATACTTTCAGTATCATCTAAACGGTGCGTGCATGCATTGTATCCCTTGTTTGTATGTCCTGAAAGGTTACTAAGAGCAGGCCAATCATTGATGGTTACAAACAACAACGCTCATAGGTCAATTTCCTTCTGTGTGTGCGGATCCCACACACGTACACCTGGTTTTTTCCACAACCGTAGAAGTTTATCAACTAGTGGCCTTAGGTAGACATCAATGTTGTTGCGGGGTTGCTTAGGGTCTTGGATGAGTACTGGCATCATAATGAACTTCTGCTTCATGCACAACCAAGGAGGAAGGTTGTAGATACATAGAGTCACGGGCCAGGTGTTGTGACTGGAGCTCTGCTCCCCAAAAGGATTCATGCCGTTTGCACTAAGACTAAACCATAAGTTCGTTGCGTCAGCTGCAAAGTCCTCGAACTCCCTCTCAATTTTTCTCCACTATGACCCATCTGCGGGTGCTCTCAACATCCCATCTTTCTTACGTTCTTCTTTGTGCCATCGCAACAACTTGGCATGCTCTTTGTTTTCGAACAAACGTTTCAACCATGGTATTATAGGAGCATACCACATCACCTTGGTAGGAACCCACATCACCAGGGTCCTCGCGGGGGATCTTATAGCGTAGTGCACCGCATACTGGGCATGCATCCAAGTTCTCGTACTCCTCACCATGGTAGAGGATGCAGTCATTAGGGCATGCATGTATCTTCTGCACCTCTAATCTTAGAGGGCAGACAACTTTCTTTGCTTCGTACGTAGTTTTAGGCAATTCGTTATCCTTTGGAAGCATCTTCTTTATCATTATCAGCAATTCTTGAAATCCCTTGTCAGATACACCATTCTTTGGCTTCCATTGCAGCAATTCCAGCGTGGTACCCAGCTTTTTCTTGTCATCTTCACAATTTGGATACAATAATTTCTTGTGATCCTCTAACATGTGTTTCAACTTCAACCTCTCCTTATCATTTTCACAGTTTCTCTTTGCATCAGCAATGACCCGACCCAAATCATCAGCGGGCTCATCTGATGCCTCTTCTTCAGCTTCCCACATTGATGCCTCATCTTCAGCTTCCCCCATTGTTGTATCGGCGAAAGGATAGTTGTCATCAGCCTCTTCTTCATTGTCTTCCATTATAACCCCTCTTTCTCCATGCTTGGTCCAACAACTATAGCTAGACATGAAATCGGACTTCAGCAGGTGGTAGTGAAGGGTTTTTGAGGTAGAGTAATTCCTATCATTCTTAAAGTCATGACATGGACAACACATGAAACCATTCTGCTTGTTTGCCTCAGCCACACGAATAAAATCATGCAGGCCATTAAGAAACCCTGGACTTAGTCGGTCATCGTACATCCATTGTCGGCTCATGTTCACTACACAACATCAAAGTGACCAATTTAATACAAATTCATCATCACATTACAACCAAAAGTAGAGCTAGTAGTGACCAAATGTTATTACTGCAAATAATAGATACTTATAGTTCATACATACATCTCATAAATCAACGTACAACTATCTAAAACATGTAAATGCAACAACAAATGCGATCATAATCGCAACTAAAGTAACAATTGAGCCAACGGCATAATGATACCAAGCCTCTTTATCAATGGCATATTTTCTAATATTTATAAGATTCAAGCGCATTCTAGCCATCTTGTTTTAGTGATCATCGATGATATCGGCAACATGCAACTCCAATCCCATCTTCTCATCTTCAGTTCTTTTCAATTTTTCTTTCAAACGATCAATTTCTTTTTCAGCTTGTGTTAATTTCTCGAGCAGAATTGCATAGTCAGTTGGAATTTCTGGTTCAACTACTTCCTATAGATAAAAACATCTACGTCAATTTGGTGGCATAATTAATTGTCATAGACATTAGATGATGTGTGAAATAGTTATAAAAGATAAGGACATACCACATCTGAATCATAGACTGGACGAGGGCCGATGTGGGCGGATACCATAACCATGACACTATAGAATAACTAACAATAATACAAGTAAGTAAATCGTACACGCATCTATCTAAATCATACAAGTATTGTTTTTAAAAAGGTTTTAAGAAGAACAAGAGGCTCACCAAGGTGGTCGGTGCCGGGACGAGACGGTGCAGACGATTGACGGTGGTTAGGACGGCCGGGGATGGGAAGGCACCAAATAAACCACACCTACACATATGCAACCTAACAAGTTAATTTGAGCTCAAATTGCATATAAATCAAATAAACTCCCACATAATGAACACTCCTCCAAAACCTAGCTAAAACCCACAAATCACATATCTTTGAGCATACCACAAGATAATCTAGCAATCAGAGATGAAGGAGCAAAGTTGCTAACCTTTATGAACACTTGGATAGATGGGGTGCCTTCAAATCTTGACAAATCCTTGGCAAAATGGAGGATGAGCTTTGAGCAAGAAGAAGAACAGGGGAGAAAACAGAGAAATGATCGAGCCCCTTCGATCGGCTGCGGACGAAGCGTATATGTAGGAACTCTTTAGTACCGGCTGGTGACACCAGCCGGTACTAAAGGTTGCCCTTTAGTACCGGTTGATGTCACCAGCCGGTACTAAAGGTGCACGTGGGGACCAAGTCTGACCAAAAGCCTATGACGCCACCTTTAGTACCGGCTCGTGACACGAACCGATACTAAAGATCGCTCACGAGCCGGTACTAAAGGTTGCCCTACTCCTAGCCATTGGAGCCGGCACGAACCGGTACTAATATCGTCTTTAGTACCGGCTCGTAACCATACCTGGAATAATTGGGCCACAGAGCGATTACCCTGGCGCAAGTTGCGAAACTCGCGCTTCTTTAGACTCATGGCTCCAGCTGAGACATGAGCGGTGCGGAAAGCAAGCTTGAACTGCTCCCAAGTCACATCTGCAATAGGATAAGTGGTGGTGTAATTCTCCCACCATGATGCTGCTGGTCCTTCCAGTTGATGTGCGGCAAATCGCACTTTCTCAGCGTCAGTACATCCAGCGGTGACGAGTTCTCTCTCCATCTTACGGAGCCAGTCATCTGCCACAATGGGCTCAGTGCTGCTGGAGAAAGTTGGAGGATTCAACCTCAGAAAACGGGTGAGATTGTCAGTCTGGGGTGGATGTTGGTGGTTCTGGTTGTTGGTCTGATTCTGAATCAATAACTGCATCAGTGCATTCTGCTGCTGAAGGAGTTGAGTGAGTTCCGGCGGAAAAGTGAAATCGGTCTCACGTCGTGGAGGCATCTTGCTGTTTTCAGAGAAATGAGAATTAGAATAGAACAAGGGTCTATAAGAAGAAATCACTACCCATATGCAATGCAACAAACATATCACACCAAACACTCATTCATTTATTCAATCAATGTCAAACATCGGGAATACAAATCTCAAACAACTAAGCATCGACCTACGCTTTAACGACAAAAATAAAAGATACATGGAGGGCATAACTAATGTTTTTCCTCAGAAGTGCATAGTCGTAGGTCCTCCGGTGGTGCTTTCCTCATAGTCTTCATCGTCGCTGATGAAGGGTGCCATGTCTCCTTCGGGATGAAGGTTTTCCCCCATGTCTAGCTGCTCCTCCAGAGTTGCGATGCGTGCATTCTGCTCATCAATCCTCTCTAGGAAGTCCTTCACTTCATGCTCGTGTTCATAGTTGGCCTCTCGCAGATCAGCTTCAAGGTCCAGCTCGCGGTTCATCAGATTCTTGATTGTCTTTGTATCAGCACGAACTCGAAGCTCCAGAGTCCTGATGTGAGTCTCCAGGGTCTGGATATAGGAAATAGTGGTGTCTGAAGTGGGAGGAGTTATGATGTTTCCATTGGCATCTCTGCGACAACCACGCTGAGTCCTGGTGAAATGGTTCCACCTCTGTATTCCTCCTGAATACGTCCAAGGGCACGATGAATGGCCATGTCTCTTCCAAGTATCCAACTGGGTGCCACGAACTTGAGATCTATGGGTTCCTTCCGATTCCCAAAAGTCTTCCTTGGGATATGCACCTCGATCCTGTAGCGTCCATCTTGGGGAAATGACATGATAGGAATCCCGGTGATGCTTGGCAAAGCAATCCTTACGTCCTTGACGATCCTCATCAGCTCCTTACCAAAGGGCATCGTTGCGTCAGGCTGGCAAAACTCCGTGATCAACACTGGTATGAAGGTGGCCATCTATAAATTTTGAAATAATCGGAGAGGAGTCAGAAACGAATAGATGAGAGTATAAGAATTTTAAAGACGAAGAGAAACAATCCTAAGGCTTTCCAATCCTAGAGGTTACGTCCTACGGTCAGCGTGTGCTCTGATACCATTTCTGTAGCGACCCGACCTAAAAGGTCAAGTCTCCGGTGTTTCCGTACCATCCCAAGATCATGCTAGTACACACACGGTACATCAATGTATATATCAAAGGGAAATCACACAGCTTTGTATTAATCGAAATCTCATATCGAGTTCTTTATTACAATAAAGATTACAATAAAGTGGCCAAAGTCCAACTCATGAGAATAACTAAGTCTTGCGGAAGCGTCGAAGGTAGATGAGTCCATCTGACTCCAAGGGCATCTCACTGAGCATAGAACGCGTCCTTACTCCTAGTCGGAAAAGTACTCTGCAACATGATACGTTGCAGCCATGTAGGTCAGCATATGGAATATGCCGGCAAAGTCACAAGAGAGGGGTGAAAAGATAATCATCTAATCTATATGCAAATATGGCAGGTGGGGTGGTAAGTTTTTGCGTAAAGCCAAGTTTTTTTTTCCTACTTCAAGGGAGAGGTTAAGCAAAATATTACTAAGTTGGTTGATTAATGAGATGGTTCCTCCAACCAATTCTCATACCCAAAATTATTAAATACCCACATCATCATATTAATTGTGTTGAGAGTTCCGGAAGTTTCAATTCCTTTGGCTCAAGTCGTCCATGACCGTGGACACGGCTAATCGATTAGGTTTTGTACTCTGTAGAGTTTTGCACGCGTTCCCCACAAGATTTGGTCGCCTCCGCTTGATTTCTCGCACTTCAGAGTGTTTGAGAAACGGATGACCAAAACATGGTCTTCCAAAGGGTTTCCCTACGACTCTGTCGGTGCCCATCCTTTCCTACCGTTCTTCTACCTCTCGTAGCACCGCCTGTCCAGGGTCACCACGATATCCAACCAAGCCAGAGCCCATAATGACTTGTGGCTGTGCAGGTAAGCCTTGGGTCTTGAAGCACCCATCCATCTCTTTGTGCCTGGGTGGACCTTTCCGCGTGAATACTGGCCATCTCCAGCATCACCTAGGCTAACCACTGGTTTCTCCAGGGTGCCGTTCAACCATCATCCACCCAGAGGTATGTTGAAAACTTGGAGTCTTGAAATCTTGATCATTATGTAGGTCTTGAAATTATTAACTCTCTCAACTCTCGTGTTTCTCACAACCAACCCCGTCTACTAATAGCATAGCAAAAGTAAAACAACGTTTCCCGGGGCCAAATATTGTCAAAAGGGATTGAGAGGGATACCTACCACATGATACTACTACAATGTAACCAAGTTTCCAACTAACCTATCTTGCATGCAATTGGGGAGATGGTAGAACTAATGCATATAAAACATGGGTAAAACATGATCAAGGTGACTTGCCTGATTGATGATCTTCGTACGTGAGTGACTCTAAGTAACAAGCTTCGCACGCCGGATAATCTAACGAAGCAAACAAGCACTCAATAAGCATACAACAAAATATTGTAACTCACAAACATCAACCAAGAACTAGTAAACAATCAAGACAAAACAATGCACAAATCTCAAGTAAGAAAACACACAAAGTTTTGTTTTCATAAGGTGAGGGATGAAAACACTACTGACATAATGAAACCATTTGTAATAACAAAACAATTGTTGTCAGCAAGGAAACAATAGAATATTTTATTAATAAACAGAATATAATCAATTTAAGTTTGTTGGGAAAAGTTTAGTAAAGTTTATATAAGTTTGTGATAAACACTATATGAATCAACTATAGTTATATTAACAAAAGAATGAAAAACTAAACTTATAATTTGTTAACAAAACATGCTCTTAACAGAAAAGAATTTACAAATAAACTTGTTTTAGAAAACAAAGTTAAATTATATAAAACTTTGTTGAAAACAAAACTATTACTAACTAGTTGTTTTAATCAAAATAAACCTATTTGAAAATAAGTTGTGATTCCTATGTTAAATAAAATTAAACTAAAAAAATTATATTTTTATTAACAGTAAGTGAAAACACTAAATGTTTACTAACAGAACCTAATAAACAAATAAAACCAAATTCTAAATCAAACTAATTAAAATTGAGTTTATAAAACTATATTATAATACTAAGCAGATTCTGTTTTTGGTTAAAAAATTAATCAATTAAACCTAGAAATCCTCAAACTAAGCATGAAGATAGTCCTAACTAATACCAAACAGTAGCAAAAAGATTCATGTGAAAAACTATTTTCAAACTCTAGTTATTCAGATTTGAAGATTTTTAGCAAATTGGATTAAATTCAAATTTTATAGTTCAAATTTGAAATTGAAAAGTACAGGGTGAAACTACATGAAAAATGTGAGCTATTGCAAAAAGAATCAACTCAAAACACTAAATAGATTAAAAGATATAAGCAAAACAAATTTAGAATAGGTTTTGTTAATTAAAACAAAAACAGAAAAAGAAAAAAGATTTGCGACGGTCAGGGGGCTACGTGGCGCTGTCCGATTGGCTAAGGGGGTGTGCGCTCGAGAGTTACGGGCGGGCGACCGGTCCATAAAGGAAAACGGTTCGGATTAAATCCGATCTAATCTGGGTCGTCGATTCCAGATCGAACGAGTGGGGATGCTCACAGTGTTAACATGTCGCCGGCGAGGTATCTCCGGCGAGTCCGGAAGTGGCGAAGTCGACGGCGTGGTGCTCCGGTGGTCGGGGAAGACAGTGGAGTGGTCCGGGCGAAGGCGACGGGTCTCCGGAGTCGAAAGGTGAGGTCGGTTGGGCGAGGGGTGGTCGGAATCGATGGCTACGGTCGACGGGAGGTCCGGTGGGGTGGGAGCTCCGGCGAGCAATTGCGCGGTCTTCCGGCGAGGGACAGAGGGGGCTCGGGGGGGAAATGAAAGGCGGGGTTGTGGGGCTCTTATATAGGTGCTCGGGGGTGCGGGGAGTTAAGAGAGGAGAGAGATCCGGCGAGGGGAGGAAACGGCCGGCGTCGAGTCCGGCGCGCGCGGGGAAGGAGGGAGATGACCGTTCGGTGAAACGGTCGGTCGGGTGGGGCCCGGTGTCAGTGAGAGGAGGGCATGTCTGTTACGCGCGGTCGGTCGGCTTCTAATCAATTCGCGAGTAACTGTCGTGGGCCGGCCCGTTTAAATACAGTAACCGTTACCGTTTTTCTTTTAATAATTTTCCAGAGACATTCAAAAGCTTTTAAAGCATTCAAATCGTCTCTAAATATAGGGGTATTATATATCAAAATTAACAGAATAATAAATTCTATTTAGTGAACATTTCTATTCTGTCATTTGAACACTTTGAAAAAAATATTATTTTCAGAAATTGACTAATTGTTTTTAAACCCTTTTTGCAAATATTTTCAAAATAACCCCTGGTTATTATTGTTCAAATATATCACCAATTAGACCCTGGTGTGGAGTGTCATGTTACTCCCCTCTCATTTGAACATTTGACCAAAATTTCCAATAGGTGAAAGCAACATAGGAAAAAGTAGAAGGGACTTTCAGAAAGTCAGAAAAGGCATTTCAACTAACACATACATTCAAGCAATGATGCTGCTAGATGCATAGCTATAATCATAACATTCCAAATCAAAATTTTGGGATGTTACAGAGGTTTTAATGGTCAGTCCTTGTCGATATGGAACTCCGAGTGCTCCACACACAGAGGGATCGAGAAGTACTTGTTGAAATTTTGTGATGAAGCATGAATGGAGTATGAGGTGAGAAAGCATAGATAGCTAAAGAGGTGGTCCTAGGTATTCTTGGATATCCAATTGGCAAAAGATAAATCAAAAGCCAAATAGCAACAATTGGATATCCTCGAATGAGAAAATAAATGCAGACCAACATGCTCACAATAAGATGTCAAATGAAATCATGGCAAACATGCACAAACACTCTAGCATCTAACAAGCACTTGGGAGATGACGAAGTCATATATATATATGAGTATTTGACTTAGGAGCCAAGTAAGAGTACTTGATCATATTTCATACTCATCGTTTAAGCACAAGAGGGGTTACCACTTTTACATAAAACATTTAATGTTGTCAAATACTAAGAGATGCTTTGGCTCAAGTCTTAGAGTAAAGCTCCCCCTTGATGTGCCATCCCCCCATAGGAGGGATAAACTAACCTTGGGTTTTGTCAATGAAGACTTTGTGTTGGTGAGGTAGTGGTGGATGCTCAAGCTTGATAAAGATCACCAAGAGTTGGGAGCATCCTTATTGTTTCCTTGCTCTTCTCACCTACATGGGTTAATCCCAACACACAAGAGACAAATACAAGGATATCTATGGAGATGGAGTGCAAAGCATGTGTGATGATGTCCATTGATTTGTTGATTACTTTGTCCCTTGCTTACCTTTGAGGGAATGTGTGAATCCTTGATCTATTGCATAGGGTTGATGTTGATTGCAAATAGATCTTGCCAATAATGAATATGGATGAATTTCATTGGTGGAGTCACCCCTCAAGAACTCTCTAGTTCTTTTCTTGGGAACCCACATCAAGTTGATGGGGATACTAGGTGTTGAAGTAGCACTTGTATAAGTTGAGCTTGTAGTAGCCTTGGGAACCCACTTTACCATAGCTTGGGATTCATCTTCGTATGAGTTAAAGTCCTCTTGGAGCTTGTTCTTTCCCTTGAGCTTGTGGTCTTGTGGTGGAAGGTCATCTAGAGTGTTTGTCCCCTTGGGAAGAGTATTTTCATACTTCTCATTTTGAGGAACAAACTTGGGCTCGGGATATTGACCTTCTT
Organism: Hordeum marinum; assembly: GCA_022496015.1. Taxonomy (NCBI): domain Eukaryota; kingdom Viridiplantae; phylum Streptophyta; class Magnoliopsida; order Poales; family Poaceae; genus Hordeum; species Hordeum marinum. The sequence goes on along the minus strand of CM039672.1, from coordinate 306,179,591 downwards.
CCCATTCAACTCCATTAGCGTTGAAGTAGCCAACACCGCAATTCTTGCGGTATCCTCCATGCTTGCGTGCAATCTCATCAAATTGTTTGTACCCTTCAAGACTCTTGTAGATACCTTTCTCTATAATCCCTTTCAATAAAGCATTTTCTTGCTCAAGTGTAACTTGGCTAAGAGAATCATCATTAGTGGAATCAATAGAATTATTAGGAGCAACATCATTGGGTTTATCATTTTTTATCGTTGCTACTAGATGAAGAACCCTTTTTGCCTTTGTTACTAGTTTTCTTAGATTTGACTTGTGGCATGAATGTAGACAAGAGTAGTCGTTTGGCAAGATAAGATGAAGTCTTCTTTCGGAGATCATCATTGATAGCTTTAAGAAATTCATGTTCTTGCTCCAAATTGAGCTTCTCGAAGCGTAGATCCTCATGAGTTCTTACAATCTCTCTATGGTCATCAAGAGTAGATTCATGGGCTAACTTAAGAGGGTTGAATTCTTTAGTTAGTTCTTCTATTTTCATCTTATCATCGTCAATTGACCTATCTTGACTAGCATGAGAAATAGAAAGTTCATTATGATCAACATCACTAGTTTTATCACATAGCAAGTCATGATCGTAAAGCAAATCATCTTCATCACTATCGAAATCAAGATATTCGGGGTGTGATACCTTGGGGCCTTTATCCATGAAGCAACTTCCACCTCCTTCATTTGGTGAATCAAATAGATCATAAGAGTTGGTTTTCACTAGTGCAATTTCGACAACACCATCATCTTGGCTATAGTCGGAGTTGGAGTGATAGCTTCTCTAGGAGTGGTTCTCGGAGTCGGAGCCGGAGACCCATTCACCAACATGAACTTGATGCTTTCTTCTTGAGTATCTCTTGGTGTACTGATCCTTCTTCCCCATGTCCCTACTTCTCCTTGAGGGTCTTCGTTCATAACGATCATCTCTACCCCTTCTCTCTCTTCGAGGTGATTCATCTCTTGATGAGCTTCGTCTTCTTGGTAACTCTTCTCTTCGCTTGTAGGGAGATGTGCACTCATTGGAGTAATGTCCGGGCTTCCCACAATTATAGCAGTTTCGGTCACGACTTGACGAACGCTTCTCTTCATGTCTTGAGTTGGAGCTGCAATCTTTGCTTCTATTCTTGTAGAACTTGTTGAATTTCTTGACCATGAGGCTTATCTCTTCATTTGTGACAAGGTTGTCGCTTGAGGTAACGGGAGCATCACTTGTGGCTTTGTAAGCACCGCTAGACTTGTGGTGAAGCTCTTCCATGTCTTTGAGTGTCATCTCATGAGCAACAATTCTACCAATCACTTCCGTTGGTTTGAGATCTTTGTAGTTGGGAATCATTTGGATCAATGTGCATACTGTGTCATATCTCTCATCCAAAGCTTGAAGTATCTTCTTGCTGATCAACTTGTCAGTCATATCTTTGCTTCCCAAGACGGCAATCTCATTGGTGATGAGAGCTAGACTAGAGTACATTTTAGTAACTCCTTCACCATCCTTCATATTGAACTTATCAAGTTGACCTTGAAGAACATCTAACTTGGATTCTCTGATGGACTCAGTTCCTTCGTGCATATCAACCAAAGTATACCAAATCTCCTTTGCATGGTCAAGACGGCTGATTTTGTTGAATTCTTCGGGGCATAGGCAGTTGAAGATAATGTCACATGCTTGAGCATTGAGTTGAAACATCTTCAATTCTTCCGCGTTCGCTTCACGAAATGGTTCTCTTCCATCACCAAAGAATTCACCTTGCAAGCCAACATGAACAACACCCCAAACGGCACGATTATGACCAAGCAAATGAATTTTCATTTTGTGCTTCCAACTAGCAAAATTAGTGCCATCAAAGTACGGACCTCTATGGTGATAATTTCCCTCACTAGATGCCATACTTCTCCTACGTTGTGAAACCAATGCAATGGAGACCAAAGCTCTGATACCACTTGTAGGATCAAAAGTAGGTCTCGAGGGGGTGATTAGACTACTTGACCAAATAAAAGTTTTGCCTTTTCCCAATTTTAATTCTTGGCAAGTTTTAGCATTCACAACATATCAAGTAACACCCTACACATGCACGTCTAAGACTGTAACAGCAGAAAATAAAGACATTGCACATGTAAGTAAAGATAGGGTTAGGAAAGCAAACACAAGTGGTGACATGTTGATTTTTTCCGTGGTTCCGATAGGTGGTGCTATCGTACGTGCACGTTCATGGAGTCTTCAAACCATGGAGGGTAACGGTCGCGAGAGTCCACGGAGGGTTCCACGAAGAAGAAACCTTGACTATTACATGCGGCTTCCGTCCACGAAGGACTAGCCTCACTATGGGTAGATCTTAGCGAAGTAGGCGATCTCCTTCCCCTTACAAACTTCTTGGTTCACTCCACAACACGAAGTAGGAGGCTCCCAAGCGACACCTAACCAATCTAGGAGGCACCACCCACCAAAAGGTAATAGGCTTGGTAATGACGATGAACTCATTGCTCTTGTGCTTCAAGATGATAGACTCCTCAACACACAATCACTCTCTCACAGATTTGGCTTGGTAGAAGAGATGGTATTGGTGGAAAGAAACTTGGGGAGGCTAGAAATCAAGATCCATATAGTTGGAGTGGAAGATCTTGACCTCAACACAAGGGTAGGTGGTTCTCTCTCAGAAAACTGAGTAGGATAGGTATGGAATAGTTCTGAGTGCTTCTCTTTCGAGTAGGTGGTGGTGAAGGGGTATATATAGGCATCCCCAAAAATCCAACCGTTACAAAATGACCAACTCGGTGACACCGATGTGTAAATCTCGGTGGCACCGAAGTGACAAAAAGGTGGCAACTTTTCAATCTCGGTGAGACCGATAGGAATCTCGGTTGCACCGACAAGGTGACCAACGGTCAGAATTGCCAAACTCGATGACGCCAATTCAACATTCTTGGACAGACCAAAAGTGTGAACTTGCATAACAGAAAGTTGGCAACCCAAGTCGGTGGCACCGAAAGCAGTGTTGGCTGCACCGAAGTGGCTAGGGTTTGGAATCGGTGGCACCGGGATAGGAATTTTGGTTGCACTGATTTTGCATATTTGGCTTTGTACAGACTTTGGTGGGAGAGTTTGTGGATGTTTTGGTGACTATAACTTGTGCACTTTTGAGCATATTGTTCATCATCAAAACTTTACCCCCTTTTAAAAGTATTGGCTTTCCTATGGACTCAAAGTGATTTCTCACAAATGTTAAATATGGAGTCATCTTGCTTGAAGCTTGGCCAACCTATTTCCTTTCATCTTGGGGTAATTCCACAATCTCCACAATCCTTTGGTCATCCCTATCATTGAAATTTTCCTGAAATATACTTTGTGGAAACATTAGTTCAATGACTTATATGTTGTTATTAATTACCAAAACCACCAACGGAGCAAATGTGCTTTCAGTATCTTTATACGACTCCTGTCGGCCCGGTAGGTATCTTATACCCTGGCTCCCAACCTTATTTGCCACAAGGCCCATAGCCTTGTCAAGTTAACCTGATGCAGTGCATGTCCGTGTCCGACACGAACCCTCAAATTCAAGGACACCCAGTAGCACCTCAATTTTATGAGCCCACCACTAGACGTACTTAATGTGCGAAGGTGCAACATCCAGAATGGTAATGTGCTTGATATTAATGAGGGATCTTTCTACCATACTAACATGCATAGAAACAAGAAGCAATACCAATCACATATAAACATAAATATGTGAAATAGTATGGCTCCTTCATGGACATCCTTCCAGGTAGGCTCCAACTCCGATGACCAGGGCGGAACTCCATCTTGTTAGTATCGCCAGGACGCCAATGCCTTGAACTTGATCTCTGTCCTCCAAATACTACAACTAGTAACGAATTTATAGAGAATCACAAGTCGACACGCAGGTCGCTATATAATATAATGACAACACTTTGGCTCCTGTAGGCTGATAATCATGACACTCAGGTCATGTTAAATTACACACATGCATCACATACATATGAGCCATACTATTCACATCAAACCTGAAAAACAAACTTATGCATAGAATCGCATTCTAGCGGTTTGTGTGATCGTGTATGAAATACAAGGCGCTACGCACACAGCAACACACGACGTTCTCGGAAATCACAAATCGTATATGTACTCCAATCACACCGAATTTTCTGATCTGACCGATCTCATCGATCATCGCGAACACAATTCGGATTTACGTTTCACGGTCAACCCCAATGGCGGATACCGACCGGTAGGGGTAGGTTGTGTCACGACCTCATCGATTTCTATTGATAGAAAACATAGCCTCAATCTATCTTGATGTGCAATTAATCTCATCAACCGTGCACATAGCCGATCTCATGAACGACGACAAATCACATCTGCCGCCGCCACATATCACATATGCTACTGATCTGAAACCAAAACCTATAGCAGTGGCTCTGATACCATTTTTGGGTTCTACCTTAGGTGCATTGCATGTGAATTAAAATTTTCCTATGAGCAGAACATCCAAGAACATGCTATGGAGGTGGATCACAGTTCATTACCACTAGACGCGCAGTGCCATGCAATGGAAGTAAAAGTGGGGCAGGGCGTTCGCATGGTCCGTCTCCTCCTCATCTTTTCTCCCTCGACCAGTCGGTCCAATCTCCCTCGAACAGCCGGTCCGCTGGATCCCACGTACAGGTTCGTCAGAGCAGCACAAGTGCACTGCCTCTAACGGTATCTGCGCGTGTAGGAGGAACACACCATGCGGCGAACTTCTAGGTCCGATCACACAGTCGGTTGTGAGTAGAGGTGGCTATTCGCAACACATGCAAAACCTAATGACGGCTCCAAAGCGATCAACCGGATGGGTGTGCCGCACCTCCACTATATATAGGCATCTGGCGTGGGCTCAACTCTTGGGCCTCGCACGGATCCTAAAGCCCACGTGTTCCTTCCCTTAAGCGCGGGACCCCTTAGGTTATAGTTCACTTGGTCACGAGTCAGATCACATCCGACTCGACCAGTCGGTAGCGGCCTCTAGCAAAACGTGCCGACTCCAAGTGTCTGATGAAGCTAGTTAGGTGAACCTGTACTTCACACTTCTGTTCCCTTTGACACACGATATATGTTGTCGTGCAAAAGGCGACGTGGTCATCCTTGTTGCAGCACGACCTCTTTCTCATTCCGGTGAATCCGACCAACACTTTGGATTATCTCATAATCCTCATCGCATGGCATGCTTATCCAGGTCAGATCACCCAAGGGGGCCAGAGTATCTCTCTTGATCGGAGGGGCAAATCCCATCTTGCTCGACCATGTCTCGCACCATGGGTCTGGACAAGCCCGAAACCTACCTTTGTAACTAACCAATCACGGAGTAGAATTTGGTCATCCCCAAAGCAACTATGTCACCATCCTGAGTACATGCGCCAGCTCAGGTCTTAGGACATAGAACATATGTTGTACTAGAGACTCACAGATGACCTATCGCTGCGTCTCATAGTTGGGTCTGTTCAACTCAGACCTTATCTCGACTCAGATTCGACTATTTCGAATCCGACCAGACCTTTTTGAGTCCATATTATCCAGCTAGCATCCAATGCTACATGGTCAGTGAGACAAAACCATCCACTGTGTCATATGCTAGTCTGATTAGTTGTGCGTCCACACAACCCTTTGGACTAGGGACCATTTCAGACAGTTATCATACAATACATAGTCTCACAAACAAGTCACGTACTTGTTAATACACATCAATGATAATGTCCAAGGACCATCTTTATTCATAAACACATAGGAAATATCATCATACATGATTGCCTCTAGGGCATATCTCCAACAGACTCAACCTCGTGGCCCTATTTTGCCTGAGAGATATTTAGACTTTGAAGCCATGCGTCGTCGTGACTATATCATGGACAGTGCTAGTGGTTATGAGTACAACCTAACATTTAATAAATATATGTTTGTTTCTGTTATTTTGCCTGCGCCTACTCTCTTTGATTTTCAGGTTCGACAGAGGTACTATGTTCTTGAGGACGAGGTTCGAGAATACAACACCATAGTAGAGGTTGCCCGTTTGGCGGAGGAGGTGACAAGGAATGCCTCCACCAGATACCACTTCAATTATTACCCAGACCAGCAGTGGTGATCACCAAGCTTGTCAAATGCCTAATCTTGGGGGAGTACGTATTGTTGGGGAACGTTGCATGGGAAACAAGAAATTTCCTATGCTTCACCAAGATCAATCTAGGAGATGAGCATCTATGAGAGGATAGATTGCATCTGACTACCCTTGTAGATCTCTAAGTGAAAGCCTTAAAATGTGGTTTATGCAGTCAAATGTCTTCGCGGTCCACTCACTATCCGTCCCGTGAACTCCCGATCAAGTGCCTCCAAGTTTCTTAGGTACTCCACCCTCAAAAGAGTAATTAGCAAGCATGGTGGAAATCTCGGCTTTAGGTACCTTTCTTTTATTAGTGACAATATGTTTCATATATTTTACATAAGGAGCCATATTTAAAATATCAGTCAAACTTGTTCGCAAGAAGATGGGTCGAAGCATTTCAACAAAGCGCTCAAATCTTCCTCGTCCCTATTTTATAAGTCTTACAAGGGAATGTCATGGTTTTCTGAAACCATGTCTCTCTTACTTTACCATGTTTTCTAGCAATGAAGTCTCTCTTATCATAATGTTTATTATTAGGAGATCGGTTATCAAGATCAGCTGCATGTCCTATTTCTACATCATTATCAGGTTCTTTAATTTATCTTATCTGGTTGAGCAACAACATGAACATCACCATTTTCATTATCACTAGGCGCATGTTCACTATCAGATTGTGTCTCAGTGTAGCAACCCGATCTCAAGGGATCGGAGTCTCTGTGCTTAAGTGTCATCCCTGGATCGATATGCTAACACACACAGTACATGAGGATTTATAACAGAGTTCAACCACACATTTATTACACCGAGAATCCTCAAAAGAGTATTTATTATATGTGGCCTAGGGCCCAATAAAACAAAATAATGCGGAAGCAATTAAGTGTAATGAGTCCATCAACTCCACGAGCAAGCTGAGTGCAGAACAACGACCTATCGCACCTTATTCGTCGCCGGATATATCTGCAACATGATAAGTTGTAGCCGTGTAGGTCAGTACATGGAATGTACTCGCAAGTCACATCAAAAAGTGTAATGAGCCTACATTGTACATGCAATTTGGCTGGTGCAAAGCTCTAAGTTTAGTTTTGCATAAAGCTAGTTTTTCCCTATCAAAATTATTATTCTACTTCTACAAATATCATAAGTCTGAGATGGTGCCCCATCTCAACCATTCCAAAAAGTATGTACCCAGTTGATTAGTTAAGAGTGATGAGATCTCTCTACATTTCCACAACTAAAATCTCAAGTTGTCCATGACCGGGGACACGGCTAATCGATTAGATTTACACCCTGCAGAGGTTGTGCACTTTTCCCCACAAGACTCGACCACATCCTTGATCGGAAGATCAAGACATAGTCTTTTGAAAGCATTTTCCCTAACCCACGGATAGGACGGTACACCTACATCATCTACATCTGCTAGCCTATCCCGGAAGAGGTCACACCATCTACTCAACTAAGCCAGATCCCATGTTGGCTTGCGGCTGCACACGGAAGCTTCTAGACATGAAATTAAGGTTGATCCCTTTGAGCCTGGGTGGACGGACCACTAGTGTGCACTCCCATGGATTCGCATGAATGCTCCCACTATACTTCGCCACCATACAAACCAATTTCCACTCAGGTAGTTCATTAGAGTTGGTCCTAATTACTACCTTGTCCCTCACATCTCAAGGTGATAACACTCCCCAATCCACGTCTACTTTGGCGAAGCATTGTAACATAACATGGTGGCAACAAAGTTGGTATGGTACAGACCTACCTCAAATGAACTACTGGGTGCAAGTATAGCCCTCGAGCATAAATTCTACCATGCAATCCTACAACAAAGGACTACGTGCATATATAAAACATAGGTAAGAGCATATATGATCAAAATGTAACTTGTTTTCGTGCTGGGAGTGAAGTTCTAGGGAGTGGTAGTATTCTGCTTTGCACACTGGACAATCTATCGCAAAAGTAAATAAACACACATAAACAAGAATTCAACAATTCAAAGAAAACATGCAACAAAAATATTTGCAAAATCCAAATAAAATCCAACACAAGTCATTAGCATGAATTTTTTTCAAAGTATAAATAGTGTTCAAAGTTCGTGACGTGCATTAGTGTTCATACAAGGCATCCTAGTAAAATTATGGTCAACAGAAAATAATTGTGTAGAAAATATTGTGGCAAAAGTTCATGGCAAAGTATTTAGTTCGTGTGACGTGGTGCAAAAAGAATCACTTCAAACGGGTATACCGTTCGAAAGATATGGCCTAATGAAATTTAAATTCAAATCTGAAATAATTTCAAATTTGAATTTTCAAAAAGTTTGCAATGATGGTTTCTCTGGTTAGGGCTATTCGAGACGAAAATTTAGCCGCTGGTTTCATCTCGTTTCGATCTACGGTTAAAAAGTTAAGGCCGTTTGAAGTTTTGAATTAAATCTGGAAAAAAACTGCTACAGGAACGTTTCTGAAAACATTAAAGTATGAACGTTCGTGGCTAGAGCGTGATGTGGATGGCTCTGGTTTGCCGGCTGTGGTCGCCGCGGCGGTTATGCGGTGAACATTCGCGAACTAAGTAAGTCACCCGGTTCGGCTAAAGTAAAACAAAACCAATGTTCAGTTTAAAATAAACCGTACGGTTTAGATCTAATAAAAAAACCAATGTAAATAGCGTACCGGTTTGATCAAAAGAAAAAAACATCCTAATCTATGCTATGTATGAACAGAGGAGGGACTCGACTTACAGTGGCGAGCACGACGTCGGGCAGGAAGTTGGCGGCGGCGGGAGCGGCGGCGCCGGCGAACCTAGGGGCACAAAAATATTTCAGGGGATGCGGGATGATGAGGGGGTCTGATTCCCGAAGCAAGAAGGCGTCATGGCGGCTCACCGGCGTCAAAAACTTCGACGGAAAGCTTCGGCTCTAGCGAGATGCAAGTGGCAATGGCGGCGGCCACAAGCGGCGAGAGGTGGTGCGGGTTGGCTGAATGGGACGAGGAGGCTCTGGGCTATTTATAGGCGCCGCTAGGGCGTCTGGGAGTGCGAGATAAGCTCTATCCAGAGAGCTCCGGCCGGTGGTTGCGGGTGAGCGCGGCGCGGCCTCATCCCGTGCAGGCTGAGCGGGAGGTTAGGGACGATGGGGTTCTAGCCCCACTTGCAGGTGTGTGAGAGAGGGAGAGAGAGTTGACCAAGAGAGAGATGGGGCTCGGGCGAGCGTGCGTGCGTGCGTGCGATGGCTGGGGCGCCCAATGCCCTGGCTAGGTCGGCCTCACTTGCGAGCGAGCGGCCACGCTTGCTAGTGATCGGCCTGGCTAGGCCGTGTGGTGTGCGTGTATTGTGTTTCTGGGTTTTTTTTAAAACCCTTTATTTTTAGATTCAAAGCAGAAAACAAAAAGAAGAAGAAAAAATATCAGAAAAATTCCTAAAATCCTTATTGGTAAAATGGAGCACAAGGAACATTAATTCCTGCTCATATAATTTACAAATATATATATATATATATATATTTCTCTAATGAAATAAATTAACTTGTGGCTAAGAAAAATAATTTTCACTGCAACTTTAAAAACACCAAATATTAGTCCAACACTTCCCCACTCATGTATATTTTGAGGAAGTCATATTATCCTCTCTCTATTATTTTATGTGAGTGGAAAAACTTGAACATCATAAACTCCAAATGCAATAAAGATATGATATGCAGTATGATTGTATTAACATCCTAATTTAATAAAATTGGGATGTTACAAACCTACCCCCCTTAAGATGAATCTCGTCCTCGAGATTCGGGTTGGCCAACAAAAAAGGTGTGGATGGTCACGCTTGAGATATTCTCCTCGTTCCCAAGTAGCTTCCTCCTCGGTGTCATGACTCCACTGAACCTTGAAGAACTTGATGACCTTGATACGCATCCTCTCGGTAGTCTCAACAATCTTAACAGGCTTCTCCTCATAAGTTAGATCGTTATCCAACTGAATTGCTTCTAGAGGCACTGTATCTCTCAAAGGAATATCTGCCACCTCTGCGTGACACTTCTTTAGTTGGGAAACAAGAAACACATCATGAACTCCTGACAAACCCTCTGGTAGTTCCAACTTGTATGCAACTTCTCCTCTGTGTTCTAGAACTCTGTATGGCCCCACGAATCGTGGTGCTAACTTTCCTTTGACTCCAAACCTCTTAATACCTCGAAGTGGAGACACTCGCAGATATGCTCTATCTCCCACTTTGTAAATCACTTCGTTGCATTTAGCATCGGCATAACTCTTCTGTCTAGACTGAGCTATCTTGAGTCTATCACGGATCAACTTGACCTTCTCCTCAGAATCTCGAATCAAATCCGATCCAAACAATTTGCAATCACCAACTCCATCCCACATCAACGGTGTTCTGCACTTCCTCCCATACAATGCCTCAAAAGGGGCCATCTACAAACTGGCTTGATAGTTGTTATTATATGAGAACTCTGCATAAGGTAAGTTATCATCCCAACTAGACCCGTAGTCTAGAGCACAAGCTCTCAACATGTGCTCCAAAATCTGATTCACCCTCTCTGTCTACCCATCTTTCTGTGGATGGAAGGTTGTACTGAACTCTAGCCTGATACCCAAAGTTTCGTGTAGCTGATGCCAAAACTTTGGAGTAAATTGTGTTCCTCTATCTGATACAATGGTCCTCGGAACTCCATGCAGACATACAATCCTGGTCATATATATCTTCGCCAGCTTAGCACTTGTATAGGTAGTCTTCACGGGAATGATGTGAGCAACCTTGGTCAAGCGATCAACAATCACCCAAATGGAATCATAACCTAAACGGGTCCTGGGTAATCCCGTGATGAAGTCCATGCCAAGTTTATCCCATTTCCAATTAGGTATCGACAATGGCTGAAGTAAACCTGCTGGTTTCTGATGCTCTGCCTTTACCCTCTTACATACATCACATACTGCTACATACTCACCAATGTCCCTCTTCATACCGGTCCACCAAAAACTTTCCTTCAAATCCAAATACATCTTGGTGTTTCCTAGATGTATCGAGTAAGGCGAATCATGAGCCTCCTGAAGAATCAACTTCCTGATCTCTGGATCATTAGGCACACAAATACGTTGCTCAAACCATATGGTTCCATTCTCATCCTCACGGAATCCTTCTGCCTTTCCTTTGCTGATCCTCTCCTTTATCTCAGCAATACCTTGATCCAACTTCTGAGCTTCTCTGATCTTTCCCAACAAGGTGGACTGAACTTCGAGTGCGGCAACATAGCCTCTTGGAACTATTTCCAACTAGAGATCTCTAAGTTCATCACACAACTCCTGAGGTAATCCTCCTACGACAAGAGTGTTGACATAGATCTTACGGCTCAACGCATCTGCCATGACGTTGGCTTTTCCTGGATGATAATGCAAACTCATGTCATAATCCTTGATGAGCTCCAACCATCTCCTTTGCCTAAGGTTCGACTCTTTCTGCGTGAAGATGTACTTCAAACTCTTGTGATTGGTGTAAACATCACATTGGTTCCCGATAAGGAAATGTCTCCAGGTCTTGAGTGCATGCACCACTGCTGCTAACTCCAGATCATGCGTGGCATAGTTCAACTCATGAGGTCGAAGCTGACGTGAAGCATAAGATACAACCTTTCCTTCTTGCATAAGCACGCCTCTAAGTCCTTGGCATGACGCGTCGCAATACACCTGAAAATCCTTGTGTATGTTCGGCAGAATTAGCACTGTAGATGTAACCAAACATTTCTTTAACTCCTGGAAACTGGCTTCACATTCCTCAGTCCAAATATACTTGGTGTCCTTCTTCAACAACTCCGTCATGGGCTTTGCAATCTTGGAGAAATTCTCAATGAACCTCCGATAATATCCTGCAAGTCCAAGGAAACTGCGGATCTCGCTAACTGAGGTGCCTTCCATTCTGTGACTGCTTCTACCTTGGAAGGGTCCACGGCAATTCCTTCCCCTGACACAACATGTCCGAGAAATCTGACTTCCTTCAACCAAAACTCACACTTGCTGAACTTGACATAAAGTTGGTGTTCTCTGAGCTTCTCCAGAACTAAGCGCAGATGTTCTATGTGCTCCTCCTCATTCTTGGAGAAAACCAATATATCATCAATGAATACCACAACAAACTTATTCAAGTACTCCATGAATACCTTGTTCATCATGCTCATAAAATAGGCAGGGGCATTAGTCAAACCAAACGACATGACTGTATACTCATCAAGCCCATACCTCGTGATCATTCAATTTATTATTCATTTCGGTAAGCAAATCATTTTGTGACTTAGCAACATGTTCTAATTAAGCATGAGCCATGGATGAGTGTTTACCTAGACCTCTAACATCATTAGCAATTCTAAACATCAAGTCACTCAAGCGATCAGTCATAATTGCATTTTGTTGTAATTGATCATTAACATACATATTGAAATGTTCTTGCTTAACAATGTAATTATCAAATTCATCCATGCATTGACTAGCAGTTTTATTACAAGATATATCACTTCCATCGGATAGAGTTCGTACTAGAATAACACCATATGATACACATCAATTAACCCTAATGTCACTTAGATACTCCAATGTCACCATAGGTATCCGTGAGTCAATTATATGATATGCATCAAACAATTTCAGATTCATCATATTCAATCCAACACAAAGAACTTCAAAGAGTACCCAAGATTTCTATCGGAGAAAGTAGGATGAAAACGTGCATCAACCCATGTACATAGATCCCAAGGTCACCGGAATCCGCAAGTTGATTCCATAACATATATCATGTGAATCAATAGAATACCCCATTGTTACCATGGGTTTCCACATGCAAGACATACATCAAGTGTTCTAAGACCCAAAGTATTCAATCCAGCATAACAAGATCTCAAAGGGAAATATCCAATTCATCACAACAAGGTAGCAAGGGAATAACATCATATGACCCAACTATATTAATAAAGCCTATGATACATCAAGATCATGACATCTCAAGAACAGGAGAGAGAGAGAGACATCACATAGCTACTGGTACATGCCCACAACCCCGAGGGTGAACTACTCCCTCCTCATAGTGGACACTGCCGGCATGATGAAGATGGCCTCCAATGATGATTGCCCCCTTCCGGCAGGGTGCCGAAATAGGGCTTCAGATGAGTTGTCTTTGTTATCGAGGCTTACGGTGGTAGATTGGAAGTTCTAGGTTTATTTCTAAGGATTTTGGTATATATAGAGCTTTGTAGCATTGGAATCATGCCAAACGGATCCATGAGGTGGTCCCGAGGCATCAGGGCGTGCCTAGGGGGGTCAGGGTGCCCTAATGGCTTCGGGGCACCTTGTAGCCCCCTCCGTTGGTTCTTTGCTCTAGTATTTCTTATATTGTCTAGAAAAAATCATCAAAAAAATTTGGGCGATTCCGAGAACTTCTATTTTGTGCATAAAAAACAACACCACAGTAATTCTGCTGAAAACATCGTTAGTCAGGGTTAGTTCTAATTAAATCGTATAAAGCGCATCAAAACCATATAAAAGTATTGTAAACATACGTAACTATAGCATGAAAAAGATAAAAGAAGACTTAATTCCTACTCTTCATCGAGTAGGAAAATGATAAAAGAAGTGATTTATGAAGTGTGAATGCTAGCATAACATATAAGTTTGATCAATGATAATTCCAACCAATTTTTCTAGCATCATAAGCATCAACTCTTTTCTCATAAAACTTATCATGATCAAGTAGCAAACTATTCACATGTTAAATTATAGACCATAAACTTTCTTCAAAACCAACAAACTATGTTCTCAGTCATCAAACAATTACAATTCCTCTTATTTTATGGAAGGGTCTATGTAAGAGCTTTGATGTAGCAAATTCTACATACTCAACTATCATTTAGTCTTCCATGATTGCTGGCACTCAAAGCATAGTTTTAGAACAAACAATTTTCTTCAAACACATAGGAAGATAGGGGCTTAATGTTCCGCCTTCCAACTTATTTATCTCAGGGATAATGTCAACAACAATGAATCATGATCACCTATATTCAACTGGATATATGTGACTGGATCTTTCCCCACCACATGATGCTTGCCACTAAAGAATTAATAGATTGGAATAGGTATGAACATTATTGACTCTTGCATAAAAGTAAATATAGAAAAATAAATACATAAAATTAAAATATAGACTCTTTGTACAGGGAAGTAGAGGTTGTCATGCACGTCTTATTTTTGGATGTGCAAGCTCTTAATGAAAAGGAACGTCGCTATAGATTGCCCCTTGTGATATCAACCTTTATTATGCACTCAGTCGCTTTTATTTCTTCACCATCATAAGTTCGTACAAATCTTATTTTCCCTTCCAATAAAAGATCATCCATATTTAGGAGCATTTTTATTGCTTTTTGCACCGATGACAACTTACTTGAAGGATCTTATTAAATCCATAGGTAGATATGGTGTACTCTAGTGGCAAGAAACTGGATTTAAGGTTTTTTGGATGCACAAGTAGTATATCTACTTTGTACGAATTTTTGGCTAGCAAAAGATCCTAAGGAATCACTACATGTTCGAGGATCCATGACAATATAACTTCTATGTGAATATAAACAAACATAACCATTACATTGTCTTCCTTGTCCAACATCAACTACTTGATCAAGTTTGAAAATAATTAATGGGGGCTCGCAATCATAGAAGATGTCCAAGATAATGTGTTCATATGTGAAATCTCTCTTCCTTCAATATTATTTCATGAATTGTTCAAGTGACCAATGTTATGTTTGTTAACTTCCAGTAAATTTTACCGCTTATACTTATTGTATGTGAAATCACTACTCCCCAGGGTAAAATCATATGAAGCATACATAATTTCATATTTATGACATTCGATTCATTCAACATTTTCTCTTAGGAGATAAGTGAAGCACAAGAGTGAACATCAAACTACTCTCAAAAACATATAAGTGAAGATCAATGAGTAGTTAACAATAAAGTATCTATGTGAGGACCCTCTCTCAATAAATACTTTTAGATCTGATATTTATTTAAAAAAACAAAGAAAACAAAAACACACTCCAATAATAGCACATATCATGTGAGCGAATAAAAAATTAGGCTCAACATAGGCAAACCAATAGTTCTTGTCGAAGAGAGGTGGGATGCGTAGCATCCCCGAGCTTAGATGCTTGAGACTTCTTGTAATATTGAATTGGGGAGCCTTGTGCATCCCCAATCTTGAGATTTTGTGTCTTGTTAATTCCTCTCACATCACGGTTTCACCTAAATCTCAAAAACTGCATCCGCACAAAACTTGAAAAGAACTCGTGAGATAGGTTAGTACACATAAGAATAAATCCACACTTCTTGTACTACCAAGACAAGTTTCATAATAATTTTCAAACATTAGGTAGTGTATACTAACTTTTCCACAATTTATATCTACCAATATTTCGTGGAAATTATGCTTATCCTAAGCTTGGGTATGCTATGTTAAATGAAGATGATATTTTTAGTTCCCCTACTTTAAAGATCAAATTTGTTATGATGATATTATGCCTCCTATATATGATTATTGCAATAGTAATGAAACTGGGTTTGTAAGAGTGTCAACTTTCGGTGATTATTATCCCACTATTTTGGAGGGTGTTGAATCTTATGGTAATAATAATGAAATTGGATTTTGAGAGGTCATGACTTTATTTAGTGATGATTTCACTATTTTGGAAGAGGTCTCAATAGATTATGATGAGAAGAAAGTTGCTACGTATGATGATTATTGTGATGAAACTTATATTATAAAAAGTAGTGATAACTACTCTTATGAAACTTGTCATAATTATGAATACCCTTTTACTAAACTTTGCTATCTATGTGTGCGTGCCTGCGTGCCTAATCCCAACTGGGAGTTCGAGCATATACGTATTATATATATACCCCACCGACAGTTTCATTCAAGTGTGATAACTAGGGAGTTCGACTATGTAAAAATTATATACCCTGCTGAAAGTATCATTCCAGCGTGATAACTAGGAACACATCTCTGCTACTTGCTGGAATTTCAGTTCAGTCTATAGTTGCAGTATTTGCTTGTTGCTAATTGACTTCTTATGAAATCAAATCCCATGCATGTTCATCTCTATCCGCATATTATAACACCACACTTATGAAGTTCTTGTACTATTGTTTTCTAGCCACTTGGTTTCACTAAGGCTATTGTACCTTCTGATTTTATTTTTGCTATTTAGCTACACAACTAGTGTAAAACAACTCTTTGTTTCTTATCATCATTTCCCTACATATTGGATTGTTTGGCCTAGATAACCGAATGACATGCTTTACGTTATCCATGGGAAGATAATCTTTAACTTCTTGCAATCTATGATGAAATTTCAAACACTAGCATATGTCTATCCACCCTGCTAGGAATTTCTAGTCTACATACAAATTTGATAAGCAAATGATGAGATTCAGTCTAGTCTGTTCGCTAGGAACTCAACTCTTCTTATTGTTGTTGGAATTTTAGGCTTCTTAGTTCATAGCTTCAAAATTACTCTCTCTTCTAGCCATTGTGTGCTAGAAATTAAAAACGTATAAACTGTACAAAACATTGCACCTTACATGACTGAGCATTCTTTCCTTGTGAAAACAAATGCCATGACTGAGCATTCTTTTATCAAGTTGTTGTACACTTGCTCTGCTTGCGGATACTAAATAACTTTTGTTGTTTTAACTTGGTCGATTATATATTGTGCTACACCTGCTTTGTTCATGGATTCATGGCTTCATATTCTTTTTCTTTTGTAGGGGAGATCCAACCGAAATAATGGGGGATCAAAGCCATCGTCATCATCAACATTTGTCCCATTGTGGGAGGACTTATCTACATCAACATATTCATCAATACCATCTCATCTATAAACCCTAGTTTATCTCTTGTATCCAATCTTTGTATCAAACCCCAGGTTCCTACCAATGGGTTACCACTACTAGGGAAAGCCCTAGCAGTAGCGTGGAATTTTGGTGTATCAGTAGCGCGGGTACACGTGCTACTGATACGACACTACAGCTAATGTTTATCAGTAGCATGTTTTGACACGCGCTACTGCTATACCTACTTAGTAGTAGCGCTTTCCGTAACAGTGCTACTGCTAAGTCCTTTAGGAGCAGTGTTTTCCTGTCCAGCCCAAAACAACGCTACTACTATATTTTCTCATATCTTTTTTGCTATGTATTTGTGCTGTTTCTGTATAGGTTTCATACAGTATTCTAATCATATCATAAACATGCAATATGCTCATCATATCATACACATAATAGTCTCATCATATCATCCAACACAAATCATGTCTTCATGTCATAATCACGATATAGCTATACACGTTACATGACATGTCTCATCATACATAATGTAGTAATTCTTGAGTTGGATCATATCCCTCTCTCGCACTAGCCTGAACCTAAACTAAGTACTGGTTGCCGCTCGGAAACCGGAAACCGGTACACCTGGGCCTGACACTTCGGCTACTCGTCGTATACTCATGGCGTACCACTTCTTCGCCATCGATGATCTATGCACCTGCATTATCACATGAGTTGATAATATGCAACATATATAGTTGAGAAACAGAAAGAGACAGACTTGACAAAAATAGAAGCAACATATCATAAGCATACAAAGTTCATCGTACCCAAAATGCCCTACTAGAGTGATCTTCGCTAGTTGAGGAGGACGGTTTAATTACATCACAAATAAAGTTTTGTCATGCATAACTCAAAGTTTCATCATAGAGAAAGTATGGACTAAATGTACACATTGTCATATATCGTCAATCACTCCAACATGTCGTGCCATCCATGCAACTCGGAGAGATAGTCCCCGAGCATAGTGAAAGGCTTCAGGTCGAGACGCTGAGCAGCTATGCGTGTTCGGACGTCTTCCCGTGACATTTGCCCTTCTTCGTCGAACATCCCTATTTTTTCGAGGACGTCCTTCATGATGATTTGGGCAAGTTCACACTGGATGTGATAGAACTCATCTCGGAGTCGATGATCCGGGATATCTCCTAGGTTCTTTGCGCATTGCAGAATATGGGCATCGCCGGATCTAGGTGACATGAGAAGGTTTTGCTAATCCCGTCTAAACTCCTGCATGTGGTGGAGGACATAGAATCCATCACTAATAGTACCACTCGGTTGTTGGATGCAGTAGAAGTTAGTCTTATGGCCGAAGCAGGGCGCGTGGTTCCTTGTCTTCCTGAGCGTGATCTCTCCACCCCGTACGTCATACGTATAGATAGCACTATCGAGAACAGACTTGATGTGGGTGTAATCATTTTTCTTCATGTTCTTCGACGAGTCCAAGTAAAGAGCAAGGGAGACTCAGGGGTAAAGGATGATGAGGACGGCGCGCCCGTCGCTGCGCAATATAAGTACACCTCAAATTAGCCTCCACGTGTGCAAATGAAATGATTGAAATCGAAGGAAGGATATCCACGCGGATGACTTACATGGGATGATAAGGCACGAGAATTGTCTCCTTGTCCTGCACGGGGTTACGTTGGCCTGTAAAGACATGTCTGCGATGTGAGACATCCAAAAGGCAACGGAAATGGGAGATTACACATCTATTGAAGAGGGCCGGTATGACAGGTACCGTGAGGTCATCGAGCTCAGCCATAGATGAAGCACCGCCGAGCATGTCCGAGATGGAGGACAGGCTGCTATGAGCAGGTATGGGAGCCGGTGCAGGACCTAGTGCAGGAGCAGGTGCGGGAGCTGGTGCAGGAGCTGGTGCAAGAGCAGGTGCGGGAGCCGGTGCAGGAGCAGGTGCGGGAGCTGGTGCAGGAGCTGGTGTAGGAGTAGGTGCTGGTGCGATGCTAGTCGAGATGCTCCCGAAGAAGTTGTAAAGGGGAAAGTCTTATGCCTATTTATTTGGATTTTGCGTGCCCCAACTAACGATATCCAGAACCAAGACACCATACAAAGCTGCAATCTCCTGTTTTTCGGCAGCTACCGCTGCTGCGACCGCAATCGCAACCTTCTTTTTGATGTTTTCTTCATTTAACCTCCGTCTTTCCTTTCTCTCCTCCGTGGACCCACGATAGTACTTCTTCCATGTGGCGCCATCTTCGACGTCGTGCACGCGTCCATACGACAGACGAATGTCCACTGGTAGTCCTTTCAATATGTTCAAGGCCCGGTTGAATGTGGTGTCCCACTTGGGCCTCGCCAATGCCTCACACGGCAAGTTGCTTTCGGCCGCGATCATGTGTTGCTCTCTCTGCAAAAGGAACAAGGATCGTTTACAAATATGACTAAACGTGCAGTCGAATTGATTAGAAGCTAAAATTAGGGGGTAAATTAAAAATTACCAGCAGTCTCATGAACTCCGTCGTGAACGCGTCCGTCTCAAAAATCTTCTTGACTGGGTCCTAATGGTACCAGGCCCTGAGGATGTCACTCTCCTGCGGGGCGGTGAACTCCGCCAAGGGGTCTGGGATGCCCAGACTTTCGCGTTCCACGTCCTCCATGGCCCATATGGACCTCTTCCCCGCGTAACCACGGCTTCCGAGGTGGTGGCACCCCATGTCCCTCTCTTGAAGCCCCTTCATGTACTCCGACTTTCTTTGGCAGCTTCAACAACGCAAGCTGCCTTGAATATTTCAAACTGCTATTCCGTAATTCTCGGATGATCCTTAACAATCTCGGAGTAGGGTTCCTTTTTTCGATGATCCTTGCTTTCACCCTTACTTTCCAGGCGGACAATGCGCCGCTAAACTTGCCCATGGCACGTTTGTTTATCTTCTTCATTGCCGGGTCTTTATCTGGATTTTTATATTTGCTTTCATCCTGGCCCGGGAACAACACCTGTTGCAGCTTCGTTAGGAGGGACTGCTTCATATGTTGTATCTTCCTTAGTTTCGCATCGTTGATGGTGGCGGTTGCGCGTAGGATGCAGCCTATTTGATTGTTGTAGCATGCGCGCGCTTCCGCATGCTCTTTTGTCTCAAAATTGCCGTCGTCCACCTTCGTGACCACCATTCTAGTAGTGATGAGATGGTTTGGGCGTCATTGCCTCTTTGGTTTCAGTTCTATACCGGCTTTGCCAGTCTCAGTGCTGGTCTCTGCGCCGTTGTGAGTCTCAGCGCCGGTCTCGGCGCCGGTGTCAGTCTCGGCGCCGGTCTTGATGCCGGTATTGATGTCGGTCTCAATCTCGGATGTGACAGGTGGGCCCTACAACAACTGTTGCTCATCGAGAAGGTTCAAATAGGCGTCTGCCACTACGTAGACGTTGCAATCACCAGAACCCTGTCCTTCATCGTTGCTAGCCATGTTTCCTACGATTAAATCTAGTCAATTAATTCTAGACCTAATAAAATGAAAAATGACATAAAAAAGCCAGTGTTTTGCAGGAATGTTGATTCATTCCCATTGCAGCAAATCCCGGGCACTCGATATGTCCTAGTTTGTAGCACAAGTCATGCCGAAATTGACGGAAAATTTCGGTATGACCTTTGCTACAAACTGGACAAATAGAGCGCCTGAAATTTGCCAGAACGGAAATGAATCAACGTTCCGGCAAAACATAGGCCACTCGGAATCATTCCCTACAAACAATTTTCAAATATCCATCTTCGACACCGCAACACATGTCCAAATATACACGAGCAACCACATGTCCAAATATACGTGTCCAAATTTCACAAGCTAATTCAAAAACTAAGTGTAGAAGCAAATTCAGCTAACTACTAATATAAGAAAATTCATTTAACTTTAGTGCTCTACAATGATGAAATGAAAAACATTCACTTAACTACTAATAGAACAGAATTTAGTTAATTTCAGTTCTCTATAATGATGAAATGGAAAATTTCAATACTGCCCTAGAATAATATTTCTGTCCTAATTTGATATCTAGCTAAATTCATATATATCAAAATAGCTACCTAGGGTTTATACCAAAACCTAGCTACCTAGGGTTCATACCAAAACCTAGGGTTCATACCTAAATTCACCTAAGTAAATTAACTTAGTGCCCTCTTGCAAAGTATTCACCTACTGTACCACTACTACTCTTCTTAAACCTAGCTAGGGTTCATAACTAAATTCACCTAAGTAAATTAACCTAGAGAGGAGGGGTGGGGTCTTACAGAGAGGGTTCTCGGGGGAGACGATGGCGAGGAGGGCGTCGAGGGTGGTAGGTCCATGGAGGGAGGCAGGGCGGCCCCATGACGGCAAGGAAGGCAGGACGGCGAGAAGGGGACGAGGGTGGCTCCCAGGGGCGTCGAGGGCACGTGGCTTCGGTGGCGGCGACGGCGCGCGGCGACGGTGGCGGCCCTAGTGACGGCGAGGGAGCAGGGGCGGCGAGAGGGAGCAGGGGCGGTGAGGGGAGAGGGACGCGAGAAGCATGGGGAATTAGGGAAGGAGGGATAACCGTGAAGGGGCAAGTCAAACTTAGCGGTAGCGCGTTTAAGGAAAACGTGATGCTACTACTTTATTAGCAGTAGCGCTTGTCAAAATAGGGTGCTACTACTATACCTAGCCTGTTGGCAATGGTGTGGCAATTATAGTAGTAGCGCTTTTTGTCTGGAATGCGCTACTGCTATTTACATAGCAGTAGCGATATTTGTCTCCCCGCGCTACTGTTATGTAGCAGTAGCGCCCTTTTTTGACCAGCGCTACTGATAATCCTGTGTGTATAAGGTTTTCCCTAGTAGTGTACTAGTAGTCTTGGTCACATCTTGTTGTTGATTCTAGTTGATTTATTTGGCGAAAAACTATATGTTCAGATTGTTCATCGTATATTTATCTCATCTGATCATGAACATGAGTATGATTTGTGAGTAGTTCATTTGTTCTTGAGTACGTGGGAAAAGTCTTGTTATAAGTAGTCAACTCAAGTTGGTTTTTGTTTGATGTTTTGATGATATGTTGTGTTGTTCTTCCTCTAGTGGTGTCTTGTGAACACCGACTAGATGACACATTACCATGTTTGGGCCTAGGGATGGCATTATGGTATTTGTTAGTAGATGATTGGTTGTGGGAGTGACAGAAACCTAAATCTTACTTTATGAGTTGTTCCATCAGGGTTTCTTTCGGGTCCATATGTTTCATGCTATGGTTAGATTTATGTTAATTCTTCTCTTGTATTTGCAGATACTTGCGAGATGGGGTAATCATAAGTAGGTTGTTTTCAAGTAAGAACAACACTTGAGCACCTGCCTGCCCACATAAGAACTTATCAAAGCAATGAATGAGAGCCAATGAATCGTGGTGACAATTACTAGACAATATTCCTATGCGTTTCTCGAGAACGATTTAATCACTATAAGAAGTAATTTCGTCTTGTACTTTGCAATAAAATGACCGCACCTTGTTACCTTTGTTACTTGTTACTTGCTATGGATAATCTGGCTATCAAACTATCTATCACAACTACTTTACAACACTTGCAGAGAATACCTTGCTAAAAACTGCTTACTAATTCCTTTTGCTCCTCGCTAGGTTCGACACCCTTATTTACCAAATGTACTGTGATTGATCTCCTGAACCTGTGGATCATCAAGACTCTTTTCCGGCGTTGTTGCCAAGGAGTGAAGCGCTCTTGGTAAGTGAAATTTGGTAAGGAAACATTCATATTATGCGTTGAATTTTACATTCACTTGTTACTATGGAAAACAAACCTTTGAGAGGCTTGTTCGGGGTATCTTCCGCTCGACCGGATGCGCTAAGAGTCGTTCCTCAACCTACTAAAAGTGTTTAGTATGAAATCCCTTTTGATATTATGGACAAATTGCATGCTAGTCCTACACTAAAAATGGAACTATACATCCTGATATGCACTTAATCTATCTGGATAAACTTTCTGGATTGTTTAAGCTTGCAGGTTTATCAAGGGATGAAGTTAAGAGTAAATTGTTCCCTTGATCTTTGAAGGGAAGAGCATTGACATGGTATAGGCTATTGGATGATACTCATTCATGGGACTGGAACCAAAAGAAGCTGGAATTCCACCCAAAAAATACACCTATGCACTTGGTTCATAGAGATTGGAATTATATATAACTTTTGGCCACGTGAAGGAGAAAGTATCGCTCAAGCTCGAGGCGGCTTAAAGATATGATTCTCAAATGCCCCAATCACGAGCTCTCGAGAGATATAATTCTTTAAAACTTCAATCCTTGGCTTTCTCACAATAATAAAAAACAATGCTTGATTCTTCTTCTGTCAGTTCTTTCATAAAAATAAGTATTTAATTTAAGTGAGATCTTATTGAAAGAATTAAACATAACTCTAAAGATTGGAAAGTCGATGAAAGTGCACCCTCGCCTTCACCTCACGGACTTGCTCGCTCCCATCCGGAGCGTCTTGATGATCTCCCATGCAACTATGGTGGTGTCCTTGGCTGTGAGTACACGCATAATCTCCGGTGGTACCCAAGTTAGGATGACGGAAAGGGCATACTGGTCTTCGCGCTCATCATCGTTGCATGCATTGACGATACCCCAAAGTTCGTCGGCATGCAACTTGACTTGCATGAACAAGCACCACTCCATGTAGTTGGTGCGCTTGAGCATCATCGACGTCGATGATCCCTCCTCACGCACCACTCGCTCCACCACGTGTATTTCCCCGTTGCCGCCAGCGGTCAGCCGTGCAACCGGCGGCGAAGCTGGCTGACCTCTGTTCTTCTTCTTCTTCTTTTTCTTCTTCTTCTTTTTCTCCGAGTCTGACATGACTGTAGCGGATCAAACACCACTCGGTCAACCATGTGTAGGATCAAACACCCACGGCTATGGTATCAATTATCGTACCCGATCCAGCGAGAGAGAACAAGCAGGAGAGGGAGAGAGAGGTGTCTCTCTCTAAGAGAGGGAGAGAGAGAGAGTAAGTTGATCTACTCTCCCGGTCTCGCTGCGATGATCCGAGTAGATCGCACCATCCCGCGATCGCGTCCACAACGAGAGCCTAATGACTAGGAATCAACAAATTAAAGGAAAGGAAGACGCCCGCTATGTGCACCTCCGAGATTGACGTTCATGCATGGGTCACATCCGACATAGTTATCTACTCCCTCTGTTACTAAATATAAGTCTTTTTAAAGGTACATTCGTATGTATTCTCTCCTTTGCAAAATAAGTGTCTCAACTTTATACTAACTTTAATACAAAGTTGTACTAAAGTTAAGACACTTATTTTGAAATGGAGGGAGGGAGTAGTTCGTAATGAAATCTCTAAAAAGACTTATATTTAAGAACGAAGGGAGTATTATTTTAAACGGAAAAAAACCTAGCCTATGTAGACTTGCGCTTACGTGGCTCAACAAAGTCGTCAACTAAGAGGGCGGTCGAGAAGTGGTGATGCATGGCGCATGAGTTGTGGTGCTCGCCTCTGGTGTGGCTTGCTGGTTCGCCGGCTGCAAGGGCTTGCGATGCGTGCCTGGTCCGAGGCCTGATCTAGGGCCTCTTTGATTCTTAGGATTTTGAAAACATAAAAATAGAAAAAAAGTATAGGATTGGAGTGGCATGCTCACTTAAATCCTATACGATCAGCAAGGAGCGTTTGATGTCACAAAAAAAACAAAAGAATTGGAAAAAGAACTTGAAGTGGATGTTATATTTTCTATGAAATGTAGTACAAAAGATTCAGTAGAAAAAAAATATGGGACCTAATTCTATGAATCAAAGGACGAACATAGGAAAAATTCCTAAAGATTTATATCCTTTAGAAATCCTGTAGAATTCCTGTGAATCAAAGTATCCCTAGAGTGGGGCCAAGGGGATGGGGTGGGGGCGAGCGGCGGGACATGGCAGCAGGGCATCGTGCCATGATGGAGATGAAGCTACCGCGAGAGTCCAGAAGGGGCACATTGAGAGACCGCGGCTAGGAAGTCTGAGAGGATAGGATGGCTGGCGAAGGGAAGGGATGGCGGAGGACTAGTCAACACGCACACATGGTGTGTTTTTTTCTTTTTGCCAAGTCAGCTCCGGTAGGGGGCCTCACTAGTCGTAAATGTGCTGAAAAGACTATATCCGTCCATTGATGTTATTTTTTTAACATAATACAGATGTAAGTGCTGATATATATACGCGCATACGCTCATTCACCCTACCTATGAACACCTTCGAGACACTGGGCCGACATATTATCTTCAAATTTACATCCAGACATAATACCGATATCAAAATTTGAACCCCAATAAAATGAGGATACGGGTGAAAATATAACCATCCAACCACACAATCTCCCTCTGCAAGCGACCAAACACGGCCTATATATCTCCCGAACCCAACCACATCACAGACAGCATCAAAGCAAACCCTTCTGAAGGTACTCCCAACAATCCGGCGTTACTTCCCCTTTCTCCCTCTCTGGCTCCACCTTGTTTCCTCAGCGAACAGACCGTCCTCATGGCAACAGAACCTCTGCAATGCAAGGTACCTCCCCCAAACCCAGCACTGTCACTTGTGCTCGCCGTATTATTTCTCGAGTCTTACCCTCCAGGCCTCCTTGATTTCTTGGCGTGTAGACTCTGGTGCTCCGGGTGTCCATCCACTGCGAGGGATGCAAGAAGAAGGTGAAGAAAGTGCTGCAGAGCATCGATGGTATGTTGTCACCTCTGTCTAGTCTATCTATCTCCACAGCATTTTCTCTCTGTCTTTGTGTGTCCATCTATTTTGCTTGCTCCTGTGAAAGGGATTTTCGTCTCATTCCATGGATTCGCCTTTTCTGAAGGCGTGTACAGATGCGACATCGACGCCCGGAGCAACAAGGTGACGGTTGCCGTCACCGGGAACGTCAGCGCCGACGCTCTGGTGAAGAGGCTCCGCAGGTCAGGCAAGCACGCCCAGCAGTGGCCGGAGCAGCAGCAGCAGCAGCAACCGGCCGACGGAACCCAGTCGCAGAGACCCGGAGAAACCAAGAATGACGCCATCCAGCCAGACAAGCCCGGTGGCACTGTCACCGCCCACAAGCCGGCTTCCGGCGACGCGGAGGCAAGCACCGCAGACCAGAGCAACTCCAAGGCTACCCCTGAAGAAGATCCCAACAAAGTCGCCCGCGAGACCGCGAAGCCGGCCCAAGACGACACGGAGAGCACCAATGCGGACGCCGACGCCGACGACGCTGTCAGCCATCGCAGCAAGGAGCCCACGGCGGAGCAATACAACGGCCCCGAGAGAAAGCGGAAGCAGCTGCGGCAGGAGGAGGAGAAACAGGTCGATCCCATCGCCGCGGTCGTGGTGGCGGCAGCATCGGACCAAGGCAAGCATACTTGCCACTCGCCACCACACCTGCAGCAGCAGCCGCCGCCGGTGCACGTCCTGAGCTACAGCATGGCGCGGTCGAGCGAGAGCGCGGCTTACTACGCCGCCGTGCCGGCGACGCCAGCGCCAGGCGCGAGGTCCCTGCCGCTGCAGGAGCTCCCGTACACGTACCCACCGTGCTGCTACTACCCGCAGCCATCGCCTTGGGCGCCGCAGACGGGCGCGGCTTCGCCGGCGCGCTACTCGTACGGCGATCTTTTCAGCGACGACAATGCCAACTCCTGCAGCGTGATGTGAGGGAGTTGTCAGAATCAGCCTAACCTTAATTTACCGTGAAATGAGTTGAAGCTGGTTGAGTCTATCTAGGATAGTTAGTAGATTGTACTACTAGTAGTACTGTAGAAACATCACAAGGTTCTGATGTCCATCACACGTCCAGGCTCGAAGCATTTTGTAAGATGGCATTCGTGTGCTTGTGATGAACCAACTTTGTAAAATTGCAAGACCATCAGTGTCTTGAACTGGTCAGGTTTCTCTTTTCCTCTTTTAATTTTCTTGCTGTATCTGAATGAAAATTGCTTGCCAATTGTAGCGAGATAACTGCCTTGGCATGAATCCTGATTTTCTGCCAAACTTACCAAACAAGATGCTGCCAACAAGTTCGTTCAAAGAAGGGTAGTTTGTCATGAACTCGTGATTCGATTGCATGACTTGGTTGGAACCTAATGATTTGGCAATCATAGTTTTGGTCAACATGATCATGTCAAGTCCGACTTAAATGAATCAGTGTTATACGTCACGTAAGAAACCTGCATGATGTGGATTGACAGAACTGTAAAGGCCCACACTAGTTTTTTTGAGAAGTGAACATGGTTCTTCTGACTGAAATCGAATCGAAACAACACTTTCCCATGCATTAACCTGATCATGATCATAAAATTTCATAAAAATGGACCATTTGTGTCCCCTCTTAATTGACTTTTCGTGTCTCCAGAAAAGGGAAACAAGAGAAGGCTCGAGTTGACAGTGTCCTCTTCCTCATTGAATGGCCTGACCAGAGCAACCACCCAGCAAAAGCAACACTAGATTCACCTTTTGCCACAGCAGGATATGCTGAAGCCAACATGACAAAGTGCATTTATAATGCCGCAGAGGGCACTGCAGCTGCACGGCAAGACCAGCTTTGGCCTGTGGCATGGTGCAGCGTGACCATGACCATGACCAGAGGCCACCATGCTCAAGCACAGATTTTGCATCCACGGCTCAAGACGGCCAAGATTTCATGGTTTGACGCTTTGTGTTTAGTTTAGGGAGATCTCACCCAGTTCGATTTTTTTTTTAGATTTGGTCATTTTCTTACCGCCAAGGAGGCTGTCGGTACCTGTCCACGACCTACCGCCAATGGCGCACCGTTGTAGCTTGAATGGCAGCAACCGTCAGTTAACATCGCAAGGCTGGCATGACGTATGGGTCTACTGTCAGCAACCTATCGCCAAGGTGTCTGGCGGTAGGGTGGTGACCAGTGTTGGCGGGTGATAGGCTTCAGAATTGCGGTAGGATTCAAGGTCCTTGACGGTAAGGTGTGCTCATAGTGCAAATTTTTGTGCAAAACTTATATGTTTCAGTTAAAAAAAATTCCACAACAATAGTATAGTTTTAAAAACAAAAAATATGCAGATCTCACACCTTATAACATGCATCACATTTTGATATGGATGATAGTTCAACAACTAAACATATCACGACGGTTTACATGTCACACGACACAAATAACAAATGGTTCGACAATATAACACAAATAACAAATTGTTTAACTAAGCGACTAGTTCAACGACGATAAGTTCACTTGCTCTTCCTTCCTCATTGTTCTTCGAATGGGTCTCATTAGCCTTCTTCTTGCGAGGACGAGTACGTGCTTTTCTGAAACGGAATGGACTCTTCCAGTCCTTCTTCTGCTGCTTCCCCCTCTTCTTGTCCTAGGTTGTCTGAGTTGGTGAAGATCTGCAACGTCGTCGTACTCCTCATCCTCATCACTCTGTTCCTCTTCTTCTTCTTTTGCTCGCTCCTCGTCGTCTTCTTCCTCAATGTCCTCCTCGACCAACCCAGATGATAAGGCAGCATGGCTCGATGAAGGGAGGGTACGCATTGTGCCACTACGAACATAAGCATCAACAGAGCTAGCGCTTCCAAGCAGGCTCACCAGCTTGCGACAACGGGTCACGAACTTCTGCAATAACAAATAAAAAAGAACATAATACAGATCAAGTTTAGGATTACAAATAGATAAGAACATAACATGGCATGGATCCAATTTTAGGTCACTCAGACATAAGTTAAGTCTAGGAAGCTCAATGTTACCTTCACCGCTTCCCTTGACTTGCTCTCAGAAACTCGGGTCCCGGGGACACCATTTAGCGCATCCGAGCCAACAAAAATGCTTTTGTTGAGTTCCAAGGCCTACAAAAGAATAAGCGAGTCACGTTGACGACTAAAATAGATTACAACCAACCCCTGGTTCAAAACAAACGAACACAACTTACCACTCTGTTCATTAGGGGTGCATACTCCCTAAATCCACTAATGTCTATGATGTCGTCATGGTAAGCATCATCCTCAGAGTCATCCTCTTGCAGCTCCGTGATATCTACTATCGTCCACCGGGGCCTAAGGAGAAGACGGTGTTTCATGCCATCGTCGTACCACTTCATGTGTTCCTCGTACTCATTCCAGTCAAGCAGTTTCCTCTCCCCATCTTTGCGAAACCTCCGCTGGTTCCACTCTACCGTGGATTCTTTATGCTCATGTCCCTAGTATGTGAATGACTGACATTTCTGACTGCTCTTTCCGCAAGGCATAAGCAACTCTAAACATCATAAAAACGTCAAATGAAACAAAAACACGGTAACAGAGAACAACACACTCACAAGTGGAGGTCGGAGCCACCGGT
Organism: Hordeum marinum; assembly: GCA_022496015.1. NCBI lineage: Eukaryota > Viridiplantae > Streptophyta > Magnoliopsida > Poales > Poaceae > Hordeum > Hordeum marinum. Next base: position 306,150,204 of record CM039672.1, on the reverse strand, counting down.
ATCGTTGGGTAAGGCATGTGGGGTATGTTGGAACATAACAAATTGCGCGGCCATGCGATGTGGCAAGTACCACTCGACGACGTACACACATATCATGGGCACAACGCACCGCCATCTAGTCTTGTCTTGCTCGCACATCATGTTCACTTCGAACCCCCACTCTCGGTCATGATACGGCCACCAGTTAACCTATTATAAAAAATTTGGTAAGCTACCATGAAAGTGGCGTCAAAAAGATAGGTGAGCTAGTTTATATACCTGGTAAGACGACAAAGCATCCAACTTGTTGGTGAAGACCTTGTACAACACATTGGATTTGTTCATATAGACCTTCACCCTGTCCCAAGCGTACGCGGCGGTCGGGTATCGAGTATCGTCGTCATCTTATCCATACTCAGTCCATGGACATCGGTCCATTTTCTAAGGACGCCCCACCGGCAAGCTCTTCCACATCCAACTGGAGAGGGCCCGGACAAATCCACACGTATAAGACGTTTCTTGCGTCCTCAGGGTTGCATCGTCAAGCTACAAAACACCAATTGATGGTCAGATAACACAATTTTAAGCAACATATGTCAATAAAAAATAGTGAGATATTCTCTTACCGAACGATATAGGTAGGCGAGGCCGGCCGACCCCCAGCTATACCTTGCACCCCAGTCCTTTAGGAAGTCGAGATACAACCATAGGGCAGTGTCCCCTGAGCAGTCTGGAAAGATGACCTCCATGAGAAGATACCACAGGTAGGCCCTCGTGTACCACTCTGCGGTCCGACCATCGGCACCTTCTGGGCAATTGCTCCAGTTCTTTAGGAGCCACGACAGCGGTACACCGGATGTCCAGTTACACTTAGCGGGTAGGGGGTGGGGGGCAGTCACTGACGAGGGAGATAACCCTCTCATGTCAGTTCTTCCTCTCCACTCACCTAGTGAGAGCATGGCCCTCAATCGGTAGGGTCATGATCAATCCTCGAGGGTCACCATCATCTCACCACATGGGGATATGGAAACTCTGCGTATCGGGCCACCACGGGTCCACCAAAGCTATGAGAGCTAAGTGGACGAGCGTCGGCGGCAAATGCTTGAACTACAGGATGAAACTCAACAGTCGGGCTCTCTTGAAGTACGACGTATAGTGCTCGTGGTACTGCATCTTAACGACCTTCATCTAACCCCTCATCTGCAGTGGTGGGAGCATCTATCAAAATGTGGACGCAAATAATTAGTAAGTTGTTTTCATTAATTCGAAAGCTTTGGTTCAATATTTGGATCATAGTAATTGCCACTCCATTCTCTATGAAACGTACACGATAACCCTTGTCGAACGAAGTGTCAAGCATGGAGTACTTAGTGTCGATGTTGCGCGCAAGAGCCGGCCTCCTAAAAAATTGCATGAACATAAGCATAATCATAATTAAAATACCATCAGTATAATTTAACAAACATTTGAAAAATATTCATTCATTCATTTGTAAACATGATTCATAAGAATAATTCATTCATTCATTCTACATAAGCATATTTTTAACATGATTCATTCATTTATTCAGTTTGTAAAAAAATCTTAAGCATAATTCCTCCAACATTCACTATACGCATACGATTCATTCATATCACCAACATGCATCATATCACAACAAACATAGGAGTTAATTCCTCCAACATGCATCATATCACCATTTTTCAAAAAATAAATATCATTAACTAGGGTTCATCTGCACACTCCATACAATCATTCCAACTAGTGACTGGAATTAGTATTCAACCCCATAGAACATCTAGAATCAAACTAAAACAAAACATAGGATAGAAAAATGTAGTTCAGAAATAGGGTTGATTTGAAGCAAATAATGCGTTGAATCGAAAACTATTTGACTAAAACTAATTGGAGGAGTTGCAGGAGCTTACTTTTCTCTTTTCGAAGCCATCTCGGTCCACAAAAACCGTCAAGAATCGAAAGAGATCTGAGGGGGAGTGGAGGAGATGAGAGAGGGAGCAAGAGGGTTCTCCCTCTGTTTTGGCGGTAGGGTGGGGAAGAGATGCGGAGGGCAAACCGGCGCACTGGGCTTATAACTGCTCATACCCTACCACCATAGTCCCTAGAGGAAGGGTTTCACAGCTTATCGCCAGCCCTTGAGGCGGTATGGGCGAACGGAGGTCACGACAACTGTCAGTTTGCCGGTGACGTGGATTAGTCATCTACCGCCGGAGGCCTCGGCGGTGGGCTATCTAATCCTACCGCCAGGGTCCCCGACGGTAGGAAAAAAGGTCAAATCACAAAATAAAATGGAACCAAGGTCACATCTTGCTAAACTACCCAGAGAGAGTCAAAACATGAAATTTAGCCGCTCAAGACATCTACTACTGTCACAGTTTGTTAGAGCAACTCCAACAGGGGACCTAAATGGACGCGCATTTTATCCGTTTAGGTCGGTGTGTTTGGCTCTGTCTATGTTTTGGTTGACAGTGCGCCCAATACACGGACGTATTTTTCGTTCATGCGGCTGATATGTGACATTTTTGTACTTTTTCTGCATACATATAAAAAAAATCTGAGATTTTAGGTAATTTAACCAAATACAAATATCTCATAGTTTCATAAACAAATAAAATTTAAATTGTTACAAATACATTTCAAAGAAAAAATAGTCAATGCGACTATTGGTTCCCAAGGTGAGCCCACATATTCTCAATGAAATCATCTTCTAGTTGCATGTGAGTTTCCCAATCACACATTTGCTGATGAAATTCGGTGAAGTATGAAAACGTTGCCGCTCCTTGAGGCCCAAACGCAAAAATTTCACACTGAAATTGAAACCCATGATCATAGATTTCGTCGTCACACTCATCTTCTATGATCATGCTATGCATGATTACATAAGCAGTCATCACCTCCCACAACTTCTTGGTGCTCCAAGTTCTAGCAGGATACCGAATGACGCCCCATCGAGATTGAAGAACACCGAAAGAGAGCTCCACACCCTTTATAGAACTCTCTTGTGCTTGGGAAAATCGCTGCATCTTCTCTCCCATCAGATTGGGGATTGTCTTGACAAAGATGGTCCACCGAGGACCATCATCTAGTTAGTATCCTTTGTTGTAGTGATGGTCACTGATCTCGAAAAATGACCTCCGGAAAGTTGCCTTCTACAAACCTTGCGAAGGCTGAAGAGCGTTGAAGCACGTTGATGTCATTGTGAGAGATGGCCATGTTGAAAAAAAGAGTGACAAATCTCAAGATATTGTGAAGCCTATTAGAAATATGCCCTAGAGGCAATAATAAATTAGTTATTATCATATTTCCTTGTTCATGATAATCGTTTATTATCCATGCTATAATTGTATTGATCGAAGACTTAGATGCATGTGTGGATACATAGACAAAACCATGTCCCTAGTATGCCTCTAATAGACTAGCTCGTTGATCAAAGATGGTTAAGGTTTCCTAGCCATGGACATGAGATTTCATTTGATAAATGGGATCGCATCATTAGGAGAATGGTGTGATGGACAAGACCCAAACTACAAATGTAGCATATGATCGTGTCAGTTTATTGCTACTGTTTTCTGCATGTCAAGTATATGTTCCTATGACCATGAGATCATGCAACTCACGGATACTGGAGGAGTGCCTTGTGTGTATAAAATGTTGCAACATAACTGGGTGACTATAAAGTTGCTCTGCAGGTATCTCCGAGGGTGTCTGTTGAGTTGGCATGGATCAAGGCTGGAATTTGTTACTCCGTGTGACGGAGAGGTATCTCAGGGCCCACTCGATAATACAACATCACAATAAGCCTTGCAAGCAATGTGACTAAGTGTTAGTCACGGTATCTTGTATTACGGAACGAGTAAAGAGACTTACCGGTAACGAGGTTGAACTAGGTATGGAGATACCGACGATCGAATCTCGGGCAAGTAACATACCGAAGAACAAAGGGAACATCATAGGGGATTAACTGAATCCTTGACATAGAGGTTCGACCGATAAAGATATTCGTAGAATATGTAGGAACCAATATGGGCATCCAGGTCCCGCTATGGGTTATTGACCGTAGAGGTGTCTCGATCATGTCTACATAGTTCTCGAACCCGCAGGGTTTGCACACTTAAGGTTCGGTGACGTTTCGGTAGTATAGAGTTATGCATGATGGTTATCGAAGGTTGTTCGGAGTCCCAGATGAGATCCCGGACATCACGAGGAGCTCCGGAATGGTCCGCAGGTAAATATTGATATATATGAAGTCCTATTTTGGTCACCGGAAAAGTTTCGGGCTCATCGGTAGTGTACCAGGAGTGTCGGTAGTGTACCGGAAGACCATCGGGAGGGGTACTTCGACCCAAGCGGCTACATGGTCTGTGGGAGGATGAATACCAGCCCTTAGTGGGCTGGTGGAAGTCCCACACAAGGCCCATGCGGCTGGGAAGAAAAGCCCAAAAGGAAAAAGGTGGAAAAAGGCAAAAATGGCTAAATTAGGAAGGAGTCCTAATCCTACTAGGAGTGGAGGAGGAGGACTCCTCCCTCCTGGTTCGGCCGACACAGGGGCTACCTCCTTGGGAGGAAAGCCTCCTCCTCGTCTCCTCCTATATATACTAGAGGGTTTTAGGGTTTTGGCACAAGATTTTCAGCCACGTGCTACCCATTCCTCTAGTGCATAGTTTCTCCTCTAGATCGGATTGCTGCAGTGCTTAGGCGAAGCCCTGCCAGAATAGCTCCACCACCATCGCTGGAGCGCCGTCGCGCTGCCGGAGAACTCTTCTACCTCTCCACTCCCTCTTGCTGGATCAATAAGGCGGAGATCGTCATCGAGCTATACGTGTGCTGAACGCGGAGGTGTCGTCCGTTTGGCGCTAGATCGGAAGGATCGTGATCAAGATCGCGAGACGGATCATGATGAGATCATGGGATGGATTGTGATGAGTTCACGGGACGGATCGTGATGAGTTCGCGGGACGGATCGTGATTGGATCGCGGGACGGATCGTGATGAGATTGCGGGACGTTCAGCGATTTGGATCGTGAAGATGTTCGACTACACCAACTACATTTCTTAACGCTTCCCGCTTAGCGATCTACAAGGGTATGTAGATCCACTCTCCCTCTCATAGATGCTCTTCACCATGGATAGATCTGCGTGTGCATAGAATTTTTTTTCTTTCCCGTGCGATGTTCCCCAACAAAGCCATGGTCTCAAGTATGACAATCAAAGCTTTCACATGGCCCCTATTATGCAACTGGCAAGCAGTAGGGAAGTTCTTCCACTCCCGGTGCATATAATTGATGCTAGCAAACATCGCCAAAAAACCCCTTTTGACATTGATCACCAACAACTGAGTTGTATCTGAAGCAGTTGCCTCTCTCAAGTACTCCGAGCCAAACATGGCTATCACAACCGTGAAGACCTATACATGGATCCTAGGCACGTGGACTCGCTCATGCAAACATACTCATAAATACACTTTTTCCTGTCGCGTAAAAAAAAGTCTTTACGCGAGAGCAATAGAGGTTGGGATACAAACATTCCTCTTTTTATTGCAAAGTGGTATAGAAAATTGATCCAATATGGATGGAATCATGAATAGTCATTGGAAAAGAATACAGGCCCAGAAAAAATTACTCCTTTTTCGAGAACCTTTTAGAAGTTCTACCCATATGTGTTCTGATCGCCAATTCATAAAGATGACCCGACATTCCGTATGCAAGCATCCAAATAGTTCCAGTGCATTTCTGATAAGAGGAGAAGCCAACCTTTCCGAGGGCATCCTCCTTGCACTTGAAATAGTTATCATACCCCCCCCCACATACGATTGAACATATGTCTACCCATCCAAAAATGGCGTCGGAATAGGTTGTATTTGACGAGTCAATAAGCGGACTCGAAGTAGTCCCACAAGAGTAGGCAATGACCACTCTCTCTGTTAATATTCAACACCGGAGTATGTCGTGGGATCGATCCCCTGAACATCGGTCGCTGCCTATTAATATGGTCATGGACGACCAAAGCAATAACCAAAATCTCGTCATCCTTGGATGATGAATCATCTGAATCGCAAATGAAATTATTGAAGAAGTACTCATCGCCACTATCCTTTTGTACCATATGGGCGAAACGTCGAACACCTTGCGGGTGAAACGTCAAACAAGCCAACCGGTGAAGAGATTCACGCCTCACCAGACTAGGCACATCCCTGTGGGCGTGGAGGCGACCTTGGACGCGATGGGCGAGCGAGGTGGACGTGCTTGGAGCATTGCTGTTGGCGGCGGAGGCGAGGTGGTGGTGAGGACGTTGGGGTGCTTCGACGTTGGCGAAAACCGTTCAGCAACGCAGGCAAGAACGGCGGCAAAAACCGTCCACCGATGCCAGCAAGAAACATGGGCATGCGGGTGGCGGTCTGAACTTTGGGGCTAGGTGCCAAAACAAGGAAGGGAGGCTAGGTGTAGTGGCCATCGATGGTACTGAGGGGAAATGGCCAATGTGCCACCAACTGGTGGGTCAGGAGGAACAAGGTCGGACGTCGCACGCGTGTGCTTTATCTACACACCAACGCAAACCCGACCCAAATTTGGATCTGAAATGGGTCAATCATGGACAAAAGAAAAACATTCGTCTTTTTGTGTCAACCCGTTGGACCGCAATTTGTGTTGGCTTAGAGCAACTCCAACCGGGCAAACCATTTCGTGCACCCGTGTCCGTTTGTTTCGCGGCGGACAGAAAAGTCGACCCAACGCGCCGACCCAAACGGATGCGCGTCCATTTTTCGTCCACCCGTGACCCATTTAAGGGCCAAATTTGGTGGCATTTGCATCGGTGCAGACACTAAGTGAACACACCGGTCGTCCTCGTGCTCCTTCCCCAGGTCCGCTAGTTGGCGGCACAAACTCCGCTTTTTATCCCCTTTCCCACCCATCATCGACAAGTGCACAAACCCTAGGCTGACCCCATTTTTCCCGGTAACATTGCTCTCCAGCCCCCTCCCTCCTCCACGCGGTAGCACATCCACTAGCGGGGTGCCTCCTTCATGCTGGTGTGGAAGGCCGAGTGGTAGATCTACAACACGATGAGATTTGGCACATCCTATTAACGGGATTTGGTTAATCCTGCTGGCTGCAGATTGCGCTTGCCATGGATTGGCCTGGTACCGGTCCACCTAGTCTGGGAAATGCCTCGATGCCGCATGCAGGCACTCGATCCGCCTATAGCCACTGGGATCTGTATCATCGTCGGTCCGCTGACAAAGAGACGGCCAGCTGGCGCCCTGGTTCGTCGCTGGCCCAGAGGCTGGCCGACTCACCGTTGTCGTCCATAAAGTGCGACGACTACGAGATGCATGTCATTCGACGCGTTTCTTGGACATGAGAACATCCCGGTTGGGTGTTCATCAAGTGCAAAAATGATGGGGTGTGCTTTTCATACTATCTTTTGCTCTTTGATTAGATGAAATTACGGTAGCTTATTTGCTCGGTTTTTTGTGTAGGTCAGATGTAACTTTTCGTTTTGGAAATAAGAATACATCAATTTATTGATCTCACAAAATTTGCTAATTCATGCACTTCTAGCTAGACTTGAAGCTATACATGAAAGTATAGAAGAGACCAATGGGGAAGCAATGTCTACTTCTTTATAATCAAAGAAGAAAGACATTGTTAAACTCAAGAATCCTCATATCAACAACGAAGACATAGAGAAGATCTTAGTCCAACTAGTGGGCACAGTTAGGCAAGTTAGACATTTATTAAAATACAAGTTTTATAGTGGTTGGGCTTTTTTTGAACCGTTCGTTGATCTCAATCTAACGGCAGACAAATACCTAGTACTAGGTAGTACTCGGATGAAAGTATTCGAAAGTACTAAAATGTGTGGGGTCAGTACTAATGACAATGTGGGGTCGCATTTTAATCTAGGGGCATTTTAGTCCTAGGAATTTTTTCCACCCGCCGCCCCTCTCGTCCAATGCAAAACCACCGCCCCTCTCGTCCAATGCAAAACCGCCGCCATTGTCCTCCCCTCTTCCATTACCATTACACAACCACGGCCATCTCCCCTCTCCTGCATTCCAGGTCCACCGCAGCCATCTCCTCCTTCTCGCCGCCGCAACTTTGCTCTTCTCCTCTTCCACATCCACCCCCCTCTTCCATGGAAGCAAGAACCTCGATGGAGCAGTAGATTGAGAAGATCGCCGATGGTGAGAACGCCGAGTTCATTAAGATCGCCGGCGGCGACCATGTCAAGATGGCGAGGTTGATGGAGATCCGTTCTTGGTTTGACAACACAAGGAAGATGAACTGGACGACAATGGCCACTCTCAAGGAAATGACGAACAAGGAGAGGATAAAGCTTTTCCCCCCGCCCGCACAACCGAAGCACAAGATCCAGATCCTCCTATGGGCGATGGAGCAGGCGGATTCGCCCAACGATTGGGTCAGGCGGAGGTGGTGGGCGTTCTGTGACAGCCGGCACCGACGTTCCAGAAGATTCCAGAAGATTCCCCTTTTATTTCCGTTCTCGTCATGTGTTCGTCTGGTTGTCGTATTCATCATCGCATCATTTGCATCATCTGCATAGCATCGTCACCCGTTTTCAAAAACTTGCATCCGTTCGCAGTTGTCGGTTCTCTCCGCTTCGCCGTTGCCCATTTCGAGACCAACGACACACGCACGCGCCCGCGACATCATTTTAAATAAAACCATTTTTAAGTGCGCGCAAAAATATTCTTGGATTGGGTCAAAACTTGGCGTGCGGTCTTGTTATATTGTAGGTAGACCGCCTGTCGAATTTCGTCGCGTTTCGAGTTCGTTTGATACCCCGTCGGTCAGTCGTAGCAGTGAGGTTATCGGTAATCGTTGGACGTTTATCGGTGTTTTAAAAACCTTCTTGTCACGGGCTGCAACTTCCCTCTCTTCCCCTCCTAGACCCTCTCCACAGCCGTCGTAGCCCCTCTCCGCTTCCGGTCCGTCGAGTCGACACCCGACGGTCCGAAAACGGACAGCGTCAACAAACCCTAGCCGAAAACTATATATAGTCCCTCCCCCTTCCTAATTGGGCAGCCAACCCTAATCCCTCCTAGAATCCCGTGCCAAACCTCTCCTTCTCCCTCCTCCAGCCGTTAGGCCCGCCCGAGCCCATCTGAGCCCGCCCGAGCCCATCTGGGCTTGAGCGCGCCCGCTGCCATGCCCGAGCTCCCCGGGCTCCTCCCATGGCCGCTCCTCTCGTGCCAGCCTCGTCCGCGCCAGGGGGAAACGCCTCCCCTGCCGCGAACTCGTCGCCGGAGGCGTCACTGGTCGCCGCCGCCACGCTGGAGCAGCACCGGCCGTCGGTTTCCCTCTCCTCCTCCTTTCCTATCCTGCTCCTCTCTCTCATCTCCTCGTCTCTCTCTCTCGCAGGAGCTTGCCGCGTCCCGTTCCTCGCCGTCGGCCGCCTCTGGTCGCCGGATCCGGTGGCCCTCTGTCGGAGCTACCGGTCCCTAGGGCGCTGCCCCTCTTCCCCCGCCTGCAGCCGACCCCTCGCCGTGGAGCCGCCGCCCCTTCCTCCTCGATCGGATCGGGAGGAGGAGGACGCTCCCAGCCGCGGCGTTGACCGCAGCGCTCGCCCGCGCCTAGGCCTCGCCCCAACGGCCCAGCTGCCAGCCTCCTCTCCGAATGGGCCAAGGCCTAGGGTGAGTAGCCCCCCTCCCTTTTGCGTTTTTTTATTTTGGCCATTGCGATTTAAAACGTTAATAGCTAATTAACCGTGCATCGTATATTTTTTTAATATGTGTAATGTGTAGAATTTCATGCATGTTTAAAATATTTAAACCTGCTGTTTACATCGATTTGCATGATGACCTATTTAAGATGGTTTAATTCATAGCAATTTAACAGTTCATCGTAATAAAATAATTTCAACATGTAAAATGCTTAGAATAAAATGTAGATTAATAATATGTAATTTTCACCCATGCCTAAAATGTTTAACATGCCTTTGCCTGCTAATTGCATATATGTTATTTTGCATTTTCGCATATTCATTTAACATGCTTCGAGAATTAATCAAAATTCATATATTGAAAATGTTCATCTCATTGGCATCGCATTTTCATGCATGAGATAAATTTTTGGAATGATGTTTGCACATTATTTGCATAAATGATTTGCTATAAGGTGATTAGGCCTGTTGCTTGCATATTTAATTGTGATTAATTTTTCACATGAACATATGCATATTATATATGTTTCCGGGGTAGAAAAATCCATAGTAATGATCTGTGCATTTTGTTTTGCCATTTGAGCATTTTGTGTGCATGTTATTTATGTCGTGATGCCCTTTTGTCTTTTTCGTGTGATTTAATCCGTGAATGATATGAATTAAGTTTCAACATGAGAAATGCTCTTTGATACGTGTCCTAGCCCATGGACATTTTAGTTGTCATAGATATGCATGTTTAGGTGTTGTTTTGTTGTTGTCAACTTGCTATGAAAATCTGTTATTTTGAGGGTCCAAAATATTTCTAAGTCTGAAATCTGTTATATTTCGTTGCTGCCTTGCCATGTGATTTGCTAGCGATCTAGAACTCTTTTGTGGTAGGTGTAATGGAGTTATTTGTAGTTGATATTGTCCTTTAGTATGCTGTTAAGTTTCATGCCATAATATGACCGGTAGCATATAGTTTCACTGCTGTCAATATGCGTTCGTGATAAAAAACTGCACTATCAAAACTGCTATTTTCACCAAGTCTGAAACTGTTTTCAAGTAGTCATCTTGTGAGCTTCCTACCAAGTGATCCATGCATGTTTTGAATATTATTTGTGAAGATGAAATGGAGTGGATGTTGTATTCTATTTCCCCATGCTTAGTTTGCGCATTTTGGAATCTTGTAGCTTGTTGTTTTCATGGGTGCAAAAGGCCATGTTGCTGTTTTTGGCAGATTTCAACTAAAACTTGTTTTGTTGATTGTGGTTGAACCGTAGCTCCGTTTTGGACATTCCGTATATGAAACTTGCTTAGAATATCATGTAGCTTCATAATAACTTATTGCATTCATGATTTGAAATGTTTGTGATGGTATTTGCCATGCATTCGCATTCATGACATGTGCATCTTGTATTGCTCATATCTTGTAGACCGTAGCTCCGTTTGAGATGTTCTATATATGTAAATCGACTAGAATGACGTGTAGAATGTCATGGCGACATTTATTTCGCTGTTTAACAAATATAAAATAAGTTTAGTTGAGATCTGGACCAATTTCGAAATTAACATATGAGGTCATTTCGGAAATACTATAAGTTGTTTCCGACCTCATTTAAGATGCCTAGATAGTTAGTTTACTTATGCTTCACTTCTTACCATGTTTAACAACATTTAATATTGTCATGTACCTAACAAGAGTTAACTAAATAATTCGAATGTGGAGTTTCGTCAATATGCAACTCGTTGCATATTGAGCTTCACTTAATGTGTAATATTTGATTGTTGTGATTTGACATGCATTGCATATTAAACCGGTCATGCATCATAATTGTTTGTGCATCATGTTGTGCATATGTTGTGGTGTATCTTGTGTTGATTGTTGTTTCGGATTGCCTCTTCTCGATAGAGTTCCGAAAGCGTTCGGAGTGTGAGGATTCGTTCGACTACGTTGGCTCGTCTTCTTCATGGACTCGATCTTCTTCCGAGCGGGATCTCAAGCAAGATGACACATTTCCCTAGATACCATTACTATCATTGCCATGCTAGTTGTCTCATTTTTTATCATTATGTCTCGCTTCCTACCACCTGTTTGACAAGCCTCCCAACATTGACATGAAAGCCTCTAACCCCTCCACATCCCAGCAAACCTTTGTTTGGCTATGTTACCGCTTGCTCAGCCCTTCTTATAGCGTTTCTAGCTGCAGGTGCAATTGCTTCCATGTGTCAACATGGACCTTCTTTTGTTATATCACAATATTGTTGCTATTTAATTTAATGCACATATAAACTTGGTAAAGGTGGAAGGCTTGGCCTTTGCCCCGTGTTTTGTTCCACTCTATCCGCCCTTAGTTACTTGTGAACCGGTGTTATGTTCCATAAATGAGCGCTCCTAACATGCTCGGGGTTGTTATGGAGACCCCCTTGATTTCCGTTTTGGGATAAAACTCTTCTGGCAAGGCCCAACATTGGTACTACATTTGCCTAATAATTAATGAACTTGCATAGGCACTTTCCGGACCCCGTGGATAATTAATCAACCCTCGGGCTAGTGCTCCGCATAAGTGTTGGTCCACCTACCTAGCAGTCGGCGGTGCCACCTCGGGGCAACTCGAGGCATTTTCAGGCTACCGTCCACTTCGCATAGACGGATGATGCCCGTGGATAGAGGGCGCACGGCTCTAGCTGCGGATCTGGCTCACCGGGAGGCCTTGCTGGATTTGTTTTACCTTTCTCGAACGTCTTGAGTGAGGAATTCCGATTATTCTTCGAGCTTTCTCGAGGTCTTGGATTTCCTTTGGAATTGCCTAGGAAGATCACGAGATCCGTGGTTGAGGTTATTCCTGCTGCGTGTGGTTAATTTATGATGGATGAGTTGGAGCACCCCTATAGGGTTAAATCTTTTCGAGAAGCCGTGCCCGCGGTTATGTGGCAGACTTGGATACTTTGTTTAACACCCGTTCATAGCAAACTTGAAGTAAACTCTAATAACATACACCAACTGTGTGCATAACCGTGACTGTCTCTTTTCGTGAGTCCTTATCCGAAAGAGAACACGGTGGGGTTATGATTGACGTAAGTAGGTGTTTAGGATCAGTTAGTGATCATTACTAGTTCACGTCTGTTATGTGTAGACCACCATACTTTAATTTCTGTATTCGTATGTTAGCCACTCATTCAAATGCTTAGTCGCTTGCTGCAACCTCACCACTTTACCATACCTCACCTATTAAGATTTAATAGTCTTGATACCCTTGGAAATGAGATTGCTGAGTCCCTGTGGCTCACAGATTACTACAACAACAGTTGCAGGTACAGGTAATGCGATGATTGAACGTGAGCGCGATGCTTGATTTGATTTGGAGTTATTCTTCTTCTTCATCATCGATCTAGGATGGGTTCCAGGCGGCAGCCTGGGATAGCAAGGATGGATGTCATTTTATCGTTCAATTTCGTCCGTAGTCGGACCCTGCTCTTCTGTATGATGATTGAGTATGTTGTTGTTTTGATGTGACTCTGATGTAGCTTGTGGTGAGTGTAATCCAATTCCATATACTCATCTCTTCTGCACACGTACTTGTAATGATATCCATTCTTGCAACATGACAAGATGCACATCTATCCCTTGCGAGGCCCTCGTGCCTTAATATGGATAGGCACGCATCTTGGGCGTGACAAGTTGGTATCAGAGCCTGTACTGACCTAGGAGCCCCCTTGATTGATCGAATTTGGCCGAGTCGAGTCTAGAATAAAACTATGTTGAGTCTAGTTATATCGGAGAGTAGGATTCTTTTTACTCCTCTTCTATGCTTTGGTGAGGTATTCGACTTAGGAATTTTGTTTCTACTCCTCCTCTCGCTCAAAAAATTTTTAGGATCACGCGGGTATTTTGGAAACTATATGATGCCGATGTGACGGAGTTCTGTCTTGGTGCCTCCTGTCTGACTTTATTTCTTCCAAGGAGTTGAGCTCCGAGGGATTCTTGACACATAGTTATCATTCAGTTTTCTTAGTATCTCAGGACAGAGGATGTTCAAAATTGCTTCAATACTTATTGTGGTGAGATAAGGTCGGAGTCACCCAGTACTGGGGAGGCATCTGGGGTACCACCATGGTTTAGTATCATTGTGAGTTCGAGGATTCGAGATTAGACGAGTTTGCGAAGTTTCTTGAATTATGGTGTGGAAGGTAGCGGGCGCAGTTGCAGCTGATTACCTAGGGTAGGTTCCTGGGTTCGCAATCCGAATCGCATAAACAAGAAAGTTTTCGGAAGTTCTTAGGTGGGAATTCAAGTAGTTACCTAGTATTATATTTCCAACAAGTGCATAGTGGGTATGTATTTGTTCTGGCTTGTTTCATAAGCCTCATCCTTCGTTTTGTTTTGAATATGGCAATTCAAGTTGCTTCGATGTCATGTGGTGAATCCATATCTTGCTAAGTAGCGTTCTCATATTTCTGTGGGAATGCTAATTCTTTTGCCCAATTAAGTTGTCATATCAATTCTTTTCCTACCGGTGTGCTTCTCGTCAAGATAATTCTATCATCTCCAATATTTGCAAGATCAATTCTCATTTCGTTCTAGAGTTGTCTCATCTGTTCCAAGTTTTCTTGTTTTTCCCACCCTCCCGCCCTTTTTCTTCAATGATTAAATTATCATCCAAGTGTCTTTCTATTCATGCAATGCTTCTGCTAGCTTCTCTTCTATCTTGTTTCCGGTGATTTATTGTGGAGATTCTCAAGAGTTTCATTTCAAGATCTATCCTCATTCTTTGTTCTCGTGGTTATTCTTCTCCGGTGATTCTTTATGAAGATGCTCAATGCTCAAGTTATCATCTATTAGTATTCATCTTGTTTTCTTTTCCGGTGGATTCAATTCTAGTTCTTGGTGTTCATCTTATCATTATATTCTCTAATTGCTCTCCCATGTTGGAAATTCTTATCCAAGTATCTCTTGTTTAGTCATCTCTCTATTCTATTCGGAGTGTTGAAGTTATCTCCGAAGACATTCATTTTCATTCTTGTCCTCTTAAATTATTTCAAGGGTCTCATATCATCAAGTTCTTAATTTTTACCGGCGCAATCTCTCTTTTAATCAACTGTTTCAACGGTGGTCTCTTTGAGTGGCCCCATAACCCACAGGTCTTTCCCCAGGATCATACCTGACTCTTCTAATCTTTCCGGAGATGCTCTCAAGTTCCCTTCACTATGACGTAAGAATGAATTTAATCAGTCATATGCCTTCTTGAAGATCACTTCTAAATCATTTAAATTGTTAGCTCAACCTTTCCTCATTCATTATTCCGGAGTATCTTAGTAATTCATGGTGTTGTTTCTCTTCATCATTCTCTGCTTGAAGACCGAAGGAGAGTTTCTCTTAAATCTTTGTTCATTCTTTCAAAGATTCATGGTTTCAGCTGGTTGCTATCATCTCAAATTGTTTTGATCATGAGTAATTTCTCCCATATCTGTCCGGTGCATTCCGTATTTTTTTCACTTCTTGATCCCCGAAGGCCATCATTTCAGAAGATTTCTTCGTTCTCAGCTTTCAGCTCTCGTTCTCAAATTCTTCTCGATTGTTGTCCCTTCGTTTGTATCTCAGTTATTCTGGTGCCATGTTTAGTTTCTATTAGGCAAATCTTGATCTCTTCGTTCTCACGTGTCCTCTTTAGTTTATAATTCTTTATGGTGCCTTGTGAAGTCTTTTATTAGGTGGATCATGCTCTCTTCATTCTCATGTTATTTCATCCATTTGCTTTATCCTCTTTCTTTTGAATTCTTTCCGGTGTTCCCATTCAAGTCATCTTCAAGTTTGTGCTCTATCTATATTTCCTATCTTTTCCAAAAGAATAAGTGGTGTGTGAAATCCGTTGTTTGTCATCAATTTAACTTGATGAAGGATAGTCACATCATAATTCTTATTCTTGCTTCATCCAAGTGATTTCAATCCTTCTTCCGGAGTTGTTCATGATATCAAATTCCTTATCCCAAGTGGTCATCTTTCTTTCCGGAGTTCCTAGTTTTTCTCAAGTATCTTGTTGCTAAGCTTCATCTAATTCATAGCAAGGCCTCAATCTGGTTCTTTTTGTGTCCTTCAATTCTTTCTATCATCCTCACATTTCTGGAGTTTCTTCATGGTTGTTCATCAAGATTTCTTTCATTTTCAAGTGTTCTTTAAGATTCTTGTTGAAGGTGCTCAAGTGTTCTTTATCTTGGTCTTCTAAATTCAATTCCTTCTTCATTGTCTTTTGAGGTGGTGTTATTAATTCCTGACTATGAAGAGTCTCGAAGGAAAATTGTCAAGAATAAGTTAAGTAAACCCATCTTATATTCTCGGAGTTTTTCTTGGGTTGGATATCACCTAAAGCATTTCCTAAGGATTGTTGCTATCATGGTGTCATAGATGATTCAAGTTTTATCCTCCTCTTCTTGGTGAAAGAAGTTTTGCATATCTGTTGCTATCAAGCAATCAATTGTTTTTGTTCTGGCAGGTTGTCACCTCATAATTTTGAGATGTTTTCCATAAGTCCACGACGAGCTTGTCCTTTTCGTTGTTGGCATTCCAACACTCCGTTCAATCTCTTCTTCCTATATATGCTTTTCAAATTCATTGTGCTAGAAGTTGTCATGTTGTTATCCGTTCTTTTCCTTCCATCAATCTAGTTTCTATTCTCCATTGTTACGGAGGCCTTGTGGTGTTGATCTCTACAATCTATCATCTGGTTTTATCAAGATCTTGTTCTTTCTTGCTTATTCTTTTAACCGGAGTGTTGTGCAATGTTTCATGATCCTTCCATCTTTGAAGTTTTGATGTTATTCCAATCAAAGTTTGGTGCCTTTCTTTCAATTTCTTTCCATCATATCAATTTTTCCTCTCTTTCCTACCGAAGTGCTGCCGAAATTTCTTGTGAATTCTTGCTTGTTATTCATTATTCATCTCTTCCAACCTTCATGTTTCATTGGTTTCACTCGTTTGTCACAAAAGCAACTAAGTTTTACCTTTTGCTCTTTCTCTTCCCCTTTCATTCTAGATCTTGGGACGAGATCCTCGTGTAGTGGAGGAGAGTTTTGACAGCCGGGACCGACGTCATGTGTTCGTCTGGTTGTCGCATTCATCATCGCATCATTCGCATCATTTGCATAGCATCGTCACCCGTTTTCAAAAACTTGCATCCGTTCGTAGTTGCCGGTTCTCTCCGTTTCGCCGTTGCCCATTTCGAGACCAACCACACACGCACGCGCGTGCGACATCATTTTAAATAAAACCGTTTTTAAGTGTGTGCAAAAATATTTTTTGATTGGGTCGAAACTTGGCGTGTGGTCTTGTTATATTGTAGGTAGACCGCCTGTCGAATTTCGTCGCGTTCCGAGTTCGTTTGATACCCCGTCGGTCATTCGTAGCAGTGAGGTTATCGGTAATCGTTGGACTTTTGTCGGTGTTTTAAAAACCTTCTTGTCACGGGCTGCAAACTTCCCTCTCTTCCCCCCTAGCCCCTCTGCATAGCCGCCGTAGCCCCTCTCCGCTTTCGGTACGTCGAGTTGACACCCAACGGTCCAAAAAAGGACAGTGTCAGCAAACCCTAGCCGAAAACTATATATAGTCCACCCCCTTCCTAATTGGGCAGCCAACCCTAATCCCTCCTAGAATCCCGTGCCAACCTCTCCTTCTGCCTCCTCTAGCCGTCAGGCCCGCCCGAGCCCATCTGGGCCAGAGCGCGCCCGTTGACATGCCCGAGATCCCCGAGCTCCTCCCATGGCCGCTCCTCCCGTGCCAGCCCCGTCCGCGCCAGGGCACAACGCCTCCCCTACCGTGACCTCATCGCCGGAGGCGTCGCCGTCGCCTTGCTAGAGCAGCACCGGCCGCCGGTTTCCCTCTCCTCCTCCCTTCCTATCCTGCTCCTCTCTCTCATCTCACAGGAGCTCGCCGCGTCCCGTTGCTCGCCGCTGGCCGCCTCCAGTCGCCGGATCCGGTGGCCCTCGGCCGGAGCTACCGGTCCCCAGGGCGCCGCCCCTCTTCCCCCGACTGCAGCCGACCCCTCGCCGTGGAGCCATCGCCCCTGCCTCCCCGATCGGATCGGGAGGAGGAGGACGCTCCCAGCCGCCGCGTTGACCGCAGCGCTCGCTCGCGCCTGGGCCTCGCCCCAGCGGCCTAGCTGCCAGCCTCCTCTTCGAATGGGCCAAGGACCAGGGTGAGCAGCCCCTCTCCCTTTTGCGTTTTTATTTTATTTTGGCCATTGCGATTTAAAACGTTAATAGCTAATTAACCGTGCACCGTATTTTTTTAATATATGTAATGTGTAGAATTTCATCTAGTTTCACAATAACCAATTTTCATGCATGTTTAAAATATTTAAACATGTTGTTTGCATCGATTTGCATGGTGAACTATTTAAGATGGTTTAATTCATAGCAATTTAACCGTTCATCGTAATAAAATAATTTGAACATGTAAAATGCTTAGAATAAAATGTAGATTAACAATCTGTCATTTTCACCCATGCCTAAAATGTTTAACATGCCTTTTCCTGCTAATTGCATATATGTCATTTTGCATTTTCGCATATTCATTTAACGTGCTTCGAGAATTAATCAAAATTCATATATTAAAAATGTTCATCTCATTGGCACCGCATTTTCATGCATGAGATAAATTGTTGGCATGATGTTTGCACATTATTTGCATAAATGATTTGCTATAAGGTGATTAGGCCTATCACTCGCATATTTAATTGTGATTAATTTTCCACATGAACATATGCATATTATATATGTTTCCGGGGTAGAAAAATCCATAGTAATTATCTGTGCATTTTGTTTTGCCATTTGAGCATTTTGTGTGCATGTCATTTATGTCGTGATGCCCTTTTGTCTTTTTCGTGTGATTTAATCCGTGCATGATATGAATTAAGTTTCAACATGAGAAATGCTCTTTGATACGTGTCCTAGCCCATGGACATTTTGGTTGTCATAGATATGCATGTTTAGGTGTTGTTTTGTTGTTGTCAACTTGCTATGAAAATTTGTTATTTTGTGGGTCCAAAATATTTCTAAGTCTGAAATCTGTTATATTTTGTTGCTGCCTTGCCATGTGATTTTCTAGCGATCTAGAACTCTTTTGTGGTAGGTGTAATGGAGTTATTTGTAGTTGATATTGTCCTTTAGTACGCTGTTAAGTTTCATGCCATAATATGACCTGTAGCATATAGATTCACTGCTGTCAATATGCCTTCGTGATAAAAAAACTGCACCGACAAAACTGTTATTTTCACTAAGTCTGAAACTGTTTTCAAGTAGGCATCTTGTGAGCTTCCTACCGAGTGATCCATGCATATTTTTAATATGATTTGTGAAGATGAAATAGAGTGGATGTTGTATGCTATTGCCCCATGCTTAGTTTGTGCATTTTGGAATCTTGTAGCTTGTTGTTTTAATGGGTGCAAAAGGCCATGTTGCTGTTTTTGGCAGATTTCAACTAAAACTTGTTTTGTTGATTGTGGTTGAACCGTAGCTCCGTTTTGGACATTCCGTATATGAAACTTGCTTAGAATCTCATGTAGATTCATAATAACTTGTTACATTCATGATTTTAAATGTTTGTGATGGTATTTGCCATGCTTTCGCATTCATGACATGTGCATCTTGTATTGCTCATATCTTTTCAACCGTAGCTCCGTTAGAGATGTTCTATATATGTAAATTGACTAGAATAACATGTGGAATGTCATGGAGACATTTAGTTCGCTGTTTAACAAATATAAAATATGTTTAGTTCAGATCTGGACCAATTTCGAAATTAACATATGAGGTCGTTTCGGAAATACTATAAGTTGTTTCCGACCTCATTTAAGATGCCTAGATAGTTAGTTTACTTATGCTTCACCTCT
Source organism: Hordeum marinum (assembly GCA_022496015.1). Lineage (NCBI taxonomy): Eukaryota > Viridiplantae > Streptophyta > Magnoliopsida > Poales > Poaceae > Hordeum > Hordeum marinum. The sequence continues at coordinate 306,130,660 of CM039672.1, read as the reverse complement.
TACCATGTTTAAAAACATTTAATATTGTCGTGTACCTAACAAGAGTGAACTAAATAATTCGAATGTGGAGTTTCGTCAATATGCAACTCGTTGCATATTGAGCTTCACTTAATGTGTAGTATTTGATTGTTGTGATTTGACATGCATTCATATTAAACCAGTCATGCATCATAATTGTTTGTGCATCATGTTGTGCATATATTGTGGTGTATCTTGTGTTGATTGTTGTTTTGGATTTCTTCTTCTCGATAGAGTTCCGAAAGCGTTCGGAGTGTGAGGATTTGTTCGACTACGTTGGCTCGTCTTCTTCATGGACTCGATCTTCTTCCAAGCGGGATCTCAGGCAAGATGACACAATTCCGTGGATACCATTACTATCATTGCCATGCTAGTTGTCTCATCTTTAATCATTTTGTCTCCGCTTTCTACCACCTGTTTGACAAGCCTCCCAACATTGACATGAAAGCCTCTAACCCCTCCACATTCCAACAAACCTTTGTTTGGCTATGTTATCGCTTGCTCAGCCCTTCTTATAGCGTTTCTAGCTACAGGTGCAATTGCTTCCATGTGTCAACATGGACCTTATTTTGTTATATCACAATATTGCTACTATTTAATTTAATGCACATATAAACTTGGTAAAGGTGGAAGGCTTGGCCTTTGCTTGGTGTTTTATTCCACTCTTGTCGCCCTTAGTTACTTGTGAACCGGTGTTATGTTCCATAAATGAGCGCTCCTAACATGATCGGGGTTGTTATGGGGACCCCTTGATTTTCATTTTGGAATAAAACTCTTTTTGCAAGGCCCAACATTGGTACTACATTTGCCTAATAATTAATGAACTTGCATAGGGACTTTCCGGACCCCATGGATAATTAATCAACCCCCGGGCCGGTGCTCCGCATGAGTGTTGGTCCACCTACCTAACAGTTGGCGGTGCCACCTCGGGGCAACTCGAGGCATTTTCAGGCTACAGTCCACTTCGCATAGACGGATGATGCCCGTTGATAGAGAGCGCATGGCCCTAGCTACGGATTTGGCTCACCGAGAGGCCTTGCTGGATTTGTTTTACCTTCCTCAAATGTCTTGAGTGAGGAATTCCGATTATTCTTTGGGCTTTCTCGAGGTGTTGGATTTCCTTTGGAATTGCCTAGGAAGATCACAAGATCCGTGGTTGAGGTTATTCCCGCTGCGTGTGGTTAATTTATGATGGATGAGTTGGAGCACCCCTGCAGGGTTAGATCTTTTCGAGAAGCCGTCCCCCGGTTATGTGGCAGACTTTGATACTTTGTTTAACACCCGGTGATAGCAAACTTGAAGTAAACTCTAATAAAATACACCAACTATGTACGTAACCGTGACTGTCTCTTTTCGTGAGTCCTTATCCGAAAGAGAACACGGTGGGGTTATGATTGACGTAAGTAGGTGTTTAGGATCGGTTAGTGATCATTACTAGTTCACATCCATTATGCATAGACCACCATACTCTAATTTCTGTATTCGTAAGTTAGCCACTCATTTAAATGCTTAGTCGCTTGCTGCAGCCTCACCACTTTACCATACCTCACCTATTAAGTTTTAATAGTCTTGATACCCTTGGAAATGAGATTGTTGAGTCCCTGTGGCTCACAGATTACTACAACAACAGTTGCAGGTACAGGTAATGCGATGATTGAACATGAGCGCGATGCTTGATTTGATTTGGAGTTATTCTTCTTCTTCTTCATCGATCTAGGATGGGTTCCAGGAGGCAGCCTGAGATAGCAAGGATGGATGTCATTTTATCGTTTGATTTCGTCCGTAGTCAGACCCCGCTCTTCTGTATGATGATTGAGTATGTTGTTGTTTTTATGTGACTCTGATGTAGCTTGTGGCGAGTGTAATCCAATTCCATATACTCATCTCTTCTATACACGTACTTGTAATGATATCCATTCTTGCAACACGACGAGATGCGCATCTATCCCTTGCGAGGCCCTCGTGCCTTAATATGGATAGGCGCGCATCTATCCCTTGCGAGGCCCTCCAACACAGTCACCGGAGACTCCGAAGCGCAAGAAGAGGAGGAAAGTGGTCGCGACCTCGCTTCCCCGCCGTTCTCCATGCTTCCCTCGCCGCTCTTGTCGTCTGAATGGCGGCGGTGGAGTTGTTTAGAGTAAGCTTCCCCACTCCTAATCTTCCTACTGATCGTGCTTATAGTCTGCTGGTAGTGATGATAATAGTTCGGTGAGGGAATGCTAGATGTCATTTTATTCTCAATAAATTGTATGAAGATTTGAGTACATGCTTTTGGGGGCTGGATAGTGATGTATATGAACCCTAGGCTAAATTTGTATAGTTGTAGTGGTAGATTTTGATGTTGACCTGCACTTGTACTCCAATCCATAGCCTCTGGATGGCAGCGTAATTAGTTGGAAAGAATAAATTATGTTTGAGTATTCCGAGTTGACTAGTAAGTGGTACACTCTGGGTACACACTGACAAATTTGAAACTGAAATATTTTAGTATTGCAAGTTCAGCACACAATTGTAGATTCTGAAATATTCTGGTAGTGCAGTTTCAGTACACACACGTAGCCACTGAAATATTTTAGTAGTGCAGTTTCACTACACCAACGTAGGCACTGAAATATTTCAGTAGTACAGTTTCAGTACACACACGTAGCCACTGAAATATTTCAACAGTGCACTTTCAGTAGAGACATGTAGACATTGAAATATTTCAGTACAGCCTGGTGCTTAACTTCCTGTAAGTGCTTCTTGCGTGTGCTATGGCGTACATTCTGTTTACTCTGATCACAACAGTGATTTTGCATCTTGCAAAGCTCTTATTATTTCAACATTGACTTCTATGAACTTTGTATTCAAATTGGTATCCTACAGTTTTTGTGACAGATTTCCTTGTCATGTTGAAATTACCATACTGTCATTTTTCCAATACCAAATGTATTCAATCTAAAATTTTCAATTACTTATATGCTATAGTTGGAAGCATGGATAGGTTGCTAAAGATGCTGGGCCTCACAATATAAGTCCCTTGCTCAACCTCAACATCAGAAGTTGTTTTGCATTTCTAGTTGTGTCCATATTTCATGTGATGTATTTGAATACTAGAAGTTGATATGCATTAGAAGTTGAATCACATAATTGTATGTCCTCCAGTCTCTGATTTGTGTTATTTGTTGTGTGTGCATGTGTGTGTGGGATCGAAATCAAATAAAGTTCTGATTCTTGTTTTCATGACCTTGATGCTAAGTTAAGTAGATGCTGGTCACACTGATCAGAGGGAAGGGTGGCGCTGGTGGGAAATACTTTAGGATTTTATCATCGTGGAAACCCTAGAAAATGAATAAAACCTTGTAAAAGTATGTCGTGCACCTTCGAGAAGTATTTTTACCATTTTCTCGTTGCGAAAACCTTAGAAAATCCATACAAATGCCGACAACCTTAGCAAACTAGTCATGTTAAAACCCACTAGGCAAAAAAATGTAATTAATCAACCAAGGGCATCAATATGTGATCGGGAGGGTGTAACCGCTGGGCTGATGCTGCATTTTGTACATAAATTATGCCAACTATTTTAAGAAAATTTATTTAGCTCTCTGAGTGGTGGGACCCAACTATCATTACTGTCCACGGGTCAGCAGTTAGGAAGGGCGGCGCACGGCAGACCGCAGGTGCACGACCGCCACGTCCCCAGTATTGAATGGGAACGGACGGGTGTGTGCGACAAGACAAATTGGCAACCACGGCGCCTCGAGGGGACAAATCAGCAACCGCGGCCCCTCGGTAACTCCAACCGGCAGGAGCAGTGCATTTCTTCCCCAAATAGGTAGAAAACCCCCTCCGTCCACACTACCTCGTCCTCTTCCCGAACCCTCCTCCTTTCCTCACCACCCTCCTCCCTTCCTACACCTCCCTCCTCCTGTCATCACCGGACGATGAAGCGCGGGCGTGAAGATGCGACGGACGAGCCAAAGGCAACCATCAGAGCAGAGCAGTCTACTTCCATGGCTGCCGTCGCAGTTGGAGCAGCTGAGTCCACCATAGCGGCGATGGCTGGCGGTGCAGCAACTGTCGTGCGTGCTCCCACTACCATCGCAGGCGTGGAGCTACCCGTCGGTGAGCCTGTGCAGGGCAACGATGGGGAAGATCTGGAGACGGAGAAGGCAAGGCTTAAGCGGGAGATTCATGACCAAATCAAGGCGGACTTTTAGGCGAACATAATCAAGGAGTTCGACGAAGATTCCAGGAAGGGCAACGACTTCGACGAGGATGCCATTGACGAGCTATCTGAGGTAGTACTCTGTTTTTGTTGTGTTTTTTCATGGCATTGGTTTTTTTTGTTAAGTAGATGAGCATCAATTTCATATGGCCGTGCTAGTTCTACGTAGGTAGGATTGTAGGGATGTATCATAGATTTTCTTGTTGGATGTAGAACAAAAACCACCTAGTATTGCTAAATCAGAGATTCATCATCTGATTCCATCACGGCATGCTTTTTTGATTCACTAAGCAAACTTACATCGGTAATCAACCCAAATACAAGAAAATGTTCAAGGCATGGATACATTAATGAAAGAAGTGGGGCAAATAAGGGATACATAACCACTGGATACCAAATAAATCAAAACATTTCATCTAGCTAAATTTCCCTAGTATATTATCTAAGTTTCATTGATTCATTTGAGCACAATATCAAGATTCAGTTTCTGGACCAGATTTGGCATTCCAAGGTAAGTGCATGCAAAAAATGTCCAAATGCCTCCAGATTTGGCACTCCAAGGTAATTACACGTATAACAAATATCAAGTATCATGATACCAAGCCACATCATGAATTCTTTCATCTGTTAATTATGTGCTACTTGCGTACTAATCTATCAATGCAACTATTCCACCGTCCATATTTATGCATGTAAAGTTTCTTTGGCTCAAATATGTATGCGCATATACGCCTTATTTCCAGCAAATACATAGTTGTCATGTTACACATGTGTACTTTCCAAACATTGTAATTAAGAGCAATGTAGCAGAATAGATTAGTTGAGTTCTTCTATGTGTACTAATTCACAAGAGGATGACGACGACGTGGGCGACGACATGGACAGCAGGCACATCAAGAGCCGCTACACCTTGAGGCATCTGATTGCTGGCAAGATCAAGTACCGTTTCTTTGGCAAGATTGGGTGCCCTTCTGTTCCAAGGTGATCGATGGCGGCATAGATGGCATGATCCAGCATGCCATCAGCACTAGCAATGGAGATGGTAGGAAGCGTCAGGCCAGTACTCTGGCTAAACATGCGGCCTACGGACGCTTCCTCCAGATTATCAAAGTCAATGAGCCCTACTACATCCCGCCGGTGAAGAAGGGAAAGAACTGATGTGCTACTAGAGTGCTGCTGCTGCCCGAGGACCGCCGTGTCCTTTTATGTTATGTATGTTTATAAGTTGTTTGACTCTAAAACTTATGTCCTATGGTGTGTGTGAACTTATGTTGTGCGGTGCTTAATCTGCCCTTTATCTTAAGTGTTTGCTGCTACTCTGGTTTAGTGTTCTAAGTTGTCATTACTATTTTGCTGATGCATGTTAAGCCTTGTAGAATGCTAGATGCTTAGGGTGGTAACAGTTCCTATTTTTACTATCGTACGGTGATGCATGCTAGGAACTATACTACTATGACTAGGTAGTTATAGCTTGGCATGAATCTCCATATCTATGACCGGTTACAACTCAACTATGCATTAGTTTTTGCCAAAATTAAAGCATGCAGATGATTGCCAATTGAAGCTTTGTAATGAGGATGTGTTAGTTATTGCAGTAAGTAGATGATGCTCATGATTGCCAAAAGTACATGTTTCCACTTTCTGATAAGAACTGCACATGTATCAAATGATGCTAAAAGTAGAGCATCAGCATGAACATGTATGAATTGATGCTACATAATTGTGTTTGAATGGGCTCAACATGACTAGTGTTGGTTTATGTTCTCTCCGTGACCGTGATGATAACGAAGACACTTGCTTGGCTATGGTTTCGATTTCAAATTTAAGTTTCAGTTTTTTAAGACTAATTGTTTTTTATGCTTGCTCAGGATCAACATTCTTTCTCGGGCGTCCACGTGATCTCTTCCTTTTGGTGGAGTTGGGTGTAGCGGTATCCTTCTGGGAGTTGGATGTGTCGGGTTTGTTGGAACCATCAGGATTGTTGACTATTTGTACGTCGTCTTCTGAACCATTAGGTTGAACTGCTGCTTGCTGGGCATCGTACACCTCCTTCTGTAGAAGAGAGAGTGGTGAGTTAGTTCAAATCATGAGACTTAAGAAAAAAATGTAATATTCTTGATGTACCGCTAACCGTTATGGGGAAGTTATATGATTTGAGGAGAAGCGCGTTGCAATTTGAATGCAATAAGGCTGTACATATTTTCCACCTGAAAATATCTATCCTTGCCTATATTCGATAACCGACACTTACATTAGCATAGCTTTCAAGCAAAACAAAGTACAAAATTAATTTAGGCATTCAATTACCTGGTTCAAAATATCGGTCATTTCATCCCCGTTCCATGACAACATGTACTGCAGTGTCCAAACCACACAAGAAGTCCTGCGATGTTTAGTTAAAGATCAGTAATCTTATTCGTGTATGCAAATAATAATTTAGGACGCCGTGCATACTCATCGGTCTGTTGTGGTATGTTCTCATAGTGTTGTTTGGTCCATTCGGCAAAATTGATGTTCTTAGCTGGTGACATCAACCCATTCTTCACAGCGTCATCGATGCACAATTGAATTGACTCCACCTAGTGTACGACGAGTTATACATAGGGTTACGGTACTTTGGGAGCTCACATGCCATGTGGATCAAAAGAGGCAGCAAGATAACACTTACAAGAGAATCTTCCTTGGTCTTGTCACAATGATAATTCAAGGAGTTCAGAGTCTAGATCTCTTCTTTGTCAAAATTAAACATCATTAGCATCCAGTGGTTTGAGTGTACATTCAGTGGGACATGCACCTGCACTAAATTTTGGGTTCGGGTGAGAACCGAAATTTTTCGTGTACATTGCGTACAGAAACTATGAAAGTGAGGAAAACGTGTACCTTTCAATGCCCTACATTTTTTTCCTACACAAGCAATCCATGAGGCTGTGCGTCCAATAGGAACCACCCCCTTCATTCTTAACAGCTTTTTGGTTTCTTGAGGGGATATAATTGAGGTAGTATCATTCTCAATTTGGATAATGCTAGCATATGCCATAATAACCTGCCAAATTTTCAATCATACAATAATAAGAAAGTAGTTACATTAATGATGTAGACTGGAGTATAAGGGGCTTACATCATCATAAATGTATTCTTTGTTCAAATTTCGTTTCAGTTTTTCTGCTATGATGGTAATGTCTCTGATTATAGCTATTTCAACAGGGTCATATGTTTCGTGGATGTAAACGGCTGTCTCTATGTCCTCTTTCATGCTTGTAATCATTACCAAATAAAGACTTCATCGGAGTTAATCGTGGTTCCTCATTGTTTTGCATCACATGTCTTGCACTTGGTGTACTCGAAGTCCCTACCTTGAATTCGGTAGACCTAGGAGTTGTTGTGAAGGATGAATTACACACATTTACTTGATACTACATTGAAAAAAGGTCGTTCATCATTAGTTTTTTACTTTTAGATATTAACGTGTTGGGCCATAATAATCACCTGCATGCCTGCTTTCTGTGACACTGATTGTCGGCTGCTTGTAAATTGGTATTTTAATTCCTATAAGAATGCAAACAATAATGAACATGAAGTAACATATTCATACAAAATATAAAATGCACAGTATGACATACATGGACTTCCCTCCTTAAGTCTTTAATTTCGTCCTCGGCCTTCGACAACCTAGGATTACTGTCGGTTTTAGTCTTCATGTCGATCAAGTCTTCGCTCAGCGTCTGGTATTTGGCATCAAATCTGTGCTCAATTTCCATTAACTTCCTGCCTACCTTCTTTTCGTGATCAGCAAAGCGTGCATGCATGGCTTCAACTATCATGTCAATCTGTGTAAACAAAATAAAAGCCCGTTGATAACATTAGCTAAATGAATGAGCTTCGATGACACCTATTTGTGATATTGCAAAAGCAAATCGTCTTTGGGGGTACATACTTGCTGGCTACTAAATTGCTATCCTTGTGATGGTGCTTGATACGAATCATGTTCCTGCACATGTTCATCATTTTTTCTTGCAGGATTATTTGAATTCTCGGACGATCGTTGAGGAGCACAAATTTCCATGACAAGCTTTTTTTATAATATAGAATGAATCATTAGTACCAACTAAAAATTCGGATATAGAAAGTTCAATTGTAGATAGGTACCAACCTGTTATGAAGACCTCCTTTCTCGTAAGCATCACTTCTTAAAGTATCCTTGCTTTCGTCCCATCGTGCGATCAATGGAGGGGGTCTACAAGGATACATCAATCGGCCACTACGCACGTGCTCCCAGTACCAAGACTACACAATAAATTACTTCATCACCATACATATATGCAACAAAACAATAATTATAGGACATTAAGTAGTGATCTGCCACTAACCTGGAGCAGAATTAGATTTCCTTGTAGATTCACGTGATCTAGATTTCTAAACTTGTGAATGGACTTGAAGAAGTGATCAAGTGTGAAACATCCCCAGTTAAAATTCCAAAGGTTTTCAAGATCTTTAACAAGGTTGACAAATTTCGAGTCCACATAATGTTGTGATGTTGGTGCTAGAACAGTACCAATTGTGTACGGAATGAACCATGTGAGGAAATCGCCGTCTGGGGCTTTGGAAGGTCGGATCGCCGTTTCAAGGTCAGAAATCAAAATTTGCCCGTTGTTTACGTAGGCGGCAAACATTTGTGGGTCGGTTTCCATTTGCAGATGTGGCTCTATATCCTCCCGTTCTATTGGAATGCCAAATATACAGTGCACGTCCTCTTTTGTTATGGGAATTGGCGTTGTATCGATGGTAATGGATTGCGTGTCCATATCGATGCTCTTGGTTAGTCTTACCAACATTATGCACCGTAGGTTCACTTCATGCATCTAGGTTAGACCGCCAAGACTAGTTTCTGATATGATGTACTTTTTGTGGTCTGATGACAACAGTTTCATAGTTTTTCCGAACCTTGTCTGTGAGCATGCTAACTTCATATGACCATGTTTTTCAGCGAGTTCCTGTTATATGCCATTAAATTTTAGTGAGTATACATGAAGTATGTGTACGAAAAGATTGTACACAAACAGTCAATTACTTACCGCATTGGTAATTTCGGAGATGGGCTTTTCTCCATTATGAAGACTTGTATCTAAAACTGACATTGCTGGTTCGTATGCAATGATATAAACCGGTTGAATTAATCTGAACAAAATATTGTAAAATGTATAAAAAATTAGAATTGAATTAATTTTAACAAAATTAGTTGGGTCATTTAACATATGATCCACTTATGAGTTTAATTAAGCATAGAACCTATTTGGTCGTGCATAAAATAAGCACAAATTTACAAAGCTATCCAATTGCTTAACCACGTGAAGTTGTGCAAAACCTATGAGGGTTCAACTACTAAAGGAGCGGCCGACAACGATTAAAAAGAGGTTCAAACTTCAAACATTTCATACCTTCTCTCGTAGACGATGGCGCCGAGTTGATGGCGGCGGATAGTGCGTCACAAACTATAAGTGCCGGTATAGCGCGGTTGACGACAGCAAGGAAAAACGGCGCATTCACGCGAGGAGGAGGAGGCAAGAAGAACACTGACGCCCGACCCCTCAAATCACGTTGGCAGTGGCGGTGATTGGTGGCCGCTGACTCCTGTATTCCGTGTGCGCCCGGCGGCTCCGATCTGATCTTGCAGTGGTTATGGGAGGTGCGGATGACCCGGGTGGTTAGAATAAGGAGTTGTAATCACGGGATTTAGGGAGGGGTGGGCCGCGTGAGTTATGTGAGATTTGGATAATATTACAATGATATAAAAAATAAGAAAATCTTGTCCTCATTTTTTAGATATTAAAATGGTTCTTCGTGTCACATATGGCAGAAAAAAGGCCATATGTGACAAAACTTGCAAAAAATGTTGAAAATGGTTCAAAGTTGGCGTATACATGTACTAATGACCATACAAATGCTGCATGTGACGAAACTTGCAAAATTTGTTGAAGATGGTTCAAACATGGGGTTTAGGGTTATTAGGGTCTAGGGGTTTAGGGTTTAGGGGTTTAGGGTTTAGGGGTTACGGGTTTAGGGTTATTAGGGTTTAGAGTTTAGGGAACTATGTTTGTCTTACAGTGAACCTAGCACACACACCGGACATCGGTGGAGCGTTGGTCTATAATGGATTCCCTCCGGTAGCATCGATCCGGTCCGTCCACTGGCTCAGCAGACAAACCTCGTGCCACATAGAGCATGCATCCATCCACTTGACTGGATCGATGTTGGGTTGGTTTCATACAGGTGAGCAACCCAGCAATGTGTTTTCGGGGTGTTGGCAGACTAGCCCGGAAATGCGCAAGTCAGAGATCCTCACATATGACAGAAAAAAGGCCATACGTGACAAAACTTGCAAAAATTGTTGAAAATGGTTCAAAGTTGGCGTATACATGTACTAATGACCATACAAATGCTGCATGTGACGAAACTTACAAAAAAATGAAGATGGTTCAAACTTGGCAAATAGCCCTAACATGGCCTAGACTTGTCACCCTGAAGATGGTTAAGGGTTTAGGATTTAGGAGTTTAGGAGTTTAGGGTTCAGGGGTTTAGGGTTATTAGGGTTTAGAGCTTTAGGGTTTAGGGTATAGGGGTTGAGGGGTTTAGGGTTTAGGGGTTATGGGTTATGGGTTTAGGGTTTAGAGTTTACGGAACTATGTTTGTCTTACAGAGAACCTAGCACACACACCGGACATCGATGGAGCGTTGGTCTACAATGGATTCCCTCCGGTAGCATCGATCCGGTCCTTCCACTGGTTCGGCAAACAAACCTCGTGCCACATAGAGCATGCATCCATCCACTTGACCGGATCGATGTTGGGTTGGTTTCATACATGTGAGCAACCCAACTATGTGCTTCCGGGGTGTTAACAGAGTAGCCCGGAAATGCGCGTGCCAAAGATACTCACATATGACAGAAAAAAATCCATACGTGACAAAACTTGCAAAAAATGTTGAAAATGGTTCGAAGTTGGCATATACATGTACTAATGACCATACAAATGCTGCATGTGACGAAACTTACAAAATTTGGTCAAGATGGTTCAAACTTGGCAAATAGCCCTAACATGGCCTAGACTTGTCACCCTGCAGATGGTTTAGGGTTTAGGGGTTTAGGGTTCAGGGTTCAGTGGTTTAGGGTTATTAGGCTTTAGGGGTTTAGGGGTTTAGGGGTTAGGGGTTAGGGTTTGGCATGCATGTAACAACTAACAATTGTTGAACATGGTTCAAACTTGGCATGTAACAACTAACAATGGTATGCAACCAATCTAAACGTAACGTTTGGCATGCATCAAACCAATTAGACACTATTCCTAAAAAACAAATAGCGAGTAATTGCACCGAAAAAATCTCGTAATGATCTTTTCCGTGATAAACGGGGCAACAAGCGCATGTTAAGTTGGCTCTGGCTATTGTGATATGTGGTTGGTCCCGTGGTCAATGGACATGTTTTGGAAGGCTGCAAAAGATCATGCATCAAAGCGCATTACTTAGAAATAACTAATTAACCGTACAATCACGGATATATACCTTCCCATTCTACTGCATATCTACCCTATCTTAACCGTCCCCATCTACTTTGTTTCTCCTCACGTAGCCATCGCCGGGATCAGGCCATCGCTTCTCAGTCGACCACGCCGATGTCGTATTAAAAAGGTCTCCTCCTTGGCTCCTCCCATCTTCTCTTGCAGTGTTGATTATTGTTTCCATTGATTCAATGAATAAGTCATTTTTGAAGAGAGTAGAAAATCTAGCCTTTTCCATAGTTGAGTAGTTCTGGTGTCATGCAAGAGCTTTTTTGATTGATAGTTTGTAGTAGTTGATTGTAGGAATTAATTGGATGAGGTTTGCATGAAAATCAGTAGTGAGTTTGTCTCACAGTTCATACTATGCGTATATCTGTTGCTGTAGGGACCATGGTCTCAGAGGCGCATAACAACCATGCGGAGTACGACAAGTCTTTGCATGAAGCGCGCCGGGAGATCGACTTGAAGGTGCAAAAGGATCGTGTTGAGGTAGATAAGAAACTGAAACAAGAACGTTCATACGCGGACAGGATGATAAAGGAGGAGCGTGAGGAGTTATCCCGTAAGATGGCGAAGATGCGTGATGAGATTGATGAAAAGTGTAAGCGGGACCATGAGGACATGGAGAATAAGTTTTATCTTGGCTACAAGGAAATGCATCAAGCGTTGCAAAAAAGACCGGAAGCTTGTGGACAGTATTATACAGACAGAGCAAGTCAGGATGGATGCCAATTTGTTGCAGGCACGTGCGAATATGGACAATAAGATGCTATAGGAGCGGTCGGACATGGATTATAAGGCCATGCTGGAGAAGGTCCGCTTGGAAGGACAGATGTTAGAAGACCGTGCGATCTTACAGCCACAACTTCAATGCCACAGTAATCCACCCCTAAAACATGTCTTCAATTATTCTCCCCCTGTAAGTATCTCGCACCGATTGTACATATTAAGGACCTAGATATTTTATGATACAAACATCTTCAATTTGTGGCTAACCTTATGTCGGCGATTATATGTAGGCTAAGCTTCATGAGATGGCAAAATCCCCATTCACTCGAGACCATGCGATAGAGTCACCCGTTCAATGCCACATCACTCCACCTGAACAACATATCTTCAATTCTCCCCTTGTAAGTACCTCACAATGATCACATACCCAAGATATGGTATGACCTTTTAAAACTTGTGTGTAAACCCACTGTCGATGTTTCATACGCAGGATAAGAAACCTGAGATGGCATAGTACCTAGTCACTCCACATGAAGGATACATTCCACATAACAAGGTGACAAGGTCTGAGATGGCACAATCCCTAGTCACTCCATATGAAGGATACATTCCACAAAAGGAGGTAACAACGCCGCAATGTTGCAATGCACATAAAAAAATTTGTTTGCCCCTTTACTCATTAAATGTATTAACTTTGATGTGAGATAATAGGTGTTGGTCATGGAATTTTTAGTTCATAGGGATGATGAGATGTCACATGTCCTGAGATCATACTTTGAGGGCAGACCGTCAGAAGTCAGACTTAATGAACCCGGCAAAGTGACCTACGATCTCATTATGAGAGAAATGAGAACTTATTTTGGTTGCAAAATGGGAGCAGAACTATACTACTTCTTACCCGGGTCTGCATGGAAGCTGCCAGAAGGAATGATCTTGATTGCAGGACCAGATGATGTAGCAAAAATGCTTTCTGATCTGAATGGCAGCAAGACATGTCACTTGTACATTGTTTACAATAGAACTACGGGTCGTTATCCAGAGGATGACATTGATCCAGAGGTTGAAATTGTACATGTTATGGATACATCATTTTTGAGTTGTTACTAATACCATTCCTATGGTTTTTTACAAGAAGTGAGAATCCAAGAATTGGAGGGCCTTGCTAGAGAGTTGGCAGAGAAACAACAAGAACAACTTCAGTTCTATGGTTACATTGATGTTAAGCAGAAAAATATTGAAGAACATGGGTCGTCGCCAAGCCCGACGAAATCTCCAACATCCAAACACAAGAGGTCACTGGATTTTGGTAGCGGAGAAGACCATATATAGTAGGCTCAATGGTTTTTCAACCAGTTTAAGCTTAAAACCAGGATTATTTTGTTTCAAACAAAGATATTTTATGCTTCACACTATGTTCGCAATTATGGTACAATTTATCAATGAGACATTTCTTTCAACAAAAACGTAGCGAGAATTATGCATTTGTTTTATGATCAACCATAGAGTTGTTTCTGAGTTGTTTGTGAGATGGCCTTGCATCTAAACAAGTTGGGAACAACATTGAGTGCAATGCCAGTGTGATAGTTCTACTGCTTCTACTTAGAAAAAAGCTAAAATATAGTACTTATTGATTGCTAGAACATAAAGTTGCCGTTATATTCCTGACCGATTTAAAACAGCACCCAACGCTCCACCAGCACTATCATCGTTACAACCGCAGTCGAGACGCCTCGGCCTCCTCGCTTCCCACTCCTCTCTCCCACCGCCAACTACTGTGCGGAAAACCCACGTCGAGTTGAAGGAGATCACACGATGGTTCCCAAGCGTCCAGATGATGCGGAACCATGCGCGCGGTCTGGTGAAGGTGATGACCGACGACGAGAAGGCGCGCGCATTCCCTGACGGCCGCGGCCTACCTCCAGCGCTCATCATGCGGTTCGCAGTGCGGGAGATGCAGTCCAACGATCCCAACCAGCGGGCCCGTTGGTGGATGTATCGTTTGGCCGCTCGGCCGCAGCCGGACACGAACCGCGTTCAATCCAGGGCGGAGCGCGTCCAGGAAGTCGACCTCGCCATCCCTGCGCCCGTCAACGCTGCCTACTAGGATAGATTCCAGCCGAAGATGCTCTACCACAATGACAACTCCGATGTTCACTCATCCTCTTCTGACGAGGGCGAATCCTATGATGAGGGTGAGTCCTCTGACCAAGAGGAGCAGCAGGAGGAGGAGGTTGTTGTCGTCTCCAACGACGAGCAGGAGGTGATGATGTTTGCGCCCATCGTCGAGCAAGAGGGAGGCCTAGAGCTCCCAATTGATGTGGAGGCACTACCAGACGTGCCCGACATCATCAAGATGGAGGTTCAGGAGGAGCAGCCCGTGGTGGTCGACGAGCAGGAGGTGATGATGTTTGCGCCCGTCGTCAAGCAGGAGGGAGGCCCAAAGCTCCGAATTGATTTGGAGGCACTGCCAGACGTGCCCGACATCATCAAGATGGAGGTTCAGGAGGAGCAACCTGTGGTGGATGACAAGCAGAAGAGGAAGAAAGCAGTGGAGAAACCTGTTGCAGGGTCAGTGCGCCGCTCAGAGCGTCTTGAGCGCCTGAAGAACTGAAGATTCAACAAATCTGAAGATGTAGTTAGCAATACTGAAGAAATGAAGAAGTTAGCAGTTAGATATGCTGATTAGTTATAGATTTCAGCATATAAGTTATCTACAAGTTATCAAGACTTAAGTATTTTGTGTTAAGTGTGTTGGTTGAAGCACCTAAGTTATCTGTATTGAAGTGTTGGTTTAAACAACTAAGTATGTTGCTCATGCTGTCTTGCTTGACTTGCTGCTGTGTTGTTGTGCCTTGCTGCTGTGTTGATGTGCCTTGTTGCTGTGTGTTGCTGATGTCTGGTCTTGTGTGTTGCCTGGACCATATATACCATATATGTGTTGCTGATGTCTGCTCTTGTGTGTTGCCTGGACCATATATACCATATATGTGTTGCTGATGTCTGCTCTTGTGTGTTGCCTGGACCATATATAGCATTTAAACTTCAGAAATAGTTCAGTACACAAATAAGATCGGAGACCTTCAAGTTCACACATACTCTAGTACACATATTACTGAAATCACCTCAAGTTCATGAAATTAAAGCTAGTACAAATTATGTGAGCAATACAACAGCAATGCATCACTGAAATTCATCAAGGATCTCCTTCATCCTCATTATCTTGTACTTGGTGTCCTCTTTAAGTTTGAAGAGGTCACGAATCATGTACTCCAGTTTCTTCTTCTCTTGCTTTAACTGATCCCTCTCCAACACCAGATTATCCCTATCTTGCACCAATTTACCATTATGATCCATGAATTGGTCCCTCTCTTGCTTCATCAAGTCCCTCTCTTTCTCTGCCTTGGCTCTAATAACCTGGTGAATATTAGTGGCAGACTTGTCACCAATCTTGTTCTTCTCTAGCTCTGCCTTTAGGTCAGTTAATGCAATCTGAGTGCTCCCTAGCTGTTCAAGTGCTTGCTCCTTGTCAGCAACCATCTTAGCAAAATCCACCTTGAAAAACCTCAAATCTTTTTCCATTTTTTCCTTCTCTTTCAGGATCTTAAAGTTTTCTTCAGCATTCACAACATTTTGCATGAGCCTCAGCTTGTTCTCATCTTCATACAAGTCCCAAATGTTTCCCAAGGCCATCTTTAGTTGAGGAGGCCACTCTGGATCAACCCACTGCACATAGTTGCATTTTGATCCTTCCTGCCGATTTAAACAAATAATAGTTCATAGTTTAGGATAACATATGGCATCATTACCATTGGCTATAAAATTAACATAGTATCACTGGCACTGGCATTGATATTGGATACTCACCTTCTGTCCACAGCCTAGGAACCTCCTGCCACTATCCATAGATTCAAAAGCCACTAACTTCTCACACACTGCTTGGTGATCACATCTAGCACCAAGTTCTGTAGCAAGGCCACTCCATTCAGAGCAGCTAATGGTGGCAGGTGCCTAAAACAAATGGTGGCAGTGCAGTTTAGGAAAAATTTCCCCCATCTGAAGCCTAAACCTAGCCATCTGATTTAGAGGACTTACCAGACTTGTGACTGATTTGCCGTCCAAGGATGAGTTGCCGAATCGTTCCACGAATCCATGGTTGCGGAAAGGTGGTGGTGGCACCAAGCTTGACGGCGGCGGCGGCGATGTGGAAAAGTGTAGACGGGGTGGAGCTGGTGCCAGGTGGTTTGGGTGCTAATTATGCATGCAAAGCAATGGACCGGTTAGCCAAACTCTCCCACCTAATTATTAGGGATTTATTGCAGTTTTGGGCCCGGTTTTATAGGAGAAAGGACGTGGTGATAGGCTTGTTTCTCGGATTGATTATTTCCCTCGTCCAATCTACTGCCACCTATAACAAAGAGCTCTTTCTTAGGTGCCCAATACACCTGGACAGAGGGAGTAGGACTATGGGGTGCCCTTTTACAAGTTTTGGACTAAATCATCACATTATGTGCAAGTTCTAGGACTTGGGGTGCTTTTAACTCGTTATTCGTATTTGAAATACATCGTCATTATTAAAGTTGGGCATCAAATGATTTTTGGAAATATGCCCTAGAGGCAATAATAAATTAGTTATTATCATATTTCCTTATTCATGATAATCGTTTATTATCCATGCTATAATTGTGTTGATCGGAAACTCAGATACATGTGTGGATACATAGACAACACCATGTCCCTAGTATGCCTCTAATAGACTAGCTCGTTAATAAAAGATGGCTATGGTTTCCTAGTCATGGACATGATATGTCATTTGGTACCGGATCACATCATTAGGAGAATGATGTGATGGACAAGACCCAAACTACAAACGTAGCATATGATCATGTCAGTTTATTGCTACTATTTTCTGCATGTCAAGTATATGTCCTATGACCATGAGATCATGCAACTCACGGATATCGGAGGAGTGCCTTGTGTGTATCAAACGTCGCAACGTAACTGGGTGACTATAAAGGTGATCTATAGGTATCTCCGATGGTGTCTGTTGAGTTAGCATGGATCAAGACTGGGATTTGTTACTCCGTGTGACGGAGAGGTATCTCAGGGCCCACTCGGTAATACAACATCACAACAAGCCTTGCAAGCAATGTGACTAAGTGTTAGTCACGGGATCTTGTATTACTGAACGAGTAAAGAGACTTGCCGGTAACGAGGTTGAACTAGGTATGGAGATAGCGACGATCGAATCTCGGGCAAGTAACATACCGAAGACAAAGGGAACATCATACGGGATTAACTGAATCCTTGACATAGAGGTTTGACCAATAAAGATCTTCGTAGAATATGTAGGAACCAACAAGGGCATCCAATTCCCGCTATTGGTTATTGACCGTAGAGGTGTCTCGGTCATGTCTACATAGTCCTCGAACCCGCAGGGTCTACACACTTAAGGTTCAGTGACATTTCGGTAGTATAGAGTTATGCATGGTGGTGACCGAAGGTTGTTTGGACTCCCGGATGAGATCCCGGACATCACGAGGAGCTCTGGAATGGTCCGGAGGTAAAGATTGATATATAGGAAGTCCTATTTTGGTCGCCAGAAAAGTTTCGGGCTTATCGGTAGTGTACCGGGAGTGCTGGTAGTGTACTGGGAGACCATCGGGAGGGGTATTTCGACCGAAGAGGCTACATGTGCTGTGGGAGAGTAAATAACAGCCCTTAGTGGGCTGGTGGAAGTCCCACACAAGTCCCATGCGGCTGGGAAGAAAAGCCCAAAGAGAAAAAGGTGGAAAAAGGCAAAAAAGGCAAAAATAAGGAGGAGTCCTAGTCCTACTAGGATTGGAGGAGGAATCCTCCAATCCCACTAGGTTCGGCTGACCCAAGGGATGCCTCTTTGGCAGCCAAGCCTCCTCCTCCTCTTCTCCTATATATAGTAGAGGATTTTAGGGTTTTTGCACATAATTTTTAGCCACGTGCTGCTCATTCCTCTAGTGCATAGTTTCTCCTCTAGATCGGATTTCTGCAGTGCTTAGGCGAAGCCCTGCCAGAATAGCTCCACCACCATCTCCGGAGCGCTGTCACGCTGCCGGAGAACTCTTCTACCTCTCTGCTCCCTCTTGCTAGATCAAGAAGGCGGAGATCGTCATCGAGCTGTACGTGTGCTGAACGCGGAGGTGCCGTCCGTTTGGCGGTAGATTAGAAGGACCGTGATCAAGATCGCGGGATGGATCGTGATGAGTTCGCGGCATGGATCATGATGAGTTCGTGGGATAAATCGTGATGAGATCGCGGGACGGATCGTGATGAGTTCGTGGTACGGATCGTGATTGGATCGCGGGACGGATCGTGATGAGATCGCGGGACGCTCGGCGATTTGGATCGCGAAGACATTCGACTACACCAACCGCGTTTCTTAACGCTTCCCGCTTAGCAATCTACAAGGGTACGTAGATCCACTTTCCCTCTTGTAGATGCTCATCACCATGGATAGATCTTGCGTGTGCGTAGGATTTTTTTTTCTCCCATGCAACATTCCCCAACAGTGGCATCATGAGCTAGGTCTATGTGTAGATGAGATCTCGAGTAGAAGACAAAACGTTTGTGGGCGTTGATGCTTAGATTGCTTCCTCCCTTGGTCGGATTTGGTTCAGCGGTATTGTGAGATGAAGCGGCCCAGACCAACATTACTCGTACGCTTACGAGAGACCGGTTCAATTCGACCGCAACTTGTTGCATAGATGGCTTGCGGGTGCCAGTTTCTCTCACTTTAGTTGGATCGGATTCGACAAAGGTGGTCCTTGAGAAGGTTGAAACTAGTGTATCACCATTGTGGTTTTTGCGTAGATGAGAATTGTTCTTGCTAGATACCTATAGCAGCCACGTAAAACATGCAACAACAATTAGAGGACGTCTAACTTGTTTTTGCAGGGTATGTTGTGATGTGATATGGCCAATTACATGATGTGATATATGTGATGTATGAGATGATCATGTGATGTATAGATTATCATGACTTGCATGTCAATGAGTACGGCAACCGGCAGGAGCCATAGGGTTGTCTTTAATTATTGTATGACCTGCATGTCAATCATTAAGCGCTATGTAATGCTTTACTTTATCGCTAAACGGTAGCAATAGTAGTACAAGCATGATGGGAGCGACAACCCCAATGGCGACATGTTGATGGAGATCATGCCGGTGATGATGGAGATCATGCCGGTGCTTTCAGGATGGAGATCAAAAGCACAAGTTCATGGCCATATCATGTCACTTATGATTTGCATGTGATGTTAATCCTTTTATGCACCTGTTTTTCTTAGGACGACGGAAGCATTATAAGGTGATCCCTCACTTAAATTTCAAGATGAATTGTGTTCTCCCCGAGTGTGCACCGTTGCGAAAGTTCATCGTGTTGAGACACCACATGATGATCGGGTGTGATAGACTCTACGTTCACATACAACGGGTGCAAGCAAGTGTTGCACATGCAAAACACTCGGGTTAAACTTGACGAGCCTAGCATGTACACACATGGCCTCGAAACACAAGAGACCGAAAGGTCGAACATGAGTCATATAGTAGATATGATCAACATGATGATGTTCACCATTGAAACCACCTCAACTCACGTGATGATCGGACTTGAGTTGGTGAATTTGGATCATGTATCACTCGAATGACTGGAGGGATGTCAATTTGAGTGGGAGTTCTTAAGTAATATGATTAATTGAACTCATTATCATGAACATAGTTAGTAGTGTCTTTGCAAACTGTGTTGTAGATTACTAGCTCATGTTGTAGCTCCCTTGAATTTTTATATGTTCCTAGAGAAATAGAGTTGAAAGATGATGGTAGCGATATTGCGGACTGGGTCCGTGATCTGAGGATTGTCCTCATTGCTGCAAAGAAAGCTTATGTCCTTAATGCACCGCTCGGTGCGCCAACCCCTCTAGCGTCATCTGTAGATGTTGTGTGAACATTTGACAGGCACGTTCTGATGACTACTTGATAGTTTAGTGCGTCATTCATTACGGCTTACAATTGAGGCTCCAAAACGTTTTGAACGTCACGGAACATATGAGATGTTCTAAGAGCTGATATTAGGATCTCAGGCTCATGCCCGTGTTGCGAGATATGAGATCTCCAACAAGATTCTTTGCCTGCAAGATGAAAGAGAATAGCTCAATCGTTGAGCATGTGCTCAGATTGTCTGGGTGCTACAATCGCTTGAATCGAGTGGGAGTTGATCTTCCAGATAAGATAGTGATTGATATAGTTCTCCAAGTCACTGTCACTAAAGCTACTAGAACTGGGTGATGAACTATAAAACGCCAGGGATAGAAATAATGATCCCTAAGCTGTTCGCGATGTTTGACACCGGGAAGGTAGAAATCAAGAAGGAGCATCAAGTGTTGATGATTAGTAAGACCACTAGTTTCGAGAAGGGCAAGGACAAGGAGTGAAACTTCATGGATAGCAAGTCAGTTGCTGCTCCAGTGAAGCAACCCAAAGTTGAACCTAAACCCGAGACTAAGTGCTTAGATTATGAGGAGAGCGGTCGCTGAAGCGGAACAACCCTAGATACTTGGTAGATAAGAAGGCTGGCAACGTCGACAGAAGTATATTTGATATACGTGTTAATGATGTGTACCTTGCGAGTACTCCTAGTAGCACCTGGGTATTGGATACCGGTTCGGTTGCTAAATGTTAGTAACTCAAAATAAAAGCTACGGAATAAACGGAGAACTAGCTAAGGGTGAGGTGACGATGTATGTTGGAAATGTTTCCAAGGTTGATGTGATCAACATCGCACGCTCTCTCTACCATCGGGATTAGTGACAAACCTAAATAAATGTTATTTGGTGTTTTGCGTTGAGCATGAACGTGATTAGATCGTGTTTATTGCAACACGGTTATTCATTTAAGTTAGAGAATAATGGTTATTCCGTTTACATGAATAATACCTTCAATGGTCATGCACCCAGTGAGAATGGTTTGTTGAATCTTGATCGTAGTAATACACATGTTCATAACACTGATGCCAAAAGATACAAAGTTAATAATGATAGTACCACATACTTGTGGCACTGCCGCTAAATGTCATATTGATACAAAGCGCGTGAAGAAACTCCATGCTGATGGATATTTGGACTCATTCGATTTCGAATCGGTTGAGACATGCGAACCATGCCTCTTTGGCAAGATGACTAAGGACTCCGTTTCCAGATGGATGGAACGGGCAAGTGATTTATTGGAAATGATACATGTTGATGTATGCAATCCAATGAGTCTTGTAGCGTGCAGTGGATATCGTTATTTTCTTACCTTCACTGATGACTTGAGTAGATATAGTTAATGAAACACAAGTCTGAATCGTTTGAAAGGTTCAAGCAAATTCAGAGTGAAGTTTAAGATCATCGTGACAAGAAGATAAAAATGTCGATATGATCATGGAGGTAAATATCTGAGTTACGAGTTTGGCATACAACTTTAGACGATGTGAAAATTGTTTCACTACTCACGCCACCTGGAACACCATAGTGTGATGGTGTGCCCGAACGTCATAGTCGTGCGATATTGGATATGGTGTGGGTTATGATGTCTCTTATCGTTTTACTACTATAGTTTTGGGGTTATGCATTAGAGACAACTGCATTCACTTTAAATAGGGCACCATCTAAATCCGTTGAGATGACACAGTGTGAATTATGGTTTGGTAGAAACCTAAGCTGTCATTTGTGAATGTTTGGGGCTGCGACGCTTGTGTGGAAAAATGTTTTCACCTAATGAGCTCAAACCCAAAGCGGAAAAATGCATCTTCATAGAATACCCTAAGAATAGTTGGGTGAACCTTCTATTTCAGATCCAAGCATAAAGTGTTTGTTGCTAAAACGGGTCCTTTCCCGAGAAAAGGTTTCTCTCGAAAGAATTGAGTGGGAGGAAGATAGAACTTGATGAGGTTGTTGAACCTTTGTTTCAACCAGAGAGTAGCGCAGCGCAGAAACATGTTTCTGTGGAACCTACGTCAGTTGAAGAGGAAGTAAATGATGATGATCATGAAGCTTCGGATCAAGTTACTATCAACCTACGAGGAAAATAGAGCTTGATGAGGTTATTGAACCTTTATTTCAACCAGAAAGTAGCGCAACGCGGAAAGATATTTCTGTGGAACCTACGACGGTAGACGAGGAAGTTAATGATGATGATCATGAAGCTTCGGATCAAGCTACTATTGAACCTCGTAGGTCGGCAAGAATGTGTATTGCTCCTGAGCGGTACAACAACCCTGTCTTGGAGGTCATGTTGTTGGACAACAATGAGCCTACGAGCTATGGAGAAGTGATGATGGGCCCGGATTCCGACAAATGGTTAGAGGCCATGAAATCCGAGAAAAGATCCATGTATGAAAACCAAGTATAGACTTTGGTAGACTTGCTCGTTGGACGGCAGGTCGCTGAGTACAAATAGACTTTTAAAATGAAGACATACGCTGATGGTAAATGTCACCATTTATAAAGCTCGACTTGTTGCAAAGAAGTTTCCGGCAAGTTCAAGGAGTTGACTACGATGAGACTTTCTCACTCGTAGCGATGCTAAAGTATGTTGGAATTATGTTAGCAGTTGTTGCGTTTTTCAATTATGAAATCTGGCAGATGGATGTCAAAACATCGTTTCCTTAATGGTTTACTTGAGGAAAGGTTGTATGTGATACAACTAGAAGGTTTTGTCAGTCCTAAGGATGCTAAAAGGTGTGCAAGATTCAGTGATCCTTCTACGGACTGAAGCAAGCATCTCGGAGTTGGAATATACACTTTTATGTGGTGATCAAAGTTTTTGAGTCTATACAAAGTTTATGAGAAACTTTTATTTACGATAAAGTGAGTGGGAGCACTATAAAGTTTCTGATAAGCATATGTGGTTGACATATTGTTTATCGGAAATGATGTAGAATTTCTGAAAAGCATAAACGGTTGTTTGAAAAGAGTTTTTCAAAGGAAGGCCTAGATAAAGCTACCTAATTGTTGAGCATCAAGATCTATATAGATAGATCAAGATGCTTGATGAGACTTTCAATGAGTACATACCTTGACAAGATTTTGAAAGAGTTCAAAATGGATTAGTCAGAGAAAGAGTTCTCTCCTGATTTGTAAGGTGTAAAAGTTGAGTGAGACCCAAAGCTCGACAACGGCAGAAGAAAGAGAAAGGACGAATGTCGTGCCCCATGCCTTAGCCATAGGCTCGATATTATGCCATGCTGTGTACCGCACCTGGTGTGTGCCTTGCCATGAGTCTGTCAAGGGGTACAAGAGTGATCCAGGAGTGGATCACTGGACGGCGGTCAAGATTATCCTTAGTAACTAAAAGACTAAGGAGATGTTTCTCGATTATGGAGGTGATAAAGAGTTCGTCGTAAAGAGTTACGTCGATGCAAGCTTTAACACCAATCCGGATGACTCGTGGTAGAAATCCGGATGCGTATAGTGGAGCAGCCATTTGGAATAGTACCAAGTGGAGTGTGGTAGCAGTGTTTACAGTTTGACATAGAGATTTGCAAAGTACACACAGATCTGAATGTCGCAGACCCGTTGACTATAAGACCTCTCTAACATGCAAAGCATGATCGAGCCCCAGAACTCATTGGGTGTTAGATTCATAACAATGCGAATCACATGGTGATGTGAACTAGATTATTGACTCTAGTGCAAGTGGGAGACTATTGGAAATATGCCCTAGAGGCAATAATAAATTAGTTATTATCATATTTCCTTGTTCATGATAATCGTTTATTATCCATGCTATAATTGTGTTGATCGGAAACTCAGATACATGTGTGGATACATAGACAACACCATGTCCCTAGTATGCCTCTAATAGACTAGCTCGTTAATCAAAGATGGCTATGGTTTCCTAGTCATGGACATGAGATGTCATTTGGTAACAGGATCACATCATTAGGAGAATGATGTGATGGACAAGACCCAAACTACAAACGTAGCATATGACCGTTTCAGTTTATTGCTACTGTTTTCTGCATGTCAAGTATATGTTCCTATGACCATGAGATCATGCAACTCACGGATACCGAAGGAGTGCCTTGTGTGTATCGAACATCGCAACGTAACTGGGTGACTATAAAGGTGCTCTATAGGTATCTCCGATGGTGTCTGTTGAGTTAGCATGGATCAAGACTGGGATTTGTTACTCCGTGTGACGGAGAGGTATCTCAGGGCCCACTTGGTAATACAACATCACAACAAGCCTTGCAAGCAATGTGACTAAGTGTTAGTCATGGGATCTTGTATTACGGAAGGAATAAAGAGACTTGCCAGGCAAGTAACATACCGAAGAACAAAGGGAACATCATACGGGATTAACTGAATCCTTGACATAGAGATTCGACCGATAAAGATATTCGTAGAATATGTAGGAACAAATATGGGCATCCAGGTCCCGCTATTGGTTATTGACCGTAGAGGTGTCTCGGCCATGTCTACATAGTTCTCGAACCCGCACGGTCTACACACTTAAGGTTCGGTGACGTTTCGGTAGTATAGAGTTATGCATGGTGGTGACTGAAGGTTGTTCGGAGTCCCGGATGAGATCCGGGAAGTCACAAGGAGCTCCGGAATGGTCCGGAGGTAAAGTTTGATATATAGGAAGTCCTATTTTGGTTGCCGCAAAAGTTTCGGGCTTATCGGTAGTGTACCGGGAGTGCCGGTAGTGTACCGGGAGACCATCGGTAGGGTACCGGGAGACCATCGATCCAAGAGGCTACATGGGCTGTGGAGAGTAAATACCAGCCCTTAGTGGGCTGGTGGAAGTCCCACACAAGGCCCATGCGGCTGGGAAGAAAAGCCCAAAGAGAAAAAGGTGGAAAAAGGCAAAAAAGGCAAAAATAAGGAGGAGTCCTAGTCCTACTAGGATTGGAGGAGGAATCCTCCAATCCCACTAGGTTCGGCTGACCCAAGATCGGATTTCTGCAGTGCTTAGGCAAAGCCTTGCCGGAATAGCTCCACCACCATCTCCGGAGTGCCGTCATGCTGCCGGAGAACTCTTCTACCTCTCCACTCCTTCTTGCTAGATCAAGAAGGCGGAGATCGTCAATGAGCTGTACGTGTGCTGAACGCGGAGGTGCCGTCCGTTCGGCGCTAGATCGGAAGGACCGTGATCAAGATCGCGGGACGGATCGTGATGAGTTCGTGGCACGGATCATGATGAGTTTGCGGGATGGATCGTGACGAGATCACAGGACGGATCGTGATGAGTTCGCGAGACGGATCGTGATTGGATCGCGGGACGGATCGTGATGAGATCGCGGGACACTCGGCGATTTGGATCGCGAAGACGTTCGACCACACCAACCGCGTTTCTTAACGCTTCCCGCTTAGTGATCTACAAGGGTACGTAGATCCACTCTCCCCCTCATAGATGCTCATCACCATGGATAGATCTTGCGTGTGCGTAGGAAATTTTTTGTTTCCCATGCAATGTTCCCCAACAATGATCACATATAAAATGGAAACGAAAGATGTCGAACTAATACGGTGACATGGCAGTACAACCACACTTCACTAAATAACTATCACGATGAAATAGAATGTAAAGACCACGTCACACAAAGTTGAATGGCACATGACTATGTCTGGCTCATCGTCGATTCATACTCTATGTAGCCATCAGAGTTCAGCTTCGAGATCCTACAAAGAAGAATAGAATAAATCACATGGACATCAATAATGAGTAAAACCCATGCAAAAAATAAATCGATTGTGACCTGGCTTTTATTTTTGTACCTCTAACAATTTAGCGCATTTCCGTCGATTGTGACCTGGATTCTCGCAATAGCCATAGTTATTCTGTGATCTTGACTTCTTTGTCTTTGCCTGCAACCTTTTCTTCGGTGCACCTTGTCCCGGAACATGCACGGGATCCAGAACCTTATCAACTTTCTCCGAGTGTGGCATCAAAGGGCCAAACCTAATGTTGTTATGCTGAGCATTAGTTGACTCCTTGCTGTCAGCTTGTTCAATACTTGATTGCTTGACATGATGTGCTGCTTCCAAAAGCATGTTTAGACGCCGATAGTCCTCATCAGAGTGGCATGCCTTGAAACTTGTGGCGTGACTACAATTCCGCAACTCGCGGTACCTCTGCAGGATTGCCGAATAGTCATACATCTGGTTTTTTCTAGTCGGTGCGTATGCACATTTTGCATTCATAGTCCACCTAGTGGGAACACAACATCTGGGAAGAATTGTTTGGTTTAAAATCCCCAATATGTAAAAAATGTGGGAACATGGTGTGGCTGTGCATTCCAGCTTACGGCAAGAACAACTCACCCTGTCCAAAATACCTCCTTACTCCTCAATGCGCACTCCAAACTTTTTATCCATTCTTTGCTGCTTGGACACAACATAGGTGGAAACTTCTGATCCATCTAGTGTCTCTCTGACCTGACATTTGATGACAGCATATATGCTCCATAAGACCACCTTAAAGACACTAGGAGTGAAAACTGTTGCGGCGTGTTTCTCAAGCGGCGAAGCATTTTCCTCTGTAAATGGAAGGGACTGCAAGGCTTCGACGTCATGGAGAGCTTCGTTAATCTATCGCGATGCAAGGCAACGCTTATGGTGCTCTAGCATTTTAAACAACGACATCTTACCCTCAAGATGCGTATGTAGCACAGAGTTCAAGCTCTCACTCCTCTGATTGCTGCTCAATCCTAGGAAACAACGCCCCGCAATATATGGAGCACACCAAAACTTTCTCATCTGATACATCTGATGCAGCCAAGTCTCCTCACTGGTTACTTTATTCCGTTGTAAGAATTGTATCCATTTTATCTCATGCTCTTCAATTGAAGAAGTATCATATATGAAGGATCTGAATTCCTTCTTTACGTCGTCATCATGTAGATGGCGTACAATGTTCTGCTGAATGTGCCATATACATAGTCTACGGTTTGAGCCGAGCCAGACCACCCTGATTGCTCGCTGCATTGCAAGGTCCCCGTCTGTGATCACAGATATTGGATGCTTCTGTGCCATGCATTCAGAAAAGGTCCGCAACATCCACTCGTATGTTTGGCTTGTTTCATGAGAAATTATACCACAGCCAAAAATAACGGTGTTGTGGTGGTGATTCAACCCGACAAACGACACGAATGGCAGATTGTACTTACTAGTTCTGTATGTGCTATCCAAAACAATGACGTCTCCGAAAGTCTCATAGTCAAGTCACGATTGTCTATCATCCCAGAACATTCCCTTCAGATGGCCAAGCTCGCCTACCAAGTACCCGAAGAAAAAAATCCGCCTCTCGCTCACGCCTCGCCATCATGTGCATGATCACCGTTTTAGCATCACCGGCACTGATTGTCTCCTGCTTATTAGCATGTCAGAAATTATAAATGTCCCTCTTTATGCATCCAACCTTATCAAATCCACCGTATTGAATACACAAAATATCCATAATATGGTATTTGCAGATCCCAGATTTTTCCATGTTCGCAATGTCCGCTTTCTGCTCATCGCTAATTCGTCTGTGCGAACGCAGCAGACAAGAAAGATCCCGTGGGGCTAGAGAATGGCTGTGCTCATCAATGAAATCCTTGACAAACCACACACCTGTTTCCTCCTGTCTTGCAGTGACCAATTTAGCGTTACACCCAACACGAGGTAAACTTCGTGGCCTCCTCTTTCTATCTTCCATCTTTCTTTTCATGTGCTTCTCTTCGCGAAACCCTTGACGACTACACACAATTTTCTTTAAAATTACGTATTTGTTGGATCCATCCCACTCAACGTAGCTTCTCCTCACACTAAAACCTTTTTCAAGAGCATATTTGTGGTAGAATTCATAGCCTTCAACCTCACTATCAAACATCTTGCTGACAACATTTTGATACTCGAACATACACTCATCACTTACATCCGCCATGTCTTCCTACATATGACATATGAAATACACAGTTGGTGTTTATCAATGTTGCAGGTGTAAAATAGCTCATAGGCAAAGACAAGTGCATGGAAAAGAATTTTGCTCGTTTCACATGTGAGGGAAACCAATCATCAACGTCCAAGAAGTACTATCCTAGCATGAATGATGACACTAAGAAACTATATTGCATGCACTATGGAAACCTCGAGCATAACGCCAACCCGGATTCATACCTTAAGGATGGTACGCGGGAAGAGATGGGATCGCCCACCGCCGTCGCCGCCGGTTCATCCGCCGCAGATCTGGCCTTTTTCTTCTTCGGTGACCGGGTTGGGGGGCTGGGTTGGTTGTGTGGAGGACGAGGACGATGAATTTTTTCCTCTCACCGGCCACGTCGAGGACGGAGAAGGTCAGGAGCACGACGGCGATGAATAGATTTGTTGAGGATTGACAACTGGATCAAGTAGACGTGGATCTGATCCTCAGGTGATCGGTTGAAGAAAAGATATCCCCCTGGACCATTATGCCCTTTTCGTAATTAACATAATAAATTTAATCAATTTTAATTTCCCACAAGATCGGACGGCTGATAAAAATCAACCGTGTAAGTACTGGTTAGTACTCCGAATACTAACCCAATCACCGTAAAACAACTCTTATTAAAATATTTAATTGTGGTTCTTGTTTTCTTTGATTTTGTATTCGTAACTAAAAAATTGATGAAAAAATATATGTATTGGAATGCATTTAATGAAATAAAAATAACGTGTAAATCCAAAACAAAAATAATGTGTGATAAAAAATAAATGCCGGCCAGCAATGAGGACGATAAAGGGGTCGGCCTTTGGACGCATGGCCATTTATAAAAAAAGATGGACATAGCGATCGAAACTGATAAAATATAAACAAATCGCGTATCTGTTTAGGTGGCGTGGTTGAAGTTGCTAAACGCAAACGAACGCGCGGCCATGCTTCTAGGATAGAGGCAAAATAGGGAGAAGCGTGAGAAATCTATGTTTGAGCAAAGTGCAGCAAGCAGCTTGAGCAGCCCACAATGGGTTTTGTCTCTTGTGATAACAAACAGGCAGTAGCACTAGCAGCGTGGTATGGGCTGTACACTTTGACAGTGAACGAGGGCGTCTCAAGGACATGGGGGATCCGCGGCTGTGGTGAGACGGCAGTGAGTTTAATGATGGGTCCACACGAACTGAATTCGAAAGCGAGTAAATGGGGTACGCCAGTAGGACTGTAGAGCTCAGAACTTCAGCCTTTGCTTTCTCGAAAGAAATGTTAGATCGAAACTAGGACTTGTCATAATTTGAATGCCTAATCCTGAACATACTAGGGCATGCCTGTTTCACCGAGCACCCATAGGTCTCTTTGCTATTCCTTTTCCTCATGATATGGTTGGTTAGAGTCTTAAAAGCATCTCTAGCCGAACCCTCAACAAGAAGTTAACACCATTTCACGGCTAACTTCAACAAGCGACTGTCTGCCACAACCTGAATTGAGCCTCACCAGATCGTAATTTCAGCAGATAATCACTCCCGTGATTACACCCTCCAGCAATCGATACATCACCTACGATAGCACGGTAGGGCCGGCCGTAGCCTACAGGCGAGGAAGAGACATTGCTCCTCCAATCCTGCACGAAAGTGCAGCTATGGCCGGCTGCTTAGTTTACAGTAGTCATGTCACGTCAAGCCGCTGGCAGTCTATCAGCCCAGCGGCATTGCTGTACAGCCTAACGGAAGAGAAATCGGGACCGGCCAGCGGCGCAGGTCAGCGCATGTATGGTCACCGATGGACAACAGGAAACCGTAGGTAGGCTCTCTCGGCAGGAAGCGAAGCCGCCTAGCAACTACTCCCTCCATTGCATAATATTGCGTCTTCGATTTTCGAACTTTTAGTATGATCATGAATTTAGCAAGCGCATGTACTACTAGTAGAAGCTATGTTTTTCTTTCCGGCTAAGCTGACGCCATGAGAAGACGTGTCCAAAGCTATTGTAGTCCATTTCCAAATGGATCAACGCAGAAAATCGAGTGGACCTAGCTAGTACACGGAGGCTCATATGCTGCCACGCACGCTTGTCTTCAGTAATGAACAAATGTAGCGAATTTTGTATAGGAATTGCTTTAAACTACGGTGCAGCCAATTTTTTTTCATACATTCATTTTTTTAGTTTTTATAGGATTCGATATGTCATGACAAACCAATCCTGCATTTTCATACTAATCGAGGTGGTTTTGGAATATTGCGAATGAAAGAGAACTTTACAAACGGAAAAAAAAATGCGTGTGTATCATTCCCGAGCATCAGTGGAAACCCTAGGTCCGGGTTTCCTGATCGAACAACGACGTCTTGGTCTTGTTCTCCTTCATGAAAGCGTTGTCTTGGTTGCTCGCGGTGTTCTCGGTGCCGGCTTTGGAGTTTTGGTCGTTTAGTTGTTGGTTGGTTTGCTTCTCGGGTCGGCGAGTCTACCCATGTTCTTCTTTATTTGGGTCGAGTATCTTATGTCCTTTCGTTTCGGGCACCATATTCACGTCCCTTGCGTCCGTGTCATGTGTTGTACCACGCCTTACATCCATTGTAACTTCTTCTATCAATGCAATGATATGCAAGCTTCGCATGTTCGCGGAAAAGCATGTGTATCATTCGGGCGTGTACTTGTTGTGGTTGTTGATTATATATAAAGCAGGGCAAAAGCCTATTTCGATAGAAAAAATGCACACGAGTGAACCGTTGAATCGATGGTCTACATACTTTTGAGACAAATCTCAACAAAATAAGGGTCCATATAAATCACGTAGAAATATTATCAAATGTGTCATGTTTGAGCATCTACAACAGGGCGCCCCAAACCGTCCTCAAACGTCCGGGCAGCCCGCCCGGTCAATGACCGCTCACGATTTTTCGAACTAGACGGACGCCTCAAATGGGCCTCAGACGTCTGGGCTGACCAACATCCCACATATCGAGCCTAAATAGGGGGCGGATATGGGGGAGCCCGGGCGCGCCCGGGCACGCCAGCTTGACAGGCCCGACCCACCCACCAACCCCCACATGTGTCCCACAAAAAACCCCATCCGACCCATCGCTCTAAAATCCTAGCTCAATCACTCTCCTCTGTCGCTCCGCCCGCTCCTCTCCCTACACAGATTCCGATCGATTCCGACGCAATGTCGAGCTCCGGCGGCAGCCGCTCTAACGATGAGCTGGATCCGAACTTTGATATTGCCCTCCGCATCGCCTTGGAGAGGTCCAACGTGGAGACCAGGGGAAGCTCCGGATCTACAGCCTCGCCGCTTCCCCGTAGGCGCAGCTCCGACGCCGGTGCTGGCCCCTCTCGGCCCGTGCGCAGCTCCGACAAGCGGCCTGCGCAACCTACGCCTCCCCTTCGCCGTCCCTTGGACCCGTCGGTTGCTGCTCCCCCACGTGGGCAGCGGTGGGTGCTTGCGCTCACGCCGCCGGCCCGCATGTGCACGCCGGAAGCGGTAACGCAAAGGGAGAGGAAGGAGGCGGAGCAGTCCGTTGGCCTCAGCCGCAGGATGGAGGCAGAGCCCGACGACAACGCACAACTCCTTGAATGGGTCTACCGCCGGTCGCCTATGACCGCGAAGACGAACACGAGGCGGCTCCTCCGGAATAACGCGAAGGCGCTATGGATTGCCATTGAGCAGTATGAGCGCGAGGTGGCGGAGGCAGCGGCGGAGGTGGCTCGGCTCGCCGAGATCAAGCGACAGCAGATCAAGCGACAGTAGGACAGGGAGGTCCAACGGCTAAAAGGGCTCGTCATCCTCTCCAACGACGACGATGATGACCACGGTTCCTCATCGGACGACTCGGACGATTCCCCACCAACCGCCGACTGCTACAGCTACGCTGGTGACCAGAAAGGCAAAGGGACGGCGAGGAAGTGGTGATTGTCCGCCGTTTCCGTTTATATTTTAATCATGTTTAGGTAGTTCGTGCTTTGGATTTGTCGATGAACTCCGATGAACTATGCTCCTTTTGTTCGGCGATGCAATCTGATCCTAGGAACTATGTGTTGATCTAATTTTACGCAGTGTTGCATGGATTGTATGGTTTTGAGGGTTCGAATATGAGGGACGTGGATGTGGAAGGCAACAAATGTGACGCACCCGGTCAGTGTCAGCAGACGCGCCCGGACACGCCCGCGAGCGTATGAGAGACCATATTAGCAAGTTTCGACCTAAGATGCTCTTAAAAAGTTAAGTTGAATATTTTCACTTCTTGTTCAGATACATTTGATGCACTTTTCATATTTTTGCATGATGTTTAGAAGTTGCAAAATTCCACATGTTATAACACTTCTACAATTTTTTAGATGTTGTAAAGATGCACAAGTACCTAAACTCAAGCACGAAAGCATTACATATATATAATTCATAATCACTTCCAAATCTTCTATCAATCAAACACATGTGTATTGGCTAAAATAAGTTTACCACCCTTAGAGTCCACATGTGAATGGAACGGTATAGCCACTGTTCTAACAATGTAAGTCAACAAACACAATAGCATGGATTTTGTGTGGGAGAACTTTATAAGGTATGTGAAACATCCACATAATGAACGTTGTGTATTTTACAGTACTTTTTTTTAATTTCTTCCCAAAAAGAGTATAACCCGGGCCTATACATCAAAAGATGCACACGACCATATATTATTCAAGAAACAAAATCTAGTAGGCGAACAAATTCGGCCCAAAAAAATCCGAGGCCACGTGCCTCTGATGGTTGTAGTGTCATCAGGAAACTACTAACTCTATGATAAAAGACAGAAACAAATGAAGAGTACACAACCCTAGGCTAGGCCTTCAAGAAGGAAGCTTCACACATGCATCGATGGTGACAAGTCCAACCATAGGCTTGTCTAGGGATTTCATCCCAAAACCGAGCCTCGATTCATCACCTTCAGCAAGGACATGACACAAACACGTGCCAATATTGTCTGATTAGAGATCTTGCATTTCCATTGAAGTGCACATACTCGTTGTTAATCTGCATCTACCACCATTTCTTGAACGGCTAGCGAAGCTTGGTAGTCAGATACCTCGCGAGAAGATACCAAAAGACAAAGATGTCTAATACCGCATCACCTCTCGTCACTGTCCCCTCTATAGGACCATCACACGTAACAGCTACCAGCAACAACCATGACTTGGTGCCTTCACATAAGTTGCACTGCATAGCTGTTGTAAATATGCCCTAGAGGCAATAATATTGTATTATTTATTTCCATGTTTATGATAAAAAAGTTTACATTCTATGCTACAAATGCTATGAATCTAGAATATGCAATTTAGTGACAAAAATCATCTGCACATGTGGAATGATAAACAGTAAAACTTGATTCCTAGTCTTACCTACATGACTATCTCAAGTATTGTGTGTGATAATGTTTTCCAGACCTTGGGATACCGTTAAATGTAACCATAGTCTCAAAACAACTTTAAGAATATGACGTTGGAAAAATAATCATATTGGATTGACCTTACTTGTTTGTTATACTTTGAGATCTAAACCAACACTAATTCTAGGACGGGTCTAACAAAATATTCAACAAATCAAGTACTATATGCAAATTGCTAATGGATAAAATGATAGGTGCATCGAATGAACTAAACTATTTTCTTTTGGCTCTTTTTGTGGGTTGTAGGACTGAAAAGGAATCTAATCTAAACTACTACAGAATGGTCCAAACACGACACATCAATCAAAGACCCTTCGACGAAACTATGTGCGATGCATGAATCGCAAACGGTATAGTGCAAACTCCGTCGCTAATGGCACAAACTGTAACAGTCCGGAACCGACGCTCCAGAAGATTCCCCTTTGTTTCCATTCTCGTTTGTGTTTCGTCTGGTTGTCTCATTCATCATTGCATCATTCGCATCATCTTCGTAGCATCGGCATTTTGTCAACATGAGTTTTTAAACTTGCATCCGTTCGTAGTAGCCGTTTCTCTCCGTTGTTACCGTTGCCCGTTTTGAGATCAACCACACATGCACGCGCCCACGACATCGTTTAAAAAAATCGTTTTTAAAGCACGTGAAACTTGGGGTGAGGTCTTATTATAGCATAGGTAGACCGCTTGCCAAATTTCGTTGCATTCCGAGTTCGTTTGATACCCCATCGTTCATCCGTAGCAGTGTGGTCATCGATTATTCGTTGGACGTTTTCGGTGTTTTAAACCTCATGTCACGGGCCGCAAACCTCCTTCTCATCTCCACCAAGCCCCTATACACAGCCCATTATAGCCCACCAAGCCTCTCCCACGACCGAAGCCGCCCGATCGAGATCCTACAGTCGAAATCGGTGCAAAAATCCCTAATCCTAGCCCCCTTTCCTGTTTAAGCACCCCTAACCAGCCCCTAATGTAAACTCTAGACTCTTCCTTGAAATCCGTGCCGCCAGCCGACAACCCACCCCTCAGCCGCTAGCGTCTCCCTCCTCCCAGCCAAGCGGGCCCGCAAGCCCAGATCCGGCCCGCCCGGGCCCGGATCCGGCCGCCGCCGCCCGTACACCGCAACCCATGGATGCCCAAGCCTTGCCTCCCGTGCCCAAGCTCTGGCCCTGCAGCTGGTGGCCGCACCTCCACGACGTCCCCGCCGGACCGGCCACCACCGGTGAGCACCTCACCGGAGGCCAGGTCGTGCCGCTCTCCTTCTCTTCCCCTTCTCCTCTCCTCCTCTCGCCGACCTCTCTTCCCCGCAGGTTAGCCTCGCCGCCATGGATGCGCTGCTCGCCGCCCCTTGCCCCGCCGCCGCCTGGCCTCGCCGTCACCGGGAACGGACCGGCCGCCACAAGATCCGGTGACCCTGGTCCGGCTCCGCCCCTATCCGCCCTTGGCTGCCGCCTTCCATCGCTGGCGTTGACCAGCCGCCATGGAAGCCTCCCTCCTGTTCGTGCAGGAGCACGGCGAGGGCTAAGCCTCCCGCTCCCAGCGCCCGTGCGTGGGCCGCCCGCGCCAGATGGGCTGGCCTCGCCCGCAGCCCAGCTACTCGGCCTCCCCTGCCTCACCAAATAGGCTTGGCCCACGAGGTGAGCCCAGCTCCCCCCGCGCGTTTTTTTCTGTTAGGCCATCATATGTTTTTTAATATCAGAGAATTGCATGTTTTTAAAAATTTAATAGATATTTAACCGTACGCCGTATAAAAATGTGTTATATATATGTAAGATGCTCGGAAAAAAACATGAAGATTAATTATGTGCCATTTTCATCCATGTAAAATTACTTAAACTTGTTGTTTGAATCATTTTACTTAATGCCACGTTATTTGCACTGCGCATGTTTATTTAATCGTGCATGGAAATTAATCCAACAATATATTTTAAATATTCATATTATTTGTAGCGCATTTTTCTGAATGACAAAATGTGTGATGTGGTATTTGCATCTAATTTGCATTCATATTGGCTAAAAGGGTTTATTTCATTAACTCGCATAATTAATTGTGAAATGTTTTCCTACTTGAAACTATACATTTTATATATGTTTTCGGAGTAGAAAAATCCATAGAATTTATCTGTGTATTTAGTTTTGTCATTTGAGCATTTTGGTGTGCATGCCATTTTTGCTGTGATGCCCTTTTGTCTATTTCGTGTGATTTAATCCATGCATGTTATGAAATAATTTTGAACATGAGATATGCTCTTTGACATGTGTGCTAGGCCCTGGTCATTTTGGGTGCTATAGAAATCCATGTTTAGGTTTTGTTTTCTTGTTGCCATAATGCTATAAAAATTATGTTGTTTTGAGATGCTAAAATATTTCTAAGTCTGGAATCTGTAACATTTTGTTGCTGTCTTTTCATGTGCTTTGCCATTGATCTAGAACCCCTATGGGTTAGGTGTAATGGAGTTATTTGTAGTTGACAATGCCCTTTAGTATGCTGTTATGTTTGATGCCATAATATGACCTGTAGCATAGAGTTTTACTGCTGTCAATATGCCTTCGTGATAAAACTGCACCGTCAAAAACTGGGTTATTTTCACTAAGTCTGAAAACTGCTTAGTTCAATATGCCATGTTGTGAGCTCCCTACCATGTGATCCATGCCTCTCTTGAGTATGATAGGTGAAGATGAAATGAAGTGTGTGTTGTATTCTACTGCCCCATGCTTAGTTTGTGCATTTTAGAATAGTGTAACTTGTTGTTTTCATGTGTGCAAAATGCTATCTTGTTGTTTTGGGCAGATTTCAACTAAAACTTGTGTTGGTTATATTTGTTGAACCGTAGCTCCGTTTTGAACATGTTGCATATGAGACTTGCTTAGAATCTCATGTAGTTTCATAATAACTTGCTGCATTCTTGATTTGAAATGTTTGTGATTGTATTTTCCATGCATTTGCATTCATGACATGTGTATCTTGTGTTGCTCATATCTTTTAGGCCGTAGCTCTGTTTGAGATGTTCCATATATGTAAATCGACTAGAATGACGTATAGAATGACATGGTATACTTTATTCTATTGTTCGAAAAATATAAAATATGATTAGTTCAGATCTGGACCAATTTCAAAATTAACATATGAGGTCATTTCGGAAACACTATAAGTTGTTTCCGACCTCATTTAAGATGCCTAGATAGTGTAGTTTACTTATGCTTCACCTCTTGCCATGCCTAACAACATTTAACATTGATGTGTACCTAAACGGGAATGAACTAAATAATTTGAACGTGTTCGTCAATGTGTAGTAGTTGTTTGTTGTTCTTGCCATGTCATGCCTTGCATATTAAACAAAACATGCATCATATTTGTTTGCGCATCGTGTTATGCATATGTTGTGGTGTATCTTGTGTTGATTGTTTGTTTTGGATTGCTTCTTCTCGATAGAGTTCCGAAAGCGTTCGGACGGTGAGGATTCGTTCGACTACGCTGACTCATCTTCTTCATGGACTCGTTCTTCTTCCAAGCGGGATCTCAGGCAAGATGACACATTTCCTTGGATACAATTACTATCATTGCCATGCTAGATGTCTCGTTTTCTATCGCTATGTCACGCTACCTACCACTTGTTTGTCAAGCCTCCCAACATTGCTATGAAAAGCCTCTAACCCTCCACATCCCAGCAAACCTTTATTTGGCTATGTTAACGCTTGCTCAGCCCTTCTTATAGCATTTCTAGCTGCAGGTGCAATTGCTTCCATGTGTCAACATGGACATTCTTTTGTTATATCACAATATTGTTGGTACTTAATTTAATGCACATATATACTTAGTAAAGGTGGAAGGCTTGGCCTTTTGCTCGGTGTTTTGTTCCACTCTTACCGCCCCTAGTTACTTGTTGACCGGTGTTATGTTCCATAATTGAGCACTCCTAACATGCTCGGGGTTGTTATAGGGACCCCCTGGATTTTCGTTTTGGGATAAAACTCGTCTGGCAAGGCCCAACATTGGTACTTCATTTGCCTAATAACTAATAAAATTGCATATGGACCCGTCGACACCCGCGGATAATTTAATCAACCCCCGGGCCAGTGCTCCTCATGAGTGTTGGTCCAAAATAGAGAATTGTGCGGGGCCAACCCGGGGCAACTCGGGAGATTTCTATTAGGCCACTATACGTGTCGCTCATCTGCCCTGCCCTGAGAACGAGATACGCGACTCCTATCAGGATTGTCGGCACGTCGTGCGGCCTTGCTAGATTTGTTTTACCTTTCTCGAACGTCTTGAGTGAGGAAGTCTGATCTTCTTCGGGCTATCTCGAGGTGTCGGATTTCCTTTGGAATTGCCTAGGATGATTACGAGATCCGTGGTCGAGGTTATTCCCGCTGTGTGTGGTTAATTTGTGATGGATGAGTTGGAGCACCCCTGCAGGGTTAAATCTTTCGGAAAGCCCTGCCTGTGATTGTTTAACACCCTGTCATAGCAAACTTCAAGTAAACTCTAATAAAATACACCAACTGTGTGCGTAACCGTGACTGTCTCTTCTCGTGAGTCCTTATCTGAGAGAGAACATGGTGGGGTTATGTTTGACGTAAGTAGATCTTCATGATCATTTAGTGATCATTACTAGTTCACGTCCGTTATGTGTAGGCCACCCACTTTACTTTATGTAATCGTAAGTTAGCCACTCAAATAAATGCTTAGTCGCTTGCTGTAGCCTCACCACTTAACCATACCTCACCCATTAAGCTTTAATAGTCTTGATACCCTTGGAAATGAGATTGCTGAGTCCCATGTGGCTCACAATTACTACAACAACAGTTGTAGGTATAGGTAATGTGATGCTTGAACATGAGAGCGATGCTTGTTTGATTTGGAATTCTTCTTCTTCTTCATCATCAATCTAGGATGGGTTCCAGGTGGTAGCCTAGGATAGCAATGATGGATGTCATTTTTTCATTTGTTTTCGTCCGTAGTCGGACCCTGCTCTTTTGTATGATGTTTGAGTATGTTGTTGTATTGATGTGATCTTGATGTAGCTTGTGGCGAGTGTAAGCCAATTCCATATACTCATCTCTTTTGTACATGTACTTGTAATGATATCCATTCTTGCAACACGACGAGATGCGCTTCTATCCCTGTCGAGGCCCTGTTGGGCATGACACGAACTATGTGAGAAGGTGGATTCATCAAATACGATTCAGAAATTAGTTACGTGTGCGATCTACGACAGACAGTTTGTTCTTATGAACCGTTTTTGATTAGAGAAGATAACAAAAGCGGTTACCAAAACTACATACGTGTGCGAAGTACGACATACAGTCCACTCGGATAAACTGTGTGTGCTGATACAGCAGAACACACGCGACTCGGCATAACACGATGTCTGCGATATACATCAAACAGGTGAGTAATGAGAATAGTGTGCCAACACCAGAAATAACACATATGATTCATATTGACAAGCCGTGTGTGTTGTGGGCATACGGTTGCTGCCAAATAATTGTCAGCAATGGATGAAATCATTATAGACGCTACGAAAGTGTTGTTTGCCTATATTAATATCGTAGACGTTTTATTATTTTGACCGTATGCCTCCACTCAATCCCTCCTTCTCTCTCACGTCTTGTCATCGCGTTGCCGCCCGAGTATTCCAGTGCACGCTTTGGCACCGCTTTTAGGTTTTGGCCACGCGCCTGCTCGATGATCCCGTTCCCGCTCAGAACCAGCGCAAGTTCTCGCCCGCAAAACTATCCTACGGATCTAGCTTCCTGCCATGCTCAATGAAATCCCTAATGCTTGCCGGCCTGCTATATCAACCTTCATGGCCGGCGGCTCCATATTGCCTTCATCCCCTGCTCCCCGTACCTTGTCTAGTTTGTTTCTACCCCAATTGCCAATGACACCGGTCGTTCGTTGTCGCCCAACCACTCCGCCAGAGGATAACTCTAGCTGGGAGGCTTCACGGCATCGGCGTGATAGTCCTCAGAAGCGTGAAGTGCACGTGGCATCCCTGGTGAGTGTGCGCACGCCACCAACTATACGCTCAACCACTGCTACCCGAAGGCAGTAGCTGCCGGTGGCTGCCGTGGCCGCCACCATGCCGGCTGCCGCCGGGGTTGCTGCCCCACCATCATCCGTCTTTGCCATGACCCCGCCATCAGGCTACCGGGTCATGACCCGTGCCGCCACCAAGGCCCGAATGCGGGAGGTGGAGTCCGCAAAAGGCCCGCCGCCGGGATTCTGCGTCGCAACCCTTGCGCGCTACATCTACTTCCTAGAGAAGGAGGTGGAGCGCCAGGTCGCGCACGCGAAGAAGCTCACCGACGCCGTGGACGAAGGAGAAGCCGCAGCGGCGGTAGGAATGCCGAGATCTATGTAGAGTCCCATCGCTTCGAGGAGGGGCATCTTGAGCGTCGGAGGGCAGCACTGGCAGGCGACAGACACGTCTCCACCAACTTGTCGGCAAGCTCCTCCTCCACTTGCTCCTACTGAGCGCACTCGATTATGTTGGAAGTTGTACAAAGCCCCTTCGTAGTACTAGTATTTAGGGGATATTTTGTTCAGTTCATCTAACTATAGATATGGTTGAATTGTACCACGTACATTAATTATCTAGTATATAGTTAAACTAGCTAATTCAGTACATGGTTGGCAACAATTGGGGAAAAGTTTGTTCGGTTCAGCTGTCGAGTTGAAATGTATTGTACAAAGGCCAGTGCTTAATGTATGAATGAAATCCATGTTTAAAGTGAATTTTAGTTGCAAAATTACACCCTAATTGTGATTTTGTTTCTACAATACTTGACAAATGCTAGTGCTACAATGTTGACAAATGCCAGTGTTGCTAGATCGACTGATGCTAATGTTTCCGATTTCACACATGTCAATTTACCTAGTATGATAGATGCGAATCTTCTCAGATTGTATGTACTAGGCACACGGATCATATTGGATAAACGTTTGTGATGATGCATTGGACCGATCCTTAACGCCAATATTTTGACTTGGCTTATGGGTGAAGATAGTTGTCGATCTTGAAACGGGTATTCAACCTGAACCGTTTGTGATGTGTGTTCATTCAGATAAAACTATGATGGTCTTTGTTTGCTACATGAATTTAGAGATAAATACTTAGTTCATCAAACCATAGATTTCATTCAGTGAAGATTTCGCTTTACATTCATACAATCGAGATACAATATAAAGAAAACTAGTTGCGGTGGTGGCGGCCTCCTGCGACGGCGTTCTCGTTCTTTGGGGCACAGTTGTACAATTCTTCAACCAAGACCAGAATGTTATGGACTTAACAATCAAAGAGCTGGTCGTCATGCGATCGACAGGCGTGGGGCCGGGGGGCGGCGAATAGCAGCACTGTGAGAAAGTTGTCAATGACGGTTGCCCAATCCGCTTAGGGGGGCGTGACGGGTGCAGGCACGCACGGGCACGGGCGCGGTGGGTGCAGGCGTGCGCAAGGGGTCGGATGCCGTTGGTGAGGGCATGGTCATTGGGACCAGCGTGTCGTGTGCAAGGGCATGCACGAGCACGGGGGAAGAAGGAGGCACTGGTGCTTGCACGTACACAAGCTCACACGGGTCGGCGGGGACCTCCTTGACGCCCGCGGTTTCCAGCGCTGCGATGATGCTGGGTGACCATCCCGTCAATGCCACAGGGATGGTGGCTAGCACGGGCGCGGTGATGGTTGATGGCGAGTACGTCGGGGCACCATCCGTTGTGGCATGCAACTCTTCCAAGGCCATGTCAATGGCGTACCATTCGTCTTTATGTTCTATCTCTTCCGTCTCGGTGTCAACTTCACTAGACAGGAAGACTAGTGGCATATGATCCTTCTGCACCATGGCGTAGGTCGCTATGGAGGTTTGAAGATGGAGGGGAATGTGAGGCAAATATATATGGAGGATTGTGAGTGAGTGGGAAGTGAAGCCTCCTATTAAACAACAGCTCGGGCACCATTGATGGACAGCTTGTGTCACCGCAGATGTCCTAGTGAGAGGACTTAGGTTTGAGGCCATCGCTACGGTGGTGAACTCGAAGGTGTTGATCGGGATGAGAGACAAGGGTTTACCTAGGTTCAGCCTTTCGGAAAGAGGTAAAAGCCTACGTCCTGCTTTGTGTAGTATTGATTGGGTATCGATTACAAAGGAGCAAATTCGCTTAACCTAGATCTCGATGGATTGGTTCGTACCCTAAGCCACCCAAGTAACCCGCTTTTATATACACATGTCGAGACCCTGGGCTTACAAGAGTCTGGGCCGGGTTGTATGTAATAATCGACCTTATCTATAAATTGCCTTATCTCTATTTGGCAAGAGTTGCTGGAGGCTTATGCCTCCGGGTCATATGTTGTCTTCTGGCTATGGGTTTCCGCCCGACCCGTCTAGTGACAACCGATGGGCTCATCTTAGTCTTCCATCTCGTCTAAGACCTTACGGCCTAAGAAGCCAACTTCCTAAACCGGCCCCTGCTAGGCGGGTCTCACCATGGGTTCGTATCCCCAACATTAGGCCCCAGATTGATTTGAACCTGTTCTTGTCAATCTTCAAGTCTTCTGGTTGGTGAGTCTTGCATTTCTTCATAAACACTTTGACCTGAAATAATTCCCTGTAACCCACCAGGTAAAATGGATGACATCATCTTGAATATATCCAAAAGATTTTAATGACATCACAAAGGATCTTTGCATTAACTGGTCAAACCAAAAATCGAGGCGTTTTTTGGTCAATCATTATCATGCCTCCTCGATTCCCGTGTTGGACTATTGTGATTCCATCTTTTCCTCATAAATAGGCAGGGGAGGGGGTCCCATCCCTTTCACTTTCCTCTCCACCATTTACCTCTTCTTCTTCCTTGCGATGCCCATGCCACTGGATCTCCATCACACCGTCCAGACCTCGCCTCCGTCACCAACAAAATCTTGTGCATCAACCTGCCCGTGTCCAGAATCTCGCCCGCGTACACCCACATCTCCTGCATCTTTCAGGTTCTACTCATTTCTTCCCCTAGATCTGCAGTAGCTCGCCGGTGTTCTTCCGAGTTCACCATCGTTCATCGAAGTTGTTGCCGTAGATGTAGAAAGAAAATCTTTAGGCCTTCAACTGCTAGCGAAACGCCACGGTACTCCGCTTAATACGTTTTCCATGTCCATCATAGATCATCCCTTCACGGGAACTTACATATGAACCGCATGTTCTTCATGAACACTTTTAGGTTTAAGAAATATTCCCCTTGTATTTCCTTCCGTAGATCTTAAAATGCTAGTCGTAATTGGTGAAATCTATTTGTCCACATTTAGTAATATTTCAAACATTTACTGTTCTGTTTGACCCGCCATCATACTGCCAGCTCTTCTTGTAGCGATGTAGTCCGCCTCATTCCTATAGTTGGCGGCAGCTCATAACATAATACTAACACGCCGAGTATCATCGCCATCTTAGGGTTATAGCTATTTTGGTTATGCATCATCCTTAACCCGCCATGTCTCCATGCCCTTACCTACTGTTTAACCCGCCGTTATGGCTAAACCCCCGCCTCTTGCGACTGGGTAGGCTCCGGGGTCACTGAAGATATTCTCAAGGATTTTTGTTGCCATGGGAGTTTTACCAGCTCAGGATGGCATCCACTGGCGGGTTCCCGGTGATGAAATCAGTCCCAGGCCTAAGGAAGGGGAAGTAGTTGTATTCACAGATCATATTCTCCATGGCTTCTCACCGCTCGGGTCAAAAAAATTCTGGGATGCCGTGCACTTTTATAAACTCCATCCTCAGGATACCGGCCCCAACTCTGTCACCAATTTGTGTTAGTTCCAAGTTCTTTGTGAGGCATATCTGCAAGAAGAACCTGCCGTTGACCTTTTCCGGGACTTCTTTTATATCAACCGGCAGAACGAGGTAGCAGCTGGGACGAGTCTTAAGCTCGGAGGTGTCTCAATTCAGTGACGAAGAGATTTGGCTTTTCCTTCAGCCATTCTCCCAAGTCATCCCAAGGATTGGAACCGAACCTGGTTCTACTGCAAGGATACTTCTCCAGAGGGAGAAAGACAGTTGTCGGGCTATCGTCCCACCCGACTCTACACCTCCGCTGACCTACCAGACGGATGTCTGCCGCAGAGCACGGTTAGTACGCTCCACAGTTTTTGAAGATCCAGGCTTTGTTGGCCAACAGAGTAACTGGGGTTGATCTGACCCGCTGCTGGGTCACATGGAGAATTTTACTGCTAAGCCGGCACGACAGGTTAATGTGTCAATAGACTGGTCAAGTGGATGACCCTCGGCATTTCAATCATACAGCTTTGACGGATAAAGACCTTAGCTTGATTCTTAAGTCCCTGCTTGGAGAACCCCAGGAAGCTTGCAACAAGATCGGGTTGAACCCCTTCTACATTCAAACCATGGCTCGAGAGGTAAGACCCTTTTGAGCTAGCTCCTTGCTTTCTCTGCATTTTGTGTTTCATATTCTTTTTAATCCTCTAGTAACTATA
The DNA here is from genome assembly GCA_022496015.1 of Hordeum marinum. Lineage (NCBI taxonomy): Eukaryota > Viridiplantae > Streptophyta > Magnoliopsida > Poales > Poaceae > Hordeum > Hordeum marinum. The sequence goes on along the minus strand of CM039672.1, from coordinate 306,086,297 downwards.
TGCAGGCCAACTCCTCCTTATTGAAGAAGAAACCAATCGCTGCCTCCAAGATGAAAACTAAGGCTGTGAAGGACCGTGCTCCGGCTCGTAAGAAGAAAACATCTGTCCAAGAATTGCTCGAGCTTGATGACTCAGAGGTAGAACTTGACTCTCTTGGCCTTCTCTTTGTGCAACTTATTGACACTGATTGCTCTCAGTAGGAATTGGAGACAAGACATGTTCATGTCGCAGAGGTAAGTATTTGTATCCTCTGATTCAGAACCATTACCAACAAAGAAAATATGTCGGGCTATCCAGAAGGTTAAACTTTCACATCCACTTGCTCACTTGGACCCCGACTTTCTTTTGAAGAAGCCACAAGATGACAACAGATGTCGAATTCGGAGCCACGACTCTCACACCTTATCAACCGGCTTACCTGGCACTCCGGCTCCTCGGAAGCGTCGTACCGAGGTATTTCATAGCCTAAGCTTTCATTTCTTCTGTATATTGAAACTCTTGTTGTAACTCACTGACATTTGCCAATTTTGACTTTTTAGGAGACACCACCTTCTTCTGGCGACTCAACCGCTTCGAATTACCTCCTCTTGTTATTAACCCGGGTAAAGCTTGTTTGCATATAAAAAATGTTTGTTAACTTGATTTCCTTACATATGACTCATAATGCAAACCTTGTTCAGAAGGACCAAGCTAAAAGGAGGAAACTAAGTGGGTCATCCACCCATCCTGATGCTTCCGAGCTGGAGAATACGAAGTTTGGCACCGATGAAGCTCACGTCGAGCCGCCCGAAGCTGATCAAGGGGCCCATACTGGCACTCCTTAGCCTAGCGAGCCGGCAGGTGTTGATGTCGTGATCCCCAAAGATGACGTGGAAGCTGACCCTAAGCCGCCAAGCCCTCGACCGACGACTCAAGATGTGACTTCTCATGCAGAAGAGGTTAGCATCACTGGGACGACTTATAACTCCCTAGCTCCCTCCAACGTGCTAACCAAGCACATCAGTAAGGATGAGGCACCTTCACCTGATAAAGAAAACACTAAACTTGATCTTCAAAATCTGGAGAAGCTCAGTGCTGACGAGTTACACTCTTGATATCTGAATCGCCTCTGCACAAGCCGGGACATGGAGGCCAACCTAGTTGGCATGATGAAGAAGAAATACAAGGTATTCAACCTGCTTTGCCTTCCATATATCCATACGTAGCCCCCAAGAGCCGACTTACGTTCTCAAGAAATGAGCCGAGTCTTCAGATTTTTATAATTTTCAGTAAATCGTCTTGTACCCCCCAAGGGCCGGGTCATTATGTAAATAATGAGCTGACACTTATTGTATAGAATAAGAGCCAATTGTAGCCCCCAAGGGTCGGTTCATGTTCTTGAAGATGACCCGAGTGTTTTTTTGTACTATAAACCTTGAAAGAACTGATACACATTAGCACCCCAAGTGTCAAGTATATTGCCTGCAATCTACTTGAGACTTGTAATAATCTTTTCATTGCCCCCAAATGCTATCGCTCACTGTTATGGCAGCTTGTAAAAATGAAAGTAAACTTGTACTTGTCAATTTGTTGTGGAGAAAGCCTTAAACATGGCCGAGTCTAGCTTGATCGACCTTAAAAAAGTTCTGGCCTTGCAACAAGACGCTCGAGCTCAAGCTGAGGAGAAGTGGCAGCTCTTGCCAATAGAGTTGGAAAAGGCCAAGGCAAATTTTGAGGCCTTCAAACAATCTGCTGAACCAGACCAAGCCGACTTAGCCAAATGCTGAGAAGATGCTGAGGGCCAGTGTTGGGGATATAACCCCGCAATATGACCCGCCTTAGAGGCTCCGGTTCATATTGATGACTTGTAAGCCGGCCCATGGGTGAGCCGTAAGACTGGTGGCCCAGGAAGATAGACGGCTCAAGATGTGGGCCGCATGATGGCCCGGACGTAGAAGACCCGGGTGTGTAAGCCGCCTCAAGGACAACTTGGACAGAAAGATAGAAAGAGACTCGGAGTCACAAGAAGACCCGGATAGATAATTGTAAAGACCTGGTGGTCCTGACCTCCTATATAAAGGCAGACCCGGGGCGACTTAGAGGATAGGTGATCAAGAACTAGGTCAAGCTTCTAGCTCCTTGTAATCGATACACAAGCAATACAAACACAAACAGGACATAGGCTATTACCTCGACTTGACGGGCCGAACCTAGGTAAATCAGTGTCATTCGTCTTGATCAAACCCTTTGAGTCCACCCCGTTAGCGATGGTCTCGAATCCAAGTCCGTTCACCCAGACATCTGCCGTGATAAATCCACGATAGTTGGCGCCCACCGTGGGGCCAGCGCTTGGTGGTGTTGAGTTCTCAAAGGGCTCTCTCCCAGGGCTCGAGGGGTACATGGTTGGAAGGATGAGCAAGAGTCGCCACGGCTGGCTCTACATCGACAACGCCGACTGGGGGCTTGATGCTGATTCTGTGGAGTATGGATTCTGGGTTCCATTTGGCGTGATCCAGGTTTTCATTGGAAAGGTTGATGGATCTACACCTGGGCCAAACATCTGCACCACATCGTCGAGCCGTCTCGGCGTCTCCAATCTGCGAGTGGTGTGCGGCCTGCCCGTGCCCATCCAGGTCAAAAGCATGTTCTCATGGGCTTCACTCAAGGTATGGACCTCACAGGGAACTCTTGCTTGCTCGGAAGATGAGTCCTCCAGTGGGGAGGCAGAGTCAGTGTATCAGCTCAGTAACAGTGGCCTTGGGGGCTACTACGACACCTATTCTGAGGTAGAGGGCTTTGAGTCGGATGCTCCGAGACCCCCGGTTCATGCGGTGGTGTTCATGGCGGGATCGGCTCCAGCTACCGGTCACACAGCTGCGGGAGCCGCCGCAGCGGGCGATAGCCCACCGCCGCCGGCTCAGGTTCTAGTGGAATTGATGGATGAGCTTACAACTCTCATGGCCACGGAAGTAACACCGGATAATCAAGCAGCCCGGAATCTAGAGGTGGCACGGATCAAGGGCCGGATGGCAGAGGAACGACAAAGGATGGCTGAGCTGAAGATCCGGATGGAGGAAGAAGCGGAGCGTATCAAGGTAGATGCTTTCCATCTGGAGCTGGAACAAAGGTCAGCAGCCGCGGTGCACCAGAGGAGGCATCAATCCCGTCTGCCAGAACGTTACGAAGCAACGAACCTGTTTAATACCCCTGGTGCGGGGCGGGTTGCGGGTGCGTCGGAAAGCCGCCCGATGGAACACCCGGCAACTCATCCACCGCAGCATAACCAAACTTCACCTAGAGCTTTTCCGACACCGGCGGGTCATTACTCTAACCCGGCCGAGAACATGGTGGCGGCGGCCACCTGGCTTGGGACGATTCCCATCCCAGATGAAGCACCCTTTGCGGAGGACGTGCGAAACGCCATTGGATATTTACAGACGGCCACGGCCCAGCAAGAGAGATATGCTCATAGCCAGAGCCGGGTTCACTCTATCCCCCTCCCTGGAGGATGAGTAGGCGGCCACCACGTCGGGGACCACCGGAGGATGAGCAGGCGGCTCTAGATGCACAAGCCCTCGCGGACCGGGCGAGGAACAGGCGGAGAGACGAGAAGTTGCGGAGGCGAGCGGTTAATGCGGTTGCTCCGGCTCTCCCGCGATACTTACCATGGTTTGAGTATGACATAATGTGGAGCCGGGAGGATCACCCGCCGCGGGTAGATGACCCGGGCCGACTGGCTTTAGTTGTGTCCCGTCAGGTGAATGGCTATATGGTGAACAAGGTGCTCATGGACGGAGGCAGCAGTATCAGAATCCTTTATTATGACAATTTCCGGCGGATGAAGTTGCTTGACAAAGACCTTAAAGCTTCCTCCACCGTCTTTCATGGTGTGGTCCCGGGTAAGTCGGCATACCCGGTGGGCCGGATTTGTTTGGAAGTGGCTTTTGGCGATGAGTATAATTACAGGATGGAGTCCTTGTGGTTTGAGGTGGTTAAAAATCAAAAGTCCCTATAATGCACTATTTGGGAGGCCGGCTTATGCCAAATTTATGGCTAGGCCTTGCTATGTTTATTTACAACTCAAAATGCCCGGCTTAAATGGTACAATTATCGTTCATGGTAATCGGAAAATGGCTCTCGAGTGTGAGGAAGGAGATGCGGCGTATGCAGAGTCTAGTTATGCCCAGGAGGAGCTGAAGTTCTACAAGGAGAACGTTGAGTTGAAGTGGTTTGTTCGCCGTTAAAACGACAGATCTATCATCCGGATTTATGCCCTATCAAGCGCTGTTGCAGGGAGGCTTCTTGCCTTCAGGTATAGCTTACATCTCCCCTACACAGTCTGCTTTTACGCTGTTGCAAGGAGGCTTCTTGCCTTCGGGTATAGCTTACATCTCCCTTGCACAGCCGGCGTTATGCCCAATTAAGCACTATTGCAAAGAGGCTTCTTGCCTTCGTGTATAGCTTACATCTCCTTTGCACAGCCAGCTGTTATTAAATTGTTGCAAGGAGGCTTCTTGCCTTCGGGTATAGCTTACATCTCCCTTGCATAGTTGGCTTTATGCCTAGTTTGGTTACATGAAGCGCTGTTGTTGATGGAGGCTTCTTACCTTTGGTATAGCTTACATGACCCTAAGACAACAGCGTGTACACCAAATTCCAGTTGCTCATCAACTGCGGCCATCGAAGGGGGCTTCTTACCGACGGGTATCGCTTATCTCACCCTAATGGCCGGCTTTATGCCACTTCCGGTTACTTATTAACCGCGGTTGTCGAAGGGGGCTTCTTACCGATGGGTTCGCTTATCTCACCCTAACAACCGGCGTTTACGCCAAAACTTAGTTGCTTATCAACTGTAGCTGTTGAAAGAGGCTTCTTGCCTTCGGGTATAGCTTACATCTCCTTTCAAACAGCCGGCTTTATGCCGTCTCAGGCTAATTATTAGCCGTGGCTGTCGATGGAGGCTTCTTGCCTTGGGGTATAGCTTACATCTCCCATCGACAACCGGCGTTCGCGCATACAACATTTGCTGTTAAAAGGAGGCTTCTTAGCGTCAGGTATAGCTTACATTACCCTTCATATGGCCGGCTTTAGGCCGCTTCCGGTTCATCAATAGCCGCAGTTGTCGATAGAGGCTTCTTACCATCAGGTATAGCTTACATTATCCTAAGACAACCGGCTCCTTAATGGTTCATCCGACAAGAGCCAGAGCCATGTTGCTCCAGTTGACAAAATTCAAGTTTTCAAAGATATTATCCGGCTCTAATCTTTTGGAGAAGGAATGACGTCTTCAAAGACAAACACCCCTCATCAGAAAAGCTCAAGGTATATTTATGCAAAGGAGCGACCAATCAATGGAGAGTCGGCAACACATCAAATTGAAACACGGAGAGACGAAAAGTATACACAAAGAGATGGAAATATATAAAGTCGGCACTATCTTCAGAACAACAAAGTCATCCTCAATCTATTACAAAAATTGCTCTCAGAAGGAGCAAAGGCATTACCAACTTTCTACCGCCCACTGAGGGTCATTGCATGAGCCATCGCTCTGAAGGTTACAAAATGCAAAGTCAGACGGCCGGATCATCCTGCTCCGGCTCTTCTACTGGCTTCATCTGGAGAGTTTCCAAATCCCAGTTGCAGTCAGCCAGTGCGGCGAAGGACCCTTCCTCAAAAAAGGGAGACGTGTCGAGATCATTAGGAAAGAGTTCCTTATTGTGGGTGGGTGTTAGAGATTTCCACTTGTAGAGAGGCCCGCGGATCCTCTTATCCTCACCATCATAAGCCGCCTGGTAGACATTTAGGTTGGCTTCATTTGCAAGTACAGACGCCAAGAAGCGGGAGTCCTTGACACACTGGATGTAGTCCGCCTCTATGAATTCTGAGCCGTCGTCTTTCTTCAATGGATAGCCATCCATCATTTCAGCCGGCGTCAGCTCAGGGGCGAAGGCTACAGCCCGGCTCAATCCGACGACTGCTCCTTGACAAAAAGCCGATTTCTTTAGTTCTTCAATTTGTTTTGGCATGGTGGAGAAGAGTTCCAAGACCCCTTTCAGAGCGGTGGGGATCTTCTCCTTATATTGAACACTCTTGATCATGAAGATGGCGCCATAATATAGTTGTTCCGCAAAGGTGTAGATGGCCTTCAGTGGCAGAAGGCTATCAGAAGCCAACTGTTGGCTCCTGGGACCTGGATAAGCCGGATAAAGCTAATGAGTCGCTAGTTTTTCAATAGCAATGTTAAAATACAAAGTAAAACAGAAGCTTACGAAATAGGGAGGCTGACATCTTCGCTATGTGCCGCTTCAGGCCTTGGAGTTCCTCCACCACAGCTATAAGCCGCTGGTCGGTGTCGTCCGCCCGTTTGGTCAGAGCGGCCTTTTCAGATTCTGTCGTGTCTTTCAAAGAGGTAAGCTCAACAGTGGCATTGGCCAGCTCCTCAGAGAGAAGTTGGCACTTTTCGTCAGCAATGCTTCGGGCTTCTTGCTGAGCCGCCAAGTTGGCCTTCAGATCTGTCAACTGAGACCCGGCTTCGTTTAAGGCTTCCTATAACACATCAAAATAGAGGATAAGTCGCCAAAATATAGGACGAGTGCTATAAGCGAATTTCTGCAAGTCTCAAATAGATTGCAAGCAATATATTTGACACTTGGGGGCTAATGTATATTTGCTTTTTCAGTATGCAGTACTGTTCCGGGTCATCTCCTTCGAAGTTAATCCGGAACTTAGGGGATACACTATGGCTCTTCAAAGACTACTCCTGATGAAAGATCCGACTCAATTTTTTCAAAGTTGACTCGGCCCTTGGGGGCTACAATTTGGCTCTTCAAAGACTACTTCTGATAGAAGATCCGACTCAATTTTTTCAAAGTTGACTCAGCCCTTGGGGGCTATGATTAGATCTTCAAGCTGTCTACATGAAAGACCCGACTCAAATAAAATCTGAGACGACCCTTGGGGGCTACGATTGGCAGTTCACTTTATCTACAGTACTAAGCTAAAGCAATTCTAAGTGAATTTGGCATGACAATATCTACAGAGGTCACAGAAAGACCCGGTTCAACTATCAACTAAATTAAACCGTCTCTTGGGGGCTAAGTAAGGATATGGTAAGAAGGAAAGGTACCTCATATTTGGTTTTCATCAAAGTCACCAGCCGAAGCTCCAAGTCATGGCTGGTATTTAGCCGTTTCATATATCCGGCGGAGCTCCCGGTGAAAACCCTATTATGACGGTGCTGATCTAGAAAACAGGAGAACTCACCTGAGAAGGCACGGTGGAGGCAGAAGAATCTCTGGTACGTTCAGGGTGATGCAGCGGCCAAGTTGGGGACGACGTACGGACGGCACTGGAGCAAAGCTCGAAGACGCTGGGGCGGCGACAGGAAGAAGAAGAAGAGGCACGAGCGGGAGGATGAAAAGCTTCGACCTGCACGAGTCATATTTAAAGAAGGAACGGGGAAGGCGCGAAAATTCAGGCGACGACAGCGTTTGACCGAGGCGGACGCCTCGATTCTCGGGATGACAGTTAATGAAAGATCCGGTGATACGTCAGTAGATCTCATGACGTCACGCCGGGTCATTTCTGGGCGGCTCGCCAAAATCAGAAGAGAAGTATGAAGTGAGCAAGCTCAATTCAACCTGGGGCGTAATGTTGGGGATATAACCCCGCAATATGACCCGCCTTAGAGGCTCCGGTTCATATTGATGACTTGTAAGCCGACCCATGGGTGAGCTGTAAGACTGGTGGCCCAGGAAGATAGACGGCTCAAGATGTGGGCCGCATGATGGCCCGGACGTAGAAGACCCGGGTGTGTAAGCCGCCTCAAGGACAACTTGGATAGAAAGATGGAAAGAGACTCGAAGTCACAAGAAGACCCGGATAGATAATTGTAAAGACCCGGTGGTCCTGACCTCCTATATAAAGGCAAACTCGGGGCGACTTAGAGGATAGGTGATCGAGAACTAGGTCAAGCTTCTAGCTCCTTGTAATCGATACACAAGCAATACAAACACAAGCAGGACGTAGGCTATTACCTCGACTTGAGGGGCCGAACCTGGGTAAATCCGTGTCTTTCGTCCTGATCAACCCCTTTGAGTCCACCCCATTAGCGATGGCCTCGAATCCAAGTCCGTTCACCCGGACATCTGCCGTGATAAATCCACGATAGCCAGCTTAAGCCCATTACCGAAGAGCTGAATGGTCAAAAGCGCCATATATTATGGATGACTGACGCTGTCTTTGGTAAGTATCATCTACTATCAGCATTTTGTTTGAAGAGTCTTAGAAAAACTCACCTGGCAACTTACGAACTTTTGACTGTGTGCAGGCCATCGAACTCGCTAGCTCCCAGATGACACCTTACTAAAGCTGAAGTCTTTATATACATTGACTGAACAATTGTACCCTGGGAGCCTTTTCACCATTAGAGCTTTTGTGGGTGAAAAGGGCGTGCCAAAACTGATTAAGGGCATTCTGGATTGCCTCTCCACCATCCCCAAGCAACTACAAGAGATGAAGAAATAGGCCACCCACAAAGGCGTCGTGGATGCTTTGAGTCGGTCACTGGCTTACGCTCCCGAGCTTACCCTAGAAGAAATGAAGGATGGATTTCCACAGCTGAAGGATGACGGCTCAGAGTTCACTCAAGAAGACTACGCCCGTTGCATGAGGGCATCACGGGCATTGGTGAGCCGACTTGCCGGTGAAGCTGATCTATCGAAGTACCAGGCAGCTTATGATGATGACAACATGCGACTAAGGCCGCCAACTTTTGAAACAAAGGATTTAACTCCTCAACGTCTTAAGCACCTCTTTGCCCCTAATGTTGACCCCTCTCCAATCTTGAATGACTAAGCTGAATTTGAAGCTCTAATCAATTGCAACTGGGATGTGGACAACCTTCAAATCCAGAAAGACCTGGCGCAGGATGACCCGTCAATGAGCTGAACCACGAGCCGGCCTTAGATAATGTTTAACCCGGGGTGCTAGCCTGCCGGGCTATAACTTGTTTATGAAGAACTTGAGTTCCACCATTTTGGGCAGTTACATAGCTCTGTAATAGTTGTAGAAAAACTTATTGCCTGAACCGTGCCCTCGTGCACGCTTAGAGTGTGATCAACTCATATTCCAACAACTTTGATGCTATTCATATGTCATATTCTACGGTGACCATACTTCATTATACCTATTGGTGGGTCATAACAACATAAATCCATTAAACAACGAACATCACCTAGGCGGGATCAATTATCATCCCAAGACCTTTAGAATCTTATCATGAGAGAATCCTTACAAAATAACAAGGTAGAATATATATATATTCTCTATCAATGTTAGGCGGCTTTAAAGGGAAACCACAAGAGAAATAAACTCTTATTTTATATTTGTGAGAAAAACTCAAGTTTTATTGCTTTGAAAAAGCTAGGCATGACTGCCCAAAGTCTCATATGCCATCTCTCACATGACATAAATTCGTCGTTTTAACCTTAACCAGTTCAGGGTCTTTTAAAAGATTGACTGTTAAGAGTACGAACGAGCCATATAGCAAAGAGACTATAGCCGGGCATGAGTACCCCAAAACCCATAAATCGGCTCTCACATGACATAAATCCATCGTTTTAACCTTAACCAGTTCAGGGTCTTAAAAAGATTGATTGTTAAGAGTACAAACGGACCACATAGCTGAGAGACTACAACAGACGAGCACGTTTATCCTAGCTTTCTGTAATCCGGCTCTCTCATGACATAAGCTGCCGTTTTAACCTTGACCAGTTCAGAGTCTTATTGCAAGATTGACTATCAAGAGTCTTGACAAGTTCAGGGTCTCTATTTCAAGATTGACTGGTAAGAGTTCGGTGGGTCACATGGTGGAGTAGCAAGTTGCAAACAGGCAGGTTTAACCCATATATGGTGTGGAAGCCAGTCAAGAGGGTATGAAAGCTAAACCTAGTGGGTTGGAATCCCCCAAGTGACTTGTTGAATGATCAACTATTTTGCACAAACTTGTCGTACAAAACTGACAGAGGCCTCAAATTGTGGGGATGTCAACTTTATTATATTAAAAAACATATATACAATGATAGATGTATGTACATTGATGAGAGCCAGTGACTCAAGTATAGTAAGGCCGGAGATGAGAAATATTCCGCGGCCTGCTGGTCTCTTCTCCGGTAGTGCATGACTCGTTGTTCAGATTCTTGCTAACCATGAAAGGTCCTTCCCAGAGGGGACAACTTATGCATATCTGTCTGGTCTTGAATCAGACATAGCACTAAGTCGCGCTCTTGGAATGCCCGGGTCTTGACTCTACGACTATGATAGTGACGCAGATCTTGCTGATAAACCGCCGATCGTGCTGTTGCAAGATCTCGCTCCTCATCCAAAACATCTAGTGCATTTTGACGCGTTGTCTCATTATCAGCTTCAACATAAGCCACCACCCTAGGCGAGTCATGGCGTATATCACTTGGGAGAACAGCTTCCGCACCATAAACCATGAAGAAAGGCGTGTAGCCCGTTGATCTATTGGGGTGGTTCTAACACTCCAAAGAACTAAAGGTAACTCCTCGACCCGACAACCTGACGTTCACGCCAAAGGAACAATAAGCCGGGGTTTTATCCCTCTCAAGATCTCTTGTTTAGCACATTCTGCCTGACCATTGGACTATGGATGAGCCACGGAGGATACATCAAGGCGGATATGTTCACATTCACAGAATGCTTTCATAGCCCCCTTGAATAGATTTGTACCATTATCAGTAATGATACTGTGAGGGTAACCAACACAAAAGATCAGCTTCTTGGAAAACTGAGCTGTCGTGGCTGCATCGCACTTGCTGACCGGCTCTGCCTCAACCCATTTGGTAAATTTATCAAGTACCGCCAAATGGTCGGTCTTCTTATCTTTAGACCTCTTAAATGGCCCAACCATATTAAGCCCTAGACCGCAAATCGCCAGGTGATTGGACTCATTCGCAACTCCTGAGCCGGCACATGGGCGTGTCGTCCAAATTTCTGACACCTGCCACACTTGGTAACTATGTCTTCTGCATCTTTTTGAGCCTTTAACCAGAAGAAACCATGCCGGAAAGCATTGGCCACCAAAGATTTTGAGCCTGCATGATGACCACACTCACCGGTGTGTATGTCATGTAAAATTTCCTGGCCCTCCTCCGGGGAAACGCAGCGCTGAAAGACACGAGTCACACTGCATCTGTGCAACTCGCCATTGACCGTAGTCAGACTTGGACCACCTCACAATTTGTCGTGCCAAGGTCTCGTCCTCGGGTAACTCACTGCGAGTCAGATACGTCAAATAAGGTAACATCCAATAACGAATAGCACAAAGAGTCACAACCAATTGTCCCTCCGGGTCAGGCACAGCATGATCCTCCTCAGAGGGTAATTTGACTGACAGGTGATGCAAGACGTCCAGAAACACATTAGGCAGCACCGGCTTGCATTGAGACCCTAGTCCTGACAATGCATCATTTGCCTCGTTCTTCTAACGATCAATATGATCCACCTGATAACCCTTGAAGTGACCAGCCACGATGTCAACCGCCTGTCGATAAGCCGCCATACGAGGGACCTTAGAATCCCACGTCCCTGAAACTTGCTGAGCCACAAGGTCTGAGTGGCCCAGGCATCTAACCCAGCGCAGATTCATCTCCTTGGTCACATGAAGCCCATGAAGTAAAGATTCATACTTGGTTGCATTGTTAGTACAAGGAAATAGTAACCGTAACACATAATAGAACTTGTCACCTCTAGGGAAAGTTAAATGAAGCCAATGAAGTAAAGCTTCATACTTGGTTGCATTGTTAGTACAAGGAAATAGTAACCGTAACACATAATAGAACTTGTCACCTCTAGGGAAAGTTAAAACAACTCCATCCCCCGAGCCTTCCAACTGTCTGGATCCATCAAAGTGAATTGTCCAATATGTATTATCCAGCTTCTCCTCAGGCGCTAGGCACTCCGTCCAGTCATTTATGAAATCCACCAAGGCTTGATATTTGATAGTTGTTCAAGGCACATACCTCAAATTAAGAGGCCCAAGATCTAGTGCCCACTTAGCAATTCTTCCGGTTGCTTCTCTATTATGAATGATATCTCTCAAAGGAGCAGAGCTAACCACCATGATCGGATGTCCAAGGAAATAATGCTTCAGTTTGCGATTTGCCATGAACACTCCATATATCAGTATTTGCCAATGCGGGTATCTTTGCTTGGACTCTATTAAAACCTCGCTGACATAATAAACCAGCCTCTGGACTGGATACTCTTTCCCTGCCTCCTTGCGCTCCACAACAATTGTCGAGCTAACGACCCTGTTATCAGCCACCACATACAGGAGCAGCGGTCCCTTCTCCGTAGGAGCAGCAAAAACCGATGGCTCAACTAATTGTCTTCTGAGCGCTTCAAACGCATCATTGGCAACATCTCTCCACACAAAATCATCTGTCTTCTTCATCATCTGATATAAAGGGATAGCCTTCTTGCCCAAGCAGCTTATGAACGGGCTTAAGGCGGCGATACGACCCGCCAAGTGCTGGACATCATTAACACACACCTGCTTAGATAATGAGGTGATGGACTTTATTTTATCTGTGTTAGCTTCGATCCCCCTTTCTGAAACCAGAAAACCCAGGAGCATGCGTGTAGGGACACCAAACACACTTAGCCGGATTAAGCATCATCTTGTAAACCCACAGATTATCAAAAGTCTCTTTCAAATCGTCAAGGAGAGTCTCCTTCTTCCTTGACTTGACCACAATATCGTCCACATAGGCATGAACGTTGCGCCAGATCTGGCAATGAAGACAGTTCTATACGCAACGTTGATAAGTCGCCTATGCACTTTTAAGTCCAAAGGGCATAGACACGTAGCAGAAAGCTCCAAAAGGTGTGATGAAAGATGTCTTCTCCTAGTCTTAACTGCCATCTTGATCTGATGGTAACCCAAATAAGCATCAAGGAAACATAAACCCTCACAATCAACAGTGGCGTCAATGATCTGGTCAATGCGAGGGAGAGCAAATGGATCAACCGGACAAGCCTTGTTAAGATCTGTGTAATCCACACACATGTGCCATGTGCCCTTATTTTTAAGTACAAGCACGGGATTAGCGACCCACTCTGGGTGAAAAACCTCCATAATGAACCCTGCTGCGAAGAGTCGGGCTATCTCTTCCCCAATAGCTTTACGCCGGTCCTTATTGAAACAACGAAGAAATTGCTTGACTGGCTTAAACTTAGGATCCACATTAAGGTGGTGCTCAGTGAATTCTCTCGGTACACCCGACATGTCGGAAGGTTTCCATGCAAAGATGTTCCGATTCTCACGGATGAATTCGAAGAGTGCGCTTTCCTATGCGGGGTCCACATTAGCCCCATAGTGAACTGCTTTGATGAGTCACCAGGAGCAAAGTCCACCAACTTGGTATCTTCTGCCACAAACTTCAGGGGTGGCTCAGACTCCGAGTTGGGCTTTTTCAATGAGTCATATCAGCCGCGTCAACATTATCTATATAAAACTTGAGCTCTGCCTCGGCACAACTTGTCTCCATATACTCAACATCACCTTCCTCACACTCAAGAGCAAACTTCCGATCACTGTGCACTATGATCGTCCCTTTCAGAGCCGGCATCTTGAGCTGCAAGTAGACATAACAGGGCCTGGCCATGAGCGAAAGCTGGCCGCCCAAACATGGCATGATATGGCCTCTTGATTTTGATTACTTCAAACCACAAAGTTTCCACCCTGTAATTGTCGTCATCACCAAATTCTACCTCAAGAGGAATCTTTCCCACTGTATACACACACTTTCCTGGCACGACGACGTGGAATACTGTAGATGACGGTTTAAGAGCCTTGTTCGTCAACTCCATCCGGCAAAAGGTGTCATAGTATAAGATGTTGATGCTGCTGTCATCGTCCATTAGTACCTTGGTGAATTTATAGCCTCCTACCTGAGTGGCCACTACAAGCGCCAAGTGTCTCGGGTTATCAACCGTGGTGGGTGATTCTCCCTGCTCCATGATATCGTATGCTCAGACCACTTCAAATATCGTGGAAGAGCCGGCGTTGCGGTGTGGACCGCCCTCTTGTGCAACTTCTGATCTCGTTTGTCCAGGCTTGTGGTGAAGACGTGATACTGGACACCATTAAGCGGCTTCGGGTTACTTTGGTACCCTAAGTGGTTGTTTTGCTGTTGACCACCGTTGCCAGGCTGCTGATGGTGACCACCTTGATTACCTTGACCTTGATAGCCCGAACTTGAGCCGCCTCCACCAAAACCTGACCCGTGAGAGCTGGATCCCGACCCGCCAGATGGTCCATTGACATTACCATGATGCTAATTAAGGCTGTAGTTTCGGAATTCTCGCATGATATAACAATCTCTCCAAGCATGAGTGGATGGTTTGTCGGGTTGGTTGTGCTCTAGGCAGGGCTTGTTGAGAATTGCCTCTATGTTAAAGGTTTTTTTAGCCTTGATGAAAGGCAGTTTACCATTGCCCTTTGTCCGGTTATTTCTAGTGCTGGTGTTGGCTACTAGATCTGACCCGCCATCCAGGTTCTTCCTCTTACAACCATTACCCTGGTTGTTATTTCCTGCCCCATTTTGCTGCTGGACCTTATCGCCGCCGTTCTTCTTACCCTTAGCTGACTTCTCCTCATCGGAGCCCGGATCCTTAATGATATCAAAATCTGCATATTTGGTGAGACCCGACATGAGCTCACCCATGTCCTGACAGGACCGCTTGAGCTATCCAAGCTTCTGCTTAAGGCGTAAGAAGTGACAATATTTCTCCAGAATCAGGACCGCTTGAGCCACCAAGATATTATTAGATGAATGAATGACGGTCGAAACATGCCGGACCCAATGATGGGCCGACTCATCCTCATGCTGCACACAATGATCGAGGTCAACAATGGTCATAGGCTGCTTGCAAGTCTCTCTGATTTTTTTATAAATCGTGCCTTCAAGTCGGCCCAGGTTGTAATGGTATTTGGGGGCAGACCCTTTAACCATGTACGAGCTAGTCCTTCCAACATCATGATGAAGTATTTTGCACAGACCACCTTACTGAGATCCAACATCTCCATGGCGAGCTCATAACTTTCGATCCAGGCCTCTAGGGGTAAATCAACTGTATAGTTAGGCACTTTGCGTAGTCCTTTAAAATCCTTAGGTAAGCGCTCGTTGCCTAGTGCCGCCGTTAAACAAGCCACATCAACAACCTTGGATGAGACTTCGGATCCTACCAAGGTGGAGGGTTTACCGGAGACGGCTTAGGAACCTCCGGGTAATCTGTCACTGGCGCCGCTTCCCGATGGGCTCTGCCCCTGTCCACAATCTCCTAAGCATTGGTACGGGGCGGGTCATCACAAGGCAGGTTGCATCATCACTCGCTGCTGGAGACTGCCGGTGATTCCATAAGTCAGCTGTAACTACGGCTCGGGATGGGGGTCGAGTGCACACGGCTCCGGCTATACGTATACTTCTCCTGTTGAGCCACCGCAGTTTGTAACAACTCGATGGCATTTCGTGCCTCCTCAGCAAACGATGTCCCTTCAGCGACAAGAGTGCATTGATCCTCGTAGCCTCCGCTATCATGTTATCCACCAGGATAGAGTAATGGCCAGGTGGTGCCACAAGGTGTCGCGGCGGGGTCTGATCC
The DNA here is from genome assembly GCA_022496015.1 of Hordeum marinum. Lineage (NCBI taxonomy): Eukaryota > Viridiplantae > Streptophyta > Magnoliopsida > Poales > Poaceae > Hordeum > Hordeum marinum. Next base: position 306,070,628 of record CM039672.1, on the reverse strand, counting down.
CTCTAGGTCGGGTCTAGCTACCGTGGTGCTTCCATGTCCCGGGTTATGGCTAGTGGCGTATTTGGCCGAGCCCCGAGGGTGTTAAAAAGATTCGGGGTTCAAGCTATGCCGGGAGACGGGCTTGAGACCTCCGCTGAAGGACATCCTCCAAAGCGTGTTGGTCTAGATTAAGGCAGAAAGCTTCTGCCCTCAAACCCTCCGACTCAACATTCATCTAAACTTGCAACGTGTTGATATCCTCCTGGGCCTTGGTCATCAGCACTTTCAGCCTGGTAAATTCTGCATTACGCTCTGCCTGATTTCGGGCCGTGACCTCGGTTCCCATCATGGTTGTCAACTCCTCCATTAAATCCAGCAAATCTTGAGCCGGCATCCTGGATGACCGGGCACCTGGTAGGGCGGCTCCCGCCGTCACTTCGAACGTCGAGCTATTGAGAGTCGGTGCCATACTTACCATGAAGATGGCTGCTCGGCTTGGCGGATCATAGGGCTCCGGAATACTGTCACCATCGGCATAGCCCCAAATACCACCGTCATGAAGCTGGTAGAACGACTTCGTCTCTCCACTTGAGGACCCGTCATCTGAGAGGATAAGGATTTCCCCTCCCTAGGCGGAGTCTTCCATGCCCTATGTGAAGCCGATGAAAATGCTCGTCCATCCGGGATGAACACAGGCGGGTTCCGTAAGCCGGCTGAGTCGACGAGGTTGGTCCAGATGTCCATCCTGGGTTCAGATCTGCCGATCTTTCCGATGAAGACATGAAATCCACCAATGGGGACCCGGTACCCGTACTCAATTGAGCCGGCCTTGGGGCCACAACCAGTGTCGTCGATGTAGAGCTTGCCGTGGCGACTCTTAGTCATCCTATCAATAGCGTATCCGTCGATCCATGGGGGAGTGCCCTTCGAGAATTCCACACCGCCGCGCATATGCCTCACGATGGGCGCCAACTACCGTCGTTTTGTCACGACAGATTTCCTAGTGAGAGGACTTAGGTTCGAGGACTTTGCTATGGTGGTGAACTCGAAGGGGTTGATCGGGACAAGAGACATGGGTTTACCTAGGTTCGGCCCCTCGGAAAGAGGTAAAATCCTATGTCCTACTTTGTGTAGTATTGATTGGGTACCGATTACAAGGGAGCGGATTCGTATAATCTAGTTCTCGATCGATTGTTTCATACCCTAAGCCGCCCAGGTAACCCGCTTTTATATACAATGATTTTTCTTGGACTAGAAGAAACCCAGGAGACTTAGAGAAGAGACCAAAAGAGACATGGGTGGGCCACAAGCCACCCTGGCGTGGCCAGGGGCGCCCCTGGCTTGTGGGACCCTAGTAGCTCCTCCAACCCTAATCTTCGGCCTATAAATTCATAAATATTCCCCCAATACCAAAAAGAGACACAATAATACTTTTTCGCTGTCGGAAGCCTCCATTCCTGAGAGATCCAATCTTGGAGCCTTTTCCAGAATCTGCAGTAGGGGGATTCGATCATGGAGGGCCTCTACATCAACTCCATTGCCCCTCCGATGATGCGTGAGTAGTTCACCATAGACCTACGGGTCCATAGCTAGTAGTTATATGTCTTGTTCTCTCTCTTTGTTCTTCAATACCGTGTTCTCCATGATCTTCATGAGGATCTATCCGATGTAATACTCTTTTGCAGTGTGTTTGTCGAGATCAGATGAATTTTGGGTGTATGATCAAATTATCTATGAATATTATTTGAATCTTCTATGAATTCTTATATGCATGATTTCATATCTTTGCAAGTCTGTTCGAGTTATTGGTTTGGTTTGGCCAGCTAGATTGGTAATTCTTGCAATGGGAGAAGTGCTTAGTTTTGGGTTCAATCTTGCGGTGTCCTTACCCGGTGACATAGTAGGGGTAGTGAGGCACGTATTTCTATTGTTTCCATCAAGGATAAAAAGGTAAGGTTTTCATCATATTGCTTGAGTTTATCCCTCTGCATCATGTCATCTTACTTAATGCATTACTTTGTTCTTCATGAACTCAATACTCTAGATGTAGGCAGGAGTCGGTCGATGTGTGGACTAATAGTAGTAAATGCAGAATCGTTTTGGTCTACTTGACATGGACATGATTCCTATATGCATATTCATTGCCTTGGACATCATCATAACTATGCGCTTTTCTATCAATTGCTCGACAATAATATGTTCACCCACCGTATTATTTTCCTTCAAGAGAGAAGACTCTAGTGAAACCCATGGCCCCTAGGTCTATTTTCCATACCATATTTTCAGATCTATAAACCAAAGATACCGAAAATACCTTGCTGCAATTTTATCTACTTTTGCTTCTCGCAATCTGTCATATCTATCTCTATCAGACCTAATCCTTGCAAGTAACTCTGAAGGGTTTGGCAACCCCTTTATAGCGTTGGGTGCAAGTGTTTGATTGTTTGTATAGGTGCATAATTTGGTGCCTTGCTTGTTCGTCCTACTGGATTCATACCTTGGTTCTCAACAACTGAGGGAAATACTTATCTACTTTGCTACATCACCCTGTCCTCTTCAAGGGAAAACCAACGCAAGCTCAAGAAGTAGCGAGAAGGATTTCTGGCGCCGTTGCCAAGGAGGATACACATCAAGCCTACCAAGTACCCATCACAAACTCATCTCTTGCATTTACATTATTTTCCATTTGCCTCTCATTTTCCTCGCCCCCACTTCTGAAAGGATTTTCAGAAAAAACTAAAAAGATTTGCCTTTTTACTCGCCCTTCTTCCGTTCGCCTTTTTGTTTGCTCGTGTGTTAGATCATTTAAACTCATGGCTAGACTTACTACTATCGCTAGTACTCCTGAGAGTGAAGTTCTTAATTTTAAGCAAAGGGAGGGAGAAAATTTAAAAATGCTTGGTATAGAATTTGCAATGCTCAAAATAGATCTACTCGTAAGCAATGTACTATAGTTCTCCTTCACAATTTTTATGTGGGTGTTTTTCCATGGAATAGATATGTTCTGGATACCATTATGGGAGGAAACTTCTTGGGAAGCCATGCCTTTGATTGTTATAGTGCTATGATAAATTTTGGTAGGTTCCCCTCCACTCATGGTTAATGAAACAATATTAACTTTGGAACATGTAATGCAAATGCTTGATATTATTGGAAATAAAGTTGCTATTGTTGAGATTATTGAAAACTTGGATAAAAAGATTAATAATCAGATTACTCAATATGGACCTAAGGTAGGAGTTACTTTAAAAATCTAAGGGAAAAAGAACCCATAGTTAATGAAAAATTGGATCAAGATTCCTTTAGAATTGGCAAGCTAGAGGACATTATTACCAACTTGGGTTCCGCTTTTGCCTCGGTTCAAACTTCTCGAAATTATCCTCCTTCTAAGATTGCCAAATTTGTTTATGTTCCTAAAAATAAGGGTGGATCCTCTAGAAAAGAGGATGAAGATCTTAAGATGATAAGTATTCACCCCAGCTTTATCAATATTGTTAGGTAACCAATCGCCACAAGTGAATCTCTTGAATTCTTTCCTAGGAGCATTATTATTGATAATAGCAAATAACCTCCTAGGGTTTATACGTGTGCAATTGAGGAGTTGCATACCAAAGATGCAATACCTAGATCTATTACGTTATGCCTAGCTAGGGGCGTTAAACAATAGCGCTTGTTGGGAGGCAACCCAATTTTATTTTTATGTTTTTGTTTTTGCGTATGTTTTTGAGTGCTTCACACATTATTACCTCTGTAATAATTTTGTTTTGGTGTTTTAATTACTGTTTGAGACGAGTAAGACCTTTGGGGTGGTCTATGGTGATTGTTGATTTGATCTTGCTGAAAAACAGAAACTTTTATGCTCAGTCCAGGAATTTTATAAATTTACCATAGATCCGAATGAGTCTGAAAATTTTACACAAGATTGATATACAAATTTCCTAGGATTTCCTATTTTTTCAAAAAAAAATGGGGTTACATAAGTATTCTAAGTTTACAGATTGCTATAGACTATTTTGTTTTTGACAAATTCTGTTTTCTTTGTGTTGTTTACTTATTTTGATGTATCTATGGGTTGTATCGGGGGTATGAACCATGGATAAGTTGGGATATAGTAGATATTACACCAGTATAAATAAATAATGAGTTCACAACAGTACCTAAAGTGGTGATTTATTTTTCTTATACTAACGGATCTCACGAGTTTTCTGTTGAGTTTTGTGTTGTGAAGTTTTCAAGTTTTGGGTAAAGATTTGATGGACAATGGAATAAGGAGTGACATGATCCTAAGCTTGGGGATGCCCAAGGCACCCCAAGGAATCAAGTATGCCAAAGATCCTAACCTTGGGGATGCCCCTAAAGGCATCCCCTCTTTCGTCTTCAATCCATCGGTAAATTTACTTGAGGCTATATTTTTATTCACCACATGATATGTGTTTTGCTTGGAGCGTCTTGTATAATATGAGTATTTGCTTTTTAGTTTGCCACAATAATCCTTTCTGCACACATATTTGAGACAGACATGCATGAATCATGAATTTGTTATAATACTCTATGTGCTTCACTTATATCTTTTGAGCTAGGCAATTTTGCTCTAGTGCTTCACGTATATCTTTGTAGAGCATGGTCGTGTTCTATTTTATAGAAATAATTGAACTCTCGTACCTCACTTATATTATTTTTAGAGTCTTTAAACATCATGATAATTGGTTTAGGTTATGAATATAGTCTTAATATAATGGGCATCCAAGAGGTATATAATAAAAACTTTCACATTATGAGAAGTTTGATTCGTTGGATAAAGTTTGGAGATATAAAGATGGTGATATTAGAGTCATGCTAGTGAGTAATTGTGCATTGGTATAAATACTTGTGTTAATGGTTTGTGATTCCCATAGCATGCACGTATGGTGAACCGTTATGTAACGAAGTCGGAGCATGATTTTTTTTTGATTGTCATCCTTTGTGTGAGGGTCGGGAGCGTGTGATGGTTAACTCCTACCAACCTGTCCCCTAGGTGCATGTGTCTAATACTTTGCTTAAACAACTAATAGACTTTTGCACTAAGTATGTGAGTTCTTTATGACTAATGTGAGTCCATGGATTATACGCACTCTCACCATTCCACCTTTGCAAGCCTCTCTAGTACCGTGCTACTTTCGCCGGTGCATTAAACCCACCATATATCCTTTCTCAAAACAGCCACCATACCTACCTATTATGGCATTTCCATAGATCTTCCAAGATATATTTCCATGCAACTTCCACCGTTCCGTTTATTATGACACGCACCACCATTTTCATATTGCTTTGCATGATTGTAAGATAGCTAGCATGATGTTTTCATGGCTTGTCTGTTTTTGATGTCATTTGCTATGCTAGATCATTGCACATCCCGATACACCGCCAGAGGCATTCACATAGAGTCATATTTTGTTCTAGGTATCAAGTTGTAATTCTTGAGTTGTAAGTAAATAAAAGTGTGATGATCTTCATTATTAGAGCATTGTCCCATGTGAGGACAGGATGATGGAAGCTATGATTCCCTCACAAGTTGGCCTGAGACTCTGGACTTTATGAAAAATAAAAGAGGCCAGTGAAGGCCAAATAAAAAAAAGAGGCCCAAGATGCCCACCCAAAAAATAAAATAAAAAAATAAAAAATGATGAGATAAAAGAGAGAAGGGACAATGCTACTATCTTTTTTCCACACTTGTGCTTCAAAGTAGCACCATGATCTTCATGATAGAGAGTCTCCTATTTTGTCACTTCATATACTAGTGGGAATTTTTCATTATATAACTTGACTTCTATATCCAATGATGGGCTTCCTCAAAATTCCCTAGGTCTTCATGAGAAACCAGGTTGGATGCACACCCACTTAGTTTCTTTTTGAGATTTCATACACTTATAGCTCTAGTGCATCTGTTTCATGGCAATCCCTACTCACTCACATTGATATCTATTAATGGGCATCTCCATAGTCCGTTGATACACCTAGTTCATGTGAGACTATCTTCTCCTTTTTCTTCATAACCTCCACTATATTCTATTCCACCTATAGTGTTATATCCATGGCTCATGCTTATGTATTTCGTGAGAGTTGAAAAGGTTTGAGAACATAAAAGGTGTGAAACAATTGCTTGACTTGTCATCGGGGTTGTGCATGATATAAATACTTTGTGTGGGGAAGATGGAGCATATCCCGACTATACGATTTTCTAGGGATAACTTTCTTTTGCGATGATATTTTTAAGAGACACGATTACTTTGTTAGTATGCTTGAAGTATTACTGTTTTTATGTCAACATTAAGCTTTTATTTTGAGTCTTATGGACCTGATACATCATGCCACAATAAATAATATTCCGTGGATAAATATGTTAGGTAGCATGCCACATTAAATATTCTGTTTTTATCATTTACCTACTTGAATACGAGTAGGAATTAAGCTTGGGGATGCTGATACGTCTCCAACGTATCTATAATTTTTTATTGTTCCATGCTATTATATTATCCATTTTGGATGTTTTATATACATTAATATGGTATTTTATATTATTTTTGGGACTAACATATTAACCTAGTGCCCAATGCCAGTTTCAGTTTTTTCCTTGTTTTTGAGTATTGCAGAAAAGGAATATCAAACGGAGTCCAAACGGAATAAAATACTATGATGATTTTTCTTGGACCATAAGAAACCCAAGAGACTTGGAGAAGAGGCCAAAAGAGCCTCGGATGGGCCACAAGCTACCCTGGCGTGGCCAGGGGGCGCCCCTAGTTTTTGGACCCCAGTAGCTCCTCCAACCCTAATCTTCGGCCTATAAATTCAGAAATATTCCCCCAATACCAAAAAGAGCCACGATAATACTTTTCCGCCAAGAGAAGCCTCTGTTCCCGAGAGATCAATCTTGGAGCCTTTTCCGGCAATCTGCTAGAGGGGGATTCAATCACGGAGGGCCTCTAAATCAACTCCATTGCCCCTCCGATGATGCGTGAGTAGTTCACCACAGGCCTATGGGTCCATAGCTAGTATCTAGATGTCTTGTTCTCTCTCTATGTTCTTCAATACCATGTTCTCCATGATCTTCATGGGGATCTATCCGATGTAATATTCTTTTGTGCTATGTTTGTCAAGATCCAATGAATTGTGGGTTTATGATCAGATTATCTATGAATATTATTTGAATCTTCTCTGAATTCTTATATGCATGATTTCATATGTTTGCAAGTATCTTCAAATTATTGGTTTGGTTTGGCCAACTAGATTGGTAATTCTTGCAATGGGAGAAGTGCTTAGTTTTGGGTTCAATCTTGCGGTGTCCTAACCCAGTGACATAGTAGGGGTAGTGAGGCACGTATTTGTATGGTTGCCATCAAGAATAAAAAGTTGGGGTTTTAATCATATTTCTTGAGTTTATCCCTGTGCATGATGTCAACTTACTTATTGCATTACTGTGTTCTTCATGAACTTAATACTCTAGATGCAGGCAGGACTCGGTCGATGTGTGGAGTTATTGTAGTAGATGCAGAATCATTTCGGTCTACTTGACACAGACATAATGCCTATATGCATAACCATTGCCTTGGATATCATCATAACTATGCGCTTTTCTATCAATTGCTCGACAGTAATTTGTTCACCCACCGTATTATTTTCCTTCAAGAGAGAAGCCTGTAGTGAACCCTATGGCCCCCAAGTCTATTTTCCATATCATATTTTCAAATCTATAAACTAAAATACCAAAAATACCTTCCTGTAATTTTATTTACTTTTACCTCTCGCAATCTTTCATATCTATCTCTATCAGATCTAATCCTTGCAAGTAATCGTGAAGGGATTGACAACCCCTTTATAGCGTTGGGTGCAAGTGTTTGATTGTTTGTGTAGGTGCATAAATTGGTGCCTTGCTTGTTCCTCCTTCTGGATTAATACTAGCTTGGTTCTCAAAAACTGAGGGAAATACTTATCTAGTTTGCTACATCACCCTTTCTTCTTCAAGGGAAAACCAACGCAAGCTCAAGAAGTAGCAAAGCCCCCGGGCCCGGCTCGGGGAGTGCGCCTAGAGTACCCCTTACTCTTGTGAGGTGTTGGCGCCTGAGGTAGGCACCTGATCCAGCTCACCGTCCGGAGGTACGACGTACTTGGTACATAGGGCTCTACATAAGGGCCTGGTTCTCCTCCTGAGCCATCCGACGGGGCACTAGGGATGACCCCTCTGGGGGGCGGCAGCAAGTCGCCGCCCTGTGCGCGAAGCACGCAAACCCTCCTGCAGTGAGCCTTAGCCCAAAGTTGCTTACCTCTACCACGACCTTTGGGTGGGCCGTGTGTTTCCTAACGTGGATTGTTTCCCTGGCGATCCAATGCGCCTTCGTCGTGGTTGCTTGCTTGTCTGGACACCTGAGCCGCCTGCTCCTTGTGCAGCTTGGCGCGCTCCTGCCTGGTCAGCCTAGGCTGTTGTCGGTCCACAGGGGTACGAGAGTGCGAGTCGGTGCACGCGTAGGGCGCCACGTTGTTTTCTCCATGCGCTCCATCGTCGGGGCCGGGTTGCGCCCCCAAACTGGTCACTGGAATTTAGAGGAGAAGGAGCACGGCGTGTGGTGTGTGATAGGCGCGGCGAACGAGCCCCGAACGCCTGACGCCTGCGGCCGCGAAGAAGGGCGAGGGGCCATGGCCCTCCGCGCGACGGCGACCAGCTCAGCGATATGGTTGGCCCAAGTGTCGAAGCCCCTGTGCTTCAGGCAGTGACCAAGCATTGATACGTCTCCATCGTATCCACTTTTCCAAACTCTTTTGCCCTTGTTTTGGTCTCTAATTTGCATGATTTTAATGGAACTAACCCAGACTGACGCTACTTTCAGCAGAATTGCCTTGGTGTTATTTTTGTGCAGAAATAAAAGTTCTCGGATTGTCCTAAAAATTTACAGAGAATATTTTTGGATTTAATAAAAAATACAAGCGCAATAATCATCCAGAGGGGGACCACCTGCAGGCCACAAGCCTGCTAGGCGCGGCCACCCCCCTGGCCATGCTTAGCAGGCTTGTGGGGCCCTTGTGGCTCCTCCGACCTCATATCCAACTCCATATAACCCTATTCACGGAGAAAAAAAATCAAATAGAAGAGTTCATCACGTTTCACGATACGGAGCCACCGCCACCTCCTATTCCTCCTCGGGAGGCCAGATCTGGAGTCCGTTTTGGGCTCCAGAGAGGGGAAATCGACGCCGTCATCATCACCAACCATCCTTCATCACCAATTCCATGATGATCTCTGCCGTTCGTTAGTAATCCCATCGTAGGCTTGCTGGACGGTGATGGGTTGGATGAGATTTATCATATAATCGAGTTAGTTTTGTTAGGGTTTGATCCCGAGTATCCATTATGTTCTGAGGCTGATGTTGCTATGACTTTGCTATGCTTAATGCTTGTCACTAGGGCCCGAGTGCCATGATTTCAGGTCTGAAGCTATTATGTTTTCATGAATATACAAGTGTTCTTGATCCTATCTTGCAAGTTATAGACACCTATTACGAGTTATGATCCGCATCCCCTAGGGTAACAATAAATGGGATTCTTTCCGGTGATTACCGTAGTTTGAGGAGTTCATGTATTCACTCAGTGCTAATGCTTTGGTCTAGTTCTCTATTAAAAGGAGGCCTTAATATCCCTTAGTTTCCATTAGGACCCCACTGCCACGGGAGGGTTGGACAAAAGATGCCATGCAAGTTATTTTCAATAAGCATGTATGACTATATATGGAATACGTGCCTACATTACATTGATTAATTGGAGCTAGTTCTGTGTCACCCTATGTTATAGCTGTTGCATGATGAATCTTATCCAACATAATTATCCATCACCAATCCATTTCCTACGAGCTTTCCACATATTGATCCTTGCTAAGTTACTTCTCCGCTGCTACTGTTACAATCACTATAAATCAGCTACTGTTACTTTTGCTATCGTTACTGTTACTTCCATACTACTTTGCTACTGAATACTTTGCTGCAGATATTAAGTATTCTAGGTGTGGTTGAATTGAAAAATCAGTTGCAAATACTCAACAATATTATTTCGCTCCCCTCGTGTCGAATTGATAAATTTGGGTTGAATACTCTATCCTCGAAAACTGTTGTGATCCCCTATACTTGTGGGTTATCAAGCATCTCGCTTGCCATCAGCAACACATCGTGCATGTCGAGGTCTCCCACGTAGGTGCAACGTGATGTCGGTGCCTGTCCGCCATGTGTTTAGACGATGCGAGGGGCGACGACGGTGGAGACGATGCTGGTGGCTTGATACTGACCACCCAGAGTCATGCCGCTGGGGCATGTTTCTCAGTCAGCAGTGGTGGGGTTGGTGAATACGGATCCACCATGGCCAGAGGAAGCTTGTTGGGTGCTGGCCATCGAAGCGGTGAGGCGAGGGAAGAGCAAGGCTTCAGGAAGAATTCGACATGCCCCCTACCTAGCACGCCAAATGTCGGACTCTGGGCTTTGCAAAACCCAAAGAAGTTCGAACACAGGGGCGTGTGCGAAGATCCCCTATAGCTTCACCCTACCTAGCAAGCTACTCTATGATTTCTATGATGAACTCGCATGATGACGAGGAAGAAGATGCACACGATGGTTTACCTAGGTTAGGGCAGCCGCGAAGCGTAATACCCTACTCCTGCTTTGGTGGATTGCCTCACGAGGAGGTCTGTGGATGAACTAGTACAATGGTGTGTCACCTCGTGTGGGCGCTCTTGGTGTGTTGCCTCTCTTCTGTTGCCCCTCTGTTTAGTCATCCCTTCTACGGTGCAGCCTAGCCTCTATTTATAGTGCCCCGGGTAATCTTCCCTTATCGCTATGGCGGGCAGGGATCCCACAACGGCCAAATTTGAAGGGGGGCAGGAGTACATCTTTATCCTAGGGAAAGGTGGTCTTTGCCTGCAAAGTAGCTATTGATGATGCAGAGATGAGCTCGGCGATGACATCCTTCCTGCTGGGCTCATGGTCATGGTCTCGTTGCACCGGAATGGAAACCTTTGGGGCACGCTTTCGGAACCCACATTCGTCCTTGCCCCCTTTGCACCAAAGGGAAACTGCTCTACCTGGCATGTTGGCACCCATCTGTCCTACCTTGCATCATCCCCAACCTCCCGAGGCCAGGTGCTGCATAGAGATCTCTGCCTCTCCGGAGGGGGTCTGAGAAGTCCTGTCCTTGCTGGTCTTGATGGTGCTTCCCTCGCGAGCTCAGGCCCTCACGAGGGCCTTGTCTTGAGCGCGGTTTCTCAAGGCCGTGCCTGGCTGACGAAGTGGGCCATGCCCAGGGCCACAGGCAGGCAGGTCTGGTACCCCCGTTCCTAGAACACCGACATATATGCATGGTAAACAACATGATCACAAAATGATAGCTTTAGTCTACAGGTTTAAGCATGCTAGCTAAGCGAATAATAAGTGGAGATGCGTGTTAACTGCAATAGGCTTAGCATTTAACAACAACAAAATATATTCATTCAAACTGGTATTGTTCACGTTTAAGCACACTAGCTATAGTTAAATAAAAATGTAAAGGCTTGTGCTCACTACAACAAGCTTAACGGCAACCAAATATAGTCATTCATAGTAGTACTATTGAAATTGCATAGAATGTAGCTCGTGTTTACACATCAAATTGTATAACTGAACATCACATTGTGAAAAGACAGAAATAAACAATCGGCATGTTAACTACACAAGACTTAACAAGAACCACATATGGCCATTGAAACTGGTATGCTGAAACTGATCTGGAAAGTACATACTTGCAGGTATAGAACTTCACAACATGAGTAACTGAAATAAACAAGGTATATTATATATCAATTTAACCGGGACATATGCCGAATACAAACAACCAAGCTAGGAAAAACAATTAAACAAGTCATATTCTCACTACAACAGGCTTGATAGGAATCAAAATAGTAATTCGAACTGTACTGTTGAAATTGCAAAGAACGTAGTCGGTGCTTAAACATGAAATTGTATAACTGAACATCACATGCGAAAGAGCTGAAATACACAGTGCACGTGTTAACTACACCATGTTTAACATGAACCATATATGGCTCTTGAAACAGGTATTGATGAAATTCAACTTGCAGAGTCCATACATTTAGCATGAGTGAAGTAATTTAACATGAGATCGGTTTCCTCACCTGTCACAGATGGGCTCATTCAAATTAAAAGAGCGCCGATTATGTGTGTGCTCCCTGTTTTCACAGATGGCCTCCCTCCCCTTGGAAGAGCAGCGATGCAGGGTGCCCTCCCTGATGTCACAGATGGGCTCTTTCCCCTTGGAAGAGACGGATAGGGTGTCGTTGTTAGCGTCGGCGTAGTTGATGAGGTCTAACTTGGCAGCTAACGATGTTGAGCCACCGCCATAGAACGTGTCCTTTAGAAATGACAAAAGAGGCCCCATGGATATGAAGGAAGGGCCTTGCATGAGGTCGACGGGGGTTGAACCCGAGGGGTTCGGGTAGGGCCACTTAGCCTATGACATAGCCTGCGACAAGCCATCACTATCAACGAGGTCGTCGTCGTAGCCGGCTGCGTCGATACGCATCCATACGGGAACCTGTTGCCTTACAACCTCATACTCGTTAGATTTCCTGGCGGCCTTGGAGGCCACCTCATCATCGTAGTCAGCTTCCTCGGCGGCCATGTCATCATCATGGACATATTCCCCGGCAGCCTCGGTGGCCTGGGCGGACACCTCGTCATCGTAGTCAGCTTCCCCGGCGATCCTGACAGGCACTTCGTCATCGTAGTCACCTTCCCCAGTAGCCTTGACAGCCACCTCGGCATCATCCAGCAGAAAGGCCGCGATATACCCCCTTTTGGTCATTCCCTCCTCGATCTCCCCTACAAGTATAGCTGGGATTAGGCTGCGACAGTCTGCGGTGGGGATCAATATGGATCTGTGAGGAATCGGGTGTTTAGCAGGTGCCATCTAAGAAATTCAGGGTGGCGAGGGTACGGAGATGGATTCTTAACCTGGAGGTGGAGAGTAGGAGAGGTTGATTGTGGAACGCGGAGCAGGATCGGGGGCGGGGGCAGCGACTGGGAGGTAGCTAGGGTTCGAGCGAGGGAGTTGTGTGGGGTTGGGGTGGGAGGGGCCTAGGTGGTGTTTGAGGAAATGCCATGGCTACTTCAAATTTTACTTGGAGGGAATGAAAAGTCGAGGGAAACTGAATTTTTTATGAAGGGTTTGAAGTGGCGTCGTAGGAACAAACATCGCACACGGCCCGAACATAATACATGTGTGCAATTCAAAGAAATAAACCCGCGGAACCATGAATTTTTAAATTGATCAAGGCGGGTAACTATTTTTAAGACTTCTCTATGCAGGTTGGTGCAAGGTGGTCTATAGTTACGTGACAATCATGGGCCGGGCGTGGCACACAGTTAGCATGCAAAAACTGCGTCTACTATGTACACAATCGCACACGGTTGTCTTCTTCGACTCGACTGGTATTTAAGTTTCAAAAAAAGACTACCTTGCCATTTCTATAACAACATTGGAAATTAAACACGATAAATCTAGGGTCATCGCACAAACAAACCTGCTTGTGGACCAAATGTATGTATGGAAATGTTGTTGTGGTGTTGAAATACGAAATGCACAACTTTCATGTGACACGCAATGTTCTGCAGAGCACACGACAATGTTGGCTTATGCCCCCTGCCCCCCCCCCCCACACACACCTTCGAGTTGGTGGGGGGTAGCTCAGTTTATATATGAACTTACAAACTTATACTACAACTGCAAATTCACCCTACCGAAACACAAAACCAATAGAAATCCATCATGGCCATTCCTCCCCTGTGTTTTAGTTCTAAGGGTAGATTGTGCGGGCCCACTGATGGGTGCGTCTCGGAAACTTCATAAGGTGGGTGAGACCTCAACCACACATGTGTGTGGCTCAACTAATTATTTAACGTGGTGTGATATTTTGTGCGTGCAAACCTTTTTGATGTGGCTCAAAAGTCGAACGGTATGTAGTACCTGACCTCATTAATAGGTTTCGTGTATACGTACTATTGTGTTGCCCCTCCCCCGCCCCACGCACACACATGCTTGGAACAAACACCACAACCTATATATATGGGCCGGTTTAAGTGATAGACCACATGGGTCCACAAATTTGGCATGTCATCCATAACCATGTGAGGGAGTGTCATTAGACAACACCAATGCACATGCATGGCCCCAGGCACATAGGTATGAAAGCGTTGTGTGATGTTTTCAAATACCAAACACATAACTTTCACCACCTCATGTGTGTGTCTCGGACCAAAATGTCCAACGTACCGAGGGTAACGACCCATGCATATATAGCCCCAAGCGCGCCCACAGTTCGATCCGATAGGAGAGATTCAATGTGTACGATGCGTTTGATTTTTTGTTAGACTTAAAATGTCAATGCATATATCACTACATATAATATATACACATATACCAACAAGAAGAATCCACCTTGGTCAAATAAACATCTCTACATCCACCTGTCAAAGTGACGACCCACATGGACATGGTTGTGTCGGTGTGACGATGCCGATGACCACGTGAGAGAGTGTTTGACAAAACAAACGCCCACTGCATGAGCCCACACATATATGTATATATGTAATTAAGTGTTTGTGTATTTAGTAACCAATGGAACTTTAATGTCACTTTCCTTAGAAACTGTAAGTCGACTTACAAAGAGGCGCGATCACAACGCATATAGGCCCTATTTTGATCCTTGGGTTAGAGTTAGTTTGAGCTAGTTGGGGCTCAAATATCCCTAAAGTATTCAAACATGAGGGTTAGATTGTATCTACTTGCATCTAACCCACCCCCAAAAAACTATCCCACCCAAGAGGTGATAATTGAAGCTAGTTCTCATGGGGGCCTCTCTATCCCACCAACCAAGAGGTGCTAATTGGACCTAGTTCTTGTGGGGCCCACTAAGAAATCACTTTCTCTCTCCATCAAGTGCATCTGTTGTCAATCTAACCCTGTCATCCAAACACCTCTTTGGCTAGAGTTAGTTTAAGGTTAGTCATGAGCTAAAAACTAACTCCAACCTCTAGCTAAGTTGGAGCATCCAAAACAGGGCCACACATACGCATACCGAAAAGGATCCACATTGGTCAAAACAATATATAATATAGGTGCCACACATGGGCCCCATAGATTGACGCATCATCGATTACCATGTGAGGGAGCCACACTTAGGACCACCATCAATTATATGTGACACAAGCATATGCATGGGAATGTTTTTAGATTCCAAATGCCAACTGCACGACTTTGATCGAATGCGTGCTTCTCAAATTGGCAAGTCCACACGCTAAAGAAAATTGTGTGCAATATGTATGTCTCTTCCCAAGCACCCCTCAACTTTGAGCGGTAGGAGGTACTCATGAGTACGTCACGTCAATCTTTGGTGTGGAATCTCACCATGATCTACCGCAACACATAGCAGATTAACTTAACCTACCTTTGTCAAACCCCTACGGATGCGGCTCCAAAGTGATAGACCATAGGGACCCACGAATGTGCGGATCACTAATAACGCACGAAGGATTATTGTCCAAGGGACCACCACAACCGTGTGCATGTGTACTAAACACATGCATGACGTCAGAGGTGTGCCTTGTTTTAAACATTTCAATGTGCAATTTTGATAATTTAGGGTGGCATCTGCGTGACAAAACGGACAATCCCACACATAGAGGTTAGTGCAAACAAGTGAAATGGAAAGATCCCCCACCCCCTCACCCCCCCCTTGCGTGGCCACCACCGGAAACACCACTTCGAGGCACGTAAAACTATTTTTATGCAGAAAACACGTGACACCTTACTTTGTGTTATAATTATAAAATGTCCATATATCATTCGAAAAATATGCAATAATTGAGTTTCCAAGAATTCATTAGGGGAAATCATATGTCCCCTTGGGTTCATGTGTTTAGTCGCCATGCAATAATTGGTAAGGAACCTCAAACATCTTGGCATCGTGGAACACATTGAAAATCTTGGTTTTTAGACAGCTCGGCCTCAAATATCCAAAAATCATTTTAAAATGAAGTGAATCCAAAAATCAACTGTAAATCATGAAACTTAGGGTTCCGTTTCATGATATATGTATATGTATATATATATATAATGTGTGCTAATTTTTGGCTTAATTAGAGACAAAATTTTGATACACTTCTCTTACAAATGGGATCTTAAGGTTGGTGCTTGGAACACACACTTGTCACGTTACCATCATGAACAATTACAATATTCAAACATGTGCATTGGTCCCCACAAAATATTATGTACCATAACAAGGCCGGTGTACGGTCCGAGCGGACGTGAATCGACGGGACGCTTGATGCGAGCAGTCCACGCCTGAGGCTGGCCGTGAGGCGTGCGAGCAGGTGTGTAAATTGAAGGGACGCATGCGAGTAGGCCGCTCTGGCTGACTAGGAGACGTGCGAGCTGGTGTGTGAACTAACGGGACGCGTGCGAGCAATCCTCTTCCTAGGCTAACCAGGAGACATTTGAGAAGTCCTCTTCACGGGCTAGACAGGAGACGTGCAAGCAGGGGTCAGGCATGCGAGAAGACCGCTGTGCAGGCTCACCGAGAGGTGAGCCGTTCAACCGCCTCTCGCCTAGCACCCAACCACTCTATATTAATTGCGCATGTGCCGCTGGTTATAGCAGGAGGCCACACTCCCCTCTCTCCACACACCACGCCTGCATCCTCGCCGCCGTTCCTAGTCATAAACGCTCTCGGAAGTGTATCAGATGGTGACCAAGCGCACCATCGGAGGGAGTGGTGACATGGGGGGACAAAGTCAGGGCCGGAGAAGCAACTAAGCATCTCTTGATGTTTGGAGACGAGGTTGCCCTCCCCGCCGATGAAGTCTCGCACAGACAGAAGCATGACAATGACGTCGTAAGCCCCATCGTGCCTCCCTAACAGGAGGCGGTGCTGCACAAATACTACTATGACCTCTGTGACAACCACTCCACCGACGTCGACTCTGACGGCGACAACTCCGATGACGTCGTAGAATAGGTTAGACCCCCCTATTTTGGCAACTATATCATAGGGTATCTTTGGTTAGTTCTGTTTTCCGCCTTTTTTGGAATTCGTCCGGGGTTCATGTTATTTCAATCCATGTGATTAGAGTAAGATTCGATAGATCCGTGTTAGTGTGTATGTATTGCTTGTTTGGTAGGTAAATAATAAGTGACTTGGATAAGTGACAACCGTACATACGATTATGCTAATATTATGTATAAGGTTTTAAAGTGATTTAATGTTTGACCTGTACAAATGATTATTTTGCTAATAATCCGTCTACATAGATGATTGTACATGTACCCATTTGTAAATAAACATTGTATAAGAGCATGTAGATCACTACTTTAGTGATAATGTGGAGTAGTACTTACTTCAAAGTTCCTTGTTTGTTTGACAATAATCGGTTCATGCATTTAAAGTCATTAGTTAATAATTTTGTTGCACTAAGTTGTTTATGATATCATTTTATGCATGTTATTCATCAATTTCATGATTTTTTATTATATGTATAGGTGCTATCTGACAACAATGGCAGTGATAACTACGACCAGAGAAGGTACAAGAAACAAGAGCTCAGGGAGTTCTATGCGGGAACACATAATCATCGTATTAGGACCCGAAATGGGGGCTTCGGATGCGCGTTCTGCGCCCAAAGGCTTAACCCCACGTTTGCAAGTGTTCTGGCTCATCTAGAAGACAAGTCGTTCGCTCTTTCAACCAGAAGTATTCTCGGAGGATGGCGCACGCCGCTTACACGGAGTACGTAGAGAAAGTTTACGTTGTTGGTGGGTACGATTAGGATTGAGTTATATGTACATGTTCCGATGCTAGCACTACCCTAGTGTAACGCCCAAGATGCGATCTTATCCTTATCTTGGCACGAGGGCCTCAACAGGGATAGAAGTGCATATCATCGTTTCACAAGAATGGATAGCATTACAAGTACGTGTATAGAAGAGATGAGTATATGGAATTGGCTTACACTCGCCACAAGATATAGTAAGATCACATCAATACAACAACATATTCAAACATCATACAGAAGAGCAGGGTCTGACTACGGACGAAAACAAACGATAAAATGACATCCATCCTTGCTATCCCAGGCTATCACCTGGAACCCATCCTAGATTGATGATGAAGAAGAAGAACTCCAAATCAAAACAAGCATCGCGCTCACGTCAAAGCATCACATTACCTATACCTGCAACTATTGTTGTAGTAAATTGTGAGCACCAAGTAATCAGCAATCTCATTTCCAAGGGTATGGAAACTAGCAAAGCTTAATGGGTGAGGTATGGTTAAGTGGTGAGGATGCAGCAAGCAACTAAGCATTTATTTTAGTGGCTAACTTATGAATACAGAAAGTAAAGTATGGTGGTGTGTGCATAATGGACATGAACTAGTAATGAACACTAATTGATCCTGAACACCTATTTACGCCAAACATAACCCCACCATGTTCTCTCTCGGATAAGGACTCACGAGAAGAGACAGTCACGGTTATGCACCTAGTTGGTGTATTTGATTAGAGTTTACTTCAAGTTTTCTATGACCAGGTGTTAAACAAAAGTTTCCAAGTTACCACATAACCGCGAGCATTGCTTTCCGAAGATTTAACCCTGCAGGGGTGCTCCAACTCATCCATCACAAATTAACCACACGTCGCATTGAAATTCCTCAACCGCGGAATCACCCATAGTATTTTCGGAATCCTGATGGAAAATCTCAACTTCGAGATAGCCCGAAGTGTCATCGAAATCCCACGAGCAAGACGTTCGGGAAAGGTAAAACTAGTCCAGCAAGGCCGCCCGACGTGCCGACAATCCCGAGAGGAGCCGTGTATCTCGTTCTCAGGCCACAGTGGATAAGCTACGCATATAGAGACCTGATAAAAATCCCTCGAGTTGCCCCGAGGTGGCCTCGCACATTGCTCTATTTTGGACAAGCACCAGCAACACTAGCCCCCCTGTATTATGTTAAATTACTCCTCGGGTTGATGACGCCCTATGCTTTAGAAACGGTGCTCAGTATTATTATGTTGCGCAAATATAGTACCAATGTTGGTGCTTGCCAAACAAGTTTTATCCTAAAACGAAAGCAAGGGGGTCCCCATAGCAACCCCGAGCATATTAGGAGCGCTCAATATGGAACATAACACCGGTTCACAAGTAACTAGGGCGGCAAGAGTGGAACAAAACACTGAGCAAAAGGCCAAGCCTTCCATCCTTTACCAAATATATATATGCATTAAATTAAATAGTAATAATATTGTGATAACAAAAGAATGTCCATGTTGACACATGGAAGCAATTGCACCTGCGGCTAGAAACGCTATAAGAAGGGATGCGCAAGCTATAACATAGCCAAACAACGGTTTGCTAGGATGTGAAGGGGTTAGAGGCTTATCATGGCAATGTTGGGAGGCTTGACAACTAGCATAGCAATGATAGTAGTGGTATCCAGGGAAATGTGTCATCTTGCCTGAGATCCCACTTGGAACAAGAATGAATCCATGAAGAAGACGAGTCAACGTAGTCGAACGAATCCTCACACTCTGAACACTTTCGGAACTCTATCAAGAAGGAACAATCCGGAAACAACAATCAACATGCGATATCACCACAACATATGCATGACATGATGTGCAAACAAATATGATGCATGTTCGGTTTAAATATGCAAGGCATGGCAAATCACATCAAACAACCACTACACATTAAAGTGAAGCTCAATATGCAATGAGTTGCATATTGACGAAACTCCACGATTGATTATTTAGTTTGCTCTTGTTGAGGTACACAACAATATTAAATGTTGTTAAACATGGCAAGAGGTGAAGCGTAAGTAAACTACCTACCTAGGCATCTTAAATGAGGCCGGAAACAACTTATAGCATTTTCGAAATGATCCCATATGTAAATTTCGAAATTGGTCCTGATCTGAACTAACCATATTTTATAATTGTTAAACAAAAAAAAATTATTCCATGCAATTCTACATGTCATTCTAGTCGATTTACATATATGGAACATCTCAAACGGAGCTATGGTCTAAAAGTTATGACACACACAAGATGAACATGACATGAATGCAAAATGCATGAAAATGATAATCACAAGCACTTCAAAACATTTATGCAACATGATAATATTATACGACATGAAATTCTAAGCAAGTTTCATATATGGCATGCCCAAAATGGAGTTACGGTTCAACCACAACAATCAGCACAAGTTTACGCATAATCTGCCCAAAATAGCAACATGGCATATTGCAACCAACAATTCGACAAGCTACAGCCACCTAAAATTCTCAACAAGGATATGGTGATGTAGCCTACATGATTCTCAACAATTCATCTATTAATATCAAGTTGACTAGAAGCATGGATCAATAGGAAATGAGCTCACAAGAAGGCATATTGAACTAAGCAGTTTTTTTCAGACTTAGTGAAAATTAGAGTAGACATGTGCAGCAACTTTTTATCAGATTAGCATGTTTGACAGAAAAAATAACTAGGCTGCAACACTTCTAATTGACAACTGTGGGCACAACCTACTAGACAACAACATGCTTAAAAAAGACTCCTTTGTAGCAACCACAAAAGACTCCTAGAACACTAGAAAAACACATGGCAACATGGCAACAAAATAATAGTTTCAGACTTAGTGAAATCTAACAATCTCCCAAAACTGTAGCTTGACTAGGCACGTTGACATGGCAATAACAGTAGCATAAAAATCACCTATTGGCATGACAAGGACACTAACAAAAACTATACACGACACATATCAAATCATACCATTAACACATATGCAAAGGAGGCATGGTTTGCTTAATATGATGCTCACAAAATGGAACTCTTCGTTAACAGATTATAGTTTAATGTGATAGCAACTTGAGAGTAAGAAATGAACATGATAATGATGTTATACCTAGCAACCAGATGCATGGAATGATAGTAGTCATATTGTAGGGAATCTCTCATGAAGACGCCACATGCAAAGGAGCTACGGTTTAGAAGCAATCATCCACACAAATTTGAACAACATAACAGAATCACAACCTACTATGAGATGCACTTTTGCAACACACCTTACAGCACCTAAGTGAATTCCTATGAGCATTCAAATGACACTATCACATAGATCACGAAGAGTAGATACAAATGCATATAAAGTTTGTCCCAAATGGACCAATATGCACAAAGTTATAGCAAGTCGAATATGGCATGAAGATTATTTGTTTCAGGCAGAAAAAGACTTAGAAAAAAATTATACCTCCGTGGAAATGGGACGAAGGGATCCGGGCATTTGGATGGCCGGTCCTAGCAGGTCGTGGTCGGATCAGGGACGAGGTTGTCCCGATTCGGGTCAGCAACGACGACGGCCGGCCACCAACGGTTGAGGGCACGGGGGCAGACGGGGTCGCCGGATCTGGGGCTGCCGGCCCGAATCTGGCCGGAGGGAGGGCTTTGCCGATGACACGGTGGCGCGATGCGATGGTGGGGCTCGGCGCCGGAGGCTAGCTAAGGCAGAGGCGAGCCGGTGAGGCAGCGGGTGCTCGCCGGCGGGAGGACAGCGGTGGGGTGGGGCTCTAGCAGCAAGGAGCCGCGGGCCGCGGGTGAGCGGCATTGGGAGGATCGGCCACAATGGCGGGGCATGGTCCAGCACGCGGGGTGCGTCGGGCTTGGCTTGGGCTCCCAGGGCCACGGCGGCGGGATGAGGCCAGGGGGTGACGTGGAGACGGCTAAGTGGTTGGGAGCGATGGTTGGTGGCGGCACGGCCTACTGTGCGGCGCCAAGTGGCTAGTGGCGGCTGGTTGACAAGGAAAACAAAGCTTGACGGCGGTGGCTATGGAGTGGAGGGCGCGTATCCCGAGGAGGCAGGTAGGGGGTCTTTATATAAGCAAATGGGGCTAGGGTTTGGTTCTAGGGGTTTTTAGCACCGTTTCGAGTCCTCCGATCGCGATCGGACGACTCCGGGTGCTGAGATAGGTTAGGTGGGCTAAGTTGAGATGTGTAGATTGGTTGGGCTGAGAGAAGAGAGGACGTTTGTGGCCCGCGACACGCGTTTGAAACCCCGAAAACGTCCGATAATTTGACCGATGACGGTGCTGCTACGATTGATCATTGTTGTATCAAACGACCTCTGATTGCGACGAAATTTGGCAGGCAGTCTACATACAATATAACAAGAACGCATATCAACTTTTGACCCAATCTGAGAAAGTTTTATATGCACTTTTAAAAACAATATTTTATCGATGTCGCGGGCGCGTGCATGTGTGGTTGGTCTCGAAATGGTCGATAACATGAACGGAGAGAACCGGTAGCTACAAACGGATGCAAGTTTTCAAAAATGAGTGACGATAATATGCAGTTGATGTGAATGATGCAATGATGAATGTGACAACCAGACGAATAACATGACGAGAATGGAAATAAAAGGGGAATCTTCTGGAGCATCGGTTCTGGGCTATTACACCTAGCTATCTATAGTTTGTGCGTTTTATATCTCTGCTTGAGTATGTTTATTATTCGTTGATCAAGGTGTTGGTGATATTCTATTTTATGAACTAATGCGTAGAGCAATGTAATAACAGTCTTGAGCTGCAATCAGTTTGGTTGATGGAATATTTATGCTTATCTTAGAGTCCCCACACAATTTACTACTAGCAACTGTTTGCCCACAACAGGCACAACTATGTTTTAGTGTTGGCAGTTTTTTTTACACTATGCATATTATGGTAAAAAAATGCTTGACTTACCTGCAAACTTGTTGAATGTGATAAAAAATTCAGGTACCACACTAAAGATGAAATTTGGAACCCAAAAACTTGGTTATTTTCCCGGATTGTAACCGGGTGCGAGGACTAACATTGCGTCGCGACACACATGTGTCCTGATTGTCCAGAACGCCCCACGCATCGCATGTCTGTGGCAGTAGGATTTACATAGACCACATCAGTCCACTTACACCGTAGTGACACTTATCGCAAATGGTTGTGTCTACTGAACCGTCGCCTTCGAAGCACATTATTATTCAGGACGAGAAAACCCTCACCAACGTTCTTGCTTAACAAAACCCTTACCGTCGTTTCCAGTTGCACCTACACTGTATATTCCACACTGTTGCTTAGTGTCGAACGTTTACTCTACTTTAAGTCATTGCACACGCATTATTTTTGCTAACCGTTTGCCATTTAACGCCCCCATAACTGGAAGCTTTTTCCAACCGACGCGTGGCCAACCGAACGAGGCGGGAGGTTGTGCATGTTTGTGCGCAGGAACGGGCTCACCAATGATACGTTGGCGGCACTTCGAGCCGCCATGTGGCCAAACGAACCGCCGGTAACGCTTGTTCGTGTGCTGGTCAAGCTTGCACAATAATCCTCCACCGGGAACGCGGTGACAAGACATGCCAATTACAGTCCCTCCAGCCCCCATTTACTCCACCGCTCATTTAACCTATTGTCTCTCTTCAACCTTTCCCCACAATGCAAGAAGCACACTCACACTCCAAATACATAGAGGATATCCTGCTCGGCTCCAATGGCGGAGCTCCCAGCGGCTGCCGACGACGAGTGGAAGTTCACCATTCGTGCCTATATGGACACCCACGTAGGGTTCAAGAACCTCACGGTGGTGTACACCAATGACCCGGTCTGGGTAAAGAACTCCATGCACACCATGGAGCAGTTACTTGTCTATGACAAGTACAAAGAGATCGACTTCGACCTCGAGTACACCGGCAATCGTTCTAGGCATGACCATAAGGTTGTCGTCGCCCAGCTATGTGTGGGCCATTACATCCTTGTCTACCACTACTGCCTGGCCACAAGGCCTTGAGATCAATTTGCCAGGTTTGTTAACAGCCCCGACTAAATATTCGTACGGTGGACACCACCCACGATGAAAAGGTGCTCAAGACGACTGGCTTGGCATGCCAGAATCTTGTGGAGATCCAATGCCTGTACCAGATCTTGGGCAGCAAGGAGAAGCATAAGTTATCCCTAGTTGACCTTGCCATGGCCATCATCGACCCCTACTATAGAGGCACGGAGGATGTCTACAAGAAGACAAAGGTTGCCTGGCACCGCGCCTGGGTCCGAAGACTGAATGAAGATCACGTCAAGTACGCGGCCAAGGACACGTACGTAAGCTACAAGATGTGCAGGCGCATCGTTGACATGAGGAAGTGCCTCCGTCCCATGCCAATTGGCACCGCTCGTCACAAGAAGTATCGATGAATGATTTGATGATCGTCACTACTAGTTTAGTATGCATGTACTTGTTAATTGATGTGTGCAAATGTTATCTGTAGTCAGTAATGTAATTGGATGTTTATTTAGGTTATGCAATCATGATGTTGTTCTGTAGACAGAGCATAGATGCTATATGTAGACATAGCAAATCACATCACTTATGATTATAGAAAGGAACACGTCGATGATGATTTCAACAATCATAGACAACTCGGTGAGAGCAAGTGTTTGAACATAGGCCACATCAGACACAACTTATTATGAGGAATCATCTATCTTTTTATCGGTCTTCCCACACAATACCAAGTACTGACCTGTTTGCCGGGTATCACACACATCTTGTTACGCAGAATCATTTGTGTTACTTTTGATCAACACAAACAGTTCATCCAAACGACCTGTTTGCCGGGTATCACATACAATCATGCAAATGGCATCTTATGAGGGAGACTCTTATTTTGGTAGTACTATATTTTCCTTAGTATGAAATCAACGATTAATATCTAGACATTAATATGCAATTGACGATTAATATCCGTACCTTAAGAAGCAGAACCACGACCGAGGGTATCCTGTGCGGATCTAATGGCGCTCCCTGTGGCTGCTGACGACGAGCACCAATTCACCATGCATGCCCATAGTGGACACACCCTAACGGTTCATGTTGTCCACCAAACATCCGATCTGGGTGGAGAACTCCAACATCATGGACCTGTTACTTGACGAGGATATATACAGAGTGGTCTGATTCGACCTCATGTCCCACCGCGTGCTCTGCTCTCGCGTCCCTGCATGTGCTCTGCTCGCATGCCCCTCCATGTGCACTCTGCTAGCAGTTGGGGTCTGCCCACGTTCACGATCGGGGCTCCATATGCATGCGGTTTTGCCACGTGTGTCGCCCCATGCAGTTACGTGATCCATGACTGAATCACGCGCTGCAAAAATGGACGTCATGGTGTGTGTACACCAACGACCCGAGCATGGTGGAGGACTCCATCGACACCATGGAGCGACTGCTTGATGCGGATGACAAGTACAAAGTGGTCAGCTTCGACCTCGCTTACACAGGCGGTCATGCCGGGCATGATCATAAGGTTGTTGTCACCCATCTGTGTGTGGGCCATCACGTCCTCCTGTACCACTACTACATGGCCACAGTGCCTTGAGATCGTTTCACCAGGTTTGTCAATAGCCCCGACTATAGGTTCACTACAGTGGACACCACTAATGATCCAAAGGTGCTCAAGACTTCGGGCTTGGCCTTCCAGAAGCTTGTCGACATCCACGGCCACTACAGGGTCTGGGCAGCAATAAGAACATGGACTCCTATGTTGACCTGGCTGAGGCCATCATCAACCCTTACTACGCTGACATGAAGATTGAGTGCGAGAAGAACAAGCATGTTTGGCATAGGGCCTGGGTGAAAAAACCGGATGAATATCACCTCCAGACCACGGCCAAGGCAGCATACACATGCTACGAGATGTTCACACACGGATCATTGACATGAGGAAGTGCCTCCTACCTGAAGACAATGAGGGATCGATCCACAAGCAAAGCTCTAGCAGCAAGCGTCACAAGAAGTATATGATTTGATGACCGTTTCTCAATTATCATACGCCCTCTATGCAGAAATATTCATAGTTTTAGAGAGATAAGTTTATTATGCATGTAATAGTTTATTAAGGTGTGCGCCAATGTTATGTGTGTATTGGATGCTTAATTTGGTTACACAATCATGTTCTTCTAAACAGAGCATAGATGTTTGTGGGAAGATTGAGAAAATCACATCATAGACGGAATAAAAAACCAAATCCGTCGGTGATGATTTCATCAGTCCCTATTTGTTCTCCATCTGTCTATCACACGCATCTTGATCAATGTAACCATTTATGTTATTTTACCTCATCACAAAAACTTCATCTGAGTTACCTATATGTCGTCTATCGCACACATGATCATCTGGACAATCATTTGTGTTCTGCTTGATTAGCGCAAACAGTTTACCGGGGTGAACTGTATGCCCTACATCGCACACACTTGTATTTTTTTATAAGCGTTTGCATTATATTATCCAATCGCAAATAGTTTATCTAGGCCAACTGTTTGTTAAACATTGCACATGCAACTATTTTTTAGATCATATTTGCTAGATACGCCATCACACACAATTTACTTCATTAGCGACAGAGCTATAACTATATTGTTTGTGATTTGGTCATCGCACACAGTTTTGTCAAAGGTTCTCTGATTGATGTATCGTCTTTGGACCATTCTGTAGTAGTGGAATAACATAGAACAACACATCAGGCAAGAAGTGAATGATCATATCATAAGCATCTCAAAGATAGGAAATAGTAGCACCACAAAAGAAGTGTATGATCAAACATCAACAAGTTAACACAAACAGTAAACCAAAAGATTTTAAAGTTTTGGTGGGCGATAAAAAGAAACACACTCGCTCTCTCACTCACTCTCGAAGCCCTATCATCTATACAACTTCTCCCCCTTTCGCAACAAGTTACCAAAACGTTCAAAGGTATAGAACTAATCGTCTCTCTAGGGGCTAATCTCCCCCGGTTGTTGATGTAGGAGTCGAGAGAATCGCTTCTGTGAAGACTTCTACAGATGTCAAGGAAGGAGTTGGAGTAGACACTAGAGGAGCAGAAGGAGCTAGTGGAACTAAAGGAGCTGCAGCAGGTGCTGATGAACATGGTCTCATCTCTAGAGCTGGCACTGTCACAGATCTGGCCTAGGTCTTCAACTGAGTGCTAGGTTAGAGACGGTGACTGTCATCATCATAATCATCATCATCATCATCTGAGGTGTGAGGAAGGGATACATCTTCCACTTCCTTCTTGAGCTCATCAACAGTCTTGGTCAGCCCATCAACTTTGTTGTTCAGTGTGTGGAATGTGTCTTTAACAATCCTTTCCAGACTCTGCAGGTTCTTCAGAATCTTTGTAATGTCATTCTGCACGACTTGGATAGAGATAATAATAAGATCCATCTGCTCATTTCTTGTCCTTGGCACTGGAGACTAGTGGTTGTGGCTGCCTCAAGTGCTGCTTGTGCGGTAGATGAAGTGGGATGATCTGGGTACATCACCATAACATTATCCTAAAATTCAGGCAGGAGTGGCATATGAGGTCGATCAAGGGCATACACATTCTTCTCAATCTTGGAGTTGATAAGAATTTGAATGTATGGAGTGTGTCCACATGATCTCTTCTGATCAGCAACGCTCCTGTTCACGGTCGCAACAATCAAGTCCATGACCTTGAACCTAGTGTCAAGTTCAATGTGATGCAGCATGTTGATTAAATATCGTCGGATCATCTTATCATCTCTTGACTTAGGCATTAAAGTATATCTCATAATGGCGTTGGTGGTGGTCAAACCTACCTGCAGATAGTATACTGATCCAAACTTATGTGAATGCACATAGTCAGCAGGGATCTCCTTGTACATCTTGGCCATGGAGTTATGATTCATTTTGTCCTCGGAGTACACATACAAATCACCATCTTGTACTTGTGGGGCTCCTCAGATGGCAGCCCACTCTTCCACTGTGGATTCATACCTGACACCTTCTATCATCCAAACAATTCTGCCATCGCCATAAAAATGAGTTGTGGAGTAGAATTGCATGATAACCTCATTATTTCAAGGGGTAAACTCTCTTCCAACAAAATTTGCAATGTCAATGTACTTGAAGTTGTCTTGGACATGGGGGAAGTGATCCTCATTCTCCTTAATGTTGCCCCAGTCTACATATCTCATGTCACTTACAATGGGCTCTTGTCTAGGAGAATGGTCTCATAGAAATCTTGCTGCTCTTTGGTGTAGAACTTGTAGTCAACATCAGTCCTTCTCCTCTGAGAATATGGATCAATAGCTCTCCAAGTCCTCAGCCCTGAATCTTTCATCTTCTTCATGTCCTCAGCAACAAGGTGGTTGTTGTTAAGCTCTGGAAGGTGAGGTCCTAGCTTCTTCAAAACAATCATCACACCCTCCCCAGGAGCAGCTCTGAAAGTAGAACCCTTGTTCTTTTCTGTAGTTGGAATGTCTCCGGTTGTCCTCTTGGAATTAGAGGATGGAGGCTTTTTGGGTACAGAGTTGGTGCTCTTACCTGGAACTTCCTTAGGCATAGCATCTGTCAACAATTTCTTCTTCTTCTTTGGAGGAGCCTTGGCAGCTAGCTCTTCCTCCTCCTCAGCTTCTGCTAGGTCATCATACATGGAAGTTGTTCTTCCAACAATACGAACAATCCTCTTCCTACTCCTTTGATTCTCAGCTAGCTTCTTGGGCATGGAGCTCTTAGTAGGCTCAATAGACATGGATGCCCTAGCACTCTCTGCTGCATTCACTGTCTCAGAATTGGCATATATCTTCCTTACTACCTTCCTCGATGAGGTTGCCTCTGTAGCAGACTTCCTAGCAGCTCTCTTTGCTTTGTCTTGCCTTTGCTTGGCAAGAACTTCCTCTAGCAAAAAATCCGAGTCTTCCTCATCTGAGTTCAACTTCCTCCTGGCTCTTGTAGCAGCCTTAGGCAAACCATGAGAGCTAGGTGTGCGAGGATCTTTTGAAGAACTATGCTCATGACTAATTCATGGATCTGCATCAATGCTAGGCTCTCTGGAGTCATTATGACTATCACCTGAAGCTGGCATACTGACCCTGTGAATAGATTATAGAAGTGCAGAAGGGTTGAGCATCACAAGAAGATAGAAGTTTTCAAAAATTTAAACTTAGAAACTTTGGGTTTGATCTACAACAAGATGTATTTCGGTAGTACCGGGTTAATATTTTTGGAGTCACCAAGACTGACCACTTGCATAAACAGAAACTTGGACAGCCTTTTTGGTGAAACCAAAAAGATTTATTCGGTCTCACCGAAGTGGTTCTCGAAAACCCTAAATATTGAATTGCTATAACCGATTCTATCAACTCCGTGTCACTGAGATGAATGTTGCGGGAGGTCAGATCCAAAATTCCTTTGTTTTCTAATCTATGGAGGTTTCTTGTGGGATAGATCGATTGTACATGGTGGATTATAGACGAGAACGTCATAAAGCGCTTGAATCGGACATGGAACGCATAAGGAGATCGGAACGATACCCTAACTTGGTGATGTTCCAACTACGGCGATGACGGCGGTGGAAATTTCCGTCGACGGCGAGGATCCCAACGACAAAGGAGCTCGGGAAGGCAAGGGTGACGACCAAGGGGTACGGTGCGGTAGCTCAGGGTTGGAGACACGGGCGTTTGAAGATGAATTTCAAAATGTCGGGTCCACCAAGATTAAGTACCCTTCACTGTCGGTCTCACCGATACTAAAATTTTGGTGCCGCCGAGTTCCACTATTGTCAGTTGACAGAGGAACTCAGTGAAGCCAAGGAGTTCAGTGAAACCGAGAATTTCTGATTTGTTGCACCGAGTTGCGCTTGAGGGTGGTTTTGGAAGTCAGCCTTGACGAAAAGGTAATCCGAGTGCTCCTCACACAGAGGGTTCGAGAAGTGCTTGTTCAAGTTTTTGTGATATGGCATGAATAGAACTTGAGACGAGAAAGCATAGATAGCTAGAGAGGGGTCCTAGGCATTCTTATATATCCAATTGGTAAAATAAAAATAAAATGCCAAATAGGTACAATTGGATATCCTAGAATGAGTTAAGATATGCAGACCAACATGCTCACACAATAAGATGTCAAATGAAATCATGGCAAATATGCACAAACACTCTAGTATCTATCAAGCACTATGGCAATGACATAGTCATCTATATATGAGTATTTGACTTAGGAGCCAATTAAGAATACTTGATCATAGGTCATACTCATTGTTTAAGCACAAGTGGGGTTGCCACTTTTACATAAAGCTTGTTAATGTTGTCACATTCTAAGAGATGCTTTGACTGAAGTCTTAGAGTAAAGCTCCCCCTTGATGTGACATCCCCCTAAGAGGGATAAACTAACCTTGGGTTTTGTCGTAGAAGACTTCATGTGGGTGATGTAGTGGTGGATGCTCATAGTTCATGAAGTTCATCTTGAGTTGGGGGAAATCCTTTTTTTCTTACTCTCCTCACCTACATGGGTTAGTCCCAAACACAAGAGACAAATACAAGGATGTCTATCGACATGGAGTGCAAAGAATACGTGATGATGTCCATGGATTCATTAATTACCTTGTCCCTTGCTTACCTTTGAGGAAGTGTGTGACTCCTTGAACTAGTCCTTGCCAATAATGAATGTGAGTGAATTTTATTGGTGGAGTCACCCCTCAAGAACTTCTCTAGTTCTTCTTCTTAGGGACCCACATCAAATTTATGGGAATCCTTGGAGTTGAAGTGGCACTTGTATAAGTCGAGCTTGTAGAAGCCTTGGGAACCCATTTGACCAAACCTTGGGGTTCATCTTCATATGTGTAAATCTCCTCTTGAAGCTTGTCCTTGCCCTTGATCTTTTGGTCATGTGGTAGCAGGTCATCTTGAGCTTTTGTTCCCTTGGGAAGATTATTTTCATACTTATCCCTTTGAGGAACAAACTTGGTCTTGGGGTATTTATCTTCTTCCCATTCAACTCCATTAGCGTTGAATTAGCCAATGCCATGGTTCTTCCGGTATCCTCCAAGTTTGCGTACAATTTCCTCAATTTGCTGACATCCGACAAGACTTCTGTAGATACCCTTCTATCGAATCTCAAGATCCGCAAAACCAAAAGAAGTTCGACCATAGGGGCGTGTGCAAAGATCCTCAATAGCCTCACCCCACCTAGTTCACAACTCGATGGTTTCGATGACGAACTCGCACGATGGCGAGGAAGAAGATAGCACATGATGATTTACCCAGGTTCGGGCCGCTGCGAAGCATAAAACCCTACTCTAGCTTTCGTGGATTGCATCACGATGAGGTTTGTGGATGAACTGGTACAATGGTGAGTTGGCTTGCGAGGGCGCTCGGGTGGTCTTGGTTATCTTATATTTTGTCTCTCTGTTTCATTGTTCCTCTCTACGGTGCAGTCTAGCCTCTATTTATAGTGTCTAGGGTCCTCTTCTCTTATCGCTACGGTGGGATGGGATCCCACAATGGACAAATTCGAAGGGGGACAGGAGTACATATTTATCCTAATGAAAGATGGTCTTCGCCTGCAAAGTAGATGTTGATGATGCAGAGGTGGGCTTAGTGATGACATCCATCCCGCAGAGCTCGTGGTCATGGTCTTGTTGCACCAGAATGGAAAACTTTGGGGGTGCTTTGGGAACCCGCGTATGTCCTTGCTCCCTTTGCACCAAAGGGAAACTGTACCGCCTGGCGCATTGGTACCCGCATGTGCCACCTTGCATCATCCTTGGCCTCCCGAGGCCAAGCGTTGCATAGAGATCGCTGCCGCTCCAAAAGGGGGCTGATGAGGCCCATCCCTCGCGAGCTCAGGCTCCCACGAGGGCCTTTCATTAAGTGGGGTCACGCCAACCATGCTTGGCTAACAAGATGGGCCATGCCCTGGGCCGCAGGCAGGCAGGTCCTTTGTCGCGGTCCAGAGCGAGAACATGCTCTTAAAGGCTAGGAAGAAGGTGGAGAACTTTAGGCACCGCTGGGTCTTCTTGGATCTGAAGAGCATCAACCCCCGCTTGGATCTTCCGAAGGGGCTACCGGAGAAGAACCCCGCGTGGAGCTCCACGAAGCTCTCCGACCCCCGGGCTAGGCCCGCCCTGGACCGGATCTCTCACGATTTCAGCACCAAGAAGCTTACCGGGGGTGATAGTGAAGGAGTTCTTGACGCAGCACCTGCCACCCCTCTAGTCGCATTCGAGGCCCTTGTGGGACTATCGGGGCAGGGGCAATGACCTCAGGCTTCAGTCTGCACGTATGTCCCTCGGGGAGCTGAACAGGGTTGTGACGACCCTGCTCAACGGCGACCCCGGAGATTTTCTCGATGCCTACGCCCCCGTTGTACTGCCGCAAAGACAATGCCGATCTGCTTGCCGTGATGCCCATCTTCAACAAACTGGAGCTCTCCCCAGCTGAGGGCCCTGGTTCCCCGGTGGCGGTATCCTATGATGACACCGCGGGCGGGGAGGATTCAAGGAAGACAGCGTACGGTGATCTGGAGGAAGCGCCCCCTCCGTCGCATAGCACGCTCCTGCGTGGACTTGAAGACGACAATTATGCCGGTAAAGCCTCTACTGCAGGTTCTCCGCATCTCGCCAAGGTCCTCAGGGGGCAAGACCCACTCCTTGCGCCTCTCGGTCTGCCACCCTGGCGACCCCCAGAAGTGCGGGGCCGTGTCCCCCTCGGTGTGCCCTGCCCGTGCCGGCAAGGCGTTTGAAGCGCCTGCCTCGCCTCTGCCCGAACCGCGACCTTCGGGCAAGGCAGACGGGTCTGGGGCCTGAGTAGCCTTACCTACTTCCGCTCTTGTGCATAGTGCCCCTGCTACCCCAAATGGTGGTGCCCACTTGGAGAAGGGCGAGGGCGCTCATGTCGTCGTTGAGGTGGAGAAAAAGAGGAAGTAGGTCGACATTGAAGAGTAAGTAATCCCGCTTAGCCTTAGCCGCTTGCTGGTAGCTCGCGTGATGATGATCTCTCCTTTGCTTGGTAACCAGGAATGTCGTCGTGCTGAAGATGAGGAAGAAGAAAGTGGGCGTCAAACAAAAGGTGCTTTTCAACGTGTCGCCTCCTCCTATCACCTTGTCGTTGCCTGACGAGGAACCAGATGCCGCAGGTGTGGGGGCTCACGAGGCGACCCTCCTGATCGCTATCGCGGAGCCCATTGAGCCCCAGATGCATGTTGGTGTGACCGCATCTGCCCTTGGGGGAGCGTTGGTGCCGCTATCTGGAGAGCCAGCTATCGATGTCAAATCCAGCATATCTCGTAGTAGGGGTCCTATGCTAGGCGTCTTAGAGTGATGGTAACATGGACACGGGATTTTACCCAGGTTCAGGCTCTCTCAAGGAGATAATACCCTACGTCCTGCTTTTAATTGTATTGATATGCGGATAGTACATAGTACATGTATCTACCATGAGATTGTAGTAATGAATATGAGATTGTGTATTGACTAGCCTGGACTCGTTTTATATTTGCACCAGAGGCCTAGGGTTTAGAACAGTCCTTGTCTTGTGCGCCAAGTCTTGTGGAGTCTTCCTTGTATGCGTCATGGGTTGCCCAAAGTGACCCATTAGTGAATCATCATGGGGTCCTCGGCCCAACCCACTAGTCGGGAGACGATGTGGTGAGTACCCCCTAGTCTAGGACACCGTCAGTAGCCCCCTGAAATGGTCTTGAAGTTGAGGACATTCCTCGGTTCTTCCGAATAATTCTTCGTCTTCGATCGTCGCTCTTGAAATCTGGTTGAACAAATCTTCCCATGTCCGGTCTTGAGGATAGTTGAGCTAAATACGAAGAGTTTACACGTCGGGCATCTGAGGAGCCCCTTTAAGTTATCAGCCTTTATCAATGCCTTGTAATTTTTATGCCACATCTCGGGGTCGAAGTGCTTCCCGTGCGGCGATGTCCTCTTGCATCCGAGCTCCAACTCCGAACTACATCTAAGGCGTCTTTTTGCAGCCGACCTCCAACGTTGATCGACATCTGAGCGCCAATGACGGGTTGTGTCCGAGTTCCAACGCCGGATTGTGTCCGAGGTATCTTTTTGCAGCTGAGCTCCAACGCCGATCTGCGTCTGAACTCCAACGTTGGTCGGCATCCGAGGTGTCATAAATTACATCGGCCTCCAAAAATTTCAAGGACTTTGTGCGAGCTTAACTGCTGGAATAGTCTTTTATGGAGCCAGCCATTCGCATCTGAGCTTTATGCTAGACTACTTTCGAGGTGTCTCCGATCTTGAGCTTTATGTCGGACTGCTTTTGGGCTCCAACACCGAACTGCATCTGAGCTTAATGTCGGAAATGCCCTCTATGGAGCCAGCCACTTGTCCCGAGATTTATGTCGGACTGCTTCCGAGGTGGTGCACCACCCTGACCGTGGGCTGATTTTTTGTGAATATTATCGGTTGGTGCAATTTATTCTCTAACGAGATATATAGCCAGTAGTCCTCTAGGTGTGTGTCGGTCTGAAACCCGAGATGCACTTGAAGGTACACGTAAAACCACTGATCCCTGTAGCCCCTGAGACTCAGGACGATTTGCAAAATCGGCATGAGGATCGATTCCTTGCTCGGCAACATGCTTTAGGATTTAAAATGCGGCGTGCAGTAGTCCTCGAGACTCTGGTTGGGTGCGGCCGACCAACCTGATGATCGAATCTCCTCGGAAACATTATTGCACTTTGAATTTTCTGCATTGAATAGGTAGTGCAGTAGCCCCTGAGCCTTAACTTGCATATTTATGTGACACAAACTTTGTTACATTTGACACACTTTATGTGTAATGATTCTATGTATCCAAGTACTTTACATCATTAATGCTCGAATCCGCATTATACAAGACTTTGTTGACCAACCATCGGCTTCAACCTCCTCGGCCAGTAGCCGAGGAGTGTTTGTCCTACTTTATAAAGCCTTTATAAAGGCAAAGATTTATGGCGAACAAGGCAATCCGTCCATATGGTTTTATAAACAAAGGTACGCGGAGAGATATGTTATATTACTATTTAACGTAAGAAACATCTTCTCGGAAAAATAGTTCCTTTATAAGTTCCTTTTCCCAGGATATCATGTGGACCATGATCGTGAAACCTCAACTCCGATCAATGTGGGAGGAAAATATTAAGGATTTAGTTCGGGGAAAGTTTCTGAACTCTATGGTCCTTAATGACCATAAATTTTCACTTATGTCGTTGCCGACCAATTATATTTTTAAGATGGCTAGCTTTCGGCTTCACCTAGTCTGAGGTACTAACACGGATGACCCGGAAGTAATAATCACAGCTTGGCCAAAATCTTAAGTCAAATTGGTGCATATTTATGGCTTTATAACGATGATTACAGAAGGTAGCACTCGTATATTGAATACAAAAGCTTTTATGCTATATGCTATTTTGACTCCTTTATGACTATTTATCATTTGAGCATGGCCCATCGTCGGCTTCTACCCCTTTGTAGATGCTACATAGGGTGTTTCCGCAGTAACAAGACAACCCTTAGCCGACGTCTCAATGCCCGAAGGCAGTTGTGTTAGCCAAAATGAGGCAATCAGATATCTAGGCTTTGTAACTTTCACTTGGTCATGGGAGTTTAAAGTTTGGGAGGCCAGTTACTGGCCCCCGGTTAGTGTTTGGCGTCAGCCGAGGTCAAGTAATTAACACTCCGGGAAATTTTATGATAGGCCCATTGTTTAATACGGTCACCGGATCACAGACCAGTTTACGCTCATTGTGACACTCAGTTTTCGGCTTTCTCCACTAAGATACTTGACCAGCTAAACCGGAAGTACAATTGCAATGGTTCTCCCTTTGCACTCCTAGCCGAACAAAGCGGAACGTAGGAGGCAAGCACAGTAACCGAGCAACCCAACTATTGACCGAAGACACAATTCAAAACTGGTGCATATAAAGCAATATTCGAGAATGTTTTGGCGCTGACTCCTCGGAGTGCCTTGGCTTTTGGTGGGTTTGGCTCTAGTTGCAGCCACCCATCGATATTGTCGATGCTTTTAAAAGTGTACTACGAGATTCATGCTCGGAAAAAACAAAAATTTATGCAAAAAACTTTTTGTTTAGATAAAAGAAAATTGTGCCAATCCGAAACTGGTCTTAAAATTAGTATGTGCTTCGGTCGTGCTTTAACATGATACATCCGATCCCCAGGCTCCAAGTGGGCCAGCCTTTGGCTTCAACCTCCATATCCTGAAGGCAGAGTGTGATGACCCACAAGTATAGGGGATCTATCATAGTCCTCTCGGTAAGTAAGAGTGTGAAACCCAATGAGGAGTAGAAGGAAATGACAAGCGGTTTCCAGTAAGGTATTCTCTGCAAGCACTGAAATTATCGGTAATAGATAGTTTTGCGATAAGATAACTCATAACGAGTAACAAGTAACAAGTGTAGCAAAGGTGCATAAAGGTATCCCAATCCTTTTTGTAGCAAAGGACAAGCCTGGACAAACTCTTATATGAAGCAAAGCGCTCCCGAGGACACATGGGAATTTCTGTCAAGCTAGTTTTCATCATGCTCATTTGATTCGCGTTTGTTACTTTGATAATTTGGTATGTGGGTGGACCGGTGCTTGGGTGCTGCCCTTACTTAGACAAACCTCCCACTTACGATTAACCCCTCTCGCAAGAATCCGCAACTACAAAATAAGAATTAAGATAAATCTAACCATAGCATGAAACATGTGGATCCAAATCGGCCCCTTACGAAACAACGCATAAACTAGGGTTTAAGCTTATGTCTCTCTAGCAACCCATCATCTACTTATTACTTCCCAATGCCTTCCCCTGGGCCCAAATAATGGTGAAGTGTTATTTAGTCGACATTCACATAACACCACTAGAGGTGAGACAACATACATCTCATGAAAATATCGAACGAATACCAAATTCACATGATTACTTATAACAAGACTTATCCCATGTCCTCAGGAACAAACGTAACTACTGACAAAGCATGTTCATGTTCATAATCAGAGGAGTATTAATTATCATAAAGGATCTGAACATATGATCGTCCACCAAGTAAACCAACTAGCATCAACTACAAGGAGTAATCAACACTAATAGCAACCCATAGATACCAATCTGAGGTTTGAGACTTAGATCGGTTACAAGAGATGAATTGGGTTTGGAGAGGAGATGGTGCTGGTGAACATGTTGATGGACATTGACCCCCTCTCGATGAGAGGATCATTGGTGATGACGACTGATAACCCACAAGTATAGGGGATCAGTTGTAGCCTCTTTCGGTAAGTAAGAGTGTCGAACCCAACGAGGAGGTAACAGTAGAACAAATATTCCCTCAAGTTCTATCGACCACCGATACAACTCTACGCACGCTTAATGTTCGCTTTACCTAGAACAAGTATGAAACTAGAAATACTTTGTAGGTGTGACGGGATAGGTTTGCAAGATAATAAGGAGCACGTAAATAAAAACTAGGGGCTGTTAAGATAAAGAAACAATTAAGTTAGTTTAATGAGTCTGGAAAAGTGGTGATAGAAGTTGCGGAATTGTCCCTAGGCAATCGATAAGTAAACCGGTCATCATTATTGCAATTTTATATGAGGGAGAGGCATAAGCTAACATACTTTCTCTACTTGGATCATATGAACTTGTGATTGGAACTCTAGCAAGCATCCGTGACTACTAAATATCATCAAGGTAAAACCAAACCATAGCATTATAAGGTATCAAGTCCTCTTTACTCCCATATGCAACAACCCACCTACTCGGGTTTATGCTTGTCACTCATGCAACCCACCATAGGAAAATCATGAACACATTGCAACACCCTACACTAAGGATCCCTTATACTTGCACGACACGGAGAGCACCATAGGACAGCACCAATAATAAAACATGCAACTCAAACCAATCATGATCATCAATCAACCCATAGGACAACAAAAATCTACTCAGACATCATAGGATGGAAACACATCATTGGATAATAATATGAAGCATAAAGCACCATGTTCAAGTAGAGGGTACAACGGGTTGCGGGAGAGTGGACCGTTGTAGATAGATGGGGGAAGTTGATGGAGGTGTTGGTGAAGATGACAAAGATGTTGGAGTAGATAGCCGTCACAATGATGGCCCCGACAGCTTTTCGGTGCCACCGAGAGAGGGGGGGAGAGAGCCCCCCTCCTTCTTCTTCTTCCTTGACCTTCCCCCTAGATGGGAGAAGGGTGTCCCCTCTGGTCCATGGCCTCCATGGCGGCAAAAGGGCGAGAGCCCCTCCGGGATTGGATCTCTCTCTCTGTTTCCTTCTGTTTCTCTGCTCCCAGATTCTAGCCTTTCACTATTTCTTAAATATCCGGAGATCCGTAACTCAGATCGGGCTGAAATTTGGGGGGGGGTTATTAGAAAAATATCTTCCTTGCAGCCAAAGGACAGCTCCAACCGACCTAAGGGGTGGCCACAAGCCTGCCAGGCACGGCTAGGGGGTGGGTCGCGCCTAGCAGGCTTGCCACCTCATCGTGCATCGTCTCGCATTGATTCTTTTTCCCGAAAATCACATATATTCCAAACAAAATCTCCGTAAGTTTTTATCGCGTTTGGACTTGGTTTGGTATGGACATTCTGCGAAACAAAAAACATGCAACAAACAGGAACTGGCCTTGGGCACTGGATCAATATGCCAGTCCCGAAAAATAGTATAAAAAGTTGCCAAACGTATATGAAAGTTGTAGAATATTGGCATCTAACAATCAAAAATTATAGATACGACGGAGACATATCAATGATGCCTTCGATTTCCCCCTCCAGGAGGGAAGTTTCCCCGACAGAACAACCCTACCGGACCTCTAGATTGGTTCTATCCAAGTTCCGCCTCGAGACTGTGGTGCTTCATCCTGAAAGCTCTCTTCTTATTTTTCTAGGTCAAATCCCTCCATAGAGCAGAAGATGGTCGTGGGGGGCCTGCCAGGTGGGCCACAAGCCTTCTAGGCACGACCAGGGGGTGGCCGTGCCTGGCAGGCTTGTCACCTCCTGGTGGCCCCCCTCTGGTATCTATTTCGCCCAGTATTTTTTTATATATTCCAAAATAATTCTCCGTAAATTTTCAGGACTTTTGGAGTTGTGTGGAATAGGTGTCTCAGATTAGCTCCTTTTCCAGTTCAGAATTCCAGCTGCCGGCAATCTCCCTCTTCATGTAAACCTTGTAAAATATGAGAGAAGAGGCATAAATATTGTACCATAACGTGTAATAACAGCCCATAATGCAGTAAATATCAACATCAAAGCACGATGCAAAATGGACGTATTAGAGTGTTTCTCCGAGACCTGTTTAGCAAACTAAACTCGAGCGGCTTTAGAAAGAAACCAGGCTATCCGGCTATTGACCACACACTAGTGTCGGAAAAGGAGTAGTAGAAAAATACTTTGCAACGACCAAGAAGAAAACACATTTATTATAAAACAACTCATACAAATTAAAGAGTCCCCGATTAAATCGGGTAAAGAGATTTTTTACAAACAAAGTTTTTCACAAACATTTTTTGTTTAACAAAAATATAATGTTTGGTTGAACCGAACAAAAAAATAAAATTTCAAAGAGAGATGAGCACAAAAACGACTTAGCTTGTTAATGTGCTCGGTGAAGTCTGGGGTTGTGGCGGGATGGAGACGTAGTCCTCGGCCTAGCCAAGGTCCCAGCCCCCAAGCCTGAGGTAATCAAGTGAAGAGCTCCGGTTCTGACGTGGCGATGCAACACGGTTGTTGCGACGAGGCAAAGCCCCCGGTCCATCCGAGGAGACAGAGTAGTTCGGAAGCGTGACGGCGAAGCCCCCAGTTATCATGGGAAAAGGAAGTGTTTTTAACAAACAAACTTTTTTATTTAACATAAATATAGTGCTTGGTCGAACCGAATAAAAATTGAAAATTGAAAAAAGTTGAGCATGAAAGCGACTTTGTTGATTAATGTGTTGGGTGTTGATGACGTGGTCCGAGCTTGTAGCAGGTCGTGGTCCCAGCCCCCAAGCCGGTCTCAAGGTCCCCGGGCGGAAAGATCGATTTGATGAAGTGGCGATGCAACACAGTCGATGTGATGATGCGAAGCCCCAGGTCCAGCCGAGGAGATGAAAGTGGTCGGCTGGTGACGCTGGAGTCCCAAGAGCAACTTGATGAAGAGATGGAGAAGCCCCCGGTCTAGCCGGGATGTTGGAGCAGATCGGCAGAGAGATGCTGGAGCCTCCATGTCAGCCGACATGTTAAAGCAGGTCAGCGTGGTGGTTACTGGCTTGAATAAAACGCCGCATTTCGGTGCTAATGCATGTCAAAATTTGTAACGCGGTTGATGCCAGCTTGATGAAGTGACCGCGCGGCAATTCTGGTGTGATAGCCCCATGCAATTCGTGGGGCGACGATGCCGAACTCTTGGTCGGGTTGCCGAACTCTTGGTTGACTTGCCGAGGTGATGAATCTGAAGAGGTTGACCTCGGTTCGAGCCAAACGATCTAGTGCAGGTCGGCAGCCGTGGAGCAATGTTGTCACGCCGGTTTGACATTTGCAGGACGGTGAAAATCGCCTAAAAAGACTTAAAATTTTTGGGCACGTGTTTGAGAACAACACAATACCCTAAAAATATTCATCTAATAAGGATGTCCAATATCCAGTTCATGAAGAAAGGTGAAGTCGGGTCAGATTCGTTTTCGTGCAGGAAACAGATCCAAAAATTGACGCACTTATGGGACCGTTCACGGAGTTTGAACTGTCGGATCGAGCTGAAATTTTGAGGGGTTGTCGATGTAGTAATTCCACAGCGGATCAATGGTTGGATCTTCCAAAGGATGAAGGATCTGAGTGCTGGACTCCTCTCCCTAAAGTCATCTAGATTTGTGTCCAGATTTGACACGGCTCCGGTATATTGTTGATCACCGGAGATTTCTCCACCGAAACGGGACGACATTTTGTAGGGTTATTTTAGACTCCATTCCGCACAATTCTACTGAAGCAATCATCAAAGCAACACTCAAGCAGGCGGGGACGACGAACACGAATTCGTTGTCTAGAAAAACTACATGATTGCGCGAGGGCAATGTTGAAGTTGAGCCCTCAAGCACCATGGAGGGGTCTTCCATGATCTAGGTTGAGATTGGAGTTGATGTTTATGAAGACACCCGTACGATCTAAATGATCCGAAGTGGGGTGCAGTCCTCGGCCTAGCCGAGGTGACCAGTCAAGCCGGCGACGAAGATGCCGACGTTGACGATGTAGCTCGATTCCGACGCATAGATTGCGATGGAGCCGATCTGAATTCCCATCGCATCACGGCAACTACCCAGCAGACTCTCAATGAAAGCACCAATGTAGGTGTCAAATCCGGCATATCTTGTAGTATGGTTCCTAAGCTAGGCATCTTGGAGCGATGGTAACATGGATACAGAATTTTACCCAGGTTCGGGCTCTCTCAAGGAGATAATACCCTACGTCTTGCTTTTAATTGTATTGATATGCTTATAGTACATAGTACAGGTATGTAACACGAGATTGTAGTAATGAATATGAGATTGTGTATTAACTAGCCTGGCCTTGGTTTATATATTGCACTAGAGGCCTAGGGT
Source organism: Hordeum marinum (assembly GCA_022496015.1). Classification (NCBI taxonomy): domain Eukaryota; kingdom Viridiplantae; phylum Streptophyta; class Magnoliopsida; order Poales; family Poaceae; genus Hordeum; species Hordeum marinum. The sequence continues at coordinate 306,029,114 of CM039672.1, read as the reverse complement.
TTAGAAGTGTCCTTGTCTTCTGCGCAAGTCTTGTGGAGTCTTCCTTGTATGCGTCGTGGGCTGCCCGAAGTGACCCATTAGTGAATCATCATGGTGGTCCTCGGTCTGACCCACTAGTCGGGTGACGATGTGGTGAGTACCCCTAGTCCAGGACACCATCACTAGGCCCCAAGGGCTAGCTGCTCACTGACCCGTCTGCATCTACCTTGCCCATGGTTCTAGCGCATCCTCCGGTGCCAACTGCTCCTCGTGCTTCTGCCGCCCTGGGGGCACCTCCTGTGATCCCATGGGTGACTCCTCCGGATGATACCTACGCCCACACTGCATGGCCTCAGCATCCTGGACGGGGCCTACACCCCTCTGGGTCAAGTTTGGGAGGCGCTCGAGGGTGCTAACAATCACCTCGTGAAGGGGCGCCTGGGGCTCCTCTCCGGGTGGCTCTAGGTCGATGCTTCTGTCGTGGCGGTTTGGGGCCAAGCCAAGGTCACCATGGCGGAGAGTGAGAAGGAGGCTGCCTCGGCCAGAGCAGCCCACGAGGCGGCACTAACCGAGATGGCGTCTGCTACCAGGTGTTATGACGAGGCGGAGGCCCACCTGAAGGCTCTTTAGGAAGAGAAATCCACGCTTGCGGAAGAGCTGCTTCAGCAAGAAGAAGCCCTCAAGACCCGCAAGGCCAAGCTTGCCGATCGAGACTCCACGCTGTCCAAGGCGGCAGCCAACCAAGCCGTGGAGCGCGAGCGCCTGGACGTGAGGGAGAAGGAAGTTGCTGCGAACAAGGCTTGTCTCGACACCAGGGAAGAAGCTCTTGCCGCGGTTGAGGAGAAAAGGGATGCGGAGCTCGACGCCTTTCCCTCCGTCGAGCTCAGGCTTCATTGAGCTCTCCACTCCCTCTGTCGGGACAGGTTTACGGAGACCCTGGTGGCTCCGAAGAGCGGCTTCACGGGGCTATCTTCAAAGCTTGTCAAGGCGCTGGAGGTTGTTGTTGTCAAGGTGGAGGAAGTCTTGGAGAGTGAGTGTCGCGACCTGTTTTCCGAGGCCGCGACATGCGTCTCAGCCACCTCTAACTTCATGAGCCAGGGTTTGACTTCAACTCCATGATCTGCCCGGTCAATCTCGGGGTTCGTGCCACCACTACAGCGGCCGTGGATGGCGCCGTGGGGGCGCTAATAAAGAAGTTAACCTGTGTTACCGTTCCCCCACCTCCTGAAGTTGCAAGGGTTAGCGGCGAATAAGACGATGTTAGCAACGTCGAGGCTGAGTTCCCCACGGCCGGTGTCAGATTTCGGGATCCACAAAACCCCAAGAAGGGCATGTGCGAAGATCCCCTGCAGCCTCGCCCTACCTAGATCACTACTCGATGATTTCTACGAGAAACTTGCACAAAGACAAGGAAACAGATGCACACAGTGATTTACCCAGGTTTGGGACACTACGAAGCATAATGCCCTAGTTCTGCTTTGGTGGATTGCCTCACGGGGAGGTTGGTGGATGAACTAGTATAGTGGTGATTTGCCTCGCGCGAGGGCTCTGGTGGTATTGCCTCTCTTCGGCTGCCTCTCTGTTTCGTCGTCCTTCTATGGTGCATCCTATCCTCTATTTGTAGTGCCTTGGGTCCTCTTCGCTTATCTCTTTGGCGGGAAGGGATCCCACAACACCAAAATTCGAAGGGGGACACGAGTACATCTTTATCCTGATGAAAGGTGGTCTTCGCGTGCAAAGTGGTTGTCGATGATGCAGAGGTGGGCTCGGCAATGACATCCTTCCTGCTGGCCTCGTGGTCGCGGTCTCGTCGCACCGGAATGGAAACCTTTGGGGACGGATTGGGAACCCGCGTCTGTCCTCACCCCCTCACCCCCCTTTGCACCAAAGAGGAAAATGTCCGCTTGGCGCGCTGGCGCCAACCTGTCCCACATTGCATCATCCGTGGACACCTGAGGCCAAGTGTTGCATAGAGATCTCCGCCACTATGAAGGGGGCCTGAGGAGACCCGTCCCTGCTAGCCTTGATGATGCTTCCCTCGCGAGTTCAAGTCCTCACGAGGGCCTTGCCTTGAGTGTAGTCTTGCCAGGCCGATCCTGGCTGACAAGGTGGGCCATGCCCTGGGCCGCAGGCAGGTAGGTCTGGGTACCCCCGTTTCCAGAACGCCAATAGTAGCCCCTAGGCCCAACGCGCGCTCGGGCCGAATTCTGGGCGAAGGCATTGAGGGCGTCCCAAAGAGCCGCTGGCCCCAAATGCCTGCAGGCCAGGGCTGGCGCACGTCATGCGGTCGGTGTCGGGTGTCAAACGCCTTCTCGGCCACTACTCGAATCGATAAAAGCCTGACTTCCAGCATCGAGCCATTATTTCTTTCCTCTTCTGCGCTCTTGCTCTTCCTTCCAAATCCCCTGCCTTAGCAGAGACCCCTCCAAATCCCGGTGCCGCTCCATCCTCGTCCCTGCCGCGTCGGCCCCGAGAACTTCCCGATGGCTCCCACCGGCAAATCAAAGCTAGAGGCCTAGAGCTCAGCCTCCGCTCCCATCTCGCCGGTGCTGCCGGAGTCCACCTTAGCCAAGGATGGAGACCTCGCCCCAGTGCTTACGTTGATGGCGGACGCTACGAACAAGTCGGGGCAGACATTGATATGGGGCGGCTCCTCGGAGAAGCGGCCCTCGATCAGGTCGGCCTATCCTTTCTTTCTCCATAGTGTCTTCAGGGAGCTTGTCCCGGCCTTCTCCAAGTTCTTCACCGCCGTCCTCGACCACTATGGGATCCTAGCCCTTCATCTCCAACCCAACTACATCCTGCTCTTGTCCGTTTTCGCCCTTTACTACTAGGTCTTCGTTGGTGTGAAGCCTTCGGTAGCCATCTTCCGCCATTTCTTCAGCTTGCGTGTGCACGACGGTGCTCAGCGGTCGTCATGCGTCTCCTTTATCGCGGTCCAGAGAGGTAACATGCTCTTAAAGGCCAGGAAGAAGGTGGACAACTTCAGGCACTGATGGATCTTCATGGATCTCGAGGGAACCAACCCCTACTTGGATCTGCCAAAGGGGCTACGAGAGAAGATCCCCGCGTGGCGCTCTACGAATCTTTCCGACCCTCAGGCCAGGCCCGTCTTGAAGCGGATTACTCGGGACATTAGCGCCAAGAAGCTAACTGGGGGAATGATAGTGAAGGAGTTCTTCAAGAAATGCATGGCGCCCCTCCAGTCGCATCCAAGGCCCTTGTGGGAGTACCGGGGTAGCGGCGACGACCTTAGGCTTCGGTCCGCTCCCATGTCCTCCAGGGAGCTGAGTAGGGTTGTAAACATCCTCCTCAACGGCAACCCTAGAGATTTTCTCGAAGACTGCGCCCCCTTGTGCGGTCACGAGAATGGAGCCGATCTGGTCGCCGTGATGCCTGTCTTCAACGAACTGGGACTCTCCCCAGGTGAGGGTCTCGGCTCCTCGGTGATGGCTTCCTCCGGCGACACCACGGTCGGGGAGGATTCAGAGAAGACCGCGGACGATGACATGGAGGAGGTGTCTCCTCCTTCTCAGAGCATGCTCTTTAGTGACCTTTAGGATTACAACAATGAAGCTTCTGCTCCAGGTTCTCCATGTCCCTCCAATGTCTTCAGTGGGTCGGGACTGGCCCCTCGTGCCACATGGTCTGCCTGCTTGGGGACTCCCAAGAAGCATGGGGAGGAGTCTCCTCGGGTGGATCCTGCCTACGCGGGCCAGGCGGTCAAAGCGCCCATCTCGCCGCCGCCCGAATTGCAGCTCGCGGGAAGGTGGATGGGTCCAGGGCCAGAGCGGCTCCTCCAGCCGCTATCCTCGCGGATAGTGACCCTTCCTCCCCATGCAGCGACACCCTAATGGAGAAATGTGCGGACGCACCTATCGTTGCCAAGGTGGAGAGGAAGAGGAAGTGGGCCGGCGTCGAAGAGTAAGTGGCCCTGTCTAACCTTGGCTGCCTTCCGGTAGCTCACGTGTTGCTGATTCCTCCTTTTCTTGGTAACCAGGAATGTCGTTGTACCGAAGATGAGGAAGAAGAAAGCGGGCGTCAAACCGAGGGTGCTTTCCGACGCGCCGCCCACTCCTGCCGCCTTGTCGTTGCTGGACGAGGCACTTGACGCTATGGGTGTGGGGGTTCACGAGGCGACCCTCATGGCCGCTTCTGTGGAGCCCCCTGAGCCCCCGATACCCGTTGGCGCGGCCGCTCCTGCCTTTGGAGGCGCGTGAGCACCGTTGTTAGGGGAGACAACCCCTAAGGGCCAGCCGCGTGTCGATCCGTCTGTATCCACCTAGCATGTGGTCGTGCGCAGCCTCCGAAGCCTCCCTCCTCATGCTCCAGCCTCCCTGGGGCGTCTCTTGTGATCCCCAAGGCGACCCCTCCGGACCAGGTTATGACGCCCGCTCCGCGAGGCCCTGGTGCTCTGGGCAACGCCTACTCCATTATGGGCCAGGTTTGGGACGCCCTCGGAGGCGCTAACGACCACCTCGTGAAGGGGCTCTTGGGGATCCTCTCCGGGTGGCTCCAGGATGATGCCTCTGCCATGGAGGTTTGGGGCCAAGACAAGGCCACTGTGGCGAAGAGTGAGGAGGAGGCAGCGTCAGCCAGGACAGCCCATGAGGTAGCACTAGCCGATGTGGAGTCCGCTACCAAGCGCTGCAAAGAGGCGGAGGCGCTTGAAGGATCTCTAGGAGGAGAAGTCTGTGCTTGCGGAGCAGCTGCGTCAGCAAGAAGAAGACCTGAAGACCTGCAGGGCCGATCTCGCCGAGGCGAAGGCCACTCAGGCTGTGGAGCGCAAGCGTCTGGACGTGCAGGCAGAAGAAGTTGCTGCGAAGAAGGTTCAGCTCGACACCAGCGAGAAAACCCTAGTCCCTGTTGAGGAGGAAAGGGTTGTGGTGCTTTGAGCCTTCCCCTCCATTGAGCTCCGGCTCCACCAAGCGATATGTTTCCTCTACCGGGATGGGTTCACGGAGCCCCTGGCAGCTCTGGAGAGCGGCTTCATGGGGCTCTCTTCAAAGCTTGTCGAGGCACTAGAGGGTGTCGTTGTCAAGGTGGAGGCGGTCTTGGAAAGCAAGTGTCGTGACCTCTTCTTTGAGGCCACGACACGCGTCTTCGGCCACCTCCACCTTCGTGAGCCGGGGTTTGACTTCAGCTTCGTGATCCGCCTGGTCGATCCCGGGGTTCAGGTCGCTGAGGCAGCGGTCGTGAAAGGCGTCGTGGAAGCACTGATGACGAATTTCACCTGCATCATTGTTACTATGACTCCAGAAGCTGCAAGGGTTAACGGCGAAGAAGACGATGTCAGCAACATCGACGACGAGCTCCCGATGGCTGAGATGAGTGGCGGCAATGGTTTCTCCTGATTCCTCCTCCTAGTTTCGTTCCTGCAACGTTCATCGTGCCTTGCAGAGGCGTTAGACTTGTTTGCATTTCAGAAACATTTAAGGCTTGTAATAACTATTGAATTGTGTGGTTGCTTTCTTCGCCTTGTTTCCTTCTTGCTTGTTGTGATGCTCTGTGTTGGCAAGGCCTAATCCCGCGCATACTGCCGCCGTTGGGCCATCCGGATCACCAGGACGGTTCCAAGGGGTGTGGGGCTATAGGGCCAGTGAGGCTCCTGAGTCGCGATGCTCAGGAGTCCCCCTTGACGTACGAGAAGCCCTCATGAAGGGAACATGGTGAAGATGGTGTCAAATCTGGCATATCTCGTAGCAGGGGTCCTAAGCTAGGCGTCTTGGAGCGATGGTAACATGGACACATGATTTTACCTAGGTTTGGGCTCTCTCAAGGATATAATACCCTATGTTCTGCTTTTCATTGTATTGATATGGGGGATAGTACATAGTACAGGTATCTACTATGAGATTGTAGTAATGAATATGAGATTGAGATTGTCTATTGACTAGCCTGGCCTCGGTTTATATAAAGAAACATAGGCCTAGGGTTTAGAGGAGTCCTTGTCTTGTGTGCAAAGTCTTGTGGAATACTCCTTGTATTCGGCATGGGCTGCCCGAAGTGGCCCATTAGTGAATCATCACGGGGGTCCTCGGCCCGACCAACTAGTCGGGAGATGACGTGGTGAGTACCCCCTAGTCCAGGACATCGTCAATAGCCCCCTGAACTGGTCTTCAAGTTGGGGATGCTCCTTGGTTCTTCCGAATAGTTCTTTGTCTTTGGTCGTCGGCCTTGGAAACTGTTTCAACAAATCTTCCCATCTTTCATCTTGAGGATCGCCGAGCTGAATCCAAAGAGTTCACACATCAGGCATTCGAGGAGCCCCTTTAAGTTATCGGCCTCATCAATGCTTTATTATTTTTACGCCACACCTCGGGTTTGAAGTGTTTCCCGTGCGGCGGTTTCCTCTTGCGTTCGAGCTCCAACGTCGAACTGCATCCGAGGTGTCTTTTTACAACCGAGTTCCAACATCGGACTATGTACGAGCTCCAACGTCTGATTGTATTCAAGGTATCTTTTTGCAGCCAGGCCCCAACGCCGGACTGTGTCCGAGCTCCAACGCCGGACTGTGGTCGGCATCCATGGTGTCATAGACTACCTCGGTCATGAAATTTTTTGGTGGGGTTCAACCGAACATAATGCCGGAAAGGCCCTCTAGGGAGACAACCACTCGTGTCCGAGCTTCATGTCGAACTGCGTCCAAGGTGTCTTTTGTATCTGAAGTCTAATGTTGTTCGGCATCCGAAGTTTCATAGATTACCTCGGTCTCTGAAAAATTTGAAGGACCTTCTCCCAGCTTAACTACGGGAATAGTCTTTTATGGAGCCAGCCATTCGCATCTGAGCTTTATGCCGGACTACTTTCGAGGTGTTTTGCGCAGCTGAGCTCCAACACTGGTCGGCATCCGAGGTGTCATATATTACTTTGGTCTTTGAAAAGGTTGAATGAGTTCAGTCGAGCTTAATGCCAGCAGTGCCCTCTATTGAGCCAACCACATGCATCCGAGCATTAGACCGGACTGCTGCAGAAATAGTGCACCACCTCAGTAGCAGGCTGATTTTTTATGGAAATTATTTCCGATCGCTGCAATTTATTCTCTGTCGAGAATTATAGCCAGTAGCCCTCAAGGTGTGTGTCGGTCTATAACCCGAGATGCACCTGAAGGAAAAAATAATAAGGAAAATAAAACCACTGATCCCAGTAGCCCCTGAGACTAAGGTCGATTTGTAAAATCGGCATGAGTATCAAGTTCTTGCTCGGCAGCAAACGTTAGGGATGGAAACGTGGTACAAAATAGTTTCCGAGACTCGGGTTGGGTGCGGCCGACCAACCCGAGGATCAAATCTCCTCAAAAACCGTATTGCGCTTTAACTTTGCTGCATTGAATAGGCAATGCAGTAGCCCCTGAGCCTTAATTTAGGCACGGGTGGTCGAATTAAGGATCGATATGTGTTGGACACAAACTTTTGTTACGTTTGACACGATTTAAGTGTAATGATTCTATGCATCCAAGTACTTTACATCATTAATGCTCGAATCCACATTGTACAAGACTTTCTTAACCAACCATCAGCTTCAACTTCCTCGGCCAGTAGCCAAGGAGTGTTTGTCATAATTTATAAAGCCTTTAGAACGACAAAGATTTACGAAAAACAAGCCAATCCGGTCATACGGTTTTATAAACAAAGGTAAGCGGAGAGATATGTTATATTACTAATAACGTAAGAAACTTCTTCTGGGAAAAATAGTTCCTCTATAAGTTTCTTTTCCAAGGATGTCATGTTGACCATGATCGTGAAACCTCAACTCCGAGCAACATGGGAGGAAAATATTGAGGATTTAGTTCGGGGAATGTTCCCGATCTCTATGGTCTTTAAAGAACCAAAATTTTCACTTCCGTTGTTGCCGACCAATTATATTCTTAAGATGGCTAGCTTTCGACTTCACCTAGTCTGAGGTACTAACCCGGCCGACCCGGAAGTAACAATCGGGAACGTAGGGGGTAAGCATAGGAGCCAAGCAAACCAGCTTGGCTAAAATCTTAAGTCACATTGATGCATATTTATGTCTTTGTAATGATGATTACGGAAGGAAGCACTCGCATATTGAATATAAATTCTTTAATGCTATATGCTATCTTGACTCCTTTGTGAGTGTTTATCATTTGAGGGTGGCCCATTGTCGGCTTCTGCCCTTTGTAAATGCTACGCAGGGTGTTTCCAAAGTAACAAGACAACCCTTAGCCAATGTCTCGGTGCCCGGAGGCCGTTGTGATAGCGGAAACGAGGCAATCAGATATCTAGGCTTTATAACTTTCACTTAGTCACAGGAGCTTAAAGTTTGGGAGGCCAGTTACTAGCCCCCGGTTAGTGTTCGGCATCAGACGAGGTCAAGCCATTAACACTTTGGCCAATTTTATGAAATGCTCGTTATTTAATACGGTCATCGGATCGCCGACTAGTTTACGCTCATTGTGACAGTTAGTTTTCGGCTTTCTCCACTAAGGTACTTGGCTGGTTAAACCGGAACTACAATCGCAGTGGTTCTCCCTTTGCACTCCTAGCCGAACAAAGCGGAACGTCGGAGGCAATCACGGGAGCAGGGCAACCCAACTATTGACCGAAGACACAATTCGAAACGGATGCATATAGAGAAATATCCGAGACGCTGAGGTGGAGGTCGGTCGAGAAGATGCCAAACAGCAGGTCAGAAAAGATTTCTCGAGCTGAATTATTACATAGGGCACCTCGGTCAAGACAATGCCCCTCCGAAAAATATACAAATAGCTTAAAACTGCCATAATCTCAGAAAGCCAAAAAACTTATGTAAAAACTTTGACGTTTGAACTAAATCAAATGTTTTGGTGCCAATCCAAAAATTGGTCTTAAAAATAACATGTGCTTCAGTCGTGCTTTAACATGATACATCTGATCTCTCAAACTTCAAGCGGGTCGGCCCTTGGCTTAAACCTACATATCCCGAGGGCGGAGTGTTTCTTCGAGGCCTGTTTAGCGAACTGAACTCAAGCGGCTTTAGAGAGAAACTAGGCTACCCGTCTATTGACCGCATGCTAGTGTCAGAAAAAAGAGTAGTAGAGAAAGACTTTGCAACGACTAAGGAGAAACATTTATTATAAAATGGCGCGTACAAATTTAAGAGTCCCCAAGTGACTTGGGTACAATAATTTTATGTATAATGATTGTATGTACCGAAGTACTTATATCATATATGTGTTTGACCAAACTTTAAACGCGTCTTAACTGACCGCGGCTTCTCCCTCTTCTGCCAAGGGTCAAAACCTTTTATCTACTACGTCATCCGAGGATATCATAGGTGTTTCGAATAACCAGCCAATCAGGCCATGAGACTAAAAGAGACAAAGCGCCCCCAGGGAACTTATGCTATATTACTATTTAACGTAATAAGCATCTTCAAATAAAATAGTTCCGCCAACGGTTCCTTTCTTTGGGTTCTCATGATTACCATGAGGGGTGTGCAATAGATTTATGTATGCTTGTCTTCCGCCATGGACGACCATAGTTGAAAACGGTAAGAGCGCTAGATTTCGGATTCACCCATCTGAGGTACGAGTTTGGATGACCTGACCGTAACAATCGCAGAGGTGCTCCCTTTACCCCCTAGCCAAACAATCGGGAACGTAGGGGTAAGCACAGGAGCAAGGCAACCCAGCTTTGCGGAACACTTAAGTCAACATGATACATATATTGGCATAAACACGAACAAGGAAGGGTGCGATACATTAATAATCATATGCAAGAGGAATGGCTTCATAAAGTAAGCCCCCAAGTAAATAGGGTATTTGAATTTGTTTGTAACAAACAAAGTTTTGACAAAGAAAGTTTTTCGCAAACATCTTTTTGTCAAAAAATTATAATGCTTGTCAAACCCAACAAAATTTAAAACTGAAAGTTTTTGAGCATGAAAGCAACTTAGTTGGTTAATGTGCTCAGTGTCGATGACGCGAACCGGGCTTGTGGCGGGACGAAGACACCCATCGAACTTTGACAGATACGGTGTGTAGTCTTCGGCATGACCGAGGTCCTAGCCCGCAAGCCCATCGCGAGGTGATCGAATGAGGAGTTCAGCACTCCGAAGTAGTGCCACCGATTGGCCGATGTGGCGAGGCGAAGCCCCTGGTCCAGCCGAGGTGGTGGATTAGGTCGGTGAGGTGACGCAGGGGTGACCGCGTGACGGCAGTCGAAGTCGATTTCCTGCACTCATAAATAGTGCAAAGCCAAAGGTAATAACAAATAAAGGTAATAATATATTTAAAAAAATTCTTCTACTTAATTTATTTAAGTGAAGCAAATAAGTAAAGGAATATGACCTAGGCGCTGAGGTGCTTGAACGAAGAGTTCGGCTTGACGAAGTGGCGACGTTGCACGGTCAATGTGGCGAAATGTAGTCCTCGGGCCAGTTAACATGGCAAAGCTGTGATCGGTGGACGTCGAAGTCTCATGCAGGTCGTCTGGTGACACCGAAGTCTCATGCCGGCCGAGGTGTTGAAGCAGGTCGGCTGGTGACGCCGAAGTCCTCGGAGCAGGTTGATGAAGGGATGCCAAAGCCCCGGTCTAGCCAAGGTGACGGAGCAGGTCAGCTGGGTGATGCTAGAGCATCAAGCCAGCCGACGTGTAAAAGCAGGTCGGCGTGGTGGACATCAGCTTGAAAAAGTAATGGCGCGGCGATGCCGACGCAGGTCAGAATTTTTGACGAGGCCGATACTGGCTTGATGAAGCAATGGAGCGCCCGACCCGTACAACCCGCGGATGACTAGGTTCGCTTGATGATTATTCGGCCCTCACGATGCCGAACTCTTGGTCGGATGACCGAGATGATGAGAAAATTTCCTTCAAAAAGGACGTCCGACAATCCGTTCATGAAAAAGATGAACTCGGGTCGAATTCGTTTTTGCGCAAAAATTCGTTATACTAATCGGATGTTTCCCGGAGTTTGGATGGTCGGATCGAGCTGAAATTTTAAGGGGTAATCGGTGTAGGAATTCTGCAGCCGATGAACGGTGGGATTTTCCAACGGAGGTCTGAGATAGACGATGGACTCCTCACCCTAATCTCGTACAGATTCTCATCCAGATTCGACAGGGCTTCGGTAGATTGTAGATCGTCGGAGATTCCTCCATCGGAACGCGACGAAATTTCGCAGGGTTGCTCTAGACTCAATTCTGGACAATACCAACAAGGCAATCGTCAAAACGTCACTCGATCAGGCTAGCTCGATGAACATGAATCCGTTGTATATAAAAACTACATGATCGCGCGAGGGCAATGTTGACGTTGAGCCCCCGAGTGCCATGGAGGATTCTTCCATGATCTTGGTCGAGATTGGTGTTGATGTTGTTGAAGACACCTGTCCGATCTACATTATCCGACGTGGAGCGCAGTCCTCGGCATAGCCGAGGTGACCAGTCAAGTCGGCGACGAAGATGCCGACGTTGACGATGTAGCTCGGTGTCAAATCCAGCATATCTCGTAGTAGGGCTCCTAAGCTAGGCCTCTTGGAGCGATGGTAACATGGACAGAGGATTTTACCCAGGTCCGGGATCTCTCAAGGAGATAATACCCTATGTCCTGCTTTTCATTGTATTGATATGGGGGATAGTACATAGTACATGTATCTACTACAAGATTGTAGTGATGAATCTGAAATTGAGATTGTCTATTGACTAGCCTGGCCTCGGTTTATATAATGCAACGTAGGCCTAGAGTTTAGAGGAGTCTTTGTCTTGTGCGCCAAATTGTAACAGCCTGGGACTGACGCTCCAGAAGATCCCCCTTTTGTTTCCATTCTCGTCATGTGGTTCGTTTGCTTGTTGCATTCATCATCGCATCATTCGCATCATATGCATTGCATCGTCACTCGTTTTTAAAACTTGCATCCGTTCGTAGTCGTCGGTTCTCTCCGTTCTTGTCGTTGCCCATTTCAAGACCAACCACACACGCACGCGCCCGTGGCATCGTAAGAAAACCGTTTTTAAGGTGCGCGAAAAATATTCTCGGATTGGATTGAAACTTGGCGTGCGGTCTTGTTATAGTGTAGGTAGGCCGCCTGCCAAATTACGTCGCATTCCGAGTTCGTTTGATACCTCATTGGTCAACCGTAGCAGTGCGGTCATCGGTTTATTATCGGACGTATTCGGTGTTTTAAAACCCTCGTGTCACAGGCCGCAACTTTCCCTCTCATCCCCACCTAGCCCATCTACACAGCCACACAGCCCACCTAGCCCCCCTCCGCTTCCGAACCGTTAGATCGAGATCCGAACATCCGAAAATGGTGCAAAACCCCCTCCCCTAGCTCCCAAACTACTATTTATACACCCCTAGCCTGCCTAATTGGGAAACCCTAGCTGCCTAGGCATCCGCGCCACCGCAAGCAGCCTCCTCGCAGCCGCCGGGCCTGCCGAGGCCCATCTGGAGGCCCGCCTGGGACCGAGGCCGCCGTCGCCCGAGCTCGCAGGTGCCCAAGCGCGCCCTGCCCCGATCCCCGAGCTCCCTCGACCCGCCTCCTCCTCCGCGCTGGCCGGAGGGCCACCAGAGCCAGCCGCCGCCGGCGATCAGGAGGCGCTGGAGCCTCGCGTCACCAGCCCCAAGTCCGGCCGAACCTTGCCGCCCCTCCCCTTCTTCTCCTCTCCTTCCTCTCCTCTCCCTCCTCTAATCTCTCTCTCCCTCTCTGTCGCAGGACCTTTGGCCGCGATTCGTAGCTCGCCGTCGCCGGGAACGGGACCCCCTGCCCTGGATCTGGTCGAATCCGCCGCCTGTCGCCGGCCCCCGCTCCGCCTCCGGCCACCCATGCGCCAGCGCCGTCACCAAGATGCTTGCCTCGGCCTGCGTCCAGAGGTCGAGTCGAGGGCGTGTGCCCGTTGACCCGCGCTTGGGCTTCTCCCAGCGCCTGCGTGGGTCAGCCCAGTCCGCTGCACCGACCAGCCACAGGCCAAGCCCATGGCGAGCACAGCCAGCCTCCCCTATCCGATGCGCAGGCATCATATAGCTATCTATCGTTCACGCCTTTGTTTCGGGCTTATTGTTGATTCGGCCCAGAGCGTGTTTTTTTTTCATGCGTGCGATTTTTCTAATTATTCCAGGATAATAAAATTACAGAAAAAACCCTATTTTTATAATGCTCACATCTAATTAATCGTGCATCACATGTAAAAACTTTATATATGAAACTTGACTAGAATTTCATGTAGATTCACACTAACCAACTTTCACATGTATTTAAAATGTTTAACCTTGCTGTTTGCATTGATTTATGTAATTGCCATGCTAAAATGATTTATTTCATAACTACTAAACCGTAGCTCCGATAAAAATGTTCCACATATGTAACTTGGCTAGAAAAATGTGTAGAATCTCATGGTGACATTTACTTTGCTGTTTAACAACTCTAAAATTGTGTTAGGACAGATCTGTACCAAATTCATAATTTGCATATGGGGTTGTTTCGGAAATGCTATATATTGTTTCCGGCCTCATTTAAAATGCCTAGATGATATAGTTGTTCATGCTTCACCTCTTGCCATGTCTAACAACATTTAATATTGATGAGTACCTAAACGGGAGTGAACTAAATAATTCGAACATGGAGTTTCGTCAATATGCAACTCGTTGCATATTGAGCTTCACTTTAATGTGTAGTAGTTGTTTGATGTGAATTGTCATGCCTTGCATAATTAAACCGGACATGCATCATATTTTTTTTGCGCATCGTGTCATGCATATGATGAGGTGTATCTTGTGTTGATTGTTGTTTCCGGATTGCTTCTTCTCGATAGAGTTCAAAAAGCGTTCGGAGTGTGAGGATTCGTTCGTCTACGTTGGCTCGTCTTCTTCATGGACTCGTTCTTCTTCCGAGCGGGATCTCAGGCAAGATGACACATTTCCCTGGATACCATTACTATCATTGCCATGCTAGATGTCTCGTTTACTATCGCTATGTCACGCTACCTACCACTTGTTTGTCAAGCCTCCCAACATTTCCATGAAAAGCCTCTAACCCCTCAACATCCCAGCAAACCCTTGTTTGGCTATGTTACCGCTTGCTCAGCCCTTCTTATAGCGTTTCTAGCTGCAGGTGCAATTGCTTCCATGTGCCAACATGGACATTCTTTTGTTAACACAATATTATTGCTATTTAATTTAATGCACTTATACACTTGGTAAAGGGTGGAAGGCTTAGCCTTTTGCTCGGTGTTTTGTTCCACTCTTGCCGCCCTAGTTTCTTGTGAACCGGTGTTATGTTCCATAAATTGAGCGCTCCTAACATGCTCGGGGTTGTTATGGGGACCCCTTGGTTTTCTGTCAAGGCCCAACATTGGTACTATTTGCTTAATAACAACTAAAATTTGCATAGGGCATGATCACCTCGTGGATAATTAATCAACCCCCGGGCCAGTGCTCCACATGAGTGTTGGTCCACCTACCTAGCAGTCGGCGGTGCCACCTCGAGGCAACTCGAGGTGTTTTCAGGCTACCATCCACTTCGCATAGACGGATGATGCCCGTGGATAGAGAGCGCACGGCTCTAGCTGCAGATCTGGCTCATCAGGAGACCTTGTTGGATTTGTTTTACCTTTCTCAAACGTCTTGAGTGAGGAACTCTGATCTTCTTCGGGATATCTCGAGGTGTCGGATTTCCTTTGGAATTGACTAGGATGATCACGAGATCCGTGGTCAAGGTTATTCCCGCTGCATGTGGTTAATTTGTGATGGATGAGTTGGAGCACCCCTACAGGGTTAAATATTTTCAAGAAGCCGTGCCCGCGGTTATGTGGCAAACTTGGATACTTCGTTTAACACCCGGTCATAGCAAACTTGAAGTTAACTCTAATAAAATACACCAACTGTGTGCGTAACCGTGACTATCTCTTCTCGTGAGTCCTTATACAATAGAGAACACGGTGGGGTTATGTTTGACGTAAGTAGGTGTTTGGGGATCAGTTAGTGATCATTACTAGTTCACGTTCGTTATGCGTAGACCACCATATTTTAATTTATGTACTCGTAAGTTAGCCATTGAAACAAATGCTTAGTCCTTGCTGCAGCCTCACCACTTAACCATACCTCACCTATTAAGCTTTAATAGTCTTGATACCCTTGGAAATGAGATTGTTGAGTCCCTGTGGCTCACAGACTACTACAACAATAGTTGCAGGTATAGGTAATGTGATGCTTAAACGTGAGAGCGTTGCTTGTTTGTTGGAGTTCTTCTTCATCGATCTAGGATGGGTTCCAGGCGGCAGCCTGGGATAGCAAGGATGGATGTCATTTTATCGTTTGATTTCGTCTGTAGTCGGACCCTGCTCTTCTGTATGATGTTTGCATATGTTGTTGTATTGATGTGATTTTTATGTAGCTTGTGGCGAGTGTAAGCCAATCCCATATACTCACCTCTTTTGTACATGTACTTGTAATGATATCCACTCTTGCAACACGACGAGATACGCTTCTATCCCTATCGAGGTCCTCGTGCTGAAATAAGGATAGGACCATATCTTGTGCATGACAAGTTGGTATCAGAGCCTATATCGACCTAGGAGCCCCCTTGCTTGACCGAACTTGGTCGAGCCGAGTCTAGAGAAAAACTGTTTTGAGTCTAGTTTTATCGGAGAGTAGGTTTCTTTTTACTTCTCTTCTATGCTCTGGTGAGGTATTCGAATTAGGAATTTTGATTCTACTTCTCTTCTCGCTCAAAAAAATTTAGGATCACGCAGGTATTTTGGAAACTATATGATGTCGATGTGACGGAGTTCTGTCTTGGTGCCTCTTGTCTGACTTGATTTCTTCCGGGGAGATGAGCTCCAGGGAACTATTGGCACATCGTTATCATTCAGCTTCCTTAGTATCTCAGGACGGAGGATGTTCGGAATTGCTTCATTACTTGTCGTGGTGAGATAAGGTCGGAGTCACCCAATACTGGGGAGGCGTCCGGGGTACCACCATGGTTAGTATCATTGTGCTTTCGAGGATCTGAGTTAGATGGACTTGCGGAAGCCTCTGGTTATGTGTCGAAGGATGGATACAGCTGGGGTCTAGGTTTGTTAGTTGTGTGAGATATTTCCTCCTTGTATACCCAACACCGGATTGCATAACCAGAAAGGTTTTGGAAGTTCTTAGGTGGGAATTCAAGTAGTTACCTAGGCTATGTTTCAACAGATCATGATGTGAGATTGGGGTTCGATATCTAGTGGATTCGTTTGTTCACGGTCTTTCTTACAGAGGACAGCCTCGATATATGTTATCAGATATGCTTTGTCAAGCCTTGTAGTTCGCTATGCCTAGGGAGCATATTCGAGCGTCATTTCAATATGACAATCCAATGTACGATCGAGCCCATGCGAACCTTACTATGAAAATATCGGACGGAATCTCTGTTATGCATTTGTTCTGGCTTGTTTCTTAAGCCTCATCCTTTGTTTTTGTTTTGTATATGGTAATTCGAGTTGCTTCGATGTCAAGTGGTGATTTCATATCCTGCTAAGTATTGTTCTCATATTTCTGTGGGAATGCTAATTCTTTTGCCCCATCATGTTATCATATCAATTCTTTTCAACCGGTGCACTCCTGTTCAAAATTTTCAATCATCTCCAATATTTGCAAGATCAATTCTCATTTCTTTTTCGGAGTTTGTCTCATCTGTTCCAAGTTTTCTTTTTTTTCCCACCCTCCCGCCCTTTTTCTTCAATGATTAAATTCTCTTCCAAGTGCCTTTCTCTTCATCAATGCTTTCGCTATCATTTCTTCCATTTTGTATCCGGTGAGTTCTTGTGAGGATTCTCAAGAGTTTTAATTTCAATATCTATCCTCTTATCCTTGTTCTCGTTGTTATTCTTCTCCGATGGATTCAATTCAAGATCTTGGTGTTCATCATATCCTTTCTAATTTGTTCAATGGTTTCCATGTTGGAATTTCTTTCCAAGCCTCTTGTTTATTCGTCTCTCTCTGTTCTATCCAGAGTGTTGAAAATGTCTTAGAAGAAATTCATTTTCATTCTTGTCCTCTTAAATTAGTTCAAGGGCCTCATATCATCAAGTTCTTAATTGTACCGGTGCAATCTCTCTTTTAATCAATTGTTTCAATGGTGGTTTCTTTTGAGTGGGCCCATAACCCACAGGTTTTTTCCCAGGATCCTACCTAACTCATCTAATCTTTCTGGAGATGTCCTCAAGTCCTTTTCAAAATATGATGTAAGAAGGATTTTCATCAGTCATATTCCTCTTACAAGATCGCTTCGAATCATTTTCATTGTTGGCTCAACCTTTCCTTATTCATTCTTCCGGAGTATCTCGGTAATTCGTGGTGTTGTTTCTCGTCATCATTCTCAGCATTGAAGACCGAAGAAGAGTTCTCTTAAATCTTAATCCATTCTCCTAGAGATTCATGGTTTCATCTTGTTGTTATCATCTCAAATTGTTTCCATTCATGAGTTATTCCTCCCATATATATCCGGTGCATTTCATAATTTTTTTCATTTCTCGATCCTTCGAAGGCCATCACTTCAGAAGATTTCTTCGTTCTTAGCTTTCAGCTTTCGTTCTCAAATTCTTTTCAATTGTTGTCCCTTCATTCATATCTCAATTATTCCGGTGCCTTTTTCAGTTTCTATTAGGCAAATCTAGATCTCTTAATTCTCATGTGTCCTCTTTAGTTTCTAATTCTTTACGGTGTGTCATTCAAGTTTTCTATTAGGTGGATCATGCTCTCTTCATT
This sequence comes from Hordeum marinum, assembly GCA_022496015.1. NCBI lineage: Eukaryota > Viridiplantae > Streptophyta > Magnoliopsida > Poales > Poaceae > Hordeum > Hordeum marinum. Next base: position 306,011,445 of record CM039672.1, on the reverse strand, counting down.
CTCATGTTATATCATCCATTTGCATTATCCTCTTTCGTTTTGAATTCTTACCAGTGTTCTCATTCAAGACTTCTTCAAGTGTGTGATCTATCTCTCTCTCTTCAATCTTTTCAAGAAGAATAAGTGGTGTGCGAAATCTGTTGTTTCTCATCAATTTATCTTGATGAAGGATAGTCATATCATAATTCTTATTCTTGTCTCATCCAAGTGATTTCAATCCTTCTTCCGGAGTTGTTCATGATATCAAATTCCTTATCCCAAGTGGTCATCTTTCTTTTCCGGAGTTCCTAGTTTTTCTCAAGTATCTTGTCGCTAAGCTTCATCTAGTTCATAGCAAGGCCTCAATCTTGTCCTTTTTGCATCCTTCAATTCTTTCTATAATCCTTTCGTTTCAGAGTTCTTCCAGAGGTTCTTCATGGTGGTTCATCAAGATTTCTTTCATTTTCAGTGTTCTTCAAGATTGTTGTTGGAGGTGCTCATTTGTTCTTATCTTGGATTTCTAAGTTCAATTCCTTCTCCATTGTCTTTTGAGATGGTGTTATTAAATTCTTGATATGAGGAGCCTCGAAGGTAAATTGTCAAGAATAAGATAAGTAAACCCGTCTTGTCTTCTCGGAGTTCTCTTGGGTTGGATTTCACCTAAAGCATTTCCAAAGGATTCTTGCTATCATGGGCTTATAAATGATCCAAGTTTTCTCCTCCTCTTCTTGGTGAATTTTTTTTTTCATATCTTGTTGCTCTCAAGCAATCAATTGTTTTTGTTATGGCAGGTTGTTACCTCATAATTTTAAGATGTTTTCCATATACCCATAACAAGCTATTCTTTTCATTGTTGATTCTCCATCAACTCCGTTCAACCAAGCTTTTCAATTCATTGCTGGTAGAAGTTGTAATTTTCTTCTTAGTTCTCTTCTCTTCAAAGATCTAGCTTATATTCTTTGTTTTGGAGGTGTGGTGTTGATGCTCTCTTCGAACCATCATCTTGTTTTATCAAGACCATGTTCTTGCTTTTCTTATTCATTTTACCGGAGTGCTGTGAAATCTTTTCATAATCCTTCCGTCTCATGAAGTTTTGATTCTAATCCAACCAAAGTTTGGTGTCTCTCTTTCAATTTCTTTCCATCATATCAATTTTGCCCTCTATCCTACCTAAGTGCTACGGAAATTTCTTGTGAATTCGTGCGCATTCGTCCTGTCATTCTTCATCTCTTTCCAACCTTCAAGGATCTCAGGATTCAATCGTTTGCCAGAGAAGCAACTAAGTTTCACCTATTTCTCTTTCTCTTCCCCTTCTCATTCTAGATCTCGGGACGAGATCCTCGTGTAGTGGAGGAGAGTTGTAACAGAAGGGACCGATGCTCCAGAAGATTCCCCTTTTGTTTCCATTCTCGTCACGTGGTTCGTTTGGTTGTTGCATTCATCATCGCATCATTCGCATCATATGCATTGCATCATCACTCGTATTTGAAACTTGCATTCATTCATAGTTTCCGGTTCTTTCCGCTCTTGTCGTTGCCCGTTTCGAGACCAACCACACACGTACGCGCCCGCAGCATCGTAAAAAACCGATTTTAAGGCACGCGAAAAATATTCTCGGATTGGGTTGAAACTTGGTGTGCGGTCTTGTTATAGTGTAGGTAGGCCGCCTGCCAAATTTCGTCGCATTCCGAGTTTGTCTGATACCCAATCGGTCAACCGTAGCAGTGCGGTCATCGGTTTATTATCAGACGTATTTGGTATTTTAAAACCCTCATGTCACGGGCCGCAACTTTCCCTCTCATCCCCACCTAGCCCATCTACATAGCCACACATCCCACCTAGCCCCCCTCCGCTTCCGGATCGTTAGATCGAGATCCAAAGGTCCGAAAACGATGCAAAACCCCCTCCCCTAGCTCCCAAACTGCTATTTACACACCCCTAGCCTGCCTAATTGGGAAACCCTAGCTATCTAGGGATCCATGCCACTGTCAGCAGCCTCCCCGTAGCCGCTGGGCCCGCCCAGGCCTGAGGCCGCCGCCGCCCGACCTCGTAGGTGCCTGAGCACGCCCTGCCCCGATCCCCGATCTCACTCGACCCGCCTCCTCCTCCGCGCTGGCCCGAGGGCCACCGGAACTAGCCGTCGTCGGCGACCAGGAGGTGCTGGAGCCTCGCGTCCCTAGCCCCAAGTCCGGACGACCCTGGCCGCCCCCTTCTTCTCCTCTCCTTCCTCTCCTCTCCCTCCTCTAATCTCTCTCTCCCTCTCTTTCGCAGGAACTCCGGCCGCAATCCGCAGCTCACCATTGTCGGGAACGGGCCCCCCGCCCTGGATCTGGCAGGATCCGCCGCCTGCCGCCGGTCCCCGCTCCACCTTCGGCCACCTATGCGCCAGCGTCGTCGCCATGATGCTCGCCTTGGTCTGTGTCCAGAAGTTGGGGACGAGGGCGTGCACCCGTTGACCTACGCTTGGGCTGCAGCCAGCGCCTGCATGGGCTGGCCCAGTCCGCTACACCGACCAGTCACGGGCCAAGCCCATGGTGAGCACAGCCAGCCTCCCCTATCCGACGTGCAGGCATCATATAGCTATCTATCATTCATGCCTTTGTTTCGGGCCTGTTGTTGATTCGGCCCAGAGCGTGTTTTTTTTCATGCGTGCGATATTTCTAATTATTCCAGGATAATAAAATTACAGAAAAACCCCTATTTTAATAATGCTCATATATAATTAACTATGCATCACATGTAAAAACTTTATATATGAAACTTGACTAGAATTTCGTGTAGATTCACAATAACCAACTTTCACATGTGTTTGAAATATTTAACCTTGCTGTTTGCATTGATTTGCGTAATTGCCATGCTCAAATGATTTATTTCATAACTACTAAACCGTAGCTCCGATAAAAATATTCCACATATGTAACTTGGCTAGGAAAAATGTGTAGAATATCATGGTGACATTTACTTTGCTGTTTAACAACTCTAAAGTTGTGTTAGGACAGATCTGTACCAAATTCATAATTTTCATATGGGGTTGTTTCGGAAATGCTATATATTGTTTCCGGCCGCATTTAAAATGCCTAGATGATATAGTTGTTCATGCTTCACCTCTTGCCATGTCTAACAACATTTAATATTGATGAGTACCTAAACGGGAGTGAACTAAATAATTCGAACGTGGAGTTTGGTCAATATGCAACTCGTTCCATATTGAGCTTCACTTCAGTGTGTAGTAGTTGTTTGATGTGAATTGTCATGCCTTGCATAATTAAACCGGACATGCATCATATTTGTTTGCGCATCGTGTCATGCATATGCCGAGGTGTATCTTGTGTTGATTGTTGTTTCCGGATTGCTTCTTCTCGATAGAGTTCCGAAAGCGTTCAGAGTGTGAGAATTCGTTCGACTACGTTGGCTCGTCTTCTTCATGGACTTGTTCTTCTTCCAAGTGGGATCTCAGGCAAGATGACACATTTCCCTGGATACCATTACTATCATTGCCATGCTAGATGTCTCGTTTTCTATCGCTATGTCATGCTACCTACCACTTGTTTGTCAAGCCTCCCAACATTGCCATGAAAAGCCTCTAACCCCTCCACATCCCAGTAAACCCTTGTTTGGCTATGTTACCGCTTGCTTAGCCCTTCTTATAGTGTTTCTAGCTGCAGGTGCAATTGCTTCCATGTGCCAACATGGACATTCTTTTGTTAACACAATATTATTGCTATTTAATTTAATGCACTTATACACTTGGTAAAGGGTGGAAGGCTTGGCCTTTTGCTCATGTTTTGTTCCACTCTTGCCGCCCTAGTTTCTTGTGAACCGGTGTTATGTTCCATAAATTGAGCGCTCCTAACATGCTTGGGGTTGTTATGGGGACCCCTTGGTTTTCGTGTTAGGATAAAACTTATCTGGTAGGGCCCAACATTGGTACTATTTGCTTAATAACAACTAAAATTTGCATAGGGCATGATCACCTCGTGGATAATTAATCAGCCCCCGGGCTAGTGCTCCGCATGAGTGTTGGTCCACCTACCTAGCAGTCAGCGGTGCCACCTCGGGGCAATACGAGGCGTTTTCAGGCTACCGTCCACTTCGCATAGACGGATGATGCCCGTGGATAGAGAGCGCACGGCTCTAGCTGCGGTTTTGCCTCACCGAGAGGCCTTGCTGGATTGATTTTACCTTTCCCGAACGTCTTGAGTGAGGAACTCTGATCTTCTTCGGGATAACTCGATGTGTCAGATTTCCTTTGGAGTTGCCTAGGAGGATCACCAGATTCGTGGTCGAGGGTATTCCCGTTGCGTGTGGTTAATTTGTGATGGATGAGTTGGAGCACCCCTACAGGGTTAAATCTTTTTGAGAAGTCGTGCTCGCGGTTATGTGGCAAACTTGGATACTTTGTTTAACACCCGATCATAGCAAACTTGAAGTTAACTCTAATAAAATACACCAACTGTGTGCGTGACCGTGGCTGTCTCTTCTCGTGAGTCCTTATCCGAGAGAGAACACGGTGGGGTTACGTTTGACATAAGTAGGTGTTCAGGATCAGTTAGTGATCATTAGTAGTTCACGTACGTTATGCGTAGACCACCATACTTTAATTTCTGTACTCGTAAGTTAGCCACTCAAACAAATGCTTAGTCGCTTGCTGCAGCCTCACCACTTAACCATACCTCACCTATTAAGCTTTAATAGTCTTGATACCCTTGGAAATGAGATTGCTGAGTCCCTGTGGCTCACAGATTACTACAACAATAGTTCTAGGTACAGGTAATGTGATGCTTGAACGTGAGAGCGTTGCTTGTTTGTTGGAGTTCTTCTTCATCGATCTAGGATGGGTTCCAGGCGGCAGCCTGGGATAGCAAGGATGGATGTCATTTTATCGTTTGATTTCATCCGTAGTCGGACCCTGCTCTTCCGTATGATGTTTGCATATGTTGTTGTATTGATGTGACTCTGATGTAGCTTGTGGCGAGTGTAAGCCAATTCCATATACTCACCTCTTTTGTACATGCACTTGTAATGATATCCATTCTTGCAACACGACGAGATACGCTTCTATCCCTGTCGAGGTCCTCGTGCCGAAATAAAGATAGGACCATATCTTGGGCGTGACACAAGTCTTGTGGAATAATCCTTATATTCGGCATGGGCTGCCCAAAGTGGCCCATTAGTGAATCATCACGGGGGTCCTCGGTCCGACCCACTGGTCGGGATACGACGTGGTGAGTACCCCCCCTAGTCCAGGACACTGCCAAGTGTCGTACAAGGTCCTGTAAATTTTCACAAGCCTGCGCCGAATGCGTTTCCCAGGGCCATCCTTGAGAAGGCCGAGCACCAATGACCCTAGGAGGTGACATGAACAGGGCTGGCCCGCCAGACAGAGCTCAGCCACTGGATTTAGCGACGTTGCAGGGACGGACCCGAGCACAAACGTCGTGCCTAGTCCTCTCATGAGGAGGTCAAAGGCAGGATCATTCGGGCGCGACAACATTCATGTCGGCTAAGAGCCGTGCAGGCAAGGAGAAACATTAGGAAATGGACCACATGCATGAAAGGTTGCTGAAATATGCATAAACGGGGCGACTATAGGTGCGGCCTGGTCGCCTGAGGATAGTGAGGCCCCGTGGGTGCACTCAAATGGAGTAAACCAAAAATTTACCTGGCACAAACCAAAAAATCACCTAGTGGCCACGCCGCTGAAGAAACGTAGCGGTCGACGTAGCCTGGCCTTGCGTCTCGGCAAGCGGGATCCTCATGAGCCCATCGCCTCCCAGGGCTCAGGACCCCTTCTCGGACTGGGCGTCCCCTCGAACTCCTGGCCGCGCCTCGCCTGATACGGTGCGAGCATGGCCTAGGCAAGGCGCTGGTACACGGCTCCTGGGTTTGTCGGGCTGAAGGGCATGCGGACATAGTTGCACGGGTAGACCCCCTCCACTGTCAGCATGCGTCGGCCAGAAGACGCCCTGGGATTCAACCCTGTTGATCACGAGCACGCTGATGCAGACGCACGGCTTGCCGGCTAAGCTAACGATGCCGGTTGCAATGGGCGATGCAGGGCAGCTCCCGCCCTGCGTGGCCTACGCCTCCTAAAGCTCCACAATTACCCTGGTGATGGATTCTCGCGAGCTCTGTGCTTTGCATCGTGCTCCTAGCATGGGTAGACGTGTGCCAGAACGCACCTCCAAGTTGTGCCAGGACGCCCCCTTCGTCTCACCGGTCAGGCCGGCAGCTCCCCGGACGGGGGGCCCCGAGCCTGACCCGAGGGGTCGTCGAGCTGGCCTTCGTATGCGATGGTGGAAGGGGCTCCGGTCTTGGGCGCTGAGCTTGAGGCGCCATCCTTGGAGGTTCTCGCCCCCTAGTGCCCTGTGGGGAGGAGTTGGTTCTTCTTCTTGGGGGCACTCTCGTGAGGAAGGGTGTCTCCTTCATCGTCGGAGTGCTCGGCCGCCACTGCTTGGTAGGCATGCTCAAGGGAGTAGACATCATCCTTCTCTTCATAGGTGACGGTGATGACGCCACTGTTGGGGAACGTCGCATGGGAAACAAAAAAATTCCTACGCACACGCAAACCTATCCATGGTGATGACCATCTACGAGAGGGAGAGTGGATCTACATACCCTTGTAGATCGCTAAGCGGGAAGCGTTAAGAAACGCGGTTGGTGTAGTCGAACATCTTCGCGATCCAAATCGCCGAGCGTCCCGCGATCTCATCACGATCCGTCCCGCGATCCAATCACGATCCGTCCCGTGAACTCATCACGATCCGTCCCACGATCTCATCACAATCCGTCTCACGAACTTGATCACGAACTGTCCCGCGAACTCATCACGATCCGTTTCACGATCTCATCATGACCCGTCTCGTGATCTCGATCACGGTCCTTCCGATCTAGCGCCTAACGGACGGCACCTCCGCGTTCAGCACACGTGCAGCTTGATGACGATCTCCACCATCTTGATCCAGCAAGAGGAGGTGGAGAGGAGAGAGAGTTCACCGGCAGCGTGACGGTGCTCCGGTGATGCTGGTGGAGCAATTCCGGCAGGGCTTCGCCTAAGCGCTGCAGAAAACCGATCTAGAGGAGAAACTATACACCGGTGGAACGGGTAGCACGTGGCCGGAAATTCTGTCCAAAAACCACCCAATCCACTAGTATATATAGGAGGAGAGGAGAGGAGAGGCAGCCAAGGCCTTTGGGTCGGCCGAAATAGGATGTGGGAGCAATCCTACTTCACCTCCAATCCTAGTTGGAGTAGGATTGCCTCCTATTGGCTGATTTTCCACTTTTTGCTTTAGGACTTTCTCTCCTACGCCATGGGCCTTTGTGGCTGTTTTCCCAGCCCACTAAGGGCTGGTTATTATTCTCCCACAGCCCATGGACCTCTTGGGGTCGAAATACCCCTCCCGGAGGTCCCCCGGTACACTACCGGCACTCCCGGTACACTACCGATACTCCCGGTACACTACCGATGAGCCCGAAACTTTTCCGGAAACCAAACTGGGACTTCCTATATATGAATCTTTACCTCCGGACCATTCCGGAGCTCCTCGTGATGTCCGGGATCTCATCCAGGACTCCGAACAACCTTCGGTCACCACCATACATAACTCTACACTACCGAAACGTCACCGAACCTTAAGTGTGCAGACCCTGCGGGTTCGAGAACTATGTAGACATGACCGAGACACCTCTACAGTCAATAACCAATGGCGGGACCTGGACATCCACATTGGTTCCTAAATATTCTACGAAGATCTTTATCGGTCGAACCTCTATGTCAAGGATTCAGTTAATCCCGTATAACGTTCCCTTTGTTCTTCGGTATGTTACTTGCCCGAGATTCGATCGTCGGTATCTCCATACCTAGTTCAACCTCGTTACCGGCAAGTCTCTTTACTCGTTCCATAATACAAGATCCCGCAACTAACAATTAGTCACATTGCTTGCAAGGCTCATTGTGATGTTGTATTACCGAGTGGGCCCTGAGATACCTCTCCGTCACACGGAGTAACAAATCCCAGTCTCGATCCATGCCAACTCAATAGACACCATCCGAGATACCTATAGAGCACCTTTATAGTCACCCAGTTACGTTGCGACGTTTGATACACACAAGGCACTCCTCTGATATCCGTGAGTTGCATGATCTCATGGTCATAGGAACATATACTTGACATGCAGAAAACAGTAGCAATAAACTGACACGATCATATGCTATGTTTGTAGTTTGGGTCTTATCCATCACATCATTCTCCTAATGATGTGATCCCGTTATCAAATGACATCTCATGTCCATGGCTAGGAAACCTTAACCATCCTTTGATCAACGAGCTAGTCCATTAGAGGCATACTAGGGACATGGTTTTGTCTATGTATCCACACATGCATTTAAGTCTCCAATCAATACAATTATAGCATGGATAATAAACGATTATCATGAACAAGGAAATATGATAATAACTAATTTATTATTGCCTCTAGGGCATATTTCCAACAGTCTCCCACTTGCACTAGAGTCAATAATCTAGTTCACATCACCATGTGATTCGCATTGTTATGAATCTAACACCCAATGAGTTTTGGGGCTCGATCATGCTTTGCATGTGAGAGAGGTCTTATAGTCAACGGGTCTGCAATATTCAGATCCGTGTGTACTTTGCAAATCTCTATGTCAAACCGTAAACACTGCTACCACACTCCACTTGGTACTATTTCCAAATGGCTGCTCCACTATACGTATCCAGATTGCTACTACTAGTCATCCGGATAGGTGTTAAATCTTGCATCGACATAACTCTTTACGATGAACTCTTTATCACCTCCACAATCAAGAAACATTTCCTTAGTCCTCTGGTTACTAAGGATAATTCCGACCGCTGTCCAGTGATCCACTCCTGGACCACTCTTGTACCCCTTGACAGACTCATGGCAAGGCACACATAGGTGCGGTACACAGCATGGCATAATATAGAGCCTATGGCTAAGGCATAGGGGACGACGTTCGTCCTTTCTCTTTCTTCTGCCGTTGTCGAGCTTTGAGTCTCACTCAACTTCACACCTTACAAATCAGATGAGAACTATTTCTCTGGCTGATCCATTTTGAACTCCTTCAAAATCTTGTCAAGGTATACACTCATTGAAAGTCTCATCAAGCATCTTGATCTATCTCTATAGATTTTGATGCTCAACAATCAGGTATATTTATCCAGGTCTTCCTTTGAAAATCACTTTCCAAATGACCATTTTATGCTTTCCAGAAACTCTACATTATTTCTGATCAACAATATGTCATCCACATATACTTATCAGAAATTCTATAGTGCTCCCACTCACTTTATTGCAAATACAAGTTTCTCGTAAACTTTGTATAAACATCAAAACTTTGATCACCTCATCAAAGCATATATTCCAACTCCGAGATGCTTGCTTCAGTCCATGGAAGGATCACCGAAGCTTGCACACCTTTTAGCATCCTTAGGCCTGACAAAACCTTCTGGTTGTATGACATACAACATATCCTCAAGTAAACCGTTAAGGAAACGATGTTTTGACATCCATCTGCCAGATTTCATAATTGAAAACACAGCAACTGCTAACATAATTCCAACAGACTTTAGCACCACTACGAGTGAGAAAGTCTCATCGTAGTCAACTCCTTGAACTTGTCACAAACATCTTTGCAACAAGTCGAGCTTTACAAATAGTGACATTCACCATCAGTGTCTGTCTTCATTTTAAAGATCCATTTGTACTCAACGACCTGCCGTCCAACGAGCAAGTCTACCAAAGTCTACACTTGGTTTTCATACATGGATCCTATCTCGGATTTCATGGCCTCTAACCATTTGTCGGAATCCGGGCCCATCATCGCTTCTCCATAGCTCGTAGGTTCATCGTTGTCCAACAACATGATCTCCAAGACAGAGTTGTCGTACCACTTAGGAGCAGTACACATCCTTGTCGACCTACGAAGTTCGATAGTAACTTGATCCTGAAGCTTCATGATCATCATCATTAACTTCCTCTTCAAATAACGTAGGCTTCACAGAAACATCTTTCTGCGTTGTGCTACTCTCTGGTTGAACAAAGGTTCAACAACCTCATCAAGTTCTATCTTCCTCCCACTCAATTCTTTCGAGAGAAACATTTCCTCGAGAAAGGATCCGTTTAAGCAACAAACATTTTGCACTAGGATCTGAGATTGAAGGTTCACCCAACTGATCTTAGGGTATTCTATGAAGATGCAATTTGTCCGCCTTGGGTTCGACCTCATTAGGTGAAAACATTTTCCACAGAAGTGTCACATCCCAAAATATTAAGAAATGACAGCTTAGGTTTCTATCAAACCATAATTCACATGGTGTCATCTCAACGGATTTAGATGGTGCCCTATTTAAAGTGAATGTAGTTGTCTCTAATGCATAACCCCAAAATTATAGTAGTAAAACGACAAGAGACATCATATTACGCACCATGTCCAATAGAGCATAACTATGATGTTCGGACACACCATCACACTATGGTGTTCCAGGTGGCGTTTAGTTGTGAAACAACTTTCACATTGTCTTAAGTTGTATGCCAAACTCGTGACTCAGATATTCACCTCCACGATCATATCGCAGTCATTTTTATCTTCTTGTCACGATGATCTTTAAACTTCACTCTGAATTTGCTTGAACCTTTCAAACGATTCAGACTTGTGTTTCATTAAGTAAATATACACTATATCTACTCAAATCATCAGTGAAGGTAAGAAAATAACGATATCCACTGCACGCTACAAGACTCACTAGATTGCATACATCAACATGTATCATTTCCAATGAATCACTTGCCCGCTCCATCCAACGGGGTCCTTTAGTCATCTTGCCCAAGAGGCATGGTTCGCATGTCTCAACCGATTCAAAATCGAATGAGTCCAAATATCCATCAGCATGGAGTTTCTACATACGCTTTATACCGATATGACATTTAGCGGCAGTGCCACAAGTATGTGGTACTATCATTATTAACTTTGTGTCTTTTGACATCAATGTTATGAACATGTGTAATACTACGATCAAGATTTCAACAAACCATTCTCACTGGGTGCATGACCATTGAAGGTATTATTCATGTAAACAGAATAACCATTATTCTCTAACTTAAATGAATAACCGTATTGCAATAAACATGATCTAATCATGTTCATGCTCAACGCAAAACACCAAATAACATTTATTTAGGTTCGTCACTAATCCTGAAGGTAGAGAGAGCGTGCGATGTTGATCACATCAACCTTGGAAACACTTCCAACACATATCGTCACCTCACCATTAGCTAGTTCTCCGTTTATTCCGTAGCTTTTATTTCGAGTTACTAACATTTAGCAACCGAACCGGTATCCAATACCCAGGTGCTACTAAGAGTACTAGCAAGGTACACATCAATAACTTGTATATCAAATATACTTCTGTCGATGTTGCCAGCCTTCTTATCTACCAAGTATCTAGGGTTGTTCCGCTTCAGCGACCTCTCACCTCATAATAGAAGCACTTAGTCTCGGGTTTGAGTTCAACTTTGGGTTGCTTCACTGGAGCAGCAACTGACTTGCTATCCATGAAGTTTCCCTCCTTGCTCTTGCCCTTTTCGAAACTAGTGGTTTGATTAACCATCAACACTTGACGCTCCTTCTTGATTTCTACGTTCGCGGTGTCAAACATCGCGAACAGCTCAGGGATCAATACTTCTATCCCTGGTGTATTATAGTTCATCACTAAGTTCTAGTAGCTTTAGTGACAGTGACTTGGAGAACTATATCAATCACTATCTTATCTGGAAGATCAACTCCCACTTGATTCAAGCGATTGTAGTACCCAGACAATCTGAGTACATGCTCAACGATTGAGCTATTCTCCTTCATCTTACAGGCAAAGAATCTTGTTGGAGATCTCATATCTCGCAACACAGGCACGAGCCTGAGATCACAATATCTGCTCCTAGAACATCTCATATGTTCTGTGACGTTCAAAACGTTTCCGAGCCTCAATTCTAAGCCGTAATGCATGATGCACTAAACTATCAAGTAGTCATCGAAACGTGCCTGTCAGATGTTCACAACATCTATAGACGACGCTAGAGGGGGTGGCGCACCGAGCGGTGCATTAAGGACATAAGCCTTCTCTGCAGCAATGAGGACAATCCTCAGATCACGGACCCAGTCCGCAATATTGCTACCAACATCTTTCAACTCTATTTCTCTAGGAACATATAAAAATACAAGGGAGCTACAGCGCGAGCTAGTAATCTACAACATAATTTTCAAATACACTTTGACTATGTTCATGATAATGAGTTCAATTAATCATATTACTTAAGAACTCCCACTCAAATTGACATCCCTCGGGTCATTCGAGTGATACATGATCCAAATTCACCAACTCAAGTCCGATCATCACGTGAGTTAAGGTGGCTTCAATGGTGAACATCATTATGTTGATCATATCCACTATATGACTCATGCTCGACCTTTCGGTCTCTTGTGTTCCGAGGCCATGTCTGTACATGCTAGGCTCGTCAAGTTTAACCCGAGTGTTCTGCGCGTGCAAATCTGGCTTGCACCCGTTGTATGTGAACGTAGAGTCTATCACACCCGATCATCACGTGGTGTCTCAACACGACGAACTTTCGCAACGGTGCACACTCGGGGAGAACACAATTTATCTTGAAATTAAGTGAGGGATCACCTTATAATGCTATTGTCATCCTAAGCAAAACAAGGTGCATAAAAAGGATTAACATCACATGCAAATCATAAGTGACATGATATGGCCATGAACTTGTGCTTTTGATCTCCATCTAGAAAGCACCGGCATGATCTCCATCATCACCGGCATGACACCATGATCTCCATCAACGTGTCGCCATCGGGGTTGTCACGCCCTGCATGCTTCTACTACTATTGCTACCGTAGCGATAAAGTAAAGCATTACATAGCGCTTAATGATTGACACGCAGGTCATACAATAATTAAAGACAACCCAATGGCTCCTGCCGGTTGCCGTACTCATCGACATGCAAGTCGTGATAATCTATACATCACCTGATCATCTCATACATCACATATATCACATCATGTAATTGGCCATATCATATCACAACATACCCTGCAAAAACAAGTTAGACGTCCTCTAATTGTTGTTGCAAGTTTTACGTGGCTACTACGGGTATCTAGCAAGAACGATTCTCACCTACACATAAACCACAACGGTGATACATAGATTGCTTTTCAACCTTCTCAACGACCGCCTTTGTCGGATCCGATCCAACTAAAGTGAGAGAAACTGTCACCCGCAAGCCATCTAAGCAACAAGTTGCATCGAGGGAACCGGTCTCTCGTAAGCGTACGATTAATGTTGGTCCGGGCCGCTTCATCTCACAATCCCGCTGAACCAAAATCTGACCAAGGGAGGAAGCAATCTAAGCATCAACACCCACAAACCTTTTGTGTTCTACTCGAGATCTCATCGAACCATCAACCTAGCTCATGATGCCACTGTTGGGGAACGTTGCATGGGAAACAAAAATTTTCCTACGCACACGCAAACCTATCCATGGTGATGAGCATCTATGAGAGGGAGAGTGGATCTACATACCCTTGTAGATCGCTAAGCGGGAAGCGTTAAGAAACGCGGTTGGTGTAGTCGAACATCTTCGCGATCCAAATCGCCGAGCGTCCCGCGATCTCATCACGATCCGTCCCGCGATCCAATCACAATCCGTCCCGTGAACTCATCACGATCCGTCCCGCGATCTCATCACAATCCGTCTCACGATCTTGATCATGATCTGTCCCGCGAACTCATCACGATCCGTTCCGCGATCTCATCACGACCCGTCTCGTGATCTCGATCACGGTCCTTCCGATCTAGCGCCGAACGGACGGCACCTCCGCGTTCAGCACACGTGCAGCTTGATGACGATCTCCACCGTCTTGATCCAGCAAGAGGAGGTGGATAGGAGAGAGAGTTCACCGGCAGCGTGACGGCGCTCCGGTGATGGTGGTGGAGCAATTCCGGCAGGGCTTCGCCTAGGCGCTGCAGAAAACCGATCTAGAGGAGAAACTATGCACCGGTGGAACGGGTAGCACGTGGCCGGAAATTCTGTCCAAAAACCACCCAATACACTAGTATATATAGGAGGAGAGGAGAGGAGAGGCAGCCAAGGCCTTTGGGTCGGCCGAAATAGGAGGTGGGAGCAATCCTACTTCACCTCCAATCCTAGTTGGAGTAGGATTGCCTCCTATTGGCTGATTTTCCACTTTTGGCTTTAGGACTTTCTCTCCTGCGCCATGGGCCTTTGTGGCTGTTTTCCCAGCCCACTAAGGGCTGCTTATTATTCTACCACAGCCCATGGACCTCTTGGGGTCGAAATACCCCTCCCGGAGGTCCCCCGGTACACTACCGGCACTCCCGGTACACTACCGATACTCCCGGTACACTACCGATGAGCCCGAAACTTTTCCGGAAACCAAACTGGGACTTCCTATATATGAATCTTTACCTCCGTACCATTCCGGAGCTCCTCGTGACGTCCGGGATCTCATCCGGGACTCCGAACAACCTTCGGTCACCACCATACATAACTCTACACTACCGAAACGTCACCGAACCTTAAGTGTGCAGACCCTGCGGGTTCGAGAACTATGTAGACATGACCGAGACACCTCTACAGTCAATAACCAATGGCGGGACCTGGACGTCCACATTGGTTCCTACATATTCTACAAAGATCTTTATCGGTCGAACCTCTATGTCAAGGATTCAGTTAATCCCGTATAACGTTCCCTTTGTTCTTCGGTATGTTACTTGCCCGAGATTCGATCGTCGGTATCTCCATACCTAGTTCAACCTCGTTACCGACAAGTCTCTTTACTCGTTCCATAATACAAGATCCCGCAACTAACAATTAGTCACATTGCTTGCAAGGCTCATTGTGATGTTGTATTACCGAGTGGGCCCTGAGATACCTCTCCGTCACACGGAGTAACAAATCCCAGTCTCGATCCATGCCAACTCAACAGACACCATCGGAGATACCTGTAGAGCACCTTTATAGTCACCCAGTTACGTTGCGACGTTTGATACACACAAGGCACTCCTCCGATATCCGTGAGTTGCATGATCTCATGGTCATAGGAACATATACTTGACATGTAGAAAACAGTAGCAATAAACTGACACGATCATATGCTATGTTTGTAGTTTGGGTCTTATCCATCACATCATTCTCCTAGTGATGTGATCCCGTTATCAAATGACATCTCATGTCCATGGCTAGGAAACCTTAACCATCCTTTGATCAACGAGCTAGTCCATTAGAGGCATACTAGGGACATGGTTTTGTCTATGTATCCACACATGCATTTAAGTCTCCGATCAATACAATTATAGCATGGATAATAAACGATTATCATGAACAAGGAAATATGATAATAACTAATTTATTATTGCCTCTAGGGCATATTTCCAACAGCCACTACTCCCCGGCATCTTGAGGACGTTGTAGCCATGGTGAGTCACTTCCATAAACTTAGCGAGGGTTGTGTACCCAAGTATGGCGTTTTAAGGCAGGTGGATGGGGGCGACATCAAAGACGATGACCTTGGTGTGATAGTTCTTACGCCCGCCGAAGGTGATAGGCAGGCGCACTTGCTAGATGGGCGGTGAACCCGTTAGTGACTCCTGAGAACGGCTTGGTCAGAATAAGCTAGTCATATGGCACTTGGAGTGTCTCGAAGGTCTCAATTGAGAGGATGTTGAGTCCTGCTCCACTGTCGATGAGGGTCTTCGTGACAAGGACATTGTCGATGGTTAGCGTGCACAGCATGCGTAGCGTGCCCTCCATGGCTGAACACTGGAGCTGCTCCTTTGCGTCGAATGTGATCGTAGTCTAGGACCACTTGAGAGGGTGCATGGCTTCGGGCTTCGAGAGGGCCGTGTTGACCTCTCGAGTGAACTGCTTGAAGATGCGGTTTGACGTTGGGGCTTGGGCACCGCCCAGGATACAGGCTATCTCCCTGACCTCCTAAAAGCCCCAGCCCCGTCGTCATGTCTGTCCTCTTCCTTCCTTCTGGATGGTGGCGACAATAGGTGTAGGTCGGCCTCACGAGGGCGGACCTCACGTTGGTGGCCATGGCGTGACCCCTCCGGAGGGTCGTCGCGCTAGCGGTCCTCCCGAGGCTGATCGCGCCGACGGCCCTCCCAAGGCCGGTCTCGCCATTCTTGGTGCGGATCCTAATTGTCCCAGCGGCCTTTGCCGCGGCCTTTGACATGTCCGGAGCCGCGGTCATTGCGTCCTGGGCGTCGGCGGAAGTGCTCATTGCAGACCAGCCTAAGCTCTTGGTAGTCGATGGTATCGTGGTTGTTGGTGTCTTAGAAGATGCAGGAGGTCGTCTTCCCGAGGGTGGTTCCTTGCCTCGGCTGCGCATCGCCTCAGGCTCGGCCACAAGCAACGTGGGGGCCTTGCGTTCGCCTCCTTGTTGTCCTTGGCCTTCTTGTCCTCTGCCTCTGCCACCAGAAGCTTGTGGAGCGAGAGGCGGCCCTCCTCGGCCTTGGCACAGTTGTTCGCCAGGTTGAACATCTCCAAGGCCGAGCATAGTTCGTTGTGGATGATGAGCTCCTCCTTCATCTTGAAGTCCCTGACACGGTCGGAGAGCACGGAGATGACGGCCTCATCCCACACCCTTGGGATCTTGAGGCGGGTGATCGTGAAGCATTGTATGAATTTGTGTAGGGTCTTTCCCTCCTGCTGCTTCGCACTCCGCAGGTCATTCACGATGAGCGCACGGTCTTGTGTACGTTGGAAGTTGGCAACGAAGTGCTTGCGTAGGTCGTCTTAAGAGGTGATGGACTCCTTGGGGAGGTTGAGGAACCAAGAGAGTGCGCCACTTTGAGCGCCATGGCGAACTAGCTCGCCATCATCTTGTCATCACCATCTGCCGCCTGGATGCTTAGCGAGTAGAGTTGTAGGAACTCAGCAAGATCTGCGGTGCCGTCATAGCGTGGGGTAAGTCGGGCTTGAATTTGGGGGGGGGCACACGGTCGAAAGAAGCTCCGGAGCGATGGCACGACACCCCACTAATACGACCATTTTGCATCATGTTTTTATACTGATATTTATTGCATTCTGGGGTGTTATTACACGTTATGGTACAATAATTATGCATTTTCTCTCTTATTTTACAAGGTTTACATGAAGAGGGAGAATGCCGGCAGCTGGAATTCTAGACTGGAAAAGGAGCAAATCGGTCCTGAAAATTTACGGAGAATTATTTTTGAATATATAAAAAATACTAGGCGAAACAGATACCTGAGGGGGCCCACCAGGAGGTGACAAGCCTGCCAGGCGTGGCCACCCCCCTAGCCACGCCTAGCGGGCTTGGGACCCACCTGGCAGGCCCCCGACGCCCATCTTCTACTATATGGAGGGTTTTGGCCTAGAAAGAATCTGGAGAGAGCTTTCGGGATGAAGCGTCGCCGTTTCGAGGCAGAACTTGGACAGAACCAATCTAGAGCTCCGCCAGGGCTGTTCTGCTGGGGAAACTTCCCTCCCGGAGGGGGAAATCAAAGCCATCATCATCACCAACGATCCTCCCATCGAGAGGGGGTTAATCTCCATCAACATCTTCACCAGCGCCATCTCCTCTCCAAACCCTAGTTCATCTCTTGTATCCGATCTATGTCTCAAACCTCAGATTGGTACCTGTGGGTTGCTAGTAGTGTTGATTAATCCTTGTAGTTGATGCTAGTTGGTTTACTTGATGGAATATCATATGTTCATATCCTTTATGATAATTAATACACCTCTGATTATGAACATGAACATGTTTTGTGAGTACTTACGTTTGTTCCTGAGGACATGGGATAAGTCTTGTTATAAGTAATCATGTGAATTTGGTATTCATTCAATATTTTGATGAGATGTATGTTGTCTCTCTTCTAGTGGTGTTATGTGAACGTTGACTACATAACACTTCACCATTATTTGGGCCTAGGGGAAGGCATTGGGAAGTAATAACTAGAGTCAGGTTTCGGTCCGCATGCATATCTCCCGAGGAACTGAGTAGGGTTGTGGCGACCTTGCTCGGCGGTGACCCTGGTGACCTTCCGGAGGCTCACGGTCCGTTGTACTGTCGTGACAACGGGGCCGACCTAGTTGCCGCGATGCCTATCTTCAATGAGCTGGGGCTTTTCCTAGCTGAGGCCCTGGTTCGGTGGTGGTGTCTTCCGGTGATACCTCGTGCGGGGAGGACACGGAGAGGACCGCCGCCGATGGCCCGGCGAGGCGTCCCCCCCCCGGGTCACAGGGTACCCTTCTGCGCGAGCTTGAAGATGACGACGACGTTGGTGAAAATTCTGCTGCGGGATCCGCACGCACCACTAAGGCCTCCAGGGGGCTAGGGCCAGTCCCTCGCGCCACGCGGTCTGCGTGAATGTCGACTCCCGGAAGCACGGCGCCAAGTCTCCTCCGGCGGGCCCTGCCTCCACTAGCAGGACGATCGAGGCGCCGGCGTCGCCCCCGCTCGAATTGCAACTCGCAGGAAAGGTGGGCGAGGACGGGGCCATGGCGATCTCTTCTGTGGCCGCCTTGGCTATCGGCGACTCTGCTCCTTCATGCGGCGGCCCCCTCTCCATGGGGAGCTCGGGCGCCCCCGTCATTGCCAGGACAGAAAGGAAGAGGAAGTGGGTCAACGTCGAGGAGTAAGCGACCTGACTTGGCTTGACTCACATGTCTATGGCTTGTGCATTGCTGAGCTCCCCTTGCTTGGTGACCAGGGATGTCGCTATGTTGAAGATGAGGAAGAAGAAGGTGGGCGTTAAGCCGAAGGCGACTCCCAACGTGTCGCCTACCCTTGCCGACACGCCACCGCCTGCTACTTAAGAAGAGAGGGCTCGCGAGGCGACCCCTCAAGCCCCCATCGCAGAGCCCCCTGCCCCGATGCTTGTTAATGTGATCACTCCTGCCCTTGAGGGCATGGTGATGCCGATGTCTGGAGGACCAACTCCTGAGGGCTTGCTGCTTGTCGATTCGTCCGTGCCTGTAGTGTCTGCGGTCGCCGAGCGGCCTTCGGAGCCTCCTGTCCTTCGTGGCGCCGTTTCCCCGAGGGTGCCCCCCGCGACCGCACTAGAGACTCCTCAAGGGGAGACCTTGATGCCTCTGGTGCATGTCCATGACATCCTGGATGGGGCCTTTGCTACTTTGGGTCAGGCTCGTGATGCCTTCGGGAGTGTCGGTGATTTCCTCATGGGTGGATGCCTAGAGCTCCTCTCGGGGTCGTTCCAGGCTGATGCCGCCACTATGGCGATGTGGGGTCAGGCCGCGGCTATCGCGGCGAAGAGCGAGGAGGAAGCCGCGACCGCTCGCATTGTGCACGAAGAGGTGGAGGCCCGTCTAAAGAACTTCCATGAGAAACAGCCAAGCTTGCGGTGCAACTTCGTTAGCGGACGGAAGACCTCGAGGCCCACGAGGCCAAGCTTGCCGCTCGGGAAACTGAGTTGTCTCAGGTGGAGACCTGTCAGGACGCAGAGCGTGTGTGCCTGGACTTGCAAGGGAAGGAAATTGCTTCGAGTAAGATCCTTCTTGACACCAAGGGGGAAGCTATTGCCGCGGCCGAGGAGAAAAAGGTCACGGAGCTGAGCGCCTTCCCTGCTATCGAGCTCAAGCTTCGCAAGGCGCTCCACGCCCTCTGTCGAGATGGGTTCGTGCAGCCTCTGGCCGCTCCAGAGAGCGGCTTCACAGCGCTTGCTTCGAATCTCGTCGAGGCGCTGAAGGGCACCATCGTCGAGGTGGGTAGGGTCTTGGACAATGAGTGTCCCGGCCTCTTTTCTGAAGCTGCAACGCGCGTCTTCAGCCATCTTCATCTTCGTGAGCCAGGGCTCTACTTCGACTCTGTGATCCTCCCGGTCGCCCCTGAGGTCCGTGCTAGCGCCCCGGCAGTGGTGAGGGACGTCGTGGAGGCGCTGGTGAAGAGGTTCACCCGCGTCATGGTTTCTCCACCTCCGGATGCTGCTAAGGCTGGCGGCAGGGAAGACGACGCCAGCGATGTCGACGATGAGTCCCCTGAGGGTGGGACGAACGGTGGCGGCGGTTCCTCCTGATTCCTTCCTCTTGCTGCTTTCCTACAATGCACGTCGTGCCTCGTGGAGGCGTTAAACTCGTTTGTGTTTGCGAAAACTTCTAATTCTTGTAATAACTGTTGGACTGCATGATTGCTTTCTTCGCCTTGTTTCCATCTTGCTTGATGTGATGCTCTACGTTGGCAGGGACCGGCCCGCGCATACCTCAACCACCGTTGGGCCGACCGGAAACCAAGGACGGTCCAAGGGGCGAGGGGCTACGGGTCCAGTTAGGCTCCTGAGTCGCGATGCTCAGGAGTCCCCCTTGACGTGTGAGCTCTAGCGTCCTCCCTAGGGATTTTGAGCAGTTTTTAAGCGCTTTGGGCTCTGCGTCGGTAGGGCCCAGCCCGCGCATACCTAAACCGCCGTTGGGCCAACCGGAAACCAAGGACAGTCCAAGGGGTGAGGGGCTATGAGTCTAGTTAGGCTCCTGAGGCGCGATGCTGAGGAGTCCCCCTTGATGTACGAGTGGCTCCCATGCCTTTCCTCGCCAGCTTTTCCGGAGATGGGCGTGTGAAGACCAGGTTTGGCACACCTGGGAAGGCGGCGTGTAATAGGCCTGGCCGGGTAGTAGCCTCGTGCAGCCCCCTCATGTGTGCATCCATGGGGAATGCAGCGAGAAAGGGGCCGCCAGGGACCTTCCTGAGGTTTGATGCAGCCGCTGGGGCGCCCTCAGTTGTTTACCCCCCCCCCTCCCCGCACGCACCGGTCGTGGAGCTTCCACCTTTTGTGGGCATAGTCATTGGTGGACCATGTTAGCCGCCAGCACGGAGTTGTGGCTTCCACATTGTGTGGGCATAGTCATTGATGGACTATGTTGACTTCTTCGCCAGTGCTGGGTTGTGGCTGCCACATTGCGTGGGAAGGGACCCCTCCACGTCCTCGGGGGCCCCCGGGCGTGTACAGCCCATAGAGTTCGTGCGCGTGGTCGGTACGGTAGAACTGGGAGGTGTATCTAGGAGGTCCGACCGTGCTTTGGCCTCGCGAGTGTCCCTACCTCAAAGGCGGTTTGCGCCTGAATCTTGTTCTAGATGGGGCCATTTGAAACCCCGCTTGCTTCTTCTTCTTCGGGAGTGAGGCAGGTTGGGGGTCCTTTTGGCACTCTACATTTGCAGGTCCCGGTCCTGCACATTTCCTGACCACCGCAACATACAACCCGAAACCAAGGACGCAGCTACGGGGTTAGGCCCCGGCATCCTTGAGGCCGACCGGAAACCAAGGACGACATCAAGGGGCGAGTGGCTTTACGACCAGTAAGGCTCCCGAGCCGCCCCCTTTGATGCTCAAGTGGCTCTACATCGGCAGGTCCCGGCTCCGCACATTTCGCCACCACCGTTAGGCACGACTAGAAACCAAGGACGCACTTCACGGGGCGACGCCTCGCCACTCCTGATGGCGATCGGAAACAAAGGACGACATCAAGGGGGGCGAGTGGCCTTATGACCGGTAAGGCTCCTAAGGCTCAATGCTCAGGAGCCCCCTTTGACGCTCGAGCGGCCCCCACTCCACCCTGTCGGCTGCTGCCTCGGGAGGCCACGGGGACTCCCGAGACTCCATGCTGAGGCGACGCACTGCGGTCGGGGCCCCCAAGCGAGGGGTCGACCACCCAGTAATCCAAGTAAGGTAGAACGTCAGGACATAGAATATATGCACAAGAAACTATTGTAATACGCATAAACAAAGCAACGGTAGGGGCGTGATCTGATCACCTGAAGATCATGTGGCCCAGCGGGCGCCCTTGGACAGAGTGAACCAAAAAATTACCTGGTGACAACCAACAAAAGGTCACCTAGAGGCCATGCCGCTGAAGAGCTAAGGCCACTGTCATTGCACGATCTCCCACTTCCACGAGCGCGACCTTCACGGGTTCGTCGTCTCCCGAGGCTCGGGACCTTCGCTTGGTCCGAGCACATCCTCTAGCTCCTCGCTGCACCCCGCCAGGCCAGGCATGAGCATGGATCGATGAAGGTGTTGGAAGGTGACGCCTGCGTTCGCCAGCCCGGAGGGCATGCGGACATAGGTGTTCGAGTAGACCCATCCATGATCGGCACGCGCTGGCCGGAAGGGGCCTTGAGTCGCAGCCCTATTGATCGCGAGCGCATTGACACAGACGCGCGGCTGATCAACCGTGCCGATGACGGCGACTGCGATTGGTGGTGCAGGGCAGTCCCCGCCTCGCACAGCCTGGGCCCCTCAAAGCTCTTTGATCGCTCTGAGGACAGACTCTTGCGAACTGGGCCCCATGTGCCAAGATCCTAGCTCGAGTTGGTGCGCGTCAGAACGTGCCTTTAGGTTGTGCTCAAGCGCCTCTCTTGCCTCACTGGACAAGCTAGAAACTTCCCCGGTGGGAGCCCCAGGCCCGGCCTAATAGGGGCGCCCAACGCGCTTTCCTATGTGATAGGAGGTGGGGGCCCATCCCTGAGCGCAAAGCCTAACGTTCCAGGACGCCTTTGGGGAGGAGTTGCTTCTTCTTCTTGCATGGGTCCTCATGAGGCAATGCGTCTTCCTCGTCATCCGAGCACTCAGCCTTCGCAGCACGGTAACAATGCTCGAGGGTACAGACGGCATCCTTCTCATCGCAAGAAATGGTGATGATGCCGCCACTCCCTAGCATCTTGAGGATGTTGTAGCCGTGGTGGGTTACTGCCATGAACTTGGCAAGAGCCAGGTACCCAAGGATCACATTGTAGGGGAGGTGGATGTGCGCGACGTTGAAGACGATAATCTCGGTGTGGTAGTTCTTGCGCCCGCCGAAGGTGACAGGCAGACGCACCTGCCCGATGAGATGGTGGACCCGTCTATGACCCCCAAGAAGGGCTTAGTTGGCATGAGTTGTTCGTACAGCACTTGGAGCATCTCGAAGGTCTCGATGGAGAGGATGTTGAGCTCCTCCCCACTATCGATGAGGGTCTTGGTGAAGAGGATGTTGCTGATGGTTGGGGTACACAACATGGGGAGCTTGCCGGACATAAACGAACACCTGAGCTGATCGCTTGAGTCGAAGGTGATGGCGGTCTGGGGCCAATTGAGGGGGCGCATCACTTCAGGCTTCGGGAGGGCAACATTCACCTCCTGTGCGAATTGCTTGAAGGCACAGTTCGATGTTGGGGCCTGGGAGCCGCCCAAGATACAGGGCGCCGCCCTGATTTCCTGGAAGCCCCCAACCCTATCGTCCTGCATGTCTTCCTCTTTCCTTCTGGGTGGCGGAGGCAGCGGAGGAAGTCCAGCCTCACGCGGGAGAGCCTCGCGAGGCTGATCGTGTCGTGACCCCTCGGGAGGGTTGTCGCACCGGTGGTCCTCACGAGGTGGGTCGCGCCAGCGGTCGTCCCGAGTTTGATCACGCCAGTGGTCCTCCTGAGACTGATCGTGCCACCCTTGACGCGGCTCCTGGTTGTCCCAGCGGCCTCCACTGTGGCCACCGCCGTGTTTGAAGCCTCGGTCGCCTAGACCGGGGCGCCTGCCGAAGTGCTTGGCGTGGATCAGTTGGAATTCCTAGCAGTCGGCGGTGTCGTGGTTGTTGGTGCCATGAAAGATGCAGGTCGGCCTTCCTCCTGGGGGTGTTCTTCTCCCTAGCTACACTTTGCCTCGGGTTCGGCCGCAAGCACCACCGGGGCCTTGTGCTTTGCTTCCTTGGCCTTGGTCTTCTTCTCTTCTGTCTTCGTTGCCGGAGGCCCGCAGAGCGATAGGCGCCCTCCTCGGCCTTGGCGCACTTGTTCGCCAGGTTGAACATCTCCAAGGTAGAGCATAGTTCCTCATTCATGGCAAGCTCTTCCTTCATTTTGAGGTCAGTGACTCCGTCGGTGAAGGCCGAAATGATGGCCTCGTTCGACGCCCTAGGGATCTGGAGGCATGTGGTCGTGAAACGTTGTATGAACTTGTGCAGGGTCTCCCCATCCTGCTGCTTGATACGCCGTAGGTTGTTCACCGTGGGTGCGTGATCGCAGGTGCCTTGGAAGTTGGCAATGAAGCATTTGTGCAGGCCATACCAGGAGGTGATTCATGCCTCCGGGAGGTTGAAGAGCTAGGAGAGTGTGCCACCCTTGAGCACCATGGGGAACCAACATGCCATGACCTTGTCGTCTCCTCCTGCCGCCCGGATACTCGGCGAGTAGAGCTGCAGGAACTCGACTGGGTCTGGGGTGTCGTCATAACACGGGGGCAGGTTAGGCTTGAACTTGTAGGGCTACGAAGTCGGGTAGAGCTCCGGGGCGATGGCGAGGCACCCCACCGGCTCGACAGGCGTCGCGTGCGCGAGGGCGACCTGGTCTTGATGCTCCTGCGGGGCTGCCTCGAGCGGTGTTCGGCCACGACGTTGAGTCGGTAGCGCAGGGAATGCATGCACGTCGGTGCGTGCCCGGGGAGCCACTTGGCAGCTTACTTCATCTCCCGGCCTCACCCTCGGTTCATGAGGCCGGCCATGGGGGCGTGCTTCTCACCTGGGCTCGGGGTCAGCATCGCGTCGCGGAGGCGGAGGCTGCGCGTCTTGTACCACGTCGTGAGCCAGGGACGGTTGGGGTTGAAGCGAGTAGGAGAGCATCGAAGCATCGCCGGCAATGCTGACGAGCTCCATGATGCGCCGAAGCCCGTCATCGTAGCGGTAGGGAGTGGGGCGGTAGCAAAGCAGTTCGTTAGCCATGGGGAGCACGCCCTGGTTGCACACCAGCCCTGGCCGAACATGAGAGGACGAACCGGAGGCTGGGACGATCGACGGAGTGGCGGTGTGGCCGTCGCGCTGTGCGGTGACCGGCTAGGAGGAGTCTTGTTGCTCGTGGGCATCGGGGGTCGTGGGGGCGTTCGCCATAGGTGAAGGTGACCTGCGTGCATCGGCGCAGCCCGTCGGCACCGTCTGGGTCACACGGGTGGCACAGCGCTCGGCACGGGCTCGGCGAGCGTCAGACATCGGAGTGGCGAGGTCGGAGGAGATCTTGGCTTGAGGGAGACTCCGACACGCCCCCTACCTGGTGTGCCAAATGTCGGATTTCGAGCTCTGCAAAACCCTTAAGATTCGAACACAGGGGCGTGTGCGAAGATCCCCTATAGCCTCGCTCGACCTAGCTTGCTACTCGATGAATGCAGCAAGGAACTCGCACGATGACGAGGAAGACGAACATGATAGTTTACCCAGGTTCGGGCCGCTGCAAAGCATAATACCCTACTCCTGCTTTGGTGGATTGCCTCTCGAGGAGGTGAGGTGGATGAACAAGTACAGTGTTTTGGGGCCTCCTGAGGGCTCTCAGTGGTGTTCGAGGCTCCTTGTGGTTTGGTGGACGATGAGTGATGGAGTCGGTCGATCGGGTTGGGATCCTCTTCTATGCAGGAGCCTACCCTCTATATATAGCGATGGCCCAGGTCCTCTTCCCTTATCGCAATGGTGGGAAGGGATCCCACAATGGCCAATTTTGAAGGGGGCAGGTGTTCGTGCTCGCCCTGCCCAAAGGCAGTCTTCGCCTGCAAAGTAGCAGTCGACGCCGCAGGGTTGGGCTCAGCGATGACGTCCGTCCTACGGAGCTGGTGGTTGTGGTCTTATTGCACCAGAATGGAAACCTTTGGGGGTGCTTTGGGAACTCGCATACATCCTTGCTCCCTTTGCACCAAAGGGGAAAGTGCGCCGCCTGGCGCACTGGTGCTCGTCTATACTTCCTTGCGTCATCTTTGACTCCTGAGGCCGGACCTTGCATAGAGATCTCCGCCCCTCCAAAGGGGGCCTAGGGAGGCCCGTCCTCTGCCGGTCTTGATGCTGCTCATCCTCATGAGGCTTGGGCCCTCGCGAGGGCCTTGTCCTGAGTGGGGCCACACCTTGCTGCATTTGGTCGATGAGGTGGGCCATGCCCTGGGCCGCAGGCAGGCACGTCTGGGTACCCCCATTCGTAGAACGCCGAAAAGCATATTAGAGAGACCAACCAGAACGTTTCAGACTCCACAAAGGAATAGGTATCTAGTACGATAAGTAAACTGACTCCAAAACTTTCCCAATAGCAATTTTACTCAGTTTTGGAATATTTAAAAAATTAGTAAAATAAAAAGTAGCCCGAAGGATGCAGGGGGAGGCGACAAGCCTGCTAGGCGCGGCCACCCCCTGGCCACGCCTAGGGGGCTTGTCACCACCCCGTGCGCCCCCAGACTCCGTTTTCTTGTGGTACACCCCTTCGGGTCAGCAAAAATTTATTATATAATCCCCCAAAGGTTTTGACTTTCGTATCATGACAATACCTCCTATTTTCGTTTTGAGTTGTTTCTACAGCGATTTAGAGCAAGATGTCGTCCCAATAGTTTGATGGGGAGAGCTACATATCGCACTATCTTGACAATCCCAAGCTCTATGGGGACCTAGATCCTTATGTATTATTCTCGGAGGAGGAACAAGAAGACAAGTACCGAGAAGAAAGCTCAAATGAAGAGGACACTCCTATGCCTCAACTGGGAGACATGCACATGGTGTTCAGGAAATCAAGCCTCCCAAACGCAAGAAGAAAACCCAAAGTTCTATTTATCCCTTCTCGTTTTCTGCAGGAGAGTAAAGAAGAATTATGTCAAAGGATATTGAGGCTCAAGCACGAAGTAGATGACCTGAGGGAACAAAATTTCATGCTTAAGAGGAAATTGAACAAGCTTCCAGCCTCACCAACAACTCCACCACCATCACTTCCGAAGAAAGACACCTGAGCACATGGGTATGGGCACTCCCCTTGGCTTGTGCCAAGCTTGGAGGAGGCGCCCCGGTATCATATCACCATAACACCTTTCTTCCTTTTTGTTTTTCTTCTTTTTCTTGTTTTATCCCTTTTGATTTTGTTTTGATCTAGTAGAATAAAATTTTTAGTATGATCTACCTTTTAGTTTTTGCTTTTGCTCCCCTTATGTAAGCAAGTTCGAGAGTTATATAATAAAAAGTAGTTTTGATGAGAAGGGATTTGCTAGATTACTATGCTCTTGAGAGTAATGAATAAATAATAATAGAATAAAAGCAAATAGTGTGCATAAGGATCTGATGGGAAGTGATGACTTCACATATAAAAAGTGTGTCGATTGAAATTTGTTGGGAGTTAGCAAACATAGTAATTGGTCATTGGTGCAATTGGAAAGGAAGTGATAAAGAAAGAGGGATTCACATATAAATACATTATCTTGGACATATTTTATGATTGTGACCATTCATTAAAATATTACATGCCAAGAAGTTGATGTTGGACAAGGAAGACAACATAATGGGTTATGTTTGCTTGCCTCCGGATAGAAGTTATATGGTTTTAGATCCTTCAATATGTAGTGCTTGCTTCCACCTCATATTAGCCAAAACTTCTACACCAAGTAGAGATACTACTTGTGCATCCAAACACCTCAACCCAGTTTTGCCATGAGAGTCCACCATACCTAGCTATGGATTGAATAAGATCCTTCAAAAGTTGTCATCGGTGCAAAAGGCAATAAAAATTGCTCCTAAATATGTGTGATATTTTATTGTAAGGGAAATAAGTTTTGTACAAACTTGTGATAGTACAGAAATAAAAGCAACACACTGCATAATAAAGATTGCTATCACAAAGGGCGATACAATGCGGCGTTCCTCTGCACTAAGAGTTTGTGCATCAAAGAAAAAAAGTGCATGACAACCTCTGCTTCCCTCTGTGAAGGGCCTATCTATTACTTCTACTTTTTAAGTACTTACCTTTAAGAAAGAGTCATGATGATCCTCACCACTTCCTATATTTTTCCTCTCTCTTGGCAAGCATTATGTGTTGGGGAATAATCTAGACGCATATATCCACTCGGATGTGGGTAATCATGAGTTATTATTGTTGACATCACCCTTGAGGTGAATAGTTGGGAGGCAAAACTATAAGACCCTATGTTTCTCTATGTCTGGTTGAAGCTTTGATCTCGTGGGTACCGCGTGAGTGTTAGCAATTGTGAAACACTAGAAGATGATTGAGTATGTGGATTTGCTTTACAAGCTCTTATATTGACTCTTTCCGATGTTATGATAAATTGACGATTGCTTCAATGACAAGGATCATAGTTTGTTGGTTGTCAGTAGAGTTCTTGGTTCATACTTTATCTTGTGACTGAATTGTTACTCTAGTATAAGAGATCTTACACAATAAGTATTGCTGTTCTAAAGATTTTCATGATGCCCTCATGTTCGTATTTTATTTTATCAACACCTCTATCTCTAAACATGTGGACATATTTATCGATCTCGGCTTTCGCTTTAGGGCAAGCAAGGTCTAAACTTGGGAGAGTTGATACGTCCATTTTGCATCATGCTTTTATATTGATATTTATTGCATTATGGGTTGTTGTTACATGTTATGGTACAATCCTTACGCCTTTTCTCTCTTATTTTACTAGGTTTACATGAAGAGGGAGAATGCCGGCAGCTGGAATTCTAGACTTGGAAAGGAGCAAATCTGATATACCTATTCTACACACCTCCAAAAGTCCTGAAAATTTACGGAGAATTATTTTGGAATATATAAAAAATACTGGGCGAAACATATACCAGAGGGGGGCCACCAGGAGGTGACAAGCCTGCCAGGCGCGGCCACCCCCCTGGCCGTGCCTAGCAGGCTTGTGGCCCACCTGGCTGGCCCCCGATGCCCATATTCTCCTATATGTTGGGTTTTGACCTGGAAAAAAACAAGAGAGAGCTTTCGGAACAAAGCGCACCATCTCGAGATGGAACTTGGGTAGAACCAATCTAGAGCTCCCGCGGTTTGTTCTGTCGGGGAAACTTCCCTCTCAGAGGGGGAAATCGAAGCCATCATCATCACCAACGATCCTCTCATATCGAGGGGGTCAATCTCCATCAACATCTTCACTAGCACCATCTCCAATCCAAACCCTAGTTCATCTCTTGTATCTGATCTTTGTCTCAAACCTCAGATTGGTACCTGTGGGTTGCTAGTAATGTTGATTACTCCTTGTAGTTGATGCTAGTTGGTTTACTTGGTGGAAGATCATATGTTCAGATCCTTTATGATAATTAATACCCCTGTGATTATGAACATGAACATGTTTTGTGAGTAGTTACGTTTGTTCCTGAGGACATGGGATAAGTCTTGTTATAAGTAATCATGTGAATTTGGTATTCGTTCGATATTTTGATGAGATGTATGTTGTCTCTCCTCTAGTGGTGTTATGTGAACGTCAACTACATAACACTTCACCATTATTTGGGCCTAGGGGAAGGCATTGGGAAGTAATAAGTAGATGATGGGTTGCTAGAGTGACAGAAGCTTAAACCCTAGTTTATGCGTTGCTTCGTAAGGGTATGATTTGGATCCTTATGTTTCATGCTATGGTTAGGTTTACCTTAATTCTTCTTTCGTAGTTGCGGATGCTTGCGATAGGGGTTAATCATAAGTGGGAGGTTTGTCCAAGTAAGGGCAGCACCCAAGCACCGGTCCACCCACATATCAAATTATCAAAGTAACAAACGTGAATCAAATGAGCATGATGAAAACTAGCTTGACAAAAATTCACATGTGTCCTCGGGAGCGCTTTGCTTTATATACAAGTTTGTACAGGCCGGTCCTTTGCTACAAAAAGGATTGGGCTACCTTGTTGCGCCTTTGATACACTTGTTACTTGTTACTCGTTACAAATTATCTTATCACAAAACTATCTGTTACCAATAATTTCAGTGCTTGCAAAGAATACCTTATTGGAAACTGCTTGTCATCTCCTTCTGCTCCTCGTTGGGTTTGACACTCTTACTTATCAAAAGGACTAAGATAGATCCCCTATACTTGTGGGTCATCAGTCGTCATACCCGATCACCTTTGATCGACACGACCATCCAACCAGTATCCGTCATGGAGGTTCAGCCGCACTCGTCCTAGACCCCATTATAGAAGGGTATCACCTCACTAAGGTCCTTATGGATGGAGGAAGTAGCCTAAATCTGATTTACTTAGATATGGTGAAAAAGATGGGAATAGATCCATCAAGGATCAAACCCAGCAGCATTACCTATAAAGGAGTTATCCCAGACGTCAAAGCCTCGTGCACGGGCTTCGTAAGCCTGGAAGTAGTATTCGGCTCGCCCGATAACTTTCAAAGTGAAGACTTGATCTTTGATACCGTGCCTTTCCACAGCGGCTATCATGCCTTGCTCGGTCGTATAACATTTTCTTGCTTTAACGTCGTCCCACACTACGCATACCTCAAGCTCAAGATGCCCGGCCCCAAGGGGGTCATCACTGTCAACGGCAACATAGAGCGCTCTCTCCGAACTGAGGAACGTGCGTTGGCCCTAGCGGCCGAATTCCATTACGATGATGATCGGCAAATGCTGGCACCCGCTGTAAAGGCACGGATGGTTGGGAAGAGAGCTCGGCTTTAGCCCGAACTCCCAGAACCTCCTTCTCCCCGTAAATAGGGACTTGCCCCTCGTCGTGCAGCCCTAGGACCAGCAAAGTTCGTGCCAAGGAGGCACAACTTCGCGCTCAAAATTCCGTGGGCGACGATGGGGAAAAAGGGTAAGTGTTTGGCTGGACCGAACTACTGCCATCAAATGTCTTCGGACACACTGTAGGCACCATCAAGGGCCTGCTTAAGGCGTAAAGCTTAAACACACTTCGGCGACTTCTCAAGACCTTGTTTGTAAGATCCTTTCGCCGAACAGTACCACCGATTGAGGTGCACCACTCCCTAGGAGGCGCAAGAATAGACAAGCGACAAGGCACATCAAGGACGTAAGGTCACCAATCGAAGACCCCTGGTACAACAACCCCTGTAAAATTTCTTTTTTTCTCAAATATCTGTAAACAGTTGCTTCGGCAATTCGAGTAATAAGAGTCATTGAGAACAATAAAAAATCATTATACATGGTTGTCTCGTTGTCCTTTTCTGGCACATATTCTATTTTCTCCCTCTTCTCGTGAAACTGTTCGGTATATGGCGACGCAAATGGCTAATAGACCGGGGGCTTGATTTTTACGCGTTATGCACAATTTTTACGCGTTCGGCGTCCTAGAATTCGCTTTATATGCATCGGGTCCAAACTATGTCTTGGGTCAACAGTTGGGTTGCCCGGCTCCTGTGCTTGCCCCTTTATGTTCCACTAGTTCGGCTAAAAGGGCAAAGGGAGAACCTCTGTGATTGTGTTTCCGGCTAGCCTGGTCAAACACCTCAGAGGAGAAAGCCGAAAACTGACTGTCATGGTATGCGAGAACCGGTCTGCAAACCCGAGCTTAAGTGTTATACTCACGACCTCATCAGGGGTCATCCCGTGTCATACGATGGGTTTGGTATTCGTATAAACCATGTGATATTGGCTTTAGCCGCAGTTTAGCCGAATATCACAAGTCACCAGGGGCTAGTCACCAGCCTCCCATGGTCCTTTTCGCGCCCCTAAGGCTAAGTGAAAGCAATAAAGCACTATGGTCTGATTTCCTGGTCTGTCGCACACTACCGCCTTCGAGTACCAATAGTTCGGCTAAGGGTTATAGTGCATAACTAGAGACACCCCACGTGGTATCTACATGGGGGCTGAAGCCGACAACTCGCAGCTTTCAGTTTAAATGGCCACACAGGAGTTATAAAGGAATGCAAAACATTAAAAACATGATAAACCATGTGTAACAAATATACAAGCATTCAAGGGTCTTCGGACATATTACAACGCATTCAATCGTATATGTCCTCTTTTAAACATTGCGACTCTATCCCCCGAGCACCCTCCATTACTCCGGAGAAGTATAGCTCGGGGCGCCTATGCTCCTTCCTAGGAGGCGGCGGGCGGTGGCTATCTTCATCAGATCAAGCCTCGGCTAGTGCACCTTGGCCTTCGCGAAGGCCATCCGAGCTCCCTCGATGCAGGAGGAACGCCGTAGTGCGTCGATCAGGGGCGAGGCCTTGCTCAGCTTCTGCACCAGGCCAAAGTAGCTGCCCGACAGCGGCTCATTGGGCCATAGCCGGACACAAAGATCCTTCATGGCCGGCTCTGCCACCCAATGCAGCTCCATCAACTGCTTCAGCTGCTCAACATGGACAGGAGAGAGCTCAGGGGCTTCAAACTACATCCAGAATAGACGAGCTTCATCTCCTTCTCCCACTAAAGAATAGAAATGATTCGTGTATGTTGCGCTCTTCTGAAGGTTGGAGCAGGCGCCTGAGGAACGCCACACCTAGGTAAGCAACTCAAACTTGCTATCCCCAAAGACACACTGCAATAAGTACGGCTTACCATCCGTTATGACCTTTGCCTGGTGGATTTGCTCCTCAAAGAACCTCCTATCCACCCGCTCCTTTTGGAGTTCGGTTTTTAGGGTGGATAGTTCGGTGGCTTGCTCCTTGCCTTTCTGCTCAAGGACCTCGCACTTGTGGCTGGCTTCCTTGAGCTCCTGTTGGATCTCCTCCACCAGAGCCTCGTCCTTGTCGCTGGTGGCTCTTATGGAGGAAAGCACGGTAGCCGCTTGTTCGCCCGCCGCCCTCTCGACCACAGCCTCCTGCTTCGCATTCTGTAGCTCGGCCTTGAGTTTTTCCATTTCCTTCGTTGAGGCTCTGTAAGCATCAAGAATATGAATACTGCATCGACAGTATGATGAGGAAAATTTTCAAATACTGAGTAAGGCTTACATTGCGCCTCATCGAATCTCTTGGTAAGAGCATCAAGCTCGTCTTCAGAGCTTTTAAGCTTCTGGTTCAGCTCGTCTAGCTCGGCGGCATTCACAGCCGCCGCTGATGACAAAGCCTGTAAAAAACAAATCCTTATCAGGTTACATGTGTTCAAAACTTCCAAACCATAATCCATACAATCCAATGTCCGGTCCTTTTTACGGGTTGTTAGAACATTCCAAACATATACAGTCATAGTTCGAATATAGTTCTATGATGGATCCCTAGGAGAGTTTTTTTTTCAAACTCACCTAGCGCTCGGGGGCTGCCATGTACATAATGATAACACAAAGAAAATAATAGTTCACAAATAAAAGCGTTACGTGGCTCACATGAAAGCCCGTCAGGAGACCATTGAGGGCCTTCTTCAGTCCGTTGTCGACGAATCGAATGCTCTGCAATACCGCACCCATAAGGGTCTGGTGCTCCTCGGAGATGGAGGCGCTCGATAAAGCCTCCCCCATAACCTTTCACCCATTGGTCGGTGGTGCCGGTGGTGATTGGATAACCCGATCACCAACTAGGGACTGGACCGGTGCCTCCGGAGGCATGGTGTGCTCCGGAGATGTCCTCGGAGGGGACTGAACGTTCCCTTGTCCGGTCCCCTCGGTGTCCGGGCAGGGCTCTCCCCCCCCCCCCCCAGTCTTCGATGGCCAGGTGTTAGCCTCGACCATGAATTCGTCACCCCCACCATTGGTGCCCGGCTCCGTAGGAGTCTGTTGGAATGACACCTCCGTGGCATCCTTCGCGGCGCCCGGAGGGGTGGGGTGTGATGTGGTCCCGCTCTCCGCTAGTTCGGCAGGCGAGGTCTCCCCGTTCGAAACCTGTTCGGTGGGGAGAATGCAAGGTGGGCTACAAAATCGATAAGCGCCCACATGTTAATAACCTATCAAACTTATCGTTAATGGTTAGTGAAGTCTTCGGACTCTTACCTTTGAGCTGGGGGCTTGACCCTTAGGTTCCTTCGTGGAACCCTCTCAAAGTCATCGGACTCGGAATCCGAGTCCGAACTATCGTTGGACAGAAGTACCTGTGTCCATGTGCTTTCTTCGAGGCAGGAGGGGGTACCTCCTCTATGGCGTCCGAAATGCCGCCCTCATTCTTGCGAGGGGGAATCGCCTTCCCCCTCATCATCAAGCTCTTCCTCCTGGTTGGAGGAAGCATGGGTTTCCCTGGACACAATGTCCGGCAGGTCCCTTATACGCAGGCCTTCTCGGCCTGGTTTCTTCTTCTTCTCCTTCTTCACGGGTGCCTCATAAGGCGCCTCGACGAGCATCTCCAACAACAGCCTAGACTTGATGTCTTCAGGTTGAGGCGTCGGACAGTAGATGCCCGTGGCCTTGCTCGCCCAAGGATGTTTAGATTTTTATTGGGAAAAGTAAAGTCGATCAGACAAAACTATGTTATACCTCGGTACGAGGCTTATCGACGTGCAGACCTCGATCCTCCTCCTCGGCTGGCCAGTCCTTCTGTGCCTTGAACGACGCCTTCCTCAGCATCTCCCGAGTAGTCTGGAAGAGCTGATGAATAGTAGGCTCGTTGTCAAGATGACAAGCCCACATGGGAGAACTCCAGCACTGGCAGGGGAGGATATGCCGCTAGAACATAATCTGGACCACATTGGCCAGCGCGATGTCGTTTCTGATCATGGAGGCGATGCGTTTCTGCAAATTGTCCACCTCCTTGTTCGATCCCCAATCGATGCCCTTTCGGAGCCATGAAGTCAATCTGACGGGGGGACCGGATCTGAATTCGGCCAGAGCAGCTTGGCCTTCCTTCCTTGGCTCGGTGATGTAGAACCACTCTTTGTGCCATAGTTTGATGGTGTCTATGAAGGTGTCGGATAGCCATCCGACACGGGAGAGTTTGTCGATGACAGCCCCGCCGTAGTCTGCGTGTTCGCCTGCGACACACTTCGGCTTGATATTAAATATCTTGAGCCAAAGTCTGAAGTGTGGCTTGACTCACAAGAAGGCCTCGCAGACGTTGATGAAGGCCGATATGTGCATGAAGGAGTTCGGCGGGAGGTCGTGGAAGTCGAGGCCGTAAAAGAACATTAACCCACTGACGAAGGGATGAAGCGGGAAGCTCAGCCCCCGAATGAAGTGGGGGATAAAGACCACCCTCTCGCTAGGCTTAGGGGTGGGGATCACCTGGCCCTTCTCCGGCACGCGGTGGCCGATGTCGGCGGGGAGGTACCCGGCGGCCATGAGGTCCCCGATGTCCCGGTCGGTGATCGTGGAAGCCTCCCACTTGGCGTTGGAGCCGAAACCCGCCATGATTAGCTCGGAGGAGATGTGGTGGAAAACCTAGATCTGCACTGTGGAAGCTCAGAAGGATGGGGAAGCAGAGGATGTGAATGGGGAGCATGGTTAAGCCTTGGGGTTTTCTTTCCCTTTCATGAAGCTTATCGTTGTTTGGCCTCCCCTTGCTGCACCATGAATCCATTCGCTTCCTGAGACATGCGTGTCATTGCATGCACATGATTAAACATATCCCGTGTAAAACGGGGCACGATCTGTGCATTGATGGATCATGCTGATGAAAACCGCCTCGAACCGCGAATTGAGTTTTTGCAACTGGTTTGGCGGTCGTGGTGGGCTGTGACCTTTTGTCAGAAAGGTCGTCAAGGGACGTTGATTTATTCCCTGAGGTTTGGCCTTCAGGGCCGGCTTATTCATGGTATTTGGACGGGCCTCTAATCGGAAAATTACATGTCACCGAAGGCCAAAGTAAACTCGGAGGGAAGAACTCGCCTCGCAAGCCGAAGACTCTGGTTACACAAAGCGACTAAAGCTGAGACCCTTGGCGTTGGAGGCAAGTTCGGGGGCTACTGAGGGATTCATGTATCAAGGGGTCCTCGGGAGGCCGATCTATTTCTTATGGGACGGACTGTATGGGTCGCTTGCCGAGCATTGAATCGATCGAAGGCCTTGTCTCCAAGAAGGAAGCTTCGGGAATCATGGCTTGTCCTCCACGTTTGATGTAGCAAATAGGCATGTTTATCCCTTCGACGTGTAACCGACCATGTGTAGACCCTAGGTATCCTCGGCGTCTATATAAGCCGGAGGGTTTTAGGTTGTAGGCAGAACAACTCATCTAGGGTTTAGCTATTTGATCTCAAGATAGATCGACTGTGTAACCTATACATCATCAAGACAACCAAGCAGGACGTAGGGTATTACCTCCAAAGGAGGGCCCAAACCTGAGTAAACATCGTCTCCCTTGTCTCCTGTTACCATTGATTCTAGTCTCACAGCGGGACCCCCTACCCGAGATCCGCCGGTTTGACACCAACAACAGGTGAAATAACTAATGTAGGAGTCGCGGTGGGTGTGACTATGGAATAGATGTCCTCATCAGGTAGTCCTCAAGTTTTGGTCCGACATGGCGCTTTGTAGTCGATGGCGATGTCTCCGGGCGGAGCCAATGCGCAAGATTGTAGGGGGACACCAACGTGAAGGACAGTTGCGCCCCTTCAGGCGCCGCTGGAGGAGGACCAACGGGGGGCGACGAGAGGGAGCCGACTGGGAGGAGGCGATGGCCCAGGTCGATCCCGATGAAGATATGACGGCCCACAGTGATGTGGCCCGAGATCTGACGGCCCATAGTGATGTGGCCCGAGACCTGATGACCTCTATTGTTTAGAGATTTTGATCGGGTGGTTCAGATTGCTTGATCGCGGTGAAGAGTTCATTCCCTCGAGGTCTTTACTCCTAGGATGTTACTTCGTATTTTACTTTGCGCACTACATTCCTCACAGTTCATTTGTTCTCAATGAACTTAGTATATTGAGTAGCCGACGGCTCGCACCGGCAGGTGGAAGAAGGTTGTCCTCCTGATCTTGCATAACTGGGTTTTGACCTTAATGTTGATCACTTGGTTGTGCTCCTGATCTTGCGTAAGTGGCTTTTGACCATAATGTTGATCACTTGGTCTATGAATCTGCGATTTCTGATTTGTTCTCCGGTTAAACCTCCCTTGGTCAGTTTGAGTTGAGCCACTTTTCTTCATTCGCTTCCATTCTTTTTGTTAGGCGGCATCAGATATAATCCTTCTTCAGTAGCATTGAGAAATTACAAGTAACTGTTTCACGATTCAACTTGTTTTCCTGAGTAGCACTACAAACTATTGGTGAGTGGACTAGTTCTTTGCAAGAACATCTCTTAAGTGAACACATATGAATGGATCAATGTTACAAAACAATCATTAGAGTGAAGTATCACACTGTTACTGATGGATCAGTGCTAACGGAAAACTAGTTCTTTCCAAAAGAGAGAGAGGGGGAGAGTGACAGAGTGAGTGAGAGAGAGAGAGAGATCTGGATATGATATGATGACCGAGCTTCCAAAGTTCTTTCTCACTCCCTACACTCATTCCATGGCCTCCGAGCGTTCGTTCCCATCAAAAAAGAAAAGGCTTGCTTTCATCCAGAGCCAATACAAACTAATTTTTTGGCTCGAGGGAGTGTAAAACAATTGTTTTCCATATTAAACTTTTATTCTTATTTTAAATTAAGTCTACCATATTACAATTGTAAATAATATAAATTTCTATTACTTAGCCACATAACAAAGTTTCTAAAGAATTTCTATATTATTCTTTTATATAAAGTTGTAATGTATATCATTAAAAATTGATTCTACAAAACTTCAATTGTATAATGTACAAAAAATATTCTTTATTGTTAAAAATTCTTTCGAATTGGTTTCTAATATTGTATAAACTATGTAGTATATACACGCATATATATGCGTGTGGTCATATATCTTTTAAGTTTATTGAATATCATGGTGGAGATTTCTAAATCATAAAAACACCAACAATTATATTAATAATGGTTTAGGCATGCCATGTTCGTAGAAACTTCTAGGCCATGGAAAATATGAGTTGCAAGGTGGGTTTAGTAATAGAATTATCGAAGAACCAAATATGATGTTGAATGTACTTGGTTCAATTTGGCGCAAATGAGATGTCCTGTGGTTTGTCAAATTAAAAACTGCATTGGTTTAAACATTAAAATCTAGTCATCATAATTTTCCTTATGACACTAAGACATTCATTGTTAAGAGAGACTAGTGTATCTGAACAGAGTCATATGCGTTTGCTTCCGCGTGGTACAACCTATTAGTATGTGGTGTGAACTTGCACTAGGAAAATTAAAGCTCCATCGTATGCATTAAATATATTTTCATATGTAATATATAAGTATATAGCGTTTACTAGAATTATTTGTAGTTAACCCCTCCCATCTTGGGGCGAGGGGCAGGCCCCTTTTGCCCGGCCTATGGGTTGCCCTGCTTTCATCTTTTGTACTCTACTCTAAGCCCATAATAACATTCCTGAAACGCTGCCTTGTTGGACGCTGCCTTGTTGGATTTACAAGGATGCATAAAGCAAAGTATTTCTGGTTTCCCGTTACATACTTCTGTACTAAATCAAAGACATTTATTTTGACATCGAGGAAGTACTAAATAGTTTTATGAAAAGAAAATTTTGATTTAGTTTACCATTAGAGGTTTCTCATGCTTAATTACTGATAAAGTTCAAGGCTACTGTAACAAGGAAAAAATGTCGTACGCAGATGGACATGATTAAAAAGTGTAAGATTAAGGAGAAGCTGCCTTGTTAGACGCTGCTATGTTGTGTTATTGGAAATATTCCTTAGAGGCAATAATAAAAAGGTTATTATCATATTTTCTTGTTCATGATAAATTTTTATTATTCATGTTACAATTTTATTAGTCGAAAACTTAAATACATGTGTGGATATGTAAATAACACTTTGTCCCTAGTGAGTCTCTACAAGACTTGCTAGTTGATCACACATGGCTAAGCTTTCCTGATCATAGAGATGAGTTGTCACTTGATTACGGGGTCACATCATTAGGAGAATGATTTGATGGGAAAACCCAACCGTAAGGTTATCATATGATCATGTCACTAAGTTCACTTTGTCGTAGCTTTCGTAATGTCAAGAATTTGTTCCTTGTACCATGGGATAATGCCACTCCCGGATACCGAAGGAATACTTTGCGAGCTATCAAACATCACTTTGTAAATTGGTGATCATAAATGTACTATTCAGGTATCTTCAAAGGTATTTGTTGGGTTGCGTGGATTCAGACATGGATTTGTCATTTCGTGTGACGGACTCTCGATAATACAACATCACAAGAAGCTTGTAAGCATGTGACTAATGTGTTTAGTCACGGGGATCTGGTATTAAAAAAGTAGTAAAGAGACTTGTCGGTAATGAGATTGGACTAGGTATGAAGATACCTACGATCGAATCTCAGGCAAGTGAAATATCGTCGGACAAAGGGAATTTGTTACGGGATTAACTAAATCCTCGAAATCTTGATTCAACCGATAAAGATCTTCGTTGAATATGTGGGAATCAATACGGGCATTCAGGTCCCACTGTTGATTATTGTCAGAGAGGAGTCTCAGTCATGTCTGTATGTTCTCGAACCCGTAGGGTCGCATACTTGGCGTTCGGTAGCGCTACAACAGTATTCAGATATTAATATCGTCAAGTCCGAAGGTAGTTCGGAGTCTTGGATGAGATCCCAGACGTCACGAGGAGTTTTAGAATGGTCTGAAGGTAAAGATTTATATATGGGATGTTATATTTTGGCTACAGGAATGGTTCGGGGGCATGCCGGCAATGTACGAGAGTCACCGAAGGGGTCCCAAAGGGCCTACATGGTTTGTACGGGGCGCCTTGGACAGCATGGGCTAGGCCACCAACCCTTACAAGGCTCATGCGGTTGGGCTAGGGCAAAACACTAGGGGTGGAGGTGCCCCACCTTTCTTGGAAGGCAAGACTCCCACTAGGGATGTCGCTCCTCTCCTTGGAGGAGGGGCTAGGGCAGGAAGGGCAGGCCATCCCTTCCCACGGCGGCTGCCCCCTCCTTGTTCTGTCAGCGCTTGGCGAAGCCCTGTCAGAGTTTCACTTCAATCACCAACACAACATCATCGTGTTGCTTCCGATCTCATCAACCTTTACTCTTCCGCTTGCTGGATCAACAAGGAGGAGACGCCATCGAGCCGACATGTGCTATTCTCGGAGGTGCCCCTCGTGTGGCGCTTCGATTGGATGTGATCGTGACGTGAGTACGACTAAGCCAACCACGATCTGAATCGGATTGGATTGTGATGCGAGTATGACTACGCCAACCACGATCTCTAGATCATTAGCGCATTCGGTCTACATGGCTACATGGACACACTCCCCTCTCGCGGCTACCATCTTCATAGATAGATATTTGAGTGTTTCATAGGAAAAAAATTCAGTAATTAAGCATGAAAAATTGTAATGGTTAATTAAATCAAATTTTCTTTTCATGGAACTATTTAGTACCCCGACGGTGTCAAAATAAGTGTCTTTGATTTAGTACACAAGTACATAAGAGAAAGCCAGAAATACTTTGCTTTATGCATTCACGTAAACCCATGGAGCATATATATATATATATATATATATATATATATATATATATATATATATATATATATATATATATATAAACTCTATTCATCATCCAGGGTGTAGAATAGGTTATTCTTCACCGAAATAATATTACGATCAGTTCATAAAAAAATTACATTTGGAATATAAATACTTACATTTATATTGAATCACTACGTAAATGTTGTCATAAGAAAATAAAATTATAGGTCACAAGACAAAAAAATATTGAAATTGCTATATATTTTACACTATTTTTGAGTTTATAATTTCACGTGATATAAAAAATTTTTTAGATGATTATATTTTTTTCTTACGGTCTCTTTTTAAGTTTGAAATAAGACAAAAATTACGAAACGTAAAATTATGGTGCATTCATGTTAAAATAGAGGGGGTGAAGAATAATTATTCCTCACCCAGGGTGACGAATAGCGCGACCTAGGATGAGGAATAGTTATAACATGAATGCACCATATGTGTGTGTGTGTGTGTAATCAAGGTATACATGCATGTGCGCACATGTGACTCGCACTAACCTTCTATGCATTGATGAATACATGTATATACCGACATTGATTATTTCATTAGGTATCCATGACAAAATATTTTTATCGTTCAAAATCAACAATTTGTGCATCGACTTCAAATCGTAGAGACATACCAGGGGTATATAATACCTACTAATGTACAAAAGTACATAAGAGAAAGCCAGAAATACTTTGCTTTATGCATTCACGTAAACCCATGGAGCATACACAATATATATATATATATATATATATATATATATATATATATATATATATATATATATATAAACTCTATTCATCATCCAGGGTATAGAATAGGTTATTCTTCACCGAAATAATATTACGATCAGTTCATAAAAAAATTATATTTGGATACAAATACTTACATTTATATTGAATCACTACGTAAATGTTGTCATAAGAAAATAAAATTATAGGTCAAGACAAAAAAAATGAAATTGCTGTATATTTTACACTATTTTTGAGTTTATAATTTTACGTGATATAAAATATTTTTTACGATGATTATATTTTTTTTCTTACGGTCTCTTTTTAAGTTTGAAATAAGACAAAAAATACGAAACGTAAAATTATGATACATTCATGTTAAAATAGAGGGGGTGAAGAATAATTATTCCTCACCCAGGGTGACGAATAGCACGACCTAGGGTGAGGAATAGTTATAACATGAATAATCAAGGTATACATGCATGTGCGCACATGTGACTCGCACTAACCTTCTATGCATTGATGAATACATGTATATACCGACATTGATTATTTCATTAGGTATCCATGAAAAATATTTTTATCGTTCAAAATCAACAATTTGTGCATCGACTTCAAATCGTAGAGACATACCGGGGGTATATAATACCTACTAATGAAATTATGTACATACACGGTATATTTTTTCAATGATTTCGTTTAAGTTGTAGCTAGTAAAAAGTATATACGTACAAAGTTATATATCTATACTTACTAATAAAGTGAGGTAATATTTTTGATTTCGTTCCGCTTTGATGTTTTTTTATTATTACTATATCCAAGGTGGTACTATTTTTCCATGTTGCGCAAGCTCGCTCATACGTTTTTGTTTCTGACTCGCATGATCGTTTGATTGGGCACGTTTTATTTTCTGGCTCACACGATGACTTGACGGAGCCAGTGTGGGCGATGGAAGCCCATCTAGGCAAAAAAACAAATACGGACGTCCATTAGTTTATGGGATGGAGTGGGCTTCATAAAATCACATAAAAATTGTTGGCAAAGTGGGGAATCGAACACAACATCTTTCATACGGAGGGAAACTGTGGCAACAAATTGAGCTGACATCTACTTGTGGTTCCCACCTAGAGAATTCATATTGAGTCAATACTCCCTCCATTTCCTTATACAAGACCACTATGAAAAATACATTTTACATCTATATAAGGTCACTAACAATAACCGAGACAAAAATTAATGGTGTTTTCTCGTAGTAGCAACTTATTTAATACTTGTATGCATGTAGTCATAATGATACTTAGCTTCTTTCTTCTCATTCTTTCTTATTAATGATTGCGGTTAACGAAAAGAAAAGTTAACATGCAAAGTAGTCATTATTTTTTACCTTAGTACCTGTAATATGGGTTTGTGGCCTTATATAAGGCTACTTCCAATGCATTGGTGCTAAGATGAGGTACTAAGCACATTTAAAAATTTAGCAACCAAAGCCCCCAATGCATAGGTGCTTAACTTGTTGTAGCTAAACACACTCTATTTAATAATTTAGATACTAAAGTTCTTCATGCATTGGTGGGTTTTCCTTTCATTTAAGTATTTTGCCTAGGTTCATGCGCTTGGCACCGTTTCTTTCTGGGGTCACCACATCCATCTCTCTCCTCTTAAATATCATATCACATCAGATTTTTTGTCTATGTGGCAGCCTTAGCACCTGTACAAGATGGAGCATTGGGAGGGGCCTAAGAGAATGGAGGAAGTGACTTTGATATTTCTTTTTTGAGCCGAACAATAAGCGGTCCAACCGATGAGTTGCTCGTTCGGTTTTTAAAACTATGGTTAGATGGCCATGGAGGAAGAACATACCATAGTTCGTTGCCGGAAACATGCCCAAGTTCATGTTAGGGATGAAGAAGGTGGACAGTGGCGAAAATGAAATGTATGCAGTTTATGTTGACTCAAGTAACTGATGTTCCCCCGCTTTAACTTAATTTCCATTAATAATTATTATTGTGTGCGCTGAGAAGGAAATGCATCACTTTATATGTTAATTATTTTTATTTTTATTGTGACGGTTGCTATGCACGAGGAACTACAAGCCGGTCTATGGAGAGGCTTGTGAAATCGGCATGATAGAGTGTGATGACCAAGCTAACCGCCTTGGGATTGATCACATTTATTGTAATAGATAGGCAACCGACCACCATCGACGATGATGACATAGGAGAAATGGCAGCATAGATGACTAGCTAGGGTTGTGCGTGAGTTTGTTTCTTCCGTTGCAACGCACCGGTATTTGTGCTAGTGTATACCTAATAATAAAATTATGTACATACACGAATATGATATACCTACTAACAAAATAATGTACATACACGGGTATATATATCCAATGATTTATTTTAATTTGTAGCTACTGAAAAAATTATTTACATATGCGGATATGTATATACCTAGTAATGAAATTATATACATGCACAAGTATGCATATGCCTACTAATGAAATTAGCGTACATATACGGATATGTACATAGCTAGTAATTTATTTTAGAAATAAATAAATCATATATAAGATAAAATAAATGTTAATTTTTAATATCTGTGGTATATATAATGACCTACCTTTTTATCTTGTGACAAGTATGCATAAAATGGTCAAAGAATTAAAGCCTGCCAAACACACACACACACACACACACAGATATAAAGGAGGAATGTGATCCTCAAAAAGTAAAAAAGGAGGAATGCCTCTGCCATTCGAGATCGAAGTTGCCTTTAAACTTGTAAAATATTATCCACCAATGTCATTAATAAATGATAAAATTGCTTAACCCAGCGAAATTTAGGCCTGCGCCGGCCCATGTAGGAACCTCCTATACTGTGCCAGGCGTGCTCAGAGAAGACACAGCAAGCCTGTTTGGGCCAGCCCATATATGGACCACCTGTTTCTATTTTAGGTTTTTATTTTTGCGTCATTATTGTGTTCTACTTTAAATAATTTGAAAAATTTAAATTGTTTCTCAAAATCAAAAAAGGAAAAAAATTAAAT
The DNA here is from genome assembly GCA_022496015.1 of Hordeum marinum. NCBI lineage: Eukaryota > Viridiplantae > Streptophyta > Magnoliopsida > Poales > Poaceae > Hordeum > Hordeum marinum. The sequence continues at coordinate 305,967,414 of CM039672.1, read as the reverse complement.
TAAATATTTAATAATTCATTAATTTTTGTGACTTCACAAAATGTTTTCTATTTTTACAAAATGTTTGCAAATTCCAAAACAAATGTTCGGGAAATAAAAAAAACGTTCATGAGGTTTTCCGAAAGTTTGTGTATTGAATTTTTTTAATAAAAATGAATAAAATTTTGCCAATTCAAAAGAGTTTATGAATTTAAAATATACTAAAATTTCAAAAAAATATCATAATTTAAAAGTACAGTTTATTGATTCATAAATATTCGCTGACTCATAAATGATCATCTGGTTCAAAATATCTCCATCAATTTCGAAAATTGTTCCATCAAATCCGAATAAAAAATTTGTCGGTTATAGAAATGTTTGACGATTGAAGATAAATATTTTAAAAAATATTCACATTTTAAAATTATTTTATATAAAATTCGAGAATTTAAAAAATGTTCTTGATTTCAAATATGTTCACATGTTTAAGAAAACATTCATGGTTTTCAAAAATTGCTCATTATTTCATGAAAATAAGAGATCGTGTCTCTTGATGATGCAGTAAAATGTCGTCATTGCCATCCGAGATTAGGATTGTTTTTTCTTCCGTTACAACACACAGACCGTTTTGTATATATCCAGCAGTTTATGGGCTTCATAAAATCAAGTAAAAATCGTTCGCATGTGGTGAATCGAACACAACTCTTTCCGTACTAAGGGAACCTGTGGCAACCAACTGAGCTGACATCTACTTGTGGTTAATCCCACCTCGAGAGTTCATATTAAATCGCAATGACTTATATACGTTCGCAAATTGCTTGCAGTATCAACATGCCTCTTTGGAAACTCAAAAACACTGAGGACAGAGACCGGCAAGGAATCAACCCCGGGATTGTGTGTGTCTGCCATCCAAAAAAGGGGAAGGGTGACGATTTGGGGGCATTAATTTCCAGGTACCCCTGATTAAAGGACAATAGTTGCACAATTAAGAAAGAATTGCTGAAAGCCGGCCGCCCTGTCAGCGTGGGTCCGCCGGCTAGCCACGAGGGGTTTGCGCACCCGGAAGAAGCCGCTTGCGACGTGATAGCAAGCGAGCTAGTTGGTGCGCGACACAAAATCAGGATGGAGAATAAAAAGAAAATTGCTGGAAGGGAAAGGAGAATAAATACCCCTATTATGACGAGAGAGGGAGGAATTTAAAAGAAGAAATAAATTCAAATAAAAAAAGCTAGCTGATGGAGGAGCTCTTAGAAAGCAACCATATTGCTTCGAATCTCATGGTAATGTTTGTTTTCAATGTCTTCTGAGGTCCATATAGATTATTGCTGGACATGTATCATAATTTCTTAATGAGGTACGAATTATTTAGGGCAGTGTGAATGTCCTTGCACATTTTTTATGACTTCACAAAAAACCAGAAAAATATTCGTACCCCTATTATGACGAGAAAGGGAGGAATTTAAAAGAAGAATTAAATTCAAATAAAAAACTAGCTGATGGAGGAGCTCTTGGCAAGCAACCATGTTGCTTCGAATCTCATGGTAATGTTTGTTTTCAATGTCTTGTGAGGTTCATATAAATTATTCCTAGACATGTATCATGATTTTTGAATGAGGTACAAATTATTTCGGGCAGTGTGAATGTCAAGTTAAAAACTGGTTGACTTGTAGGCATTGGCAACCGACGCGCTGCACATATTTAAGACTTCATAAAAAACCAAAAAGTATTCGTAAAATGGTGCGTCAAAACGTTGCCCTCGGGACCATGAACACTACGGGACCAATAACCAACTGACCACAAACACTTTGTATTTTTTAATGGATTACATCGAATATTATAAGTACTCATTTGATTTAAGGTTATTTTTTACTAACTTTGATATTTCCTTTTTGTCGCGAATGAGCGGATCAATTGGCGGTCCGACCGGTGAGTTGCTCGTTCGGTTTTTAAAACTATGGTTAGAAGGCCATGTCGGAAGAACACACCATAGTTCGCTGTCGGAAACATGCCCAAGTTCATATTAGAGATGAAGAAGGTGGACGGTGGCGACAGTGAAATGTATGCAGTTTATGTTGACTCAAGTAATTGATATCATCCCGCTTTAACTTAATTTGCGTTAATAATTATTATTGTGTGCGCCGAGAAGGAAATGCATCACCTCGTATGTTAGTTAATTTGATTTTTATTGTGACAGTTGCAATGCACGAGGAACTACAAACAGGTGTATGGAGAGGCTTGTGAAATCGGCATGGTAGAGTGTGATGACCGAGGTAACCGCCTTGGGATTGATCACATTTATTGTAATAGGTGGGCAAGCCGACCACCATCGACGATGATGACATAGGAGAAATGGTAGCACAGATGACTAGCTATGGTTGTATGTGAGTTTGTTTCTCCCGTTTGTAACGCACAGCCATTTGTGCTAGTAGCAATAAAACATAAGGGCAACCCGAGCCCAGCAAAACCAGCCCTTGCAAGTCCAAGCCCAACGAAGATGGACCACATAAGGGTAAAAGGCCGAGCCAAAAAAATTTGGAAGTGCTGTAAATCGAACTAATGTGTTGCCAACTGAGCTAACAGCGTGTTTTTAATTGTACAACCTCGCCTTTTTATATTCATTCCTCCTAATTTATATAGAATTTCAATTGACGTTGCAACATGCATCAAGAGAAATAAGTAAAGGCTTTGAGAAGGAATTGAGACCGGAAATTACGGAAAGCAGTCCACGCTGAATCAAATGATTTGAGAAATAAATTGATACTTGATAATAAGGAAAACAATGCGTGACTACCTCAATGTGATCCAGGCCTAAGCTAATTTGGAAAATATTCAAAGGAATTCAGACGGGCCCAAGTCTGCTAAAAATGCTAATTTGGAAAATATGAAAGGAATTGAGACAAGCAGTCCATGCCGAATCAAATGATTTGAGAAAGAAATGGATACTTGATAATAAGGAAAGCAATGCGTTCCTACCTCAATGTGATCCAGGCCTAAGCTAATTTGGAAAATATTCAAAGGAATTGAGACGGGTCCAAGTCTGCTAAAAATGCTAATTTGGAAAATATGGAAAGGAATTGAGAGAATGGGACTGAGACAGGGATCCAAGTTTGCAAATTTGAAATTTCTGGAAAGGATTTGAGGGGATCCAGGTCTGCTAACATTGTAGTTCATTGTGACAAAGAAAATCCTCCCTCACGTAGATGCCATGCTAGCTGGAATGAGTTAAGCTTCAAAAAACATGGCAGGTTAGCTTGTCTGGTAGTTTACTTTTCCATCGCTTCACGGTTTACACCGCTGATTTAGAACACAGGGGCTGCCCTGGGTGTTGACATACTGTTTGGAAATAACTGACGTAAAATATGACTAGCTTAGGTTTGCCAATTTCTTTTTAGATCATAAACCATGGAATAGTGTAGCTGTAGAAGGTGATGGTCGTGGGCCTGGATTATTCTTGCTCCCAATGGAAGATAAGGAGGATCTTTATTCCAACGAACCATCCGAAAAGATAAGGCTTTTCACAAACTTCAATGTCCGAAAGGAGACGGCGTGCAAGTGGGACTACGCGGGCCTTGATTGTCACTTGTTCTTGGTCTATACAAATATCTTTCTCCACCTATATTATTTTTACCCAATTATTTGCTCATCATTGGAATTCTCCTCAAAGTTTTAAAAAATTACCACCATGCAAGAAACAAAATAATGATCCGCTTGCACCTTCAATGAATAATGTGAAAAAAGTGTTTGGTCTGAACCAAAGTGCTTCTTTCTAGATGCTTAAAAATAACAATTCAGATCATGATCAACCGTTTCATAGAGAAAATATGACCAACCATGAACTAAAAGCCTCTAAACTAGATCAAGCTCATCGACTGGAATTGCAAAAATGATACAAAAGTATGAAGGCATCAGAAGAGGAACTCAGATACGAGTTGTATTTGAGGCCATAGAATAAATCAAACAATGATCCAACTCATGTTCTTCAAGGTACCCATTTAGAAATTTCTTAACACTATCAAATAGCTCGTAATCTGACTTCTAACTATGTTTATTGTATCCATCATCTAATGTGTATTTGATCCTTTGAATCTACTTAACTATTGCAGTTGAGGTAGACGAATGGTATTAGGAAAGCATCTAGGAAAGAAGTGGTTGATTAAATTATTAAATGACTACATTGTATTATGTTTTTCTTCTCACTCTTTTGTTTGTTTTTCTTTACATCTTTCAAACCAACTAAATCAATCGACTAAGACTTAAACAAGTCTCGACCGATGCTCTATTCGTGAGATCTTATATGGAGATTCGTGCAAAAAATCTTTTCTTTTGATATGTTATATGCCACTTGATAGAGACTTGGCTAAGTCTCAATTGAGATCTAGCTACACCCTTTATGTATTTTTTGGCTAGGGACATTTTTCCCGTTGCAACGTATAGACATTTTTGTTAGTAAGATAAAAAAATGTAATATTAAGGAGAAGCAGCCTCGTTGGACGTTGCTACATTGTGTATCCCTAGGAAAGAATGAGCATATATCATGAAATCATTTTCGCAATCGTAAGCCTTCAAATGCATAGATAGCCTAATCATGTATGCAGTTTACTATTACGTTTTTATGGCAGGGTTTTTTCACACTAATCTTTCTGGCCATATCAGTTTAAGAGGCGGTGGAGAAGTTATGCACTGCATGTGTTTGTCTTCAAATATATTTGTACTTCGAGGCTTGCTTTGGTTTCCTTGTCGTATTCTCACTTATTGGCGGCCATCTTTCAGACTTGATGTGCACTTAACTCCACAATATCATGATCTTCGCCACCATTACACTCGTGGAATGAACTAACTTCTCCACGTTTTGGAATCAATATCATTTTCTCAAGTATTGTTTTATAGGGAGGTTTCTCAAGCATTGTACTACCATGCATGGCACTATTCTCGTGAACGTTACACTAATTGTATGAGGCAAACGGTTTTCAAACTGCACAAATAAATTCAGGACCGACCTACAGGTCAGTGATATGTCTCCAACGTATCTATAATTTTTGATTGTTTCATGCTATTGCAATATCATCATAGGATACTTTTTAAGCATTTACTTGCCGTTTTATATTATTTTTGAGCACTAACCTATTAATCAAGTATCCAGTGTCAGTTGTTATTTCTGCTTCTTTTTGGCCTTTCAGGAATACTATATCAAACAAAGTCCAAATACCCTGAAACTTTTTGATGATTTTTTCTATACAAAAGTAAGACTTGTAAGCTTCGGAGGGTTACCAGATGCCACACAGGGTGGCGCCAAGACAAAAGTGCATGCCGAGGGGGGTGGTTGTGCCTCGATGGCTTGGGGCCACTTCCCATGGCCTCTGGTCGTGATCTCTTCTTTATAAATTCACATATATTGGGAAAACCCTAGAGAGCCTTCTGAAATACTTTTTCTGCCACCGTAAATCTCTGTTTCGTCGTGTGCCCATCTAGAGCACTGTTCCGGTGTCCTGTCGGAGGGGGGTCGATCACGGAGGGCCTCTACATCAACATTGGTGCTCCCATGGTGATGTGTGAGTTGTTCACCACACCTAAGGGTTCTGGTTAGTACCTATACGGCTATCTATCCCTCTATGTTCTTCAACGCAAAGATCACCACGATTCCACGGTGATCTATCCTATGTAATCATCTTTGCGGTGTGTTTGTTGGGATTCAATGAATTTTGGGTTTATGTTCAGATTATTCATGAATAATATTTGAGTGTTCTCTAAATTATTATATGCATGATTGTTATAGCTTCGTAATGCCCTTCGATCTATCAGTTTGGTTTGGCCAACTAGGTTGATTTATCTTCATTGGGAGTGGTGCGCTGTAATGGGTCAATATTGAGGTGATCAATCCCAATGACAGAAAGGACATAACACGTATTGTATTCCATTAAGGGTAAAATTATGGGGTTTATTCATATTGATTGGATTTACTTTGTCTATATCATGTCATCATCCTTCAAGCATTACTCTGTTTTACTTAATATTCCAGATGGATGCTGGATAGCGGTCGATTGGTGGAGTAATAGTAGTAGATGCAGACAGGAGTCGGTCTACTTGCTTATGGACGTGATGCCTATATACATGATCATTGTCATGAATAAATATGATATAACTATGCACATTTCTATCAATTGCCCAACAATAATTTGTCTACCCATTATGCACTTTCCTTGAGAGAGAAGCCTCTAGCGAACACTATGACCCTCAGATCTTCACAAATATTGTTACAAAAACTCCTAAAATATTGCTGCCATGATTTACTTTCTTTTTATTTATAATTCATATTTATCTATCTATGACTTCTTATTGCTTGCAAGTAACGAGTTCAAGAGGATTGGCAACCCTCTTGACCGCGTTGGGTACAAGTGTGTGTTGTTTTGTGTGTAGGCACTGAAGACGGGAATTTGCATGGTTCTCCTATTTGTTTGATAACCTTGGTTCTCACTAAGGGAAATACTTATCTCTATTGTGTTGCATCTCCCTCCTCTTCAGGGAAAATCCCAATGCAGTTTACAAGTAGCAGGAATAATTTATGGCGCCATTGCGGAGGAGCATCACCAAATTCCTATCAAGTATCGTCTCACAAATTACCATTTAGTTGTTCAACTTTTTATTTTCTGTTATATTTTTATTTCTATAAAAATAAAAATATATTTATCTTTGCTAGTTTGCTTGCTTGCTTGCTATACTTGCTAGTTTACTTGCTTCGCTTGTTACTTTGCTTGTTTTGCCACCATGTCTCAAGATACAACTAAGTTGTTGATTTATCAAATACTAATAATAATGATTTTATTAGTAGTCCTATACCACCTACCACTAGTGCGGAGTTTTATGATATTAATGCCACATTGTAAAATCTTGTGATGAAAGAACAATTTTCGGGAAGTCCTAATGAGGATCCCGCTTCTCGTCTCAACACCTTGTTGAGTTATGTGATATGCAAAATAGAAATATATGGATAATGATGTGGTCAAATTGAAATCATTTCCTTTTTCATTAAGAGATAAAGCTAAAGCTTGGTTTTCATCTTTACCTCGTAATAGTATTTGAACATGGGATAAGTGTAAAGATGCTTTCATTGCCAAGTATTTTCCTCTTGCTAAGATTATCTCTCTTCGTAATCAAATTATGAATTTTAAACAACATGAGCAAGAACATGTTGCACAAGCATGGGAGAGAATGAAAATGATGATTAGAAATTGTCCCACTCATGGATTAAATCTATGGATGATTATACAAACTCTCTATGCGGGACTAAACTTTGTGTCTAGAAACCTTCTAGATTTGCTACATGTGGTACCTTTATGGAGGTCATAGTAGTATAGGCTACAAAACTTATGAACAACACCATGACTAATTATTCTCAATGGCACACCGAAAGAGCTCCAACTGGTAAGAAGGTAAATTATGTTGAGGAGATTGCCACCTTGAGTGAGAAAATGGATGCTCTTATGAATATGGTTGCTAGTAAAATGCTCATGTTGATACCAATTATATGGCTTTGTCCACCTTGATTGACAAATGTAATGATGCTATTTATGTGAACTTTGTCTCGCAAAATAATTTCAATAATAATGCTTATAGAGGTAATTTCAATGCTAGGTCGTATCCCAAAAGTTTCTCTATTAATTATGGAAATTCTTATAGTAATTCCTATGTAAATTCATCCAACAATAATAATAGTATTCCTACTGATCTTGATAACACCATTAAAGAATTTATTAGTTCTCAAAATATTTTCAATACTATGGTAGAAGAAAATTTGCATAAAGTTGACGATATGGCTAGAAATGTGGATAGGGTTGCTCATGATGTGGAAACTATTAAAACTAAAACTTTGCCACCCAAGCATGATGTTAATGAGTATATTAAATCCATCCAAATATATATTAATGAAAGTAATGAGAGGAACACTAGGTTGAGAGCTAAGCAAGAATTCTCAGAAAAGGCTCTTCCACCCGGTCTTTACCGTAATCATGATGAAGATCTTAAAATGATTGGTACTTCTCCCATTGAATATTTGTTTACTAATATGAAAATATATGATAAAGTGACTATAGACAATTCAACTTTATCTATAAGGCACCCCGTTTGTTTGGAGGGTGATGATTCTAATGATAAAAGTAAAAAAATGGGTTTGGAGAGGTCAAAACTTTAACTAGTGATGTACCCACTATCTTGGATTACAAGGATTTTAATTATGGGATTTGTTATTTGGTTGAATGTATTTAATTATTGCAATCCATAATTATCTCACCCAATTTCTATGAACAAAATAAAGCTTTCACTAAACATTTCGTTGAAGCAATGGTAAAAGCTTATGATGTGAAACTTGAGCTAGAAGATTCTATAACTAGAAAATTGCATGATGAATGGGAACCACTAGAAAAATTAAGCTTAAATAATATGAATGTAATGTTTTGTGTGACCTTGGTGCTAGTATTTCAAGTATACCTAAATCCATTTGTGATGTGGATGGTCTCACTGATATACAAGATTGTTCCCTTAACTTGCATCTTGTAGATTCTACCATTAACAAACCTTTGGGTAGAATTAATGATGTGCATATTGCTAAAAGAAATTGTGTGCCTATAGATTTCATTGTGCTTGATATTGAATGCAATCCATCTTGTCCAATTATACTTGGAAGACCTTTCTTACAAACAATAGGCATTATTAATTATATGAAGGAGGGAAACATAAGATTCCAGTTCCCATTAAAGAAATGGCGGAACACTTCCCTGGAAAGAGAATTAAACCACCATATGAATCTATAATGAAGGCCATTTATGGTTGACTATCAAGGACGACAACCCTTGATACTATGTATTATGCCTAGCTAGGGGGGTAAAACAATATCGCTTGTTGGGAGGCAACCCAATAGTTATCTTATTTATGTGATTTAGTTTCTATTATTTTTTGATAATATTATTATTGCTACTGTACTAATTGTATTTTTATGTTTAAATTAGTGTGTCTGTGTGCCAAGTAAAGTCTTTGGGGTGATTTTGAATGATAAGTAGAATTGATGTTGTGAAAAAACAGAAACTTTTGCGTCAATTGCAGAATTTCTCTGATTTTACTGGAACTTATTTTTGATCTGAATTTCTCAAGGATCGGTGCAAATGTCGCCGGTGCATCCAAACCCCGCAACATGATACGTTCTGTTGCACATAAGCCACCTTATATCTTCCTCAAACAGCCACCATACCTACCTACCATGTCATTTCTATAGCCATTCCGAGATATATTGCCATGCAACTTCCACCATTACGTCACATGACTTGAGTGTTCATCATCATATTTCTTTGCATGATCATGTAGTTGACATATTATTTGTTGTGAATCCAATGTTCATCATTGTATACATGTTACACTAGATCATTGCACATCCTGCTACGCTGCCAGAAGCATTCATAGAGTCATCTTGTTAGTAGTTCTTCATATCGAGTTGTAAGTAGATAGAAGTGTGATGTTTTTCGTTATTATAGAATTGTCTCGGTGAGCAAAGGATGATGGATACAATGATTCCCCCACAAGTTGGCATGAGACTCTAGAAGAAAAAAGGAAGAAAAAAAAGGAAAAAAGAAAAAGAAAAAGGAAAAAAGGAAAAAGAAAAGAAAAGGTAAAATAAATAAATGAGAGAAAAGAGATAAGGGACAATGCTACTGCCTCTTTTTCCACACTTTTGTTTAGAGAAAGCACCATGTTTATCATATAGAGACTCTCTCATGTTTTGTCATTTTCATATGCTAATGTTAATTTTTCATTATAGAACTTGGCTTGTATATTCCGATGAGGGGCTTCCTCAAATGCCCGAGGTATTCATGAGCAAGCAAGTTGGATGCACACCCACTTAGCTTCCATTGAGCTTTCATACACTTATAGATCTGGTGAATCTATTGCATGCAATCCCTACTCCTCGCATTGATATAGATTGATGGACATCTCCATAGCCCGTTGGTCCGCCTAGTTGATGCGAGACTTTCTTCTCCACTTTTACTCCTTTGATACCTACCACCTATATGCTATGTCCATGGTTCATGCTGATGTATTGAGCGAGGTCTAAAAATCTGAAGCGCGTTAAGAAGTACGATCCAATTGTGTGGTTAACACCGTCGTGCTTGACATTTGTATTTATGTGGTGAAGAAGGAGACATGTCATGCTAATATGATAAAATGAATGAGGAGTAAACATTCTTTAGGGATTGTATATTTTGAAAATTGATGATCATGTTACTTATGTTTATGGATATTACTATGTTGATGTTTATTAATTCATCGTTTCTCAATGATCATACCTGAAAAAGATTACATGTTGGATAGCATGTCACATCAAAAATTATGTTTTTATTATTTCCCAACTTGAGGACGAGTGGGAATTAAGCTTGGGGATGTTGATACGTCTCCAATGTATCTATAATTTTTTATTGTTCCATGCTATTATACCATCATTCTAGGATAATTTTTAGGCATGTACTTGCTATTTTATATGGTTTTTGAGCACTAACCTATTAACCTAGTGCCCAGTGAGAGTTGTTGTTTTCCTTTTGTTTTTGGCCTTTCGGGAATACTGTATCAAACAAAGTCCAAATACCCTGAAACTTTTTGATGATTATTTCTAGACAATAATAAGACCCGGAAGCTTTGGAGGGAGACCAGAGGCCACACGGGGTGGCGCCATGCCAATAGGGCGCTCCCATGGGGTGGTCGCGCCCTGATTGCTTGGGGCCACCTCCCACGGTCTCTGGCCCTGATCTCTTTTCTATAAATTCACATATATTGGGAAAACCCTAGAGAGCCCCCCGAAACACTTTTTCCTCCGCCGCAAGACTCTGTTCTGCTGCATGCCCATCTGGAGCCCTGTTTCGATGCCATGCCCGAGGGGGATCGATCACGAAGGGCCTCTACATCAACCTTGATGCTCCCATGGTGATGTGTGAGTAGTTCACCACAAACCTACGGGTCTATTGTTAGTACCTAGATGGCTATCTCTCTCTCTCCCATAGTGATCTATCCTATGTAATCACCTTTGAAGTGTGTTTATTAGGATCCGATGAATTGCGAGTTTATGTTCATATTATTCATGAATAATATTTGATTCTTCTATGAATTCTTATATGCATGATTGTTATAGCTTCGTAATGCTCTCCAATCTATTGGTTTGGTTTGGCCAACTAGATTTATTTATCTTTGTTGGGAGTGGTGCGTTGTAATGGGCTCAATCTTGCAGAGATCAATCCCAGCGACAGAAAGGGACATGACATGTATTTTATTCCATTAAGAGTAAAACGATGAGGTTTATTCATATTGATTGGATTTACTTTGTCTACATCATGTCATCATCCTTCAAGCATTACTCTGTTTCACTTAATACTCTAGATGGATGTTGGATAGCGGTCAATGGGTGGAGTAATAATAGTAGATGCAGGTAGGAGTCGATCTACTTGCTTATGGACGTGATGCCTATGTATATGATCATTCGCATGAATAAATCTTACATAATTATACACTTTTCAATCAATTGCCCAACAATAATTTATATACACATGATACTCGTGATCTGCATTGGGTTTTGTGTGAAAAGGAACGGGTAATCAAAGCACAAAGCAGGTAAATATTTCCCTCAGTTATGAAACCAAGGTTTATCGAAACAATAAGAATACCAATCCTCAACCGACTTCGGTGGTTGCACACAAAAGAACAAACAACTTGCACCCAACGCTGGCAAGAGGGTTGTCAATCCCCTTGATCTTGTCATTTGCAAGCAAGTGAGTTGTGTAGATAATTGTAGATAATATTAAAGTGCAAAATAAAATAAAAGGTAATAAATAACAGCAAGGTAATGATAGAGTTTGTGAGTATATAAGTTAATAAACCCGGGGGCCATAGAGTTTTCTGGTGGCATCTCTCATAAGCAAAGAATACGGTGGGTAAACAAATTATCGTTGGGCAATTGATAGAAAAGCGAATAGTTATGCGATTTTCACGGCAGTGATCATGTGTATATAGGCATCACGTCCATAAGCAAATAGGCCAACTCCAACCTGCACCTATTACTATTACTCCACCCATCGACCGCTATCCAACATGCATCTAGAGTATTAAGTAAAACAGAGTAATGCTTGAAGAACATTGACATGATGTAGACAAAGTAAACTCAATCAATATGAATAAATCCCATCGTTTTATACTTAGTAGCAGCAACACAAAGACGCAACTTGTCCCCTTCTCTCACTGGGATATAAAAACTCACCAGGGTGAACCTACTACAACACATCACTCTCACCGAAGAAATATCAATCTAGTTGGCCAAACTATATCTCAATAGATCGGAGAGCATTACGAAGCTAGGATGATCATGCGAATAAGAATCATAGTAACCAAATTTGACTCAAATACTTTTCATGAATAATCTGAACATAAACTCACAATTCATCGAATCCCAACAAACACACCATACGAAGGGATTACATCGGATAGATCAAGGCAAAGATGCGACGAACATTGTATTGAAGATCGAGGGAGAGAAAGGGATTGCCACACATCATGGTGAGGGCATCAAGGTTGATGAAGAGGTCCTCTGTGATCGATCTCCCCTCCGGCAAGGTGCCGGAACGGAGGTGTATGTGGACTCCCATTGGAACAGAGACTTGTAGAGGTGGAAAAAGTGTTTTGGGAGTACTTCTGGTGTTTTTAGGGTAGATGTGAATTTATAGGCCAGAGAACGACCTCGGGAGACGCACCAGGGGGCCACCACATACCTGACCGCACCCCTAGTGGCATGGTGGGATATGCGGTGGGGCCCTAGTGCACCTTCCGACCTTCCTCTGAAGCTTCTAGGTCCTGTTTTGGTCTAGAAAAAATCGTCAAAAAGTTTTGTGACAATTGGACTCTGTTTGGTACTCTAACTCTGAAAAGGCAAAAAGATGCAGAAAACAAGGACTGGCACTGGACACTGGGTCAATAGGTTAGTACTCAAAAAATATTATAAATTGGTAAATAAATACCCAAAAAGTATCCTAGAATGATAATATGTTAGCATGAAACAATCAAAAATTATAGATATGTTGGAGACGTATCAACCCACTGTATACTTCCTTTGAGGGAGAAGCCTCTAGCAAAAACTGTGGCCTCCGTGTCTTCACAAATATTATTACAAAAAATCCTAAAATATTGCTGCCATTATTTACTTTCTTTTTATTTGCAATTTATCTATCTGTCACTACTTATCGCTTGTAAGTAACTAGTTCAAGGGGATTGACAACCCTCTTACCCGAATTAGGTGCAAGTGTGTGCTCTTTTGTGTGTAGGCATTGAAGACGGGAATTTGTGTGGTTTGATAACCTTGGTTCTAAATGAGGGAAATAATTATCTATATTGTGTTGTATCTGAAAGCACATTTGCTACCATGGTGGTTTTGGTAATGAATAACAACATATATGGCATTGAACTAATGTATCCGCTAAGTATATTTCAGGAAAGGTTCAATGATGGGTTGGCAAAAGGATTGTGGAAAACCCCCTATATGCAAAGGATTGGATTGGAAAACCTTGAAGCAAGAGGACTCTACTTTTTACTTTGTGAGAAATCACTTTGAGTCCATAGGGAAAGCCAATACTATTAAAAGGGGATAAGGTACTGTTAGTGAAGAAGATGCTCCACGTGCACAAGTGATAGTCACCAAAAACACCCACAAAATCTTCCACAAATTCTTTCCAAGCCAAATCATGAAAATCGGTGAAGCCAACAACTTCCACTCTATCCCACCGATTCCCAAAGTCAGACAGAACCTTGCCAAACCCTAGCACATCAGTGCAACCGATTCCGATTCGGTGCCACCGAGTTCAGCTTGCCAACATTCTGTTACCTCGATTCACAAAATCGGAATTTCCAAGTTTTTTGAATTGGCGTCAGTAACTTGTGGATTCTGACCGTTGGTCACCTTGTCGGTACCACTGAGATTTCTATATCGGTCTCACCGAGATTCAAAAGTTGCTACCTTTGGAGCAACCCAGTACCACCGAGATTCACACATCGGTGTCACCGAGTTGGTGACTTTAGATGTAACAGTTGGATTTTTGGAGATGCCTATATATACCCCTCCACCACCACTCACTCGAACGAGAAGCACTCAGAACAGTTCCCCACTTATCCCATTAGATTTTCTGAGAGAGAGTCACCTACTCATGTGTTGAGATCAAGCCATTCCATTCCAACCATATGAATATTGTTCTCTAGCCTCCCCAGTTTGCTTTCCACCCAATCAATCTCTTCCACCAAAGACAAATCTGTAAGAGAGTGATTGAGTGTTTAGGAATCTATCATCTTGAAGCATAAGAGCAAGGAGTTCATCAACACTATCGAGCCTATTACCTTTTGGAGGGTGGTGCCTCCTAGATTGGTTAGGTGTCTCTTGGGAGCCTCCTACTTCGTGTTGTGGAGTGAACCAAGATTTTTGTAAGGGCAAGGAGATCGCCTAGTTCATGAAGATCTACCCCGAGTTGCGCTAGTCCTCCGTGGACGTAGGCCATCATGGTATAGTCAAGGTTGCTTCTTCATGGAACCCTCCGTGTGTAGAGCCCTCCGTGGACTCTCGCGATCGTTACCCTCCATGGGTTGAAGACTCCATAAGCATGGACGTACGATAAAACCACCTATCGGAACCACGGGAAAAATCTTCGTGTCTCCAAATTGCGTTTGATCTTCCTACCCTTACTCTACTATACTTGCTTGTCTTTACTTTCCGCTACTATACTCGTAGACATGCTCGTGTAGGGTGTATTTGAATTGCTATCACTTCTAAAATCTGCCAACATTTAAATTAGGAAAAGGTAGAATTTTTATTTTGCTCAAGTAGTCTAATCACCTCCCCCCTCTATACCTACTTTCAATCCTATAGCATCTCCCCTCCTCTTTGGGGAAAATCTCAACGTAGTTTACATGTAGCAACCGGCAAAAGGGATAACCGCCCTGGCCCAAAGATGGGAGTGCCCCAACCACAAATTATTCTAGTAAACACTATATAATTATATATATTGCATTTTTAAAAGTTATTAAATGCATAAAATGGAGCTTCAATTTGCAAGAGTGTAGGTTCATACCACATACTAATAGGTTATATCACACAAAGGCAAACCAATCCGACTAGCAAAGTTGAGTTCAAATACTTTAGTCTCTCTTTGCGATGGATGTCTAGTGTCATAAGAAAAATTATGATGACTATATTTCAATGTTTAAACCAATGCAAATTAAATTTGAGAAATCATCTCATTTGCGCCAAATCAAACCAAGTATAATCAACATCATTTTTGGTTCTTCGATGATTCTACTACTGACCCCAACTTGCAAGTCACATTTTTCATGGACTAGAAGTTTCTAAAAATATGCATGCCTAATATATACTAGAAACCAATATTAAAACATTTTTTGGTAAATATATGATTTAGAAATCTCTACCATGATTCAATAATGTTACAAGATATATGAAGACATGCATATATATGTGTGTATATACTATATAGATTATGCAATACTAGAAAACAATTTGAGAGATTTTTAAAAATAAAGATTTTTTGGGTACATTATAAAATTAAATTTTGTAGAATCATTTTTTAGTGATATACATTACAATTGTATATAACGGAATAATATAACTATTATTTAGAAACATTTTTATGTGGCTAAGTAATAGAAATGCATATCAATTACAATTGTAATATAGTAGACTTAATTTAAAATAAGAATAAAAGTTTAGTATGAAAAAATAATTATTTTACACTGTAACGGGCCCAAAAATGGTTTGATCAGCTCTGAATAAGTATGGTTGTGTAGCGCCAACCATTTGTCACTAGTGTATTCTAGTCATATCTTTGTTGATAACTATGGTGGGGGCAGGCGACCTTAAGGCCATAATTCCCAAATTCTGCACATACTGGTTCGACACGAGGGAAGCACGGGAGTAGCGGAACCTAATGTTATTCTTTGATTATTATCTTTCATAGTAAATCTTGGTTCTCTGGTGGCATCCACCATAGGAGTGAACACTTTTTAAGGCTAGTAAATAGTTGAGCATTCCTGGGCTTCTCATGGTGCTCACTGTCATGCTCTTGTTCAATATGAGGAACAAGTACAACAACATATGACCAGTAGGACTTTATGTGATGACTGGTATCTACAAGTCTTGAAGAACCCATGGAAGAACTGAAACCTAATCATTATAAGCCAACTTAATGGTTTCAATGTTGCCCATGCAACATTCGAGTTGGCTAAGATAATACTTGCTAACTTGAGGTAGAAAAAAATCCTTACCGTGTTCTTCTTTGCCAATAATGCAAAGGTTCCATACTCAATTTCTACTTTTGTTCACTATATACACCCATTTGCAACTAACAACTTTTTTCCTTCTGGGAGACCCCCTGTTCCTCTGCTACCAGCTTTGACCTTGTAGCCCACTTTGCTTCTACCACTTGTACATCCTCTTTGTACATCTTTTCCATATATACAATTGTCCTCTACAACCGCGGTTAAACTTGCATCGGTTAGGACAACTAGAACTTGGATGACCTTGTTGACCACACCCGAAGCACCCCCTTGTTTCATACACCACAAATGCAAGATGGGTTACTCATTGTGTTGTCATCAACTTCAGTGTTGTTTCTTCTTGAGTAATTTCAATGATGACATCCTCCAATGTTGGAAGAGTGGTCTGATGAAATATAATAGCTCGCTTTCCCTCAAACTATGTGTTCAACCCCTTTAGAAATTCAATCACCATCTTGCATTTAATCCACTTTTTATGGTAGCCAAGCAATCCGAGTGTGTCAACCCAAGAGGACAATAGTTGGTAGGGCATACCTTTCTCTAGTTGGTTTTGGTGTTGATGAAAATTCAATTTGCGGACTAACCATGTAGATTGACCATTTCAGATATTCTTATATATGTGGCACAAGACGGTTTTATTACCTCGGATAAGGAAAAAGCAAAGACAAGTTTTCCGCCGTTTCTTTTCATTTGGTTTGAGTCGTAAGAAATCCATACCATTAAGAGGGAGTCCGCGTTGGAAAGTTTGGGTGGAATCAACACCTACACACACTAAATGCACCCACATATCCTTTCCCGGCTTTGGAGCATTCATCTATTGTGCCTTGGTCTCACTGGCACAGACCAAGCGGTTGTACCACTCGTACCCACGGTAGTATTGCTTATGCGGTACTCCTACTGGTTGTATAGTGGCTAGGTCCGCTAGATTATTTGTTCGCGTTGAGATACTATTGTCGCAATTCAATTGATATAACACGAGAGTTCACATATGCTTTACTTTCTTATACCATGAGAGTATCCTAGTCACTTCTTACTACATGATGAAATTTGGGGTTGCTCAAACGTCATATGTAACACGATGATCATAATGACAACTTGCATATTAGTGGGAAATTTTGACAAGCGGCTACATAGCTCAAGAGTGGGATTTTCTCCTGTGGTGATGAAGAAATATTCTTAGGGTCCTCTCGGTGTGACGACATCCATCATCGCCTGGCCAAACGCAGGTGACTAGGTCAGAGGGATGTTGGAACATGTCAATATACATGGGTGTATGTACTCTCACATTTAATATATAGGAAAATGGGTCCATAATCCTTGGTGTACTTACTCTCACGTTTAATATACCACATAGATGAACCGACTATACCTCTTTATCATTTTTAATATACTTCCTCCGTCCCAAAATTCTTGTCTTAGATTTTTCTAAACATGAATGCATATGGATACTAAAATGTGACTAGATACATACATATCTAGACAAATCTAAGACAAGAATTTTGAGACGGGGGAGTACTTCATTATTGAATACTTGATACCCAAAAGTGAGTTATGTGAAAATCTCATTTGAAATGGTATATTATATTACTTGCACATATACTGATTTTATATTACTTGCACATATACTATTTTTTGTACATAAAAATGGTATATTAAAAAATTGATAATTCTAGTGATATTTTTTCACACTATTTGTATTGAGGTATCTTAAAATAATTAATGAGGTATATAAATAAGAAAGAGATATAATACACTCGTATGTGAGGTATATTGAATGTGGGAATACGTACACCAATGAATGTGTGTATATATAGAGAGAGAGTAACACTATTTTGATCCTAGGATTAGAATAATATTCTGATCCACCACGTCCTATATAGGCCCGAACAGCATGAACAGGAGCTAGCTGTTGTTTTCAGGTATCTGCCATAGTGAGAAAAAATGAAAGGGCTCGTGCAGCCCAGGCAGCAGAAGAAGCTGGAGATGGAGAAGGAAAATATCCACGTTGGACTCAGTAGATTTATATTCTTGTATCTTAATTTCAGCAGGTTGTATCTTAATTTTAGCAAGCCATACTATTCCCGTTTTTATTTGCCGCCATACTGTGGCGCCACCTTTGTCCCACCAATCTCTGCCGCCACTTTCCTTCCCGCCATTCTCTCCCGCCATTATCTTTCCCGCCATTCTATCCCGCCATTCTCTCCTGCCAATTTCTCCCGCCTTTCTCTCCTGCCATTTCCTCCCGCCATTCTCTCCCGCCATTCTCTGTCCCGCCATTCTCTCCCGCCCGATTTCCCGCCATTGCGGTTGTCATCTACCTATAAAAGGAGGCATTGTATCTGCCTTCCTCCATCGGCCACCAACACTCGAAAAAACCAGCGCGGTAGTCATTATGAGTTTGCCTTCTTCGGATCAAAGCAATAGGCCTAGCAAATGGAAGAGTGCGAAGTTGCCTCAGGGGGTGGAAGCAGTTCATTGTTGGTGCGGGGATCTCTGCAAGGTGAAGGAGGTGATGGATTTTTCAGATTGGTTGGGCATGAAGTTTTTCATGTGCGCTAATTATGAGGAAGATCCACCCGTTGGTCCTTCACCGTACATCACGCCTCCGGTATGTTTTAGTCACACAAATTAAACATGTTGTTCGTATTGTTGTTTATTTGATTTTCGTATTTTTGTTTCTTTTGTAGTCTCCTCCGCCCATGTGCCAGTACTATCGTTGGATAGACACGAAAATGCCAGACTGGATGGTGACTGAGATTCGTGAAAGAAGTCGTCGTGCATGGGCAAGTTTGGACTTGGAGGAGCGCCACGAGAAGGCAGAAGCAGAGGAGAAAGCAGAGAAGGAGAGAGCTTGGCAAGAGCACTATGTGGAGCAGAGGGCTTTTCTTGCTGAGATGAAGAAGAAAAACCAAGAAAATCAACTTCGACTGGCGGAGGTCTACCGGTAGCGAGAGGAGGCCCCTGAAGCTGAGAGGCAGAGAAAGAAAGAAAGGGCTCGTGCAGCATAGGCAACAGAAGAAGCTGGAGATGGAAAAGGAAAATATCCATGTTGGACTCAGTAGATTTAGATTGTAGTAACTCAATTTCAGCAAGTTGTATCTTAATTTCAGCAAGATGTATCTTAATTTCAGCACATTGTATCTTAATTTCAGTGAGAAGCGTGATACTTGCCTCTTGTGCAAGTGCATTGATTCTCTCCCGCCACTTTCTCTCCCGCTAGTTTCTCTCCCGCCACTTCCTCTCCCGCCAGTCTCTCCCGCCACTTTGATTCCCTCCACTTCCTCTCCTCACCATTTTCTCGCCCCACTTTGATTCCCGCCACTTTCCCGCCACTATCTTTCCCACCTTTCTCTCCCGCCACTTTGTCTCCCGCCTATATAACCACATTCACAGTAAGGAGGGTGAGCAGGCCCTTCCTTTCCCTGTCGCTCCCACATCCTTCCTTCCGCTCTCGCCATTCTTTCATGGATATGTCTCATCCTCACTATCCTTTTGATCTAGTTTTCACAAGGGTATGTCCGACCATATTCTTCGTCTAGCTGCCAATTTCAAGATGAATGATAGAGTAGTACCATGGGGGGAACTCATTAGTAGTGACTTCATAATGAATGAGTTGTCTCACCAATTAGCTAGGGCTGGGTGGCCTCCCAAGACTTTTGAGGAGATACGGAAAGAACTTCTGAGGTAGCACGCCAGATGGCAGAAGCAACTGCACAAGGGTGATGCTTATCTCAGGATTGCTGTTAATAATTCAGGTTTATGGTCAGCAGAAAGTGAGGACGAGGAGGACCTCTTCATGCCGAGCAGCAAGGTGAAGAGTTCTGCATCGACGGGCACGAGTTCTACATCGACGAAGGGAAAGAGTTCTACATCTACAAAGGGGAAGAGTTTTGCATCGAGAGAGGACGAAGACGACGTGTTCATGCCGAGTACCAAGGTGAAGACGACTGCATCGTCGAAGGGCAATAGTTCTGCAGCGACAAAGGGGAAGAGATCTGCAACGACGGATGGTGATGATGATGCATTCATGTAATACGTTTTTCATGTAGTACTATTTTCTGTAGTGGTGTTCTATGTAATTCAGTATGAACTTTTAATTCGGTTGTAACGTTTAATTCAGTTGTACTGTTTGCGTTACTGTTGTTCTCTCTCTAAACAAAATAAGTATCAACCATAAATATGTCGCATACATGAATATTCCCAATACATAGAGGCTAAATATGTCAAATACATGAATATGTCCGATACATAAAGTCTACGTACGTCTCATACATAAATAGATAGTCATGTCTCGTACGTAGATGACCATATCACTGTTGCGGCTTGCGACGAATCTTGGGCTTGTACACAGAAAGTTAACCAATTGTACATGTTCATGTATAGGGAAAACATATCATCTGAGAAAAACTAAGGACATACCGCGTGGTGCCTGGTTCCCACAAAAGAGGAAGTTGGGAACAGATCGCTGGCGAGAGGAACTGGGATATGATCCGGAGCAGATGATGGAATTAAGTAGATCCTCGTGCTCTGTCTGTAACGCTTCAGATACAACCCGTACCTTTCCCAGTCGAAGACACGAACTTCATCCCATATATTTGTTGGGGCAGTTGTCCATTCCTCGAGGTAAGGGGTGATGTCGTGAACCCATGAAGCCTGGGACATGTTTCCCCCTACGCGGCTGTACCTGAGATTGAAATGCACGTTACATGATTAGCTATAAGTAGACCGAACTGTCGCAACAACCTATTAACATCCCAAACCTCTCCTCCATAGCCTTCTACTTAGCCATCCAAGCCTTTCCATATGGAATGTCATACTTCCATCTGACCTTCACTGCTGTCTGGATGTGCTTTGCTTCCATATCCTTCTTCGTCACTATCTTAGTATACATGAGTTGCGCTATGAGAGTTGAAGTAAGGTTTGGATGACGAACCAACATGTTTTTCCTCACACAATTATGCGGGACAACATTTGTCACAAGCCAGTGGATGTTATACTTTGGCACGTGGGCATGCACCTTCGCAGGACAACCTGATTCAACACACTTCATGGTATATTTTGTTGGACTCGATGTGTGTGTACAGAAAACCCTCTGCGTAGACATAGCCCACTTTATCACCGCATACTTCATTTCCTTCTTTGTGTCAAACATAGCACCGATCTGGACTTGGTTCAGATTATATTGCCATGGAGTCTCATGGCCATCGTTGACAGTAAAGCCAGCGGATATGTCCTACTCCCATGCAGCAGGAATTGGTACCTCCTCTTCATCCTCGGAATTTTCAGAATCAAGTTCCTCTGCAATCCCATCCTCGTCCTCTTCCTCCATCACCCTCTGCATTTCCTCGCCTTCCTCGTCCCCATCAGCAACACCTGAGGCAGCTAATACTACCGATTGAATACTCTGACCCACAACATGACCACTAACATAATCTGACTCATTGTCGGCTTTGGGTAGCATTGATATCCGGTGGCTGTGACCCGAATACATAAATCTCGTTAGCCACTTGACTACTCTGGCCTGGATCATACCCCACGGTGGGTGGTACGATGTCCTCCTTCGCCACTGGTTGCACTAGGGCATAAGGATGGATTCTTCGGTCTCTACAACGACTTAACAGAGACAACCAATGCTGGCTCCTATCTATCGGAATCAAATCCCACTTGACATTTTTACAGGATTTGGTCCACAAGGCATGAATACTGACGGAACAAACTTCAGGATCGAGGCCAAAACTAGTAGTCAACCAGTGCTTCAACTGCCTAATGTCCAGTCTGTCCGGGTCTTAAAGTGTCATCTCACCTGTTTTAAACTCGCTAAGATCAACCCCCAACTCATTACATCGAACTGTACCAGGGCCGTAATACACAGTCAGATTTATGGATTCAGACATTTTAACCCGTCAGGCATTGGCAGCTTCTGATTATTCGCAATGAATATATCGACACTAAAATAAAACATACACTATAATGTACCTACATATTCTAACTAAACCTAGACTAAAATGAACTACACAAAATTTAACCAACACTACTATGACTATGTTGGAAATATGCCCTAGAGGCAATAAATAAAGTGTTTATTATTGTATTTCCTTGTTCAAGATAATCGTTTATTATCCATGCTATAATTTATTAATTGGAAACATGAATACATGTGTGGATACATAGACAAACACAATGTCCCTAGTATGCCTCTAGTGAACTAGCTCGTTGATTGAAAGATGGTTAAGGTTTCCTAGCCATGGACATGAGATGTCATTTGATAACGGGATCACATCATTAGGAGAATGATGTGATGGACAAGACCCAAACTACAAATGTAGCTTATGATCGTGTTAGTTTATTGCTACTGTTTTCTGCATGTCAAGTATATGTTCCTATGACCATGAGATCATGCAAATCACAGATATCGGAGGAGTACCTTGTGTGTATCAAACGTTGCAACGTAACTGGGTGACTATAAAGGTGCTCTACAGGTGTCTCCGAGGGTGTCTGTTGAGTTGGCATGGATCAAGACTGGGATTTGTTATTCCGTGTGACGGAGAGGTATCTCAGGGCCCACTCGATAATACAACATCACAATAAGCCTTGCAAGCAATGTGACTAAGTGTTGGTCACGGGATCTTGTCTTACGGAACGAGTAAAGAGACTTGCCAGTAACGAGGTTGAACTAGGTATGGAGATACCGACGATCGAATCTCGGGCAAGTAACATACCGAAGAACAAAGGGAACATCATACGGGATTAACTGAATCCTTGACATAGAGGTTCGACCCATAAAGATCTTCGTAGAATATGTAGGAACCAATGTGGACATCCAGGTCCCGCCATTGGTTATTGACTGTAGAGGTGTCTCGGTCATGTCTACATAGTTCTCGAACCCGTAGGGTCTGCACACTTAAGGTTTGGTGACGTTTCGGTAGTATAGAGTTATGTATGGTGGTGACCGAAGTTTGTTCGGAGTCCCGGATGAGATCCTAGACATCACGAGGAGCTCTGGAATGGTCCGGAGGTAAAGATTCATATATAGGAAGTCCTGTTTTGGTCGCCGAAAAAGTTCCGGGCTTATCGGTAGTGTACCGGGAGTGCCGGTAGTGTACTGGGAGACCTCCGGGAGGGGTATTTCGACCCAAGAGGCTTCATGGGCTGTGGGAGAGTGAATATCAGCCCTTAGTGGGCTGGTGGAAACTCCCACACAAGGCCCATGTAGCTGGAGAAGAAAACCCAAAAGGAAAAAGGTGGAAAAAGGCAAAAGGAAAAAAAAAGGATGAATCCTAATCCTACTAGGAGTGGAGGAGGTGGACTCCTCCTCTCCTAGTTCGGCCGAAGCCTAGGAGGCTTGGAGGCCAAGCTGACTCCTCTCCTCCTCTCCTCCTATATATACTGGTGGTATTGAGGGTTTTTGCACTAGATTTTCAGCCACATGCTACCCGTTCCTCCAGTGCATAGTTTCTCCTCCAGATCGGTTTTCTGCAGTGCTTAGGCGAAGCCCTGCCGGAATTACTCCACCACCATTGCCGGAGCGCCATCAGGCTGACGGAGAACTCTTCTTCCTCTCCACTCCTTCTTGCTGGATCAAGACGGTGGAGATCGTCATCAAGCTGTACGTGTGCTGAACGCGGAGGTGCCGTCCGTTCGGTGCTAGATCGGAAGGATCGTGATCAAGTTCGTGAGATGGATCGTGATCAAGTTCGTGGGACGGATCGTGATTGGATCGCGGGACGGATCGTGATTGGATCACGGGACGGATCGTGATTGGATCGCGGGACGCACGGCGATTTGGATCGCGAAGACGTTCGACTACACCAACCGCGTTTCTTAATGCTTCCCGCTTAGCGATCTACAAGGGTATGTAGATCCACTCTCCCTCTCGTAGATGCTCATCACCATGGATAGATCTACGTGTGCGTAGGAAATTTTTTGTTTCCCATGCAACGTTCCCCAACAGTGGCATCATGAGCTAGGTCTATGTGTAGATGAGATCTCGAGTAGAACACAAAAGGTTTGTGGGCGTTGATGCTTAGATTGCTTCCTCCCTTGGTCGGATTTTGGTTCAGCGGTATTGTGAGATGAAGCGGCCCAGACCAACATTACTCGTATGCTTACGAGAAACCGGTTCCCTTGACGCAACTTGTTGCCTAGATGGCTTGCGGGTGGCAGTTTCTCTCACTTTAGTTGGATCGGATTCGACAAAGGCGGTCCTTGAGAAGGTTGAAAAGCAAATTATGTATCACCGTTGTGGTTTATGCGTAGGTGAGAATCGTTCTTGCTAGAAACCCGTAGCAGCCACGTAAAACATGCAACAACAATTAGAGGACGTCTAACTTGTTTTTGCAGGGTATGTTGTGATGTGATATGGCCAATTACATGATGTGATATATGTGATGTATGAGATGATCATGTGATGTATAGAATTTCACGACTTGCATGTCGATGAGTACGGCAACCGGCAGGAGCCATTGGGTTGTCTTTAATTATTGTATGACCTGCGTGTCAATCATTAAGCGCTATGTAATGCTTTACTTTATCGCTAAACGGTAGCAATAGTAGTAGAAGCATGCAAGGCGTGACAACCTCGATGGCGACACATTGATGGAGATCAAGATGATGGAGATCATGGTGTCGTGCCGGTGACGATGAAGATCATGCCGGTGCTTTCAAGATGGAGATCTAAAGCACAAGTTCATGGCCATATCATGTCACTTATGAATTGCATGTGATGTTAATCCTTTTATGCACCTTGTTATGCTTAGTACAACGGTAGCATTATAAGGTGATCCCTCACTTAAATTTCAATATAAAATTGTGTTCTCCCTGAGTGTGCACCGTTGCGAAAGTTCGTTGTGTTGAGACACCACGTGATGATCGGGTGTGATAGACTCTACGTTCACATACAACGGGTGCAAGCCAGTTTTGCACGCGCAGAAGACTTGGGTTAAACCTGACGAGCCTAGCATGTACAGACATGGCCTCGGAACACAAGAGACCAAAAGGTCAAACATGAGTCATATAGTAGATCTGATCAACATAATGATGTTCACCATCGAAGCCACCTCAACTCACGTGATGATCAGACTTGAGTTGGTGGATTTGGAACATGTGACACTCAGATGACCTGAGGGATGTCAATTTGAGTGGGAGCTTTAGTAATTTGATTAACTAAACTCATTATCTTGAACAATAGTCTAAGTGAACTTTGCATATTTATGTTGTAGATCAATGGCTCGCGTAGTAGCACCCCTGAATTTTAATGCATTCCTAGAGAAAGTTAAACTAAAAGATGATGGAAGTAACTTTGTTGACTGGGCCTGTAATCTGAGGATTATCCTCACGGCTTCCCAGAAATCATATGTCCTTGATGCACCGCTTGGTGACCAACCAGAAGACATGACCTCCAAGACGTTAAGAACGCTTGGGAGGCACGTACTGGAGATTACTCAATAGTTCAGTGTGCAATATTGTATGGCTTAGAACCGGGACTTCAAAGACGTTTTGAACGTCATGGAGCATATGAGATGTTCCAGGAGTTGAAGTTTATCTTTCAGAAGAACGCCTGGGTCGAGAGGTATGAAACCTCCGATAAGTTCTATGCTTGCAAGATGGAGGAGAACGGGTCTATCAGTGAACATATACTCAGAATATCTGGGTATTCAACTCGTCTAGCGGAGTTGGGAATTGCCCTTCCGCCAGAGGCGATCACTGACAGAGTTCTTCAATCACTGCCACCTAGTTACAAGAGCTTTGTGATGAACTATAACATGCACGGGATGAGCAAGTCAGTCGCCGAGCTGTTTGCGATGCTAAAAGTCACTGAGTCTGAAATCCAAAAAGAACATCAAGTGTTGATGGTCAATAAAACCACTAGTTTTAGGAAAAATGGCAAAGTCAAGGGCAAGGGCAACAAGGGTAAAACCAAGAAGGATGGCAAAGCAGTTGCTACTCCTGCAAAGAAGCCCAAGCATGGACCCAAGCCAGAAACTGAGTGCTTTCATTGCAAAGGAACTGGTCACTGGAAGTGGAACTGCCCCAAGTACCTGGCTGACAAGAAGGCGGCCAACGACAAACAAGGTATATATGATATACATGTTATTGATGTGTACTTTACTAGGTCTCGTAGTAGTGCCTGGGTATTTGATACCGGTTCGGTTGCTCACATTTGCAACTCAAAGCAGGAACTACGGAATAAACGAAGGCTGGCAAAGGACGAAGTGACGATGCGCGTGGGAAATGGTTCCAAGGTTGATGTGATCGCCGTCGGCACGCTCTCTCTTCGATTACCATTGGGATTAGTGATGAACCTGAATAATTGTTATTTAGTGCCTACGTTAAGCATGAACATTATATCTGGATCTTGTTTATTGCGAGATGGTTACTCATTTAAATCAGAGAATAAAGATTATTCTATTTATATGAGTAATATCTTTTATGGTCATGCAGCCAAAGTTAGGGGTTTATTCATATTGAATCTTGATAGTGATGACACACATGTTTATAACATTGATGCCAAAAGATGTAGAATTGATAATGATAGTACCACTTTCTTGTGGCACTGCCGTTTAGGTCATATTGGTGTAAAACGCATGAGGAAGCTCCATGTTGATGGACTTTTGGAGTCACTTGATTTTGAATCACTTGACACATGTGAACCATGCCTCATGGGCAAGATGACTAAAACACCGTTCTCTGGAACAATGGAACGAGCGAGTGACTTATTGGAAATCATACACACTGATGTGTGCGGTCCAATGAATGTTACAGCGCGTGGTGGATATCGTTATTTTCTCACCTTCACCGATGACTTAAGTAGATATGGGTATATTTACTTAATGAAACACAAGTTTGAAACGTTTGAAAAGTTCAAACAATTTCAGAGTGAAGTTGAGAATCATCGTAACAAGAAGATTAAGTTCCTGCGATCTGATCGAGGAGGTGAATATCTGAGTTATGAGTTTGGCAGTCACTTAAGACAGTGTGGAATTGTTTCACAGTTGACACCGCCCGGAACACCACAACGTAATGGTGTGTACGAACGTCGTAATCGAACCTTATTAGATATGATGCGTTCTATGATGTCTCTTGCTGATTTGCCACTATCGTTTTGGGGTTATGCATTAGAGACAGCTGCATTCACTTTAAATAGGGCACCATCAAAATCCGTTGAGACGACGCCATATGAACTGTGGTTTGGCAAGAAGCCAAAGTTGTCGTTTCTTAAAGTTTGGGGATGTGATGCTTATGTCAAAAAGCTTCAGCCTGAAAAGCTGGAACCCAAAGCGGAGAAATGCGTCTTCATAGGATACCCGAAAGAGACAGTCGGGTATACCTTCTATCTCAGATCCGAAGGCAAAGTGTTTGTCGCTAAAAACGGAACATTTCTTGAGAAAGAGTTTCTCTCGAAAGAATTGAGTGGGAGGAAAATGGAGCTTGATGAGGTTATTGAACCTTTACTTCAACCAGAAAGTAGCGCAGCGCAGAAAGATGTTTCTGTGGAACCTACGACGGTAGAAGAGGAAGTTAAATATGATGATCATGAAGCTTCAGATCAAGCAGCTATTGAACCTCGTAGGTCGACAAGGCCGCGTACTACCCCTGAGTGGTACGGCAACCCTGTCTTGGAGGTCATGTTGTTTGACAACAATGAACCTACGAGCTATGGAGGAGCAGTGATGGGCCCGGATTCCGAGAAATTGTTAGAGGCCATGAAATCCGAGATGGGATCCATGTATGAAAACAAAGTATGGACTTTGGAAGTATTACCTGAAGGTCGAAAGGCCATTCAGAACAAATGGATCTTTAAGAAGAAAACAGATGCGGACGGTAATGTCACCGTCTATAAAGCTCGACTTGTGGCAAAGGGTTTTTCACAAGTTCAAGGAGTTGACTTTCTCACCTGTAGCGATGCTTAAGTCTGTCAGAATCATGTTAGCAATAGCTGCCTATTTCGACTATGAAATTTGGCAGATGGATGTAAAAACAGCGTTCCTCAATGAGTTCCTTGAGGAAGAGTTGTATATGATGCAACCCGAAGGTTTTGTCGATCCAGAGAATGCTGACAAAGTTTGCAAACTCCAGCGATCCATTTATGGACTGGTGCAAGCATCTCGGAGTTGGAATAAGCGCTTTGATGAGGTGATCAAAGCGTTTGAGTTTATACAAGTTTACGAAGAAGCTTGTATTTACAAGAAAGTGAGTGGGAGCTCTATAGCGTTTCTAGTATTATATATGGATGACATATTGCTTATTGGAAACAATATAGAAATGCTGGAAAGCGTGAAGGAATATTTGAACAAGAGTTTTTCAATGAAGGACCTAGGAGAAGCTGCTTTCATATTAGGCATTAAGATCTATAGAGATAGATCGAGACGCTTAATAGCACTTTCACAGAGCACATACCTTGATAAAGTTTTGAAGAAGTTCAAAATGGAACAGTCCAAGAAGGGGTTCTTGCCTGTATTACAAGGTGTGAAGTTGAGTAAGACTCAATGCCCAGTAACTGCAGAAGATAGAGAAAAGATGAGTGTCATCCCCTATGCTTCAGCCATAGGCTCTATCATGTATGCAATGTTGTGCACAAGACCCGATGTCAGCCTTGCCATAAGTATGGCTGGAAGGTTTCAAAGTGATCCTGGAATGGAGCACTGGCAAGCGGTCAAGAATATCCTTAAGTACCTGAAAAAGACTAAGGAAATGTTTCTCGTTTATGGAGGTGATGAAGAGCTCGTTGTAAAGGGTTACGTCAATGCAAGCTTTGACACTGATCCGGACGACTCTAAGTCGCAAACCGGATACATATTTATTCTTAACGGGGGAGCGGTAAGCTGGTGCAGTTCCAAGCAAAGCGTGGTAGCTGATTCTACGTGCGAAGCGGAATACATCGCAGCCTCGGAGGCGGCGAAGGAAGGTGTCTGGATGAAGCAGTTCATGACAGATCTTGGAGTAGCGCCCAGTACACTGAATCCAATGAACCTGTTTTGTGATAACACCGGTGCCATTGCTCTGGCCAAGGAACCAAGGTTTCACAAGAGGACCAGACACATAAAGCGACGCTTCAACTCCATCCGCGATTACATCTTGGAGAAAGACATAAATATTTGCAAAGTGCAAACGGATCTGAATGTTGCAGACCCGTTGACTAAACCTCTTACAAGGGCTAATCATGATCAACACCAGAACTGCATGGGTGTTCGATTCATTAGAATGTAAATCACATAGTGATGTGAACTAGATTATTGACTCTAGTGCAAGTGGGAGACTGTTGGAAATATGTCCTAGAGGCAATAAATAAAGTGTTTATTATTGTATTTCCTTGTTCATGATAACCGTTTATTATCCATGCTATAATCATGCTATAATTGTATTAATTGGAAACATGAATACATGTGTGGATACATAGACAAACACAATGTCCCTAGTATGCCTCTAGTGAACTAGCTCGTTGATTGAAAGATGGTTAAGGTTTCCTAGCCATGGACATGAGATGTCATTTGATAACTGGATCACATCATTAGGAGAATGATGTGATGGACAAGACCCAAACTACAAACGTAGCTTATGATCGTGTCAGTTTATTGCTACTGTTTTCTGCATGTCAAGTATATGTTCCTATGACCATGAGATCATGCAACTCATAGATATCGGAGGAGTACCTTGTGTGTATCAAACGTCGCAACATAACTGGGTGACTATAAAGGTGCTCTATAGGTGTCTCCGAGGGTGTCTGTTGAGTTGGCATGGATCAAGACTGGGATTTGTTATTCCGTATGACGGAGAGGTATCTCAGGGCCCACTCGATAATACAACATCACAATAAGCCTTGCAAGCAATGTGACTAAGTGTTGGTCACGGGATCTTGTATTACGGAACGAGTAAAGAGACTTGCCAGTAACGAGGTTGAACTAGGTATGGAGATACCGACGATCGAATCTCGGGCAAGTAACATACCGAAGAACAAAGGGAACATCATACGGGATTAACTGAATCCTTGACATAGAGGTTCGACCGATAAAGATCTTCATAGAATATGTAGGAACCAATGTGGACATCCAGGTCCTGCCATTGGTTATTGACTGTAGAGGTGTCTCGGTCATGTCTACATAGTTCTCGAACCCGCAAGGTCTGCACACTTAAGGTTTGATGACGTTTCGGTAGTATAGAGTTATGTATGGCGGTGACCGAAGTTTGTTCGGAGTCCCGGATGAGATCCTAGACATCACGAGGAGCTCCGGAATGGTCCGGAGGTAAAGATTCATATATAGGAAGTCCTGTTTTGGTCACCGGAAAAGTTCCGGGCTTATCGGTAGTGTACCGGGAGTGCCGGTAGTGTACCGGGAGACCTCCGCGAGGGGTATTTCGACCCAAGAGGCTTCATGGTCTGTGGGAGAGTGAATATCAGCCCTTAGTGGGCTGGTGGAAACTCCCACACAAGGCCCATGTAGCTGGAGAAGAAAACCCAAAAGGAAAAAGGTGGCAAAAGGCAAAAAAGGAAAAAAAAAAAGGATGAATCCTAATCCTACTAGGAGTGGAGGAGGTGGACTCCTCCTCTCCTAGTTCGTCCGAAGCCTAGGAGGCTTGGAGGCCAAGCTGCCTCCTCTCCTCCTCTCCTCCTATATATACTGGTGGTATTGAGGGTTTTTGCACTAGATTTTCAGCCACGTGCTACCCGTTCCTCCAGTGCATAGTTTCTCCTCTAGATCGGTTTTCTGCAGTGCTTAGGCGAAGCCCTGCCGGAATTACTCCACCATCATCGCCGGAGCGCCGTCAGGCTGCCGGAGAACTCTTCTTCCTCTCCACTCCTTCTTGCTAGATCAAGGCGGTGGAGATCGTCATCAAGCTGTACGTGTGCTGAACGCGGAGGTGTCGTCCGTTCGGTGCTAGATCGGAAGGATCGTGATCAAGTTCGTGAGACGGATCGTGATCAAGTTCGTGGGACGGATCGTGATCGGATCGCAGGACGGATCGTGATTGGATCGCGGGACGCACGGCGATTTGGATCGCGAAGACGTTCGACTACACCAACCGCGTTTCTTAATGCTTCCCGCTTAGCGATCTACAAGGGTATGTAGATCCACTCTCCCTCTCGTAGATGCTCATCACCATGGATAGATCTTCGTGTGCGTAGGAAATTTTTTGTTTCCCATGCAACGTACCCAACAGACTACACTAACTAAACCTACACTCGGAAAACATAAACTAAAACATACACTAAAGTGTACCTACGTATTCTAAAAAAACCTACACTAAAATTAACTTCACAAAAATGACTACACTAACTAAACCTACACTCCAAAAACATACACTAAAATAACTACACTACTAAAAATAACATAAACTAATTTTACGTACATTAAAAACTAACACAAAAAAACCATAACTAACAGCAAAAATTTATACCTTTGACGCGTGAGTCCCCTTCTTCTTTCTCTCCACCTTCGTCTTCCTCTCCACCACTCCACCTTCTCACCATTGACACATCCACCACCACACCATTTTTTCCTCCACACGAACAAACCAATACCCGTTGCAAAAAATAAAACCGTAGGACGGGGGAGAAGAAGCCGATCTACCGTTTCATCGGATTGAAACGTAAAATGGATGGAGGGAATGGGAGATCAAGAGGGGATGATTTTCGGCCGAATAGAGAGGAAGAGAGAGCTAGAGGAGGAAGAAAGGAGGCTGGCCGCGTCAGGCTAATCCTGGGACAGGTCGGCCTCCTGGCGGCCGACAGGTGGGGCTCGGCCAGGAGCGGGCCGACGGCCGGCCGGTTCGGCCTCGTTTAGGCCGACGGGAGGCTGGTCGGCCCAATACCGACCGACAGGGTAACATTTTTGAAATTTTTTCAAGTGACAACATTTTTTCCAAAATTGCTGGATAAATAGTGGTAGTTTTGAAAAAAATCCGAAAACTAAGCCACCTCCACAACCACCCTTCAAAATCGCGCAGCCGCCCTCCCCTCACCGCGCCGCCACCACCGCCCCACCCCACGTCGCGCTACCTCCCGGCCTCCGAGCACGTCCCTGCCCCGCCCCACAGCACACCACCTCCCCTCCTCCCAGCGCGCCACCGCCCCGCCCCGCCCCGCAGCGCACCACCTCCCCTCCTCCCAACGCATCGCCGCGCTGCCGCGTGGCGCACAGCCGCCCCGCCAGGCCTCCCGACCACCGCTTGCCGGTGCTGCTCCACCATTCCCATGTTGCACCGCTCCTCCCCTGGTTCTTCCCCAATGAGGATCTGAATCGGGGTCATCCAGGTGCTCACCGGCCGTGGATTAGGAAGGCCACCAACCGCTATCGGCGCGACCAAATAGTCGGATCCCGCCACTGTTTGCCAGGACCTCGTCGATCGTTTGTCGTGAGGCCCAGCGCCCCATCGTCCGACGCGCCTGGACCACTCCGACTGCCCCTCCACCCTCCCTCACTATGCGACATGCACGCTTCCCCCTACGGCCACTGCCCGCCTTACCCGTGAGGGAAACCAACCACCCATCGCTCCGGTCGCATAGGAGCGGCATGGTTCGACATCAGATATTTCCCCTCCCCCTCGTCACCGAACTCTCTCTCCAGGAGGATTTCAAATTCTTTGAATTTGAAACAAAATTGCTTGCAAATTTTTTTTGTATGTATTTGGTTTCTGAAAAATGCGCTTGGAGCGCATTTTTATACATTTGATGGATGAAATTATTTTGAGCATAATTGAACTGAACTTTATTGACAAAACAAACGTGAAAATTCAGGTTTGTTCCTCCAGCGCACCTGCTCTCTGCGCTCTGTTCCAGCGCCCTCTTCGCCACTGCTAGCACTGGCTTCATGATGCACAACAGGTCAACTCAAGCGCGTGGGTTAGTCCACGTGTGGTAGCTGTAGCCATAAATTGCAAGAACCGCTCTCACTCTCAAAAAACAAAAACAAAAAGCGGTCGCTGCACCATGGTCCACTCTTTTACCCCTATCTTTGATTTATGGTTCCTACCTCCACTGCACCGGACGATAGAGAGATAAAAAAAGGTTGCTGCTTACTTATTTTTCTACAGCGTCAGATTCAAAAAGTTCAGCTTCGCCCCCGGATGAAGTTCAGTTGTCACTAAAGCTTATGTTGTTCACGATCGCGTGGCTGTAGAGCATCCATGCATGTCGAGTAATTTTCTCATGCCAGTTCAGTTACAATAGCAGCTCCAGTGTGGCAGTAGGCGATGGTGAAAACTGAAGTCTGAAACGAGTGTTGCTAGGTACATCTGGCAGCAGATATTCCGAAGTTTGTTGGTGAACAACAAATGCTACAACATCAATTGTTGTCATTGGGGTCGTGCGGGTAAGCAACATTCTCCCCCTGGGTGTACTCTCTCTGTCTCTTTCTCTTTGCAATTCTAATCTATGTGTAGACTCTATCTCACAAACGTGACCATATATAGTAGCAGATTAGTATAGTTGTATGGTCAGTTGCGTAAGGGAGTTTGTGGAGCGCACTACAATGTCTGTTGAACTCACATGGGTTACTTTTGTAAGCCTAAACTACTTTTGGAAATTTGGGCATGTTGTTCCCTTTTCTTCAGGAATCCATTTTACTTTTAGAAAGAACTACATTCCGTGGTCTACTTACATTTTTCTTCAGTAAAAGAGATAAAGTTCATTTATACGTGTACATATGTAGATCTAGTGTGCATTCTATTTTCAATTTGGAAGTTGAGGAAAAGTATGTAAGTTCAAAAGAACATGGGGGAAAACCATTTAAAAATTAGTGCAATAAGTTCAACATTAAAAATTGACGAAGTTCAAACGAGAATAAAAGGAAGAAAGCATCATGGCACAAAAAAATCAAAAAAGGATTACAACATGAAACATAGTAAGTTTGAAGAATAAAACACATTATATTTTTTTGATTAAGTTGAACCCGTGAACCCCAAAAAAGTTTAACGAGAATAAAAGTTTCTAAAAATAGATTTTCACCATTTCTAAAGAAAAAGAATTAAAAAGTTCAAATTAAAATAACCAAGCGATTCGATGTTTACTATGAAACTCGGTTTTCCCGTTAATAAATAATAAAATCTAGAAGTTCAAATTAACATCAAAGTGTAGTTCGATGTTTATATACAAGGAAGCAAACAAGCGTCACCTAGAAAATGTTAACTCTCGCAGTTCAAAAAGTTTATAAAAGTAGATTTTCCATCTTTTCAAAAAAAACATAGAAGTTCAAATTTGAATAATTGATTGGTTCAATATTCATTACGTAATTATGACTTTTCCCGTTACTTATGAATAACACCAAGAAGTCCTAACTAAGAAATGAAGTTAATTGATGTTTAAAAAAACTCAGATTTTGCACAATACTAAAAATTAAAACCAAGAAATTCAATTTAAAAAACGGAGTAGTTCAATGTATATAAAAAGCTCAGGTTTTCAATTGGAAAAAGCAGAGCAGTTTGATATTTATTTGAAAAAACTAAATTTCGAGTTATTAAAGCATAAACCAATAAGTTCAAGTTGAAATAACGAAGAAGTTCGATGTTGCTAACAAATCTCCAATTTTCGCATTTCTAAAAATACACAAAGAAGTTCAAATAAAAAAGTAAGCGCGGTTCGATGTCTATAAAAAACTCAGATTTTTTCCGTTACTAAAGCGAAAGAGAGAGAAGTTTGCACTGATAAGTGCTGGAAGTTTATGTCTTGCATGATGTGCATTTCGTACGAGAAAAAGGAATAAAAATGCAAAGTTTACATTTTTGTTACTAGACGTTCAAGTGCTTGGCACGGGAAAGTTAAAAAATTCTTGTGAGAGAGGTTCACCATGTATTTGCATGTTTAAAAACACAAAAAATATGTTGTTTTTGTTATTTTAAAATAATTCTCGCAATGCTCTATTCCAAAATAAACGAATAAAACAAATTGGTATATGTTGTTTGCAAAGAAAAGTTTAACCATACTAGAAAAAAACTAGCATATTCTTAAGAAGTTCTAATGGTACGTCATTTATGCAACTCTGAGCAATGGTGAGGAATTACGGACAAAAATACATGAGCAAAGTTCAATGTGAAAACGACGACCACTTCAACTATTACACGAAATGCGTTTCATATGTGAATATAAGAATAAAAAACTAAAAGACTAAAATGGTTGTTGCTAGAAGTTCACGTGCTCTGACCGGGAAAGTTAAAAAATTCTTGCAAGAGAGGTTCACCTTGTATTTCCATGTTCAAAAAAACAAAAAATATTTTTTGGGGGTTTCAAAATAACTCTCTCAATCCACAAAAGAACTTCAGCTATTATTTGGGAGCAATTCGATTTCAAAAAGAAAATAAAAAATTGAAATTATAAAAACCGTGAAATTTCACGTACTACATGGTGTTTATTTAATATAAGAAAAATGAATAAAAATCCAAGGTCCAATTTTTTTTTTGGCTATAAGTTCAAGTCCCCGGACGAAGAAAGTTAAAAAAATTATTGTGAGAGATGTTTGTTCAGAAGGAATATCATTTTATGTAACATCAACGAATGGATTAGAAATTACAAACAAAAATACGTCACAGAAGTTCAACGTCAAAACAACAGGAAGTTCAATTACTACACTAAATGAATTTCAGATGAAAATCTTTCACAGGTATGAAAAAATGATCAACACGAGAAAATTGCATGTTTACAACAACTTTTCGTCGGTATACCACTTGCTCAATTCCGGTGAGTGGATTGAGAGGTACGAGCAAAAAAGAACACGTGAAAAGCAGAGTGAAGTTCAAGTAGACATGCCAAGAAGTTCAAGTTCTACACGTGGTGCATGTTTGAAGACTCTGTTTGGCGATAAAGGCAGAACACATGATCTCGTTGTTTTCAAAATTAATTGAAAACGGCTAGGAATGAGACAAAATTATATACATGTAAATATTTTTCATTTTCCATAGCTTTTCAACGGTATATTATTTGTCCTGGTATATTATTTGTCCTATTCCGATAAAGTTTATAAGAATTACGGTCAAAATACGTTTTTGCCATTTTTGAAATTTACTTAAAACCGTAAAGAATTGAAATAAATAGTCTACATATAATTTTTTCGTATTTGTTCAAGCCTTCCAACGTTGTATAATTTCCTGCATTCCGATAGACCATTGAGAAAATAACATGAAAATACGAATTCGGTGGGACTTCGACCATTTTAAAAAGTACTTTTAAATAGTTTAAAATTGAGAAAAACTTTCTCTACGAAAAAGAAGCGCATTATCATCAGCTTTCCAACGCCGTATAATTTGCATCAATCAGACTAGCCGTTTTTAAATTAACTCAAAAATACGAACCCATTTGTTCAATTTCAGAAATTCCGCCATTTTTTAAATTCCTCTTTAACCGTAGGGAATTTGGAGAAATAGTCAACATGTGAAATGAACGGATTTGCAGCAGCTTTAAAACGCCATATTAGTTGCCTCATTCCGATAAACGGTTTAGAAATAGGATTGAAAATACGATTCATGTTTTTTACGAAGAAAAACGGTTTTCAAAACTGCTCTTAAACCGTGTACATTTTGCCAAAAATTCAACCTAGGTTGTGACACTGGTGTCCACAACTTTCCAATGGTATATCGCAAGCCCCATTTGGACACTTTCTAATGAAAGTTCAACCTGACATCGGGTGCAGTTCAAGTGTTACTATTGCGTCAGGTTAAGTAGTTATCAGAATATTATTCACCCGTGACCAGAATAGTGTTTATATATATGTGTGTGGAAAATGTTTTTGGAGATTTTTAAGTTAATAATAAAAGATTATAATATTTATTAGAAGGCTTTTAGAATTAACTAAACATCACCGAGTGAAGAAATAATAAAAGGCCAAGTGGTGAAGAATTATTAGGCCCTAAGGCCCAATAACATAAGGATGTGTGCCTAGGACAAGCTAGAGGGGGCCGGATTGGGGTGGGGGAGGACTCATCCTCCCCTAGGTCCAACACAATGGGAGGAGTCCTCCTCCCCCCTTGTGGTGCCTCCTGCC
The DNA here is from genome assembly GCA_022496015.1 of Hordeum marinum. Taxonomy (NCBI): domain Eukaryota; kingdom Viridiplantae; phylum Streptophyta; class Magnoliopsida; order Poales; family Poaceae; genus Hordeum; species Hordeum marinum. Next base: position 305,930,119 of record CM039672.1, on the reverse strand, counting down.
CTCCCTTCGACCTATATATTGGCCCTTGGAGATACACAAGTGTAGATTCCACTAGTTCTCTATATTAAGTTCTAATTTGGAGTTGATATAATTGGATATAGACCTAGATCTCAATAATCCTCACAATAGATAATCCCTGTGTGGTTCTATTCTTCTCCCTCTAATGCTTTGGCGACGATTAGCTCTAGACAACGTAGTGTTGTCGGATCGTGAAGCATGTACGCTTACAGTTCGTAGAGAGCACGTATTCTCAGTCTTCAGTTCGAGGGATCATTCTTGAGTAGTTCGAGGGAATTCATCGACGATCTATACATACTCTTCTTCCGCAGCAACTGGAAGTTGGTAACGATCTGAAACTCCTAATGCATCCTCATAGTATTCCTGGTTTGATCTTAGGACAATTTTTTCTGTTTTCTACTACGTTTACCAACAATAGCAAAGGTCAATGACACACAAATGACTTGGCACAACTGCAAGAGTCACCATGCATAGCACCTGTCGAGCCGAATCGAACCAGATATGGACTTGAAGGGGCATCCCATACCGTCGTCGACCACAGAGAAGGTCACCACAATCTCCAAATCCAAACACCATGCCATCCACATGACCATCATACCGTCGGCATCAAAGAACCAAGGTCTTTGGTCCATATCCCCAAACTCGTACACCACCATCAGATCAGGATGATTGTCACCGTGCCAAACCGCCCATAAGGAGAAGACGCACAATCATCGCCACCTAGACGCTGTAGAGAGTAGAAATTCATATACACAGGGTAAACTTAATGCCCCTTAGCCCCCCCTCCCCCCCCCCCCCCCCCCCGCACGATGGTCCGCAAGGGATGAAGATTGGCACCAAAATCTCCTAATCGAGGGTACGCCGATTAGTGGCATCTATCTTCATGAGGAACGTAAGACCCCCCCCCCCCCCCACACACACACACCTCCCTCCTTCACTGCGCGTGCATCTCCCAACTGTGCCCTTGGGCGGTAGCAAGGGAAGGAGGGACAAGGGGATAGGTGTCTTCGGCGGCGGCAAGGGTTTCTCCCGGGCAACCCGTAGGGACGACACTTCAGTCTGTCCTTTTTGCTCAAGCACTAAATCTAAGGATGTTGGTCATATTTTGGTGGCAACTCGGTGTCTTGCATGTGATGGAGCAGGGTCCTCAATTAGATTGGTCGCTGGGTAGCTGTTCTCATCATTGCCAGCTCGTTTGGCGACTAGTGGGTAAGCGCAAGGAATGGAGCCCCATACATGAGCTGAAGAAGTTAAACACCATGGTCGTTTTGGTCGCTTGGTCTATTTGGAAAGAGCACAGTGGCGGCGCCTTTGAGGGCAAATTCTCCTCAATGGATTGCACGCTTGGATCAAATCAACTAGTATGCATTTGATAGCCTACATACAGGTCAACCAGACCCGCACGGGTGAAAATAGGCTATTTGTTAGCATGTGTTCACTGTTTGGTCCGCATAGCATGAACCTCAAAGCACCTCTCAGCCAGGCCCGCTAGGAACGACCTGCCATTTTCAACGAGGCAGGTTGAGACAAGCCAGACCGAACGCAAGTAGTGGGTTCCATTTCACGAGAGGATATAGGAAGGAATGAAGCTACTGTACACCCTTTACGTGCTATATTCTTCTACCTCCGCTAACCTCTCTCTAATCCCCTTCTTTCTCATCCCTTCCGATCTACCCAACGTTGTTTCGATTCGTGATAAGCTCTAGATGTTACGGTTCCATTCACATGATCGGTTCGTAATTTCATCAGCACTAAATACTCAATTCCGTCCTTGTGATCATGATTATCCGCGGCATCCGACGGGGCGTCGACCGCCGGTCGGGGAGCTCAGAGGTGCGTCCGAGGGGGACGATGTAGGCGCGGGACTCGACGAGGGGGCATCACGAGTTGTACACTTGTACTACCCCCAGCGGCGCTCTCCGTGTCGAGAAGCTGCAGCGGGCGCGTCGCCGGCAAGGGCGCACAGCAGGAGGAGCAACAGCAGCCTGGCGTGTCGGTCCGCCCGTCCGGCGACCTCGAGTACCTCATCGACCTCGCCATCGGCACGCCCCCGCAGCCCGTGTCGGCGCTGCTGGACACCGGCAACGACCTCATCTGGACGCATAGCGTGTCGTGGGCGAGCTGCCTCGCGCAGCCTGACCCGCTCTTCGCCCCGGTTGCGTCGTCGTCGTACGTGCGTGCCCATGTGGTGCTCCGGCCAGCTCTGCAACGACATCCTGCACCACAACTGCCAGAGGCCGGACACCTGCACCTACCGCTACAACTACGGCGACGGGACGACCACGCTCGACGTCTACGCCGCCGGGCGCTTCACTTTCGCGTCGTCGTCCGGAGAGAAGCTCAGCGTCCCGCTCGGGGTTCGGCTGCGGCACCATGAACGTCGGCAGCCTGAATAACGGCCTCATGCCCTACACAAGCACCAAGAAGAGCACCCTCCTGTTTGCGTCCTTCTCCGACGGCGTCTTCAACGGCGATGCCGCCGCCACCGGCCATGTCCAGACCACGGGGCTCCTGCAGAGCCACGAGAACCCGACCTTCTACTACGTGTCGTTCACTGGCGTGACGGTCGGCACGAGGCGGCTGCGGATACCGCTCTCGGCATTCCCTCTGAGGCCCGACGGCTCCGGAGTGGTGATCGTCGACTCGGGCACGGTGCTCACGCTGTTTCCGACGGCGGTGCTCGTCGAGGCACCGAGGCCGTTCTGATGAATACAACCGGAGCATCGTGGCGAACTTGTATGTGTAGCTGTTAATTAACTCTTAATTATATCATGTGTATATAACCAAATATCGTTTAGTTGTGTGTGTCAAACCAATATAGGATACCAAACACCGTGTGCCAAAACTGATCCCCTAACACAAACACAGGCAGCCTAGCCTTGACGCGGGCAACCAAACTAGCCTCGAGCATCTATGTGTGTCATGTTGAGTGAGCGGCTGGTTTCTTATTTTTTAACACTTTGTTCTCTTATCTTATATCCTATAATTAACACATGTGGTTGTCCTGCATGGTTCGAAAGCACACGTGTATGTAAAAAAAAAAGTACCACCTGGAAGTCTACATGCAAATGGATTGGTATAGCTAATGTTCTTAGAGCATGATTAATAGTATAGCTAGCTGCCGGCTATATGATGTTGTCATGTCATCTATAACCAAACTTATAGCCAGCAAGTATAATAGATAGATGTATATAAGTGTCTAAGAGCATGTGCTACAGCCGGCTGTTAGTTTGTAGTCCGCTTTTTTTCTCTCTCCTATTCTCTCTCTTTCAACTCAGCAAAAATATATTATTTTAAATCTTACAGCCCGCCTATGTCAACCTATTATACTTGCTCTAATGCAAATGCAGATCAACAAACATTGCAAGGTAGCTTAGATTTCCTGTGCGAGAACTAAAAGAATCGACAAAACAATTTATTTTGATCAATTACTTTCATTGCAGCAAGTACCGCAAACGAATGTCAAACGCAGAAAATGCTCAAAACAAATGTCAAACGCAGAACTAAAACATGGCTCGCCTCCAACAGACACATCTAACACTAAAAATGACTCCTCATAACTAATCCATTTATTTATTCTAGGAGGGTTCTGAAATCAAGCCGCAGCAATGCGCTTCCTTGCCTCTTCAATGATGGTGAGCTTGATGCCCTTGCCCTTGGGAAGAGAGACCCACAGCTTCCTATCCTTGCCAATGGTGAAGACGTTGGCCAGGCGGGTGGCGAACTGATGGCCGAGGGCATCCTCGACGTGGATGGTCTCGAAGCTGCCCTCGTGCTTCTCCCTGCTCTTGATCACCCCGATGCGCCCGGTGTTCCTACCTCCGGTCACCATCACGAAAGTGCCGACGTCAAACTTGATGAAATCCACAATCTTGCTGGTCTCCAGTTCAATCTTGATGGTGTCGTTGGGTTTGATGGCAGGGTTAGGGTAGCGGATGGTGCGGCCGTCATAGGTGTTGAGGGTAGGGACACCCTTCTGCCCACATTGCACAGTCCTAACCTTGCAGAGCTTGAACTGCAGAACAGATTACAACCTTAATAACAGAAGCAAGGATCCGGAAAGAAAAAGTGATAGAATTCTCAAAACACAAGATAATCATTAGTAGGAATATGTTCTTTTACCATTTGGTGAGTTCAATTTTTGAAAAGCAAAACACAAAACAACCTGAGCAAACTATACAGATGTAACCGTTTTTGACAGAAAATAGTACTACAAACAAGTAACTAGAAAAATCAAAACGACAGTGAGCTTTGGTGAAGCAACTTAATCGATATACAAGTCCCGTGCGAAAAAAACTGCAATGAATTGGACTTCTAACAATCTAGCTTCAAGTTCCTTAGTTGCATCAAAGAAACACACAGAACAACGTGACAAATTACGGCGGTGAATTTAGCATATCACACAAGCATACAGATTGACGAGAAAATACCATATCACAGAGAAGCATACAAAGCAAGAACAGCTCGTATTCTGCACGATTGTACATATGCCTAGTTGCTTACCTTAGCCTCCTCTTCCTTGATGCTGTGGAGACGGAAGCGACCCTTGGTGTCGTAAAGAAGGCGGAAGTTCTCCCCAGTCTTTGGAATTGACACAACATCTGCCGGACAGAGTAAATTAATAATGCACTTTGCAACATGTCATTAACAGGAAATCAATTATTGCTAGTACGTATTGAAAATCTGGATCAATCACAAGCAAGCAAGAAAAAATACCCATGAATCCAGCAGGATATGTCTTGTCAGTCCTAACCTTCCCATCAACCATAATATGTCGCTGCATCATAATTGAAACAACTTCACGATAGGTCAGTGCATACTTCAACCTGTTCCTGAGCATAAGGATCAAGGGCAAGCACTCCCTAGCTTTGTGGGGACCCGAAGAAGGCTTGGGCGCCTGGTCAAAAGAAATTATCATAACTACTGAGCAAATATAACACAATGCATATCCCTTTATTATTTGAAGTTTGAATATCATACTTTACAGTTATCAAATGTACTTACAAATGATCCACCAAGCTTTTCAACCATCCAATGTTTAGGGGCATTGAGCCTCTTCACATGCTTCTTCAGACCCCTCGCCTGTCGACAGAAAGTAAAGAAAAATGTATACCCAGTGATTTCTCTGCAAATGGTTCCTTACTTCCTTGTGCTTCTATGTGTGGACTAACCATTTAATTATGTGACTCAATGGCATAGAAACCCGTCAGCACAAGTAGAACAATCAAGCTAATAACGGTTTTGCTTTACTGAAAAAAACATTTAATACCTTAGTCCTACTCCTACAGACCATAGCAAAAGATTGAACAATAGAATGAGCAGTGACTTCACAAATGATGTGAGCTTCACCCCTAGGGCAGTAGTATATTATCCCGGATAGCATGGAAGGGTCGCACAAATAGTATAGAAACTAAACGAAACTGCTATTAAAGCTTCACAAATGATCCTTCAGCAACTTACTAGAGCAATGGAAATTTCAGAAGAAGAAAAAAACAGTGCCCATTGGCATGGATAACCAGAAAAAATTCTCAGACTCATCCAACCTGGATCCGTCATAAATTGAAATGGATAACCAGGGTATTATCGTAAAAGGCTTTCGTCCCGCTTTATAGATAAAACAACCACCACAATCAAAGATACAACAACAGTCACACACGCACACGGGGTAGCACAACATCAAGTACAAAAGGGTTTTGTTGAGGGCACAACTCAACAAGCCCTGAAGGAAAACAAACAAAGACATGCGGGAGTCCCGCACACGCGGTAGTTTGCTACTCCCTCCGTTCACAAATTAATTCATTTGGATATTTCAATATGGACAACATACGGGTTGAAATGGGTGAAAAAACATATTTAAATGTATCTATATACATCCGACTTAGAAAAAAAGTTAGAACGTCTTATATTTGTGAACGGAGAGAGTATTGCTAGAGCTCCATTAAGATAACTCCCTAAAAAATATAAAAGATGTGACTAGTCTTTTTTAGAAGGATCCAGTGGCTAGCCTAGTACTATCACACAATTCACGTTTTGAATTGAAAATGGCTAATATGACGTGAGAACACATAAATAACATCTCATCACAAGAACACGGTGCACTACACCAAGCGGTCGCCGATCAATGTATCGTGTTGACAGGAATGACCGCACTTAACTGTACATGCAGATCAAGATGACAGGAAGATTTGTGTCTCAAGAAGAATGCCACCTTAAAAACGAACGTGTGCTCTAAAGCCTCAAACATGAAATAAACAACCGATCAGATCAAGGCACGGACAATGCAAATTGCATATTTCAGGTCAACTAGGCTAATCGAACAAGAACAAGTCATGCAGAACAAAGCCCCAAGGACAAATGTTCACTATCAACTAGAGAGCACAGAGACGAATCAGTGATAGGGTCTGACCATCTTGCTCGGATCCTGTGGCTTCTCGCACGCGCACGTGAGAAGACGACGGATCGCCGAGGCGGCGGAGGTGCGGCCGGAGGCGCAAATAAACCCTAGAAAGTGCGACGGCGGCAGCCGAACTGGCCAGGGGGGTTTATGGCCTCGCTCGAACGTGGCTGCCGTCGGATGCGTTGCTAATGGTTTTTTTTATTAAGATAATGGGTTGCTACTTGCTAATGGGTGCTTTCTATTTCGCGCGCCGCCCCCACCTCTCTCTGGGCTGGATAGCGACCAAAGGTTACCTACCACTTTTTCCTGTTTCTTTGTGTTTTCCTATGATTTGTTTTCGTATTTTTATGTTTTCTTTGTTTATTTCAATTTTACTATCGTGAACACTTTATAAATCAGTGAACAATTTCCGAATTTAAGAACATTTTTTGTGATTCTTGTACAATATTTGAGTTCATGAATATATTTTTGAAATAGATCACATTTTTCGAAATTAGTAAACATTTGCAAACCGTCTTTAATATGGTGACAAAAATCAAACTTTCAGTGATTTTGATTTTTTGAACATTTTCTGAATTAATGAAAAAATTAATTCAAAAAACATGTTTTCAATAGTGAACACTTTTTGATTTTGTGAACATTTTTCTCAAAACAAATATGAATCCTTGATCATTTTTTCAAGTCTGTAATCATTTTTCAGATTCATGATTTTTTTGAATTCAATACTTTTTTTTAAATCAAAAATATTTTTTAATCGTGGAAAATATTTAATTTGAGAAAAAAATCAAACTCACGAATGTTTTTCAAATTTGGCAATATTTTCAAATCTGTGAACATTTTCCCAAATTCTCTGAACATTTTTCAAATCCTCAAACATCTTTTTGAGCTCAAAAACAATTTTTGAATTTCATGATTATTTTTCCAAATTCGCCGAACATTTTTTCTAATCAATAGGAGCCTCTAGCTATCTGTTCAGTGGTTTATTTTTAGCTCAACTCTCTAGGTTTTTATTGATTGATAGTCATAGGAATACAAGCATGATCAGGAGGTAGACCAAGCAAAGTATGTCCGCTGTGGTCTAAAGAAGATGCAAACATTACTAGATTGCGGGCTTCATGGTTTGAGCCTCTATTTTCATGGACAAAATTACAAGGAGTAAAAGAATATTTAATTCCTAAGATTTCCTTTCTGATAACTTCCTTTTTTCATCCTTGTCCAGCACCAATATTGTTCACCACATTCCGATAATCTAACGCCACATGCAATCTCTGAAGATTGAGATTTATATCCAAGGCGAGCCCCTCGCGACATGCCAACGCCTTGAGGATGGATGGTCCAACTATTCTCGGTACAACTAGAGCCGAGGCACCCAAGTAAAGACCATGATCATCCCTACGGACAGCCGTAGCAACACCCACCTTACCCGACCTAGAGAGTCACCAATAAACATTTAAGTTTCATACGACATATATACTATCTCACTAATCTCTTTAGGACTGAAGGCCTCACAATCAGTTGAGGTCTCCGGTTGGTATTTGGTCTCCGATTTTCATCGGGTCAATAATTTCTCAAACTCTCTTATTTAAATTTTTTTATACAATACACTGATCTTCTCATTCCGCGCCACCGCTATAGCGTCTGCTGTGGCCACGGACCTCATTGCATGCTCGACATGGCTCTCCTCCTTCTCGCGTAGGAAGTTGATGTAGCGCACAAGGCTACTGACGCAAAAGCGAGCGGCTGGGCATTGTCGGCGGCCTCCTCCTCCCGCCTTTGAGCCGTGATGACGGAGTGGGTGATGGCCCTGGCGGCTGACGGTGGGGTGGCGGCCAAGGCAGACGATTGTGTGGTGGCGGCCAAGGTGGCCGCTGGTGGCGTGGAGACAACGCCGGTCGGCGATGGGGTGGCCGCCATGATGGTCGACGCCAACAACTGCCCTCTGGCAATGGTGACGGAGCGTGTGTTGAGTGGCATGCACACACCCAACAAGGACGCCACTCGCACTACACGCTTTCAGGGACTACACCGCCGACGCGGTGTAGCCTCCCCCTTGTAGCTGTTCTCTGGCGGAATGGCGGAGCGACAACGTCGGATGAGTGCCATTGGCGATTGGGGGAGAAGCAAATTAGAGAAGCTACGAGGAGAGAGGGAATGAATGCGGTGTCCAGACGCCGGCCGTGCGGGTTTATAAAGCAAGCGGACAAGCATTGGGGGTTTGTGGGATTTTGGCGAGCTGGGCGGGAAGCTTGCGTAGGAACCTGCGCGGTTGGACGGGAACGTGCGCGGTTGCGCCGGAACGGGAATGCCAAAATAAACGCATGCACGCTCCTGAAGTGTGCGCTAGAATACTCGGCTGGCAACACGGTGACAAATAGGGACAAAGGAGAGAGAAATGAAAAGTGCACAAATGGTTAATAATAATAAAATGTTTGTGTTTCATTACATAGCAAACGGTCGTTTTGTACACACCGTCGTGAACTGCTCTACGCATGAGGCGGGCGGTTGAGGTGGGTGTTGCGTGCTCTGCTCGCGTCCGTGCTCGCGCGCTCTACCGACGTCTCTCCATGTTTGGGCGCCATATGCATGAATTTGCGCCGCACACGGCGTCACCATGCAGTTATACGTGCGCCACCATGGAGTTAAGTGCTACAAAAAATCTCATGCGGACATGCCGAAATTCCAAGCCATCCGGCACCCACCCATTTATTCCCGCGGCCATTTACCTTCATATCTTCCACCTTTCGATCGTGCCACACAACACAAGAAGCACACCCACGACAACAAATAATAGAGAGAAGATGCACATCTCTTCATCTTTTCAACCTTCCCGCGCGGATCCAATGGCGGCTGTCTGGCCGAGCGACAGTTTGCCATTATTATCAAAGTGGACACCCACATCAGGAAGGTGGACTCTCGGTGGTGTACACCAATGACTCGGTCATTGTGGAGAACTCCATCAACACGTTGGAGCAGCTGCTTGCTAAGGATGACAAGTACAAAGTGGTCGGCTTCGAGCCCGAGTACACCGGCGGTCGTGTCGGGCATGATCAGATGGTTGTCGTCGCCCAGTTGTGTGTGTGCCATCACGTGCTCGTCTACCACTACTACCTGGGCACAAGGCCTTATGAGCGTTTCACCAGGTTTGTCAACAGCCCCGACTACAGGTTCTCAACGATGGACACCACCAACGATCTCAAGGTGCTCAAGACTTCGGGCTTGTCCTGCCAGAAGCTTGTCAACATCCAAGGTCAATACAGGGTATGGCGTGACGAGAAGAAGAAGCAGAAGGACTCCCTGGTTGACCTCACCGCGGCCATCATCGACCCCTACTACAGAGACATGAAGGCTGAGTGTGACAAGGACAAGTCTATCTGGCACAAGGCATGGGTGAACGAACTCGATGAAGATCACATCAAGTACGCGGCCAAGGACACGTATACAAGCTATGAGATGTACAGGAGGATCATTGACATGAGGAAGTGCCTCCTTCCTACAAATGGTGAGGGATAGCCACAAGCAGAGCAGCAGCGACAACCGTCGTCAGAAGAACAATATGATTTGGTGATCGTCTACTTCTTGTGAATTCATATTGAGGAATGTACATGTGTTGTGTAATCACTTATGTAATTGGATGTTAAAGTTGGTTATGCAACAATAATGTTGGCGTTCTGTATCCAGAGCATAGATGTTGTGCAAACAGAGTAAATCACATCTCATACAATTGTTTAGCAGCAGTCGTCTACCCACAACACACGCAGCTTGTCATTATGAATCGTTTGGGTTATTATTGGTCTTTCCACACAATTCTGATGAATGAATTGTTTGACTGGTATCACACACACCTTGTTATGGTAACTCGTTTTGTGTTCTAGCTGGATCAATGCAAACAGTTTGTCTGAATGAACTGTATACCGCACTTCGCACACATATGTATTTTGTGAACCGTTTGTGTTATCTTGTCTAATCGCAAACAGTTCATAAGCACCAACTGTATGCCCTGTATCACACACACTAGTCTAATCCCAAACGTGCCTGATGGACCCGTCATTGCACACAATTTTGTTTATTGGCGACAGAGCTATAACTATACTGTTTGCGATGGCTCGACCACACATAGTTTGGGCAAAGGGTCTCTGATTGATGTGTGGTTTTGGACCTGCCTAAAGTAGTGGTCGCACATGTCAGAACTAAAACGACCTAACCTAAACTACTGATGGAAGTGGAGGCACCGAGATTCCCCTCCTCACCACCGGCCACCAGAGCGACAGGTGGAGGGGAGCCAAATCCATAGCCTTGCTGGTGAAGTATGGAGGGGAGAGTTCGCCCTAGCCGTCTAGGGTTAGGGGAGGAAAACGGGAGGAAGTCACGTTTTTCCAATGTAAATCGACTTAATTTCCTTCCTTTTGCATACCAAAGATTCATGTAGAACCTCCAGACTTATGTGTCCAAGAAGTATGTACTTTTTCACTAATATCGTATGACCCGTTATGAATATTTAGGCCCCGTCCAGATCTCCTCCGGCTTCAAGGAATAGCCAGCTTCTCTAGAAGCTAGCGGCCACCAGCTTCAGGTGGGAGAAAGATCCGTTCGGCAACACTGAGTAGCTCCTCTCCGTCAGCATGGGATGGCAGCCTAGGAAACGATCGTGAGGCCCAGTTCGGTGGCCCATCAAGAGAAGAAAATGGTTGGAGGAGAAGAAAATGTTTTGAGGAGGTCACTTTGGGAGGGCATCTCCACGTAATTTCGATCAACTTCTCCTTCTCTTTCCTTGAAGCCGCGCTTCCGTTGCTCCAGGAATTTGCACCGCTGGCATCTCATTCTCCAGGAGCGGCATTCTTGGAGTTGAATTATTCGGGTCGCTTCTCACTGGCTTCTCGAGAAGCTAGATCATGGAGGAGATCCGAACGGGCCCTTTGTTGGTCTATTAATTATTCTATCAAGGACGAACGAGGATGCAACACCGGTCCTATGCCTCAGACCATGGAAGAGGAGGAGCATCTCTAGGTCAGGCTCATCGCGTCATCATTGACTCGCCGGGATAGCCATCGTTGTCTCTGACATGGAGCCACGATATCCATATCACAAAATTCGTCAAGGTAGAGAAGGCATCCCTCCTGTGTTGCCAATGGGGCAACAAGCGTCACCCGACTGCCTCTAAGAAGGAAAGAGTTTTCGTTCCTGTCGAAGTTGCACACCCACCTCATGTACTACCTCGACGTAGGCGGGTCACGCGACATGTCCTCCTCCTCAACCCAAGGCTCGAAATCCCTCACTAAGGCGGAGTGGTGCTCGACCTCCCTCGCCGAGACCCAAGCGGCACCACCCTGGGTACTCATCGATGAGGGGCTGGCGGTGGCACGGGAATTGGCTCAGTCTAATACCACCAAGGAAACCAACGCCTCATCAACCAAAATGTTCTCCACCTTGGTGTCGTCCAGTCCGAGCGTGATCTCCACGAGTAGGAGGAGCAGGGGTGGTGTAAGGCCGTGGTGAACGCGGGCCGCAACATAGAGGTGGATGCGCATCATCATAGATGACAACAGCGATCCGAGTGGCCTCGAAGGCCAAGCCTACGAGGTCATCACCCGCTTCTTATTTTTAAACTAGATCATTGATGGTGTGTGTTACCGCACATGTCCATTTCGGTGATAGAATTTGAGGAATTTTCTTAAATATATATGGCATTTGACCATAATTTTACTCATATAGGTATATAGGAATTTGCGTAAGTATACTTGGCATTTGATCATAACTTTACTCATAAGCTCATTAATTAAACTATGCTATCACACATTGCCACACGCCTGCCCATTTATATAAGGGCCAATTCCAATTTTTCCTAACTTTGGCACAACCTCATCTTTAACCCTAAAAAACAGTGCTTAATTTTGCCCCTCTTCTGTCAAGTGCCCTTATGGAAATACCCCTCCGTGTCATTTCCGTCTGGTTAAAGGCCTTTCACCATCTAAGGGACGTTTCGTGGACATTTTGGTCCTCGCTGCATAGGTCACTTGCATGTGGGCCCATTCCTCCCTATTAAAAAATGAAAAAAACATCCCTCACCTCTCTTTGTCTCACTTACATGTGGGCCTAAAAATAGAAAAAGGAAAAAAGAAAAAATAAAACAAACGGTTTGGGCCAAGGATTTCCGGTGGCGACCAAATCCTCCGACGGAGGCACACCATGAAGCCACTGGGAGGTCGCCCGAGGAGACCAGGACAAGCCCTGGATCTCCCGCATCCAGGCGTGGTGTCTTAGGACCATACATCACTGGAGTGAATGGCGATGAACAATCTCGCGACGATGACGACCATGGCAAGGCTCAAAGATCGTGGGGAAGAGGACCTAGGTCACGGGCTTGCTGTGGAGGACGCCTATGTCTTCTTTGGCACCTCGAGATTCTCGGGGATCAGCAAGGATTAGTTGGGATGCTTCAACTATATCAAATCGATGTCGGTGGCCCAACGCCGGAGGCGGGGAAGATAACATTGTGGCACCCTATCCTGCAATTCGATGCTCGAATTTGTCAGCTAAGAGGACGGGGGCGTCTTGGTTGAGCTTCCTGGAGAGGTCATGGCACTTGGGGCTACCGCTGGACGCACGTCTGACTGACGAGGGCAACCTGGTGCTCTCAGATGTTCTTGCGGTAAAGGGCTAGATAAAGGAGAGGGAACAAGGGTGAGGGAGAGAGAGAGAGGGGGGGGATGAGGAGAGCGCGGTGACGGGACAGTGTGGAGATCGCGGCCGTAGCGGCATAGAGCAGGGGCATCGGTTCTGCCCAAGTTGAGAGAGAGAGAGGTGAGAGAGACAAAGAGTTTTCCTTTCTTTATTTTTAGGACCACATGTAAGTGTGACAAAAAAGGGCCCACATGTAAGTGACATACACAACAAAGGTAAAAAGGCCCAGGAAACGTCCGGTAGATGGTCAAAGGCCATTGACCGGATGGAAATGGCACAGAAGGGTATTTCCATAATGGCACCTAACGGGAGAGGGGTAAATTTGAGCAATGTTTTTATTTAGGATAAAGATGAGGCCAGGCAAAAGTTAGCATGAAAATGTAAATGTCCCTTTATACAATAGAAGGAAAAAGTGTATACCAAACGAACTCCTCTATGGAAGGGGAAACAGTCAAACTAATATACATCAGTAAAACACATCACAATGGATTGTATTTCTCGAGTCACTATAACTATGAACAGATGGATCCTAAGGGTGAACTGATTCAACATGCATTATTGAAATTGAACATGAGTACAAAAGTACAAGAAGTCTGAGCTAGATCAGAATTTTTATAAAGGCAAAAGGGATTTAAGATCTTGTTAGATAGTTGATGTATTTCATCGAGTAGCTCGCAATGGTGTGAATCCATAATGCTCAAATAAATATTTTCTCACAAAAGAACACACTACATGGAAATGCGTCATGGAATGAGATTTCTAATTGCGTTAGTAGAAACACAATCATATTGGATTGCTGGCCCTGTCTACTGGACCTCCCAATTTAGGTGTCCAACTATTTTGATACTGATGGACTTATATCCCGAAGAGTTATTGAAAGTCTAATGGTTGCCATGTGGAACAACTAGAAATAATGAAATAGATGTTTAATTTGAGGGAATTGTTCTAGCAAATATTGGCTCAGAGGAATTTATTTAGGCTTACAGATACATTTGAAGAAATACTATATTGTATATTAGTTAAAAATAAAACACATCCTATATTTGAACGCCAAAGATGCAATTTATTTGTGTCTGCCAAATAATAACAACATATCAAGAATTTATTTACTTCAAAACTAGAAGGAAAATCAGGAGCATTACTGCACATGGGGATTTGACCTAACTACAAAATAGGTGAAGATATTATGAAGACGTCCTCGGTGTACTTAATTTATTCACATAGTCAAAAGTTGAATTCATAAGTTGCTAACTGTACATCTCAACATGTATGATATATTGTATAAAAAGATGATGAAATACTCAGTTTAGCTTACTGATACGTCTCCAACGTATCTATAATTTTTTATTGTTCCATGCTATAATATTATCATTCTAAGATGCCTTTTGGGTGTTTATATACCAATTAATATTATTTTTGAGCACTAACCTATTAACCCACTACCTAGTGACAGTTCCTGTTTTCCACATGTTTTTGAATTTTCAGGTTTATAGTACCAAACGAAGTCCAATTGCCCCGATTTTTTATGATTTTTGATGGACCAAAACAATACTTGGAAGCTTCGGGAGGAGATTGGAGGCTCCACGAGGTAGCCACCACACAACAGGGCGTGCCTAGGGGGTGGTCGTGCCCTGTTATGTGGTGTCCCCCTCGGGCTGGCCTATAAATACCTCAAACCCTAGGGAGCCTCCCTAAACACTTTTTCCACCGTCGCAAGTCTCTGTTCCACCATGTGCCCATCTGGAGCCCTGTTCCAATGCCCTGCCAGTGGGGGATTGATTACGGAGGGCCTTTACATCATCCTTGCTTCTCCCATGGTGATTTGTGAGTAGTTCACCACAGACCTATGGGTCCGTAGTTAGTACCTAGATGGCTCTCTCTCTCTCTTCGTATCTTCAATACAATGATCATCACATCTTCACTTTGATCTATCTGATGTAATTCTTTTGTGCGGTGCGTTTGTTGAGATCCGATGAATTGTGGTTTTATGTTTAGATTATTTATGATAAAAGATTTGAGTCTTCTCTGAATTCTATTATGATTCTTATTTTCATGATTATTATAGCTTCGTAAATCTCTTCAATCTGTTGAAATAATTTGGCCAACTAGATTGATATTTTTTCAGTGAGAGGGGTGACTTGTAGTGGGTTCAATCTGGCGGTGCTCTATATCCCAGTGACATTTAGGGGACAAGACATGTATTTGTATTGTTGCCACTAAGGATAAAATGATGGGGTTAATTCATATTGATTGAGATTTATTTGTCTACATCATGTCATCGATCTCCAAGCATAACTTTGTTTGTCATGAACTTAATACCTAGAGGGGCAAGCATAGAAGCGCTCTTGATGTGGAGTAACAGTAATAGGTGCAGGCAGGAGTTGGACTATTTGTCTATGGACGTGATACTTATATACACATGACCATAGCCATGAATATCACATAATTATGAGCTTTTCTATCAATTGTCCAATAGTAATTTGTTTACCCACCGTATGCTTACTACATGAGAGATGCCACTAGGGAAAACTATGGCCCAGGGTCTATTTACTTATATATTTACAAAATCTTTCAATACCTTGCTGCCATTTATTTACTTTTATTTTATTTTGCAATTTCTTTATTCAACTATCATCTACACACTTCATTTGCTTGCAAATAATGAGTCCAAGGGGATTGGCAACCCTCTTGCCCACGTTGGGTGCAAGTGTTTGCTTCTTTGTGTGCAGTAGTTGAAGACGGGGGTTGCATGTTACTCCTATTGGTTCGATAAACCTTCATTCTCAACTAAGGGAAATACTTATCTGTACTGTGTTGCATCACCCGTTCCTCTTCATGGAAAATACAACGCAAATCACAAGTATCACTTACGCCTGACCTTGTCCCCCTAGTCGGGGGCACATTGGCCATTCTCCCCCTCTCTCATCCATAGCCAAGACACCTGGTCACCCCGCCATTGCCATAGTCGCCCGGTTATGGTCGGTTGGACACTGTCGAGGCCGCCACCCGCACCAACAAACCTCCCTAGCAGCATGCCAGACCCAATGATTGCTCTTGCCGACTTTTGTGGCCTATTTTCGCCGTCGTTGTATTACCCCCATGACCACGCCACCCCCACCTCCACTGCCGCCGGCAACGCTACAAGCCCGATGTCCTCACTAGACGGTCGCCGCCACGGTCGCTTCCACGCCGTCGGTCCTGCTGCCTGGCCTGGGAGAGTCACGGGGATCTTCATCGACTAGCTTCTTCCACCATGCCCGCAAGGTGTTCAACGTTTCCCCGCAAGGAACAAATGGATAGTGGCGATGAGTCTTTTTCAAAAACTTCATTTGCAATTCGGACGATTCGGCGTCAGACAAGGACGAGTTTGTGGTTGCAACATTGGTTGTCCATGGACACATTTCTAAGTAGCAGTCAATGTTTAGGGGCTCGATCCCGAGCCATGCTCCGGCATTGAATCACAATAGAGAGAGCGGTCATTTCCTACTCTGGGAAGACTACTTCAAGTCCTCTTCCCACTCTTCAAATACAAGCAATTCTAGTGCCTCTTTCAAATGGCTGTACATGGACATGTATTCAATCGTATTAGGGAGGAAGGGTGGTGCACGAGGATTTTTTTGTGTGCAATGAGGATGCCTTGGAAAAGGTTGGCTTCTCGTCTTATCAAAAATGTATTGCAACTATTCAGATGCTTGCATACGGAATACCAAATGATCTTATTGATGAGTATGTTTGCATGAGGGATTCCACGTGCCTAGAATCCATGTACATGCTCGCCAAGGTTGTGGTAACACTATTTGGCCCGGAATACTTAAGAGAGCCAACTGACGCGGATACAACGTGATTGCTGGTGATTGATGCAGATAGAGGCTTTTCGAGGATCCTTAGTAGATTGTATGCACTCAAAGTGAAAAAACTTTCCATCTTCTTGGCAGAGGCGGTATAGGGGTTATGTGAAAGCTTCCACTATCATACTTGAGGCCTTGGCTTCATAAGATCTCTAGATTTGGCACTCTTTTTTCGACATGGTCGGCTCTCACAATGATGTCAACATGCTTCGGCCTTCTTCGGTGTTTGAAGTCTTGCAGAAGGCAACTGTCCAGAGGTCAATGTTGAGATCAATTGCCACTCACATTCAACTGCAAGATGATTTGGTTGAGCATATGTTGGCTTACCCTCGCAACCAATAAATGTATTGGCTCTTTTCTTTCAAATGTGTTTGTGAATATTTAAATTCTATTTGGTTTGTAGACTGTGGTATTTTTATTTGGTTATAAAATTATGTATTTTCATTTGGTTATGAATTGTGCGAACTTTAGGCAAAAAAATCATATGTACGACAAACATGAAAACTATGCCCGCAAACCGACTATGTGGATGAAAATGCAATGGTGTGTTGGACGCATTGACCACCCCAACATAAACAGAACAATCACCGGACAAAACTTAGACCCAATCGAGCAAAAAAATCGTATCTGTTTAAGTCGGTGCATTGGAATTGCCCTTAGAGCAACTCCATCAGGTCGACCCAAATGGACATGCGCTTTGTCCGCCTTTTGTTCCTTTGGGTCGGCATGTCCATCCCATTTTTCCTTTGGGTCAGACGTGCGCCCAACCCGTCGACCCAGTTTTTGTCCGCGCGGCAAGCTTGCGGCCATTTTGTGATCGCTTTGATAATAACCACATAGAATTTAGTTATAGATTAATAAATGTTCAATGCAAAACATTGCATAGTTCAAGAACTACATAAAATATCTCATAGTTTAACATTATTTTTTTCAAATACGTTTAAAAGAAAATGATGTTGATACATCTATTGGTGGCCGACATGAATTAATATATGCTCAACCAAATCATTTTGCAATTCCATGTGAGTTTCCTAATCACGCATCTTATGATGAAACTCGACGAATTGTGCAAACATTGGCCCTCCTCCATGCTCAGGAACAACATTGTCACCCTGAAGCTCAAACCCTTGATCATAGAGACGTTCTGGATGGTCATCCACTACGATCATGTTGTGTATGATCACACAAGCTGTCATCTCCTCCCACAACTTTTTGTTGCTCCAAGTTCTAGCAGGATACGGAACGATGCCCCATCGAGATTGAAGAACGCCAAAGGCACGCTCTACATCTTTTCTAACACTCTCTTGCTCTTGGGCAAATCTCTTTCTCTTCTCTCCTACAAGGTTGGATATTGTCTTCATAAGAGTAGACTATTGTGGATAGATACCATCAGCTAGATAGTATCCATTGTTGTATTGGTGGCCATTGATCTCAACACCGGGCAATTGCATCCTACCATCCTAGCAAACATCGGAGAGCGCTAGAGCACATTGATATCATTGTGAAATCCGTCCATGCCGAAGAAAGAGTGCCAAATCCATAGATCTTGGGAAGCCACGGCCTCAAGTATGATAGTGAAAGCTCGAACATGGCCCTTATACTGCCCCTGCCAAGTAGAAGGGCAGTTTTTCCACTTCCAGTGCATACAATCTATGCTACCAAGCATCCCCGGGAACCCCCTGCTAGCAGTCATTGCCAGCAACCGTGTTGTATCAGCAGCAGTTGGGTCTCTCAAGTACTCCGACCCAAACACAGCTATGACAGCTTTGCAAAACCTATACATGGACTCAAGGCATGTGGACTCACTCATCTCGACATAATCACCAATGAGATCACCAGGAACTCTGTATGCAAGCATCCGAATGGCAGCAGCGCATTTCTGATAAGAGGAGAAGCCAATGTTTCCAAGGGCATTTGTCTTGCATTCGAAATAGCTATCGTACTCCACTCCCCTCCCGGATATGGTTGAACACATGCCTAGCCATACGAAAACGACATCGGAACACGTGATGTTTGAAGAGCAGGTTTGGGTCTTGAAATAGTCCTTCCAGAGTAGGAAATGGCCACTCTCCTGATTGCAATTCAGTGTTGGCATGTGCCCCGGTATGGAGCCCCTAAACCGCAGCCGCTCTATACTTACGTGGTCATGGACGACCAATGCAGCTGCCACGATCTCCTCTTCACCGGATGAAGAATCATCCGAATCACAAAGAACGTTGTAGAGAAAAACCTTATCGTCGAAGTCCATTTGTACCTTGCGGGCAAAGCGTCGAACAACTTGCAGGCTTCATGGATGAATCCGTCCGGTGAGGAGGCTCGCGCCCCACCGAGACAAAGTAGCAGAGCTAGGCGGCGGCGGCGGGAGATGAGGCTGTCGGGAGGTGTCTACGGGCGGATGGCTCGTCACGACGACGAAAATGGGCGGCGGGGGTGGGAGGCGTGGTGTGCGGGTGAGTTGGAGGCAAAGAAGGAAGAGAAGACTGGCATACGTGCCACGGACTGACAAGCCAGAGGGAAGAGAAGGGCGGGCGATGCGGACATCCGCGTCGTGTCCGCATCAACGTAAATGCGACCCAAATTTGGGCCTGAAATGGATCGTGGGCGGACAAAAAACGGACGCGCGTCCGTTTAAGTCGACAGTTAGAACGAGTTTTGTGTCCGCGACGATCCAAACAGACACACGCAAATGAAATGGATGGTCCCGTTAGAGTTGCTTTTTAGAATCTGACGGAGTGGAGAAAAAGACCGCATAGCCCTATAATGGCATCGGATTCCTTGTATAGGTACTCCTTCCGTTCCTAGATATAATAACTTTTAGAGGTTTCATTATGAACTACATGCGGAACAAAATGGATAAATCTATACTTTAAAATATGTCTATGTACATCAGTATTTAGTCTACAGAAAAATCTCTAAAATGTCTTATACTCTTTCCTAAAAACACTGGAAGTATTTAGAAACGGAAGGGGTGCATCTTTTCTGCATGCAGTATAAAGATTTTAGCTTTGCTGATGAGTCAGGGCAAGTTTTATTCCGGGAAGAAACGCACATGCATCCATGTGCCCGTGGGCTTAACCATTTTAATTAAAATATTTTCAACAGCAGGCAGGACGCTTAAAATGTGTGGATGGACATGGCATAAGCGCAAGCATGGAGCTTTCCTCCACATGTCCCACCGACGCGCCCACGGAGAACACATGACTGCACGTGTTTCGTGCGCAGGTATCAGCGACAGAGAGTCAAACTTTCCTCTCTGACGACGGCGTGACGATTCCACGGCCACTCGGTGCCACGTCGTCGTCCTTCCAGTCATCCGCCACATCTTCCTTCGTCTCCTTGCCCGGCCGCCGAATGCTGGCGGCACCGTCGTCCTTCCTGTCCTTCTTGGACGCGCTCCCACCTGGTGCGTCCTCGAAGTCCTCCATCCTGAACGCCGGCCTCCACGGCGGCTCCGCCCATCGTGCGCGCTTCCTCCCACCGCCGCAGACCTCGCTTGCACCCTCCGTGCTCGCGCTGGCGTCGTCGCTCCCGCTCTCGTTCATGCCCCTCATAGCCCGGATGTTGGCCAGCAGCGCGTAGAATTTCTCCACCTGCTCGTCCTCCACGCCGGCGACGCCGCTCTCCGCGATATTAGCGCTCATCGTTGCCGTCGCAAGGGCCGGGTCGGCCGCAGCCGCGGCGTCTCCTGGCAGCGGCTCCTCCTGCCGAGGTACTGGCTTCGGCGCCGCCGTCCGCCGGGTCGACGGAGCGGCGTCTGCGTCGCCGTTGCCTGCCGCCACAGCCTTAGCTGCTGTCTTTGTGGCGTCCATGGCAATGCTGTAGAGTGTAGGATGGCCTTATAGCTGGATTACAATCTTAATGTCACTCTGTGGTCGAAGGAAAAGAAACAGGACACAACAGAGGACACGCGAGAAGCTGGCTAGCTGCTTGGTGCTGCGGAGTAGCGTCTGAGGCATGGCGAGTGAATTTATAGGGGTTGCCGTGATTCGTGCTAATAGATATTGTTATTTATAAAGGTTATTCGATTGCAATGTCCAAAACCCATTGCCTATCACGTTTAGCGTCGATATACAAACGGAATTTTAGAGCTCAAGCGTTCAGGTTCAGATCACATGGTCGTAGACGGCACATGTGGCTCTTTAAAACATTTCAAAACACTTGAAAGCCGCGAGCTCGTCAGGTAATTCGAGATGACTAAATTTTACTTTCTCCATTTCAAAATAAATGTCGTGGTTTTAGTTGAAACTTGAACGAACTAAAATCATGATACTTATTCTGAAAACGGAGGAAATATACTGCAATTTATGGTCTCTTTGATTTGAGGATTTTCAAAGCAAAGGAATAAGAAAAATGCAAGAATGAAATGTCATGCCTTATAATACCCTATAGGATTTAAAAGAGTGTTTGATAGCATAGAAAAAACAGAAGAATTATACAAAAAAGTTTGAGTGGATGAAAAATTTCCTTCAAAATATAGTACAAATAGATCCTATGAAAAAGTTCCTAAGGATGTCAATCCTATGAATCAAACGACCATCAAAGAAGAAACTCCTAAGGGTTCAAATCCTCTAAAAATCCTATGCAATACCATAGAATCAAAGGGGCCCTAGTCTGCACCAGAGCGATGTTTACAAAATTTCAGATAACTCGGAACTAGCGAACTGAATAACGAAACGTGACTCCGTCTACGATACTACGCATGGCATTTATGTTAGATTGCGATCTTGAAACTGAAGCCTTGTGTCAATGATGCGGATCGACCTTTTATGATGCAGGGCACTGGCACGACACATACGTAAAGCATCAGCAACGTCCTCACGAGTCATCGATGAAGAAAAACGCATCATCATGAGAAGAGAAAGCATGAATACAACAGAGCCTGAATAGCGCAAATTTTTTGGACAATGCAGAATTCCATTAACGGTGGTGTCTGACAGGCTTATGGATATCGAGTAACCGTGGTTAGAGCAAGTACAATAGGATGACGTAGATGGTAAGACTTAAAATAATATATTTGTGATGAGTTGGAAGAGAAAGAAAAGAAGAGAGGAGAAGCGGGCTACAAACTAACAACCGACAGTAACACGCGTTCTAAGACACTTTGTGAGAGAAGATGATGAGTCTTATATTAATAAAGTAGTATTTATTTACATCTACCTATTGTACTTATCAACTATAAACTTGACTATAGATGACATGTCACCTTTCTCTTAAGATGTAACATTATGACTTGCTACTCCAGGTAGCGCTCGGTCTTCGAGAAATAATGGAGGGACGAAAGGTGCGGCCTGCCAGCACTAGCTGCAGCACCGTCCTATACTATTATTCTAATTGTTAAAATAATGTGGATCCCACTAGTACTTTTTTTCTCATCGAGTTCTCTAATCAAATCTAACTTTGTAGTGCCTGGCCAAGGGCATCGCACGTCATCATCCGCTCTCTGTTTAAGAACCAGGCCGTGCGGCGAGCCGGCGACTGATTGAGATTGATTGAGGTGCTCTTCTAATCTTCGGGTTTCTTTGAATAATTTTATAGAATTTTCGAAGGAATGAAATCCTTAGGATTTTTTCTATGTTGGTCTTTTGATTCATAGGATTAAATTCCATAATAATTTTTTCTACGAAATTTTTTCTACGAAATTTCATAAAAAATCTAACACCATTTTAAACTTTTTTTATATAATTTTATTGTTTTTCGCTCATAATCAAACACTCATGGTTAATCTTACAAGATTCAAATAAACATGCTACTCTAACCTTATATTTTTTTTATTCCTATGTTTTCAAAATCCTACTAATTGAAAAGGTCTTTTTTTTCTTACAAAAGTACCCCTGCTCGGACGGCCCTAGGCACACGGTGCAAAGGCAGCGCCCGCCGGTGGTGGGCAATCCAGGGATCGACCGAGATGGTCGACGAGCTCACCATGTCATCACCCGATGACGCGGGCGCAAACGACCGCAGATGACGCAACTCCTCTCCCCTGCCTGTCTCCGTCGCGACGCGAAGGAGCGGGCAAGGCGAACAGAATAATCACTCCTGTACTGGTAACGAATAATGCTGACGGCTTAGGAATGATGTCAGCCCGTGACGACTTGCAAGAAGCGGAGTTGTTGGTTCAGTTTTGTAGGGTACTCACCTGTGACTTTGTGAGTGGAGTGTGTGGTGTGGGTAGGGTACCGCGATGCCGGCGTGCATCACACTGCAGAGGCCAAGGCTAGGCCAGGCCATTCGTGGTCGCCAGCTTCTTCGGTGGGTTTGGACCGTCCCTTTGGTTAATTTGGTCTGGCCGCTAGTGCCAACAGCCCCAATACTCCTCCCGGAAGATATTTTTTCACTTCTTGGCGGATGCTGCATTTGTAGCTAGCTTAGAGCAACTTTAACGGAGAGATCTAAATCGTTCGTCTGTATTTGTTTGGACCGACGTGGACAAAAACGACAGCCCAACACAGCGACCCAAACCTACCCCTCGCCCAAAAATACGACTGAAATGCCTTGGGTCCACATGTCGGCCGCTCAACCACCATCCGCGGTCGTATTAAACGCGACCAGCCACCTCCGGCTCACCTGGCAGCGCCTGTAAGCTTCTGGTCGTCGTCCTTATTAATCCAAACGCGTGGCGGGGCTGATCTCATCCACTTCCCGTTTCCGTTCACATCTGGCCACACGTGCTCCCTCGCCGGCGACCACAAACTCTAGTAGCCATGGGGTTTTTCAATGGCAAGGGCAAAAGCAAGTGAAGCGTCGGCGCGAGCTCTTCCCGCGGCCGCCGTCGCCGTAACCACCGCTTCCATCACCATCGCCACCGCCGCCTGGTAGGCGAGGCTCCCCACCGGCGCGGGTCCGGCTGTACATACAAGTCCACCAGGCGCGGTGGCACTGGCAATACCGCAGGCCGCTGCAGTACCCGAACGTCAACCTGCCCCATGGTTGGTATCTGGATCCACAGCAGATCCCCATTCTAGTAGTACCCCGATCCGTGCGGGCGCACACGTAGGAGGTTCGCCGGCGTCGCTCTGCCCTCATGCCTGAGTAGCGGGTTATGCGTGCCTACGCGCCAGACTCCCCTAACCGAGACCGCTCGTTCGCACTAGAGCACGAGGAGGAGCGCCGGCGGGGAGTCCCCATTGACCAGGCTGTCCCTCCTCCGCCTCCCGAGGTCCTGCCGGGGGAGGAGGAAGAAAAGGCGACGTACCAAGCCGCCCTAGAGCTGGCACTCCAGCAGGCGCTGGAGGCCAGCAGGCTCGAGGAGGAAGCCCAGTGGGAGGGCCTAGACTGCGCCCTCGCCTTGTCGGCTGCGGGGGACTCCGGTCATGCCCCGTTGTTCATCCTGGAGTTTCTGATGACCCACAAGTATAGGGGATCTATCATAGTCCTTTAGATAAGTAAGAGTGTCGAACCCAACGAGGAGCAAAAAGAAATGATAAGCGGTTTCTAATAAGGTATTGTCTGCAAGCACTGAAATTATCGGTAACAAATAGTTTTGTGATAAGATAATTCATATCGAGTAACAAGTAACAAGTCTAGCAAAGGTGCAGCAAAGTAGCCCAATCCTTTTTGTAGCAAAGGACAGGCCTGGTCAAACTCTTATATAAAGCAAAGTGCTTCCGAGGACACCTAGGAATTTCTGTCAAGCTACTTTTCATCATGCTCATTTGATTCGCGTTCGTTACTTTGATAATTTGATATGTGGGTGGACCGGTGCTTGGATGCTGCCCTTACTTGGACAAACCTCCCACTTATGATTAACCCCCCTCGCAAGCACCCGCAAGTACGAAAGAAGAATTAAGGTAAACCTAACCATAGCATGAAACATATGGATCCAAATCAGCCCCTTACGAAGCAACGTATAAACTAGGGTTTAAGCTTCTGTCACTCTAGCAACCCATCATCTACTTATTACTTCCCAATGCCTTCCCCTAGGCCCAAATAATGGTGAAGTGTTATGTAGTCGACGTTCACATAACACCACTAGAGAAGAGACAACATACATCTCATCAAAATATCGAACAAATACCAAATTCACATGATTACTTATAACAAGACTTATCCCATGTCCTCGGGAACAAATGTAACTACTCACAAAGCATATTCATGTTCAAGATCAGAGGAGCATTAATTATCATTAAGGATCTGAACATATGATCTTCCACCAAGTAAACCAACTAGCATCAACTACAAGGAGTAATCAACACTACTAGCAACCCACAGGTACCAATCTGAGGTGTTGAGACAAAGATCGGATACAAGATATGAACTAGGGTTTGGAGAGGAGATGGTGCTGATGAAGACGTTGATGGAGATTGACCCCCTCTCGATGAGAGGATGGTTGGTGATGATGATGGCTTCGATTCCCCCCTTTGGGAGGGAAGTTTCCTCGGCAGAACAGCCCTGCGAGAGCTCTAGATTGGTTCTGTCCAAGTTCTGCCTCGAGACAGCGGCGCTTCGTCCCGAAAGCTCTCCTCTGATTTTTTCCAGGTCAAAACTCAACATATAGGAGAAGATGGGCGTCGGAGGAGCCACAGGGGCCCCACAAGCCTGTTAGGCGCGGCTAGGGGGTGGCCGCACCTAGCAGGCTTGTGGCCTGCAGGTGGGCCCCCTCTGGTTGATTCTTGCGCCAGTATTTTTTATTAAATCAAAAAATATTCTCCGTAAATTTTCAGGACTTTTGGAGTTGTGCAGAATAGTTAGATTTGCTCCTTTTCCAGTCTAGAATTCCAGTTGTCGGCATTCTCCCTCTTCATGTAAACCTTGTAAAATAAGAGAGAAAAGGCATAAGTATTGTGCCATAATGTGTAATAACAACCCATAATGCAATAAATATCAATATAAAATCATGGTGCAAAATGAACGTATCAACTCCCCAAGCTTAGACTCGCTTGCCCTCAAGCGAAAGCCGAGATCGATGAATATGTCCACATGTTTAGAGATAGAGGTGTTGATAAAATAAAATATGGACATGAGGGCATCAGGATCAACTTTAGAACAGCAATACTCATTGTATGATATTCTTTATACTAGAGTAACAATTCATTCACAAGATAAAATATGAACCAAGAAGTCTATTGACAACCAACAAACTATGATCTCAGTCATTGAAGCAATTGACAATTTATCATAACATCGGAAAGAGTCAATATAAGAGCTTTTAAGCCAAATCCACATACTCACTCATCTTTTAGTATTTAACAATTGCTAGCACTCATGCGGTACCCACGAGATCAAAGCTTCAATCGAACAAAGAGGAAGATAGGGACTTATAGTTTTGCCTCCCAACTATTCACCTCAAGGGTGATGTCAACAGTAATAACTCATGATCACCCACATCCTAGTGGATATATAGGTCTAAATCGTTCACCAACACATAATGCTTGCCAAGAGAGAGGCAAAATATAGGAAGTGGTGAGGATCACCATGACTCTTGCATAAAGGTAAGTACTAAAAGGTAAAAGTAACAGATAGGCCCTTTATAGAGGGAAGCAAAGGTTGTCATGCGCCTTTTGTTTTCGGATGCATAAACTCTTAGTGTAAAGGAATGCCACGTTGTATTGCCTTTGTGATATCAACCTTTATTATACAGTCTGTCGCTTTTATTTCTTTACTATCACAAGTTCGTACAACGCTTATTTTCCTTACAATAAAAGATCACACGTATTTAGGAGCAATTTTTATTGCCTTTTGCACCGATGACAACTTACTTGAAGGATCTTATTCAATCCATAGATAGGTATGGTGGACTCTCATGGCAAAACTGGGTTGAGGTGTTTGGGTGCACAAGTAGTATCTCTACTTGGTGCGGAAGTTTTGGCTATTATGAGGTGGAATCAAGCACGACATGTTGGAGGATCTAAACCCATATAACTTCTATCCGAAGACAAGGAAACATAACCTATTATGTTGTCTTCCTTGTCCAACATCAACTTCTTGGCATGTAATATTTTAATGAGTAGTCACAATCATAAAAGATGTCACCTGTCAAAAAAATCATAAAAGATGTCCAAGATATTATATTTATATGTGAATCTATCTTTCTTTATCACTTTATTTCAATTGCATCAATGACCAATTACTACGTTTGTTAACTCCCAACAGATTTCAATCACCATACTTTTTATATGTGAAGTCATCACTCCCCATAAGATCACTATGTATACTCTTTGGTTTTGTTCTATTATTCTTTATTCATTACTTTCAAGAGCGTAGTAATCTAGCCAAGCCCTCCCATCAAAACTACTTTTTATTATATAACTTTCGGACTTGTTTACATAAGGGGAGCAAAAGCAAAAACTAAAAGGTAGATCATACTAAAACTTTTATTCTACTAGATCAAAACAAAATAAAAAAGGATCAAACTAGGAAAGATAAGAAACACGAAAAAGGAAAAAAGGTGTGATGTGATATGATACTGAGGCACCTCCCCCAAGCTTGGCACAAGCCAAGGGGAGTGCCCATATCCATGTGCTCAGGTGTCCTTCTTGGGAGGTGATGGTGGTGGAGTTGTTGATGGAGATGGAAACTTGTTCAATTTCCTCTTAAGCATGAAATTTTGTTCCCTCGGGTCATCTACTTCCTGCTCGAGCTTCAATATCCTTTGACATAATTCCTCTTTACTCTCCTGTAGAAAACGAGAAGAAATAAATAGAACCTTGGGCTTTCTTCTTGCGTTTGGGAGGCTTGATTTCCTAAACTCCACATGCATGTCTCCTAGTTGAGGCATAGGAGTCTCCTTTTCATCTAAGATTTCTTCTCCTTACTTGTCTTCATGTTCCTCCCCCCAGAATAATCCATACGGATCTAGGTCCCCATAGAGCTTGGGATTGGCAAGATAATGCGATATGTAGCTCTCCCCATCAGACTCTTGGGATGACATCTTGCTCTAAATCTGTTGCAGAAACAACTCAAAACGAAAACAGGAGATATTGTCGTGATATGAAAGTCCAAACCTTTGGGAGATTTTATAATGAATTTTTGCCGACCCGAAGGAGTGTACCACAAGAAAACGGAGTCCGGGGGTGGACAGGGTGGTGGCAAGCCCCTAGGCGCGACCAGGGGGTGGCCGCGCCTAGCAGGCTTGTTGCCTCCCCGTGTGTCCTTCAGACTGCCTTTTAGTTTCCTAATTTTTTTAATATTCCAAAACTAAATAAAATTTCTATTGGGAAACTTTTGGAGTCGGTTTACTTACCGTACCACATACCTATTACTTTTTGGAGTCTAAAACGTTCTGGTAAATCTTCGTAATATGCTCTTCGGGAGTTATGGTATTGATAACTATCGTCGTTTTCTCACGACAGATACCATGGGTAGGCTTATCGAAGGTGGTTAGGGCCGGAGGACGGTGACGGGCTATGGGAGCGGGATTAGGCACAAGCGGCGAGGGACGCACGATGTACCCAGGTTCAGGGCCCTCCATGGGAGGTAATACCCCTAGTCCTGCTTGGTCTAGGTTGATAGACAAGGAAAGGTTACAAAGGTGCTCCTGGAGCTATATCTGGAGGTGGAAGAGGGAGCAGCTAGCTCCTCTTCCCTTGCTACATGGGTGAATATAGGGTGAAGTGTTCCTTCGAGTGTGTGTGCATGAATTTGTCTCCCTTATGCATGGGGGCTCGGGGGTTTTTATAGGCCAACCCCCCGGCTTACAACATCCCTAAAGTACCGAGTGGGGGGACCCAGCTGACAGCCTCTCCGGTTGGCCATGGGACCCGTCAGTCAAGCCGTCTTGTCGTCTGTAGGGTCCATCGGCTGCGCGGTCCTGTCGATCGCTAGGGCCCACTAGCCGGCTCCGTGATTGGCCCGTGCTTACCTGCTACGGCACAGGTCGCCCGAGCAGTGTTGCCTTGCGCCAGTCGGCCGACGTCTCCGGTACGGCCGGTAACACTGTAGGCATGCGGGGGAAGGTAATGGTGTGGGCGGAGGCATGTCGACACTGTTTCCTCACCCGGTCATGGTCAGCCAAGGCCGAGCCGGCTCCTCAGAGAGCCAGCCACGAGCCAGCCGACGATGAGCCTGCCGGCCGTGTGCCAGCCAGCCGTGAGTCAGCCGGCAATGTGTTTTTTCTTGAAGCGGGGGAGAGAACCCCGTTGCTTTGGCCTACCCAGGGGTAATAACCCCGTTAGTAGTCCCCAAAGCCATGTTGGAAATATGCCCTAGAGGCAATAATAAATTATTTATTATCATATTTCCTTGTTCATGATAATCGTTTATTATCCATGCTATAATTGTATTGATCGGAGACTTAAATGCATGTGTGGATACATAGACAAAACCATGTCCCTAGTATGCCTCTAATGGACTAGCTCGTTGATCAAAGGATGGTTAAGGTTTCCTACCCATGGACATGAGATGTCATTTGATAACGGGATCACATCATTAGGAGAATGATGTGATGGATAAGACCCAAACTACAAACATAGCATATGATCGTGTCAGTTTATTGCTACTGTTTTCTGCATGTCAAGTATATGTTCCTATGACCATGAGATCATGCAACTCACGGATATCGGAGGAGTGCCTTGTGTGTATCAAACGTCGCAACGTAACTGGGTGACTATAAAGGTGCTCTACAGGTATCTCCGATGGTGTCTGTTGAGTTGGCATGGATCGAGACTGGGATTTGTTACTCCGTGTGACGGAGAGGTATCTCAGGGCCCACTCGGTAATACAACATCACAATGAGCCTTGCAAGCAATGTGACTAATTGTTAGTTGCGGGATCTTGTATTATGGAACGAGTAAAGAGACTTGCCGGTAACGAGGTTGAACTAGGTATGGAGATACCGACGATCGAATCTCGGGCAAGTAACATACCGAAGAACAAAGGGAACGTTATACGGGATTAACTGAATCCTTGAAATAGAGGTTCGAACGATAAAGATCTTCGTAGAATATGTAGGAACCAATGTGGACGTCCAGGTCCCGCCATTGGTTATTGACTATAGAGGTGTCTCAGTCATGTCTACATAGTTCTCGAACCCGCAGGGTCTGCACACTTAAGGTTCGATGACGTTTCGGTAGTGTAGAGTTATGTATGGTGGTGACCGAAGGTTGTTCGGAGTCCCGGATGAGATCCCGGACATCACGAGGAGCTCCGGAATGGTCCGGAGGTAAAGATTCATATATAGGAAGTCCCAGTTTGGTTTCCGGAAAAGTTTCGGGCTCATCGGTAGTGTACCGGGAGTCTCGGTAGTGTACCGGGAGTGCCGGTAGTGTACCGGGGGACCTCCGGGAGGGGTATTTCGACCCCAAGAGGTCCATGGGCTGTGGGAGAATAATAACCAGCCCTTAGTGGGCTGGGAAAACAGCCACAAAGGCCCATGGCGCAGGAGAGAAAGTCCTAAAGCAAAAAGTGGAAAATCAGCCAATAGGAGGCAATCCTACTCCAACTAGGATTGGAGGTGAAGTAGGATTGCTCCCACCTCCTATTTCGGCCGACCCAAAAGCCTTGGCTGCCTCTCCTCTCCTCTACTCCTATATACTAGTGGATTGGGTGGTTTTTGGACAGAATTTCCGGCCACGTGCTACCCGTTCCACCGGTGCATAGTTTCTCCTCTAGATCGGTTTTCTGCAGCGCTTAGGCGAAGCCCTGCCGGAATTGCTCCACCACCATAACCAGAGCGCCGTCACGCTGCCGGTGAACTCTCTCTCCTCTCCACCTCCTCTTGCTGGATCAAGACGGTGGAGATCGTCATCAAGCTGCACGTGTGCTGAACGCGGAGGTGCCGTCCGTTCGGCGCTAGATTGGAAGGACCGTGATCGAGATCACGAGACGGGTCGTGATGAGATCGCGGAACGGATCATAATGAGTTCGCGGGACAGATCGTGATCAAGATCGTGAGACGGATTGTGATGAGATCGCGAGACGGGTCATGATGAGTTCGCGGGACAGATCGTGATCAAGATCGTGAGACAGATTGTGATGAGATCGCGGGACGGATCGTGATGAGTTCACGGGACGGATCGTGATTGGATCGCGGGACGGATCGTGATGAGATCGCAGGACGCTCGGCGATTTGGATCGCGAAGATGTTCGACTACACCAACCGCGTTTCTTAACGCTTCCCGCTTAGCGATCTACAAGGGTATGTAGATCCACTCTCCCTCTCGTAGATGCTCATCACCATGGATAGGTTTGCGTGTGCGTAGGAAATTTTTTGTTTCCCATGCGACGTTCCCCAACAGTGGCATCATGAGCTAGGTTGATGGTTCGATGAGATCTCGAGTAGAACACAAAAGGTTTGTGGGCGTTGATGCTTAGATTTCTTCCTCCCTTGGTCGGATTTTGGTTCAGCGGGATTGTGAGATGAAGCGGCCCGGACCAACATTACTCGTACGCTTACGAGAGACCGGTTCCCTCGATGCAACTTGTTGCTTAGATGGCTTGCGGGTGACAGTTTCTCTCACTTTAGTTGGATCGGATCCGACAAAGGCGGTCCTTGAGAAGGTTGAAAAGCAATCTATGTATCACCGTTGTGGTTTATGCGTAGGTGAGAATCGTTATTGCTAGATACCCGTAGCAGCCACGTAAAACTTGCAACAACAATTAGAGGACGTCTAACTTGTTTTTGCAGGGTATGTTGTGATATGATATGGCCAATTACATGATGTGATATATGTGATGTATGAGATGATCATGTGATGTATAGATTATCACGACTTGCATGTCGATGAGTACGGCAACCGGCAGGAGCCATAGGGTTGTCTTTAATTATTGTAGGACCTGCGTGTCAATCATTAAGCGCTATGTAATGCTTTACTTTATCGCTATGGTAGCAATAGTAGTAGAAGCATGCAGGGCGTGACAACCCCGATGGCGACACGTTGATGGAGATCATGGTGTCATGCCGGTGACGATGGAGATCATGCCGGTGCTTTCTAGATGGAGATCAAAAGCACAAGTTCATGGCCATATCATGTCACTTATGATTTGCATGTGATATTAATCCTTTTTATGCACCTTGTTTTGCTTAGGACGACGGTAGCATTATAAGGTGATCCCTCACTTAATTTCAAGACAAATTGTGTTCTCCCCGAGTGTGCACCGTTGCGAAAGTTCGTCGTGTTGAGACACCACGTGATGATCGGGTGTGATAGACTCTACGTTCACATACAACGGGTGCAAGCCAGATTTGCACGCGCAGAACACTCGGGTTAAACTTGACGAGCCTAGCATGTACAGACATGGCCTCAGAACACAAGAGACCGAAAGGTCGAGCATGAGTCATATAGTGGATATGATCAACATAATGATGTTCACCATTGAAGCCACCTTAACTCACGTGATGATCGGACTTGAGTTGGTGAATTTGGATCATGTATCACTCGAATGACCCGAGGGATGTCAATTTGAGTGGCAGTTCTTAAGTAATATGATTAATTTAACTCATTATCATGAACATAGTCAAAGTGTTTTTGCAAATTATGTTGTAGATTACTAGCTCGCGCTGTAGCTCCCTTGTATTTTTATATGTTCCTAGAGAAATAGAGTTGAAAGATGTTGGTAGCAATATTGCGGACTGGGTCCGTGATCTGAGGATTGTCCTCATTGCTGCACAGAAGGCTTATGTCCTTAATGCACCGCTCGGTGCGCCACCCCCTCTAGCGTCGTCTATAGATGTTGTGAACATCTGACAGGCACGTTTCGATGACTACTTGATAGTTTAGTGCGTCATGCATTACGGCTTAGAATTGAGGCTCGGAAACGTTTTAAACGTCACGGAACATATGAGATGTTCTAGGAGCAGAGATTGTGATCTCAGGCTCGTGCCTGTGTTGCGAGATATGAGATCTCCAACAAGATTCTTTGCATGTAAGATGAAGGAGAATAGCTCAATCGTTGAGCATGTACTCAGATTTTCTGGGTACTACAATCGCTTGAATCAAGTGGGAGTTGATCTTCCAGATAAGATAGTGATTGATATAGTTCTCCAAGTCACTGTCACTAAAGCTACTAGAACTTAGTGATGAACTATAATACACCAGGGATAGAAGTATTGATCCCTGAGCTGTTCGCGATGTTTGACACCGCGAAGGTAGAAATCAAGAAGGAGCGTCAAGTGTTGATGGTTAATCAAACCACTAGTTTCGAAAAGGGCAAGAGCAAGGAGGGAAACTTCATGGATAGCAAGTCAGTTGCTGCTCCAGTGAAGCAACCCAAAGTTGAACTCAAACCCGAGACTAAGTGCTTCTATTATGAGGTGAGAGGTCGCTGAAGCGAAACAACCCTAGATACTTGGTAGATAAGAAGGCTGGCAACATCGACAGAAGTATATTTGATATACGAGTTATTGATGTGTACCTCGCTAGTACTCTTAGTAGCACCTGGGTATTGGATACCGGTTCGGTTGCTAAATGTTAGTAACTCGAAATAAAAGCTACGGAATAAAGGGAGAACTAGCTAAGGGTGAGTTGACGAAATGTGTTGGAAGTGTTTCCAAGGTTGATGTGATCAACATCGCACGCTCTCTCTACCTTCAGGATTAGTGACGAACCTAAATAAATGTTATTTGGTGTTTTGCGTTGAGCATGAACATGATTAGATCATGTTTATTGCAATACGATTATTCATTTAAGTTAGAGAATAATGGTTATTCTGTTTACATGAATAATACCTTCAATGGTCATGCACCCAGTGAGAATGGTTTGTTGAAATCTTGATCTTAGTATTACACATGTTCATAACATTGACGTCAAAAGACACAAAGTTAATAATGATGGTACCACATACTTGTGGCACTGCCGCTAAATGTCATATTGGTATAAAGCGCATGTAGAAACTCCATGCTGATGGATATTTGGACTCATTCGATTTCGAATCGGTTGAGACATGCGAATCATGCCTCTTGGGCAAGATGACTAAAGGACCCCGTTGGATGGAGCGGGCAAGTGATTCATTGGAAATGATACATGTTGATGTATGCAATCTAGTGAGTCTTGTAGCGTGCAGTGGATATCGTTATTTTCTTACCTTCACTGATGATTTGAGTAGATATAGTGTATATTTACTTAATGAAACACAAGTCTGAATCGTTTGAAAGGTTCAAGCAAATTCAGAGTGAAGTTTAAAGATCATCGTGACAAGAAGATAAAAATGACTGCGATATGATCGTGGAGGTGAATATCTGAGTCACGAGTTTGGCATACAACTTAAGACAATGTGAAAGTTGTTTCACAACTAAACGCCACCTGGAACACCATAGTGTGATGGTGTGTCCGAACATCATAGTTATGCTCTATTGGACATGGTGCGTAATATGATGTCTCTTGTCGTTTTACTACTATAATTTTGGGGTTATGCATTAGAGACAACTACATTCACTTTAAATAGGGCACCATCTAAATCCGTTGAGATGACACCATGTGAATTATGGTTTGATAGAAACCTAAGCTGTCATTTCTTAATATTTTGGGATGTGACACTTGTGTGGAAAATGTTTTCACCTAATGAGGTCGAACCCAAGGCGGACAAATTGCATCTTCATAGAATACCCTAAGATCAGTTGGGTGAACCTTCAATCTCAGATCCTAGTGCAAAATGTTTGTTTCTTAAACGGATCCTTTCTTGAGGAAATGTTTATCTCGAAAGAATTGAGTGGGAGGAAGGTAGAACTTGATGAGGTTGTTGAACCTTTGTTCAACCAGAGAGTAGCGCATCGCAGAAAGATGTTTCTGTGAAGCCTACGTTAGTTGAAGAGGAAGTTAATGATGATGATCATGAAGCTTCAGGATCAAGTTACTATCGAACTTCGTAGGTCGACAAGGATGTGTACTGCTCCTAAGTGGTACGAAAACTCTGTCTTGGAGATCATGTTGTTGGACAACGATGAACCTACGAGCTATGGAGAAGCGATGATGGGCCCGGATTCCGACAAATGGTTAGAGGCCATGAAATCCGAGATAGGATCCATGTATGAAAACCAAGTGTAGACTTTGGTAGACTTGCTCATTGGACGGCAGGTCGTTGAGTACAAATGGATCTTTAAAATGAAGACAGACATTGATGGTGAATGTCACTATTTGTAAAGCTCGACTTGTTGCAAAGATGTTTGTGACAAGTTCAAGGAGTTGACTACGATGAGACTTTCTCACTCGTAGTGGTGCTAAAGTCTGTTGGAATTATGTTAGCAGTTGCTATGTTTTCAATTATGAAATCTGGCAGATGGATGTCAAAACATCGTTTCCTTAACGGTTTACTTGAGGAAAGGTTGTATGTGATACAACCAGAAGGTTTTGTCAGGCCTAAGGATGCTAAAAGGTGTGCAAGCTTCGGTGATCCTTCCATGGACTGAAGCAAGCATCTCGGAGTTGGAATATACGCTTTGATGAGGTGATCAAAGTTTTGATGTTTATACAAAGTTTACGAGAAACTTGTATTTGCAATAAAGTGAGTGGGAGCACTATAGAATTTCTGATAAGTATTTGTGGATGACATATTGTTGATCAGAAATAATGTAGAGTTTCTGGAAAGCATAAAACGGTCATTTGGAAAGTGATTTTCAAAGGAAGACCTGGATAAAGCTACCTAATTGTTGAGCATCAAAATCTATAGAGATAGATCAAGATGCTTGATGAGACTTTCAATGAGTGTATACCTTGACAAGATTTTGAAAGAGTTCAAAATGGATCAACCAGAGAAATAGTTCTCATCTGATTTGTAAGGTGTGAAGTTGAGTGAGACTCAAAGCTCGACAACGGCAGAAGAAAGAGAAAGGACGAACGTCGTCCCCTATGCCTTAGCCATAGGCTCTATATTATGCCTTGCTGTGTACCGCACCTATGTGTGCCTTGCCATGAGTCTGTCAAGGGGTACAAGAGTGGTCCAGGAGTGGATCACTGGACAACGGTCGGAATTATCCTTTGTAACCAGAGGACTAAGGAAATGTTTCTTGATTGTGGAGGTGATAAAGAGTTCGTCGTAAAGAGTTACGTCGATGCAAGCTTTAACACCTATCCGGATGACTAGTAGTAGCAATCTGGATACGTATAGTGGAGCAGCCATTTGGAAATAGTACCAAGTGGAGTGTGGTAGCAGTGTTTACGGTTTGACATAGAGATTTGCAAAGTACACACGGATCTGAATATCGCAGACCCGTTGACTATAAGACCTCTCTCACATGCAAAGCATGATCGAGCCCCAAAACTCATTGGGTGTTAGATTCATAACAATGCGAATCACATGGTGATGTGAACTAGATTATTGACTCTAGTGCAAGTGGGAGACTGTTGGAAATATGCCCTAGAGGCAATAATAAATTAGTTATTATCATATTTCCTTGTTCATGATAATTGTTTATTATCCATGCTATAATTGTATTGATCGGAGACTTAAATGCATGTGTGGATACATAGACAAAACCATGTCCCTAGTATGCCTCTAATGGACTAGCTCGTTGATCAAAGGATGGTTAAGGTTTCCTAGCCATGTACATGAGATGTCATTTGATAACGGGATCACATCATTAGGAGAATGATGTGATGGATAAGACCCAAACTACAAACATAGCATATGATCGTGTCAGTTTATTGCTACTGTTTTCTGCATGTCAAGTATATGTTCCTATGACCATGAGATCATGCAACTCACGGATATCGGAGGAGTGCCTTGTGTGTTTCAAACGTCGCAACGTAACTGGGTGACTATAAAGGTGCTCTACAGGTATCTCCGATGGTGTCTGTTGAGTTGGCATGGATCGAGACTGGGATTTGTTACTCCGTGTGACGGAGAGGTATCTCAGGGCCCACTCGGTAATAAAACATCACAATGAGCCTTGCAAGCAATGTGACTAATTGTTAGTTGCGGGATCTTGTATTATGGAACGAGTAAAGAGACTTGCCGGTAACGAGGTTGAACTAGGTATGGAGATACCGACGATCGAATCTCGGGCAAGTAACATACCGAAGAACAAAGGGAACGTTATACGGGATTAACTAAATGCTTGACATAGAGGTTCGACCGATAAAGATCTTCATAGAATATGTAGGAACCAATGTGGACGTCCAGGTCCCGCCATTGGTTATTGACTGTAGAGGTGTCTCGGTCATGTCTACATAGTTCTCGAACCCGCAGGGTCTGCACACTTAAGGTTCGGTGACGTTTCGGTAGTGTAGAGTTATGTATGGTGGTGACCGAAGGTTGTTTGGAGTCCCGTATGAGATCCCGGACGTCACGAGGAGCTCCGGAATGGTCCGGAGGTAAAGATTCATATATAGGAAGTCCCAGTTTGGTTTTCGGAAAAGTTTCGGGCTCATCGGTAGTGTACCGGGAGTGCCGGTAGTGTACCGGGGGACCTCCGGGAGGGGTATTTCGACCCCAAGAGGTCCATGGGCTGTGGGAGAATAATAACCAGCCCTTAGTGGGCTGGGAAAACAGCCACAAAGGCCCATGGCGCAGGAGAGAAAGTCCTAAAGCAAAAAGTGGAAAATCAGCCAATAGGAGGCAATCCTACTCCAACTAGGATTGGAGGTGAAGTAGGATTGCTCCCACCTCCTATTTCGGCCGACCCAAAAGCCTTGTCTGCCTCTCCTCTCCTCTCCTCCTATATATACTAGTGGATTGGGTGGTTTTTGGACAGAATTTCCGGCCACGTGCTACCCGTTCCACCGGTGCATAGTTTCTCCTCTAGATCGGTTTTCTGCAGCGCTTAGGCGAAGCCCTGCCGGAATTGCTCCACCACCATCACCGGAGCGCCGTCACGCTGCCGGTGAACTCTCTCTCCTCTCCACCTCCTCTTGCTGGATCAAGACGGTGGAGATCGTCATCAAGCTGCACGTGTGTTGAACGCGGAGGTGCCGTCCGTTCGGCGCTAGATCGGAAGGACCGTGATCGAGATCACGAGACGGGTCGTGATGAGATCGCGGAACGGATCGTGATGAGTTCGCGGGACAGATCATGATCAAGATTGTGAGACGGATTGTGATGAGATCGCGGGACGGATCATGATGAGTTCGCGGGACAGATCGTGGTCAAGATCGTGAGACGGATTGTGATGAGATCGCGGGACGGATCGTGATGAGTTCACGGGACGGATCGTGATTGGATCGCGGGACGGATCGTGATGAGATCGCGGGACGCTCGGCGATTTGGATCGCGAAGATGTTCGACTACACCAACCGCGTTTCTTAGCGCTTCCCGCTTAGCGATCTACAAGGGTATGTAGATCCACTCTCCCTCTCGTAGATGCTCATCACCATGGATAGGTTTGCGTGTGCGTAGGAAATTTTTTGTTTCCCATGCGACGTTCCCCAACAAGCCAGCGGTGGCCCGCGTCTATCGGAGGAGGGGGAACTAGCGACTTCCCTCATGTGACGCCCGCCTCCAGTTGGAAGCCGAACGGTTTGTCGAGTCGGTGGCCGCCCCCGACGCCTCGGGTTCTATCGCGTTGCTCCGGGTCCCAGGCCTGCCCGCAGCATGCCACACGGAGTGTAATGATGCCATGGGCCCCACGCTCATGGGCAGACGGGACGTCGCCCTGGGCCTAACCTGCTAGGTTGTGAGCGTAGCCCAGTAGGCCTCGGGCCGCAAGCCGAGATCTTTTGTGCTCAAACGCGGCGGTTGCAGCCCGAGGCGCCCACGTTCGTGCGGGAATCCCGGAGGAGTGGGCGCAATTAATCCCCACCTCCCCCGGGCGTCGTCCCCTTAATTAAAGGGAAAGGGAGGGAGGCGGAGGCAACCACGCTCCCCTTGCTCCAGTCGTCTTCCTTTTCCTTGTCTTCTCCACTCTTCCTCGCGTCACAGCTTGTTTCGCTCGCTACTTCACCCGCTCACCTTCTCGCGCTGCCCTGACGTCGCGATGGCTGAAGGTCGCTTGGGGAGCTGGGCTGGCTCCGTCATCACAGAAGCCACCATCGTGGAGCTCCGCCACGCTCGCATGCTACCGTCGGAGGAGCGCGTGGTCGCCCGCGCGCCGGGCGACGAAGTGCTACCCGAGCCGCAGGCGGGGGAGCATGTCGTCTTCTCCTGCCACTTCTCACGTGGCTTCGGGCTGCCGGTCAGCCTCTTCTTCCTCCTTTTGCTGGATACCTTCAATCTCCAGCCGCACCACCTCGGCCCGTATGCCATCCTCTACATCGCGGGCTTCGTGACCCTATGCGAGGGTTATCTAGGGATGCTCCCCTACGTGGATCTCTTCAAGAAGATCTTTTACCTCAAGGTGTTGAAGAACGCCGAGGAGCCGTACTCTTGCGGGGGTGCAGCGGTGTGCTGCCGTGGCGCGCTCTTCCCGCACTTCAGTCTCATCAATTCGGTCAAGGGTTGGCATCGGACGTTCTTCTATGTGAAGAACGCCGACTTGCAGCAGGACTATATCCGGCTGCCGGTGTTCGTCAACGCCCCGTCCACCGGAGTGAACTGGTCAGGGACCGCTCTGCTCGGGGTCGGGCTTGAATATCTAGGCCAACTCATGGTGAGGAGGAGCGGGGAAGGGCTGGTCGCCTCCAACCTGGTGGTCGCCTTCATTGCACGCCGAGTGCTGCCTCTCCAGCTGAGGCTGCACCGGATCTGTGATATGTTCGGCCGCCGGGTCCCCTGCCGGCTGCCGACTGTCGAGTTGACACCGGCTCAAGTGGCATCGAGGGTGATCGCCATCAAAACGTTCCGGCTGATGCCGGGAACTTGGTCCTTCGGCAAGAATCCATACGACCGGCACAATACGGCACCCCTAGTACGCCCTGTCGAGGTGACTTGTTTTTCTTCTCTGAATCTTTCCGTCCGGCTCCCAATCTTACTTGTCGTGCTGACCGTAGCTATTCGTTCGACAGAACATGCCGAACGGTGTGCACCCCCAGATATTCGAGGTGGAGCGCGCCCAGTCTGACTCCGAGGACTACGAGCTGGGAGGATGACCCGAAGAGGGGGTCGACTCCTCGGGGGAGGTCGAGGCAGCGGGCGACCCGGGAGCCGGTGGGTCCAAAGCGGTTGGTGAGTTCCCCTCCGCCCTCTCGATCAAAGATCATACCGATGATGACGACGTCCGAATCCTGAACGCACCTCCCCCGCAGTTCAACAAGGCCCACGCGAGTGGGACGAGGAGCAACCGACGCGCGCCCCGGCGGCCGGGACCTCCAGCCGAGGGAAGAGGCCGGCTTAGGAGGAGCCTTTGGCCTAGCTGCCGGCTCGTAAGTGGGCGAAGGCGGCTGCGTCGAAGCCGCAGGCGCGTGCCAAGAAGGCCCTGCCCATCGTCGCTGGGTGAGTGTCTCATTTGTAGTGCGGGTTTCTCTTGGTGAATCGTGTGCCGTTAGGTGTTTGAGTGTTTGCCTGCTCCAGGGACCTCATCGAGCTCCACGATATGGAGTCGGTAGCCGGCCTGGTTGAGGCGGCCAGTCGGCTAGCGCAGGAGCATGCAGCCATGCTGCATGAGGAGAAGAGGAGGCTCGCGGAACTGCGAGCCTCGAAGTAAGGAGCACAGGGCGGACCCTCTCGCTCTGAGGCTTCAAGCGACGGGAGATGGAGGGGGTCTATCACACCCTATGTTTGTATCACCTTGTCATGGTTGGATTTATAAAATTTGGAGCCAACTAAAACTTTTTCAATGCTTGTGCTTGATTGAATTGATGCTGGTTTGCTTGTTAATTGTTGTGTATGGCACTCTTAGATTCTATCCCTCTCCATGTTCATCTTCCTTGACCCAAACTTCTTGCCCAATGATCATGCCATGTGAATAGTGCCCAAAACTATTTTTACCAAATTTTGTTTTGACCAAAAATGATTTATTAAAATTAGGTTTTCAAAAAACCCTGAAATGAGGTTTGCACCACAAGTCCTCAAATTGGGTGGATTATTCTTTCCCAAAAGATTTATTTCAAACCTACTATATTTATGACTTCCTAGAACCACCAAATATTAATTTTAAAGATTACTTTTATATTTTATTTAAAGGATTTTTCTTAAGGCCAGAAATGGGTTTTTATAGGGAAGAATTATTTAAACACCATCAAAATATTTGAGAAAATTTAGGGAAGCTCAGTGGACATATATTTTCCATATATATGAGTGTCAACACAAGGGCATGTTCAGATCATGGGAAAACCCCCTCAAAACTCTTTCTGTTCAAATCAAGATTTTGAAATATTTCTATGAGAAATATTCTCAATAAATTCCAGGAAAACTTGAGCAAGTCAACACTATCATAGGTGATGATCTTGCAAAGTTTCACCTCAATCCAAGTTGTTTTGGTTCATCAAACCATCCCAAATCCCTTCCTGTCCAGATTCAAATTTGAGCAACTTTACATTGTGAAGTTTCTCCCCTTGACCTCAAACTTTGTGGGCATGCTCTAATCACCAAATAATGATGCTAAACTAAGTGGTGCATCAAGGGTAAAATCTTAGCATGACTAGATCTACAGAAACCTGATTCTGTTAGTTTCTACGGTTCACAAAGTTTCCATTGTCAACTTTTCCCACTTGAGCTCAAACTTGGTGATCCATCTTATTTTTACCTAGAATTTGATCCTGTTGAATATCTCAGTAAGTTGGTAAATTCTTCTTGCCCAAATCACCATCAAACACCTTCTGGTGAAATGGTAAGTCTCTGTTTTCACCTCCTTCCTCTATTCCTCTTGCCATATACCTTTTACCACAACCCATCAGGGTTACTAGCTACCTCCAGTAACTTTCTCTGGCCATAGGTAAGTGGGGTAAAACCCTAATTTCACCCCTGGACAGAAGTAAAACCCTATTCTCTCTCAACTTCCCTTCTCTCCTAAGGAACCCCAGGGCATCCAAGGCATTTCCCACTATTCTATACCCTCCTATATCCCCTAGACGCGGGTGGCTGCGCAAAAGATGCCAAAGGCAATGCCATGGCATGCAATAGCCGTGCTCCAGAGCATGCTACAGTGCCGACCACACTGTAGCTGCTGCCCTATGCCTGCCCCCGACAGCCTCGCCCCCCTCTCGCACGTGCCCGATGCTGCCCGAGCCGGCCAACGCGCGAGCTCACACGCGCGGGCGCCAGACCCCTCCCCCTCTCACTTTCTCCCTTTCCCTAGACCCGGACTGCGCCCAGGAACTCCCACAACTTGAACCGGAGCCCCCCGTGGCCTATTGCGACGGCTGCATCCTCGTCGGCGCACCGCAGTGCGGTGGACCGTTTCCCCCTATACAAAGGGCATCCCCCGAGCTCTCTCCTCTTCCCTGAACCCCTTCCTAACCCACTCGATGCGCGACCAAGCCCCAACTCCTCCCTCTTCCTCTATGCCCGGGATCGTGCCGAGCACCGCCGCTTCGGGCCGCCGGCTTCCGTGAGGTAACCAGCCCCCTCCGCCCTCGTTTCCCCCCCGATCTGTTGCCCCTATTTCCTCCTGACCAATTTCCGTTCGTCTCCACCTCCGTTTGATGCATAGGTCGACTGGACCATCCCCTTCCCGAGGAGCCGCCGCCGGATTTCCTCGTCCCCGGCGAACGGGAGCCTCCTGGCGTCCCCCTCCTCCACCATTCGACCGGCGACGAGCCCCTGAGCACGACGGTGCCCTCCGTTTGCCTCCCCGTGCCCTCTAGCCGTCGGTGAGCCCTCTCGCCCCTCCCTGGCCCAAAGAAGATGATGGCAAGTGGGCCCCGCTTGTCATCCTCCCCAGGTCCCCCGCCTCCCTCTCTCTCGCTGACCAGCCTAGCTTGCTGGCCAGGTTTGAACCAGCGCGCGCTAGGCTCGCGTGGGTTGGCTCCGCCAGCTGGGCCGATCTGGCCAGCCTCTTTTGGCCCATTCCCCCAAGCCTTTTCTTTTTTTCTTCTTTTCCTGAAAACCCCAAAAATCACCCATGACACATTATTTGTCCTATTGAGATAATTCCAACTCCACAAATCTTAGAATATTCCCTAGAGTTTATTAGTTCCAATTGTAAAAATGTTTGAAAACATTTTATGTACTGTTTTAGTTTAAAACCCCTATTTAGCATTATAGCTCCTGTTTTAAATAGTTTTGATTTTGTTAAGATAAATATTTAACAGAGTAGGATATCATTTTTATTAGTGGCTTGTGTGCTATGTTTTTGTGTGATGCTTATTTTATCGCTATTTATTCATGACGATAGATTGCGCGGTTAATGAGGAAGTTGGACCCGAAG
Organism: Hordeum marinum; assembly: GCA_022496015.1. Taxonomy (NCBI): domain Eukaryota; kingdom Viridiplantae; phylum Streptophyta; class Magnoliopsida; order Poales; family Poaceae; genus Hordeum; species Hordeum marinum. The sequence goes on along the minus strand of CM039672.1, from coordinate 305,887,131 downwards.
ACTTCGAAGACCCCGGAGACTTTGTTGAGCCAGGCAAGCAACCCTTTGACCATGTTAAGAAACTTTTTCGTGCATGACATATAGCACTTGTTGTTCAGATGATTGATCATGTGGTGGTGCTCCCCTTCGGTGGGGTGCCTCCGATGCTTTTACCATTGACACTTGCATCGTGCATGACCCTACCACCTTATGAGGGTCGTGCGGGTGGGAGTAAGGTTGCTAGTAGATGCTACGCAAGTGGGATGGGATTTATGCATAATGATGGGAAGGAAGAAATGCTTTCAAAGGCTTTTTCCAAAACCCCGTCAGGTGCCACTAATGCCCGAGGGAGATGATGATAAGTTGGGTGACCACTTGAGAAAGAAGTGGTGTGGCAGAGCAAGTGAGTGTGTGTATTTTCGAAAACGGATTAGATTTAAGGTCTACTGACCGTCTCAATCTTACATGCGCAACCATGATACCCCTTATGGGACGGGGCTTTGTCGATTACTATGGTTTATACTAGCAAGGAGCCCGCGTTACTAGTGGCAAGAGTGAAGTGGTCACTCTTGAGACGGGGTCGTCGGAAGTGGAAGGCCATGCGCTGTCTTTACAGGCATTGCGCACACCGCTACGTGCCCTCATGGATGATATGTGTGATGTATATCATGAGGGATGGCACCAACGAGTGGAATCTTTGTTTAGTATCGCCATGGGAAAGGCGATGTTTGGGTGCTTACCTTGGGTATGTTATATACCGCGAGTCATGGATGACACGGAAGTTCCGAGTCTTGTGGGTAAAGTGTGCAACCTCTACAGAGTGTAAAACTATTCGAATAGCCGTGTCCACGGTCATGGACAGTTGGAGGTCCTTCTTAAACTACGTCCGGATGTTTTTGCAAACTTGGTGCGAGTGTGTGTGTCTGTTGGTGACAAAGAGGTTACATGACCTAAGTCCGAAGACTTAGCATGATGTTGAACTAAGTCCGATGCCTTAGCATAATGATTGAACATGAGATGTTCAACCCTTGTTTATGATGATATCTGTAATTTGTTCATATGGATATTTCCCTACTATTGATGCATGCTCACTTAGTTACATGATCATGACACTGCATTGAAAATTAGCTTTCCGCAAATTACCTACTTAGTGTTATATCATGCATCATTATTACCTTGTTCCACAACTTGGGTTGCTTGCGAGTACATTCAAAGTACTCGTTGGCTTGCCACTGATTATTTAATTGGCCAGGCATGGAAGAACAGGAGTATGTTGAAGAGTTTGTTGGTGATGAACATGCCAACTAGGACGCTTCCCAGTAAGAATGCCTGTAGGTTTAAGGCTAATGGCATGGGTTTATGCTATCGATCAAGATTTCCGCTGCTTGTTCTATTTAAGTGTTTGGCCCTTGTGGCCCTATCTATGTAAGACTTGACCTTCGTGGTCTTTATTTGTGTAAGACGCTAAAAGTGGATGTAAGACTCTTGTTATTCAGCTTCTGTGTGTTCTGTGAGCATTGATCTCTGGGATCACTGTACACGTGCATTCGGTGATCACGACTTATGAGTCGGGGTCCCCACAGAGCTGGTATCAGAGCCATCCTGACTGTAGGAAGCCCTTAGTTAGCTTGGACGTCAGTTAGGATAAAACCGTTTTCAAAACTACACCTAGCATCTATACTTAGGATTTCTGCACTAATTACCTTTTCTATTCTTCACACAACACTCTGCTGACTCTCCTCCTTTCAAACCTTTGTAGATGGCCGTCATACCTAAAGGCTTCTCGACATCCGGCTTTCCCTTACTCCTTGGGGATAGCCTCGAGAAGTGCCAGTTTCGCCAACCATCCATTTTCCTCTACCACGAGCACTGGGTTGATGCCTTCACGAAGGAGTACCACGTGGATGTGGTCGTGAAGGCAAACGATTCTCCGACTAGTTGGTTCTTTGAAGAACCACAGATGGAGACCATGATACTTGCAGTCGAGACAGCTGCACGCAAGGCACTCCCACACCTTCGAGACATCATTCCAGAGATGGCCGATGAGACGGTTACTTGCTACCTTCCCTTCAGGAAGGATGATCTTGGCGAGAGTTGGACGCTGATCCCATCCAAGGAGGATGGCTCCCCACTCAGGTTCCAAACCTACTTCAGTATCTTCGCCGATAGTTTGGTTCATAACCTGATGAAGGAGTCCGTGAAGCTCCGCGAGGAACTTCACCACACCCAGGAGCTACTTCGGCAAGCCAAGACGAAGCCAGACAAGATCAAGAAGGATGGAGCCCCCGAGGGACGACCATCTGTTGCTTACAGAGGAGGAGTACCCCCAGCTAGTGATGCACCTACACGTCGTCATCGGATGAGTGCAAAGAAGTACCGTGAGCTCTTCACCGACCCGCCAACAAAGCATCGTCGGGATGGACCTCCTCGTTCGCCGACCGCTTCGACTGGGAATGATGCCCGTTCGGATGACGAACATGAGGAAGACCCAGAGGAGCGTGACTACGAGACCGAGCACTCCACCACCTGAGTTCGAGAACCCCTAGGGTAGGATCAGTCATGTACCCCTCATGCAAAGTCAAGTCCGTGTAATGGTTCATATGAAACCATGTATGGTTGTTGTTTGTTTTGTTATTTGTGTTCCGATGCAAGTCGCGCTTTTGCCTTAGGCAACATGTAAGCGACTCCATCGTCTATCTTAATATATGTTGGTCTTTCGACCTTGTTTTACCACACTTGCACTCGACCAACCCCGTTAGGCACGCTTTTCCATTGTTGCTTTTCCTCTCGTCTATCCTAGTTGTATGACTTGGCTGCTCCAAACAAGATGGTGACTGCTATCCGCAACAGCTCCTTCGCCAACCCTGAAGCTGACAACTCAAGCTAGCAATAGGGAGATGGTGGAGCTGCTCACGCTGGAGAACACCAGGAGCAGCCACAAGGTGACATTCCCCTGCCACCACCTCCACCGAAGAACATGACCATATCTTAGTTTCTCCAAGTTCTCCGGGAGGAGCGCCAAGCCAACAATGGTGCTCTCCAAAAAATGGCTCAGGCCCTTGTGAACAACCAGCAACAAGGCAGGAACGACAACGGCCGCTCCATGTTGTCTGAATTCATGAGGAATTCGCCCCCAACCTTCACCGAGACTGCTGAACCATTGGATGCTGATGACTGGATCCACATCATCGAGGACCTCCTTGCACTGGAAAATTGCAATGAGGACCATGAGAAGGTGCTTTATGCCTCTCACTGCCTCGGAGGTACCGCCCGAGCTTGGTGGGATGAATTCAAGGTCATGCAAGGTGAGCGTGTGATCACTTGGAATGACTTCAAGGAAGGATTCCGCATCGCCCACATTCCTTCTGGGATCATGGCTATCAAGAAGAGAGAATTCTGAGCGCTGAAGCAAGGAAGTGGCTCTGTCAAGGAGTACCTGCAGAAGTTCAACCTGCTGTTAAGGTATGCACCTGCAGATGTCAACACAGAGGCTGCCAAGAAGGAACGCTTCATGGAAGGACTTCAATAGACCCTGCAGTATCAGCTCATCGTCTGCGACTGTCGTACCTTCTTCGACCTAATGAACAAGGCCCTCATGCCAAAAGACAAGCATCATGCCATAGACGACACCCGCAAGTGCAAGATGATCAACAAGGGTAGCTCCAGCAACCAGAAGTCTCGCCCCTGGCAGCCAACCCTAGCCAAGCCAACCTATCAGCCACGCAGGCTAGACCTCCCGTGCCTCATCCGAGCTTCCAGCCTCAGCAGTATGCCAATCCCAGGCCAGCCTACAACAACCGCAATAACAACAACGGTGGCAGGAACTACAACAACAACCCTGGTCAAGTCACCTGCTTTGGATGTGGTCAGTCAAGACACATCTCTAAGCTCTGCCCCAACAAGAAGCCGGATGCACCGCGCCCTAATGCGCCAAAACAAGGTCAAGCCCGTGGAGCACCCCCAAGGAACCCCGCTCCCTGCAACCAGCCCAACAATGGCAAGGGTCATGTGAATCACGTCACCGTAGAGGAAGCCCAAGAAGACCGGGACGTCATACTTGGTACGTTCCTTGTCAACTCAACCCCAGCAACAGTATTGTTTGATTGTGGAGCTTCACATTCTTTTGTCACCCAAAAGTTTGCATTATAAAGTGGCATGAAACCTACACCCCTGGGTAGTCATATGTTGATACAAACCCCCGGTTCAGTTATGAAGTCTGGGATAGGGTGTAAGGGAGTAAAGATTCACATCAACGGGGTAGACTTCCTAGCAGACCTTATAGTTTTGGATTCACCAGGCTTGGATGTCATCCTTGGCATGAATTGGCTGACCAAGCACCAATGGTTGTTAGATTGTGCCAAGAGGATTGTCACCATGACCAATAGCCAAGGAGTGGAAGTCAAGTATGTTCCCAACCCTGCCTCCACTCAAGCCCCTCACGCTAAGTGTCTATCGGGAGTTGAGTTGGATCAAGTGCTAGTGGTATCTGAATATCCGGATGTGTTTCCTGATGAGCTACCCAGAATGCCTCCTGACCGTGACATTGAGTACATCATTGAGATTATGCCCGGATCAAGGCCCATCTATAAGAAGGCCTACAGGATGGGATCCGAAGAGTTGGCTGAATTGAAGAAGCAACTAGCAGAGCAGCTCAGGAAAGGATTCATTCGCCCAAGTGCCTCTCCTTGGGGATCGCCTGTTCTATTTGTGTCAAAGAGGGACGGAACTATCAGACTCTGTGTCGATTACTGTTCTCTCAATGAAGTCACAATAAAGAACAAGTACCCACTCCCCAAGATTGAAGACCTGTTTGATCAGTTGAATGGAGCCAAGGTGTTTTCCAAGATCGACCTCAGGTCTGGGTACTATCAGCTGAAGATCAGGCCCCGAGACATTCCGAAGACGACATTTGTAACCCGGTATGGCTTGTATGAATACACGGTCATGTCATTTGGGTTAACCAATGTCCGTGCCTACTTCATGTACCTCATGAATAAAGTCTTCATGGAGTATTTGGACAAGTTCGTTGTCGTCTTCATTGATGACATACTCGTCTTCTCCAAGTCTGAAGAAGAGCATGAGGAGCACTTGAGATTGGTCCTAGAGAAGCTTCGAGAGCACCAGCTTTATGCCAAGTTCAGCAAGTGTGAATTCTGGCTGCATGAAGTTGGACTCTTGGGTCATGTGCTGACTGCAGAAGGACTATCAGTGGATCCTGCCAAGATTGAAGCCGTGACTGAATGGCAAACCCCAACCACCGTGAAGGAAGTCATGAGCTTACTCGGACCTGCGGGATATTACCGCAAGTTCGTGGAAGGGTTCTCAAGCATTGCTCTACCCATGACCCAGCTTTTGAAGAAGGACAAGAAGTTCGAATGGACAGCTAAGTGCGAGGAAAGCTTCTAGGAGATCAAGAAGAGATTGACCACAACCCCAGTTTTGGCCACCCCCGATATTCACAAGGAGTTTGTGATTTATTGTGATGCATCAAGAACCAGGATTAGAGGTGTTTTGATGCAAGATGGCAGAGTTGTAGAATATCTATCCAAACAGCTACGACCCCATGAGGAGAACTACGCAATTCATGATCTCGAGCTGGCAGGCGTGGTTCATGCCTTAAAGACATGGAGACACTACCTTCTGGGGAAGCGATGTGAGATATTCACAGACCACAAGTGTTTGAAATATATATTCACTCAAAGGGAATTGAACATGAGGTAGCGAAGATGGTTGGAATTGATTAAGGATTACGACCTTAGTGTTCAATACCACCCCGGAAAGGCCAACGTGGTAGTAAACGCCTTAAGCAGAAAGGCTTGTTCCTTGAATGCTATGATTAAGGAAAGGCTACCCGCCCTGTATGATGAACTTCAAAGCTTCTGCTTGGAACTAGTTCCACATGGATTCCTCGCCAACCTCGAAGCAAAGCCTACCTTGATGGATGATATTAAAGAAGCTTAGAAGGGACACGAGAGCATTGAAGGCATCAAGAGGAAGATCAAGACACGCAAGGCCCCAGGATTCTTAGTGGATGAACAAGGAGTAGTATGGTTCGGGAGTCACATCTGCGTACCCAAAAAAGAGGAGCTCAAGAACCTGATCTTGCAAGAAGATCATGACACTCCATACTCCATTCATCCTGGAGGAACCAAAATGTATCAAGACCTCAAGGCAAGATTCTGGTGGCATGGCATGAAACGGAAGATAGGCACCTTTGTCGCCAAGTGCGACGTATGCCAGAGAGTCAAGGCTGAGCACCAGTGACCTGCTAGGCTATTGCAACCTCTCAAAGTGCCTGAGTGTAAGTGGGACAAAGTCGAGATGGATTTCATCACCGGTTTACCAAGGTCAAGCAATGGACATGACTTTATTTGGGTCGTTGTCGACCACCTGACCAAAGTAGCCCATTTCATTCCCGTCAAGACCACCTATGATGGCAACAAGCTAGCCAGCCTCTACATCGAGCGTATCGTGATCCTTCATGGAGTTCCTAAGGAGATCGTGTCGGATCGAGGAACCTAATTCACCTCGAGGTGCTGGAAGATGTTTCAAGGAGCCATGGGCACTAAGCTCTCCTTCAGTACTGCCTTTCACCCCCAGACCGATGGGCAAACAGAACGAGTAAATCAGATACTGGAAGACATGCTCCGTGCTTGCGTTTTGGCATATGGAGCCAAGTGGGAACATTGCCTACCGTTCGCCGAATTCTCCTACAACAATAGCTATCAGTCGAGTCTTTAGATGGCACCATTTGAGGTGTTGTATGGACGCAAGTGCCGTACTCCCCTCAACTGGTCAGAAACCGGAGAAGGATTGATTTTTGGACTAGATAACCTCCGTGAGGCAGGAGAGCAAGAACGACTCATCCGAGAACGTCTAGAGACCGCCAAATCAAGACAGAAGAGTTGCGCCGACTCTCACCGCCGAGAAGTGAGCTTCAACAACAGAGATCATGTCTATCTTAGAGTCACACCTCTTAAGGGAACCAAGCGTTCCCACGTCAAGGGAAAGCTTGCACCTAGATATATCGGGCCCTTCAAGATCACTGCAAGATGAGGAGAAGTTGCCTATCAGCTAGAGCTACCTTCCGAGCTATCGGATGTGCACAACGTCTTCCATGTGTCACAACTCCGGAAGTGTCTGCATGTTCCCAACCGCCCCGACCTCTACAAGGACATCGACCATCAAGCCATCGATCTTCAGCCAGACCTCACTCATCGTGAGAGGCCAGTTTGCATTCTAGATGAAGCCGAGCGCTACACCCGAAGCCGCACCATCAAGTACTTCAAGGTCCAGTGGAGCAACCATACTGAAGCTGAAGCAACCTGGGAACATGAAGACTATCTTAGATAAGAGTTCCCTTATCTTTTAGCGCTTAGCCTAGGAATCTCGGGGACGAGATTCTTGTAAGGGGGTAGGTCTATCACACCCTGTGTTTGTATCACCTTGTCATGTTTGGATTTATAAAATTTGGAGCCAACTAAAACTTTTTCAATGCTTGTGCTTGATTGAATTGATGCTGGTTTGCTTGTTAATTGTTGTGTATGGCACTCTTAGATTCTACCCCTCTTCATATTCATCTTACTTGACCCAAACTTGTTGACCAATGATCATGCCATGTGAATAGTGCCCAAAACTATTTTTACCAAATTTTGTTTTGACCAAAAATGATTTATTCAAATTAGGTTTTCAAAACCCCCTGAAATGAGGTTTGCACTACAAGTCCTCAAATTGGGTGGATTCTTCTTTACCAAAAGCTTTATTTAAAACCTACTACATTTATGACTTCCCAAAACCACCAAAATATTAATTTTAAAGATTACTTTTATATTTTATTTAAAGGCTTTTACTTAAGGCCAGGAATGGTTTTTCATAGGGAAGTTATTTAAACACCTTCAAAGTATTTGAGAAAATTTAGGGAAGCTCAGTGGACATATATTTTCCATATATATGAGTTTAAACACAAGGGCATGTACAGATCATTGGCAAAACCCCTCAAAACCCTTTCTGTTAAAATCAAGCTTTTGAAATATTTCTATGAGAAATATTCTCAATAAATTCCAGGAAAATTTGAGCAAGTCAACACCATCGTAGGTGATGATCTTGCAAAGTTTCACCTCAATCCAAGTTGTTTTGGTTCATCAAACCATCCCAAAACCCTTACTGTCCAGATTCAAATTTGAGAAACTTTACATTGTGAAGTTTCTCTCCTTGACCTCAAACTTTGTGGGCATGTTCTAACCACCAAATAATGATGCTACACTAAGTGGTGCATCAAGGGTAAAAGCTTAGCATGACTAGATCTACAGAAACCTGATTCTGTTAGCTTCTAGGGCGCACAAAGTTTCCATTGTCAACTTTTCCCACTTCAGCTCAAACTTGGTGATCCATCTCATTTTTACCTAGCATTTGAGCATGTTGAATATCTCAGTAAGTTGGTAAATTATTCTTGCCCAAATAACCATCAAACAACATCTGGTGAAATGGTAAGTCTCTGTTTTCACCTCCTTCCTCTATTCCCCTGGCCATATAACTTTTACCACATCCCCTCAAGGTTACTAGCTACCTCCAGTAACTTTCTCTGGCCAAGACTCAATAGGTAAGTGGGGTAAAACCCTCATTTTACCCCCTGGACAGAAGGAAAACCCTCTTCTCTCTCAACTTCCCTTCTCTCCTAAGGAACCCCAGGGCATCCAAGGCCATTTACCACTATTCTATACCATCCTCTATCCCCTAGACGCAGGTGGCCACGCAGAAGATGTTAAAGGCAATGCCATGGCATGCAATAGCCGCGCTCTAGAGCGTGCTACAGTGTCGACTACACTGTAGCCAGTGCCCTATGCATGCCCCCGACAGCCTCGGGCTCCCCCCTCTCGCGTGCCCGATGTCGCCCAAGCCAGCCAAAGCCTTGGGCTCCCCCCTCTCACACGCGCGGGTGCTAGACCCCTCCCCCGCTCACTCTCTCCCTTTTCGTTGGACCTGGACTGCACCTAGGAAGTCCCAGGACTTGAACCGAAGCCCCCCGTTGCCTGTGGCGACGACCCCGTCCTCGCCTGCGCACTGCAGTGCGGTGGACCGTCCCCCCTCTATAAAAAGGGCCTCCCCCAAGCTCTCTCCTCTTCCCTGACCGCCTTCCTTACCCACTCGACGCCCGGCCAAGCCCCAACTCCCCCTTCCTCTGTGCTCGGGATCGAGCCGAGCACCGCCGCTTCGGGCCGCCGGCTTTCGTGAGGTAACCAGCCCCCTCCGCCCTCGGTTTTCCCTGATCTGGAGCCCCTGTTTCCTCCTGACCAGTTTCCATTTGTCTCCGCCTCCATTTGATGCATACGGCGACTGGACCATCCCCTTCCCGAGGAGCCATCGCTGGATTACCTCGTCATCGGCGAACGGGAGCCTCGTGGCGTCCCCCTCCTCCACCATTCGACCGCGACGAGCCCTTGAGCACGACGGTGCCCTCTGTTCGCCTCCCCGTGCCTTGGCCTAAAGAAGATGATGGCAAGCGGGCCCTGCTTCTCATCCTCCCTAGGTCCCCCGCCTCTCTCTCTCTCGCTGGCCAGCCTAGCCCGCTGGTCAGGTTTGAACCAGCGCATGCGCGTGCCAGGCTCGCGTGGGTCGGCTCCGCCGGCTAGGCCAATCTGGCCAGCCTCTTTTGGCCCATTCCCCCGAGCCTTTTCTTTTTTTCTTCTTTTTCCTGAAAACCCCAAAAATCACCCAGGACACATTATTTGTCCTATTGAGATAATTCCAGCTCCACAAATCTTAGAATATTCCCTAGTGTTTAGTAGTGCCATTTGTAAAAATGTTTGAAAACATTTTATGTACTATTTTAATTTAAAACCCCTATTAGCATTATAGCTCCTGTTTTAAATAGTTTTGATTTTTTTAAGATCAAAACCCTAGATAAATATTTTTGATATAGTCTTTAGTATTTAACAGACTAGGATAGCATTTTTATTAGTGGCTTGTGTGCTTTGTTTTTGTGTGATGCTTATTTTATCGCTATTTATTCGCGACGATAGATTGTGTGGTTGACGAAGAAGTTGGACCTGAAGACTTTGGAGGCCCCGGATACTTTGTTGAGCCAGGCAAGCAGCCCTTTGACCATGTTAAGAAACTTTTTTATGCATGACATATAGCACTTGTTGTTCCGATGATTGATCATGTGGTGGTGCTCCCCTTTGGTGGGGTGCCTCCGATGCTTTTACCGTTGACACTTGCATCATTCATGACCCTACCACCTTATGAGGGTCATGCGGGTGGGAGTAGTTAGGTTTCTAGTAGATGCTATGCAAGTGGGATGGGATTTATGCATAGTGATGGGAAGGAAGAAATGATTTCAAAGGCATTTTTGAAAACCCCGTCGGGTGCCACTAATGCCCGAGGGAGATGATGATAAGTTGGCTGACCACTTGGGAAATAAGTGGTGTTCCAGAGCAAGCGAGTGTGTTTGTTTTCAAAAATGGATTAGATTTAAGGTATGCTGACCGTCCCAACCTTACATGCGCAACCACGATACCCCTTATGGGACTGGGCTTTGTCGATTACTATGGTTGGTACTAGCAAGGATCCCGCATTACTAGTGGCAAGAGTGAAGTGGTCACTCTTGAGACGGGGTCGTCCCGGAAGTGGAAGGCCATGCGCTGTCTTTACAGGCACCGTGCACACCGTTGCGTGCACTCATGGATGATACGTGTCATGTATATCATGAGGGATGGCACCAATGAGTGGATTCTTTGTTTAGTATCTCCATGGGAAAGGCGATGTTTGGGTGCTTACCTCAGGTATGTTATATACCGCGAGTCGTGGATGACACGGAAGTTCCCCGAGTCTTGTGGGTAAAGTGTGCAACCTCTGCAGAGTGTAAGACTATTCGAATAGCCGCGTCTACAGTCATGGACAGTTGGGGGTCCTTCTTAAACTATGTCCAGATGTTTTCACAAAGTTGGTGCTAGTGTGTGTGTGTGTGTTGGTGACAAAGAGGTTACATGACCTAAGTCCGAAGACTTAGCATTATGTTGAACTAAGTCCAATGACTTAGCATAATGATTGAACATGAGATGTTTAACCCCTGTTTATGATGATATCTGTAACTTGTTCATATGGATATTTGCCTACTGTTGATGCATGCTCACTTAGTTACATGATCATGACATTGCATTGAAAATTAGCTTTCCACAAATTTCCTACTTAGTGTTATATCATGCATCATTATTACCTTGTTCCACAACTTGGGTTGCTTGCGAGTACATTCAAAGTACTCATTGTCTTGCCACTGGTTATTTAATTGGCCAGGCATGGAAGTGTTGGGGAACGTCGCATGGGAAACAAAAATTTTCCTACGCACACGCAAACCTATCCATGGTGATGAGCATCTACGAGAGGGAGAGTGGATCTACGTACCCTTGTAGATCGCTAAGCGGGAAGCGTTAAGAAACGCGGTTGGTGTAGTCGAACTTCTTCGCGATCCAAATCGCCGAGTGTCCCGCGATCCAATCACGAACCGTCCCGCGAACACATCATGATCCGTCCCATGAACTCATCACGATCCGTCTCACAATCTTGATAATGATCTGTCTCGCGAACTCATCACGATCCGTTCCGTGATCACATCACGAACCGTCTCGCGATCTCGATCACGGTCCTTCCAATCTAGCGCCGAACGGACGGCACCTCCGCATTCAGCACACGTGCAGCTTGATGATGATCTCCACCGTCTCGATTCAGCGAGAGGAGGTGGATAGGAGAGAGAGTTCACCGGCAGCGTGACGGCGCTCCGGTGATGGTGGTGGAGCAATTCCGGCAGGGCTTCGCCTAAGCGCTGCAGAAAACCGATCTAGAGGAGAAACTATGCACCGGTGGAACGGGTAGCACGTGGCCGGAAATTCTGTCCAAAAACCACCCAATCCACTAGTATATATAGGAGGAGAGGAGAGGCAGCCAAGGCCTTTGGGTCGGCCGAAATAGGAGGTGGGAAGCAATCCTACTTCACCTCCAATCCTAGTTGGAGTAGGATTGCCTCCTATTGGCTGATTTTCCACTTTTTGCTTTAGGACTTACTCTCCTATGCCATGGGCCCTTGTGGCTGTTTTCCCAGCCCACTAAGGGATGGTTATTATTCTCCCACAGCCCATGGACCTCTTGGGGTCGAAATACCCCTCCCGGAGGCCTCCCGGTACACTACCGGCACTCCCGGTACACTACCGATGAGCCCGAAACTTTTCCGGAAACCAAACTGGGACTTCCTATATATGAATCTTTACCTCCGGACCATTCCGGAGCTCCTTGTGATGTCTGAGATCTCATCTGGGACTCCGAACAAACTTCGGTCACCACCATACATAACTCTACACTACCGAAACGTCACCGAACCTTAAGTGTGCAGACCCTGCGGGTTCGAGAACTATGTAGACATGACCGAGACACGTCTACGGTCAATAACCAATGGCAGGACCTTGACGTCCACATTGGTTCCTACATATTCTACGAAGATCTTTATCTGCCGAACCTCTATGTCAAGGATTGAGTTAATCCCGTATAACGTTCCCTTTGTTCTTCGGTATGTTACTTGCCCGAGATTCGATCGTCGGTATCTCCATACCTAGTTCAACCTCGTTACCGGAAAGTCTCTTTAATCATTCCATAATACAAGATCCCGCAACTAACAATTAGTCACATTGCTTTCAAGGCTTATTGTGATGTTGCATTACCGAGTGGGCCCCGAGATACCTCTCCGTCACACGGAGTAACAAATCCCAGTCTCGATCCGTGCCAACTCAACAGACACCATCGGAGATACCTGTAGAGCACCTTTATAGTCACCCAGTTACGTTGCGATGTTTGATACACACAAGGCACTCCTCCGATATTTGTGAGTTGCATGATCTCATGGTCATAGGAACACATACTTGACATGCGAAAAACCCTAGCAATAAACTGACACGATCATATGCTACGTTTGCAGTTTGGGTCTTGTCCATCACATCATTCTCCTAATGATGTGACCCCGTTATCAAATGACATCTCATGTCCATGTCTAGGAAACCTTAACCATCTTTTGATCAATGAGCTAGTCTATTAGAGGCATACTAGGGACATGGTTTTGTCTATGTATCCACACATGCATCTAAGTCTCCGATCAATACAATTATAGCATGGATAATAAACGATTATCATGAACAAGGAAATATGATAATAACTAATTTATTATTGCCTCTAGGGCATATTTCCAATAGTCTCCCACTTGCACTAGAGTCAATAATCTAGTTCACATCACCATGTGATTCGCATTGTTATGAATCTAACACCCAACGAGTTCTGGGGCTCGATCATGCTTTGCATGTGAGAGAGGTCTTATAGTCAACGGGTCTGTAACATTCAGATCTGTGTGCACTTTGCAAATACCTATGTTAAACTGTAAACACTGCTACCACACTTCGTTCGGTACTATTCCAAATGGCTGCTCCACTATACGTATCCAGATTGCTACTACGAGTCATCCGGATTAGTGTTAAAGCTTGTATCGACGTAACTCCTTACAACGAACTCTTTATCACCTCCATAATCGAGAAACATCTCCTCAGTCTCTTAGTTACTGAGGATAATCTTGACCGCTGTCCAGTGATCCACTCCTAGTTCTCTCTTGTACCCCCTGACGGACTCATGGCAAGGCACACACAGGTGCGGTACACAGCATGGCATAATATAGAGCCTATGGATAAGGCATAGGGGACGACGTTCGTCCTTTCTCTTTCTTCTGTCGTTGTCGAGCTTTGAGTCTCACTCAACTTTCACACCTTACAAATCAGGCGAGAACTCTTTCTCTGACTAATCCATTTTGAACTCTTTCAAAATCTTGTCAAGGTATGCACTCATTGAAAGTCTCATCGAGCATCTTGATCTATCTCCATAGATTTTGATGCTCAACAATTAGGTAGCTTCATCCAGGTCTTCCTTTGAAAATCACTTTCCAAATAACCGTTTTATGCTTTCCATAAACTCTACATTATTTCTGATCAACAATATGTCATCCACATATACTTATCAGAAATTCTATAATGCTCCCACTCACTTTATTGCAAATACAAGTTTCTCGTAAACTTTGTATAAACATCAAAACTTTGATCACCTCATCAAAGCGTATATTCCAACTCCGAGATGCTTGCTTCAGTCGATGGAAGGATCGCCGAAGCTTGCACACCTTTTAGCATCCTTAGGCCTGACAAAACCTTCTGGTTGTATCACATACAACCTTTCCTCAAGTAAACCGTTAAGGAAATGATGTTTTGACATCCATCTGCCAGATTTCATAATTGAAAACACAGCAACTGCTAACATAATTCCAATAGACCTTAGCACCACTACGAGTGAGAAAGTCTCATCGTAGTCAACTCCTTGAACTTGTCACAAACATCTTTGCAACAAGTCGAGCTTTACAAATAGTGACATTCACCATTAGTGTCTGTCTTCATTTTAAAGATCCATTTGTACTCAACGACCTGCCGTCCAACGAGCAAGTCTACCAAAGTCTACACTTGGTTTTCATACATGGATCCTATCTCGGATTTCATGGCCTCCAACCATTTGTCGGAATCCGGGCCCATCATCGCTTCTCCATAGCTCGTAGGTCCATCGTTGTCCAACAACATGACCTCCAAGACAGGGTTGTCGTACCGCTTAGGAGCAGTACACATCCTTGTCGACCTACGAAGTTCGATAGTAACTTGATCCTGAAGCTTCATGATCATCATCATTAACTTCCTCTTCAACTAACGTAGGCTTCACAGAAACAACATCCTGCGCTGCGCTACTCTCTGGTTGAACAAAGGTTTCACAACCTCATCAAGTTCTATCTTCCTCCCACTCAATTCTTTCGAGAGAAACTTTTCCTCGAGAAAGGATCCGTTTTAGTAACAAACACTTTGCACTTGGATCTGAGATAGAAGGTTCACCCAACTGATCTTAGGGTATTCTATGAAGATGCATTTTTCCGGCTTGGGTTCGACCTCATTAGGTGAAAACATTTTCCACACAAGTGTTGCAGCCCCAAGTATTAAGAAATGACAGCTTAGGTTTCTATCAAACCACAATTCACATGGTGTCATCTCAACGGATTTCGATGGTGCCCTATTTAAAGTGAATGTAGTTGTCTCTAATGCATAACCCCAAAATTATAGTAGTAAAACGATAAGAGACATCATAGCACGCACCATGTCTAATAGAGCATAACTATGATGTTCGGACACACCATCACACTATGGTGTTCCAGGTGGCGTTTAGTTGTGAAACAAATTTCACATTGTCTTAAGTTGTATGCCAAACTCGTGACTCAGATATTCACCTCCACGATCATATCACAGTCATTTTTATCTTCTTGTCACGATGATCTTTAAACTTCACTCTGAATTTGCTTGAACCTTTCAAACGATTCAGACTTGTGTTTCATTAAGTAAATATACACTATATCTACTCAAATCATCAGTGAAGGTAAGAAAATAACGATATCCACTGCACACTACAAGACTCACTAGATTGCATACATCAACATGTATCATTTCCAATGAATCACTTGCCCGCTCCATCCAACGGGGTCCTTTAGTCATCTTGCCCAAAAGGCATGGTTCGCATGTCTCAACCGATTCGAAATCGAATGGGTCCAAATATCCATCACCATGGAGTTTCTTCATGCGCTTTATACCAATATGACATTTTGCGGCAGTGCCACAAGTATGTGGTACTATCATTATTTAACTTTGTATCTTTTGACATCAATGTTATGAACATGTGTATTACTACGATCAAGATTTCAACAAACCATTCTCACTGGGTGCTTGACCATTGAAGGTATTATTCATGTAAACAGAATAACCATTATTCTCTGACTTAAATGAATAACCGTATTGTAACAAACATGATCTAATCATGTTCATGCTCAACGCAAAACACCAAATAACATTTATTTAGGTTCGTCACTAATCCTGAAGGTAGAGAGAGCGTGCGATGTTGATCACATCAACCTTGGAAACATTTCCAACACACATCGTCACCTCACCCTTAGCTAGTTCTCCGTTTATTCCGTAGCTTTTATTTCGAGTTACTAACATTTAGCAACCAAACCGGTATCCAATACCCAGGTGCTTCTAGGAGTACTAGCAAGGTACACATCAATAACTCGTATATCAAATATACTTCTATCGATGTTGCCAGCCTTCTTATCTACCAAGTATCTAGGGTTGTTCCGCTTCAGCGACCTCTCACCTGATAATAGAAGCACTTTAACTCGGGTTTGAGTTCAACTTTGGGTTGCTTCACTGGAGCAGCAACTGACTTGCTATCCATGAAGTTTCCCTCCTTGCTCTTGCCCTTTTTGAAACTAGTGGTTTGATTAACCATCAACACTTGACGCTCCTTCTTGATTCTACCTTCACGGTGTCAAACATCGCGAACAGCTCAGGGATCAATACTTCTATCCCTGGTGTATTATAGTTCATCACTAAGTTCTAGTAGCTTTAGGACAGTGAATTGGAGAACTATATCAATCACTATCTTATCTGGAAGATCAACTCCCACTTGATTCAAGCGATTGTAGTACCCAGACAATCTGAGTACATGCTCAACGATTGAGCTATTCTCCTTCATCTTACAGGCAAAGAATCTTGTTGGAGATCTCATATCTCGCAACATAGGCACGAGCCTGAGATCACAATCTCTGCTCCTAGAACATCTCATATGTCCCGTGACGTTCAAAACGTTTCGGAGCCTCAATTCTAAGCCATAATGCATGACGCACTAAACTATCAAGTAGTCATCGAAACGTGCCTGTCAGATGTTCACAACATCTATAGACGATGCTAGAGGGGGTGGCGCACCGAGCGGTGCATTAAGGACATAAGCCTTCTGTGCAGCAATGAGGACAATCCTCAGATCACGGACCCAGTCCGCAATATTGCTACCAACATCTTTCAACTCTATTTGTCTAGGAACATATAAAAATTTAAGGGAGCTACAGCGCGAGCTAGTATTCTACAACATAATTTGCAAAGACACTATTGACTATGTTCATGATAATGAGTTCAATTAATCATATTACTTAAGAACTCCCACTCAAATTGACATCCCTCGGGTCATTCGAGTGATACATGATCCAAATTCACCAACTCAAGTCCGATCATCACGTGAGTTAAGGTGGCTTCAATGGTGAACACCATTATGTTGATCATATCCACTATATGACTCATGCTTGACCTTTCGGTCTCTTGTGTTCCGAGGCCATGTCTGTACATGCTAGGCTCATCAAGTTTAACCCGAGTGTTCTGCGCGTGCAAATCTGGCTTGCACCCGTTGTATGTGAACATAGAGTCTATCACACCCGATCATCACGTGGTGTCTCAACACGACGAACTTTCGCAACGGTGCACACTCGGGGAGAACACAGTTCATCTTGAAATTCAAGTGAGGGATCACCTTATAATGCTACCGCCATACTAAGAAAAACAAGGTGCATAAAAGGATTAACATCTCATGCAATTCATAAGTGACATGATATGGCCATGAACTTGTGTTTAAGATCTCCATCTTCGAAACACCGGCATGATCTCCATCGTCACCGGCACAACACCATGGTCTCCATCATCTTGATCTCCATCAATGTGTTGCCATTGGGTTTGTGGCGCCATCCCTGCTTCTACTTCTATTGCTACCGCTTAGCGATAAAGTAAAGCATTACATAGCGCTTAACGATTGACACGCAGGTCATACAATAATTAAAGACAACCCTATGGCTCCTGCCGGTTGCCGTACTCAACGACATGCAAGTCGTGAAATTCTATACATCACATGATCATCTCATACATCACATATATCTCATCATGTAATTGGCCATATCACATCACAACATACCCTGCAAAAACAAGTTAGACGTCCTCTAATTGTTGTTGCATGTTTTACGTGGCTGCTACGGGTATCAAGCAAGAACGATTCTCACCTACGCATAAACCACAACGGTGATACATAGATTGCTTTTCAATCTTCTCAAGGACCGCCTTTGTCGGATCCGATCCAACTAAAGTGAGAGAAACTGTCACCCGCAAGCCATCTAAGCAACAAGTTGCGTCGAGGGAACCGGTCTCTCGTAAGCGTACGAGTAATGTTGGTCCGGGCCGCTTCATCTCACAATCCCGCTGAACCAAAATCCGACCAAGGGAGGAAGCAATCTAAGCATCAACGCCCACAAACCTTTTGTGTTCTACTCGAGATCTCATCGAACCATCAACCTAGCTCATGATGCCACTGTTGGGGAACGTCGCATGGGAAACAAAAATTTCCTACGCACACGCAAACCTATCCATGGTGATGAGCATCTACGAGAGGGAGAGTGGATCTACGTACCCTTGTAGATCGCTAAGCGGGAAGCGTTAAGAAACGCGGCTGGTGTAATCGAACTTCTTCGCGATCCAAATCGCCGAGCGTCCGGCGATCAAATCACGAACCGTCCCGCGAACACATCATGATCCGTCCCGCGAACTCATCACGATCCGTCTCACGATCTTGATCACGATCTGTCCCGCGAACTCATCACGATCCGTTCCATGATCACATCACGAACCGTCTCGCGATCTCGATCACGGTCCTTCCGATCTAGCGCCGAACGGACGACACCTCCGCGTTCAGCACACGTGTAGCTTGATGACGATCTCCATCGTCTCGATCCAGCGAGAGGAGGTGGATAGGAGAGAGAGTTCACCAGCAGCATGACGGCGCTCCGGTGATGGTGGTGGAGCAATTCTGGCAGGGCTTCGCCTAAGCGCTGCAGAAAACCGATCTAGAGGAGAAACTATGCACCGGTGGAACGGGTAGCACGTGGCCAGAAATTCTGTCCAAAAACCACCCAATCCACTAGTATATATAGGAAGAGAGGAGAGGAGAGGCAGCCAAGGCCTTTGGTTCGGCCGAAATAGGAGGTGGGAAGCAATCCTACTTCACCTCCAATCCTAGTTGGAGTAGGATTGCCTCCTATTGGCTGATTTTCCACTTTTTGCTTTAGGACTTTCTCTCCTGCGCCATGGGCCTTTGTGGCTATTTTCCCAGCCCACTAAGGGCTGGTTATTATTCTCCCACAGACCATGGACCTCTTGGGGTCGAAATACCCCTCCCGGAGGCCTCCCGGTACACTACCGGCACTCCCGGTACACTACCGGCACTCCCGGTACACTACCGATGAGCCCAAAAGTTTTCCGGAAACCAAACTGGGACTTCCTATATATGAATCTTTACCTTCGGACCACTCTGGAGCTCCTCGTGACGTCCGGGATCTCATCCGGGACTCCGAACAAACTTTGGTCACCACCATACATAACTCTACACTACCAAAACGTCACCGAACCGTAAGTGTGCAGACCCTGCGGGTTCGAGAACTATGTAGACATGACCGAGACACCTCTACGGTCAATAACCAATGGTGGGACTTGGACGTCCACATTGGTTCCTACATATTCTACGAAGATCTTTATCGGTCGAACCTCTATGTCAAGGATTCAGTTAATCCCGTATAACGTTCCCTTTGTTCTTCGGTATGTTATTTGCCCGAGATTCGATCGTCGGTATCTCCATACCTAGTTCAACCTCGTTACCGGCAAGTCTCTTTACTCGTTCCGTAATACAAGATCCCGCAACTAACAATTAGTCACATTGCTTGCAAGGCTTATTGTGATGTTGCATTACCGAGTGGGCCCCGAGATACCTCTCCGTCACACGGAGTAACAAATCCCAGTCTCGATCCGTGCCAACTCAACAGACACCATCGGAGATACCTGTAGAGCACCTTTATAGTCACCCAGTTACGTTGCGACATTTGATACACACAAGGCACTCCTCCGATATCTGTGAGTTGCATGATCTCATGGTCATAGGAACACATACTTGACATGCGGAAAACAGTAGCAATAAACTGACACGATCATATGCTACGTTTGTAGTTTGGGTCTTGTCCATCACATCATTCTCCTAATGATGTGACCCCATTATTAAATGACATCTCATGTCCATGGCTAGGAAACCTTAACCATCTTTTGATAACGAGCTAGTCTATTAGAGGCATACTAGGGACATGGTTTTGTCTATGTATCCACACATGCATCTAAGTCTCCGATCAATACAATTATAGCATGGATAATAAACGATTATCATGAACAAGGAAATATGATAATAACTAATTTATTATTGCATCTAGGGCATATTTCCAACAGGAAGAACAGGAGTATGTTGAAGAGTTCGTTGGTGACGAACATGCGAAGTAGGACACTTCCCAGTCAGAATGCCTATAGGTCTAAGGCTGATGGCATGGGTTCATGCTATCGATCAAGATTTCCGCTTCTTGTTCTATTTAAGTGTTTGGCCCTTATGGCCCTATCTATGTAAGACTTGACCTTCGTGGTCTTTATTTGTGTAAGACGCAAAAAGTGGATGTAAGATTCTTGTTATTCAGCTTCTGTGTGTTCAGTGAGCATTAGTCTCTGGGATCACTGTACATGTGCATTCGGTGATCACGACTTATGAGTCAGGGTCCCCACAAGGTCATCGGACCCCGTGCAGGCGTCGAACTCGGCGGCGGAGTAGACTCGCATGCCGAGACCTCCGTCGAGCGAGCCGTGAAGCCCGAATACGGAGGTGGCCGCGCCTCCGTCCGCGGAGGAAATGGCTCGACCGGGGGCGGCGACTTCGAAGCCGGCCCACGAGAAGACCCGGCCGATGGAACCGGTAGTGGCGCCACCCGTTGCCGAGCCGACCCAGGTTGACGTGCCGGAGGCCCCAGTTGCTCCGGAGGCGGCACCGGAGGCGCCGGCCATGGAGACGGAGGTGCCGACCGCTGGGATCATCAAGCCGAGCCGACAGGAGGAGTGGTGATGGCACAGAACGCGGGACAACCGGGAGCCGGTTCCTGCGCCCTCATTGTTCGCAACCGCTCCCCAGTAGTTATTGTCGCGGTGAATGCCGGAATGGGCGGCGAGGAGAGCCGGTCCTGGAGGTCCATGTTGTACGTGATCCGGACAGGAAGGCGCTGGCACGCGTCCCCGCCATCCCGCCTCCACCGGCCGGCGGCTCGGTCCCAACACTTGGGGAGCTGGGCAGCGTCTTGGCGCGGCACCGCGAGGAACTGGCCAAGTTCGCGGAGCTGGTTGATGGCGCCCTGCAGCGTGCCGAGGTAAGCGTTGTCTTCGTAGAATTTTTTCAGTGGGGGCGCGCAAGCGCACCCACTAGGTGTAGCCCCCAAGATGCAGGCTGGCTGACCGGCTGCTGGGCGGCCGACCCGAATCTTCTTTTCCTTGTGGTTTGCTCGCTTTCACTTGCTTCTTCTTTTTTTGCTTTCATTTTCTAGTGGGGGCGCGCGAGCATACCCACTAGGTGTAGCCCTCGAGATGCGGGCCGGCTGACTGGCTGCGGGGCAACCGGGCCGGATCTTCCTTTGCTTGCATTCCATCTTCCTTTGCTCGTATTCCTTCATATTTCGTTCGCATTCCATAACCCTGGCATCCTGGGGCAGGCTGGGAACGCCCTACGGCAGTAGCTCTTTGATGAAGCGGTCACCATCCACAACCATGGGAAGCACGACTTCTACCGGTTGGAGGAGGAGTTGAAGAGGGTCCAAGGTACGCTTGGCCCAGTGGGGGCATGTAGCCCCCGGGAGTCGGGCCGGCTATTTGGCAACTGGACCGGGTCTTGTGTGCTGGCTGCTTGGCAGCGGGGCCGGATCTTGTGTTTTTTTATTAACCGTTGCTGGTTTGGTTTTGCAGGGGAGTTGAGCGCCCTCTCGGAGGAGAAGGATGGTGCGGTCTCCGAGCGGAACCGGCTGGCACAGAGCGTCAAAGTGATCACCTCGGAGAGGGACCGGCTGGGCGGCCTGCTGGTGGATGAGTAGGCAGCCAGGAGCGTCTGAAGGCGGACGTGCAACGGGAGGTGGCGGCAAGGGAGGACGATGTGAAGCAGGCAACCGACGCTGCTCATTGGACCGCCACTATCCAGGGCGAGGTGACCCACCTCGAGAAGACGCTCGAGGCGCGCTCGGCTGAGCTAGCCCAGGTGGAGGCGGCGTTGGAGAGGGAGCAGGATTCGTCACTGCACTTTGCCATTGAGCTGGACGACTCCTTCCAGCGTAAGCCTCGACTTGGCTTTTCAGCTGGCTGAGTTTTTCTTGCCTTTGAGTCATTCTTTCTGATTCCTCTTCTCTTTTCCAGAGAGCTTCCCGAAAACCCAACGTCGCGCCGAGCGCGCCATGCAGGAGCACCGAGAGTATCTTCGGGAGCGTTGGCATGAGCTCATGGAGGACGCCGGCTGGGACATGGCGGAGCTCGGGCTGGCCATGGATAACCGGCTCATCCATCTTTAGCGCGGCGTGGAGCGGCTTAAGACGGCCGACAAGGAGGTGATCGCCGCCTTGTTGCCGGGTCGTGGAGCCCCGGACAGCCGCGTGGCGATGTGGCTGGAGAATGCCGTGACCTGGATCGAAACCTAGAAGGCGTCCGCGGCTCGGGCCGGTGCGCAGAAGGTGCTCTGGTTCATCACGTCATGGTATCGCGGCATCGACATAGACCGACTGGCGACCATGTGGGACGTGCCAAAGAAAGAGCGGGCGGCTCGTGAGAGCGCCCTTGTCTGCCGGGCCAACGAGCTTGCCTCGTATGTCGACCCGAACGAACTCCTGCCGGTTCTCGGAGAGGACGTCGAGCCGGTCCCTGAGGACTCCTTTGGCAACCCCCAAGTCCTAGAGGACGACGAGGTCGCCAATGAGAGCACCGCCTCCAGCACGGGTGGCGACGGCGAGGCCACGAAGATCATGGAGGTGGACCCAAAGGCCATGGCTTCGTTAGGGCGCAACGTCGAGCAGGCTGGCGACGCACCGGTAGCCTGAGCCGGCCTGCACGCTTTTCCTGTTTGTTTCTTAGCTGCGGTACTTATCTTTAAGACACATTTCCACCCACTAGGCGTGTATTGTAATGAACCTATGGCCGGTGGCCTTTTTTAGTTTTTATGGAGCTTTTGGCTATTGCTATGTTTGTCGCTTGTATTGTCTGCATGTCGGCTTGACCTTACCCTTGCTTGCTCTTTTGGTTCCGTCTGCTCACATCCTTCTCCTCCTTGGTTTCGGCCCCACCAGCCTGACAGCCGGGAACCAGTCTGTAGCTGGGACGGGGCATCCACCTCGAAGGAACCGGCTCTGAGTTTGGGAACCGCAAGAGATTTTTTGGGTAAGTCAAGTGACAGAGGCGAGAAGGTGTTCCGGCTACACCTAGCCGACGACCCCCAAGTGGTCGACTTTTCGTGTGTGCTAAGTTTTGTCGCCTCGCGACCCTTTCAGCTGGACAGCTGGGAGCCGGTCTGTAGCTGGGAGGGGTGGGAAGACTTGTTCAGCTCATATTACTTGGTCGGTTCTTAGGACAGGACATCAGGACTAGCCGGCCAGCCCCCGAGACCGTGAGCCGGTGAACGAGTTGAGAAACTTGGATGGAAACGAAAAGGGTGTGTCCCAAGAGCCGTCTTGGGGCACCCGTTGCATTCATAAGCCCAAAAGGGAAGGATACATACATACACTGGTACTCAGTAGTAAAACGGGCAGAGGAGCGCTGCGTTCCATGGGCGCTCTGTCTCCTCGCCGGAGGCGTCTCTCTTGAGTTTTTGAGGTTTCTGGGCGTCTATCAGGTAGTACGTGTTGTTGTGCAGTGCCTTGCTGACGATGAATGGGCCCTCCCATGGGGAGGACAGCTTGTGCTGGCCGGCTGTTCGCTGGATCCGCCTGAGCACCAGGTCTCCTTTGCGGAAGGAGAGTGGTCGGATCCGCTTGTTGTGGTAGTGCCGGAGCTTCTGCTGGTAGATGGCCGTCCGGCTCAAGGCCAGTTCGCGTGCTTCTTCGAGTAGGTTGACATTGTCTTCTCTTGCCTCCTTTGCGTCCTTCTCCGTGTACAAGGTGACCCGAGGCGAGTCGAACTTGATGTCTGTGGGGATGATCGCCTCGGGCCCGTACACGAGGAAAAGAGGAGTGTAGCCGGTCGACCGGTTGGGCATAGTCCTGAGGTTCTAGAGGACAGCCAACAACTCTTTGATCCAGTAGCTGGATGACCTGACAAGTGGCGCCATGAGCCGAGGCTTGCTGCCAGCCAGGATCATGCCGTTTGCCCTCTCGACCTGGCCGTTCGACTGGGGGTGAGCGGCGGAAGCCAGGTAGATTCGAATGCCCTGCTTGGCGGTGATGATGTTGTGGGGGACGCCGTAGCGGACCGCGATGTCTTCGATGAATAGGACGGCTGTGGGGCCGTCCAGCTTCTTGATCGGCCTGGCCTCGATCCACTTGGTGAACTTGTCGATGGCTACCAGTAAATGCATCATGCCGCCCCGCACGGTCTTGAAGGGACCCACCATGTCCAACCCCTAGACGACAAAGGGACATGAGAGGGGGATGGTTTGGAGGGCCGTGGCCGGCAGGTGGCTTTGTGTGCTGAAGCGCTGGCAACCTTCGCACTTGTCGACCAGCCGTTTGGCCTCCTCCAGAGTAGTCGACTAGTAGAAACCATGGCGGAATTCCTTGGCCACCAGGGTCTTGGAGGCGGCATCATGACCTCACTCACCCTGGTGGATGTCGAGGAGGATCTCCCATCCTTTCTCCGGCTCGACGCATCGTTGGAAGACGCCGGTGGTGCTGCGGTGAACTAGTTCGCGGTTGATGATGCTGTAGACCGGAGCTTGGCGTTGGATTTGGCTCGCTGTGGCCTTGTCCGGGGAGCTCCCCGCGGAGGAGGAATGCCAGGATGGGCTGGGCCCATGAGGGAGCCAAGATGGAGGCCTTCTCGGGAGTCCCTGGGTCGAGGGGGTCAGTCCGCAGGACCGGCTCGCCAGCCCCCGAGACCAGCTCGGTAGTCCCCGGGGACGAGGCGATGGGAGGGGCGTCGATCGCCATGATGACCATAGCATCGTCAGAGCGGGCGGCTTCCGATGCGGCCGACTCGTTAGCTGTGGCTGATGACGCTGGCTAGTCAGCCGGTGCCGAAGGTGCCGGTGCGGCTAGTAATGATGGTGCTGGTGGAGCAACCGGAGACACCGACGGGCCAACGGTGTTGGCCGACACGAAGATGGACTTCGATTCGGGGGTGGGCTTGATCGACGGGTTGAGCAGCCATTCGAGGGAGACGCCGGCTGGGATGGCCTGCCGGGTTGAGCCGATTTTTGCCAACCTATCGGCCGCCTTGTTGTCCGCTCGGGGATGTGGTGGAACTCACAACCATCAAAGGAGCCGGTGAGCTATTGGACGAGGAAGCGATAGCTGGCCATGTTGGTGTCCCTGGCATCCTATTCGCTAGAGACTTGCTGCAGCACGAGGTCAGAGTCGCCGAAGCATAGGATGCGCCTGATGCCAATCTCCTTGGTGAGCCGGAGGCCGTGGACGAGTGCTTTGTACTCAGCCACGTTGTTGGAGGTGGCGAAGTGGATTTGGAGGGCGAACTTGATTTGGTCTCCCTTTGGGGAGGAGAGGGCTATGCCGGCACCCAGGCCGGTCCTCATCTTCGAGCCATCAAAGTGCATGTGCCAATGTGTAGAGTCCGGGGGAGGCGGCACAAATTTGATCTCCGCCCAGTCGACGAGGAAGTCGGCCATTGCCTGCGACTTGATGGCGGTACGTGGTTCATACCGGATCTCGTGGTCGGCGAGGGCGATGATACATTTGGCGATCCGGCCGGTGGAGTCCCGTCCACTCATGATCTTGCCGAGCGGGGCCGTGCTCACCATGATGATGGTGTGCTCTTAGAAATACTGCTTGACCTTCTTGGCAGCGAAGTATATGCTGTAGCACATCTTTTGGTAGTGGGGCTAGTTCTGCTTGGAGGGGTAGAGGACCTCACTGAGGTAGTAGACGGGGCACTGGACCGACAGCGTCTTGCCCTCCTCCGGCTGCTCGACTAGCAGAATGACACTGATGACACACGTGGTCGTCGTGATGTAGGCAAGCAAGGGCTCCTTCTCAGCCGGCGCGGCCAGGATGGGCGCGCTGGAGAGGGCCCGCTTGAGGCCACGGTAGGCCTTGTCCACCTCGTCGGGCCAGTCAAACATGCCCGATTTATTGATGAGGGTATTGACCGGCTCGACCAGAGCCGTCTTCCGAAGGAGCCCATAGAGGGACAGAGCCTTCTCTCCTAGCCGGCTGATGAACCGGCTGAGCGAGGCGAGGTAGCCAGTGAACTTCTAGACGTCGCGGAGCCGGGTCGGCTTGGGCATGCGCTCGATTGCCCAGATCTTTTCGGGGTTAGCTTCGATGCCGTGAGTAGACACGAAGAAACCCAAGAGCTAGCCGACTGGGACATCGAGGACGCACTTCTTCGGGTTGAGCTTGATCTTGTACTCGCGCAAGTTCGTGAACTTCTCCCGGAGGTCGTCGAGGAGGCTGAAGTGCTTCTTGGTTTTGACGACGATGTCGTCAATGTAGACGTGGACGTTCCTACCTATCTGAGGTAGGAGACACTTCTGCATGTAGCGCTGGAAGGTAGCGCATGCATTCTTTAGGCCGAAGGACATGGTGATGTAGCAATCGGCCCCGAAGGGGGTGAGAAGGAGGTCTTGAGCCGGTCCTCCGGGTCCAACTTGATCTGGGGGTAGCCGGAGTAGGCGTCTAGGAAGGACAGCAGGTCGCAGCCGTCCTTGGAGTTGATAACTTGATCAATCCGTGGCAGGATGAACGGGTTCTTGGGGCATGCCTTGTTCAGGCTGGTGTAGTGAATGCACATGCGCCAGGTCTTGTTCTTCTTCAGCACCAGGACTGGGTTGGCCAGCCAGTCCGGGTGGAAAAACTCCATGATGAAGCCGGCTGCCAACAGCCGGGCGATCTCTTCTGCTATAGTGCGCCGCTTCTCCTTGGATAAACGGCACAAGGGTTGCTTGACTGGTTTAGCGTCCAGCCGGCCATGAAGTTTGTGCTCGGCGAACTTCCTCGGAACATCCGACATGTCCTTGGGGGACCATGCAAAGATGTCCCGATTCTCACGGAGGAAGTCAACGAGCTCGCCTTCCTATTTGCTGCCGAGGCGAGAGTTGATGGTGACGCACTATTCGGGGTTGGCCAGGTCGAGCGGGATGCGCCTAGTTTCCTTCCATGGCTAGAACGAAGCCTCGCCGACCGACTGCGAGGGGGGGACTGGCACGACTAGCTGGTTGGCAACGAGGGCCAAGAGCCGGTCGAGCTGGCACTTCTCCTCCACTATCTCTAGGGCCTCAGCTAGCCGGCTGCCATCCCGCGTGCACTCGATGGATATCTCGTAGTCGCCAGCGATGGAGATGATCCCCTTGGGACCCGACATTCTAAGCTTGAGGTAGGTGTAATCGGGGACCGCCATGAACTTGACGAGGGCTGGCCGGCCCAGCAACGCGTGGTAGGACTTGCGAGGTGCACCACCTCGAACCATACTGGCTCGCAGTGGAAGTGGTTGGGTCTGCTGAAGAGGACGTCGAGCTTGATCTTGCCAATGGGGGAGCAGGACTTTCCCGGCACGATGCTGTGGAAAACCATCCGGCTCACCTGCAGATCTTCTGCTTTGAGCCCCAACTTTCACATCGTGTCGAGGTAGAGGATGTTGATGCTTCTGCCGCCATCAATCAACACCCACGAAAAGCGGCAGGTGCGCCTCTCGGAGGCGATGGTGGGGTCAAGAACCAGGGCGTAGCTACCGAGATTTGGCATCACGGCCGGGTGGTCAGCCCGGCTCCAAGTGACCGGCTTCTCCGACCAGTGCATGTACTGGGGAATCGTGGGCATGGTGGCATTCACCTCGCGGTGGAGCCGGCATTGAGCATGATTGTCCGTCTCTTCACTAGTGAAGAGGACGTAGCAACCATCTTGGTTGGGGAACTGGTCGAGCAAGCGACCATCATTCTGGGCTGGAACCGGTGCCGACGCTAGGGCGGTAGCTGGGGCCAGGGCCGGCGTGCGGGAAAGCAGTGCGGGGGGAGCCAGAATTCCGTCCCCCTAGGCCAGTCACTGTGAGAAGCTACACTACCGGAGCATGTGGGTGGAGGGCTTCGCTCCAGAGTGATTCTTGTAGGGAGGTCGAGCATTTGCTCGAACGTGAGCTTGGGCTGCCAGGCAGCCTTGCCGGTGCGCTAACGCTGGCCGGCAGGCTAGGCAGCCGGCTCCTCTTCCGCGACGGTGGCGACCTACCGGCTCCCGTAGTGGGAGTCCGGCTGGTCGTTCTTGCGCTTGTTGTTCTGTGGCTGTCGGTTGTCAGCAGCCGGTTGCGACATAGCTAGCGTCGGCGTTGCCTTGGCAAGCGGGATCGTCTTGACCCAAATCGCGGAGTCAGTCGTGGCGTACCTTTTCGCCTTGGTCATGAGTTCTGCCAGCGTGGCCAGCTCGGAGTAGAGGAGCTTGTGCTTGAGCTGGGTGCCGTCATGACAACCTTCTATGGATTATTGAATGGCATGTACCTCATCCACCCCTTCACAGGAGTTGCGTAGTTCGGTCCATCGGGTGAGTTAGTCGCGGAAGGCCTCATCCGGCCCCTGAAAGCACATGGCCAGTTCATGGCGGCGGACGGGCCGCTTGTAGGTGCTGGTGAAGTTGCAGACAAATGCTTCTTTGAAGTCCGTCCAGGAGTTGATGCTGTCGGCTGCCAGGCTGTTTAGCCAGGTGCGGGCCAAACCAATCAGCATGAGGGGGGCATAGCGGACGGCTACGTGCCTGTTCCCCCTGGTGATGTCGACCGCGGTGGTGTAGTCGATCAGCCAGTCCTCTGGCTTGGTGGCCCCATTGTACTTCGGGGTGTCCCGCGGGAGCATGAAGCTGGGGTGGGAACGGCTTGTTGTGGATCCGAGGGCCAAAGCACATCGGGACGATCAAGCCCTCCTCCTTTAGGAGGGCCGACTGGGCGAGCCGGTCCATGCGAAGGCGGGCGTCGTTTTCACTGTGGAGCCACACGGCCCGAGCCGGGCCATGAGATCAGAATGGATGGCTGGCGGGACGGACCTCGCTGGCTCGTGCCGTGGAGGCGGCGTGTGCTAGTGGCTACGCCAGCTACCGTTGTCCGACGCCTCGTTGTAGTGGTTGCTGTGAGCCGGGTGGTTGCTATGCCGACTGTTCACTGTCGGCTGCTCGTTCCCCGGCAGCTTGGAGCGCCAGGGGTTGCCTGCCTCGGCCTGCCGGCCGGAGGCGCGAGGGGAGCAGGAGTACTGAGCCGGCTGATGGCCAGCAGTCCCAGCACCCTCACCCTCGGGTTGTGGCCTTCGGAGGCGGCCCCACCGAGGGCGAGCAGGTGTTGCTATACGTCGGAGGCATCGATGAGGTCCTTGATGTGACGCTCACGGGCGGGATGCTCTTCGCCCTCCAAGGTAGCCAAATCCTCGTAGGCTACCTTGGCAGCCCGCAGGTTGGCCACGGGGGTGTCGTAGACGGGCATGTTGCCGCCGAGGATTTCTGTGACCACGTGGCCGCGGTCGCGCACAGCCCCACGCCGGCTGGGCTCAGTGCCGGCCGGGGTGAGACCGTAGATAGAGGCGTACTCCCGCTGAGCGGCCTCCATGTGGCGCCGCGCGGCCACGAGGGCACTGGCGTCTTCGAAGAGCAGGCGGCGACCCGCCTCCAGCTTGGCCACGGCTACGTCGGGGTTCGTCGTCAGAGTGATGGGAGTGCTCAGGCCTCAAAGGGCCGCGTTGAGCGGGTCAGAGGTGCCGATGCGGGCCGCGGCGGCATCGGCCTCGGCCTGCGCCCAGCCAGAAGAGGTGGCGGAGATAATGGCCATCACCCCGACATGGGAGCAGTTGGACTTGGTCACCACGAGTGCGCCCATGGCCGTGGGTGGGTCGGTGCAGTCGAGCACCTGGTTTGGGTACTCGTCGACCGCCGATGCGTCGACGTGGCTCAGCTTGCAGAAACGCTCGACGAGCGCATCGATGTCGAGTCTAGGGTCGACAGCCCTGCCCGCAGGGCCTGCCGGAGCAAGCCTCACGAGCATGCGGTTCCGCCTGGACGTGCGGCGGATGGGGGAGGTGGTGAAGGGCCCTGCCCGGAGTGTGACTCTGGCCGGCGCCGCGTACGGCACCACGGTGGCACCAACTGTCATCGTTTTCTCACGACAGATGCCATGGGTAGGCTTATCGAAGGTGGTTGGGGCCGGAGGACACCGTCGGGCTCCGGGAGCGGGATTAGGCATAAGCGGAGAGGGATGCACAATGTACCCAGGTCCAGGGCCCTCCATGGGAGGTAATACCCCTAGTCCTGCTTGGTCTAGGTTGATAGACGAGGAAAGGTTGTAAAGGTGCTCCTGGAGCTGTATCTGGAGGTGGAAGAGGGAGCAGACGGCTCCTCTTCCCTTGCTACGTGGGTGAATACAGGGTGAAGTGTTCCTTTGAGTGTGTGTGCGTGAATCTGTCTCCCTTATGCATGGGGGGCTCAGGGTTTTTTATAGGCCAACCCCCCGGCTAACAATATCCCTAAAGTACCAAGTGGGGGGACCCGGCTGGCAGCCTCTCCAGCTGGCCAGGGGGCCCGCCAGTCAAGCCATCTCATCGTCTATAGGGTCCACCGACTGCGTGTCCTGTCGCACGCTGGGGCCCGTCAGCTGGCTCCGCGATTGGCCTGTGCTTACCTGCTACAACACGGGTCGCCCGAGTAGTGTCGCCTTGCGCCAGCCGGCCGACGTCTTCAGTACGGCCGGCAACACTATAGCCATGCGGGTGAAGTTAATTGTGTGGGCGGAGGCGTGCTGGCAATGTTGCCTTGCCCAGTCGCGGTCAGCCAAGGTCAATGGTACGACCGGTCGGACTGTAGCCATGCGCGTCCGCGTGTCAACGGTCACTGTGGCCATGTTGGGGCCCATCGTGGGGGTCTTGTCTTGTCGCAGTACCCGCATGCAGAGGGATGGGACGGAAGCTTGCTCAACCAAGGGTCAACGGGAGAGCCAGTATGGAGGCAACCGTTCGTGGCCAGCAGGCCAGGGCCGAGCCGTCTCCTCGGAGAGACGGCCGCGAGCTAGACAGCGACGAGCCTCCCGGCCGTGCACCAGCCGATCGTGAGTCAGCCAGCAATGTGATTTTTCTTGAAGTAGGGGAGAGAACCCTGTTGCTTTGGCCTACCCAGGGGTAATAACCCCATCAATAACATTGGTTTCAACATTAATGGGAGTACCTAAGATATAAAGTTTGATTCTTGACCCGTTTACCACCTTCGGATTTGTGCCTTCGACGTTGTTGATCTTGATGGCATCGGAGCGATATAGTTCCTTGATGATGTATGGTCCTTCCCATTTAGAGAGAAGTTTTCCTACAAAAGAATCTTAAACCAGAATTGTATAGCAAGACATGATTGCTACCTCTTGAGATTGCGTTGGTTTTTCCTTGAAGAGGAAAGGGTGATGCAGCGAAGTAGATAAGTATTTCCCTTAGTTGTTGAGAACCAAGGTATCAATCCACTAGGAGGAACAAGCAAGTCACCAATGGTTGCACCTACACAAACAATCAAACTCTTGCACACAATGCTATAAAGGGGTTATCAATCCCTTCACGGTTATTTGCAAGGATTAGAACTGAAAGAGATAGATGTAAACGAGTGCAGAAAGTAAAAGATAAATAAATTCCAGCAAGGTATTTTTGGTATTTTTGATTTATAGATCTGAAAGTATATGATGTAAAATAGACCCCTGGGCCATAGGTTTCACTAGAGGCTTCTCTCTTGAAGGCAAATATCATTGTGGGTAAACAAATTACTGTTAAGCAATTGATAGAAAAGCGAATAATCATGTAGTTATCCAAGGCAATGATCATGCATATAGGCATCACGTCCGTGACAAGTAGACCGAAATGATTTTGCATCTACTACTATTACTCCACACATCAACCGAGTCCTGCCTGCATCTATAGTATTAAGTTCATGAAGAACAGAGTAATGTATTAAGAAAGATGACATGATCTAGAGGGATAAACTCAAGCAATATGATGAAACCCCCATCTTGTTACCCTTGATGGCAACAATACAATACCTGCCTTGCAACCCCTACTGTGTCACTGGGTGAGGACACCGCAAGATTGAACCCAAAACCAAGCACTTTTCCCATTGCAAGAATTACCAATCTAGTTGGCCAAACCAAACCAATAACTCGAAGATACATGCAAGGATATGAAATCATGCAAATAAGAATTCAGAGGAGATTCAAATAAGATTCATGGATAATCTAAACATAAACTCATAATTCATCGGATCTTGACAAACACAGCACAAAAGAGGATTACATCTGATAGATCTCCATGAAGATCATGAAGAACATGTTATTGAAGATCAAAGAGATAGAAGAAGCCATCTAGCTACTAGCTATGGACCTGTAGGTCTATGGTGGACTACTCACGCATCATCGGAGGGGCAATGGAGTTGATGTAGATGCCCTTCGTGATCGAAACCCCGTCTGGCAGATTACCGAAAAAGGCTCCAAGATTGGATCTCTCGGTAACGGAGCCTTCCGTCGGCAGAAAAGTATTTGCGTGGCTCTTTTTGATGTTGAGGGAATATTTGGGTATTTATAGGCCAGATAATAGGGTTAGGAGACCTGCCAGGGAGTGACACGCCTACTAGGCGCAGCCAGGGGGCGCGCCTAGCAGGCTTGTGGCGCCCTGGCACCTCCCCTGATGTGCACTCCAAGCTTGATTGACTTGTTTCCTTCTAGAAAAATGCCTTCTTAAGGTTTTATTCCGTTTGGACTCCATTTAATATCCCATATCTGCAAAACTCATAAACAAGAAAAAAACAGAAACTGACACTTAGCTCTAGATTAATAGGTTAGTCCCAAAAATAATATGAAATAGCATATTAATGGATATAAAACATCCAAAACAGATAATATAATAGCATGCCATCATAAAAAATTATAGATACGTTCGAGACGTATCAGCATCCCCAAGCTTAATTCCTGCTCGTCCTCGAGTAGGTAACTGATAAAAACAATTTTTTTGATGTGGAGTGCTACCTAGCATATTTATCCATGTAATATTCTTTACTGTGGCATGAATATTCAGACCCGTAAGACTCAAAAAAAAGCTTAATATTGATATAGAAACAATAATATTTCAAGCATACTAGCAAAGCAATTGTATCTCTTCAAAATATAATGGCAAAAGAAAGTTATCCCTACAATATCATATGGTCTGGCTATGGTCCATCTTCCCCACACAAAGTATTTATATCATGCACAACCCCGATGAAAAGTCAAGCAATTTTTTTCACACCTTTATTTTCTCAAACTTTTTCAACTCTCACATAATACATGAACGCGAGCCATGGATATAGCACTATAGGTGGAATAGAACATGGTGGAGGTTGTCAAGGAAAGGGAGAATATAGTCTCACATCAACTAGGCATATTAACGGGCTATGGAGATGCCCATCAATAGTTATAATTGTGAGTGAGTAGGGATTGCCATGCAAAGGATGCACTAGAGCTATAAGTTTATGAAAGCTCAAAAGGAAACTAAGTGGACGTGCATCAGGAAGAAAAATTCCACTAGCTATATGAAAGTGACAAAGTAGGAGACTCTCTACCATGAAGATCATGGTGCTACTTTTAAGCACAAGTGTGTAAAAAGGCAGTAGCAATGTCCCTTCTCTCTTTTCTCTAATTTTTTCATTTTTTGTGGGCATATAAGGCCTCTTTTATTCATTTTTTATTTGGGCTTCGCTGGCCTCTTTTATTTTCTTTTCATAAATTCCGGAATCTCATTCCCACTCGTGAGGGAATCATAGCTTCCATCATCCTTTGCTCACATGGGACATGATATATTAAGGATAATCATCACACTTTTATTTACTTACAACTCAAAAGAAAATTACAACTCAATACCTATGGCAAAATATGACTCTATATGCAATATGGAAGTGATGGTGCATGTCATAAAAGGAAACGGTGGAAGTTGCATGACAATATATCTCGGAATGGCTATGGAAATGCAATAATAGGTAGATATGGTGGCTGTTCTGAGGAAAGATATATGGTGGTTGTTTTGAGTAAGGTATATGGTGGCTGTTTTGAGGAAGGTGTTTGTTGCACCGGCAAAATTTGCATGGTACTAGAGAGGCTAGCAAAAGTGGAAGGGTGACAGTGCGTATAATCCATGGACTCACATTAATCATAAAGAACTCACATACTTATTGCAAAAGTCTATTAGTCATGAAAGCAAAGCATTAAACGCATGCTCCTAGGGGGGAGGTTGGTAGGAGTTAACCATCGTGCGCCCCGGACGCTCACACAAAGGTCTACAATCTATAAATAAGTCATGCTCCAACTTCCTTACATAACGGTTAACCATATGTGCATGCTACGGGAATCACAAACCTTTACACAAGTATTTTTACCAAATCACAATTTACTTCCTAACATGTCTCTTAACATTACCATCTTTATATCTCAAAACTTTATGCAAGGAATCAAACTTCTCATAAATACTCAATGCACTTAATATGGAAGTTTTTATTATATCCCTTTTGGATACCTATCATATTAGGACTAAATTCATAACCTAGACCAATTACCATGCTGTTTTAGAGACTCTCAAAATAGTAAAAGTGAGCCGTGAGAGTTCAAGTATTTGTATAAAACGCAAAGACCACCGTGCTCTAAAAGATATAAGTGAAGCACATAGAGCAAAATTGCCCAACTCAAAAGATATAAGTGAAGCACATAGAGTATTCTAATAAATTCACGATTCAGCGTCTCTCTCTCAAAAGATGTGTGCATCAAGGATGATTGTGGCAAACTAATCAGCAAAGACTCATATCATACAAGACGCTCCAAGCAAAACACATATCATCTGGTGAATAAAAATATGGTCTTAAGTAAATTTACCGATGGATTGAAGACGAAAGAGGGGATGCCTTCCGGGGAATCCCAAAGCTTAGGCTCTTTGGCATCCTTGAATATTACTTGGGGTGCCTTGGGAATCCCCAAGCTTAGGCTCTTGCCACTCCTTATTCCATAGTCCATCGAATCTTTACCCAAATCTTGAAAACTTCACAACACAAAACTTACACGAAAACTTGTGAGATCTGTTAGTATAAGAAAATAAATCACCACTTTAGGTACTGTTGTGAACTCGTTATTTATTTATATTTGTGTTATACCTAATGTAGTATAACTTCTCCATGGCTCATACCACATGATATGACCCATAGATTAATCAAAAGAGGCAAACAACTCAAATAAAACAGAGTCTGTCAAAAACAGAACAGTCTGTAGCAATATGAAAACTTCGTATACTTATGTAACTCAAAAATTCTGAAAAATTAGGAAAACCTGGGAAATTCATATATCAATCTTTTGTAAAAATTAATATCAATTATACACTTTGAATTTTTTTGAAAATTCCTAAACTGAGTGCAAAAGTTTTTGTTTTTCAGCAAGATCAAATCAACAACTACCATAGATTACCCCAAAGGTTTTACTTGGCTCAAACACTAATAAGAACACCAAAACACAATTACTACAGAAGTAATAATGTGGTAAACACTCAAAAACATAAGCAAAATAGAACACAAAAATAAAATTGGGTTGTCTCCCAATAAGCGTTGTTTTTTAATGCCCTTAGCTAGGCAGAACACAATAGATCTAGGTATTGTCATCTTTGGTATTGGCAACTTTTGTGAGGAACTTCTCGAATCCAGGGGGTTCTTTCCTCTTTCCTCCATTTGTAGGGGGAGGATCCATCTTGGTGTCCAAAATGTCCAAACGCTTATTGCAAAGGGTACTCAAAGTATTCAAGCGATTAAGGTTCTCGTTGATATGTTTGAGGGGTTCGTGATATTGTTGTAACTCGACCAAGTGCTTATGTAAATCAACCAATTTGTCTAGAACTTGAAATCCCTCTTGTGAGAAAGGAAACCCCCTTTTTGGTGGAGGAACCCCCAAAATCCCTTCTAAAACATCATAAGCGACATTCGTGTCAAGCTCAATAAAATTTCCTTTTGAGGCAAAATCTAGAAGCTCCCTATGATGCAAAGCTAAACCAATGTAAAAATTTCGAAGAAAAACTTTCGCATCCCCTTTTAGATTGGAAATACGATAGTATTCCATTAGCCTATACCACACATCTTTCAAAATTTCCCCTTGTTTTTGTTTGAAGTAAAGAACTTCAAAATCTGGTGACAAGGGGGGCGTGGTAATACTAGACATAGTGGTCCAGCAAGAAACAAGCAACCAAAATAGGGAGAATAGAGAGGCGAATCTTTTTGGTATTTTCTGAAAATCATTTTAGAAGTTGGGGAGAGGAAAACGAGAGGCAAATGGAAAATAATGTAAATGCAAGAGATGAGTTTGTGATGGGTACTTGGTAGGCTTGATGTGTACGCTCCCGAGCAACGGCGCCAGAAATCCTTCTTGCTACCTCTTGAGCTTGTGTTGGTTTTCTCTTGAAGAGGAAAGGGTGATGCAGCAAAGTAGATAAGTATTTCCCTCAGTTGTTGAGAACCAAGGTATCAATCTAGTAGGAGGAACAAGCAAGTCACCAATGGTTGCACCTACACAAACAATCAAACTCTTTCACCCAACGCTATAAAGGGGTTGCCAATCCCTTCACGGTTATTTGCAAGGATTAGATCTGAAAGAGATAGATGTAAATGAGTGTGGAAAGTAAAATATAAATAAATTGGAGCAAGGTATTTTTGGTATTTTTGATTTAAGATCTGAAAGTATATGATGGAAAATAGACCTGGGGGCCATAGGTTTCACTAGAGGCTTCTCTCTTGAAGGCAAATATCATGGTTGGTAAACAAATTACTGTCAAGCAATTGATAGAAAAGTGAATCATCATGTAGTTATCCAAGGCAATGATCATGCATATAGGCATCACATCCATGACAAGTAGACCGAAATGATTCTGCATCTACTACTATTACTCCACACATTGATCGACTACTGCCTGCATCTAGAGTATTAAGTTCATGAAGAAGAGAGTAACACATTAAGAAAGATGACATGATGTAGAGGGATAAACTCAAGCAATATGATGAAAACCCCATCTTGTTACCCTTGATGGCAACAATACAATACGTGCCTTGCTACCCCTACTATGTCACTGGGTGAGGACAACGTAAGATTGAACCCAAAACCAAGCACTTCTCCAATTGCAAGAATTACCAATCTAGTTGGCCAAACCAAACCAATAACTCGAAGAAGCTTGCAAGGATATGAAATCATGCAAATAAGAATTCATAGGAGATTAAAATAAGATTCATGGATAATCTGAACATAAACTCACAATTCATTGGATCTTGACAAACACACCATAAAAGAGGATTACATCAGATAGATCTCCATGAAGATCATGAAGAACACGGCATTGAAGATCAAAGAGAGAGAAGAAGACATCTAGCTACTAGCTATGGACCCGTAGGTTTGTGGTGGACTACTCACGCATCATCGAAGGGGCAATGGAGTTGACGTAGATGCCCTCCTTGATCGAAACCCCCTCCGGTAGATTACCGGAAAAGGCTCCAAGATTGGATCTCTCGGGAACCGAGGCTTCCGGCAGCGGAAAAGTATTTGCGTGGCTCTTTTTGATGTTGGGGGAATATTTTGGATATTTATAGGCTAGAGAATAGGGTTAGGAGACCTTCTAGGGAACGACAAGCCTGCTAGGCACTGCCAGGGCCCCCCGTGCCTAGCAGGCTTGTGGTGCCCTGGCACCTCCCCTGACGTGTGCTCCAAGCTTGATCGACTTGTTTCCTTCCAAAAAAATTCCTTCCAAAGGTTTCCATTTGGATTCCGTTTGATATCCCATATATGCAAAAGTCAAAAACAAGGAAAAACAGAAACTATCACTTGACTCTATATTAATACGTTAGTCCCAAAAATAATATAAAATAGCATATTAATGCATATAAAACATCCAAAATAGATAATATAATAGCATGCCATCATAAAAAAATTATAGATACGTTGGAGACATATCAATGATCACCTACATTGAATTCGCGCTTTTGTATCCTTTTATCATGCCATCTCTTAACTC
Source organism: Hordeum marinum (assembly GCA_022496015.1). Lineage (NCBI taxonomy): Eukaryota > Viridiplantae > Streptophyta > Magnoliopsida > Poales > Poaceae > Hordeum > Hordeum marinum. The sequence goes on along the minus strand of CM039672.1, from coordinate 305,849,145 downwards.
TCTCTTTAGACAGTTTGGCATTCTCATAGGCCCGAGTTCTCCATTCATAAAGTGAGACATACCCATAGGATTCATGTAAGCAGTTCTATAAGCCCATAATGCATCGTCAAGTTTCTTGGACCAATTCTTCCTTGATCTGTTAACCGTCTTTTGCAAGATCAATTTAATTTCTCTATTGCTTAATTCTACTTGACCACTAGACCGAGGATGATAAGGATGCAGTTCTATGATTAACATCATACTTAGCAATCAATTTAAGGAAAGCACCATGTATAAATGTGAACCACCATCAGTCATTAAATATCTAGGGACTCCAAATGTAGGGAAAATAACTTCTTTAAGCGTATTAATAGAGGTGTTATGATCAACACTACTAGTTGGAATAGCTTCTACCCACTTAGTAACATAATCAACATCAAGTAATATATGAGTATACCCGTTGGACGTTGGAAAAGGTCCCATATAATCAAAACCCCAAACATCAAATGGTTCAATAACAAGAGAGCAATTCATAGGCATTTCCTGGCGTCTACTAATATTGCCAATTCGTTGACATTCATCACATGACAAGACAAACTTACGAGCATCCTTGAAGAGAGTAGGCCAATAAAAACCAGATTGTAATACCTTATGTGCAGTTCTATCTCGAGTGTGGTGTCCTCCATAGGCCTCGGAATGACACTTCTGTAGGATCTGTTCCTGTTCATGCTCAAGTACACAACGTCTAATAACACCATCTACTCCTTCTTTATAAAGGTGTGGGTCATCCCAGAAGTAATGTCTTAAATCATAGAAGAACTTTTTCTTTTGTTGGTATGTGAAACTAGGCGGTATAAATTTAGCGACAATGTAATTAGCATAATCAGCATACCACGGAGCATTACGAGAAGCATTTAGGACAGCTAATTGTTCATCAGGAAAGCTATCATCAATAGGTAGTGGGTCATCAAGAACATTCTCTAACCTAGACAAGTTATCTGCTACGGGGTTATTAGCACCCTTTCTATCATATTCAAATCAAATTCTTGTAACAAAAGAACCCACCTGATAAGTCTAGGTTGAGCATCTTTCTTTTCCATGAGATATTTAATGGCAGCATGATCAGTATCAACAGTTGCTTTAGAATCAACAATATAAGGTCTAAACTTATCACAAGCGAGCACAACTGCTAAAAATTCCTTTTTAGTGGTAGCATAGTTTCTTTGAGCACTGTCTAGAGTTTTGCTAGCATAATGAATAACATTTAATTTCTTATCAACTCTTTGTCCTAGAACAGTGCCTACGGCATAATCACTAGCATCACACATAATTTCAAAGGGTAGGTTCCAGTCAGGTGGTTGAACAATAGGTGTAGAAATGAAAGCATTCTTGAGAATTTCAAAAGCTTCTACACAATCATCATCAAAAACAAATGGAACATCTTTTTGCAAAAGATTAGTGAGAGGCCTAGAAATCTTAGGGAAATCTTTAATAAATCTCCTATAGAAACCAGCATGACCAAGGAAACTTCTTATACCTCTGATATCCATAGGACACGACATCTTTTCAATAGCATCAACTTTAGCCTTATCAACTTCAATACCTCTTTCAGAAATTTTATGTCCCAAGACAATGCCTTCATTCACCATAAAGTGGCACTTTCCCAATTCAAGACAAGATTAGTTTCTTCACATCTCTACAAAACTCGATCAAGATTGCTCAAACAATCATCAAAAGAAGTTTCGTAAACCGAAAAATCATCCATGAAAACCTCAACAATCCTTTCACAAAAATTAGAGAATATAGTAGTCATGCATCTTTGAAAGGTAGCAGGTGCATTGCATAAACCAAAAGGCATACATCTATAAGCAAAGGTACCAAGAGGGCATTTAAAGGTGGTCTTCTCTTGGTCCTCTTTTGACACAAGTATTTGAGAGAAAGCAACATAACCATCTTGAAATAAGAAATGTGTGTGTTTGGACAATCTTTCTAGCATTTGATCAATGAAAGGTGGAGGGTAATGATCTTTTCTAGTAGCTTTATTCAATTTCCTAAAATCAATTACCATTCTATAACCTGTAACAATTCTTTGCGGGGTCAATTCATTTTTATCATTAGGAACTACGGTAATACCTCCTTTCTTAGGGACACAATTAACGGGACTAAGCCATCTACTATAAGTAATAGGGTAAATGATACCTGCCTCCAGAAGCTTTAATATTTTGTTTCTTACCACTTCCTTCATTTTAGGATTCAACCGTCATTGGTGATCAACAACTGGTTTAGCATCAGGCTCCATTTTAATTTTATGCTAACATAGAGTGGGACTAATGCCTTAAGATCATCAAGAGTATATCCAATAGCAACACAATGCTTCCTCAGAGTTTTCAATAATCTCTGTTCTTCATGCTCTGAAAGATTAGCACTAATAATAACATGATATATCTTATTTTCATCAAGATAAGCATATTTCCAAGTATCTGGTAAATGTTTAAGCTCAAACACGGGATCACCCTTGGGTGGAGGAGGATCCCCAAGTATTTCAACGAGCAAGTTATGTTTCAGAATAGGATGCTGATCAAAGAAAATCCTATCTATTTCATTCCTTTCATTCATATGCATGTCATTTTCATGGTTTAGAAAATATTGCTCTAAAGGATCAGTAGGAGGCACATCAATAGAGGCAAGACCAATAATTTCATCCTTACTAGGAAATTCTCTATCGTGGGGTTGTCTACAAAATTTAGAGAAATTAAACTCATGAGATGTATCTCCAAAACTTACGGTAACTGTTTCCTTCTCACAATCTATCCTAGCATTAACGGTATTCAAGAAGGGTCTACCAAATATAATGGGACCAAAATCATCTTATGGGGAACCAAGAACAAGAAAATCAATAGGATATTTTATTTTCCTACACAAGACTTCAACATCTCTAATAATCCCAACTCGTGATATAGTGTCTGTATTAGCAAGCTTAATTGTAACATCAATTTCCTCTAACTCAGTTGGTGCAATATCATTCATAATCTATTTATATAAGGACAAGGGAATAGCATTCACACTAGCACCCATATCACATAAGCTATGATAACAATGATCTCCTATTTTAACAGAAACAACTGGCGTGCCAACAATGGGTGTATGTTTATCTTTAGCATCAGGTTTAGCAATTCTAGCATCTTCATCACAAAATTGAATAACATGTCCATCAGTATTATCAACCAAGAGATCCTTAACCATAGCAATACTAGGCTCAACTTTAATTTGCTTAGGGGGTGTAGGTGTTCTAGCACAACTCTTACAAACCACAGTTGAAGCTTTAGCATGATCCTTGATTCTAAGAGGGAAAGGTGGTTTCTCAATATAAGCAACGGGAATAACAAGATCCACATTATAACTAATAGGTTTCTATTCAACTTTAATAGGTTCAACTACTTTCACTTCAATGGGAGGATGATATTTAAACCATTTCTCCTTGGGGAGATCAATATGAGCAGCAAAAGATTCACAAAAAGAAGCTACTATCTCAGAGTCAAGTCCATATTTAGTGCTTAATTCACAAAAAGTATCGGTGTCTACGAAGGATTTAACACAATCAAACTTAAGGTTCATACCTGACTCCTTACCTTCATCGAGTTCCCAATCTTCAGAGATGTGTTTAATTCTTTCCAATAAGTCCCATTTGAAGTCAATGTCCTTCTTCATATAGGAACCAACACAAGAAGTATCGAGCATGGATTGATCATTACGAGAAAGCCTAGCATAAAAATTCTGAATCTTAATTTCTCGAGAGAGCTCATGATTGGGGCATGAATATAACATTGACTTAAGCCTCCCCCAAGGTTGAGCGATTCTTTCTCCTTCACGAGGCCAAAATTTATAAATATAATTCTGAACACGATGAACTAGATGCATAGGATAAAACTTCTGATGAAATTCCATCTTCAATCGGTTGTAGCTCCATAATCCAATATCATCACATAGCCTATACCATGTCAATGCCTTCTCCTTCAAAGATAAAGGAAATACCTTCTTCTTGACGTGATCCTCGGGTAGACCTGCAAGCTTAAATAGCCCACAAACTTCATCCACATAGATTAGATGCAAATTAGGATGTAGTGTTCCATCTCCTGCATAAGGATTAACCAACAGTTTCTCTATCATACCCGAAGGAATTTCATAATACATATTTTCAGTAGGTTTAGTAGCTTGAGGGATAACTCTTTGTGATTACGGCCGAGGTGAACATACCCCGAACAAGCCCCTCAAAGGACTACTTTCGATAGTGACAAATGACAATAAATTTCAGCACACTATATAAAATTTTCCTTACCAAAAGTGCTTCACTCCCTGGAAATGGTGCCAGAAAAGAGCCTTGATGACCCACAAGTATCGGGGACCTATCATAGTCCTTTTGATAAGTAAGAGTGTCGAACCCAACGAGGAGCAGAAGGAAATGATAAGTGGTTTCCAGTAAGGTACTCTCTGCAAGCACTGGAATTATCGGTAACAGATAGTTTTGTGATAAGATAATTCGTAATGAGTAACAAGTAACAAGTGTAGAAAAGGTGCAGCAAAGTATCCCAATCCTTTTTGTACCATAGGACAGGCCTGGACAAACTCTTATATAAACGAAAACGCTATCGAGGACACCTAGGAATTTCTGTCAAGCTAGTTTTCATCATGCTCATTTGATTCACATTCGTTACTTTGATAATTTGATATGTGGGTGGACCGGTGCTTGGGTGCTGCCCTTACTTGGACAAACCTCCCACTTATGATTAACCCCCCTCGCAAGCACCCGCAACTACGAAAGAAGAATTAAGGTAAACCTAACCATAGCATGAAACATATGGATCCAAATCAGCCCCTTACGAAGCAACGTATAAACTAGGGTTTAAGCTTCTGTCACTCTAGAAACCCATCATCTACTTATTACTTCCCAATGCCTTCCCCTAGGCCCAAATAATGGTGAAGTGTTATGTAGTCGACGTTCACATAACACCACTAGAGAAGAGATAACATACATCTCATCAAAATATCGAACAAATACCAAATTCACATGATTACTTATAACAAGACTTATCCCATGTCCTCGGGAACAAACGTAACTACTCACAAAGCATATTCATGTTCAAGATCAGAGGAGTATTAATTATCATTAAGGATCTTAACATATGATCTTCCACCAAGTAAACCAACTAGCATCAACTACAAGGAGTAATCAACACTACTAGCAACCCACAGGTACCAATCTGAGGTGTTGAGACAAAGATCGGATACAAGAGATGAACTAGGGTTTGGAGAGGAGATGGTGCTGATTGAGATGATGATGGAGATTGACCCCCTCTCGATAAGAGGATCGTTGGTGATGTCGATGGCTTTGATTTCCCCCTCGGGGAGGGAAGTTTCCCCGGCAGAACAGCCCAGCAGGAGCTGTAGATTGGTTATGTCCAAGTTCCACCTTGAGACGGCGGCGCTTCGTCCCGAAAGCTCTCTTCTGATTTTTTTTCTAGGTCAAAACCCAACATATATGAGAAGATGGGCGTCGGAGGAGTCATAGGGGCCCCACAAGCCTGCTAGGCGCGACCAGGGGGTGGCCGCGCCTAGGAGGCTTGTGGCCTATAGGTGGCCCCCCTCTGGTTGATTCTTGCACCAGTATTTTTTATTAAATCCAAAATTATTCTCCTTAAATTTTCAGGACTTTTGGAATTGTGCAGAATAGGTATCTCAGATTTGCTCCTTTTCTAGTAAAGAATTCCAGCTGTCGGCATTCTCCCTCTTCATGTAAACCATGTAAAATAAGAGAGAAAAGGCATAAGTATTGTACCATAACGTGTAAAAAAGCTCATAATGCAATAAATACAATTATAAAATCATGGTGCAAACTGGACGTATCAGTTTCCACCGCTGCCGCCATCGCCCACCGTTGAGCCCAAGGAGGAGCCCTCGCGAAAGCAATCGCCACCACCATCCACTTTTCTAGACGAGAAGTACGGGTGCGTGAGTGTGGTCTGCGAGTGGGTGAGAGCGCCGCCCATCCACTTTGAAGCCATATCGGAGGAGGCGGTAGGCCACCTCGAGCACTTGAGGCAGCACTGGCTCGCCGAGGAGGAGGCGGCCGGCCTGCGCCAGATGCGGTGGGAGAAGGAGGAGGAGGCGTTACGCACCGAGGAGGAAGATGAGGAGCAGGCCGGACGTTCCGCAATGCCGCTACAGCAGCAGACGCCGGAGGAGGCTGCCCTAGCACCCTACCAGGCGGCATTCCCATGGGCTGGACTGGCCCCACCTTCGTTGACCTCACCGGCGACGACAAAGATGGCAAGGGCAAGGGCAAGGGCAAGGTGGACGTCTAGGGCAGCGTGCGGGCGCAAACTTTTTTTAGTTTTTATTAATGTTTAATTATGTGTTAAGTGGACTTTGGCCAACATGTTGACCGACCACTTTTGTTTAATTATGCTTTAATTCGCGTCTTCATGTGGCCACGTGTTTGTTTTTCTATTTTTTTGGCACGCGCAAATTTTGTTCTCGCTGCCCTTGGGCGTCCGAACCAACCCAAATGAAATAGCAGACATGGCCGTCCGCTAGGATGACCCAAACGGACGAAAAGCGGACAAAACGTGTATCCGTTTGGGTCTCCCCATTGAAGTTGCTCTTATTTGTTGTGAAAAACATTGGGCCTGAATTCGTTCACGAGTTGAGATCCCTACACAATAGTAGTCGCGTGTCCGCCACAATTTTTTTTTGTCGCATAGGTTATCTTCACTTGACTCCTTCAGAATCTAGTTGCAATCTTTATCCTCAAGGAAATATACTACGACATGTTTTGTCCATACTAACTTTGTCACAACTAACATTAGATAAAGTATGGCTGCTGCGGAAAGTGCGGCCAAAAAAATGCCCAAAACAAGTGTGGCAAGAAGCCATTTAATCTAGCTATTGTTCTAAAAAAGTGTTGTAGTGACGCTTTGAGGCCAGCTAGCTCCCACTCCCTCACCCCGTGCCGCTGGCCACTCCGGCCGCGGCGGCCACCTCACTGCCCCTAGCTCCCTAGAGGCATGGGTGAGCCGCACTCCCCGCGTCCCGGCGCCGGCCTCCGTCCTTTGGTCAGAGTGTGAAACCCCCTGCCCCTTCGGTGGATCCGGACTCTCCATTGCACTGTGTGTCCCCTCCGCGAGATTCGGCTTCCACGCCGCGTCTCCTGCTCCATGGTGAATGCTCGTCAGGCGGGACGGTCGTTAGTACGATGGATCCTTCTGTGCTGCTTGTTGGAGATATGCCCTAGAGGCAATCATGTATTATATATTTCCTTTGTGTTTATTAATAAAGAAAATCCTTGGACATTATCAATCGTGTGTATTAACAAGTACATGACTTGTTTGTGAAATTTGCATTGCATGATGGTTCCTAGTCGAAAGGGTTGTGTGGATGTGCATCCAACTAGACTAGGATATGACACGATGGATGGTCTGGTCTCACTGACCATGTAGCATTGGATGCTAGTCGGATAATATGGACTCGGAAAGATCTGATCGGATTTGACGTGGTCGAATCCGAGACGAGATAAGGTCTGAGTTGGATAGACCCGACTATGAGACACAGTGATAAGTCATCTTTGAGTATCTAGTACAACATACGCTTTATGTCTTAAGACCTGATCTGACGCATGTACTCAGGATGGTGACATGCCTGGTTTGGGCCTACCAAATGCTACTCCATAACTAGATAGTTATAAAGGTAGGTTTTGGGCTTGTACGGACCCATGCTGCGAGACATGGTTGAGCAAGATGGGATTTGCCCCTCCGGTCGGGAGACATATACTTTGGGCCCCTCGGGTGATCCGACCTGGATAATCATGGCCATGCAATGAAGATTATGAGATAATTCAAAGTGTTGGTCAGATTCACCCAAACGAGAAAGAGGCCATGCTACAACAACGATGACCATGTAGCCTTGAGCATGACAACATATACATCGTGTGGCAAAGGTAACACAAGTGTGAAGTACCGGTTTGCCTAACCAGCTTCATCGGACACTTGGAGTCGACACGCTTTGCTAGCAGCTGCTACTGACTAGCCGAGCCAGATGTGATCAGACTCGCGACCAAGTGAACGAGAACTTAAGGAGTTGCATGCTTAAGGGAAGGAACTTATGGGCCTTAGGATCCGTGCAAGGCCCAAGTGTTCAGCCCACGACGGATTCCTATATGTAGTGGAGGTGCGACACACTCATTTGATTGATCGCTTCGACGCCATCATTAGGGCTTTGCATGTGTTGCAAGTAGCCACTTCCACGTGTCTCCGACTGTGTGATCGGACCTAGAAGTCCGTCGCATGGTGTTCCTCCTGGACGCGTGGATAACGTTAGAGGCGGTGCACTTGCGCCGCTCCAGCGAACTTGTACGTGGGATCTGATGACCAGTTGTTTGAGGGAGATCGTACAAGGATAAGATGGATCTAGACATGCTTCCCCAACTCTTCTTCGGCTACACGACGTTGTGCATCTAGTGTTAACGATCTGTGATCCATCTCTATAGAATGATCCCGGGTGTTCTACGCATAGGAAAATTTTATATTGCAGTTGATGCACCTATCGTAGAACCCAACAATAGTATCAAAGCCTCTGTTATATGATTTGGATTCTGATCAGATGCATATATGATATGTGGAGGCTACATATGAGATCTATCATCGTTTATGAGATCGGCTGCACGGTTGATGAGATCAACTGCACATTGGGATAATTGAGGATATGTTTTATGTCAATCGGATTGATGTGGTCGTGACACAACCTAAGCCTATTGGTTGGTTTGCACTATCGGGGTTAGCAGTGAAACATAAATCCAAATTGGATTCACGACGATCGATGAGATCGGCCAGATCAAAAAATACGGCATGTGCGTAGCGCTGTATATTTCGTACAAGATCACTCAAACTGGTAAAATGCGATTCTATGCATAACTTGTGTTCCATGTTTGATGGGAATAGTCTGGTCCATATGTATGTGATGCATGTGTGTAATTTAGCATGACCTGCGTGACATTATTGTCAGCCGACAAGAGCCAAAGTGTTGTCATTATAATGTATAACAACTTGCGTATCGACTTGTGATTCTCTGTAAAATCCATTACTAGTTGTAGTACTTGGAGGATAGAGATCAAGTTCGAGGCTTTGGCGCCCAATGTGACGAACAAGACAGAGATCCACCCTAGTCATCAGAGTCGGAGCCAGAGTAGAAGGACGTCCATGAAGGAGACATACTATTTCACATATTTATGTTTACATGTGATTGATATTTCTTATTTTTTCTATGCATGTTAAAATGGTAGAAAGATCCCTCGTTAATATCAGCCATAGTGTCATTCCCGATTGACGAGATTATTACCCCTAGGTAGGCCAAAGCAACGGGGTTCTCCCCCCCTTCAAAGAAAAACTATGCAACCGGCTGCCCACGACCGGCTGGGGCGCGGCCGGTTCGAGCAGTCACCGGCTCGCGGCGCGGACGGCTGGTCGAGGAGCCGACTCGACCCTTGACCGGCTGGGCGTGGCCAGCTGCCTCCGAGCCGCCTCTTCCGTTGACCCCGGGGAAGACATGCGACGTCCCGTCCCCTGCGCACGAGTACGGTGACAAGACATGACCGCCACGACGGGCGTCATTGTAGCCATAGTGGCCGCTGACGCGCGGGTGCGCATGGCTACAATCTGGCCATCCAAGCCGCTGACCTTGGCGAGTGCGACCGAGCGGGGAAACAGTGCTGGCACGCCCCTGCGCACTCGATTACCTGCCCCGGCGTGGCTAAAGTGCAGCCGGCCATACCGGAGACTTCGGCTGGCTGGTGCTAGATGACGCCTCCCGGGCCGCCCGTATCGCGGCAGGTGGGCGAGGGCCAATCATGGAGCCGGCTAGCAGGCCCCAGCAGGCGACGGGACCGCATAGCCGATGGACCCTACGGGCGACAAGACGGCTCGAGGAGCGGGACCCCCTAGTCAGCCGGAGAGGCTGCCACTCGGGTCCCCCCACCTGTGTACCTTAGGAATATTGTAAGCCAGGGGGTTGGCCTATAAAACCCCCCGAGCACCCCATGCAATGGGGACGAACTACACTCTCTCTCACACACCCACGCGACACTTCCCTCATTCTCACACCCAATAGCGGAGGAAGGCGAACCGGCTGCTCCCTCTTCCTCCTCTAGACATAGCTCTAGGAGCATCCTAGTAAACACATCAATCCATCCAACTAGACCAAGCAGGACTAGGGGTGTTACCTCCCATGGAGGGCCTTTAACCTCGGTACATCGAGTGTCACCACCGCTTGTGCCTAATCTTGCACCTAGAGCCCGTCGGCATCCTCTGGCCCCAAACCACCTACGATAAGCCTACCCATGGCATCTGTCGTGAGAAAACAACGACAGTTGGCGCCCACCGTTGGGACGTACGCGGCGCCGACCAGATTCATGCTCCGGGCAGGATCCCTTGCCATTCCCCGCCGTCGCCGCACGTACAGGCGAAACCGTGGGCTCATGGGGCTTGCTCCGCCATGCCCTGCAGGCAGCTTCACCGACCTCGCGCTCGACATCGAAGCGCTCACCGAGCGTTTTGACAGGCTTAGCCTCGCCGAAACTCCGACCGCTGACGAGTACCCCAGACAGGTGCTCGTCTGTGCCAGTCCGCCCACGGCTATAAACACACTTGCTCCGGCCCAGTCCAGCGGCTCCCACGATCGCGTGGGGGCAATGGCCATCATCTCCTCCACCTACTCCGGACGCGCGCGAGCCGAGGCTGGCATCGCCGTGGCCCGTGTCGGCACCTCCGACTCGCTCGGTGCGGCCCTTCGGCGCCTGAGCACCCCTATCGCCCCGAAGCCGCCGCGGCCGAGCTCGAGGCGGCTCGCCGCGTCCTGTTTGAGGACGCCCCTCCCTCGCGGACACACGGTGCCGCATGAAGGCTGCCCAGCGGGAATACGCTTGCGCCTACGGTCCCACCCCGGCTGGCACTAAGCCTAGCCGGCGTGGGGCTATGCGTGAGCGCGGTCGTGTGGTAGCCGAAATCCTGGGCGGCAAGATGCCCATCTACGACACCCCCGCAGCCAACCTACGGGCCCTCAAGGTGGCCTACGAGGATTTGGCCACCTTGGAAGGCAAAGAATGTGTCGCCCATGATCGTCACATCAAGGAGCTCATCGACGCTATCGACGCATAGCAGCATTTGCTCGCAACGGGTGGCGCCTCCTCTGAACACCCCCGGCTCGAGCGCGAGGGCACAGGGACTTTTGGCTATCAGCTGGCTCAGCACTCCTGCTCCCCTTGTGTCTCCAGCCACCAGGTCGAAGCAAACAACCCCTGGCCCTCTCAGTTGCCGGGGAGAGAGCAGCCGGCTGTTAACAGCCGGCGCACCAACAACCTGCCTCGCAGCGGTCGCCACTACAAGGCACCAGCAGCCGATAGCCGGCGTAGCCACGGGCATACTCCACCCCCGCGGCATGAGCCAAAATGATCGGTTCCACCCGCCATCCGCCCTGAGCTCTCGGCTAGGCTCGGTCCGCGCGTCCCCCATAGCGAGAATGATGCTCGCCTCCGCATCGATCGGTCCGCATTGTCAGCCCTCCTCCAGGAGGAGGGCTTGATTGGCCCGGCTTATTTCGGCCCTCGGATCCGCAACGAGCCATTTCGAATCGGCTTCACGCTTCCCTGAGAGACCCCGAAGTACAACGGGGCCGCCAAGCCCGAGGATTGGCTGATCGACTACACCACCGCAGTCGGCATCGCCAGGGGAAACAAGCGCGTAGCCGTTCGCTACGCTCCCCTCATGCTGATCGTCTTAGCCCGCACCTGGCTCAACAGCCTGGCAGCCGGCAGCATCAACACCTAGATGGACTTCAAAGAGGCCTTCGTCCACAACTTCATCGGCACCTACAAGCGGCCTGGCAGCCCCCCTGAACTCGCCATGTGCATTCAGAGGCCGACGAGTCCCTCCACGACTACCTCACTCGATGGACCGACCTCCGCAACTCTTGTGAGGGGGTGCACGAGGTGCAGGCCATACAGTAATTCATTGAAGGCTGTCGAGACGGCACCCCCCTCAAGCACAAGCTTATGTGCTCCAAGCCGGCCACGCTTGCCGAGCTCATGACCAAGGCAGACAAATACGCCACAACTGATTCAGCCATTCGGGTCAAGACGACCCCGCCCGCCAAGGCAACGACGACACCGGCAACGTCCCGGCCAGCTGCCGACAACTGGATGTCCTAGAACAACAAACGCAAGAATGACCAACCGGATCCTCGCTACGAGAGTCAGCAGGTTGCCACCATCAAGGAGCAGGAGCTCGCTGCCCAGTCTTCCAGCCAGCGCCAGCGCACTGGCAAGGCTGCCTGGCAGCCGAAGCTCACCTTCGAGAAGATGCTCGACCTCCCCTGCAAGAACCACTTAGGGGGCCAAACCCTCTATGCACACGCTCCATCAGTGTAGCTTCTCACAGCGATTAGCCCGGGGGGACGGCCTTCCGGCTCCTCCCGCGCCGCCTGCCCGCGCGCCGGCCCCGGCCCCAACCGTCGCCCCGGCGCCGACTCCGGCTTCGGCCCAAAATGACGGTCGTCTGTACGACTAGTTCCCCAACTAGGACGGTTGCTACGTAGTCTTCACCAGTGAAGAGACAAGCAAACATGCTCAGCGCCGGCTCCATCGTGAGGTGAACGCCACCATGCCGGCAACTCCCCAGTTCATGCACTGGTCGGAGAAGCCGGTCACCTGGAGCCGGGCGGATCATCCGACCGTGATGCCAAGTCACAGCAGCTACGCCCTAGTCCTCGACCCGACCATCGCCACTGAGAAGCGCACCTGCCAGTTTTCACGGGTGCTGGTAGATGGTGGCAGCAATATCAACATCCTCTACCTCGACACGATGCACAAGCTGGGGCTGAATATAGAAGATCTACAAGCGAGCTGTACGGTCTTCCATGGCATCGTGCCTGGAAAGTCCTGCTCCCCTATCGGCAAGATCACGCTCGACGTCCTCTTCGGCGGACCCGACCACTTCCACCGCGAGCCGGTGCGTTTCGAGGTCGTGGACCTCGCAAGTCCCTAACACACGCTGTAGGGCCGGCCGGCCCTTGTCAAATTCATGGTGATCCCCCATTACGCCTACCTCAAGCTCAAGATGCCGGGCCCCAAGGGAATCATCACCATCTCGGGAGACTAGAAGATGTCGATCGAGTGCGCTCAAGATGGCAGCCGGCTGGCCGAGGCCCTGGAAATCGTCGAGGATAAGCTGCAGCTCGATCGGCTTGTGGCCCTCGTAGCCAGCCATGCCGGCTCCTCCCTCGCAGTCCATCGGCGAGGCCTCCTTCCAGCCGTCCAAGGACACCAAGCAAATCCCGCTCGACCCGGCCAACCCGGCTCAGTGCGTCACCGTCGGCTCCCGCCTCGACAGCAAATAGGAAGGCGAGCTCGTCGACTTCCTCCGTGAGAATCGGGACATCTTCGCATGGTCCCCCTAAGGACATGTCGGGTGTTCCGAGGAAGTTCGCTGAGCACAAACTACACGTCCGGCCGGACGTCAAGCCGGTCAAGCAACCCCTACGCCGTTTCTCCGAGGAGAAGCGGCATACCATAGGAGAAGAGATTGTCTGGATGCTCGCAGACGGGTTCATCATGGAAGTTTTCCACCTGGACTGGCTGGCCAACCCAGTCCTGGTCCTGAAGAAGAACAAGACCTAGCGCATGTGCATTGACTACACCAGCCTGAACAAGGCGTGCCCCAAGGACCCATTCGCCCTGCCACGAATCAATCAAGTCATCGACTCCACGGCCGGCTGCGACTTGCTGTCCTTCCTGGACACCTACTCCGGCTACCACCAGATCAAGATGGATCCGAAAGACCGGCTCAAGACCTCCTTCATCACGCCCTTCGAGGCTACTGCTACATCACCATGTCCATCGGCCGGAAGAACGCAGGCGCCACCTTCCAGTGGTGCATGTAGAAGTGCCTCCTGCCTTAGATAGGCAGGAATGTCCACGTCTATGTCGACGACATCATTGTCAAAACCAAGAAGCAGTTCAGCCTCCTCGACGACCTTCGGGAGAGCTTCGCGAACCTGCGCGAATACAAGATCAAGCTCAACCCGGAAAATTGTGTCTTCGGCATCCCTGCCGGCCAACTCCTGGGTTTCTTCATGTCCGCCTGCGCCATCGAAGCTAAGCCAGAGAAGATCAGCGCAATCGAGTGCATGCCCAAGCCGACCCGGCTCCGCGACATCCAGAAGTTCATCGGCTGCCTCGCCTCGCTCAGCCGGTTCATCAGCCGGCTAGGGGAGAAAGCCCTGCCCCTCTACAGGCTCCTTCGCAAGATGGCTCTGGTCGAGCCGGGTCACACCAAGAAGCCGAGCATGTTCGATTGGACCGACGAGGTGGACAAGGCTTTCCGCAGCCTCAAGAAGGCTCTCACCCGCGCGCCCATCTTGGTCGTGCCGGCTGAGAAGGAACCCTTGCTCGCCTATATTGCGACCACTCGCGTCATCAGCGTCGTCTTGGTGGTCGAGCGGCCGGAGGAGGGCAAGTCCCTGCCGGTCCAACGCCCCGTCTACTACCTTAGTGAGGTCCTCTCCACGTCCAAGCAGAACTACCCTCACTACCAAAAGATGTGCTATGGCATATACTTCATCGCCAAGAAGGTCAAGTGGTACTTCCAAGAGCATACCATCACCGTGGTGAGCACGGCCCTGTTCGGCGAGATCATGAGTGGCTGAGACTCCACTGCCCGGATCGCGAAATGGGTCATTGCCCTCGCCGATCACGAGATCCGGTATGCCCCTCGAACCGTCGTCAAGTCACAGGCGCTGGCCGAATTTCTCGTCGACTGGGCAGAAACCGAGTTCGTGCCGCCTCCCCCGGACTCCACACATTGGCGCATGCATTTCGATAGCTCGAAAATGAGGAAGGACCTGGGTGCCGGCATAGTCCTCTCCTCCCCGAAAGGTGAGGAGCTCAAGTAGACCCTCCAGATCCACTTCGCCGCCTCCAACAATGTGGACGAGTACGTAGCCATTGTCCACGGCCTCCGGCTCACCAAGGAGATTGGTATCAGACGCATCCTATGATTTGGCGACTCCGACCTCGTGGTGCAGCAGGTCTCTAGTGAATGGGACGCCAGGGACGCTAACATGGCCAGCTACTGCTTCCTCGTACAACAGCTCACCGTCTCCTTCGAGGGCTATGAGTTCCATCACGTCCCACGGGCGGACAACGAGGCGGCCGATGCTCTAGCAAAGATCGGCTCCACCCAGCAAGCCATCCTAACCAGCTTCTCCCTCAAGCGGTTGCTCAAGCCATCGATCAAGCCCTCCTCACAATCGGAATCCATCTTTGTGCCGGCAAACGCCGCCGACCCATCAGCGGCTCCGGCCACCCCTTTGGCATCTTCGCCACCGTCTCCCTCAACCTCGACCGCCTTGCTGGCACCCGTTGAACCGGCTGTGTCCGAGGCCGCCGGCTCCAATGACGCGGTCGTCATAACGATAATCGGCGAGCCGGTCCCGGGGGCTGATCATCCAGGCCCGGGGGCTCCCGAGCCGGCCCTCGTCTCGTCTCCCTCGTGGGCCTAGCCTATCTTGGCGTTCCTACTATGTGGTGAGCTCCCCCTGGACGAGGCCACGGCGATGCAAATCCAGTGTCAGGCCACGGCATACAACATCATCAACAACGAGCTCGTCCATCGTAGCACCACCGACATCTTCTAGCGATGCGTCGAGCCGGAAAAGGATCTGGAAATCCTCCTCGACATCCAAAAGGGGGAGTGCGGGCACCATGCTGCCTCCAGGACCCTAGTGGCCAAGGCCTTCCACCACGGCTTCTACTGGCCCACTACTCTCGAGGCGGCCAAGAAATTGGTCGACGAATGCGAGGGCTGCCAACACTTCAGCACGCAGAGCCACCTGCCGGCATCGGCCCTCTAGACCATCCCCCTCTCATGGCCCTTCACCGTCTAGGGGCTGGACATGGTGGGCCCCTTCAAGACCGCACGAGGCGGCATGACACATTTGCTGGTGGCTGTCGACAAATTCACCAAGTGGATCGAAGCATGACCAATCAAGATGCTGGACGGCCCCACGACCGTTCGGTTCAGCGATAACATCACGGTTCGCTATGGCGTCCCCCACAGAATCATCACCGACAACGACACGAACTTCGCCAAGGGCGCGCTCGCGCGTTTCTGCTCCAAGCAAGGAATCCGGCTCGCCCTGGTCTCCATCCCTCATCCATAGTCAAACGGCCAGGCCGAGAGGGCAAACGGCCTCATCCTGTCCGGCATCAAGCCCCGACTCGTGACACCGCGGGTAAGGTCAGCCGGCTGCTGGGTCGATGAGCTGCCGGCCGTCCTTTGGAGCCTTAGGACCACCGCCAACCGATCGACCGGCTACACGCCCTTCTTCCTTGTTTACGGGTCCGAGGCGATCATCCCCACCGACATCGAGTTCGACTCGCCTCGGGTTGCGCTATACACGGAGAAGGACACAAAGGAGGCGAGAGAAGACGGTGGCGACTTACTCGAAGAAGACCGCGAACTAGCCTTGAGCCGAGCGGCAATCTACCAGCAGAAGCTCTGGCACTACCACAACAAGCGGATCCGGCCGCTCTCCTTTCGTGAAGGAGACTTGGTGCTCAAGAGGATCCAGCGGACAGCCGGACAACACAAGCTGTCCTCCCCATGGGAGGCCCATTCATCGTCAGCAAGGCGTTGCACAACAATGCATACTACCTGATGGACACCCAGAAGCTGTAGAAGCGCAAAAGAGACGCCTCCGGCGAAGAGACCCAACGCCAATGGAACGCGGTCCTCCGTCTGTTTTACTGCTAAAAATACCAGTGTATGTATGTATCCCTCCCTTTTCGGGATTATGAATGCAATGGGTGCCCCAGGCCGGCTCTTGGGGCACGCCCTCTTCATTTCCCTCGAAGGTCTCCTCACTCACCAGCTCCCCGACCCGGCTCCCGGGCCCGAGGGCTCACCGGAAGGTCCTAGGTCACCTCTCTCAAAAATTGACCAAGTAGTGTGAGCCGAGCAAGCCCTCCCACCCCTCCCAGCTACAGATTCGGCTCCCGGCTGTCTAGCTAACGGGGCCTCGGGGCGGCAAAACTTAGCTCACACGAAAGATCGATCACAAAGGAGATGCCGGCTAGGCCCAGTCGGATCGCCGCCTCGCCTCTGCCACTCTACTTATCCTAAAAAGCTCTCGCGATTCCTAAGTTCAGAACTGGCTCCCTCGAGGCGGACGCCCCGACCTAGCTACAGAGCAGCTCCCGGCTGTCGGGCTGGCACGGCCAAAACCAAAGGGGAAAAGGAGTGGAATAGAAGGAACAAAAAAGGGCAAGAAAGGGTAAGGACAAGCAAGCACGCGCAATAAGGCAAACACATCAAATATTCACAATACGAATGTTAAGACAAAAGAGGCCCACAGCCGTCATGGTTCATTACATTTCACCCCCAGTGGGTGGACTTAAGCCTAACATGCTGGAAGAAAAAAGAAAGATAAAATGCCCAGGGGCTCAGGCCACCGGCGCATCGCCAGCCGGCGCGCCTCCAGCCGGCGCGTTGCTGGGCAGCTCGCCTCCCGTCCCGTAGGTGGTTGCGGCCTTCAGGTCGTTTCCCTTGGCCTTCGAGGCGGCCTCAGTAGTCCCAGCCCTCTTGCCATTGGAGTCTGTACTCTTGTTGGCAACCTCCTCGTCCTTTGGACCTAGGGGGATGCCGAAGGAGTCTTCGGCCGCCGGCTTGCCGTTCTTGCCAAGGGCCGGCAGGAGCTCGTCTGGGTCGACATACGATGTGAGCTCATCGGCACGACGGACAAGGGCTGGCTCCCTGGCCTCCCGCTCCTTGGCCGGCTCATCCCGCATGGTGGCCAGCCGGTCCAGGTCCACACCGTGGTACCAGGAAGTTACAAACCGGAGCGCCATCTGCTCTCCCGCTCGCGCCGCCGACGCCTTCCAGGCCTCAAGCCTGGCCACGACGTGCTCCAGCCACAAGGGCACGCGGTTTTCCAGAGCTCCTCTATGGCCCGGCCACAATTCGGCGACAATCTCCTTGTCGGCCATCTTTAGCCGCTCCACGCTCCGCTCGAGGTGGATCAGATGGTTTTTGATGGAGAGCCCAAGCTCCACCACACTCCACACGACATCCTCCTCGATGGAACGCCCGCGCGCATGGAGGTACTCCCGGTGCTCCTCAACGGCACGCTCAGCACGGCGCTGAGTTTCTAGGAAGCACCCTAAGAGAAGAAAGGGAAGAAGGAGAGAAAGGCAAAATCAAGAACAAGAACCAGCGAAGAAAAGGCAACCGACTGGAAAAAAGGGCAAACGAACACTTACGTTCGACAGAGTCGTCCACCTCGATGGCAAAGTGGAGCGATGAATCCTTCTCCGATGCCAACGCCGCCTCCGCCTCAGCGAGGGAACCCTTGAGCTCCTCGAGCGTCCTCTCAAGGCGGGTCACCTTGCCTTGGAGGAAGGCGGTCCGCCGGGTGGCATCAGCCGCCTCCTTGACTGCCGTCTTCTTGGCCATCACCTCCCACCATGTCGGCCCTGAGGCGGTCCTGGGCCGCCTCCCTGTCCACCAGCAGTGCGGCCAGCCGGTCCTTCTTTTGCGTGACCGCCTGGACGCCTTGCGTCAGTCGGTCCCGCTTGGTGACGGCCCCGGTCCTTTCTGCTCAGAGGGCGATCAGCTCATCTGCAAGACAGAGCAGGTGTTAGCCGGCCCTTCTACGTCCGCTCCGGCTGTCAGGCAGCCGGCCCAGCTCCCGGGGGCTACATGCCCCTCCCACAAGACTTGGCATACCTTGCACCCGTGTCAACTCCTCCTCCAGCCTGTAGAAGTCGTGCTTGCCGCGGTCGTGGATGGCGACCGCCTCCTCGAATAGCTTCTACCGCTGGGAGTTCCCCTCATGTCACACAGAGCTAAAGTCAAAAGTCACTCAAGGAGATCCGGCCCGGCTACCCGTCAGCCTGTTAGCCGGCCCGCATCTCGGGGCTACACCCAGTGGGTGCGCTTGCGCGCCCCCACTGAAATTTTTAACAAGAGCAACCACGCTTACCTCCGCGTGCTATAGGGTGGCGTTAGCGGCCTCTGCAAACCGTCCAGAACACTCCCTAACTCCCTGAACGAGGGGACCAGGGCGCCTGCCGGGGGAGCCGGAAGGGTTGGGATGCGTGCCAGCGCCTCTAAGTCCCGGAGCACCTCCTACATGGTCCTCAGGGTCCTCCAGGCCCGGTCGCCGTTGCTGCCCGTCCCCGGGCTCACCATGGTGCCGGCCTTTGGGAGTGGGTTGATGACGACAAGAGCCTGGGAGTCGCCTCCTCCTCCGCGCTCGGTGCCATCGCCGCCTCCTCCTCCCGTCGCTCCGACGCACCGACTGCGACGGACGGCGCCTCTGTCTCCATGGCCTCTGCCTTCGGTGCTGCCTCCGACACCGCCTCCAGGGCCACCGGAGCCTCCGGCACGTCGATCCAGGCCAGCTCGGCCATGGGCGGTGTCACGACCGGCAACTCTGGCCGGGTCGCGTCGGGGGCGGGCTCCGTAGCAACAGCCCCCGCTCGGGCCACCTCCTCCATGGACGGGGGCGCAGGCGGCTCCATGGCCGCCCCTCGCAGCTCGCTTGATGAGGGCCTCGACAGGCAGGTCGATTCCGCCGCCGTGTTCGACGCTCGCGTGGGGTCCACGGATCTCCTCCGCCTCCCGCCGTTCGAAGTACCGGAGTGCGAGGCCCCGCCTCATGTTTCGGACTTTGAGGCTCGCACCTCCGTGAGCCTCCTCTTCTCCTCTCACCGGGTGGCCGCGTGCTCGCAGGCTAGTCGGCTAGCGTCATCCGTCAGATCCACCACCGACTCCCCCTCATGGAGCTCGATGGGGTCCTTGTGGTGCACAAGGGTCAATCACCCACCGGCTCACGACCCGGAAGGAAACACGGACAAGGAAAGGAGGGAGACTTACCCGATGACGATGGGCAAAGTCCACCTGGCGTGTGCCGGCGGCTTCTGGGCGGCCACCTTCACCCGCTTATGGGGGGGGCGGAGCTACCGGCTCCTCCTAAGACAGCCTCTTCGCCCGGCTAGAGGCTCCGGCAGCCGAGGCTTGAGCCGGCTGCTCCTCGCTCCATCCACGCCGGCCCTGCGAAGCTGAGGGGGAGGCGCCTTCAGGATCATAGCATCATCGTCATCATCATCATCATCATATGCCCAGTCCCTGATCGTGGGGCCCATAGGGAACTCACCGGCTCCACTGGGCTCCCCGGCTGCACCGGACCCTCCGGCTCTGTTGGGCCCGCCGGCTCACCGGTCTGCCGGCTCCTCGACCCCTCCTAAGGAGTCCACCCCCTCTTTAGGCGGGCCTCCCCGCTCATGATCTTCAGAGTCGGAGTGGTCGTGCTCCACTTCAAAAATTTGGGGATGCGGGCCATTTGGCGTGTTCTGTCGGACGAGCACCTGCGGTTAGCACGGTGAAGTAAGGTCCGTTGCCGGCTGCCGACTGGAAAGAATCAAATGAAAGAGAAACCGCCTCGATGAAAACGTACCAGGGGGCAGTTGATGCGGTCATACGGCTCCAATGTCAAGTTCCATGACACTGGCGCCATTTTGAACATCGTGATGGCGTTCACCCGTGCCGCCACCTGAGCCGGCGTCAGGTCGACTGTCGTCAGCCGGCAGGGGTCCCGGTGGCCGGACATGTCGTAGATCCAATGCAGCCTCAACTGGAGAGGCAGCACCTGACGCGAGATAAAGGCTGCCACCAGATCGGAGGCGATCAACCCCTCCGCGTTCCTCAGTTGCGTAAGCCGGCCAAGCTCTGCCAAGGCTACTCCGCGCAGGGCGGCTCCCGTCCAATTCGCCCCGGAGGACTGCGCGTTGACGAATGGCGGCAGCCGGATGTAGTCCAGGCTTGGGTCAACATTCTTCACGTAGAAGAACGTCTAATGCCACCCCTTGACGGAATCAATGAGAGATAAGGGTGGGAAGCGCGCGGTGCCATGGCAACACACCGCCGTGCCCCCGCAGGCATCACGCTTCAACGACTTGAGGTAGAAGAGGGCATTGAAGAAGTCAAGAAAGGGGAGGACCCCCTAGGTACCCCTCGCACAGCGTCACTAAGCTGGCGAGGTAAAGTATTGCATTGGGGCCAAGGTGGTGCGGCTGGAGGTCGAAGGTGTCCATGAGCAGCCGGAAGAAGAGGCTCACCGGGAGCCCGAAACCGCGGGAGAAATGCCAGAGGAAGACGACATGCTCCCCTGGCTGCGGTGCCGGCACCACCTCGTCACCCGGCATGCAGGAAACCACGCGCTCTGCCGGTGGCAGCATGCGCGCGCGATGGAGGTCCGCAATGTCCCCCTCGGTGACGATGCATCCGGCCCAGCTTCCTCCGCGCCCGTTGGCCATTGCAGCGGAACGGCGGCGTGCAGGCGCGTTTGCAAGCTCAGAAGCGGTGTTGCGTGAGGGGGAGAGGAAGGCAAAGAGGAAAGAAGCGAGGAGGCAAAGGGGGTGCAGGTATCTTCGCCCTCTGCCCTTCCTCCCCTTTTAAATGGGGAGGCAACGACCGAGGGACGTGGGGATTAATTGCGCCCACTCCCCCGGAAACTCCGCGCACGTATGGGAGGCTCGGGCCGTAACGGCCGCTTTGGGTCGTAGAGGATCCTGGCCTATGCCCCAAGGCCTATTGGGCTATGCTCGAGGCCTAGCGGGCTAGGCCTAGGGCGACGTCCCGTCTCCCCGCATGCGTGGGGCCTGCCACATCATTACCCGCCGCGTGGCACGCGGCAGGCCAGCCCAGGACCCGGGGCGACGCGTCGGAACCTGAGGCGTCGGGTCCAATTGCCGACCCAGGTGGCTTTTCAGTTTCGCGCCGGTGGCGGGTACCGCTGGGGGGAACCGCCGGCTCCCCTCCGTTTGCCGGACATGGGCCCTCGCCGGCTTCGGAGACTACTGAAGGGGTTATTACCCCTAGGTAGGCCAAAGCAACGGGGTTCTCCCCCCTGCTTCAAAGAAAAACTATGCAACCGGTTGCCCATGACCGGCTGTAGGAGAATCCTTGTAAACACATCAATCCATCCAACTAGACCAAGCAGGACTAGGGGTGTTACCTCCCATGGAGGGCCTTGAACCTGGGTACATCGCTTGTGCCCAATCTCGCACCCAGAGCTCGTCGGCGTCCTCCGGCCCCAAACCACCTACGATAAACCTACCCATGTCATCTGTCGTGAGAAAATGATGACACCGATGTTACACCTTCGCCCGTCAAGTACATCTAGTAGTGGGCTCATAAAATTGAGGTGCTACTAGGTGTCCTTGAACTGGAGGGTTCGTGTCGAACACGGACATGCATTGCATCAGGTTAACTTGACAAGGATATCAAATTGATTTTGGGACTTGTGGCAAAGAAGGTCAGGATCCCGGGGTATAAGATACCTGAAAGAACGTATGATCCCTTGGTGATTTTGATAATTCATGACAACATACATTGTCTCTTGGACTATTAGTTTTACCTAGTTTATTTCAGGTTTAGTCCACAGAGTGGGTTGGCTAAGGATTGTGGGGAGAATTCTCATGAAGAAGAAGAAGGGAAGGAATAGGATTGGCCATGCTTGAAGATTGAGGACTCTACATTTTACATTTTGTGAGAAATCACTTTTTAGTCCATAGGAAATCCAATACTATTAAAAGGGGATGAGGTATTTATGATGATCTAGTTGCTTAGGTGCTTAGAGATTAGCCACCAAAAATACTCAACCACTTCCCCACAAAAACCCTGTGTCCAAAGCCTAAAGTCAAAATTCGGTGACACCAACATTCCCATTCGGATCTATCGAGTTTTACCCTAGACAGACATCCAGCCAAACCCTAGCATTTCGGTACTACCAAGTTTCCATTCGCTGCAACAGAGAATCCATGACCAACTTTCTGTTAACCAATTTATTAAAATCGGTCCCATCAAGATTTGGAAACTACCTAGGTCACCCATATCGGTACCACCGAGATTTATATATCGGTCTCACCGAAACACCAAAGTTGCCACATTTTGCACTAGTCGGTGCAACCGAGTCTTCACTTCGGTTTCATCGAGTTGGGCAATAATGTTGTAACGGTTGGATTTTTGGAGATGCCTATATATACCCCTCCACCACTTCCCACTTGAAAGAGAAGCACTCAGAACACACACCCACTTGCTATATCCAATTTTTTGAGAGAGAATCACCTACCCTTGTGTTGAGGTCAAGATCATCCACTCCAAGCATATGGATCTTTAATTCTAGCCTCCCCAAGTTGCTTTGCATCCAATCAATCTCTTCCACCCATGCCAAATATGTGAGAGAGTGATTGAGTGTTGAGGAGACTATATTTTGAAGCACAAGAGCAAGGAGTTCATCATACTACCACATCTATTACCTTTTGGAGGTTGGTGCCTCCTAGATTGGTTAGGTGTTTCTTGGGAGCCTCTTTCTTCATGATTGTGGAGTTGAACCAAAAAGTTTGTAAGGGCAAGGAGATCGCCTACTTCATGAAGATCTACCCCAAGTAAGGCTAGTCCTCCGTGGACGTAGGCCATCATGGAATAGACAAGGTTGCTACTTCATGGACCCTTAGTGGGTGGAGCCCTCCGTGGACTCTCGTGACTACCCTCCATCGGTTGATGTCTCAATAAATGTGGATGTACGATACCGCCACCTATCGGAAACATGGGAAAAATCTTCGTGTCTCCAAATTGTGTTTGATCTTCCTATCTCTACTCCTTCTTACATGTGCTTGTCTTTACTTTCCGCTGCCATATTTGGTGACTAGCATGTGTAGGGTGCATTGGACTTGTTAGAATTGCTAAAATCTGCAAACCAATCAACTTGGCAAAATGTTAGGTTTTAATCTTTGCAAGTAGTCTATTCACCCCCCCTCTAGACGTCCCTTCTATCAATCCCACAATTGGTACCAGAGCTCTGTTCTCCATAGCTTCAGTTTCATCACTGTTGGAGGAAGATGTACGTGTCTAGTTTGGGGTGTATTAGTTGTAGAGTGCCCATTCTCGATGGGGAGTACTATAGTCCATGGAAATATGAGATGCTTGAGCTATTCAATGAATTCCATTTGAGCAAGTATGTTACGAGCCCCTATGTACCTCCCATTGGTCCCTTACATCCCACATATGAAGAGGACATTGACATGCTTCGCAATCTTAGAACTGTTAATCTCATTATCAAAGGATTGTCTAGAATTGTGTTTGATCAAATGAACAATTTTGAATGTGATTATACTCTGTGGAATGATTTGGATAAACTATATCCAAATTATTCATTGAGTAATCTTGATGAAATTCTTAATAAAGATATTGCCTTTCATAAGATGAATCCTAGTGATCCTAACTTTGATAAATGCCTATATGAGCTTCGTGACCTCATGCGTGCTAAAGGAGATGTCACTACCATTAATACCATTATTGTTGAAGCCATACACATACATAAACTTGAACATTTTCATGATCACAACCCTAACGAATCTCTTGTCTCTTATGACGAGGATATCCCACTTGATGATGACAATGTGGAACATGGCTACTATGAAGAAGATGAGTTGTTCGACATCGAGTGTGAGAAGACTATGAATAGTCTAAGTCTCATGGCAAACTTCAAACACTACATGTCCGTAGAAAAGGAATGGATTCTCGATAGTGGATGAACTGACCACATGACCAGAGATAGAGACATGTTTCAAGAGATCACACCAAACCATGGACAGCGAAGGTATATGATTTTTGGAGATAACTCCAATGGTAAGGTACTCAGCCTTGGTAAGGCTATCATATCTGTCATGCTTGTTGAATCCCTTGGCTACAATCTTCTTTCCGTATCTAGACTTGTCGACTTTTGTTTTAATGTGCTATTTACCAAACTAGATTGCCAAGTGTTTCGTCAAGACAATCCTAGCATGGTCTTTACCGGTTTTTGTAGAACTGATCTATATATTGTTGATTTCATTAAAAGATCCAAAACTCGCACTTATCTCATTGCAAAATGTTCAAAAGGTTGGCTTTGGCATAGAAGGCTAGGACATGTTTGTATGTGTAATCTAGACAAGCTCATCAAAGGTGATCACATACTTGGTGTTAAAGATGTTATGTTTGACAAAGATAGACTTTGTAATGCTTGTCAAGCTAGAAAACAAGTAGGTGGAAATCATCCCGTAAAGAATATCATGACTACTAGGAGATCAGTCGAGTTGCTTCATATGGATCTTTTTGGTCCCAATGCTTACAAGAGCCTCGGTGGAAATTCCTTTGGTCTAGTTATAGTTCATGATTTTTCCAGATTTACGTGGGTATTCTTTCGTTGTGATAAGTCGCAGGTGCAAAAGATCTTCAAGAACTTCGCTCACAAAGCTCAAAATCAGTTTGAGGTGAAGATCAAGAAAGTTCGGAGCAACAACGAATCGGAGTTCAAGAACACAAATGTGGACACCTTTCTTGACAAAGAAGGGATTTTACATGAGTTTTTGGCTACGTACACGCCTCAACAAAATGAAGTTGTTTAGAGGAAGAACCGAACTCTTATAGAGGTTGCAAGAATGATGCTCGACGTATAGAAGATGCCAAGACACTTTTGGACAGAAGCCGTTGAGACAGGTTGTCATGCCACGAACAGACTCTATCTTCACAAGCTTCTCGATAAAAATGACATACGAGCTACTCATCGGTAACATGCCCCAAGTTGGATACTTTTGGGTATTCGGCTCCAAGTGTTACATTCTTGATAATCATCGTCATTCTAAATTTGCTCCTAAGTTTCATGAAGGTTTCATACTAGGTCACGGATCAAACTCTCACACTTACCATGTGTACAACAACTTCACTCAATAAGTTGAAGAGACGGTAGATGTGAAGTTTGATGAATCTAATGGCTCGCAAGTCGAACAATTGCCAAATGATGTAGGAGATAAGGAACCTTCAGAAGCTATCCAAGACTTGTCCATCAGCAAGATTTGTCCCATGGATGTGAAGGAGAGTACTGCATCAACCCAAATGGAAGCTCCTACTTTGCGTCAAGGCAAACCTCAACATGACATGGAAGCATCCACAAGCGATACACGACAAGATGAAGAGGAAGAAGAAGTACATCATGATGATCCACGTCAACCACCTTCACCACCACTTCAAGGCAACAACACCTTCAACAACAACAATGAAGAAGAATAAAATGATTAGGAAGCTCCACCGCCCAACAAGCAAAAGCTAACTCAAGTTTGAGCAAGAGTGAACAAGAATCATCCCTTAGAGAAAATCTTCGGTGACATTCGATCCAGAGAATCACTCGCTCTAAAACCTGCTTAGCTAATTTTTGTGGGCACTACACATTCATCTCTAGTATTGAGCCTATGAAGGTGGAAGAAGCCCTTGAAGACCCAGATTGGGTGAATGCTATGCATGAAGAGCTACACAACTTAGAGAACAACGAAGTGTGGACACTTGTGGAGAAGCCCAAAGACGAACAAACCATCATTGGAACCAAATGGGTGTTTTGGAACAAGCAAGACGAAGACGGTAAAGTCGTTCGCAACAAGGCACGCCTCGTGGCTCAAGGCTACACACAACTTGAAGGTATGGATGATGGTGAGACCTATTCCCCCATTGCTAGACTTGAAGCTATTCGCATATTACATTCTTATGTCGATCACCATGATATCACACTTTACCAAATGGATATTAAAAAGTGCATTTCTAAATGGGGAGATTGAGGAAGAAGTCTATGTTAAGAAACCCCACGATTTTGTGAGTCCTAAGAAACCTAACCATGTTTACAAGCTTAACAAGGCTCTTTATGGACTTAAGCAAGCCCCTTGTACTTGGTACAAATGTCTAATGAAGTTTCTACTTTAAAAGGGTTTGGGGATTGGTAAAATTGATCCAACCCTATTCACTAAGAGAGTTAATGGTGAATTGTTTGTGTAGCAAATTTATGTGGATGATATTATCTTTGGATCTACTAACCCACAATTTAGTGAGAATTTTGGAAGGTGATGTCCCAGAAGTATGAGATGTCCATGATGTGTGAGCTGAAATTTTTTCCTTGGTTTGCAAATCAAGCAAACGAGAGAAGGAACTTTCATCACTCAAACCAAGTACACCAAGGACTTGATCAAGAACTTCAACATGCAAGAGTGCAAAGGTATGAAAACCCCTATGCCTACTAGTGGACATGTTGACCTCACCAAGGAGGACAAACCGGTTGATCAAAAGGTCTATCGATCAATGATCGGTTCATTGCTATATCTATGCACCTCCTGTACCGATATCATGCTTAGTGTGTGCATGTGTGCTAGATATCAAGCCGCTCCTAAAGAGTGTCATCTTAAGGCCGTGAAAAGAATTGTGAGATACTTGATACATACACCAAACTTTGGCATTTGTTATCCCAAGGGATCTTCTTTTAACCTTGTTGGCTATCCAACTCGGACTATGCAAAGATAAGGTTGGTAGAAAATCTACCTAGAGTACACGTCAATTTCTTGGTAGATCTCTTATGTCTTGGTCATCCAAGAAACAAAACTCGGTATCTCTATCTACCGCCGAAGCAGAATACATTGCCACCAGATCATGTTGTGCTCAATTGCTACAGATGACTCAAACTCTCAAGGGTTATGCGGCATACATGTGAACATGTACCGTTGATATGTGACAATGAGAGTGCAATCAAAATTTCTCATAATCCTCTGAAACACTCTCGAACTAAGCATATTCAACTTCGACATCATTTTATTGGTGATAATGTTGCCAAAGGAGATATCAATCTCAAGCATGTTTGTACTAAAAAATAATATCTCGGATGTGCAATGATCTAGCAGAACATGTAATCAATGATAAACGGTGCCTTGACCATAAATACAATGTCAACTCTATATCATCATGCAAAGCAATATGATGATGAACACACAAGTCATGTTACGGAACTGTCGAAGTTGCATGGCAACATATCTCAAAATGGCTATGGGAATGCCATAATAGGTAGGAATGGTGGCTGTTTTGAGTAAGATATAAGGAGGCTTATGTGTGATAGAGCGTCTCATATCATGGGGTTCGGATGCACCGGCGAAGTTTACACTGACTCTCGAGGTGAGAAAGGGCAATGCATAATACTGAAAAGGCTACTAAATTATAGAAAGGTAAGAGTGCATATATCCATGGACTCAAATTAGTCATAAAGAACTCATATACTTATAGTAAAGCCTTATTATCTCTCTCGAAGCAAATTACTATCGCATGCCCCTAGGGAGGAGGTTGGGAGGAGTTAACCTTCGTGCGCCCCCAATTCGAACAACACGATAGGATTTCATTTCAGACATAAAAATGCTCACTCCTCATCACCATGCCATGACCAAAATTCAGATGAGAAGTAAATAACAAACTTTAATACTAATATTCTTACTAACCGATGATCATGAACCTATCTCTTTCATATTAGTACATCAATATAATTAACACCATGTGTTTCTTATTTGGTGAGCTACATGAAAGTTTGAATACCTATCCTTTTTGGACTAGTCTTATTACATTGCAAATTACCTTTAATATTATTTATACTCTCAAAAAGATTTAAGTGCATCATGATAATGCAACTCTTTCTATAAAATACAACCATCGCCATGCTCGAAAAGATATAAGTGAAGAACTAGAGCAACTGCCTAGCTCAAAAGATATAAGTGAAGCACATAGACTATTCTAATAAATTATGATGAAAATGTGTATCTCTCGAAAGGTGTGTCCATAAACAACGGTTGTGGAAAAATAAAATTAAAACAAACTATAATACATGACGCTCGAAGCAAAACTCACATCATATGATGAATAAAAATATAGCTCCAAGTGACATGCCGATAGATTAGAGACGAAAGAGGGGATGCCTTCCAGGGCATCCCTAATCATTGATTCTTAAGACTTCCTTGAATATTAACTTGGTATTCCTTGGGAATCCCCAAGCTTAGGGCCTTGCCACTCCTTAATCCTTCTTCCATCGTGGTCTCACCCCAAACTTGAAAACTTAAGCACACAAAACTCAACAAAACCTCGTGAGATCCGTTAGTATAATAGTGATATCAAAAACTTTAGATATTGTTATAAATTGATTAATATTTTATTATTGCATAATAGTTACTATATTCTAACTTCCCCATAACTTATACCCCCTGATATAATACATAGCATCATCAAAACAAACAAACCATGTAGACAAAAACAAAATTTGTCTCAAACAGAATAGTTTGTAGTGATCTGTACAAAAACCATACTTCTATAGCTCTGAAAATTATTAAACATTAGGAGAACCTGGGATTTTTTTAGAAATATTTTTTATTTTTTTAGATCAAACCGACACGCTAGTAAAATCGGGAAAATTTTGTAGTGGGCACAATAGTTTCTGCTTTTGCACATAATCGATTCTACAATCATCCAAATCATCCCAAAGGCTTTACTTGGCAAAAACACTAATTAAAACATAAAAGAAAAATCATTACGATAGCAAGAATTGTGTGATCACACAAAAATATAATAGAAAAATAAAGATAACTATTGGGTTGTCTCCCAACAAGCTCTTTTTATAGCCATTAAGATATGCTTGAGATTTTAGTGATGCTCACATAAAAGACAAAGAATTGAAGCACAGAGAGCATCACATAGCATGTGAAAAACTCATTTTAGTCTAACATACTTCCTATGCATATGCATCTTATACAAACATAAATTATCAAGACAAGCAATATCTAGCATACGCAAATAGGAAGAATCATGCATTAATAATATCAACACAAAGAGAGGTAATTTAGTGACATGCAAATTCCTATAATAATATTTGCCTCTCTCATAATAATTACATGCATGATCATATTCGAATTCAACAATATACCTATCATATAAAATATTCTCCATGATCCTCATGCACAAAAGTCTTACAATCTTCAAAGATAGTAGGATTAACATCAACTAAAGTCATGACCTCTCCAAACCCAGTTTTATCAATAGAATCATAATTTTGAACACACTTTGAACATGTGGTATTCTTTTTAGCTAAATTTGACAAAATCTTCCAAAGCCAATTTCAATACTATTGCAAATTTCATTATCAATAGTAGATTCATTATGAGGCTTAAATAAATTTTCAAGATCAAAACAAACATCGTCACCCCAATCATGATCCTTAGCACAATTAACTTTCATGGAAATCTTATTAACTGCATTGCAATCATGCTTTTCATTCAATAAGTGTATCGCAATAGCATTTTCATTTATCACGTCACTATTAGATGTCGGTTTACAATAAGCACCAAGTTTGAAAAGATTAGCAACGGGATGAGGATCCATTTATCTTAGAGTTTTTTACTTTATATTATTGTGTGGCAAAGATAAGGATAGAACACAAGGCAATTAGAAAGTAGAAGAATTAAATGATAGTGTGTGTAGGTGCCTAGTTAGAATTTGATGATATCTCCTCGACAACTGCACCAGAAAAAATTCTGCTACTTGTGAGCTACATTGGGTTTTCCCCCAAAGAGGAAGGGTAAAGCAATATAGTTGCGATAAGTATTTCCCTCATTGAGAACAAAGGTTATCAAACATGTAGGAGAATCACGACAACGTCCATCGACAGTACCTACACACACAAAACCAAACACTTGTACCCAACACGGGCAAGAGAGTTGTCAAGCCCCTTGAACTCATTACTTGCAAGGATTACTTCTAATAGAGATAGATAAAATAAAATAAAATAAAAAGAAAGTAAATAAATTGCATCAAGGTATTTAGAGTTTTAGCAATATGATTTTCATAGACACGGGCGCCATAGTTTTCACTAGAGACTTCTCTCTCGAACGCGTCGCATACGGTGGGTAGACAAATTACTGTTGGGCAATTTATAGAAAATTTCATAATTATGATGTTATTCATGGCAATGATCATGTATATAGGCATCACGCCTGTGCCAGGTAGACCACAACGATTACGCATCTACTACTATTACTCCACCAATTGCTCGTAGCGATTCTCCATCTATGATGTTAAGTTCATGAAAAACAAAGTACATCATTAAGACAGATGACATGATGTAGACAAAGTAAGACAAGCAATATATTCAGACCCCGTTGTTTTATCCTTAATGGAATCAATACAATACGTGTCTTGTCCCCTTCTGTCACTGGGGTACCCACCACAATGCACTTCTCCCACTAAAGATAAATCAATCTAGTTGGACAAACTAAACAGATAGACCATAGAGAATTACAAAGCTATAAATCATGCATAATAAAGTTCAACAAAGACTAAATTACTTTCAATGAATAATCTGATCATAAACCCATAATTCATTGGATCCCAATGAACACACCGCAAAATAAGATTACATCGGATAGATCTTCACAAGAATCATGAAGAGCATTGTATTGAAGATCAAAAAGAGAGAACAAGCCATCTAGCTACTAGCTATGGACCCATAGGTCTATGGTGAACTACTCACACATCATCACAGAGGCAACAAGGTTGATGTAGACAACCATTGTGATTGATGCCCCCTCTGATAGATTATTGAAAAAGGTCTCCAAGTGGGATCACGGAAGAACAGAGGCTTACAGTAGCAAAAAAAGCGTTGCAGGTGTCTCCCTATTCGTTTTGGGGTAATTGCGGATATATAGAAGTGGAATTAGGCCAGGAGCATTGTTGAGGAAATCGTTAACTGGTAGTTGCTTGGTTGGCTGGTGAGTAGGAGATTAATCGACTAATCGGAAAGTTAATTGACAAATTAATCAATTAATCGGATGATTTATCAGTTTATCGGCTACTTTGTGACCCTACAAGTCAGGATTAATCACCAAGCTAACTCGCTAATCAGACGAATTCTTGAACAGGGGTCACGAGGTGCTACGAGGGGCCCACGAGGTCAGGGCGTGCCCTACCCCCCAAGGGGCACCCCCAGGCTCGTGGGGCCATCGTGGGTCTTCTAGCCTCCCTCCGAAGCTTCTACGCTCTCTTTATGTCCAAAAATAACTCCCGTAATTTTTATCCAATTTGCACTCCGTTTGATATTGATTTTCTGAAAAGTCCAAAAACAGGCAAAATACAGGAACTCGCACAGGGAACTACGTTAACAGGTTAGTCCCCAAAAATGATATAAAATAGCATATAATTTCATATAAAGTATCCAAGATTGATAATATAATAGCATGAAACAATAAAAAATTATAGATACATTGGAGACGTATCAGCCCCATTACGATGTCCTCTACATTGGCGTTTGGGTGGGTCCTTTTCCTCCTCCTCCGTCTTTGGAGTGTCCATCATGTAGACATCGTAGGTGGAGGTAGCCGGCCACTTGCCGGTATAGTGGTGGCAGGCGGTGAAGTAGTGTGTGGTATTGCCGACATCTTCATCCATGTTGGTTGCTTCGTCGGATGTGTATGCTAGAATGTCTATTAAATCTTCAACGATGGCGACTAGGTGGGTGAAGGGTGGGTAGAATATTCCAGCTTCTCCAGATTTTTACAATACCTAATCATAAACTGAGGTCCAATCGTCCGAGATTGTGAGGCTCTGAATCCGATCTAACATCTCGTTTTGGAGTGCCTGAGCAACCCCGCCTATATTTTGATCGAAGGTTGGGATTAGCTAAAGCTTGCCCGAGATCCCTTCTCACATGGCATTGGGAATCTCGTCGGTCAAACCTGAAGTCTGAACCGTCGGGGTAATTGTTGGCTTTGGGCTCAAAGCAAGATTCGAGGTGTGATCCGCACTGTGTTCTTGATCCGAGATTGAATCGGAGATCGGTACAACGGCGTCGACGAGGTCTTCGGGCTGGTCTGACAGCGAGACTGAAAATGCAAGTTCACCGTTTGCATCCGCAACGTACTCCATATTTTCAAACCTGATGGTCTCGTGAGGAATGAAGTTTGATCTAGCCGAGGTGGCCAATTGCATCGGTGTAGGGTTGTAAGTTGACGAAGACAAAAATCTGTCCGGGGAACAAGGTCTTCCCAAAGCCAATATTGTCATTGATCCAAATACGAACCATCAAGCCCCTTTGACCACACAATGGGACATGTATGGGCCACCAATGTCAGCGTGGAATCTAGTGGATCTCGTGTAGGGGGCCTCGAGGTAGTAATGTTGGCTAGATGGTAACATGACAGAGGGACACAATGTTTTACCCAAGTTCACGCCCTCTTGAAGAGGTAAAACCATACACCCTTCTTTTACCGTATTGGTTGTGATGGGGTACAAAGTACACGTAGATCTACCTCGAGATCATATGTGAATGAATCTAACTTAACCCTCGGACAAAACCCCTCGACTTATATAGGGACCAGGGGTATCTAGGGCTTACATGTGGGCTGGTTACATTTAGGGATAGACACGTCGATGATTCAAATGTATCTTGAAGTGTGTGCCACGTCTTTGGAGAATTCCATCTTGAGCATGCCGAGGGACATGGTAAACATGGCCCACTTGTCGATTGTCTTGGGATCCTCGGCACGGCCCACAAATAGGGGGCGACATGGTTAGCACCCCCTAATCTAGGAC
This sequence comes from Hordeum marinum, assembly GCA_022496015.1. Taxonomy (NCBI): domain Eukaryota; kingdom Viridiplantae; phylum Streptophyta; class Magnoliopsida; order Poales; family Poaceae; genus Hordeum; species Hordeum marinum. Next base: position 305,815,597 of record CM039672.1, on the reverse strand, counting down.
ACCATCATGAACCACCGGCGGCGGCAGCTCCATAGCCGCCTAGCATAAGTGAGGAAGGCATCCAGAACAGTATTTAGCAGGGGGAGGCGCCCCCCAAATGAGAGCAACTGCGTGCATCAATCTGAGATGTAGCGCCCAACCTTGGTGATAGTGTTACGGCCGAGGCGTGCCTCGGCTTTGTTTGGTGTCGGCCCAAGTAGGCCAACCCGAGGCCCCTTACGTCGGTTCCACCATGTGCTATTATGCCGGTCAATGCACCCACTAGAAGAAAGAGTGTGAAAGACTTGCCTTTCAAGACAAGGAAGCTGGATCCGTGGAGGATGAGGGAGTCTTGGATTAGGGGTCCTCGGGAGGCCGACCTATCTCTTATGGGCCGGAATGTATGGGCCGCTTACCGAACATAGGATCGATCGAAGGCCTTGTCTCCAGGAAGCAAGCTTCGGGAATTGTGGCTTGTCCTCCACGTTTAATGTAGTAAATAGGCATGTTTATCTCTTCGGGGTGTAACCGACCATGTGTAAACCCTAGGTACCCTCGGCGTCTATATAAGCCGGAGGGTTTTAGGTTGTAGAGATATAGAACAACTCATCTAGGGTTTAACTCTTTGATCTTGAGGTAGATCGACTCTGTAACCTATACATCATCAATACAATCAAGCAGGACGTAGGGTATTACCTCCATAGGAGGGGACGAACCTGGGTAAAACCTTGTCCCCTTCGTCTCATGTTACCATCGATTCTAGTCTCACAGCTCGGGACCCCCTACCCGAGTTCCGTTGGTTTTGACACCAACAGAGGACTCCCCTCCATCGACGTAACCTACAAGCTTGTGTAATGCTAGGGGATCTAGTATCTTACTAGCGGCGAAGATGCACCGCGCCCGTCAGAAGCCTCGTTTATATTTCAAATAAGTAATTCAATTTTTATTTTTATTGCATGTAGTTTTTTTCATGTTTAGCTGGCTGGAATTGTTTTCTTTTGTTTGGCTTTTCTATGATGAAAAGAAGGTGTAAATTCATTTTGACACGGTTCATTGGTGCAATAAAGTTATTTATAAAACATTCACATCCGTCGTGGGTTTTTTTTGTCCTTGCGTGTAGAGATGCCTGACTTGTTTTTTGTATTGAGAGACAAATATCGTTGCCGGTGGCGTTCATTTCATGTTTTCAATAGAACGAAAGTGTTTTAAGGATCGTGCGATTGAAATTTTGAATGAATCGTGATTTATTTATGGCAAAAAAAATAAGTATTACGGTATAGAACAAATCATTAAATACAATGCACCCGACTGAAAATCTTTGCTTAGTCTGCGTGTGGGTAAATCATTTGTGTTTTTCCTTTTTTGTCCTTGTTGAATCTTCTATTCCTAAATAGCTACATCCCACTAGCTATTTTTCCTAGACATGCAACTATGCCACATGAGCAAGTCATGCATGCAAGTCATCAATTACATTGTTTTTGCATTACTATATGCATGCAAGCATGACACCATCAATTCATGCATGTTACTCATAAGTTTTTCTTTTCTTTGCATTACATTTTACATTGACAATATATGTGTTGGTCACTTGCACCATACACACGTAGTTTACATTCACATTTCTGTTTGAAAGGACATTCTTTTAACTGCAATTTATTTCTTTTTATCTTTTTATACCCTTTGTATTTTATTTTCATTTTAAGCTAACATTCTCTTTCCATTAGTTATATAGATATTTATGTAGAATTTTTTTATGTATTCGTTTAGCAAGTATCCCGCAGCAACGCGTCGGGGCATCATCTAGTTTCTTCAACATATGAGGCCTGACGATATTCAATAAGAGAAGAAGAATCAGTGCTATAATATTTCTTAACTGTGTTGTTTCTTATCATGGTGCGAGGAACTTCTTCTTGCATGAACTTTCTGTATTATATTTGTATTTGACCTACTATGTCTTCATTGTAATGATCTGGGAGTTTTAGTAGGCGAACAATTTTAAAATCGGTAGTATCAAAGGTGTTTTTTGTAGGTCTAAGTATTGTCGATAGAGTGAGATTTTTCTTATTTGGCATGGTGAGCGAAGGATGGTGGGGTGAGCGACGATCATAATGGCTGTAGAGGTTTAGCACATCGTAACTCAACATAGGTAATACAAAAATATTAAAAGGAGGAAAATAATCACTAATCATTTTTATAGAAAAACTTTGGTTTTCCTTTTTCTGTTTTCTTGGATTATTGTTCATGCGTATGCACTGTGTTGGTACTATTCTGATTTACATTTCAGGTATTGTTAGTACAAAGGTTTTTTGGGTGAATATGGGTATATCCCAGTTTATTCAGTGGGCATGAAAACAGGTCACACGAAACACTGTTTCCATACAAAGTTATTGCTTTGAAAACATTGTTCTCTTAAATTCAGATTTCACTCAAACTGTTAGAGGAAAATAAAATCGTGGGGCAACAGTCTATAAAATGAATCTAAGGAAAAAATGAAATGATCAATGCTCTTTAAACAATAAAAAAAGTTGGCATTGAAGACGCTATCTTTTCCTTGGATTTTGGCTTCGTAATAAAATTGGAGTGGAAGGACGGTCACCTTATTATCACTGAGAGCAATGCCGATAGATAAAATTAATTATTACATAATATGAATATAGATCAGATCAAACTAAGTTGGTATTTATTAGGCCCATATTTTAAACACTAAGAGCAATGCCAATATGTAAAATTAATTATCACATAATATGAACATTGATCAGATCAAACTAAACTGATATTTATTCGGGTTTTTTTACCTCTGCGTTTTTAAGTAATCCGTTAGATCTGTGTGTTTTTCACTTTAGGTTATTATCTATGAGTAAGTTTAAAAAACATATGATGGTGTACAACATGTAAAAAAGAAGTCATTTTTAATGAACAATAGAAGATTAAAAAAATCAAAAAATGAAGAAAAATGAAAAGCTTCCTGGTCGAGGGATCACGTGGACCTAATCGATGGTGTACAACATATGATGGTGTACAACATATATATATTTTTCTTGTTCCCTCCGACCTAATCGACACACCAGGATTCTTGCCGAGGGATCACGTGGAAGCAACTCCGACACTTGTTGGAGACCAGTGGGAGGAAATATTCAGATTTCAGCTCCTCAAAGAAAAAGAGGCAGACCCAAGTAAACTTGAGGGAAGGTCTCCACGCAACAGCCGAGCACCGTGATCATGGCCAGGATATCGTCTCCGGCGACATGCATGGTACAGCCATGCTCTTGTGAAAGTTGATCACTAGGCCGGTGACCGCTACAAAGTCGTCGAGGATCCACTTGAGGAGCCCCGCGGCCCCGGGTCCCACCCACGAATTCGGCATAATAATTTCCGAGTCGCATACATAACAATGAGAATATGATAAATCAAAATAAAATTCTATGTTGCTATGTGTAAATGGATATCGAAAGAGAAGATACATATGGCAGATGGTAAATGAAATTAAGCCGACTGCATCTGTGCTACTGTGTATACACATTAGATGTAAAATACTTCTATCTTCCAGATAATTTGTTGGATTCGGAATATAGCTCGCTAGGCTGGCTGCTCAGAAGTCAGCACACGCGTGGTCTGCGACGCGGAGACCCGAGCATTCTCTTCGACGACCTCGCCGTCCTCCCCGTCAGCCTCCTCCGCCTCGCTGTTCTCTTGCCGCTTCTGCTCGACGCAATCGCTCATCCCCTTCTTCGCGGGCACCGCGTCGTCCGCCTCCCGGAAGTCCTCTATCCTGAACTTGGGCTTCCACAGCGGCGGGTCCGCGCCCCTGGCCCGCTTCCTCGACGACCCGCCGGCGCCGTACACGTCCCTCAGTGCCCGGATGTTCGCGAGCAGCGCGTAGAACCTCTCAACCTGCTCGTCCTCCCCGCCGCCGTTCTCCTCGGGTGTGCCGCTGCCGCCGGCGACAGTCAGCTCGGACAACTCGGGCACCTCCAGCACTGACGTCGTTGGCGCGCCGTCGCTCGCCATTGGTGGAGCTTCCTGCCTGTCCGCCGACGTGGCATCCATTGCCTCTGGGGCCCGGCTGATCGTCGTGGTCTGGTCGATTGTACGTGAGAGAGAGAGAGGGGGGGGGGGGGGGGGGGAGACAAGACAGAGGTTGAATGGGTGAGGCTCACGAAGACGTTGGGCTTAATATATAGGCCCTGCCGGCCGCCGTGAGTGCTGCCCTCTCTGTTTAAATTGACGTGCCCCTGCTACGGCGCACTCCTCGTGATGAAAACACCGAAGACTGGGCACTCCGTGAGCATAATTGAATACTACTAGTAGTACACAGAAGTAAAATTTACCGTATATTTTCAACAAGAAGAAACGACCTAGTACAAATACAATTCAAAGTCCTCGCAGCAAAAATAAGAATAGAATTTCGAGTTGACACTGGCACGGAATGAACCTGGCTAGTCTCCCCGCAAAAATCCAAGGAATAGACCTGGTTAGTCAAGGCAGGTTAGGGAGATTAATGGTTTGATCCATTCGCAAAAAAAAAAATTGGTTTGATCGATCGTGTGTCTTGCTTAAACCATGACCCGGACCCGGTCTTCCATAAAGAAACCGGACGGCACTGGCTGTGACCGCCCCGGTGACGTCAGAAAAAGGCAAAGGAAAGAGCACCTCGTGCTCTCAAAAGAAAGGGACTTGGTGATGTGACAGAATAAAGAGAGAGACCTTGTGTCTGTCCGGCGCAACGAAGAAGATGGGCGATGACGTCACACTGCATGACGTCCGCGCGGCTGGTCACAGCCCGTGAGTCAGCGTACAAACTCGAGACCGATCGGGTCGTGGTGGGGATCGTACGGCTGGAGCAGTATATTTTCTGGCAGCATTGCGCCGGTGGGTAGAAGCGACGCGTGCTATGCGCCGCTTGTTCCAGCTGGTGAACGGATTGGTATCTCTATTTTTAAAGGGGTAGTTGCAGCTGGTCACATCGAAACGAATTGATATCTTTATTTTTAAAGGGTAGTCAGTAGCTTTTTGTCTCGATATTTTTTATTTTCATTCGTTTTTCTATCCCGCCTTTCACCGTTTCTTCCTATTGGTTTTTTTTCCTCTCATTAAAAAACCAAATCCATCATTACAGTAAAATATTTTATTTTGTATTTTCTTTGGCAGGTGATGATTTGATTTAATCACATTAATTATAGGTAATTAAGAATTCTAAAAACATATCATATATGTGAGATGACCTTCCGAAAAAACAAATCCACCATTAAAGTGGAAGATTTTGTTTTGTGCTTGCTTTGGCAGGTGATGATTCGATTTAATCACATTAATAATAGGTAATTAAGAATTCCAAAATCATACCATATATGTGAGATCACCTTTCGAAAAACCAAATCCACCATTAAACTGGAAGATTTTTCGTCCCACCTCCTCCATCCTCAGTGGTCTTTTTCGTCCGGTTTTCTCTTCTCCCTTCCCCGTACGAAAATCTCCCGAGCCGTTCCCTTCTTTCCCATCGCGCAAGCCACTCCCTTCTTTCCCATCGCGCAAGCCGCTCCCCTCCTCGATAACCCTCACGGGCGCTAGGGTTCCTTGCGCCGCCGCCGCATCGGAGATCCTCGACCAGCCACACCTCCTGCCACTCAACGTGATGGTGTTCCAGGAAAACAGATTTTCTCCTTTCCCGTGAACCAGGTTTCCTTTCTACCGCGAACTCTGTTCTCGCGTGCGAACGAAATCAGATCGAGCGCGCCTTCTTCTCCACTTCTCATTCTCCACGATCTGCTCATCCTCCACTTCTCCTTCTCCACGATGCCCTCTTAATCGAACATGGATGTGTTCGATCTTTCTCCTGGTGCAGCCTTTTATTTGCTGAGAGGATGGGGCGCCAATCCACGCGGGTCCCTACGCCACCGACGACGACGACTCGGGAGCCTCGCAGGTCACCACCACCGAGCAAGGAGCCGTTGTTCCCCACTCAAGCTCCGCCGACGGACAAGCAGGCATGGAACGCTGTAGCCGCTGCCTCCGAGTTCTTCTCCCCGACATTAAATTGGTATGATTCATTTTGTTCTTCTCAGATCCCAGTTTAGACATCAACAATATCTTGTGGAAGAACCTATAGGTGTTAGCCCTATTTCTAACTCTGCCTTCTCACGGTCATAATATATAGCATCAAATCTCTCGTGCTCTGCAACAAGCGAGCATGGCCGTGGTTAATTAATCTAAGAGCATACTTAATTAACCAGCATACTTGTCACATATGTAGATGCAGTGTATGAAGAGAGACCGATCGGAAATGTGCTTGCTCTTGTTGCCTCTAATTCACCTCATTTTGTATTTATTTCCTTTGAACATTTCAAGGAGGGACATATAGCTAATACAAAATAACTAGAATAGTTCGTGTGATTCGATTCACACCCTGACTTTTTATGGAGGTCCAAGTAACAGTAAGAAAGAAATCTGGAATTACCAAAAAAAGATGCACAGGTTCATGAGCATCATGCAGAACAATTGTTTCCAGCCGATAAGCCTGTTGAAAGGAGTACGAACTTAGGTTTAGTGGTATCTCAACCCGTATGATTGCTACTCTATATATGCAACTCATCTCTACACCTAAAGGGGGAGTTGGTAGCTTCTGATTAATTTTTGCTGCTGAACTCCTGATGTCGGATGTTGGAATGCCTTTGCTGCTTGGGTTCTTGCTTAACTTCCACCTGCTGTGGGTGCCGCTTTGTGCTTGGGTCTTGGCTTCTTGATGCTGGTGTCGCCGGAGTATTGCTGGCCATGCGCATGATATCTGGGGGCAGCAGCCAATCCTCCACGGCTGACAATGAAGATTATGTTTGTTACAATTTCTAATATTAGGATAGTACTCCCTCCGTTTCTAAATATAAGACCTTTTAGAGATTCTACTATAGACTATATACAGAGCAAAATGAATGAACCTACACTTTAAAATATGTCTATGTACATCCATACGTAGTCCATAGTGTAATCTCTAAAAGGTCTTATATTTAGGAACGGAGGGAGTATGTATTTGCATGTTGCAAAGACCTCGGTATGATGAGATTTAGATTCGTTCAACTCAACCATTGACATGCAGAGAGACAACAAAGGGGGCAGTATAACCGCATCACATTATTATTTTTGTCTTTATTAGATGGAATATTTTTATTTGTTTTATGTATACTTAAGGTACCCCATATGGCTGCTTTTGAAAAAAAGTCTATTACCATGTATCCATGTTTCTTAGGTCTTAATCATTCTAAATTTCAGTAGATTAATTAATTATTTGCTTTTCTCTATTTTATTGGGTCTCTATTTTGTTATTGTTTTGGAAATTTTCTTCCTCTATCATTTATAAAGTACGATCTGCAAGAGGTGGTTGCTATTCATATGTTCTAGAATAGCCTTGCAGTTCAGAATCCGGTATGTATGTTACAATGTATTACCGTAATGTAATATGTTTTTGTATATTTACTTGAGAGCTAGCATCCCATGTAGTATCTGTTTTGTATTGTTCTACTGGCATCTATATGTAATAAGAAAGGTATTTCTCATTCATTATTTAAACGATCTGGTGTCGTTCTGTTGCATGTCATTTGAATTGGCAATGCTTGGTTGTGAGAGATGATATCTATCAAAGAAAGGAGAAGGGGTCACTGCGCTGGTCAAATGTTTTGTGTCTAAGGCTGATATGAGCTTCTCTTCCACAACTAGACAATTATCCAATCTATTTCATTTGTCTGAATGTTAACTCGAGGTAAGAGCAAATGCTACAACAATTCCCAGTACACATTTATAGGCAGTATTTTCGGGTAAAAGAGAGATGGATAGCTCATGGTATCACTCAAGGCATATTTTTCAAACTTAACATATTTTTTTGACTTGACACCGTAGCAGTTGAAGCAGCACAACAAAGCGCACGTATGCTTCTAGTGAAAATAGTGATACGGCCATGCACAATTCGTGTGGAGTTTTGGACCATCGATAGTTCGAAAGTACAAGGCTCCATTGAAAATTTATGGGTCAAACCAACGGGTAAACAACAACTAATACTTCGAGGACACAATTTGTGTAATTCATGCAAGTAACAACATATCTCTCCAATATTTTGTAGTACAAGTTTGTATTACATAATTAATATGAATCAAAGGAAGTAGAAAATAAAAATAAAAATACTTGTTTAAATTAAAAATAATGATATATCCTTCACCTAAACTAATCTCGTGTACCCACTAGCCTACATCCTTACTTCCCACGACACCATACAACCTTGATGCACGGGCGCATGTTGTCTCACCCATCTCTATTTGCTACATAGGGAAATAATCTCAATGACCTTGCAGTTGCGTTCTTTCCAGCTCACTTGATTCCCTGATGTCCCGATGGCTATGGCCACGGTAACTAGAATATGTGTTTCTCCAATCCTAGCTGTCGGCGTTGTTGCTTGCCATCACCCAACCCCCTCGCAGTTTGCTTCGATGCCTACCATGCCTTGTATGCCTCAAATCTCCACCTTTTGTCAGATCCAATGCTTATGGGTACGGAGGCGGTGCCACCCTCCGACGGCAGATGTAGCCCAGCCACCCCGCTCCCGACATGGTTGCTCCAACCGCCATTATTTTCCTCATGTTGTTTCTAGATACAGTGGCTTCACGATTACCCAGCCTCAGGCCAGGGAGAAATCCCAGCTCGGCTTGTCGTTGCTGGCAGGGGCAGCGTCTGCGGATGTCATTTCCTTCTTTAAGGCGCTGTCAAGGTGTAGGATCGAAAGTAGGTCTAGAGGAGGGGGTGATTAGACTACTTGACCAAATAAAACTATGCTTTTTCCCAATTTTAATTCTTGGAAAGTTTTAGCATCCATAACATGTCAAGTAAACCCTACACATGCATGTCTAAGAGTATAGCAACGGAAAGTAAAGTCATTGTGCATGTAAGTAAAGAGAGGGTAAGGAAGGCAAACACAAGTGATGACATGAAGATTTTTCCCGTGGTTCCGATAGGTGGTGCTATCATATATCCACGTTCATGGAGTCTTCAACCCATGAAGGAAAACATCGCGAGAGTCCATGAAGGTCTCTACCCACGGAGGGTTCCACGAAGAAGCAACCTTGACTATACCATGATGGCTTCCGTCCACGAAGGACTAGCCTCACTATGGGTAGATCTTCACGAAGTAGGTGATCTCCTTGCCCTTACAAACTTCTTGGTTCACTCCAAAACACGAAGTAGCAGGCTCCCAAGTGACACCTAACCAATCTAGGAGGCACCACCTTCCAAAATGTAATAGGCTCAGTAATGTCGATGAACTCCTTGCTCTTATGCTTCAAAACGATAGACTCCTCAACACACAATCACTCTCTCATAGATATGGTTTGGTAGAAGAGATGGGATTCGTGGAAAGCAACTTGGGGAGGCTAGAAATCAAGATTAATATGGTACGAATGGAATATCTTGACCTCAACACAAGGGTAGGTGGTTCACTCTCAAAGAATCTGATAGGATAGGTATGGAATAGTTCTGAGTGCTTCTCTTTCGAGTAGGTGGTGGTGGAGGGGTATATATAGGCATACCCAAAAATCCAACCGTTACACACAAAATGACCAACTCGGTGACACCAATGTGTTAATCTCGGTGGTACCGAAGTGACCAAAAGGTGGCAACTTTTGAATCTCGGAGAGACAGATATAGGAATCTTGATTGCACCGATAAGGTGACCAACAGTTAGATTTCCAATCTTGGTGACGCCGACCCAACAATCTCGGTGGTACCAAAAATGTGAATTTGCGTAACAAAAAGTTGGCAACCTAAACTCGGTGGCACCGGTATCGAATCGGTTGCACCGAAGTGGCTAGGGTTTGGTTGAGTGTGTCTAGGTTTTGGAATCAGTGGCATTGGGATAGGAATGTTGGTTGCACCGATTTTGAATGTTTGGCTATAGACAGACTTTGGTGGAAGAGCTTGTGGATGTTTTTGCTAACTATCACTTGTGCACGTATGAGAATTTTGTTCACCAACAAAACCTTACCCCCTTTTAATAGTATTGGATTTCCTATGGACTCAAAGTGATTTCTCACAAATGTAAAATGTAGAGTCCTCTTGCTTGAAGCTTGACCAACCTATTTCCTTGCATCTTGGGGTAATTCCACAATCCTTTTGCCATCCCTATTATTGAACTTTCCTGAAATATACTTGGTGGAAACATTAGTTCAATGACTTACATGTTGTTATTAATTACCAAAACTACCAAGGGAGCAAATGTGCTTTCAATCTCCCCCTTTTTGGTAATTGATGACAACATATAGATCAAAGCTTAGACAAAGATATAATCAATGAATATAATCGTTGCTTTGAGAAGTATGTGATAAGCAAGAGGTCCCCCTAAATTTGTGCATTATTTTAAATTTGCGTTTGAATGCAAATGCACAATCGATTAGGTACATGGGTCACTTCTTACATGTCACATACAACTTGGTGGTGTGCGAGAATAATTAGAGTGAACATGATAGCACAACACAATCAAGCAAAAATGAATGATCATCACAAAAGCATTAAGATGATAGGAAATAGTAGCATCACACATTAAAGCGTATGATCAAACATCATCAAACGTGTATCACAAGCAACCAAAAGAGTATCAGAGCAACCAAAAAAATGTTTTTGAAAAGCAGCAAACACCAAACGCTCTCTCACTCGAAGCCTAAAGATCTATAAACACTTCTCCCCTTTGGCAACAAGTTACCAAAAAAATTCAAAGGCATATATCTAAGCGTTCTCGGGCTGATCTCCTCCAATTGTTGATGAAGGAGTCGAGAGAACAATGTTGGTGAAGATATCTGCAGATGTCGTGGATGGAGTTGGAGTGGATACTGGCGGAACTGGAGCTGATGGAGCAGGAGCTGAGGTGACAGTAGCAGGAGCTGATGAAGAGGGCTTCAAGTCTGGAGCATGCACTATGTCTGATCTAGCCCGAGTAGTAAACTGTGTGCTCGGCCTGAGAGGTGATCCATCCTCCTCCTCCTCATCATATGAAAAAGTAGAAGAGACCGAGGGATGTGCACTGAGTCAACTTCCTTCTGAAGCTCTATGACTGTCTTAGTCACCTTGTCCACCTTATCATTAAGAGTCTTGATCCTTGTTTCAGAATCCCCTTAATGTCCTTCTGCATGTTCTGAACTGATGAAACCAACAGATCCATTTGCTCATTTCTAGATCTAGGAACTAGAGCGCTAGTGGCTCTAACTACCTCTGCCTCTGCCTGAGCTGTAGCAGATGTGGGATGATCTGGGTCCATCACCACAACATTATCCTCGAGATCTGGTTGTAGAGAAAATGTGGACTGTCAAGAGCAAATATGTGCTTCTCAATCTGAGAGTTGATAATCATGTGGATATAGGGTGCATAGCAGCAAGAGCGCTTCTGGTCAGCAGCAACCCTCTTAATTGTCTCAACAATTAAGTCCATGACTCTGATCCTGGTGTGAGTGTCAAGGTGGATCAACATGTTGATGGAGTAGCCTCAGATCATCTTTTCATCTCCTGACTTGGTCATCAAGGTGTGCCTCAGAATGGTGTTCATGGTGCGGAGGCCAGCTTGAAGATAGTAGATGAATCCTAGCTTGTGAGATTGCACTTTATCTGCAGGGATAGGAGTATACATATCCTTCATTGCATTGTGGCTTGCCTTGGATTCTGAGTATACATCCAAGTCTCCATCCTGAACCTCAGGGACTCCTAGAAGTGCAGCCCATTCATCAACAGTGGACTCATACCTTGCTCCTTCAGTCATCCATACAATCCTACCATCTCCGTAGAAATGTGCAGTGGAGTAGAATTGCATGGTCATCTCATCATTCCATGCAGTAATTTCTCTGCCAACAAACTCATCCAAACCAATGCAGTGGAAATTGTCTTGGACACTTGGAAAATAGTCCTCATTCTCCCTAATGAATTTCCAAAATACATATCTCATATCACTGACTATTGGGCTCTTGTCTAGCAGCACTGTCTCATAAAAGTCTTGTTGGTCCTTGGTGTAGAATTTGTAATCAACAACAGTCTTCTTCCTTTGGGCATATGGATCAACAACTCTCCATGCCCTCAAACCCGAGTCTTTCCTCTTCTTCATATATTCAGCAACTAGGTGGCTGACATCATGTACTGGAAGGTGTGGTCTGAGTTTCATCAAGGTTGTCAAGTCATCATCTTGCTCAGCTCTAGAAGCAGTTCCCTTGTTCTTTTAAGAAGCTGGAATATCTCTGGTAGTCCTCTTGGACTTCTGTGCAATAGCTTTCTTGGGTGCAGACTTGGTGCTTTTAGACGTACCTGTCTTTGGCATAGCATCAGCTAGAAGTTTCTTGGCCTTCTTCTTGGGAGGAGCCTTTGCAGCTGGCTCCTCCTCCTCTTCAGCAGCAGCACCAGCAGCCTCCTCTGGATCATCAAACATAAATGTAGGCCTTCCAGTCACATGGCTTATCCTCTTTCCGTCTCTCTTCTCCCCTGCCTTCTTAGGCATAGACTACCTTGGGGGATCAATTGTCACTATAGCCCTAGCACTCTCATGTGCTCTCATAGCTTCAGAGCTAGCATAGACTTTGCTAACAACTCTCCTGGAAGAAGTGGCTCAATTAGCAGACTTCTTTGCAGCCTTTTCTTGCTTCTTGGCAAGAATATCCTCAGGGACAAAGTCTGAATTCTCCTCATCTGAATTCAGATTCTTCCTGGTCCTTGTGGTAGCTTTGGGCAACCCCTAGGAGCTAGGGGTTCCTGGAACTAAAATTAACTAGGCTCTAGGCTAGTGCGTGAACTCATGTCAACACCCTGCTCTGGCAAATTCTGACTGTCCTCAGCATCTGACATACTGACCCTCTGAATAGAGTATAGAAGAGCAGAAGAAGATGAGTCATCACAAAATGAGGCTGGTTTTTGGAAGATTGAACAATAGATTTTCAAAGTTTTGGATTCTGTCAAATGAATATCGGTACAGCTGAAGCAAAATTATCGAAGCTACCGAGACAGACTTCCTCCTTAGCCGAAACTTGACACTCCTTTCGGTGAGACCGAAAGGTGCACTCAGTTTCACCGAGAAAGTTCTCAGTACCCCAGATGTCCAAATCGGTGACATAGATTTGCCTGCTTCGGTTCCACCAAGATTCATCGAGCGGACGGCAAAACCCTAAAATTCCACGGTTCTCTAATCTACGGGATTTCTTTTGTGGATAGAAGGCTTTCAAATAGTGGCAAGATATCATAGAAACCCTAATGCGCAAGATTTGGAGGTTGGAGCGCAAGAGGGGGCCGAATCCGTACCCTAGCTTGGCGACGGATCCGCTACGGCAGCGATGATGGAGACGATTTCGACGACGGCGGCGATTCCCAGCAGCGGAGGAGCGTAGGGGGACAAGGGCGATGACCAAGGGTCTTGAAAACGGTAGCTTAGGGTTCTGAGGCGCGACGGTTTGAGGATGAATTTCAAAGCATCGGGGTCCACAGTATATATACCCACCACTGTCGGTGATGTCGATTCTATATTGTCGGTGTCACCGAGTTCCTTAACTATCAGTTGACAGGGAAACTCGATGTAACCAAGAATATGGAATCGGTAGTACCGAGATAGAAAACCACATCAACCCTAGGCATTCGTTGATATCGATATTTCGGGGTTGGTTCCATCAAGATGCACTTGGGAGGTTTTAATGGTCAGTCCTTGTCGATACGAAACTCCGAGTGCTCCACACACAAAGGGATCGAAAAGCACTTGTTCAAATTTTGTGATGCAACATGAATAGAGTATGAGGTGAGAAAGCATGGATAGCTAAAGAGTGGTCCTAGGCATTCTCGTCCATCCAATTGGCAAAAGATAAATCAAAGACCAAGTAGCAACAATTGGATGTCCTCGAATGGGAAAATAAATGCAGACCAACATGCTCACACAATAAGATCTCAAATGAAATCATGACAAACATGCACAAACACTCTAGCATCTAACAAGCACTTGGGCAATGACGAAGTCATCTATATATGAGTATTTGACTTAGGAGCCAAGTAATAATACTTGAGCATAGGTCATACTCATCGTTTAAGCACAAGTGGGGTTACCACTTTTACATAAAGCATTTAATGTTGTCACATACTAAGAGATGATTTGACTCAAGTCTTAGAGTAAAGCTCCCCCTTGATGTGACATCCCCCCATAAGAGAGATAAACTAACCTTGGGTTTTGTCGATGAAGACTTCATGTTGGTGAGGTAGTGGTGGATGCTCAAAATTGATGAAGATCGCCAAGAGTTGGGAGCATCCTTGTTGTTTCCTTACTCTTCTCACCTACATGGGTTAGTACCAACACACAAGAGACAAATACAAGGATATCTATGGACATGGAGTGCAATGCATGTGTGATGATGTACATTGATTTGTTGATTACCTTGTCCCTTGCTTGCCTTTGAGGGAACGTGTGACTCCTTGAACTATTGCATAGGGTTGATGTTGATTGCAAATAGATCTTCCCAATAATGAATGTGAGTGAATTTCATTGGCGGAGTCATCCCTCAAGAACTTTCTAGTTCTTCTTATTGGGGACCCACATCAAGTTGATGGGGTTCCTCGGTGTTCTAGTAGCACTTGTAGAAGTTGAGCTAGTAGTAGCCTTGGGAACCCACTTCACCAAAGCTTGGGATTGATCTTCAAATGAGTTAATGTTCTCTTGAAGCTTGTTCTTGACCTTGAGCTTTGGTATCTTGTGGTGGAGGTCATATTGAGCTTTTGTTCCCTTGGGATGAGTATTTTCATACTTCTCCTTATGAGGAACAAACTTGGGATTGGGGTATTGACCTTCTTCCCACTCAACTCCATTAGCATTGAAGTAGCCAACACCACGATTCTTCAGGTATCCTCCATGCTTGTGTACAGTCTCATCAAATTATTTGCATCCTTCAAGACTCTTGCAGATACCTTTCTCTATAATTCCTTTCAATAAAGCATTTTCTTGCTCAAGTGTAACTTGGCTAAGAGAATCATCATTAGTGGAATCAATAGAACTACTAGGAGCAACATCATTGGGTTTAGCATTTTTATTGTTGCTACTAGATGAAGAACCTTTCTTGCCTTTGTTACTACTTTGCTTATATTTAACTTGTGGCATGAATGTAGACAAGAGTAGTCTGTTTTGGCTAGATAAGAGGAAGTCTTCTTTTGAAGATCGTCATTGATAGCTTTAAGGAACTCATGCTCTTTCTCTAGGTTGAGCTTCTCGAAGTGTAGCTTCTCATGTGTCCTTACAAGCTCTCTATGATCTTCTAGAGTTGACTCATGAGCTAACTTAAGAGTGTTAAGTTCTTTAGTTAGTTCTTCTATTTTCATCTTATCATCATCACACGACTATCTTGACTAGAATGAGAATTATCAAGTTCATTTTGATCAACATCAATAGTTTTATCACATAGCAAGTCATCATCACAAAGCAAATCATCATTGTCGCTATTGAAATCAAGATATTCGGGGTGTGATACCTTGGGGCCTTTAGCCATGAAGCAACTTCCACTCCCTTAATTTGGTGAATCAAATAGATCAAAGGAGTTGGTAGTCACTAGAGCAATTCTAGCAACACCATCATCTTGACTATAGTCGGAGTTGGAGTGATAGCTTCTCTCGAAGTGGTTGTCGGAGTCGGAGCCGGATACCCATTCACCAACATGAGATTGATGTTTCCTTCTTGATTAGCTCTTGTTGTAATTGTCCTTCTTCTCCGAGTCTCTACTTCTCCTTAAGGGTATTCATTCATAACGATCATCTCTACGCCTTCTCTCTCTTCGAGGTGACTCATCTCTTGAGCTTCGTCTTCTTGGTGACTCTTCTCTTCGCTTGTAAGGAGACGTGCACTCATTGGAGTAGTGTCCGGGCTTCCCACAATTGTAGCAGTTTCGGTCACAACTTGATGAGCGCTTCTCTTCATGTCTTGAGTTGGAGCTTCGATCTTTGCTTCTATTCTTGTAGAACTTGTTGAATTTCTTGACCATAAGGATTATCTCTTCATTTGTGATAAGGTTGTCGCTTGAGGTAGCGGGAGCATCGCTTGTGGCTTTGTAAGGACCGCTAGACTTATGGTGAAGCTCTTCCTTGTCTTTGAGTGTCATCTCATGAGCAACAATTCTACCAATCACTTCTGTTGGTTTGAGATCTTTGTAGTTGAGCATCATTTGGATCAATGTGCAAACGGTGTCATATCGATCATCCAAAGCTCGAAGTATATTCTTGATGATGAATTTATCTGTCATTTCTTCGCTTCCTAAGCTGTCAATCTCATTTGTGACGAGAGCTAGCCTAGAGTACATCTCAGCGACTCCTTCACCATCCTTCATCTTGAACTTGTCGAGTTGACCTTGAAGAACATCTAACTTGGATTCTCTCACGGACTCAGTCCTTCGTGCATATCAACCAAAGTATCCCAAATCTCTTTTGCATGTTCAAGACGGCTGATTTTGTTGAATTCTCTGGGGCATAGGCAGTTGAAGAGAATGTCACATGCTTGAGAACTGAGTTGCAACATCTTCAATTCATCCGCAGTCACATCATGATCGGGTTCCTTTCCTTCTACAAAGAATTCACCTTGCAAGACAACACGAACAACAACCCAAACGGCAGGATTATGACCAAGCAAATGCATTTTCATTTTATGCTTCAAACTAGAAAATTTTGTGCCATCAAAGTATGAACCTATATGGTGATAGTTTCCCTCACTAGATGCCATACTTCTCCTAGGTTATGAAACCAACACAATGGAGACCAAAGCTCTGATACCACTTGTAGGATCGAAAGCAGGTCTAGAGGGGGGTGATTAGACTACTTGACCAAATAAAACTATGCTTTTTCACAATTTTAATTCTTGGCAAGTTTTAGCATCCATAGCATGTCAAGTACACCCTACACATGCATGTCTAAGAGTATAGCAGTGGAAAGTAAAGTCATTGCATATGTAAGTAAAGAGAGGGTAAGGAAAGCAAACACAAGTGATGACACGGACATTTTTCCCGTGGTTCCGATAGGTGGTGCTATCGTACATCCACGTTCATGGAGTCTTCAACTCATGGAGGGTAACGGTCGTGAGAGTCCACGGAGGGCTCTACCCACGGAGGGTTCCACGAAGAAGCAACCTTGACTATAGCATGACGGCTTTCGTCCACGAAGGACTAGCCTCACTATGGGTAGATCTTCACGAAGTAGGCGATCTCCTTGCCCTTACAAACTTCTTGGTTCACTCCAAAACACGAAGTAGGAGGCTCCCAAGTGACACCTAACCAATCTAGGAGGCACCACCCTCCAAAAGGTAATAGGCTCGGTAATATGGATGAACTCCTTGCTCTTGTGCTTCAAGATGATAGACTCCTCAACACACAATCACTCTCTCACAGATATGGCTTGGTAGAAGAGATGGGATTGGTGGAAAGCAACTTGGGGAGGCTAGAAATCAGGATTCATATGGTAGGAATGGAATATATTGACCTTAACACAAGGGTAGGTGGTTCTCTCTCAGAGAATCTGATAGGATAGGTATGGAATAGTTCTGAGTGCTTCTCTTTTGAGTAGGTGGTGGTGGAGGGGTACATATAGGCATCCCCAAAAATCCAACCGTTACATAAAAAATGACCAACTCGGTGACCGATGTGTTAATCTTGGTGGTACCGAAGTGACCAAAAGGTGTCAACTTTTGAATCTTGGAGGGACCGATATAGGAATCTTGGTTGCACCGATAAGGTGACCAAGGGTCAGATTTCCAATCTCGGTGACGCCGACCCAACAATCTCAATGGTACCAAAAATGTGAATTTGCGTAACAGAAAGTTGGCAACCTAAACTCGGTGGCACCGGTATGGAATCGGTTGCACCGAAGTGGCTAGGGTTTGGCTGAGTCTGTCTACGTTTTGGAATTGGTGGCACCGAGATAGGAACGTTGGTTGCATGGATTTTTAATGTTTGGCTATAGACAGACTTTGGTGGAAGAGCTTGTGGATGTTTTTGGTGACTATCACTTGTGCACATATGAGCATTTTATTCACCAACAAAACCTTACCCCGTTTTAATACTATTGGCTTTCCTATGGACTCAAAGTGATTTCTCACAAATGTAAAATGTAGTGTCCTCTTGCTTTAAGCTTGGCCAACCTATTTCCTTGCATCTCGGGGTAATTCCACAATCCTTTTGCCATCCCTATTATTGAACTTTACTAAAATATACTTGGTGGAAACATTAGTTCAGTGACTTATATATTGTTATTAATTACCAAAACCACCAAGGGAGCAAATGTGCTTTCAAAAGGCCCTCGGTTGCGTCCCACTTAGATCTCGGGGGAAATCCTAGGTCTGGTTCCTTCGGACCAGATGGCGCCAGCGTCTCGGTGTCATTTACTTTCTTGAGGGTGCTATCTTGCTCGCTCGCGGTGCCCCATATTTTGGTTCTAGAGATGTTGGTGCTGTTGTTAGTTCGGCATTGCAGCCCTTGGGTCGTGCATGGTTGGTGACGGTGTCCCGGACTAGGGGGTACTCACCATGCCGTCTCCCGACTAGTGGGTCGGGCCGAGGACCCCCATGATGATTCGTTAATGGGCCACTTCGGGTAGCCCATGACGTATACAAGGGAGATTCCACAAGACTTGGCGCACAAGACAAGGACTCCTCTAAACCTTAGGCCTACGGTGCATATATAAACCGAGGCTAGGCTAGTCAATAGACGATTATATTACATCTCATATTCATTACTACAATCTCGTTGAGTATTATCTCCTTGAGAGAGACCGAACCTGGGTAAAATCCTGTGTCCATGTTACCATCGCTCCAAGACGCCTAGCTTAGGACCCCTACTACGAGATATGCCGGATTTGACACCGACATTGGTGCTTTCATTGAGAGCCTACTGGGAAGTCGCCATGGTGCAATCGGAATACAGATCGGCTCCATCGCGATCTATGCGTCGGAACCGAGCTACATCATCAATGTCGGCATATACAAAACGTGAGCCAGTGAGGTGACTCGTTCAAAGTCGGGATCCATATTGGATCATATAGATTGGATGGATGTCTTCATGAACATCAACGCCAATCTCATCCAAGATCATGGAAGAATCCTCCATGGTGCTCGGGGGCTCAAGGTCAACATTGCCCTCACGCGATCATGCAGTTTTTCTGGACAGCGGATTTATGTTCGTCGTCCCCGCCTCCTCGAGTGTCGTTTTGATGATTGCTTCGATGGAATTGTACGGAATTGAGTCTAGAACAACCCTACAAAATTTGATCGCCTTTCGGTGGAGGAATCTCTGGCGATCTACAATCTACCAAAGGCCTGTCGAATCTGGACGAGAATCTGGACGAGTTTAGGGTGAGGAGTCCCGCGTCTAGCTCAGATGTCCATTGGAAAATCCCACCATTCATAGGCTGCGGAATTCCTATACCTATCAACCCTCAAATTTCAGCTCGATCCGACCGTCCAAACTCCGGGAAACATCCAATTACTACAACAAATTTTGGATCTATTTTCCGCGCGAAAACGAATCTGACCCGAGTTCATCTTTTTCATGAACGGGCTGTCGGACATCCTTTTTGAAGGAAGTTTTCTCATCATCTCGGTTAGCCGACCAAGATTTCAGCATCACGAGTGCCGAATTATCATCAAGAGAACCTCGTCATTTGCGGGTTATACGGGTCGGGCGCTCAGTTGCTTCATCAAGCTAGCATTGACCGGGTCACAAATTCCGACCTGTGTCGGGATCACCGCATCGTTGCTTTTTCAAGCTGACGTCCACCACACCAACCTACTTTGACACGTCGGCTGGCATGGGGCTCTTGCATCACCTTACCAATCTGTTCCGTCACCTCGGCTAGACCAGGGGCTTCGTCATCTCCTCATCAACCCGCTCTTGAGACTTCGGCGTCACCAGCCGACCTGCTTCAACACCTTGGCTGGCATGAGACTTCCGCGTCACCAGCCGACCTGCATGAGACTTCGGCGTTCGCTGATCGTAGCTTCGCCATGTTAACTGGACCGAGGACTTCTTGCCACATCGACCGTGCAACGTCACCACTTCGTCAAGCCGAACTCTTCGTCCAGGCACCTCAGCGCCCAGGCCATATTCCTTTACTTATTTGCTTCAGCTAAATTAACTAAGTAGAAGATTTTTTTTAAAATATATTATTATCTTTATTTTTTATTACTTTTGGCTTACACTATTTTATGAGTGTAGGAAATCGACTTCGACCACCATCATGCGGTCATCCCGACGTCACCTTGCTGATCTACTGCACCACCTTGGCTGGACCAGGGGCTTTGTCTCACCACATCGGGCGAACCGTGACACTACTTCGGAGTGCCGAACTCCTTGTCCGGTCACCTCGGGACGGGCTTGGGTCCCAAACCTCGATCATGCCAAAGACTACACACCGGATCTGTCATAGTTTGATGGGCATCCTCATCCCGCCACAAGCCCAGATTGCGTCATCGACACCAAGCACATTAACCAACTAAGTCGCTTTCATGCTCAAAAACTTTCAGTTTTAAATTTCGTTAGGTTCGACCAAGCATTATACTTTTTTGACAAAAAATTGTTTGCCAAAAACTTTCTTTGTCAAAACTTTCTTTGTTACAAACAAATTCAAATACCCTGTTTACTTAGGGGCTTCCTTTATGAAGCCATTCCTCTTGAATATGATTATTAATGTATCACACCCTTCCTTGTTCGTGTTTACACCAATATATGCATCATGTTGACTTAAGTGTTCCGCAAAGCTGGGTTGCCTTGCTCTTGTGCTTACCCCTACTGTAAGAGCACATTTCTCCATGTGTGGTTTTGGGTAATTGATGACAATCCCTATGGACCAATGGTTTCCTTGAGTTATATTCTAAGGATTTGTCCATGGGTAGTTCTTGAAGTCCATCTATTGGTTTGAAGTAGTTTATATGGTGGCCAAGGTGGTATTCAAGGTTTATCCAAAGATTGGTCATGTGGGGGTTGAGCTTATTGGAAGCATGTCTTGAAGAAGAAGATTGTGTAAGCATTCATCTTTACCTTCAAGACATCATCTTTATGAAGAGAGAAGCTAAGATACAAGGTTGGTCAAGACTAAGTCAAAAAGTGAATCAAGTTGATCAACACACAAAGCGTACAAGATGTACCGAGAGGGATCAAATGATCCCATGGTGTGGTAAGCATTGTCCATTATGCTTTGTGTATGAACCCATTGTCTACGTGAGATTTCTTTGTGGGGTTAGGTATATTTCCATGGACTTGCATCAAGAGTCAGATCCCATACATCCCATGGAAGATGACATCAAGTGGAGCTCATCATCAAGGCTGTGATGTGCAAGCTCAAGTGAAGCATCACGGAGAGATCATGCTTGCAGGTTGCGGTTCATTGTGGTGAGAATGGACTTGTGAAGATGTGCCGAAGAGTGTCTCACCCATAGTGGAGTATGGGGAGCAATCATCTAGCCTTCATCAAGCCAACGCAATCAAGAAAGGTGGTCCATCTTGAGGAAGTCAAGATCGTCATCATCTAGCTCAAGTGGACTATGCGCAAGGCTAAGGTTTGACGTTGATATGGTATTCTATTTTACCGGTCTGATGGTTGTAGTTGAGATATCGGGTTATAGGATCGATTGTCGTACTATCAAGGGGGGCTCTCAAGTGAGTAGCTTGATCGTATCCTTCATTGAGAGCTCAAACCATTGCATTCTTGGCATCGCCATCTTTCTTGGTCCTTGGTTGTATTTTCTATATGTGGGTTCTTGATCTTGTGGTTATCTTCGTGACAAGCTCTATTACATCGAAAACGGATTTCATATGCTTCGTCTATTGCGTTTTCGGTGTTGGAGGTTTTACCGGTCTTATTCAAGGAAGGGTTCTCACCATTTTCTTATGGGACTTTTATTATTTGCGTCTTATTGATATTTCAATCAATATTGTGTTATCCCATGTTGTTAGCTTTCCAACAAACTTTGTTTCGTTGAATTCGGAGTCCCTTTGCAAAAGTTGTGGAAGTTTTGGTGTTCTTAAAAGGTTGCAGCGGTACTACCACGGCTAGAGCAGATGTAATTTTTTACCACCGCTCTGTGCGGGCTGTGAGCATAACGGTTGGATTTTCCCCACCTATAAAAGGGGGTCTTCTTCCCCCATTGAACCTTATCCTTTGAGCTCATGTTTGCCCCCCATTGTTGACCTTCTTAGAGCTTGCTAACTCTCAATCCCTCCAATGATTCTTGCTAGTTCTTGAGGGAAAAGAGAGAGGAGATCTAGATCCACATTTCCACCAATCGCTTTCTCATCTAAGTGAGGGGAACCCCTTGGAACTAGATCTTGGAGTTCATCGTGTTCTTTGTTTTTCCTCTCATTTTCCTCCCTAGCATTAGCTGCTTTGGTGGGATTTGGGAGAGAAGGACTTGGGCACTCCGTGTGCCCTTGCCATTGCATTTGGTGCATAGGTTTGAGTTCTCCACGGTGATACGTGGAAGTGAGAAGTTGAGAAGCTTATTACTCTTGGGTGTTTGAGCACCCTAGAGCTTGTTCCTCTTGGGTGCTTTGGTGCCCTAGACGGTTGGTGGTGCCTTGGAGTTCAATCATTGTGGTGCAAAGCTCCGAGCAAGCTTCGGAGTCTCCAATTAGGTTGTGGAGATTGCCCCGAGCATTTGAGGTCACCTTGGAGCCACAATCCATTGTGGTGAAGCTTCTTGGTGTCGTTGGGAGCCTCCAATTCAGTTGTGGAGATTGCCCCAACCTTGTTTGTACGGGTTCGGTGACCACCCTCAAGGGTCCCTTAGTAGAATCACGACATCTTGCATTGTGCGAGGGAGTGAGGAGATTACGGTGGCCCTAGTGGCTTCTTGGGTAGCATTGTGCCTCCACACCGCTCCGAACGGAGATTAGCATCCACAAGGGTGTGAACTTCAGGATACATCATCATCTCCGCGTGCCTCGGTTATCTCTTACCCGAGCCTACTTATGCACTTTACTTTGTGATAGCCATATCGTTTCTTGTTATATATCTTGCTATCACTTAGTTGTATATCTTGATTAGCATAAGTTGTTGGTGCACATAGGTGAGCCTAGTTGTTTTAGGTTTTGTTCTTAACTAATTAAACGATAGTTTATTCTGCATTTGTTCAAGCTTAAAACGTAATTATTTTAAAGCACCTATTCACCCCCTCTAGGCGACATCCATGTCCTTTCAATTGGTATAAGATCTAGGTCTCTCATTATTAGGTTTAACAACCTAGAGAGTAAAGATGTCGACTAAGGGATTAGGATTCTCTGACACTCTTAGTTTCATTGGCACAAATTTTGATGTTTGGGTAATTCACATGCTTAATCTATTTAGGGTCATGGACCGAAATTTAGAGTGAATTGTAGATATGGGTTTTTCTCTTCCAAAGGATTCTGAACACATATCTTTAGAGGATGAGAAAAACTCTTATCTTAATGCTCAAGCTTCTAATGTGCTTTTTGATGCTTTGAGCAATGTAGTTATATTTCAACTCATGCCATTCCGGGATGCTCATGAGTTGTGGACAAAGCTTCAAGATATATATGGTGTGTCCAAGATTTGTAGGTATGGTTGTTCTCCCTATACCTCCGATCGTGTTGACTTCTCAATTTCATCTACTTCACCTACATGTGGATTGCCACAAGGTAATTATATGGTGAGTAGTGATGATCATTGTAATGATGATAGTGGGCTTATTATTGATAATTCTTCTTCACTATCTTATTGCAATAATTCATCTTTAGACTTTAACACCTCTAGCACTTTAAATGTTTCACATGCTTGTGTTGATAGTCCTTGCATATCATGTACAAATTGCTTGACTAAATCTCATGATGATATGCTTGCTATATCTTGTTGCCATGATAAAAATGTTTCTATTTCCTCGAGTTGTTGTGCTAACAATGTAGAGGAAATCCAACACTCCATGGAACAAGATGTGGTCTTGAATGGTGCTTCAAGGGATCCTACATCATCATCTATTGTTTCTCACTTTTTCCTTATGCCTAAGGCTTCAAAGGTATCTCCTACTTTGAATCCCAATATATCTCATGATGATGATGTTGATGATAATGAGGATAATCATGAAAAGTGTGATAATTTTGCTTCCTTAAAAATTAAGGGAGAAATGATTTTTAAACTCTTCATAAGAATAAACTTGCTCATTCCAACTTCATGGAAATCATTTCTATTTCCATTGAGGGCAAGAAATATATTGAGGAGTTGGAATCTCATCTCGAGGATCATGAGGCCACCATTGAGAAAATGGAAGGTTATGAGCATAATTACGCTAATGAGATTGCGGAGCTATCTCAAGCTCTTGAAAATGAACAAACCACCAAGGAATATCTTGAGGAGACCTTTGCTCTAGAATTATATAGATTAAAGGAATCCCATGAAAGAGCTCTCAAGGTGGCTAATGATTTTAGAACTAAAAATGATAAGCTTGAAGTTGCACATTCTAAACTCCTTGAGGACTTGGAGCACCTCGAAAATGGCTCAAGGGTCATTAATAGTTTGCTCATTGAACTCACCGAGTGTCATGCTCAACTTGAAGCTTCATATGCTAAAGAGCTTGCCATGTTGGCTTCTACTTGTGTTATTCATAATGATGCTTGTGCTACTAACTCTATTTCTTGTGAAGCATCCATATTAAAGGAGAATGTTGAGCTAAGGGCTCAACTTGAGTTGCTATGTAGCAATTATGGGAAATTGGAAGAAATTCATGAAAAGCTTTCTAGCTCTCATGGCGATCTTCTAGTATCGCATAATGTGCTAAAGATAGCTCATGAGGCTAGTACTACTAAGGTAACATCTAGTGAGCCTCATGTGGACATTGGCACTACATCTAGTAGAAATTCTTTATTGCCATGTGCTAGTCCTCGTAGTTCATCTACTCATAATGTTGGTACATCTTGTGATGAATTACTATCCTTGCCTTTCTGCTCTAACGATGAAGCGTATACTTCCTCTAGCACTTGTGTTGATTCTAACCATGTAGAGGAAATCAATGATCTCAAGGCCCAAGTCACTTCTTTGAAGAAAGTCTTGGAAAAGAGTCATGAAGGGAAGTCCACACTCAACAATATCTTGAGTATGCAAAAATTCCCAAATGACAAAGGTGGACTTGGATTCAACTCCAAGAAGAATAATATGTCCACTAAGTACAAGAAGAAGGTCCAAGAACAAATCAGTAATTCGGCCAAGATTATTTGCTTCAAGTGCAAAATAGAAGGGCACCATGTAAGATCTTGGCCATTGAAGAAGAAGCCTCAAAGTATCAAGCAACAAGGGAAGCGACCACAAGTTCAATCGCATGATCAACCACAAGTTGAAGAAAGGCCTCTTCCCAAGAAGACCCAAGTCATCTCTCCTCAAGTTGAGAAATCAATTTAGAAGAAAGTAAAGGGTAGATGTTGCTACTTATGTCGTGAGAAGGGTCACTTTGCTTCTTCTTGCATGAAAGGTAACTTATCCAACCCAATCATTATTGATGATATCTATTATCTTGGGAATCATAAGGTTGGCAATGTGTTTTCCAAGTTTGTTGGTACTCAAAGTGGTGTAAAGAAAAGAACCATTTGGGTAGCCAAGCCTATTGTGACTAAACTCTTAGGACCCAACTTGGTTGGCGACCAACAACTCAAACTTGATCAATAGGTATTTTTGGAGGGCATTGATGACGTGGGTACATTATGCAGAATTGAGGGTTCTTCATCATTCATATTGTCTCAAGCCAAGTCATATGGATCATCAAGTGTCTATCATATACCAATGTTCCTCCTTGCGGTAACTTGTACTTAAATTGAATACATTGTTAGTTACTTGCCCCTTTGCATCTTGTGGTTTTGTATCTTGCATGTGTTTGTATATGTTGTGCTTCTTATTTGTTTATCTTGAGAAATCAAGTATGTATGATGGGTTGCACATCATGTATGTGTGAGTCTTGTGTAGAGCCTTTTTGCATCATTTTTGTATCTTAGTTGGCTCTTTGTGAGGGATTAATGGATTATCCCATTTTGGGTGAGTGATGTGCTTTATGCACTTCACGACCCTAAAAATGTGTGTTCATGAGGAATACCACTTAGTATTGATATTAAAAGATTATCTAGCTTCTATTTGGTATGTATTCTCATGAGAAATTCAAATTCTAAATGGTCCATTAATTATGTCTTGTTGGATTTCATTTGCCACTTGTTATTAATGTTGGGTTACCACATTATGGGGGAGTAATATGCTATGTGCATATTGCAAGCCCAAAGAATGTGTACATTTGAGATATTGCCACTTAGATTTGATATTACAATTTATCTTGTTCCTAGGCGGCATGCTAGCTCTACAAGTGTCATTTGCTTGTGATTGAGGAGTAAAGATGATGTTTGATCTATTTGCAATCTACCAATGGAAATTATTTCCAAATACTTCTTGTCCTTGACAATTGGTATTCCTTTTAAGTGGTAGAGATTGCTAATCATATTTACATAGGATTTTATTTATCGTTTGTCTTCCTTGCCGCTTGTGGATATTTTTTAGCATGCCTAGTGTTTCACTCTGGTGTATGTCTTTGTGCCATACGATCCTTTTTGCAATCTTTGGGTTCTCAATATAGTTTTTCTTTCTCCAACTACTTATCATTGGATTTGTGTATTTATTTGAACACATATTTTGATAAATACAAACCTTTTGGAGGAACACCTATTAAATTGTATTTCTAATCTTTTCGCCCATTTGAGCAATCTATGCCAATGGGGGAGAAGTTTAGAGAGTTTAGTTTGGAAAGCTTAGAGGGTTTTGCTTTTATTGCTTAAGCATTTGCATATCACATCCATGCATTACTTTGCATTTGTGTGTGCTTGGTTGTGCTTATTTCCTTATATAAACTCTCTTAAAAGTGGTTGTCATCAATTACCAAAATGGGGGAGATTGTAAGAGCACATTTCTCCATGTGTGGTTTTGGGTAATTGATGACAATCCCTATGGACTAATGGTTGCCTTGAGTTATATTCTAAGGATTTGTCCGTGGGTACTTCTTTATGTCCATCTGTTGGTTTCAAGGAGTTTGTATGGTAACCAAGGTGGTATTCAAGGTTTATCAAAAGATTGGTGATGTGGGAGTTGAGCTTATTGCAAGCATTTCTTGAAGAAGAAGATTGTGTAAGCATTCATGTTTACCTTCAAGACATCATCTTTATGAAGAGAGAAGCTAAGATACAAGGTTGATCAAGACTAAGTCAAAAAGTGAATCAAGTTGATTGTCACATCCCTAGCTAGATGTCCTAGGATAGCATGTGCTTGCATCATGTTTCATTCTATTGCATCAACATGAAATGGGGAACAAAAGAAACCCCAAGCTCACTTTGAATCCAAACAAGTCAAACTTGGTGAAAATTCAACAAATCCAAAATGACGACTAAAAATGTTCCCTATGTCTGATAAATGTGGACATGATTATAACAGGGACCATCTTAATTATTTGAACACCTAAAGAAATTTAGAAATAAATGTTAAAGCCTCTAAAAATATTAAATAAAGCATTTATCATTATTTTAGTTTTCAAATATCCAGAAACTTTAGAGAAAAGTTTGAAATATCCAAACTTCAATATATAAAATGTTTGGATATTTTACAAAGTCATTTGTAACTACAAATAAAATAAACAAATGTCAGTAGTTAGATAAGTTTGAAATATCCAAACTTCAATAAAAAATAAAGGAAAGAAGCCCACCTGGACTAACCTAAGGAAGGGGCCCGGCCCACAGGGGCAGCAACGTCTTCTTCCTCCTACCAGGAGGAGAAGCAGCTGCGTGCCGCCCTGCAGCCGGCGGTGGCCGTGCTGGCCACCTCCACCGTGCCTGCCTGGCCGCCTCCTCGTCGCGCTGGCAAGGGGATAGGCTCGGCCGCTACTCCAGCTGCTTCCCCCTCGCCATTTCCCCTCTCCCTCTCCTCTGTTCCCCTCCTCGCCGGAGCGAAGCTGCCGACGATTCGCTGTCTCCCATGAGTCCCCGACCCCGCTAAGGCGCCAGAAGACTCTCTGGTGAGGCCCCGGACCCTTTACCCCCAGTCTCGTCGCCGTTCCCCCCTCCAGCCCCGTTTTCTGCTGGAGCCGAGAGGAGCTCGCCATCGGCCATGGCGTAGCCGTGGCCACAACGGCCAAAGCTCGCTCCTAGCCACGGGCTCGTGCTCGTGGAGCTTCCGGGAGGTCGTTGCCGCCCTCAGCTCCACCCCCACAGCCTATAGCACCGCAGCTGCTCCTTCCCGAGTCGTCGCCGCCGCGCAGCTCGACGTGGCTGTCGTTCGGGTGGCCCCCGAGCCCCCCTAGGTGCCCTGCTAGACGCGCGAGTGCACGGACCGCCTCCCGGTGCCCTCCGCACGCCAAATGGTTGTCGGCGGCGCTATTCCGGCTAGACGCCGCCATGCAGATAGTCGCCGCCGGCCCCGCTCCGGTGGGCGCCGACGTGGCCGTCCTTAGGGGGCTAATCCCCCTAATTAGTTTAGCCCCTGCCACTAACAGTGGGCCCCAGGGTGGGTCAAACGCCCTGGTCAGCGTGGAGGTTAAGCCCGAGACACTAACGTGCAGGCCCCGCACATCAGGTTTGACTCTGGCCTGGTCAGCTGATCAGCTGATGTCACAGTGACGTCAGGCTGACGCCATAATTCCATTTTCTAGTTTAAAAATAATTCCAAAAATTGTTTAAAACTTCAAAAATTCATATAAATTAATCTGTAAATCAGATGAAAATTTATCAGAAAAATCCAATGAATCCAATGGTGCTATTGTCATGCATGTTAGAACAATCTAAGTAGGTGGACATGGACATTTACTAATAGGTTAGTATATGGAATTTGAAATGAAGAACAATTTTGAACCTATATTCAAACTCATTTCAAATTAACTTGAACACTAGTTGCATTAGCTCATCCATACATGCTATCATGCCATGATCATGCATCATATTGTTACACTTGCGTGTGTTGATTGTTTCTTATCTGCATTGCGGTAGGCCCTGCTTCTGAGGATACCCCCGAGTATCCCGACGAAGGAGAGAACCTTTCCGCTACCCAGAAAGGCAAGCAATCCCTTTGATCATTCCGATAACATCCCACTCTCTCGCTCCTGCTCTAGATTATTGCATTAGGACAATCGATCACATGTCAGTCATACACGGTAGATGATCCTATTCTGCTGCATAACCTGACATTGTCACAGTAAATAGCTAAACCTTGCAATCTAGCATACCTGGTAGATGCTTGTGCCATAATGTGCTTAGCTTACTATGCCTGCTATGCTTGCTATGCTTAGAGTTGTGTCAGGTCTGATTCATCTAGGTGATGAATTGTGTGAAAAAATGTTGTTCTGATGTGATGAACTTATGATGAACCGATTTGGTAAAGGTAGCGATGAGAGGCTATGTAGGAGTACATAGCGGGTTGTCTCATTGGGACCGTTCTTAGGAACTGAGTTCTGTGTTTGTGATCTAAGACTAGTTACTACCACGCATTGGGTTCCAATAACTTGACCCCTCTCAACTTATCAGTCGCTTAGTCCTTAGTCCAGGAGTTGCAAGTAGTTTCTGGTGTTTATAGTATGCTGAAGGCTGCGCGTAGCGCTAACCCTAGGGGTGGGTTACAATGCGGTAGGCAGTGGCACGGTGTACCAAGGGTCACCCGAATGGTGGGCTTGGGAACCCTGCGCACATCGTTTGGGGCCGTAGCGGAAACTTTGGCCGGACTTCCGTGCGGGTTCAGTCTCAAATAGGCAATAGCCTAGACTAGAGGTCTTATGTGATTGATGGTCGTGGCCGACTCCCTCGCTGGGCTTCCGCTTTAAGGTTGCCGAGGTGCATGGTTTTATGAGCACACAGCGATAAGTGACAAGAGCGTGTGTGAAGAAGTACACCCCTGCAAGGTATGAAACTATTCGAATAGCCGCGTCCTCGGATATGGACTACTTGGAGAACTTATGATGTTCATAGATAATCAGATGGATACCCATAAAAATATCAAGAAAAGTGTGAGTACCGTGGATGGCACTCTCCCAGGAGAGGGAAGTGAATCCATGGTGGTGTATTTCTATGGAGTTAGTGGACTCATGTGCAATATCTAAAATGTAAACAAATAGTTAAAATTGAGTAGTGTAGGTTAGCCATGAGTCAAAGCTGGCATTGCTGCATAAACTCCATCTCCCCCTTTGTTGATACATGAGCATGAATAGACTAGGTCTATTTTAAAGACTTGCTGAGTATGTTTGTACTCATGTTTGCTTAATAAATGTTGCAGACGAGACCCAGGACCCATCAGGTGGGTTCTTTCTAGATGTTGACGATGCCGAATAGCTGGTGTCCCAGCTACGACCTTATGCCCTGTGGCGGGCTGTAGATAGTCAGGCCATGTGCCTTTTTACCCTTTCATCTGTCTGTACTCAGACAGTTTATGCTTCCGCTTGGTTTGTATGAACATGTTTGTATGACTTGAGTGTCGGGTCATGTGACCCCTATCTGTAAGAACATATTATGCAAGGCTCATCTGAGCCTCTTAAATAAAAGTCATGTTGTTGTATGGTTATGTTGTGATGCCATGGTTGTATCTATGCATATCGGGCATGTCGTGCGTACGTGTGACGTGCAACGGTATGTATGAGATCCGACACCTAGTCATGTGCCTTTAGTAGTACTCTTTACGGGAAACTGCCTCTTTGTGCTTCCACCGAGCCATGGTAGCTTGCTACTGCTCCGGAAACATTGATTGACCGGCATGTATCCTTCTGTGCTGCTGTGTCTGTCCCTTCGGGGAAATGCCTTGCAGTGTAATGGAGTCCTTGTAGCCTGCTACGACTCGTCTACGTGCAGTGATGGTATTCGTGTCTCACGACGTAATGGAGTCCCTGTAGCGTGCTATGACTCGTCGACACACGCTTGAGGCCGACACCTGCATTGCTGGGTTATGTATGCCTTTTTCCGTACGGATGTGCCGCTTGGTTTCTATGACTAGTTATGTCGGCCCTGGTTCTCTGTCATTTGATTGCCAGCGACATGTTCACTTACGTGAGCCAAAAGACGCAAACGGTCCCGGCTAAGGTAAGGCTGCACCCGTGGAACTTACCGTGCGTGAGGCCGCAAAGTGATGTGATATGTTACAATTTGGATTCTTATGACTTAGGATCGGGGTCCCGACAGCGTTGGTATCAGAGCCTGACTGACTGTATGACTACCAAGCCAAACAAGTCGAAGTTGAGTCTAGAAACACTGTAGAAAAGTAGGGGAATTGATTGTGGAAGGGAACGTAAGGCTCTTTTTACTCCTCTTCCCAAGTTATTCTGTTCTGAGTCATTCTCATCTTTTCTATGGGGATAAGAACTAGGCTAATCATCCATTGCTTAGGATGCCGAGTTACTAACCATGGACCACTAGCTATCTTGTTTGCAAGTGAATGAAGGCACTTAAGTATTGTTGGTGTGACAAACAGATGGAGAAGAGATTTGAGTCTAGGAAGTTGAGTGGTTATGCTTTTCCAATCTTTTGCAGTTGTCTCAAAATCCTTTTTGAGCAATTACTGTCGTTATGCTGTCCAATTTCTGCTAGAGTCTCTTATGTCTTTGCATCATTCTCTGTTTCAGATGCCCCCTCGTCCTTCCCGTCATGTGGTCCGTCTGACCAGGTGCATCGATGTACCGAGTCACACGGCCATGTTGGTTAGAGTCATGATGGAGGCTGGATACCGTTGGTACCTAGAGTCAGTATCTGTGTACCGTCAAGCTTTATCCTTCATATCCTGGAGCTGCAGAGCCACTTCACTAGACTTATGGATTAGGTGTCACCATAGATATGGCAGTTCAGGAGGCCGCTTACACCATGCTGACTATCATGAGGTTCCACCATGGTCTGCTTCAGAACACCGAGTTCTGTTATGTTCCTGCTTCTATGGGAGGAGAGGATGGTTATCTTAGTGCAGTCTACTATGATCATTCCCATGAGGACCCTAGGCTGCAGGTGACCGCTCAGATGTTGGAGAACAGGGATCGTGATGCACGTGCCCTTCGCATGGAGCTTTATGCCACCCGTACACGTCTTTGGATAGCCCTGACGCAGTTGGCACCTGTCGTGCAGACAGGCTATGGAGATTTGGAGATGCTGACCCCATCGCGGACTCATCTGCCAGCACACGTAGACTGGCGCGATGTTGGAGGCATCACCCCTCTTTGAGGACCGCTGTTGCCGCCGACAAGGGGACCAAGGACACACTCGTGTCCTTACAGTTCCCAGGGATCACAGGCTAGAGTGTTTCTAGATCCTCAGGTTCAGCTCCCGGGTCATGGGGTAACCTGTATGAGGCATTCTACGGCGATGCTTGAGTACGTGGATGTTAGTTCTAGTATGGTAGTAATCGTATTGCCACGGTCCTGCGTGTCTTGTGGGATATGATGAGGTTGAGAGTTGAGTTCCGGAGGTGTAGATAGATAATGCATAGGAAGCTTGTAATGCCTCCGATGAGTTGTGTCATCTCTCTGCAGTTGTATTTCAGCTTGGCTTGTACTGAACTATGTCATGGTGTGTATGAATCATGGTGTTCATATGGCAGTTGTTTTACCATGTTGATTGGTGTTTTCCCTGCATGCCATGTTGTCTAGTACATTCCTTATCTCATGTCTTAGAGTTGTTGTCCCCTATGATTAAGCTGTGGGTTTGTTTCTCTAGGATGGTGGCAACTAGGAATAACCCCGTGCCTGCCCCTAAGCAGGGCGAGGGAAGCCATCCAAGGCAAGAGGATCCGCCACATGCGCCTTCTCTGGCGGAAGTGATGCTTGAAGCCGAAAGGAACAAGAGGGAGACCAATAGGCTGTTGGAAAGAATCGAGCAGAACACAACACGTGCTCCCCGCAATGATCTCACTGATAGCGTATCACTTGGTGATTTCATCAGACTGTGCCCACCCAAGTATCATCATTCGGTCGACCCACACGACGTGGATGACTGGCAGACTAGCATGTATCGCAAGATCCGGGCTGCTAATGTGTCCGAGGCCAACAAGGTGACCTTTGCAACTTACTTTCTAGAAGGACCCGCCAATCTGTGGTGGGAAATTTTAAAGCCATGCGTCCCGCAGGCCCCGCACCAACTTGGACAGAATTCAGTGCCGCATTTCCTACCCATCACATCCCGGAAGGGCTGATGGATCGTAAGAGAGAGGAATTATGTGCCTTCACCCAGGGCAGACTGTTAGTGGATGCCTATGGTCGTGAGTTTGGAAACCTTGCTTGCTATGCTCCTGAGGAAGTTTCTACTGATGCCAAGAAACAGGCTAGGTTCCGCAAGGGACTTAATCCTGAGCTCCGCCGAGACCTGCGCCTACATGAGTGCACCACTTTCCAGGCTCTCGTCAACAAGGCTATCAATGCCGAGACTGGACAGGCTGATTATGAGGCCATGAGAAAGCACAACCGTGACTTCAACCATGCATCTGGCTCGGGCCCCAATAAACGCCGGGTCTGGGTGCCCAACGCAACTCTGCCGCAAAAATACAATGCGAGGCCATCCTTCCAGGCGCCTCGCCCAGCTTAGCCCAACCCTCCAGTCAGACCATTTGAAGGACCGCCTGCAAATGTTGCACCCTGTGCCACCGTGGTTTGCTATAAGTGTGGAGAACCAGGACACTACTCCCGTGAGTGTCCCTAGAATAATGCTAAGCCCGCTTGACATGGAAAGCTAGGAAAAGCCTTCTTTGTGAAGCCAGCTCCTGCTCGTGGACGAGTGAACTATGTGTCTGCTGAGGAAGCCCTTGAGGATCCTGATGTTATCCTAGGTACGCTCCTTGTCAATAGTCATTCAACATATGTTCTTTTTGATACCGGGGCATCTCATTCTTTCATCTCAGAAAGTTATGCACAGTTGCATAACATGTATTTTTGTGATATGCCTACTCCTTTCGTAGTGCAGACTCCGGGTTCCAAATGGCAAACTTCTAGAGTGAACCATGATAATGAGATTCTGGTGGATAGATTAGTCTTCCTAGCAACTTTGATAGTCCTCAAGTTTTCGGACATCAATATCATTCTAGGCATGGATTGGATGAAAGCCCACTATGCCAAGATTGATACTCATTCTAGGAATGTTCAACTTACACATCCATCGGGTGAGATAGTTAATGTCTCCACTCGAACAACCAAGCGCCAACTCTATTCCCTCAATGCTAGCCCTCTTCGAAAGTTAGAAGATATTCCGGTAGTCCGTGACTTTCCGGATGTCTTTCCAGAAGAACCGCAAGGAATTCCTCCTGTCAGAGATGTTGAGTTTGTGATAGGGCTCATCCCAGGGACTGTCCAAAAGAGCCAGGAGACCCTATAAGATGGCACCCTTAGAGCTAGCCGAACTTAAGATCCAACTCGATGAGGCTTTGAATAAAGGTTTCATCCGTCCCAGTTCTTCTCCTTGGGCTTGTCACGTTCTCTTTGTCAAGAAGAAGGATGGTTCGGATCGGATGGTTGTGGATTATCGGCCAGTGAATCTGGTCACCATAAAGAACAAGTATCCGCTCCCCAGGATCGACGATTTGTATGATCAACTCGCTGGATCCTCTGTCTTTTCCAAAATGGATTTTTGGTTGGGATACCATCAAATCAGAATTAGGAACAGGGACATTCCAAAAACGGCTTTTGTTACTCCTTATGGCCAATACAAGTACACCGTCATGTCCTTCGGTTTAACCAATGCCCCAGCCACCTTCTCTCGCTTGATGAATTCGATCTTCATGGAGTATCTAGATAAATTCGTCGTGGTTTACCTCAACGATATACTCATCTACTCGAAGAACGAACAAGAACATGCCGAGCATCTAAGGCTGGTATTGATGAAACTTCGAGAGCACCGCATGTATGCCAACTTCTCCAAGTGTGAATTTTGGTTGCTAGAAGTGACATATCTGGGCCACGTGATATCTGGTAAAGGTATTGCTATCAATCCCGAGAGAGTTCAGGCCGTCCTTGATTGGACCCAACTTGAATCGGTTAAGCAAGTTCAGAGTTTCCTTGGCTTAGCGAGCTATTGTCGCCACTTTGTCGAGAATTTCTCCAAGGTTGCAAAACCTCTGACTGAACTCCTCAAGAAAGATAAAAAGTTCGAGTGGACTCCACAATGCGAGCATAGTTTTCAGGAGTTGAAAAGACGACTGACCTCCGCTCCCGTTCTGGTGCCACCTGATTTCTCTAAGGGCTTTGTTATCTAGTGCGACGCCTCGCGACAAGGATTAGGTTGCATTCTCATGCAAGATCGTCATGTGATTGCATACGCATCTCGACAGTTGCGTCCACATGAGTATAATTATCCAACACATGATCTTGAGCTCACAGCTGTAGTCCATGCACTAAAAACCTGGCGACATTACCTTCTGGATAATCATTGCGAAATTTACAATGATCACCAAAGTCTAAAATATATATTCACCTAGCCGGATTTGAATCTCAGGCAAAGACGGTGGGTAGAGTTGATTACAGATTACGACTTAGGGATAACTTACACCCCGGGGAAAGCCAATGTCATGGCTGATGCACTACATCGTAAGTCTTATTGTAACAATCTAATGTTACAACAAGGTCAACCACTTCTCCATGAGGAATTTCGGAAGTTGAACCTTCACCTTGTTCCTCAAGGATTCCTATCCAACTTGGTGGTGAAACCTACACTTACGAATAAAATTATAGAAGCCCAGAAGCATGATGCTGGGATATCTCGGATCAAGAAAAACATTAAGAAGGGTAATGTTAGATGCTTCTCGGAAGATGATCGGGGTGTTGTCTTCTTTGAGAACCGTTTGGTGATCCCGAAGAAGCAACATCTACGACAGTTGATCCTTAAGGAGGCTCATGATTCTCCTCTCTCAATTCATCCGGGTAGTACCAAGATGTATCAAGACCTACGCCAGAGGTTCTGGTGGAGTAGGATGAAAAGAGAAATTGCTCAGTTCGTTGCTAACTACGACGTTTGCCATCGCGTGAAAGCAGAACATCAAAGGCCTGCTGGCACCCTTCAACCTTTAGCTATTCCCGAGTGGAAATGGGATAAGGTCGGTATGGATTTCATTACCGGATTTCCCAGGACTAAGAGAGGGAATAATGCTATATTTGTGGTCATCAACCGTCTTTCCAAAGTGGCTCATTTTCTTCCTATTCGGGAAAGTATAATTGCTAGCCAGCTAGCGGAATTGTATATTTCTTGAATAGTTTCTCTTCATGGTGTTCCTTTGGAGATTAACTCAGACTGTGGAAGTATTTTCACTTCCCGATTTTGGGAAAGTTTTCAAACCGCTATGGGGACACATATATCCTTTAGCACTACTTTCCACCCGCAATCAAGTGGTCAAGTTGAGAGAGTCAATCAAATTCTCGAAGACATGCTCCGAGCTTGTGTTATATCTTTCGGTATGAACTGGGAGAAGTGTCTTCCATTTGCCAAATTTGCTTATAACAATAGTTATCAATCAAGCTTGGCAAATCCCCTTTTGAAATTCTCTATGGACGAAGGTGTCGAACACCTCTTAACTGGTCGAAAACCAGAGAGAGGTAACTCTTCGGCCCGGATATGATCCAGGATGTAGAGGAGCAAGTTTGCATTATTCGTGAAAAGTTGAAAACAGCCCAATCTCTTCAAAAGAGCCAATATGATCGCCATCATAAGGCTGTGACCTATGAAGTTGATGAGAAGGCTTACCTTCGGGTTACACCTCTGAAGGGTACCCATCGATTCGGTATCAAGGGCAAGTTGGCTCCTCGTTACATTGGACCCTTTCGCATTCTTGCTAAACGAGGAGAGGTTGCCTACCAATTGGAACTTCCATAGCATCTTTCCAAGGTTCATGATGTCTTCCATGTCTCGCAACTCAGGCGTTGCTTTTTGGACCCAGTCCGTGAGGTAGACCATGTAGCGCTTGATCTCCAAGATAACCTTACATATCAAGAATACCCTGTTCGTCTTCTTGATCAAGATGAGCGTACCACTGGGCGTCGGAACATCAAGTTTCTCAAGGTTTAGTGGTCACGCCATTCTGAAAAGGAGGCCACATGGTAAAGAGAAGATCATCTTCGACTAGAGTACCCCGTGCTCTTCCCAACGACTTCAAAATCTCGGGACGAGATTCTTTTGAGTGGGGGTGAGTTGTCACATCCCTAGCTAGATGTGCTAGGATAGCATGTGCTTGCATCATGTTTCATTCTATTGCATCAACATGAAATGGGGAACAAAAGAAACCCCAAGCTCACTTTGAATCCAAACAATTCAAACTTGGTGAAAATTCAACAAATCCAAAATGCCCACTAAAAATGTTCCCTATGTCTGATAAATTTGGACATGATTATAACAGGGACCATCTTAAATATTTGAACACCTAAAGCAATTTAGAAATAAATGATAAAGCCTCTGAAAATATTAAATAAAGCATTTATCATTATTTTAGTTTTCAAATATCCTGAAACTTTAGAGAAAAGTTTGAAATATTCAAACTTCAATATATAAAATGTTTTGGATATTTTGCAAAGTCATTTGTAACTGCAAATAAAATAAACAAATGTCAGAAGTTAGAAAAGAATTGAAATAAAAAAAGAAAGGAAAGAAGCCCACCTGGGCTAACCTAAGGAAGGGGCCCGACCCACAGGGGGAGCAGCGTCTTCTTCCTCCTGCCAGGAGGAGAAGCAGCTGCGTGCCGCCCCTGCAGCCGGCGGTGGCCGTGCTGGCCACCTCCACCCTGCCTGCCTGGCCGCCGCCTCGTCGCGCTGGCGAGGGGATAGGCTCGGCCACCGCTCCAGCTGCTTCCCCCTCGCCTTTTCCCCTCTCCCTCTCCTCTGTTCCCCTCCTTGCCGGAGCGAAGCCGCCAGCGATTCGCTGTCTCCCATGCGTCCCCAACACCGCTAAGGCGCCAGAAGCCTCTCCAGTGAGGCCCCGGACCCTTCCCCCCAGTCGCATCACTGTCCCCCCCCTCCAGCCCCGTTTGCCGCTGGAGCTGAGAGGAGCTCACCGCCGGCCATGGCGTAGCCATGGCCAAAACGGCCACAGCTCGCTCCTGGCCACGGGCTCGTGCTAGTGGAGCTTCCAGGAGGCCGTTGCCGCCCTCAGCTCCGCCTCCTGCAGCCTGTAGCGCTGCAACTGCTCCTGCCCGAGCAGTCGCCGCCGCGCAGCTCGACGTGGACGTCGTTCCGGTGGCCCCTAAGCCCCCCTAGGTGCCCTGCTAGACGCGCCAGTGGACGAGCCGCCTCCCAGTGCCCTCCGTGTGCCAAATGGTTGCCGAAGGCACGATTCCGACGAGACGCCGCCGTGCGGATGGTCGCCGCCAGCCCCGCTTCGGTGGGCGCCGACGTGGCCGTCATTAGGGGGCTAATCCCCCTAATTAGTTTAGCCTCCTCCCACTGACAGTGGGCCCTAGGGTGGGTCAAACCCCCTGGTCAGCGCGGAAGTTAAGCCTGAGACACTGACGTGCGGGTCCCGCACGTCAGGTTTGACTCTGGCCTGGTCAGCTAATCAGCTGACGTCATAGTGGCGTCAGGCTGACGCCATAATTTCATTTTCTAGTTTAAAAATAATTGCAGAAATTGTTTAAAACTTCAAAAATTCATATAAATTAATCTGTAAATCAGATGAAAATAATTTATATATGAAAATTTATCAAAAAAATCCAATGAATCCAGTGGTGCTATTGTCATGCATGTTATAACAATCTAAGTAGGTGGACATGGACATTTACTAATAGGTTAATATATGGAATTTGAAATGAAGAACAATTTTGAACCTATATTCAAACTCATTTCAAATTAACTTGAACACTAGTTGCATTAGCTCATCCATACATGCTATCATGCCATGATCATGCATCATATTGTTGCACTTGCATGTGTTGATCGTTTCTTATCTGCATTGCGG
This sequence comes from Hordeum marinum, assembly GCA_022496015.1. Lineage (NCBI taxonomy): Eukaryota > Viridiplantae > Streptophyta > Magnoliopsida > Poales > Poaceae > Hordeum > Hordeum marinum. The sequence goes on along the minus strand of CM039672.1, from coordinate 305,776,722 downwards.
TAGGCCCTGCTTCTGAGGATACCCCGAGTATCCCGACGAAGGAGAGAACCTTTCCGCTACCAGCAAGGCAAGCAACCCCTTTGATCATTCCGATAACATCCCACTCTCTCGCTCCTGCTCTTGATTATTGCATTAGTACATTCGATCACATGTCACTCATACACGGTAGATGATCCTATTCTGCTGCATAACCTGACATTGTCACAGTAAATAGCTAAACCTTGCAACCTAGCATACCTGGTAGATGCTTGTGCCATGATGTGCTTAGCTTACTTTGCATGCTATGCTTGCTATGCTTAGAGTTGTGTCAGGTCTAATTCATCTAGGTGATGAACTGAGTGAAACAATGTTGTTCTGATGTGATGAACTTATGATGAACCGATTTGGTAAAGGTAGCGATGAGAGGCTATGTAGGAGTAGATAGCGGGTTGTCTCATTGGGACCGTTCTTAGGAACTGAGTTCTGTGTTTGTGATCCAAGACTAGTTACTACCACGCATTGGGTTCCGATAACTCGACCCCTCTCGACTTATCAGTCGCTTAGTCCTTAGTCCAGGAGTTGCAAGTAGTTTCTGGTGTTTATAGTATGCTGGAGGCCGTGCGTAGCGCTAACCCTAGGGGTGGGTTACGACACGGTAGGCAGTGGCATGGTGTACCAAGGGTCACCCGAATGGTGTGCTTGGGAACCCTACGCACATCGTTTGGGGCCGTAGCGGAAACTTTGGCCGGACTTCCGTGCGGGTTCAGTCTCAAATAGGCAATAGCCTAGACTAGAGGTCTTATGTGATTGACGGTCGTGGCTGACTCCCTCGCTGGGCTTCCTCTTGAAGGTTGCCGAGGTGCATGGTTTTATGAGCACACAACGATAAGTGGCGAGAGCGTGCGTGAAGAACTAAACCCAGCAGGGTATGAAACTATTCGAATAGCCGCGTCCTCAGATATGGACTACTTGGAGAACTTATGCTGTTCATAGATAATCAGATGGATACTCAAAAAAATATCAAGAAAAGTGTGAGTACCATGGATGGCACTCTCCCAGGAGAGGGAAGTGAATCCATGGTGGTGTATTGCTATGGAGTTAGTGGACTCGTGTGCGATATCTAAAATATAAACAAAGAGTTAAAATTGAGTAGTGTAGGTTAGCCATGAGTCAAAGCTAGCATTGCTGCATAAACTCCACCTCCCCCTTTGTTGATACATGAGCATGAATAGACTAGGTCTGTTTTAAAGACTTGCTGAGTATGTTTGTACTCACGTTTGCTTAATAAATGTTGCAGACGAGACCCAGGACCCATCAGGTGGGTTCTTTCTAGATGTTGACGATGCCGAATAGCTGGTTTCCCAGCTACGACCTTATGCCCTGTGGCGGGCTGTAGATAGTCAGGCCATGTGCCTTTTTACCCTTTCATCTGTGTGTACTTAGACAACTTATGCTTCCACTTGGTTTGTATGAACATGTTTGTATGACTTGAGTGTCGGGTCATGTGACCCCTATCTATAAGAACATATTATGCAAGGCTCATCTGAGCCTCTTAAATAAAAGTCATGTTGTTGTATGGTTATGTTGTGATGCCATGGTTGTATCTATGCATATCGGGCATGTCGTGCGTACGTGTGACGTGCAATGGTATGTATGGGATCCGACACCTAGTCGTGTGCCTTTAGTAGTACTCTTTATGGGAAACTGCCTCTTTGTGCTTCCATCGAGCCATGGTAGCTTGCTACTGCTCCGGACACATTGATTGACCGACATGTATCCTTCTTTGGTGTTGTGTCTGTCCCTTCGGGGAATGTCTCACAGTGTAATCGAGTCCCTGTAGCCTGCTACGACTCGTCTACGTGTAGTGATGGTATTCGTGTCTCACGACGTAATGGAGTCCCTGTAGCTTGCTATGAATCATCTACACACGCTTGAGGCCGACACCTGCATTGATGGGTTATGTATGCCTGTTTCCATACGGATGTGCCGCTTGGGTTCTATGACTAGTTATGTCGGCCCGGGTTCTCTGTCATTTGATTGCCAGCGACATGTTCACATATGTGAGCCAAAAGATGCAAACAGTACCGGCTAAGGTAAGGTTGCAGCCATGGAACTGACCGTGCGTGAGGCCGCAATGTGATGTGATATGTTACAGTCTGGATTCTTATGACTTAAGATCGGGGTCCTGAGATTTATCAACACACAAAGCGTACAAGATTTACCGAGAGGGATCAAATGATCCCATGGTGTGGTAAGCATTGTCCATTACGCTTTGCGTAATAACCCATGGTCTACATGAGAGTTCTTTGTGGGGTTAGGTATATTTCCATGGGCTTGCATCAAGAGGCAGATCCCATACATCCCATGGAAGATGACATCAAGTGGAGATCATCATCAACGTTGCGATGTGCAAGCTCAAGTGAAGCATCACGGAGAGATCATGCTTGAGGCTCGTCGTTCATTGTGGTGACAATGAACTTGTGAAGATGTTCCTAATAGTGGCTCACCCATAGTGGAGTATGGGGGAGCAATCATCTAGCCTTCATCAAGCCAACGCAATCAAGAAAGGTGGTCTATCTTGAGGAAGTCAAGACGGTCATCATCTAGCTCAAGTGGACTATGCGCAAGGCTAAGGTTTGACCTTGATAGGGTTTTCTATTTTACCGGTCTCATGGTGGTAGTTGAGTGAATGGGTTATAGGATCGATTGTCGTACTATCAAGGGGGGCTCTCAAGTGAGTAGCTGTCCGGACCCCGATCCTAAGTCATATGAATCCAGACTGTAACATATCATAGAGAACCCGGGCAATCAAACGACAGAGAACCCGGGCCGACATGACTAGTCATAGAACCCGGGCCGACATGACTAGTCATAGAACCCAGACTGTAACATGGTGGTAGTTTGCGTATTCTGGCTCACGTATGTGAACATGTCGCTGGCAATCAAACGACAGAGAACCCGGGCCGACATGACTAGTCATAGAACCCAAGTGGCACATCCGTACGGAAAGAGTCATACGTAACCCAACAATGCAGGTGTCGCCCTCAAGCGTGTGTAGACGAGTCATAGCAAGCTACAAGGACTCCATTACACCGTGAGACATAAATGCCATCACTGCACGTAGATGAGTCATAGCAGGCCATAGGGACTCCATTACACTGCGAGACATTTCCCCGAAGGGACAGACACAACACCAAAGAAGGATACATGCCGGTCAATCAATGTGTCCGGAGCAGTAGCAAGGTACCATGGCTCAGTGGAAGCACAAAGAGGCAGTTTCCCGTAAAGAGTACTACTAAAGGCACACAAATAGGTGTCGGATCCCATACATACCATTGCACGTCACACGTACGCACGACATGCCCGATATGCATAGATACAACCATGGCATCACAACATAACCATTCAACAACTTTTATTCAAGAGGCTTAGACGAGCCTTGCAGAATATGTTCTTACAGATAGGGGTCACATGACCCGACACTCAAGTCATACAAACAAGTTCATACAAGCCAAGCGGAAGCATAAACTGTTTGAGTACAGACAGATCAAAGGGTAAAAAGGCACATGGCCTGACTATCTACAACCCGCCACAAGGCATAGGGTCGTAGCTGGGACACCAACTATTCGGCATCGTCGACATCTAGAAAGAACACACCTGATGGGTCCTGGGTCTCATCTGCAACATTTATTAAGCAAACATGAGTACAAACCTACTCACCAAGTCTTTAAAGCAGACCTAGTCTATTCATGCTCATGTATCAACAAGGGGGTGGTGGAGTTTATGCAGCAATGCCAGCTTTGACTCATGGCTGACCTACACTATACAATTTTAACTCTGTGTTTACATTTTAGATATCGCACACGAGTCCACTAACTCCATGACAATACACCACCATGGATTCACTTCCCTCTCTTGGGAGAGTGCCATCCACGATACTCACACTTGTCTTGATATTTTTATGAGTATCCATTTGATTATCTATGAACAACATAAGTTATCCAACTAGTCCATATCCGAGGACACGGCTATTCGAATAGTTTCATACCCTGCAGGGGTGTACTTCTTCACACACGCTCTCGCCACTTATCGTTGTGTGCTCATAAAACCATGCACCTCGGCAACCTTCAAGCGGAAGCCCAACGAGGGAGTCGCCCATGACCGTCAATCACATAAGACCTCTAGTCCAGGCTGTCGCCTATTTGAGACTGAACCCACACGTAAGTCCGGCCGAAGTTTCCGCTATGGCCCGAAATGCTGTGCGTAGGGTTCCCTAGCCCACCATTTGGGTGACCCTTGGTACACCGTGCCACTGCCTACCGCGTCGTAACCCACCCCTAGGGTCAACGCTACGCACGGCCTCCAACATACTATAAGCACCAAAAACTACTTGCAACTCCTGGACTAAGGACTAAGCGACTAATAAGTCGAGAGGGGTCGAGTTACCGGAACCCAATACGTGGTAGTAACTAGTCTTGGATCACAAACACGGAACTCAGTTCCTAAGAACGGTCCCAATGAGACAACCCGCTATGTACTCCTACATAGCCTCTCATCGCTACCTTTACCAAATCGGTTCATCTTAAGTTCATCACCTAGATGAATCAGACCTAACACAACTCTAAGCATAGCAAGCATAGCAGGAAAAGTAAGCTAAGCACATCATGGCACAAGCATCTACCAGGTATGCTACGTTGCAAGGTTTAGCTATTTACTGTGACAATGACTGGTCATGCATAAGAATAGGTTCATCTACTGTGTATGATAGACAAGTGAACATTTGTCCTAATGCAATAAACAAGAGCAGGAGCGAGAGAGTGGGATGTTATCAGAATGATCAAGGGGGTTTGGTTGCCATGCTAGGTAGCAGAAAGGTTTTCTCCTTCATTGGAATACTCGGGGGTATCCTCAAAAGCAGGGCCTACCGCAATGCAGATAAAAAACAATCAATACATGCAAGTGCAATAATATGATGCATGATCATGGCATGGTAGCATGTTTGGATTAGCTATTGCAACTAATGTTCAAGTTAAGTTGAAATGAGTTTGAATGTAGGTTCAAAATTGTTCTTCATTTCAAATTCCATAAACTAACCTATTGGCAAATGTCAATGTTCTTCTACATAGGTTGCTCTAACATTCAAGATAATAGCACCATTGGATTCATTGGATTTTTCTGATAAATTTTCATATATAAATTATTTTCATCTGATTTACAGATTAATTTATATGAATTTTAAAAGTTTTAAATAATTTCTGGAATTATTTTTAAACTGGAAAAGGGATTAATGGCGTCAGCCTGACGTCACTGTGACATCAGCTGGTCGGTTGACCAGGCCAGGTCAAACCTGACATGCGGGGCCCGCACGTTAGTGACACAACCCTAAACTCCACGCTGACCAGGGGTTTGACCCACCCTGGGGCCCACTGGTCAGTGACAGGAGGCTAACTATTCAGGGGGGGTTAGCCCCTAATGATGGCCATGTTGGCGCCCACCGGAGCGGGGCCGACGACAACCATGCGCACGGCGGCGATCCACCGGAGTTGCGCCTCCGGCGACCATTTGGCGTGCGGAGGGCACCCGGAGGAAGCCCGTGCACGCACGCATCCAGCGCTACGACAGAGGTGACTCAGGGGCCACCGGAGCTACGGCCGGCGACGACCCGAGCGGTGGCGAGCTTCGGGCAGCAAGGGAACGGCGCCTACGACGAGGGATAGGCCGCGAGAGGAGGGGGAAACGGAGCAGGAGCTCATGATGGGGTTGCTGGGGAAGACGGCGAGCTCGGGGATGCGCAGACGACCTCGAATCGTCGTAGAAGAGCTTCGGCGGCCGACGGGGAAGAAATGGCGACGGCGCGTCGTGGAGGTCTCCCGGCTTCTTCTAGCATCATGAGGGGGACGAGGGGGTCGCTGCGGGGCTGCTGGTGGGCTTAGAGGGGCGCGGAGGCGGCTAGAACGATGGCGGCAAGCTCGAGCAGGGCTCGGCCATGGCGGCAGGGAGGAAAAAAGGGGGAGAGAGAGCTGCGGCGACTGGGAGGAGGAGACATGGAGGGAGGGCTCGATCTAGATATCTCCCTAGAGTCTATCCCTCCATCCAGGTGGGCACACAGGCAGGAGGTGGCCGGCACGCGGCGACCACACGCCCGGCGTCCTTCTGGCTGGAGGTGGAAGAAGACCGGTTCGCCCCTGGTGGGCTGGGCCGGCTTCTTCCCTGGCCCAGGTAAGATTTTAATAATATACTTTTTTGTTTTCTTATTTTGTTATTCCATTCCTCACATTTGTTCCATTTTATTTTCAGGCACATATGCTATTTTAAAATACCCCAAATATTTTATATATTGAAGTTTGAATATTTCAAACTCATCTGAAAAGTTTCAGGATATTTTAAATACTAAAATAATGATAATGCTATATTTGATATTTTCAGAAGCTTTATCATTTATTTTTAAATTGCTATAGTTGTTCAAATATTTTAAATGACCCCTTGTATAATCATGTCCATAATTATCAGACATAGGGGACATTTTTAAAGGGCATTTTGTATTTGTTGAATTCTCACCAACTTTGAATTATTTTGATTCAATGTGAACTTGGGGTTTCTTTTAGTCCCCATTCCATGTTGATGCAAAATTGAAACGTGATGCAACACCCATGCTGTCATATGACATCTAGCTAGGGATGTGACCGTAGCTTGATCGTATCGTTCGTTGAGAGCTCAAACCATTGCATTCTTGGCATCATCATCTTTCTTGGTTCTTGGTTGGATTTTCACTATGAGGGTTCTTGATCTTGTGGTTATCTTCGTGACAAGCTCTAGTACATGGAAAACAGATTTCATATGTGTCGTCTATTGCGTTTTGGGTGTTGGAGGTTTTACCGGTCTTATTCGAGGAAGGGTTCTCACCATTTTTCTTATGGGTATTTTCTCATTTGCTTCTTATTGATATTTCGATCAAGATTTTGTTATCACATGTCGTCATATTTCCAACAAACTTTGTTTTGTTGAATTCTGAGTCCGTTTGCAAAAGTTGTGGCATTTTTGGTGTTCTTAAAAGGCTGCAGCGGTACTACCGCGGCTAGAGCAGATGTAATTTTTTACTACCGCTCCGTGGAGCGGTAGTACTGCTCTATGCGGGCTGTGAGCATAACGGTTGGATTTTTCCCCACCTATGAAAGGGGGTCTTCTTCCCCATTGAACCTTATCCTTTGAGCTCGTGTTTGCCCTCCATTGTTGACCTTCTTCGAGCTTGCTAACTCTCAATCCCGCCAATGATTCTTGCTAGTTCTTGAGGGAAAAGATAGAGGAGATCTAGATCCACATTTCCACCAATCACTTTCTCCTCTAAGTGAGGGGAACCCCTTGGATCTAGATCTTGGAGTTCATCGTATTCTTTGTTCTTCCTCTCATTTTCCTCCCTAGCATTAGTTGTTTTGGTGGGATTTCGGAGAGAATGACTTAGGCACTCCGTGTGCCCTTGCCATTGCATTTGGTGCATAGGTTTGAGTTCTCCATGGTGATACGTGGAAGTGAGAAGTTGAGAAGCTTGTTACTCTTGGGTGTTTGAGCACCCTAGGGCTTGTTCCTCTTGGGTGCTTTGGTGCCCTAGACGGTTGGTGGTGCCTCGGAGTTCAATCATTGTGGTGCAAAGCTCCGAGCAAGCTTCGGAGTCTCCAATTAGGTTGTGGAGATTGCCCCGAGCATTTGAGGTCACCTCGAAGCCACAATCCATTGTGGTGAAGCTTCTTGGTGCCGTTGGGAGCCTCCAATTCAGTTGTGGAGATTGCCCCATCCTTTTTTGTACAGTTCGGTGACCACCCTCAAGGGTCCCTTAGTGGAATCATGACATCTTGCATTGTGCAAGGGAGTGAGGGGATTACGGTGGCCCTAGTGTCTTCTTGGGGAGCATTGTGCCTCCACACTGCTCCGAACGGAGATTAGCATCCGCAAGGGTGCAAACTTCGGGATACATTGTCGTCTCCGCATGCCTCGGTTATCTCTTACCCAAGCCCCTTTACTTATGCACTTTACTTTGTGATATCCATATTGTTTCTTTTTATATATCTGGTTTCACTTAGTTGTCTATCTTGCTTAGCATAAGTTGTTGGTGCACATAGGTGAGCCTAGTTGTTTTAGATTTTGTGCTTGACTAATTAAATGATAGTTTTATTCCACATTTGTTCAAGCCTAAACCATAATTATTTTAAAGCGCCTATTCACCCCCCTCTAGGCGACATCCACATCCTTTCACCTATGTTCCCAATTGTTCGACTAGGGAGTAATGGGAGCACCTCTACGATTGTTAGAATCGGGTCATCCGAACTTGTACCTCAGATGGGTGAAGCCGAAAGCTAGCGCTCTTACTGTTTTCAACTATGGTCGGCTACGACGGAAGACAAGCATACATAAATATATTGCACACCCCTCATGGTAATTATGAGAACCCAAAGGAAGGGACCGTTGGCGGAACTATTTTCTTTGAAGATGCTTCTTACGTTAAAGAGTAATATAGCATAAGTTCCCTGGGCGCGCTTTGTTTGTTTTAGCCTAATGGCCCGATTGGCTGGTTATTCTAAACACCTCCGATATACTCGAATGGCATAGTAGATAACACTTTTCGGCCCTTGTCCTAAGAGGGACAAGCCAACGGTCGGTTAAGACGCGTTTAAAGTCCGGGCGAACACATCTATGATATAAGTACTTCGGTACATACAATCATTATGCAGAAAATTCTTTTACCCAAGTCACTTGGGGTCTCTTAAATTTATATGAGCCATTTTATACTAAATTTTGTTTTCTTCTTGGTCATTGCAAACTCCTTTTTTCGACACGAGTGTTTGGTTCAATAGCCGGGTAGCCTAGTTTCTCTCTAAAGCCGCTTGAGTTTAGTTCGCTAAACAGGCCTCGGAGAAATACTCCGCCCTCGGGATATGGAGGCTGAAGCCAAAGGCTTACCCGCTTGAAGTCTAAGAGATCGGATGTATCATGTTGAAGCACGATTGAAGCACGTGTTAATTTTAAGACCAATTTTTGGATTGGCATAAAAACACTTGATTTAGTTTGAACGTCAAAGTTTTTACGTATGTTTTTTGGCTTTTGGAGATTATGGCACTTTTTAGCTATTTGTATGTTTTTTGGGGAGGAGAGACATCATCTTGACCGAGGTGCCCTACGTAATAATTCAGATCCAGAATTTTTTTTTGACCCGCTGGTTGGCATCTTCCCTACCGACCTCCACCTTGGTGTATCGGATATTGCTCTATATGCATCAGTTTCAAATCGTGTTTTCGGTCAATAGTTGGGTTGCCCTACTCTTGTGATTGCCTCCTATATTCCGCTTTGTTTGGCTAGATGTGCAAAGGGAGAACCACTTTGATTGTACTTCCGATTCTATTGGTTAAGTACCTCAGCGGTGAAAGCCAAAAACTGGTTGTCACAATGAGCACTAACAGGTAAGCAATCCGATGACTCTGTCAAACTATAGACCGATAGAGGTTACCCCATGGGCCGTTCATAAAATTGGCCGAAGTGTTAACGGCTTGACCTCGGCTAACGTCAGACACTAATCGGGGGCTAGTAACTATCCTCCCAAACTTTAAGCTCATGTGACTAAGTGAAAGTTATAAAGCCTAGATATATGATTGCCTCGTTTCAGCTAACACAACGGCCTCCGAGCACCGCGACATTGGCTAAGGGTTGTCTTGTTATTGCGGAAACACCCCGGGTAGCATTTACAAAGGGGTAGAAGCCGATGATGGGCCACTCTCAAATGATAAACACTCACAACGGAATCAAAATAGCATATAGCATTAAAGAATTTATATTCAACATGCGAGTGCTTCCTTCTGTAATCATCGTTACAAAGCCATAAATATGCATCAATTTGACTTAAGATTTTAGCCAAGCTGGGTTGCCTGGCTCCTGTGCTTACCCCCTACATTCCCGATTGTTCGGCTAGGAGGTAAAGGGAACACCTCTGTGATTGTTACTTCCGGGTCATCCGGGTTAGTACCTCAGACTGGGTGAAGCCGAAAGCTAGCCATCTTAAGAATATAAATGGTCATCAATGACAGAAGTGAAATTTTTGGTTCATTAAAGAGCATAGAGTCCGGGAGCATTCCCCGAACTAAACCATAAATTGTGTCAAACGTAACAAAGTTTGTCAAACACATATCGATCCTTAATTCGACCACCCGTGCCCAAATTGAGGCTCGCGGGCTACTGCATTGCCTATTCAATGCAGCAGATTCAAAGAGCAATACGGTTTCTGAGGAGATTCGATCCTTAGGTTGGTTGGCCGCACCCAACCCGAGTCTCGAAACTACCATGTACCACATTTCTATCCCTAACGTATGCCGTCGAGCAAGAACTTGATCCTAAGGCCGATTTTGTAAATCGACCTAAGTCTCAGGGGCTACTAGGATCAATGGTTTTATTTTGATTATTATTTTTCCTTCAGGTGCATCTTGGGTTTTAGACCGGCACGCACCTTGAGGGCTTCTGGCGATATATCTCGACAGAGAATAAATTGCAGCAATCGGAAATAATTTCCACAAAATATCAGCCCGATGCCGAGGTGGTGCATTATTTCTAAAGCAGTCCGATGTAATGCTCGGATGCAGGTGGTTGGATCAATAGAGGGCATTGCCAGCATTAAGCTCAGCTGAACTCATTCAACCTTTTCAAAGACAAAAGTAATATATGACACCTCAGACGCCGACCGGTGTTGGAGCTCGGCTGCAAAAAAAACTTGGAAGCAGTCCGACATAAAGCTCGGGCGCAAGTGGCTGGCTCCATAGAGAGCATTTCCGATATTAAGCTGGGAAGAATTCCTTCAATTTTTAAGGTCCAAGTTAGTTTATGATACCTCGGACGCAGACCATCGTTAGAGCTCGGATGCAGTCCGGCGTTGGAGCTCTGAAGCTGTCCGGCATAAAGCTCGGATTCGAATGGTTCGTTCCCTAGAAGAATATTCTAGCACTTAAGCTCGGATGGACTCATTCAGATTTTCAGAGGCCAAGGTAATCTATGATACCTCAGATGATGACCATCGTTGGAGCTCGGCTACAAAAAGACACCTCAGATGTAGTTCGGCATTGGAGCTCGGATGCAAGAGGATACCTTGAATGCCGAATAGCATTGGAGCTGAGCTGTGGAAAGATGCCTCGGATGTAGTTCGACGTTGGAGCTCGGATGCAAGAGGACACCACCACACGGTAAACACGTCAAACTCCAGGTGTGGCGTAAAAAATTACAAGGCATTGATAAAGGCCGATAACTTAAAGGGGCTCCTCGGATGCCTCACATTTAAACTCTTTGAATTCAGCTCGGCGATCCTCAAGATCGGACATGGGAAGATTTGTTGAACCAGTTTTCAAGACTGACGATCGAAGACGAAGAATTATTCGGAAGAACCGAGGAGCGTCCTCAACTTAAAGACCGGTTTAGGGGGCTACTGATGGTGTCCTTCACTAGGGGGTACTCACCATGTCGTCTCCCGACCAGTGGGTCGGGCCGAGGACCCCCATGATGATTCTCTAATGGGCCACTTCGGGCAGCCCATGATGTAGACAAGGGAGATTCCACAAGACTTGGGGCACAAGACAAGGACTCCTCTAAACCCTAGGCCTACTATGCATATATAAACCAAGGCCAGGCTAGTCAATAGATGATTATATTACATCTCATATTCATTACTAAGATCTTGTAGTACATAGTTGTACTATGTACTATCCCCATATCAATAAAATCAAAAGCTGGACATGGGGTATTATCTCCTTGAGAGAGCCCGAACCAGCTGGGTAAAATCCTGTGTCCATGTTACCATCGCTCCAAGACGCCTAGATTAGGACCCCTACTATGAGATATGCCGGATTTGACACCGACAGTTGGTTTAGCTGTGTTGTATCCTCTATTGGGCCGAGCATCCTTTGTCTCTTTGCTCTGGGCACCATGTTCATGTTTGTCTGTGTTTGTGTCATGTGTTGTACCCCTTTTTGTACTCGTTCTATTCCTTCTATCAATGCAATGATACGCAAGCTTTGCTTATTCGCTAGAAAAATAATAATCTCAATTACAATACTAACCATAACAACCTAATTTCACGAATTGCCGCAAGCACTAAATATTGAACGGGGTAATAGAACGTCATGGATACTTTGTCCGCCTAATAGTTACACATGTAGAAAGATAGATAGGGATTGGTGCAATCGATGTTGTATTGCTTCAGCCTCATAGGCATATATGTAAGTACATGACCATTTTGGAGTGCTTGACAAACTAGAAAAAATTCTAGTCTATCCTATGTTTCCTAAACAATCATGATACTGAACATCCCCCGACCGTCACAACGGTAGTGAAGCAGACGGTGAGAGTGGAGAAAAATCCAAAGGTAAGCCGATGGACACCCCCTCACATTCATAACGGTTGATGCATCGCGATAGTCGTGGATAGAGTGAAAACCTACGAGGCTGCTCAAGCAAGACAATAGCCCTTTCTGTCAATGTCGAGGTAGCTGAGAGCATAGGGTAGTGCAGCCGTGGTCGAGGTATCCATGCAAGGGACGTCGTGGTCAATGTCGAGTCGGGGTGGCCGGTGTCGAGGTAGTCACCGTGGAGCTGTGGAGGCATAGAGGCGTCGTGTTAGTCATGGGCGCGGTGGTATCGAGGTAGTGTTGTGTTGGGAAGAAGACGGTGTTCATGAGGTGTCGCACCGGGTTTGCCAAACCCGGGGATACGTCGTGGACGATACCATGCCTCGGTGTTGCTAGCCCTAGGCGTGCGTAGACGAACGAAGTTGATATTGACGAGGGGTTGCACCATGCTTGCCAGGCCTGTGGACATGTCGTGGACGAAGGCACGCATCGATGTTTCAATCACTGGGCACGCGTAGACGGGGACCAACACGAGTTGGACGCCACGTTGAGGGGGCTAGCAGAGCAGGACTCGAGGACGGCTACGACGCTGCTACTTGTGAGCTGCGTATGTTTTCCCCCCGAAGAGGAACGGTGAAGAAATATAGTAGCAATAAGTATTTCCCTCAGTGAGAACCAAGATTAGCGACCCAATAGGAGAATCACGATAACTCGCCTTTCAAGTGGTACCTGCACCCACAAAACCAAACACTAGCACCAAACGTGGGCAAGGGGATTGTCAAGCTCCTTAAACCCGTTACTTGCTAGGATTACTTCTGATACTAGAAGATGGATAATGATGAAAGCAGAATAAAATGAAAGCAAATTGCAGCAAGGTATTTTAGGTTTTTAGCAAATATCAGTAAGTAGACCTAGGGGACAAGAGGCTTCTCTCTCGAAAGTAGCATACAGTGGGTAGACAAATTAGTGTTGGAAAATTGATAGAAAAGCGCATAGTTATGATTATGTATTCATGGAAATGATCATTAATATAGGCATCAAGTCCATGACAAGTATAACAAAATGATTCTACATCTACTACTATTACTCCACCAATCGACTGCTATCCAACATGCATATATGGTATTAAGTTTATGCAAACAGAGTAGCACCTTAAGCAAGATGAGATAATTTAGTAAGTACAAGCAATATGTTGAAACCCCGTCGTTTAATCATTAGTAAAAACAATACAATACATGTCTTGTCCCCTCTGTCACTAGGATATAGAGCACCGCAAGATTGAACCCACTACAATGCACACCTCAAACTGAAGATAAATCAATCTAGTTGGTCAAACCAAACCGATAGATCGAAGAGACTTACAAAACTATAACAATCATGCATAATAGAATTCAAAGAAGACTCGGTTACATTAAATGAATAATATGATCATAAGCTCACAATTCATCGGATCACGACAAACACACGGCAAAAGAAGATTACATCGGATAGATCAAAGCGGGAATCGAGAAGGACTTTGCATTGAGGTTCAAAGAGAGAGAAGATGACATCAAGTTACTATCTATGGACCCGTAGGTATGTGGTGACTACTCACACATCATCGTGGAGGCACCAAGGTCGATGAAGATGGACTCCATGATGGATTCCCCCTCCGGGTGAGTACCGATAAAGGCCTTCAGCTGGTATCGCGGATGAAGAGAGACTTGCGACGATGGAAAATTGTTTCGGGTGGTTCTTTGTTGGTTTGGGGGTAATTGGTAATATATAGAAGTGTAATTAATTCAGGAGGTGCCAGGAGTGGCCTACAAGCCATGAGGACGTGCCCTACCCCCTAGGGCATGCCCTAGAGCTTGTGGCCACATCGTGGGTCTTGTGTCCTCTCCCAAATCTTCCCGGGTCTCTTCTGGTCCAAAAATAACCCCTGTAAAGTTTTATCCAATTTGGACTCCGTTAGGTATTGATTTTATGAAAAGTCCAAAAATAGGCAAACAAACATAAACTGGCACTCGGCACTGAGTTAATAGGTTAGTCCCAAAAATGATATAAAATAGCATATAATTGCATATAAAGCATCCTAGATTGATAATATAGTTGCATGAAACAATCAAAAATTATAGATACGTCGGAGCTGTATCAACATCCCGAAGCTTAATTTATGCTCGTCCTCAAGCAGGTAAATGATAAAAACAGATTTTTTATGTGGCATGCTACCCAACATGTAATCTGTTTTCGGTATAGATATTGAGAAATGATGAATTAATTGACATTAACACAATAATATCCATGAACATAAGACGCATAATCATTACTGTTTCAAAATATATGATCATTAAAGAATATTATCCCCTACTCCTTTTTATCATATTAAGCATGGAATGACTCTGACTTTGCCGCGTTAGTATAAACCATGAGCACTCCGGTGTCAAACCAGGCAATTGATCGTACTTCTAGCGCGCTTCAGCATTTTCAACAACACGTTGTACATGAGTGTGAGCCATGGATATAGCATATGTGTGGAATAAAATATGGTGGTAGATATCAAAGGATTCAAAAGGTGGGAGAGTCTCACATCAACTAAGCGAATCAATGGGCTATGGAGATGCCCATCGATTGATATGGATGTGAGGAGTATGGATTGCCATGCAACGGATGCACTAGAGTTATAAGTGTATGAAAGCTCAAATGAAACTAAGTGGGTCTGCATCCAACTTGCTTTCTCATGAAGACCTCGGACATTTGAGGAAGTCCGTCATCGGAATATACATGCCAAGTTCTATAACAAAAAAATCCCACTAGTATATGAAAGTGACAAAATTGGAGACTCTCTATATGAAGAACATGGTACTACTTTGAGACACAAGTGTGGTAAAGGATAGTAGCAAAGTCCCTTCTCTATTTTTCTCTCATTTTTCCCTTTCTCTTTTTTCCTTTTCCTTTCCCTTTTTTATTTTTTCTATGGAGGGCTCAGTTGGCCGCCCCTATTTTCTATTTTTCATCCGAAGTCTCATCCCGACCTGTGGGGGAACCAATGTATCCATCATCCTTTTCTCACTAGGACAATGATCTAATAATGATGATTGTCTCACTTTTATTTACTTATAACTTGAAATTATAACTCAATGAAGAATGGTATGACTCTATATGAATGTGTCTGGAAGTGTACCAGGATGTGCAATGATCTAGCATAGAATGTAATCAATAATGAACGGTGACTTTGCCACAAATACTATGTTAGCTCTATATGATCATGCAAAGTAATATGACGATGAACACACATGGCATGATGGAACAATGGAAGTTGCATGGCAATATATCATGGAATGGCAGTGGAAATGGCATGATAGGTAGGTATGGTGGATGTTTTGAGGAAGATATAGGGTGGCTTATGTGTGATAGATCAAATCATATCACGGTGTTTGGATGCACCGACGAAATTTTCACCAACTCTTGAGGTGAGAAAGGGAAATGCACGGTGCTGAAGAGACGAGCAAAACGGAAAGGTGAGAGTGCATGTATCCATGCACTCACATTAGTCATAAAGAACTCATATACTTATTGTGAAGCCTTGTTAGATCTCTCGAAGCAAAGCAGTACCACATGCCCCTAGGGAGGAGATTGGGAGGAGTTAATCATGGCGCACCCCCGATTCGAACAACACGGTAGGATTTTATTTCATACGTAAAAAAGCTCAGACCTTATCACCATGTCATGCCCAATACTTAGATGAGAATTGAATAACAAATTTCAATATTTCTACTAACCAATGATCATGAACCTAAATCCATTCATGTTACTACATCAATATAATTAACACATGTTTCTTGTTTGGTGAGTTATATGAAAGTTTTTATATATCCCCCTCGAATACCTATCCTTTTTTGACTAGTCTTATAACACGTGCACATTACCATTTCTATTCCCTTATACTCTCAAAAAGATTTAATTGAAGCATGAGAGTTCAACTATTTCTACAAAATATAATCGCCGCCATGCTCTAACAAAATATAAGTGAAGCACTAGAGCAACTGCCTAGCTCAAAAGATATAAGTGAAGCACATAGAGTATTCTAACAAATTATGATGAAAGTGTGCCTCTCTCAAAAAGTGTTTCCAGAAAACGATGATTGTGTCAAACTAAAAGGAAAAATAAACTATAACACACAATGCTCCAAGCAAAACACATATCATGTGATGAATAAAAATATATCTCCAAGTGACATATCAATAGATTGGAGACAAAAGAGGGGATGCCTTCCGAGGCATACCCAAGCTTCGACCCTTGGTTCTTCCTTGAATATTATTTTCTAATGCCTTGATCATCCCTAGTCTTAGGGTCTTGTCCCTCCTTATTCCTTCATCCATAGTTGTCTCACCCAAGACTTGAAAACTTCAGCACACAAAACTCAATAAAACCTCGTGATACCTATTAGTACAATAGATGTACAAAATACTTTAGGTACTTTTATAAATTGATTCATATTTTATTATTGCATAATATGTATTGTACTCTCACTTCTTCATGGCTTATATCCCCTATACAATCCATAGAATCATCAAGAAAAGCAAGCTATGCAAGTAAAAATAGAATCTATCTAAAACAGAAAAAGTCTCTAGTGCTCTATACCAAAAACCATACTGTTGTAACTCCAAAAATTATGAATAATTAGCAAAACATGGGAAATTTGTTTACCCATACCGTGTAAGAAATTCGGATCAAAATACGTTCCAGTAAATTCAAAGAAATCTGCTTTTGAATAACATCAGTTCTACTATCTTCCAAATCATCTAAAAGGCTTTCCTTGGAACAAACACTAATTTAATCACAAAACAGTACCATAACGGTAGCAAAAAAGTTTAAACTTAAAATAACAGAAAGTAAAAAAAGCAAATTTAAAGATAACTATTGGGTTGTCTCCCAACAAGCGATATTGTTCTATGCCCCTAGCTAGGCATAATGCATTGTTTCAAGTATTGTCCTCCTTATCATCCTTCATGTTCTTCATTACGCTCTTATATATAATATCATAATAATAACTTATTACAAATTCTATTCCCTCAGCGATAGATTTCCTACAAGGAGAACTCAAATAACGGAATGGACTATCCTTCACAACTTTTATCTTGTCCAAATTTGATTTTTGAGAAGTTTGGTCATCAAGGGACCTTTCATAAGCAATTGTAAATTCATCATCTATAAGGACCTTAGAATTTTTAAGGCATTCTTCATCATACCCATCCTTGTTGCCTTTGAGAATCCAAGAATATTGTTTATTAATGTCGTTAAATAATTGTTGGATCAAGTCAAGATTAGGTACTTCCTTTCTAGCATTTTCTTCAAAAGCAAGATGGTCTATAGGCCTATATATCCGCATAAGATCTCCATCATAAATAATTTCATCTATAATAGGACACTCATAGTTCATCTAATAATGATAAAAAAATTCTATAGCTTGACGGATTATGTAATCAAATTCATGAATATGATCAATTGTAGCTATCTTTTTAGCTCTAGGATCATTTATAATACGTAATTCAAAGAACAATCTTTGCAAAGTAGGATGGGTATGAATAAATCTTCTTTCAAGTTTGATAATAATAGTGTAAATAGCTTGAGCGTAACTATTAGTTCTTTTAAGAATAAGCTTTTCATTGTTTACCATGGTTCCCGTGCAAGTGAAGAACTCTTGAACAACACTTTTTCCAATAACATTCCTACTTCCCATTGCAAAAAAAACAATATCTAGATTAATGGGAGGGTCCTTCTTACTAGGATCATTATCCTTACTTTCACCTTTATCAAAAACAAATTCAAACATGATAGCAACTTCAAACAACACAAGCAAACAAGTAAAGTAGATAACTAAGCAAGCAAGCAAAAATAAATATTTTTTATTTTTATGTAAATCAAATATAAAGATGAAATAAAAGGCAATCAAAAGGTAGAACAAGTAATTGATAGTTTGTGTTAAGGGACCTTTAAGAAAAGATGGTAATATCTCTCCCGCAAGGGTGCGAGAAATTCTTTCTAGTACTTGTGAGATACGTTGAGTTTTTCCCAGAATAGGAAGGGTTAAGAAATATAGTAGCAATAATTATTTCCCTCGGTGAGAAGCAAGGTTATCTAACCAATATGAGAATCACAACAACTCGTCTTTCAAACGGTACCTACACACACAAAACCAAACACTTGCACCCAACGCGGGCTAGAGGGTTGTCAACCCCCTTGAACTCGTTACTTGCAAGGATTACTTCTGATAGTGGTAGATAGATAGTGATGAAATATAAATAAAATAAAATAAAATAAATTGCAGCAAGGTATTTTTAGGTTTTTAGAAAATATGATTAAGTAGACCCGGCGACCATTGTGTTCACTAGAGGATACTCTCTCGTAAGTAGCATATGGTGGGTAGACAAATTACTGTTGGGCAATTGATAGAGGAGTGCATAGTTATGATTATGTATTCATGGCAATGATCATGTATGTAGGCATCATGTATGTGATAAGTAGACTGAAATAATTCTGCATCTACTACTATTACTCCATCAATCGGCCGCTATCCAACATGCATCTATGGTATTAATTTTATGCAAACAGAGTAACACTTTAAGCAAGATGACATGATGTAGAGAAAGTAAGTACAGGCAATATGTTCAAACCTCGTCGTTTTATCCTTAGTAGCAACAATACAATGTGTGTCTTGTTCCCTTCTGTCACTGGGATATAGAGCACCGCAAGATTGAACCCACTATAATGCACACCTCCGAGTGAAGATAAATCAATCTAGTTGGCCAAACCAAACCGATATATCGGAGAGACTTGCAAAGCTATAACAATCATGCAGAATAGAATTCAGAGAAGACTCAATTACTTTTCATGGATAATCTGATCATAAACCCACAATTCATCGGATCCCAACAAACACACCACAATAGAAGATTACATCGGATAGATCAACGTGAGGATCGCGAAGAACTTTGTATTGAAGATCAAAGAGAGACAAGAAGCCATCTAGCTACTAGCTATGGACCCGTAGGTATGTGGCGAACTACTGACACATCATCATGGAGGTAGCAAGGTCGATGAATTTGGCCTACGTGATGGATTTCCCCTCCGACAGAGTACCGAAAGAGGCCTTCGTATTGGATTGCGGAATAACGGAGACTTGTAGAGGTTAAAAAATTGTTTTGGGTGGATCTCTGTTAGTTTTGGTGTAATTGGGAATATATAGAAGTGAAATTAGGTCAGGAGGTGCCACGAGGGGCCCACAAGCCATGGAGTGCATCCTATCCCCCAAGGCGGGCGCACTGGCTTGTGGCCACATCGTTGTCTTATGGGCTCCTATTGAAGCTTCCTTGGTTCCTTCTGGTCCAAATATCACTGCTGTAATTTTTGTCCAATTTGGACTCCATTTGTTATTGATTTTCTAAAAAGTCCCAAAATAGGCAAAAATGAGGAACTCACACTGGGAACTGAATAATAGGTTAGTCCAAAAGATGATAGAAAATAGCATACAATTGCATATGAAGTATCCTAGATTGATATCAAAAATTATATATACATCGGAGAAGTATCATGCGCCAATCGACATGGGGTCGATGTCACCTACAGTTGTTGGAGTGGATGAAATGGCGTGGGAAGATGACGGTGACACTGGCGATGAGCTGGTGCTGGGCGAAGACGAAGAGGAGGAAGGCGGCGGTGGCTACCAGGGTAACAGCGGCGGTGGCCTAAGGAGACGACAACAGTGGCTTGGCTAGAAGTGCAACGGCAAAGAACCCGAGAGTGTGATGAAGACCGTGAGCGGAGGATAGCGTTACCTCGCCTAGGAAGGCAGTGCGGCGCATACCACATAGAAGTCGAGGCGTGGGGACAACAAAGTGGACCACGTTGCACGACGTTACTGCCCAAGGGATGAGGAATCGACAACACAAGAGTCAGGGCGACAACGGGAAAGACCTGAGGCAGTGTCGGGGACCGCGTGCCACAATGCTACGACCCAAAGGATCGACACAACGGCCGCATGTGGGTCAATGCGGCCGTGGGAAGAACCATGGGGTGGCGGCGCTGCGGCCCAGTCTGTGAACGCAGCGGCAACCCATTGATAACCCGGAACATTAGGGGATCGTAATAGTTTTCGAGGGCAGAGTATTCAACCCAAATTTATAGATTTGACACAAGGGGAGCCAGAGAATATTTGAGAGTATTAGCAGTTGAGTTGTCAATTCAATCACACCTGGAGATAAATATCTGCAGCAAAGTGACCAGTAGCATAGTAATATGATAGTTTGATAGCAGTAGTAACAAACACAGTAGCAGTAACAGTAGCAGTGATAGTAGTAACTTGGCAAGAACAATAAGTGGAAAACTCATAGGCATTGGATCAGTGTATTCGTTGAATAATATTCATCATATAACAGTCATAACCTAGGGCAACACAGAACTAGCTTCAGTTCGTCAATGTAATGTAGGCATGTATTCCATATATAATCATACATGCTTATTGAAAAGAATTTGCATGACATATTTTGTCCTACCCTCCCATGAAAGTGGGGTCCATAAGGAAACTAAGGGATATTAAGGCCTCCTTTAATAGAGAACTGGAACAAAGCATTAACACTTAGCGAATACATGAACTCCTCAAACTACGGTCATCATTGTGAAGTATCCCACATATTGTCACTATGGGGTTGACGGATCATAACCCGATGGGGAGCACCATGGAATTGGCGATGAAGAAGGGTTGATGATGACGAAGACTGAAGATTCCCCTCTCCGATGCTCCAAACGGACTCCAGATCTGGCCTCCCGATGAAAAACAGGAGGTGGTGGCGGCTCCGTATCGTGAAACACGATGAAACTTCCACTCTGATTTTTTTCTCTGGAAATTTTTGAATTTATAGCGTTGGAATTAGGGTCGGGGGGGGGGGCACAAGGTGGCCACCCTCCACCAGGCCGCGTGAGGGGGGTCTGGCGTGCCTTGGTAGAGGGTGGGCACCCTGGGCCCCTCTCAGATGGATTATGGCTCCATAATTCCTCATATATTTCAAAATAAATCTCCAAAATATTTTGTTCCATTCCGAGAATTTTTTTTCTACACAAAAAATAACACCATGGTAGTTCTGTTGAAAACGGTGTCAGTCCGGGCTAGTTTCATTCAAATCATGCAAATTAGAGTCCAAAACGAGAGCAAAAGTGTTAGGAAAAGTAGATATGTTGGAGACGTATCACCCGTTGCTTTCGATGGAGGTTTGCACTCTACTTGGGGAGAGTCTTCACATGACTGGCGGAGGCGCGCGCAACCGACGGGGCCAATGAGTCGCACACCGCATATGGAGCGGATCGTGGGCGGGCGGGTGATCAAACCCATCACGCGCGAAATCGATGATGCCGCTCGGTGGAGGCAGGCTAGTGGCAGAGTCCAAGCTGAAGCTGGCGACAACGATCGACATGGGACGACGTGCGAACATGCGCGTCAGCGTCGGTGCACGAGCAACAAAGCCGAAGCGGTCAACACAGCAGTGACCATGCCGAGCGGCGAACACAACGCCATGCGTGAGGCGACCATAATGACGAGACAGAGATGGTAGGTGACAAAGGAGTCTCATGCGGAGTAGAAGGCAATGACCAGTGCTAAGCAACGGGCGACAAACATGCAGACGACGGCTATGACGGGCTCGCGCAAGGCCCCCTGGTCGTAGAAGAGCCCGGGTGGTCGCGCTCGTGTGGGAGTAGAGGTGCGGGGGGTCAACGACGATGGTGGGCGCATAAACCGATGCAAGATCGTAAAACCAAAAAAAAAACATCGATCAATACGATTGTCGAGAGAAAGAAAATCCGGATCAAAGGATCGGCGAAAAGACTCTCCAGGGCAGCCGCCAACTGGATCGGAGGACAAACCCTAGGTATGGGCAGCACGACCCAGACGGCGATCATGGAGATCTACCACCCCAAGGGTGGCGTGGTGCGGAAGAGACGGCGACGACGAGGGCTAGTGTTTGGATCAGGATTAGTGTGCTACAATGTAAAAGGAATAGAGTAGGATTAGTGGAATTGTCGTTGTATGCTTAAACCTCGTGGGCGTATATATAGAAGTAAATTACCATCTTGGAATACAAAACAAGCTAGAAAAAATCATAATCTATCCTATGTTTCCTAAACAATCATGAATAACACCCTAACCACACTTCATTATCTAGAAACATAAACTCCAATGCAATCTCCCCACTCCCATAATCAAGACTTCCATTATCATATCATTGTAATGGTCTTTTTAGAAGGTTCATTGTAATGTAGAAGGGTATTTGCTAAAAATTATTTCCTTCGTTCACTATTATAATAATATGCTTTAACTTTTTTGAATGAATGTATATAAATGTATTTTATTATGGTTGTTCACAAATTTCAATCCGTATACTGGCCATGTTAAAATATACAAAATGTCTTATAATAGTGAATGGAGGGGGTATCATTTTGGAGCTTTTACATTATTTTTATTTACTTTCCAGGCGAGGTTAGAAGTTTAGGCATTTTTAGCAAACATTTAGCTTTATTGATTAACTTAGTATTGTATATCACATTAAACAAACAAAAACAAAACATAATGGTAAAGATCCATGGAGAAAGCCAAAATTTACAACACGAAGTCGACGTATGTATCTTCACATTTTCCATCTCTATGTTTCCTCGTTATTGCAACCAGTGGTTTCACCATCATTGTAACGACTAAACGCTGAAGATCAAATAAACAAAGCTAGACTTGTCTCAAAGGTTTCTTTCTTGAGACAATTATTTCTTCAACTGTAGTCTCAAAGGTTTAAAAAAAACCTATAAGTAGTTCATCACAATATTTGAATAATGAACCGCTGAACACATTATGACTTCTTCACGTGCACGTGCGCGCACACACACTATGGCCAGAGCGACACGAACTGCAATGTTACACGCATATATATACATACAAATATTAAAGCTACTAAGCGAGCTTGCACGGTATGCGTTTGCAATGTTAGGCGGCTGCTTTTACCTGCTTGACACATGGTGCCGTTTCTCTGTTCGTTGTTGATTCTTTATACTGGTTGTAGCTTGCACGGTATGCGTTTGACTGTTGGGCGGCTTCTCTTACCTGCTTGACACGTGATGCCGGTTTTCTTTTTCTTTTTAATTTTTTTACTGATTGTTACTGGTAATTTAGAAAAAACATAAATATACAATATAAGCAAACTCGCTCACATACATCATACACTCATGTCTACGAACACACGCATGCACACTTTTTATTATGAGCACCTTCGAGGAACTATCCGGCATAGTATCTTGAAAAATTTCTGAAGTCATCACAGACAACTCGCAGTCGACAAGGCCGTCTCCTAACACTGACTAAACATCACCAAAGAGCGTGCAATAAACTCAATGCCAACACGTATAACGCATATGCTGATATACATGCACATAGACTCGCCCTTATTGACACACACACTCTACTCCTATAATGTTATGAGCAATATACAGTGTAGCATTTTTTGCTCATTCTATCTTCTATATAGATATTGAGTCGACATAACATCTTAAAATTTCAAGAAGTCACCCAGGCACCTACATAATCGATGAAAATGTCTCCTCCCACAAAACGAGTATCGCCAGAGATCCTGAAATAAATTAAGAAAAATGCGAGCATCAATGCTAACATAGTACAACACACATGCTCACATACACTACATCTATGAATGCACACACATATTGTACACCTATAACAATGTAAGTAGTATAAAGCGTAGCATTTTTTATTCATTTCACCTTTCGTATGAAGTTAGGTTAATTATGACACGATACCTAGCAACTCTTTTTTGCAGGACACTATAGGATAAGCAAATCAAAGAAATTTACGTGCCTTAGAATATCAAGGTTAGTACCATTTAGAGTATGAGAATTAGGATTGACTTTTATTGATAGCGCATCTCTATTTCCATTGCTCATGTGCGCTAATTTTTACGACTAAAGGTTACGTGATGCAAGAAATATTACTAAAAATATCGTGTATAAAGAAATTGTCAATGCACTATAATACCAAAGGTTTTAACTTTTTACTAGAGTATTTTCATTCTTTGCTGTTTTGTAAACTATAATTTGTATGCATTAGAGTAAACACATTGTTGATTTTTTTCCATTGGGATTCCAATTCCGAACCTAAAAGAATGGACCTTTGGATTATGGTTAATCCTTTCTAGTTTTCAATTCACTTTTGTTGTTGTTTTTTGTTGTTTTTCCTTCTTCCGTATCTTGCTTCGTTCATTAATACAGATTTTCATCTACCGTGGATGAGATATTACATGTGAAATGTGATCTTTAAAATATATACTGGAGGAATTTTCCTTCGATTCAGAGGATCTCCATTTGGTAAAAGAATTGATTGCGTCAGAAGATTTCTAAATTGTGTTTCTCTTGATAGAAACAGTTTCGGCTAAAAATTTTAAGATATATAGCTAAGTGTTTATAACCATGGATAAACTTTTTGTCTACCTTTCGATATTTACCCAAGTTAAATTGGCTTGCAGATCACCAACTACCTACTTACTTACCCAATTCTTTAATTTCTTCTATAAGAAAAAACGACACAATCATGCACATGAGCTTCACGACAGGCGCGGCGTGCCGCCGCGCCTCTACCTGCTAGTAATATTTACAAATAGACTCACTAGAAATAAAGTCCTAAAAGAACTCCAACATTTTCTCCCTCGAAGTGGACCTGACTATAAGGGTTTGATCAACGGTTAATTATATCCAACGCAACCTACATAGCGCTATGTGCATATCACATTGGCAATCCCTTTATTTTTTTGGTCGTTTGTCAGCCAACTTTTTTTTGTTGTTTCTTAATTAAAATACTTTCCATGCAAAAAAAGAATAGGATTGCGAGCAAATGCGTAGGTCCATGGCAGATGTAGCATTTTGTGCGTACTGCCTTGCAGATTTTCCCCATTCGGCACCTCATGTATTTTTTTCACTTCATTTGGTTCTTCTATTAAAATAATTTTAAATATTTCTAATAATTCAGGAATTTCTAGAAACAATCAATTTCTAAGAGATCTTTGTGAATTTATATAGTATTCTAAAATTTAAAGCTGTCCTCGAATTGGCAAAAAATGATTTTTAAGTATTCATGAACTTTTATAATGTTCATAAATGAAAAAATCGTGATATAATTATTTTTTAAGAATTTAAAAATTGTCCAAAAATATTTAAAGATAATAAGAAATATAAAAAAAATGAATTATAAAATGTGCATGAACTTGAAGCATGTTCCCAAATTTCACAAAATATTCACAGATTGAAAATTTAAATATATATAAAAACTAAGAGTAAAAATAAAATACCAATACTAATACAAATACTAATAGTGGTAGTAGCAATAATAATTAGAATAATAATAATATATGAATTTTCCTTATAACCATTGAAAAATACAATTAATTTCACAACTGAAGAACGATGCGGCAGAGCAAATGTTATCTTCTAGTAATTTATGTGCCATCGATTGAGTAGGCGGCACGTTTATAACGAAGCGTCTATAGTATGGGTCGTCTCATTATAGTATACCTGAAAAAGTAAAGTAGAGAAAAAGAGAGCGGTCCTTCGATGTACTGGTTGCTGCATAACCCAGCTAGCCGTGGTGTTTGGTTTGGAAACGAAGTGGAATGGAATGTTATGGTTCCATTCCATCGGAATGGATTGGTTCGGTTCTCGTGTTTGGTTTAGAATAAAGACGGAGTGAAATGGTTATATTTCAATGTTTAGTTGAAGAGATGAAGGGGGTGTTTGGTTCCCAGCCATAGTTTGCCAAGCCAAAATTTAGCAGTCACAGTTTAATTGGCTTACGTTTGTTTATTGTCACAGTTTGACGTACCATATTTTATTGCCTTTATGGTCCATTTGTCATAGAGTTAATTTTTTTGCCATCTTTTGCCAAAATTTGACGCTCGTTTTTTCAGTCACACATTGCTTGCCAGTCTTCAACCAAACATATCTGAAATAGAATGGATTTGGTTCTTCACCTCTTGTGAGACAATTTTCAACAAGCTTGATTTATCATCAACATATAGCCCTCTATTTATGTAAAATTTGTAGTCACAACAACTTCTCTGAAAATAGACAACAAAATTGGGCCCCAATTTTAATAAAGTGAAGCTGAGTACTCTATTTGTCTATTTACATCGAGAACAGCTGCTACTTCAAAATTGATGCTAGCATAATTCGACATTCATCAATTCGAGGCTCTTTCCTTCAAGTAAACATAAAAAGGCAACACAGAAACTGCTGCTTGCTGAATGGATCTTGGTCCATGGCCACAGCAGCTCGTCACGCCTGGACGCCGCAGCAGTTCATTTAGTAGGGCGCGGCGAACTAGAAGAAAAGAGCCGGCTTTCCACTGCTTTTGTTTTTCTTGTTTTTCCATGGTATTTCTTTATTTCTATCTCTATTTTTAGCGGGCCTCCTTTCTATTTTCTTTTGTTTTATTATTCCTTCATTGTTTTTTCGTGGTTATACTTTTTTTGTATTTTCTTTTCTTTATCTTTGGTTTCTTTCATGTTTTCTATTGGGTTTTCTTTCCTTTTACCTTTTTTCTTTTTTATATTTTCATAAATCTTTTGGTTTTCTTTGTTTTTTTATTGGGGTTCACTGTTTTTTTCACACTTTTATCTTTCATTGTTTTCGTTTAGTTTCTGTTTTTTCTTTTTCGGTTTTCATTGTTTTTTTGGGTTTCTATGAATTGTTTTCATTCTACATTTTTTGTATATGTAAAGCACATTTTTCTAACACACATTTAACATTTTCAAATACAAATTTAAATATTTTAATACACTGTCAACATTTTTTCTCTACACATTTTTGACGTTTTCAATTGCTTGATTAACATTTTTTCAATACAAGATTAATAATTTTTAATAAATGGTCTACATGTTTGAAACATTTTCAAATACTTGATTAACATTCTTCAAATATAACATCAACATTTTCTTAATACATGTTCAATATTTTTTATATACATATTTAACATTTTTAAATGTTTGATTAATATATTTTGAATACTAGGTCAACATGGTTTGTTTATAAAGTTAACATTTTTCAAATACTTGATTGATATTTTTCAAATACAAGTTTAACATTTGTTTGTACAATAGAAGATTACCTTTTTAATACATTTTCAACAAATCTATACACATTTAACATTTTTTAAATGCATGATTAACATTTTTCAAATACTAGTTTAACATTTGTTTTCAAATGTTTTATTATTCTTAAATATAGGGCCAACTTTTTTCACGCATATTGTATATATTTTTCCTATACATTTTCATGTACACGAGAAACATTCTTTCTATACACATTTAACATGTTTCAAATACTTGGCAACATTTTTTTCAAATGTTTTATGTGAAGTTTTTTTGTATTTTATTTATTTATAATACGTGGAAGCATAAAGGAAAGTAAAAAATGAAATAAAAAAATGTTTGCGTGGCCCATCTGGCGCTCTCCTGACGCAAGGTTTCCTACATCTCTTGCTATAAGCAAGGCAAATAAACACATCAACGTCTCGCCCAATTACACCACGATATACCTGAAAAAACAGTAGAGCGATCATGCGTTGTGGAGGGTTGAATTCGTCGCCAATGCTATATCTCTAGGCAGTACTCTGCCCCGGTGCGCTGGCGCAAACTTTGGGCTGGTCCAACCCTAGCCATTAGATGCGCCCCCGCATAGCCATCGGATCACGCCCTTTCCCAACACTTCTCACCTCGACACGTTTTTAGATCTGAAGAAAGCACCATCGCAGGTCATGCCGTGTGCACCCCGTCGCCGCCTCGCTCAACGCTCGGCCGCCCTCTCCCGTTAGCCATCACCGTCGACAGTCACCGTCGTGCTCCATGTCAACGATCGCTGTCGTCGCCTACAAAAAAGTTTGCTCTGTGTTGCCACCCCTCTTGAATCAATTAGAAACCATGGTTCGAGCAAATCAAAGATATGGTTCTAGCAAAAAGTCGGTGTTCCAGCAAAGAACTAACTCTCCTAGAAACATTTTTTGGTGCTGGTTCCAACAGAAAAAAGTGGTTCTAGCAAAAAATCAATGGTCTAAAACGAATGTACTCTGGTGGGAGCATTATTTGGTGCTGGTTCCAGCAAAATGATTCATTGGTTCCAGCAAACCTGGTTGTGGTTGTAACACCCCCCGCCCCTTTGCACAAACTTGTCATGGTGACCCTGTAGCTCGCCGTGGTCACTCTGCAGCTTGCCCAGTCGCCGGTTCTAGCAAAAAACCAGGCACAGTTGCACCTCCTACATCAACGGTTGATGCATCCATGTGCTCCACTATCGCGCCTGCCGGTCGAGGTAGTAACAACTCCATTGCCGGTTGCAGCCTGCTCCTGCTACGGTTGTAGCATCTGCACCATCCGGTAGTAGCTCATTAGCTTGGGGTTGTAGCTCAGCCGTTCCCCGGTTCCATCACTCGTGCCAGGACGTAGTCGTCGGCGTGCTCGCCTGCGACGCTCTCGGCAGAGGGAAAACAATGGCAAAAGGAGGGACCACGGGAAAACAACACAACACAGGTGATAGTGCGAGGGGAGGGGAGAGATGAGGACGAGCTCGTGACAGGGTGGATAAGGTTGCACGGGTGCGTGGGCGTTGTGTCTCGACGGAGTTATTACCCCTAGGTAGGCCAAATCTAAGGGGTTCTCCCCCGTTTTGAGAAAAAACCATGCCGCCGACCGGTCCGCGGCGGGCTGGCGTGCCGCCGGCAGGCTCACTACTGGCTGGCTCATGGCTGGCTGCTCAAGGAGCCGGCCGTCTGACCTCCAGCCAGCCAGCGGCCGGCGGCTTCATGACCGGCTCTTCCGCTGACCTTTGGATGGACAAGCACCCATCCCTTCCTTCTATGACGGAGTACATCAACAAGACAAGACTCCCACGACGGACCCCGATGTGGCCATAGTTACCGCTGACATGCGGGCGCGCATGGCTATAGTCCAGACGGTCGTACCGCTGTCCTTGGCTGACCGCGACCGGGCGGGGCAACTGTGCCAGCACGCCTCACCCCACTCCATTACTTGCCCCCGCGTGGCCACAATGCTACCGATCGTACCGAAGACCTCGGCCGGCTGGCGCAAGGCGACACCGCTTGGGCGGCCCGTGCCGCGGCAGGTGGGCATGGGCTAATCGCAGGGCGGCTGGCGGGCCCCAGTGGGCGATGGGAGTGCGTAGCCGACGGGCCCTACGGACGACGAGACGACTTAGTGGGTGGTCCCCCTGGCCAGCCGGAGAGGTTGCCATCCGGGTCCCCTCACCCAGTACTTTAGATATTATAAGCCGGCGGGTTGGCCTATAAAACCCCCCAAGCCCCCATGCACGAGGGGGCGGGCACACGAAGGAACACTCCTCCACACACACTCCCACACAGCAAAGGAAGAGGAGCCGACTGCTCCTTCTTCGACCTCTAGACAACAGCTCAAGGAGAACCATTGTAATCTCATCCACCAATCAACCTAGACCAAGCAGGACTAGGGGTATTACCTCCCCCGAAGGGCCCCGAACCTGGGTACATCGTGTGTCTGTCACTACTCGTGCTTAATCCCATCCCCGGAGCCCGTCGACGTCCTTTCGGCCCCAAGCACTCTCGAGAAGCCTACCCATGGCATCTGTCGTGAGAAAACGACGACAGTTGGTGCCCACCGCGGGGCCGTCGGCAGCGCCGACCGGAGTCAGGCTTCGGGAGGGACCCTTCACCACCTCCCCCGACCGCCCTGCGTTCGGGAGAAACTACATTCTTTTAGGGCTTGCTCCCGCACGACCTGCGGGCGATGCTGCCGACCTCTCCGATGAGTGTCTCGGCAGCAACCCCTCGCTCGGCATCATCCTGCTCACCGAGCGCGTCGGCAGGCTAAGCCTCGCCGATGAACCCACGGCCCACTCCGCAATCCGGGTCAAGGTTAGCACGCCCGTCAAGGCGGCTCTGCCATCGGCTGCGTCATGACCGGCTGCCGACAACCGGCAGCCGCAGAACAATAAGCGCAAGACCGACCAGTCGGACTCCCTCTACGGGAGCCGGCAGGTTGCTACCATCAAGGAAGAGCAGCCGGCTGCCAGGCATCCGGCCAGCGGCAGCGCCCCGCATGGCATCCCAAGCTCACCTTTGAGCAGATGCTTGACCTCCCATGCAAACATCATTCCGGGGCCAAGCCCTCCAGGCACACGCTCCGGCAGTGCAGTTTCTCGCAGCGGTTGGCCCCGAGGAAGGCCTCCTGGCTCCTCCCGCACCGCCTCTCCACACGCCGGCGCCGGCTCCGGCTCTGGCCCAGCAAGATGTCCGCCTGCTCGACCAGTTCTCCAACTGGGACGGCTCGTCCGTCGTCTTCACCAGCAGGGAGACGGGCAAACACACTCAGCACCGGCTCCACCACGAGGTGAACACCATCGTGCCCATGACTCCCCAGTTCATGCATTGCTCCGAGAGGCCGGTTACTTGGAGCCGGGCTGACCACCCGACCGTAATACCAAGCCCTGGCAGCTACGCCTTCGTCCTTGATCCCACCATCGTCTCCGAGAGACGCACCTGCCGCTTCCTGCGAGTGTTGATCGACGGGGGCAGCACCAGCAACATCCTCTACCGCGACACTATGCTCAAGTTGGGGCTCAAGGAGGAGGACCTGCAGGCGAGCCGAGTGGTTTTCCACGACATCGTGTTGGGAAAATCCTGCATCCCCATCGGCAAGATCAAGATCGACGTCCTCTTCGGCGGCCAGAGCCATTTCCGCCATGAACCGATATGGTTCGAGGTGGTGGACCTTGACAGTCCCTACCATGCGCTGCTAGGTCGGCTGGCTCTCGTCAAATTCATGGTAGTCCCTCATTATGCCTACCTCAAGCTCAAGATGCCGGGTCCCAAGGGCATCATCACAATCGCTGGCGACTACAAGATGTCGATCATGTGTGCACGATACGTCAACCGGCTGGCCGAAGCCCTGGAGATTGTAGAGGAGAAGTGGCACCTCGACTGGCTCGTGGCCCACACCTTCGGCCAGCCGCCCATGCCGGCTCCTCCATCATTGTCAGCCGGCAAGGCGTCTTTCCATCCATCCAAGGACACCAGGCAGGTGTCGCTCGACCCGGCCAACCCTAAGCAATGCGTCACCATCGGCGCCAACCTCGACAGCAAAGAGGAAGGCGAGCTTGTCGACTTCCTCCGTGAGAATCGGGAAATCTTTGCATGGTCTCCAATGGACATGACGGGTGTTTCGAGGAAGTTCGCCGAGCACAAACTTCACATGCGACCGGATGTGAAGGCGATCACGCAACCCCTATGCTGTTTCTTTGAGGAGAAGCGACGAACTATAGGAGAAGAGATTGCCCGGCTGCTCGCAGCCGGTTTGATCATGGAAGGGTTCCACCTAGACTGGATGGCCAACCCAGTCCTGGTGCTGAAGAAAAACAAGACTTGGCGAATGTGTATCGACTACACGAGACTGAACAAGGCATGTCCCAAGGACCCGTTCACCCTGCTACGGATCGATCAACTCATCGAATCCACGGCCGGCTGTGATCTGCTGTCCTTCCTGGACGCCTACTCCGGCTACCACCAGATGAAGCTGGACCCGGACGACCGGCTGAAGACCTCCTTCATCACCCCTTTCGGGCCCTACTGCTACATCATCATGTCCTTCAGCCTGAAAAATGCAGGCGCTACCTTCCAGCGCTGCATGCAGAAGTGCCTCCTGCCTCAGATAGGCAAGAACGTGCACGTCTACTGATGTCTACTACACAACCTTCTTCTTGTAGACTCGTGTTGGGCCTCTAAGTGCAGAGTTTTGTAGGACAATGGCAATTTTCCCTCAAGTGGATGACCTAAGGTTTATCAATCTGCGGGAGGTGTAGGATGAAGATGGTCTCTCTCAAACAACCCTGCAATCAAATAGCAAAGAGTCTCTTGTGTCCCCAACATACCCAATACAATGGTAAATTGTATAGGTGCACTAGTTCGGCGAAGAGATGGTGATACAAGTGCAATATGGATGGTAGATATAGTTTTTTGTAATCTGAAAATATAAAAACAGCAAGGTAAAAAATAGTAAACGACAAGCTAAACGTTGTATAAATGCTTGGAAACAAGGCCTAGGGTCCATACTTTCACTAGTGCAATTTCTCTCAACATTATTGACATAGTTGAAGCATATGTAAATACCTCTCGTGCGACAAAGAGTTCACTCCAAAGTCACAAGTAGCAGGGAACTAACAAAGAAATTATTGTAGGGTATGAAACCAAAACCCTATAAGTTATCCTTTCTGATCAATCTTATGAGCTATTCCTTTAAGTGTCACAAACAGCTCTAGTGTTCGTACTAAAATAACACCTTAAGATACACATCAACCAAAACCCTAATGTCACCTAGATACTCCAATGTCACCTTGAGTATCCGTGGGCTTGATTATACGATATGTATCACATAATTTCAGATTCATCATGTTCAATCCAACACAACGAACTTCAAAGAGTGCCCCAAAGTTTCTATCGGAAAGTCAAGACGAAAACATGTACCAACCCCTATGCATAGATTCCCATGGTCACGGAACCCGCAAGTTGATCACCAAAACATACATCAAGTGTATCAATAGAACATCCCATTGTCACCACAGATATCCCATCCCAAGACATACATCAAGTGTTCTCAAATCCTTAAAGACTAAATCCGATAAGTAAACTTCAAAGGGAAAACTCAATTCATCACAACAAGAGAGGGGAAAACTCCATATGATTTAATCTATATCAACAAAGCTCGCGGTACATCAAGATCGCGCCATCTCAAGAACACGAGAGAGAGAGAGAGATCAAACACATAGCTACTGGTACATACCCTCAGCCCCAAGGGTGGACTACTCCCTTGTCATGGAGGCCACCGGGATGATGAAGATGGCCTTCGGTGACGGTTTCCCCCTCCGGTAGGGTGCCGGAACGGGCTCCCGATTGGATTTTTGTGGCTCTGGAGGTTTGCGGCGGCGGAAGTGTCGATCTAGGTTATGCGTTTGGGTTTTTGGAATTTATAGGAATTTATGGCGGTGGAAACGAGTTAGGATGGGCCACAAGGGAGTCACAAGCCCATAGGGCGTGGCCAGGGGGTGGCCGCGCCCCTGAGGCTTGTGACTGCCTCGTGGGTCTTCTGGCCCAACTCCGATGCTCCATGGGTCTCTTCAGGTCCAAAACAAATCACCGTAAATTTTTATTCCGTTTGGACTCCGTTTGATATTCCTTTTCTGTAAAACTCAAAAACAAGGAGAAAACAGAAACTAGCACTGGGCTCTAGGTTAATAGGTTAGTCCAAAAAATAATATAAAGTTGTGGTAAAATGATTGTAAAACATCCAAGAATGATAATATAACAACATGGAACAAGCAAAAATTATAGATACATTGGAGACGTATCATCTACCTTGATGACATCGTTATCAAGACCAAGAAGCACTTCAGCCTCCTCGACAACCTTCGGGAGACATTCGCCAACCTGCGTGAATACACGATCAAGCTCAACCCGGAGAAGTGCGTTTTCGGCGTGTGAGCTGGCCAACACCTGGGTTTCTTCATGTCCACTCACGGCATTGAGGCTAACCCAAAGAAGATCAGGGAGATCGAGCACATGCCCAAGCCGACCCAGCTCCATGACGTCCAAAAGTTCACTGGCTGAATTCCCTCGCTTAGCCGGTTCATCAGACGGCTGGGGGAGAAGGCCCTACCCCTCTACGGGCTCCTACGGAAGACGGCTTTGATCGAGTCGGGCCACGACTCCATGAAGAAGCCAACCATGTTCGACTGGCCCGACGAGGCGAACGAGGCCTTCCGTGGCCTCAAACGGGCTCTCACCAGCGCGCCCATCCTGGCCGCGCCGGCTGAGAAGGAGTCCTTGCTCGCCTACATCGTGGCGACCATGCGCGTCACCAGTGTCATCCTAGTGGTGGGACGGCCGGAGGAGGGCAGGACGCTACCGATACAGCACCCCGTCTACTACCTCAGCGAGGTCTTCTCCGCCTCCAAGCGGAACTACCCCCACTACCAAAAGATGTGCTACGACATATACTTCGCCACCCAAAAGATCAAGGAGTACTTCCAGGAACATGTAATCACCGTGGTGAGCACGACGGCGCTGGGCAAAATCATGAGCGGCCGGGACGCCACCAGCCGAATAGCCAAGTGGGCCATCGCTCTCACCGACTACGAGATCCGGTACGAGCCATGCACTGCCATCAAGTCATAGGCGATGGCCGATTTCCTCGTCGACTGGGCTGAAACCCACTTCGTACCACCTCCACCCGACTCCATGCACTGGCGCATGCACTTTGATGGCTCGAAGATGCGAGCCGTCCTGGGAGCCGGCATTGTCTTATCGTCCCTGAAGGGAGACCAACTCAAGTATGCGCTCTAGATCCACTTCGCTGCCTCCAACAACGTGGCCGAGTACGAGGCCCTAGTCCATGGCCTCCGGCTCGCCAAGGAGATCGGTATCTAGCGCATCCTATGCTTTGGTGACTCTGACCTCGTGGTACAGCAGGTCTCTGGCGAATGGGATGCCAAAGACGCCAACATGGCTAGCTATCGCTTTCTCATCCAATAGTTCACCGGCTCCTTCAAGGCCTGTGAGTTCCATCACGTCCCCCGGGCGGACAACGAGGCGGCCGATACGCTGGCAAAGATCAGCTCCACCCGGCAGGCCATCCAAGTCGGCGTCTCCCTTGAGCGACTGATCAAGGCGTCAATCAAGGCCTCCCCGAAGTGGAGTCTATCTTCGTGCTGGCTAATGCAGTCAGCCCCTCGTTAGATCCAGCTGCCTAGCCGGTGCCATCACCACCGGCCGCTCTGCCGACACCATCAACTCCGTCTGCCCAACCGGCACCACTAGTTCGTGCTGTCGAGCAGGACACCTCGGCGGCGGCCGGCTTCGAGTCTACGGCCGTCATGATGGCAACTGACGCCCTTCTGGCTGCTTTAGTCCCGGGGGCTGGCGAGCCAGTCCTGGGGACTGGTCACCCAGACCCGTGGACTCCTGCAGCCTCCGACGACCTACTCGAGACCGAGCCGGCTCCCGTCTTGGCTCCCTCATGGGCCAAACCCATCCTGGCGTTCCTCTTACACGGCGAGATCCACCCTGATGAAGCCACAACAAGACAGATCCAACACCGAGCCCCGTCCTATAGCATCATCAACCATGAGATGGTTCATTGCAGCACCACCAACGTCTTACAATGATGCGTCGAGCCGGAGAAAGGGAAAGAAATCCTCCTTGACATCCACCAGGGTGAGTGCGGGCACCACGCCGCCTCAAGGACCCTGGTGGCCAAGGCGTTCCGCCACGGCTTCTACTGGCCGACTACCTTGGAGGAGGCCAAGCGACTGGTCGACAAGTGCGAAGGGTGCCAGCACTTCAGCACACAGAGCCACCTACCGGCTACAACCCTCCATACCATCCCCCACTGGTGGTCCTTTGCCATCTAGGGGCTGGACATGTGGGACCCTTCAAAACCGCACAAGGTAGCATGACACATTTGCTGGTAGCCGTCGACAAATTCACCAAGTGGTTGAAGGCCAGGCCAATCAAGAAGTTGGACGGCCCCATGGTCGTCCGGTACATCGAGGACATCAGAGTCCGCTATGTCATCCCCCACAGCTTCATCACCGACAACGACACGAACTTTGCCAAGGGTGCTCTAGCGCATTTCTGTGCCAAGCAAGACATCCGGCTCGACTTGGCGTCCTGATCCTGGCCGGCATCAAGCCCTATCTCATGGCACTGCTGGTCAGGTTAGCCGACTACTAGATCGAAGAGCTGCCGGCTGTCCTCTGGAGCCTCAGGACCACGCCCAACCGGTCAACCGGCGACACACCTTTCTTTCTCGTTTACAGGTCCGAGGCAATCATCACCACCGACATCGAATTCGATTCTCCTCGGGTGGCCCTGTATATGGAGAAGGACGCGAAGGAGGCAAGAGAGGACAACGTTGACCTACTCGAAGAAGCACGTGAACTGGCTCTAAGTCGAACGTCCATCTACCAGCAGAAGCTCCGGCACTACCACAGCAAGCGGATCCGGCCACTCTCCTTTCATGAGGGAGACTTGGTGCTCAAGCGGATCTAGTGAACTGCTGGCCACCAGAAGCTGTCCTCCCCATGGGAGGGCCCATTCGTCGTCAGCAAGGCGCTACACAATGACGCCTACTGCCTAATATATGCCTAGAAGCCACAGAAGCGCACGAGAGATGCCTCCAGCGAGGAGACGAAGTGCCCATGCAACGCGGAGCTTCTCCATACGTTTTATTGCTAAGATCATTGTATGTATGTATCCTTCCATTTTGGGCATATGAATGCAATGGGGGCCCCAAGATGGCACTTGAGGCACGCCCCTTTTCGATCCCTTCAGAGGTTTCTCATTATTTACGCACGGCGCCCGGGTCTGGCTCCCTGGCCCAGGGGCTCGCCGGCTCTTCTCTGAAGCGGACAAGTAATGTGAGCAAGCAACTCTTCGCTACCCCCCTAACCAGCCACAGACCGGCTCCCGTCTGTCTGGCTGATAGGACCACAGGGTAGGAAGGAACTTCTCACACAAAGGCCATTCGACGAGTAGCAGTCGGACAGGTCCATCTGGATGATGTTGTTTCTAGAAACCAGCCACTACCAGCTCGACCTAGCCCTAGCCAGACGACTCTAAAACCCCGCTCATTTTCCCAAGGATGATGCCCCGTCCCTGTCCCAGACCGGCTCCTGGCTGGCTGGCAGGCAGGGCGGAAGCTGGAAGGAATCCCGGCGTGAAACATGAGTCAAAAAGCAAAAGGACAAAGGAAGAGCCGGCACACATACATTTCAAACGGCATACAAGTTAAACGAGAAAATGCCACAGGCCTAAGGTTCATTACAATACCCCCCAGTGGGTGGAAATGCGTCTTAAACAAAGTTTTGTAGCAAAGGGAAGAAACAAAAAATGCGCAGGGCCACTCAGGCTATCGGTGCATCTCCGGCCGGCTCAATGGTTCACCCAGGAGAGGTCATGGCCTTTGGGTCTGCCTCCGTGGTCTCTGTGTCACCACCGGTGCTGGAAGCGGTGCTCTCATAGGCGACCTATTTGTTGTCTGGGCCTTGGGGGTTTCCGAAGGAGTCCTCGACAACCGACTCGCCATCCTCGCCAAGAGCTGACATGAGCTCATCCAGGTCAACATACGAGGCCAACTCATTGCCCCAACGGACAAGGGCACCTTCAAGGACGGCCTGTTCCACCTCCGAGACGTCACGCATTGTGGCCAGCCGGTCCAGGTTGACACCAGGATACCACGATGTGACAAACCGGAGGGCCATCTACGCACCGGCTCGAGCCGCTGCCGCCTTCCAGATCTCGAGTCGGGCCACCGTGTTCTCCAGCCATAGCGCCACACGGCTCTCCAGGGCCCCATGACCCAACCACAGGGTTGCGATCACCTCCTTGTCGGCTGTCTTGAGCCGATCCACACTGCGCCGGATGTGGATCAGCCGGTTCTCCATGGCCAGCCCAAGCTCCGCCATGTCCCAGCCGGCGTTCTCCTCAACCTCTCGCCCGCGCTCCCGCAGGCACTCCCGGTGATCCGCCACGGCTCACTCTGCGCGGCGCTGGGTTTTCGGGAACCGCTCTAAGGAAGGAAAAAGGATTGGCAAACATGTCGAAAGCAAGGAAAATGCAATTGGCTGAGGAAGAAGCCAAAACTTACGCTAGATGGCGTCGTCCATCTCGATGACAAACTACAACACCGCATTATTCTCTATTCCCAACGATGTCTCCGCCTGGGTGAGGACGGCTCGGTGCACCTCAAGATCGCTCTCGAGGCGGTTCACCTTGCCTTGGAGGGCGGCGACTCGTTAGGTGGCATCGACCGCCAGCTTGGTGGCGCCTTCCCGGGCCGTCACCTCCACTGCAGCTCCACGCTCATGCGCTCCTAAGCCGCCTGCCCGTCTACAAGCAGGCCGGCCAGCCAGTCTCACTCTGACGTGATCGCCTGGACATCCCGCGCTAGCCGGTCCCGCTCGAAGGCCGCCTCGTCCCTATTCTCTCGGCTGGAGGTCAGGACAATCAACTCTTCTGCGAAAAACACCAGCAACGGTTACCAAAAGTGCACAAGATCCGTGCCGTCTGTCGAGCAGCCAACCCAACTCTCGGGGGCTACCCCCGGTGGGTGCGCTCGCGTGCCCCCACTGGAACAAAGATACCTTTTGTCCTCTTCAACTCCTCTTCCAGCTGGTACAAGCCGTGCTCGCCGCGGTTATGTATGGAGACCGCCTTGTCAAAAATCTCCTACTGCCTGGTGCTCCCCATCTTCTCCAAGAGAGCAAAGTTAAAAGGAAGCCAAAGAAGATCCAGCCCGGCTGCCATGCAGCCGGTCAGCTGGCCCGCATCTCGAGGGATACACCCAGTGGGTGTGCTCGCGCGCCCCTCCTAAAAATTCAACAAAGGCTAGTAAGACTTACCTCCGCATGCTGAAGGGCGCTACCGATAGCCTCCGCGAACCTGTCTAGTCTTTCGAGGCACTGCGCCAGGACGCTGCCCAGCTCCTCAGGCAATGGGACTGGGCCGCCGGCCGGCGGGTGGCAGGATGGCCGGGACGCAAGCCAACTCCCCCCAATCCTGGATCACATCCAGCATTGTCCTCTTGGACCGGCTCGCCCCGCTGCTCACTCTAGCATTCACCATGGTGCCGGCTACCGGGGGACGGGTAATAACCACAAGGGAATGGGAGTCAGCTCCCGGTAGTCCCACATCCGGCGCCGCCGCCTCCCCTTCCATCCGGCTCGACGTGACGGTCGCGGCGATCGACGCGTCTCTCCACTCGGCCGGCACCTCCGGCGCCGGCTCCGGCTCCATCAGAGCCTCCGGCATGACAACCGCGGTCAGATCGACGGTGGCCAGCGTCACCACTAGCTCCGCCGGCCGGGCCCCCTCCGGGGCCGGCTCCGGGGGTGCTCCTCCCGTCCGGTCCACTTCTGCCCCGAGCGGAGACACGACCGTCTTCGTAGCCGGCTCTTGCGGCTCTCTCGACGGAGGTCTCGACATACGAGTCGATTCCGCCACCGAATCCGACACACCCGCGGGGTCCGTGGGCTGCCTCCGCCTCCCGTTGCTTAAGGCTCCCAAGCACGAGGGCCCACCCCTCACTCTAGACTTCAAGGCTCGCAATTCCGTGAGCCTCCTCTTCTCCTTACACAGCGTGGCTGCATGCTCCCAAGCTTGCCGGTTTGTGGGCTCCACCGGGCCGGCTGCCGACTCCACGTCGTGGAGCTCGATGGCGTCTCTGGAGCAAGCAAACCTTGAGGCGCCTGCCGGCACATAAACTTAAAAAGAAAAAAGACCCACAAGAATCAGAATACTCACCCGGTGACGACGGGAAGGGCCCGCTGGGCCCGCACCGGTGGCTTCTCTACGGTCGCTCGCGCTCGTTTGCGAGCCGGCGGTTGGGCCGTCGGCTCCCCCTGAGCCGACCTCTTCTCCCGACGGGAGGCCTCGGCCGCCTAGCTGCGCGTCGGCCGCTCCTCGCTCAGCCCGTGTGGCCCCCGCAGAGCTGTGTGTGTGTGTGGGGGGGGGGTGCGTCCAGGATCCGGACATCATCGTCATCATCATCATCATCATCATCAGTCCAATCTTTGATTGAGGGTCTGTGTCGGATTTCGGGCTCTGCTAAACCCTTATGATTCGAACATAGGGGCATGTGCAAAGATCCCCTACAGCCTCGCCCAACCTAGATCACTACTAGATGAACATAGCAACAAACTCGCACGATGACAAGGAAGAATATGGACATGACAGTTTACCCAAGTTCGGGCACTGCGAAGCGTAATACCCTACACCTGCTTTGGTGGATTGCTTCTCAGGGAGGTGGTGTAGATGAACTAGTACAATGTTTTAGGGCCTCATGAGGGATCCGATCGAGGTGTTCGTGGCCCTCTGTGCCTGGTGATGGACGAGTGGTGGAATGGATTGGATCCCTCTCGATGGTGCAACCTACCCTCTATATATAGCGGTGTCCCGGGTCCTCCTCCCTTATCACAATGGCAGGAAGGGATCCCACAATGGACAATTTTGAAGGGGGACAGGAGTACGTGCTCTCCCTACCCAAAGGCGGCCGTCGCCTACAAAGTAGCTGTCGACAGTGCATGGGGTGGGCTCAGCGATGACATCTGCCCTACGGGGCAGGTGGTTGCGGTCTTGTTGCACCAGAATGGAAACATTTGGGTGGTGCTTTGGGAACCCTCATATGCCCTTGATCCCTTTACACCAAAGGGGAAACTGCACCATCTGGCGCGCTAGCGCCCGTCTGTCCTTCATTGCGTCACCCTTGACTCCTGTGGCTGGGCCTTGCATAGAGATCTCCGCCGCTCATGAGGGGGCCTGAGGAGGCCCATTGATAACCCACAAGTATAGGGGATCACAACAGTTTTCGAGGGTAGAGTATTCAACCCAATTTATTGATTCGATACAAGGGGATCCAAAGAATATTCTAGAGTATTAGCAGCTGAGTTTTGTCAATTCAACCACACGTGAAAGACTTAATATCTGCAGCAAAGTATTCAGTAGCAAAGTAATATGGAAGTAACGATAACGGTGGCAAAGTGATAGTAGCAGTTTGTAGTGACTGTAACAGTAGCAACGGAAAAGTAACTTAGCAAAGATCAATATGTGAAAAGCTCGTAGGCAATAGATCAGTGATGGATAATTATGTCGGATGGCATTCATCATGCAACGGTTATAAAATAGGGTGAAACAGAACTAGCTCCAATTCATCAATGTAATGTAGGCATGTATTCCATATAGAGTTATACGTGCTTATGGAAAAGAACTTGCATGCCATCTTTTGTCCTACCCTCCCATGGCAGCGGGTCCTAATGGAAACTAAGGGATATTAAGGCCTCCTTTTAATAGAGAACCGGACCAAAGAATTAGCACTTAGTGAATACATGAACTCCTCAAACTACGGTAATCACTCGAAAGAATCCCCGTTATTGTCACCCTAGGGGATGCAGATCATAACTTGTAATAGGTGTCTACAACTTGCAAGATAGGATCAAGAACAAATATATATTCATGATAACATAACAGGTTCAGACCTGAAATCATGGCACTCGGGCCCTAGTGACAAGCATTAAGCATAGCAAAGTCATAGTAACATCAATCTCAGAACATAGTGGATACTAGGGATCAAACCCTAACAAAACTAACTCAATTACATCATAAATCTCGTCCAACCCATCACCGTCCAACAAGCCTACGATGATATTACACATGAACAACGGAGAGCATCATGAAATTGGTGATGAAGGATGGTTGGTGATGACAAAGGCATCGATTTCCCCTGTCTGGAGCCCAAAATGGACTCCAGATCTGGTCTCCCAAGGAAGAACAGAGGTGGCGGCAGCTCCGTATCGTGAAACGCGATGAACTTTTCTCCATGTTTTTTCTCCCCGAATAGGAATATATAGAAGTGGAAACGAGGTCGGAGGAGCGACAGGGGGCCCACAAGCCACAAGGGCGCGCCCCTAGCTTGTGGCTAGGTGGTGGGCCCCTGCTGTTGATTCTTTCTCCAATATTTTTTTTACTAATTTCAAAAATATTCTCCGTAAATTTTCAGGTCAATATGAGAAATTTTATTTCTGCACAAAAATAATACCAAGGCAATTCTGCTGAAAACACGTCAGTCCGGGTTAGTTCCATCCAAATCATGCAAATTAGAGTCCAAAACAAGGGCAAAAGAGTTTGGAAAAGTAAATACGTTGGAGACGTATCAACTCCCCCAAGCTTAAACCTTTGCTTGTCCTCAAGCAATTCAGTTGATAAACTAAAAGTGATGAAGAAAAACTTTTACAAAATCTGTTTGATATTGCCGTTGTAAATATGTCTAACTTATGTTCAGGTTTCCAGCAAAGATTGTGAACTAACCACATTCACAATAACATTTATGTCTCACATTTACTCATATCAAGGGCATAATCAACTATCGAGCAATAATAATAAGTCTGAGATGAAAACAATTTTATCAAAACAATCATGATACAATATGACATAATGGTATCTCGCTAGCCCTTTCTAAGACCGCAAAACATAAATGCGGAGCACCTCTCGAGAACAAGGACTGACTAGACATTGTAATTCATGGTAAAAGAGATCCAGTCACACTCATACTCAACATCAATTAATAGCAAAGCATACAAATGATGGTGGTGCTCTTTAACTGGTGCCTTTTATAAGAGGATGATGACTCGACAGTAAAATAAAATAGACATGCCCTTGAAAGAGGGAAGCATTGATTTGTGGAGGTGCGAGAGCTCGAATTTTTAAAACAGGGATGAATAATAATTTTGAGCGGTATGCTTTCATTGCCAACATAACAACTAAGAGATCTTGTTATCTTCCATGCTAGATACATTATAGGCGGTTCCTAAATAGAATATTAATTTTTTTACTCCCCCTCCACCAAATGAATCACACTCCACAACGGGCCGAATCCACAGGTACCGTCCATACAAACACAATCCTGGGGGAGTTTTTTTTATTATACTTTTGATTTGATTTTTGAGCATGGGACTGGGCATCCCGAATACCAGACACTTCCTCGTGAATGATAGTGAATCAACATGTATCGTGAGAATAACCCACCTAGCATGGAAGATACTGACAG
Source organism: Hordeum marinum (assembly GCA_022496015.1). Lineage (NCBI taxonomy): Eukaryota > Viridiplantae > Streptophyta > Magnoliopsida > Poales > Poaceae > Hordeum > Hordeum marinum. The sequence goes on along the minus strand of CM039672.1, from coordinate 305,733,660 downwards.
CCCCCAATCACTACATGAGCAATTTGGGCATACAAAACGGAATATTTGTTTCAAGGTCTGGAGAGTGTGACATGCAAATTTACTTGGGCTGGTAGGTAAATACCGCATATAGGTATGTCTGGTGGACTCATATGGAACAACTTTGGGTTTATGGAGATTGATGCACAAGCAGTATGCCCGCTTAGAACAAGTGGAGGCTAGCAAAAGACTAGGGAGCGACCAACTAGAGAGCGATAATAGTCATAAACATGCTTTGAGATTGATCAACATTGAATACAAGCATGAGTAGGATATAAATCACCATGAACATAAACATCGTGGAGGCTATGTTCGTTCTGTTTCAACTACATGCATGAACATGTGCCGAGCCAAGCCACTCGAATCATTCAGAGGAGGATACCATTCTATCATACTACATCACAACCATTTTAATATGCATGTTGGCACTCAAAACAAACCATTATTAACTCTTAGCTAATTAAGCATGGCATGAATAACTACAATCTCTAATTGTCATTGCAAACATGTTCAACCCATAATGAGTTGAATCCCGAATGATGAGCTAATCATATTTACAATCGTATTAGCTTTTCTCCATCTCGGTCATTTCATCATATATCGTCATTATTGCCTTTCACTTGCATGACCGAACGATGTGAATAATAAGAGTGCATGTGCATTGGACTTAGCTGGAATCTACAAGCAGTAACTCAAAGGAGAAGACAAGGCAATATGGGCTCTATGTAAGATAAACAATAATGCATATGAGAGCCACTTAACATTTCATTGTGGTCTTATCCTTACGACCCAAAGAAAAGAAGTTTCAAAGCAAGAACAAGAAAACTATTTACATGGGAAAACTCCCAACAAGCAAAAGAAGAACGAGAAATCTTTTTGGGTCTTCTTTTAATGCTACAACTAAACAAACTAGAAGGTAAAGCTAGAACTATTTTTTTGTATTTTCTTAAAGATTAATCAAACACACAAGAAGAAAGCATAAAAAGAAATAAATACCTTGATTGTACAATGAAAAAGTATGAACACCGACAACTAAAATGAGTGTGTGAACATGAATGTAATGTCAGTGAGAAATACGTACTCCCCCAAGCTTAGGCTTTTGGCCTAAGTTGGTCTAGGGCCACGGTTGGAAATAACCATCTCAAGGATACTCCAGAGGACACTGAGGGTTCCATTGATTAGCGACCTCCTGTGGCTCCCACTGAAAAACCAAGGCCCGATATGGATCAAGGGCCGGTGCTGGCTCAGGTGCTGGGGGTTGCGACAAACCCCAATATCGGTAGATGTCATCGGGCATAAGAGTGTACCTGCCTGAATGAATATCAAACAAGGAAGAAGCAGGCAGAGTAATAATCTAACAAGCACCCTAACTAAATACTAGGTTGTAAAGCAGCCTCCTATCCTTATTTTTTTAATAAAATCATGTGCTACCATACTATTATAGTATAAATACTTCTTGGGTAGCAAGAATTCCACTTCCTCATAAAGCCTACTGGGTATCTCAAAATGTTTGGCTAAGCGAGATGTTTAGATACCTCCAAATATGGGACCCTTTGAACGGTTTAAATTCAACCATTGGGCCACGATGCGCCCAAACTAAAAGTTCTATCAGTAAGTAAAGCATGGGGAAAAATAGCAAGGTCGGGAGCACTAAGGCTTCCACTCTCGCCTCGACCAAGTAGACATCTACCCGCACACAATGAATAATAGCGTAAAACAGGAAAAATATACACTAGCTGCTCTGGCTTTCGACACCCCTCTCTCTTCCCCCACAGTGATTCCGGTAATAAAATCCTCCATGTCTCTAGGACGTGGTTCATTGATGCTGCCCTCAAAAGGTATTTTGCAAACATTGCAAAAATCGTAAAGTGGCATTTCCTTAGGCACATCATATAAATGAAATTCTACCATGGGAGGATTTTTCCTAGGATAAAAGTGAAAGTTTTGCATGAAAGTATTAGTGAGTAAGAGGTATTGGTCACACTTATCATGGAGGAAGTCAGTGATGCATGCATTCTCTGCTAAATAATAGAAATCTTCATAAATTCTAGCCGCTCTCAAGAATGCTTCACTTGGCCATTCACATGGACGACCCTCCGTGGTATGATGGATATTGTATTTAGGCTTCTCACTTTCTTTTTCTTTAAAACCCCGACTTGAAGAGACTCTAAACAATATCCTCATCATCTCTTTTGCTTAAAATTAATTCTAAAATTTTTAGTGACTCTAAATAAAAGTGAACAAAACTCAACAAAACTCATAGCAACTACTCCCACAAGTGCCTAAAAGCTATATCACGCATCAAAACTACTTGGGACCATACAAATTTGACATGCAAGCTCAAGAACAAGGTCGCCACAACAGAAATTTTTTGCAATATATAAGGCACTAGAACAAAAACTAATTAGACCATTGGAGGAGTCACATACTGATGAACAATCCCCTAAAACAGTTTTCCAAATAGAGCTTTGAGCAAGGAGATCGAAAATGGCAGCAAGATGAGCTAAAACACGAGTTTGAGCAATTGTGGGATTTTTTCTGGAGGAAGACGAAGTGGATGGGTGCTGGAATAAGTGAGGGGGCCCATGTGGGACCCACAAGCCACCAAGGCGCGCCCTACAGGCTTGTGGCCCACTGGTGCAGCCCCCTGATGCATACTGAGAGCCAAAAATTCTTAAATATTCTAGAAAAAATCATACTAAATTTTCAGGGCATTCTGGGGACTTCTATTTTCAGGTCATTATTATAATGCATGGATAAAACAGAAAACAGGAAAATAATAGCATTTTAATAGAATAAAAGTAAGGAATAGAGAATAAAAGTTGGGTACAGAAGGTAGTGCTTTCTAAATTAATCCATCTCACGTTCATCAAAAAGAATCTATAATTAAGGTTGATCAAGTCTTATTGACAAACTTTTTTCGGATGACACGGAACCGGAGTATGACACGGAACTGGAGTATTTTCGAATAACACTAGGTTACCTCAATGGGGATATGCATGTCCCCAACAATAAGTATATCATATTTCTTCTTGACAATAGGAAGAGGGGATTCAAATCCTCCGATAATAATCGTGGAAACCTTTTCAATGGAGTTGACACTATGAACTTGAGGTTGTTTCTTCGGAAAATGCACCGTATGCTCATTACCATGAACTTGAGAAGTGACATTGCCCTTGTTGAAATCAATAACATCCCCTAGAGTATTCAAAAAATGGTCTACCAAGGATGATCGACATACTGTCGTCCTCGGGAATATCAAGGATAACAAAGTCCGTTAAGATAGTAACGTTCGCAACTACAACAGGTACATCTTCACAAACACCGATAGGTAAAGCAGTTAATTTATCAACCATTTGCAAGGATATTTAAGTAGGTATCAACTTATTCAAATCAAGTCTATGGTATAAAGAGAAAGGCATAATACTAACACCAGCTCCAAGGTCACATAAAGCAGTTTTTACATAATTTCCTTTAATAGAGCATGGTATAGTAGGTACTCCGGGGTCTCCTAGTTTCTTTGGTATTCCACCCTTAAAGGTATAATTAGCAAGCATGGTGGAAATCTCAGCTTTCGGTATTTTTCTTTTAATTATCCCAATATCTTTCATATACTTAGCATAAGGAGACATTTTCAGAATCTCAGTCAAACGCATACGTAAAAAGACAGGTCTAAGCATTTCAACAAAGCGCTCAAAATCTTCATCATCCTTTTTCTTGGATGGCTTAGGGGGAAGAGCATGAGTTTCTGAACCCTTGGTTCTCTTTCTCTACCATGTTTCCTAGCAACAAAGTCTCTTTTATCATATCTCTTATTCTTAGGTTGTGGGTTATCAAGATCAACAACAGGTTCAATCTCCACATCATTATCATTACTAGGTTGAGCATCAACATGAACATCATCATTAATATTATCAATAGGCTCATGTTCATCACCAAATTGTGTCTCAGCATCAGAAACAGAAAGATCATTTGGGTTCTGAGGTGTATCTATAACAGGTTTACTAGCAGCACGCAAAGTACTATCATCATTCCTTTTCCTACTCTTACTGGAATGAATAGGTGCATCAGTATTAACTCTGTGAGAATCTTGCTCAATTCTCTTAAGGTGGCCCTCATGATACAAAGGTTATTGAGTCATTCTACCACCTCTAGTGACAACTTTAACAGAATGATCATTGTTCTTATTATTCATCTTATTAAGTAAATCATTCTATGCCTTTAGTACTTGTTCTACTTGAGTAGTTACCATGGAAGCATGTTTACTAATAAGCTTAAGATCATTGAGAGTTCTACTCAAATAATCACCCAAGCGATCAAGCATATAAGAAATATGTTTCAATTGTCTACTAACATAAGCATTAAAATTTTCTTGCTTGACTACAAAGTTATCAAATTCATCCAAGCATTGGCTAGCAGTCTTATTATAAGGAATATCTCCTTCATCAAATCTACGGAGAGAATTTACCTCTACTACCTGTGTCGGGTTATCAAGACCATATATTTCTTCAATGGGTGGTATATTCTTAACATCTTCCACTTTAATACCTTTTTCTTTCATAGATTTCTTTGCCACTTGCATATCTTTAGGACTAAGAAATAGAATACCTCTTTTCTTTGGAGTTGGCTTTGGAGGTGGCTCGGGAATAGTACAATCATTATCATTGCTCAATATATTGTTCAATAGAAGCTCATCTTGTTCAATAGTTCATTCCTTGAAAACACAACCAACACAACTATCTAGGTGGTCCCTAGAAGCATCGGTAGTCCATTATAAAAGATATCAAGTATTTCATTTTTCTTGAGAGGATGATTACGCAAAGCATTACGTAACTCGAGAAGCCTCCCCAAGCTTGTGGGAGACTCTCTTCTTAAATTTGCACAAAGTTAAATATTTCCTGCAAGGCGGCTTGTTTCTTATGGGCAGGAAAATATTTTTCAGAGAAGTAATAAATCATATCCTGGGGACTACGTATGCAACTAGGGGCAAGAGAATTAAACCATATATTAGCATCACCCTTTAATGAGAAATTTCTTAAGATCATCTCTATCCTTACAAGCAATAAAGTTCCTAGCTACCTATCCTTCCATAACATAAGCCTCGGGTATATCAGGCAAGTCATATCTAGGAGAGCTAGACCTATCAGGTGTCTCATAGTGTTCGGTTTCAATATTTTCATCAGATTCAGAAATATCATTAGTTTCAGTATTGACTCTAGCAATTTGTTCATCAAGAAATTCACCCAGTGGCATAGTGGTATCAAGCAAAGTATCATCATAAGCATCATGCATTGCAGAATTACCATCATCAATTACTTGCAACATATGTGGTGGTGTCGCAAATTTACTCATAATAGAAGGTGAATCAAGTGCAGAGCTAGATGGCAGTTCCTTACCTATCCTCGTAGTTGAGGGGTAGATCCTGGTCTTAGCATCTTTTAGATTCTTCGTAGTGATCAATAGATATATATCCCAAGTGACTCAGATAATAGAGCTATGCTCCCTAGCAACGGTGCCAGAAAAAGGTCTTGATAACCCACAAGTATAGGGGATCACAACAGTTTTCGAGGGTAGAGTATTCAACACAAATTTATTGATTCGACACAAGCGGGGCCAAAGAATATTCTCGAGTATTAGTAGCTGAGTTGTCAATCAAACACACCTAAAAGACTTAATATCTACAACAAAGTATTCGGTAACAAATTAATATGGAAGTAACGGTAACGGTGGCAAAGTGATAGTAGGAGTTTGTAGTGATTGTAACAATAGCAACGGAAAAGTAACTTAGCAAAGATCAATATGTGAAAAGCTCATAGGCAATGGACTAGTGATGGATAATTATGTCGGATGGCATTCATCATGTAACGGTTATAAAATAGGGTGACACAGAATTAGCGCTAATTCATCAATGTAATGTAGGCATGTATTCCATATATAGTCATACGTGCTTATGGAAAAGAACTTGCATGCCATCTTTTGTCCTACCCTCCCGTGGCAGCGGAGTCCTAATGGAAACTAAGGGATATTAAGGCCTCCTTTTAATAGAGAACCGGACGAAAGCATTAGCACTTAGTGAATACATGAACTCCTCAAACTACGGTAACCACCGGAAAGAATCCCAGTTATTTGTCACCCCAGGGGATGCAGATCATAACTCGTAATAGGTGTCTACAACTTGCAAGATAGTATCAAGAGCACATATATATTCATGATAACATAATAGGTTCAAATCTTAAATCATGGCACTCGGGCCCTTGTGACAAACATTAAGCATAGCAAAGTCATAGCAACATCAATCTCAAAACATAGTGGATACTAGGGATCAAACCCTAACAAAACTAACTCGATTACATGATAAATCTCATCCAACCCATCACCGTCCAGCAAGCCTATGATGAGATTACTCACGAACGGTGGAGAGCATCATGAAAATGGTGATGAAGGATGGTTGGTGATGATGAAGGCGTCGATTTCCCCTCTCCCGAGCCCAAAACGGACTCCAGATCTGATCTCCCGAGGAAGAACGGGAGGTGACGGCGGGTCCATATCGTGAAACGTGATAAACTATTCTCCTTGATTTTTTCTCCCCGAATAGCAAGATATAGAAGTGGAAACGAGGTCGAAGGAGCGACAGGGAGCCCACAAGCCACAAGGGTGCGCCCTAGGGGTGGGCGCCCCCCCTGGCTTGTGGCCAGGTGGTGGGCCCCCTGCAGTTGATTCTTTTGCCAATATTTTTTTATTAATTACAAAAATATTCTCCGTAAATTTTCAGGTCAATCCAAGAACTTTTATTTCTGTACAAAAATAACACCAATGCAATTCCGCTGTAAATAGCGCCAGTCCGGGTTAGTTCCATTCAAATCATGCAAATTAGAGTCCAAAACAAGGACAAAAGAGTTTGGAAAATAGATACGTCAGAGACATATCACCCAGCCCTTGCCGGACCTGATGCTTCTCTTCCTTGCAAGGATGGAGCCATCGTGAGGGCCTTGTCTTGAATGAGGCCATGCCTGGCCGCGTTTGGTCGATGAACTGGGCCATGCCCTGGGCCGCAAGCAGGCAGGTCTGGGTACCCTCGTTCCCAGAACGCCGACAGTAGCCCCCAGGCCCAAGGCCCACGTGAGCTAGCCTAAGGGCGAAGCCTCGGGGTTGGCTTGAAGTGCCGCAGGCCCCAAACGCTTGCAGGCCAGGCTCAACACGCATCACGCGGTTGTTGTCGGGTGTCCTTCGCCTCTTCAGCCTCCGCTCGAATCGAGAAGAGCCTGGCTTCCAACGCCGGGCCATTACTGCGTCCCTTTCTTGCGCACCTGCTCTTGCTTTCTAGGTCTCTAGCTCTAGCAGGCGTATCCCCAGATCCGGTGCCGCTCTTTTCTTCTCCTTGCTGCTTCGGTCCCACGCGCTTCTCAATGGCGCCCGCCGACAAGCAAAAGCCAGAGGCCCAGGGCTCTGCCCCCGCCCCCATCTCACCAACACTCTTCGGGTCTACCATTGCCAAGGATGAGGACCTCCTCCTAGTGATCCCATGGACGGCGGATGGGTCCAAGGAGCATGGGCGGACCTTGATTTGGGGTGGCTCCTCGGCGAGGCGGACCTCGTCCAAAGCGGTGTACCCCTTCTTCCTCCACAATGTCTTTGCCCGGCTTGTCCCGCCCTTCTCCACGTTCTTCGCCGCTATCCTCGACCACTACAAGATCCAGACCCTTCAAATCCAACCCAACTCCATCTTGCTCCTATCCATCTTTGCCTTCTACTGCGAGGCCTTCGTGGGCGTGCGGCCTTTGGTGGCCCTCTTCTGCCATTTCTTTAGTTTGCATTTGCACGACGGCGCTCAACGGCCAGCATGTGTCTCCTTCGTCGCAGTCCAGAGCGGCAACATGCTCCCGAAGGCCGGAAAGAAGGTGGAGAACTTAAGGCACCGCCGGGTCCTCATGGATCTCAAGAGAACCAACCCCCGGTTGGATCTGTTGGAAGGATTGCCGGAGAAGACCCCTGCGTGGAGCTTTGCGAAGCTTTCTGACCCCCGAGCTGGGCCCTTCCTGGAGTGCTTCTCCCGCGACATCAGCGCCAGGAAGCTGACTGTGGGGATGATAGTGAAGGAGTACTTGGCACAACGCCTGGTGGCCATCCAGGCCCATTCTAGGACCTAGTGGGACTATCAGGGCAACGGCGACAACCTTACGCTTCGGTCCATGCACATAACCCCCAAGGAATTGAGTAGGGCTGTGGCGACCCTGCTTAATGGCGACCTTGATGGCCTCCCCGAGTCCCACGCCTCGCTGTACTACCGTAATGACGGGGCCGATCCGGTTGCCACAATGCTTGCCTTCAATAAATTATGGCTTCTTCCCATGGAGGGCCTTGGTTCCCCGATGATGGTGTCCTCTGGTGATACCTCACGCAGGGAGGACTCAGAGAAGACCGCCGACGATAGCCCGACAGGGGCGTCTCCCCCATCGCAGGGCACCCTTCTACGCGAGCTTGAGGATGACGACGATGCTGGTGAAGATTTTGCTGTGGGCCCCTCACACGTTGCCAAGGCCCCAAGAGGGCTTGGGCAGGCCCCTCATGCCATGCAGTCTGCCTGCGTGACGACTCCCTAGAACCACGGAGTGGAGTCTTCTCCGGTGCGCCCCGACTCTGCGGGCAAGGCGGTCGAAGTGTCGGCCTCTCCCTCGCCCGGACTGCAACTCGCGGGCGAGGCGAGCGAGGTCATGGCCATGGCGATCCCTTCAATGGCCGTCCTTGCTGGCAGTGCCCTGGCTCCCCCGCATGGTGGTGCCCCCGCTGAGGTGGGCTTGGGCGCCCCCGCTGCTGCCGCAGCAGAGAGGAAGAGGAAGTGGGTCGGCATAGAGGAGTAAGTGGTCCGGCTTGGCTTGGCTCGCATCCCCGTAGCTTGTGCGTTGACGCCCTTCCTTTGTTTTGTGATCAGGGAGGCTTGTATGACAAATATGAGGAGGAAGAAGGTGGGCGTTAAGCCGAAGGCAACTTCCGATGCGCCGCCTACCCCTGCCAACACACCACCACTTGGAATGGTGGCAGCCCTCGTGGAGCCCCCTCCCGTGTGCATCCCGGGGAATGCAACGAGCAGGGGTGCTACTAGGGACCTTCCTAATGTTGGACGCAGCCACTGGGGCCACCCAAAGTTGTTTATCCCCCCGCGCTGGGCGTGGGGCTTCCACATTGTTTGGGCATAGCCATTGGAGGGTCGTGTTGTCTGCCAGCACGGAGCTGTGGCTTCCACATTGCGTGGGCACAGTCATTAGTGGACCGTGTTGACCGCCAACACGGGGTTGTGGCTTCCACATTGCATGGGCATAGTCATTGGTGGATTGTGTTGACATCTCCGCTTGCGCTGGGCTGTGGCTGCCACATTGCGTGGGAAGGTACCCCTCCGCGTCCTCGGGGGGCCTCGGGCGTGTACATCCCATGAAGTTCGTACGCGTGGCTAGCACTGCAGAACTGGGAGGTGTATCTGGGATCTCACGTGGGCGCTTTGGCCTCGCGAGGTCCCTACCTCAAAGGCGGTTTGCGCCTGAGTCTTCTCATAGATGGAGCCGTCCGAGGCCCTGCTGACTTCTTCTTCTTGGGTGAGGCAGGTTGGGAGTCCTTTGGGCACTCTACGTCTACAGGTCCCGGCCCTGCACATTTCCCCACCACCGTTAGGTATGACTGAAAACCAAGGACACACTTCATGAGGCGAGGCCCGACACTCCTGACGCCGACCGGAAACCAAGGACGACATTAGGGGGTCGCGTGGCATTATGACCAGTAAGGTTCTTGAGGAGCCCCCTTTGACGCACAAGTGGCTCGACGTCTACAGGACCCAGTCCTGCACATTTCCCTACTGCCGCAGTATACGATCGGAAACCAAGGACGCAACTACGGGGCAAGGCCCCGACACCCTCGATGCCGACCGGAAACCAAGGATGACACCAAGGGGACGAGTGTCTATGTGACCGGTAAGACTCCTGAGGAGCGATGCTCAGGAGCCCCCTTTGACGCTCGAGCGACCCCCATTCCACCCTATCTGCTGCTGCCTCACGAGGCCGTGGGGCCTCTCGAGACTCCGTGTCAAGGCACCACGCTACAGCTGGAGCCCTGAGCGGGGGTCGACCGCCCAAAGATCCAAGTCCCTATGGCGACAGGGCCTTGTATCCCAGTTCCGAGGTGCTGGGCCATTACTACATCCCTTTCTTGCGCACCTACTCTTGGTTTCTAGGTCTCCAGCTCTAGCAGGCGTATCCCCAGACCCGACACCGCTCTATCCTTCTCCTTGCTACCTCGGTCCCACGCTCTTCTCAATGGCGCCCGCCGGCAAGCAGAAGCTAGAGGCGCAGGGCTCTGCCCCCGCCCCCATCTCGTCGACGCTCTTCGGGTCTATCATTGCCAAGGATGAGGACCTCCTCCTTGTGCTCCCATGGACGACAGATGGGTCCAAGGAGCAAGGGAGACCTTGATTTGGGGTGGCTCCTCGGCAAGGCGGCCCTCGTCCGAAGCAGTCTACCCCTTCTTCCTCCACAACGTCTTTGCCGGGCTTGTCCCGCCCTTCTCCGCGTTCTTCACCGCCATCCTCGACCACTACAAGATCCATGCCCTTCATATCCAACCCAACTCCATCTTGCTCCTATCCATATTTGCCTTCTACTACGAGGCCTTCGTGGGCGCGGCCTTTGGCGGCCCTCTTCAGCCATTTCTTTAGCTTGCGTTTGCATGACGGCGCTCAATGGTCGGCGTGTGTCTCCTTCGTCGCGGTCCAGAGCAGCAACATGCTCCCGAAGGCCCCAAAGAAGGTGGAGAACTTAAGGCACCGCTGGGTCCTCATGGATCTCAAGAGCAGCAACCCTCGGTTGGACATGTTGGAAGGGCTGCCGGAGAAGACCCCCGTGTGGTGCTCCGTGAAGCTTTCTGACCCCCGAGCTGGGCCCGTCCTGGAGCGCTTCTCCCGCGACATCAGTGCCAGGAAGATGACTAGGGGGATGATAGTGAAGGAGTACTTGGCACAGCGCCTGGCGGCCCTCCAGGCCCATTCTAGGACCTTGTGGGACTATCAGGGCAATGACGACAACCTCAGGCTTCGGTTTGTGCGCATAACCCCCGAGGAATTGAGTAGGGCTATGGCGACCGTGCTTAATGGCGACCCTGACGGCCTCCCCGAGGCCCACGCCCCGCTGTACTGCCGTAACGATGGGGCCGATCCGGTTGCCACAATGCCTGCCTTCAACGAATTGGGGCTTCTTCCCATGGAGGGCCTTGGTTCCCCGGTGATGGTGTCCTCTGGTGACACCTCACACGGGGAGGACTCGGAGAAGACCGCCGACGATGGCCCGACAGGGGCGTCTCCCCCGTCGCAGGGCACCCTTCTACGCGAGCTTGAGGATGACGACGATGCTGGTGAAGCTTCTACTGCGGGCCCTTCTCGCGTTGCCAAGGCCCCAACAGGGCTTGGACCGGCCCCTCGTGCCACGCGGTCCGCATGCGTGACGACTCCCCAGAAGCCTGGAGTGGAGTCTTCCGGTGCACCCTGATTCTACGGGCAACGTGGTCGAAGTGTCGTCCTTGCCCTCACCCGTACTGCAACTCGCGGGTCAGGCTAGCGAGGTTGCGACCATGGCGATTCCTTTGATGGCCACCCTCGCAGGCAGTGCCCTAGTGCCCCTGCGTGGTGGTGCCCCCCTGAGGTGGGCTTGGGCGCCCTCGTCGCTGCTGGAGTAGAGAGGAAGAGGAAGTGGGTCGACGTAGAGGAGTAAGTGGTCCGGCTTGGTTTGGCTCGCATCCCCGTGGCTTGTGCGTTGACGCCCTTCCTTTGTTTTGTGACCAGGGAGGCCGCTATGCCAAAGATGAGGAGGAAGAAGGCAGACGTTAAGCCGAAGGCAACTTCTGACGCGCCGCCTACCCCTGCCGACACACCATCGCCTGCCCTGGTGGCAGCCCCCATGTAGCCCCCTCCCGTGTGCATCCCGGGGAACACAGCGAGCATAGGGCCACTAGGGACCTTCCTAAGGTTGGATGCAGCCGCTGGGAGCCCCCTCAGTTGTTTCTCCCCCTGCGCCGGCCATGGGGCTTCCATATTGCATGGGCATAGCCATTGGATGGTCATGTTGTCCGCTAGCACGGAGTTGTGGCTTCCACATTGCATGGGCATAGTCATTAGTGGACCGTGTTGACCGCCAACACGGGGTTGTGGCTTCCACATTGTATGGGCATAGTCATTGGTGGATCGTGTTGACTTCTCCGCCATCGCTGGACTGTGGTTGCCACATTGGGTGGGAAGGTACCCCTCCGCGTCCTCGGGGGGCCTCGGGCGTGTACATCCCATGAAGTTCGTACGCATGGCTGGCACTACAGAACTGGGAGGTTTATCTTGGAGCTCAAGTGGGCACTTTGGCCTCGCGAGGTCCCTACCTCAAAGGTGGTTTGCTGACTTCTTCTTCTTGGGTGAGCAAGGTTGGGAGTCCTTTGGGCACTCTACGTCTACAGGTCCCGGTCCCGCACATTTCCCCACCACCGTTAGGTATGACCGAAAACCAAGGACGCACTTCACGGGGCGAGGCCCAACACTCCTGATGCCGACTGGAAACCAAGGACGACATCAGGGGGTCGAGTGGAATTATGACCAGTAAGGCTCTTAAGGAGCCCCCTTTGACGCACAAGTGGCTCTACGTCTACAGGACCCAGTCCCTCACATTTCCCTACCACCGCAGTATACGATCGAAAACCAAGGACGCAACTACGGGGCAAGGCCCTGACACGCTCGATGCCGACCAGAAACCAAGGATGACACCAAGGGGACGAGTGGCTATGTGACCGGTAAGACTCCTGAGGAGCGATGCTCAGTAGCCCCCTTTAACGCTCGAGCGACCCCCATTCCACCCTATCTGCTATTGCCTCACGAGGCCATGGGGCCTCCCGAGACTCCGTGTCAGGGCACCACGCTATAGCTGGAGCCCTGAGCGGGGGTCGACCGCCCAAAGATCCAGGTCCCTGAGGTGACAGGGCCTTGTATCCCAGTTCCGGGGTGCTGGGGCATTATTGCATCCCTTTCTTGCGCACCTGCTCTTGCTTTCTAGGTCTCCAACTCTAGCAGGCGTATCCCCAGACCCGGCACCGCTCTGTCCTTCTGCTTGATGCCTCGGTCCCATGCGCTTCTCAATGGCGCCCGCCGGCAAGCAGAAGCTAGAGGCGCAGGGCTCTGCCCCCGCCCCCATCTCACCGACACTCTTCGGGTCTACCATTGCCAAGGATGAGGACCTCCTCCTAGTGCTCCCATGGACGGCGGATGGGTCCAAGGAGCAGGGGCAGACCTTGATTTGGGGTGGCTCCTCGGCGAGGCATCCCTCGTCCGAAGCGGTCTACCCCTTCTTCCTCCACAACGTCTTTGCCGGGCTTGTCCCGCCCTTCTCCTTGTTCTTCACCGCCATCCTCGACCACTACAAGATCCAGGCCCTTCATATCCAACCCAACTCCATCTTGCTCCTATCCATCTTTGCCTTCTACTGCGAGGCCTTCGTGGGCGTGCAGCCTTTGGTGGCCCTCTTCTGCCATTTCTTTAGCTTGCGTTTGCACGACGGCGCTCAACGATCGGCGTGTGTATCCTTCATGGTGGTCCAGAGCGGCAACATGCTCCCGAAGGCCGGAAAGAAGGTGGAGAACTTAAGGCACCGCTAGGTCCTCATGGATCACAAGAGCACCAACCCCCGGTTGGATCTGTTGGAAGGGCTGCCGGAGAAGACCCCTGCGTGGTGCTCCGTGAAGCTTTATAACCCCTGAGCTGGGCCCGTCCTGGAGCGCTTTTCCCGTGACATCAGTGCGAGGAAGCTGACTAGGGGGATGATAGTGAAGGAGTACTTGGCACAGCGCCTCGCGGCCTTCCAGGCCCATTCTAGGACCTTATGGGACTATCAGGGCAACGGCGACAACCTTAGGCTTCGGTCTGCGTGCATAACCCTCGAGGAATTGAGTAGGGCTATGGCATCCCTGCTTAATGGCGACCCTGATGGCCTCCTCAAGGCCCATGCCCTTCTGTACTGCCATAACGACGGGGGCGTTCCGGTTGCCACAATGCCTGACTTCAACGAATGGGGGCTTCTTCCCATGGAGGGCCTTGGTTCCCCGGTGATGGTGTCCTCTAGTGACACCTCACGCGGGGAGGACTCGGAGAACACCACCGACGATGGCCCGACAGGGGCATCTCCCCCATCGCAGGGCACCCTTCTACGCGAGCTTGAGGATGACGACGATGCTGGTGAAGCTTCTGCTGTGGGCCCTTCTCGCGTTGCCAAGGCCCCAAGTGGGCTTGGGCCAGCCCCTCGTGCCATGCAGTCCGCATGCGTGACGACTCCTCGGAAGCGTGGAGTGGAGTCTTCTCCGGTGCACCCCGACTCTGCGGGCAAGGCGGTCGAAGTGTCGGCCTCGCCCTCGCCCGGACTGCAACTTGCGAGCGAGGCTAGTGAGGCTGCGGCCATGGCGATCCCTTCGATGGCCGCCCTCGTAGGTAGTGCCCTGGCTCCCCCACGTGGTGGTGCCCCCCTGAGGTGGGCTTGGGTGCCCCCGTCGCTGCCGGAGCAGATAGGAAGAGGAAGTGGGTCAACGTAGAGGAGTAAGTGGTCCGACTTGGCTTGGCTCGCATCCCTATGACTTGTGCGTTGATGCCCTTCCTTTGTTTTGTGACCAGGGAGGCCGCTATGCCAAAGATGAGGAGGAAGAAGGTGGGTGTTAAGCCGAAGGAAACTTCCGACGCGCCGCCTACCCATGCCGACACACCATCGCCTGGCCTAGGGCTTCCACATTGCATGGGCATAGCCATTGGAGGGTCGTGTTGTCCGCGAGCACGGAGCTGTGGCTTCCACATTGCATGGGCATAGTCATTAGTGGACCGTGTTGACCGCCAACACAGGGTTGTGGCTTCCACATTGCGTGGGCATAGTCATTGGTGGATTGTGTTAACTTCTCCGCCAGCGCTGGGCTGTGTCTGCCACATTGCGTGGGAAGGTACCCCTCCACGTCCTCGGGGGGCCTCGGGCATGTACAACCCATGATGTTCATATGCGTGACTGGCAGTGCAGAACTGGGAGGTGTATCTGGGAGCTCGCGTGGGCGCTTTGGCCTCGCGAGGTCCCTACCTCAAAGGCGGTTAGCGCCTGAGTCTTCTCATAGATGGAGTCATCTAAGGCCCTGCTAACTTCTTCTTCTTGGGTGAGGCAGGTTGGGAGTCCTTTGGGTACTCTACGTCTATAGGTCTTGGTCCTGCACATTTCCCCACCACCGTTAGGTATGACCGAAAACCCAGGACGCACTTCACGAGGCGAGGCCCCGACCGAAAACCAAGGACGACATCAGGGGGTCGAGTTGCATTATGACCAGTAAGGCTGTTGAGGAGCCCCTTTGACGCGAAAGTGGCTCTACGTCTATAGGACCTAGTCCCACACATTTCCCTACCGCTGCAGTAACGATCGGAAACCAAGGACGCAACTGTGGGGCAAGGCCCCGACACCCTCGATGCCGACCGGAAACCAAGGATGACACCAAGGGGACGGGTGGCTATGTGACTGGTAAGACTCCTGAGGAGCGATGCTCAGGATCCCCCTTTGACGCTCGAGCGACCCCAATTCCACCCTATCTGCTGCTGCCTCACGAGGCCGTGGGGCCTCTCGAGACTCTGTGTCGAGGCACCACGCTGCAGCTGGAGCCCCGAGCGGGGGTCGACCACCCAAAGATCCAAGTCCCTGAGGTGATAGGGCCTTGTATCCCAGTTCCGGGGTGCCCCGGGATGGGCCGTAATGCACAACCCCTTACCAAGCACCAACCCAGAGAGGGTGGTATGACGCATTCATGCTGGCGAGGAGCCATGCAAGCAAGGCAAAATGTTAGAAAGCATACCAAATACATGAGAAACTATTGAAATACGTATAAATGAGGCGACTGCGGAGATGTGCCCTGATCATCTGAGGATAATGCAGCCCGATGGGCGCCCTCAAACGGAGTAAACCAAAAAATTACCTAGCAACAACCAACAAAAAGGTCACCTCGCGGCCGTGCCGTTGAATAGCCGAAGCTGCCGTCTTAGCTTGATCTTTCGCCTCCACGAGCGCGACCTTCATGGGTCCATTGTCCCCCGAGGCTCGGAACCCTCGCCAGGTCTGAGCATCTCCTCCAACTCCTCGTCGCGCCTCGCCAGGCAAGGCATGAGCATGGCTCGGTAAAGGCGATGGAACATGATGCCTGAGTTCGCCACTCCGAAGGGCATGCAAATGTAGCCGTTCGGGTTGACCCATCCATGATCAGCATGCGCCGGCCAGAAGGGTCCCTTGGCTGCGTCACTATCAATCGTGAACGCGTTGATGCAGACGCGCAGCCGGTCGACCGTGTCGCTGACGGCGGCTGCGATTGGTTGTGTTGGGCAGCCCCCGCCTTGCACGGTCTGTGCTCCTTGAAGCTCCTCGATCGTGCCATACCGGCTAGGAGCCCCCGAGCCCGACCTAAGAGTGGTGCCGAGCGCATCTTCCTATGCGATGGGGGGCGGGACCCCATCCCTAGGCGTAGAGCTCGGGGCCACCGAGCGCCTCGTGGAGGTGAGCTGCTTCTTCTTCTTGTGCAGGTCCTCACAGGGCAGGGCGTCCTCCTCGTCGTCCGAGCGTTTGGCTGCCGCGACACGGTAAGCACGCTCGAGGGTGCAGACAACATCCTTTTCATCGCAAGCGATGGTGATGACACCACCACTCCCTGGCAGCTTGAGGACATTGTAGCCGTGGTGGGTCACTGCCATGAACTTGGCAAGGGTCGGGTACCTAAGGACCGCATTGTATGGAAGGTGGATGTGCGCGACATCGAAGACGATGATCTCAGTGTGGTAGTTCTGGCGCCCATCAAAGGTGATAGGCAGACGCACCTGCCCGATGGGTACAATGGATCCGTTCGTGACCCCTAAGAAAGGCTTGGTCGGCATGAGCTGCTCTTATGGTACCTAGAGCGTCTCGAAGGTCTCAATGGAGAGGACGTTGAGCCCTGCTCCACTGTCGATGAGGGTCTTGGTGATGAGGACATTGCTGATGGTTGGAGTGCATAGCATGGGGAGCTTGTCGGCCATGGCCGAGCACTTGAGCTGGTCCATCGAGTCGAAGATGATGGCGGTATGGGACCAATTGAAGGGGCGCATTGCTTCGAGCTTCGGGAGAGCCTCATTCACCTCCCGTGCGAATTGTTTGAAGGCACGGTTTGATGCGGGGGCCTGGGCGCCACCCAGGATACATGCCATGGCCCTGATCTCCTCGAAGCCCTGAGACCCGTCATCCTGCCTGTCCTCTTCCTTCCTTCTGGGTGGAGGTGGTAGCGGTGGTAGGCCGACCTCATGAGGGCGAACCTCACGAGGCTGGCCGCATCATGGCCCCTCCAGAGGGTCATCGTGCCAACGGTCCTCGTGAGGCAGGTTGCGCCAGCGGTCGTCTCGAGCCTGATTGCGCTAGCGGTCCTCCTGGGGCTGATCGCGCAACCCCTGGCGAGGTTCCTGGTTGTCCCAGTGGCCTCCACCGCGGACACCACCACGTTCGAAGCCTCAGTCAGCTCGCACGGGGTGCTTGCTAAAGTGCTCGACGCGAATTAGCCTGAGTTCCGGGCAATCGGCAGTGTCGTGGTTGTTGGTGCCATGGAAGATGCAGGTGGGCCTTCCTCCTGGGGGTGTTCCTCACCCCGGCTGCACTTCGCCTCAGGTTCGGCCGCAAGCACTTTTGGGGCCATACACTTTGCCTCCTTGGCCTTGATCTTCTTTTCTTTTGGCTCCACCGCCGGAGGCCCACGAAGCGACAGGCGGCCCTCCTCTTCCTTGGCGCACTTGTTCGCCAAATTGAACATCTCTAGGGCGGAGCACAGTTCGTCATTCATGGAGAGATCCTCCTTCATCTTAAGTTTGGTGACTCCATTAGTGAATGCTGAGATGATGGCTTCGTATGAAGCTCTCGGGATCTTGAGGCGAGTGGTCGTGAAGCGTTGTATAAACTTTTGCAGGGTCTCTCCCTCCTGTGCTTGATTCACTACATGTCATTGACGGTGGGCGCGTGGTCGTGTGTGCCTTGGAAGTTGGCGATGAAGCATTTGCGCAGGCCTTCCCAGGAGTTGATGCATGCCTCTGGGAGGTTGAAGAGATAGGAGAGCATGCTGTCGTTAAGCACCATGGGGAACCAACACGCCATGACCTTTTCCTCTCCTCCGGCCGCCCAGGTGCTCAAGGAGTAGAGCTGCAGGAACTCTGCTAGATCTGGGGTACCATCGTAGAGGGGGGGGGCAGGTCAGTCTTGAACTTGCAAGGCCACATGGTTGGGTAGAGCTCCGGGGCGATGGTGAGGCATCCCACCGGCTTGACGGGTGCTGTGTGCGCAGGAGGGTCTTGGCCTTGACGCTCCTGCGAGGCCTCCTGGAGTGGTACCTGGTACCGGCGCTGGGTCGGCAGCGCGGGAAACGCGCGCGTGTCAACATGGGGCTGGGGAACCACATGGCAGCTTACCTCATCTCCCAGCCTTGCCTGTGGTTTGCGAGGCTGGTCGCGAGGGCACGCATCCCGCCTGGGTTCGGGGTCGACATCATGTCATGGTGGTGGAGGCTGCGCGTCATGTGCCACGTCGCCCGCCAGGGATGGTTGGTGTCAAAGCGAGTTGGAGAGCGCCAAAGCATTGCCGACAGTGATGATGAGTTCCGTGATGCGCCGAAGTCCGTCGTCGAAGTCGTTGGGGGTGGGGCGGTAGTGAAGCAGCTCGTTAGCCATGGCGAGCGCGCCTTGGCCATGCACCGTCCTGGGCCAAATATGGGAGGACAACTTGGAAGCTGGGACGATCGACGGAGTGGCGGTGTGGCCTTCACGCTGCGCGGTGACCGGCTGGGAGGAGTCCTGTTGCGCGTGGGATTTGGGGCCTGTGGCGGCATTCTCCACAGGCAAGGGAGACTTGTGCGCTCTGGCGCAGCCCATCGGTGCAATCTTGGCAACGTGGGTGTCCCTGCACTCAGCGCGGTCTTAGCGAGCGTCAGACATCAGAACAATGAGGTGGGAGAAGATCTTGGCTCGAGGGAGACTCCGACACGCCCCCTACCTGGCGTGCCAAATGTCGGATTTCGGGCTCCGCTAAACCCTTAACATTCGAACACAGGGGCGTGTGCGAAGATCCCCTGCAGCCTCGCCCAACCTAGCTTGCTACTCGATGAACACAACAACAAACTCGCACGATGACGGGGAAGAATATGGGCACGACAGTTTACCCAGGTTCGGGCCGCTTCGAAACGTAATACCCTACTCCTGCTTTGGTGGATTGCCTCTTAGGGAGGTGGTGTAGATGAACTAGTACAATGTTTTAGGGCCTCATGAGGGATCCCTTCGAGGTGTTCGTGGCCCTCTGTGGCTTGGCGATGGATGAGTGGTGGAGTGGATTGGATCCATCTCTATGGTGCAACCTACCCTCTATATATAGCGGTGGCCCGGGTCCTCCTTCCTTATAGCAATGGCGGGAAGGGATCGCACAATGACCAATTTTGAAGGGGGATAGGAGTACATGCTCACCCTGTCCAAAGGCGGTCTTCGCCTGCAAAGTAGCTGTCGACGACGCAGGGATGGGCTCAGCGATGACATCCTCCCTGCGGGGTGGGTGGTTGTGGTCTTGTTGCACCGGAATGGAAACCTTTGGGTGGTGCTTTGGGAACCCGTGTATGCCCTTGCTCCCTTTGCACCAAAGGGGAAAATGCATGCGCTGGCGCCCGCCTGTCCTTCATTGCATCACCCTTGACTCCCGAGGCCAGGCTTTACAGAGAGATCTCCGCCGCTCCTAAGAGGGCCCGAGGAGGCCCATCCCTTCCCGGCCCTGACACTGCTCTTCCTCGCGAGGCTGGGGCCCTCGCGAGGGCCTTGTCTTGAATGAGGCCATGCCTAGCCACGTTTGGTTGATGAAGTGGGCCATGCCCTGGGCTGCAGGCAGCCAGGTCTGGGTACCCCCGATCCTAGAACACCGACAGTCTGGAGGGGAACTCACCAGCCCCTCTAGATCCGCCGGCTCCCGGGTCGCCCGCCGCATCCTCCGCCTCGACCTCTCCCAAGTAGTTGAACCCTCCTCGGCGCCGCCTCCCAGTTCGAAATCCTCAGAGTCAGATTCGGCGTGCCCCGCTTGGAAAATCTAAAGGTGCGGGCCGTCCGGCGTGTTCTATTGAACGAAAAGTTGCGGTCAGCGAGGCATGTGAGCTGGGCAGCCGGCTGGATCGAGACAAAGGGAAAGAAAAGTCACCTCAACGGGGCGTACCAGGGGTACCAGATTTTGCTGGTTGTACGGCTCCATGCCGTAGGACTAGGTCCCCGGCGTCAGCTTGAAGTTGGTGATGGAGTTCACCCGCGTCGCCACCCGAGCCGACGTCATCTCGAAGGTGGACAGCCGGCAGAGGTCCCGTCGGCCGGACATGTCGTAGATTCGATGCGACCTCAACTGGAGGCACAACACCCGACAAACGATGAAGGCGGATACCAGGCAGGACGCGACCAACCCTTCTGCGCTTCTCATGGTATTCATGGAGGAGGGGGTTTCGATCACGGAGGGCATCTACATCAACTCCATTGCCCCTCCGATGATGCGTCAGTAGTCCACCATAGACCTACGGGTCCATAGCTAGTATCTAGATGGCTTTTTCTATCTCTTTGATCTTCAATACCATGTTCTTCATGATATTCATGGAGATCTATCTAATGTAATCCTCTTTTGTGGTGAGTTTGTCAAGATCTGATGAATTGTGAGTTTATGTTCAGGTTATCCATGAATCTTATTTGAATCTCCTCTGATTTGTAATATGCATGATTTCATATCCTTGCAAGTCTCTTCGAGTTATTGGTTTGGTTTAGCCAACTAGATTGGTAATTCTTGCAATGGGAGAAGTGCTTGGTTTTGGGTTCAATCTTGCGGTGTCCCCCACCCAGTGACAAAGTAGGGGTAGCGAGGCATGTATTGTATTGTTGCCATCAAGGGCAACAAGATGGGGTTTTCATCATATTGCTTGAGTTTATCCCTCTACATCATGTCATCTTTCCTAATGCGTTACTCTATTCTTCATGAACTTAATACTCTAGATGCAGGCAGGAGTCGGTCGATGTGTGGAGTAATAGTAGTAGATGCAGCATCGTTTCCGTCTACTTGTCATGGACGTGATGCCTATATGCATGATCATTGCCTTGTATAACTACATGATTATTCGCTTTTCTATCAATTGCTTGACAGTAATTTATTTACCCACCATGATATTTTCCTGCAAGAGATAAGCCTCTAGTGAAACCTATGGCCCCCGGATCTATTTTCCATCATATATTTTCAGATCTATACTTGCTGCAATTTATTTACCTTTTACTTTACGCACTCGTTACATCTATCTCTATTGGATCTAATCCTTGCAAATAACCGTGAAGGGATTGACAACCCCTTTATAGCGTTGGGTGCAAGAGTTTGATTGTTTGTGTAGGTGCATCACTTGGTGACTTACTTGTTCCTCCTACTGGATTAATACCTTGGTTCTCAAAAAACTGACGAAAATACTTATCTACTTCGCTGCATCACCCTTTCCTCTTCAAGGGAAAACCAACGTGTGCTCAAGAGGTAGCAGGAAGGATTTCTAGCGTCGTTGCCAGTGACGATACATAGCAAGTCAAGACAAGAACTTTCCCGTCAACTTGCCATTTGTGGCACCGTTGCCGGGGAGGATACACATCAAGCCTACCAAGTACCCATCACAAACTCATCTCTTGCATTTACTTTTCTTTGCCATTTGCCTCTCGTTTTCCTCTCCCCCACTTCTAATACAATTTTCAGAAAATACCAAAAAGATTTGCCTTTTTATTCGCCCTTCTTTCGCTTGCCTTTTGTTTGCTTGTGCGATAGTTCATTTTTCTTTATGGCTCCACGCAATGATTTAATCCTTATCTTAAGAAGTTGGAAGACATTGAGGACCCTTCAGTTTGACCACAATAACTTCTTTAGAAACGAGCTTAAAGAACAAAAGAGTATACTTGAATACATGAACAAGGAACTCGATGATATGTCTAAAGAGTTTTTTGGATTGAAATCTCACTTTGCTCATCTTGAAGATTTAGTAGGCCAATTTTTTGATAAACAAGCTACCTTAGTCAATAAGATGGATCCTAAGCCGGAATCTTTTAATAATGATGAAGATCATAAAGTGATTGATGTGACTCCTATTGAATCTTTGTTTTCCAATATAAATCTTGATAATGATGGGACTTGAGATAAGTCAACTCTAGTTAAAAGGCATCCCAATGATTTGGAGTCTATAGATCTTAATGCTAAGATTGACAAAAGTGGGATTGAAGAGGTCAAAACTTTAAATATCAATGAACCCACTCTTTTGGATTTCAAGGACTTTAGTTATAGTAGATGCTCTTTGATTTATTGTATTACCTTGCTTCAATCCATGTTGAATTACCCTCATGCTTATAGTCGAAATAAGGCTTTTACTAAATGTATCACTATTGGAATAAGCAAATTTGCCGTCTGCCATGGCTGACGGCAAACACATGCACGGCGGACGGCAAAGGTCTTTGCCGTCAGCTAGTAGACGTCAACACATTCCGCTGAATAAGCTACGGTAAAGGGCACTTTGCCGTCTGCTGGCTGACGACAAAGATGCAAAGGTCTTTGTCGTTAGCGAGCAGACGGCAAAGGGTGTGGATGGCACACGTGGCAGCTTAAGTTTGTTAAGGGGTTAACGACGTGCTTTGCTGTCTGCTGGCAGACAACAAAGATGCAAAGTTCTTTGCCATCTGCCAGCAGACAACAAAGCAACCACATAGGCCAACCCAGTGCCACCCTTTCGCTTTGCCGTATGCTAGCTGATGGCAAAGCTCCTTTGCCGTCTAATGAGATGGCTAAGGCAAACATGATCTTTGTTGTCAGCTCGTTGTTTGCCGTCAGTTTTATTTAAGCTGATGGCAAAGACCTTATTTGTCGTCAGCTAGCAGACGGCAAAGAGTCGGCTGATGGCAAAGATCCTGATTCCAGT
The DNA here is from genome assembly GCA_022496015.1 of Hordeum marinum. NCBI lineage: Eukaryota > Viridiplantae > Streptophyta > Magnoliopsida > Poales > Poaceae > Hordeum > Hordeum marinum. The sequence goes on along the minus strand of CM039672.1, from coordinate 305,710,620 downwards.
AGTGTATAGTTGATGCTATGATGAAATCTTTTGAAGAAAAACTTGAGCTTGAAGTTTCTATTCCTAGAAAGCTTCATGATGAGTGGGCACGTAGTATTAAGATTAAAATCAAATATTATGAGTGCCATGCTTTGTGTGATTTCATAGCTAGTGTTTCCACAATTCCGGAAACTTTATGTGATGTGCTAGGTTACCATGATCTTGATGATTACTCTCTAAATTTGCATCTTGCAGATTCCACTATTAAGAAACCTATGGGAAGAATTAATGATGTTATTATTGTTGGAAATAGGAATTATGTGTGCGTAGATTTCATTGGTGTTGATATAGATTGCAATCCTACATGTCCTATTATTCTTGGTAGATCTTTCCTTAGGACTATTGGTGCAATTATTGACATGAAAGAAGGAAACATTAGATTTCAATTTCCATTAAGGATAAGCATGGAGCACTTTCCTAGAAATAAAATAAGATTACCTTATGAATCTATTATGATAGCTACTTTTTGATTGCATACCAAAGATGACAATACCTAGATCTATTGTGTTTTGCCTAGCTAGGGGTGTTAAACAATAGCGCTTGTTGGGAGGCAACCCAATTTTATTTTTGTGTTATTTTTTTTGCTTCTATTTTTGAGTTTTTCCAACATTATTACTTCTGTAGTAATTGTGTTTTGGTGTTTTAGTTAGTGTTTGATCCAAGTAAAACCTTTGGGGTCATCTATGGTAGTTGTTGATTTGATCTTGCAGAAAAATAGAAACTTTTGCGCTCAGTCCAGGAATTTTCTAATTTTTTCAGAGAGTCGAATTGATCTGAATTTTTTACACTATATGTCTATATATATTTCCCAGGTTTTCCTATTTTTTCAGAAATGTTTCAGTTACATAAGTATACGAAGTTTCCAGATTGCAACAGACTATTCTATTTTTTGACAAATTCTGTTTTCTTTGAGTTGTTTGCCTGTTTTGATGAATCTATGGGTTGTATCATGTGGTACGAGCAATGGAGAAGTTAATTAAAGTAGGTATAACACTAATATAAATAAAGAATGAGTTCACAATAGTACCTAAAGTGGTGATTTATTTTCTTATACTAACGGATCTCATGAGTTTTCTGTAAAGTTTTGTGTTGTGAAGTTTTCAAGTTTTGGGTAAAGATTGGATGGACTATGGAATAAGGAGGGGAAACAGCCTAAGATTGGGGATTCGCAAGGCACCCCAAGTCATATTCAAGTATGCCATAGAGCCTAAGCTTGGGGATGCCCGACAAGGCATCCCCTGTTTCGTCTTCAATCCATTGGTAAATTTACTTGAGCCTATATTTTTATTCACCACATGATACGTGTTTTGCTTGGAGCGTCTTGTATGCTATGAGTTTTTGCTTGTTAGTTTGACACAATCATCCTTTCTGCACACATCTTTTGAGAGAGACACGCTGAATTGTGTATTTATTAGAATACTCTTTGTGCTTCACTTATATCTTTTGAGTTGGGCAATTTTGCTCTATATGCTTCACTTATACTCCCTCCGTAAACTAATATAAGAACATTAAGATTACAATTTTAGTTATCTAAACTCTCTTATATTAGTTTACAGAGGGAGTATCTTTTAGAGCACGATGGTGTTTTTCGTTTTATAGAAATACTTGAAGTCTCGTACCTCACTTATATTATTTTGAGAGTTTCTAAAAATAGCATGGTAATTTGTCGAGGTTATGAATTTAGTCCTAATATGATAGGCATCCAAAAGGGATATAATAGAAACTTCCATATTAAGTGCATTGAGTATTTATGAGAATTTTGATTCCTTATATAAAGTTTTGAGATATAAAGATGGTAATGTTAAGAGACATGTTAGGAAGTAAATTGTGATTTGGTAAAAATACTTGTGTAAAGGTTTGTGATTCCCGTAGCTTGAACGTATGGTGAACCGCCATGTAAGGAAGTTAGAGCATGACTTGTTTATAGATTGTCGCCCTTTGTGTGAGGGTCGGGGGCGCGAGATGGTTAACTCCTACCAACCTCCCCCTAGGAGCATGCGTTGAGTCCATGCGTCGGGGGCGCGACATGCTTCAATGACTAATAGACTTTTGCTAGACTTTCTAGTACGACTCAACTTTCATCGGTGCAACAAACACCTTCCTCAAAACAGCCACCATATACCTTCCTCAAAACAGCCACCATATATCTTTCCTCAAAACAGCCACCATACCTACCTATTATGGCATTTCCATATCCATTCCGAGATATATTGCCATGCAACTTCCACCGTTTCCTTTTATGACATGCACCATCACTTCCATATTGCATATAGAGTCATATTTTGTCATAGGTATCGAGTTGTAATTTTCCTTTTGAGCTGTAAGTAAATAAAAGTGTGATGATTTTCATTATAGAGCATGTCCCATGTAAGGAAAGGATGATGGAAGCTATGATTCCCTTACTAGTAGGGATGAGAGTCCGGACTCTATGAAAAATAAAAGAGGCCACCGAAGCTCAAATCAAAAAAGATGAATAATAGAGGCCTTAGATGACCAACAAAAAATGTGAGAGAAAAGAGAGAAGGGACATTGCTACTAACTTTTGCCACACTTGTGCTTCAAATTAGCACCATGATCTTCATGATAGAGAGTCTTCTATTCTGTCACTTTCATATAGCTAGTGGAATTTTTCTTCATGATGCACGTCCACTTAGTTTATTTTTGAGACTTCATACACTTATAGCTCTAGTGCATATGTTGCATGGCAATACCTACTCACTCACATTGATATCTACTTATGGGCATCTCCATAGCAAGTTGATACGCCTAGTTGATGTGACACTATCTCCTCCCTTCCCTTAACAACCTCCACCATATTCTATTCCACCTACAGTGCTATATCCATGGCTCACGCTCATGTATTTCTTGAGAGTTGAAAAAGTTTGAGAAAATAAAGGTGTGAAAACAATTGCTTGACTTTTCATTGGGGTTGTGCATGATATAAATACTTTGTGTGGGGAAGATGGAGCATAGCCAGACCATATGATATTGTAGGGATAACTTTCTTTTGCCATTATTTTTGAAGAGATACAATTGCTTTGCTAGTATGCTTGAAATGTTATTATTTCTATATTAATATTAATAATTTTTTTTGAGTCTTACGGATCTGACTATTCATGCCACAATAAAGAATATTACTTGTATAAATATGTTAGGTAGCACTCCACATCAAAAATTCTGTTGTTATCATTTACCTACTTGAGGACGAGCAAGAATTAAGCTTGGGGATGCTGATATGTCTCCAATGTATCTATAATTTTTTAATGATGGCATGCTATTATATCTGTTTAGGATGTTTTATATGCAATAATATGCTATTTTATATTATTTTTGGGACTAACCTATTAATCTAGAGCCAAGTGACAGTTTCTGTTTTTTCCTTGTTTTTGACCTTTGCATATATGGAATATTAAACGGAGTCCAAACGGAATAAAACCTACGGAAGGAATTTTTCTGGAAGGAAACAAGTCATACAAGCTTGGAGTGCACATTAGGGGTGGTGCCCGGGCGCCAAAAGCCTGTTAGGTGCGGGCCCCCCTAGCCGCGCCTAGCAGGCTTGTCGCCTCCTAGCAGGTCTCCTAACCCTAATTCTTGGCCTATAAATAGCCAAATATTACCCCAACATCGAAAAGAGCCATGCAAATACTTTTCCTCTACCGGAAGCCTCCATTCCCGAGAGATCCAATCTTGGAGCCTTTTCCGATAATCTGTCGGAGGGGGTTTCGATCACGGAGGGCATCTACATCAACCTCATTGCCCCTCTGATGATGCGTGAGTAGTCCACCACATACATACGGGTCCATAGCTAGTAGCTAGATGGATTCTTCTCTCTCTTTGATCTTCAATACCATATTCTTCACGATCTTCATGGAGATCTATCCAATGTAATCCTCTTTTGTGGTGTGTTTGTCATGATCCGATGAATTGTGAGTTTATGTTCAGATTATCCATGAATCTTATTTGAATCTCCTCTGAATTCTTATTTGCATGATTTCATATCCTTGCAAGTATCTTCGAGTTATTGGTCTAGTTTGGCCAACTAGATTGGTAATTCTTGCAATGGGAGAAGTGCTTGGCACCACAGACCTACGGGTCCATAGCTAGTAGCTAGATGGCTTCTTCTCTCTCTTTGATCTTCAATACCATGTTCTTCATGATCTTCATGGAGATCTATCCGATGTAATTCTCTTTTGTGGTGTGTTCGTCAAGATCCGATGAATTGTGAGTTTATGTTCAGATTATCCATGACTCTCATTTGAATCTCCTATGATTTCTGATATGCATGATTTGATATCCTTGCAAGTCTCTTCGAGCTATTGGTTTGGTTTGGCCAACTAGATTGGTAATTCTTGCAATGGGAGAAGTGATTGGTTTTCGGTTCAATCTTGCGGTGTCCTCACCCAATGACAAAGTAGGGGTGGCGAGGCACGTATTGTATTGTTGCCATCAAGGGTAACAAGATGGGGTTTTCATCATATTGCTTGAGTTTATCCCTCTACATCACGTCATCTTTCTTAATGTGTTACTCCGTTCTTCATGAACTTAATACTCTAGATGCAGGCAGGAGTCGGTCGATGTGTGGAGTAATAGTAGTAGATTCAGAATTGTTTCGGTCTACTTGTCACGGACGTGATGCCTATATGCATGATCATTGCCTTGGATAACTACATGATTATTCACTTTTCTATCAATTGCTTGACATTAATTTGTTTACCCACCATGATATTTGCCTTCAAGTGAGAAGCCTCTAGTGAAACCTATGCCCCCCGGTCTATTTTCCATCATATATTTTCTGATCTATACTTGCTGCAATTTATTTACCATTTACTTTCTGCACTCGTTACATCTATCTCTATCGGATCTAATCCTTGCAAATAATCGTGAAGGGATTGACAACCCCTTTATAGTGTTGGGTGCAAGAGTTTGATTATTTGTGTAGGTGCATCCATTGGTGACTTGCTTGCTCCTCGTACTGGATTGATACCTTGGTTCTCAAAGGCTTAGGGAAATACTTATCTACTTTGCTACATCACGCTTTCCTCTTCAAGGGAAAACCAACACATGCTCAAGAGGTAGCAACAATCGGTAAGGAAAAACTTATACTACGTGCTGAAATTTACTGTGACTTGTTACTATGGAAAGTAATCCTTTGTGGGGTTTGTTCGGGGTATCTTCACCTCGAATGGAACCGCAATTAGTTTCCCGTCAATCTACAGCACCTACTGAAAATATTGGTTATGAAATTCCTTCGGGTTTGTTAGAATAACTGCTTGCAGGAGATGGAACTGAACATCCTCATATGCACCTAATCCACGTGGAAGAGATTTTTGGACTATTTTAGCTTGCAGGTTTATCTGGAGATGCAGTTAAGAAGAAGGTTTTCCCTTAAACCCTAAAGGAAAAGGTATTGACATGGTATAGGCTATGTGATGATATTGGATCATGGAACTGGAATCGTTTGAAATTTGAATTCCACCAAAAGTTTTATCCTATGCATCTAGTTCATCGTTATCGGAATTATATATATAATTTTTGGCCTCGTGAAGGATAAAGTATCACTCTATCTTGGGGGAGTCTTAAGTCAACGTTATACTTATGCCCCAATCATGACATCCCAAGAAGTGTTATCATTCACAATTTTTATGCTCGACTTTCTCATAATGATCGAACCATGCTCGATACTTCATGTACTGTGGGGTCTCTTGGAAAGAATTAAACGCAACTCTAAAGATTGGGAACTCGACGAAGGTAATGAGTCAGGTATAAAGCTTGAATTTGATTGTGTTCTTTTGTGAATACCGATGCTTTTCACAAGTTTAGCACTAAATATGGACTTGACTCTGAGATAGTAGCCTCTTTTTGTGAATCTTTTGTTGTTCATGTTGATCTCCCTAAAGAGAAGTGGTTTAAATATCACCCCCTATTAAGGAAGGAATTAAAGAACCAGTCATAGCCAAACAAGAAACTATCGTTTATAATGTTGATCAAGTTGTGCCTACTGCTTATATTGAGAGACTGCCTTTTCCTGTTAGGATAAAGGAACATGCTAAGGTATCAACTGTGGTTCGCAAAAGAAATATTAGAACACCTAAGACCCCTGAACAAATTAAGTTAGAACCTAGTGTTGCTATGGTTAAAGATCTCTTGGTAGAAAATATTGATGGGCAGTCCATTTACTTCTGTGATGAATCTGCTAGAATTTCTAAACCCGATGAAAAAGACAAACATAGACCCGTAGTTGGCTTGCCTGTTGTGTTAGTCAAAATAGGAGATCATTGTTATCATGGATTATGTGATGTGGGTGCTAGTGTGAGTGCTATTCCTTTTACCTTATGAATGAAATAGCACCTGCTGAGATAGAAGATATTGATGTTACTATTCAACTTTCTAATAGAGACACCATCACACCACTTGGGATTGTTAGAGATGTTGAAGTCTTGTGTGGGAAAATAAAATATCCTACGAATTTTCTAGTTCTTGCTTCCCCACAAGGTGACTTTTGTCCCATTATCTTTGGTAGACCTTTCTTGAACACTGTTAATGCTAAGATAGATTGCAAAAAGGAATCTGTCAGTGTTGAGTTTGGTGATGTGTCTCATGAGTGTAATTTTTCCAATTTTAGTAGACAGTCTCATGATAGAGAATTACCTAATAAGGATAAATTATTAGTCTTTCTTCTGTTGTCATTCCTCCTACCAATCCATCAGAGCAATATTTGCTAGACCATGAAAATGATTTGCACTTTGGTGAAAGAAATGAAATGGATAAAAATTTCTTTGAACAACAACCTCTACTGAAACACAATTTGCCTATTGAAACTTTTGGAGGTCCTCCTCCACCTAAAGGGGATCCTGTGTTTGAACTAATACAATTGCCTGACACTCTAGAATATGCTTATCTTGATGAGAAAAAGATATATCTTGTTATTATTAGTGCTAACCTTTCAGAACATGAAGAAGAAAGACTATTGAAAATTTTGAGGAAGCATTGGGATGCTATTGAATATACTCTTGATGATCTTAAGGGCATTAGTCCCACTCTATGCCAGCACAAGGTTAATATGGAACCTGATGCCAAACCCGTTGTTGATCATCAAAGATGATTGAATCCCAAGATGAAAGAAGTGGTAAGAACTAAAATATTAAAGCTTCTGGAAGTAGGTATGGTCTATCCTATAGCTAATAGTAGATGGGTGAGTCCTGTTCATTGTGTCCCTAAGAAAGTAGGTATCACTGTTGTTCCTAATGATAACAATGAGCTTATTCCGCAAAGAATTGTTACTGGCTAAAGGATGGTAATTGATTTTAGAAAATTAAACAAAGCTACTAGAAAAGATCATTACCCCTTGCCTTTTATTGATCAAATGCTTGAAATATTATCTAAGCACACACACTTTTGCTTGCTAGATGGATATTCTGGTTTTCTCAAGTACCCGTGTCACAATCTCATCAAGTGAAAACCACCTTTACTTGTCCTTTTGGAACCTATGCTTATAGACATATGCCTTTTGGTTTATGCAATGCACCTGCTACCTTTCAAAGATGTATGACTTCTATATTCTCTGATTTTTGTGAAAAGATTGTGGAGGTTTTCGTGGATGACTTTTCCGTTATGGAACTTCTTTTGATGATTTCTTAAGCAACCTTGATCGAGTTTTGCATAGATGTGAACAAACTAATCTAGTCTTGAATTGGGAGAAGTGCCACTTTATGGTTAATGAAGGTATTTTCTTGGGGCATAAGATCTCTGAAGGAGGTATTGAGGTGTGTCAAACTAAAATTGATTCAATTAAGAAAATGTCATGTCCTAAAGATATCAAAGGTATTCGAAGTTTCCTTGGTCACACTCGTTTCTATAGGAGGTTTATTAAAGAATTCTCAAAGATTTCTAGGCCTCTTACTAATCTTTTACAAAATGATATTCCGTTTGTTTTTTATGATGATTGCATACAAGCCTTTGAAACACTAAAGAAAGCCTTAACCACTGCACCTATTGTTCAACCACGTGATTGGAACTTGCCTTTTGAAATTATGTGTGATGCTAGTGATTATGTTGTTGGTGCTGTCCTTGGACAAAGAGTTGATAAGAAATTAAATGTAATACATTATGCTAGCAAAACTCTAGACAGTGCCCAAAGAAATTATGCCACTACAGAAAAGGAATTTTTAGCAGTTGTGTTTGCTTGTGATAAATTCAGACCCTACATTGTTGATTCCAAAGTTACTGTTCACACTGATCATGTTGCTATAAAATATCTTGCTTCAGGAATTTGATTTACATATTAGGTGGGTTCTCTTGCTTCAGGAATTTTATTTACATATCATTTATAGGAAGCGAGCTGAGAACCCCGTAGCTGATAACTTGTCTAGGTTAGAAAATATTCTTGATGACTAGTGCCTAATGATGATAGTTTTCCTAATGAACAACTAGATGCAATAAATGTGTCTCAAAACACTCCATGGTATGATGACTATGCTAATTACATAGTTACTAAATATATTCCACCTAGTTTCACATACCAACAAAAGAAAAAAAAATCTTCTATGACTCAAGACATTACTTTTGGGATGACCCACATCTTTATGAAGAGGGAGTAGATGGGATTATTAGACGTTGTGTACCTGAGCATGAATAGGAATAAATCTTATGGAAATGTCATTCTGAAGCTTATGGAGGACAACGCGGGAGATAGAACTGCTCATAAGGTATTACAATCTGGTTTTTATTGGCCTACTCTCTTCAAGGATGCTCGTAAGTTTGTCTCATCCTATGATGAATGTCAAAGAATTGGTAATATCGGTAAGCGTCAAGAAATGCCTATGAATTATTCACTTGTTGTTGAACCATTTGATGTTTGGAGTTTTGATTATATGGAACCTTTTCCTTCCTCTAACGGGTGCACTCATATTTTGGTTGTTGTTGATTATGTCACTAAGTGGGTAGAAGCTATTCCAACTAGTAGTGATGATCATCATACTTCCATTAAAATGTTTAAAGTTATTTTCCCAAGGTTTGGAGTCCCTAGATATCTGATGACTGATGGTGGTTCACACTTTATTCATGGTGCTTTCCATAAAATGCTTGCTAAATATGGTTAACCACAAAATTGCATCACCCTATCAAAATATGGTTAACCGCAATCTAGTGGTCAAGTTGAACTTAGCACTAGAGACATAAAATTGATATTACAAAAGACTGTCAATAGGTCTCGAAAGAATTGGTCTAAACAATTAGATGATGTACTTTGGGCCTATAGAAAAAAATCCCATGGGCATGTCTCCATATAAGATGGTCTATGGGAAAGCTTGTCATTTGCTTCTAGAATTAGGACATAAAGCTTTTTGGGCAATCAAAGAACTAAACTATGATTTGAAACTTGCCGGTGAAAAGAGGTTATTTGATATTAGCTCATCAGATGAATGGAGGACCCAAGCTTATGAAAATGCCAAGTTATTTAAAGAAAAAGTTAAAAGATGGCATGACAAAAGAATCCAAAAGAGAGAATTCAAAGTTGGAGAATATGTCCTATTGTACAATTCTCGTTTCATATTTTTTGCAGGAAAACTTCTCTCCAAATGGGAAGGACCCAATGTTATCGAAGAAGTTTATCACTCTGGAGCTATTAAGATTAATAATGGCGAAGGTACCAACCCGAAGGTGGTTAATGGAAAAGAATTAAACACTATATCTCAAGTACGCCTATTAATGTTGAAAGTAATGTTATCCAAACCATGAAACCATAGGAACACATAAAATAAACCTTTCGGAACGCTCCAGAATCGTGAAAATAAAGAGGTATGTGATACAGTGAGTAAAGAGTCTCCGAAAAATCCGCAAAAATATTTTTTAGCAGTTTTGGAATATTTATGAATTTTAGGAAATAAAAAAATAAACCAGAAGGTAACCGAGGAGGGCACAGAGTACCAGGGCGCGGATGCCATCCCTAGCGCGCCCTGGTGCAGCATGCCCACCTCGGGAACCTTCCCAACTCCGTATTCCTTTCGTTTGCTTGGTTTCCAAGAATAAAAATTCTCTCTCTATACTCCCGACTGTTTTGACCACCGCATCATGAGATTTTCTTCTGTTCTTGTTTCGTGCTTTTTTTCTGACAGATCTGTTAAGCCAAGCTTCATGTCTTCTTCCTCTCCCAATAACGTAGAAGAAGATGCTTGGTTGATGAATATGGAGATGAAAATATAAGAGCCAAAAGAAGCCGATAAGGAGAACAAGGGCAAGGAGCTACGAAAAATCAAGTTCAAGAAGGAGGGCAACCCATGGGCATGTTGGAAAAGGAAGAAGAAGATATCCTCCGGCCTTACTATCCTCATCTTACCCCTCTTGAAATTGAAGCTTTCAGGGTTTTCGAGGAGGTTCATGTTCAGAATAAATTCCTCACCCATGAAACTCTTTTTCTAGGAGAGCATATCACCACCCTCAGGAGCATCATCCACAAATTGAGATACCTATTGGAGCTGAAGTGTGACGCCTCATCACCACCACCTTCATCATCACCACCACCAAAGGAGATCTGAGTACACGGGTATGGGCACTCTCCTTGGCTTGAGCCAAGCTTGGGGATGGTGCCCCTGTATCGTATCACAATCACTTTCATCGTTTGCTTTCTATTTTGGATCCTTAGCCTTTTAATGTTTAAGTTGAATAAAAGTTTAGTATTATCTATCTTCGAGTGCTAGTTTCGTGATCTATCTATCTATGTAATCGAGTGAGAGTTATATAATAAAGTTAGTTTGAGCTTTCGCCCCTTTTACTTTCTTGTTGCAATCATGATAAAAGAAAATAAATGAAAAAGAACATATGCTAGTCTTATGGTGATTAATGACACCACAAAAAAGAAAAGTATAAGTGGTAAAATTTATTGGAGATTAGCAAACATAGCATTAGTCAATGATGCAACTCATGAAAGAATTAATTAGGGAAGAGAAGATTCACATGCAAATACACTATCATGGACATCTTTGGTGAGTGTGAGCCCCCATTAAATATTATATTCCAAAATTGTTGACATTGGACAAGGAAGACAACATAATGATTTATGCTTGTTCATATTCACATAGAAGTTATATTGTCATAGATCCTTTAATATCTGGTGCTTGCCCAATATCTTTGCTAGCCAAAAACTCTGCACTAAGTAGAGATACTACTCGTGCATCCAAAAACGCAAAACCCAAACTCATGCTTGAGAGTCCACCATACCTACCTATGTATTGAATAAGATACTTCAAGTAAGTTGTCATCAGTGTATCAAGGCAATAAAAATTTCTTCTAAAAGTGTTGGATCAATTAGAGTAAGAGAAAATTGAGCGTTGCACGGACTTGTGATGGCAAAGTAATAAAAGCGACGGACTGCATAATAAAGGTTGCTATCACAAGAGGCAATGCAACATGATGATCTTTTGCGCTAAGGGATTTGACATACAAAATAAAAGCGCATGACAACCTCTGCTTCTCTCTGCAAAGGGCCTATTTTTTACTTCTATCTACTTACTTTTATGCAAGAGTCAAAGTATTCCTCCCTATTCCTTTTTTCTTTTCTCCTTTGGCAAGCATCATGTGGTGAATAAAGATCTAGGCACATATGTCCAGTTGGATATGAGTGAGCATGAGTTATTATTCTTGACACCACCCTTGAGGTGAATATGTTGGGAGCCAAACTATAAGCCCCTATCTTTCTACGTGACTGGTTGAAACTTTTTGTCCATGGGTATGCTGTGAGCATTAGCAATCATAGAAGACTAAATGATGGTTGAGTATGTGGACTTGCCAAAAGGCTCCTACATGAGACCCATCCTAAAAATATGATGAATTGTAGTTGCAAATTTGAATGAGAACATAGTTTGTTGGTTTCCAATAAGATTTATTCTTTATACATCCACATTGTGATGGATTGTTACTTGCTCATAGGAAGTTATATGATGCTGCTATGAAATAAAAAAATATGAGCAAGTTTTATGTTAGTTTTGTTGCTGCATAATAATAAGCATGATGCTTCTATGTCTGTATTTTGTTATTATCGACACCTCTCTCTCAAACCATGTGTGCATGCTCTTCGATATCGGCTTTCGCTTGAGGACAAGCGAGGTATAAGCTTGGGGGAGTTGCTGCACCCATTTTGCATCATGTTTTACTATTGTTATTTATAATGTTTTTATGCATAATAATGCGTTGGCAGTAATTCTAATGCCTTTTCTCTCATAATTTGCAAGGTTTGCATCAAGAGGGAGAATGCCGGCAATTGAAATTCAGCACCCGAAAAAAGCACGCCAGAGATACCTATTTTGCACAACTCCAATGAAGCTAAAAATTCACGGGAACTATTCTTATATTAAATAAAAATTTCTGGAGCAAAGATCTACCACAGGGGGGGCCACCAAGTGGCCACCCTTCACCAGGGCGCGCCTGCCCCCCTGCCCGAGCCCTAGTGGAGGGTGGGCACCCAGGCCCACCTCCGGAGCCCATATTCTGGTATACAGTCCCAATTAACCTAGAAAAAATTAGAGGAGAACTTTCGGGACGAAGTCTTGCCGCCTCGAGGCGGAACTTGGGTAGGAGCACTTTTGCCCTCCGGCGGAGCGATTTCACCGAGGGAACTTCCCCTCTCGGAGGGGGAAATCAAAGCCATCGTCATCACCAACAACCCTCTCATCTTGGGGAGGCCATTCTTCATCAACATCTTCAACATCGCCATCTCCTCTCAAACCCTATTTCATCTCTTGTGTTCAATCTTTGTACCGGAACCTCAGATTGGTACCTGTGGGTGACTAGTAGTGTTGATTACCTTGCGTAGTTGATTACTATATGGTTTATTTGGTGGAAGATTATATGTTGAGATACATTATGATATTCAATACACCTCTGATCTTGAGCATGAATATTATTTGTGAGTAGTTACTTTTGTTCTTGAGGTCACGGGCGAAGTCATGTTGCAAGTACTCATGTGAATTTGATATGTATTCGATATTTTGATGATATGTATGTTGTGATTCCCTTAGTGGTGTCATGTGTATGTTGACTACATGACACTTCACCATCCTTGGGCCTAAGGGAAGGCATTGTGGAGTAGTTATTACATTATGGGTTGTGATAATGACAGAACCTTAAACCCTACTTTATGCGCTACTCCGTAAGGGGCTGATGCGGGTCTAGATGTTTAATTCTATGGTTAAACTTTGTCTTAATACTTTCCTCGTAGTTGCATTTGCTTGCGAGGGGGTTAATCATAAGTAGGTTGTTAGTTCAAGTAAGAACAACACCTTAGCACCGGTCCACCCACATAACAAATTATCAAAGTAGCGAACACGAATCAAACTAACATTACAAAACTGGCTACGTGAAATTCCCATGTACCCTCTAGAACACTTTGCTCATCATAAGAAAAACTTTTGGCTTGTACTTTGCCACAAAAGGATTGGGCTACCTTGATGCAGCTTACCTATTGTTACCGTTACTTGCTCGTTACAAATTGCCTTCCTATCAAACTACTTGCTACTTACAATTTCAGTGCCTGCAGAAATTACCTTGCTGAAAACCGCTTATCATATCCTTCTGGTCCTTGTTGGGTTTGACACTCTTACTTATTGAAAGGAATACAATTGATCACCTATACTTGTGGGTCATCAATGACCCCTTGTATTAGTTCCTCAGAACTGCAACATTAACGATGAATTTCATAGAATGTTGGACTAGAGCTCTCCAACTTCTTCTAACTTATCTCCGACCTGCAAAAAGTGCGGTTGCTACTGATCCAGGTATGCTACTAGGTATTAATGACATGTCTCCAAGAAACCTCCACATAAAATTAAACATATTGAGTAGGGAGTGAAAAATGTGTTCATTAATTTCCTTTCGATGTATCTAAATGACTCGTCTACAAGAAATCAATAGTGCAAACAATATCTAAATGACTCATCTTCTCTGGTCTAATCAAAGCTCCATTAGTCACAATCTCGCATCATGTTGTCTGCATGCCATAAGATGTTATTTTTTATAATCAACAATTTTATTATCTCAAAATATAGCATCAAGCGGATACAAAGCATTGGGGCATCTATAACGGCAACCCGGAAATTTCCCCTTGCATGCGTTCGTGGACAAAGGGGGCAAGTCTGCGGGCACATATGCAAGAGGATGACATCCAACTATAGCTGCATACATTTGACCTTCCTCATTTTTTTCAGGTCAAGACGATGAAAGAGCCGCATGCAAAGGGTACACACATTCAAATAGCCGCATGCAACACTAGTTCAAATATTAAATCCGAACATTGTTGTCCCATTTCACCGCCCACTAATGCTCAATCAGATCTTCCTTCAGGTGCTTGATACGTCTCAAACGTATCTACTTTCCAAACACTTTTTCTCTAGGTTTGTCCTCTAATTTGCATGATTTCAATGAAACTAACCCGGACCAACGATGTTTTTAGTAGAACTACCTTGGTGTTATTTTTGTGCAGAAATAAAGGTTCTCGAAATTGGAAGTATTTTTTTGTGATTTTTTTATGCAATATATAATGAATTTTGGAGCAAAGAACTGTCAGAGGGGGTGTGCCAGGGGGTCTGTTGGCTTGTGGGGCCCTCGTGGCCCCTCCGACCCTAATTCCAGTCCTATAAATTAACATGAGCGGAGAAAAAAATCAGAGAGAAGATTTCATCATGTTTCGTGAGATGGAGTCGCCGCCACCTCCTGTTCTTCCTCCGGAAGGCTGATCTGGACCTTGTTTTGGGATCCGGGGAGGGGAAATCGTCGTCATCGTCATCACCAATCCTTCTCCATCAACACCGCCAGGATGCTCACCATCGGGACTGGGTAATTCCTTTGTAGGTGTCACACCCTGTGTTTGTATCACCTTGTTATGCTTGAATTTATAAAATTTGGAGCCAATTACAACTTTTTCAGTGGTTGTGCTTATATTGAATTATTCCTTGTTTGCTTGTTTTGTTGTTGTGTATGGCACTCTTAGATTCTATCCCTCTCCATATTCATCTTCCTTGACCCAAACTTCTTGCCCAATGATCATGCCATGTGAATAGTGCCCAAAACTATTTCCATGTGTATTTAGCCAAATTAGGTTTTCAAAAACCCCTGAAATGAGGTTTGCACTGCAAGTCCTCAATTTGGGTGGACCCTTTATACCCAAAGGCTTTATTTGTAGCCTACTATATTTATGACTTCCCAAGACCACCAAATAATATTTTAAATATTATTTTTAATTTGTATTTAAAGGCTTTTTCTTAAGACCAGAAATGGTTTTTCATAGGGAAATTTATTTAAATGCTTCCAAAATATTTGAGAAAATTTAAGGAAACTCAGTGGACATATATTTTCCATATATATAAGTTTCAGCACATGGTCATGTTAAAAATAATGGGCAAAACCCCTCAAAACTCTTTCTGTCCAAATCTAGTTTTTGGAATATTTCTATAAGAAATGTTCTCAGTAAATTAAAAGAAAATTCCAGCAAGTCAACACTGTCTTGGGTGATGATCTTGCAAAGTTTCATCTCAATTCAAGTTGATTTGATTTATCAAAGTATTCCAAAACACTTCTTGTCTAGATTCAAATTTGAGCAACTTTACATTGTCAAGTTTCTCCCCTTGACCCCAAACTTTGTGGACATGTTATAATCCCCAAATAATGGTGCTACACTAAGTGGTGCATGAAGGGGATTAGCTTAGCATGACTAGATCTACAGAAACCAGATTCTATTGATTTCTAGGGTTTCACAAAGCTACATTGTAAACTTTCTTCAATCAAGCCAAACATGGTGAGCATGCTTGTTTCTATCCACCATTTGACCCTGTAAATTCCTGTGGCAAGCAAATCCATTTGCTTGCCCTAATCTCCATCAAACACCTTCTGCCAGAATGGCAAAAACCTTGTTTGCCCCCCTTCCTCTAATCCCCTTGCCTCCAATTTTTTACCACAACTACCTAGTATTGTATTTTACCTCCAGTAATCTTGGTATGGCCACAGCCCAATTATTTGCATGGTAAAACCCCCATTTTCACCCCTGGACAGCTTTGACAACACAAGTTTTACCCCTCCCCTACTTCCTTTCTTCACCTCTACCTATTCCCTAGCTCTTGCACACTCATGAGCATCTCTAGAACCCCCAAGACACTAGAGGACGCGCTGGTAGGCATTGTTTATGCCATGGAACGCCAAATGGGCGCTCTAGTGCATGCTACAGTGCACCAGAGCACTGTAGCCGCCCCTGCCTAGTGCCTCCCGACCACCTCGGGCCTCCCCAGCACGCCTGCCGTGGGAGCTCGGCGTCCGCAACACGCCACCCCTTGTCCCCTCCTCTCTCCTCCTCCTTCTCCCTCCTCCCGCTCGTGCCGAGCGCTGCCCGACTCGGCCAACCCGCAGCTTCACACGCACGTGCTCCTCTTCCTCTCTCTTCCCTCCCCTGGGCCTAGACCAGCCCTAGTAACGCCACAGATGCACCATCGCCCTCTCTGCTCGACCCTAGCCCCGGCCCCGAGCTGGCCAGCGCACCCGAGGTCGGTGGACCACCGGGTGCCTATAAAAGGGCCTCCCCTAAGGCCCTCTCCTCTCCCCTAGTCCCCTTCCATGCCCAGTAGACGCCCGGCCAAACCCCAACTCCTCTCCCTCCCTCTACGCTCGGGATCGAGCCGAGGACTGCCGCGGCAGCCCCGCTGTCGATATCCCGGTGAGCCGCCCCTCCGGCCCCCATTTCCGTTCCGTTGGGTCTCCCTCAATGACCTAACCCGTTCCCCTCCTTCTCCCCCCTGTTTGATGCAGAGGGTGACTGGCGTGTCCTCCACCCGAAGCTCCTCTGCCGCGGGTGCTCGCCGTTGGCGACTCCGGCAACCTCCGACGTTCCTTCGACCTCTAGGGGATCGGCGGCTCGACCCCGAGCCAATCCCCGCACTCGCCCGTCATCGCCGTGCCCTACATCACTGCCGGTGAGGGCCTCCCCTCTCTCCCCCGAGGTGGGAGAAGGATCTGATAGGGGGGCCACCTGTCGGCCTCTCACCTCCCCCCTCCCGTGCTCTATCTCTCCCTGGCCAATGGGCCCCGCCCGTCAGGTTTGAAACCTAATGCGCGCGGGGGCGCCAGCGCGCCTAGCCTGGCTGGCCACTAGGCCGGCCCAGTAGCTAGCTGGCTCTGGCCCAGGCACAGGGCCCCTTTTTCTTTTTCCATTTTCAGATAACTTCCAAATATCCCACAGATTAGAAAATAAATCAAATGCCCAACATTCTTCCACCCAAAATCTTGAGATATTCCGTAGAATTCAATAGTGCCATTTGTCAAAAATGTGGAAAACTTTCTATGCACTATTTTATTTTAAAACCTATTTTTGGCATCTCTTTGCCTCTGTTTAATAATTTTCGAGAATGATTTCCATAGCAAAACCTGAAACAAATATTTTCATTATAGTTTTTAGTATTTATTAGAATAGGGTAGCATTTTAATAGTAGCTTTGTGTGCTCTATTTTTGTGTGATTCTTATTATTATCGTTATTTATCGCGACGATAGATTACGCTATTGCCGAGGGAGTTGAATCTGAAGACTTTGAAGACCCCGAGGATTTTGTTGAACCAGGCAAGCAACCCTTTGACCATGTTAAGAAACTTTTTCATGCATGACATATAACACTTGTTTTGATGATTGATAATGATGTGGTGTTCCCCCTTCGGTGGGATGCCTCCGATACTCTACGATTGATACTTGCATCGTGCATGACCCTACCATTCTTATGGGGGTTGTGCGGGTGGGTGTAGATAGGATGCTAGTATATGCTATGCAAGTGGGATTGGGATTATGCATGATGATGGAAAAAAGCGGTGATTTCAAAGACTTTCCGACAACCCCGTCGGGTGCCACTAATGCCCGAGGGAGATGATGTTGAGTTGGGTGACCACTTGAGAAAGAAGTGGTGTGCCAAAACAAGTAGAGGGTATGTTTTCGAAAACCGATTAGATTTAAGATTTGTCGACCATCCGAACCTTACATGTGCGACCATGATACCCCTTATTGGACGGGGCTTTGTTGATTACTATGGTTGGAGCTAGAATAGAACCCGCATTACCAATGGCGGGAGTGAAGTGGTCACTCTCGAGACGGGGTCGTCCCGAAAGTGAAAGGCCATGTGCTGTCTTTACAGGCACCGGGCACACCATTGCGTGCCCTCATGGATGATATGCGTGATGTATATCATGAGGGATGGCACCAACAACTGGACACTTTGTTTAGTATCACCATGGGAAAGGCATTGTTCGGGTGCTTACCTCGGGTATGTAATATACCGCGAGTCGTGGATGACACGAAAGTTTCCCGAGTCTTGTGGGTAAAGCACGCAACCTGTGCAGAGTGTAAAACTATTCGAATAGCCATGTCCACGGTCAAGGACAGTTGGGTGGTACTGCTTAGACTATGCACAGATGTTTTCGCAAACTTGGTGTGTGTGTGTGTGTGTGGATGACACAGAGATGACACTTGACATAAGTTAGGAGACCTGACATGATGATTGAGCATGAGATCTTCAACCCCCTGATCGTGATGATATCTTTAACTTGTTCATATGGATATCTACAAACTGTTAATGCATGCTTACCTAGTTACTTGACCATGTCATTGCATTCAAAATTAGCTTTCTGCAAAATACCTATTAGAGCTATATCATGCATTGTTATTACCTTGTTCCAAACATGGGTTGCTTGCGAGTACATTCAAAGTACTCATTGGCTTTCCACTTGTCATTTAATTGGCCGGGCATGGAAGAATAGGAGTACGTTGAAGAGTTCGTTGGTGACGAACATGCGAACTAGGACGCTTCCGAGTCAGAATGCATGTAGGTTTAAGGCAGATGGCATGGGTTCATGCTTTCGATCAAGATTTCTACTGCTCATTAAGTTTAAGTGTTTGGCCAATGTGGCCCTATCTATGTAAGACTAGACCTTCATGGTCTTTATTTGTGTAAGACGCTAAATGTGGATGTAAGACTCTTGGTATTCAGCTTCTGTGTGTTCAGTGAGCATTGATCTCTAGGATCACTGTACACGTGCATTCGATGATCAGGACTTATGAGTCGGGGTCCCCACAGTAGGATTGCTAGATGATGGTGGGATTGGATGGAATTGATCATGTAATCGAGTTAAGTTTGATAGGTCTTAATCCCTAGTATCCACTATGTTCTTAGATTGATCTTACTATGACTTTGCTATGCTTAATGCTTGTCACTAGGGCCCAAGTGCCATGATTTCAGATCTGAACCTATTGTGTTTTCATTAATATAAGAGTGATTTGGATCCTATCTTGCAAGTTATATTTACCTATCACGTGTCATGATCCCCATACCCCAAGGTGACAATAATTTGGATTCTTTCTGGTGATTGTCGTAGTTTGAGGAGTTCATGTATTCACCATGTGTTAATGCTTTGTTCCGGTTCTCTATTAAAAGGAGGACTTAATATCCCTTAGTTTCCAATAGGATGCCACAGCCATGGGAGGGTAGGACAAAAGATGTCATGCAAGTTCTAATCACAAGCACGTATGACTATATACGGAATACATGCCTACATTACATTGATGAATTGGAGATAGTGATGTGTCGCCCTAGTGAGTAACTGTTATATGATCAATGTCATCTAAATCATTATCCATCACCGATCCACGTGCCTACGCGTTACATATACTGAATCTTGCCAAGTTACTATTGCTATTGCTACTGTCACACTAGCTACAAAACTACTACTGTTACTTTTACTACTACTATTTGCCGTGCTACTAAATCTTTGCTGCAGAGAGATATTCTCGGAGCGGTTGAATTGAAAACTCAACTGCCAAGGCCAGTAAATATTTTTTGGCTACCTTGTGTCGAATCAATAAATTAGGGTCAAATACTACCCGTGAAGACTGTCGTGATCCCCTACACTCGTGGGTCATCACTGCTCGTGAGTTGTTTGATGCCGAATTTTCTGATGCATTTGAATACACTCTTCAATATGGCCAGATTCTGTTCCGGAAGTTGGATAGGATCACCCATGTTCTGAAATTCCCAAGCTGCAGTAGCATCATGACCCTCATCTTCGATGATCATCTTGTGCATGATCACACAACATTTCGTCACCTCCCACAAGGTCTCCGGATCCCATTATTTTGTAGGTCCATGAAAAACTACAAGACGGGCATGCCTAACTCCAAATGCCCTCTCAAAATCTTTTCTAGGTACTTCTTGTCTTTGGGGAAAGTGAGCCTTTTTCTGGCCAACTGGGTTTCAGATGGTGCTGACAAAGGTAGCCCATGGAGGATAGATGTCATCAACAAGTAGGAACCCCATGTTGTACTCATGTACATTGATAGTATAGTGGTAAGGAGGAGCTTTTCCTTAAATCATCCTCGCAAACAACGATGATCGTTGTAGCACATTAATGTCATTGTTAGACCCCGGCATGCCAAAGAAAGCATGCCAAATCTAAAGATCATGTGATGCAACTGCTTCAAGAATGACGGTGGGCTTCTTAACATGACCCTGATATTGCCCGTGTAAAGCATTCGGGCAGTTCTTCCATTTCCAATGCATGCAGTCAAGAGATCCAAGCAAACATGGCCACCCTCTTGGTTCTGAGATTTCCAAGAGCCTCTCGGTGTCTGCCATAGTTGGTTCTCTCAGGTACTAAGGTCCAAATACCTCGACAACGACAGTTGCAAACCTGACCATGGCATCTCCAAATGTTGTCTCAAACATCCGTAGGTACCTATCCCACGAATTAGAAGTCGTTTGAGACGTCTCCAACATATCTATAATTTTTCATTATTCCATACTATTATATTATCATTCTAGGATGCTTTTTAAGTATTTGCTGGCTGATTTATATTATTTTTTCGCACTAACCTACTAACCCAGTATCCATTAGAAGTTGCTAGTTTCTGCTTGTTTTTGGCCTTTCGACAATACTGTACCAAACGAAGTCCAAATACCCTGAAACTTTTTGATGTTTTTTGGAACAAAATAAGACTTGAAAGCTTCGCAGGGAGACCGGAGGCCACACTGGGTGGCGCCAAGCCAACGGGTCGTGCCCAGGGGGTGGTCACACCCTGATGACTTGGGGCCACCTCCCATGGCCTCTGGCCCTGATCTCTTCGCTATAAAATCGCATATATTGGCAAAACCCTAAAGAGCCTCCCGAAACACTTTATCTGCCACAACAAGTCTCTATTCCACCTTGTGCCCATCTGGAGCCCTATTCTGGTGCCCTCGGGGGGGGGGGGGTCAATCTTGATAGGCCTCTAGATCAACCTTGTTGCTCACATGGTGATGTGTGAGTAGTTCACCGTAGACCTATGAGTTTGTAGTTAGCACCTTGATGGCTATATCTTTCTATGTTTGATGACCCACAAGTATAGGGGATCAATCATAGTCCTTTCGATAAGTAAGAGTATCAAACCCAACGAGGAGCAAAAGGAAACAATAAGCAGTTTTCAGTAAGGTATTCTCTACAAGTGCTGCAAGTAACAATGATAGATAATTTTGTAGTAAGGTAATTCGTAACAAGTGAGAAGTAGCAATAGTAACAAAGGTGAAGTAAGGTAGCCCAATCCTTTTTGTAGGAAAGGGTAAACCGGGAAGTACTCTTATATTAAGCAAGCAAGCGCTCCCGAGGACACATGGGAATTTTTGTCTAGGCATGTTCATCTTGTTGAGTTGATTCGCGTTCATTACTTATATGTCTCCAATGTATCTATAATTTATGAAGTATTCATGCCATATTTACAACAATTTTATATGGTTTTGGTATGATTTGCATGGAACTAACCCGGACTAACAATGTTTTCAGCAGAACTACCATGGTGTTGTTTTTTGTGCAGAAACAAAAGTTCTCCAAATGCAACAATTTTTTTTGATGATTTTTTTCTGGAACAAAAGAGGCACTAGAAGCTTCATGGGTGGGCCAGAAGAGCCACGAGGTGGGAACAACCCACCATGGCACGTCATCCCCCTCTGGCTTGCGCTGGTGTATTTTGGTCCACTCGTGGCCCATCTTCGCGTGAAACCGACACTCAAAAATCCTGTATATTCAGAAACCACCAATAATAACAATAGATAAGAAGTTATGCCGCTACAACTCTCTCTGTCAATTAAAAACCAATCTGGAGGTGTTCCAGTACCCTACCAGAGAGGGTATATCATCTCTAGTGGCCATCTTCATCATGCCTATGGTCTCCATGATGAGGAGGGAGTAGTCCACCTTCGGGGTTGACCATGATGAGGAGGGAGCTATCTATTCAATCTCTCCCTATCTCTCTCTGTCGTGTTCTCTAGATGGCACGATCTTGATGTATCATGGGATTTGTTAATATAGTTGGATCACATGGTGTTTTCCAGTCTCTATCTTGTTGTGATGAATTGAGTTTTCCCTTTGAGATTTTGTTATTACAAGATTAAATACTTTTATGGATTTCAGAGCACTTGATGTATGTCTTGCATGCACATACCTATAGTGATATTGGGGTATTCAAGTGATTCACTTGATATATGTTATGGCGTCAACTTGCGGATTCTGGTGACCTTGGGGATCTATGCATAGGGGTTGGTTGCATGTTTTCATACCATGTTCTCTAATTGAAATCTTGGGGCACTCTTTGGGATTCTTTGTGTTGGATTGAGTATTATGAATCTGAAATTGTTTGATGTGTATCGTATAATTAACTCATGGATACTTGTGGTGACACTGGAGTATCTAGGTGACATTAGAGTTGGTTGATACATATCATATGGTATTATTTTAGTACGAACTCTTAGATAGATCGATCGGAAAGGATAACTTGGTGTTATTTTAGAACTAACTCTTGGATAGATCGATCAGAAAGGATAACTTTAAGGTGGTTTCTTACCCTACAAAAAATTTCTTCTTATGTTCTTTTCTAGATAAGAACTTTGGAGTGATTCTTCGTTACACGTTGAGGGATGGTTATGTGATCCAATTATATTAGCATTGTTGAGAGATTCCACTAGCGAAAGTATAGACCATAGGCCTTGTTTTCAAGCATTGCAATGCCATTTGTGCTCACTTTTGTTACTTGTTATCTTGCTGTTTTTTATTGTTACTATCACAAAAATCAATATCTGCTATCAGTACTACACTTGTATCACCATCTCTTCGCGGAACTAGTGCACCTATACAATTTACCATTGTATTTGGTGTGTTGGGGACATAAGAGACTATTTATTATTTGGTTGCAAAGGTTTTTTTGGAGAGACCATCTCCTACGCCTCCCACGGATTGATAAACCTTAGGTCATCCATGTGAGGGAAATTTTCTACTGTCCTACAAAACTCTACGCTTGGAGGCCCAACACGATTCTACAAGAACAAGTTGTGTAGTAGACATCAAGCTCGTTTCTGGCGTCGTTGCCGGGGAGGTGAGTGCTTGAAGGTATATCTTTAGATCTTGTGATTGAATCTTTTATTTTCTTGTTTTTCACTAGTTCGGTTTTATAAAACTACAAAAAAATGGAGTTTAGGCAACATCTATTTGTTTCATCTTTATAAAGTCTTTCGTGAAAATGATGGTTTGGAAAATTGTGCTCAATTGGTGGGGGAAGAATTTATGAAAATACTTGATGAGAATTCCTTGAATGGTGAGATTGATAGAAATACTGTTATTATGATTTCTCTGAATATTCATGACGCTAATGATATGCAAATCCACGAGCTTGGGGATACTATGTTTCATGAATATGATATTTTTAGTCCCCCAAGTTTTGATGACCAAAACTATTATGATGATAGAATGCCTCCTATTTATGATTATTATTGTGATGACATGTATGCTATAAGAAGTAATGACAACCATGAAACTTGTTATCATGATTTTAATATTCAATGTGGTTATGTCAATCAAGTGTCACATGATAGTTATTTTGTTGACTTTGCTCCCACTACAATGAATGAGAAGAATTTTGCTTGTGTGGGTAGTAATAAAAATTCTATGTTTGTTAATCATGAAAATAATGTTGTATGTGATAGTTATATTGTTGAATTCCTTAATTATGCTACTGAAAATTATTATGAGGGAGTAACTTATGCTTGTAGGAATTGCAATAATATCAAGTTTCCTCTCTATGTGTTCAAATTTTTGTAGATATGCTTGTTTTGCCTTCCTATGCTAGTTGATTATTGCTCCCATAAATTGTTTGCTCACAAAAATCCTATGCATAGGAAGTGGGTTAGGCTTAAATGTGCTTTACATGTGATTCATGATGCTCTTTTACATGTTTTAACTATTATTCCTATACGAGCATCATTGAAATCTTCATTCCTAGCTAAAATGCATTAAAGAAAAGCGCTTGTTGGGAGACAACCCAACACTTTTACCTTATGTTTTTGTGTGTTCACATGATTAAGGTACTGTATTAATCATGTTTTGTGTCTTTTATTTCAATAAAGCACGAAGTAAAGCCTTCGAGACAATGTGGAAACTAGTTAGTTTGATTCTGTGAAAAAAGAGAAAGTTTTCCATCAAGTATATGAATTATCTGATTTTAAGGGAGCGACGGAAAATTCTTAAATTTTTACAAAACATTTATATGCGTTTTCCTATTTTTTCAGAATTTTTACAGTCAGGGAACTATGGTGATCATTCAGATCTTCACAGACTATTCTGTTTTTGATAGATTCTGTTCTGTATGCATAGTTTACTTGTTTTAAGTGTTCCTATAGTTTATATTGAGTGATATAAATTATTAGAATGTTATAGTAAAGTAGGTATGTGATAAAATTATGAATCTTGTCTTGCCAGTACCTAAGTGAATGATCTATCTTTACTATAGTAATTTATCTCACGAAGTTCCGTTAAGTTTTCTGTGATTGAAATTTTCAAGTTTTGGGTGAGATACCGATATGAGGTGAATAAGTTGTAGAAAGTAAGTAATATTGGGGCTTACCAAGGCACCCACAAGGTAATACCCAACGAAGACTCAAGTTTCTAAGCTTGGGGATGCCCCGGAAGGCATCCCCTCTTTCGTCTCCAACATTATGTGTACATCTTACTTGGAGCTATATTTTTATTCGTCACATGATATGTGTGTTGCTTGGAGAATCATCATATTTTGTTCCCTCTATAATAAATTATTTATAATCTTGTTTTTCACTAAAATGTTCCAAGAATTGCCTCTTAGGATGCTTGAGTTACATGTTTGATATGTGTTGTGTAAAAACAAAAACTTTTTCTGTAGTGTTTGAATTTTAATATTTTACTGGAAAGTGGAAAGTTTGTGAAATTTTTACATAGTGTTGTAATATAAATTATGTATCATTTACTTAATGGATAGAATTTTTTGATTTACATAAGTACACTAGTTTAACAATTTGCTATATACTATTCTGTTTGGACAGATTACTGTCATAGTTTTGTTATCTACTTATCCTAGAATTTTCATTGCTTATATTGTAGGAGATATGCCCTAGAGGTAGTAATAACAATTATTTTGTATCTCCAAGTTTGTAATGAGTGTTTATGATCCATGCTATAACTATAATGATTCTCGAGCCTGCAATATCCATGAGGCCCGAAGGGAAACTCATTTGCACGTGTGGTATAATAAACGGTAAAATGTATTCCCAGTATTGCCTCTAAGACTGCCTCAAGTATTGCATGATGATCATGTTTTCCTGATCATGGCCATGGCTATGACGACAATTTTGAGGGCAGAATGTTTGTAGAACACTTGTGTTGAATCAACCTGAATTGATGTTATGCTATGAGATACATTTGTCACAATTTAATGGTTAATAACACATAGATAATTAATGTTTGCATAATTCCTTAGACCATGAGAGTATCGAGTTCCTTCGTGCTTTCTTCGTGAACTTTGGGGTTTGTTAAACGTCATCTGTTACTGGGTGGCTATTACGACGGCTTACAGGTTCATGGAAAAGTATGGCATGTAACAAGATAGCTCGAGATTGGGATTTGCTCCTCGGACGATGGAGATATATTCTCAGGCCCTCTTAGTGTTACGGTATCCATCATCGTTTGGCCAGACACAGTGTGATTTTATCACAGGGATGCCAGAACATGAAAACGAGAAAAGAGAACAAAACCGGTAACGAGGTAACTTGCATAGTGGACAAGTTGTTGATCCATGGCGATGCAGAAAATCTCACCTCAGGTGTTTGTAACATATTGCGAAGCAACAGGAATAGCGCAAGGCAACTGGAGGTTCACTCAAATATTTATTCGTGTCGGTATAGGGGTCAATATCCGTGTCCACGACTCCGATGTTGATCATTGATCGGAAAGTGTTCCCCTCATGTCTATACTTCACCGAACCTATAGGGTCACATGCTTCAGGGTCATCTATCTGTTGAATACTAGACAGGGAGTCTGAGAGAAAATCACCGGAAAAGTTTCGGGGATGGCGAAAGAGTTCCGGAGAGAGAACACCGGAAGAGTTATGGTAAAACCGAAAAGTTGTTTCGGGTTATACCATTGAGTCAAATTGGTTTAGGCATTAGCCTAGAAATTATTAGAGGGTACCAGAATTGTTCCGGCAACTTCTGAGATTTTTCGGAGAAAAAAACCCAGAAATGTTTCGGACTGCCGGAACCGCTTTGGTTGCTTTTCACAGATGAAAATCACTGATCTCAAAATGTATCAAAAGGTGTCCAGAATTGTTTTAGTGGGTACTGGAATTATTCTAAGACCCATAGAAATATTTTCGGATTTATCGGTCGTGAAAAATTGGTTTCATGAATAGTGAATTAGCATTTATGTTTATGTTTGGAAGTTGACCTTCCACAAATATCTTGAGGGAATGACATGGAAGGATATGGGCACCCATTTGGGGGCCCTAGGAGTGGTGGCCGGCAAAGGTGGGCTCCACCAAGGAGCCTCACTTGCCCCACTTGCTTTCCCTTTTATGCCCTTGTGAAGGACTCCTTTCATGGTTTTTTTGGGTATTTCAAGTCCCACCCTACCCCTTGCGGTTTCCAATAAATAGAGGTGGATATGCACTCTCCACACACACTCTTTCTCAACATACAAATACCATGCATGATCTGGCCTCCTCTCTCCCTCACCACGAAATAGTTTTGTAGAGCCGAAAGGATGTCTGGGTTTCGGCAAGAACTAGTTCTGGACGGTGACGCCCTGCCGGATAGCTGACACCATATGTGTCCAACCTTGTAGAGAGGTCGTAATTTCGATCTTTTACCCGAGGAGCTGTTCGAGGGTCTTCCCAAAGGGCTGTCTGTGACAAGGTCCAGGGGACTGTCCGACCGCCTCCCGAAGTGCTATCCGACGAGGGAGAACATCCTCGCGGTTGGGAGGTTGTAAATCCTAGCTATGGGGATCTGCACCACCGATCTTCATCGACTCTACTTATGCTATGCTACGAGTCGGTAAGGATCAGATCAAACCTTGTATGCATCACCATAGAGATCCTAGGCGTGCTCGTAGTACCGAATTTTTTTGTTTTCTGTCGCGTTCCTCAACAGCGGCATCATGAGCCAGGCTATGTGTAGAAGCAGGTTACGATCTAGAATACGTGAGATGTATGGTATTGGATAGTATAATTTTGTAGTACATAAGATCTATTGCTGAAAATTATTTGTGTGGGTAGTAGATGAAATCTATTACCCTATATTCTTGTTGGTTCTCGTGAATTTACTTAATCCTGAACTTGATGGCATGGTGGAATCTGACAAAGTTCTGGCAATCCACGATCCTTTCCTGCTGCTCCTGAGTATGCTGATTGACAGATCAACGAAGTGCTTTAGTGTCTTTGGGTTTCACCATAGTTAAGAAAGATGGATGTTTCGCAGACAAAAGGGCAATGCAGATGTGATCTGCACGGGGGTCTGCTACCTCTTAAGTGTGCTTTGGTTTTCCCTTGAAGGGGAAAGGGTGATGCAATGAAGTAGATAAGTATTTCCCTCAGTTGATGAGAACCAAGGTATCAATCCAGTAGGAGGAACAATCAAGTCACCAATGGTTGCACCTACACAAACAATCAAACTCTTGCACCCAACACTATAAAGGGGTTATCAATCCCTTCACGATTATTTGCAAGGATTAGATCTGATAGAGATAGATATAAAAGATTGCAGAAAGTAAAAAGTAAATAAATTGCAGCAAGGTATTTTTGGTTTATAGATCTGAAGATATATTATGGAAAGTAGACCCGAGGGCCATAGGTTTCACTAGAGGCTTCTCTCTTGAAGGAAGGTATCACGGTGGGCGAACAAATTACTGTCGAGCAAATGATAGAAAAGCGAATAATTACGAAGATATCCAAGGCAATTATTATGCATATAGGAATCACGTCCGTGTCAAGTAGACCGAAATGATTCTGCATCTACTACTATTACTCCACACATCGACAGACTCCCGCCTGCAATCTAGAGTATTAAGTTCATAAAGAACAGAGTAACACATTAGGTAAGATGACCTAATGTATAGGGATAAACTCAAGCAATATGATGAAAACCCCATCTTGTTACCCTTTATGTAAACAATACAATACGTGGCTTGCTACCCCTACTTTGTCACTGGTTGAGGACACTGCAAGATTGAACCCAAAACTAAGCACTTCTCCCATTGCAAGAATGACCAATCTAGTGGGCCAAACCAAACTAATAACTCAAAGAGACTTGAAAAATATATGAAATCATGAATATAAGAATTCAAAAAACTCAAATAATATTCATGGAAAATCTGAAATAAAACCCACAATTCATCGAATCTTGACAAACACACCGCAAAAGTGTATTACATCAGATAGATCTCCATGAAGATCATGAAGAATATGGTATTGGAGCACAGAGAGAGAGAACCAGCCATCTAGCTACTAGCTATGGACCCATAGGTCTGTGGTGGACTACTCATGCATCTTCGGAGGGGCAATGGAATTGATGTAAATGCTCTCCGTGATCGGATCCCCCTCCGGTAGAGTAGCGGAAAAGGCTCCAAGATTGGATCTCTCAGGAACGGAGGCTTCTAGAAGAAAAAAAGTATTTGTGTGGCTATTTTTGGTATTGGGGGAATATTTGGGTATTTATAGGATGAAGATTGGGGCTAGGAGACCTGCCAGGAGGTGGCAAGCTTTCCAAGCGCGACCACAGGGGTGACCGCACCCCCTTGCTTGTGACCTCCTGGCAGCGTCCCTGCCCTGCACTCTAATCCTGGTAGATCTCTTTTGTTCTAGAGAAAATCATTCCGAAGATTTTGTTCCATTTGGACTCCGTTTAATATTCAATATCTGCAATACTCAAAAACAAGAAAAAACAAAAAACTAAGACTAGGCTCTAGATTAATAAGTTAGTTACAAAAATAATATAAAATAACATATTAATGCATATAAAACATCCAGAACAGATAATATAATAGCATGACACAATCAAAAAAATTAGATACGTTGGAGACGTATCAGCATCCCCAAGCTTAATTACTGCTCGTCCTTGAGTAGTTAAATGATAAAAACAGAATTTTTGATGTGGAGTGCTACCTAACATATTTATCCATGTAATATTATCTATTGTGGCATGAATATTCAGATCCGTAAGACTCACAACAAAAGCTTAATATTTACATAAAACAATAATATTTCAAGCATACTAGCAAAGCAATTGTATCTCTTCAAAATATAATGGCAAAAGAAAGTTATACCTACAATATCATATAGTCTGGCTATGCTCCATCTTCCCCACACAAAGTATTTATATCATGCACAACCCCGATGAAAAGTCAAGCAATTGTTTCACACTTTTATTTTCTCAAACTTTTTCAACTCTCACGCAATACATGAGCGTGAGCCATGGATATAGCACTATTGGTGGAATAGAATATGGTGGAGGTTGTGAAGGAAAAGGAGAAGATAGTCTCACATCAACTAGGCGTACCAACGGGATATGGAGATGCCCATTAATAGATATCAATGTGAGTGAGTAGGGATTGCCATGCGACGGATGCACTAGAGCTATAAGTGTATGAAGGCTCAAAAAATGAAACTAAGTGGGTGTGCATCCAACTTGCTTGCTCATGAAGACCTAGGGCAATTTGAGGAAGCCCATCAATGGAATATACAAGCCAAGTTATATAATGAAAAATTCCCACTAGTATATGAAAGTGACAAAATAGGAGACTCCCTATCATGAAGATCATGGTGCTACTTTCGAGCACAAGTGTGGAAAAAACATAGTAGCATTGTCCCTTCTCTCTTTTCTATAATTTTTTATTTGATGGGCATCTAAGGCCTCTTTTTTATATGGGCTTTGTTGACCTCTTTTAATTTTCATAAAGTTCGGAGTCTCATCCCCACTTGTGAGGGAATCATAGCTTCCATCATCCTTTCCTCACATGGGACAATGCTCTAATAATGATGGTCATCACACTTTTATTTACTTACAACTCGATAACTAGAACAAATTATGACTCTATATGAATACCTCCGGCGGTGTACCAGGATGTGCAATGATCTAGCGTAGCGAATGACATCAAAAAATGGACAAGCCATGAAAACATCATGCTAGCTATCTTACAATCATGCAAAGCAACATTAAAATGATGATGTGTGTCATAATAAACAGAACGGTGGAAGTTGCATGGCAATATATCTCGGAATGACTATGGAAATGTCATAATAGGTAGGTATGGTGGCCATTTTGAGGAAAGATATATGGTGGCTGTTTTTGAGGAAGGTGGGTTTATCGCACCGGCAAAAGTTGCGCGGCACTAGAGAAGCTAGCAAAGGTGGAAGGGTGAGAGTGCGTATAATCCGTGGACTCACATTAGTCATAAAGAACTCACATACTTATTGCAAAAGTCTATTAGTCATCGAAGAAAAGCATTAGACGCATGCCCCTAGGGGAGAGGTTGGTAGGAGTAAACCATCGTGCGCTCCCGACCCTCACATAAAGGTCGTCAATCTATAAACAAGTCATGCTCTGAGTTCCTTACATAACGGTTCACCATACGTGCATGCTACGGGAATCACAAACCTTCACACAAGTATTTTTACCAATTCACAATTACTTCCTAAAATAACTCTTAACATTACAATCTTTATATCTCAAAACTTTATGCAAGGAATCAAACTTCTCATAATACTCAATGCACTTAATACGGAAGTTTTTATTATATCCCTCTTGGATGCCTATCATATCAGGACTAAATTAATAACCTAAACCAATTACCATGTTGTTTAGAGACTCCCAAAATAATATAAGTGTGGTATGAGAGTTCAATTATTTCTATAAAACCAAACACCACCGTGGTCTAAAAAGATATAATTCAAGCACTAGAGGAAAATTGCCTATCTCAAAAGATATAAGTGAAGCACATAAAGTATTCTAATAAATTCACGATTAATGCGTGTCTCTCTCAAAAGATGTGTGCATTAAGTATGATTGTGGCAAACTAAAAAGCAAAGACTCATATGATACAAGACGCTCCAAGCAAAACACATATCATGTGGTGAATAAAAATATAGACTCATGTAAATTTACCGATGGATTGAAGACGAAAGCGAGGATGACTTCCGAGGCATCCCCAAGCTTAGGCTCTTTGTAATCCTTTAATATTACTTGGGGTTCCTTGGGAATCCCCAATCTTATGTTCTTGTCAGTCCCTATTCCATCGTCCATCAAATCTTTACCCAAAACTTGAAAACTTCACAACACAAAACTTAACAGAAAACTCATAAGATCCGTTAGTATAAGAAAATAAATCACCACTTTAGGTACTATTGTGAACTCATTCTTTATTTACATTGGTGTAATACCTACTATATTCTAACTTTTCCATGGTTCATACCCCCCGTTACAACCCATAGATACATCAAAATAGGTACACAACACAAAGAAAACAGAATCTGTCAAAAACAGAACAGTCTGTAGCAAACTGAAAACTTTGTATACTTATGTAACTCAAAACATTCTGAAAATTAGGAAAACCTGGGAAATTTGTATTGAACCCAAAACTGCAATATTGATCCCAAAACTAAGCACTTCTCCCATTGCAATAGTTACCAATCTAGTTGGCCAAACCAAACCAATAACTCGAAGAGACTTGCAAAGATATGAAATCATACCTATAAGAATTCAGAAAAGACTCAAATAATATTCATGGATAATCTGAACATAAACCCACAATTCATCGGATCTCAACAAACACACCACAAAAGGGTATTACATCGGATAGATCTCCGGACCGAACTATTACCATTAAATATCTTCGGACACACTGCAGGTACCATCAAGGGCCTGCTAAAAGCATAAAGCTCATCCACACTTCGGAGGCTTCTCAAGATTTTGTTTCCAAGGTTTTCCCTCCGAATAGAAACACCCATAGATGTATACAACTCCCTAGGAGGCACAGGAGCGGACAAGCGACATGGAAAATCGAGGACGTCAGGTCACCCATCGAAGACCCCTGGTACAACCCCTCCTGTAAAATTTTCATTTTCGAATACCTGTAAAGAATCCCTTTGGCAATTTAAATAATAAGAATGGTTGATTAAAATAAAAAACCATTATACATGGTCGTTTTGTTGTCATTTTTTGGCACATACTCTATTTTCTCCCTCTTCTTGCAAAATTGTTCAACCACACCTAAAAGACTTAATATCTACAGCAAAATATATAGTAGCAAAGTAGTATGGAAGTAACGGTGATAATGGCAATAGTGGCAGTAGAAGTTTTCTAGTGATTGTAACAGTAGCAACGGAGAAGTAACTTAGTAGATATCAATCTGTGGAAAGCTCGTAGGCAATGGAACAGTGATGGATAATTATGTCGGATGGCATTCATCATGCAACAGTTATAACATAGGGTGACACAGAACTAGCTCCAATTCATCAATGTAATGTAGGCATATATTCCATATATAGTCATACATGCTTATGGAAAAGAACTTGCATCACATCTTGTGTCCTACCCACCCGTGGCAGAGGGGTCCTATTGGAAACTCAGGGATATTAAGGCCTCCTTTTAATAGAGAACCGGACCAAAGCATTAGCATTTAGTGAATACATGAACTCCTCAAACTATGATAATCATCTGAAAGAATACCAGTTATTGTCACCCTGGGGGATGCAGATCATAACTCGTAATAGGTTTCTACAACTTGCAATATAGGATCAAGAACACATATATACTCATGAAAACATAGTAGGTTCAGATCTGAAATCATGGCACTCATGCCCTAGTGACAACCATTAAGCATAGCAAAGTCATAGCAACATCAATCTTAGGACATAGTGGATACTAGGGATCAAACCCTAACAAAATTAACTCAATTACATGATAAATCGCATCCAACCCATCACCGTCGAGCAAGCCTACAATGGGATTACTCACGAACGACAGAGAGCATCATGGAATTGGTGATGAAGGATGGTTGGTGATGACGACGACATCGATTTCCCCTCTCCGGAGCCCAAAACGAACTCCAGATCTTGTCTCCCGATTTTTTCTCTCTCCGTGAATAGGAATAAATAGGAGTGGAATCGAGGTCGATGGAGTAGTAGGGGCCCCACAAGCCTGTTGGCGCGGCTAGGGGGTGGTCGCGCCTGGCAGGCTTGCCACCTGTGGGTGGACCCCATCTGGTTGATTCTTTTGCCAGTATTTTTTATTAAATCCAAAAATATTATTCGTAAATTTTCAGGTCAATCCGATAACCTTTATTTATGCACAAAAATAACACCAAGGCAATTCTGCTGAAAACTGCGTCAGTCCGGGTTAGTTCCATTCAAATCATGCAAATTAGAGTCCAAAACAAGGGCAAAGGAGTTTGGAAAATTGGATACGATGGAGACGTATCTACTCCCCCAAGCTTCACCCATTGCTTGTCCTGAAGCAATTCAGTTGAAAACTGAAGTGATAAAGAAAAACTTTTACAAACTCTGTTTGATCTTCTTGTTGTAAATATATCTAACCGATGTTCATATTTTAAGCAAAGATCATGGACTAACCACATTCATAATAACATTTAGGTCTCACATTTACTCATATCAATGACATAATCAACTAGCGAGCAATAATAATAACTCTCGGATAACAACACTTTCATCAAAACAATCATGATACAATATGATGAAACAATATCTCGCTAGCCCTTTCTGAGACCGCAAAATATAAATGTAGAGCACCTCCAAAGAACAAGGACTGACTAGACATTCTAATTCACGGTGAAAGAGATCCAGTCATGCTCATACTCAATATCAATTAATAGCCAAGCATACAAATGACGATGGTGCTCTCTAAATGGTACATTGATTTGCAGAAGTGCCAGAGCTCGAATTTTTAAACAGAGACAGGTAATACTTTTTTGAGCGGTATGCTTTCATTGCTCACATAACGACCCAGAGGTTTTCAACATCTTCCATGCCAGATACATTATAGACGGTTACCAAACAGAATGATAAAGTTTTTACTCCCCTCCACCAATCAATAACACTCCACGGCGAGCCAAATCCACGGGTACCGTCCATACAAACACAGTCCTGGGGGAGTTTTGTTTAATTATATTTTAACTTTATTTCAAGCATGGAACTGGGCTCCCGATTACCAGCCACTTTCCCCTGAATGATAGTGAATCAACACATATTGTGAGAATAACCCACCTAGCATGGAAGATACTGACAGCCCCCATTCTCCACATGAGCGATTTGGGCATACAAAACAGAATGTTTTTTTGAAGGTTTAGAGTTTGGCACATGCAAATTTACTTGGAACAGCAGGTAAATACCGGATATAGGCAAGTATGGTGGACTCATATGGAACAACTTTGGGTTTGAGGAATTGGATGTACAAGTAGTATTCCTGCTTAGTACAAGTGAAGGCTAGCAAAAGACTGGGGAGCGACCAACTAGAGAGCGACACAGTCATCAACATGCTTTTAGATTAACCAACATTGAATGCAAGCATGAGTAGGATATAAATCACTATGAACATTAATATCATACAGGCTATGTTGATTTTGTTTCAACTACATGCATGAACATGTGCCAAGTCGAGCCACTTGAATCGTTCAGAGGAGGATACCATCCCATCATACTACATCACAACCATTTTAATATGCATGTTTGCACACAAGACAAACCATTATCCACTCTTAGGTAATTAAGCATGGCATGAGTAACCATAATCTCTAATTTTCATTGAAAATATGTTTCACCCATGATGAACTGAATTTGGAATGATGAGCTAATCATATTTACAAAAGCAAGATAGGTCAAGTTCATACCATCTTTTCTCCATCTCAATCTTTTCATCAAATATCGTCATTATTGCCTTTCACTTGCACGACCGAACGGTGTGGATAATAATAAGAGTGCACATGCATTGGACTAAGCTGGAATCTGCAAACAATAACTCAAAGGAGAAGGCAAGGTAATATGGGCTCTCTGATCAATAAACAATTATGCATATGAGAGCCACTCAGCATTTTCATTGCGGTCTTCTCCTTATGACCCAAATAAATAAAAAAATCAAAACAAGAACGAGAAAAACTATTTACATGGGAAAGCTCCCAACAAGCAAAATAAGAACGAAAAATCTTTATGGGTTTTCTCTTAATGCTACAACTAAGCAACTAGAAGGTAAAGCTAGAACTAATTTTTTGTATTTTTCTCAAAATTAATTAAACACACAAGAAGAAAGAGTATGGACACTAACTACTAAATACGAGTGTGAGAGCATGAATGTAAAGTCGGTGAGAAATACGTACTCACAAGCTTAGGCTTTTGGCCTAAGTTGGTCTATGGCCATGGATGGAAAGAGCTCTCTCCCAGATACTCAGGAGCGTCCTCAGAGTTCCATTGGTTGGCGAACTCCTACGGCTCCCACTGAAAACTGGCTCCAGGCACAGATCAAGGGATGGTGCCGGTTCTGGAGCTG
This sequence comes from Hordeum marinum, assembly GCA_022496015.1. Classification (NCBI taxonomy): domain Eukaryota; kingdom Viridiplantae; phylum Streptophyta; class Magnoliopsida; order Poales; family Poaceae; genus Hordeum; species Hordeum marinum. The sequence continues at coordinate 305,674,696 of CM039672.1, read as the reverse complement.
GGGGTTGTGTCAGACCCCAATATCTGTAAATGTCTTCAGGCATAATGGTGTACCTACCTGAGTGAATATCGAACAAAGAAGAAGAAGGCAGAGTAATAATCTCACAAGTACCCTGGCTAAAAACTAATTTATAAAGTAGCCTCATATGATCATTTTTCTTAATAACATCATGTGCTACCATACGGTCATAATCTAGGAACTTTGAGGGTAGTAGCCTCTCATCTTCCTCGTTAATCCTAGTGGGTATCTCAATGTGTTTGGCCAAACGAGATGCATAGATACCTCCGAATATGGGCCCCCCTCGAACGGTTGGTGTTCAACCGTTGGGCCACCATAGCGTCGGACTAAAGGTTCTATCAGCAAATAAAGCATTGCACAGAATGGCGAGGTCAGGGGCACTAAGACCTCCACTCTTCCAGCAACTAACTAAACATCTTCCCGCAAATAATGAATAATAGCGTAGCATAAGAAAATGTAAAGTAGATGCTCTTGCCTTTGACACAACTCTCAATTTCCCTACAGTGACTACGACAATAAAATCTTCCATGTCTCTAGGATGTGGTTCCTTGATGCTGCCCTCATAGGGTATTTTGCAAACTTTGCAAAAAACATAAAGGTTCATTTTCTTAGGCACATCATATAAGTGAAATTCTACTGTAGGAGGATCTTCCCTAACATGAAAATGAAAATTTTGCACAAAGGTATTCGTGAGCAAGAGGTACTGGTCACACTTATTATTGAGGAAGTCGGTGAGGCATGCATTCTCAGCCAAATAATAAAAATCTTCAGAAATGCCGACTGCCCTCAAGAATGTGTTGCATGGCCATTCACATGGTCGAACTTCTACGACGCGAGGAAGATTATACTTGGGTTCCTCCCTCATCTTTTTTTCACCTTCCTTAGAACTCTGGCTTGAAGAGCCTCTTAACAATCTCCTCACCATTTCTTTCTTTGAAAAATCCTGAAATTTTTAGTGACCCAAAATAAAGAGGAATAAAAATCAACAAAACTCATAGAAACTACTCCCATAAGTGCCTAGAGGCTATATCATGCATCAAAACTACTTGGGACCATACAAATGTGACATGCAGGCTCGAGAAAAAGGTCACCACAATAGAATTTTCTGGCAATATATAAAGCACTAGAACAAAAACTAATTGGACCATTGGAGGAGTCACATATCGAAGAACAATCTCCCAAAATAGTTTTGCGAATGAAGTTTTGCACAAGGAGATCGAAAATGGCACCAAAATGAGCTAGAACACGGGTTTGAGCAATGGTGGGATTTTTATGTGGAAGATGAAGTGGATGTGTGGCGGAATAAGTGAAGGGGGCCATGTGGTACCCACAAGCCTTCTAGGTGTGGCCTGGGGGTGGCCGCGCCTTGTGGGCTTGTGACCCACTAGAGCAGCCCCCTGTAGTATGCTCAGTGCCAGATATTTTCAAATATTCCATAAAAAATCATACTACATTTTCAGGGCATTTGAAGAACTTTTATTTTCAGGTCATTTTTCTATTGCACGGAAAACTCAAAAAATAGAAGAAGAATAACATTTTACTTAATTTAACCCAACTAACAGAAAGTAAAGGTTGGGTGTAGAAGGTTGTGCTTTCTAAATTCGACCATCTCATGCTCATCAAAAGGAATCCATCAATAAGGTTGATCAAGTCGTATTAACAAACTTCTTTTTAACAACATGAAACCGGAGAATTTTCGAATAACACTAAGTTACCTCAATGGGGATATGCATGTCCCCAACAATAAGTATATCGTATTTCTTCTTGACAGTAGGAAGAGGGAATACAAAGTCTCTAATAGTAATCGTTGGGATTTTTTCAATGGAGTTGATACTATGAACTTGAGGTTGTTTCATCGGAAAGTGTATCGTATACTCATTACCATTAATATGAAAAGTGACATTTTCTTTGTTGCAATCAATAACAGCCCCTGCAGTATTCAAAAAGGGTCTACCAAGGATGATCGACATACCGTCGTCCTTGGGAATATCAAGAATAACAAAGTCCATTAAGATAGTAGCATTTGCAACTATCATAGGTACATCCTCACAAATACTGATAGGTAGAGCAGTTGATTTACCAACCATTTGCAAAGAGATTTCAGTAGGTGTCAATTTATTCAAATCAAGTCTACTATATAAAGATAAAGGCATAATACTAACACCAGCTCCCAAATCACATAAAGCAATTTTAACATAATTCCCTTAAATAGAGCATCGTATTGCTGGTATTCCTGGATCTACAAATTTCTTTGGTACTCCACCCTTGGTGGAAATTTAAGCTTTCAGTATCTTCCTTTTAGTAGTCACAATATCTTTCATATACTTAGCATAAGGAGACATTTTCAGAATATCAGGCTAGCGCATACGCAAAAAGACAGGTCTAAGCATTTCAACAAAGTGCTCAAAATCCTCTTCATCCTTTTTCTTGGATGGTTTAGGAGGAAAAGGCATGGGTTTCTGAACCCATGGTTCTCTCTCTTTACCATGCTTCCTAGCAATAAAATCTCTTTTATCATATCTTTTATTCTTAGGTTGTGGGTTATCAAGATCAACAACAGGTTCAACCTCCACATCATTATCATTGCTAGGTTGAGTATCAACATGAGCATCATCATTAATATTATCAAAAAGCTCATGTTCATCACCAGATTGTGTCTCGGCATCAGGAACAGAAATATCATTTGGGTTTTCAGGTGTATCTATACAGGTTCACTTGCAGCATAAAAAGTTCTATCATCATCCTTGTTCCTCTTATTACTAAAGTGACTAGGTGCATCAATATTACTCCTTTAAGAATATTTCTCAATTCTCTTAGGGTGGCCCTCAGGATACAAAGGTTCCCAAGCCTTTCTTCCACCTCTAGTCACAACTTTATCAGAATGATCATTGTTCTTATTATTCATCCCATTAAGCAAATCATTCTATGCCTTAAGTACTTGTTCTACTTGAGTAGTTACCATGGAAGCATGTTTACTAATCAGTTTAAGGTCATTGATAGTTCTACACATATAATCACCTAAGCGATCAAGCATGAAAGCATTATGTTTCGATTCTCTACTAACATAAGCATTAGAATTTTCTTGCTTAACAACAATATTATCAAACTCATCCAAGCATTGGCTAGCATACTTATTATAAGGAATATCACTTTCATCAAATCTACGACGAGAATTTACCTCTACTACTTGTGTCGGGTTATCAAGACCATGTATTTATTCCATAGGTGGTAGATTCTTAACATCTTCAGCTTTAATGCCTTTTTCTTTCATAGATTTCTTTGCCTCTTGCATATCTTCAGGACTGAGAAATAGAATACCTCTTTTCTTTGGAGTTGGCTTCGAAGGTGGTTTAGGAATAGTCCAATCATTATCATTGCTCAATATATTATTCAATAGTATTTCAGCCATTTCGATAGTTTGTTCCCTGAAAACACAACCCGCACAACTGTCTAGGTGGTCCCTAGAAACATCGGTTAGTCCATTATAAAAGATATCAAGTATTTAATTTTTCTTGAGAGGATGATCAGGCAAATCATTTAGTAATTGGAGAAGCCTCCCCAAGGCTTGTGGGAGACTCCCTCCTTCAATTTGCAAAAAGTTAAATTTTCCTGCAAGGCAGCTTGTTCCTTATGGGTAGGAAAATATTTTTCAAAAAAGTAATATATCATATCCTGGGGGCTACGCACACAACCAGGAGAAAGAGAGTTGAACCATATCTTAGCATCACCCTTTAATGAGAAAGAAAACAACTTGGGAATATAATAATAACGAGTTTTTCCTCATGAGTCAATAGGGTGGCTATATCACTCAATTTAGTGAGATGTGACACAACAGTTTCAGATTCATAGCCATGGAAAGGATCAGATGCAACCAAGGTTATTAACTCGGGATTGACAAAGAATTCATAATCCTCATCAGTAACAAAGATAGGTGAAGTAGCAAACTTAGGATCATATTTCATTCTAGCATTCAAAGATTTTTCTTTCCACTTGCATAGTAATTTCTTAAGATCATCTCTATCATTACAAGCAAGAAAGTCCCTAGATACCTCTCCTTCCATAACATAACCCTCAGGAATATCGAGCAATTCATATATAGGAGACCTAGGTAGCAGGTGTCTCAAAGTGTTCAGTTTCAATAATTTCATCAGTTTCATAAGTATCATAATTTCCAGCATTGGCTCTAGCAATTTGTTCATCAAGAAATTCATCCAATGGCACAATATTATCAAGCAAAGTATCATCATAAGCATATGCATAGCAAAAGTGGCTTCATCAATTACTTGTGACATATAAGAATTACTGACAGGTGGTGGTGTCGCAAACTTACTCATAACAGGAGGTGAATCAAGTGCATAGCTAGATGGCAATTCCTTACCTCCCCTCCTAGTAGAGGGATAGATCTTGGTTTTTGGATCTTTCAGGTTCTTCATAGTGATCAACAGATATAAATCCAAAGTGAATCAGAGAATATAGCTATGCTCCCTGACAACGGTGTGAGAAAAAAGGTCTTGATAACCCACAAGTATAGGGGATCGCAATAGTTTTCGAGGGTAGAGTATTCAACCCAAATTTATTGATTCTAAACAAGAGGAGACAAAGAATATTCTTGAGTATTAGAAGCTGAGTTGTCAATTCAACCACACCTTAAAGACTTAATTTCTGCAGCAAAGTAATATGGAAGTAACGGTAACAATGGCAATAGTGGCAGTAGCAGTTTTGTAGTGATTGTAACAGTAGCAACGGAGAAGTAACTTAGCAGAGATCAATATGTGGAAAGCTCATAAGCAATGGATCAGTGATGGATAATTATGTCGGATGGTATTCATCATGCAACAGTTATTACATAGGGTGACACGGAACTAGCTCCAATTGATCAATGTAATGTAGGCATATATTCCATATATAGTCTTACATGCTTATGGAAAAGAACTTGGATCACATCTTTTGTCCTACCCTCCTGTGGCAGTGGGGTCCTATTGGAAACTAAGAGATATTAAGGCCTCCTTTTAATAGAGAACCGGACCAAAGCATTAGCACTTAGTGAATACATGCACTCCTAAAACTACGGTAATCACCTGAAAGAATCCCAGTTATTGTCACCCTAGGGGATGTAGATCATAACTCGTAATAGGTGTCTACAACTTGCAATATAGGATCAAGAAAACACATATATTCATGAAAACATAATAGTATCAGATCTGAAATCCTGGCACTCGGGCCCTAGTGACAAGCATTAAGCATAGCAAAGTCACAGCAACATCAATCTTAGGACATAGTGGATACTAGGGATCAAACCGTAAAACAACTAACTCGATTATATGATAAATCTCATCCAACCCATCACTGTCCAGCAAGCCTACGATGGGATTACTCACGAACGGCGAAGGGCGTCATGGAATTGGTGATGAAGGATGGTTGGTGATGACGATGGCGTCGATTTCCCCTCTCCGGAGCCCAAAACGGACTCTGGATCTGGTCTCCCGAGGAAGGACGGGAGGTGGTGGCGGCTTCGTATCAGGAAACACGTTGAACTCTTCTCCTTGATTTTTTTCTACGCGAATAGGAATAAATAGGAGTGGAATTGAGGTCAGTGGAGCAGTAGGGGCCCCACAAGCCTGCTAAGCGCGGCCAGGGGGTGGCCACGCCTGGCAGGCTTGCCACCTATGGGTGGCCACCCTCTGGTTGATTCTTTCGCCGGTATTTTTTATTAAATACAAAAATATTCTTCGTAAATTTTCAGGTCAATCCGAGAACATTTATTTCTACACAAAAATAACGCCAAGGCAGTTGTGTTGAAAACAACGTCACTCCAGGTTAGTTCCATTCAAATCATGCAAATTAGAGTCCAAAACAAGGGCAAAAGAGTTTGGAGAAGTGGATATCATGGAGACGTATCATTGCCCCTTTATGTTCTCGTTCGGCTAAAAGGGCAAAGGGATAACCACTACGATTGTGTTTCCACCTAGTCTGGTCAAGCATCTCAGGGGAGAAATCCAAAAACTGCCTGTCATAGTATGCGAGAACCAGCCTACGAATCCGAGCTTAAGTGTCATACTAAAAACCTCATTATAGGTTATTCCGTGCCACACGTTGGGTTTGGTATTCGCCCAAACCATATGATATCGGTTTTAGCCACGGTTTATCCGAACATCACAAACCACTCGGGGCTAGTCATGAGCCCACCCGCATTCCTTTTCGCGCTCCTACGGCTAAGTGAAAGTAATAAAGCCCTCTGTTCTGATTTCTTTGTCCGCCTCACACCACCGCCTTCGAGTACCGATAGCTCGGCTAAGGGTCCCAATGCGTAGGAAGAGACACCTCGTGTAGTATCTACATGGGGGCTGAAGCCGACGACTCGCAACTTTCAGTTTCAATGGCCACACAGGAGTTATAAACGATTGCAAAACATAAAATACATGATAAACCATGCATCATAGACATAGAAGCGTTAAAAGGTCTTCGGACATATTATAACACATTTACTCATAAATGTTTTCTTTCGAACACTGAGCCTCTATCGCCCGAGCACCCTCCATAACTACGGAGAAGTATTGCTCAGAGCACCTATGCTCCTTTTCGGATGGCGGAGGAGCGGTGGCTATCTTCATCGGATCAAGCCCTGGCCAGTGCACCTTGGCCCTCGCAAAGGCCATCCGAGGTCCCTCGATACAAGAGGAACGCCTTAGTACGTTGATCCGAGGAGAGGCTTCGCTCAGCTTCTGCACCAGGCCGAAGTAGCTGCTCGGCAATGGATCGTTGGGCCATAGTCGGATACAAAGATCCTTCATGGACGGCTCCGCCATCCGGTACAGCTCCATCAGCTGCCTCAGCTCCTCGATAAGGAGAGGAGAGCACTCGGGGGCTTCAAAGTGCGCCCAGAATAGCCGAGTTTCATCTCCTTCTCCTCGTGAGGCATAGAACTGATTCGCGTCCGCTATGCTCTTCCGGTGGTCCGAGCAGGCGCCTGAGGAACGCCACACTTGGGTGAGCAATGCGAACCGGCTATCACCAAAGACACACTGCAATAAATACGGCTTACCATCCATGATATCCTTCACTTGGCGGAGATGCTCTTCAAAGAACCGCCTATCCACCCGCTCCTTTTGGAGATTGGATTTTAGGGTGGATAGTTCGTCGGCCTATTCCTTGCCTTTCTGCTCAAGGTCCTCGCACTTCTTGTTGGCGTACTTGAACTCCTGCTAGATTTCCTCCACTTGACCCTCATGCTTGGCGCTCGTGTATTTTAGAGCGGAAAGTTCGGCAGCCTCTTGTTCGCCCGTCGCCTTCTCGTCCGCGGCCTCTTACTTTGCCTTCTGAAGCTCGGCCTTAAGTTTCTCAATTTCCTTCATCAAGTCTGTATAAGTATCAAAGATATAACTATGCTGCATCGACAGTATGAATCACTAGTGATGCAAAATTCTGATATTACAATCCAGCTTACCTTGCCCCTCGTTAAATCTTTTGGTCAGATCATCAAGCTCGTCCTCGGAGTTCTTGAGCTTCCGATTTCGCTCTTCTATCTCAGCGGCGTTAGCAAACACTGCCAATGACGAAGCCTACAAACAACAAACCCCTATCAAATGACCTAGGTTCACACCTCCGAACTTTCATAAACATGACCCTATGATCGGTCCTCTTAAGGGTTGTTAGAACATTCGGGACACTAATTTATGATTGACCCCCAAGTGAGTTTTTCCAAACTCATCTAGGGCTCAGGGGATGCTATATATATAAATTAATATTCCATAAATGAAACATTATGTGGCTCACCTAGAAGCCCGTGAGGAGACTGTTGAAGGCCTCCTTCAGTCCGCTATCAACAGACCAAATGATTTGCGAAACTGCACCCATAAGGGTGCGGTGATCCTCGGAGATGGAGGCATCTGATAGAGCCTCCCCCACAACCGGCCACCCATTGGTCGATGGCACCGGTGGTGATCGGTTAGCTTGATCTCCAACCGGGGATTGAATAGGTGGCTCCGGAGGCGTGGCATGCTCAGGAGATGCCCTTGGAGGGGACTGGACATCCCTCCGTCCGGCCTCCTCAATATTCAGGAGGGGATCCTCCCCTCGGTCTTCAGTGGCCGAGGCATTAACCTCAACCATGACGTCATCACCCCCGCCGCTAGTTCCCGGCTCCACAGGAGCCTGGTGGGATGAAACCTACGTAGCATCCTTCGCGGCACCCGGAGGGGTGGGATGCGACGCGTCCTGCTCTCCGCTAGCTCGGCGGGTGGGGTCTCCCTGTCTGAAACTTGATCGGTGGGGAGAATGCGAGGTGGGTTGTAGATCAATCGACGCTCACGTGTTAATAACATTCAAAGCTTGGCATTAGTAGCTCAGAGAATCTTCAGATTCTTACCTTCGATCTAGGGGCTTGACCCTTAGGTTCCTTTGAGGAACCTGCTCCAAGTCTTTGGACTCGGCGTCCGAGTTTGAACTGTCGTCGGGCAGGATCAACCGCGGCCGACGTGCCTTCCTTGGGGCGGGAGGAGGGAAGTCCTCTGTGGCGTCCGGTGACACCTCCCTCTTTCTGGCGAGGGGGGAATTGCCTTCCCCCTCGACCTCACACTCCTCCTCTTGATTATAGGAAGCATGGCTTTCCTTGGACGCAGTGTCGGGCTGGTCCTTGATACGGAGGCCTCCTCGGCCTGTATTGTTCTTCTTCTCCTTCTTTTCTCGCGCCTTGTAAGGCGCCACGACGAGCATCTCTGATAACGGCTTGGACCTGGGGTCCTAGGTTTGTGGTGTCGGGCAATTGATGCCTATGGCTTTGCTCAACCATTTCTGCAGAGGTGTTTGGAGAAGTGCTTAGATTGTCCTTCTGAAAACAGAGACGATCTATTAAAACTATGTTATACCTCGGAAGGAGGGTTATCGTCATGAGAGCCACGAACGTCCTCCTTGGCTGGCCAGTTCTCTTGGGCCTTGAACCGTGTCTTCCACAGCTTCTCCGGAGTGGTGCAAAAGAGCCGACGAATAGTAGGCTCATCATTAAGCCGATAAGCCCACATGGGAGAGGCCCGGCACTGACAGGGGAGAATGCACCACCGAAGCATGATCTGAACTATGTTGGCTAGCTTGATCTCGCCTTTGATCATTGAGGCGATGTGCCTCTGCAGGTTATCCACCTTAGCATCCGACCCCCAGTTGAGACCCTTTCGGAGCCTTGAGGTCAATATGGTGGGGGACCGGATCTGAATTAGGCCGAGGCAGCCCGACCTTCCTCCCTTGGCTCCTTGATATAAAACCACTCTTTTTGCCAAATTTTGATGGTGTCGATGAAGGTGCCAGATAGCCATCCGACATGGGGAGCTTGCTGATGACCGCCCCGCTGCGGTCTGCGTGCTTGCCTCCGACAAACTTCGGCTTGATATTAAATACCTTGAGACACAATCCGAAGTGCGGTTCAACCCGCAAGAGTGCCTCGCAAACGATGATGAAGGCCGATATCTGCATGAAGAAGTTTGGCGGGAGGTCGTGGAAGTCGAGTCCGTAGAAGAACATGAGGCCCTTGACAAAGGGGTGGAGTGGGAAGCTCAGTCCTCGGATGAAGTGAGGGATGAACACCACCCTCTCGCCTGGCTTGGGAGTGGAGACCACCTGGTTCTTCTCCGGAGCGCGGTGGTAGATGTTGGTGGGGAGGTAGCCGACGTCCTTCAGGTCCCGGATATCCTGGTCGGTGACCATGGAGGCCTCCCACTTGCCATTGGAACCAGAACTGGCCATAGCCAAGCTCGGAGGAGGAGTTGTGGAAAACCTAGATCTGCGCTCTGGAGACTCAAGAGATTGGGGAAGCAGAGGATGCAAATGGGAAACGCGGTTAAGCCTTGGGGTTTTCTTTCACTTTTATGAGGCTTGTCGCCGGTTAGCCTCCCTTTACTACACCATGAATCCTTCCGCTTCCCAAGACGTGCGTGCCATTATACGCACATGATTAAGCATATCCTGTGTGAAACTGAGCATGATCTGTGCATTGATGGATCGTGCTGATGAAAACGACCTAGAACCATGAATCGAGATTTTGTATCTAGTCTAGCAGTCGTGGTGGGCTGTGACCTTTTGTCAAAAAGATTGTAAAGGAACTCTGTTTTCTCCATGACGCTTGGCCTTCGGGGCTTAGCTATTCATGGTGTTCAAGCAATCCACAGATTGAGAAAAACTACATGCCATCGGAGGCCGAATTAAATTAGACCGATCACTGATTGAGGAGAAGAACTCACCTCGGAAGCCGAAGACTCTGATCAAGCGAAGCTGGAGCTAGGACGCTTGGCGTTGGAGTCTAGTTTGGGGGATACTGAGGGAGTCCTGGTTTAATGGGTCCTCGGGTGGCCGACCTGTTTCTCATGGGCTGGACTATATGGGCTGATTATCGAACATTGGATTGATCGAAGGCCCTGGCTCCAGGAAGGAAGCTTCGGGAATTGTGGGGTGCCCTCCAAGATTGGAATAGTGAATAGGCATGTTTTTTCTTCTATGTGTAACCGACCATGTGTAAACCCTAGGTACACTCGGCGTCTATATAACCCGAAGGGTTGTAGGTTGTAGAGAGGAGGCCCACTCATCTAGGGTTTAGCTATTCGATCTCGAGGTAGATCAACTCTGTAACCTACACATCATCAATATAATCAATCAGGACGTAGGGTTTTACCTCCATAGGAGGGCCCGAACCTGGGTAAACATCGTCTCCTTAGTCTCCTGTTACCATCAATCCAAGTCTCACATCTCGGAACCCCCTACCCAAGATGTGTCGGTTTTGACACTGACAACAGTCACTTAAGACATGTGGAATTGTTTCACAATTGACACCGCCTGGAACACCACAACTTAATGGTGTGTCCAAACGTCGTAATCAAACATTATTAGATATGGTGCGTTCTATGATGTCTCTAGCCGATTTGCCACTATCGTTTTGGGTTATGCATTAGAGATAGCTGCATTCACTTTAAATAGGGCACCATTGAAATCCGTTGAGACGACGCCATATCAAATGTGGTTTGGCAAGAAGCCAAAGTTGTCGTTTCTTAAAGTTTGGGGATGTGATGCTTATATGAAAAAGCTCCAGCTTGAAAAGCTAGAACCCAAAGCGGAGAAATGTGTATTCATAGGATACCCAAAAGAGATAGTTGGGTATACCTTCTATCTGAGATCCGAAGGCAAAGTGTTTGTCGCTACGAATGGAACATTTCTTGAGAAAGAGTTTCTCTCAAAAGAATTGAGTGGGAGGAAAATAGAACTTGATGATGTTATTGAACCTTTGCTTCAACCAGAGGGTAGCACAACACAGAAAGATGTTTCTGTAGAGCCTGCATCGGTTGAAGAGGAAGTTAATGGTAACGATCATGAAGCTTCAGATGAAGTTGCTATCGAACCTCGTAGGTCGACAAGGGCGCGTGCTGCTCTTGAGTGGTACGGCGACCTTTTCTTAGAGGTCATGTTGTTGGACAACGATGAACCGACGAGCTATGGAGAAGCGATGATGGTCCCGGATTCCAGGAAATGGTTAGAGGCCATGAAATCCAAGATGGGATCCATCTATGAAAACAGAGTATGGACTTTGGAAGTATTACCTGAAGGGCAAAAGGCCATTCAGAACAAATGGATCTTTAAGAGGAGGACGGACACAGACGGTAATGTCACCATCTATAAAGCTCAACTTGTGGCAAAGTGTTTTTCACAAGTTCAAGGAGTTGACTATGACGAGACCTTCTCACCCGTAGCGATGCTTAAGTCCGTCAGAATCATGATAGCAATAGCTGCATATTTCAACTATGAAATTGTTGGGAGACGTAGTAGTAAATCAAAATTTTCCTACGTTCACCAAGATCTATCTATGGAGAAACCAGCAACGAGAGGGGAGAGATTGCATCTTCATACCTTTGAAGATCGCTAAGCGGAAGCGTTACAAGAACGCGGTTGATGGAGTCGTACTCGCAGCGATTCAGATCGCGGTAGATCCGATCAAGTGCCGAACGGACGGCACCTCCGCGTTCAACACACGTGCAGCCCGGTGACGTCTCCAACACCTTGATCCAGCAAGGAGGAAGGAGAGGTTGGGGAAGGGCTCCAACAGCAGCACGACGGCGTGGTGGTGGTGGTGTAGCAAGGTATTCCGACAGGGCTTCGCCTAAGCGCTGCGGAGGAGGAAGAAGAGAGGTAGGGCTTCGCCGTGAGAGAGAGAGATCAAATCCTGTCTCAAAACATCCAAAACCTCAAGTATATATAGGAGGAGGGACGTGGAGGGCTGGCTTGGCCTCTACTCCAAAGAGGAGATGGCCGGCTGAATTAAAGGGAGAGTCCACCTCCCACAAGGGAGGTGGATCTCCTCCTTTTAAATCCTTTTTGCCTTATCTCCTTATCTCCAGCCGCATGGGCCTTTAGCAAAAGTCTTGCCCAGCCCAATAAGGGCTGGCACACTTTATCTAACAGCCCATGTGGTCCTTTGGTCGTCACACCCCTCCCGGGGGTCCTCCGGCACCCTCCTGGCACTCCCGGTACACTACCGATGAGCCCGAAAACTTTCCGGTGACCAAAACTGGACTTCCTATATATCAACCTTTACCTCCAGACCATTCCGGAGCTCCTCGTGACGTCCGGGATCTCATCCGGGACTCCGAACAACCTTCGGTAATCACGTATACCTTTTCCCTATAACCCTAGCGTCATCGAACCTTAAGTGTGTAGACCCTACGGGTTCGGGAGACACGTAGACATGACCGAGACACCTCTCCGGCCAATAACCAACAGCGGGATCTGGATACCCATGTTGGCTCCCACGTACTCCACGATGATCTCATCGGATGAACCACGATGTTAGGGATTCAATCAATCCCGTATACAATTCCCTTTGTCTATCGGTATGGTACTTGCCCGAGATTCGATCGTCGGTATCGCCATACCTTGTTCAATCTCGTTACCGGCAAGTCTCTTTACTCGTTCCGTAACACATCATCCCGTGGCTAACTCCTTAGTCACATTGAGCTCATTATGATGATGTCTTACCGAGTGGGCCCAGAGATACCTCTCCGTCACACGGAGTGACAAATCCCAGTCTTGATTCGTGTCAACCCAACAGACACTTTCGGAGATACCCGTAGCGTACCTTTATAGCCACCCAGTTACGTTGTGACGTTTGGCACACCCAAAGCATTCCTACGGTATCCGGGAGTTACACAATCTCATGGTCTAAGGAAATGATACTTGACATTGAAAAGCTTTAGCAAACGAACTACACGATCTTGTGCTATGCTTAGGATTGGGTCTTGTCCATCACATCATTCTCCTAATGATGTGATCCCGTTATCAACGACATCCAATGTCCATGGTCATGAAACCGTGACCATCTATTGATCAACGAGCTAGCCAACTAGAGGCTCACTAGGGACATGTGATGGTCTATGTATTCACACATGTATTACGGTTTCTGGTTAACACAATTGTAGCATGAATAATAGACAATTATCATGAACTAGGAAATACAATAATAACCATTTTATTATTGCCTCTAGGGCATATTTCCAACAGTCTCCCACTTGCACTAGAGTCAATAATCTAGTTACATTGTGATGAATCGAACACCCATAGCGTTCTGGTGTTGATCATGTTTTGCTCGTGAGAGAGGTTTAGTCAACGGATCTGCGACATTCAGATCCGTATGCACTTTACAAATATCTATGTCTCCCTCCTGAATGTAATCACGGATGGAGTTGAAGCGGCGCTTGATGTGTCTTGTCTTCTTGTGAAACCTGGGCTCCTTCGCAAGGGCAATAGCTCCAGTGTTGTCACAGAGTAGAGTCATCGGGCCCGACGCATTTGGAATCACTCCTAGGTCGGTGATGAACTCCTTCATCCAGACTCCCTCCTTTGCTGCTTCCGAAGCAGCTATGTACTCCGCTTCACATGTAGATGCCAGCTGACTGCCCCTCCATTCAAAATATACACGTATCCGGTTTGCGACTTAGAGTCGTCCGGATCTGTGTCGAAGCTAGCGTCGACGTAACCCTTTACGACGAGCTCTTCGGCACCTCCATATATGAGAAACATGTCCTTTGTCCTTTTCAGGTACTTCAGGATATTCTTGACCGCTGTCCAGTGTTCCGCTCCGGGATCACTTTGGTACCTCCCTACCAAACTTATGGCAAGGTTCACATCAGGTCTGGTACACAGCATGGCATACATGATAGAGCCTATGGCTGAAGCATAGGGGATGACACTCATCTCTTCTCTATCCTTTGCCGTGGTCGGGCATTGAGTCGTACTCAATCTCACACCTTGCAACACAGGCAAGAACCCCTTCTTGGACTGATGCATATTGAACTTCTTCAATATCTTTTCAAGGTATGTGCTTTGTGAAAGACCAATGAGGCGTTTCGATCTATCTCTATAGATCTTAATACCTAATATGTAAGCAGCTTCTCCAAGGTCCTTCATTGAAAAACACTTATTCAAGTAGGCCTTGATACTTTCCAAGAGTTCTATATTATTTCCCATTATCAGCATGTCATCCACATACAGTATAAGAAATGCTATAGATCTCCCACTCACTTTCTTGTAAATACAAGGTTCTCCATAAACCTGTACAAACCCAAACGCTTTAATCACCTCATTAAAGCGAATGTTCCAACTCCGAGATGCTTGCACCAGCCCATAGATGGAGCGCTGGAGCTTGCATACCTTGTTAGCATCTTTAGGATCGACAAAACCTTCCGGCTGCATCATATACAGTTCTTCCTTGAGGAAGCCATTAAGGAATGCCGTTTTGACGTCCATTTGCCAGATCTCATAATCATAAAATGCGGCAACTGCTAACATGATTCGGACTGACTTTAGCATCGCTACGGGTGAGAAAGTCTCATCGTAGTCAACTCCTTGAACTTGTCGATAACCCTTAGCGACAAGCCGAGCTTTATAGGCGGTGACATTACCGTCCGCGTCAGTCTTCTTCTTAAAGATCCATTTGTTTTCAATGGCTCGCTTATCATTAGGCAAGTCCACCAAAGTCCATACTTTGTTCTCATACATGGATCCTATCTCGGATTTCATGGCCTCAAGCCATTTGTTGGAATCCGGGCCCGCCATCGCTTCTTCATAGTTCGAAGGTTCACCGTTGTCCAACAACATGATCTCTAGGACAGGATTGCCGTACCACTCTGGTGCGGAACGTGTCCTGGTGGACCTTCGAATAGCAACTTGATCTGAAGTTTCATGATCATCATCATTAACTTCCTCTCTAGCCGGTGTAGGCTCCACAGAAACAACTTCCTGTGCTGCGCTACTCTCCGGTTCGAGTGGAGGTACAATTTCCTCATCAAGTTCTATTTTCCTCCCACTTACTTCTTTCGAGAGAAACTCTTTCTCGAGAAAGGATCCATTCTTGGCAACAAAGACTTTGCCTTCGGATCGTAGGTAGAAGGTATACCCAATAGTCTCCTTGGGATATCCTATGAAGACGCACTTTTCCGCTTTGGGTTCGAGCTTCTCAGGTTGAAGTTTCTTCACATAAGCATCGCATCCCCAAACTTTTAGAAACGACAGCTTAGGTTTCTTTCCAAACCACAATTCATACGGTGTCGTCTCAACGGATTTAGACGGTGCCCTATTTAAAGTGAATGCGGCAGTCTCTAATGCATATCCCCAAAATGATAGCGGTAAGTCGGTAAGAGACATCATAGCTCGCACCATATCCAATAGAGTGCGATTACGACGTTCAGACACACCATTTCGCTGGGGTGTGCCGGGCGGCGTGAGTTGTGAAACAATTCCACATTTCCTAAGGTGCGTGCCAAACTCGTGACTTAAATATTCTCCGCCACGATCAGATCGTAGGCATTTTATTTTCCTGTCACGTTGATTCTCGACCTCACTCTGAAATTCCTTGAACCTTTCAAAAGTTTCAGACTTGTGTTTCATTAAGTAGACATAACCATATCTACTCAAGTCATCAGTGAGGGTGAGAACATAACGGTAGCCACCGCGAGCCTCGACGCTCATTGGACCGCATACATCGGTATGTATTATTTCCAACAAGTCAGTTGCTCGCTCCATTGTTCCGGAGAACGGAGTCTTGGTCATCTTGCCCATGAGGCATGGTTCGCATGTGTCAAATGATTCGAAATCAAGTGACTCCAAAATTCCATCAGCATGGAGCTTCTTCATGCGTTTGACACCAATATGGCCAAGACGGCAGTGCCACATGTAAGTGGGACTATCGTTATCAACTTTACACTTTTTGGTACTCACACTATGGACATGTGTAACATCACGTTCGAGATTCATCAAAAATAAACCATTGACCAGCGGGGCATGAGCATAAAACATTTCTCTCATATAAATAGAACAACCATTATTCTCGGATTTAAATGAGTAGCCATCTCGCATCAAGCGAGATCCAGATACAATGTTCATGCTCAAAGCTGGTACTAAATAACAATTATTAAGGTTTAAAACTAATCCCGAAGGTAGATGTAGAGGTAACGTGCCGACGGCGATCACATCGACCTTGGAACCATTCCCGACACGCATCGTCACCTCATCCTTGGCCAGCCTCCGCTTATTCCGCAGCTCCTGCTTGGAGTTACAAATGTGAGCAACTGCACCGGTATCAAATACCCAGGAGCTACTACGAGCGCTGGTCAAGTACACATCAATAACAAGTATATCACATATACCTTTAATGTTGTCGTCCTTCTTATCCGCTAAATACTTGGGGCAGTTCCGCTTCCAGTGACCGGTACCCTTGCAATAAAAGCACTCAGTCTCAGGCTTGGGTCCATCTTTCTTCTTCTTCCCGGCAACTTGCTTACCGGGCGCGGCAACAGCTTTGCCGTCCTTCTTGAAGTTCTTCTTACCCTTGCCTTTCTTGAAACTAGTGGTCTTATTCACCATCAACACTTGATGCTCCTTTTTGATCTCGACCTCCGCTGATTTCAGCATCGAGTACAACTCAGGAATGGACTTCTCCATACCTTGCATGTTGTAGTTCATCACAAAGCTCTTGAAGCTAGGTGGAAGCGACTGGAGGATTCTGTCAATGACCGAGTCATCCGGGATATTAACCCCCAGCTGAGTCAAGCGGCTGTGTAGCCCAGACATCTTGAGGATGTGCTCACTAACAGAACTATACTCCTCCATCTTACAGCTGAAGAACTTGTCGGAGACATCATATCTCTCGACCCGGGCATGAGCTTGAAAAACCAGTTTCAGCTCCTGGAACATCTCATATGCTCCGTGTTGCTCAAAACGCTTTTGGAGCCCCGGTTCTAGACTGTAAAGCATGCCGCATTGAACAAGGGAGTAATCATCGCAGCGTGATTGCCAAGTGTTCATAACATCTTGTTCCACTGGGAGAACGGGTGCGTCACCTAGCGGTGCATCTAGGACATACAATCTCTTGGAAGCTATGAGGATGATCCTCAAGCTATGGACCCAGTCCGCATAGTTGCTTCCATCATCTTTCAGCTTGGTTTTCTCTAGGAACGCGTTGAAATTGAGGGTGACATTCGTGTTGGCCATTGGATCTACATCATAGATTGTAAAGACAATTTTAGACTAAGTTCATGATAATTAAGTTCACTTAATCAAATTAATGAACTCCCACTTAGACAGACATCTCTCTAGTCTTCCAAGTGATACATGATCCATGTCAACTAGCCCGTGTCCGATCATCACGTGAGACGGACTAGTCATCCATGGTGAACATCTTCATGTTGATCGTATCTTCTATACGACTCATGTTCGACCTTTCGGTCTTCCGTGTTCCGAGGCCATGTCTGTACATGCTAGGCTCGTCAAGTTAACCTAAGTGTTTCGCGTGTGTAAATCTGGCTTACACCCGTTGTATGCGAACGTTAGAACCTATCACACCCGATCATCACGTGGTGCTTCGGAACAACGATCCTTAGCAACGGTGCACAGTTAGGGTGAACACTTCTCTTGAAATTTTATTGAGAGATCATCTTATTTACTACCGTCGTTCTAAGCAAATAAGATGTAAACATGATAAACATCACATGCAATCAATATAGTGACATGATATGTCCAATATCATTTTGCTCCTATGATCTCCATCTTCGGGGCACCATGATCATCACTGTCACCGGCACGACACCATGATCTCCATCATCATGATCTCCATCATTGTGTCTTCATGAAGTTGTCTCGCCAACTATTACTTCTACTACTATGGCTAACGCTTAGCAATAAAGTAAAGTAATTACATGGCGTTTATGATTGACACGCAGGTCATACAATAAATAAGACAACTCCTATGGCTCCTGCCGGTTGTCATAATCATCGACATGCAAGTCGTGAATCCTATTACAAGAACATGATCAATTCATACATCACAATGCATCACATCACATCCTTTGGCCATATCACATCACAAGGCACATGCTGCAAAAACAAGTTAGACGTCCTCTAATTTGTAGTTGCAAGTTTTTACGTGGCTGCTATAGGTTACTAGCAAGAACGTTTCTTACCTAAGTCAACACCACAACGTGATTTGCCAATTGCTATTTACCCTTCATAAGGACCCTTTTCATCGAATCCGATCCGACTAAGGTAGGAGAAACAGACACCTGCTAGCCACCTTATGCATCTAGTGCATGTCAGGCGGTGGAACCGGTCTCACGTAAGCGTACGTGTAAAGTTGGTCCGGGCCGCTTCATCCCACAATACCGCCGAATCAAGATAATACTAGTAGCGACAAGCAAATTAACAAACTCGACGCCCACAACTGCTTTGTGTTCTACTCGTGCATAGATTCTACGCATAGACCTAGCTCATGATGCCACTGTTGGGAGACGTAGTAGTAAACCAAAATTTTCGTACGTTCACCAAGATCTATCTATGGAGAAACCAGCAACGAGAGGGGAGAGATTGCATCTTCATACCTTTGAAGATCGCTAAGCGGAAGCGTTACAAGAACGCGGTTGATGGAGTCGTACTCGCAGCGATTCAGATCGCGGTAGATCCGATCAAGTGCCGAACGGACGGCACCTCCGCGTTCAACACACGTGCAGCCCGGTGACGTCTCCAACACCTTGATCCAGCAAGGAGGAAGGAGAGGTTGGGGAAGGGCTCCAACAGCAGCACGACGGCGTGGTGGTGGTGGAGTAGCAAGGTATTCCGACAGGGCTTCGCCTAAGCGCTGCGGAGGAGGAAGAAGAGAGGTAGGGCTTCGCCGTGAGAGAGAGAGATCAAATCCTGTCTCAAAACATCCAAAACCTCAAGTATATATAGGAGGAGGGACGTGGAGGGCTGGCTTGGCCTCTACTCCAAAGAGGAGATGGCCGGCTGAATTAAAGGGAGAGTCCACCTCCCACAAGGGAGGTGGATCTCCTCCTTTTAAATCCTTTTTGCCTTATCTCCTTATCTCCAGCCGCATGGGCCTTTAGCAAAAGTCTTGCCCAGCCCAATAAGGGCTGGCACACTTTATCTAACAGCCCATGTGGTCCTTTGGTCGTCACACCCCTCCCGGGGGTCCTCCGGCACCCTCCTGGCACTCCCGGTACACTACCGATGAGCCCGAAAACTTTCCGGTGACCAAAACTGGACTTCCTATATATCAACCTTTACCTCCAGACCATTCCGGAGCTCCTCGTGACGTCCGGGATCTCATCCGGGACTCCGAACAACCTTCGGTAATCACGTATACCTTTTCCCTATAACCCTAGCGTCATCGAACCTTAAGTGTGTAGACCCTACGGGTTCGGGAGACACGTAGACATGACCGAGACACCTCTCCGGCCAATAACCAACAGCGGGATCTGGATACCCATGTTGGCTCCCACGTACTCCACGATGATCTCATCGGATGAACCACGATGTCAGGGATTCAATCAATCCCGTATACAATTCCCTTTGTCTATCGGTATGGTACTTGCCCGAGATTCGATCGTCGGTATCGCCATACCTTGTTCAATCTCGTTACCGGCAAGTCTCTTTACTCGTTCCGTAACACATCATCCCGTGGCTAACTCCTTAGTCACATTGAGCTCATTATGATGATGTCTTACCGAGTGGGCCCAGAGATACCTCTCCGTCACACGGAGTGACAAATCCCAGTCTTGATTCGTGTCAACCCAACAGACACTTTCGGAGATACCCGTAGCGTACCTTTATAGCCACCCAGTTACGTTGTGACGTTTGGCACACCCAAAGCATTCCTACGGTATCCGGGAGTTACACAATCTCATGGTCTAAGGAAATGATACTTGACATTGAAAAGCTTTAGCAAACGAACTACACGATCTTGTGCTATGCTTAGGATTGGGTCTTGTCCATCACATCATTCTCCTAATGATGTGATCCCGTTATCAACGACATCCAATGTCCATGGTCATGAAACCGTGACCATCTATTGATCAACGAGCTAGCCAACTAGAGGCTCACTAGGGACATGTGATGGTCTATGTATTCACACATGTATTACGGTTTCTGGTTAACACAATTGTAGCATGAATAATAGACAATTATCATGAACTAGGAAATACAATAATAACCATTTTATTATTGCCTCTAGGGCATATTTCCAACAGAAATTTGGCAGATGGATGTCAAAACAATGTTACTTAACAGTTTTGGATGAGTTGTATATGATACAACCGGAAGGTTTTCTCGATCCAGAGAATGCTAACAAAGTTTGCAAACTCCAGCGATCCATTTATGGACTGGTGCTAGCATCAAGGAGTTGGAATCTGCACTTTGATGACGTGATCAAAGTGTTTGGGTTTATACAAGTTTAGGGAGAAGCTTGTGTTTACAAGAAAGTGAGTGGGAGCTCTATACTGTTTCTGATATTATATGTGGATGACATATTGCTGATTCGAAAAAATATAGAAATGCTGGAAAGCATGAAGGAATATTTGAACAAGAGTTTTTCAATGAAGGAACTAGGAGAAGTTGCCTTCGTATTAGGCATTAAGATCTATAGAGATAGATCGAGACGCTTAATAGGACTTTCACAAAGCACATACCTTGACAAAGTTTTGAACAAGTTAAAAATGTATCAATCTAGGAAGGGGTTCTTGCCTGTGTTGCAGGGTGTGAAGTTGAGTAAGACTCAATGCCCAGTGACTTCAAAAGATAGAGAAAACATGAGTGTCATCCCCTATGCTTCAGCCATAGGCTCTATCATGTATGCAATGCTATTCACAAGACCCGATGTCAGCGTTGACATAATTATGGCCAGAGGGTTTCAAAGTGATCCAGGAATGGAGCACTGGACGACGGTCAAGAATATCCTTAAGTACCTGAAAAGGACTAAGGAAATGTTTCTCGTTTATGGAAGTGATCAAGATCTCGTCAAAAAGGGTTACAACGATCCAAGCTGTGACAATGATCTAAATGACTCTAAGCCGCAAACCGGATATGTATTTTTTTCTCAATGGGGGAGTGGTAAGATTGTGCAGTTCCAAGCAGAGTGTGCTAGCCGATTCTACATGCGAAGCAGAGTACATCGCAGCCTCGGAGGCAGCAAAGGAAGGTGTCTGGATGAAGGAGTTCATGACAGATCTTGGAGTAGTGGCTAGTAAACTGAATCCAGTGGATCCGTTATTTGACAACACTAGTGCCATTGCTCAGGCCAAGGAACCAAGGTTTGACAAGAGGACCAGACACATAAAGCGACGCTTCAATTCCATCCGTGAGTACATCAAGGAGGAGGACATAAGTATTTGTACACTGCACACAGATCTGAATGTCGCAGACCCATTGACTAAACCTCTTCCAAGGGCTAAACATGATCAACACCTGAACTGTATGGGTGTTAGATTCATTACAATGTAAATCACATAGTGATGTGAGCTAGATTATGGACTCTAATGCAAGTGGGATACTGTTGGAAATATGCCCTAGAGGCAATAATAAATGGTTATTATTATATTTCCTTGTTCATGATAATCGTTTATTATCCATGCTATAATTGTATTGACTCGAAACACATCGCATGTGTGGATACATAGACAACACTTTGTCCCTAGTATGCCTCTGGTAGACAGGCTCATTGATCAAGGATGGTCAAGGTTTCCTAGCCATTGACATGATATTAATTTGATAACGGGATCACATAATTGGGAGAACGATGTGATGGACAATACCCAAACTATAAAAATAGCATATGATCGTGTCAGTTTATTGCTATAGTTTTCTACATGTCAAGTATATGTTCCTATGACCATGAGATCATGCAACTCACTGACACCGAAGGAGTGCCTTGTGTGTATCAGACGTCACAACGTAACTGGGTGACTATAAAGATGCTCTACACATATCTCCGAGGGTGTCTGTTGAGTGGGCATGGATCGAGATAGGGATTTGTTACTCCGTGTGACGGAGAGGTATCTCAGAGCCCACTCGGTAGTATAACATCACAACAATCCTTGCAAGCAATGTTACTAAGGTTTTAGCCAAGGGATCTTGTATTACAAAACGAGTAAAGAGACTTGCCGGTAACAGGATTGAACTAGGTATACAAATAGCGACGATCGAATCTCGGGCAAGGAACATACCGATGAACAAAGGGAACAACATACGGGATTAACTGAATCCTCGACATAGAGGTTCAACCGATAAAGATCTTCGTATAATATGTAGGAACCAATATGGTCATCCAGGTCCCGTTATTGGTTATTGACCGTAGAGGTGTCTCGGTCATGTCTACATAGTTGTCGAACCCAAAAGGTCTGCACACGTAAGGTTCGGTGACGTTTCAATAGTATAGAGTTATGTATGGTGGTGACCGAAGGTTGTTTGGAGTCCCGGATGACATCCCGGACGTCACGAGGAGCTCCGTAATGGTCCGGAGGTAAATATTGATATATAGTAAGTCCCGTTTTGGTCACCGAAAAAGTTCTAGACTCATCGGTAGTTGACAGGGAGTGCCAGGAGAGTATCGGGGGACCATCGGGAGGGGCCTTTCGCCCCAAGGGCCTCATGGTCTGTGGGAGGAGGCATACCAGCCCCTCGTGGGCTGGCCTAAGCCTCCCCTAAGGGCCCATGCGGCTGGAGTACAAGGAAAAAGGCAAAATCCCAAAGGGGGAAGAATTTCCAAGTGGGGGAGGAGTCCTACTAGGAGTAGGATTGGAGTCCAAATCCCTGTCCTCCCCACTTCGGCCGCACCAAGGGCCATCCCTAGGTTGCAAGCCTCCCTCCCCCTCCTCCTATATATAGTGGAGGTTTTTGGGCAGCCAACACACGAAAAGGCACATGCTACCCTATCCCCTCTAGATCGTTTTGACGGTGCTTGGGGAAGCCCTGGCGGAATAATTCCACCACCATCACCGTCACACCATCGTGCTGCTGGAGAACTCATCTACCTCTACACTCCCTATTGTTGGATTAAGAAGGAGTCTATCGTCATTGAGCTATACGTGTGCTGAACGCGGAGGTGCCGTCCGTTCGGCGCTAGATCGGGATGGATCGTGATTAGATCGCGAGATGCTCGGCGATTTGGATCACGAAGACTTTCAACTTCATCAACCGTGTTTCTTAAAGCTTCCCACTTAGCAATCTACAAGTGTGTGTATATCCACTCTCCCTCACGTAGATGCTCATCACCATGGATAGATCTTGCATGTGCATAGGAAAATATTGGTTTCCCAGGCAACGTTCCCCAACACTAAAGTGATCCAGGATTGGAACATTGGGCCACAGTCAAGGGTATTCTTAAGTACCTCACAAGGACCAAGGATTTACTCCATGTGTATGAAGGTGATGAAGAGATCATTGTAAGTTGTTATACTGATCTAGGCTTCATGACTGACCCGGATGACTTCAAATCTCAATCAGGCTATGTTTTCATATTGAACGACGACGCAGTTGATTGGAATAGTTCCGAACAAAAGACTATGGTGGATTCTATGATGGAGGCGGAATATGTTGCAGCTTTAGAGGCCTCTAAGAAGGTGGTCTGGATAAAGCAATTTCTTGAAGACCTTGGTGTGGTCCAAGTGCGCTGGACCCGGTGGAGATCTATTGTTATAATAGTGTCGTCGTGGCTCGGGCAAGGGAGCCAAGTTCGCACCATAAGACAATTCATATTCAACACAAAGATAAACTCATTCGACATCATGTCAAAGAAGGTTTAGTAAAAGTACGCAAAGTTCACACGGATCTGAACGTGTCAAACCCGATGATAAAGCCTTTACCACGAGCAAAGCATGAGCAACACCGGATAGCCATTGGTGTTAGGGAAGACATGTAACTAGATTATGACTCTATTGCAAGTGGGAGACTGTAGGAGATATGCCCTAGAGGCAGTAATAACAGTTATTTTGTATCTCCGAGTTTTTAATGAATGTATATGATCCATGCTATAACTGCAATGATTCTCGAGTATGCAATATCCATGAGGCCCGAGGGAAACTCATTTGCATGTGTGGTATAATAAATGATAAAATATATTCCCAGTCTTGCTTCTAAGACTGCCTCAAGTACAGCATGATGATCCTATTTTCCTGATCATGGGCATGGCTATGCTGTCAATTTTGAGGGCACAATGTTGGTAGAACACTTTGTTGAATCAACCCGAATTGATGTTATGCTATGAGATACATTCGTCACAAGTGAATGGTTAATAACACAGATATTATTAATGTTTGCATAATTCCTTAGACCACGAGAGTATCGAGTTCCTTCGTGCTTGCTTCGTGAACTTTGGGGTTTGTTAAACGTCAACCGTTACTGGGAGGCTATTACGGCGGCTTACGGGTTCACAGAAGAGTGTGGCAAGTAACAAGATAGCTCAAGATTGGGATTTGCTCCTCCGATGATGGAGATATATTCTCGAGCCCTCTTGATGTTATGGTATCCATCATCATCTGGCCAGACACAGTGTGATTTGATCACAGGGATGCCAGAACGTTAAAATGAGAAAAGAGAACAAAACCGGTAACGAGCTAACTTGCATAGTGGACAAGTTGTTGATCCACGGGGATGCAGAAAGTCTCACCTCAGGTGTTTGTAACATATCGCGAAGCAACAGGAATAGCGCACGGCAACTGGAGGTTCACTAGGATATTTATTCGTGTGGGTATAGGGGTCAACATGGGTGTCCACGGCTCTGATGTTGACCATTGATTGGAATGTGTACCCCTCATGTCTATACTTCACCGAACCTATAGGGTCACACGCTTAAGGGTCATCTATCTGGTGAATACTAGACAGGGAGTCTGAGAGAAAAATCACCACAAAAGTTTTGGGGACAGCGGTAGAGTTCCGAAGAGAGAACACCGGAAGAGTTTCGGTAAAACCGAAAAGTTGTTTCAGACTATACCATTGAGTCAAACTGGTTTCGGCATAAGCCAGGAAATTATTGGAGGGTACCAAAATTGTTCCGGTAACTTCTGAGATTTTTCAAAGACAAAAAAATGGAAATCTTCCGGACTCCCGGAACCGCTTTGGTTGCTTTTCACACATGAAAATCACTGATATGAAAATGTTTCGGAACATGTCCGGAATTGTTTTAGTGGGTAATGGAATTATTCTCAGACCCATATAAATATTTTGGGATTTATCGGTCGCGAAAAATTGGTTTCATGAATAGTGAAATAGCATTTATAGTTATGGTTGGAAGTTCACCTTCAACAAAATATCTTGAGGGGGTGACACGGAAATATAAGGGCACCCATTTGTGGGCCCTAGGAGGCGTGGGCGGCCAAGGTGGGCTCGACTATGGAGCCTCACTTCCCCACTTGCTTTCCTATTTATGCCCTTGTGAAGGACTCCTTTCATGGTTTTTTTGGGTATTTCAAGTCCCACCCTACCCCATGAGTTTTCCTATAAATAGAGGTGGAGATTCACTCTCCACACACACTCTTTCTCAACATTCAAATGCCATGCATTATCTGGCCTTCTCTCTCCCTCCCCGCGAAATAGTTTCATAGAGCCGAAAGATTGTCTGTGTTCTGGCAGGAACTAGTTCTTGACGGTGAAGCCCTGCCGGATAACTGGCACCGTATGTGTGCAACCCTGTAGATAGGTCATAGTTCCGTTCTTTTACCCTAGGAGTTGTTCGAGGGACTTCCCGAAGGGCTGTCCGTGACATTGTCCGGGGGACTGTTCGACCGCCTCCCGAAGGGATGTCCAACGAGGGAGAACATCCTCGCGGTTGGGTGGTTGTAAATCCTAGCTGCAGGGATCTGCACCACCTATCTTCATCGACTCTACTTCTACTGCACTACGAGTCGGTATGGATCATATCAAACCTTGTATGCATCACCATAGTGATCCTGGGTGTGCTCATAGAAACGAAATTTTTTGTTTTCTGTCTCGTTCCCCAACATATATAAGTATATATAAATTGTGGAAATGATAGTATACATTACCTAATGTTTGAAAATTATTATGCAACTTGTCTTGGAAGTACATGAAGTGTTTATTTGTTCTTATGTGTACTAACCTATCTCTCAAGTTCTTTTTGAGTTTTGTGTGGGTGAAGTTTTTTAGAATAGTTGAAACCATAATATATAAGTAATTAAGGAGACACAAATCTCAAGCTGGGGATGCCCAAGGCACCCTGAGTAAATATTTCAAGAAGTCTCAAGCATCTAAGGTTGGGGATACTACGCATGCCACCTCTCTTCATCAAACAAATATCGGTTAGCCTATGTTGAGCCTAAATTTTTATTTGTCCACATGGTTTGTGCTATTCTTGGAGTGCCATTTTTATTTTTATTGATATTTAAATGAAATACTTAGATCTAAAAATATTTATTGAGAGAGAGAGTTCTCAAATGGCTACCCATTTACTTAACTACTCGCTTCATCTTCACTTACATCTTTTAGGAGTAGCTTGTCATTTACTCTTGTGCTTCACTTATATATTATGAGTACATTGTTTAATGAATTGACTACCATGAAGTTGAAATTGTATGATCATATCATTCCTAGTAGTAGCTTCACATAGGGTTTAGAAGGTGAAACCTTTTGAACCTTGACAATCACAATATTGGTCATACAAGCAAGTCGTGAATGATTAGTATAAGGAAGAGAACTTTCATATACAAATATATTATCTTGGACATATTCTATGATTGTGAATAGCAATTAATTATTTTTAAACTTGAGAAAATTAGTTGAAGTTGGACAAGGAAGACAACATAATGAGTTATGGTTGTGTATATTTGCATAGAATTTATATTGTTATGGATCCTCCAACATGTGGTGTTTCCTTAGGATCTTTTGCTAGCCAAAAATTCGTACTAAGTAGAGATTCTACTTATGTATCCAAAAACCCTTAAACCCAGTTTCTTGCCATGAGTGTCCACCATACCTACCTATGGATTGAATAAGATCCTTCAAGTAAGTTGTCATCTGTGCAAAAAGGCAACAAAAATGCTTCTAAATGTGTTTGATCAATTAGTGTAAGAGAAAATTGAGCGTTGTATGAACTTGTGATGGCAAAGTAATAAAAGTAACAGACTGCATAATAAAGGTTGCTATCATAAGGGGCAATATAACGTGACGATATTTTTGCATTAAGGGATTGTGCATACAAAACCAAAAAGCGCATGATAACCTCTGCTTCCCTCTACGAAGGGCCTATCTTTTACCTTTCAGTATATACTTTTATCCAAGAGTCAATGGTATGCATTCTCATTTCAACCTCAATTATTCTATAGTTGGGAAGCATCATGTGGTGGGGAAAGATCTAGGCACATATGTCCAGCCAAATATATTTGATCATGACTTATTATTGTTGACTATTATCTCTATGATAAATGAGTTCGGAGGCGAAACATTAAGCCCCTATATTTCTCTGTGTTTGATGGATGCCATTTTTCTAAAAATACGCTTTGAGTACTAGCAATCATAGAAGACTATATGAGGATTGAGTATGTGGAGCTCTTACTTAGACTTTGTTGAGAATAAGTTGAATTGCAATTGTTTAGTGACTAAGAACATAGGTTGATACTTTATCATGATGAGTTTTATGAGAAACATTTGTTGTTATGACGCTAGGAAAAGTGGTTGAAGTTATCAATGATCAAACTTATGCACTATGCTAGCATTCACACTTCATAAATTATTTCTTTTGTCATTTACCTACTCGAGGACGAGTAGGAATTAAGCTTGGGGATGCTGATACATTTCCAACGTATCTATAATTTATGAAGTATTCATGCCATATTTACAACAATTTTATATGGTTTTGGTATGATTTGCATGGAACTAACCCGGAATAACACTGTTCTCAGCAAAACTACCGTGGTGTTGTTTTTTGTGTAGAGATAAAAGTTCTCCAAATGCAACAAAACTTTTTGACAATTTTATTGGAACAAAAGAGGGCTTAGAAGCTTCGTGGAAGGGCCAGAAGAGCCACAAGGTGTACACAACCAAGCAGGGCACACTAGCCCCCTCTAGCTTGCGTTCTTGTCTTGTGGTCCACTCGTGGCCCATCTTCACGTGAAACTGGCGCTCAAAAATCCTACATGTTCAGAAACCACGAGAAATAACCCTAGATGAGAAGTTTTGCTGGTGCAACTTTCTCCATTGACGAAAAACCAACCTGGAGGCATTCCAGTACCCTGCTGGAGAGGGTAGATCATCTCTGGTGGCCATCTTCATCATCCCGATGGTCTCCATGATGAGGAGTGAGTAGTCCAACCTTGGGGCTAACGGTTTTTACCAGTAGCCATGTGTTCAATCTCTCTATCTCTCTCGTGTTCTTGAGATGGCACAATCCTAATGTATCATGGGCTTTGTTAATATAGTTGGATCATATGGTGTTTTCCCCTCTCTATCTTGTTGATATGAATTGAGTTTTCCCTTTGCAATTTTGTTATTCCAGATTGAATAGTTTTATGGATTTGAGAGAACTTTATGTATGTATTTCATGCGGATACTCGTAGTGGCAATGGGGTATTCAAGTGATTCACTTGATATATATTATGGCATCAACTTGTGGATTCCGGTGATCTTGGGGATCTATGCATAGGAGTTGATTGCACGTTTTCATACCATGTTCTCCAATAGAAATCTTGGGGCACTGTTTGAGGTTCTTTGTGTTGGATTGAGTATTATGAATATGAAATTGTTTGATGCATATCCTATAATTAACTCATGGAAACTTGTGGTGACATTGGAGTATATAGGTGACATTAGAGTTTGTTGATACGTATCATATGGTGTTATTTTAGTACAAACTCTTAGATAGTTCGATCGGAAAGGATAACTTGGTGTTATTTTAGTACGAACTCTTGGATAGATCGATCGGAAAGGATAACTTTAAGGTGGCTTCGTACCCTACAAACAATATCTTCTTATTTTCTCCCCTAGATAAGAACTTTGGAGTGATACTTCGTTCCATATTGAGGGATGGTTACGTGATCCAATTATATTAGCATTGTTGAAAGGTTGCACTAGCGAAAGTATGGACCCTAGGCCTTTTTTTAAGCATTGCAATACCATTTGTGTTAAATTTGTTACTTTCTACCTTGCTATTTTTTATTGTTACTATTACAAAAATCAATATCTATTATCATTACTACACTTGTATCAGCATTTCTTCGCCAAACTAGTTCACCTATACAATTTACCATTGTATTTGGTGTGTTGGGTACACAAGAGACTTATTATTATTTGGTTGCAGAGATGTTTGAGAGAGACCATCTTCATCCTACGACTCCCACGAATTGATAAACCTTAGGTCATCCACTTGAGGGAAAATTGCTACTGTCCTACAAAACTCTACGGTTTGAGGCCCAACACGAGTCTACAAGAACAAGTTGTAGAGTAGACATCAGTTACTTTGATTATTTGATATGTAGGTGGACTGGTGCTAAGGTACTATTCTTACTTGAACAAACAACCTACTTATGATTACCCCTCTTGCAATAATACGCAACTACGAAAGAATAATTAAGATAAATCTAACCATAGCATGAAACATGTGGAGCCAAATAAGCACCTTATGAAGTAACACATGAACTCGGGTTTAAGCTTCTATCACTCTCGCAACCCATCATCTACTTGTGCCTCCACAATGCCTTCCCTTAATCCCATAAGATGGTGAAGTGTCGTGTAGTTGATGTTCACACGACACCACTAAGAGAAGCAACAACATACACATCATCAAAATATCAAACGAATACCAACTTCACATGATTACTTATAACAAGAGTTCTCTCATGTCCTTAGGAACAAAAGTAACTACTCACACATCATAAATATGTTCAAGATCAGAGGTGTAATAATGGAGATCAAGGATCTGAGCATAATATCTTTCACCAAGCAAACCAACAACCATCAACTACGAGATGTAATCAACACTACTAGTAAACCACACATACCAATCTGAGGTTTTGAGACAATGATTGAACAAAAGAGATGAACTATGGTTTGAGATGAGATGGTGTTGGTGAAGATGTTGATGAAGATTGGTCCACCCACGAAGGAGGAAGCGTTGGTGATGGTGATGGCTTCGATCTCCCCCTCCCAAAGGGAAGTTTCCCCTGGTAGAATCTCACCGCCAGAGATGAAAAGGGCCTCTGTCCTGGTTTCCCCCTCAAGATTGCGGCGCTTCATCCCTAAATTATCCTTATGATTTTTTCTTGGGTAAAACACACCATATAGGAGAATAGGGGGGGCGGGACACCTGTTGGGGCCCCACAAGGCAATAGGGCGCGCCCAGGGGGTGGGCGTGCCTTGTTGGCATGTGGCCAGAAGGTGGCCCCCTCTGGTATATTTTTGGCCCATTACTTCTTATATATTCCAAAAAAGTCTTTGAAGTTTGAGGTCATTTTGAGTCCAGTGATTTTTGTTCCATTTTCTTGGTTTTTAGGTCTAGAATTCCAGTTTCTAGTGATTTCCCTCTTTGTGATGTACCTTGCATATTCCGAGAGAAAATGCATAAGAATTGTATCATAATTATGAAAACATAATAACATAAATATCAATAAGAATTCATGATGCAAAATGTACGTATCAACTCCCCAAGCTTAGACCTCGCTTGTCCTCAAGTGAAAGTCGAGCTCGATAATAATTACCACATAATTAGAGAGAGAGAGGTGTCAATATAAACAAAATACGAACATGGGAGCATCATGAATATTAACAGAGGAGAAAGTTTTTCATCATATAACTCCTCATAAACAAGTAACAATCAATCCACAAATATTGAAGTATGAAGCATAAACTTTATTGACAATCAACAAACTGTGTTCTTAGTCATCGAGACAATCATAATTCATCATATTCTAGATAAGAGTCTATCTAAGAACTTTTATTCTAGCAAGTTGACATACTCAACTATAATTTAGTCTTATATGATTGCTGACACTCATTACATATTTTTGGAGCTAATGCTTCCATCATACGCATAGGAAGATGAGGGCTTCATAGTAATTGCCACCTAACTCATTTACCTCAAGGATAATGTAAATGATAATGAATCATGATCACCTACATCCAACTGGATATACATATTTGGATCTTTCCTCAACACATAATGCTTGCCAACTATAGAATTATTAGGTAGGAAAAGGAATAAACATTATTGACTCTTATATAGAAGTAAATACATGAAAGTAAGATATGCCCTTCATAGAGGAAAGCAGAGGTTGTCATGTGCTTTTTAGTTTTTGATGTGCAAACTCTTAGTGGACAGGAATGTCACTTTATATTGTCTCTTATGATAACAAACTTTATTATGGAATTTGTCGCTTTTATTTCTTTGCCATCACAAGATCGTACAAAGTTTATTTTCCCTGAGATATGGTGGACTCTCATGGAGATAAACTGGGTTTAAGGAGTTATGGACGCAAAAGTAATACCTCTACTTGGTGCGGAAAACATTCTTTGGCTAGCAAAAGATCAAAAGCAAGCATCACATGTTAAAGGACCCATAACAATATAACCTCTATGTGGATGTAAACAAATATAATCATTACGTTGTCTTCCATGTCCAACATCAACACTCGATCATTACAGAATATTTGGTGGGGTCTCACAATCATAAAAGATGTCCAAGATAGTGTATTTGTATGTGAATCACCTCTTATCAATCATAATCTTGCATATCAATGACTAATTCTATGTTTGTTTATTCCCAACAATATTCTAACATACTTCTTTGATGTAAAGTCATCACTCCCCATGGGATTAGCACATGATGTTTCTATTTCTTTTATTTCATTGCTATGATTGATGCATGAGAGTAAAGCAAGCAAACTCAAAGTAATCTTTATTATATAACTCTCATACTTTATTACAAAGATAGATGAACTCAAATCAAAACTCTAAGCAAAGCAAATCTGAAATTTTATTTCTCTATATCATGACATAACTAAGGATCAAACTAAAATAGAGGATAATAGCAAAAGTGGTGGTGAAACGATACCGGAGCACCTCCCCCAAGCTTGGAACAAGCTAAGGTGGTGCCCATACCCATGTACTGAACCATCCTTCTTAGGTGATGATGGTGTTGATGATGATGTAGTCCTCTTAGTGATGATGCCCCTTAGGATGCGGCTCTCCTCATTAATCTTACCAACTTCCCACTTGCGATCTACATTCTCCTTCCGAAGTTTGTTGGTGATGATCTTTGCTCCTTCCCTCAGAGGAGGGGCTTTGTTGGAGGAAGCAACAGTGGTGTCTACCTGCGTACGATGATAAGGGGTAAAGCGTGTATTTATGGGGGTATCCTTGCTTACTAGACTTGGCTTTTTAAAATTCCACGTGCATGTCTTAGGGTCCATGCAACAATACTTCTTCTTCATCATCACTTGAAGGTTCAATTATTTTTAGGTCATCCTCTTACTCTTCTTCTGTTGTCCACCCATAAGAATACACATCCCCATAGACTTGTGGATTGGCAATGAGATCTGAAACCTAGGTCTCTCCCTCCGAATCTTGTGATGACATACTGCTCTTAAATCTATCAGGAAAATAGCCTAAAAAAGAACATAGGAGAAAATTGCGATGCGGTGATCGAAACATACATGAGTATATATAATTATTATTTCTAGGTCAGAATACGTGTTTGGAATGAAAACGGAGTCCAGGGGGCACACGAGGGCCCCACAAGCTATCAGGGCACACCTAGGGGGTGGGCACTCCCTATTGCCTTGTGGCTCACTCATGGGTCCTCCCGACTCGT
Organism: Hordeum marinum; assembly: GCA_022496015.1. NCBI lineage: Eukaryota > Viridiplantae > Streptophyta > Magnoliopsida > Poales > Poaceae > Hordeum > Hordeum marinum. The sequence continues at coordinate 305,641,575 of CM039672.1, read as the reverse complement.
TTTTATTTTTGTACTTTTTCTAAAATACCAAAACTGATAGAACATATTTTTTGGGATTTTTGGAGTGCATTTACTTACTATATCACACACTACCCTTTTTCATCTTTCTGGAATGTTCCGGAAGGTCTCTCTTATGTGTTCTTCCGGAATCATAACTTAAATAATATTAGTTTCAACATTCATGAGCGTACGTGAGATATAGTGTTTAAGTCTTTGCCCATTCACCACTCTCAGATTTTTTCCTTCGAAGTTGTTAATCTTGATAGGATCGGAGCGATAGACCTCCTCGAAAACATAGGGGACTTCCCATTTGGAGAGAAGTTTTCCTGCAAAAAATCTGAAATGAGAATTGTACAAAAGAACTAGCTCTCCTACATTGAATTTCCATTTTTCGATTCTCTTGTCATGCCATCTTTTAACTTCTTCTTTAAATAACTTGGCATTTTCATCAGCCGATATCCTCTATTCGTCTAATGAGCTAATATCAAATAACCTATTTTCACTGGCAAGTTTAAAACCATAGTTAAGTTCTTTAACTTACCAGTAAGCCTGGTGTTCTAATTCAAGAGTTAAGTGACATGCTTCTCCATACATAATTTTGTATGAAGACATTCCCATTTGGTTTTTATAAGCAGTTCTATAAGCCCATAGAGCATCATCGAGATTCTTAGACCGATTCTTCTAGATCTATTAACAATCTTTTGCAAGATCAATTTTATTTGTCGAATACTTAACTCAATTTAAACTCTAGAATAAGGATGATAAGGTGATGCAATCCTATGGTTAACATCATATTTAGCTAGAAGTTTATGGGAAGCACCATGGATAAAATGTTAACCACCATCAGTCATTAAATATCTAGGGACTCCAAACCTCGGGAAAATAACATATTTAAGTATTCTAATAGAAGAGCTATGATGATCACTACTAGTTGGAATAGCTTCTACCCACTTAGTAATGCAATCAACAACAACTAGAATATGAGTATATCCATTAGAGGAAGGAAAAGGTCCCATATAATCAAATCCCCAAACATCAAATGGTTCAATAGCATGTGAAGAATTCATAGGCATTTCCGGACATCTACTAATGTTACCAATTTTTTGACATTCATCACAAGAAAGGACATACTTACGAGCATCTTTCAAAAGAGTAGGCCAATAAAAAAACAGATTATACTACCTTATGTGAAGTTGTGTCACCAACATGGTATCCGCCATAGGCCCTGGAGTGACACTTTTGTAGGATCTGTCCCTGTTCATGCTCATGTACACAACATCTAATAACACCGTCCACTCCTTCTTTATAAAGATGTGGGTCATCCCAAAAGTAATGTCTCAAATCATAGAAACCCTTTTTCTTTTGTTGTTAGGTGAAACTCAGTGGTACATATGTAGCAACAATGTAATTAGAATAGTCTGCATACCAAGGAGTATTTTGGGAAGCATTTATAACAACAAGTTGCTCATCAGGAAAATTATCATCAATAGGCAGTAGATCATCAAGAATATTTTCCATCCTAGACAAATTATCTGCTACGGGATTTTTAGATCCTTTTCTATCAACAATATGCATGCCAAAATATTGGAGTAAAAGCACCCACCTAATTAGCCTAGGCTTAGCGTCTTTATTTTCCATAAGGTATTTAATAGCAGCATGATTAGTGTGAATAGTAACTTTGGAATCAACGATATAAGGTCTAAACTTATCACATGCAAAGACAACTGATAAAAATTCCTTTTCAGTAGTATCATAACTATTTTTGAGCATTTTCTGGGGTCTTACTAGCATAATGAATAACATTCGATTACTTGTCTACTCTTTTCCCTAGAATAGTACCAACAACATAATCACTAGAATCACACATAATTTTAAATGGTAAGTTCCAATCGGGTTGTTGAACAATAGATGCAAAAAACAAGGCTTTGTTAACTATTTCAAAGGCTTCTACACAATCATCATGAAAAACAAAAGGAATGTCTTTTGAAAGAAGATTAGTTGTGGCCTAGAAATCTTCGAGAAATCATTAAGAAAGCGCCTATAAAGAATAGCATGACCAAGAAAACTTCTATACCTTTGATATCTTTAGGACATGGCATTTTCTCTATTGCAACTTTAGCTTTGTCTAGATAAATGCCTCGCTTAGAGATTTTATGCCCATGTACTATACCTTCATTCACCATAAAGTGTCACTTCTCCCAATCCAAGACAAGATTAGTTTCTTCACATCTCAGCAAAACTCGATCAAGGTTCCTCAAGCAATCATCAAAATAAGTCCCGTCAACGAAAATTCATCCATGAAAACCTCAACAAGCTTTTCACAAAAATTGGAGAGCATAGCAGTCACAAAAATTGCCTAGTAGGTGCATTGCATAAACCAAAAGGCATACATCTATAAGCATAAGTTCCAACAGGGTATGTGAAAGTAGTTTTCTCTTGGTCTTCTTTTGACAAAGGTATTTGAGAGAATCCAGAATATCCATCAAGAAAACAAAAATGTGTATGCTTAGATAACCTTTATAACATTTGATCGATAAAAGGCAAGGGGTAATTATCTTTTCTAATGGCTTTGTTTAATTTCATGAAATCAGTTACCATCCTATAACTAGTTACGAGTCTTTGTGGAATAAGTTCATTTTTATCATTAGGAACCATAGTTATACCTCCTTTATTAGGAACACAATGAACATAACTTAACCATCTACTATTAGCAATAGGATAAATTATACTACCTCCAGAAGCTTTAATATTTTGGTTCTTACCACTTCCTTCATCTTAGGATTTAATCGGTGTTCATGATCAATGACATGTTTAGCATCAGGTTCCATATTAATCTTGTGCTGACATAGAGTGGGACTAATGCCCTTAAGATCATCAAGAGTATATCCAATAGAAAATCTATGATTCTTGAGAGTTTTAAGTAATCACTTCTCTTCATGCTCTCAAAGGTTAGAACTAATAATAACAGGATATATCTTCATTTCATCGAGATAACCATATTCCAAAGTATTAGGTAATGTCTTTAGCTCAAACGAATGATCTCCCTTGGGTGGAGGATGATCCCCTAAAATATCAATAGGCAAGTTGTGTTTAAGAATAGGTGTTTGTCTAAGAAATATATCATCTATCTTGTTTTTGTCATTCATATGCATATCATTCTCATGATGTAGCAAATATTGTTCTAGTGGAACAATAGGAGGCACGACAATAGAAGCAAGACCAATTATTTCTTCCTTACTAGGCAATTCTTTTTCATATTTTTTTCCGCTAAACTTAGAGAAATTAAATTCATGAGACTCATGACCAAAGCTTTAATAGTATTAACAGTACTCAAGAATGGTCTACCAAATATAATGGGACATAATCTATATTTTTGCGAACAAAGTACTAGGAAATTCGTCGGGTACTTTACTTTTCCACACAAGACCTCAACATCTCTAACAATCACAAGTGGTGTAATGGTGTCTCGATTTGCAAGTTCAACTCACGGGAGGGGCAAATGATTTGCCACTCTTCTTGGATTTACCCTTCTTTCCCTTGACATTCTTCTTGAAAATACTGGTTTTATTGACTATCAACACTTGATGCTCCTTCTGGATTTCAGACTCAGCGACTTTCAACATCACAAACAGCTCGCTGACTTTCTTGTTCATACCTTGCATGTTCTAGTTCATTATGATGCTCTTGTAGCTAGGTGGTAATGATTGAAGAACTCTGTCAGTGATCGCCTCCAGTGGAAGGGGCATCCCAAACTCAGCCAGACGGGTCGAATACCCAGACATTCTGAGTATATGTTCACTAACAGGCCCGTTCACCTCCATCTTGCAAGCATAGAACTTCTCGGAGGTCACCTACCTCTCGATCCGAGCATTCTTCTCAAAGATAAACTTCAACTCCTGGAACATCTCATGTGCTCCATGACATTCAAAATGACTTTGAAGTCCTGGTTCTAAGCCATACAACATTGCACATTGAACTATTGAGTAATCTCTAGAACGTACCTCCCAGGCGTTCACAACGTCTTCACACGACACTGGAGCGGGTGCCTTTTTTTACTGAACAATGTAAGGCCATCCCCCCAAAGCCTTTTTAATTTTATTGATCAAAGAAAACATATGTACATGGTTACCTCGGTAACCATTAGGTAGAAAAAAATAGAAACTAACGCATCTATACTAGGGGAGAGGGTGCTTCACCGAGCGATGCATCAAGGACATAACCTTTTGGGAACCCGTGAGGATAATCCTCAGATTACGGGCCCAGTCTACAAAGTTACTTCCATCATATTTAAACTTGGCTTTCCCTTGGAACGCATTGAAATTCAAGGGAACTATTGTGCGAGCCATTGATCTACAACATAGATTAGCAAAGGTTACTAAGACTATTGTTCAAGATAATGAGTTTAGTTAATCATATTACTTAAAACTCCCTCTCAAATTGAAATCCCTTCGGTCATTTGAGTGCTACATGATCCAAATTCACCAACCCAAGTCCGATTATCACGTGACATGAGGCGGTTTCAATGGTGAACATCTCCATATTGATCATATCTACTATATGACTCATGTTCGACCTTTCGGTCTCTTGTGTTCCGAGGCCATGTCTATACTTGCTAGGCTCTTCATGTTTAACCCGAGTGTTCTGCACGTGCAACACTGGCTTGCACCCATTGTATGTGAACGTAGAGTCTATCACACCCGATCATCACGTGGTGCTTCGAAACGACGATCTTTCGCAACGGTGCACACTCAGGGAGAACACAATTTTATCTTGAAATTTTAGTGAGGGATCACCTTATAATGCTACCAAGGTCCTAAGGATAATAATATGCATAAAAGTATTAACATCACATGCAAATCATAAGTGAGATGATATGGCCATGAAATTGTGCTTTTGATCTCCATCTCCAAAGCACCAACATGATCTCCATCATCACCGGCATCACACCATGATCTCCATCATTGTGTCGCCGTCGGGGTTGTCGCGCCCACCATGCTTCTACTACTATTGCTACCGCTTAGCGATAAAGTGAAGCATTACATAGCGCTTAATGATTGACACATAGGTCATACAATAATTAAAGACAAGCCTATGGCTCCTATCGGTTGTCGTACTCATCGACATGCAAGTCATGATATTCTATACAAAACATGATCATCTCATACATAACATATATCTCATCATGTAATTGGCCATATCATATAACAACTTACCCTGCAAAAACAAGTTAGACGTCCTCTAATTGTTGTTGCATGTTTTACGTGGCTGCTATGGGTATCTAGTAAGAACGATTCTTACCTATGCAAAACCTCAACGATGATACACATATTGCTATTCAACCTTCTCAAGGACTGCCTTTGTCGAATCCAATCCAACTAAAGTGGGAGAAACAGACACCCGCCAACCATCTTTATGCAGCAAAGTCACATGTCAGTCGATGGAACTGGTCTCTCGTACATGGACAAGTAAGGTTGGTCCGGGCCGCTTTATCCCACAATACCACTGAATCAAGAAAATACCAAGGGAGGAAGCAATCTGAGCATGAACGCCCACAAACTCCTTTGTATTCTACTTGTGATCTCATCTACGCATAGATCTAGCTTTCATACTACTATTGGGGAACGCTGCATGGGAAACAAAAATTTCCTACGCACATACAAGATCTATCCATGGTGATGAACATCTACGAGAGGGAGAGTAGATCTACATACCCTTGTAGATTGCTAAGCGGCAAGTGTTAAGAAACGTGGTTGATGTAGTCGAACGTCTTCGCGATTCAAAATGCTAGCCGTCCCGCGATCCAATCACGATCCATCCCGATCTAGCGTCGAATGGAAGGCGCCTCCATGTTCAGCACACATATAGATCGATGGCGATCTCCGCCTTCTTGATCCAGCAAGAGGGAGCGAAGAGGTAGATGAGTTCTCCGGCAGCACGACAGCGTGGTGGCGGTGGTGGTGGAGTGTCACACCCTCCTACTCTTAAAAACTCTTTTTCATTGATCCCCACACTTGTCCAATGATCATGCCATGTGAATAAGACTTAATTATATTTTTACAAAATTTTATTTTGGACAAAAAGCATTTATTTAAATTAGGTTTTCAAAACCCCCTGATTTGAGATTTGCACTACAAGTCCCCAAATTGTGTGGATCCTTCTTCACCAAATGCTTTATTTGGAACCTATTATATATATAACTTTCCAAAACCACAAAATATTATTTTAAAAGATTATTTACATATTTTATTTAAAAGCTTTTTCTTAAGGCCAGGAATGCTCTTTTATAGGGAAAATTTATTTAAATGTTTAAAAATATTTGGGAAAATTTAGGAAAGCTCACTGGACATATATTGTCCATATATAAGAGTTTCAAGGCATGGTCATGTTCAAAGTATTGGACAAAACACTTCAAAACCATTTCTGCCTATTCCAAGCATTTGAAATATTTATATAAGAAACATTCTAAAATAAATCCAGGGAAATTATACAATGTCACATATGTTATATGTGGTCATCTTGCCAAGTTTCATCTCAATCCCAATTGTTTTGGTTCACCAAAATATCCTAAAGCCCTTCCTGCTAAGAGCCAAATTTGATCAACTTTACATTGTGAAGTATCTCCTATTGATCGCAAACTTTGTGGGCCTTATCTATTACCCAAATGATGATGCTACATAAAGTGGTGCATCAAGGGGAATAGAATTGCATGATCAGATCTATAGAAATCCATTTCTATCCATTTCTAGGGTTTACCAAGTTTACATTATCAACTTTCTTCAAATCATCTCAAAACTTGTGATCAGGACCAAATGGACTTACCATTTACCCCTGGCAAATATCAAGGTCATAGGATTCCCCTGCCTAGCCCAATCACAGCACAAACACCTTCAGCCAAAAACTTGTGGACAAGCAAAGTGGGCCCAAAAAGATTCCCCTTGCCCCCAACTTTTGACCACAGCATATTATATCCCTCTTATACGTCCAGTAACTTTTCCTTGGCCTCTGGTCAAATATTTGGGGCGTAACTCTCTATTATTCCCTCTCTTTTTACCATGACAGCACTTCTCCTTCCCTTCTGATCATACTAAAGACCCAAAACTTTTCCACAACCTCTCTTGCATACATATGCATCAAACCAAACCCAAATATGGCATGCTCATGTGGAATGAAAGAGAAAACCATCTGAACTAGGTTTAGGGCAGTAATTGTAGCCTTGAACTACAAGTACCTTGTACTTGATCTCCCTGACCTGAAAATTGGTGAAGATGTAGTCCTTCCATAACTAGAACCACTAGACATGGTTTTGTTCCAAGTAGACCATAGTAGATACCCCTTAGATGAGCCTCCACTTTGTTGTTGCAAACTTACCCACTATAAAACTCCCATCTACCCAGCTCCATTTACCCTCCCACTTTACCACTACTCTTCTACATGTGTGCCTCACTCACTAGACAAGGCTGGCCGACCCAAAGGGCATCCTAGACATGCCTTGGCGTGGTGACCACGCCGTTGGCATGCAACAACGGCGCTCTGCCACTTGACCTCATCGGTTAGACCTTGTCTGGCCTCAAAAGGTTGTCCCCTCATGCCAAGAATATCCCCTAGACCTCCCATGACCCTTCCTGACGCTCGCAAGCCTCCAAGGCAGCCCTAGCGCGCGTGCTCTCCTCGCCCGAGAGCACCCGAGGCCACCCGAGCTCTCTCCGGTCGCCCACGTCTTAAAGCTCGTTCCCGAACCTCCCTCTCATCCCCGTTCGCTCTCCCCCGCCCCCTTGGACATCCAAGACCAGCCTCTCCTCCTCCCTTGCCATCCATTGGCTTCCATGGCCGAAGCTTGCCGGCGGCTCATCTAAAAAAAATCGGCCGCGGTGACCTCTCCTTTCCCCCGCAGGCTTTACCGGAGAGTCCTCTGCGCTTCCGCGCTCCTTCCCGCGACTCCCTTCCCCATCCTCCGATTGCAGCGCTGCGCCCCTGCCGCTGTTAGTCTGCTCCGCTCGGAGTGAGGCTGCGCTCAAGCCCGGCCTTCCCGCAGGTTGGGGACCCCCAAGGCAGGTGCGACGGGACGACCCGAGCCCACATGTGGCCCGAGCATTGTCGGTGGTTGCCGGAGCCACCGAGGCGGACGCTGGTCGGCACCTTGTCGATCTTCTCTGCCTCTCCTCGGCTTTAGCAGGAGGTGTAGGGAGGAACTGCCAGGCAGGCCCCGCATGTCGACCACAGGCTAACCGGGCCCCTAGTTAAGTGGAAGCGCCCCCACGGTTTCCCGCCTCCTAGCGCAGGAGGCGTACTAGGCGGAATACGCCTTCAACATCGCCCGGGCCTTGCGCTGTTGGGCCAATGGGCCGGCCAATTCTCTATCCAGCGCCCGACACACACTTTAGCCCATAGGGTAAGTATTTTTCCATTTCTGTTTTTCTAGAAGTTGTAAAAGTCATAATAAATTCATAGTAGCTCCAAATTTAGTGATTCAAAATCCTAGGGATTCCTAGAATCATTTCATATCCAAATATGTGCATTGCACATTTTTTTCTGTAGACTTTTATGTAGGTTTCAAATTCAAATTTTAATTTGAACCTTGGAATGCCCCACTTTGTAAATTCCTAGAGCACTCATATCAACTCCAAATGGAGTGATTCAAATTCCTGGAGGCTCTAAATATCATGACCTATTTGCCTAGCCAAGTTTAACATTTTATCATGCGCCTATAATTCTTGGCCAAATAAATAGGTCCCTTTTTCATTATTCCATCTTAGGAAAATCATAGGTAAATCCTCACAACTCCAAATCCAGTGAAACCACTTTCCACATGTTTATAAAATCATGCCCTATTTGTCGGGTCCATCCACTCATTTTTATACAAATATTTTCTGTTGACATTTTAGAGGATCATCATTTCCATCATTCCCACCATTCAAAACTCCCCCTTGACCCACATCCACCAAAAACTACTTGGTTATTTTTTGTGTGACCAGAGGTGTCCAGGAAAAATAAAACTCCTATTTATAGAGCACTCTTATTTTCCACTTGTTGTGTTGCTTATTGTGGTTGTTTACCGACGATAGTTGACAAAGTAGATAAAGTGCTCGGAGTGGCCGAGAAGCAGGTGAAGACCTCGAAGACGTTGCTAAGCCAGGCAAGCAGCCCTTTGACCATGTAAAGAAACCATTTTTCATTGCATGACATATATCACTTTACTTTTGTCATATTTGATCATGTGGAGTAGTGACCCCTCCGATGGGTTGCTTCCGATACTTTTACCATTGACACTTGCATCATGCATGACCCAACCACCATATAAGGGTTATGTGGGTGGGAGTAGTTAGGTTGCTAATATATTATAAGCAAATGTGATGGGACTTATGCACAGTGATGGCAAGAAAAGAAATGATTTTAGAAACTTTTCAAAAACCCTGTCAGGTGCCACTGATGCCCAAGGGAGATGATGAAGAGATGGTGACCACTTGAGAAAGAAGTGGTGTACCGGAACAAGTGAGTGTTGTGGTTTCCAAAAACGGATTGGTGTAAGTTGCGACCATTATTCCAACCTTACATGTACGACCACGATACCCCTTATGGGACGGGGGTTTGTTGATTACTATGGTTGGTGCTAGCAAGGAGCCCGCATTACTAGTGGCAAGAGTGAAGTGGTCGCTCTTGAGACGGGGTCGTCCCTGAGTGGAAGGTCATGCGTTGTCTTTACAGGCACCGGGCACACCGTTACGTGCCCTCATGGATGATACGAGTGATGTATATCATGAGGGATGGCACCAATGAGTGGACTCTTTGTTTAGTATCTACATTGGAAAGGCATTGTTCAGGTGCTTACCTAGGGTATGTTAAATACCGCGAGTCGTGGATGACACAGAAGTTCCCCGAGTCTGGTGGGTAAAGTGTGCAACCTCTGCAGAGTGTAAAACTATTCGAATAGCCATGTCCACGGTCAGGGACAGTTGGATGACCACTCTTGTGCTACATCCAGATGTTTCCTCAAAACTGTGTGTGTGTGTGTGTGGTGACAAGGATGATATTTGAGTCAAGATGGATGACTTGGCATGGTGACTAAACATGATATGTTCAGATGGTACATGAGACAAGTCTGAGGACTTGGTGTGATGGTTGAACATGAGATGTCCAACCCCCTGCTTATGATGATGACTTTGGCGTGTTCTTATGAACACCTGTCTATGGTTGATGCATGCTCAGTTAAGCTACTTGATCATGTCATAGCACTCAAAACTAGCATTCTGCAAAAACTTACCTATTAGTGCTACATCATGCATTGTTATTGCCTTCCTCCAAACATGGGTTGCTTGCGAGTACATTCAAAGTACTCATTGGCTTGCCACTGGTTATTTTATTGGCCAGGCATGAAAGATCAGGTTATGATGAAGATTACCTTGGTGACGGACGTGCGAGCTAAGATGCTTCCTAGTCAGAATGCATGTAGGGTTAAGGCAGATGGCATGGGATCACGCTATCATTGAAGATTTCCACTACAATCATATGAAGACTTGGCCATAAAGGCCATATTTGAGTAAACCGGTATGTAATGGATGTAAGACTCTTGTTATTCAGTTTCTGTGTTTTCAGTGAGAATTGATCTCTTGGATCACTGCAGACGTACATTCGGTGATCACGACTTATGAGTCAGGGTCCCCACAAAGTTGGTATCAGAGCCACCCTGACTGTAGGAAGCCCTTAGTTAGCATGGATGTTATTTAGGACCAAACTATTTTTCCAGAACCTTCAAAATCACTTACAAAACCTCTATATTTCTCACCTCTCCTAATTTTTCAAAGGAAGCAAAGGTTTTTGCATTAGTATTTCCATCATCTTTCTCATAACTCCCGTCGTCTAATTTTCAAAACTTTGCAAATGGTTCCTACTACCCTTGTGTCCCTAACCACGGGATTCCTTGTAACCCTCATGGGTAACCTGGAAGCAAACCACCTTGCCAGACGATTGCCGACATATCTTGGACCCAAGTTGGCGACACTAGACAAGGAGCTACCAGCAGAAGACACCTTCTCCAAGGATGAGGATCTCAAGACTTAGATGATAGTGACACCCTTGACACTGCCCCAGGATGATGCCACCTTAGTCTTCGATGACTAGGGCACAAGACATGAAATTTCATGATATGCATCGCTAATAGAGCAACCCTGTCCTTTTCGTTGTTATATCGGTAACCACCGGTGGATGAGAACCTCACCATTTGGCCCGCCTCACTATAGTGAGCAGGAAAACGGTTCTCACCATCCCCCACTCTTGGTGCCGATGATATCGTCAGTGACCGACAGGATACAACTCTACCTCGCCTTGTTAATGTCATTGCATAAAATATTGCCTACCTGGAAGGCTCGACATCTCAGAAGACAAGAAGGCATTGTCACGAACACAAGAACATGGGAAGACCCTGTCTACAACAGCTGTGAAGAATAATCACCTTCGTCGTTAACTCAACAGACCCAAAGTCGTCAAGGACTCTTCAGGCGCAACCAGGATTGTTTTGATGAACAACAACTAGAGACATAGCAACACCCGAAGAAGACCCGAAAGACTAAGCGGACTCCTCTCCAAGACACGAAGCAAGCACGACTAATGAGTCTGAGAACCCCTAGGGTAGGATAGGTCATGTGTCCCCTATGCGAAGTTGAGTCCGTATGATGGTTCGAATGGAACCATGATGTGTGTTGCTTGTTTTTCCTGTTTGTGCTTTGGTGTAAGTCACGCTTTTGCCCTAGGCAACAATAGCGCGACTATACCACCTACCTTACCTTGATGCTTGTGTTCGACCTTTTCGGCACTTGATTGATTGCACTTGCACTATACCACCCCCATAGGCATTCTCCTCTATGCTCCTTTCCCTCTTCCCCCTCCCGTCAACTGAAGGCTAGCAAGACAAGATGTGCCGAGGATCCACCTCCACAGACTTCTAGTGTTGAAGACTAAGACTACCACGTACTCAACCAAACACAACCCCGTAGAGTTATGCTTTTCTCTCAATATTAGAAAACCCTCCCCAGACCAACCTAGACCTCACAAGCTTCCCTAGCACAAGCCTCTGATCATGTGTTTAATACACAGATTTTCCAGAGCACTTATTGAGCTTCAATAACCCCTGCCTTGCACTAGGTTCATTATGGAGCTAGTGATCATAGTGAACAAACATCCTTCATTGTTATGCTAGCACTAGGACCTTGATGCCATAGGAAGGATCATTCTAAGGTTTTGCAATTTATGGACAGTGATTTGATTAGGGCATAATAAATGTCTTAAGGAAATAGTTGAGACTCTTTGGTGGATTACGAGGCTTAATGTTGGTAGACGAACTTGGTGGGTCCAGATTGATAGAGTAGCATAACTTACTTGTCCCTTGAACAAATTGGATTAGTAGGGAGAATATGGTCACAAGATGAAATTCTTGGTGGATTAATGACTTGACTTTGGCAAGAAATGTTGATATTGGATTGTTGGTGATATGATAGTAACTGGAGTAACTAGTAGGGAATCCTTACTAGATGTAAGCCTTGGATTTTAGTTGGCCATGAGATTGGAAGTTCATGGATATATTGTGATAATAGTCCTTGCAATTATATGAGGATTATATGAACTCCAGGAGATTATGTTGGACACCATCGATGCTGGATATGTAGCAGTAATGGATCACGAAATAGTGGATGATATTCATGGATCAATTAAATTGGATTCGTAGGAAGGAATCAAGATCTTGGAATGGTTTATTACATGTTTCCTTAGCATAGTAATGCTATACCTTAGACCTTGGGTAGGTCAGAAGGACCCTTGGATTGGTAGTGTCATGATCAAGCTTAGCGGCTTGTAAATTATCCCGAGGATTTTTATATAGGGATATATGTGAGTTAGCTATAGTATATATATGAAAGTTTGGTTTTAGTCCTTCCCTCGAACTTTGGAGTTGAATAGCATGTGTAATATTGGAGTTGACATAAATAAGATGATGCATTCAAGGATATAGGGTGATTTTGTTTGGAGTAATAGGTTGTACTATTGTCATCTAAGAACCATGCTTGAGGATAAGAGGATAGATATTCACTCACATCCTAAGCTCCTTGAAACCCTGAAGCATTACCAATCCATAACAAGGTCGGAAGTGACCATATGTCTTGGCTCTCAGTCATAAGACTACGGTCGATGCTCCACCTTGACCAGCACCCACCCTTTCCATAAGGAAGTTGGACACAGAGAATGGATCACGATGGACCACTCACCCCTATGCTAGTGACCATCTGGGACAAATGCCTACTACTCTCACGTATCCCATGAGAAATGTGTTTATGTGATACTTCGGGAAATATGTTGTTGTCCTCTGGGATAACATACCTATTTACCCAATAAGGGGAGGAACACGTTAGTCCTGTTTGGACCAGCCCTAGGAACACCAATTGCCATTACTCTCGAGTATAAGGTTTCACCTAGAAGGAGTTGAATTCTGCAACGCACCCTCCCTACAAAAGAAGACTTTCTTGCCCAAGCAAGATGAAGAGCCACTGTGGTTGCGGAACCACGACAATGACGAAGACGAAGTCAACCACCACTCCTCTACCGACTACATCAGCTAGACTATACCCAGAAGCATCTACGTTCAAGCCCGATGAAGCCTTGGACATCAAGAGGATTAAAGAGCCCTTTGCTTTAAGTAATCACCTATTAGTTCCTGACTAAGAAGGAACTGAGGAGCTGATAACATCCCTTACTCCACCACCTTGATGGTCTACATTGAGGATGACATCCCTGCTCCCTTCAGATGCCTGGAACGGAGTAGAACGACTATCGTGACCTCATTGCTATCCCCCTTTTGGTTCAATCAGGGACATGAACCGGACTCGATCATGGTAAACCCCTTGTCAAAGATAGTTCACCCCTCTTGCCAAGTGTCGGACCTTGGGGATTAGATGGCTGATCTGTACTTTGAATAGTCAGCTTATCTAGAACCCCACTAAAACCTTCCCAGATGGTAGAACTTGTTTTCACACCTAGTCTGTAAGCTCAGTCTTAGGGGCGAGACCCAGCACGGACCTTGCCACGGAGTGACGAATAGACCAAACGCTCTAAGACCCTCCAGAACGTGCGTCCACGACGATGAAGACAAACGACCAAAGAAGGATGAAGAATCTACTCAAGCAGAAGATCTCGATGAGAAGCCACAATGACACACCTCAGCACTCTCAAGGATGAAGACCGCCTACGACTGAAGATCTCTTGCCTTAAGTAAGCTAAGGACTTCGCCGTCAACAAGAAGCTACACCGAGACTCAGCCCTTTTATTCTAACGCGAGACGTCTAGATGTCACTAACCAACGCGAGCACTCCTACGACCAGCACACAGACACACCACTTGACCAGGTATTCCGACTTTGGGATACAAACGCAAGCCAGGCCTTGCCAAGACCTCATACACCAAACCCTTAACCATTAGGCAAGCCTAGGAGGTTGTTGGAACCCCATTGCCCTTGAGGAAAAGTCAACGATGCACTCAGAGACATATCATCAAGCACTTCAAGATCCAGAAGAACAACCATGCTGGAGTGGAAACAACATGCAATGTGAAGACTACCTCGCCTCTGAATTTCCGCATCCTTCCCATGCCTAGCCTAGGAATCTCGGGGACGAGATTCTTGTAAGGGGGGTAGGTCTATCACACCCTGTGATTTGGCTCATGACTAAGTTATCATGACTCAAAAATCAGGGCCAATTAAAACTTTTGTGTGCTTGTTATCTTTACTTGATTGCTAGTTATCTGGTTGCTTGCTAGTGCACTATATTCATAAAATCCCTCCTACTCTCAAAAACTCTTTTCCTTGATCCCCACCTTTGTACAATGATCATGCCATGTGAATAGGAATTAATTATATTTTTACAAAATTTTATTTTGTCAAAAAAGCATTTATTTAAATTAGGTTTAAAAAACCCTGATTTGAGATTTGCACTGCAAGTCCCCAAATTGTGTGGATCCTTTTTCCAAAAATGCTTTATTTGGAACCTACTATATATATAAATTTCCAAAACCACAAAATATTATTTTAAAAGATTATTTACATATTTTATTTAAAATCTTTTTCTTAAGGCCAGAAATGGTCTTTTATAAGGGAAAAATTATTTAAATGCCTTAAAAATATTTAGGAAAATTTAGGAAAGCTCAATGGACATATATTGTCCTTATATAAGAGTTTCAAGGCATGGTCATGTTCAAAGTATTGGACAAAACACTTCAAAACCATTTCTACCTATTCCAAGCATTTGAAATATTTCTATAAGAAATATTCTCAAATAAGTCCAGGAAAAATCTAGAATGTCACATATGTTATATCAATTGTTTTGGTTCACCAAAATATCCTAAAGCCCTTCCTATCCAGAGCCAAATTTGATCAACTTTACATTGTGAAGTATCTCCTAGTGATCCCAAACTTTGTGGGACTTCTCTATTACCCAAATTATGATGCTACATCAAGTGGTACATCAAGGGGAATAGAATTACATGATCAGATCTATAGAAATCCATTTCTGTCCATTTTTAGGGTTTACCAAGTTTACATTATCAACTTTCTTCAAATCATCAAAAAACTTGTGATCAGGACCAAATGGACTTACCATTTACCCCTGGTAAATCTCAAGGTCATAGGATTCTCCTACCTAGCCCAATTGCAGCACAAACACCTTCAGCCAAAAACTTGTGGACAAGCAAAGTGGGCCCAAAAAGATTCCCCTTGCCCCCAACTTGTTACCACAACATATTATATCCCTCTTATACCTCCAGTAACTTTTCCTTGGCCTCTAGTCAAATATTTGGGGGTAACTCTCTCTTATTCCCTCTCTTTTTACCATGGCAGCACTTCTCCTTCCCTTCTGATCATACTAAAGACCCAAAAGTTTTCCACAACCTCTCTTGCAAACATATGCATCAAACCAAACCCAAATATGGTATGCTCGTGTGGAATGAATGAGCAAACCATCTGAACTAGGTTTAGGGCAGTAATTGTAGCCTTGAACTACAAGTACCTTGTACATTGATCTCCCTGACATGAAAATTGGTGAAGATGTAGTCCTTACATAACCAGAACCACTAGACATGGTTTTGTTCCAAGTAGACCATAGTAGAAACCCCTTAGATGAGCCTCCAGTTTGTTGTTGCAAACCTACCCACTTTAAACTCCCATCTACCCAGCTCCATTTACCCTCACACTTTACCACTACTCTTCTGCATGTGTGCCTCACTCCCTAGACAAGGCTGGCCAACCAAAAGGGCATCCTAGACATGCCTTGGCATGGTGACCACGCCGTTGGCATGCAACAACGGTGTTCTGCCACTTGACCTTGTCGGTTAGCCCTTATCTGGCCTCAAAAGGTTGTCCCCGCATGCCAAGAATATCCCTTAGACCTCCAGCGACCCTCCCCAACGCTCGCCAGCCTCCAAGGTAGCCCTAGCGCGCGTGCTCTCCTCGCTCGAGAGCACCCGAGGCCACCCGAGCTCTCTTCGGTCGCCCCTGCCTTAAAGCTCGTTCTCGAGCCTCCCTCTTGTCCCCCTTCGCTCTCCCCCGCCCCCTTGGACATCCCAAACCAGCCTCTACTCCTCCCTTGCCATCCATTGGCTTCCATGGCCGAAGCTTGCCAGTGGCTAATCTCAAAAAAAATCGGCCGCGGTGACCTCTCCTTTCCCCCGGAGGCTTTACCCGAGAGTCCTCTGTGCCTCTGCGCTCCTTCCCGCGACACCCTTCCCCATCCTCCGGCTGGAGCGCCGTGCCTCTGCTGCTGTCGGCCTCCTCTGCCCGGAGCGAGGCTGCGCTCGAGCCTGGCCTTCCCACGGCATGGGGACCCCCCAAGCAGGTGCGACGGGACGCCCCGAGCCCACTGGTGGCCGAGCACTGTCGAAGGTGGCCAGAGCCACCAGGGCGGACGGTCGATCTCCTTTGCCTCTCCCCGGCTTTGGCGGGAGGTGGAGGGAGGACCTGACAGGCGGGCCCCGCGTGTCGACCGAAGGCTAACCGGGCCCCTAGTTAAGTGGAAGCGCCCCCACGGTTTCCCGCCTCCTAGCGCAGGAGACGTACTAGGCGGAATACGCCTTCGGCATCGCCTGACCCTTGCGCGGTCAGGCCAATGGGTCGGCCCAGTCTCTATCCAGCGCCCGGCGCACACTTTAGCCCATAGGGTAAGTCTTTTTCCATTTCTGTTTTTCCAGAACTTGTAAAAGTCATAATAAATTCATAGTAGCTCCAAATTTAGTGATTCAAAATCCTAGGTATTCCTAGAATCATTTCGTATCCAAATATGTGCATTGCACATTTTTTTCTGCAGACTTTTATCTAGGTTTCAAATTCAAAGTTGAATTTGAACCTTGGAATGCCCCACTTTGTAAATTCCTAGAGCACTCATATCAACTCCAAATGGAGTGATTCAAATTCCTAGAGGCTCTAAATATCATGACCTATTTGCCTGGCCAAGTTTAACATTTTATCATGCACCTATCATGCTTGACCAAATAAATAGCTCCCTTTTTCCATTATTCCATCTTAGAAAAATCATAAGTAAATCCTCACAACTCCAAATCTAGTGAAACCACTTTCCACATGTTTCTAAAATCATGCCCAATTTGTTGGGTCCATCCACTCATTTTTATACAAATATTTTCTGTTGACATTTTAGAGGATCATCATTTCCATCATTCGCACCATTCAAAACTCCCCCTTGACCCACATCCACCAAAACCTACTTGGTTGTTTTTCTTGTTACCAGAGGTGTCCAAGAAAAATAAAACTCCTATTTATAGAGCACTTTTATTTTCCACTTGTTGTGTTGCTTATTGTGGTTGTTTACTGACGATAGTTGACGAAGTAGATGAAGTGCTCGTAGTGGACGAGTAGCAGGTGAAGACCTCGAAGACGTTGCTAAGCCAAGCAAGCAGCCCTTTGACCTGTTGGAAATATGCCCTAGAGGCAAAAATAAATTAGTTATTACCATATTTCCTTGTTCATGATAATCATTTATTATCCATGCTATAATTGTATTGATCGGAGACTTAGATGCATGTGTGGATACATAGACAAAACCATGTCCCTAGTATGCCTCTAATAGACTAGCTCATTGATCAAAAGATAGTTAAGGTTTCCTAGCCATGGAGATGAGATGTCATTTGATAACGGGGTCACATCATTAGGAGAATGATGTGATGGACAAGACCCAAACTGCAAATGTAGCATATGATCGTGTCAGTTTATTGCTACTGTTTTCCGCATGTCAAGTATGTGTTCCTATGACCATGAGATCATGCAACTCACAGATATCGGAGGAGTGCCTTGTGTGTATCAAACGTCACAACCTAACTGGGTGACTATAAAGGTGCTCTACAGGTATCTCCAAGATCGGATCCATGTATGAAAACCAAGTATAGACTTTGGTAGACTTTCTCGTTGGACGGCAGGTCGTTGAGTACAAATGGATCTTTAAAATGAAGACAGACACTGATGGTGAATGTCACTATTTGTAAAGCTCGACTTGTTGCAAAGATGTTTGTGACAAGTTCAAGGAGTTGACTACGATGAGACTTTCTCACTCGTAGTGGTGCTAAAGTCTGTTGGAATTATATTAGCAGTTGATGTGTTTTCAATTATGAAATCTGGCAGATGGATGTCAAAACATCGTTTCCTTAACGGTTTACTTGAGTAAAGGTTGTATGTGATACAACCAGAAGGTTTTGTCAGGCCTAAGGACGCTAAAAGGTGTGCAAGCTTCAGTGATCCTTCCATGGACTGAAGCAAGCATCTCGGAGTTGGAATATACGCTTTGATGAGGTGTTCAAAGTTTTGATGTTTATACAAAGTTTACGAGAAACTTGTATTTGCAATAAAGTGAGTGGGAGCACTATAGAATTTCTGATAAGTATATGTGGATGACATATTGTTGATCAGAAATAATTTAGAGTTTCTGGAAAGCATAAAACGGTCATTTTGAAAGTGATTTTGAAAGGAAGACCTAGATGAAGCTGCCTAATTGTTGAGCATCAAAATCTATGGAGATAGATCAAGATGCTCGATGAGAATTTCAATGAGTGCATACCTTGACAAGATTTTGAAAGAGTTCAAAATGGATAAGTCAGAGAAAGAGTTCTCGCCTGATTTGTAAGGTGTGAAAGTTGAGTGAGACTCAAAGCTCGACAACGGTAGAAGAAAGAGAAAGGACGAACGACGTCCCCTATGCCTTAGCCATAGGCTCTATATTATGCAATGCTGTGTACCGCACCTGTGTGTGCCTTGCCATGAGTCCGTCAGGGGGTACAAGAGTGGACCAGGAGTGGATCACTGGATAGCGGTCAAGATTATCTTTAGTAAATAAGAGACTAAGGAGATGTTTCTCGATTATGGAGGTGATAAAGAGTTCGTCGTAAGGAGTTACGTCGATACAAGATTTAACACTAATCCGGATGACTCGTAGTAGCAATCTGGATACGCATAGTGGAGCAGCCATTTGGAATAGTACCGAGCGGAGTGTGGTAGCAGTGTTTACAGATTGACATAGGTATTTGCAAAGTGCACACGGATCTGAATGTTATAGACCCGTTGACTATAAGACCTCTCTCACATGCAAAGCATGATCGAGCCCAGAACTCGTTGGGTGTTAGATTCATAACAATGCGAATCACATGGTGATGTGAACTAGATTATTGACTCTAGTGCAAGTGGGAGACTGTTGGAAATATGCCCTAGAGGCAATAATAAATTAGTTATTATCATATTTCCTTGTTCATGATAATCGTTTATTATCCATGCTATAATTGTATTGATCGGAGACTTAGATGCATGTGTGGATACATAGACAAAACCATGTCCCTAGTATGCCTCTAATAGACTAGCTCGTTGATCAAAAGATGGTTAAGGTTTCCTATCCATGGACATGATATGTCATTTGATAACGGGGTCACATCATTAGGAGAATGCTGTGATGGACAAGACCCAAACTGCAAACGTAGCATATGATCGTGTCAGTTTATTGCTACTGTTTTCCGCATGTCAAGTATGTGTTCCTATGACCATGAGATCATGCAACTCACAGATATCGGAGGAGTGCCTTGTGTGTATCAAACGTCGCAACATAACTGGGTGACTATAAAGGTGCTCTATAGGTATCTCCGATGGTGTCTTTTGAGTTGGCATGGATTGAGACTGGGATTTGTTACTGCGTGTGACGGAGAGGTATCTCGGGGCCCACTCGGTAATGCAACATCACAATAAGCCTTGCAAGCAATGTGACTAATTGTTAGTTGCGGGATCTTGTATTACGGAATGAGTAAAGAGACTTGCCGGTAACGAGGTTGAACTAGGTATGGAGATACCGACGATCGAATCTTGGGCAAGTAACATACCGGAGAACAAAGGGAACGTTATACGGGATTAACTGAATCCTTGGCATAGAGGTTCGACCGATAAAGATCTTCATAGAATATATAGGAACCAATGTGGATGTCCAGGTCCTGCCAGTGGTTATTGACCATAGAGGTGTCTCGGTCATGTCTACATAGTTCTCGAACCCGCGGGGTCTGCACACTTAAGGTTCGGTGATGTTTCGGTAATGTAGAGTTTTGTATGGTGGTGACCAAAGTTTGTTCGGAGTCCCGGATGAGATCCCGAATGTCACAAGGAGCTCCGGAATGGTCCGGAGGTAAAGATTCATATATAGGAAGTCCCAGTTTGGTTTCCGGAAAAGTTTTGGGCTCATCGGTAGTGTACCGGGAGGCCTCCGGGGGGGGGGGGGGTATTTCGACCCCGAGAGGTCCATGGGCTGTGGGAGAATAATAACCAGCCCTTAGTGGGATGGGAAAACAGCCACAAAGGCCCATGGCTCAGGAGAGAAAGTCCTAAAGCAAAAAATGGAAAATCAGCCAACAGGAGGCAATCCTACTCCAACTAGGATTGGAGGTGAAGTAGGATTGCTTCCCACCTCCTATTTCGGCCAACCCAAAGGCCTTGGCTGCCTCTCCTCTCCTATCCTCATATATATACTAGTGGATTGGGTGGTTTTTGGACAGAATTTCCGGCCACGTGCTACCCGTTACACCGGTGCATAGTTTCTCCTCTAGATCGGTTTTCTGCAGCGCTTAGGCGAAGCCCTGCCGGAGTTACTCCACCACCATCACCGGAGCGCCGTCACGCTGCTGGTGAAATCTATATCCTCTCCACCTCCTCTCTCTAGATCGAGATGGTGGAGATCCTCATCAAGCTGCACGTGTACTGAACGCGGAGGTGCCGTCCGTTCGGCGCTAGATCGGAAGGACCATGATCGAGATCGCGAGACGGTTCATGATGTGATCACGGAACGGATCGTGATAAGTTTGCGTGACAGATCGTGATCAAGATCGTGAGACGGATCGTGATGAGTTCGCGGGACGGATCATGATATGTTCGCGGGATGGTTCGTGATTGGATCGCGGGACGCTCGGCGATTTGGATCGCGAAGAAGTTCGACTACACCAGCCGTGTTTCTTAACGCTTCCCGCTTAGCGATCTACAGGGGTGCGTAGATCCACTCTCCCTCTCGTAGATGCTCATCACCATGGATAGGTTTGCGTGTGCGTAGGAAAAAATTTGTTTCCCATGCGACGTTCGCCAACAGTGGCATCATGAGCTAGGTTGATGGTTCGATGAGATCTCGAGTAGAACACAAAAGGTTTGTGGGCGTTGATGCTTAGATTGCTTCCTCCCTTGGTCGGATTTTGGTTCAGTGGGATTGTAAGATGAAGCGGCCCGGACCAACATTACTCGTACGCTTACGAGAGACCGGTTCCCTCGACGCAACTTGTTGCTTAGATGGCTTGCGGGTGACAGTTTCTCTCACTTTAGTTGGATCGGATCCGACAAAGGCGGTCCTTGAGAAGGTTGAAAAGCAATCTATGTATCACCGTTGTGGTTTATGCGTAGGTGAGAATCGTTCTTGCTAGATACCCGTAGCAGCCACGTAAAACATGCAACAACAATTAGAGGACGTCTAACTTGTTTTTGCAGGGTATGTTGTGATGTGATATGGCCAATTACATGATGAGATATATGTGATGTATGAGATGATCATGTGCTGTATAGAATTTCACGACTTGCATGTCGTTGAGTACGGCAGCCGGCAGGAGCCATAGGGTTGTCTTTAACTATTGTATGACCTGCGTGTCAATCATGAAGCGCTATGTAATGCTTTACTTTATCGCTAAGCGGTAACAATAGAAGTAGAAGCAGGGCTGGCGCCACAACCCCAATGGCAACACATTGATGGAGATCAAGATGATGGAGATCATGGTGTTGTGCCGGTGACGATGGAGATCATGCCGGTGTTTCGAAGATGGAGATCTTAAACACAAGTTCATGGCCATATCATGTCACTTGTGAATTTCATGAGATGTTAATCCTTTTATGCACCTTGTTTTTCTTAGTACGGCGGTAGCATTATAAGGTGATCCCTCACTTGAATTTCAAGATGAACTGTGTTCTCCCCGAGTGTGCACCATTGCGAAAGTTCGTCGTGTTGCGACACCACGTGATGATCGGGTGTGATAGACTCTACGTTCACATACAACGGGTGCAAGCCAGATTTGCACGCGCAGAACACTCAGGTTAAACTTGACGAGCCTAGCATGTACAGACATGGCCTCCGAACACGAGAGACCAAAAGGTCGAACATGAGTCATATAGTAGATATGATCAACATAATGATGTTCACCATTGCAGCCACCTCAACTCACGTGATGATCGGACTTGAGTTGGTGAATTTGGATCATGTATCACTCGAATGATCGGAGGGATGTCAATTTGAGTGGGAGTTCTTAAGTAATATGATTAATTGAACTCATTATCATGAACATAGTCAAAGTGTCTTTGCAAATTATGTTGTAGATTACTAGCTCGCACTGTAGCTCCCTTAAATTTTTATATGTTCCTAGAGAAATAGAGTTGAAAGATGTTGGTAGCAATAATGCAGACTGGGTCCGTGATCTGAGGATTTTCCTCATTGCTGCACAGAAGGCTTATGTCCTTAATGCACCGCTCGGTGCGCCACCCCCTGTAGTGTTGTCTATAGATGTTGTGAACATCTAACAGGCACGTTTCGATGACTACTTGCTAGTTTAGTGCGTCATGCATTACGACTTAGAATTGAGGCTCCGAAACATTTTGAACGTCACGGAACATATGAGATGTTCTAGGACCAGAGATTGTGATCTCAGGCTCGTGCCCGTGTTGCGAGATATGAGATCTCCAACAAGATTCTTTGCCTGTAAGATGAAGGAGAATAGCTCAATTGTTGAGCATGTACTTAGATTGTCTGGGTACTACAATCGCTTGAATCAAGTGGGAGTTGATCTTCCATATAAGATAGTGCTTGATATAGTTCTCCAAGTCACTGTCACTAAAGCTACTAGAACTTAGTGATGAACTATAATACACCAGGGATAGAAGTATTGATCCCTGAGCTGTTCGCGATGTTTGACACCGCGAAGGTAGAAATCAAGAAGGAGCGTCAAGTGTTGATGGTTAATCAAACCACTAGTTTCGAAAAGGGCAAGAGCAAGGAGGGAAACTTCATGGATAGCAAGTTAGTTGTTGCTCCAGTGAAGCAACCCAAAGTTGAACTCAAACCCGAGACTAAGTGCTTCTATTATGAGGTGAGAGGTCGCTGAAGCGGAACAACCCTAGATACTTGGTAGATAAGAAGGCTGGCAACATCGATAGAAGTATATTTGATATACGAGGTATTGATGTGTACCTTGCTAGTACTCCTAGTAGCACCTGGGTATTGGATACCGGTTCGGTAAAAGCTACGGAATAAACGGAGAACTAGCTAAGGGTGAGGTGACGATGTGTGTTGGAAATGTTTCCAAGGTTGATATGATCAACATCGCATGCTCTCTACCTTCAGGATTAGTGACGAACCTAAATAAATGTTATTTGGTGTTTTGCGTTGAGCATGAACATGATTAGATCATGTTTGTTGCAATACGGTTATTCATTTAAGTCAGAGAATAATAGTTATTCTGTTTACATGAATAATACCTTCAATGGTCATGCACCCAGTGAGAATGGTTTGTTGAAATCTTGATCGTAGTAATACACATGTTCATAACATTGATGTCAAAAGATACAAAGTTAAATAATGATAGTACCACATACTTGTGGCACTGCCGCAAAATGTCATATTGGTATAAAGCGCATGAAGAAACTCCATGGTGATGGATATTTGGACTCATTCGATTTCGAATCGGTTGAGATATGCGAACCATGCCTCTTGGGCAAGATGACTAAAGGACCCCGTTGGATGGAGCGGGCAAGTGATTCATTGGAAATGATACATGTTGATGTATGCAATCTAGTGAGTCTTGTAGCGTGAAGTGGATATCGTTATTTTCTTACCTTCACTGATGATTTGAGTAGATATAGTGTATATTTACTTAATGAAACACAAGTCTGAATCGTTTGAAAGGTTCAAGCAAATTCAGAGTGAAGTTTAAAGATCATCATGACAAGAAGATAAAAATGACTGCGATATGATCGTGGAGGTGAATATCTAAGTCGCGAGTTTGGCATACAATTTAAGACAATGTGAAAGTTGTTTCACAACTAAATGCCACCTGGAACACCATAGTGTGATGGTGTGTCCGAACATCATAGTTATGCTCTATTGGACATGGTGCGTGCTATGATGTCTCTTGTCGTTTTACTACTATAATTTTGGGGTATGCATTAGAGACAACTACATTCACTTTAAATAGGGCACCATCTAAATCTGTTGAGATGACACCATGTGAATTATGGTTTGATAGAAACCTAAGTTGTCATTTCTTAATACTTGGGGCTGCGACACTTGTGTGGAAAATGTTTTCACCTAATGAGGTCGAACCCAAGGCGGACAAATGCATCTTCAGAGAATACCCTAAGATCAGTTGGGTGAACCTTCTATCTTAGATCCAAGTGCAAAGTGTTTGTTACTAAAACGGATCCTTTCTCGAGGAAAAGTTTCTCTCGAAAGAATTAAGTGGGAGGAAGATAGAACTTGATGAGGTTGTTTAAACTTTGTTCAACCAGAGAGTAGCGCAGCGCAGGATGTTGTTTCTGTGAAGCCTACGTTAGTTGAAGAGGAAGTTAATGATGATGATCATGAAGCTTCAGGATCAAGTTACTATCGAACTTCGTAGGTCGACAAAGATGTGTACTGCTCCTAAGCGGTACGACAACCCTATCTTGGAGGTCATGTTGTTGGACAAACGATGAACCTACGAGCTATGGAGAAGCGATGATGGGCCCGGATTCCGACAAATGGTTGGAGGCCATGAAATCCGAGATAGGATCCATGTATGAAAACCAAGTGTAGACTTTGGTAGACTTGCTCATTGGACGGCATGTCGTTGAGTACAAATGGATCTTTAAAATGAAGACAGACACTGATGGTGAATGTCACTATTTGTAAAGCTCGACTTGTTGCAAAGATGTTTGTGACAAGTTCAAGGAGTTGACTACGATGAGACTTTCTCACTCGTAGTGGTGCTAAAGTCTGTTGGAATTATGTTAGTAGTTGCTGTGTTTTCAATTATGAAATCTGGCAGATGGATGTCAAAACATCGTTTCCTTAACGGTTTAGTTGAGGAAAGGTTGTATGTGATACAACCAGAAGGTTTTGTCAGGCCTAAGGATGCTAAAAGGTGTGCAAGCTTCGGTGATCCTTCCATGGACTGAAGCAAGCATCTCGGAGTTGGAATATACGCTTTGATGAGGTGATCAAAGTTTTGATGTTTATACAAATTTACGAGAAACTTGTATTTGCAATAAAGTGAGTGGGAGCACTATAGAATTTCTGATAAGTATATGTGGATGACATATTGCTGATCAGAAATAATTTAGAGTTTCTAGAAAGCATAAAACGGTCATTTTGAAAGTGATTTTCAAAGGAAGACCTGGATGAAGCTGCCTACTTGTTGAGCATCAAAATCTATGGAGATAGATCAAGATGCTCGATGAGACTTTCAATGTGTGCATACCTTGACAAGATTTTGAAAGAGTTCAAAATGGATCAGTCAGAGAAAGAGTTCTCGCCTGATTTGTAAGGTGTGAAAGTTGAGTGAGACTCAAAGCTTGACAACGGCAGAAGAAAGAGAAAGGACGAACATCGTCCCCTATGCCTTAGCCATAGGCTCTATATTATGCCATGTTGTGTACCGCACGTGTGTGTGCCTTGCCATGAGTCCGTCAGGGGGTACAAGAGTGAACCAGGAGTGGATCACTGGACAGCGGTCAAGATTATCTTCAGTAACTAAGAGACTGAGGAGATGTTTCTCGATTATGGAGGTGATAAAGAGTTCGTCGTAAGGAGTTACGTCGATACAAGCTTTAACACTAATCCGGATGACTCGTAGTAGCAATCTGGATACGTATAGTGGAGCAGCCATTTGGAAGAGTACCGAGCGGAGTGTGGTAGCAGTGTTTACAGATTGACATAGGTATTTCCAAAGTGCACACGGATCTGAATGTTACAGACCCGTTGACTATAAGACCTCTCTCACATGCAAAGCATGATCGAGCCCCAGAACTCGTTGGGTGTTAGATTCATAACAATGCGAATCACATGGTGATGTGAACTAGATTATTGACTCTAGTGCAAGTGGGAGACTGTTGGAAATATGCCCTAGAGGCAATAATAAATTAGTTATTATCATATTTCCTTGTTCATGATAATCGTTTATTATCCATGCTATAATTGTATTGATCGGAGACTTAGATGCATGTGTGGATACATAGACAAAACCATGTCCCTAGTATGCCTCTAATAGACTAGCTCGTTGATCAAAAGAGGGTTAAGGTTTCCTAGCCATGTACATGATATGTCATTTGATAACGGGGTCACATCATTAGGAGAATGATGTGATGGACAAGACCCAAACTGCAAACGTAGCATATGATCGTGTCAGTTTATTGCTACTGTTTTCCGCATGTCAAGTATGTGTTCCTATGAGCATGAGATCATGCAACTCATAGATATCGGAGGAGTGTCTTGTGTGTATCAAACGTCGCAACGTAACTGGGTGACTATAAAGGTGTTCTACAGGTATCTTCGATGGTGTCTGTTGAGTTGGCATGGATGGAGACTGGGATTTGTTACTCCGTGTGACGGAGAGGTATCTCGGGGCCCACTCGGTAATGCAACATCACAATAAGCCTTGCAAGCAATGTGACTAATTGTTAGTTGCGGGATCTTGTATTACGGAACTAGTAAAGAGACTTGCCGGTAACGAGGTTGAACTAGGTATGGAGATATCGACGATCGAATCTTGGGCAAGTAACATACCGAAGAACAAAGGGAACGTTATACGGGATTAACTGAATCCTTGACATAGAGGTTCGACTGATAAAGATCTTCGTAGAATATGTAGGACCCAATGTGGACGTCCAGGTCCCTCCATTGGTTATTGACCGTAGAGGTGTCCCGGTCATGTCTACATAGTTCTCGAACCCGCAGGGTCTGCACACTTAAGGTTCGGTGACATTTCGGTAGTGTAGAGTTATGTATGGTGGTGACCGAAGTTTGTTAGGAGTCCCGGATGAGATCCCGGACGTCACGAGGAGCTCCGGAATGGTCTGGAGGTAAAGATTCATATATAGGAAGTCCTAGTTTGGTTTCCGAAAAAGTTTCGGGCTCATCGGTAGTGTACCGGGAGTGTACCGGGAGTGCCGGTAGTGTACCGGGAGGCCTCCGGGAGGGGTATTTCGACCCCAAGAGGTCCATGGGCTGTGGGAGAATAATAACCAGCCCTTAGTGGGCTGGGAAAACAGCCACAAATGCCCATGGCGTAGGAGAGAAAGTCCTAAAGCAAAAAGTGGAAAATCAGCCAATAGGAGGCAATCCTACTCCAACTAGGATTGGAGGTGAAGTAGGATTGCTTCCCACCTCCTATTTCGGCCGACCCAAAGGCCTTGGATGCCTATCCTCTCCTCTCCTCCGATATATACTAGTGTATTGGGTGGTTTTTGGACAGAATTTCTGGCCACGTGCTACCCGTTACACCGGTGCATAGTTTCTCCTCTAGATCGGTTTTCTGCAGCGCTTAGGCGAAGCCCTGCCGGAATTGCTCCACCACCATCACCGGAGCGCTGTCATGCTGCCGGTGAACTCTATCTCCTCTCCACCTCCTCTCGCTGGATCGAGACGGTGGAGATCGTCATCAAGCTGCACATGTGCTGAACGCGGAGGTGCCGTCCGTTCGGCGCTAGATCGGAAGGACCGTGATCGAGATCGCGAGACGGTTCGTAATGTGATCACGGAACGGATCGTGATGAGTTCGCGGGACAGATCGTGATCAAGATCGTGAGACGGATTGTGATGAGTTCGCGGGACGGATCATGATGTGTTCGCGGGACGGTTCGTGATTGGATCGCGGGACGCTCGGCGATTTGGATCGCGAAGAAGTTCGACTACACCAGCCGCGTTTCTTAACGCTTCCTGCTTAGCGATCTACAAGGGTGCGTAGATCCACTCTCCCTCTCGTAGATGCTCATCACCATGGATAGGTTTGCGTGTGCGTAGGAAATTTTTTGTTTCCCATGCGACGTTCCCCAACATGACCATGTTAAGAAACCATTTTTCATTGCATGACATATTGCACTTTACTTTTGTCATATTTGATCATGTGGAGTAGTGACCCCTCCGGTGGGTTTTTTCTGATACTTTTACCATTGACACTTGCATCGTGCATGACCCTACCACCTTATGAGGGTTATGCGGGTGGGAGTAGTTAGGTTGCTAATAGATGCAACACAAATGGTATGGGACTTATGCATAGTGATGGCAAGAAAAGAAATGATTTCAAAGACTTTTCTGAAACCCCGTCTGGTGCCGTTGATGCTTGAGGGAGATGATGATGAGATGGGTGACCACTTGAGAAAGAAGTGGTGTACCGAAACAAGTGAGTGTTGTGGTTTTCGAAAATGGATTGGTGTAAGTTGCGACCATTATTCCAACCTTACATGTGTTGGAAATATGCCCTAGAGGCAATAATTAAATGGTTATTATTGTATTTCCTTGTTCATGATAATTGTCTATTGTTCATGCTATAATTGTGTTAACCGGAAACCGTAATACATGTGTGAATACGTAGACCACAACATGTCCCTAGTGAGCCTCTAGTTGGCTAACTCGTTGATCAATAGATGGTCACGGTTTCATGACCATGAACATTGGATGTCATTGGTAACGAGATCACATCATTAGGAGAATGATGTGATGGACAAGACCCAATGCTAAGCATAGCACAAGATCGTGTAGTTCGTTTGCTAAAGCTTTTCTAATGTCAAGTATCATTTCCTTAGACCATGAGATTGTGCAACTCCCAGATACCGTAGAAATGCTTTGGGTGTGCCAAACGTCACAACATAACTGGGTGACTATAAAAGTTCATTACAGGTATCTCCAAAAGTGTCTATTGGGTTGGCACGAATCGAGACTGGGATTTGTCACTCCGTGTGACGGAGAGGTATCTCTGGGCCCACTCGGTAAGACATCATCATAGTGAGCTCAGTGTTACTAAGGAGTTAGCCATGGGATGATGTGTTATGGAACGAGTAAAGAGACTTGCCGGTAACAAGATTGAACGAGGTATAGGGATACTGATGATTGAATCTTGGGCAAGTATCATACCGGTAGACAAAGGGAATTGTATATGGGATTGATTGAATCCTCGACATCGTGGTTCATCCGATGAGATCATCGTGGAGCATGTGGGATCCAACATGGGTATCTAGATCCCGTTGTTGGTTATTGACCGGAGAGGTGTCTCGGTCATGTCTACGTGTCTCCTGAAACCGTAGGGTCTACACACTTAAGGTTCGATGACGCTAGGATTATAGGGAAATAGTTTACGTGGTTACCGAAGGTATTTTGGAGTCACCGATGAGACCCCAGACGTCACGAGGAGTTCCGGAATGGTCTGGAGGTAAAGATTGATATATAGGAAGTGAGGTTTTGGTCACCGGAAGAGTCTCGGGAATCACCAGTAATGTACCGGGACCACCAGAAGGGTTCCGAGGGTCCACCAAGTGGGGCCATGGGGCCCGGAGGGCTGTGTGGGCTGAGAGTGGAAGGGACCAGCCCCAGAGTGGGCTGGTGCACCTTCCACCTTGGCCCAAGGCGCAGGAATGGTGGGAAGGAGGGGAAACCCTAGGCCCAGATGGGCCTAAGGCCCACCTAGGGCTACGCCCACCCATCTCCCTCTCTGGCCGCCGGCCAGATGGCCATCTAGGGCCGGCCGCAGCCCCTAGGGTGGGAACCCTAGGCGTTCGACCTCCCTCCCCCTCCTCCTATATATAGTGGAGGGTTTTGGGGCTGCCATACACACGAGCTCTCTCTCGCTCTCGGCGCAGCCCTACCCTTCCTCTTCCTCGTTCTTTGCGGTGCTTGGTGAAGCCCTGCCGGAGACCACGCAGCTCCACCATCACCACACCGTCGTGCTGTCGGAGCTCTCCCTCAACGTCTCCTTCCTCCTTGCTGGATCAAGGCGTAGGAGATGTCATCGGGCTGCACGTGTGTTGAACGCGGAGGCGCCGTTGTTCGGCGCTAAGATCGGAATCCACCGCGATCAGAATCGCTGTGAGTACGACTCCACCAACCGCGTTCTTCTAATGCTTCCGCTTAGCGATCTTCAAAGGTATGAAGATGCAATCTCTTTGCCACTCGTTGTTGGGTTCTCCATAGATAGATCTTGGTGAACACGTAGGAATTTTTTTGATTTACTACTACGTCTCCCAACAGTGGCATCATGAGCTAGGTCTATGCATAGAATCTATACACGAGTAGAACGCAAAGTTGTTGTGGGCATCGATCTTGTTGATTTGCTTACCACTACTAGTCTTATTTTGATTCGGCGGTATTGTGGGATGAAGCGGCCCGGACCAACTTTACACGTACGCTTACGTGAGACCGGTTCCACCGCCTGACATGTACCTGTTGCATAAGGTGGCTAGCGGGTGTCTGTCTCTCCCACCTTAGTCGGATTGGATTCGATGAAAAGGGTCCTTATGAGGTCAATAGTAATTCACATATCACGTTGTGGTTTTGGCGTAGGTAAGAAACGTTCTTGCTAGAAACCTATAGCAGCCACGTAAAAAACTTGCAACTACAAATTAGAGGACGTCTAACTTGTTTTTGCAGCATATGCCTTGTGATGTGATATGGCCAAAGGATGTGATGTGATGCATTGTAATGTATGAGATTGATCATGTTCTTGTAATAGGATTCACAACTTGCATGTCGATGAGTATGACAACCGGCAGGAGCCATAGGAGTTGTCTTATTTTATTGTATGACCTGCGTGTCAATAATAAATGCCATGTAATTACTTTACTTTATTGCTAAACATTAGTCATGGTAGTAGAAGTAATAGTTGGCAAGACAACTTCATGGAAATCATGATGATGGATATCATGGTGTCGTGCCGGTGACAGTGATGATCAAGGTGCCCCAAAGATGGAGATCAAAGGAGCAAGATGATATTGGCCATATCATGTCACTATATTGATTGCATGTGATGTTTATCATGTTTACATCTTATTTCCTTAGAACGATGGTAGTAAATAAGATGATCTTTCAATAAATTTCAAGAAATGTGTCAACCCTAACTGGGCATCGTTGCTAAGGATCGTTGTTTCGAAGCACCACGTGATGATCGGGTGTGATAGGTTCTAACATTCGCATACAACGGGTGTCAGCCAGATTTACACATGCGAAACACTTAGGTTGACTTGACGAGCCTAGCATGTATAGACATGGCCACGTAACATAGAATACCTAAAGGTCGAACATGAGTCGTACAGAAGATATGATCAACATGGAGATGTTCACCATGGATGACTAGTCCGTCTCACGTGATGATCGGACACGGTCTAGTTGACGTGGATCATGTATCACTTGGATGACTAGAGAGATGTCTATCTAAGTGGGAGTTCATTAAATAATTTGATTCTGTGACCTTAATTATCATGAACTTAGTCTAAAATTGTCTTTACAATCTATATTGTAGATCCAATGGCCAATGCTAATGTCACCCTCAACTTCAACGCGTTCCTAGAGAAAACCAAGCTGAAAGATGATGCAAGCAACTATGAAGACTGGGTCCGTGGCTTGAGGATCATCCTCATAGCTTCCAAAAGATTGAATGTCCTTGATGCACCGATAGCTGACGCACCCATTTTCCCAGCAGATCAAGACGTTATGAACACTTGGCAGTCACACTACGATGATTACTCCCTTGTTCAGTGTGGCATGCTTTATAGTTTAGAACCGGGGATCCAAAAGCGTTATGAGCAACACGGAGCATATGAGATGTTCCAAGAGCTGAAACTGGTTTTCCAAGATCATGCCCGGGTCAAGAGATATGATGTCTCCGACAAGTTCTTCAGTTGTAAGATGGAGGAAAATAGTTGTGTCAGTGAGCACATACTCAAAATGTCTAGGTTGGACAACCGCTTGACTCATTTGGGAGTTAATCTCCCAGATGACTAGGTCATTGACAGAATCCTCCAGTCACTTCCACCTAGCTACAAGAGCTTTGTGATGAACTACAACATGCAGGGTATGGAGAAGTCCATTCCTGAGTTATACTCGATGCTGAAATCAGCGGAGGTCGAGATCAAAAAGGAACATCAAGTGTTGATGGTGAATAAGACCACTAGTTTCAAGAAATGCAAGGGTAAGGAGAACTTCAAGAAGGACGGCAAAGCTGTTGCCGTGCCCGGTAAGCAAGCGGCCGGGAAGAAGAACAAGAATGGACCCAAGCCTGAGACTGAGTGCTTTTATTGCAAGGGTACTGGTCACTGGAAGGGGAACTCTCCCAAGTACTTAGCGGATAAGAAGGCCGGCAACATTAAAGGTATATGTGATAAAATTGTTATTGATGTGTATCTAACCAGCGCTAGTAGTAGCTCTTGGGTATTTGATACCGGTGCAGTTGCTCACATTTGTAACTCCAAGAAGGAGCTGCGGAATAAGCGGAGACTGGCAAAGGACGAGGTGACGACGCGTGTTGGGAATGGTTCCAAGGTCGATGTGATTGCCGTTGGCATGCTACCCCTACATCTACCTTCGGGATTAGTTTTAAACCTCAATAATTGTTCTTTAGTACCAGCATTGAGCATGAACATTGTATCTGGATCTCGTTTGATGCGAGATGACTACTCATTTAAATCTGAGAATAATGGTTGTTCTATTTATATGAGAGAAACGTTTTATGGTCATACCCCGCTGGTCAATGGTTTATTTTTGATGAATATCGAATGTGATGTTACACATGTCCATAGTGTGAGTACCAAAAAGTGTAAGGTTGATAACGATAGTCCCACTTACATGTGGCACTGCTGCCTTGGTCATATTGGTGTCAAACGCATGAAGAAGCTCCATGCTGATGGACTTTTGGAGTCTCTTGATTTCGAATCATTTGACATGTGTGAACCATGCCTCATGGGCAAGATGACCAACACTTCGTTCTCTGGAACAATGGAGTGAGTAACTAACTTGTTGGAGATAATATATACCGATGTATGCGGTCCAATGAGCGTCGAGGCTCGCGGTGGCTACCGTTATGTTCTCACCCTCACTGATGAATTGAGCAGATATGGTTATGTCTACTTAATGAAACACAAGTCTGAAACCTTTGAAAGGTTCAAGGAATTTCAGAGTACGTAGATAGTCAACGTGACAGGAAAATAAAGTGCCTACGATCTGATCGTGGTGGATAATATTTAAGTCACGAGTTTGGCACACACCTAAGGAAATATGGAATTGTTTCACAACTCATGCCGCCTGGCACACCTCAGCGAAATGGTGTGTCTAAACGTCGTAATCACACTCTATTGGATATGGTGCGATCTATGATGTCTCTTACCGACTTACCGCTATCATTTTAGGGATATGCATTAGAGACTGCCGCATTCACTTTAAATAGGGCACCGTCAAAGTCCGTTGAGACGACACCGTATGAATTATGGTTTGGAAAGAAACCTAAGCTGTCATTTCTAAAAGTTTGGGGATGTGATGCTTATGTGAAGAAACTTCAACCTGAGAAGCTCGAACCCAAAGCGGAAAATTGTGTCTTCATAGGATATCCCGAAGAGACTATTGGGTATACCTTCTACCTCAGGTGCGAAGGCAAAGTCTTTGGTGCCGAGAATGGATCCTTTCTCGAGAAAGAGTTTCTATCGAAAGAAGTAAGTGGGAGGAAAATAGAACTTGATGAGGTAATTGTACCTCCACTCGAACCGGAGAGTAGCACAGCACAGGAAGTTGTTTTTGTGGAGCCTACACCGGCTGGAGAGGAAGTTAATGATGATGATCATGAAACTTAAGATCAAGTTACTATTGAACATCGAAGGTCCACTAGGACACGTTCCGCACCAGAGTGGTATGGCAACCCTGTCCTGGAGATCATGTTGTTAGACAACGGTGAACCTTCAAACTATGAAGAAGCGATGGCGGGCCCGGATTCCAACAAATGGTTTGAAGCCATGAAATCCGAGATAGGATCCATGTATGAGAACAAAGTATGGACTTTGGTGGACTTGCCTGATGATAAGCGATCCATTGAAAATAAATGGATGTTTAAGAAGAAGACTGACACGGATGGTAATGTGACCATCTATAAGGCTCGGCTTGTCGCCAAGGGTTATCGACAAGTTCAAGGAGTTGACTACGATGAGACTTTCTCACCCATAGCGATGCTGAAGTCCGTCCGAATCATGTTAGAAATTGCTGCATTTTATGATTATGAGATCTGGTAAATGGATGTCAAAACGGCATTCCTTAATGGCCTCCTTAAGGAAGAACTGTATATGATGCAGCCAGAAGGTTTTGTCGATCCTAAAGATGCTAACAAAGTATGCAAGCTCCAGCGCTCCATCTATGGGCTGGTGCAAGCATCTCGGAGTTGGAACATTCGCTTTAATGAGGTGATTAAAGCGTTTGGGTTTATACAGGTTTATGGAGAACCCTGTATTTGCAAGAAATTGAGTGGGAGCTCTGTAGCATGTCTCATACTATATGTGGATGACATATTGTTGATGGGAAATGATATAGAACTTTTGGAAAGTGTAAAGGCCTACATGAATAAATGTTTTTCAATGAAGGACCTTAGAGAAGCTGCTTACATATTAGGTATTAAGATCTATAGAGATAGATCGAAATGCCTCATAGGTCTTTCACAAAGCACATACCTTGAAAAGATATTGAAGAAGTTCAATATGGATCAGTCCAAGAAGGGGTTCTTGCCTATGTTACAGGGTGTGATATTGAGTATGACTCAATGTCTGACCATGCCAAAGGATACAGAAGAGATGAGTGTCATCCCCTATGCTTCAGCCATAGGCTCTATTATGTATGCCATGCTGTGTACCAGACCTGATGTGAACCTTGCCATAAGTTTGGTAGGGAGATACCAAAGTGATCCCGTAGCGGACACTAGACAGCGGTCAAGAATATCATGAAGTACCTGAAAAGGACAAAGGATATGTTTCTCGTATATGGAGGTGCCGAAGAGATCGTCGGAAAGGGTTACGTCGATGCTAGCTTCGACACAGATCCGGACGACTCCAAGTCACAAACCGGATATGTGTATATTTTGAATGGAGGGTTAGTCAGCTGGTGCAGCAGCAAGCAAATCGTCGTGGCGGCATCTACATGTGAAGTGGAGTACATAGCTACTTCGGAAGCAGCAAAGGAAGGAGTCTAGATGAAGGAGTTCATCACCGACCTAGGAGTAATTCCCAATGCGTCGGGCCTGATAACTCTATTCTGTGACAACAGTGGAGCTATTGCCCTTGCCAAGGAGCCCAGGTTTCACAAGAAGACACGATACATCAAGCGTCGCTTCAACTCCATCCGTAATTACATTGAGGAGGGAGATATATATATTTGTAAAGTACATACGGATCTTACTGTCGCAGATCCATTGACTAAACCTCTCTCACGAGCGAAACATGATCAACACCAGAATGCTATGGGTGTTCAATTCATCACAATGTAACTGGATTATTGACTCTAGTGCAAGTGGGAGACTGTTGCAAATATGCCCTAGAGGCAATAATAAAATGGTTATTATAGTATTTCCTTGTTCATGATAATTGTCTATTGTTCATGTTATAATTGTGTTAACCGGAAACCATAATACATGTGTGAATACATAGACCACAACATGTCCCTAGTGAGCCTCTAGTTGGCTAGCTCGTTGATCAATAGATGGTCACAATTTCATGACCATGGACATAGGATGTCATTGATAACGAGATCACATCATTAGGAGAATGATCTGATGGACAAGACCCAATCCTAAGCATAGCACAAGATCGTGTAGTTCATTTGCTAAAGCTTTTCTAATGTCAAGTATTATTTCCTTAGACCATGAGATTGTGTAACTCCCAAATACCGTAGGAATGGTTTGGGTGTGCCAAACGTCACAACGTAACTGGGTGGCTATAAAGGTACGTTACAGGTATCTCCAGAAGTGTCTGTTGGGTTGGCACGAATCAAGACTGGGATTTGTCACTTTGTGTGACGGAGAGGTACCTCTGGGCCCACTCGGTAAGACATCATCATAATAAGCTTAATGTGACTAAGGAGTTAGCCACGGGATGATGTGTTATGAAACGAGTAAAGAGACTTGCCGGTAACGAGATTGAACAAGGTATAGGGATACCGACGATTGAATCTCGGGCAAGTATCATACCGGTAGACAAAGGGAATTGTATATACGGGATTGATTGAATCCTCGACATCGTGGTTCATCTCATGAGATCATCGTGGAGCATGTGGGAGCCAACATGGGTATCTAGATCCCGATGTTGGTTATTGACCGGAGAGGTGTCTCAGCCATGTCTACGTGTCTTCCGAACCCGTAGGGTCTACACACTTAAGGTTCGATGATGCTAGGGTTATAGGGATAGTGTACGTGGTTACCGAAGGTAGTTCGGAGTCCCGAATGAGATCCCGGACGTCACGAGGAGTTATGGAACGGTCCGGAGGTAAATATTGATATATATAGGAAGTGAGGTTTTGGTCACCGGAAGACTTTCGGGAATCACCGGTAATGTACCGAGACCATCGGAAGGGTTCTAGGGGTCCACCAAGTGGGGCCGCGGGGCCCAAAGGGCTGCATAGGCCGAGAGTGGAAGGGACCAGCCCCAGAGTGGGCTGGTGCGCCTTCCAACCTAGCCCAAGGTGCAGGAAAGGTGGGAAGGAGGGGAAGCCCTAGGCCCAGATGGGCCTAAGGCCCACCTAGGGCTGCGCGCTCCCATCTCCCTCTGTGGCCGCCGGCCAGATGGCCATCTAGGGCCGGCCGCAGCCCCTAAGGTGGGAACCCTAGGGCTGCGCCCTCCCTCCCCCTCCTCGTATATATAGTGGAGGGTTTTGGGGCTGCCAGACACATGATATCTCTCTCTCTCTTGGCGTAGCCCTACCCTTCCTTTTCCTCGTTCTCTGCGGTGCTTGGCGTAGCCCGAAGACCACGCAGCTCCACCATCACCATGCCGTCGTACTGCCGGAGCTCTCCCTCAACCTCTCCTTCCTCCTTGCTGGATCAAGGCGTAGGAGACGTCACCGGGTTGCATGTGTGTTGAATGCGGAGGCGCCGTTGTTCGGCGCTAAGATTGGAATCCACCATGATCTAAATCGCTACAAGTACGACTCCACCAACAACGTTCTTGTAACGCTTCCGCTTAGCGATCTTCAAAGGTATGAAGATGCAATCTCTTTCCCACTTGTTGCTGGTTTCTCCATAGATAGATCTTGGTGAACACGTAGGAATTTTTTTGATTTACTACTACGTCTTCCAACAACATGTACGAGAACGATACCCCTTATGGGACAGGGTGTCGTGGTTTTGTCACGACAGATGTCCGGGTTAACGGACTTAGGTTTGGGGCAAACGCAACTACGTGGTGGCTTGAAAGGGTTGATCAGAATCGAGAAGACACGGAGTTTTACCCAGGTTCGGCCCCTCTAGTTGAGGTAAAGGCCTACGTCCTGCTTGTCTGGTATTGATGATGATGAAGATCTCTCGGTTACAAGGGTGCTAATCGCTACCTCTAATCACGAGAGCCTCTAATCTCTCTATCTCTAAACTTGTGTTGTCTAAACTTGTGGACTTGTGTCTCTTCTGAATCTGTCTACCTAGGGGTGCTCTACCCCTCCTTATATAAGTGGAGAGGGTAGGCTTACAAATAGAGTCCTACTAGGAGTAGGATTAGGACTCATCACGAATCCTACTCCGGGTCTTATTTCCTTTAATGGAATCATTCTCTCTTCAGGCCTTCTCTTGTGGGCCTTCTCTTGTGAGCCGCCTGGCGCCGGCTCACACACGGGGTCTTATCCCGTGAGCCGCCTGGCGCCGGCTCATCTGCCGGGTCTTGGGCTTGGTCATCCAGTGACTCGCCTGCCAGGTCTTGGGCTTGGTCATCCTGTGACTCGCCTGCCGGGTCTTTAATAGAATGTCATGTCTTCGGCCAGGTCTCCTGTGAGTCGCCAGGGCGGGCCATACCGCGGGGTATATCCCCGACACGGGGCTTTGTTGATTACTATGGTTGGTGCTACCAAGGAGCCTGCATTACTAGTGGCAAGAGTGAAGTGGTCACTCTTGAGACGAGGTCGTCCCTGAGTTGAAGGTCATGCACTGTCTTTACAGGCACCGGGCACCCCGTTGTGTGCCCTCATGGACGATACGAGTGATGTATATCATGAGGGATGGCACCAATGAGTGGACTCTTTGCTTAGTATCACCATGGGAATGGCATTGTTCGGGTGCTTACGTTGGGTATGTTAAATACCACGAGTCGTGGATGACACGGAAGTTCCCCGAGTCTTGTGGGTAAAGTGTGCAACCTCTGTAGAGTGTAAAACTATTCTAATAGTCGTGTCCATGGTCAAGGACAGTTGGATGACCTCTCTTGTGCTACGTCTAGATGTTTCCTCAAAACTGGGTGTGTGTGTGTGGTGACAAGGATGATATCTGAGTCAAGTTGGATGACTTGGCATGGTGACTGAACATGATATGTTCAGACGGTACATGAGACAAGTCTGAGGACTTGGTGTGATGGTTGAACATGAGATGTCCAACCCCTGCTTATGATGATGACTATGGCGTGTTCTTATGGACACCTGTCTATGGTTGATGCATGCTCACTTAATCTACTTGATCATGTCATAGCACTCAAAACTAGCTTTCTGCAAAAACTTACCTATTAGTGCTACATCATGCATTGTTATTGCCTTCCTCCAAACATGGGTTGCTTGCAAGTACATTCAAAGTACTCATCGGCTTGCCACTGGTTATTTTATTGGCCAGGCATGAAAGATCAGGTTATGATGAAGATTACCTTGGTGACGGAGGTGCGAGCTAAGAGCCTTTCTAGTCAGAATGCTTGTAGGGTTAAGGCAGATGGCATGGGATCACGCTATCGTTGAAGATTTCCTCTGCAATCATATGAAGACATGGCCATAAAGGCCATATTTGAGTAAACCGGTATGTAATGGATGTAAGACTCTTATTATTCCGTTTCTGTGTGTGCAGTGACCATTGATCTCTAGGATCACTATGCACGTACATTTGGTGATCACGACTTATGAGTTGGGTTCGCCACATGGAGCTATCCCGGCAGGGCTTTGCCAAGCACAATCAAGATGATCTACTGGAGAACAGATCTAGAGGGAGAGAGAGGCAGTCGTGGCTTTTATGGTTGGGGCCTGCCCTAAAAAACACTCCAGTATATATATGAGGGAGGGAGGAGGTGTCATCCCTAGGGTTTCCCCTATTCAACTAAACCAAGGAGGATGAATCCTCCCCCCACCCCCACTCGGATACCTCCTCCTACAAGGGAGGTGGAGTCCTGGGAGGATTCCCCACTTGGCTTTCCTCTTTCCTCTTCACATGGGCCCTTACGGGTTGGCTTGCCAAGCCAACTAAGGGCTGGTGCACCACCCCTAAGGTCCATGTGGCCCCCGGGAGTGGGAGGCCCTGAGGGAGTCCTGGATTAAGGGGTCCTCGGATGGCCGACCTATTTCTCATGGGTCGGACTATACAGGCCACAAGGTGAGCATTGGATGATCAACGGTCCCGTCGCCAGGATGGAAACTTCGAGAACCGTGGCGTGTCTTCCAAGTTGACGACCGTAGATAGGCATGTTTTTTTCCTTCGGCGTGTAACCGACCATGTGTAAACCCTAGGTACCCTCGGCGTCTATATAAGCCAAAGGGTTTTAGGTTGTAGAGATAGAACAACTCATCTAGGGTTTAGCTATTTGATCGCGAGGTTGACCAACTCTATAACCCACATATCATCAATACAATCAAGCAAGATGTAGGGTATTACCTCCATAGGAGGCCTTGAACCTGGGTAAACCTTGTCTCCCTCTTCTCCTGTTACCATCGATCCTAGTCTCACAGTTCGGGAGCCCCTACCCGAGATCCGCCGGTTTTGACACCGACATTGGCGCTTTCATTGAGAGTTCCACTGTGATTGCCAAAAGGAATCGATGGCCCACCTTGTCACGAGCAATGAGATCTTCATCCAGGGGATTCTAGCCCCTGATCAGACTGTCACAGGCGGCGATGTTTTGTCGCATGCCGACCCAATCTGCCTCCTTGGCCAGATCGAAAACTTTTCCCCCGATCAGAGAATCAAGTTCGAAACCTTAGAGTTTGTTGCTAATTGATAGGGATAAGTTGTTTTAATGGAACCATAGGTCTCGATGCCTCAACGCTGAAGATATTGAGCCTCACCTCCAATGGAGTCATCACCCTCGGGCGGTCTAGAACGCACAATCCGGCCAATGTGAACGGACCCACCACGGCTAGACGGAACTCGGACCCGCTTTCACATGGCTCCAGAACCTCCATGCCGCATATTAGCTCCACTGGCTTTAGAGACACGCATCCTGCCATCGCCTCGTTTTTAAAACGAGCTATTCCCTCAGATTAAGACCATGCGTATGTCGGATGACCAGATTTCGGTCTATGATCGGCTCGGGATTAAACCTGACAAAAGGGAGATTCACGTCCCCACTGTGACCCACCCCTTCGCTATCGTCGAGTGTCCGGTTGAGGGCTCGTCCCAACAACCTAAATTTAAAATGTTTTATGCCCTGGTCTCCGATCACCAAGACTTCGTTTGCAAATCGGATGCCAGAATTTGCCCCGGAGACGAACCATTGTCGGTCCCAGATCTACTACACAATTCGGAGTTCATGATTCCGAACACACACTGTGGTGTGGAGTTGAATTTTTTCCCACCCACCACCCAAGTCGATCATCCTAGTATCACACCAAAGCCCACGTCTTCGGACTTATGGGATATTATACAATTACCAGGAGAGTTAGTTCAAGACATAATGGCAACCTTGATTCGTAATTGCGATGATGAAGGGATTCACAACGCCCTGGCTCGCCGACACATTCGTAACTTTGCTGAGCTATACAACTTGGTACAGAAATATTGTGCCATGGAAACCGCTTGGCAAACCGAATGGTTGTTTTCGGAACCAACCTTCCCCGAACACGCTAGTGGAGATCAGAAAACGAGGATACCACCAAAGCGGCTAGCCAGGTTTGAAACAACCGAAAAAATAAACAGCCCCTTACAGGGGTCAGCATTTTCCTTGACGGACTATTGGATAAACCTTGTCCCATACATTTTCGTATTGCTGAACACAAGCCCAACTCACAGCCTTAGAGCTTGCTGGGTCGTCGGGCAGGTCGCAAAAAGTAGTGAGGCCATCCTTGAGGCGCCACCACCGAATAGGCATCCCACATCATCATCTGAATGCAACGTTGAATTCTTGATGATCTACAAAACGTTTCCCTTGAGGAATAGGAGGAAAAGAGCTCTTAAAGAACTCGAACGGGTTTATCACGTGGCAGCAAAAAGTGCATGGGCAGACATACCCATCACCTTCAGACATACCGACCAACCAGCCATCCTTCCTAGTCATTCACCGGCCGCATTAGTCCTGGACCCCATCTTCGATGGCTACAGGTTACACAAAGTGCTAATGGACAGTGGCAGTGGTTTAAACCTGATCTACGAAGACACCCTAGAAAAAATGCAGTTTGACCGATCTCGCATCGAATATAGCAACACGACTTTTCGGGGAATTATCCCAGGGAAGAAGGCGCGATGTTCATGGTGTATCGCCCTGGACATAGTGTTTGGCACGCCCGAAAACTACCGATTCGAAGAGCTCGTCTTCCATATCGTACCCTTCCCCAGTGGCTATCACGCCCTATTGGAACGTGACGCCTTCACAAAATTCCAGGCTATACCCCATTATGGGTCAAAATGCCAGGACCAAACAGAGTAATCACAATCGCCAGTGATCCGAACACAGCCCTTCAGGCCGAAAATAAAATAGCAGCGCTCGCCCTTGAGGTGTTAGCCAAAACCTTCGGTCCAGAAGAATTGACCGCACTGCGGTCAACAGTTGACAAAGACGACGTGATCCTTAGTAAAAGGCCGAAGTCTATGTTTTTCATAGAAAG
Source organism: Hordeum marinum (assembly GCA_022496015.1). Classification (NCBI taxonomy): domain Eukaryota; kingdom Viridiplantae; phylum Streptophyta; class Magnoliopsida; order Poales; family Poaceae; genus Hordeum; species Hordeum marinum. The sequence continues at coordinate 305,599,018 of CM039672.1, read as the reverse complement.
ACTATAAGGGAACCCCATACAGTTTAATAGGTGCAACAAACCCAAATTGCAAGTACCGTGCCTTGAACCTGGGGGATGGGAAGGCATCACCCCCTTCCCACTACTAGACTATGCCTTAGTTTGCTTCGAAGTTTACGTCCTTCAAACCCGTAGAGGAAATCGTTAAATTTCAAGTACACCCAACGGACCCCCAACAAAACAGCGTCTATCAGAGCTCAACTCGACCCCATAGTGGACAAAGCACTACAGACATTTTTACAGGAAAACTGGGATATCTTCGCCTGGCATCCTTCTGATATGCCTAGAATCCTGCGGCGGTTGGCAAAACATAGTCTGAACATCATTTCAGGCTTCAAGCCCGTCAAGCAGACTCGGTGCCGCTTTTTCGAACCCAAACGCCAAGCTAACCCAAACGCCGCTTTTTCAGGCCAGATTCATTCAGGATATTAAGCACCCCGAATGGTTGGCAAACCTGGTGATGCTACCAAAGAAGGAATGGAGGCGAATCCGGCTAAGATCCATGCTCTATCTGAACTTGCAATTCCCATAGAGCTAAAGCATGTCCAGAGGCTGGCCGGTTGCGTAGGGGCGTTAAGCCGCTTTATCTCCCGCCTTGGAGAAAAAGCTTTACCACTCTATAAGTGCTAAAATGGACCAATAATTTCGAGTGGACCAACGAAGCACCGGCTGTGTTAGAGTAAATTAAAACACTATTGGCAACCAATCCCATACTCACAGCACCAGGCACCAGCAAGCCCATGTTATTATACATATCGGCTACCAACCAAGTCATCAACGCAGTGCTCGTTGTCAAAAGAGATGAGGAGGGACACCAATTCTGGACTCAAAAGCTGGTCTATTATGTGTCAGAAGTGTTAAGGCAGTGCAAGCTGAGATACCCGCACTACTAGAAGATAGCCTACACTATATTCATGGCATCACGGAAACTCAAACACTACTTCCAAGAGTGTGCGGTAATGGTGGAATCCTAAGTACCCCTGAACGACATAATTAACAACCGGGATGCCACCAGCTACATAGCCAAGTGGGGTATTGAGCTCCTTCCTTTTGAAATAACCTACAAGCCACATCGTGCCATAAAATCTTAGGTGCTGGCAGATTTCCTGGCTGAATGGACAGAGGCCGAGCTCCCCAAATAATATAGTGCATACTCCCATTGGATAATGTACTTTCATGGATCTAAAACCATGGCCGGACTGGGGGCTAGAGTTATCCTCACGTCCCTCACAGGAGGCAACATGCTATACGTGTTGCAGATCATGTATGCCGACTCCAATAATGCAGCCGAATATGAAGCGCTCTTACATGGTCTTCGGATGGCAGTATCAATGGGTATACGGTGGCTAGAGGTACGGGGAGACACCAACTTGGCCACATCCCAAATCAATGGCAAATTTGACGCCAAAAACCTGAAGATGGTGGCATATAGAAATTCCGTCCTAAAAATATCCGCACGGTTCGAAGGGTTGGAATTTCACCACGTCCCTCGCGACAACAACCAAGCCGCTGGCATATTGGCTGGCATGGAGGCTAAGCGCGACCCGGTCCCAAAGAACACTTTCCTAGAACGGCTTTTTAAGCCATCCGTGGTTTGGTAGGATGATCATACGGGTGCCAATCTAAATCCGGCAGAAGAGGTTGTCCCCCATATAAACAAACCAGACGATCAAATCATAGGCGGCTCTGCAATGGATGAAACGCCTTCGGCCCATGAGGTTATGGCAGTAATCGCGCCATGGACTGAACCCTTCCTCACCTACCTTCTTTGCAAGGAACTCCCCGACGATTAGACAGAGGCGCGGCGCATAATTTGGCGATCCAAAGCCTACAAAGTGCACGAGGGGGAGTTATACAAGAAAAGCACCACTGGATTATTACAATGGTGCACATCTGAGGAGGAATGACGGGAGCTCTTGGATGAAGTACACGCTGGAATGGGCGGTCATCACGCCACGGCAAAAGCCTTAGTTAGCAAGGCCTTCCAAGCTGGTTTCTTTAGGCCCACTACTCAGGCAGACGCCAAATCACTTGTCAAACACTATGTGGGGTGTCAACTTTTTGCAAATCAAAGTCACATGCCCCCAATAGATCTTCGGACTATTCCGATCACCTGGCCTTTCGCAGTCTGGGGGCTGGACATGGTCGGACCACTTAAAGGGGGGACCAAGAAGAATAAATATTTACTGGTCATGGTTGACAAGTTCACCAAATGGAAAGAGGCAAAGCCAGTTAAATCGGCCAAGTCCAGACCAGTAATCGACTTTGTATCCGGCGTGGTACACAATTATTGTGTCCCGCACAGTATAATAACGGACAATGGATTCAACTTCACGGCCCAAGAGGTCAAAGACTGGTGCGCTAAAATGGGCATCAAGCTCGATTACGCATCAGTGTATCATCCGCAAACAAATGCACAAGTCGAGCGAGCAAATGGTCTCATCATGAGCGGCATTAAGCCACGTTTGGTCCGATCTCTTCACGAGTCCGACTTTCATTGGGTGGAGGAGCTTGACTCTGTTTTATGGGGCATGCGCACCACCCCGAACAGATCAATGGGATACACACCGTTCTTCATGGTCTATGGGGCAGAAGCAGTCCTCCCCTGTGATATCATTCATGACGCACCAAGGGTAAGCATGTATGAGGAAAAGGAAGCCGATTTAGATCGGCAGGATGACCTGGACGCATTGGAAGGAGAGAGCGACATAGCTTGGGTCCGCTTTGCCAGATTAGGGAGGTTAGGGCAAAAGTGTACAACCTAGGCGAACTCGTCTTACGGCTCCCGGAGAAGCAGAAGCATAAACTCGAACCCAAATGGGAGGGCCCCCTCATAATCGCTGAAGTACTCATACGAGGATCATACCGTCTTCGGAACCCGTCGGACAATCGCCCTGAACCAAACCCATGGAACCCAGATCATGTTTGGCGCTTCTACGGATAAACCGGTGTCATCACACTTTTATCCCTTTTCTGTTTTCCGTTTTCTTTCTCTTTTTCTTTCCCCTCCCACTCTGCTATTTGGTAGGATTGAATCTTTTCCTCTTCTTTCTATGTTCGGTTCAACTGATCTTGTATTAAGAATCTCGGCTTACACCTTTAAGCGTCAAATCCAAAAACAATACCTAAGGGCTTCTTTCTGAAGCCAACACTTTTATATTATAAGCATTTATTAACACTTCTTGTGCACACACGTTTCCTTTGTCGCGTTTAAGCCATCATATGCATCAATTCAAACTAAGACTTTGCCAAGCTAGGTTGCCTAGCTCCTGTGCGTACCCTCTACGTTCCCGATTGTTCGGCTAGAAGGTAAAGGGAGCACCTTTGCGATTGTTACAACCGGGTCATCCGGACACGTACATCAGACGGGTGAAGCCAAAAGCTAGCTACCTTTAGTAGATAATTGGCCGGCTGTGACAGAAGCAATACATACTACTATGGTCGTTATCACCGCCACTTGGACTTTTTACCTCTCCATAGCCCTTAGTCACATACTAGAAGTATATGGCCTTCTATCTATGATCTTCGTAGAACCTTGAAGAAAGGTATCGATAGAGGTATTTTTTTTCTTCGGGAGATGTTTCTTATGCTAAGCAGTAATATAGCATATCTCCGTGTGTGCTTTATGTCTATTCGCACCAAATGCTCGGATTGCCTCGTTCCTCCACTCTTCTACAGTGATAAATTAAGAATAACACTCATGAGCTCTTAGCATAGGAGCCTGAAGCCGATGGCCGGTCAAGTCAAAGTTTACAACATAGATGGTGCAACTACTTAATTATTCAAACAAAGTTACATATAAACATACGTTTGGCTGCTAATTGAGATTGTCGGTTATCGTGTCTAGGGAGCAATCTTCTTGTGAGAGACGGGCGGCAGGCATCACCTGGTCGTACACCAGGTGGAGCAGCACTTCTTGTACATCTGACCCTGCCAGACCAACCCGAGCCATACGCTTAGGATTAAGTCCGATATAGCGGGTCTTGATCATTGCCCACGCTTCCCTTGCTCCCTACCAGCAAGCCGATGTCTTCCACAGCTCAAACCTACTTCGGGCTCCTTTGAATCGATCGACTTGTTCGGTCATTCCTTCCGGAGGTTGTTCGGCAGGCCATAGTGCCTTTAGCATGCTTTTCATAGCCTTCTGAGCACGCTCATGAAGAGTGGAATGCTCCTTCAGAAGGTTCCCCCGGTTGGATCCGATCTCTTCTTCGGGTCGCCCAGTCAGAAGCCCTACACATAAATCAAAGGAATGCCCATTATGCTTCATTTATAAGAAGTACTTCTCGATGATAGAATCATACTTACCGAACATGACCCTCTGTAGTTTCTGGTTCTCTCCTTGGGACTGGGCCAATTGAGTTTTTAAAGTCTCAATTTCTTCGGCCTATTGTTTATTCTCTGCCTGAAGACGGTTCAAAACACGATAGCTCGCCTTGTGCTGGGACTCAGCATATCGCTGAGATTCTTGGGCTTCAGCTAAATCTTTTTTGCATTTGCCCTATTGATTCATCTGCTAAAAAGTATCCTTGCGTCAGCACGGGAATATAATAAGAATAGCATCACAGACATACTCACCTTGAGCCTCCCGAATAAAGCTCTTCACTTGCTCTAGCTCGGCCTTCACAGATTCAACCTGTGTTCGGTTGTCTTCTAGCTCCTTGGCCAGTTGTTCGCTCTGCTGCTTTGAGGGTTGTATTAGCAATAAAACAAGTCAGGGACCCTCAATTCATTCATTACGGACCAATTTAAGATTCGGGGGCTACTGAGTTTACACGAGTGTTTGAATTCTATAAAATCGATTACTTACCTACATGCTGACCGATATCAATTTCATGGCATGTCCGAACCCAGCTTGGGAAACACCGATGTGCGTGTTCACTATGCGTAGAGCACCGAACTCTTGATTGGAGAATACTGGGTGGCGCATGGCGTCTCATTGTCGCCGATGATGCATGACGCATCCAACTTCCGATCCGATAACAGACATAGCGTCACCAGAATCGGCTGGAGCCGTACCGGTCATAGGGACCTCCGTAGCGGGTTCTCCATGTGCCCTAGCCCTAGAATTTTGAGCACCGCTGAACACCCTGACAACCTCTTTGACGGGAGAAGTCTGGGAATTTTTCCTGAATATTTCCATATAATAACTACTATAAGGCACTATCGTTTGTGATAGTAAGCAAACAACCGAACAAAATAGCTTTGGGTTGAGCGAGTAGGCGAATTCGTCTTTGCCATTGGCTCATTCATTGGGTCCCTATTGCTTAACGATCCGGGCACAGCTTCCACTGACGCATGACACACGGATCGACGACGCTTGGGAGTGGGAGCCGACGCGTTCGGGGCATTGTTGGATGCTTGCCTTTTGCGGGACGATTTCTTCTTCTTCTTCTTCTTGTTTGTTGTAGGAATGGGGAACAATCTAGGGTAATCGGCTATGATAGCCACCTTGGAGCGATCGAGACTCTCCTAGTAGAAGACTCTGTGCTACTTCTTGAGCATGTGTTGGTTTCCCGTGAAGAGGAATGGTTTGATGCAGCAAAGTAGATAAGTATTTCCTCAGTTGTTTAGAACCAAGGTATCAATCTAGTAGGAGATACAAGCGAGTCCCCAATAGATGTACCTACACAAAGAATCAAACTCTTGCACCCAGCGCTATAAAGGGGATGTCAATCCCTTCACAGTTACTTGCAATAATGAGATCTAATAGAGATAGATATAATAGGATGCTTGAACGGAAAGTAAAACTAAAAGTAAAAATAATGTAGCAAGTATTTTTGGTATTTTTTGTTTTAGATCCGAAAGTATAATATGGAAAATAGACCCGGGGGCCATAGGTTTCACTAGATGGCTTCTCTCATGATGGCAAGTATTACGGTGGGTGAACAAATTACTGTTGAGCAATTGATAGAAAAGCGAATAATTATGAAGATATCCAAGGCAATGATTATGCATATAGGCATCACGTCTGTGTCAAGTAGACCGAAACGATTCTGCATCTACTACTATTACTTCACACATCACTATCAATTGCTCAACACGTCTGTGTCAAGTAGACTGAGTCCTGCCTGCATCTAGAGTATTAAGTTCATGAAGAACAGAGTAACGCATTAGGTAAGATGACATGATGTATAGGGATAAAATCAAAAAATATGATGAAAATCCCATCTTTTTACCCTTGATGGCAACAATACAATACATGCCTCGCTACCCCTACTTTGTCACTGGGTGAGGACACCGCAAGATTGAACCCAAAACTAAGCACTTCTCCCATTGCAGGAATTACCAATCTAGTTGGCCAAACCAAACCAATAACTCGAAGTGACTTGCAAAGATATGAAATCATGCATATAAGAATTCAGAAAAGACTCAAATAATATTCATGGATAATCTGAACATAAACCCACAATTCATCGGATCTCGACAAGCACACTGCAAAAGAGTATTACATCAGATAGATCTCCATGAAGATCATGAAGAACATGGTATTAAAGAGCAAAGAGAGATAAGAAGCCATCTAGCTACTAGCTATGGACCCGTAGGTCTGTGGTGAACTACTCACGCATCATCGGAGGGGCAATGGAGTTGATGTAGATGCCCTCCGTGATCGAATCCCCCTTCGGCAGATTATCGGAAAAGGCTCCAACATTGGATCTCTCGGGAACGGAGGCTTCTGGCAGCAGAAAAGTGTTTCTGTGGCTCGTTGTGATAATGATGAAATATTTGGGAATTTATAGGCCGAAGATTAGGGTTAGGGGAGCTTCCATGGGCCCACAAGTCTGCTCGGCGCGTCCTACGCCCCTGGGCGCGGCCCTGGGGCTTGTGGCCCCACGGTGGCTCCTCTGCCTTGGTTCTCAAGTCTTGTAGTTTCCTTTTGTTCCAGAAAAAATCGTTCCGAAGGTTTTATTCTGTTTGGACTCCGTTTAATATTCCTTATCTGTAATTCTCAAAAACAAGAAAAAATAGAAACTGGCACTAGGCTCTAGATTAATAGGTTAGTCCCAAAAATAATATAAAATGCCATATTAATGCATATAAAACATCCAAAATAGATAATATAATAGCATGGAACAATAAAAAATTATAGATACATTGGAGACGTATCAGCATCCCCAAGCATAATTCCTGCTCGTCCTCGAGTAGGTAAATGATAAAAAACAGTATTTTTGATGTGGAATGCTACCTAACATATTTATCCATGTAATATTCTTTATTGTGGCATGCATATTTAGATTTGTAAGATTCAAACCAATAGTCTAATATTGACATAAAACAGTAATACTTTGAGCACACCAACAAGATAGTCGTGTCCTTTCGAAATAACATGGCCTTGGAAAGTTATCCCTACAAAAATCATATGGTCTGGCTATGCTCCATCTTCCCCACACAAAGTATCTAAATCATGCACAACCCCGATGAACAAGTCAAGCAATTGTTTCACACTTTTGGTGTGCTCAAACCTTTTCAATTCTCATGCAATACATGAGCGTGAGCCATGGATATAGCATTATAGGTGGAATAGAATATGGAGGAGGTGCAAAGGGAAAAAGGAGAAGATAGTCCCACATCAACTAGGCGTATCAACAAGCTATGAAGATGGCCATCAATAGATATCAATGTGAGTGAGTAGGGTTGTCATGCAACAAATGCACTTAAAGTTATAAGTGTATGAAATCTCAAAAACAAAACTAAGTGGTCGTGCATAATGAATATCCACTAGTTATATGAAAGTGACAAAATAGGAGAATGTCTATCATGAAGATCATGGTTCTACTTTGAAGCACAAGTGTGGAAAATGGTAGTAGCAATTGTCCCTTCTCTCTTTCTCTCATTTTTTATTCCTTTTTTCTTTTTCTTTTATTTTGGTGGGCTTCTTTGGCCTCTTTCATTTTTTGTAAAGTCCGGATACTCATCCCAACTTGTGAGGGAGTCATAGCCTCCATCATCCTTTTCTCTCATGGGACAATGCCCTATTAATGAAAAATCATCACACTTTTATTTACTTATAACTCAAAAAAGTTACAACTCAATACCTATGACAAAGTATGACTCTATATACAATACGAAGTGATGGTGGAAGTCATGGAAAACTACATGGTGGAAGTTGCATGGCAATATATCTCGGAATGGCTATGGAAATGCCATAATAGGTAGGTATGGTGGCTGTTTTGATGAATATATGGTGTCTGTTTTGAGGAAGGAGGGTTTGATGTACCGACGAAAGTTGCGCGGTACTAGAGAGGCTAGCAAAGATGGAAGGGCAAGAGTGCGTATAATCCATGGACTCAACATTAGTCATAAAGAACTCACATACTTATTGCAAAAGTCTATCGGTTATAAAACAAATCATTAGACACATGCTCCTAGGGGAGAGGTTGGTACGAGTTAACAATCGCGCGCTCCCGACCCTCACACAAATGTTGGCAATCATTAAACAAATCATACTCCAACTTCATTACATAACGGTTAACCTACGTGCATGCTGACAGGGTTATTACCCCTAGGTAGGCCAAAACAACGGGGTTCCCCTCCCCACTTCAAAGAAAAAGTATACGACCAACTTTCCACGACCGGCTGGGGCACAGGTGGCTGTAGCGATCACCGGCTGGCGCACGGATGGCTGGTCAAGGAGCCGGCTTGACCCCTGGGCGGTTGGGCGCGGCTGGCTGCCTCCAAGCCGCCTCCTCCGTTGACCCCGGGGCGGACATGCAACGTCCCGTCCCTCTGCGCACGAGTACGATGACACGACATGACTGCCACAACGGGCGACATGGTAGCCATAGTGGCCGCTGACGCACGAGTGCGCAAGGCTACAGTCTGGCCGTCCAGGCCGCTGACCTTGGCGAGCACGACCGGGCGGGGAAACAGTGTCGGCATGCCCCTGCCCACTTGATTACCTGCCCCAGCGTGGCTACAGTGCAGCCGGCCGTACCGGAGACTTCGGCCGGCTAGCACTAGACGATGCCTCCCGGGCGGCCCGTGCCGTGGCAGGTGGGCGAGGGCCGATCACGGAGCTGGCTGGTGGGCCCTAGCAGGTGACGGGACCGCACAGCCGGTGGACCCTACAAGCGACGAGACGGATCGAAGGGCAGGACCCCCTGGTCAGCTGGAGAGGCTGTCAGCCGGGTCCCGCCACCTTTGTACCTTAGGAATATTATAAGCCGGGGGGTTGGCCTATAAAACCCCCCAAGTTCCCCATGCAATGGGGACACACAACTCTCACGCAGACACCCTCGGGACACTTCCCACATTCTCACACTCGGTAGCGGAGGAAGGCGATCCGGCTGCTCCCTCTTCCTCCTCTAGACTCAGCTCTAGGAGCAACCTTGTAAACACACCCATCCATCAAACTAGACCAAGCAGGACTAGGGGTATTACCTCCCACGGAGGGCCCTGAACCTGGGTACATCGCGTGTTACCACTGCTTGGACCCAATCTCGCTCCCGAAGCCCGTCGGCGTACTCCGAACCCAAACACCTACGATAAGCCTACCCATGGCATCTGTCATGAGAAAACGACGACAGCTGGCACTCACTGTGGGGCCGTACACGGCGCCGGCCGGATTCATGCTCCGGGAGGGAGCCCTCGCCATTCCCCGTCATCATTGCACGTCCAGGCAAAACCATGGGCTCGTGGGGCTTGCTCCGGCACGCCCTACGGGCAGCTCCATCGACCTCGTGTGCGACATCGACACGCTCACCGAGCATTTCGGCAGGCTTAGCCTCGCCGAAGCTCCGGCCGCCGACGAGTACCCCAGCTAGGTGCTCGTCTACGCCTGTCCACCCACGACTGTGGGCGCACTTGCTGTGACCCAGTCCAGCAGCTCCCATGATCGCGTGGGGGCGATGGCCATCATCTCCTCCACCTCCTCCCAACGTGTGCGGGCCGAAGCTAATGCCGCCGCGGCCTGCGTCGGCACCTCCGACCCGCTCGGTGCGGCCCTCCGGGGCTTGAACACCCCTATTGCCCCGACGCAAACCCCAATGCCACCGCGGCCGAGCTCGAGGCGGCTCGCCGCGTCCTCTTCGAGGATGCCACCGTCGTTGCAGCCACACGGTGCCGCATGGAGACCACCCTGTGGGAATACGCTTCCGCCTATGGTATCACCCCGGCTGGCACTGAGCCTAGCCAGCGTGGGTCACCGAAATCCTGGGCGGCAAGATGCCCGTCTACGACACCCTCCTAGCCAACCTGCAGGCCCTTAAGGTAGATTACGAGGATTTAGCTACCTTGGAGGGCGAAGAACATGCCAGCCGCGAGCGTCACATCAAGGACCTCATCGACGCCGCTGACGTGCAGCAGCATCTGCTTGCGGCTGGCGGTGCCGCCTCTGAAGGCCCCCGGCCCGAGCGCGAGGGCACGGGGTCTACCGGCTGTCAGCCAGCTCAATACTCCTGCTTCCCTCGCATCTCCGGCCACCGGGTCGAGGCAAGCAACCCCCGGCCTTCTCAACTGTCGGGGAGCGAGCAGCCGGCTACTAACAGCCGGCGCACCAACAACCCGCCTTGTAGCGGCCGCCACGAGGCACCGGCGGCCAATAGCCAGCGCAGCCGCGGGCACACTCTGCCCCCGCGGCGTGAGCCAGAATGATCGGTTCCGCCCGTCATCCGCCCCGAGCTCTCGGCCCGGATCAGGCCACGCGTCCCCCGCAGCGAGAACGATGCCCGCTACCGCATCGACCAGCTCGCGCAGTCTGCCCTCCTCGAGGAGGAGGGCTCGATTGTCCCGGCCTGTTTTGGCCCTCGGACCCGCAACGAGCCATTCCCAACCGGCTTCATGCTTCCCCGAGACAACCCGAAGTACAACAGGGCCACCAAGCCCGAGGACTGGCTGATCGACTACACCACCACGGTCGGCATCGCCAGGGGGAACAAGTGCATAGCCGTTCGCTACACTCACCTCATGCTGATCGGCTCGGCCCGCACCTGGCTCAACAGCCTGGCGGCCGGCAGCATCAACACCTGGACGGACTTCGAAGAAGCCTTTGTCCGCAACGTCATCGGCACCTACAAGCGGCTTGGCCACCCCGTGAACTCGTCCCGTGCGTTCAGGGGCCGAACGAGTCCCTCTGCGACTACCTCACGCGGTGGACCGAGCTCCGCAACTCCTGCGAGGGGGTGCACGAGGTGCAAGCCATACAGTACTTCATCCAAGGCTGTCGAGACGGCACCCCCCTCAAGCACAAGCTTCTGTGCTCCAAGCCGTCCACGCTCGCCGAGCTCATGACCAAGGCGGACAAGTACGCCATGGCTGATTCAGCCATCCGGGTCAAGACGACCCCGCCTGCCAAGGCAACGACGACATCGGCGACGTCCAGTCTAGCTGCCGACAACCGGCAACCGCAGAACAACAAACACAAAAACGACCAGCCGGATCCCCGCTATGGGAGCCATCTGGTTGCCAACATCAAGGAGCAAGAGCCGGCTGCCCAGTCTTCCAGCCAGCGCCAGCACACTGGCAAGGCTGCCTGGTAGTCGAAGATCACCTTCGAGCAGATGCTCGAACTCCCCTGCAAGAACCACTCAGGGTCCAAACCCTCTATGCACACGCTCCGGCAGTGCAGCTTCTCACAGCAATTGGCCCGGGGGGACAGCCTTCCGGCTCCTCCCGCGCCGCCTGCCCGCGCGCCGGCCCCGGCCCTAGCTGTCGCCCCGGCACTGGCTCCGGCTCCGGCCCAAAACGACGATCGTCTTCACGACCAGTTCCCCAACTAGGATGGTTGCTACGTCCTCTTCACTAGTGAAGAGACGAGCAAACATGCTCAACGCCGGCTCCATCGTGAGGTGAATGCCACCATGCCGGCAACTCCCTAGTTCATGCACTGGTCGGAGAAGTCGGTCACCTGGTGCCGGGCGGATCATCCCGCCTTGATGCCAAGCCCCGGCAGCTACGCCCTGGTCCTCGACCCCACCATCACCACCGAGAAGCGCACCTGCCACTTTTCACAGGTGCTGGTAAATGGTGGCAGCAGCATCAACATCCTTTACCTCGACACGATGCACAAGCTGGGGCTAAAGATAGAAGACCTACAAGCGAGTCGGATGGTATTCCATGGCATCGTGCCTGGGAAGTCTTGCTCCCCTGTCAACAAGATCATGCTCGACATCCTCTTCGGCGGACCCGACCACTTCCACCACGAGCCGGTGTTGTTCGAGGTCGTGGACGTTGCAAGTCCCTACCATGCATTGTTGGGCCAACCGGCACTTGTCAAAATTCATGGCGGTCCCCCATTACGCCTACATCAAGCTCAAAATGCCGGGGCTCAAGGGAATCATCACCATCGCGGGTGACTACAAGATGTCGATCGAATGCGCTCGAGACGACAGCCGGCTGGCCGAGGCCCTGGCCGAGGAGAAGCGGCAGCTTGACCGGCTCATGGCCCTTGTTGCCAGCCAGTTGGCCGTGCCGGCTCCTCCCTCACAGCATGTCGGCGAGGCCTCCTTCCAGTCGTCCAAGGAGACCAAGCAAATCCCGCTCGACCCAGCCAACCCCACTTAGTGCGTCACCATCGGCTCCCGCCTCGACAACAAATAGGAAGCCGAGCTCGTCTTCTTCCTCCATGAGAATCGGGACATCTTTGAATGGTCCCCCAAGGACATGCCGAGTGTTCCGAGGAAGTTCGCTGAGCACAAACTACACGTTCGATCGAACGTCAAGCCGGTCAAAAAAAACCTACGTTGTTTCTCCGAGGAGAAGCGGCGTACTATAGGAGAAGAGATCGCCTGGCTACTCGCAGCCGAGTTCATCATGGAAGTTTTCCACCCGGACCGGCTGGCCAACCCAGTCCTGGTGCTGAAGAAGAACAAGACCTGGCGCATGTGCATTGAGTACACCAGCCTGAACAAGGCGTGCCCCAAGGACACATTCGCCCTCGCACGGATCGATCAAGTCATCGACTCCATGGCCGGCTGCGACTTGCTGTCCTTCCTGGACACCTACTTTGGCTACCGCCAGATCAAGCTAGATCTGGAAAACCGGCTCAAGACCTCCTTCATCATGCCCTTCGGGGCCTACTGCTACATCACCATGTCCTTCGTCCTGAAGAACGCAGGTGCTACCTTCCAGCGGTGCATGTAGAAGTGCCTCCTATCTCAGATAGTCAGGAATGTCCACGTCTACGTCGACGATATCATCGTCAAAACCAAGAAGCACTTCAGCCTCCTCGACGACCTCCGAAAGACCTTTGCAAACCTGCGCGAATACAAGATCAAGCTCAACCCGGAGAAATGCGTCTTCGGCGTCCCCGCCGGCTAGCTCCTTGGTTTCTTCGTGTCCGCCCGCAGCATCGAAGCTAACTCGGAGAAGATCAGCGCAATCGAGCGCATGCCCAAGCCGACCCGGCTCCACGACGTCCAGAAGTTCACCGGCTGCCTCGCCTCGCTCAGTCGGTTCATCAGCCGGCTGGGGGAGAAAGCCTTGCCCCTCTATAGGCTTCTTCGCAAGACGGCTCTGGACGAGCCGGGTCACACCAAGAAGACAGGCATGTTCAATTGGCCCGACGAGGCGGACGAGGCCTTTCGTGGCCTCAAGAAGGCTCTCACCCGCGCGCCCATCCTGGACGCATCGGCTGAGAAGGAACCCTTGCTTGCCTACATCACGGCGACCACTTGCGTCATCAGCGTTGTCTTGGTGGTCGAGTAGCCGGAGGAGGGCAAGTCTTTGTCGGTCCAGTGCCCCGTCTACTACGTCAGCGCTGTCCTCTCCTTGTCTAAGAAGAACTACCCCCACTACCAGAAGATGTGCTACGGCATATACTTCGCCGCTAAGAAGGTCAAGCAGTACTTCCAGGAGCATACCATCATCATGGTGAGCACGGCCCCGCTCGCTGAGATCATGAGAGGCCAGGACTCCACCGGCTGGATCACAAAATGGGTCATCGCCCTCGTCGATCACGAGATCCGGTACGAACCTCGCACCGCCATCAAGTCACAGGCGTTAGTCGACTTCCTCGTCGACTGGGCGGAAACCGAGTTTGTCCAGCCTCGCTCGGACTCCACACATTGGCACATGCATTTCGACAGCTCGAAAATGGGGACCAGCATGGGTGCTGGCATAGCCCTCTCCTCCCCGAAAGATGACCAGCTCAAGTATGCCCTCCAGATCCACTCCGCTGCCTCCAACAACGTGCCCGAGTACGAGGCCATCGTCCATGGCCTCCGGGTCGCCAAGGAGATCGCCATCAAGCGCATCCTATGCTTCGGCGACTCCGAACTCGTGGTACAGCAGGTCTCTGGCGAGTGGGATGCTAGGGATGCCAACCTGGCCAGTTACCGCTTCCTCGTACAACATCTCACCGGCTCCTTCAAGAGCTGTGAGTTCCATCACATCCCACGGGCGGACAACGAGGCGGCCTACATGCTGACAAAGATCGGCTCCACCCGGCAGGCCATCCCAGCCGGCATCTCCCTTGAGTGGCTACTCAAGCCATCGATCAAGCCTTTCCTACAATCGGAATCCATCTTTGTGACGCCAGATGCCGCCGGCCCATCGGCGGCTCTGGCTGCCCCTTCGGCATCTTCTCCACCGGCTCCCTCAACCTCGGCCGCCTTGCCGGTACTAGTTGAGCCGGCTGCATCCGAGGCCAGTGGCTCCAACGACGTGGTTGTCATGATGACAATCGATGAGCTGGCCTTGGGGGCTGGCGAGCCAGTCCCGAGGACTGATCATCCAGGCCCGGGGGCTCCCGAGCCAGCCCCCATCTTGGCTCCTCATGGGAACAGCCTATCTTGGCATTCCTTCTATGCGGCGAGCTCCCCCTAGACGAGACCATGGCGAGGCAAATTCAGCGCCGGGCCATGGCATACAACATCATCAACAACAAGCTCATTCATCGCAGCACCACCGGCGTCTTCCAGCGGTGGGTCGAGCCATAAAAGGGTCTGGAGATCCTCCTCGACATCCACCAGGGTGAGTGCGGGCACCATGCCGCCTCTAGAACCCTGGTGGCCAAGGCTTTCTGCCATGGCTTCTACTCGCCACCGCTCTTGAGGCGACCAAGAAATTGGTCGACGAATGCAAGGGCTTCTAGCGCTTCAGCACGCAGAGCCACCTGCCGGCATCGGCCCTCCAGACCATCCCCCTCTCGTGGCCTTTTGCCGTCTGGGGGCTGGACATGGTGGGTCCCTTCAAGACCGCACGAGGCGGCATGACGCATTTGCTAGTGGCTATCAAAAATTCACCAAGTGGATCGAGGCACGACCAATCAAGAAGTTGTACGGCCCCACAGCCATCCATTTCATCGACGACATCACGGTTCGCTACGGCGTCCCCCACAGCATCATCACCGAAAATGGCACAAACTTCGCCAAGGGCACGCTCATGCGTTTTTGCTCCAAGAAAGGAATCTGGCTCGACCTGGCCTCCGCTGCTCATCCACAGTCAAATGGCCAGGTCGAGAGGGCAAATGGCCTCATCCTGTCCGGCATCAAGCCCCGGCTCATGACACCGCTGGTAAGGTCAGCCGGCTGCTGGGTTGACGAGCTATTGGCTATCCTTTGGAGTCTTAGGACCACCCCCAACCGATCAACCGGCTGCATGCCCTTCTTCCTTGTGTACGGGTCTGAGGCGATCATCCCCACCAACATCGAGTTCGACTCACCTCGGGTCACCCTATACACGGAGAAGGACGCAAAGGAGGCAAGAGAAGACGGCGTCGACTTACTCGAAAATGCCCGCAAACTGGCCTTGAGCCGGACGGCAATCTACCAGCAGAAGCTCCGTCACCACCACAACAAGCGGATCCGGCCGCTCTCCTTTCGTGAAGGGGATCTGGTGCTCAGGCGGATCCAGCGGACAGCCGGACAACACAAGCTATCCTCCCCATGGGAGGGCCCGTTCATCATCAGGAAGGCGTTGCACAACAATGCGTACTACCTAATAGACGCCTAGAAGCCGTAGAAGCACAAAAGAGACGCCTCCGGCGAGGAGACCGAGCGCCCATGGAACGCGGCGCTCCTTCATCCATTTTACTGTTGAAAAGACCAGTGTATGTATGTATCCCTCCCATTTGGGCTTATGAATGCAATGGTTTCCAGGACGGCTCTTGGGGCATGCCCTTTTTGTTTCCCTCGAAGGTCTCACTCACCGGCTCCCCGACCTGGCTCCCGGGCCCGGGGGCTTGTCGGCTCGTCCTAGGTTGCCTCTCCCAAAAATTGACCAAGTAGTGCGAGCCGAGCAAGCCCTCCCACCCCTCCCAGCTAAAGATATGGCTTCCTGATGTCTGGCTGATGGGGCCTCGGGGCGGCAAAGCTTAGCACGCACGAAAGATTGATCGCAGAGGAGATGTCGGCTAGGCCCAGCCGGACCACCGGCGGCTTCCGTGCGGCCACCTTCACCGGCTTGTGGACAGGCGGCGGGGCCAGCGGATCCTCCTGAGACGGACTCTTTGCCCTGCTGGCGGCTCCGGCCGCCGGGGCTTGAGCCGGCCGCTCCTTGCTCCGCCCATGCCAGCCCTGCTGGACTGAGGGGGGAGGCATGTTCAGGATCATCACATCATCGTCATCGTCATCATCATCATCTTCATCTGTCCAGTCCCTGATCGTGGGACCAATAGGGAACTCACCAGCTCCGCTGGGCTCCCCGGCTGCGTCGGACCCTCTGGCTCCGCTGGGCTCCCCGGCTGCGTCGGACCCTCCAGCTCCGCTAGGCCCGCTGGCTCAAGGGTCTATCGGCTCCTCGACCCCTCCCGAGGAGTCCACCCCCTCTTCAGGAAGGCCTCCCCACTCATAGCCTTCGAAATCCGAGTGGTCGCGCTCCGCCTTGAAGATTTGGGGTGCGGGCCGTCCGGCGTGTTCTGTCGCGCCATCAGTTCCAGTTAGCGCGGCAAAGTAAGGTGCGCTGCCAGCTGTCGGCTAGAAAGAATCAAATAAAAAGAAGCCGTCTCAACGAAAATGTACCAGGGGGACGGTTGATGCGGTCGTATGGCTCCATGCCGAACGTCCACGACGCCGACGCCAGCTTGAACGTCGTGATGACGTTCACCCACGTCGCCACTTGAGCGGGCGTCAGGTCGATGGTCGTGAGCCGGCAAGGGTCCCGGTGGGCGGACATGTCACAGATCCGATGTAGCCTCATCTAGAGAGGCAGCACCCGGCGTGAGATGAAGGCCGCCACCAGATTGGAGGCGACCAACCCCTCAGCGCTCTTTAGCTGCGCGAGCCGGCTGAGCTCCGCCAGAGCCACTCTACGTGGGGCGGCTCCTGACTAGTTCGCCCCGGAGGAATGCGCATTGACGAATGCCGGCAATCGGATGTAGTCCAGGTTTGGGTCGCATTCTTCACACAGAAGAACGTTCGATGCCACCCCTTGACAGAGTCAATGAGAGAGAATGCAGGAAAGCGCGTGGTGCCATGGCAGCACACTGCCGTGCCCCCACGTGCACTGCTCTTCAGCGCCTTGAGGTAGAAGAGGGCATTGAAGAAGTCGGGAAAGGGGAGGACCCCCAGGTACCCCTCGCACAGCATCACGAAGCCGGCGAGGTAGAGGATCGCGTTGGGGCCGAGGTGGTGCGGCTGAAGGTCGAAGGTGTCCATGAGCAACCGGAAGAAGTGGCTCACCGGGAGCCCGAAACCACGGGAGAAGTGCTAGAGGAAGACGACATGCTCCCCTGGCTGCGGCGCCGGCACCACCTCATTGCCCGGCACGCGGGCGATCACACGCTCCGCCAGCGACAGCATGCGCGCGCGGCGGAGGTCTGCGATGGCCTCCTTGGTGACGACAGATCCGACCCGGCTTCCTCCATGCCCGTCGGCCATTGCGACGCAAGGGCGGTATACGGGCGCACCTGCGAGCTCGGGAGCGGTGTTGCGCGAGAGGGTGAGGAAGGCGAAGAGAAAAGAAGTTGAGAGGCAAAGGGGGTGTGGTTGTCTCTGCCCCCTGCCCTTCCTCCCCTTTTAAATGGGGAGGCCACGACCGGGGGATGTGGGGATTAATTGTGCCCACTCCCCCAGTAACTCCGTGCACAAGTGGGCGACTCGGGCCGTAACGGCCGCTTCGAGGCGTAGAGGATCCTGGCCTGCGCCCTGAGGCCTACTGGTCTACGCCCGAGGCCTAGCGGGCTAGGCCCAAGGTGACATCCCATCTGCCCGCATGCGTGGGGCCTGCAACATCATTACCCGCTGTGTGGCACGCGATGGGCTAGCTCAGGTCCCGAGGCGACACGCCGAAACCCGAGGCGTCCGGTCCAACTGCTGACGCGGGTGGCCTTTTAGCTTCATACCGGAGACGGGCACCGCTAGGGGGAAGCTGTCGGCTCCACTCCGTCTGCTGGACGTGGGCCCCCGCCGGCTTCGGGGACTACTGACGGGGTTATTACCCCTGGGTAGGCCAAAGCAACAAGGTTCCCCTCCCTGCTTGGAAGAAAAAGTATGCGACCGGCTGTCCACGACCGTCTGGGGCGCAGCCGGCTGTAGCGACCGCCAGCTGGCCCACGGACGGCTGGTCGAGGAGCCGGCTCGACCCCCGAGTGGCTGGGCACAGCTGGCTGCCTTCGAGCTGCCTCCTCCGTTGACCCCGGGACAGAAATGCAATGTCCCGTCCCTCTGCGCACGGGTACGATGACACGACGTGACCGCCACGACAGGCGACATTGTATCCATAGTGGTCGCTGATGCATGGGTGCACATGTCTATGGTCCGGCCATCCAGGCCGCTGACCTTGGCAAGCGCGACCGAGCAGGGAAACAGTGCTGGCACGCCCCCTCCCACTTGATTACCTGCCCCGGCATGACTACAATGCAGTGGGCCGTACCGGAGACTTCGGTCAGCTGGCACTAGACGACGCCTCCCGGGCGGCCCGTGCCACGGCAGGTGGGCGAGGGCCAATCGCGGAGCCGACTGGCGGGCCCCAGCAGGTGATGGGACTGCATAGCTGGTGGACCCTATAGGCGACGAGACGGCTCGAAGGGCGGGACCTCCTGGTCAGCCGGAGAGGCTACCAGCCGGGTCCTGCCACCTTTGTACCTTAGGAATATTGTAAGCCGGGGGGTTGGCCTATAAAACCCCCGAGCTCCCCATGCAACGGGGACAGACAACTCTCATGCCCATGCCCACGGGACACTTCCCACATTCTCACACTCGGTAGCGGAGGAAGGCGAGTCGGCTGCTCCCTCTTCCTCCTCTAGACTCAACTCCAGGAGAAACCCTGTAAACACACCCATCCATCAAACTAGACCAAGCAGGACTAGGGGTATTACCTCCCACGGAGGGTCCTGAACCTGGGTACATCGTGTGTTACCACCGCCTGTACTTAATCTCGCTCCCGGAGCCCGTCGGCGTCCTCCGGCCCCAACCACCTATGATAAGCCTACCCATGGCATCTGTCGTGAGAAAACGACGACACATGCTACGGGAATAACGAGCTTTAACACACGTATCTCTTCCAATTCACAACTACTCACTAGAATGACTCTCATATTACCATCCCTCTTATCTCAAAACTATATGCAAGGAATCAAACTTCTCATAGTTTTTAACGCACTTAATATGAAAGTTTTTATTATATCCCTCTTGGATGCCCATTATATTAGGACTAAATTCATAACCTAAACAAATTACCATGCTTTTTAAGAAACTCTCAAAATAATATAAGTGAGTAATGATAGTTCAATAATTTCTATAAAATATAACACCACCATGCTCTATAAAGATATAAGTGAAGCACTAGAGTAACATTGCCTAGCTCAAAGGATATAAGTGAAGCACATGGAGTATTCTAACAAATTTACGATTCGGCGTGTCTATCCCAAAAGATGTGTGCATCAAGGATGATTTTGGCAAACTAAAAATCAAAGACTCATATCATACAAGATGCTCCAAGCAAAACACATATTATGTGGTGAATAAAAATATAGCCTCAAGTAAATTTACCGGTGGATCTAAGACGGAAGAGGGGATGCCTTCTAGGGCATCCCCAAGCTTAGGCTTTTTGGTATCCTTGAATATGACTTGGGGTCCCTTGTGCATCCCCAAGCTTAGGATCTTGCCACTCTTTATTCCATAGTCCATCGAATCTTCACCCAAAACATGAAAACTTCACAACACAAAACTCAACAGAAAACTCATGAGATCCGTTAGTATAAGAAAAATAAATCACCAATTTAGGTAATGTTGTGAACTCATTATTTAGTTGTATTTGTGTATTAACTATTGTATTCTAACTTTTCCATGACTCATACCCCCCGATACATCCCATAGATACATCAAAATAAGTAAACAACACAAAGAAAACAGAATCTGTCATAAACAGAACAGTCTGTAGCAATCTGTAAACTTCGACTACTTATGGAACTCTAAAACTTCTGAAAAATTAGAACAATCAGGGAAATTTGTATATAAATCTTGTGTAAAAATTTCAGATCAATTAGATTCTCTAGAAAAATTGGAAAATTTCTGGACTGAGCACAAAAGTTTCTATTTTTCAGCAAGATCGAATCAAATACTACCATAGATCACCCCAAAGGTTTTACTTGGCTCAAACACTAATTAAAACACAAAAACACAATTACTACAGAAGTAATAATGTGCAAAACACACCAAAACATAAGCAAAAAATCATAAAGCAAAATAAAATTGGGTTGCCTCCCAACAAGCGCTATTGTTTAACGCCCCTAGCTAGGCAAAACGCAATAGATCTAGGTATTGTCATCTTTGGTATACAATCCAAAAGTGGATCTCATGATAGATTAATAAGGAAATATTATTTTATTTGTAGGAAAGTGTTCCGTGGATTTCCTTAATTGAGATTAAAATCTAATATTTCATTTTTTTCATGTCAATAATTGCACCAATCGTTCTAAGGAAATGTCTACCAAGAATAATAGGACATGTAGGATTGCATTCTATATCAAGAACAATGAAATCTACAGGCACATAATTCCTATTTGCAACAGTAGGAACATCATGAATCACATGGCAAGTATATTTAAGTCTAACACACTTCTGATGCATAGGGATTTTGTGAGCAAAAAAATTATAGGAACAAAAATCAACTATCATAGGAAGGCAAAACAAGCATAACTTCCAAACTTTGAACACATAGAGAGGAAACTTGATATTATTGCAATTCCTACAATCATATGTTCCTCCCTCATAATAATTTTCTGTAGCATCATGAAGGAATCTCACAATATAACTATCACATAAATGATTCTTTTCATGATCGACTATAGCATACGTGTCATCACCAAAACTCGGGGAACAAAAAATATCATGTACATCAAGCATAGCATCCCCAAGCTTGTGGTTTTCAATATCATTAGCATCATGCATATTCAGATAATTCATACTAACAACATGGCAATCATGATTTTCATTCAAGGAACTATCATGAATCTCCTTATAAATTTCTTCTTTCGATACTTCATCAAAAATTTCACATTCATGATTTTCAAACAAAACTTCATAGAGATAATCAAGTGCACTCAAATCAGTAGCAATTGGTTCATCATCATTTGGTCTTTTTAAAATATTAGCAAGTGGATGAGGATCCATATCAATAGATTTTTAGCAAGCGAAGATGCAAGCAAATAGAAGGCACATGGCAACACAACCAAACATAGCAAGAGATCTGACGAGAAAAAGGCAAACGAAAAAGAGAGGGTGAATAAAACAGCAAATTTGTGAAGTGGGGCAGAAGAAAACAGGAGGGAAATGGAAAATAATGTAAATACAAGAGATGATTTTGTGATGGGTACTTGGTAGGCTTGATGTAGATCTCCCCGGCAACGGCGCTAGAAATTGGCAAGTTGAAGAGAGAGTTCTTATCTTGACTTGCTATGTATCACCCCGACAATGGTGCCAGAAATCCTTCTTGCTACTTCTTGAGCATGCGTTGGTTTCCCGTGAAGAGGAACAGTTTGAAGCAGCAAAGTAGATAAGTATTTCCCTCAATTTTTGAGAACCAAGGTACCAATCTAGTAGGAGATACAAGCGAGTCCCCAATAGATTTACCTACACAAAGAATCAAACTCTTGCACCCAACGCTATAAAGGGGTTGTCAATCCCTTCACGGTTACTTGCAAGGATGAGATCTAATAGAGATAGATATAATAGGATGCTTGAATGGAAAGTAAAACTAAAAGTAAAAATAATGTAGCAAGTATTTTTGGTATTTTTGGTTTTAGATCTAAAAGTATAATATGGAAAATAGACCCGGGGGCATAGGTTTCACAAGATGGCTTCTCTCATGATGGCAAGTATTACGGTGGGTGAACAAATTACTATCGAGCAATTGATAGAAAAGTGAATAATTATGAAGATATCCAAGGCAATGATTATGCATATAGGCATCATGTCCGTGTCAAGTAGACCGAAACAATTTGGCATCTACTATTATTACTCCACACATCAACCGACTCCTGCCTGCATCTAGAATATTAAGTTCATGAAGAACAGAGTAACGCATTAGGTAAGATGACATGATGTAGAGGGATAAACTCAAGCAGTATGATGAAAACCCCATCTTTTTACCCTTGATGGCAACAATACAACATGTGCCTCACTACCCCTACTTTGTCACTGGGTGAGGACACCGCAAGATTGAACCCAAAACTTTGCACTTCTCCCGTGGCAAGAATTACCAATCTAGTTGGCCAAACAAAACCAATAACTCGAAGAGACTTGCAAAGATATGAAATCATGCATATAAGAATTCAGAAAAGACTCAAATAATATTCATGGATAATCTGAACATAAACCCACAATTCATCGGATCTCGACAAACACACCGCAAAAGAGTATTACATCGGATAGATCTCCATGAAGATCATGAAGAACATGGTATTGAAGAGCAAAGAGAGAAGAGGCCATCTAGCTACTAGCTATGGACCCGTAGGTCTGTGGTGAACTACTCACGCATCATCGTAGGGGCAATGGAGTTGATGTAGATGCCCTTTGTGATCGAATCCCCGTCCGGTAGATTACCAAAAAAGGAATCCCCGTCCGGTGATCGAATCTCTCGGGAACGGAGGCTTCTGGTGGTGGAAAAGTGTTTTCGTGGCTTGTTCTAATAATGATGGAATATTTGGGAATTTATAGGCCGAAGATTGGGGTTAGGGGAGCTGCCCTGGGCCCACAAGTCTACCCGGCGCGTCCAACCCCCTAGGTGCGGCCCTAGGGCTTGTGGCCCCACGGTGGCTCCTCTGCCTTGGTTCTCAAGTCTCGTAGTTTCCTTTCGTTCCAAAAAAATCATTCCAAAGGTTTTATTCCATTTGGACTCCATTTAATATTCCTTATCTGCAATTCTCAAAAACAAGAAAAAACAAAAACTGCCACTAGGCTCTAGATTAATAGGTTAATCCCAAAAATAATATAAAATAACATATTAATGCATATAAAACATCCAAAATAGATAATATAATAGCATGGAACAATCAAAAATTATAGATACCTTGGAGACGTATCACTCCGTCTTCAAATTCAATTAAAAGATCCGGGTCTTCGTAGAAACCTGGATCATCATCGTGGGAATAGTCTTCGGGTTGGGGAGCCGGACAGTTAACTGTCTCGATGAAGCTTCTCCAATCATGTTCATGTGAGGTTAACGTCTTCGGTCAAGTAAGGGACGAAATGATACCCCGAACTATGTTAACACAGGAGAAGGGCTTACCCATTCGATGGGATTGTGGTATGAATATCCTTCCTTGGTCGATCGCCGAATAAAGTCTTCTTGCTCTCCTTTATATAGGTCAGCAAGTGCGGCGGCCAATGCTGTCTGATCATCAGGACCCGGTCTTCGGGAGCGGGTGGTATTGCTTGTCTCGTTGTAACGCCACAAGGGATGTATCCTCTATTGGAGAGGTTGCACTCACCGAGTGATAGCGGTGACCATGACATCGATCATGGTCAGATTATGGTGGGCTAGTATTCTCACCTGGGCCACCCAGCATTGCACTTCAACGATGTCCTCTTGGGACGAACTCTTCGGCTGCCAGTTGTATCTTTTTCTCAAGGGGGCTTCGGAGTACTCGGGCAAACCCCTCTGAGCTGGATCGAACAGGGGGACGTCTTTGATATAAAACCATTCCGAAGTCTAGTCTTCGGACTCCTTCGGTGTTCCCACCAGATACCCCATCCCCGCTATGCGGCATAATTCGGCTCCGCCGACCTCCAGGATTGTCTTGTCACGAGTTCGAGGGACAAGACAAAAATACTTCCTCAATAGCTCAAAATGTGCCTCGCAGCCCAGGAACATCTCGCAAAGGGCAACGAAGCCCAAGATGTGCAGGATAGACCATGGGGTAAGATGGTGGAGCTGGACCCCGTAAAATTCTAGTACTCCTCTCAAGAATAGGAGAATGGGAAATCCGGGACCCCGTAGAAGAAAGGGTATGAATCATATGCGTTCCCCCTTTTGTGGATTGGGGAAATGCTTCGCGAAAACTTCGTTGTTGTAAAAAGATAAACCTACGCGGTCACTGCCAGATCCGAAGAAGGGAGGTACCCCTGGGTCTCCACACTGCACAGTCGCAGGAGTGATATGGAGCAGCTGGTTTAGTCCCTGGGACGGAAGCCGAAGGGGCACGAGGAAGAGCTAGGGGCGCTCACCATGTTTTTTGTGGTGATCTTCCGCTAGGAGTTTTTTCCGATGGGGGGGAGGAGGAGGAGGTCTAAACCACGATTTTATTTGCTTAAATGGGTGTAGCCTCCATTACGAAAGGGCAGCATTATAAAAAATCACTGAACCGCTCGTCTCCCCATGACGCGCAAAAATCAAGGAACGCTGGCAGTTATTCTAATGGACCTGGCAGGCTCGTGATGCTTGGGATTTCACCGATGACTGGTCTGTTGCCAAACAAGAGGGAGTAGGGGACTCACCTTGCAAGCCTAAGATTATGAAGATTATCCAAATATACATCGGTGTTGAAGACTAGTCCGGGGGCTATTGAGGGAGTCCTGGATTAAGGGGTCCTCGGATGGCCGACCTGTTTCTCATGGGCCGGACTATATGGGCCACAAGGCGAGCATTGTATGATCAAGGGCCCCGTCACTAGGATGGAAGCTTTGAGAGCCGTGGTGTGTCTTCCAAG
Organism: Hordeum marinum; assembly: GCA_022496015.1. Classification (NCBI taxonomy): domain Eukaryota; kingdom Viridiplantae; phylum Streptophyta; class Magnoliopsida; order Poales; family Poaceae; genus Hordeum; species Hordeum marinum. Next base: position 305,573,973 of record CM039672.1, on the reverse strand, counting down.
TTGACGACCGTAGATAGGCATGTTCTTCCTTCAGCGTGTAACCGGCCATGTGTAAACCCTAGGTACCCTTGGCGTCTATATAAGCTGGAGGGTTTTAGGTTGTCGAGATAGAACAACTCATCTAGGGTTTAGCTATTCGATCTCAAGGTAGATCAACTCTGTAACCCACATATCATCAATACAATAAAGCAGGACATAGGGTATTACCACCATAGGAGGGCCCGAACCTGGGTAAACCTTGCCTCCCTCTTCTCCTGTTACCATCGATCCTAGTCTCATAGTTCGGGACCCCCTACCCGAGATGCTCCGGTTTTGACACTGACAACCCTACCTGATGGACCGCCGGAACCCTCCCGGCACTCCGGGTACATTACCGGAAATGCCCGAAACTTTTCCAGTGAGAAAAACGGGACTTCATATATATCAATGTTTACCTCCGAATCATTTTGGAGCTCCTCATGATGTCCGGGATCTCATCCGGGACTCCAAACAACCTTAGGTCACCGCCATACATAACTCAATACTACCGAAACATCAAAGAATGTTAAGTGTGTAGACCGTGCGGGTTCGAGAACTGTGTAGACATGACCGAGACACCTCTACGGTCAATAACCAACAACGGGACCTGGATGCCCATATTGGTTTCTACATATTCTACGAATATCTTTATTGGTTGAACCTCTATGTCAAGGATTCAGTTAATCTCGTAGTTCCCTTTGTTCTTCGGTATGTTACTTGCCCGAGATTCGATTGTCGGTATCTATACACCTAGATCAATCTCGTTACCGGCAAGTCTCTTTACTCATTCCGTAATATAAGATCCCATGGCTAACTATTTAGTCACTTTGCTTGCAAGGCTTATTGTGATGTTGTATTACCGAGTGGGCCCTGAGATACCTCACCGTCACAAGGAGTACCAAAACCCTATCTCGATCCATGCCCACTCAACAGACACCCTCAGAGATATGTGTAGAGCATCTTTATAGCACCCAGTTACGTTCTGACGTTTGATACACACAAGGTATTCCTCCGGTGTCACCGAGTTACATGATCTCATGGTCATAGGAACAGATACTTGACATGCAGAAAAAAAAATAGCAATAAACTGACATGATCATATGCTACGTTCATTGTTTGGGTCTTGTCCATCACATCATTCTCCCAATGATGTGATCCCGTTATGAAATGACATCTCATGTCCATGTCTAGGAAATCTTGACCATCTTTTATCAACGAGCTAGTCTACTATAGGCATACTAGGGACACAATGTTGTCTATGTATCCACACGTGTATTTGTGTTTCCAATCAATACAGTTATAGAATGGATAATAAACGATTATCATGAACAAGGAAATGTATAATAATCACTTTATTATTGCCTCTAGGGTATATTTCCAACAAAAGGGACAATTGCATGCTTAACTTTGTCTCCAGATAAACTTGCAAGCTTAAATAATCCACAAGTCTCATCTACATATATCAAGTGGTAATCACGATGAGCTGTAGCGCTATAAGGATTAGTCAGTAGTTTCTCTAACATACCCAAAGGAATCTCATAATAAATATTTTGCAGTAGGTTCAATAGGTTGAGTGGCAACTTTTTCAACTTCCGTTCGAGGCGAAGATGCCCCGAACAAACCACCCAAAGGGTGACCGTCCATAGTAACAAGCAACAGTAAATTTCAGCACGTATTGCAAATGTTTCCTTACCAAGTTCCACGTACCAGAGCCGCTTCACTCCCTGGCAACAGCGCCAGAAAGGAGTCTTGATGACCCACAAGTATAGGGGATAAATCCTAGTCCTTTCAATAAGTAAGAGTGTCGAACCCAAAGAGGAGCAAAAGGAAATGATAAGCAGTTTTCAGTAAGGTATTCTCTGCAAGTGGTGGAAGTAACAATGATAGATAATTTTGTAGCAAGGTAATTTGTAACAAGTGATAAGTAGCAATAGTAAACAAGGTTCAGCAAGGTATCCCGATCCTTTTTGTAGCAAAGTATAGACCGGAAAGTACTCTTATATTAAGCAAGTGCTCCCGAGGACACATGGGAATTTCTGTGTAGTCATGTTCATCATGTTGAGTTGATTCGCGTTCTTTACTTTGATAGTTTGATATGTGGGTGGACCGGTGCTAAGGTTCTGTTCTTACTTGAATAAACAACCTACTTATGATTACCCCCTATCGCAAGCATCCACAACTGTGAAAGAAGAATTAACATAAATCTAACCATGGCATGAAACGTGTGGATCCAAATCAGCCCCTTATGAACTAACGCATAAACTGGGGTTTAAGCTTCTGTCACTCTCGCAACCCATCATGTACTTATTACTCCACAATTCCTTCTCTTAATCCCATAAGATGGTGAGGTTTCATGTAGTCTTTGTTCACACGACGCCACTAAGAGAAGCAACAACATACACATCATCAAAATATCGAACGAATACGAACTTCACATGATTACTTATAACAAGACTTCTCCATATCGTCAAGAACAAAAGTAATTAATCAAAAATAATCAAAATGTTCAATATCACAGGTGTAAAAAAGGAGATCAAGGATTTGGACATAATTTCTTTCACCAAGTAAACCAACAAGCATCGACTATGAGATGTAATCAACACTACTAGTAACCCACAGGTATCAATCTGAAGTTTTGAGACAAAGATTGAATACAAGATATGAACTAGGGTTTGAGATGAGATGGTGCTGGTGAATATGTTGATGAAGATTGGTCCTCCCACGAAGGAGGAAGCATTGGTGATGACGATGGCTTCGATCTCCCCCTCTCGGAGGGAAGTTTCACCGGCAGAATCTCTATGTCGAATGTCAAAAGGGCATCTGCCCTGGTTTCCTCCTTGAGATGGCGACACTTCATCCAAAAATAATCCTTATGATTTTTTCTAGGGTAAAACACACCATATAGTAGAAGAGGGGGGGTCGGGAGACCTGCTGGGGCCCCAAAAGGCAATAGGGCGCGTCCAGAGGGGTCGGCGCGCCCTGTTGGCTTGTGGCCAATAGGTGCCCCCCCCCCCCGTTTGGTATATTTTTGGCACAATAATTCTTATATATTACAAAAAAAATCCGTGAATTTTCAGGTCATTTTGAGTCCAGTGAATTTCAGTCATTTTCTTGATTTTTAGGTCCAGTATTCCAGTTTCCAGTGATTTCCCTCTTTGTGATGTACCTTGCATATTCAGAGAGAAAAGGCATTATAATTTTATCATAATGAGGAATAATGGACAATAATAACATAAATATCAATAAGAATTCATGATGCAAATGGATGTATCTATGTTCTTCAATGCAAAGATCATCGCGATTCCCTAGGTGATCTATCCTATGTAATCATCTTTGCGGTGTGTTTGTTGGGATCCAATGAATTGTTGGTTTATGTTCAGATTATTCATGAAATTATATTGAATCCTTTCTGGTTATTTATATGCATGATTGTTATAGCTTCGTAATGTTCCCCGATCTATCGGTTTGGTTTGGCCAACTAGATTGATTTATCTTCAGCGGGAGTGGTGCATTGTAGTGGGTTTAATCTTGCGGTGATCAATCCCAGTGACAGAAAGGGGCATGACACATATTGTATTGCTACCACTAAGGGTAAAACGATGGGATTCATTCATATTAGTTGGATTTAGTTTGTCTACATCATGTCATCATCCTCCAAGCATTACTCCATTTTTACTTAATACTCTAGATGCATGTTGGATAGCGGTCAATGTGTGGAGTAATAGTAGTAGATGCAGGCAGGAGTTGATCTACTTTCTTATGGACGTGATGCCTATATACATGATCATTGTCTTGAATATATATTACATAACTATGCGCTTTTCTATCAATTGCCCAACATTAATTTGTCTACCCAGCGTATGCTTTCTTCGAGAGAGAAGCCTCTCGCGAATATTATGGCCCTCGGGTCTCTTCACAAATATTAATACAAAAAATTCAAAAATATTTCTAACATTATTTACTTTATTTTTATTTTCTATTTATATTTATCAATTTATCTATCAATCACTACTTATCGCTTGCAAGTAATGAGTTCAAGGGGATTGACATCCCTATTGTCCACGTTGGGTGCATGTGTGTGTGCTCTTTTGTGTGTAGGCACTGAAGACGGGAATTTGCATGGTTCTTCTATTGGCTCGATAACTTTCTCACTGAGGGAAATACTTATCTCTATTGTGTTACATCTCCCCTCCTCTTCGGGAAAATCCCAACACAGTTTACAAGTAGCATCATGCCACATGCAAGCATCCGAAGTGCGGCCATGCACTTCTAGTAACCAGAGAAGCCAATTGTTCCCACGTCATCCTTCTTCGGGATGAAGTAGTCACCATAGGACCGGACGCCCTGGTACAAACAATTGAAGACGGCTGTGTGCATTCAAAAACGTCGGCGAAATGGTCAACAAATAGTGTGTCGGGGGCAAAGTAGTCGGCCATCAGTGTCAAATGTTCACGCGGCCTGTTGCGGTTGAGCACTGGATGACCCTTGATCGAGCCTTTAAAATTGAGAACATGCTCCTACGCATGCTCCATGTCTTCAAGGACATCCAACCTCATCGCTGTCTCATCGGAGTACTCCTCCTCGTTCGACGAGCCATTGGACGACTCAACATACTACTCGTATAGGTACCCCAAATCGAAATCCATTGCTAGAAAGAAGAAAGGACAGGTTTTTTCAGCTCCAACGATTCATCAAACATTTGCTGGGTATGGTGAAAATAATAGTAGAGGAAGGTACCTGGTAGGGTGGTCAGAGGACGGTTGAACAAAGACAAAGGAGAAGAGGCGGGAGCCCTGCTAGAGCGCCAAAGGTGACGGAGACGCGGACTTCCGGCAGGGGTGTGGCATGGTAGCCAGGGTGGTGGAGCAACGGCGAAGGCAAGAGAGAAAGAAGGCAGGAGAGAAAATGAGGAGGGTGGAGTCACGGGATCCAGGAAGGTTTTTGGGTGGGCCATGGGTGTCAGATTGGTACGTTTCGCATGTTCGGACTCCCGCAAACCTCCCTCACTTTTGTCTCAGGTTTGCGGGAGAAATCCCGTCCGGACCGCCCTGTGAACTGATGTAGGCTTGCGTGGGACGTCTCCTATTGTCCGAACAACGCGGTTTGGATGGATGGAGGAGGTCTGTGTTGGGGAACGTTGCATGGGAAACAAAAATTTTCCTACGCACACGCAGATCTATCCATGGTGATGAGCATCTACGAGAGGGAGAGCGGATCCACATACCCTTGTAGATCGCTAAGCGGGAAGCGTTAAGAAACGCGGTTGGTGTAGTCGAACGTCTTCGCGATCCAAATCGCCGTGCGTCCCGCGATCCGATCACGATCCGTCCCACGAACTTCATCACGATCCGTCCCACGAACTTGATCACGATCCTTCCGATCTAGCACCGAACGGACGACACCTCCGCGTTCAGCACTCGTACAGCTTGATGACGATCTCCACTGTCTTGATCCAGCAAGAAGGAGTGGAGAGGAAGAAGAGTTCTCCGGCAGCCTGACGGTGCTCCGGCGATGGTGGTGGAGCAATTCCGGCAGGGCTTCGCCTAAGCACTGCAGAAAACCGATCTAGAGCAGAAACTATGCACTGGAGGAACGGATAGCACGTGGCTGAAAATCTAGTGCAAAAACCCTAGAAATCCACCAGTATATATAGGAGGGAAGGAGGAGGAGAGGCAGCCTTACCCTCCAAGCCTTGGAGGCTTCGGCCGAAGTGGGAGGTGGAGGAGGACTCTCCTCCTCCAATCCTAGTAGGACTAGGATTGCTCCTTTTTGCCTTTTTTCCACCTTTTCCTATTGGGTTTTTTCCTCCAGACACATGGGCCTTGTGTGGGAGTTTCCACCAGCCCAATAAGGGCTGATATTCACTCTCCCACAGCCCATGAAGCCTCTTGGGTCGAAATACCCCTCCCGGAGGCCTCCCGGTACACTACCGGTACTCCCGGTACACTACCGATGAGCCCGAAACTTTTCCGGCGACCAAAACGGGACTTCCTATATATGAATCTTTACCTCGGACCATTCCAGAGCTCCTCGTCACTACTGGAATCAGACATTTTGTCATCTGCCAGCGCTTTGCCGTCTGCTAGCAGACGGAAAAGAGTCTGTTTGCCGTTTATCTTCCCAAAGCAAACGGCACAGAACCAGCTGATGGCAAAGACCCTCTTTGCCGTCTGCAATTCTTTGTCGTCCGCTGGCAGACGGCAAAGAATTCTTTGCCATCAGCCAGCGGACGACAATGACCAGAGTGGGCCCCATGGGGCACGGCACTGGCTAGGTCAACCTCCTCACTTCCTTGTCGTCTGCTGGCGGACGACAAAGAATTCTTTGTCATCCGCCAACGGACAGCAAAGAAGTGAGGAGGGCCCACAAACGTTACGGCGTGGGCGGGCTAACTGCAAGGGCCCACCCCACCTCTTTGTCGTCTGCTAGCGAAGGGCAAAGAAACTTTTTCGTCCGCTGGCAGACGGCAAAGAGAATAACTCCTATAACTGGCCGTTACCCCCCCTCCTCTCTCTCTTCTCTCTCTCCCTCTCTCTCTCTCCCGCCGCCGCCGCTACACTCCGCTCCCCCGCCCCTCCCCCTCCGCCGCCCCGCGCCGCCCCCCTCTACCGTCCCGCAACGCCCCCCGGCGCCTGCCACGTCGTCGGCCGCCCTGCATCGCCCCCGCCCCCCGCCGCCCCCTAGAGCCTGCCCCGTCGACCGCTCCTACCCCACGCGGCCCCAACCCGCCTCCCGCCGGGCGCCGCCACCGACGCCCCCCCAACCACTAGCCGCCCCGCGGCCCAGCGGCCCGCCGCCCCACTCTGGTGAGCTCTCCCGGCCCTTGTTTTTTTTCTTTTTTTGTTGTTAGTTAGGTTAGTTGCTACTGTTAGTTAGGTTAGTTAGATTAGTTCTAGGTTTGTTAGGTTAGTTCTAGGTTAGGTAGGTTAGTTTCTACGTTAGTTAGGTTAGTTCTTGAAAAAAAATATTAGGAGAAGAAAAGAAGAAGAATAAGAAGAATAAGATGAAGAAGAGGAGGAGGAGGAGAAGAAGAAAAGGGGGAGGAGAAGAAAAGAAGAAGGAGAAGAAGAAGAAGAAGAAGAAGAAGAGGAGGAGGAGGAGGAGAAGAGGAGAAGGAAGAAAAGGGGGAGGAGAAGAAGAAAGAAAGGAGAAGAAGAAAGAGGGAGAGGAGAGAGAAGAAGAGTTAAAAAGGAACAGGAAGAAAAGAGAGGAGGAGGAGAGGCGGAGGAGGAGAAAAAAGAAGAAGAAGAGAAGAAAGAATAAGAAAAAAGAGGAGCGGAGGAGAAGGAGAAGAAAAAAGAAGAAGAAGAAGAAGAAAAAAAGAGGAGAGGAGGAGAAGAAGAAGAGGAAAAAAGGAAAGGAAGAAGAAGAGGAGGAGAAGAAAAAAGAAGAAGAGGAAGAAGAAGAAGAAAAAACAGGAGAGGAGGAGAAGAAGAAGAGGAAAAAGGAAAGGAGGAAGAAGAGGAAGACCACGACCCCGACCCCGACCCCGACCCTGACACCCCGACACGACACCCCAACACCCCGACACGGCACACCGACCCTGACACCCCGAGACCCCGACACAGCACCCCGACCCCGACACCCTGACATGGCACCCCCAACCACGACACAGCACCCCGACCTCGACACGACACCCCGACACCCCAACATGGCACCCCCGACCACGACACAGCACCCCGACCCCGACACGACACCCCCGACACCCCGACCCCGACACGACACCCCCGACACGCCGACCCCGACACGACACCCGACACCCTAACACGGCACCCCCGACCACGACACAGCACCCCGACCCCGACACGACACCCCCGACACGCCGACCCTGACACGACACCCGACACCCTGACATGGCACCCCCGACCACGACACAACACCCCGACCCCGACATGACACCCCCGACACCCCGACCCCGACACGACACCCCCGACACGCTGACCCCGACACGACACCCGATACCCTGACATAGCACCCCCGACGCCACTAACCCCCAACCTCCGACGCCACCAATCCTCAACCCCCGATGTCACCGACCCCAACCCCCGACACGACACCCCGACACCATGACATCCCGACACCCCGACACCCCGACACGACACCCTGACACGGCACCCTGACCCTGACACGACACCCCGACATGGCACCCCCGACCACGACACAACACCCCGACCCCGACACGACACCCCCGACACCCCGACCCCGACACGACAACCCCGACACGCGGACCCCAACACGACACCCGACACCCTGACACGGCACCCCCGACCACGACACAGCACCCCGACCACGACACGACACCCCAACCCCGACACGACACCCCCGACACGCCGACCCCGACACAACACCCGACACCCTAACACGGCACCCTCGACCACGACACAGCACCCCGACCCCGACACAACACCCCCAACACCCCGGCCCCGACACGACACCCCCTACACGCCGACCCCGACACGACACCCGACACCCTTACACCACACCCCCGACGTCACTAACCCCCAACCTCCGACTCCACCGATCATCAACCCCCGACGTCACCGACCCCAACCCCCAACACGACACCACGATAGCCCGACACCATGACACCCCGACACGACACCCTGACACGGCACCCCGACCCCGACACGACACCCCCCACACCCCGACCCCGACACGATACCCCCACACCCCGACCCCGACACGACACCCCCACACCCCGACACGACACCTCCCACACCCCGACCCCGACACGACACCCCCACACCCCGACACGACACCCCCCCCTCACACCCCGACATGACACTCCCGACACCCAGACCCTGACACGACACCCCTGACGTCGATGGAACCCTAAATAGCAAGTATCGTTGGTGCGAGATACATGTGGCCGTCGGTGTCGAACACTGCATCCATGTCCCACAAGTTACGCCAGCGTCCGTCATCCCGCAGCAACAGTTCTCGAGGTCGATGGCGGTTGAAACCTATGCGAATTTGTCTTGCAGCCTCTGCGATGACGATTAAAAGCCAAGTGTTGAAACGTGAAACACCCTAACTGACTCAGTTCGGTTTGGTTGTTTGAAGTTTCAAAACGTGGCTTTGATCCTCATCGCAGAGGCTGCCAGACAAATTCGCATAGGTGTTCGACCATCATCGGCCCCCTAACTATTGCTGCGCGCGGGACACCGGGCGCCGGCATCAACGCCGAGTGCCACATGTATCTCGCACCGATGATACTTGCTATTTAGGGTTTCATCGACGTCGAGGAACCCCCTAACCCGACACCATGACATGACACCCCCAACCCCCGACCCCTCTTTGGCCTTCTGTTGACCGAAAGGTTGCTCTTCGGCCTTCCAGAGGCCGACGGGGTCATATATGTGTGAATTATGAGTTAGGTCATATAATTTCCGATTTTGTTATGAAAAATATCATATATATATATATATATATATATTTGTGTTCATCGGGTGGATTTAAATGTGCGGTTGTTTCATCGCTGCGAGGGTTTGGTGTTCGACGACCTCCCCGTGCGTTCAACGAGCTCTGCCCCTACGTTCGTGGGTGAGCACAAATGACATCTCCTCCTCCCCCTTCATTTGCTCTGTTCCGGTCTTCGTGCCGACGAAACTTGCTAGCTGTAGGTAGATTGAATCATCAGTATGCATGAACACTATGTGTCTCCCGTTCGAAAGGGTTACATCTATAAATATGCATACAATTGCATATTTATAACCGTGATTCTTTCGAATTGTCCAACGTTATCCATGGACAACCCGAGTATGTGTAGATTGGGTTCGTTTTCCCATATGCTCTGCTCCAGATCCGATGCAGAATTTCGTCAGTGCCTCCCTGTTGTTCTCCAGGTACACATCCTCTCTGCTTATTGCCGAGACGTGTATCAGGAGAACAGCGGGGAGGTGCTGCCGTAATTTTGCATCGGATCCGGAGTAGAGCATGGGAAAATGAACCCAATCTACACATACTCGGGTGGGATTAGGACCTATCTTTACCTACTAGCGTCTAGGTTGCATCGACGTAATGAAACTGACAATCTCTATTAACTGATGAATATGATTTGTTGAATTATGTATATATTTTGTGTGTGTCCAATAGCTAGGCAGGATGAGTGATCGTGGGTGGATGTACACCGGTCACACTAGTCAGAAAGACATGACCCGTGAATGGTTAACAAAAACCAAGGAGTTTGTGAGAGTCGCATTTGCAAATGGACAGAAAACAACCTGGTGCCCTTGTGTCGATTGCGACAACTATAAGAAGTCAGAGTTTGAAATGATCAAACACCTATAGAAGTGAGGTTTTACGCCGAATTATACGGTCTGGACATTTCATGGTGAGTCTGCCCAACGTGCCAGAGCTGAGGTGCTTCGTCGTCGCATCGACGAGCATGGTACCGGGATCGAAGACATGGTGCAAGACTTTGATGATGCTCGGGAGTCGGACGATGAGATGGAGGAATCTGCAAAGGCCTTTTATGAAATGTTGGAGTCTTCAAAATGTCCTCTCCACGAGCACACTGAGCTTTGTCAGCTGGATGCCATCGCGCAAGTAATGGCTCTAAAGGCTCAGTTCAACCTAGGCAGAGAATGCTACGACGCGATTATGACGATATTTGGATGCTTTCTACCCAAAGGCCATGTATTGCCACCAAACCTGTACCAGTCGGACAAAATCCTGTGTGCGCTTAAGATGCCCTATGAGAAGATAGATGCCTGTGAGAATGGATGTGCCTTATTTAGGCTTCAGTGTGCGGGCTTGAACTATTGCCCCATTTGCAATGCTTCCAGATATGTTCTGGTAGACAACGGTATGGGTGAGAAGAGTCAGACCAAAATCCCCATTAATGTTCTTCGGTATCTGCCAATCATACCAAGACTTCAACGGCTTTTCATGGTCAAAGAGACGGCTAGACAGATGACGCGGCATAAATTGGGCAAAAGAACAGAACTGGATGCAGATGGGAATCCGATGTTGGGACACACTTCGGACGCTTTTGCGTGGAAGCATTTCGATGCATTAAATAAGGATAAAGCGGCAGAACCAAGGCATCCTCGAGTTGCCATCAGCATGGATGGGTTCAATGTGTATGGTATGACGGCAGCACAATACAGTTGTTGGCCTGTATTTGTCATTCCACTCAATCTCCCCCCCCCCTCGGAGAGATTATGAAAAGAAAGAACATTTTCCTGACCCTAATAATTCCAGGGCCCAAATATCCGGGGAAGAATATGAATGTGTACATGCAACTGCTTAAGGATGAATTACAAGAAGCCTGGGATAATGGGATCAAGACATACGACGCCGCTACAAAAAAGAACTTCAAAATGCATGTGTGGTACATGTACTCGATGCATGACTTGTCGGCGTATGCGCTATTCGTTGGCTGGTGTGTGCATGGAAGGTTTCCATGCCCCACATGCAAGGCAGCTCTTCAGTTCCGTTGGCTAGAGGCGGGTCACAAGTTTTCTTGCTTTGACATGCATAGATAGTTCCTAGATCCTGACCATATGTTCAGAAAAGACAAGAAGAATTTCATCAAAGGTAGAGTTGTCAAAAACATTGCACCACCTGCGTTGACAGGCCAACAGATCCTGGATCAAATAAATGCTCTCGAGCCAGATCCAAACCGTCCAGGGTATTTCAAAGGGTATAATACGGAACACGCCTGGACTCACAAGATATGTTTGTGGGATCTGCCTTACTTCAAAGACCTCCTTTTCCCACACAACATCGACGTGATGCACACTGAAAAGAATATCTCGGAGGCCCTTTTTGGTACATTGTTTGGCATAGAGGGGAAGTCGAAGGATAATCCTAAGGCTAGAGTCGACCAGGAGGCTCTATGTGATAGACCGTTACAAAACATTCGACAACCGAAAGGAAAGAAGAACTGGAGGAAGCCAAAGGCATGGTTCAATCTTGGAAGGCGAGCTATGAGGGAAATGATCTTGTGGGTGCAAATGCAGTTGATGTTCCCCGATGGGTATGCAGCAAATCCAAAGAGGGGAGCGAGTCTTGAAAAAATGAAAATATTTTGTCTCAAGAGTCATGATTGGCACATATGGCTTGAGCGGGGTAATGTCGGTGATGTTGCGTGGCTTTATCCCTGAGGATGAATGGCTAGTACTGGCAGAGCTAAGCTATTTCTTCCGTGCTCTTTGTGCGAAAGAACTATCGCCTGACGTGCTAGACGAACTGGAAGAGTTGGCGTCATAGTTGATCTGCAAGTTAGAAAAGATCTTTCCACCGGGCTTCTTTAATCCAATGCAGCATTTGATTTTGCATCTCCTGACCGAGGCAAGATTGGGAGGCCCATGCAAAATCGTTGGTGCTTCTCAACTGAGAGGATGCAGAAGACGCTTTGAGCAAAATATAAAAATAAACTTAGAGTTGAATCATCGATGGCCGAGGCATTCATTACTGAGGAGGCGACAAACTTTGTGACAGCACACTACACAGCCCAGAATCATCATTTGCATAATGCGAAGCCTCGGTACAATGATGGCGACCGTGAAAAAGGTCGATCCAACCTCAGCCTATTCAAAGGGAAGCTCGCACCAGCCGGTGCTTCAAAATCATAAGGGTTGGATGTCGAAGAATGGCGGACCATTTCGTTGTATATCCTCAACAACCTAACAGAAATGCGGCCGTACTTCGAGTAAGTTCTCGGTACATTGTTTTGCAACTTCTTCTTCCTTTGAAATGGTCTTATTCCCGGATATGTGATACAGTCGATACGTCGCCAAATTCTCGGTTGGAGCGGTGATCCAAAAGGATTCCATCAAACAGTATGAGCTTCTAGCAAAGCATGGAGGCGGCTATCCCGGTTTCATCTCTTGGTTCAAGCAAACGGTAATTTCCATTAATTAGACGATTTCATTTCTTCGCCTAGTTTGCGGCTAATGCAGCAATCCTTTGGTATTAAACTTTTAGGCTAATGCAGAGTCTATGGACGCCGAATTGAGACAAGTCGCTAATGGTTTTAACTTTAAGGTCCGTTCATTTGACAAATACGACATCAATGGGTATCGCTTTCATACTTTTGGCAAAGAGCTTTCTATGGCCGACCGAAAGACTACAAATTGTTGTGTCTCCGCTGTCGGCGAAGGAGGGGTCAAGTATTATGGAAGAGTTGAAGCAATTTATGAACTTACATTCTTTGGTGAAAACCCACCAAACGTCGTAGTCTTCAAATGTTATTGGTTCCAACCGAAGGAGACTAGAAGGACTCATGAACATATAGGGCTAGTCGAAGTCAAACAAAGCACCCATTTGGATGTTCCCGATGTCTATATTACGGCTCAATAGGCGACCCAAGTTTTCTATCTACCATGGGCCTGCCAAACGGATCCAAATTTGAAAGGTTGGGATGTCGTTTATGATGTGACGCCACATTTTAGACCACCTCCCCTCAATGAAGATGATTATGAAACTCACATTAACCCAGACACATATGAAGGAGAATTCTTCCAAGAAACACGTCTTTCCAAAAAACGCTTCAAGAACCGCTCTACTTCATCCCAGAACATTGAGGTCGACGGCGATAGTGAACCCAACTTCACCCCTGAGAAGGAACAAGAAGAGAAGGAAGAAGAAGAGGTTATTGATGCGGATGACCTGACAATGCTTGACCGATTACATAGAGGCCTTCCACATGTTGATGCATTTATCGATGATGCTGATGAGCACATCATTACTGATAGTGATGATGATTATGCATTTATTGATCCCGGAGCATATATAGACGATGAAGATTAATATTAGTAATGTGAGGTATTCAATTATTATTATGTACATATGTATTATTAATTAGTTCATGTTATTAGGTATTCAGTTTTTTTATGTTGAACTAATTTCGTTCACTCTTTGTCATTGCAGGTGTTGACAAATGGTGGGCGGGGGTCGAGAGCTCTCTGAGCCTCCTTCCTTGGCGCGTGCTGGGAGGGGTGCTATTATTCCACCCCATCAACTCCGGAGAGCGCTGGTACACAGCATGCAGACACCGACGGGCGCTTCTTCTTCGACCGGGAGAGGTCGGGGGAAGACGAAGAGAGGTGCTAGAGGTAGGAAGGATGCTGCACCTTCCTCGCCGCCACCCCCAGCTTATTCTCCCGACCACAGGAGAGCTCCATCTCGGGTGGACCCGTCTGACTTGGACCCGTCTCGGACTCCGGTCCACGAGCCTCGGGTCGACGAGCCTCGAGTCACTAAGCCTTCGTCCTAGGAGACTCGGGTCCTAGAGTCTTCATCCCAGGAGACTCGGGTCCTAGAGTCTTCGTCCCACGTGACTCCGGAGGCTAGTGGCCATGCTGAAGGTGGCGAGGACAATTACTTGTCTGAGGAAACCTATAGTGAGAGCGAGCTGGTTGAGGAGGGAAAGAAGGTCTACCAGCGTGGTTGTACAAAGCTGCCTCCCGTGCCGACGAACCGCGAGCAAAGGTGGTTGATTGCGCCTAATGCGGAGAAGTAAGTGCATTTACTCTTTTTTAAACTTTTGCCTTCATGTTTCTTCAAATTAATATCTAATGTGTTGGCCTTGTCCTACTGCAGGGGTTGGAAATACGAGCGTGGTGGTGTCCGCAGGCCCAACCAGGTCCTTGGTGTGCTTCTCTAGCACCACTTCCTGGGGAAGGTCCAGTTGCCCAGTGAGGGTGAGTCTCCACAGGTAGCACTGACCTGGGACCTATACAAGGCTGCCCCGGCCCCGCCGGAGGAGATGGTCGATGGTGTCTTGTGCGAGACGGTGGCTGACATTGTGATCCGTCGCTTTTGGGTAATTTCTCCTTTACAGAATTAAAAATCAACAACACCTAGTGATTGTACTAATAAGTGTCTAATGTGTTTTCTTGTTTGATTGTAGACCTTCTATAGGTGTCTTGAGGAAGACGAGGCAAGAGCGGCTGTTGTTCTCGAAGTCGAGTGCAAGCGCCTACTTCAGAACTTACGGCACGAGGCTTGGGTGCAGGCTATTCGAGACTACTACGCCTCGAGTAACATTAAGAGGGCCAAGAAGAAGTGCCGCGGAAATTATCTGAGTAAGGAGAATTTTATGAAGGTAATTATCTATTCTTAAGGCCTTGTACTTAGTTTCTTTGATTTGATTTGTAGGCGTAGCGCTGAAATTTATCTTGTCTAACTTAGGTGCCCCCGAGATGGTGTGCGGATAGGATGGACTGTTGGGAGGAATTGGTGGATGAGTGGTGCTCTCCCGAATGGCTAGCCGAACACAACAAGGCTAAGGAGAAGCGTGCCCAAATGAGAGATGTGCCACACCATCAAGGGAGCTCCAACCTGTTTGAGTATGGGGATAACTGGGTATGTGGTTTGCTTCATGATTCATGCAATTTCATTCTTCATGCTAGCTTGAGCCCTTAACTAAATTTTGTTCACCTCTTTTAGGCGCGAGAAAACAAGAAGGAGGTGCCACCTCTGTTCGACCTCTATGCCATGGCCCATACTTCCTCCTACAAGAAGGCCAAGGCATTCTCTGAGGATGACCTCGATCATCCAGAGAGCTTCAGCAACATCTCCTCCCACAACAAGCTCGTGAGGTACAGAGATGAGGGGAAGGCGAGGAAAGGGGAGGACTTCAACCCGAGCTAGAGTCCTTTTGATCTAGAGCTCATGATGATATCTGGTGGTGGGAGGCCCCATGGCTCGATAGCCATTGGGGATGGACTGATACGTTGTCCTAGAACTCTCCCAGAGATCAAGAAGCGCCAGACGAGCTCTGATCCTGAGATAAGGCCTCGTCCACGGCCAATGGAGCTCGCCATTGAGGCTAGGGCCCAGGAGCTTCTGGCGGAGGCAAATAGGCAGGCACCACAGAGGGAGAGGGAGAGGGAGGAGAGGACGACTAGGCAGTTGGAGGAGGAGAGGAACCAAAACGACGCGTCTCACTGGGCCCTATATGAGCTCCTCGTGGTAAGTTTCTCCTGCATATTAGCCAAATCATGCACGTAATGTTCGTTTCATCACTAACTAATATGAATGACTCGTGAAAACAAAATGTGCAGACCGTGTGCCAGAACAATGGTCAGACCCCTCCGTCGATGCCCCATATTGCGATAGCACCCACGGTGAGTTTCATTTAAATGGTCATTAGTGACTAGTATTCACATTTGAGTTGCATCATGCTAAGGAGACATTGCAAATGATCTTTGGTGCAGCGTGACTCCCGACAAGCATCGACCGATCCTTCTGCGTCTGCCGCAACCCCGACCGGTCCTTCTACGTCTCACCCTGGCCCAAACCTACCGGTCCTTCACCTCCATGTTGATGGTAAGTTTTCCCAAGTGTTTTCATTAACAAATGCATACTTAGCTTAAGAAATGAACTACTTAGCTCCAAAATGACCTATACTTAGCTTTTTTTCATCAAAAATGACTTGATATGCTTAGTTAGCTAGAAAATGGTATATTCTACCTAGGATAGCTATAAAATGACGTATACTTAGCATTCTTTCCTCCAAAATGACTTGATATGCTTAGTTAGCTAGAAAATGACATTAGTAGCTAGTATAGCTCAATAATGATCTATAGCTAGTTCATTTATGATATGATTAGCTCACTTAGGTACAAAATGGCATAAGTACCTACGATAGCTTAATAATGATCTATAATTAGCTTAGTTAGTTTATTTATGACATAATATGCTCACTTAGGTAAAAAATGGCATAATAACCTTGGTTTACCTCCACAATGACCTATACTTAGCTTATTTTCCTCAAAAATACATAATAACCTTACTTACCTCCAAAATGATGTATTCTACCTAGGATAGCTATAAAATGACCTATACTTAGCTTATTTTCATCAAAAATGACTTGGTATGGTTAGTTAGCTAGAAAATGGTATATTCACCTAGGATAGCTATAAAATGGCCTATACTTAGCATTTTTTCCTCCAAAATGACTTGATATGCTTAGTTAGCCAGAAAATGGCATTAGTAGCTAGTATAGCTCAATAATGATCTATAGCTAGTTCATTTATGACATAATTAGCTCACTTAGGTACAAAATTGCATAACTACCTAGGATAGCTCAATATTGATCTATAATTAGCTTAGCTAATTCATTTATGACATAATATGCTCACTTAGGTAAAAAAATGGCATAATAACCTTGGTTTACCTCCAAAATGACCTATACTTAACTTATTTTCCTCAAAAATACATAATAACCTTACTTACCTCCAAAATGATATATTCTACCTAGGATAGCTATAAAATGACCTATACTTAGCATTTTTTCCTCCAAAATTACTTGATATGATTAGTTAGCTACAAAATGGCATTACCACCTTGGAGAAGAGGAGAGGGGAAACAGAAATAGAACATAAATTCTTCTTTTTTTCTTCATTTTCTTCTTCTTATTCTAGCTAGTCTTCTTCTTGTTCTAACTATATCTTTCCTACTTTGCATATTTGCTATAGATGAGGAAGAGTGCATTGATGGACTGTACTCTTCTACTTCTGCTACCTTTATGTTTGGAAAACTTGTTTTGGATACATATGTATGGATATGTTGTTGGAAACCATATTGTGTGTTGTTGGAAACTTGTATATATGTTGGACTTGTACGTTGGAACTTAATTATTGGTATATGCTTGTTTCAACTTATTTGGTATGCTTGTTGGAACTTGTTGAATGATATGTATGTTCTGGATATGTAGGTTGGATATGTATATGTTGGCTATATATGAATATTCTGTCAAATTGAATGATTTTAAGAAAAAACAAAAAAACAGGGGCTATATAGCCGCTTTGTCGTCAGCTAGCAGACGGCAAAGTGGCCACGTGGTAGCTACCTATGCAAACTGGGGCTGGCCTAGGTGGGTTCTTTGTCGTCTGCTGGCAGACGACAAAGAACCAACGTAGGCTAGCGCCAGCTATAAAAAAAGGTGCTTTGTCGTCCGCTGGCAGATGGCAAAGACCTTAGGTTCTTTGTCGTCCGTGGGCAGACAGCAAAGAACCTAAGGTCTTTGTCGTCTGCGAGCGGATGGCAAAGCACGCCGTTAAAGCCCCCTAATGGAGCTAAGTGTCCACGTTTGCCGTCCAGGCTCTTTGCCGTCTGCTGGCACACGACAAAGAACCTAAGGTCTTTGCCGTCCGCCAGCGGACGGCAAAGCGGCCTTTACCGTGGATTATTCAGCCGGACGGCTTGCCGTCCGCTGGCGGACGGCAAAGCCTTTGCCGTCCGTGTTTCATGCCTTTGCCATCCGGGATGGCGGACGGCAAAGTACCTGTTTCCTGTAGTGCGTGACGTCCGGGATCTCATCCGGGACTCCAAACAAACTTCGGTCACCACCATACATAACTCTATACTACCAAAACGTCACCAAACCTTAAGTGTGCAGACCCTGCGGGTTCGAGAACTATGTAGACATGACCGAGACACCTCTACGGTCAATAACCAATGGCGGGACCTGGATGTCCACATTGGTTCCTACATATTCTACGAAGATCTTTATCGGTCGAATCTCTATGTCAAGGATTCAGTTAATCCCGTATGATGTTCCCTTTGTTTTTCGGTATGTTACTTGCCCGAGATTCGATCGTTGGTATCTCCATACCTAGTTCAACCTTGTTATTGGCAAGTCTCTTTACTCGTTCCGTAATACAAGATCCCGTAACTAACACTTAGTCACATTGCTTGCAAGGCTTATTGTGATGTTGTATTACCGAGTGGGCCCTGAGATACCTCTCTATCACACGGAGTAACAAATCTCAGTCTTGATCCATGCCAACTCAACAGACACCCTCGGAGACACCTGTAGAGCACCTTTATAGTCACTCAGTTACGTTGCGACATTTGATACACACAAGGTACTCCTCCGATATCTGTGAGTTGCATGATCTCATGGTCATAGGAACATATACTTGACATGCAGAAAACAGTAGTAATAAACTGACACGATCATAAGCTACGTTTGTAGTTTGGGTCTTGTCCATCACATCATTCTCCTAATGATGTGATCCCGTTATCAAATGACATCTCATGTCCATGGCTAGGAAACCTTAACCATCTTTCGATCAACGAGCTAGTTCACTAGAGTATACTAGGGACATTGTGTTTGTCTATGTATTCACACATGTATCCATGTTTCCAATTAATACAATTATAGCATGGATAATAAACGATTATCATGAACAAGAAAATACAATAATAAATACTTTATTTATTGCCTCTAGGGCATATTTCCAACAGTTTGTTGGTACGCCTTGAAGATGCCCTTTGAGTAACACCCAGCCGCTGCATAATTAGGATGCACACAACCAAATCCAAAACTCTGACAGAAATTCATGAAATAAAAAGTGACAAATCAGCAACGGTAGAATCATATACACAGGACAATATGCCTATGTTGAAGGAGGTTGATCGATCCATAGTCTATGCTACCACGCATGCTGGGAAACAACCTCCTTGGCCACCTGCTCCAATCGCGTACACACTGCCTTGAACAACGGATGGTACTTCACCCGTTGCAGCATAGTCCACGTACATAGTGAGTGCGTACACTGAAAAACAACCTGTAGAGGAAAAGTGTTTTTGTCTTTAAAAACCAAATCATTTCTACATAGGCAAAGCGAACAAATGAAGGCATACGCTCCCACCCTTATTAGCATTTTTAATCTATTTGAAATATCGTTCAACCAATGACCAAACGTATTGGCAACACTTGTGGGCGGATGCAAATTTGATGCTATTTGAGTGACTGGTCACGTAGAATGTGCAAACTTGCATTGGAAAAAGAGGCGTTTGATTGTTTGGTCATGAGTACAAAAACATCACTTCCGTGCGAGGTTGTGTTCGGTTAACACAACTCCCCTATGAAGATACCATATGAAAATTTTCACTTTTAGTGGAATCTTAGACTTCGAAATTTTCTTGTTATTATTCACAAGTACCTCGGGATTTCTGAGCACACAGTACATACAGTCTACAGTGAAAGAGCCTGATGTAGTAAGGTTCCAGCAAAACACATCCCGGTCTTATGTCAGGTCAATCGAATCCAGCCGAGATAAGATATCATTCCATGGCACAACTCGGGGGGGGGGCAAACAAATCCCTCCTGAACAAAATATCCAGCGAGGATGGATCGAGCACTCGCGCAATAGTATTATTCTTGTTGCGAGCAATATTGTATAGGGCTAGATATTATTCTCGGAGGTTGGCATTGTCTAGCCTGATTTCTTCCTAGAAACGAATCTATGACCCGTCCTTTATGGCGAAAGATCAAAAGCAAAAGAGATGGTTCTTTTCCGCCATTAGGCCAGCCCAATTTGCGAGTTGTCATGTTTCCAAAATGCCTGGCACCACCTTTTGGCCTGGATACTTGTTGCGTAACATGCTTTGCCAAACACCATCATCAATAAAAAAATTAAACAATCATTTACTAAGTAGGGCCTCATTCTTAACCTATAGGTCATGAATTCCTAGGCCATATTGGTCGTTTCGGCTACAAACCACGCTCCATTTAACCAACCTGTATTTTTTCACCGTCTTCTTGCCAAAAGAATCTGGATCTAAAATATTTCAGTCCTTTGAAGACCCCATTTGGGAGTTGGGAGAAACAAAGCATATAGAGAACCATATTTGTAAGGACATAATTAATCAAAACAGTCGTCATCTAACTGAGAGCAGTTTTCCTTTCCAACTGCTCAACCGTTTCTCTAGACATTCTTCTACATGATTTCACTCGCAATGCTGAGGCGCTGATAATGAATTGCTATCCCTAAATATTTAATCAGGAATTAATCATGTGCGCAACCAAATAGGTCGGCACAATCGGCCGCCGCCAAACGGCTTCTCCAAAGCAATAAGATGTTCTATAAACTCATCATCCAATAATGGCCCCACACACTTGGACATGTTGCAATCTTTGATGCCAGATTTCATATTTTTTTAGGGGTAACTAGGTATTTTATTCAAGAATCAAGAAGTTATAGAGCTTTGTGGGCAATAGGGGGCCATTTTCCTTAGGAGTGTTTGTGGGCTGTGGGTAGCACGGTTTCTCAGTCGGTGTGTTTCTTGTGTCCTACTCAAAACTCAAAGGGAAACCATGAGGCCGATAAGAGCATGGTTATAATATAGCCAAGTGTTGGCTATATGAACATGTCATGTCACTTATAGCCAACCTAATACTCCAGCCATACAATAGTTAGTCATACTAGTATGCTATATTATTAATAAGTGGCACACTTTTTTCTCTCATCAAGATTGTTGGATTTTGTGCTACAGCTGGTTGTAAGCTTGTAGTCCGCTTCTTTTCTTTCTCTTTTTCTTTTTTCTCCAACCAAACACAAATCTAATGTGGCATCTCTTATAGCCCACCTACATTACTCTATTATACTTGCTCTGGAAGAAGAAAACTCCAAACCGCCAATGCCGATGAGTGCAGCCACCGTTGGAACTCGTAAATGTTTGCAGGTCATGTACGACTCCTGCTCGTTGTCGTTTAAGTGGACGAATTGAAATCATTATATGAACTTAAAACATTGCATGTTATTGCGGTACATTTGTTCGACACACAAAACACCACGGGGGAAGGGGGTACGCGGACGCACACGCACGGCCAAGTTGTTTGTCTGATGCAATGTAACGACGGCGCCGGTGGGGCTGCCGGTATATCACATGTCGACGTTGCAGGATGGGTTGCCGAACAGCGGCGCCTCGGGGACACCGGCGGCGCCGACGCTGCCCGGGGCCTTCCGGACGCCGACGAGCATGTCGCAGCGCGCGTACATGGAGCGCCACCCGCTCCGGAACGGCCCGGACACGAACCGCACGCGGCCGAGCAGCACCACCCGTAGCGACACCACGCCGTACGACACGTCGTTGGCCAGGGCCGCGGCGGTCTCCGGCGACACGGGCACGGGGGCCGCCCCGCCGCCCCCGATCACGGGCGCCACTACCACCGCGCTGTCCGGGTCCTGCACCAGCGGCGGCATCTCCGCTGGCTCCGTGATGGCCTCCCCGCGGTACACCACGTACGCCGTTAGACGGTCGTACCGCGCGGACGACCGGCTGCTGGGGTTGCGGATGACGAGGGCGCACTGGAACGACGCCGCCACGGCGTTCGGCGCCTGGGCACCCGCACCTACACCAGCGGCCGGCAGGCCCGCGGAGGGGCCGGTGACGTTGGAGAGCGAGTACACGGCGATGTTGGTGACGGTGAAGGCCGGGCTGTTGGGGCGGTACACGAGGTAGAGCACGAGGGCGATGACGCCGGCGAGGAGGATTAAAAGGAGGACGGAGCAGATGGTGCGCAGGGCCCCGCGGGAGCCCGTGTCGCCGTAGTAGCTGTAGCGGCGGCGGCTGGCGGGCTTCAGATCGTCGGCGTGGACGACCTTCCCGCCTTTGTGGTGGTTGGCTGGCTCCGGCGGGAGGTGGTGTTCTCCCATGTTTGATTCGGGTGAAGCTATAGCTAGCTTTGGATCTCGAACGAGGCGTATATCAATACGTGCGTGTACGAGAGGTTGGATAGATATATCACAAGCTGCTGTGTTCCGCTGTGTATGTGCGCGCGTCAGCCTATCTGCTGATGCATGAGCTCGCGCGGAAAGTTGGGTGTCCGATCGGTGATCTTTGGATGGAGCGGCACTCCTTCGCTATAGATATTTTTAGGTGGAAATATTAAATGAAGAAAACTCATTACAATTTGCAAATGTCGAAAGAGAAAAAGAAAATGTTGGAAATTAAGAACTCATATTGACGAGGCCACGTGCACCTCGGTGAACCGAGCCGGACGAACCGCGGTTGATACCCCTTCGCCCAGTGATTCGACCGATCAGATATGAGGAAACACAATCCTCATGCACCCCACAGTAACGTTGGAACTATTGACACTCTTTTTTTTTTAGATTGAAACTTCTTTTTTCCGAATAATTTTTGCATTACTCAGAGTTTAGATGTCTCGTTCTACTAATTTCATGACCTCAGCTGGTCCAGAGCCTAGGTGTTTTCAAATTTTACGAGAGTGGCATGTAACTTTTTGTGGGTGTGCAGACCGGTAGCTTAGCGCATCTCCAACGTTAACCCTTAAATCGTCTGTAACCGTTCGAAGCGTGCGGTCTAGTCATGTTGTGTCATCCAACACAATCCTTCACCGGTCCACAGCGCGGTTCGGATATACTTTTTTCCGAAAACTGAAGACAAACGTGGGAGGCTTTGCGGGCGTCCGAATTGTTGTCACGCCCGCTTCTAACCATCCTGACCCACAAAACACCCCACCCGCCTCTCCTACGCTTTCCATGGAACGCTCACGCCGCTTGCCCTAGCGCATTCATGCCGACACAGAGCACCAACGCCAGACATTGATGCCCATGATTTGACTGAATGGGAAGTCGATGCTAACGAACGTAACCTCTCAAGCACCAGTGCAGAAACGGCTTATTGTCGCGGTTGGTAAGGGCATTTAGTGCCGGTTCTCGAACCGGCACTAAAGGGTGGGGACTAAAGCCTACCCCCTTTAGTATCAGTTCAACACGGCCCGACACCAAAGGCCCTCCACGTGGTATCCGCCGGTGCCGTGGGCTGGGGGACCTTTAGTCCCGGCTGGTAACACTAACCGGGACTAAAAGTATTTAGTTTTTTTTTCTTCTAATTTTTAGGGGTTTATGAATTAATTATGGTTTAATTTTCCATTTAATTTTGTGTTTTCTATTTAATTAATTTTCATTTCAAACATATATTACGGCACTACATACTGTACACACGTTGTGCATATATATATATAAATAGAATTTCTCGTAGAACCTATATATCATCAAATTGCTCGTACAACGACCATTCACATACATATATATATACAATTTCTCCTATAACTTGAGGATCATTACATATATATGCAGGCATTACTGCTTCTTGTTCTTGATCTTGTAATGGTATTCTTCTTTGGGATCTATGACCTGGTCGATCAGAAATTCAGCTAATTCCTCTTAAATTGCTCGTACCCGAGCTTCTGGTATGAGCTTGCCCCGCATCTACGTCAGCTACAAGATGGAGATCAAGATGAATATATTAGTTGTGTGTATATATATTAGCTAGATCATGATAAAAAAATATGAATAGTGTTCTGTCAAACGTATCCGAAGATTTCTTTCATTTCTGCTCTTTTCAGACATGATCATGCGAATGTTCTCGCAAACGTAGTATGCGCATAAACTAGTCCCCTGCTCCTGTCTCATGCACTTTACAAGAATAAAATTCAATCAAGTAATAATTAATCAAGCATGATAATGGTATTGAAACTAGAATTAAAGAGATGCATGGACGTAGCTAGCTAGCTAGTAGTACTTAATTACCTTGGATCGCACCCATTTCAGCTGTTGTGCCCAGTCGCCTGGGACCCGTTTGATGAACTTGGCCCAAGCCCTGCCCGCTGGCAAAGAAAATGAATAAATGAGTTATTAAATATTTGATATCAGGAAATGAAGTAATTAAACAGGCCGACATAGTGTGATAATGATTGAAATTACCTGTCAAGCAGCCCCCTCACGATTGCGTATTCGGATGGATCCTTAAATAGCGAGTCGAGTACTTCAACTTTCCCCTTATCAACTTCAATGATTAACAAGATTCAGTGATAACTGCATAACTCATCAACAATACTTATTAACATCTAGTAAGCAAAAAAATAGAATTCGTAGTGCAAGATATATATAGTAACACTCACCCGAAGTTGTAAGGAAGTAGTATCTCTGGTTGAGTGTTTAGATGCTTCAAAAAATCTAGCATGTCTTTCTCTGTGTCTTTTCTCGAATATGCAGTTTCCCATATCTTTTGATTAATCATATTTGGGTCAATGAACCCAATTCCATAGCGTCCAGCTTGTTTCATTTCATACATCTTCATTCTGCATAATACCATAGAAACGAATATAGTAAGGATAATTACAGGTAATGAAGGAGAGCACAACTAGATAGAGACTTCAATTATAGAAAAAACCCACTTACAGACAATAGCAAGTGACTAAAGATTTGTCGAGTGCGTCTTGATTGAATAACTGAAACAACTCTGAGTAATGAATCCACAGATCTTTTCTATGGAAGTAATGCCTCCCTGTGACTCTCACCATGAGGGACTCTTTATTGGTATTTGTTGTTATTTGCATGTACCATGGTTGCAAATTGTACAATCTCGTTGGTAAAAGCTTGACATCTTCAGGCTTGGCCAGAGGTTTTCCGCGGGCATATTGATATTTTACTTCCTCCTCTTTAAGCCCGAGGATTTCCTCAAGGCCTAGGAGTTGTTCAACACTCACACCGGCCTCTTTAGCCATCCTAATATAATCTTCGGTTACTCCTGGCCGACCGGCGGTACTCACAGGTGTTTGTACAATGACCGGGGGGGTCGAGCACTGCCTGTTCTCCCAGCTGGGGGATAGTTTTCCCGCTTTTTGCCAACTCCTTGGCTCGAGCTTGAGCTCGACTCCTTTTGTCTTGCAACATATGACTTCTTGATAGACTGCACATAGTCGTTGTCCTTCTGATTGATAGACAGTCGAGCCATATCAATAAAGTGTTGTGAGACATGCTCAGGTACTTTCTCCTTTGGCGGCTGGGGCGGTTTCGGTCCAGAATGGGCCTTCACTTTGGCATCCACTGCGCTCTCGAGTTCCTCGTCAATCAGGTGGTATGGAAACTTCGGAAGAGGCTCGAGGCTTGGACCATATTTGAATTTCTTGCCTATTGTACCGCTAGTCGTCGTAGTTGCGGCCTCACTCTTCCGTTGTTGCTTAGGCGACAGAGCATGCTGAGTCGACGGAGCACGTTGACGCCGTGCCGGACTTGGAGGAGGAGTCGGCTGACGCGGTGCCGGACTTGGAGGAGGAGGAGTTGGCTGACGCTTTGCCAGACTTGGAGGAGGAGTCGGCTGACGCGGTGCCGGACTTGGAGGAGGAGGAGGAGTCAACTGACGCGCCGGCGGACTTGGAGGAGGAGGAGTCGGTGGCCTTGGAAAGACAATGCAATCCTTTTTTTCATAGAATGATACGATGTATGGCCTCTCCCAGTGTTCTCTCCTCGTCACCTTCAAGAATGTCAACTTGTAGCTCGTGATATCCTGACATCACTTCATCAACCCCGACACGAGCATAGCTAGCTAGAATGGGATTGCATTGGAAGGTTGCTTCTAGGGGATTTGCTAAAGCATAGCCGTCTGCCACCTTCATGGATAAGTTCTTCACTTTCATGTGTAGCGCACAGTTAGTCATGTATTTCATATCATCCACAGGGTAGCTAGCTAGCAGTGCATCATCATCAATATGGGCCGGGGCGGAACCCATGCTGCTTCTTGGCATAGATGGGACGATGGTATCCAATGCTGGATCGATCTGCTCATGCTGCCGCTAAGACGCCCTTTCCTGGCTGAGTGAGTCCATCTTCTCATGATGCCGCCTGACTCTGGATTCCAACTCCAGGTGCTTTGATTCTAGGTCTTCAAGGCGGAGTGCTTACTCCTTGTTCTTCTGCTCCTCCTGCATCTTCTTTCTCGCACGGCTTCTGTAATCGTCGTTCCAACCCGCAAACCCCTCAAACCACAGAACAACGCCTTTCCCTCGTGTTCTTCCCGGGTGTTCAGGATTCTTCAGGGCATGCGTAAGCTCGTCGTCCTCTTTTTTGGGCGTGAACACCCCCGTTCGAGCTTCTTCTATTTTCATTAGAATTTCATCTGTCACTTTTTTAAGACTTGCCTTCACCATAATAGCTCCTGTCTTTGGGTCCAACTTCCCCCCATGCGCATAAAACCATGTCCTGCGCCTCGGAGGCCAGGTCACTGTAACTGGAGTGAACCCTGCACTAATCATCTCTTGTTCGGATTGATCCCACTTAGGTAGGGCCGTCTGGTAGCCACCTAGCCCTAGAGTATGGTGCCACTGCTTTTTTGCAGTATCAATCTTGTTCTTTCTCGACTGTTCCTTAGCTAGTTTTGATTCCTTGAACTTCATGAAATCGTCCCAGTAATCTTTTACCTTCACCAGTGCTCCCTCGAATTTTGGAGTCGTCTTGTTTGCTTTGACGTACGCAACCCATGCATTTTTCTTGAAGGTGTTGAATGCGATCGCCATATTTTTAAGAGCATAGTTTCTGACTTTCTTCAGATCTGCATTTGTCAAGTAATCTGGTAGTGTGAAATGTGACATCAGCTCGGTCCAAAGCACATCTTTTGCTCTTTCGTCAACAAAAGTAACTCCTTCTCGATCTCCCTTTGCTGGCTTATTCCATTCTTGTGTGGAGATAGGGATTTGGTCCCTCACAATAACTCCGCATTGATTCTTGAACTTGGTTGCATTTTTCTTAAGTTCAAGCGGTTCGCCAGTTGATGTATTGATGGAATCGATGTTGAACTTCATGCCAGGGTTCAACTTTCTGGCTGGGCCTCAAACTACCATGTCGCTTGTAGAATATTTGCTCAATCCGGAGGCCTAAAAGAAGAAAGATCGATTCGTTAATACATATACAACTCAATTAAGACATGTAATGATCATCGAATGGCTTATATAATAAATATACCTCGCTAGTCTTTATTATTTGAAGAACATTTTCTTTGTCAACATCGTTGTCGAATTCATCTATTCTTTCGTATTCATCAAACATACAACCCTCATCGGAATTGTTCAGATATTGTGAGCCGTCATCATCTTCAGGTTCATGCTCTGGGCTCGTGGAGCGTATGATGTTGAACAGAGCCTCTTCTCCTTCTCTGCATGTATTGTCCATAGCTTTTATTTAACTAACCCAGAAGAAAGATAAAACAATTTAGTATTCAAATTATAATGCATGCAATCAATAAGGAAAATTGAATCATAGTACATAATATGCATCATCGAATATAATCTCGAATAAATCGTCTCGAATATTATCGAATATAATCTCGAATACATCTCGAATATTATCACTAATAAATCTCAAATATTATTAATTATATAATATCACTACTACAGATCCAGTTGAAGTCTTGCACGGCAGGCGATGGATACCCAAAGAGAAGGAATTATGACAGGATCATAGCTCGGGTGAGATCCCTGAAGAACCTGCCACGTATTGGAGAACCTGGCATCCAATGCATCCATGTAGCGATGGACATGCTCGTCCTCCTCCCTGACACGATGACGTACCACCTCCGGTGGGGCCGGCTGCCTCTGCACCGTAAGTGGCCCATGTGAACGCCACCAAAGAAGCTCCGGGTCAACGACGGGACTTGGGTTCCTCACCAAACTGCGCTCCCCTAAAGGTAGCACCTCCCAGTGTCAGCCCGGCTATTTGCCCAAGATGCGCGCCTATCCTTTTTAAGGCATGAGGGCCCCGCAAGGGATAGAGGCGCATCTTGCCGTTAGCAAGTATAGTATCATCACATCATACAATACTGAAAAGATGAGTATACAAGATTGACTTACACTCGCCACATGTTAAATTACAATTCACTCAGAGATCAAATCATCAAGATGAAGACAACGTCTGCCTACAGACGAAATCAAACGATAAAAACAGATGCAAATGATACTATCTCGCTATCCCAAAGATCATGACCATGGTCCTCTACTCATCCGGGTAAGTCACATACATCCTGCCTCTTTCCTCATCATATTCCCAATGGAGCTGGGTAAGATCATCCTGCACGAACTCATGTGAACCTGTACCTAGAGTGTTGTAGTAATCTGTGAGCCATAAGGACTCAGCAATCAAGCGCCCGGGTACCGAGACTATTCAAGCTTAAAGGTTGGGTTGGGGTAAGTGTTTATTTTGCAGTAGCACTAAGCATTTATGGTGGCTACCTTACGCAACATGAAAATAAATATGAGTGGCCTACGATGAATGATCGAATCTACTATGATCTCTATGAGATCCTGAACACTTACTTACGTCAATCATAACCCCACCGTGTTCTCTCTCGGAGCATGTTCACGAGCAGAGATGATCACGGTTACTCATACAGTTGGTGTATTTTAATTGGAATTTACTTCAAGTTTACTATAACCGGGTGTTAAACAAATATCCAAGTTGCCACATAACCGCGGGCACGGCTTTCCGAAAGATTTAACCCTGCAGGGGTGCTCCAACTAACCCATCACAAATTAACCACACTCCGCGGGAATAGCCTCGACCACGGACCTCGCGGTCATCATAGGTAATTCCAAAGGAATTCCAACACCTCGAGAGAAACCCGAAGAAAGTCAGACTCCACACGCAAGACACGCGATAAAGGTAAAACAAATCCAGCAAGACCTCCTAACATGTCGACAAACCCGATAAGAGCCGCGTATCTCGTTCTCAGGACACGACCGGATGAGCGCAGCGTACAGTGGCTTGATAGAAATCTCCCGGGTTGCCCCGGGTTGGCCCCGCACACGACTCTAGTTTGGACCAACACTCATGAGGAGCACTGGCCTTGGGGTTGATTAAATTATCCACGGGTTCGCAAGGCCCTATGCAAGTTTTATTAAGTTATTAGCAAATGTAGAACCAAAGTTGGGTCTTGCCAGACAAGTTTTAATCTCAATTGAATGAACAAGGGGGTCTCCATAACAACCCCGAGCATGTTAGGAGCGCAAAATATGGAAAACATAACACCGGTAACAAGGAACTAATGGCGGTAATAGCGGAACAAATCACTTAGCAAAAGGCCAAGCCTTCCACCAATACCAAGATATATGTGTGCATTAAATTAAACAACAGATAATATTGTGATATCCAAATCCATGTTATCACATGGAACAACCTGCACCTGCAACTAAGAATGCTATAAGAGGGGCTGAGCAGCGGTAACTTAGCCAATCAAAGGTTTGCTAGGATGTGTAGGTTAGGGGATGTCATGGCAATTAGGAGGCTGATATAAAGTGGTAGGTAGTGCAATTGTAACGATAAGAGTGAGAAATTAGCAAGCAAAAATAGTATCGGGATCCGGTACGATCATCTTGCCTGTTGGTTCTTCAGCGGAACAAGTAGCGGGATCCTCGTAGTGGTACTCTCCTGGGTCCTTGTACTCAATATCAACACTCGCGTCAACCCAAGAGAAAAAGCAACAATAAACATCCAACCAAGGTGCAATGCACAAACAAGATGATGCATGATCCATTTAGAAGAATTTAACATGGCAATCCAGAACTAGTCAGGTTTCACATGCAAAGTTTGTTTATTAATGAATCTGTACAGAACCTCATGTTGAGTTATTTAGGCATGCATGAACATGGAAAATATGGATGCATCATGCAAAATCGATAGGAATGCATATAAAGAACGCAAGAAACGGAGTTACAGTTCTCACGATACGCTCACGACAAGGTACGGAGGCAAATACACAAGACCACCAAGCCATGGGCTAATTCATGGCATTTCAAGGTAGCCAGTGGATAGGTTATTAAAAATCACGCACAATAGACTCAAAGATCAATCAATTCCATTGAGTATAGCTCCCACAAGTCACAAAATAAATAAACCCACAATCTGCCACAAAACAGCATCATAGCAACTTCTACAGCTCACAACTTGAGCTACAGGAACCCTACAGACACAACCAAGATATTGACAGAATCTAAACAACACACACATCAACTTATCCAACTACACAATCAGCAAAGGAGGCACGCATCAATAAGCATGAAGCAATCAAGTTGACATGATGAAACAGTTTTCAGGGACAAAAAAAGGGAAGGGTTCGGGGGTCGAACCACAACCTCCTGGTTGTCTCCCCATAGAGCCTACCACTCTGCTATCACTGCGATTGATAACAAAGGGGGGGGCTCTGCCCATCTAATACACACACACACGCTCATATCCCTCTCTGACGAAACTGAAGATGCACGCTGCGATGACAGAGCAAACGGCGGCGAGCTACGGCTGACTCCGGTGACCAAACGCGCGGCGGAGGCCCTGGCTGGACTCACTGCTACTGCCCGCACACGCGCACACACTCACAAGCACCTAACACCGGCGAGAACGCTACCGGCGATGATGACAAATCGACACGGCGGCGACGACACATGGCACTCACAACGGCGACCCTGACACAAAATTGGACGGGGCGGAGCAAAAACGGAACCCCTGCGAGAGCAGGAACTCGCACGCCACGCCTAGGAGCATCAACTCGACGGTGCACTCATCGAAGACGAGGTCCGACGGCGGTGGAACGCACCTAACACAAACACGCACCTACACGGGGCTAGCAGGCTCGGGATCTGGCGAGGAGGGACGACGAGCTCATCGGAAGCTGATCACGCAGCCAATCGAGCTCGAGGATGTGCGGCGACGATGAATTGACGCGGCGGAGGAGCTCGGCCGGAGGGGAGGAAGAATAAGAAGGGCGCGGCCTTGGCGTCCCTCGGGTATGCAAAGGACATCGAGGAAGGAGACGGCGATGGCGACACGATCCTGATGATCTCCGGCTCGAGTGGCTCGCCGAAGAAGCTCCCGTGGCGACAAGCACACCTCTGAACCTCACTGCACACACACTCTAAACCCTCTGAACTTTACCTTGCCAGGGACAGGAGAGGAGGAGAGGAGGGGGGTGGCGACGTGAGGAGGGAGAGGAACCCTAGGGGGGCACGCACACCGAGGAGGCTATATAGGCGATGGGACAGACGGTGACGGCGACGGAAAAGGCAACGGCGACGCGGCTCTCCTCTCTGAAGACTGACAGCAGAGGCGAAAGGAGCAGGTGGCCGTCTGTTCACTGTGGGCTAGGCCGCAGGAGAGACAAGGCCCACCTGCCTCTCTCTCTCTCAAACAAAACAGAAAAGGGGTTTTCCATTTTTTATAAAACCAGCCACACTAAAATAAATGCCCAGAGCATGTTGAAAGGTTTTTGTGCAATACAAAAATACTTTTGAGGAGGTAAAAACATGCTCTAATTAATAAAAATGTCTAGTTGATTTATTGGACAAGTAATTTTATTACTTTTGAAAATAGCAGCCCCTGTTTTATTTAAACACAAATTCAAACATACCCCAAACATCAAAATGAGCACTCTTTAAAATTATTAAAATGAATAGGTCTACTCTTGAACATTTTTAAACAATTTTAGAAACAACTTAATTCTGATGATAAAATTAAAATAAGATAAGGGGTATTAGAAAGGGGATGTTGAGAAGGAATTAGAGAGGGGAAGAAGAAGAGGTGCACACATGAACTCCACCCACACTCAAACATCATCACAACACAAGTCACACTCACATCCAATCACAACATGTCAAGACACATGAAAGCAAGCATGCAAGATGAATACTATGATGGATGATATGATGCATGAATGCAAACCAACACATGGAACAAGGTGCAATTCATACATAGCTCATGACACAAGGTTCATACAATGGGATGACATGCCATAAAAGGAAGGGACAACACTTGGGCTGTCACAACTCTCCCACACTACAAGAGGATCTCGACCCGAGATCTAGGAATGAAAGAAATCTGGAAATTCGGAACGGAGAAGGTCCTCGCGTTCCCAAGTAGCTTCTTTGTCGGAATGATGAGACCACTTCACCTTGAGGAATTTGATAGACTTGTTGCGAGTCTTACGCTCAGTTTCTTCAAGAATAGCAACTGGATACTCACGATAAACAGATCTTCTTGGAGATCGATGTCTTGGAGGTCAATGGTCCGCTCAAGAGTCTTGAAGCATCTCCGGAGCTAAGAGACATGGAAGACATCGTGCACGTTCGCGAAATTTGGAGGAAGCTCTAGTTGATATGCAAGACCACCTCTCCTGCCAACAACTTTGAAAGGACCAACAAAACAAGGAGCTTGCTTCCCTTTAATTCCAAACCGCTGAGTGCCCTTCATGGGAGAGACTCTGAGATAGACTAGATCATCCACTTGGAAGGAAACATCCCGATGTTTGTTATCGTAATAACTCTTCTGTCGGGACTGAGCTGCTTTGAGGTTCTCACGAATGACATGGCACATTTCTTCTGCTTCAGTGATCATGTCATTGTCCAATATCTGACGCTCACCGGTTTCGGACCAGTTAAGCGGGGTACGATACTTTCTGCCATAGAGAATCTCGAAAGGGGCCTTGCCTGAACTAGCTTGAAAGCTATTGTTGTATGAGAATTCAGCATATGGAAGACAGTCTTCCCACTTCATGTCGAACGAAATCACACAGGCTCTGAGCATATCTTCAAGGATTTGATTGACTCTCTCAACTTGACCACTTGTCTATGGATGGAACGCAGTGCTGAAATGGATCTTGGTACCCATAGCAGTCTGGAAGGACTCCCAAAACCTGGAAGTAAAGAGACTTCCACGGTCAGAAGAGATGAGCTGAGGAATACCATGCAAAGATACTATCCTTGACGTATACAACTCTGCAAGCTGAGCTGCCGAGATAGATTCTTTGACCGGCAGAAAATGAGCAACTTTTGACAGCTTGTCTATAACCACAAAGATGGCATTGTTGCCTCTCTTGGACTTGGGAAACCCAGTGATGAAATCCATCTCCACATGATAGAATTTCCACTCTGGGATAGGCAAAGGCTGAAGAAGACCTGCTGGACGTTGATGCTCTTCCTTCACTCTATGAAAGACATCACACTCGTTCACGAACTAAGCAATTTCACGTTTCATGCGAGTCCACCGGAAGGTTTGCTTGAGATCTTGATACATCTTGGAGCTGCCTGGATGAATGGATAGGAGAGAATTGTGTGCTTCGTCCATGATAACCTTTTTGAGATCACCTTTTGGAACCACAAGACGGTCCTCAAAGAACAAGGTATCTTTGTCATCAACACGAAAGCACTTATACTTCGGAATGCTCTTGGTCGCACCTTTCTTCACTTTCTTCACCATAGCGTCAAGAAGCTGCGCTTGGCGAACCTGATCTTCCAGAGTCAGAGAAACTTGAAGATTGGCAAGAAATCCCTGCGAAATCATCTGAAGGTTGAGCTTGTGGAAGGCTTCACAAAGCTCGGGCTGAAGAGGCTTCAGAATGAGACTATTGCAGTACGCCTTACGGTTGAGTGCGTCTGCAATGACATTTGCTTTCCCAGGAGTATACTCAATGCTTGGGTTGAAGTCTTCAAGCATTTCCACCCAACGAGATTGCCGAAGATTGAGATTGGGTTGAGTGAAAATGTACTCCAAGCTCTTGTGATCCGTGTACACCTTAACTGGTCTACCCAACAACAAATGCCTCCAAGTCATTAGAGCATGCACAACTGCCGCCAACACAAGATCATGAGTTGGGTAGTTATTCTCGGCAGGCTTTAACTGGTGCGAGGTATAAGCAACAATCTTCTTGTCTTGCATGAGAACACCACCAAGACCTTGGAGAGAAGCATCATAGAAAACTTGGAAATGCTTCGACTGCTCAGGAGGAACAAGAACTGGAGCTGAAGTCAGTCTCTGCTTGAGCGTATTGAACGCTACATCATACTCAGGAGACCAAACATACTTGACACTCTTCTGGAGGAGATTGGATAGAGGCTTGGCAATTTGAGAGAAGTTCTCCATGAATCTTCTGCAATAACTTGCAAGCCCGTGGAAGCTCCGAAGTTGCTTCACATTTTGAGGAGGTTCCCACTTCAAGATTGCGTCAACTTTATCAGGGTGCACTTTAATTCCCTCGACAGAGATGACATGCCCGAGGTACACCACTTCATTGAGCCAAAACTCACACTTGGAAAACTTGGCATAGAATCGATGCTCCCTTAACTTGTCAAGCACAAGGCGGAGATGCTCTGCATGCTCTTCTTCTGTCTTCGAGAACACAAGGATATCATCCATATAGACCAAGACGAATTCATTCTTGAAAGGAGAGAAAATGAAATTCATCATTCTTGAGAAGGTTGGAGGAGCATTAGCAAGACCAAACGACATGATAGTGTACTCATAAGAGCCAAAACTCGTCCTAAAGGCGGCCTTGGGAATGTCTTCCTCGCGAATGCGGATCTTATGATAACCCATGTGAAGATCAAGCTTCGAGAAAACCTTGGCACCTTTCAGTTGTTCAAACAACTCATTGATGTTGGAGAGTGGGTATTTGTTTCTGATTGTCTTCTTGTTCAATGGACGGTAGTCGACACAAAGACGATCTGTGCCATCTTTCTTCTTGACAAACAAAACACCACAACCCCATGGAGAAGAGCTTGGTCTGATCAGACCCAGACGTTCTTGCTCATCTAGCTGCTTCTTCAACTCTTTCAGCTCTTCGGGGCCAAGTTTATACGGGCGCTTGCAGACCGGTTTAGTTCCGGGCTCGAGATCAATCACGAACTCAATTGGCCGGTGCGGAGGCATTCCTGGCAATTCTTCTAGAAATACATCTTCATACTCACAAACCACCAGAATTTGAGAAATTGCCGAGATTTCACCCTTCTCATTTAGAGCAAAGAGACGGATTGTGTCATCATGAGCCGCGAAAATAATCACGTCTTCTGAAGGATGAGTCAGCTTGACTTCTTTTGCTTTGCAATCAATATGAGCCTTATTCATAGCCAGGAAGTCCATGCCCAAAGTGAGATCAATGTCGGAATTACCGAGAACAATTGGAGAAGCCAGAAAAGAATAGTTGTCCATCTTGATAGAAACATCCGGAACAATGCGATTGGAATTCAACACCTTACCAGGCGACACCACAGACAAGGACTTAGGCAAATCTTGATAATCAAACTCATTCTTGACAAAGAAAGGGCGAGACATGAAACAATGCGATGCACCAGAATCAAATAACACTTTTGCAGGAAAATCATTAACTGAGAAATTACCCATGATCACATCATTGGACTGCTCTGCTTCAGCTGCATTCACCATATTCACTCTTGCGGTCTTGGGATTATGCTTCACCATAGCATTGCCTGGAGGCTTGATAGGAGGAGGAGGCGTAAGACGCCGTTGGTTGCACTTGTTTGCATAGTGACCCTTCTGGCCACACTTGTGACAAGTCACCTCAGAAAGCGGACGAACATTGCCCGGAGGGGGACAAGAACAGCCTTGGACGCCTGGGGTCTCTGCTGGAATCTTGGGTTGGGTGGGTGGGAAGAACCACGACCACCAAATTGCTTCTGTTGCTGAGGAGGACGAAACGGAAGAGGATTTGGCGCCCAATATTTCTGCTGCATGGAAACCATCTGAGAGCTGGAAGAAGAAGAATATGAATCCCTTGAACGCTTCTTGGAGTTATCCAACTTGAGCTGAGCTGCTTCAACCTTCAAAGCCATGTTGTAGAATTGATCAAACTCACAAGGCTCTTGAAGAACTGGGCCTGGCAGAAGCTCATCCTTGAGACCACCTCTGAACTGATAGATCATAGGCTTATCATCTAGAACATCTTGCTTGGCATAACGGGCTAGATTTTGGAACTCGACGTTGTACTGGTAGACAGACTTGCTTCCCTGCTTCAGGTGCCTGAACTTCTCATGCATCTCCTCGACAAAGCTTATCGGAATGTAATGAGCCCTAAAGTCACGACGGAAATCGTCCCAAGTAACAACGCGATCGCCCCTGGAATCCTTGTACTGCTGCCACCAATCAGCTGCTTGACCCTTGAGCTAGAACAATGCAAATCTGACAAAGTCCTCTGGCCTGACATTGCTGCACTCAAAATGCTTACTCATATCACGAAGCCAATCATCAGCATCAAGAGGTGCTCACAACAGGTGAAAGACTTGGGCTGGTTGGCAAGGAACTGATTGCGTGTTACAAACTGAGGCTGATTCTGAAAATTCCCTTGAAAACCTTGTTGATCCTACTCCCTTTCTTGCAACAGTTTGAGCAACATCTAAGTGCTCGCATTGGTTGCGGCCATCACAGCTTGCCAAGCTTCTGGGGGAGGAGGCGGTGGCGGTGGCGGTGGCGGTGGTGGAACATCAGACTGCTCCTCACCATGACCCAGATTGTTGCGAGTTGGTGAAGCCATCCTGAAGATGGACAAAACGCATCAGCACCTCATTGATAAGATGAATTCAAATCTGAATCAAATGCTTGAAAGAAATTGAACAAATAACAACACAGCCTTCCTACTGAAAAATTAGTAAGAATGCTTTTTCGGTTTATGATAACATCATCAGAAATTAGAAGCCACTTGCAATAACACAAAAGTATTGAGCTAAGCGCTCGGAACAAATGTATATGCCCACATACATCTGAAAAAGATGTTCCTAGATAACTACAAGATTTCCCACCTATGAACTTTCGAAAACTTTCTTGTTATGCAATCCAGTGTGGGGGATACAAGGAGGAAATATTTCACACAACTAGCGATCCTACACCCCAACTGTATCCATCCTTCAACACATAACCAGAGGCTTTCGCAAACTCATCTAATCTCGAATCCTCGAACTCACAACGATACAAAACCATGGTGGTACCCCGGACACCTCCCCAGTACTGGGTGACTCCGACCTTATCTCACCACGGTAAGTATTGAAGTAATTTCGAACACTCTCTGTCTTGAGATATCAAGGAAGCTGAATGATAACGATGTGCCAACATTCCCTGGAGTTTGACTCCCCGGAAGAAATCAAGTCAGACAGGAGGCACCAAGACAGAACCCTGTCACATCGTTATCATATAGACTCTAAAATACCCGCGTGATCCTAAAAAAATTGAGCGAGAAGAGGAGTAGAATCAAAATTCCTAAGTTGGAAACCTCACCAGAGCAAAGAAGAGGAGTAAAAAGAATCCTACTCTCTGATATAACTAGACTCAAAATAGTTTTCACAAGACACGACTCGGCCAAGTTCGAACAAGCAAAGGCTCCTATGGTCGTATGGCTCTGATACCAACTTGTCACGCCCAAGGTGCACGCCTATCCTTTTTAAGGCACGAGGGCCCCGCAAGGGATAGAGGCTCATCTTGCCGTTAGCAAGTATAGTATCATCACATCATACAATACTGAAAAGATGAGTATACAAGATTGGCTTACACTCGCCACATGCTAAATTACAATTCACTCAGAGTTCAAATCATCAAGATGAAGACAACGTTCGCCTACGGATGAAATCAAATGATAAAAATAGATGCAAATGATACTATCTCGCTATCCCAAAGATCACGACCATGGTCCTCTACTCATCCGGGTAAGTCACATACATCCTGCCTCTTTCCTCATCATATTCCCAATGGAGCTGGTAAGATCATCCTGCACGAACTCATCTGAACCTGTACCTGGAGTGTTGTAGTAATCTGTGAGCCATAAGGACTCAGCAATCAAGCGCCCGGGTACCGAGACTATTCAAGCTTAAAGGTTGGGTTGGGGTAAGTGTTTAGTTTGTAGCAGCACTAAGCATTTATGGTGGCTAACTTACGCAACATGAAAATAAATATGAGTGGCCTATGATGAACGATCGAATCTAGCATGATCTCTATGAGATCTTGAACACTTACTTACATCAATCATAGCCCCACCGTGTTCTCTCTCAGAGCATGTTCACAAGCAGAGACGATCACGGTTACTCACACAGTTGGTGTATTTTAATTGGAATTTACTTCAATTTTACTATAACCGGGTGTTCAAAAATATCCAAGTTGCCACATAACCGCGGGCATGGCTTTCCGAAAGATTTAACCCTGCATGGGTGCTCCAACTAATCCATCACAAATTAACCACACTCCGCGGGAATAGCCTCGACCACGGACCTCGCGGTCATCATAGGTAATTCCAAAGGAATTCCAACACCTCGAGAGAAACCCGAAGAAAGTCAAATTCCACACGAAAGACACTCGATAAAGGTAAAACAAATCCAGCAAGACCTCCCGACGTGTCGACAAACCCGATAAGGGCCGCGTATCTCGTTCTCAGGACATGACCGGATGAGCATAGCGTACAGTGGCCTGATAGAAATCTCCCGGGTTGCCCCGGGTTGGCCCCGCACAAGACTCTAGTTTGGACCAACACTCATGAGGAGCACTGGCCCGGGGGTTGATTAAATTATCCACGGGTTTGCAAGGCCCTATGCAAGTTTTATTAAGTTATTAGCAAATGTAGAACCAAAGTTGGGTCTTGCCAGACAAGTTTTAATCTCAATCGAATGAACAAGGGGGTCCCCATAACAACCCCGAGCATGTTAGGAGCGCAAAATATGGAAAACATAACACCGGTAACAAGGAACTAATGGCGGTAACAGCGGAACAAATCACTTAGCAAAAGGCCAATCCTTCCACCAATACCAAGATATATATGT
This sequence comes from Hordeum marinum, assembly GCA_022496015.1. NCBI lineage: Eukaryota > Viridiplantae > Streptophyta > Magnoliopsida > Poales > Poaceae > Hordeum > Hordeum marinum. The sequence goes on along the minus strand of CM039672.1, from coordinate 305,534,834 downwards.
GCATTAAATTAAACAACAGATAATATTGTGATATCCAAATCCATGTTATCACATGGAACAACCTGCACCTACAACTAAGAATGCTATAAGAGGGGCTGAGAGCGGTAACTTAGCCAATCAAAGGTTTGCTAGGATGTGGAGGTTAGGGGCTGTCATGGCAATTAGGAGGCTGATATCAAGTGGTAGGTAGCGCAATTGTAACGATAAGAGCAAGAAATTAGCAAGCAAAAATAGTATCGGGATCCGGTACGATCATCTTGCCTATTGGTTCTTCAGCGGAACAAGTAGCGGGATCCTCGTAGTGGTACTCTCCTGGGTCCTCGTACTCAATGTCAACACTCACGTCTACCCAAGAGAAATAGCAACAATAAACATCCAACCAAGATGCAATGCACAAACAAGATGATGCATGATCCATTTAGAAGAATTTAACATGGCAATCCAGAACTAGTCAGGCTTCACATGCAAAGTTTGTTTATTAATGAATCTGGACAGAACCTCATGTTGAGTTATTTAGGCATGCATGAACATGGCAAATATGGATGCATCATGCAAAATCAATAGGAATGCATATAAAGAACGCAAGAAATGGAGTTACGGTTCTCACGATACGCTCACGACAAGGTACGAAGGCAAATACACAAGACCACCAAGCCATGGGATAATTATTGGCATTCCAAGGTAGCCACTGGATAGGTTATGAAAATTCATGCACAATAGACTCAAATATCAATCAATTCCATGGAGTATAGCTCCCCCAAGTCACAAAACAAATAAACACACAATCTGCCACAAAACAGCACCATAGCAACTTTTATAACTCACAACTTGAGCTACATGAACCCTACAGCCACAACCAAGATATTGAAAAAATCTAAAAAAACACACAGACATCAACTTATCCAACTACACAATAAGCAAAGGAGGCACGCATCAATAAGCATGAAGCAATCAAGTTGACATGATGAAACAGTTTTCAAGGACTTAGTGAAAATTCCAGTTTTCTGGAATCTGAGATTATAAAGTAGCAAGTTGACAGCAGTAGTTGAATATGCTAGATAGCTCCTATTGGCATGAAAATTAACAGGATGGTAGAAGATAATATATACTACAAATAACCAACACTGAGCATGAGCAAATTCCAAACACATCACTAGATAACACCCACTCTTCATGGCATAAAAATAACTACAGAATCCCAGACTTAGTAGTTTTTAGCATGCTGAAACAGAAACATTAAGTTGGTCACTTTGCAGCATGTTTCCCACTTATATGGTTGATTCTCATATTAAAAAAATACGATGGCATACTAGATACAAAATACTAGCACTTCCTAGTTGGCACATGTCCCAAAGCAAGCATGGATTAAATCATGCAAAGATGACAAAATGGCATCTCAGCTAAAATGACAGATTTATGAACTTGCTCAAAAGTGAAATCTGAGAGTTCCAATGGATTCACTGGCTCTTCCTACCCCAAAACCATGGGTCATACTCATATGTTCATGTGAAACACCAAGGCACAATCAAATAGCAAATCTACCACCTACTCTTCATGGCATAACTTACTCTAAGAGGAAAAGCACATAAATGGATATGAGCATGTATGGCAACCTAGCTAATAATGGAAATGAGATGACAAATCCTACATGACAAGCATATATCAACAAAGGGGTATGACAAGTGGGAAAACCCACTAGTCCCCTACACACACAAGTGCACAAGGCACTTCACTCCTGACACAACTCATGTGTGTGGGTGGTCATCCACCACATATACATACATACATGCCCAATGCATATATGCATGTGCATATCTAGATGATCACACACACACACTCTCTCACACCCACCACAAACACTTGCATGTATACCACAAAGATATACACACACACTCAACAACATACATACACACAAGTTGGTACACACACACTAAGCATACACATGGCAAGCACTTGCATAGTGCACCACACCACACACACACAACACTAGCACCATGCACATGTGCTCATCACACATACACCTACACACACCACACATGCACATACATGCATAAGTGCATGAACACATGCACCTACACCTACACACATGTGTGTGCATGCATAGCATACACACACAACACACACAACACTACACACACTCTCTACACATGACAGGGTGAAAACAAAATAAAAACAACCCTGGAATGCAGCCACACAAATATACATGTATAGCAAGTAATAAAAACAAAAAGAAATAAAGAAAACACACAACAACAAAAAGGGAAGGGTTCGGGGGTCGAACCCACAACCTCCTGGTTGTCTCCCCATAGAGCCTACCACTCTGCTATCGCTGCGATTGATAACAGAGGGGGCCCTCTACCCATCTAATACACACACATGCTCAAATCCCTCTTTGACGAAACTGAAGATGCACGCTGCGATGACAGAGCAAACGGCGGCGAGCTACGGCTGACTCCGGTAACCAAACGCGCGACGGAGCCCTGGCTGGATTCACTGCTATTGCCCGCACACGTGCACACACTCACAAGCACCTAACACCGATGAGAACGCTACTGGCGATGACAACAGATCGACACGGCGGCGATGGCACACGACACTCACGATGGCGACCCAGACACGAAATTGGACGGGGCGGAGCGAAAACGGAACCCCTGCGAGAGCAGGAACTCGCACGCCACGCCCGGGAGCATCAGCTCGACGGTGCACTCGTCGGAGACAAGGTCCGACAGCGGCAGAACGCACCTAATGCAAACACGCACCTACACAGGGCTAGCAGGCTCGGGATCTGGCGAGGAGGGACGGGGAGCTCACTGGAAGCTGATCACGCAGCCAATCAAGCTCAAGGACGCGCGACGACGGGGAATTGACACGGCGGAGGAGCTCGGCCGGAGGGGAGGAAGAAGCAGCAGGGCGCGGCCTTGGCGTCCCTCGGGGATGCAGAGGACGTCAAGGAAGGAGACGGCGATGGCGACACGATCCTGATGATCTCCGGCTCGAGGGGCTCGCCAGAGAAGCTCCCGCGGCGATGAGCACACCTCTGAACCTCACCGCACACACACTCTGAACCCTCTAAACTTTACCTTGCCAGGGACAGGAGAGGAGGAGAGGAGGGGGCGGTGGCACGAGGAGTGAGAGGAACCCTAGGGGGCGGCATGCATGCCAAGGAGGCTATCTGGCGATGGGACAGACGGCGACGACGACGGAAAAGGCAACGACGACGTGGCTCTCCTCTTTGAAGACTGACAGCAGAGGCGACGGGAGCAGGTGGCCGTCTGTTCACTGTGGGCTGGACCGCAGGAGAGACAAGGCCGTCCAATCACAACATGTCAAGACACATGAAAGCAAGAATGCAAGATGAATACTATGATGGATGATATGATGCATGAATGCAAACCAGCACATAGAACAAGGTGCAATTCATACATAGCTCATGACACAAGGTTCATACAATGGGATTACATGCCATAAAAGGAAGGGACAACACTTGGGCTGTCACACTGGCAGAGCCCAGTCCTGAATGTTGCCCCTCTGAAGCAGGACGTCGTCGCGAACGAATCGACGACGAGGATGGGGGCCAGGCATCGTTGACTTCGAGAAAAAATTCTTATGATGTCAGTGACGGCGACTGCGATGGTGACGGCAACGGTGCGCGAGCTCGAGGAGGGGCGGCGCATGACGAGGGCGGCGACAGGGGGCGGCGCGTCGGGGGCGACGGCGTCGAGGCAGGTGGTGCATTGGGGGTGTGCGGCGGCGATCTCCTGTGTTCAGCGGTCGAAGAGACGAAGAAGCGGAGGGAAAATGAAAAACGTTCAATTGATGCTTATATAGGAAGACCTTTAGTCGCAGTTGGTGGCTCCAACCACGACTAAAGACCCCCCCCCCATTTTGTCGCGGTTGGAGCCACCAAGCGTGACTAAAGGTGAATTTCACCAGCCGAAGCGTCGGGAAGCGAAACCCTTTAGTCGTGGTTGGTGGCTCCAACCGTGACTAAAGGGGGGACTTCTTTAGTCGTGGTTGGAGCCACCACCCGCGACTAAAGACCTGTTCCTGACACGACGCACTACAGTGGATGTTTAGTCCCACCTCGCCAGTCGAGGGGTGCCTCGACCTGAATATAAGCCCCGATGCGGGCACTACATTGAGCTCCTCTCTAATGTAGGCCTTTTGGGCCTACCTCTCCTGCAATTACCTCGTGGGCCTAATGGGCCTTGCAAGCCTGCATCCTGGCCCAACTACATATTGGGTTTCTAGTCGTATGTAGGCCCTTGTGGCCCAGTAGGCGTTTTTTTAATTTATTGATTTTTCATTTTCTTTTGTTTTCTACTTTATTTATTTCTTAGTTGTTTTTTTCTTTATTTTGAGTTTCTTTGAGAATCCTTTTGCTTTAGGTAAAAAAATATAAAATTTCAGTTAGTGCCAGTAGTTTTCAAATTTGAATTATTTGAAATTTGTGTGAATCACTAGTTGTAAATAACTTTACTTTAAAAATTGATTTTTTCAGTGGTTATTTTTCTTCTGTTTAATTTTACTGTGTTTTATCATCATATTCAACTTGGTAATACTTAGGTTAATTAAAAAATGAAATGCCTTTGTAACACACGAGTTTTCGTCTGAAACCCTAATACTTCGAAAGAGATTGCCCATTTTGTACACGAAGTGCGTCCAGTTTTTGTCGTAACCCTCTCAATTTTTTAGCACATGCTATGTGGGTGAAATGATGATACCATGCCAACTTTCAACCTTTTCAGAGTTCATTTGTAGTGCTTATCAATTTCAAGGCCATTTAGCTCAAAAAAATTAGTAAATGCATGAAAAATAGCAAATGAACTCAGAAAGGGTTGAAAATTGATGACGTGGCTATGAATGGTGCATACTGAGCGCACAAAAATTCTGGAGTTGAAACAAGTTTTAAAAAATGAAATGCCTTTGTAACAGACGAGTTTTCGTCTAAAACAGTGATACTTCGAAAGAGATTGTCCATTTTGTACATGAAGTGCATCCTGCTTTTGCCGTAACCCTCTCAACTTTTTAGCACATGCTATGTGGGTGAAATGATGATACCATGCCAACTTTCAACCTTTTCAGAGTTCATTTGTAGTGCTTATCAATTTCAGGGTCATTTAGCTCAAAAAAATCAGTAAATGCATGAAAAATAGCAAATGAAGTCACAAAGGATTGAAAATTGATGACGTGGCTTCGAATGGTGCATACTGAACACACAAAAAGTCTGGAGTTGAAATAAGTTTAAAAAATGAAATGCCTTTGTAACAGATGAGTTTTCATCTGACACCCTGATACTTAGAAAGAGATTGCCCATTTTGTACACGAAGTGCATCCTGTTTTTGCCGTAACCCTTCAACTTTTTAGCACATGCTATGTGGGTGAAATGATGATACCATGCCAACTTTCAACCTTTTGAGAGTTCATTTGTAGTGCTTATCACTTTTAGGGTCATTTAGCTCAAAAAAATCAGTAAATGCATGAAAACTAGCAAATGAAGTCAGAAAGGGTTGAAAATTGATGACGTGGCTTCGAATGGTGCATAATGAATGCACAAACAGTCTGGAGTTGAAATAAGTTTAAAAAAATGAAATGCCTTTGTAACAGGCGATTTTTCGTCTCAAACCTTGATACTTCGAAAGAGATTGCCCATTTTGTACACGAAGTGCATCCAGCTTCTGTAGTAACCCTCTCAGCTTTTTAGCACATGCTATGTGGGTGAAATGATGATACCATGTTGATGTCACTTGAAGCTACGTCAGTATTTCCCCAAAGAGGAAGGGATGATGCAGCACAACAGCGGTCGATATTCCCTCAGATACGAAACCAAGGTTATCGAACCAGTAGGAGAACCAAGCAACACAACGTAAACAGCCCTTGCACACAAATAACAAATACTCGCAACCCGACGTGTTAAAGGGGTTGTCAATCCCTTTCGGGTAATGGTGCTAGAAAGGCACGTGGACGGCAGAAAGTTGTAAATGTTGATAGATCGAACGCCAAATAAAATAAAGTGCAGCACGGCATTTTTGGGTTTTTGGAAATATAGATCTTAAAATGAATGCAAGAGAAAAGTATATCGCAAAGGCAAATAATATGAGAAAGAGACCCGGGGGCCATAGGTTTCACTAGTGGCTTCTCTCGAGAAAAATAGCAAACGGTGGGTGAACAAGTTACTGTTGGGCAATTGATAGAACTTCAAATAATCATGATGATATCGAGGAAATGATCATTACATATGCATCATGTGCAAGATTAGTAGACCAACTCCTGCCTGCATCTACTACTATTACTCCACACATCGACCGCTATCCAGCATGCATCTAGTGTATTAAGTTCATGGAGAAACGAAGTAATGCAATATGAACGATGACATGATGTAGACAAGATCTATCTATGTAGAGATAGACCCCATCATTTTATCCTTAGTAACAACGATACATACGTGTTGTTTCCCTTTCTGTCACTGGGATCAAGCACCATAAGATCGAACCCTCTACAAAGCACCTCTTCCCATTGCAAGATAAATAGATCAAGTTGGTCAAACAAAACCCAAATATCGGAGAAGAAATATGAGGCTATAAGCAATCATGCATATAAGAGATCAAAGAAACTCAAATAACTTTCATGGATATAAAAAGATAGATCTGATCATAAACTCAAAGTTCATCGATCCCAACAAACACACCGCAAAAGAGTTACATCATATGGATCTCCAAGAGACCATTGTATTGAGAATTCAGCGAGAGAGAGAGAGAAAGCCATCTAGCTACTAACTACGGGCCCGGAGGTCTACAAAGAACTACTCACGCACCATCGGAGAGGCACCAATGGAGGTGCTGAACCCCATCTGAGGTGGTGTCTAGATTGGATCTGGTGGTTCTAGACTCTGCGGCGGCTGGATGAATATTTTGTGTGTCTCCCTAGGGTTTCTGGAATATTGGGGTATTTATAGAGCAAAGAGGCGGTCCGGGGGCACCCGAGGTGGGCACAACCCACCAGGGCGCGCCTGGGCTTCCTAGCACGCCCTGGTGGGTTGTGCCCCCCTCGGGGCACCCCCAGGCGCACCCAGGGCCTGTTGTGTACCCTCTGGCCAATAAAAATCATCGTGAAGTTTTGTTGCATTTGGATTTCGTCTAGTATTGATATTCTGCAATGTAAAAAACATGGGAAAAACAACAACTAGCACTTGGCACTATGTCAATAGGTTAGTACCAAAAAATGATATAAAATGACTATAAAACGATTATAAAACATCCAAGATGGATAATATAACATCATGGAACAATCAAAAATTATAGATACGTTGGAGACGTATCAGCATCCCCAAGCTTAACTCCTACTCGTCCTCGAGTAGGTAAGTGATAAAAACAGAATTTTTGATGTGGAATGTTGCCTAACATGTCATATCATATTCTTTTTCTTATAGCAAGGACATTTGGACTTTTTATTTGTTCAAAGTAATAGTCTACTTTGACATAATAATTTCGATACTCAAGCATATTAACAAGCAACCATGTCTTTCAAAATATCAACGCTAAAATAAGTTATCCGTAGCCCATCATGCTCAAACATTGATCCATTCATGAAACACACTCGAATATTAGCTACACCCAATACTTAAGTACGATCATATTGCCTCCTAGTTGGTGCTTTGGTAAGATAAGATGGAGACTCAAAATCAAAAATAAAAATTTCATAAAGTAAATAAAAGGCCCTTCGTAGAGGGAAGTAGGGATTTGTAGAGGTGCTAGATGTAATATCCCAAAATTTCATTTTGGAATGTTATAATATATATAGCCTTGCATCATCATTTTGTTGGAATGTAACGAATTTGTTGAAGTGCTTCTTTTGAAATTCTGAAAGGCCATTTCTATTTTTCCATCTATCTGTTTCATCTATTTGAAAACCTTTGGAAATGTTCAAAGAAAGAGAGGAGTAACATGACACTCCCACCAGGGGCATCTTGGTGAAATATTTGAGCAATTAAACCAGGGGGTTATTTGGAAATTTATCTCAAAAGGATTTAAAATCAATTAGGTATTTTCTGAAAATAAATTTTAAAAAGATATTCAGTATGACAGAGGAAAAATGTTCATTAAATAGCATTAATTCTCCTGATCATTTTGAGATATATAATTCCTAAGTTTGGAATTGTTATGAATGCATTAAAAGAGTTTTTACTGCGCTGAAAATAGAAAAGGAAAGTTTTAAACCGAATCGGGCCGGCCCACAGTCTTTAACTCCCGAATTCATTTCGGATCGGTCAACCGACGCGCTAACCTCACCTTTTCTCTCACTGGCACGCGGAACCCACTGACCGAGGGCGTCATCCGCGCGCCCGTCTCCTTCCTCGCGCGCACCACCGTCGTCGGAGATCCCTCTCTCCCTCTCCCGACCCCGCACCTGGCCTATAAAAGCCCCAGCCCTCTTTGCACTCCATTCCACCCCGAGCCCCCCTCTACCTCGCCAGAACGCCACCGCACCACCTCACCGGAGTTCGGACTCCAACCGAACCTTCCCAAGCACGAGGCCGTCGCCTCCGTCGTCCCCAGCCCCGTCCGACGCCACCGACGCTGGAGCTTCGCCGCGCCTGAGCACTTCGGACGTCGCCCCCGACCACCGCACCGTCACCTCTGACCACCTCCGACCTCCGGCTGCCGTCAACCTCACCGGAACCTCGACTCCTCCCCTCTGTAAGCCATCGGACCCCCTGGACCGTTAGATTTAGATCCAACGCTCCTGATTATAAGATTTAAAAAGCGAAGCATTTTCCTCTACGCTTCGGTCGTCCGTTCGTTAGCACCCACGCGCACACGGCCCTGACCAATCATAGCTTGCCACGTAGCCCCTAACCGATCGATAATAGTTTCCCTTTTTCTGTTTCTGTTTTAGAAAATAGAATGTATTATGTTTTTGTTTTTATCATAGCTGTTAAAATATTTGGTGTTTTTAGTTGATTCTTTTTGCATTAGTTCACAAACTTGATGTAGTTTATGTCTGTATGCTTATATTTCAAATTTGAACTTTAAATTTTGAATCTAATCAAATTTGTTTAAATTACTACAATCTGTATAACTAGAGTTTAAAAATATATTTTTGACTGAATCTTTTTGCCACTGTTTTGTATTAGTTAGACTATCATTCTACATAGTTTGAGAATTTTTAGGATAAATTTGGTTAATCTTTTTTACAAAAAACAGAATCTGTTTAGTTCTTAATAGATTTTAATTAAATTGATTTTTATTTAATTTGAACCTGAATTAGTTTAACCTTGGTTTTTAGATTTCATTAGGTACTGTTGATTCAACATTAGGTGTATTTTTTTTGTAAATAAAATATGTTTTTCAAATTGTTTTGTGCTCTAGTTTGAATAGGTTCATCTTGTTTTCACCATGTATATTGTTTAGAAAAAAGTTTTGTAGTAACTCTTTTTGCACAATATTTTTATTATGAAATACTTTCTGTTTTCAAATAAAATTTTATATTTACTTTTCTGTTATCTAAATACCTAGTTGTTCAAAACAATATTTTTTGACTTGTTATGTCTTAGTAGAGTTTTGACACCAAAAATTTTAGAGTCTTATACTTTAAGTGATTCTTCTTTTGATTGTGCTTTTGTTTGTTGAAGCATTTGTTTACCTTGCTGTTGAATGAATTGTATTGTGTTTATGCTTATGGTGTGCTCTTGCTTGATTCGTTAGATCATTCGGAGTGCGAAGCTTGTTATCTAGAGTCACTTGATTTTGAGGATCGTCAACAAGGCAAGTCACTTTGACCATGTATACCTATGTTTTATTGCATTAGTTCTTCCATCTCCCCAATTGCATGCAAAGTAGGTAATTTGGAAACTTGGTTACTTGTTGTAGTATCATGTGGTAGGTACACCTCAACCCTTGACACTCGGCCCCGGGAAACGTTGATTTCATTTTGCTATGCTATTAGTAGACGAGGTTGGTTGTGTGATTCATGAGTTGTGAGTTAATAATTTCAAGACCTACATGATGATTAAGTCTTCAAGACTCCGAGTTTTCAACATACCTCTGGGTGGATGATGGTTGAACGGCACCCTAGAGAAACCAGTGGTTAGCCTAGAAGATGCTGGAGAAGTGCCAGTATTCATGCGGAAAGGTCCACCCAGGCACAAAGAGATGGATGGATGCTTCTAGACCCAAGGCTTACCTGCACAGCCACAAGCCATTATGGGCTCTGGCTTGGTTGGATATCGTGGTGCCCCTGGACAGGCGGTGCTACGAGATGTAGAAGAACGGTAGGAAAGGATGGGCAGCGATAGAGTCTTGGGGAAACCCTTTAGAAGACCATGTTTTGGTCATCCGTTTCTCAAACACCATGAAGTGCGAGAAATCCAACGGAGGCGATCAAATCTTGTGGGGAACGTGTGCAAAACTCTGCGGAGTACCCAAACCTAATGATTAGCCGTGTCCACGGTCATGGACAGTTTGAGCCAAAGGAACTAAAACTATCTGGAACTCTCAACACAATAAATTACATTGATGTGGGTATTATTTTCTAAATGTCAACTTGGGTATGAGAATTGGTTGGTGGAACCATCTCATTAATCAACCAACATTGTAGTAATTATGCTTTTGCCCTCTCTTGTTGTAGGAAAAATTTGGCTTTATGCAAAAACTTACTACCCCACCTGCCATATTTGCATATAGACTAGATGATTACTTTACCCCCTCTCTTGTGAATTTGCCAGCATATTCAATATGCTGACCTATACGGCCGCAACGTATCATGTTATAGAGTACTTTTCCGACCAGGAGTGAGGATACGCTCTACGCTCGGTGAGATGCCCTTGGAGTCCGATGGACTCAACTACCTATGGAGCTTCCGCAAGTTTTTGGTTTAGTTTATCTCATGAGTTGGCCTTCAGCCACTTTATTGTAATCCTTATTATAATAAAGGACTCGATATGAGATTTCGATTAATTAATGCTATGTGATTTCCCTTTGATATATACATTGATGTACCGTGTGTGTACCAGCATGATCTTGGGATGGTACAGAAACAACAGAGATTCGACCTTTCAGGTCGGGTCGCTACAGAAATGGTATCAAAGCACACGCTGACCGTAGGACGTAACCTCTAGGATTGGAAAAGCCTTAGGATTTTTTCTCTTTTGTCTTTAAAATTCTTATACTCTCATCTACTTGTTTCTGACTTCCCTCCGATTTATTTCGAAATTTATACATGGCCACCTTCATCCCAGTTTTGATCACGGTGTTTTGTCAGCCTGACGCAACGATGCCCTTTGGCAAGGAGCTGATGAGGATCGTCAGGGACATAAGGATTGCTTTGCCGAGCATCACCGGGACTCCTATCATGTCTTTTCCACAAGACGGACGCTACAGGATCGAGGTGCACATCCCTGAGAAGACCTTTGGAAATCATAAGGAATCCATCGACTTCAAGTTTGTGGCACCCAGCTGGATACTTGGGAGAGACATGGCCATTCATCGTGCCCTTGGACGTATTCAGGAGGAATACAGAGGTGGAACCATTTCACCAGGACTCAGCGTGGTTTGTCGCAGGGATGCCAATGGAAATATCATAACCACTCCCACTAAAGACACCACCATTTCCTATATCCAGACTTTGGAGACACACATCAGGACCTTGGAGCTTCGGGTACGTGCCGACACGAAGACGATCAAGAGGTTGATGAACCGTGAGATTGACCTCGAAGCTGACTTACGGGAAGCCAAGTACGAGCATGAGTATGAGGTGAAGGATTTCTTAGAAAGGATCGATAAGCTGAACACTCGCATCGCAACTCTGAAGGAACAGATGGACATGGGTGAAAATCTTCATCCAGAAGGAGACATGGCTCCTTTGATCAGCAATGATGATGACTATGAGGAGAGCACCACCGGAGGAGGCCACTTCACCATGTACTTTTGAGGAGAACTTTAGTTATGTCCCCATGTATCTTCATTTTCGTTGTTAAAACGTAGGTCGATGTTTAGTTTGATTTTGGAGATTTGTATCTCGATGTTTGAAACTTGAGTTGAATAAATGAATGAGTGTTTGGTGTGATATGTTTGTTGCATTGCATATGGGTAGTGAATTTCCCTTTTAGGTCATTGTTCTATTCTAATTCTCACCCCTCTGAAAATAGCAAGATGCCTCCGCGACGTGAGCCCGACTTTACTTTCCTGCCAGAGCTCACACAACTTCTCCAGCAGCAGAACGCCCTGATGCAGCTGTTGATTCAAAATCAGACCAACAACCACAACAACCACCCTCCACCTCAACGCGACAACCTCACCCGTTTTCTGAGACTGAATCCCCCAACTTTCTCTAGCAACACTAAGCCCATTGTGGCAGATGATTGGCTCCGCAAGATGGAGAGGGAACTGACCACCGCAGGATGCACTGAGGCTGGAAAAGTGCACTTTGCCGCCCATCAATTGGAGGGACCAGCAGCTTCATGGTGGGAGAACTACACCACCACGTACCCCATTACTCGTGTGACTTGGGAGCAGTTCAAGCAAGCTTTCCGCACCGCACATGTCTCAGCTGGAGCCATGAGTCGGAAGAAGCGTGAGTTTCGCAACTTACGCCAGGGGAACCGTTCCATGTCCCAGTACGTGGATGACTTCAGCACGTTGGCTCGTTATGCACCAGGAGATGTGGCCGATGATGCAGCCAAGTAGGACAAGTTCTTGGAAGGACTCAATGATGAGTTGAGCGTGCAGCTGATGGTGGCTACCTTCAGTAACTACCAGGAGCTGATAGACAAGGCCCTCATCTTGGAGGGGAAGCAGCAGCAAATCGAGAACCACAAGAGGAAGTATGCACAGGGGAAGTCTACCTCTGGAGCTCATCAGAAGCCCCGCTACTCCCCATACTCAGGAAATACCGGATCAGGGACCGGTAAGTATGGAGGACACACTCATCCCGTGCACAACCATGGAGGCCATAACCATGGAGGAAATGGGAATAATCGTCCCAACAATGGCAGCTTTAAGAATGGTAATGGAAGTGGGAATGGCAACCAACACTGTCCCGCTCTAGCTCAGAAGGATCTGAACCATATCACCTGTTTCAAGTGTCAGAATACAGGGCACTATGCCACTGAATGCCCTCAGAACAAGCAAGGAAATGGAAACGGCAACGACAACGGCAGCTCCGCAGCTAAGAAGCCAAATCCTTTTCCTCGTGCTCAGGTGAACCACCTTGATGTGGAAGAAGTCTATGATCAGCCCGAGACTGTGGTTGGTAAGTTTTTATTGCATTCACGTCCAGTTATGGTACTTTTTGATTCTGGTGCAACTCATTCATTCATATCAAGGGTAGTTGTGGAAAAGTATGGTTTACCCACCAGAACCCTTAGTCAGCCCATTAAGGTCAATTCCTCAGGAGGTATGATGATGGCAGGGATAGGATGCCACGCCCTGAAACTCCACATAGGAAACCATGTTTTTCCTACCGACCTCATCGTCTTAGAATCCCAGGGATTGGATGTAATCCTAGGCATGGATTGAATGACCAAGTATGAAGGAAACCTTGATTGCCCCAGCAAGTCTATTTCACTCACCACTCCGGAGAACAAGAGGATTAAGTATGTATCCCGACGCACACAGATGAGTGCTCGATTAAATTCCCTCACAGGAGTTGTTCAGGAGGAAGTGCCGGTTGTACAAGACTTTCCAGATGTATTCCCGGAGGAATTACCAGGCATGCCACCAGATAGGGAGATTGAGTTTCTGATAGAGCTACTACCAGGGACAACCCCAATTTCCAAGAGACCCTATCGGATGCCCGCACATGATTTATTAGAAATCAAGAAGCAAATTAAGGAGCTATTGGATAAGGGATATATTTGCCCAAGTTCATCACCTTTGGGAGCCCCAGTTCTTTTGGTGGAAAAGAAAGACAAAACCTTGAGGATGGTGGTCGATTATCGTGCATTGAACGAGGTGACTATCAAGAATAAGTACCCTCTGCCGATGATTAATGACCTGTTTGACCAGCTAGTAGGCACCAAAGTATTCTCCAAGATCGATCTTCAATCAGGGTATCACCAACTGAAGATTCGTGAACAGGATATACCCAAAACAGCTTTCTCCACCAGGTATGGCTTATATGAGTATACAGTCATGTCCTTTGGTTTGACTAATGCTCCTGCCTACTTCATGAATTTGATGAACAAAGTGTTTATGGAATATTTGGACAAGTTTGTCGTGGTCTTCATCGATGACATTTTGATATTCTCCAAGAGCGAGGAAGAACACAAGGAACACTTGCGTTTAGTTCTGGAGAAGCTTAGAGATCATCAGTTATATGCCAAGTTCAGTAAATGTGAATTTTGGCTGATGGAAGTCGGATTCCTTGGACACATTATTTCCGGAGAAGGAATAGCATTAGATCCCGCTAAGGTTGAAGCAGTCACTGAGTGGAAGTCACCCACCTCAGTTAAGGAGATCCGTAGTTTTCTCGGACTTGCCGGATATTACCGGAGATTCATTGAGAATTTCTCAAAGATTGCCAAACCCATGACAGAGCTGTTGAAGAAAGAGTCTAAGTATATCTGGACTGAGGAATGTGAGGCCAGTTTCCAGGAGTTGAAGAAACGTTTGGTCACAGCCCCAGTGTTGATACTGCCAAACATTCGGAAAGACTTCCAAGTTTATTGTGACGCATCACATCAAGGACTTGGAGGAGTACTCATGCATGAGGGAAAAGTTGTAGCATATGCATCCAGACAGCTATGACCCCATGAGTTGAATTATGCCACCCATGATTTGGAGCTAGCATCCGTAGTGCACGCACTCAAGACCTGGAGACATTTCCTTATTGGAAACAGTTGTGATGTGTACACTGATCATAAGAGCCTGAAGTATATCTTCACGCAGAAGGAGTTGAACCTTAGACAGAGGAGATGGTTAGAGTTAATCAAGGACTATGACATGAGATTACATTACCATCCAGGAAAGGCAAATGTTGTGTCAGATGCTTTGAGTCGGAAGAGTTATGTGAACACACTCATAGCCGAAGGATTACCCCAGGAGTTAACTAATGATCTCAGAGAGCTTCCGTTAGAGATAGTTCCACAAGGATATGTTGCCACACTAGAGATTCAGTCCACCTTGACCGAAAGAATTCGAGAAGCCCAGAAATCGGACAAGGAAATAGCTGAGATAAAGCAGAGAATGAAGGAAGGAAAGGCTAAAGACTTTCGTGAAGATGAACAGGGTACTCTATGGTTTGAGAACCGAATCTATGTGCCCAATGACCCAGAGCTCAAGAAGTTGATACTTCAAGAAGCCCACGATTCACCATACTCGATACACCCAGGCAACACCAAGATGTACCTGGATTTGAAGGAAAGTTACTGGTGGACAGGTATGAAGAAAGATATTGCCGAACATGTTGCGGTATGTGATGTTTGCCAGCGAGTAAAGGCGAAACATCAGAAACTAGCAGGGTTACTCCAACCTTTGCCGATACCCGAGTGGAAATGGGATAAGCTTGGTATGGACTTCATCACAGGACTACCTAGGACCCGTTCAGGATATGATTCCATCTGGGTAGTGGTCGATCATTTGACCAAGGTGGCTCATTTCATTCCAGGGAAGACCACCTATACCAGTGCTAAGTTAGCCAAGATATATATGACCAGGATCGTATGTCTGCATGGAGTTCCGAGGAGTATCGTGTCAGATAGAGGAACACAATTTACCTCAAAGTTTTGGCATTAGCTACATGAAACTTTGGGTACAAGGCTGGAATTCAGTACAGCTTTTCATCCGCAGACCGATGGACAGACTAAGAGAGTCAACTAGATTCTAGAGGACATGTTGAGAGCCTGTGCGCTAGACTATGGGTCCAGTTGGGACGACAACTTACCTTACGCAGAGTTCTTGTACAACAACAGTTATCAGACCAGTCTGAAGATGGCCCCTTTTGAAGCTTTATATGGAAGGAGGTGCAGAACACCATTGATGTGGTATGGTGTTGGAGACCGAAAACTTTTTGGTCCCGATCTTATCAGAGATTCTGAAGATAAGGTCAAACTGATTCGAGACCGACTCAAGATAGCTCAATCCGGGCAGAAGAGCTATGCTGATAACAAACGCAAGGAGGTGACATATGAAGTAGGGGATCGAGCATGTCTTCGTGTGTCCCCACTTTGAGGAATCAAGAGGTTTGGTGTTAAAGGAAAGTTAGCACCCAGATTCATAGGCCCCTACAAAATTCTGGAACGTAGAGGCGAAGTTGCATACAAGCTGGAATTGCCGAAAGGACTGTCTGGAATTCATGATGTTTTCCATGTTTCCCAACTAAAGAAATGCCAAGCTGAGATGGATGATATTCCTTTGAGAGACACAGTGCCCCTAGAGGCCATACAACTTGACAGTGACCTGACCTACAAGGAGAAGCCTGTCAGAATCCTCGAGACTACCAACAGAGTTACCCGAAGCAAGACCATCAAGTTTTGTAAGGTTCTGTGCGGTCACCACACCGACGAAGAAGCCACCTGGGAACGCGAAGTAGATCTTCGTAGAGACCACCCGCACCTATTTTCTAGCCAACCCGAATCTCGAGGGCGAGATTCATCTTAAGGTGGGTAGGTTTGTAACGTCCCAAAATTTCATTTTGGAATGTTATGATATATATAGCCTTGCATCATCATTTTGTTGGAATGTAATGAATTTGTTGAAGTGCTTCTTTTGAAATTCTGAAAGGCCATTTCTATTTTTCCATGTATCTGTTTCATCTATTTGAAAACCTTTGAAAATGTTCAAAGAAAGAGAGGAGTAACATGACACTCCACACCAGGGGCATCTTGGTGAAATATTTGAGAAATTAAACCAGGGGGTTATTTGAAAATTTATCTCAAAAGGATTTAAAATCAATTAGGCATTTTCTCAAAATAAATTTTAAAAAGATATTCAATATGACAGAGGAAAAATGTTCATTAAATAGCATTAATTCTCCTGATCATTTTGATATATATAATTCCTAAGTTTGGAAGTGTTTTGAATGCATTAAAAGAGTTTTACTGCGATGGAAATAGAAAAGGAAAGTTGTAAACCGAATTGGGCCGGCCCACAGTCTTTAACTCCCAAATTCATTTCGGATCGGTTAACCGACATGCTAACCATGCCTTTTCTCTCACTGGCATGCGGGACCCACTGACCAACGGCATCGTTCGCGCGCTCGTCTCCTTCCTCGCGCGCTCCATCGTCGCCGGAGATCCCTCTCTCCGGATCTCCCTCCTCTCTCCCTCTCCCGACCCCGCACCTGGCCTATAAAAGCCCCAGCCCTCGCCGCGCTCCATTCCACCCCGAGCTGTTGGGGAACGTCGCATGGGAAACAAAAAAATTCCTACGCACACGCAAACCTATCCATGGTGATGAGCATCTACGAGAGGGAGAGTGGATCTACGTACCCTTGTAGATCGCTAAGCGGGAAGCGTTAAGAAACGCGATTGGTGTAGTCGAACGTCTTCGCGATCCAAATCGCCGAGCGTCCTGCGATCTAATCACAAACAGTCCCACAATCTCGTCATGGTTCGTCCCGTGATCCAATCACGAACGTCCCGTGCCCTTGATCACGATCCTTCCGATCTAGTACCGAACGGACGACACCTCCGCATTCAGCACACGTGCAACTTGATGACGATCTCCATTGTCTTGATCCAGCAAGAGGAGGTGGATAGGAGGAAGAGTTCACGGGCAGCGTGATGGCGCTCCGGCGATGGTGGTGGAGTGATTCCGGCAGGGCTTCGCCTAAGCGCTGCAGAAAACCGATCTAGAGGAGCACCGGTGGAACGGGTAGCATGAGGCCGTAAATTCTGTGTAAAACCCTTCTATTCCACCAGTATATATAGGAGGAGAGGAGGAGGAGGGATGGCGCAGGGTTGAGCCCCTCTTGGACTCGGCCGAAGCCAAGGGGGAGGAGTCCTACTCCTCCTCCACTCCTAGTAGGAGTAGGACTCTCCCTTTTTGCCTTTTTTCCACTCTTTTTCCTTTGGGACTCTTCCCCCAGCCGCATGGGCCTGTTGTGGCTATTCCACCAGCCCACTAAGGGCTGGTTAATACTCTCCCACAGCCCATGAAGCCTCTTGGGTCGAAATACCCCTCCCAGAGGTCTCCCGGTACACTACCGGCACTCCCGGTACACTACCGATGAGCCCGAAACTTTTCCGGCGACCAAACTGGGACTTCCTATATATGAATATTTACCTCCGGATAATTCTGGAGCTCCTCATGACGTCCGGGATCTCATCTGAGACACCGAACAAACTTCGGTCACCACCATACATAACTCTACACTACCGAAATGTCACCAAACCTTAAGTGTGCAGACCCTGCGGGTTCGAGAACTATGTAGACATGATCGAGACACCTCTACGGTCAATAACCAATGGCGGGACCTGGATGTCCACATTGGTTCCTACATATTCTACGAATATCTTTATCGGTCGAACCTCTTTGTCAAGGATTCAGTTAATCCCGTATGATGTTCCCTTTGTTCTTCGGTATGTTACTTGCCCGAGATTCGATCGTCGGTATCTTCATACCTAGTTCAATCTCGTTACCGGAAAGTCTCTTTACTCGTTCCGTAATACAAAATCCCGCAACTAACAATTAGTCACATTGCTTGCAAGGCTCATTGTGATGTTGTATTACCGAGTGGGCCCTGAGATACCTCTCCGTCACACGGAGTAACAAATCCCAGTCTTGATCCATGCCAACTCAACAGACACCCTCGGAGACACCTGTAGAGCACCTTTATAGTCACCCAATTACGTTGCGACGTTTGATACACACAAGGTACTCCTTCGATATTTGTGAGTTGCATGATCTCATGGTCATAGGAACATATACTTGACATGCAGAAAACAGTAGCAATAAACTGACATGATCATAAGCTATGTTTGTAGTTTGGGGCTTGTCCATCACATCATTCTCCTAATGATGTGATCCCGTTATCAAATGACATCTCATGTCCATGGCTAGGAAACCTTAACCATCTTTCAATCAACGAGCTAGTTCACTAGAGGCATACTAGGGACATTGTGTTTGTCTATGTATCCACACATGTATCCATGTTTCCAATTAATACTATTATAGCATGGATAATAAACTATTATCATGAACAAGGAAATGCAATAATAAATACTTTATTTATTGCCTCTAGGGCATATTTCCAACAGTCTCCCACTTGCACTAGAGTCAATAATCTAGTTCACATCACTATGTGATTTACATTGTAATGAATCGAACACCCATGCAGTTCTGGTGTTGATCATGTTTAGCCCTTGGAAGAGGTTTAGTCAACGGGTCTGCAACATTCAGATCCGTGTGCACTTTGCAAATATTTATGTCTTTCTCTAAGTGTAATCGCAGATGGAGTTGAAGCGTCTCTTTATGTGTCTGGTCCTCTTGTGAAACCTTGGTTCCTTGGCCAGAGCAATGGCACCAGTGTTGTCACAGAACAGGTTCATTGGATTCAGTGCACTGGGCACTACTCCAAGATCTGTCGTGAACTGCTTCATCCAGACACCTTCCTTCACCGCCTCCGAGGCTGCGATGTATTCCGCTTCGCACGTAGAGTCAGCTATCACTCTTTGCTTGGAACTGCACCAGCTTAGCGCTCCCCCCTTAAGAATAAATACGTATCCGGTTTGCAACTTAGAGTCATCCGGATCAGTGTCAAAGCTTGCATCGACGTAACCCTTTACGACGAGCTCTTCATCACCTCCATAAAAGAGAAACATTTCCTTAGTCCTTTTCAGGTACTTAAGGATATTCTTGACCGCTTGCCAGTGCTCCATTCCAGGATCACTTTGAAACCTTCCGGCCATACTTATGGCAAGGCTGACATCGGGTCTTGTGCACAGCATTGCATACATGATAGAGCCTATGGCTGAAGCATAGGGGATGACACTCATCTTTTCTCTATCTTCTGCAGTTACTGGGCATTGAGTCTTACTCAACTTCACACCTTGTAATACAGGCAAGAACCCCTTCTTGGACTGTTCCATTTTGAACTTCTTCAAAACTTTATCAAGGTATGTGCTCTGTGAAAGTGCTATTAAGCGTCTCGATCTATCTCTATAGATTATAATGCCTAATATGAAAGCAGCTTCTCCTAGGTCCTTCATTGAAAAACTCTTGTTCAAATATTCCTTCACGCTTTCCAGCATTTCTATATTGTTTCCAATCAACAATATGTCATCCACATATAATACTAGAAACGCTATAGAGCTCCCACTCACTTTCTTGTAAATACAAGCTTCTCCGTAAACTTGTATAAACTCAAACGCTTTGATCACCTCATCAAAGCGCTTATTCCAACTCCGAGATGCTTGCACCAGTCCATAAATGGATCGCTGGAGTTTGCAAACTTTGTCAGCATTCTCTGGATCGACAAAACCTTCGTGTTGCATCATATACAACTCTTCCTCAAGGAAATCGTTGAGGAACGCTGTTTTTACATCCATCTGCCAAATTTCATAGTCGAAATAGGCAGCTATGGCTAACATGATTCTGACAGACTTAAGCATCGCTACGGGTGAGAAAGTCTCATCATAGTCAACTCCTTGAACTTGTGAAAAACCCTTTGCCACAAGTAGAATTTATAGACGGTGACATTACCGTCCGCTACCGTCCACGTTCGACGAGCTCTTCCTCTAAAATATGTATAACTAGAGTTTAAAAATATATTTTGACTGATTCTTTTTGCCACTATTTTGTATTAGTTAGACCTATCATTCTACATAGTTTGAGAATTTTTAGGATAAATTTGGTTAATCTTTTTTACAAAAAACAGAATTTGTTTAGTTCTTAATAGATTTTAATTAAATTGATTTTTATTTAATTTGAACCTGAATTAGTTTAACCGTTTTTTTCAGATTCCATTAGGTACTGTTGATTCAACATTAGGTGTAATTTTTTTGCAAATAAAATATGTTTTTCAAATTGTTTTGTGCTCTAGTTTGAATAGGTTCATCTTGTTTTCACCATGTATATTGTTTAGAAAAAAGTTTTGTAGTAACTATTTTTGCACAATATTTTTATAATGAAATACTTTCTGTTTTCAAATAAAATTTTTATTTACTTTTCTGTTATCTAAATACCTAGTTGTTCAAAACAATATTTTTTGACTTGTTATGTCTTAGTAGAGTTTTGACACCAAAATTTTTAGACTCTTATACTTTAAATGATTCTTCTTTTGATTGTGCTTTTGTTTGTTGAAGCATTTGTTTACCTTGTTGTTGAATGAATTGTATTGTGTTTATGCTTATGGTGTGCTCTTGTTTGATTTGTTAGATCATTCGGAGTGCGAAGCTTGTTATCTAGAGTCACTTGATTTCGAGGATCGTCAACAAGGCAAGTCACTTTGACCATGTATACCTATGTTTTATTGCATTAGTTCTTCCATCTCCCCAATTGCATGCAAAGTAGGTAATTCGGAAACTTGGTTACTTGTTGTAATATCATGTGGTAGGTACACCTCAACCCTTGACACTCGGCCCCGGGAAACGTTGATTTCGTTTTGCTATGCTATTAGTAGACGGGGTTGGTTATGTGATTCATGAGAGTTGTGAGTTAATAATTTCAAGACCTACATGATGATTAAGTCTTCAAGACTCTGAGTTTTCAACATACCTCTGGGTGGACGATGGTTGAACGGTGCCCTGGAGAAACCAGTGGTTAGCCTAGATGATGCTGGAGAAGTGCCAGTATTCATGCGGAAAGGTCCACCCAGGCACAAAGAGATGGATGGATGCTTCAAGACCCAAGGCTTACCTGCACAGCCACAGGCCATTATGGGCTCTCGCTTGGTTGGATATCGTGGTGACCCTGGACAGGCGATGCTACGAGATGTAGAAGAACGGTAGGAAAGGATGGGCACCGACAGAGTCTCGGGGAAACCCTTTAGAAGACCATGTTTTGGTCATCCGTTTCTCAAACACCATGAAGTGCGAGAAATCCAACGGAGGCGATCAAATCTTGTGGGGAACGTGTGCAAAACTCTGCAGAGTACCCAAACCTAATTGATTAGCCGTGTCCACGGTCATGGACAGTTTGAGCCAAAGGAACTGAAACTATCTGGAACTCTCAACACAATAAATTACATTGATGTGGGTATTATTTTTTAAATGTCAACTTGGGTATGAGAATTGGTTGGTGGAACCATCTCATTAATCAACCAACATTGTAGTAATTATGCTTTTGCCCTCTCTTGTTGTAGGAAAAATTTGGCTTTATGCAAAAACTTACTACCCCACCTGCCATATTTGCATATAGACTAGATGATTACTTTACCCCCTCTCTTGTGAATTTGCCAGCATATTCAATATGCTGACCTATACGGCCGCAACGTATCATGTTGCAGAGTAATTTTCCGACCAGGAGTGAGGATACGCTCTACGCTCGGTGAGATGCCCTTGGAGTCCGATGGATTCAACTACCTATGGAGCTTCCGCAAGTTTTTGGTTTAGTTTATCTCATGAGTTGGCCTTCAGCCACTTTATTGTAATCCTTATTATAATAAAGGACTCGATATGAGATTTCGATTAATTAATGTTGTGTGATTTCCCTTTGATATATACATTGATGTACCGTGTGTGTACCAGCATGATCTTGGGATGGTACAGAAACACCTGAGATTCGACCTTTCAGGCCGGGTCGCTACACTAGAGCTCAAAGCGAAAAACATAGAGATAAAAACATTTTGGGAGGTGTATCCATCCCACCAACGAAAACGACTTAGAGTTCCCAACACTTTCCATGCAAGATATATCATAGGCGGTGCCCAGATAGAAAATAAAGTTTGTTCCTTTTTCCACCATACTTTCACTTTCCAAGGAATTTATTATTTGACAACATAAAGTAAATTCATTTTTGCATTTCGGGACTGGGCATCCCTAATACCTTTGCCTTACTCTCATGCAATAACAAGTGAATAAACACTGATCATGAGAATAACACATCTAGCATGGAAAATATTAGCCACCCCTCACCGCTCTGCGAGCGAAACAAACACAAAAAAAAGAGAACTTTATTTTGAAAATTAGAGATGGCACATACAAATTTGCTCAGAACGGCACAGAAATATCGCATATAGGTAGGTATAGTGGACTCATGGGGCAAAAATTGGGTTTAAGGATTTGGATGCACAAGTAGAGCTCATACTTGGTGCAAAATGAAGGCTAGCAAAAATTCAGAAGCGACCAACCAAGAAATGGATAATCTCGTAAGCAAGCATTAAGCATAAATAACACCGAATAATGCACCACAAGTAGGATAAAATTTGATTGCATGACTATTGACTTTCGTACTTGCATAGGGAATCACAAACCTTAACACCAATATTCTTACTAAATCATAATTACTCATCAACATAACTCACATAACACATCATCATATCTCAAAACTATTACTAAGATTCAAGTTTATTTTGTCCAATGATCTTCATGAAAGTTATTAGTATATCCTTCTTGGATATCTATCACTTTGGGACTAATTTTCATGTGTTGCTTTCATAAGCTCAAACAAATATAAGTGAAGATCAAGAGCATAATTTTTCTTCTTTCTCTCAAAATAATTGAAGTGAAGCAAGAGAGAATTTCTTGAAAATTTTACTAACTCTCAAATAAATCTAAGTGAAGTAAGAGAGCATTTCTTCAAAAATACTAAGCACATCGTGCTAAAAAAGATATAAGTGAAGCACTAGAGAAAGTCCATTGATCATAAAAAAATTAAGTGAAGCATAGAGAGCAATTCTAACAAGTCATGACATAATTTTGGATCTATCAAATAGGTGTGTCCATAAAGGGATCAAGACTTAAAACACAAAATAAAACAATCAAAGACTCATATCATACAAGGCGCTCGAAGCAAAACACATATCATGTGACGACTAAAAATATAGTTTCGAGTAAAATACCGATGATCGTTGGAAGAAAGCGGGGATGCCACTCGGAGGCATCCCCAAGCTTAGTTGGTTGCTCATTTTTCGATAATATCTTGGGATGCCGGGGCATCCCCAAGCTTAGGCTCTTCCATCCTTCCCTCATCCATCGTAAGATAACCCAAAACTTGAAAACTTCAATCGCACAAAACTCAACAAAACTTTCGTGAGATCCGTTAGTATAAGAAAAATAACTCACTACTATAAGTACTGTATTAAACCAATTCATATTTGTTCTTGTATTATACCTACGTTATTCCAACATTTCTATGGCAAAAACTCATCAAATAAAACCATAGAGCCATCAAAATAAGCACACAACACAAAGAAAACAAACTCTGTAAAAACAGAACAGTCTGTAGTAATCTGATTTGTTCGAATACTTATGTAACTCAAACAATTATAAAAAATTAGGAAGTCCTAGTTAATTTGTTTACCAATATTCTGTAAAAACTTCAGATCAAAATCACTTTTATTTGATTTACTAAAATTGTTTTCGTGAGCGCATAAGTTTCTGTTTTTTTTCAGCAAGATCAAACAACTATCACCCAAGAAGATCCTAATGGCTTTACTTGGCAGAGACACTAATTAAAACAAAAAACACAATCATAACAGTATCATAATTGTGTAAAAACTCAAGAACTTAAAGCAAAAAATAAAAAATAAATTTTATTCATTGGGTTGCCTCCCAACAAGCGCTATTGTTTTATGCCCTTAGCTAGGCATAAAGCAAGGATCTAAGTTTTGCCATCTTTGTTCTGAGATCCATAAGATGCCCTCATGATTGATTCATATGGTGGCCTAATTATTGTTCTAGGAAAGTGTTCCATACCCTTCCTCAAAGAAAATTGGAACTTAATATTGCCTTCTTTCATATCAATCACGGCAGCGATAGTGCGTAAAAACGGTCTACCAAGAATAATTGGACAAGACGGATTGCAATCAATATCAAGAACAATAAAATATATGGGAACATAATTCCTATTTGCAAGAATAATAACATCGTTAATGCTTTCCATAGGCTTTTTAATAGTAGAATCCGCCAAATGCAAATTTAAAGAACATGATTCAATATCGGTAAGACCAAGCACATCACATAAAGATTTCGGAATTGTAGAAACACTAGCACCCAAGTCACACAAAGCAAAACACGCATAATTTTTAATCTTGACTTTGATAGTAGGTTCCCATTCATCATGCAATTTTCTAGGAATTGATACTTCTAATTCCAATTTTTCTTCGAAAGCTTTCATCATAGCATCAAGAATATGTTTAGTAAAAGCTTTATTTTGTTCATAAGCATGGGGTGAATTTATCATGGATTGCAACAAAGAAATACAATCAATCAAATATCAACAATCATAATTAGAGTCTTTGTAATCCAAAAGAGTGGGCACATCACTAGTTAAAGTTTTGACCTCTCCAAACCCACTTTCAGCAATTTTCTCAACAAGATTTTCACCATCCAAAATATTGGGATGCCTTCTACCTAAAGTTGACACTTCTCAAGTCCCTTTTTCATCAATATTAACTTTACTAAACAAGGAATCAATAGAAGAAACACCAATCATTTTAAGATCTTCATCATTTTTACGAAAGAAATCACTAGAAAACACTTTTTCTAAAAATTCTATTTTAGCTCTAAGCATAGCGGTTATTTTCTTACTTTCATCCATATAAACATAAAGAGCTTTAATTTATTCATCTACCTTAGGCACACAAAAATTCATCTTGACATTTTCCACATCATGAGCAATTATATCAACACTTCTAGACAAATCATCAATCTTACTCAACGTTTCTTCTATGGAAGTGTTGAAAAGTTTTTTTGCATTCATAAATTCTTTAATATTATTATCCAGATAATAGGTGTTCATATTATTATTATAAGATTTATTTCCATAGGAATTACCATAATTATTAGAGGAATTACTAGGAAAAGGACTAGGATTAAAATTACCTCTATAAGCATTGTTATTGAAATTGTTTCGAGAAACAAAATTCACATCTATGGCATCACTATTTTGATCAATAAAAGTAGACAAAGGCATATCATTAAAATCAATAGGAGCAATTTTACTAGCAACCATTTTCATAAGGGCATCAACTTTTTCATTCAAAGAAGAAATTTCTTCAACCGCATTAACTTTTTTACTAGTAGGAGCCCTTTCGGTATGCCATTGTGAATAATTTAGCATGATATTATCAAGCAATTTGGTGGCTTCACCCAAATTAATTTCCATAAAAGTACCACCCGCGGCGGAATCTAAAAGATTATGAGAAACAAAATTCAATCCCGCATAAAAAAATTGTATGATCATCCAAAGATTTAACCCATGAGTTGGGCAATTCCTTAGCATCATTTTCATCCTTTCCCAAGATTGTGCAACATGGTCATGTTCAAGTTTCTTGAAATTCATGATCTGGGTTCTAAGGGAAATAATTTTTGCGGGAGGAAGATACTTAGTGATAAAAGCATCTTTGCACTTATTCCAAGAATCGATACTATTGCAAGGCAAACAAGAGAACCAAATTTTTGCAGAATCACGCAAAGAAAACGGAAATAATTTCATCTTAACCACATCATTGTCCACATCTTTTTTCTTTTGCATATCGCATAATTCCACAAAGGTATTAAGATGGGACGCGACATCCTCATTAGGAGTACTGGAAAATTGATCTTTCATAACAAGATTCAGCAAAGCAGTATTAATATCACAAGACTCCGCACTAGTGGCGGGAGGAGCAATCGGAGTGCCGATAAAATCATTGTTGTTGGTATTTGATAAATCACATAACTTGGTGTTCTCTTGAGTCATGATGACCACACAACAAGATTGCACTGAAAAACAGATCCGACAAGAAAACGACGAACAAAAAAGAGAGGCGGATAGAACGACAAATTTTTTTGAAGTGGGGGAGAGGAAAACGAGAGGCAAATGGCAAATAATGTAAATTGCAAGGAGATGAGATTTGTGATTAGGAACCTGGTATATGTTGAAGATCCTCCCTGGCAACAGCGCCAGAAATTCCTTTTGATGTTGCTTGAAGCTACGTCGGTATTTCCCCAAAGAGGAAGGGATGATGCAGCATAGCGGCGGTAGGTATTTCCCTCAGATATGAAACCAAGGTTATCGAACCAGTAGGAGAACCAAGCAACACAATGTAAATAGCCCCTGCACACAAATAACAAATACTCGCAACCCGACGTGTTAAAGGGGTTGTCAATCCCTTTCGGGTAACGGCGCCAGAAAGGCACGTGGACGGGAGAAAGTTGTAAATGTTGATAGATCGAACGCCAAATAAAATAAAGTGCAGCAAGGTATTTTTGGGTTTTTTGAAATATAGATCTCAAAATAAATGCAAGAGAAAAGTAGATCGCAAAGGCAAATAATATGAGAAAGAGACCCGAGGGTCGTAGGTTTCACTTGTGGCTTCTCTCGAGAAAAATAGCAAACAGTGGGTGAACATATTACTGTTGGGCAATTGATAGAACTTCAAATACTCCTGACGATATCCAGGCAATGATCATTACATAGGCATCATGTCAAAGATTAGTAGACCGACTCCTGCCTGCATCTACTACTATTACTCCACACATCGACCGCTATCGAGCATGCATCTAGTGTATTAAGTTCATGGAGAAACGGAGTAATGCAATAAGAATGATGACATGATGTAGACAAGATCTATCTATGTAGAGATAGACCCCATCGTTTTATCCTTAGTAGCAACGATACATACGTGTCGTTTCCCTTTCTGTCACTGGGATCAAGCACCGTAAGATCGAACCCACTACAAAGCACCTCTTCCCATTGCAAGATAAATAGATCAAGTTGGCCAAACAAAACCCAAATATCGAAGAAGAAATATGAGTCTATAAGCAATCATGCATATAAGAGATCAAATAAACTCAAATAACTTTCATGGATATAAAAAGATA
The DNA here is from genome assembly GCA_022496015.1 of Hordeum marinum. NCBI lineage: Eukaryota > Viridiplantae > Streptophyta > Magnoliopsida > Poales > Poaceae > Hordeum > Hordeum marinum. The sequence continues at coordinate 305,506,930 of CM039672.1, read as the reverse complement.
GATCTGATCATAAACTCAAAGTTCATCGATCCCAACAAACACACCACAAAAGAGTTACATCATATGGATCTCCAAGAGACCATTGTATTGAGAATTCAGCGAGAGAGAGAAAGCCATCTAGCTACTAACTATGGACCCCGAAGGTCTACAAAGAACTACTCACGCATCATCGCAGAGGCACCAATGGAGGTGGTGAACCCCATCCGAGATGGTGTCTAGATTTGATCTGGTGTATCTGGACTCTACGGTGGCTGGATGAATATTTCGTCTGTTTCCCTAGGGTTTCTGGAATATTGGGGGTATTTATAAAGCAAAGAGGCGGTCCGGGGGGTACCCAAGGTGGGCACAACCCACCAGGGCATGCTTGGGCCTCCTGGCATGCCCTGGTGGGTTGTACCCCTTGGGGCACCCCCCAGGCGCAACCAGGGCCTGTTGTGTTCCTTTTGGACCATAAAAAATCATCGTTAAGTTTCGTGGCATTTGGACTTCATCTGGTATTGATTTTTTGCGATGTAAAAAGCATGGAAAAAACAACAACTGGCACTTGGCACTATGTCAATAGGTTGGTACCGAAAATGATATAAAATGATTATAAAACATCCAAGATTGATAATATAACAGCATGGAACAATAAAAAATTATAGATACACATGAAAAATAGAAAATGAAGTCAGAAAGGGTTGAAAACTGATGATGTGGCTTTGAATGGTGCATATTGAACGCACAAAAAGTCTCGAGTTGAAATAAGTTTAAAAAATGAAACGCCTTTGTAACAGACGAGTGTTCATCTGAAACCCTGATATTTCGAAAGAGATTGTACATTTTGTACACGAAGTGTATCCAGTTTTTTCCGTAACCCTCTCAACTTGTTAGCACATGCTATGTGGGTGAAATGATGATACCATGCCAACTTTCACCCTTTTCAGAGTTCATTTGTAGTGCTTATCAATTTCAGGGTCATTTAGCTCAAAAAATCAGTAAATGCATGAAAATAGCAAATGAAGTCAGAAAGGGTTTAAAATTGATGGCCTGGCTTCGGATGGTGCATACTGAACGCACAAAACACATAAGTACACTACTATTACAAAGATTCCCTTCTGTTTGTCTGAAGTGGGACTTTCCAGATATATAAGTCCGAAAATTAAAACTAGAGAAGCCGGTCACATCCTAGAGTGGGATCTTTTGGTGTAAAACTTTTTCTTCGCGTGTGTCCCTTTGCGTTGTAACCATGGACAATCTTCATTGTTTAACTTGATGCTCGGGTTAAAATGCATTGTGAAGGGAGCAATTTCATGAAACTTTTCATAATCTTCTGACATGTGTGTCTTGTCCTCCACTCCCATGATGTTTCTTTTCCCTAAAAGAACTATGTGGCGGTTTGGCTCATCACATGATGTATTCGCTTCCTTATTTTTCTTTTTCTTGGCTTGGTAGATATGCCTTCACATAGAAAACCTGCGCCACATCATTGGCTAGGACGAATGGTCCGTCTGCGTACCCAAGATTGTTGAGATCCACTATTGTCATTCCGTACTGCGGGTCTTCCTTTACCCGGCCTCCTGTCAGATTGACCCATTTGCACCCAAACAAAGGGAGCTTCAAACCAAGTCATAGTCAAGTTCACATATCTCCTCTATGTAACCATAATATGTGTCCTTCGGCCCATTGCTATTTGCTGCATCAAAGCGGACACCATTGTTTTGGTTGGCACTCTTTTTATCTTGGGCGATCGCGTAAAATGTATTCCCATTTATCTCGTACCCTTTGAAAGTCAATATAGTTGAAGATGGTAACTTGGACAGGAAGTACATGTCATCTTCAACAGTGTCGTCATGCATGAGATGTGTCTGCAAAAAACCGGCGAAAGTCACCATTTGTTCATGTGTAATCCAGTGGTCAGACTTCTTCGGGTGTTTGGAGCGTAGAATATTCTTGTGTTGCTCGATATACGGAGCCACCAAGGCAGAACTTTGTAGAACTATGTAGTGTGCTTGCGCCAAAGAATGCCCGTCCCGGCATATTAGTGAATTATTTCCTAGCATGCCTTTTCCACCCAGTCTGCCCTCATGCCACAATTCAGGAACACCAATCGGCTTAATGTCAGGAATAAAGTCAACACAAAACTCAATGACCTCCTCTGTTTCATGGCCCTTGGAGATGCTTCCTTCTGGCCTAGCATGATTATGAACATATTTCTTTAAGACTCCCATGAACCTCTCAAAGGGGAACATATTGTGTAGAAATACAGGACCCAAAATGGCAATCTCCTCGACTAGGTGAACTAGGACGTGCGTCATGATATTGAAGAAGGATGGTGAGAACACCAACTCAAAACTGACAAGACATTGCACCAAATCATTCTCTAACCTTGGTAGGATTTCTGGATCGATTACCTTCTGAGAGATTGCATTCAGGAATGCACATAGTTTCATAATGGCTAATCGAACGCTTTCCGATAGAAGCCCCCTCAATGCAGCCGAAAGCAGTTGCGTCATAATCACGTGGCAGTCATGAGACTTTAGGTTCTGGAACTTTTTCTTTGCCATATTTATTATTCCCTTTATATTCGACGAGAAGCCAGATGCGACCTTCATACTGAGCAAGCATTCGAAGAAGATGTCCTTCTCTTATTTGGTAAGAGCGTAGCTGGCCTGACCCTGAAACTGCTTTATCCATGCCGTCTTCTCCGTGCATATGTTGCTGGTCCTCCCGTGCCTCCGGCGTATCTTTTGTCTTCCCATACACGCCTAAGAAGCATAGCAGGTTCATGCAAATATTCTTCGTCACGTGCATCACATCGATTGCACAGCGGACCTCGAGGTCTTTCCAATAGGGTAGGTCCCAAAATATAGATTTCTTCTTCCACATGGGTGCACGTTTGTGAACGTCATTCGGAATAGATTGTGCGCCAGGACCCTTGACAAAGATTGCTTTTAAATCCTTGACCATATCAAGTATGTCATCACCCATATGGTGGCGAGGCTTCTTCCGATGATCTGCATCACCTTTGAAATGCTTGCCTTTCTTTCTTACGGGATGCTTGCTCTGAAGAAATCAACGATGCCCCGGATGCACATTCTTCTTACATTTATCCAAATGTATACTATCAGAATCTTCTAAATAGTGCGTGCATGCGTGGTATCCCTTGTTTGTCTGTCCTGGAAGGTTACTGAGAGCAGGCCAATCATTGATGGTTACAAACAGCAACACATGTAGGTCAAATTCCTCCTGATCTTTCGCATCCCACGCACGTACACCTTTTCCATTCCACAGCTATAAAAGTTATTCAACCAATGGCCTTAGGTACACATCAATGTCGTTCTGGGTTGCTTGGGGCCTCGGATGAGCACTGGCATCATAATGAACTTCTGCTTCATGCACAACCAAGGAGGAAGGTTATAGATACATAGAGTCACGGGCCATGTGCTATGATTGTTGTTCTGCTCCCCAAAAGGATTAACGCCATCTGCACTTAAACCAAACCATACGTTCCTTGCGTCCTTTGCAAAGTCCTTCCACTTTCTCTTAATTTTTCTCCACTGCGATCCGTCAGCGGGCACTCTCAACTTCCCGTCTTTCTTATAGTCTTTGTTGTGCCATCGCATCAACTTGGCATGCTCTTTGTTTTGGAACAAACTTTTCAACCGTGGTATTATAGGAGCATACCACATTACCTTGGCAGGAATCTTCTTCCTGGGGCACTTGCCCTCAACATCACCAGGGTCATCGTGGCCGATCTTATACCACAATGCACAGCATACCGAGCATGCATTCAAATCCTCATACTCACCACAGTAGAGGATGCAGTCATTAGGGCATGCATGTATCTTCTCCACTTCTAGTCCTAGAGGGTAGACAACCTTCTTTGCTTCGTACGTACTCTCTGGCAATTCGTTGTCCTTTGGTAGCTTCTTCTTTAACATTAGTAGCAACTTTTGAAATGCCTTGTCAGATACACCATTCTCTGCCTTCCATTGCAGCAATTCCAGTGTGGTACCCAGCTTTTTCTTGTCATCTTTGCAATTTGGGTACAACCCTTTTTTGTGATCCTCTAACATGCGCTACAACTTCAGCTTCTCCTTTTCACTTGCACAGTTTCTCTTTGCATCGGCAATGATCCGATCAAGATCATCAACGGGCTCATCTAATGCCTCTTCTTCAGCTCCTCCCCACATTGTCGGCTCAACTTCTTCCCCCATTGTTGTACCATCGTATTCATGGAACCCATGGCCAGGATAGCCGTCGTATCCTCCTCTTCTTCATTCTCTTCCATTAGGACCCCTATTTCTCCATGCTTGGTCCAATAGTTATAGCCGGACATGAAAGCTGACTCAAACAGGTGGACGTGAATGGTTCTTGAGTTAGAGTAATTTCGATCATTCTTATAGCCAGCACATGGACAATACATAAAACCATGTGGTCGCTTGTTTGCCTCAGCTACAACCAGAAAAGTATGCACGCCATTAATGAACTAGGGAGAGCATCGGTCGTCGTACATCCATTGTTGGCTCATCTTCATTACACAACACTGAAAAGACCAAATTAATACAATTTCGTACATAAAGTTCATACACACTTGTTCTCATAAAACAACATACAAATTCTCTAGCTAAAGCATTTAAATGCAACAACAAATGCAATCAACATCGCAACTAAGGTAACAATTGATCCAACAGCATGGTGATACCAAGCCTCACTATCAATGGCATATCTTTTAAATTTTCTAATCTTCAAGCGCGTTGCACCCACCTTGATCTTGTGATCACCGATGACATCGGTAACATACAACTCCAGTTTCATCTTCTCTTCTTTGACTCTTTCCAATTTTTCTTTCAAATACTTGTTTTATTTTTCAACTAAATTTAACTTCTTGACAAGAATATCTATGTCGGTTGGAATCTCTGGTTCACATACCTCCTAGATAAAAATATCTATGTCCACTTGATGAGCATAATTGTCATAAACCGGACGAGGGCCAACGGGGACGGATTTCAAGACCATTCCACTATGTATAACAAACAACCATATAGGTAAGAAAAATATACAAGTAACTAACTAAATCTTACAAAAATGGTTTTTTTATAAAAAGGATAAGAACAAGAGGCTCATCAAGGTGGTGCCGGCGACAGGACGGTGCGGGCGATCGACGGTGGTTAGGACGGGGATGGGAAGGCACTAAGTAAACCACACCAACAAATGGAAAGTAAGAAGTTAATTTGAGCTCAAATTGCATAAATCAAATAAACTACCACATACAAACTAAAACCCACCAATTATTATACTTATAGAGCATTGCAAGAGCTAATCTAGCAATGAGAGATGAAAGGACAAAGTTGCTAACCTTTGTGAACACTTGGATGGATGGGATGCCTCCAAATCTTGACAAATTTTGGCAAAAATGGAGGATGAGCTCGAGGAAGAGAGGAAGAACAGTGAGGAGAGGAAACGGGAAGAACAGAGAGGAGTGTGCCCGTGCTGGCCGAAGGGTTTCATACAGGGGACCTTTAGTCCCGGTTGGTGGCTCCAACCACGACCAAGGTTAGCTTATAGTCGCGGTTGGAGCCACCAACCGGGACTAAATGTTTTCGTGGGGACCTAGGCTGACGCCAGCCTGCCAACACACCTTTAGTGCTGGTTCGTGGCACGAACCGGGACTAAAGGTCCGGAACGAACCGGCACTAATGATGCCCATCATGAACCAGGACTAATGAGCACATTAGTGCCGGTTCAAAACCGGACCAGGACTAATGAGGTGGACGAAAGGTCTGTTTTATACTAGTGAAGCCTCATGCTTCAATGTGGATGCTGTGTCCCAAGAAACAAACTCCGTCCGTTGTGCCACATTGAAGCAGGCTAACCGCCCCTTTGCCTAGACTGCCCGCGGCTATTTAAGTCGTGCGCCGCCAAAGCACAGAGCCGCACTCACCCTCCCCAAGAACAATCCCCCTCCTCCTTCCCGTCATCTATCATCGTCCTTGATGTCTTCTTAATTCCCGAGCCCAAAGGTGATGTCGAAGTCCTGGTTCTCCACGCTAGCAGGCGGAGGCAGTGGCAATTGATGACGATGCCCTTGTGTTGGGGAACGTTGCATGGGAAACAAAAAAAATCCTACGCTTCACCAAGATCAATCTAGGAGAGGAGCATATATGAGAGGAGAGATTGGATCTATGTACCCTTGTAGATCTCTAAGCGGAAGCGTTAAAGAACGCGGTTGATGTAGTGGTACGTCTCTGCGATCCAAATCGCAAGCCGTCCCACGAACTCCCGATCAAGTGCCGAACGGACGGCACATCCACGTTCAGCACACGTGCAGCTTGATGAAGATCTCCGCCTTCTTGATCCAGCAAGAGGGAGCGGAGAGGTAGATGGGTTTGCCGGCAGCACGACGGCGTGGCGGCGGTGGTGGTGGAGCTGATTCGGCAGAGCTTCGCTAAGCGTCACCGAACCAATCTACTAGAGGAGAGACAATCGGGGAGGGAGGTAGGGCTAGACCATGACTTAGGATGTGGCTGCCCTACTCCCTCTCACATATATATAGGGGGAGGAGTGGTGCGCCCAAACCCCTAGGGTTTCGCCCTTGGGGCAGCGGCAAGGGTGGAGGCGCCCTAGGGTGGCTTGCCACCCAAGTTAGGTGGCGCCAACCCTAGGGTTGGCCCTCCCACCAACCCCCTTGCCACATGGGCCTCTATGGGAGGGGCGGCCAACCACCCAGGGGCTGGTGTGCCCTCTCTCACAGCCCATTTAGGCCTTTGGGGCTGGTGGCCCCTTTCGGTGGACCCTCAGGACCCTCCCAGCACCCTCGGTACGTTACCAGTGACGCCCGAACTTTTCCTGGTAACCAACATGGAACTTCCTATATATGAATCTTCACCTCCGGAACATTCCGGAGGTCCTCGTCATGTCCGGGATCTCATCCGAGACTCCTAACAACCTTCGGTTACCAACACACATAACTCATCTATACCAAAACGTCACCGAACCTTAAGTGTGCAGACCCTGCGGGTTCGAGAACCATGTAGACATGACCGAGACACCTCTACGGTCAATAACCAATAGCAGGACTTGGATGCCCATATTGGTTCCTACATGTTCTATGAAGATCTTTATCGGTCGAACCACTATGTCAAGGACTCAGTTAATCCCGTATGATGTTCCCTTTGTCCTTCGGTATGTTACTTGCCCGAGATTCGATTGTTGGTATCTCTATACCTAGTTCAACCTCGTTACCGGCAAGTCTATTTACTCATTCCGTAATACAAGATCCCACGACTAACACTTAGTCACATTGCTTGCAAGGCTTGTTGTGATGTTGTATTACCGAGTGGGCCCTCAGATACCTCTCCGTCACACGGAGCAACAAATCCCAATGTTGATCCATGCCAACCCAGCAGACACCCTCGAAGATACCTGTAGAGTACCTTTATAGTCACACAGTTACGTTGTGACATTCTATACACACAAGGCACTCCTCCGGTGTCAGTGAGTTGCATGATCTCATGGTCATAGGAACATATACTTGACATGCAGAAAATAACAGCAATAAACTGACACGATCATATGCTACGTTCATAGTTTGGGTCTTGTCCATCACATCATTCTCCTAATGATGTGATCCTGATATCAAATGACATCTCATGTCCATGGCCAGGAAACCTTAACCATCTTTGATCAACGAGCTAGCCTACTAGAGGCACACTAGGGACACAATGTTTGTCTATATGCCCACACATGTATTTAGTTTCCAATCAACACAATTATAGCATGGACAATAAACAATTATCATGAACAAGGAAATATAATAATAAACACTTTATTTATTGCCTCTAGGGCATATTTCCAACAGTCTCCCACTTGCACTAGAGTCAATAATCTAGTTCACATCACTATGTGATTTACATTGTAATGAATCGAACACCCATGCAGTTCTGGTGTTGATCATGTTTAGCCCTTGGAAAAGGCTTAGTCAATGGGTCTGCAACATTCAGATCCGTGTGCACTTTGTAAATATTTATGTCCTTCTCCTGGACATAATAGCGGATGGAATTGAAGCGTCGCTTTATGTGTTTGGTCCTCTTGTGAAACCTTGGTTCCTTGGCCAGAGCAATGGCACCAGTGTTGTCACAGAACAGAGTCATCGGATTCAGTGCACTGGGCCCTATTCCAAGATCTGTCATGAACTGCTTCATCCAGACACCTTCACTTCGCATGTAGAATCGGCTACCACACTTTTCTTGGAACTGCACCAGCTTACCGCTCCCCCATTGAGAATAAATACGTATCCGGTTTGTGAATTAGAGTCATTCGGAACAGTGTCAAAGCTTGCATCGACGTAACCCTTTAGGACGAGCTCTTGATCACCTCCATAAACGAGAAACATCTCCTTAGTCCTTTTCAGGTACTTAAGGATATTCTTGACCGCCGTCCACTGCTCCATTCCAGGATCACTTTGAAACCTTCTGGCCATACTGATGGCAAGGCTGACATTGGGTCTTGTGCACAGCATCGCATACATGATAGAGCCTATGGTTGAAGCATAGGGGATGACACTCATCTCCTCTCTATCTTCTGCAGTCACTGGGCATTGAGTCTTACTCAATTTCACACCTTGTAACACAGGTAAGAACCCTTTCTTAGACTGATCCATTTTGAACTTCTTCAAAACTTTATCAAGGTATGTGCTTTGTGAAAGTGCTATCAAGCGTCTTGATCTATCTCTATAGATCTTAATGCCTAATATGAAAGCAGCTTCTCCTAGGTCCTTCATTGAAAAACTCTTGTTCAAATATTTCTTCATGCTTTCCAGCATTTCTATATTGTTTCCAATCAGCAATATGTCATCCACATATAATATTAGAAATGCTACAGAGCTCCCACTCACTTTCTTGTAAATACAAGCTTCTCCGTAAACTTGTATAAACCCAAACACTTTGATCACCTCATCAACGCGCTTATTCCAACTCTGAGATGCTTGCACCAGTCCATAAATGGATCGCTGGAGTTTGCAAACTTTGTCAGCATTCTCTGGATCGGCAAAACCTTCTGGTTGCATCATATACAACTCTTCCTCAAGGAAACCGTTAAGGAATGTTGTTTTGACATCCATCTACCAAATTTCATAGTCAAAATATGCAGCTATTGCTAACATGATTCTGATGGACTTAAGCATCGCTATGGGTGAGAAGGTCTCATCGTAGTCAACTCCTTGAACTTGTGAAAAAACCTTTGCCACAAGTCGAGCTTTATAGATGGTGACATTACCGCTTGCGTCTTTCTTCTTCTTAAAGATCCAATTATTCTGAATGGCCCTACGCCCTTTAGGTAATACTTCCAAAGTTCATACTTTGTTTTCATACATGGATGCCATCTCAAATTTTATGGCCTCTAACCATTTCTCGGAATCCGGGCCCATCATCGCTCCTCCATACCTTGTAGGTTCATTGTTGTCTAACAAGATGACCTCCAAGACAGGGTTACCATACCACTCAGGAGCAGTACGCGCCCTTGCCAACCTACGAGGTTCAATAGCAACTTGATCTGAAATTTCATGATCATCATCATTAACCTCCTTTTCAACCGTCGTTGGCTCCATAGAAACATCTTTCTACGCTGCGCTACTCTCTGGTTGAAGTGAAGGTTCAATAACCTCATCAAGTTCTACTTTCCTCCCACTCGATTATTTCGAGAGAAACTCTTTCTCAAGAAATGTTCCGTTCTTTGCGACAAACACTTTGCCTTCAGATCTGAGATAGAGGTATACCCAACTGTCTCTTTTGGGTATCATATGAAGACGCATTTCTCTGCTTTGGGTTCTAGCTTTTCAGGCTAAAGCTTTTTGATATAAGAATCACATCCCCAAACTTTAAGAAATGACAACTTTGGCTTCTTGCCAAACCACAGTTCGTATGGTGTCGTCTCAATGGATTTTGATGGTGCCCTATTTAAAGTGAATGCGGTTGTCTCTAATGCATAACCCCAAAATGATAGTGGCAAATCGGCAAGAGACGTCATAGAATGCACATATCTAATAAGGTTCGATTACGACGTTCGGACACACCATTACGCTGTGGTGTTCCAGGCGGTGTCAATTGTGAAGCAATTCCACGCTATCTTAAGTGATTGCCAAACTCATAGCTCAGATATTCTCCTCCTCGATCAGATCGTAGGAATTTAATCTTCTTGTTATGATGATTCTCAACTTCACTCTGAAATTGCTTGAACTTTTCAAACGTTTCAGACTTGTGTTTCATTAAGTAAATATACCCATATCTACTTAAGTCATCAGTGAAGGTGAGAAAATAACGATATCCACCACGCGCTGTAACATTCATTGGACCGCACACATCAGTATGTATGATTTCCAATAAGTCATTTGCCTGTTCCATTGTTCCAAAGAACGGCGTTTTAGTCATCTTGCCCATGAGGCATGGTTCACATGTGTTAAGTGATTCAAAATCAAGTGACTCCAAAAGTCCATCAGCATGGAGCTTCCTCATGCGTTTTACACCAATATGACCCAAACAGCAGTGCCACAAGAAAGTGGTACTATCATTATCAACTCTACATATTTTGGCATCAATGCTATGAACATGTGTATCATCACTATCGACATTCAATAAGAATAAACCCCTCACATTGGGTGCATGACCATAAAAGATATTACTCATATAAATAGAACAACCATTATTCTCTGATTTAAATGAGTAACCGTCTCGCAATAAACAAGATCCGGATATAATGTTCGTGCTTAACGTAGGCACTAAATAACAATTATTGAGGTTCATCACTACTCCCGATGGTAATCAAAGAGAGAGCGTGCCGACGGAAATCACATCAACCTTGGAACCATTTCCCACGCACATCGTCACTTCCTCCTTCGCCAGCCTTCATCTATTCCGTAGTTCCTCTTTTAAGTTGCAAATGTGAGCAACCGAACCGGTATCAAATACCCAGGCACTACAACGAGAGCTAATAAGGTGCACATCAATAACATGTATATCATATATACCTTGTTTGGTGTTGGCCGCCTTCTTGTTGGCCAGATACTTGGGGCAGTTCCACTTCCAGTGACCAGTTCCCTTGCAATGAAAGCACTCAGTTTCTGGCTTGGGTCCAGCCTTGGGTTTCTTCATGGGAGGAGCAACTACTTTGCCACCCTTCTTGGAGTTACCCTTCTTGACCTTGCCATGCTTCTTGAAACTAGTGGTTTTATTGACCATCAACACTTGATGTTCTTTCTGGATTTCAGACTCAGCGACTTTCAGCATCGCAAATAGCTTGGCGACTGACTTGTTCATCCCATGCATGTTATAGTTCAACATGAAGGTCTTGTAGCTAGGTGTCAATGATTTAAGAACTCTATCAGTGATCGCCTCCGTCGGAAGGGGCATCCCTAACTCCTCCAGACGGGTCGAATACCCAGACATTCTGAGTATATGTTCACTGATAGACCCATAATCCTCCATCTTGCAAGCATAGAACTTATCGGAGGTCTCATACCTCTCGATCCGGGCATTCTTATTAAAGATAAACTCCAACTCTTGGAACATCTCATATGATCCATGACGTTCAAAACGTCTTTGAAGTCCCGGTTCTAAGTCATACAACATTGCACATTGTACTATTGAGTAATCTCCAGAACGTGCCTCCCAAGCATTCTTAACGTCTTCGGATGACACGAGAACGGGTGGGTCACCAAGCGGTGCATCAAGGACATAAGCCTTCTAGGAAGCTGTGAGGGTAATCCTCAGATTACGGGCCCAATCAACAAAGTTACTTCCATCATCTTTCAACTTAGCTTTCTCTAGGGACGCATTAAAATGCAGGGGTGCTACTCCGCGAGCCATTGATCTACAACATAAATAAGCAAAGGTTACTAAGACTATTGTTCATGATAATGAGTTTAGTTAATCAAATTACTAAAGCTCCCACTCAAATTGACATCCCTCAGGTCATCGGAGTGACACATGATCCATATTCACCAACTCAAGTCCGATCATCATGTGAGTTAAGGTGGTTTAAATGGTGAACATCATCATGTTGATCATATATACTATATGACTCATGCTCGACCTTTTGGTCTCTTATGTTTTGAGGCCATGTCTGTACATGCTAGGATCGTCAAGTTTAACCCGAGTGTTCTGCATGTGCAACACTGGCTTACACCCATTGTATGCGAACATAGAGTCTATCACACCCAATCATCACGTGGTGTCTCGACACGACGAACTTTAGCAACGGTGCACACACGGTGAGAATGTTGGAAATACGTCCTAGAGGAAATAATAAATTAGTTATTATCATATTTCCTTGTTCATGATAATCGTTTATTATCCATGCTATAATTGTATTGATCGGAGACTTAAATGCATGTGTGGATACATAGACAAAACCATGTCCCTAGTATGCCTCTAATGGACTAGCTCGTTGATCAAAGGATGGTTAAGGTTTCCTAGCATGGACATGAGATGTCATTTGATAACGGCATCACATCATTAGGAGAATGATGTGATGGATAAGACCCAAACCACAAACATAGCATATGATCGTGTCAGTTTATTGCTACTGTTTTCTGCATGTCAAGTATATGTTCCTATGACCATGAGATCATGCAACTCACGGATATCGGAGGAGTGCCTTGTGTGTATCAAACGTCGCAACGTAACTGGGTGACTATAAAGGTGCTCTACAGGTATCTCCGATGGTGTCTGTTGAGTTGGCATGGATCGAGACTGGGATTTGTTACTCCGTGTAACGGAGAGGTATCTCGGGGCCCACTCGGTAATGCAACATCACAGTAAGCCTTGCAAGCAATGTGACTAATTGTTAGTTGCGGGATCTTGTATTACGGAATGAGTAAAGATACTTGCCGGTAACGAGGTTGAACTAGGTATGGAGATACCGACGATCGAATCTCGCGCAAGTAACATACCGAAGAACAAAGGGAACGTTATACGGGATTAACTGAATCCTTGACATAGAGGTTCGACCGATAAAGATCTTCGTCGAATATGTAGGAACCAATGTGGACGTCTAGGTCCCGCCATTGGTTATTGACCGTAGAGGTGTCTCGATCATGTCTACATAGTTCTCGAACCCGCAGGGTCTGCACACTTAAGGTTCGGTGACGTTTCGGTAGTGTAGAGTTATGTATGGTGGTGACCGAAGTTTGTTCGGAGTCCCGGATGAGATCCCGGACGTCACGAGGAGCTCCGGAGTGGTCCAGAGGTAAATATTCATATATAGGAAGTCCCAGTTTGGTTTCCGGAAAAGTTTCGGGCTCATCGGTAGTGTACCGGGAGTGCCCGTAGTGTACCGGGAGTGCCGGTAGTGTATCGGGAGACCTCCGGGAGGGGTACTTCTACCCCAAGAGGTCCATGGGCTGTGGGAGAGTATTAACCAGCCCTTAGTGGGCTGGAAAACAGCCACAAAGGCCCATGGCACAGGAGAGAAAGTCCTAAAGCAAAAAGTGGAAAATCAGCCAATAGGAGGCAATCCTACTCCAACTACGATTGGAGGTGAAGTAGGATTGCTTCCCACCTCCTACTTCGACCGACCCAAAGGCCTTGGATGCCTCTACTCTCCTCTCCTCCTATATATATTAGTGGATTGGGTGGTTTTTGGACAGAATTTCCGGCCACGTGCTACCCGTTACACCGGTGCATAGTTTCTCCTCTAGATCGGTTTTCTGCAGCGCTTAGGCGAAGCCCTGCCGGAATTGCTCCACCACCATCACCGAAGCGCCGTCACGCTGCTGGTGAACCTCTCTCCTCTCCACCTCCTCTCGCTGGATCGAGATGGTGGAGATCGTCATCAAGTTGCACGTGTGTTGAACGCGGAGGTGCCGTCCGTTCGGCGCTAGATCGAAAGGACCGTGATCGAGATCGCGAGACGGTTCGTGATGTGATCACGGAACGGATCGTGATGAGTTCGCGGGACAGATCGTGATCAAGATCGTGAGACGGATCGTGATGAGTTCGCGGGACGGATCATGATGTGTTCGCGGGACGGTTCGTGATTGGATCGCGGGACGCTCGACGATTTGGATCGCGAAGATGTTCGACTACACCAACCGCGTTTCTTAACGCTTCCCGCTTAGCGATCTACAAGGTTATGTAGATCCACTATCCCTCTCGTAGATGCTCATCACCATGGATAGGTTTGCGTGTGCGTAGGAAATTTTTTGTTTCCCATGCGACGTTCCCCAAAAGTGGCATCATGAGCTAGGTTGATGGTTCGATGAGATCTCGAGTAGAACACAAAAGGTTTGTGGGCGTTGATGCTTAGATTGCTTCCTCCCTTGGTCGTATTTTGGTTCAGCAGGATTGTGAGATGAAGCGGCCCGGACCAACATTACTCGTACACTTACGAGAGACCGGTTCCCTCGACGCAACTTGTTGCCTTGATGGCTTGCGGGTGACAGTTTCTCTCACTTTAGTTGGATCGGATTCGACAAAGGCGGTCCTTGAGAAGGTTGAAAAGCAACTAGTGTATCACCGTTGTGGTTTTTGCGTAGGTGAAAATTGTTCTAGCTAGATACCCGTAGCAGCCACGTAAAACATGCAACAACAATTAGAGGACGTCTAACTTGTTTTTGCAGGGTATGTTGTGATATGATATGGCCAATTACATGATGTGATATATGTGATGTATGAGATGATCATGTGATGTATAGATTATCACGACTTTCATGTCGATGAATACGGCAACCGGCGGGAGCCATAGGGTTGTCTTTAATTATTGTATGACCTGCGTGTCAATCATTAAGCGCTATGTAATGCTTTACTTTATCGCTAGATGGTAGCAATAGTAGTAGAAGCATGCAGGGCGTGACAACCCCGATGGCGACACGTTGATGGAGATCAAGATGATGGAGATCATGGTGTCATGCCGGTGACGATGGAGATCATGCCGGTGCTTTCTAGATGAAGATCAAAAGCACAAGTTCATGGCCATATCATGTCACTTATGAATTGCATGAGATGTTAATCCTTTTATGCACCTTGTTTTGCTTAGTATGGCGGTAGCATTATAAGGTGATCCCTCACTTGAATTTCAAGATGAACCGTGTTCTCCCCGAGTGTGCACCGTTGCGAAATTCGTCGTGTTGAGACACCACGTGATGATCAGATGTGATAGACTCTACGTTCACATACAATGGGTGCAAGCCAGATTTGCACGCGCAGAACACTCGGGTTAAACTTGACGAGCCTAGCATGTACATACATGGCCTCGGAACACGAGAGACCGAAAGGTCAAACATGAGTCATATAGTAGATATGATCAACATAATGATGTTCACCATTGCAGCCACCTCAACTCACGTGATGATCGGACTTGAGTTGGTGAATTTGGATCATGTATCACTCGAATGATCAGAGGGATGTCAATTTGAGTGGGAGTTCTTAAGTAATATGATTAATTGAACTCGTTATCATGAACATAGTCAAAGTGTCTTTGCAAATTATGTTGTAGATTACTAGCTCGCGCTGTAGCTCCCTTAAATTTTTATATGTTCCTAGAGAAATAGAGTTGAAATATGTTGGTAGCAATATTGCGGACTGGGTCCGTGATCTGAGGATTGTCCTCATTGCTGTACAGAAGGCTTATGTCCTTAATGCACCGCTCGGTGCGCCACCCCCTCTAGCGTCGTCTATAGATGTTGTGAACATCTGACAGGCACGTTTCGATGACTACTTGATAGTTTAGTGTGTCATGCATTATGGCTTAGAATTGAGGCTCCGAAATGTTTTGAACGTCACGGAACATATGAGATGTTCTAGGAGCAGAGATTGTGATCTCAGGCTCGTGCCTGTGTTGCGAGATATGAGATCTCCAACAAGATTCTTTGCCTGTAAGATGAAGGAGAATAGCTCAATCGTTGAGCATGTACTCAGATTGTCTGGGTACTACAATCGCTTGAATCAAGTGGGAGTTGATCTTCCAGATAAGATAGTGATTGATATAGTTCTCCAAGTCACTGTCACTAAAGCTACTAAAACTTAGTGATGAACTATAATACACCAGGGATAGAAGTATTGATCCCTGAGCTGTTCGCGATGTTTGACACCGCGAAGGTAGAAATCAAGAAGGAGCGTCAAGTGTTGATGGTTAATCAGACCACTAGTTTCGAAAAGGGCAAGAGCAAGGAGGGAAACTTCATGGATAGCAAGTCAGTTGCTGCTCTAGTGAAGCAACCCAAAGTTGAACTCAAACCCGAGACTAAGTGTTTCTATTATGAGGTGAGAGGTCGCTGAAGCGGAACAATCCTAGATACTTGGTAGATAAGAAGGCTGGCAACATCGACAGAAGTATATTTGATATACGAGTTATTGATGTGTACCTTGCTAGTACTCCTAGTAGCACCTGGGTATTGGATACCGGTTCGGTTGCTAAATGTTAGTAACTCGAAATAAAAGCTACGGAATAAACG
This sequence comes from Hordeum marinum, assembly GCA_022496015.1. Classification (NCBI taxonomy): domain Eukaryota; kingdom Viridiplantae; phylum Streptophyta; class Magnoliopsida; order Poales; family Poaceae; genus Hordeum; species Hordeum marinum. The sequence continues at coordinate 305,490,501 of CM039672.1, read as the reverse complement.
GAGAACTAGCTAAGGGTGAGGTGACGACGTGTGTTGGAAATGTTTCCAAGGTTGATGTGATCAACATCGCACACTCTCTCTACCTTCAGGATTAGTGACGAACCTAAATAAATGTTATTTGGTGTTTTGCGTTGAGCATGAACATGATTAGATCATGTTTGTTGCAATATGGTTATTCATTTAAGTCAGAGAATAATAGTTATTCTGTTTACATGAATAATACCTTCAATGGTCATGCACCCAGTGAGAATGGTTTGTTGAAATCTTGATCGTAGTATTACACATGTTCATAACATTGATGTCAAAAGATACAAAGTTAATAAAGATAGTACCACATACTTGTGGCACTGCCATAAAATGTCATATTGGTATAAAGCGCATGAAGAAACTCCATGGTGATGGATATTTGGACTCATTCGATTTCGAATCGTTGAGGCATGTGAACCATGCCTCTTGGGCAAGATGACTAAAGGACCCCGTTGGATGGAGCGGACAAGTGATTCATTGCAAATGATACATGTTGATGTATGCAATCTAGTGAGTCTTGTAGCATGCAGTGGATATCGTTATTTTCTTACCTTCACTGATGATTTGAGTAGATATAGTGTATATTTACTTAATGAAACACAAGTCTGAATCGTTTGAAAGGTTCAAGCAAATTCAGAGTGAAGTTTAAAGATCATCGTGACAAGAAGATAAAAATGACTGCGATATGATCGTGGAGGTGAATATCTGAGTCACGAGTTTGGCATACAACTTAAGACAATGTGAAAGTTGTTTCACAACTAAACGCCACCTGGAAAACCATAGTGTGATGGTGTGTCCGAACATCATAGTTATGCTCTATTGGACATGGTGCGTGCTATGATGTCTCTTGTCGTTTTACTACTATAATTTTGGGGTTATGCATTAGAGACAACTACATTCACGTTAAAAAGGGCACCATCTAAATCCATTGAGATGACACCACGTGAATTATGGTTTGATAGAAACCTAAGCTGTCATTTCTTAATGTTTGGGGCTGCGACGCTTGTGTGGAAAATGTTTTCACCTAATGAGGTCGAACCCAAGGCGGACAAATGCATCTTCATAGAATACCCTAAGATCAGTTGGGTGAACCTTCTATCTCAGATCCAAGTGCAAAGTGTTTGTTGCTTAAACGGATCCTTTCTCGAGGAAATGTTTCTCTCGAAAGAATTGAGTGGGAGGAAGATAGAACTTGATGAGGTTGTTAAACCTTTGTTCAACCAGAGAGTAGCGCAACACAGAAAGATGTTTCTGTGAAGCCTACGTTAGTTGAAGAGGAAGTTAATGATGATGATCATGAAGCTTTAGGATCAAGTTACTATCGAACTTCGTAGGTCGACAAGGATGTGTACTGCTCCTGAGCGGTACGGCAACCCTGTCTTGGAGGTCATGTTGTTGGACAACGATGAACCTACGAGCTATGGAGAAGCGATGATGGGCCCGGATTCCAACAAATGGTTGGAGGCCATGAAATCCGAGATAGGATCCATGTATGAAAACCAAGTGTAGACTTTGGTAGACTTGCTCGTTGGACGGCAGGTCGTTGACCACAAATGGATCTTTAAAATGAAGACAAACACTGATGGTGAATGTCACTATTTGTAAAGCTCGACTTGTTGCAAAGATGTTTGTGACAAGTTCAAGGAGTTGACTACGATGAGACTTTCTCACTCGTAGTGGTGCTAAAGTCTGTTGGAATTATGTTAGCAGTTGCTGTGTTTTCAATTATGAAATCTGGCAGATGGATGTCAAAACATCGTTTCCTTAACGGTTTACTTGAGGAAAGGTTGTATGTGATACAACCAGAAGGTTTTGTCAGACCTAAGGATGCTAAAAGGTGTGCAAGCTTCGGTGATCCTTCCATGGACTTAAGAAAGCATCTCAGAGTTGGAATATACGCTTTGATGAGTTGATCAAAGTTTTTGAGTTTATACAAAGTTTACGAGAAACTTGTATTTGCAATAAAGTGAGTGGGAGCACTATAGAATTTCTGATAAGTATATGTGGATGACATATTGTTGATCAGAAATATTGTAGGATTTCTGGAAAGCATAAATGGTTGTTTGGAAAGTGATTTTCAATGGAAGACCTGGATAAAGCTACCAACTTGTTGAGCATCAAGATCTATAGAGATAGATCAAGATGACTTGATGAGACTTTCAATGAGTACATACCTTGACAAAGATTTTGAAAGAGTTCAAAATGGATCAGTCAGAGAAAGAGTTCTCGCCTGATTTGTAAGGTGTGAAGTTGAGTGAGACTCAAAGCTCGACCACGGCAGAAGGAAGAGAAAGGACGAACGTCGTCCCCTATGCCTTAGCCATAGGCTCTGTATAGTATGCCATGCTGTGTACCACACCTGTGTGTGCCTTGCCATGAGTCTGTCAAGGGGTACAAGTGTGGTCCAGGAGTGGATCACTGGACAGCGGTCGGAATTATCCTTAGTAACCAGAGGACTAAGGAAATGTTTCTTGATTATGGAGGTGATAAAGAGTTTGTCGTAAAGAGTTACGTCGATGCAAGCTTTAACACCTATCCGGATGATTAGTAGTAGCAATCTGGATACGTATAGTGGAGCAGCCACTTGGAAATAGTACCAAGTGGAGTGTGGTAGCAGTGTTTACGGTTTGACATAGAGATTTGCAAAGTACACACAGATCTGAATATCGCAGACCCGTTGACTATAAGACCTCTCTCACATGCAAAGCATGATCGAGCCCCAGAACTCATTGGGTGTTAGATTCAGAACAATGCGAATCACATGGTGATGTGAACTAGATTATTGACTCTAGTGCAAGTGGGAGACTATTGGAAATACGCCCTAGAGGCAATAATAATTTAGTTATTATCATATTTCCTTGTTCATGATAATCGTTTATTATCCATGCTATAATTGTATTGATCGGAGACTTAAATGCATGTGTGGATACATAGACAAAACCATGTCCCTAGTATGCCTCTAATGGACTAGCTCGTTGATCAAAGGATGGTTAAGGTTTCCTAGCCATGGACATGATATGTCATTTGATAACGGGATCACATCATTAGGAGAATGATGTGATGGATAAGACCCAAACTACAAACATAGCATATGATCGTGTCAGTTTATTACTACTGTTTTCTGCATGTCAAGTATATGTTCCTATGACCATGAGATCATGCAACTCACGGATATCGGAGGAGTGCCTTGTGTGTATCAAACGTCGCAACGTAACTGGGTGACTATAAAGGTGCTCTATAGGTATCTCCAATGGTGTCTGTTGAGTTGGCATGGATCGAGACTGGGATTTGTTACTCCGTGTAACGGAGAGGTATCTCGGGGCCCACTCGGTAATGCAACATCACAGTAAGCCTTGCAAGCAATGTGACTATTTGTTAGTTGCGGGATCTTGTATTACGGAACGAGTAAAGAGACTTGCCGGTAACGAGGTTGAACTAGGTATGGAGATACCGACGATCGAATCTCGGGCAAGTAACATACCGAAGAACAAAGGGAACGTTATACGGGATTAACTGAATCCTTGACATAGAGGTTCGACCGATAAAGATCTTCGTAGAATATGTAGGAACCAATGTGGACGTCCAGGTCCCGCCATTGGTTATTGACCGTAGAGGTGTCTCGGTCATGTCTACATAGTTCTCGAACCCGCAGGGTCTGCACACTTAAGGTCTGGTGACGTTTCGGTAGTGTAGAGTTATGTATGGTGGTGACCGAAGTTTGTTCGGAGTCCCGGATGAGATCCCGGACATCACGAGGAGCTCCGGAATGGTCCGGAGGTAAAGATTCATATATAGGAAGTCCCAGTTTGGTTTCTGGAAAAGTTTCGGGCTCATCGGTAGTGTACTGGGAGTGCCGGTAGTGTATCGGGAGACCTCCGGGAGGGGTACTTCGACCCCAAGAGGTCCATGGGATGTGGGAGAGTATTAACCAGCCCTTAATGGGCTGGGAAAACAGCCACAAAGGCCCATGGCGCAGGAGAGAAAGTCCTAAAGCAAAAAGTGGAAAATCAGCCAATAGGAGGCAATCCTACTCCAACTAGGATTGGAGGTGAAGTAGGATTGCTTCCCACCTCCTATTTCGGCCGACCCAACGGCCTTGGATGCCTCTACTCTCCTCTCCTCCTATATATATTAGTGGATTGGGTGGTTTTTGGACAGAATTTCCGGCCACGTGCTACCCGTTACACCGGTGCATAGTTTCTCCTCTAGATCGGTTTTCTGCAGCGCTTAGGCGAAGCCCTGCCGGAATTGCTCCACCACCATCACCGGAGTGCCGTCACGCTGCCGGTGAACCTCTCGCCTCTCCACCTCCTCTCGCTGTATCGAGACGGTGGAGATCGTCATCAAGTTGCACGTGTGCTGAACGCGGAGGTGTCGTCCGTTCGGCGCTAGATCGGAAGGACCGTGATCGAGATCGCGAGACGGTTCGTGATGTGATCACGGAACGGATCGTGATGAGTTTGCGGGACAGATCGTGATCAAGATCGTGAGACGGATCGTGATGAGTTCGCGGGACGGATCATGATGTGTTCGCAGGACGGTTCGTGATTGGATCGCGGGACGCTCGGCGATTTGGATCGCGAAGATGTTCGACTACACCGACCGCATTTCTTAACGCTTCCCGCTTAGCGATCTACAAGGGTATGTAGATCCACTCTCCCTCTCGTAGATGCTCATCACCATGGATAGGTTTGCGTGTGCGTAGTAACATTTTTGTTTCCCATGCGAAGTTCCCCAATAGAGAACACAATTCATCTTGAAATTTAAGTGAGGGATCACCTTATAATGCTACCGTCGTCCTAAGCAAAACAAGGTGCATAAAAGGATTAACATCTCATGCAATTCATAAGTGACATGATATGGCCATGAACTTGTGCTTTTGATCTCCATCTAGAAAGCACCGGCATGATCTCCATCGTCACCGGCATAACACCATGATCTCCATCAACGTGTCGTCATCGGGGTTGTCACGCCCCGCATGCTTCTACTACTATTGCTACTGCTTAGCGATAAAGTAAAGAATTACATAGCGCTTAATGATTGACATGCAGGTCATACAATAATTAAAGACAACCCTATGGCTCCTGCCGGTTGCCGTATTCATCGACATGCAAGTCGTGATATTCTATACATCACATGATCATCTCATACATCACATATATCACATCATGTAATTGGCCATATCACATCACAACATACCCTGCAAAAACAAGTTAAACGTCCTCTAATTGTTGTTGCATGTTTTACGTGGATGTTATGGGTATCTAGCAAGAATGATTCTTACCTACGCAAAACCACAACGGTGATATGAAGATTGCTTTTCAACCTTCTACAAGGACCGCCTTAATCAAATCCGATCCAACTAAAGTGGGAGAGTCAGACACCCGCCAGCCATCTTTATGCGATGAAGTCACATGTCAGTCGATGGAACATAGTCTCTCGTAAGCATACGAGTAAAGTCGGTCCGAGCCGCTTCATCCCACAATACCACTGAACCAAGAAAAGACTAAGGAAGGAAGCAATCTGAATATCAATGCCCACAAACTCTGTGTGTTCTACTCAAGATCTCATCTACGCATAGACCTTGCTCATGATGCCACTGTTGGGGAACGTTGCATGGGAAACAAAAAAATTCCTACGCTTCACCAAGATCAATCTAGGAGATGAGCATCTATGAGAGGAGGGATTGGATCTACGTACCCTTGTAGATAGCTAAGCGGAAGCGTTAAAGAACGCGGTTGATGTAGTGGTACGTCTCCGTGATCCAAATCGCAAGTCGTCCCACGAACTCCCGATCAAGTGCCGAACGGATGGCACCTCCGCGTTCAGCACACGTGCAGATCGATGAAGATCTCCTCCTTCTTGATCCAACAAGAGGGAGCGGAGAGGTAGATGGGTTCACCAGCAGCACGACGGCGTGGCGGCAGTGGTGGTGAAGCTGATCTGGCAGAGCTTCGCTAAGCGTCGCCGAACCAATCTACTAGAGGAGAGGCAATCGTGGAGGGAGGTAGGGCCGCACCGCAACTTAGGGTGCAGATGCCCTCCTCCCTCTCACATATATATAGGGGGAGGGGTGGTGCGCCCAAACCCCTAGGGTTTCCCCCTTGGGGCGGCGGCCAAGGGTGGAGGCGCCCTAGGGTGGCTTGCCACCCAAGTTAGGTGGCGCCAACCCTAGGGTTGGCCCTCCCACCAACCCCCTTGCCGCATGGGCCTCTATGGGAGGGGCGGACAGCCCACCAGGGGTTGGTGTGCCCTCTCTCACAGCCCATGTAGGCCTTTGGGGCTGGTGTCCCCTTCCAGTGGACCCCCAGGACCCTCCCAGCACCCCCGGTACGTTACCGGTGACGCCCGAACTTTTCCCGATAAACAACACGGAAATATATGAATCTTCACCTCTGGACCATTCTGGAGCTCCTCGTCACGTACGGGATCTCATCCGGGACTCCGAACAACCTTCGGTTACCAACACACATAACTCATCTATACAGAAACGTCACCGAACCTTAAGTGTGCAGACCCTACGGGTTCCAGAACCATGTAGACATGACCGAGACACCTCTACGGTCAATAACCAATAGAGGGACCTGGATGCCCATATTGGTTCCTACATGTTCTATGAAGATCTTTATCGGTCGAACCACTATGTCAAGGATTTGTTGGAAATATGCCCTAGAGGCAATAATAAAATGGTTATTATTGTATTTCCTTGTTCATGATAATTGTCTATTGTTCATGCTATAATTGTGTTAACCGAAAACCGTAATACACGTGTGAATACATAGACCACAACATGTCCCTAGTGAGCCTCTAGTTGACTAGCTCGTTGATCAATAGATGGTCACGGTTTCATGACCATGGACATTGGATGAAGTTGATAACGGGATCACATCATTAGGAGAATGATGTGATGGACAAGACCCAATCCTAAGCATAGCACTAGATCGTGTAGTTCGTTTGCTAAAGCTTTTCAATGTCAAGTATCGTTTCCTTAGACCATGAGATTGTGCAACTCCCGGATACCGTAGGAATGCTTTGGGTGTGCCAAACGTCACAACGTAACTGGGTGGCTATAAAGGTGCACTACGGGTATCTCCGAAAGTGTCTATTGGGTTGGCACGAATCGAGACTGGGATTTGTCACTCCGTGTGACGGAGAGGTATCTCTGGGCCCACTCGATAAGACATCATCATAATGAGCTCAATGTGACCAAGGAGTTAGTCACGGGATGATGTATTACGGAATGAGTAAAGAGACTTGCTGGTAACGAGATTGAACAAGGTATAGAGATACCGACGATCGAATCTCGGGCAAGTATCATACCGATAGACAAAGGGAATTGTATACGGGGTTGATTGAATCCCCGATATCGTGGTTCATCCGATGAGATCATAGTGGAGCATGTGGGAGACAACATGGGTATCCAGATCCCGCTGTTGGTTATTGGCCGGAGAAGTGTCTCGGTCATGTCCACGTGTCTCCCGAACCCGTAGGGTCTACACACTTAAGGTTCGATGACGCTAGGGTTATAGGGAAATGGTATACGTGATTACCGAAAGTTGTTCGGAGTCCCGTATGAGATCCCGGACATCACGAGGAGCTCCGGAATGGTCCGGAGGTAAAGATTGATATATAGGAAGTCCAGTTTTGGTCACCGGAAAGTTTTTGGGCTCATCGGTATTGTACCGAGAGTGCCGGGAGGGTGCCGGAGGACCCCGAGAGGGGTGTGACGACCATAGGACTTTGTGGGCCCTTATAGGAGGTGTGCCAGCCCTTATTGGGCTGGCCAAGACCTTCTAGAAAGGCCCATGCGGCTGGAGGAGTAGAGATAAGGGCAAAGGAGTTTGAAAAGGAGGAGATCCACCTCCCTTGTGGGAGGTGGACTCTCCCTTTGATTCAGCCGAAGCTCTCCTCCTTGGAGGAGAGTCCAAGACAGCCCTCCCTCTCCCTCCTCCTATATATACTTGAAGTTTTGGCCTTTTGAGAACAGTTCTGAACTCTCTTTCTCACGGCAAAGCCCTACGTCTCTTCTTCCTCCTCCGCAGCGCTTAGGCAAAGCCCTGCCGGAATGCCTTGCTACTCCACCACCACCATGTCGTCGTGCTGCTGTTGGAGCCCTTCCCCAACCTCTCCTTCCTCCTTGCTGGATCAAGGCGTAGGAGACGTCACCGGGCTGCACGTGTGTTGAACGCGGAGGCGCCGTTGTTCGGCGCTTAGATCGGAATCCACCGCGATCTGAATCGCTGCGAGTATGACTCCATCAACCGCGTTCTTGTAACGCTTCTGCTTAGCGATCTTCAAAGGTATGAAGATGCAATCTCTCCCACTTGTTGCTGGTTTCTCCATAGATAGATCTTGGTGACACGTAGGAAAATTTTGATTTACTACGTCTCCCAACAGTGGCATCATGAGCTAGGTCTATGCGTAGAATCTATGCACGAGTAGAACACAAAGCAGTTGTGGGCGTCGATTTTTTTAATTTGCTTACCACTACTAGTCTTATCTTGATTCGGCGGTATTGTGGGATGAAGCGGCCCAGACCGACTTTACACGTACGCTTACGTGAGACTGGTTCCACCGCCTGACATGCACTTGTTGCATAAGGTGGCTAGCGGGTGTCTGTCTCTCCCACCTTAGTCGGATTGGATTCGATGAAAAGGGTCCTTATGAAGGGTAAATAGCAATTGGAATATCACGTTGTGGTTTTGGCATAGGTAAGAAACGTTCTTGCTAGTAACCTATAGTAGCCACGTAAAAACTTGCAACTAAAAATTAGAGGACGTCTAACTTGTTTTTGCAGCAAATGCCTTGTGATGTGATACGGCCAAAGGATGTGATGTGATGCATTGTGATGTATGAGATTGATCATGTTCTTGTAATAGGATTCACGACTTGCATGTCGATGAGTATGACAACCGGTAGGAGCCATAGGAGTTGTCTTATTTTATTGTATGACCTGCGTGTCAATCATAAACGCCATGTAATTACTTTACTTTATTGCTAAACGTTAGCCATAGTGGTAGAAGTAATAGTTGGCGAGACAACTTCATGAAGACACAATGATGGAGATCATGGTGTCGTGCCGGTGGAAGTGATGATCATGGTGCCCCGAAGATGGAGATCAAAGGAGCAAGATGATATTGGCCATATCATGTCACTATATTGATTGCATGTGATGTTTATCGTGTTTACATCTTATTTGCTTAGAACAACGGTAGTAAATAAGATGATCTCTCAATAAAATTTCAAGAAAAGTGTTCACCCTAACTGTGCACCGTTGCTAAGGATCGTTGTTCCGAAGCACCACGTGATGATCGGGTGTGATAGGCTCTAACGTTCGCATACAATGGGTGTAAGCCAGGCTTACACACGCGGAACACTTAGGTTGACTTGACGAGCCTAGCATGTACAAACATGGCCTCGGAACACGGAAGACCGAAAGGTCGAACATGAGTCGTATAGAAGATACGATCAACATGGAGATGTTCACCATGGATGACTAGTCTGTCTCACGTGATGATCGGACACGGCCTAGTTGACATGGATCATGTGTCACTTGGATGACTAGAGAGATGTCTATCTAAGTGGGAGTACATTAAATAATTTGATTATGTGAACTTAATTATCATGAACTTAGTCTAAAATTGTCTTTACAATCTATATTGTAGATCCAATGGCCAACACGAATGTCACCCTTAATTTCAACGCGTTCCTAGAGAAAACCAAGCTGAAAGATGATGGAAGCAACTATGCGGACTGGGTCCGTGGCTTGAGGATCATCCTCATAGCTTCCAAGAAATTATATGTCCTTGATGCACCACTAGGTGACCCACCCCTTCTCCCAGCAGAGCAAGACGTTGCGAACGCTTGGCATTCTCGCTGCGATGATTACTCACTTGTTCAGTGCGGCATGCTTTACAGTTTAGAACCGAGGCTCCAAAAGCGTTTTGAGCAACATGGAGCATATGAGATGTTCCAAGAGCTGAAACTGGTTTTCCAAGCTCATGCCTTGGTCGAGAGATATGACGTCTCCGACAAGTTCTTCAGCTGTAAGATGGAGGAGAATAGTTCTGTCAGTGAGCACATCCTCAAGATGTCTGGGCTACACAACCGCTTGACTCAGCTGGGAGTTAATCTCCCGGATGACTCGGTCATTGACAGAATCCTCCAGTCGCTTCCACCTAGCTACAAGAGCTTTGTGATGAACTACAACATGCAAGGGATGGAGAAGTCCATTCCTGAGTTGTACTCGATGCTGAAATCAGCAGAGGTCGAGATCAAAAAGGAGCATCAAGTGTTGATGGTGAATAAGACCACTAGTTTCAAGAAAGGCAAGGGTAATAAGAACTTCAAGAAGGACGACAAAGTTGTTGCCGCGCCCGGTAAGCAAGTTGCCGGGAAGAAGAAGAACAAGAATGGACCCAAGCCTGAGACTGAGTGTTTTTATTGCAAGGGTACCGGTCACTAGAAGCGGAACTGCCCCAAGTACTTCGCGGATAAGAAGGACGGCAACATTAAAGGTATATGTGATATACTTGTTATTGATGTGTACCTAACCAGCACTCATAGTAGCTCCTGGGTATTTGATACCGGTGCAGTTGCTCACATTTGTAACTCCAAGCAGGAGCTGCCGAATAAGCGGAGGCTGGGAAAGGACGAGGTGACGATGCGCGTCGGGAATGGTTCCAAGGTCGATGTGATCGCCGTCAGCACGCTACCTCTACATCTACCTTCGGGATTAGTGTTAACCCTCAATAATTGTTATTTAGTACCAGCTTTGAGCATGAACATTGTATCTGGATCTCACTTAATGCGAGATGGCTACTCATTTAAATCTGACAATAATGGTTGTTCTATTTATATGAGAGAAATATTTTATGGTCATGCCCCGCTGGTCAATGGTTTATTTTTGATGAATCTCGAACGTGATGTTACACATGACCATAGTGTGAGTACCAAAAAGTGTAAGGTTGATAACGATAGTCCCACTTACATGTGGCACTGCCGCCTTGGTCATATTGGTGTCAAATGCATGAAGAAGCTCCATATTGATGGACTTTTGGAGTCTCTCGATTTCGAATCATTTGACACGTGCGAACCATGCCTCATGGGCAAGATGACCAAGACTCCGTTCTCCGGAACAATGAAGCGAGCAACTGACTTGTTGGAAATAATACATACCGATGTATGCGGTCCAATGAGTGTCAAGGCTCGTGGTGGCTACCGTTATGTTCTCACCCTCACTGATGACTTGAGTAGATATGGGTATGTCTACTTAATGAAACATAAGTCTGAAACTTTTGAAAGGTTCAAGGAATTTCAGAGTGAGGTAGAGAATCAACATGACAGGAAAATAAAGTGCCTACGATCTGATCGTGGCGGAGAATATTTAAGTCACGAGTTTGGCACGCACCTAAGGAAATGCGGAATTGTTTCACAACTCACGCCGCCTGGCACACCTCAGCGAAATGGTGTGTCTGAACATCATAATCGCACTCTATTAGATATGGTATGATCTATGATGTCTCTTACCGACTTACAGCTATCATTTTGGGGATATGCATTAGAGACTGCCGCATTCACTTTAAATAGGGCACCGTCAAAATCCGTTGAGACGACACCGTATGAATTATGGTTTGGAAAGAAACCTAAGCTGTCATTTCTAAAAGTTTGGGGATGCGATACTTATGTGAAGAAACTTCAACCTGAGAAGCTCGAACCCAAAGCGGAAAAGTGCGTCTTCATAGGATATCCCAAAGAGACTATTGGGTATACCTTATACCTATGATCCGAGGGCAAAGTCTTTGTTGCCAAGAATGGATCCTTTCTCGAGAAAGAGTTTCTTTCGAAAGAAGTAAGTGGGAGGAAAATAGAACTTGATGAGGTAATTGTACCTCCACTCGAACCGGAGAGTAGCGCAGCACAGGAAGTTGTTTCTGTGGAGCCTACACCGGCTGGAGAGGAAGTTAATGATGCTGATCATGAAACTTCAGATCAAGTTACTATTGAACGTCGAAGGTCCACTAGGACACGTTCCGCACCAGAGTGGTACGACAACCCTGTCCTAGAGATCATATTGTTAGACAACGGTGAACCTTTGAACTATGAAGAAGCGATGGCGGGCCCGGATTCCAACAAATGGCTAGAAGCCATGAAATCCGAGATAGGATCCATGTATGAAAACAAAGTATGGACTTTGGTGGACTTTCCTGATGATAAGCGAGCCATTGAAAATAAATGGATCTTTAAGAAGAAGACTGACGCGGATGGTAATGTGACCGTCTATAAGGCTCGGCTTGTCGCTAAGGGTTATCGACAAGTTCAAGGAGTTGACTACGATGAGACTTTCTCACCCGTAGCGATGCTCAAGTCTGTCCGAATCATGTTAGCAATTGCCGCATTTTATGATTAAGAGATCTGGCAAATGGACGTCAAAACGGCATTCCTTAATGGCTTCCTCAAGGAAGAACTGTATATGATGCAGCCGAAAGGTTTTGTCGATCCTAAAGATGCTAACAAGGTATGCAAGCTCCAGCGCTCCACCTATGGGCTGGTGCAAGCATCTCGGAGTTGGAACATTCGCTTTAATGAAGTGATTAAAGCGTTTGGATTTGTACAGGTTTATGGAGAACCTTGTATTTACAAGAAAGTGAGTGGGAGCTCTGTAGCATTTCTCGTATTATATGTGAATGACATACTGATAATGGGAAATGATATAGAACTCTTGGAAAGTGTAAAGGCCTACTTGAATAAGTGTTTTTCAATGAAGGACCTTGGAGAAGCTGCTTACATATTAGGTATTAAGATCTATAGAGATAGATCGAGACGCCTCATAGGTCTTTCACAAAGCACATACCTTGAAAAGATATTGAAGAAGTTCAATATGGATCAGTCCAAGAAGGGGTTCTTGCCTGTGTTACAAGGTGTGAGATTGAGTACGACTCAATGCCCAACCACGGCAAAGGATAGAGAAGAGATGAGTGTCATCCCCTATGCTTCAGCCATAGGCTCTATTATGTATGCCATGATGTGTACCAGACCTGATGTGAACCTTGCCATAAGTTTGGTAGGGAGGTACCAAAGTGATCCCGGAGCGGAACACTGGACAGCGGTCAAGAATATCCTGAAGTACCTGAAAAGGACAAAGGACATGTTTCTCGTATATGGAGGTGCCGAAGAGCTCGTCGTAAAGGGTTACGTCGATGCTAGCTTCGACATAGATCCGGACGACTCCAAGTCGCAAACTAGATATGTGTATATTTTGAACGGAGGGGCGGTCAGCTGGTGCACCAGCAAGCAAAGTGTCGTGGCGGCATCTACATGTGAAGCGGAGTACATAGCTGCTTCGGAAGCAGCAAAGGAAGGAGTCTGGATGAAGGAGTTCATCACCGACCTAGGAGTAATTCCATGTGCGTCGGGCCCGATGACTCTATTCTCTGACAACACTGGAGCTATTGCCCTTGTGAAGGAGCCCAGGTTTCACAAGAAGACAAGACACATCAAGCGCCGCTTCAACTCCATCCGTGATTACATTCAGGAGGGAGATATAGATATTTGTAAAGTGCATACGGATCTGAATGTCGCAGATCCGTTGACTAAACCTCTCTCACGAGCAAAACATGATCAACACCAGAATGCTATGGGTGTACGATTCATCACAATGTAACTAGATTATTGACTCTAGTGCAAGTGGGAGACTGTTGGAAATATGCCCTAGAGGCAATAATAAAATGGTTATTATTGTATTTCCTTGTTCATGATAATTGTCTATTGTTCATGCTATAATTGTGTTAACCGGAAACCGTAATACATGTGTGAATACATAGACCACAACATGTCCCTAGTGAGCCTCTAGTTGACTAGCTCGTTGATCAATAGATGGTCACGGTTTCATGACCATGGACATTGGATGTCATTGATAACGAGATCACATCATTAGAAGAATGATGTGATGGACAAGACCCAATCCTAAGCATAGCACTAGATCGTGTAGTTCGTTTGCTAAAGCTTTTCAATGTCAAGTATCATTTCCTTAGACCATGAGATTGTGCAACTCCCGGATACTGTAGGAATGCTTTGGGTGTGCCAAACGTCACAACGTAATTGGATGGCTATAAAGGTGCACTACGGGTATCTCCGAAAGTGTCTGTTGGGTTGGCACGAATCAGGACTGGGATTTGTCACTTCGTGTGACGGAGAGGTATCTCTTGGCCCACTCGGTAAGACATCATCATTATGAGCTCAATGTGACCAAGGAGTTAGTCACGGGATGATGTATTACGGACGAGTAAAGAGACTTGCCGGTAACAAGATTGAACAAGGTATAGAGATACCGACGATCGAATCTCGGGCAAGTATCATACCGATAGACAAAGGGAATTGTATATGGGATTGATTGAATCCCCGACATCGTGGTTCATCCGATGAGATCATCGTGGAGCATGTGGGAGCCAACATGGGTATCCAGATCCCGCTGTTGATTATTGGCCGTAGAAGTGTCTCGATCATGTCCACGTGTCTCCCGAACCCGTAGGGTCTACACACTTAAGGTTCGATGACGCTAGGGTTATAGGGAAATGGTATACGTGATTACCGAAAGTTGTTCGGAGTCCCAGATGAGATCCCGGACATCATGAGGAGCTCCGGAATGGTCCTGAGGTAAAGATTGAGATATAGGATGTCCAGTTTTGGTCACCGGAAAGTTTTCGGGCTCATCGGTATTGTACCGGGAGTGCCGGGAGGGTGCCGGAGGACCCCGGGAGGGGTGTGACGACCATAGGACTTTGTGGGCCCTTAGAGGAGGTGTGCCAGCCCTTATTGGGCTGTCCAAGACCTTCTAGAAAGGCCCATGTGGCTGGAGGAGTAGAGATAAGGGCAAAGGAGTTTGAAAAGGAGGAGATCCACCTCCCTTGTGGGAGGTGGACTCTCCCTTTGATTCGACCGAAGCTCTCCTCCTTGGAGGAGAGTCCAAGACAGCCCTCCCTCTCCCTCCTCCTATATATACTTGAAGTTTTGGCCTTTTGAGAACAGTTCTGAACTCTCTCTCTCACGGCAAAGCCCTACCTCTCTTCTTCCTCCTCCGCAGCGCTTAGGCAAAGCCCTGCCGGAATACCTTGCTACTCCACCACCACCACGTCATCGTGCTGCTGTTGGAGCCCTTCCCCAACCTCTCCTTCCTCCTTGCTGGATCAAGACGTAGGAGACGTCACCGGGCTGCACGTGTGTTGAACGCGGAGGCGCCGTTGTTCGGCGCTAGATCGGAATCCACCGCGATCTGAATCGCTGCGAGTACGACTCCATCAACCGCGTTCTTGTAACGCTTCCGCTTAGCGATCTTCAAAGGTATGAAGATGCAATCTATCCCACTTGTTGCTGGTTTCTCCATAGATAGATCTTGGTGACACGTAGGAAAATTTTGATTTACTACTACGTCTCCCAACAGGATTCAGTTAATCCTGTATGATGTTCCCTTTGTCCTTCGGAATGTTACTTGCCCGAGATTCGATCGTCGGTATCTCTATACCTAGTTCAACCTCGTTACTGGCAAGTCTCTTTACTCGTTCTGTAATACAAGATCCCGTGACTAACACTTAGTCACATTGCTTGCAAGGCTTGTTGTGATGTTGTATTACCGAGTGGGCCCTAAGATACCTCTCCGTCACATGGAGCAACAAATCCCAGTGTTGATCCATGCCAACCCAGCAGACACCCTCAGAGATACCTGTAGGGTACCTTTATAGTCACCCAGTTACGTCGTGACGTTCGATACACACAAGGCACTCCTCCGGTGTTAGTGAGTTGCATAATCGCATGGTCATAGGAACATATACTTGACATTCAGAAAACAGCAGCAATAAACTGACACGATCATATGCTACGTTCATAGTTTGGGTCTTGTCCATCACATGATTCTCCTAATGATGTGATCCCGATATCAAATGACATCTCATGTCTATGGCCAGGAAACCTTAACCATCTTTGATCAACGAGCTAGCCTACTAGAGACACACTAGTGACACACTGTTTGTCTATATGCCCATACATGTATTTAGTTTCCAATCAACACAATTATAGCATGGACAATAAATGATTATCATGAACAAGGAAATATAATAATAAACACTTTATTTATTGCCTCTAGGGCATATTTCCAACACCTTGCACTCTAGGCCCATCGGTATCAATGAAGGTTGGATCCTCAGGCAAGGAGTAGATCGTCATCTCATCTGGTGACGAGGAGGACCAGCAGCCACAGTATCCCCACCTCCTCTTGGAGACCGTTGTGACGGACGAAAAATTCGTCCATGAGATCGAGCTATTGACGGAGCGTTTACTCCGTCAAATGGGCACGACGCCACCATCGCTCGTGCCTGTCAAGGAGGAGCCGACGTCCCCGTCGCGTTACCGCATGAAGTGCGAGCCAGCGTCCTTGCTCCAACAGGTCAAGGATGACCCGGCCTCGCCCCAACGTAACCACAACGTCAAAATCAAACATCAAGTCAAGGACGAGCCGTCGTCGACCCCACACAACCGTGACGTCCATATCGGACGACGCTTCAAGGATGAGCTGGCATCCCCGCCACACAGCCAGTACGCCCGCATGGACAGGCCCTTGTCGCCGCCACACCTCCATCGTTGTGCCGACACGGAGGAGCTGCTGCCCGCGATCACGAAGGTGCGGGGCCGCCTTCTCTACTACCTCGGAGGAGGCTGTTACGGCGGTGCCTCGAGCTCGAGAATCGGCGTATCTGAGGCGGACCACGCGGCGAGGCAGTAGGCGAGGTACAACCGTCATGATGTCCATCGCCGCTCTGCGTTCACCAAGACCGACGTGGCAACTGATCGGGTCTGCAATGATCCTGACCTCTCCGCCACGTGGGCACTTGACAACTCCGTCACCACCGCGGAGACGGCCGCCAGGCGCCGCCACCGCCTTAACGACGAGCTCGCCAAGATCGGCGAGGAGTGGTCACTTAGCAACTGCTCCGCCAACGCCGTTCATGGCAAGGACACTCCCAAGGCTCCGAAGGCTATGTCGGCAGTGGCCGCGGCGGCCCTTCGCACCGCGCGGTAGGAGGCGAAGCGGCTCCTTCGCGAGCGGCAGGCAACTGCTTGACAAGGCTGCCGTAGCCCTCCGGTATCGTTTTGTCGCTGGAGGGACCACGACGACGATGACACGGACGGCGACGACGGTGCAGCAATGCAAGGAGGCCACACGTACGAGGTGGTCGTCCGTTGTAGGGTTTAGGTTTTTTTTCTAGTTTTTTTAATGGTCGAAATATCGATCTTTTTTATGTAAATTAACCGAACTTGAATGAGTTCGGCCGTACTTACATGAATTTTATCCAGTTAGTTTCGATAATTATTGAAATGTATGTGCACAACTTTAGATGGCTGTCATTGACACAGACATCTGTAGACTAGTCTCTCTGTCAACGACAGATGTCGAAGCAAATTAGGTTAGTATTGGAGATGACCTTAGGCGGCACTTCTTGTATACTACTCCGAATCCATGTTACCGCTCGCTCACACACAATGCTGGAGATTTACAATACGGAATGTACAACCGGATGAAAGTCAAGCTGGTAATGGTTAACTGTTATCCGCGTACCCACGGATAATTACACTATTAGAGGACGAGAATATGTCAGTTTTAATGTCCATATAGAAATTGGTGGGTCAAATACCTTACCCAACACGTAAGACGGGGATGGGAATGGGATATAATTACCCATACCCGTTACCTGCCTTAACCATAAAGTCCTTATATGTGTCATCTAAAATTACTAGACACCATGTAATTCCTGTCCTTATCCACCCAAATTTCTATTCATCTCATCCATTTGGCCAAAAAACTAAGCTAGCCACAATATATTATTTATTATGCTGAAATGCTAATCTTTTCTACTGAAATTCTATTGAAAGTTGTTGCTGATTGCATACATGGATTTTTCTACGGGGATATAAAACCCGACGAGGATGGAAATAGAAATATTTTTACCCTCGCGAACGGGTATGGGGATGGGGATGGGCTAAGAAGCACTGATACGGCAGAAACTTGTGTATCGACGTAACGAACGTTGCCGATACGGCGATACGCATGATACGGCGCTGATACCTGTATCCTGGATGTGTCATTGTCTTAGATTTATAAACAAAAGAAAAAACGTAGATACTTCCTGTTCCACATCCACGATACTCGGGTACACGGCCAGGCCAGTAGAAGGCCCATGCGCTTGCACGAGCGAGCCGCCGCCGCCACATGGACGGCTGGACCCGACTCCCCGCCGGCCGCCGGCGCAGACCGGAGTAACTCCCGTCGGCGTCTAGGATTGCTTCGCTGTCATGTCTACTCGCCATGCCGTTGCCTCGGCTGAACGGACTCTTTTCCGTCGCAGCCGTCGTGGCCAATCGCCAGCAAGAGCGAGGTAAAATAGATCGGGCAAACTCTACTGCTCTCTAGTTGTCTATCCATTCATGTTTTTTTTTCTTCAATGGTTCTTGGCTCCATGTTGGTGTTACAAACCGGGCCAACGACGCTTGGCTGGCCGCTTGCATATTGCAATTGCCTACTGATAATGCTGCTCTGCTGCTACCTAAAGTTCCTATTGCTTGCTGATCTTACTGTCTACTACTGCTTGCAATGTGTTGTTTATGTTGCTGCTACTGCCTAAGAAGCATGGAGGAAATCAGGCAACCAATGGGACATTATTTTGATCTCATCTTAAACATTTTATTACGTTTTGTTTTTTATTACGTGTCATTTTATTATTTATTTATATATGTTCGTCATACTGTCGTATTGCTGTTTTTGAAAATTGCCGTATCCCATATCGTCGTATCCGTGTCGCCGTATCGGTGCTTTATAAGGGCTGGGCATAGGAAAGCTCTCACGAAAACGGAGATGGGAGTTCAATACACGCATGGATAATCCTCATTGCCAGCCTGAGATGAAACGTGGATGTGAAAGAAAATGTGTCAAGAAATATAGGCATGACTACTTAAAACTTGCGTGTTGCGCTTCCTGGACCAGCGAGGCGCCCGTGGGTGACGCGGACCAAATCCAGATTTTAAAACACACCACGGGCACGGGGGCGACGCACGCTTCCGACGATTAATTGCAACTTGACCGAGCACGCTCCCTGTCCCATGGAGCCACATCACCCTCAGCGCGCTCCGACGGCCGCCATGGATCCCCCGTCGCCAGCGAGAGCGAGGCCGGCGATGTCCCACTCCTCCGCCTTCCTCCTCCCCTCCTCCTCAACCCCCGCGGGCTCCGCGGACGCGTACGCGGTCGTCGTCCTCAACCAGCGCCTGCCCCGCTTCGCCCCTCTCCTCTGGGACCGCGGTAACTATCGCCGCTGCCCCACAGCTTCCCCGATGCCTTGTTAGCCTCTTCGTGGCTCCCGTCGTCCTACAGATGCTTACGTTCTTCTCTGTCTGTGCAGCGCATGTGCGGGTGTGCGCCGACGGGGGCGCTAATCGCGTGTTCGACGGCATGCCGGAGCTGCTCCCTGGCCACGATCCCGACGATGTGCGCTGCAGGTAATGCGATCCGTCGGACATTGCATATTCCCCTTTTGACTGTCGGCCTGTCGGGCAGAGGGGCTATGATGTGCACAAGAACATTCCTGCTCGGGTGGTTTGGCCGCTAGAAAAAGTAGAAACAGTTCTACCAAATTGGACCGTTTATTTGTGTAGCGCAATCTCTATTCTGCTTGTGAGTTCGACTGGTCGCTCCGTGCATGCTCACCATGTGCTTGGTGGAATTCTTGGGGTTGTTATGTTTACCCACTGCCTAAAGTGCTTTCAACTTTCAAGTAATTCCAGAGAACTTAACAGGTGTACGTCTATCTAGTATATTCGTTGGGAGGGGATTAGAATTTGCACAAGTGATCGGTTAGAAATAAATCGTGACTTATTTATAATGACTGTTTGCCTTCCCAGTCAGCATGAACCATCTAGCACTCATGCTTGTTCTGACGTTTGGTGACACTTCTTCAGTGGATCTGTTGGTAAACCATTTTTTTAGTGCAGCTTATTAGGAAGTGGTTCATCTTACATGTAAAAACTCCCTCCTACTGGCCATGAGAAGCAGGGGTGTTAGTAGGAGTAGTGGTTAATGCAATAACCCACTTACTTTATGAGAAGAGGTGATGTTAGTAGAGATATTTGTGAGCTATGAGTAGCCTCTTTTATACCAAACTTTTTAACTCCACCCAATCAAATGTCCAAACCACATTTCATTTGTATCTGAAATTGCTCATGGGATCGAGATCTAGGAGATGATTATGATTCAGACCTTCTCAATTCTCGATAGTCGGAAATCAATGTTTAAGACTATGCAGTACTTTTTCGAAGCATCGTATTGTAAATTTTCACAAAGCTGCCATTTGTTTTTGTGCAGATACAAACCAGATGTGATCAAAGGGGATATGGATTCAGTGCGACCAGAAGTTAAGGAATATTATTCCAATTTGGTAAATTACTTTTTTATTTTCCATTTAGTCTTTATTAACTTAACAAACAGCATGTGTGGGATAAATAATATTTAAACAATGTTATTTGGCTATTATAATCATGAACTAGTGTCTCAGTAATTTAGCACAATCTGATTCCTTTGTACTCATGCCGCTCGTGGCGCCTCATCAGTTTGCAGTTTATAGTGCTCCCTTGGCTGATGCATAGTATTGAAGCCTTGTCTGGATAGAAGATATCTAGCAGTTTTCTAGTTTAATAGTGCTATCAGTTATGTGAAAACATGAGAACCGAAAGAGAAAGAGAAAAATGCTGGGTCTCTGGTTCTGAAAATCTTAGGTATGGTTAATTTAGCAGATTCATAGTGCGAATACCCTTCGCTGGCATTACATTTGAAGAAACAAACAGTTTTTACATGATTGTTGAATGCTATTCGTCCCCAGTTTAATCGCTCCATGATAAGCTACACTGTGAATTCAATTCAGTTCATGCTATAGTGACATGTAAATCGATTTAGCATGTGTGTGTCCTAAGTTGTGGCTTTCTAGTAATAATTGTACCCTTTTGTATGAACAAAAGAACAGCTCTAGAGTATGTTACTTAAATAAGAATGTTTTGTTGTGTCCTTATTTCAAATATGAGGCAGCTGATGATATTTTCTTCATGATTTAGCCCATTGACTTCCAGCATGGCATCTGCTTTAGTAGAAAAAGTGCTGATTCTGAAATCTGATATAGATCATGTAAGTTATTATGCTGATATCTATGTGTGTAAAAGCTCATATAGATCATGCAAGTTATTGCTTCAGTCATCACATGGCAATTAATATCTTGAGACATGACTTCATGCAGAGCCTTACTTGAAACTAATTCCATCTTGTGACAAATCTGTTGAAATAATTGTCTTATTATTTGATCAATCACAGGGCACGAAAATAGTTGATCAATCACACGATCAGGACACCACCGATTTGCACAAATGTGTAGCATTTATCAATGACAATTCACCTGGCCCTGACAAGTTAAATGTAAGTTGCTCTAGCTCAGTAATATGAAATCGTTAACCCTCAAATCATTTGATCAGAATAACAAATCGCCATGTTTACAAATATATACCGCCTTGTCTTTAATGACAGCTAAGCATCCTTGTCCTCGGAGCACTAGGAGGTAGGTTTGATCACGAGATGGGAAACATCAATGTACTCCATCTCTTCCCAAACATTAAGATCGTCCTCCTATCAGATGATTGCCTGATCTTTGTGCTCCCAAGAACGCACACTCACAACATCCACATTGAACGGTCAGTTGAGGGCCCCCACTGTGGGTTGATTCCCATTGGCAGACCTTCGACTAGCACCACGACCACCGGGCTCCGGTGGAATTTAGGTAAGTGTTTCACCTGATCAATATACTGTGGTGTTATACAGCAGCAGCTGATGCTTCAATGCATTTTCTCGTCAGATAATACTCATATGAGCTTCGGTGGATTGATTAGCACATCAAATATCGTTGACGAGGACCAGGTTATGGTCACTTCAGATTCTGACCTGATCTGGACAATATCGCTCCGGCACTGAGTTTTTCGATGCATTTTCTCGTCAGACAATACTTGTATGAGCTACCATGGATTGATTATCACGTCGAACATCGTTGATGAGGACCAGGTTATGATCGCTTCAGATTCTGACCTGATTTGGACAATACCTCTCTGGGACCGAGCTTATGCTACGCAGAACGTTGGAGCTATCGCCAATTTTGTCTCATCTAATTTATGGCTGTGACCACTACTACATCCAGCAGTGACGTGATAAATTCTGGCGTGTTAGAATTTCAAGCCTTGTAAATTTTCAATTTGTAGTTTGGTAGTTTTGGCAATTAAATGTATTTGTCCCCCGCATAAAAAAATGGCGGTGTACCTGTCAAAATATGTATTTGTTAATAGGCTGTGAAAATACATGTGGCGCGGTTTGTCGGTTACTGTTTACTCGTTTAAGCAAACTTCTGTTTTTCCACTCTTCAGTAGTCTGGATTTGTGTATTCGTTTCAGAGCTCCATCCAACTAGACCACAAGCCACAAGAGACACGATCAAACGCAAAGTTGTTTCTACCGGTTGAGTTAGCTACCGGCACCTGCTCTTAGATTGGTGCGGCGATGTGGCCCACAGCTACTGTATACTGCTGTATTCCCTCCTCTGCTCCCGTATTGCACAATCCGTCGCATCACTTGTGGGGTCCACCTTTTTGTCCTCTTTGCGTTACTTTCCCCCACTCAGCCTCCAACCTTTACTGCTGCTCTGGTTTACCTTTTATTTTTTCTTTAGCAATTTCATTCATTCGGAGTATTTTTTAAACTACATTGTTGTTTTTGAAATATTTATATATTTGAATTCCTAACACCAAGGGCTTTGGATTAAGATCAAATTTGGATGCATTTCAACATGTTTTATTTTTCAACGTTTCAAATGAGTGAAATCAGATTTTCGAAATAAGTGAAATAAGTTTCTTTAATTCGTTGAAACCAATGTTTTGAAATAACATTGGTTATTTCACACATGTGAAACTGATTATTTCAATAGAGTGAAATCAGTTTTATGAAGGAAGTGAAATATAGTTTTTCAATAGAGGGAGTGTAATGTGTTTTTTCTGACGAATGAAATGTAACTTATGTAATTAAGTTTAATGTGTTTTCTGAAATGAGTGAAATCTAATTTATGCAACTAAGTGTAATGTATTTTATGAAATGAGTGAAATTAGTTTTGGGATCTATATTTTGTAATGAGTGAAACTAGTTTCTTTAAACAAGTGAAATATAGTCTTTCAGTTGAGCGAGTGTAATGTATCTTCTCAAATGAGTGAAATTAGTTCTCAGATCTATATTTTGTAATGCGTGAAACCAGTTTTTTTAAACAAGTGAAATATAGTCTTTCAATTGAGTGGGCGTAATGTGTCTTCTGAAATGAGTGAAATATATCTTTTCAAAATAAGTGTAACGCATTTCTGAAAATAATTGAAATATTTTTTTTGATATAATTGAAATCATTCAAAATTTATAATGCAATTTAGGTCAATTTTGTTAATATGTGAAACTTGCTATTCCGGATATGTTAAATGGATTGTTTCATGTGTGAAACTAATTATTTCGAACATATGAAATATCTTATCATAGTGAAACGATTTTATGTCTTATGAAATTCATTTCAAAGATAACTGAAATATATAAAACAAAAGGTAGTTCAAATATATTCAAGATTGATCTTGTTCTGAAGATTTTGTCACCACGGTTCCAAATATATAAAAACTTTCAAAACTGGATATTTCATTTAGCAGATACCAATCATTCAAAATACAAGGATGAAATAAAATGCAACAATTTTGCTTGGACATAGAGAACATATGGCCGTCCTTGTCTTCTCACTCACTGTCTCTCATGGGTCATATCTAAAGCTGTCGCGTTATTGTATGACGTACCTTCTTGTCAGCATTGTCAGCGGTATTGCCCCATGTATGAAAAGAAAGAGCTTTAGTGCTTTATACAGATTCTTGGCGCATGGATCCTGACGAAAACAATGAACGGTAGATTAGACACCGGTAGCTACCAGCACCGATAGAGTTACTTATTCACACGATCAAACTCATAGCACGCTTCCATGATTCAAAGGTTGTTAGAATCCTGGGTCTAGGTAGGATGATTTGTTTGATGGTATCAGATATTCAGATCATAGGATTTGGTCAGGAGCAGTGGCGGAGCTAGGAAGAAAAAACAAGACGGGCCATCTAGAAAAGAACATAAAAAAAATCTTATTTTTTGCGAGAAAAACTTCCAATTTATTCATATTCAATCATGGTAGTACCACGAAAACTAAAACATCCAGATCCGAAGATCACCTAGCGACGATTACAAGCACTGAAGCGAGCCGAAGACGCACTGCCGTCATCGCCCCTCCCTCACCGGAGCCGGGCAAAACTTGTTGTGGTAGACAGTCGAAAAGTCGTCGTGCTAAGGCCCCAAAAAACCAGCGCACCAGAACAGCAACCGCCGTCGATGAAGAGTAACGTAGATCGAAAGGATCCAACCTAAAAAAACACGAACGTAGACTAACGATGAACAAATCCGAGCAAATCCACCAAAGACAGATCTGTCAGAGACACATCTCCACACGCCCACCGACGATGCAAGATGCACCAACCTTATTCCATCTTCAAGGAGCCACCGCCGTCTCGTCTTCTTGAGCAGCACACAAACCCTAACAAAACTCGATGAAAGATCTAAAAGCAGAACGCTTCCACCGATAAGGGCCGAGATCCATTCCGTCTACATGGCCCTAGGCCACCAGAGACGAGGCAGACCAACGAAGGCGTAAAACTAATAATTCTAAACTACATGTGATTGGGCAGTGCTGGTTGCTGGCGTAATAATATTTGATGTTTACTAATAATACAGTTCCGAGCTCCATGTGGGATTCACCTGGTTCGGAGCTAGCTAGCTAGCTAGTGGACTAGTACCTGACAAAGTAGTGCTGGAAGCGAAGGAAATTGAGTGTTCCTAATGTAGTATTGACTGCATATATATAGTGGTATAAATTTTTTGTCAAGGCTGGGTGGGCCACGGCCTGCTTTTGCCTTCACGTAGCTCCGCTGGTGGTCAGGAGCATGACGATTTGCTAGGTTTTCAAAAGAGCGTAAATAATTATATAGAAAAATGGATTTTGTTTTTGTGAAAAACACCGATTATAATGAAGAAAATGAATTATCTACATGCATACCAGTATCATTCGAAATTTATTTTGGACAGGGGGGAGTTGCTCTCCCAGCCTCTGCATGTATCATCCCATGATATAAAATTTTCGTGATTGAATCATATATACGATAAGAGAGTGATCCTTCCTAACTCACGCATGTCGCATCGTCATACAATTATGGATGGGATAAGGCCCTGCTCAACATGCCATGCATGGAAAAGACCCACCACCACATGCAATCATGCATGGAAAATTATTTTTATTATATTATTTTCTCTTATTAAATAACTATATACATATAACTATATACATAATCAAATATAATAACTTGTATGTATTTTAATTTTAATACATGTGTTAATAATCTTAATATCCATATTCTACACAATCAAATCTCGTTGAAATATAGTGTAGTTGATTCCCCCAGGAACACAGAGGGTATCATCTAGTTTTGTTGATGTGTTTGCACTATTGCTAGAAGAGAAAATCAAGTAGTACCAAAGATCAAAAGCCCAATTAGATGACTCCTATGCTTTGAGATTTCCATCCTTTGAGGCGATTGCCGACGTGAACTCATCTTCCTCCGCGAAGACGGATTGGACACCTCTCTAATGCAAGATTTGGGGGTGTTCTCTGGGTAATAAAATCCAGGAGACAACGGACCTCGTCATTCGACGTCATGGCAAGCGGGAAATCCTCGGCTTCTAGGGTTGAAAGTGGTGGCGGAGGATGGGGGGAGGGGACAGGTTGACGGGAAAGCAAAGGAAGTGAAGGCAACGGAGGGACCGTGTGGATCTAGCTCAAAGGGAGAAACGGTCACCTCACTAGCAGATTCACTCAATGACATCTCTTGTACCTAAACCTCGTGGGGGACAAGGAGGAAGACGTTGTTCTGGAGTAGTACCTAGAGGAACTAAAGAAAGACTCTGAATTCATGGTGTTAGCTAGGGCTCATCCAAATCAAAAGTTTGGCCATGGTGCCTCCTATGGGGCTACACCACGAGATCTGCATGGAACCTCGCACAAGAGGTTGAATTCAGAGCGATCGAAGAAAATTTGTCCTCGGTCCAATTGACATTCCTAAGAAATTGAGAGTGGGTGTTGCACGATGAGCCATGGATCTTCAGGAATTGTCTAGTACCACTAGCACCATGTGATGGATGGGTCAGAGATTAGTTAGATGTGACTATTCACATATGAGGCGTGGGTGAGCGTGATGGTGCTGAAGGAGAAGATGCGATCAACAAGCATTGTAGTACAATTGGCAAAGAAAAGCTCGAGTGGTGGATTGTCTGGATGAGTGATCGGTTAAAGGGCATCAAGTGGCATTAGATTTCATGTTGTCATGGATGTATGCAAGCCTCTCACAAGGTGTGCAAGCATGGCATTGAGAAAACGAAATGTGTACTTTGACTTTGAGTTTGAGAAGATGCATATGCTTTATGGAGGAGCGTGGGAACAAAGTCCATGAGGAGAATGCTATTATCCCCCCGGGCACTTATCGCGTCAGTGTTTATGAGGGATCAATGGGTGTTGGCGGGGATGGGTGGCAGTGGAATATCAGCAAGACGGGCGGTCATGGTATCCATGATTAGGGGGTGCTCACCACGTCGTCCTGCCAATCATGGGTCGGGACGAGGGCCCACCAACAACCGGAGAATGGGTCGTGTAACCATGGTCCCCGGCGTGCTCAAGATGGAATCCTTCGAAGACTTATTGCATACTCCTACACATATTTGAATGATCGGCATGTTTATCCCTAGATGTATCCGACATACTTGTAACCCTAGATACCCCCGATACCTATATAAGTCGAAGAGTTTAGACCGTAGAAGGGGAAGATAATTCATTCATATCATCTCAAGGTAGATCATCATGTACATTGTACCCCATCACAATCAATAAAATAAAAGCAGGACATAGGGTTTTACCTCTTCGAGAGGGCACAAACCTGGGTAAACATCATGTCTTTCTCTACTTCATGTTACCATCTAGCGCAGACCACCGGCTCAGGACCTCCTACCCGAGATCCGCTGATTTTAGCATCAACATTGGTGGGCCATGCAAGTCCCGCTCATCTTCAGATCAACGATGACATTAGCCATGGGAAGACCTTTCTTCCTTGTCGTCTCTTTGCCTTCGTCAACATCGTGCTTCACACCTACTCGGCTAGTCACCTAGGCCAGGTCAAGAACCTCTCCCCAGGCCAAACCATCAAGTTTGGGAATCTAGAGTATGTCGTGGAATCCCGTGGCAAACTTGCCTTTTCAAGTTGGGTATGTCGTAGACTCCCGTGGAAAACTTGCCTTTTCAGGTTGGGTGTCAGACCTGACTAAAGTCCTTACCAATGCCACCGTCTTAGCACCAGATTCAATCTCAAAACAGGAACGCAAAATGATTTGCATCTTGGATCTTGCTTTGAGATCGGATCCGAACACCGCACTGCGGGATGAGGCGTCGGACTCGACCAACGAAAGTTTCGAGGCTACGTTAGGTGGTACCTCGTGCAAACTTTAGTTGATCCCTTCCTACTATCAAGAGATGGGAGAGGCCGACATCACGCTCCTTAGCGAGATGTTAGATCGGATTCAGAGCCTTGGAATCTCACATGATCGAACCTTGGTCTACGATCAGATCTGGACAAACCAAGAGGAACGGAAATTTACATCCCGCCCTCCACCCACCTAGTTGCTACAATCAAGGACTTAATTGACGTATTGGACTACACCTCTTAAGAGGCAGTCGGCATGGATGAAGATGCCGACGACATATCATACACTGCATCACCCTTAGCTACCCCCAATACCGACAAGTAGGCAGCCACCTCCAACTATGATGTATGCATGGTAGAAACACCCAAGGATGATGAAGGAGGCAAAGATCCCCCCAATCGCAAATGTAGAGGGCACCATGGAAAAGGCACAAGCAATAGCGATGCTAGCAATGATGCCACTGAGAACGATCACACCACCAACAATGACACTACTTAGAGCAGTGTCCATAACCAGAACGCTGGAGATAACACGGGCACTGGAAACATCAACGATGCCATGCTCAACAGGGATGAGGATGACCCCGAAGACGGTGACTACTATCCGGAGTCTGAGGAAGATAGAAGCCTCGAACCGACGAATTCGACATCCCCGAGGAACCCCTTGAGGCTCATTGGTTTCAAGCCTTCCGCCAGTGATTAATTAGAATGGCCAAGAGCATCAAGCAGTAAACCCAGAAACTTCAGTGCAAATTGGAAGAGCTCAATGATAGATGGGTCGAGTTCCTTGAGGCCGAACAAGAAATCAAAGATAGACTCATAGGGAACAATACTACCTATGAAACAGCCTGCTCCCAACATTTGACAAGGAAGTCGATGGCAGCATGTTGTCAAAGTGTGAATGGGCCGAGAAGCCTGAACACCCTCCTCAGGGCCGAGATTGGTCGGTAGGTGGGTATAACAACCCCCCCTAAATACCCCGATGTCACAAATATCCACTTCCGCCTCAATAAACTTACCATCTATGGAAGAAATTAGCATCAAGACTTGTTGCCCCATCGCCACCGATATATGGATCCTGGGAGCGCCCACTTGCTAGACAGGCGGGATACCTGTCTTGTCTAGCTAAGAATGGTGACCCACATGATTATGCACATGATTGGACTGTGACGACATATGATGTCCGACATGCTATAGATCGGGTCTAAGGAGCTTCCCACCCCATGTGCTTTACAGACAAGGTCATGCAACATGAGTTCCCAGAAGGGTTTAAGACCATCAACATCGAGAAATCTGACGGAACTACATACCATGTTGTATGGATCGAGGACTTCCTCATGCATATTCACATGGCCTAAGGCGACAATCTCCATACCATAAAATGCCTACCCTTAAAGCTCACAGGATCGGCTCACTATTGGCTCTACAACCTACCTGATAACTCCATTAATAATTGGGAGGACCTTGAGGATGCCTTCCAAGCAAACTTCGAGGGCACCTATCCCTGCCACCGGATGTAGATGGCCCCATCCATATCGAACAACCAAGGGAATCAATCAGGAAATCCTTGAACCGGTTTATTAAGGACTTCTCTAAAAAAATAGGCCTCTTAGTAATCTCTTACAAATGAATGTTCCATTTTTTTCTATGATGATTGCGTAGAATCCTTTGAAACACTTAAGAAAACTTTGATAACTGCTCCTATTGTTCAACCACCAGATTAGGATTTACCCTTTGGAATTATGTGTGATGCTAATGATTATGCTATTGGTGTTGTTCTTGGTCAAAGAGTTGATAAGAAATTAAATGTTATTCATTATGCTAGTAATACTCCAGAGAGTTTCCAGAAAAACTTATGCCACTACTAAAAAAGAATTTATATAAGTTGTGAATGCTTGTGATAATTTAGGAAAATATTTATTATTCTAAAGGTACTATTCACACTAATTATGCCACTGTTAAATATCTTATGGATAATAAAGATGCTAAGCCTAGGTTGATTAGGTGGGTGCAATTATTACGAGAGATTAATTTGCATATTGTTGATAGAAAGGGAGTTGATAATCATGTCATGGATAATTTGTCTAGGATGGTAAATATTATTGATGATTGAATACATGTTAATGATAGTTTATCTGGTGAGCAATTAGCTGTTATAAATGCTTTCTCCTCTGATGATACCCTTAGTATGCAAAGTATTCCAAATATATACCACCTCATTACACCTATCAACAAAATAAAAGGGTCTTCTTTGATTTAAGATATTACTTTTGGTATGACCCACATTTATGTAAAGAAGGAGTATATGGTGTTATTAGATGTTGTATACCCGAGCATGAGTAGGAAAAAATCTTGAGAAAAGTTCCACTCCGATGCATATGGAGGACACCACACTAGAGACAGAACTGCACACAAGCTATTGCAATCTGGTTTTTATTATGGTCTTCTCTTCAAAGATTCATGTAAGTTCATATTTTCTTACAATGAATTCCAAAGAGTTGGAAATATTAGTAGACGTCAAGAAACGCCTATCAATTATTAACTTGTTATCAAAACATTTGATGTTCTGGGTTTTGATTATGTGGGACCTTTTCCTCCTTCGTGTGGGTACAATCATATTTTAGTTGATGTTGATTATGTCACTAAATGGGTACTAACTCCATACGGGTTTAAAGGGCCTCTCATCCACCAAGACCCATCGAAAACAATTAGGCCTCATGCGATAAACAAGCACCAATGACTGTGTTTTTCTCTTCTCTATTCCCTACGCCGCGTCTTGATTCCCGTGCGTAATTAGGAGGCCTACATGCAAGCGAGTGCATGCAAGTCATAACCTGCAGCCCTCCCGCATGATGTGCCTCATTTCCTGCGTGTGTAGTTAAGCTCTGCATGCAAGCCGTTGTGGAGTATTTTTTAATTTACATTAAGCTAGATTGAAGCCCTCTTACTGGTTAGTTTAAGCTCTAATTTTTAAGACATCTTTTCAGCAGTGCCTTGGTCATGCCAAAGTGGTCTTTGGGTCTAATAAACCTGGACGGAGGTAGTAGAAGCTATTAAAACTAGTAGTGTTGGTCATAAGACTTCTATTAAAATGCTTAAAGAGGTTTATCATCCTTGGACTAGTGGACAAGTAGAATTAAGTAATAGAGAAATAAAATTTATTTTGTAGAAGACTGTTAATAGATCTAGAAAGAATTGGTCTAAAAAACTTGATGATGCTTGTCATTTACCTCTCGAATTAGAACTTCTTATAAGAATCCTATGGGTATGTCCTCATATTAAATGGTTTACGAAAAGCCTTATCATTTACCTCTCAAGTTAGATAATAAAGCTTATTCGGCTATTAAAGATGTTAATTATGACTTTAAGCTTGCGGGTGAAAAGTGCTTATTTGACATTAGTTCTGTGGATGAATGGAGGACACAAGCTTATGAAAATGCTAAATTATTCAAAGAGAAATTTAAAAGATGGCATGCTAAAATAATTCAGAAATGAGAATTTAATATTGGTGATAAATTTCTTTTGTACAAGTCTTGTTTCGGGTATTTTGTAGGTAAACTTATCTCTTTGTGGGAAGGACCATATATCGTCGAAGAATTTTACCGCTTCAGAGCGATCAAGATCAATAACACCGAAGGAAACAATCGGAAGGTGGTTTATGGGCAATGAATAAACATTATATTGCAGATAACCCCATTAACATTGATTCAGATGTTATTCAAGTAATTACACTCGAAGAACATATTGGAGAAACCCTCCAGAGTACCCCCAGAATCCTGAAAAGGAGTAGGTAGGTGTCTCTCCTACTCCTTCCATTGATCCTTATTCATTTCTTGATGGAGGATGGAGCATAGTGGATAAATTTTGAGGCCCTAATCTTATTCTTCATGCTTGAAGAGGAAAATTGTATTCACAAAGGAATCATCACCAAGAAAATCTAACCACCACCTCTGGAGAAGGAAAATCGAGTACACTGGTATGGCCACCACCCTTGAGTTGTTCAAAGCTTGGGGGATGTGCCTTGGTATCATATCACCATCTCTTCTATTATTATATATATCTTAGTTCAATCTCTAGTACTTCATGATTTAGAAAAGTTTTAGTTTGAATTAGTTTGAGTGTTTGGTTTCTAACAGTGCTAGCAATGTAATCGTCCTTGTGAGTTATAATAAAGACTAGTATGAGTTTGAGTATTATTTTGATTTTATTCCTTTGCATCAACCTTATAAATATAATAAAAAAATCATATGTTAATCCCATCTGAAGTAATGACTTCACATAAAAGGAGAGTAATCGATAAAATTTGTTGGAAGGTGACAAACATAGCATTGGTCACTAGGGAAATTCATGAAAGAATAATAAGGGAAGAGGAACTTCACATATAGATATACTATCTTGGACTCTTCTATGATTGTGAACCCCCATTAATTATTTTCAAACTTGATCAAATAGTTGATGTTGGACAAGGAAGACAACATAATGGGTTATGGTTGATTAGATTTGTATAGAAGTTATATTGTCATGGATCCTCTAACATGTGGTGCTTGCTTATAATATTTGCTAGCCAAAAAAAATGTACTAAATAGAGATACTACTTGTGCGTCTAGACACCCTTAAACCCGGTTTCTTGTCATGAGAGTCCACCATATATGCATATGGATTGGATAAGATCCTTCAAGTAAGTTGTCATCGGTGCAAAGTAATAAAAATTACTCCTAAATATGTATGGTTTTTAATTGCTAGGGAAAGTAAGCTTTATACAAACTTATGATGGTAACGCAATAAAAGCAATGGAGTGCTCAATAAAGATTGCCACCATAAGAGGCAATATAAAGTGTGTTCCTTTGCATTAACAGTTTGCGCATACAAAAATTAAAAGCGCATGAAAACCTATGATTCCCTCTATGAAGGGTGTGTCTTTTACTTTTCAAGCTTTACTTTTATGCAAGAGTCAAAAATATTTACTCCTATTCCAATATCAATTATTCTCCACTTGGCAAGCACTATGTTGTAGGGAAAAATCCATGCACATATATTGACTTAAATATATGTGATCATGACTTATTACCATTGACAGTATCCTTGAGAAAAATAAGTTGGGAGGTGAAATATTAAACCCCCAGCTTGCTTTGTGTCTAATTGAAGTAGCTTGTTCTAAAAATATGCTTTGAGTGACAGCAGTCATGGAAGACTATATGATAGTTGAGTATGTGAAGTTTGCTAAACCAAAAGCTCTTACATAGACCCTTCTTGAAATATAATGGATTGCAATCGCTTTGATGACTGAGAACATAGTTTGTTAGTTTCCAAGAAAGTTTATGTTGGGTTCTACCGTAGGTGCATCACATGCGCATTAAAAATTCCTACACGCAGAACAACCAAGAACGTGCTATGGAGATGGATCATAGTTCGTTACCACTAGACGCACAGTGCCGTGTAGCGGAAGTAGAGTTGGGGCAAAGTGTTCGTGTGGTCCGTCTCCTCCTCGTCCGATCTCCCTCGAACAGCCGTTCGCCGGATCCCACGTACAGGTTCGCCAGAGCAGTGCGAGTGCACCGCCTCTAACGGTATCCGCACGTGTAGGAGGAACACCCGTGCGGCGGACTGCTAGGTCCGATCACACAATAGGCTGCAGCGAGTGGAGGTGTCTAGTTGTAACTCATGCAGAGCCCTAATGACGCGCCGAAGCGATCAACCGGATGGGTGTGCCGCACCTCCACTAAATATAGGCATCCGGCGTGGGCTCAACTCTTGGGCCTCGCACGGATCCTAAAGCCCACGTGTTCCTTCCCTTAAGCGCGCGACCCTTTAGGTTCTCGTCCACTTGGTCGCGAGTCAGATGACTTTCGACTCGACTGGTCGGTAGAGGCCTCTAGCAAGATGTGCCAACTCCAAGTGTCCGATGAAGCTGGTTAGGCGAACCTGTACTTCACACTTCTGTTCCCTTTGCCACACGATATATGTTGTCGTGCACAAGGCGATATGGTCGTCCTTGTTGCAGCACGACCTCTTTCTCGTTCTGGTAAATCTGACCAACACTTCAGATCATCTCATAATCCTCATCGCATGGCCATGCTTATCCAGGTCGGATCACCTGAGGGGGCCCAAAGTATATCTCTCCTGGTAGGAGGGGCAAATCCCATCTTGCTCGACCATGTCTCGCAGCATGGGTCTAGACAAGCTCGAAACCTACCTTTGTCACTACCCAGTCACAGAGTAGCATTTGGTCGGCCCAAAGCAAGTCTGTCACCATCCCAAGTACACGTGCCAGCTCAGGTATTAGGACATAGAACGTATGTTGTACTAGAGACTCATAGATGACCTATCACTGCGTCTCATAGTTGGGTCTATCCAACTAACACCTTATCTCGACTCGGATCTGACTATGTCGAATCCGACTAGACCTTTCTGAGTCCATATTATCCGGATAGCATTCAATGCTACATGGTCAGTGAGACCGAACCATCCACCGTGTCATATGCTAGTATGATTAGTTGCGCGTCCACACAACCCTTTTGACTAGGGACCATTTAGGATAGTTATCATACAATGCATAGTCTCACAAATAAGTCACATACTTATTAATACACATCACTGATAATGTCCAAGGAGTATGTTTATTCATAAACACATAGGAAATATCATCATACATGATTGCCTCTAGGGCATATCTCCAACAGTCTACCACCTGCACTAGAGTCAATCAAATAGAAATTGAATGCTCATAGCTCTAACGTGCCCCTCATGCTTGGGTTGTGGAAGCGGCTTAGTCAACGGATCTGCAACATTTGCATCCATATGAATCTTGCACAAATTGGTATCACCTTTCTCTACGAGCTTTCGTATCAGGTGATATTTTCGTTCTATGTGCCTGGTCTTGTGGTGTTGTCTCGGCTCCTTGGCATGTGCGATGGCACCTGAATTATCACAATAAAGGTCCAACGGTTTTAACCAGCCCGAGAACACACCAACATCTTCCAGGAACTTCCGAATCCAAACACCATCCTTTGCGGCTTCACAAGCCGCAATGTATTCGGCCTCTGTTGTGGAGTCAACCATCGTATCTTGCTTGGAACTCGTCCTGCTCACTGCTCCTCCATTCATGACATACACGAATCCAGTCTGCGATCGACAATCATCCCTATCGGTTTGCAAACTAGCATCAGCGTAACCCTTTACACAGAGCTCCTCCTCACCTCCATAAACTAGGAACATCTCTTTAGTCCTTTTCAAGTACTTCAAGATAGTTTTCACCGTTGCCCAGTGACTCTCACCTGGGTCGGCCTGGTATATGCTTGTTAAGCTTATTGCATAGGCAACATCAGGCCATGTACATAGCATGTCATACATGATGGATCCAATTGCTGAGGCATATGGAATCCTACTCATCCGGTTTTGCTCATCAGAAGTCGTAGGACTCTGAGTCTTGCTTAGCCTTATACCATGTGAGACGGGCAAGAAGCCTTTCTTGGCCTCACTCATGTTGAACCTCTTCAACACTTTGTCTATGTACGTGCTCTGGCTCAAGCCGAGCAGCCTCCTCGATCTATCTCTATAGATCTTGATGCCTAAAATGTACACTGCCTCTCCAAGGTCTTTCATCGAAAACTTGCCATTCAATGACTCCTTGACTGAGTTCAGCGTCGAAAAATCATTTCCGATCAGCAGTATGTCATCCACATACAAGATCAAAAATACTACCAAACTCCCACTAGACTTCTTGTATAAACAATAGTCCTCTTCATTCTTGATGAAACCAAGGTCAACGATGACTTCATCAAAACGAATGTTCCAACTCCGAGCTGCTTGACTCAATCCATAAATGGATCTCTTGAGCTTGCATATTATACCAGCATTAGTTGGATCGACAAACCTTCGGGCTGTATCATGTATACATCCTCTTTTAAATTTCCATGAAGGAAAGCCATTTTGACATCCATCTGCCATATCTCATAATCGAAATAGGCAGCTATAGCTACTATGATCCTCACTAACTTTAGCATCGCTCCCGGCGAGTAGGTCTCATCGTACTCAATACCTTGAACTTGTCCATAACCTTTAGCAACAAGCCGAGCTTTGTGGATCTGAACATTTCCATCCACACCGGTTTTCTTCTTAAAGACTCATTTGCAACCAATGGCAACTATGCCAGGTGGAGGATCAACCAAGTCCCAGACTTGATTATCATCCATGGACTTTAACTCGGATCTCATGGCCTCTAGCCATGCCTCGGAATTTAGGCTCACCATCGCTTCCGCATACGTGGCTGGCTTGTTGCTTTCTAGCAACAAAACGCCATGCACTTTGCGCAATCTTTCTGACCTCCATGACTCCGGTGCCGACTCCACTGCGGGTTCTCTGACCGACTCCGGTGTGATCTCATCACCAACCGAGTTGTCCCCAAGTGGCTCTCGAATTTCTTCGAGTCGCACCGTTCTCCCACTGGCCTCCCGACTGAGAAACTCTTTCTCTAGGAAAACCTTGTTCCGAGCAACAAACACTATGTTCTCTTCTCGGTTGTAGAAGTTATATCCCAAGGTTTCCCTCAGATATCCCATGAATATGCATTTATACGACTTGGGTGTAAGCTTGTCCGACATGAGTCGCTTGACAAATGCTTCACAACCCCAAATCTTTAGAGAAGACAAACTAGGAATCTTCCCAGTCTACATCTCATGTGGTGTCTTGTCTACGGATTTAGATGGTACCCTATTAAGTGTGGAAGTTACTGTTTCTAGAGTGTATCCCCAGAATGACAAGGGTAAATCCGATTTTC
The DNA here is from genome assembly GCA_022496015.1 of Hordeum marinum. Lineage (NCBI taxonomy): Eukaryota > Viridiplantae > Streptophyta > Magnoliopsida > Poales > Poaceae > Hordeum > Hordeum marinum. Next base: position 305,453,994 of record CM039672.1, on the reverse strand, counting down.
TCATCATTGGCCGGACCATGTCCAACAAGGATCGATTTCTCCGTTCTGACACACCGTTTCTTTGCGGCGTACCCGAAGGTGTGAGTTGAGGTACTATACCTCGGCTTTTCAGATGATTATCAAACTCCTGGCGCATGTACACACCTCCACAATCTGACCGTAGAAGTTTTATCGTCTTGCCAAGCTGATTTCAACCTCGTTCTGAAACTCTTTGAACTTTTGAAAAGTTTCCGACTTGTGCCTCATCAAATCAATATATCCATATCTATTTAAGTCGTTGGTAAAAGTCGTGAAGTATTGATAGAAACCTCTGGCCGTTGTGCTTATTGGACCACACACATCGTTGTGTATAAGCTCGAACAGCTCAGACGCCCTCTCGCAAGTCTTTACAAAAGAAGACTTAGTCATCTTGCCTAGAAAGCATGATTCACATGTATTGAATGACCTGAAGTCGGACGATGTTAGGAGTCCATCATCATGGAGCTTCTTCATGCGTTTCAGACTAATGTGTCCAAGCCGGCAATGCTAGAAGTATGTCATATTTATCTCATTAGGCTTATGACTCTTGACATTCACGTTATAGACTGGTTCCGTTGCTAGATTTAAAATAAATAGCCCAGCTACTATGGGTGCATAGCCATGGAACATTCCATTCAAATAAATGAACAACCATTGTCCTTTATATTGAATTCCTAACCTTGACTCATCAAGCATGAGGCAGAAAATAATGTTCCGACTAAGTGCGGGAATGTAACAACAATTATTCAACTCCAAAATAAATCCAGAAGGAAGCTTGAGATGCATCATGCCGACCTCCAACGTAGCAACTCTTGCTTTGTTGCCGACCCTGATGCCAATCTCCCCTTGTGCCACACGCCTAGTTCTTACTAGCCCCTGCATCGAGTTGCAAATATGAACAACCGATCCGGCATCAAATACCCAAGAGCTACTAGGTATGTCAGCAAGGTAAATGTCTATAACATATGTAACAAGTGTAACTTTGACCGAATAAGCATCTCCGGCCTTCTTGCCGTGCTCAGCAAGCCACTTGCTATAGTTCCTCTTCCAGTGACCAGCTTCCTTGCAGTGAAAGCAAATGGTCTTTGAGTTCGGTCCGGACTTTGGCTCAGCGGCGGAGGCAGCCTTCTCCGTGCCCTTTTCCTTACCATTTTTCTTGGACCAACTCTTCTTGAACTTAGCCGAGTTTTGCACCATCAATGCGTGATGTGTGCCTTTCTTAATATCTTGCTCTGCCACCTTGAGCATCCCATGAAATTCAGTGAGCTTCTTATCCATGTTGTGCATATGATAGTTCGACACGAACGTCCCATAGCTAGGTGGAAGAGAACCCAAAATTGCATCTGTGGACAACTCGTCCCCAAGTGGGAAGCCTAACCGATCCAAAGCTTGCACGTACCCGATCATCTTGATCACATGTGGGCTTAGTGGATCACCCTCCTTCAACTTACAATCTGTCAAGGACTGCCAGACGTTGAACCTTTCGGTCCTAGCCTGCACCTGAAACATGCTCTTCAAACTCTCGATCATATCAAAAGCCTGAATGTTTTCGAAATGTTGTTGCAAATTGGGCTCCATACAAGCCAGCATGAGGCAGCTGATCTCGTTTGATTCATTAACGAGTTTCTGGTGAGCATTCTTGGTTGTGGCATTAGTATTCTCGGCAGGTTCCTCTGGAAGTGGATCCTCTAGAACATGTTCCTTTTATCGTGCTTGAGAACAATTCTCAGATTTCTATACCAGGTGGTAAAGTTTGTTCCATTCAGTTTATCCTTTTCCAAAATTTATTTCAATGCAAAGTTGGGTTGAGCAGGTCGTGCCATTGATCTACAATAGAAAATATGCAATCACTAAGTAATGTGTTTATGTAGAGTAATTCAAGCCTTAAACAGAACTACTCCCACTGAAGTCAGCATTCCTCCGCAAACTCTCAGTGATTCAGGACCCGTCTAGCGCGAGAGACTAGTGAGCTTTAGCATCACTACTAGCCAACTTGCCTATTCGGTAAGCAACTCCTTGCTAATCATATCTCTATACGACTCCTATCGATCGGGTAGGTATCTTATACCCCGGCTCCCAACCTTGTTTGCCACAAGGCCCAAAATCTTTTTGATAGCCTTGTCAAGTTAACCCGATGTAGTGCATCTTCGTGTCCGACACGAACCCTCCAGTTCAAGGACACCTAGTAGCACCTCAATTTTATGAGCCCACCACTAGACGTACTTGACGTGCGAAGGTGCAACATCCGGAATGGCAATGTGCTTGATATTAATGAGGGATCTTTTTACCATACTAACATGCATAGAAACAAGAAGCAATATCAATCACATATGAACATATATATGTGAAATAGTATGGCTCCTTCATGGACATCCTTCCAGGTCGGCTCCAACTCCGATGACAAGGGCGGAACTCCATCTTGTCCGTCTCGCCAGGATGCCAAAGCCTCGAACTTGATCTCTGTCCTCCAACTAATACAACTAGTAATGAATTTACAGAGAATCACAAGTCGAAACGCGGGTCGTTATATAATATAATGACAACACTTTGGCTCCTGGTAGCTGACAATCATGACACGCAGGTCATGTTAAATTACACACATGCATCACATACATATGAGCCATACTATTCACATCAAACCTGCAAAACAAACTTATGCACAGAATCGTATTCTACCGGTTTGTGTGATCGCATACGAAATACAAGGCGCTACGCACACGGTGGTCTCGCTGAATTTTCTGATCTGACCGATTTCATCGATCATCACGAACCCGATTCCGATTTACGTTTCACGGTTAACCCCGATGGCTTATACCGACCGGTAGGAGTAGGTTGTGTCACGACCTCATCGATTCCGATTGATAGAAAACATAGGTTCAATCTATCCCGATGTGCAGTTGATCTCATCAACCGTGCACATAGCCGATCTCATGAACGACGACGGATCTCATCCGCCGCCTCCACATATCAGATATGCATCCGATCTGAATCCAAATCCTATAACAGAGGCTCTGATACCACTGTTGGGTTCTATCGTAGGTGCATCGCATGCGAATTAAAATTTCCTATGCGCAGAACAACCAAGAACATGCTACGGAGATGGATCATAGTTCGTTACCACTAGACGCAGAGTGCCATGCAGTAGAAGTAGAGTTGGGGCAGCGCGTTCGTGTGGTCCGTCTCCTCCTCATTTGATCTCCCTCCCATTCTGATCTCCCTCGAATAGTCGTTCGCCGGATCCCACGTACAGGTTCGTCGGAGTGGCGCAGGTGCACCGCCTCTAACGGTATCCGTGCATGCAGGAGGAACACCCGTGCGGCGGACTGCTAGGTCTGATCACATGGTCGGCGGCGGCGAGTGGAGGTGGCTTGTTGCAACTCATGCAGAGCCCTAATGACGGCGCCAAAGCAATCAACTAGATGGGTGTGCTGCACCTCCACTATATATAGGCATTTGGTGCGGGCTCAACTCTTGGGCCTCGCATGGATCCTAAAGCACACGTGTTCCTTCCCTTAAGCGCGCGACCCTTTAGGTTCTCGTCCACTTGGTCGCGAGTCAGATGACATTCGACTCGACCGGTCGGTAGAGGCCTCTAGCAAGATGTGCCAACTCCAAGTGTTCGATGAAGCTGGTTAGGCAAACCTGTACTTCACACTTCTGTTCCCTTTGCCACACGATATATGTTGTAGTGCACAAGCTGATATGGTCATCCTTGTTGCAGCACGACCTCTTTCTCGTTCCGGTGAATCCGACTAACACTTTGGATTACCTCATAATCCTCATCGCATGGTCATGCTTATCGAGATCGGATCACCCGAGTGGGCCCAGAGTATATCTCTCCTGGTAGGAGGGGCAAATCCCATCTTGCTCGACCATGTCTCGCAGCATGGGTCTGGTCAAGCCTGAAACCTACGTTTATAACTACCCAGTCACGAAGTAGCATTTGGTCGGCCCAAAGTAAGTCTGTCACCATCTCAAGTACATGCGCTAGCTCAGGTCTTAGGACATAGAACGTATGTTGTACTAGAGACTCACAAATGACCTATTGTTGTGTCTCATAGTCGGGTCTGTCCAACTCAGACCTTATCTCGACTCGAATCCGACTATGTCGAATCCGACCAGACCTTTCTGAGTCCATATTATCCGGCTAGCATCCAATGCTACATGGTCAGTGAGACTGAACCATCCATCGTGTCATATGCTAGTCTGATTAGTTGCGCGTCCACACAACCCTTTCGACTAGGGACCATTTAGGATAGTTATCATACAATACATAGTCTCACAAACAAGTCACGTACTTATTATTACACTTCTCTGATAATGTCCAAGGACTCTCTTTATTCATAAACACATAGGAAATATCATCATACATGATTGCCTCTAGGGCATATCTCCAACAGTTTATTGCTTACACTTCAGATTGTGAATGAATTGTTACATGATTATGAGAAGGTTTATGATTGATAGTTTGTGCTATAATAATGATCATGATGCTACCATGTTCGTATTTTCTTTTATCGATACCTCTCTCTCTCTCTCTAAACCTATGGTCATGATTATCGAGTTCATTATTCCCTTGGGGACAAGCGGAGTCTAAGCTTGGGAGAGTTGATACGTCCATTTTGCATCATGTTTTCATGCCGTTACTTATAATGTTTTGGAGTTATATTTCATGTTTTGATGCAATTCTAATGCCTTTTATCTCTTAAGTTGCAAGGTCTATCACAAGAGGGAGATTGCCGCCAGCTAGAATTATGGACCTAAAAAGAGCTACAACACAGATAACTATTCTTTGGAGCTGCAAATGACCTGAAAACTTATAGAGAATTATTTTGGAATATATATAAAAGTACTGAAAGAAGAACGTACCAAAGAGGACCCTCCATGGGCCCACAAGCTCAAGTGGCGCGCCATATCAGCTTGTGGGGCGTCAGCCTCACTCCTCTCTTCCTCCCGGTAGGACGATCCTGCCAAGGGTCCTTGTCTCGGGCGCTGCCTCATCTTCTAGCTAGGTCTTTCGGCAGGCCCGTGGACTTCGGCTTTTGGGGCCCCCTCTCATCCGCGCAGCGCTGGTCTTGTCCTCTATGCAATGCTGGCCCAGGAGGGGCTAGGCTCTCGTTAGAGGGCCCTTGCTACCTTTTTCTCCTTGTAATCCGCCCCTCCTCCTATCTTTTTCTTCTTGTAGTCTCCCCTAGGGGAGAAAGTCAAATAAAGATGTATTTAGGCAAAGGGACATCCCATGTAAATTTCACCCTATTTGAATGACCGTGCATTATTCTCCTTGTTAGATTCATCTTTGCATGGTGTTTTCCCTACGCTTTTTCGAAAAAACCTTGTCGGCATGTGTAGCCCTACCACGAGCGCTTCGAGGAGCAGGTCCTTAGTAGCCCGGTGGCGGTACTACTGCTAGCAAGATACCTTGACATTCTCGGCATGGCCACTTAAGTTGTTGAGTGGACTTGAAACAGAGTAAGGGCGCGAGCGCAGCCACTTGAGCTATTGAGCGGACTCGAAACAGGGCAAGGGCGCGAGCGCAGCCGCTTAAGCCGTTGAGCGGACTCGAAACAGAGCAAGGGCGCCATCAATCATGGCAAGGTTCCCTAGTGTGCAGGTTTTCCATACAAAAGTCGAAATCATCCAAGGAAAATAACTTCATAGAAAAAAATTGCTCAGGGTCCACCAACTTATCTTCCTGTCGCGGTACTTTTTCCGCTCCTTCACGCAAGATGCCAATTTTGGACGTCGCTGGTGCCCATACCATCTCTTCCCCCCCCCCTCGACAAACTTTCACGCGAGAGAACCTTCTGAGAAAGTAGAGATGTGGAACCTTGGATGTCCATTAGTACTTGTCGGGAAAGGCGTAATGCAACATCTTGGATAAGCATGCAAAACAACTAAACATGGAAATCAACAAGAGTTGCAGAACGCTTGGTCTTATTCAGCTATGCACAGGGTTTGTGCCTGGCTTTGTACAAAGGTTCACATGCCTTGCCAGCAATACTCGTACAAGAGGTGGTTGTCGGGGGCCCGACCACCGTGCCTTATGGGTAGAACTTATGAAGATGCTCGATATTCCAGGAGTTGCTCACCAGAACGCCATCTTTGGTCTCCAAGCAGACTGTGCCAAGCCTGGTGACCTGTACTACCTGATAAGGGCCTTCCCACTGCGGCATCAACTTGTTTGAATTCTTGGCCGCCTGAATGCGCCGAAGAACAAGGTCGCCTTCCTCAAGGCTTCGGGCATGAACCTTGCGGCTATGATAGCGGCGCAAAGCTTGCTGGTAGCATGCAACTCTCACAGCATCCCAAAGATGGTCTTCGTCAAGGAGCGTCACATCATCTTGCCGCAACTGCTCTTTATCAAGCTCATCACAAGTGAGCACTCGAGGTGACCCGTATACGAGTTCCGTGGGGAGAACTGCTTCTATCCCGTACACCAAGGAGAAGGGTGTCTGGCCGGTGGCTCGATTTGGTGTCGTTCTGATCGACCAAAGAACCACCGGCAGCTCATCGATCCAGCGCCTTCCGCACTTGTGCAGCTTGTCATAAGTTCTTGTTTTAAGCCCTCATAGCACTTCAGCATTTGCCCTTTCCGCTTGGTCATTGCTCCTTGAGTGAGAGATAGAAGCAAAATAGATTTTGCTGCCAAGGTCCTGGACATACTGCATGAAGGTGCGGCTTGTGAACTATGTGCCGTTGTAAGTGATGATCCCATAGGGAACACCAAAGCGACAGACTAGTCCTTTAAAGAACTTGAGGGCTAATTATGCTGTCATCTTTCTCACTGCTTCCACTTCTGGCCACTTTATGAATTTGTCGATTGCGACGTACAAGTACTCAAAGCCCTCAGTAGCACGGGGAAAAGGACCCAAGATGTCGAGCCCATAGACCGAAAATGGCCAGGAGAGAGGGATTGTCTAAATAGCTTGAGCTGGGCGATGCAATTTCTTCGAATGAAACTGGCATGCTTAACACTTGGTTACTAGCACAGTTGCATCCTGGAGGGCAGTGGGCCAAAAGAAACCTTGCCGGAATGCCTCACCGGCAAACGCTCTTGATCCTATGTGGGAGCCACATATGCCTCCATGTATCTCTGCCAACAGCTCCAGTCCATCTTCCCGAGAAATGCACTTGAGTTTCACACCATTTGGCCTCTTTCTATACAGGAGGTTGTCCACGAACTGGTACATATTAGACCGGTGGGCTACTATCTCTGCTTCTTCTTGTTCCTCGGGGATTTCTCCTGTTTGAAGAAAATGGACGATGTGTTGTGCTCATGCTGGAGCCTGGGGCTCGACAACAAGGACTAAAGGCATATCCTCTGTCGGGGAAGCATTTGTCTCAACGGCAAGGGCTCGAGGCCCTGCTGGAGCCTGTTGCCCCCCCCCCGACAAGCTTGGCAGGAGCGTGTGCTTCCATGGCAAGAGCCTGAGGCCCTGCCGAAGCATGACGCTCACCTGCAAGCCTGGCGTCATTCCTGACAACTTCCTCGCCGGTGGCTTCTTGGAGCTCTGCCAGGAAATACTAGCCGGGACTCAACTTTCTTATTTTCTCTTGTCCAATTGATAGTGTCACAGATGGTTGAGTCAGTCGGAGCACAAAAGTTCCTGGTTCCACAAGCAACTTAAGGGCAACACACTTTGACAGGCCATCAGCAACACTATTCTCTGCATGCGGAACGTGCTCCATTTGCAGACTGTCAAAATGTTCTTCCAACTTTCTCACTTCATCTACATAAGCTTCCATCAATGGACTCTAATAATCCTTATTCACCTACTTGATGACAAGCTGAGAATCACCCCTGACAATAAGTTTCTTAATCCGAAGGTCAGCTACGATCCTAAGACCGGCAAGCAGCCCTTCGTATTCTGCAGTATTGTTTGTTGACCTCTCCCGGGGAAAGTGCATCTGAATCACATATTTGAGGTGCTCTCCGGTGGGTGTGACTAGAAGCACTCCAGCACCAGCGCCTTGCAGCAAGAAAGCCCCATCAAAATACATGATCCACTCTTGATTTGTTTCCTTGCCGGGGAGAGTTGACTTTGGAACTTCTTCATCTGGCGTTGGGGTCCATTCCACAATGAACTCCGCCAAGGCTCTGCTCTGGATAGTCGAAGTACTTTCAAACTTGAGACCAAAGCTTGACAGTTCCAAATCCCACTCCACAATCTTGCTGGTAGCATCTGGGTTCCACAAAATCCGCTGCAAGGGGAAGTGAGTGATAACGGTGATCTCATGTGCCTGGAAGTAATGTCACGGCTTCCTCAAGGCCATAAGGAGGCCGAAGAGCAGCTTTTGCACGCCAGAATATCTTGACCTAGCCCCTGCAAAAGGGAGCTGACAAAATAGACTGGGTGCTGCACCATTTTCTTCTTCTGAATTGTTTCATTCGACAGTGCAGATCCTGCTTTGTCGGCACCAGACCCTGCCGGGGAATATCCTGGCTTGTCACTTGGCGGTCCTGTCGCTGCCGCTTCTTCTTCATCAACTTCTCTTTCAGCCACTAACACAACACTCACCACTTGATTTGTTGCTGCTAGGTATAGCAACAACGGCTCTTGTGGTTTTGGCATGACTAGGACTAGCAGAGAGGAGTGGTACTTCTTCAAATCCTGCAGTGATGCCTTTGCTTCCAGCGTCCATTTCATCGGACCTGCCTTCTTCAAGATTTTGAAAAAGGGTAGGGCGCGCTCAGCTGATTTTGAAATGAACCTACTCAGAGCGGCAACATAGCTGGCAAGACGACGCACATCCTTGACACGTCTTGGTGCTTCAGTTTGCTCAATTGCTTTGATCTTGTCGGGATTTTCTTCAATTCCATGTTGAGATACAAAGAACCCGAGAAGCTTGCCAGATGGGACACCAAACACACACTTGTCAGGGTTGAGCTTCAAGTTTATCTTGCGGAGATTTGCAAATGTTTCTTCTAAATCTGATATGAGCGTCGCCTTGTCCTTGGTTTTGACCACTATGTCATCCATATAAGCCTCCATATTTCTATGTAGCTGGGGCTCAAAACCAATCTGGACCGCTCTTGCAAATGTAGAACCGGCAACTTTCAACCCGAAATGCATACGTAAAAAGCAATACGTACAACATGGGGTGATAAATGTGGTCTTCTCTTCGTCTTCCTTGGCCATGAAAATCTGATGATAACCTAAATAGGCGTCAAGGAAAGACAACAAGTCGCAGCCGGCGGTGGAGTCCACAATCTGGTCAATGCGCGGCAAGGGAAAAGGATCTTTGGAGCAGGCTTTATTGATATCTTTGTAGTCAATACATAGCCTCCATTTACCATCACCTTGCACACTACAACTAGATTTGCCAACCATGTTGGATGAAGTACTCCTCTAACCAAGCCAGCCGCTTCTAATTTCTTGATTTCTTCGGCAATAAACTGTTGCCGCTCCAAAGCCTGGTTCCTGACCTTCTGCCTGACGAGCCGTGCATGTGGACAGACGACAAGGTGGTGCTCAATCACCTTCCTGGGAACACTGGGGATATCAGATGGTTGCCATGCAAACACATAGACATTCGCCCGCAGGAAGGCGACAAGCACACTTTCCTATTTGTCGTCAAGGGTGGAACTTATGGTGAAAGTTCCTCCCATACCATCCTCCTTGGCGGGCACCTTCTTAGTCTCTACTAGATCTGCCTTGGACTTCTTGCTCTTGCTAGTGGAACTCTCTGGCACGTCCTCAACAGGAGCGCAGCACTTCGAGGAAGTGCGCTTGCTGGAGTATGTGCGAGAGGTCATGCCGGGCTTCTTCGTCCCAAGAGTTTCGGCGGAAGGAGCAAGTGCCTTGGCGGTAAATACTGCAACTGCCTCCTGGTAGAGTTGATCGGCACAGACAAGCGTGTCCTTCTTGTTGGACTTGACAGTGATGATGCCCATGGGCTCGGGCATCTTCAATACATTGTAGGCGTAATGCGCCGCCGCCATGAACTTGGCTAACGCTGGACGACCAAGATCCCATTGTATGGCAACGGAATCTTGGCAACGTCGAAAACAACCTTCTCCGTCCTAAAGTTCAGACCACTACCAAATGTTACCGGAAGCGTGATCTTTCCCTTGGGCTGGCTCCTTCCTAGATTGACCCCCTGAAACGAGCCCGTTTCCTCGAGATCTCCATCAGGAATTTGCAATATCTTGATCACCTCGGGCAAGATCAAGTTCAAGCCGGCCCCACCATCAACTAACATTTTTTTCACTCTGAGGTTGCGAATCGTTGGTGAGACCAACAACGGCAAACACCCAACTGCAGTTACACGATCAGGGTGATCCTCAATGTCGAAAATGATAGGCGTGTTGGTGTTGGGAGACGTAGTAGTAAATCAAAAAAATTCCTATGATCACCAAGATCTATCCATGGAGAAACCAGCAACGAGTGGAGAGAGATTGCATCTTCATACCTTTGAAGATTGCTAAGCAGAAGCGTTACAAGAACGCGGCTGATGGAGTCGTACTCGCAGTGATTCAGATGGCGATGGATTCCGATCTAAGCGTCGAACAACGGCGCCTCCGCGTTCAACACACGTGCAGCCCGGTGACGTCTCCTACACCTTGATCCAGCAAGGAGGAAGGAGAGGTTGGGGAAGGGCTCCAATAGCAGCACGATGACGTGGTGGTGGTGGAGTAGCAAGGTATTCCGGCACGGCTTCGCCTAAGCGCTGCGGAGGAGGAAGAAGAGAGGTAGGGCTTTGTCGTGAGAGAGAGTTCAGAACTGTTCTCAAAAGGCCAAAACCTCAAGTATATATAGGAGGAGGGATAGGGAGGGCTGGCTTGGACTCTCCTCCAAGGAGGAGAGCTTCGGCCGAATCAAAGGGAGAGTCCACCTCCCACAAGGGAGGTGAATCTCCTCCTTTTCATACTCCTTTGCCCTTATCTCTACTCCTCCAGCCGCATGGGCCTTTCTAGAAGGTCTTGGACAGCCCAATAAGGGCTGACACACCTCCTCTAAGGGCCCACAAAGTCCTATGGCCGTCACATCCCTCCCAGGGGTCCTCCGGCACCCTCCCGGCACTCCCGGTACAATACCGATGAGCCCGAAAACTTTCCGGTGACCAAAACTGGACTTCCTATATATCAATCTTTACCTCCGAACCATTCTGGAGCTCCTTGTGACGTCCGGGATCTTATCCGAAACTCCGAACAACTTTCAGTAATCACGTATACCATTTCCCTATAACCCTAGCGTCATCGAACCTTAAGTGTGTAGACCCTACGGGTTCGGGAGACATGTAGACATGACCGAGACACCTCTCCGGTCAATAACCAACAGAGGGATCTGGATACCCATGTTGGCTCCCACATGCTCCACTATGATCTCATCGGATGAACCATGATGTCAAGGATTCAATCAATCCCGTATACAATTCCCTTTGTTTATCGGTATGATACTTGCCCGAGATTCGATCATCGGTATCTCTATACCTTGTTCAATCTCGTTACCGGCAAGTCTCTTTACTCGTTCCATAATACATCATCCCGTGACTAACTCCTTGGTCACATTGAGCTCATTATGATGATATCTTACCGAGTGGGCCCAGAGATACCTCTCCGTCACACGGAGTGACAAATCCCGGTCCTGATTCGTGCCAACCCAACAGACACTTTCGTAGATACCCGTAGTGCACCTTTATAGCCACCCAGTTACGTTGTGACGTTTGGCACACCCAAAGCATTCCTACGGTATCTGGGAGCTGCACAATCTCATGGTCTAAGGAAACGATACTTGACATTGAAAAGCTTTAGCAAACGAACTACACGACCTAGTGCTATGCTTAGGATTGGGTCTTGTCCATCACATCATTCTCCTAGATGTGATCCCGTTATCAATGACATCCAATGTCCATGGTCATGAAACCATGACCATCTATTGATCAACGAGCTAGTCAACTAGAGGCTTACTAGGGACATGTTATGGTCTATGTATTCACACATGTATTACGGTTTCCGGTTAACACAATTATAGCATGAACAATAGACAATTATCATGAACAAGGAAATACAATAATAACCATTTTATTATTGCCTCTAGGGCATATTTCCAACAGTTGGACCATTTCAAGGGCTTATGGGCGCCGACAGATGGCTCAGTCGCATTAACCTCATGCGCCCACTGTTTAAGTTGGCGGTGGGAAGAATGCAATGAGGCACCTTCGTCGATGCACATGGCGTCTGTAGCTCTCTGGAATTCTTGCTCGCTGGACTTGTCGTCCTCTTCAATGTCATCATCACCCCCCTTTTGCTTGTCGCGGCCACGAGCGCTTCGGTCCTTCTGTTGCTTGGCCTTGCCGCGGCGACCTCCACGGCCACCGTGCTTCTTGCCGGATTCCTCCGGACCATCCTGGCCAATCTCTTTGCCTCGCCTCCCATACTCGGCTTTTTGCTTCTCGGCAAGCTGCTCAACTTGCCAGCAGTCCTAGAGATCGTGGCCTTTGGTGCGATGGATCTTGCAATACTGCTTGACGGAGCCTTCCAGTTTGTCGGCAGCCGCCAAAGCCTGACGGGAGGCGCACCCAGAAACATCCTTGCCAGGGTCATCAACCTTGGACTTCTTGGCGGTGTTGGGGTTGCCAGATCCCTCGACGGCAAGCACGGCCTTGCCCTTGCGCTTCCTATTATGCTGTCGGCCCTTCTTTGCTAGGGCGGCGGTGTCCTCATCCTCAGAGTCGACCCCTACGTCAGCGTCTTCGCCAGGGAGCCTCCTCCCTTCCTCAGCCCAAGCACATTTATTTGCCAAAGCATAGAGCTCGGCAACATCCCTGACCTTGTTCATTGCCAGCTCTTCTTGCATCCTGTGGTTGCCCACGTTCTGATGGAATGCACTAATAACAGCGACAGGATGAGCATCTGGTACATTGTGGTGTATGCGGCTGAACCTCTGGATGTATTAGCAAAAAGTCTCGCCCTCCTTCTGGGGGATGAGATATAAATCACTTTCCTAGCCAGGAGCTTGCTGACCTCCGATAAAGGCACCAACAAACTCATGGCATAGATCTGCCCAGGAAGAAATGGATCTTTCCGGCAAGTGCATCAACCATGACTTGATGTTGGGCTTAAGCTCCAACGAGAAGTAGTTGGCGAGTATCTTGTCATCGTGAGCCCTGGCAGCTTGCACCGCAATGGTGTAGATGCTCAAGAACTCTGATGGGTGAGTCTTGCCTTCATATTTCTCCGGGGCCTCTGGCTTGAACGTTCGGGAGTTGGGCCACTGGACTCGCCGTAGCTCACGGGTAAACGCTGGGAAACCCACCTTGTAAGGTAGGCTGATAGGATACCCTGGCGCGGATTTTTCTACATTGGGTCCCGCGTGCTTATCACATTGATGGCGCGCTTCCCACCGCCACTCGATTGTAGTCTGAGCATCTTCTTTGCTTCATTCCCGAAGAACTTGACGCTGATCATGGCGAGTCTATGGATTAGACAACGTCGTCGAGTAACCATCGCAACCGTCGGTCCGTAGAGTCAGTGGCCAGCATTGTTGTTGTGGAGGAGAGTGCATTGTGGTCGCACTGCCGCCGGCCTTCTCGCCATTGGCGCGAGCCGACTCGATGGACCGAAACTTATCAGCGAGGCTGAGGAGGCTCTGAATGGTGGCTCTCCACTCGTCGAGCTTCTCCACAGCAAGAGGGAAGTTTAGGAGTAGTTGTGCCCACGCCGTTGCTTCTTCTGACGTGGTCGGAAGCGAACGGCGAAAAGTACGCGAGGTGCTATGACTCCAAACCATTTTAGAAGGAGCTCTGTCGCGGTCCCGTGATTGCATGCCACTCCCACTAGCATGCTGGTGTGCATGCTGGTCCTGCGCATCTTGGGAGCGATGTGCAGGAGCTTTTCTGTGGGGATGTTGGGAACCACCAACACCGCAGCACTGCTCTTCGCGCGTGTCCTGGGAAGGCCACGGCATACATGTCGGCATGGGTGTCATGGAAGGTGCCCTTCCGTCCCCGGAGTTCACCGTATCGCCCATAGGTTGTACAACCCTGTCCTGAGACCCAGCGGTGCGGGGGTTTCCGCCGCCACCGTGAGCGTATCCACGGTAGGCATTAGCGCTTCCTTGCCCTTGATCATTGGAGCACCGCGTGGGCACAGGGTCTCTGCTCCCTCCGCCCGTGCCCACTCTGTCGCCCGCTTGGGCGGCTACAGGCGTGGCGGACATGGAGGGTTCCACCGCCATGAAACCCTTCTTGTTGTGGGGCATGGCGATGATGACTATGAAGGAACTGGCGCGCTAGTCACCAGATCAGGTTCACACGACCTTAATTCCCTTACCTGGCACGCCAAAGATGTCAGGGAAACGATACCTATGGGATCAGAAGGATCCCTTTACGGGTCGGTAGGGAAGAAGGCTCGCATAGAGAGCAGATCTGATGATTAACGCGCGGGATTTTACCCAGGTTCGGGCCGCAAAGATGCGTAAAACCCTACTCCTACTTGGTTGTATTGGATGAGTTCTAGCTGAGGTTCTGGGAGCACTATAGTATACAACTTCTATTCATGCAGAATGGGCCACAAAAGATCCACCTGTAGCTGTGCCTTGGGCCTCCTTTTATACTCTCGAAGGGGTCACCAACAGTGGCATACAATGCATACATGAGGTGTAAAGTGCTACAGTGTTATCGTACCTAACACTGACGGTGTAAGACAAACGCATTTAATGCTCCGTAACGAGTCCCTGGCCTTCTACGGGACAGGACGGGAACCCGTCCCATCGGCACCGCTTAGCCTCCTCCATCCCTGCTGCCTCGACACGTACCCAGGTGGGATGACACCTAGTCTCTGCGCTGGCAAGATGGCGAGGCCTTGCCGAGTGCACTTCTTGCCGGGGCTCCGCAGGCCATCCAGGCAAGATCTTGTCGGGGTCCTAGCCTTCGGTCTTCGGTCCTGGTTGTTGGCTTGAATGCTTTCTCGATGTTGCTGTATTTTCTCTCAGTTGCTCCCGGCAGGCCTTACCGCTGGTATGGCTACAATTGTCCGTGTACAAGTACGGGGTACTAAAAATCCCATACTTTAGTACACCGACAATACGTATCCGTTGTATCTATAATTTTCGATTGCTTCATGCCAATATTCGACAACTTTCATATACTTTTGGCAATATTTTATATTATTTTTGGGACTAACTAACTTACCCTGTGCCAGTGCCAGTTCCTGTTTTTTGTGTGTGTTTTGTTTCGTGGAAAATCCATATAAAATGAGGTCCAAACGCGATAAAAATTAACGGAGATTTTTTTGGAATATATGTGATTTTTGAGAGTCAGAATCTGTTGGAAATATGCCCTAGAGGCAATAATAAATTAGTTATTATCATATTTCCTTGTTCATGATAATCGTTTATTATCCATGCTATAATTGTATTGATCGGAGACTTAAATGCATGTGTGGATACATAGACAAAACCATGTCCCTAGTATGCCTCTAATGGACTAGCTCGTTGATCCAAGGATGGTTAAGGTTTCCTAGCCATGGACATGAGATGTCATTTGATAACGGGATCACATCATTGGGAGAATGATGTGATGGATAAGACCCAAACTACAAACATAGCATATGATCGTGTCAGTTTATTGTTACTGTTTTCTGCATGTCAAGTATATGTTCCTATGACCATGAGATCATGCAACTCACGGATATCGGAGGAGTGCCTTGTGTGTATCAAACGTCGCAACGTAACTGGGTGACTATAAAGGTGCTCTACAGGTATCTCCGATGGTGTCTGTTGAGTTGGCATGGATCGAGACTGGGATTTGTTACTCCGTGTAACGGAGAGGTATCTCGGGGCCCACTCGGTAATGCAACATCACAATAAGCCTTGCAAGCGATGTGACTAATTGTTAGTTGCGGGATCTTGTATTACAGAACGAGTAAAGAGACTTGCCAGTAACGAGGTTGAACTAGGTATGGAGATACCGACGATCGAATCTCGGGCAAGTAACATACCGAAGAACAAAGGGAACGTTATACGGGATTAACTGAATCCTTGACATAGAGGTTCGACCGATAAAGATCTTCGTAGAATATGTAGGAAGCAATGTGGACGTCTAGGTCCCGCCATTGGTTATTGACCGTAGAGGTGTCTCGGTCATGTCTACATAGTTCTCGAACCCACAGGGTCTGCACACTTAAGGTTCGGTGACGTTTCGGTAGTGTAGAGTTATGTATGGTGGTGACCGAAGTTTGTTCGGAGTCTCGGATGAGATCCCAGACGTCACGAGGAGCTCCGGAATGGTCCGGAGGTAAAGATTCATATATAGGAAGTCCCAGTTTGGTTTCCGGAAAAGTTTCAGGCTCATCGGTAGTGTACCGGGAGTATCGGTATTGTACCGGGAGTGCCGGTAGTGTACCGGAGGACCTCCGGGAGGGGTATTTCGACCCCAAGAGGTCCATGGGCTGTGGGAGAATAATAACCAGCCCTTAGTGGGCTGGGAAAACAGCCACAAAGGCCCATGGCGCAGGAGAGAAAGTCCTAAAGCAAAAGGTGGAAAATCAGCCAATAGGAGGCAATCCTACTCCAACTAGGATTGGAGGTGAAGTAGGATTGCTCCCACCTCCTATTTCGGCCGACCCAAAGGCCTTGGCTGCCTCTCCTCTCCTCTCTTCCTATATATACTAGTGGATTGGGTGGTTTTTGGACAGAATTTCCGGCCACGTGCTACCCGTTCCACCGGTGCATAGTTTCTCCTCTAGATCGGTTTTCTGCAGCGCTTAGGCGAAGCCCTGCCGGAATTGCTCCACCACCATCACCGGAGCGCCGTCACGCTGCCGGTGAACTCTCTCTCCTCTCCACCTCCTCTTGCTGGATCAAGACGGTGGAGATCGTCATCAAGCTGCACGTGTGCTGAACGCGGAGGTGCCATCCGTTCGGCGCTAGATCGGAAGGACCGTGATCGAGATCACGAGACGGGTCGTGATGAGATCGTGGAACGGATAGTGATGCGTTCGCGGGACAGATCGTGATCAAGATCGTGAGACGGATTGTGATGAGATCGCGGGACGGATCGTGATGAGTTCGCAGGACAGATCGTGATCAAGATCGTGAGACGGATTGTGATGAGATCGCGGGACGGATCGTGATGAGTTCACGGGACGGATCGTGATTGGATCGCGGGACGGATCGTGATGAGATCGCGGGACGCTCGGCGATTTGGATCGCGAAGAAGTTCGACTACACCAACCGCGTTTCTTAACGCTTCCCGCTTAGCGATCTACAAGGGCACGTAGATCCACTCTCCCTCTCGTAGATGCTCATCACCATGGATAGGTTTGCGTGTGCGTAGGAAAATTTTTGTTTCCCATGCGACGTTCCCCAACAGAATCAACGAAAGACGATGCCCGAGGGCCCCACAAGCTATCTGGCCGTGCCCTAGGGGGGTCGCGGCCAGATGGCTTGTGGCCAGCCCTTAAGTAGGTTGGAGCTCCCATTTTGCCGCAAGGAAGATATTTTTATAATAAAAATCCCCTCCAAATTTCAGCCCGATTGGAGTTACAGATATTCGGATATTTAAGAAACGGTGAAGGGGTCAGAAACCAATCGTGAAAACAAAAGATAAACAAAGAGAGATCCAATCTCGGAGGGGCTCCTGCCCTCCGGGAGCCATGGAGGCGATGGACCACAAGGGAAACCCTCCTCCCATCTAGGGAAGAGGCCAAGGAAGAATACGAAGAAGAAGGAGGGGGATCTCTCCCCCTCTCTCCCAATGGCGCTGGAGCGCCGCCGGGGCATCCACCGTGACAGCGATCTACACCAACAACTTCACCGCCGTTACCACCAACTCTCTCCCCCTCTATGCAGCGGTGTAAAACCTCTTCTCACTGCTGTAATCTCTACTTAAACATGGTGCTTAATTCCATATATTATTATCCAATGATGTGTGGCTATCCTATGATGTTTGAGTAGATTTCTTTTGTCCTATGGGTTGATTGATGATCATGATTGGTTTGAGTTGCATGGTTTATTTTGGTGTTGTCCTAAGGTGTAATCTCTACTTAAACATGGTGCTTAATGCTATATATTATTATCCAATGATGTGTGGCTATCCTATGATGTTTGAATAGATTTCTTTTGTCCTATGGGTTGATTCATGATCGTGATTGGTTTGAGTAGCATGGTTTATTTTGGTGCTGTCCTAAGGTGCTTTTCGTGAGGCGCACACGTGAAACAATAATGCTGGTGGGTGTTGCAATATGTTCATGATTCGCTTATAGTGGGTGGCTAGAGTGATAGAAGCTTACACCCGAGTAAGGGAATTGTTGCGTATGGGAGTAAAGAGGACTTGATGTGTTAATGCTATGGTTGGGTTTTACCTTAATGAATTTCTAGTAGTTGCGGATGCTTGCTAGAGTTCTAACATAAGTGCATATGATCCAAGTACAGAAAGTATGTTAGCGTATGCCTCTCCCTCATATAAAACTGGAATAATGATTACCGATCTAGTTAACCAATTGCCTAGGGACAAATCTTTCTATTATGCTACAAAAAGCTTTCTACTAAATAATTTACTTTAGTGTTCCTTATTAAACCAGCAACTAATTTTATTTCCATGTTCTTTTTTACTTTGCAAAACTATCTCTACACCTATTAAGTACTTCTAGTTTCATTCCTGCAAAATAGTTTCATACTTGTTCTAGGTAAAGTAAGTGTTAGCGTGCGTAGAGTTGTATCGGTGGTTGATAGAACTTAAGGGAATATTAATTCTACCTTTAGCTCCTCGTTGGGTTAGACACTCTTACTTATCGAAAAAGGCTACAAACGATCCCCTACACTTGTGGGTTATCAAGACCTTTTTCTGGCGCCATTGTTGGGGAGCAATAGCGTAGTGGTTGATATTCTCATGTGTGCTTGTTCGCTTTATCACTAAGTAATTTTTATTTTCTGTTAATAGTTGTTTTATATCTTTAGTTATGTATATGGAACACGAAACACCAAAAAAATAGATGTACTTGCTACTCATGGATATGGGGAACCTCCTAAAACCCTCGATGCTAGTTATGTGAAACATGTTAATTACTCCTTTGATAATCCTAAGAAATCCTCATTCAACTTTATAATGGGAGACATGTTGGATCAACATGAGTACTTTAGGGATTATCACTTATTTCAAAAGGGGGAACACTTATGGGATCAAATTAAAATGTTACGTTGCTATGCTTGGGATTTATGCTGGAAACGTGATTATACTTGTTGCTCTAAGATGAAGGGCCTTCACCTTCCCTTTTAATATGAATTAAATAATAACAAAACCTTGGCTTCTTATGATAAGGGTATATATGATTACTAATTTACTATGGTGTGGAACAAATAGAAGAATTTGTTGCTTTTAAGGATGCTTATGAAATTGAATCGTTCTTTGAAAGATATGACTATGGTTATGCTATTTACAGATCTGAAAAAAATTCCATACTTAAATATTGTTATGAGAATTATGAATACAATGCTGATACTATTGAATTTATTGAGAGAATGACCACTGCCTTGGAAGAGACTAATATTTTGCAGGAATCTATTGAAGAAGAAATTCCTGAAACTGTGAGCTCATTAGATGAAAAAGACGAGGAGGAGAGCAAAGAAAAAAAGGAGGAAGAGTAGATTAGCTACCCGTTCCCACCTTCTAATGAGAGTAATTATTCAACTCATATATTGTTTAATTTCCCTTCGCATATACCGAAGGATGAATGCTATGATGATTGCTATGATCCCTTGGATTCGTTCGAAATATCCCTTTTTGATGAACTTGATGCTTGATATGCTTGTGTCCATGATGCCAATATGAATTATGCTTATGGAGATGAACTTGCTATAGTTTCATATGTTAAACATGAAATTGTTGCTATTGCACCCATACGATCTTTTTGAATTCTCCCAACTACACTATATCGGAGAAGTTTGCACTTATTAAGGCTTATATTGATGGGTTGCATTTTACTATCACACATGATAATTTTGATGGATATAATATGCGTGTGATTTCTTATCCTACTTGCAAATATTATGAGAGAGGAAACAAATCTTCACCTCTCTATGTTTCCAATACAATAAAATTGCAAGAAACCACTTATGCTATGTATTGGCCTTTGCTTTGTGTAAATGAATTGTTCTTGTATGACATGCCAATGCATAGGAAGATAATTAGACTTCATTGTCACATGATATATATCACTTTGTGATCACTACTAAATTACAAACCATTGTTAATAAAAATTGGCTTCGATATACCTTGGGATCCGGGTGGATCAATTACTTGAGCACTATATGCCGAGCTTAATGGCTTTAAAGAAAATGCTGCCAGGGAGACAACCCAGAAGTTTTAGAGAGTCATTTTAT
Organism: Hordeum marinum; assembly: GCA_022496015.1. NCBI lineage: Eukaryota > Viridiplantae > Streptophyta > Magnoliopsida > Poales > Poaceae > Hordeum > Hordeum marinum. The sequence goes on along the minus strand of CM039672.1, from coordinate 305,433,652 downwards.
TCTGTTGTGTGATTTTAAAATAATTAAAAACAAACAAATAAGGTGTGGAACTTAAAACTTTTTCAAAAAGACAAGTGAAAGTGAAAAACACGAGCATCGTTGAAGTGGGGGTTAGCCTTGAACTTTGTTCATGCCCATGGAAACTTTGTGAATCTTGATTACAGAAAATTTTCAACACAAATAATTATACCCTTGTATAAATCCATTGTATTATAAAAATATTGTGCCAAGAATTACCTTTAGGGTGTTTAAATTGCTTGTTTGATATGTGTTGTGTAAAAACAGAAACATTTGCTGCAGTGTTTGAATTTTAATATTTTACTGGAGTATGAAAAAATTCTGAATTTTTTACACAATACTTTTATACAAATTATTTATTACTTACAAAATTTTCAGAATGTTTTGATTTACATAAGTATACGTTCCATCTGCATCTTTACAGACTGTCCTGTTTTTCACAGATTGTTGTTATAGTTGCTTTGCGTGCTTATGTTTGAATTCTTGTTGAGCCCCATTGATTTAGGATCCATAGAATTGTGATAGAATACAGTGGGTAATTTTAGATTCTAATTATGCAATAATGTTATGGCAGGACCTGAGGAGATTTGATGATTATGTACTAACGTTTCTAATGAAAGTTTCGTTAAGATTTGTACGGATGAAGTGTTCGAAGATTGAGGAGGTATCGTTATGCGATGAATAAGGAGAGGAAAGAGTTAAAGCTTGGGTATTCCCAAGTAAACCCAAGTAAATATTCAAGGAGACTCAAGCATCTAAGCTTGGGGATGCCCCGGAAGGCATCCCATCTTTCTTCTTCAACAACTATCGGTATGTTTCGGTTTTTGTTTTGTTCACATGATATGCGTAAATTTTTGGAGCATCATGTGCCTTTTATTTTCCTTTTAGCAATGCACCATGATGGTATGGGAAAGTATATGGTTGATTTATAGAATTCTCTTTGCACTTCACTTATATCTTTTGAGTGTGGCTTTATAGAATGCTTCATGTGCTTCACTTCTATCATTTGAAGTTGGATGCATGTTTCTCAACATATAGAAAAGCTTTATTTGTAGAATGCTCTCTTGATTCGCTTATATTTATTAGAGCATTTCCATGTCTTTTGTAGAAAGAATTAAACTCTCATACTTCACTTAAACCTATTTAGAGAGTCAACGGGAATTGGTCATTTACATGGTTAGTCATAAAATCCTACATAAAAGTTGTAGATCACTGAATATGATATGTTTGATTCCTTGCAATAGTTTTACGATATTGAGGTAGTAATATGTGGGTGCACTAGTTGATGATTGTGGATTATTAAGAATATTATGTTAAGGTTTGTGATTTCCGAAGCATGCACGTATAGTCTCTAGTTATGCGATGAAGTTGGAGCATAATTTATCCTTGATTGAAATCCTTTGTGCTGTTATAATCGGGGGGGGGCGATGGTTAATTCCTCCCAACCTCCTCCCTAGGAGCATGCGAGTAGTACTTTGTTGTGAGAGAGCTAACAAAACCTTGCAATAAGTATGTGAGTTCTTTATGACTAATGTGAATCCATGGATATACGCACTCTCACCATCTCATATTTGCTAGCCCTTTCGGTGCCGTGCATTGTCCATTCTCACCTTGAGGATTGGTGCAACCTCTGCCGGTGCATCCAAACCCTGTGACATGATAAGCTCTTTTGCACATAAGCCTCATTATATCTTCCACAAAACAGCCACCATACCTACCTATCATGGAATTTCCATAGCCATTCTGAGTTATATTGCCATGCAACTTTCACCGTTACATCATATGACTTGTACACCTATTGTCATATTTCTTTGCATGATCGTAAGATAGCTAGCATGATATTTCCAGGGCTTGTCCGTTTTTGATATCTTTTACTATGCTAGATCATTGCACATCTTGGTACACTGCCAGAGGCATTCATACAGAGTCATCCTATAGTTATTCATATTGAGTTGTAAGTAAATAAAAGTGTGATGATCATCATTATTAGAGCATTGTCCCAGTGAGGAAAGATGATGGAGACTATGATTTCCCCACAAGTCAGAATGAGACTCCGGAAAAAAAATGAAAAATGGGGGGGCCAAATGATCCCAACACGAAAAAAGGGAGAAATGGGGGAGGCGAAAAAAGAAAAGAAAATAATAAGCCCACCATGAAAAAAACAAATAAATGACACAAAAAGAGAGAAGGGACTTTGCTACTATCCTTTACCACACTTGTGCCTCGAAGTGGCACCATGTTCTTCATATAGAGAGTCTCTTGTTTTGTCACTTCCATATGCTAGGGGGAATTTTTCATTATAGAACTTGGCTTGTATATTCTGATGACGGGTGTACTCAAATGCCTGAGGTGTTCATGAGAAAGCAAGTTGGATGCACACCCACTTAGCTCCAGTCGAGCTTTCATATACTTATAGCTCTAGTGCATCCATTGCATTGTAATCCCTACTCCTCGCATTGATATCTATTGATGGGCATATCCATAGCGTTCATACGCCGAGTTGATGCGAGACTTTATTCTCCACTTTTACCCCTTTGAAACCTACCACCATATTATATTCCACCTTTATGTATATCCATGGTTCACGCTCATATATTGCGTGAGTAATAAAAAGCTGAAGCGTGTTAAACGGTATGATCCAATTGCTTGGTTTGACACCGGGGTGCTCATGATTTATACTTTATGCTAGGCAGACCAAGCATGACAGGCTATATGATTTTGTAGGGATAGCACTCTTTGGCATTGCTATTTTGAAAGGACATGATTGTTTGCTAAAAAACCTGATTATGGATGTCTTTTAGTAAGACTATTGTCTTGAATCACTTGTATCTTAATATTCATGCCATGACTAGACATTTGTTCAAGGTTATGTTAGGTAGCATTCCACATCAAAAATTATCTTTTTATCATTTACCTACTCAAGGATGAGCAAGAATTAAGCTTGGGGATGCTGATACGACTCCATCGCATCTATAATTTTTGATTGCTTCATGCCAATATTTGACAACTTTTATATACTTTTGGCAATATTTTATATTATTTTTGGGACTAACTTACTTACGCAGTGCCCAGTGCTAGTTCTTGTTTTTTGTGTGTTTTTTGTTTCACAGAAAATCCATATCAAATGAAGTACAAATGCGATAAAAAAATCCGGAGATTTTTTTGGAATATATGTGCTTTTTGAGAGTCGGAATCAACGGAAGACGATGCCCGAGGGCCCCACAAGCTATCTGGACGCGCCCTGGAGGGTTGCGGCCAGATGGATTTTGGCCAGCCCTTAGGTCAGTTGGAGCTGTCCTTTTGCCGCAAGGAAGATATTTTTATAATAAAATCCCCCTCAAAATTTCAGCCCGATCGGAGTTACGGATCTCTGGATATTTAAGAAACAATGGAGGGGTCAGAAACCAGTCGCAAAAATAGAAGAGAAACAAAGAGAGAGATCCAATCTCGAAGGGGCTCCTACCCTCCGGGAGCCATGGAGGCCATGGACCAGAGGGGAAACCCTCCTCCCATCTAGGGAGGAGGCCAAGGAAGAAGAAGAAGGAGGGGGGCTCTCTCCCCCTCTCTCCCGGTGGCATCGGAGCGCCGCCGGGGCATCCATGGTGACGGCAAACTACACCAACAACTTTGCCATCGTCACCACCAACTCTCTCCCCCTCTATGCAGCGGTGTAAAACCTCTTCTCCCTGCTGTAATCTCTACTTAAACATGGTGCTTAATTCTATATATTATTATCCAATGATGTGTGGCTATCCTATGATGTTTAAGTAGATTTCTTTTGTCCAATGGGTGGATTGATGATCGTGATTGGTTTGAGTTGCATGGTTTATTGTGGTGCTGTCCTAAGGTGCTTTTTGTGAGGCGCACGCGTGGAAGAATAACGCTGGAGGGTGTTGCAATATGTTCATGATTCGCTTATAGTGGGTGGCTAGAGTAACAGAATCTTACACCTGAGTAAGGGAATTGTTGCGTATGGGAGTAAAGAGGACTTGATGTGTTAATGCTATGGTTGGGTTTTGCCTTAATGAATTTCTAGTAGTTGTGGATGCTTGCTAGAGTTTCAACATAAGTGCATATGATCAAAGTAAGGAAAGTATGTTAGCGTATGCCTCTCCCTCATATAAAACTGGAATAATGATTACTGGTCTAGTTAATCAATTGCCTAGGGACAAATCTTTCTGCTGTGCTACAAAAAGCTTTCTACTAAATAATTTACTTTAGTGCTCCTTGTTAAACCAGCAACTAATTTTATTTCCACGTTCTTTTTTACCTTGCAAAACTAACTCTACACCTATTAAGTACTTCTAGTTTCATTCCCGCAAAATAGTTTCGTACTTGTTCTAGGTAAAGTTAGCATTAGCGTGCGTAGAGTTGTATCGATGGTCGATAGAACTTGAGATAATATTAATTCTACCTTTAGCTCATTGTTGGGTTCGACACTGTTACTTATTGAAAAAGGCTACAAACGATCCCCTACACTTGTGGGTTATCAATGCATACAACAAGCATAACTCACGTGATACCATGATAGATGCCTTTAAAACATCGGCAACATTAACGGGGGGTTATGATTCGAGCCAAACCAACCAAAAAGTCATGGTACCCTAGTAAGTCCTAAGTCGAACATCCTGGGTATCTTGCAATTATTTGCGTTAACGTCAACTTTTGTATTTGGTCAATAGCCGGGTTGCCTGGCTCCTGTGCATGCCCCTTACATTTTTTGCTTTGTTTGGCTAAGGGTGTAAAGGGAGCACCATTGCATTTGTTACTTCTGGTTTAACCGGTAAGGTTCGTCAGATGGAGAAAGCCAAAATCTGAATATCACAACACGCGTAAATTGGTCAGTGAACCGCATGAAGTGTTAAACTTGATGGTTGATAGCGGCTACATCGTGTAAAATGAAGGGATTTATTTTGAAAAGGACAAAGTGTTTGTATGTCAACCTTGGATATTCCGAGGACTCGCCTTGTACCGGGTGCTACTAACTTGCCACCCAGAAAAATACCATGTGACTAAGTGTATGTTTTAGTCCTAAAAGTCTTAATGTCTTGTTTCTGCTGATATAACTGCCTCGGGGCACCGAGACGTCGGGTAAGGGTTGCAAATCATAAGAGAAAGACCCTAAGTAGCATTTATTTAGGAGCGGAAGGCCCGACTAGCCAACCACACATCTTAAACAGTCATGGTTGAGTGAAAATAAGCATAGAGCAACAAAAGTGAATGGCACTTCCCATTTAAGTTTAAAACTTGTCTTTTTACAGGATACATCATGGCATACTAAGGCGATATAAAGCACATATGGTCAGGATTCTATAGAGTCGGTTCCCTCTTGCATTTCTTCTTGGCCACTCGAGCACTGGGTATCACCACCTCGAGGTAATCCTTTGCCTCCTGCTTCTTTCCTTCAGGACCTCACTAAGCAACTGGCTTCAGCTCCAGCTTTGGATAATGAGCATGAATGGCCACAAATGCCTACCAAGCACCTTCCAAGTAGGTCGACCGCTTCCACAACTCAACTTGGGCATCTTCCCCTTCGAAAAAGTGCACCAACCCAGAGAAACTGGTCTGTAGAGAGACACTCGACTATAAGGCTTTGTACAGGTCCTCCATGGAAGGCTTGGCCGCTTGTTATAGCTCTGCCAGTTGCTTCAGATGATCATTGAAGACTTGGGGACGTGTTGGTGCCTGGAACTACATCTAGAATGACTTTTTCTAGACCGCATATTTGCGCCCATTAAAGTGCTGGCACGCGTCCTCAACACTTCGTCAGAGGTCTGAGTATGCACTTGATATACACCAAAGTTGCATCAGCTTGGGGAAGAATTGACTTCTGAAGACACATTGTAGTCAGTATGGCTTACCACTGGCTATCTCGGTCGCCCTTCATAGTTCCTCCTTTGCAGCATTCGCTCAGGACATGGCTTCTTAGCGCTCCGATGTGAGTTGCTTAAGCTTGAAAGAAATTTCCGGTAAGGACTTCATCGAGTCACATTCAGCGATGATGACCTCTAGATCCTCCTCGGCCTTAGAGATGCGAGACAAAGAAGCCTCACACGCTTTCTTTTCCTTGGCAAGCTCGTCAACACTTTTCTGTGCAGCAACCTGCTACCTCTTGAGCTTGTGTTGGTTTTCCCTTGAAGAGGAAAGGGCGATGCAACAAAGTAGATAAGTATTTCCCTCAGTTGTTGAGAACCAAGGTATCAATCTAGTAGGATCAACAAGCAAGTCACCAATAGATGCACCTACACAAACAATCAAACACTTGCACCCAACACTATAAAGGGGTTGTCAATCCCTTCACGATTACTTGCAAGGATTAGATCTGATAGAGATAGATGTAAAAGATTGTGGGAAGTAAAAAAGGTAAATAAATTGCAGAAAGGTATTTTTGGTATATAGATTTGAAAATATAATATGGAAAATAGACCCGGGGGCCATAGGTTTCACTAGAGGCTTCTCTCTTGAAGGAAAATAACACGGTGGGTGAACAAATTATTGTCTAGCAATTGATTGAAAAGCACATAGTTATGACGATATCCAAGGCAATGATTATGCATATAGGCATCATGTCCGTGTCAAGTAGACCAAAACGATTTTGCATCTACTACTATTACTCCACACATCGACCAACTCCTGCCTGCATCTAGAGTATTAAGTTCATGAAGAACAGAGTAACACATTAAGTAAGATGACATGATGTAGAGGGATAAACTCAAGCAATATGATGAAAACCCCATCTTTTTACCCTTGATGGCAACAATAAAATACGTGCCTGCTACTTCTCGAGCATGCATTCGTTTCCCGTGAAGAGGAATGGTTTGATGAAGCAAAGTAGATAAGTATTTCCCTCAGTATTTGAGAACCAAGGTATCAATCCAGTAGGAGATACAAGCGAGCCACCAATAGTTGTACCTACACAAAGAATCGAACTCTTGCACCCAACGCTATAAAGGGGTTGTCAATTCCTTCACGGTTACTTGCAAGGATGAGATCTAATAGAGATAGATATAATATTCTTGGTCTTTTTGGTTTTAGATCTGAAAGTATAATATGGAAAATAGACCCGGGGGCCATTGGTTTCACTAGATGGCTTCTCTCATGATGGCAAGTATTACGGTGGGTGAACAAATTACTATCGAGAAATTGATAGAAAAGCGAATAATTATGAAGATATCCAAGGCAATGATTATGCATATAGGCATCACGTCTGTTACAAGTAGACTGAAACGATTCTGCATCTACTACTATTACTCCATACATCAACTGCCTCCTGCCTGCATCTAGAGTATTAAGTTCATGAAGAACAGAGTAACGCATTAAGTAAGATGACATGATGTAGAGGGATAAACTCAAGCAATATGATGAAAACCCCATCTTTTTACCCTTGATGGCAACAATACAATACGTGTATCGCTACCCCTACTTTGTCACTGGGTGAGGACACCGCAAGTTTGAACCCTAAACTAAGCACTTCTCCCATTGCAAGAAATACCAATCTAGTTGGCCAAACCAAACCAGTAACTCGAAGAGACTTGCAAAGATATGAAATCATGCATATAAGAATTCAGGAAAGACTCAAATAATATTCATGGATAATCTGAACCTAAACCCACAATTCATCGGATCTCGACAAACACACCGCAAAAGACTATTACATCGGATAGATCTCCATGAAGATCATGAAGAATATGGTATTGAGAAGCAAAGAGAGAGATAAGAAGACATATAGCTACTAGCTATGGACCCGTAGGTCTATGGTGAACTACTCACGCATCATCGGAGGGGCAATGGAGTTGATGTAGATGCCCTCCGTGATCGAATCCCCCTCCGGCAGATTACTGGAAAAGGCTCCAAGATTGGATCTCTCAGGAACGGAGGCTTTTGGTGGCAGAAAAGTGTTTTCATGGCTCTCTTTGATAATGATGGAATATTTGGAATTTATAGGCCGAAGATAAGGGTTAGGGGAGTTGCCAGGGGCCCACGAGCCTGCCTTGCATGGGGTACCCCCTGGCCGCAGGGCCTAGGGCTTATGGCCCCGTGGTAGCTCCTCTGCCTTGGTTCTCAAGTCTCGTGGCTTCCTTTTATTCCAGAAAAAATTGTTCCGCAGGTTTTATTCTGTTTGGACTCCGTTTAATATTCCATATCTACGAAACTCAAAAACAAGGGGAAAAAACAAGAACTCGCACTGGGCTCTAGATTAATAGGTTAGTCCCAAAAATAATATAAAATAGCATATTAATGCATATAAAACATCCAAAACATATAATATAATAGCATGGAACAATCAAGAATTATAGATACATTGGAGACGTATCAGTGCCTCGCTACCCCTACTTTGTCACTGGGTGAGGACACCGCAAGATTGAACCCAAAACTAAGCACTCGTCCCATTGCAAGAATTACCAATCTAGTTGGACAAACCAAACCAATAACTCAAACAGAGTTGCAAATATATGAAATTATGCATATAAGAATTCAGATAAGAACCAAATAATATTCATAGATAAGCTGATCATAAACCCACAATTCATTGGATCTCGACAAACACACCGCAAAAGACTATTACATTGGATAGATCCCCATGAAGATCATGAAGAACATGGTATTGAAGCACCAAGAGAGAGAAGAAGCCATCTAGCTACTAGTTATGGACCTGTAGGTCTGTGGTGGACTACTCACGCATCATCAGAGGGGTAATGGAGTTGATGTAGATGCCCTCCGTGATTGAATCCCCCTCTGGCAGATTACCGAAAAAGGCTCCAAGATTGGATCTCTCGGGAACGAAGGATTCTGGCGACGGAAAAGTATTTGCATGGCTCTTTTGGTATTGGGGAAATATTTGGGAATTAATAGGCCAAAGATTAGGGTTAGGAGATCTGATGGGGGTGTTGGAAATATGCCCTAGAGGCAATAATAAAATGGTTATTATTGTATTTCCTAGTTCATGATAATTGTCTATTGTTCATGATATAATTGTGTTGACTGGAAACCGTAATACATGTGTGAATACATAGACCACAACATGTCCCTAGTGAGCCTCTAGTTGACTAGCTCGTTGATTAATAGATGGTCACGGTTTCATGACCATGGACATTGGATGTCGTTGATAATGGGATCACATCATTAGGAGAATGATGTGATGGACAAGACCCAATCCTAAGCATAGCACAAGATCATGTAGTTCGTTTGCTAAAGCTTTTCAATGTCAAGTATCGTTTCCTTATACCATGAGATTGTGCAACTCCCGAATACCATAGGAATGCTTTTGGTGTGCCAAACATCACAACGTAACTGGGTGGCTATAAAGGTGCACTACGGGTATCTCCTAAAGTGTCTGTTGGGTTGGCACGAATCGAGACTAGGATTTGTCACTCCGTGTGACGGAGAGGTATCTCTAGGCCCACTCGGTAAGACATCATCGTAATGAGCTCAATGTGACCAAGGAGTTATTCATGGGATGATGTATTACGGAACGAGTAAAGAGACTTGCCAGTAACGAGATTGAACAAGGTATAGAGATACCGACGATCGAATCTCGGGCAAGTATCATACCGATAGACAAAGGGAATTGTATACGGGATTGATTGAATCCCCGACATCGTGGTTCATCCGATGAGATCATCGTGGAGCATGTGGGAACCAACAAGGGTATCCAGATCCCGATGTTTGTTATTGACCGGAGAGGTGTCTCGGTCATGTCTACATGTCTCCCGAACCCGTAGGGTCTACACACTTAAGGTTCGATGACGCTAGGGTTATAGGGAAATGGTATACATGATTACCGAAAGTTGTTCGGAGTCCCGGATGAGATCCTGGACGTCACGAGGAGCTCCGGAATGGTCCGGAGGTAAAGATTGATATGTAGGAAGTCTTGTTTTGGTCACCGGAAAGTTTTTGGGCTCATCGGTATTGTACCGGGAGTGCCGGGAGGGTGCCGGAGGACCCCCGGGAGGGGTGTGATGACCATAGGACTTTGTGGGCCCTTAGAGGAGGTGTGCCAGCCCTTATTGGACTGGCCAAGACCTTCTATAAAGTCCCATGCGGCTGGAGATAAAGGGCAAAGGATTTTAAAAGAGGAGATCCACCTCCCTTGTGGGAGGTGGACTCTATCCCCACTTCGGCCGAAGCCCTCCTCTTTGGAGGAGGGGCCAAGGCAGCCCTCCCTCTCCCTCCTCCTATATATACTTGAGGTTTTTGTTTTTTGAGAACAGTTCTGAATTCTCTCTCTCTCTCACGGCAAAGCCCTACCTCTCTTCTTCCTCCTCCACAGCGCTTAGGCGAAGCCCTGCCGGAATACCTTTCTACTCCACCACCACACACCGTCGTGCTGCTGTTGGAGCCCTTCCCCAACCTCTCCTTCCTCCTTGCTGGATCAAGGCATAGGAGACGTCACCGGACTGCACGTGTGTTGAACGCGGAGGCGTCGTTGTTCGGCGCTTAGATCGGAATCCACCGCGATCTGAATCGCTGCGAGTACGACTCCATCAACCGCGTTCTTGTAACGCTTCCGCTTCGCGATCTTCAAAGTTATGAAGATGTAATCTCTCCCCACTCGTTTCTGGTTTCTTCATAGATAGATCTTGGTGACACATAGGAAAATTTTGATTTACTACTACATCTCCCAACAGGGGGGACACAAGCCAGGGGGCGCCCCCCTCTCCTCGCCACGCCAGGGTGGCTTGTGACCTCCTTGCAAGTCTCCTGGCACCCTCTCCAAGTCTAGTAGATGCCTTCTAGTCCAAGAAAAATCATCGCGAAGATTTCATTCCGTTTGGACTCCGTTTAACATTCCTTATCTACAATACTCAAAAACAAGGAAAAAACAGAAACTGGCACCAGGCTCTAGGTTAATAGGTTAGTCCCAATAATAATATAAAATAGCATATTAATGTATATAAAACATCCACAATAGATAATATAATAGCATGGAACAATAAAAAATTATAGATACGTTGGAGACGTATTAGCATCCCCAAGCTTAATTCCTGCTTGTCCTTGAGTAGGTAAATGGTAAAAACAGAATGCTACCTAACATATTTATCCATGTAATATCCTTTAGTGTGGCATGAATGTTCAGATCCATAAGACTCAAAACAAAAGCTTAATGTTGACATAAAAACAATAATATTTCAAGCATACTAACAAAGCAATTGTATCTCTTCAAAATATAATGGCAAAAGAAAGTTATCCCTACAAAATCATATAGTTCGGCTATGCTCCATCTTCCCCGCACAAAGTATTTATATCATGCATAACCCCGATGAAAAGTCAAGCAATTGTTTCACACCTTTTATGTTCTCAAACTTTTTCAACTCACATGCAATACATGAGCATGAGCTATGGATATAGCACTATAGGTGGAATAGAATATGGTGGAGGTTGTGAAGAAAAAGGAGAAGATAGTCTTGTTCGGAGACGTAGTAGTAAATCAAAAAAATTCCTACGATCACCAAGATCTATCTGCGGAGAAACCAGCAACGAGTGGGGAGAGATTGCATCTTTATACCTTTGAAGATCTCTAAGCGGAAGTGTTACAAGAACGCGGTTGGTGGAGTCGTACTCACAGCGATTCGGATCGCGATGGATTCCGATCTAAGCGCCGAACTACGGCGCCTCCGCATTCAACACACGTACAGCCCGGTGACGTATCCCGCGCCTTGATCTAGCAAGGAGGAGGGAGAGGTTGGGGAAGAGCTCCAACAGCAGCACGACGGCGTGGTGGTGGTGGAGCAGCAAGGTATTCCGGCAGGGCTTCGCCTAAGCACTGCAGAGGAGGAAGAAGAGAGGTAGGGCTGCGCCGTGAGAGAGAGATCAAATATTGTCTCAAAACAGCCAAAACCTCAAGTATATATAGCAGGAGGTAGAGGGATGGCAGCCTTGGCCCCTCCTCCAAGGAGTAGAGGTCTGGCCGAAGCTAGGGAGGAGTCCACCTCCCACAACGGAGGTGGATCTCTTCCTTTTGAATCTCCTTTAGCCTTATCTCTTTATCCCTAGCCGCATGGGCCTTTCCGGAAGGACTTGGCCAGCCCAATAAGGGCTGGTACACCTCCTCTAACATCCCACAAAGTCCTTTGGTCGTCACACCCCTCCCGGGGGTCCTCCGATACCCTCCCGGCACTCCTGGTACACTATCGATGAGCCCGAAAACTTTCCGGTGACCAAAACAGGACTTCCTATATATCAATCTTTACCTCCAGACCATTCTGGAGCTCCTCGTGACGTCCGGGATATCATCTGGGACTCTGAACAACCTTCAGTAATCACGTATACCATTTCCCTATAACCCTAGCGTCATCGAACCTTAAGTGTGTAGACCCTACGGGTTCGGGAGACACGTAGACATGACCGATACACCTCTCCGGTCAATAACCAACAGCAGGATCTGGATACCCATGTTGTATCCCACATGCTCCACGATGATCTCATCAGATGAACCATGATGTCAGGGATTCAATCAATCCCGTATACAATTCCCTTTGTCTACCGGTCTGATACTTGCCCGAGATTCGATCGTCGGTATATCTATACCTTGTTCAATCTCGTTACCGGCAAGTCTCTTTACTCGTTCCGTAACACATCATCCCGTGGCTATCTCCTTAGTCACATTGAGCTCATTATGATGATGTCTTACCGAGTGGGCCCAGAGATACCTCTCCGTCATATGGAGTGACAAATCCCAGTCTCGATTCGTGCCAACCCAACAGACACTTTCGGAGATACCCGTAGTGCACCTTTATAGCCACCCAGTTATGTTGTGACGTTTGGCACACCCAAAGCATTCCTACGATATCCGGGAGTTGCATAATCTCATGGTCTAAGGAAACGATACTTGACATTAGAAAAGCTTTAGCAGACGAACTACATGATCTAGTGCTATGCTTAGGATTGGGTCTTGTCCATCACATCATTATCCTAATGACGCGATCCCGTTATCAACGACATCCAATGTCCATGGTCATGAAACCGTGACCATCTATTGATCAACAAGCTAGTCAACTAGAGGCTCACTAGGGACACGTTGTGGTCTATTTATTCACACATGCATTCTGGTTTCCGGTTAATACAATTATAGCATGAACAATAGACAATTATCATGAACAAGGAAATACAATAATAACCATTTTATTATTGCCTCTAGGTCATATCTCCAACAAGTCTCACATCAACTAGGCATATCAACGAGCTATGGAGATGCCCATTAATAGATATTAATGTGATTGAGTAGGGATTTCCATGCAACGGATGCACTAGAGCTATAAGTGTATGAATGCTCAAAAAGAAACTAACTGGGTGTACATCCAACTTGCTCGCTCATGAAGACCTAGGGCAATTTAAGGAAGCCCATCACTGGAATATATGAGCCAAGTTATATAATGAAAAATTCCCACTAGTATATGAAAGTGACAAAATAGGAGACTCTCTATCATGAAGATCATGGTGCTACTTTGAAGCACAAGTGTGGAAAAAAGATTGTATCATTGTCCCTTCTCTCTTTTCTCTCTTTTTCTATTTCGGTGGGCATCTTTGGCCTCTTTTTGGGGGCTTCGCTTGCCTCTTTTATTTTTCATAAAGTACGGAGTCGCATCCCAACTTGTGAGGGAATCATAGCTTCCATCATCCTTTCCTCACATGGGACAATGCTCTAATAATGATGGTCATCACACTTTTATTTAGTTACAAATCAAGAATTACAACTCGATATAGAACAAAATATGACTCTATATGAATGCCTCCAGTAGTGTATTGGGATGTGCAATGATCTAGCATAGCAAATGACATCAAAAAACGGACAAGACATGAAAACATCATGCTAGCTATCTTATGATCATGCAAAGAAATATGAAAATGATCTTGCGTGTCATAATAAACGGAATGGTGGAAGTTGCATGGCAATATATCTCGGAATGGCTATGGAAATGCCATAATAGGTAGGTATGGTGGCTGTTTTGAGGAAGGATATATGGTGGGTTTAATGCACTGGCGAAAGTTGTGCGGTATTAGAGAGGCTAGCAAAAGTGGAAGGGTAAGAGCGCGTATAATCCATGGACTCACACTAGTCATAAAGAACTCACATACTTATTGCAAAAGTCTATTAGTCATCGAAGCAAAGTATTAGACGCATGCCCTAGGGTAGAGGTTGGTAGGAGTAAACCATCGCGCGCTCCTGACCCTCACACAAAGGTTGACAATCAATAAACAAATCATGCTCCGACTTCCTTACATAATGGTTCACCATGCGTGCATGCTACGGGAATCACAAACCTTTACACGAATATTTTTACCAATTCACAATTACTTCTAACATGACTCTTAATATTACCATCTTTATATCTCAAAAAATTATGCAAGGAATCAAACTTCTCGTAATACTCAATGCACTTTATATGGAAGTTTTTATTATATCCCTCTTGGATGCCTATTATATTAGGACTAAATTCATAACCTAAACCAATTATCATGATGTTTAAAGACTCTCAAAATAATATAAGTGAGATACAAGATTTCAATTATTTCTATAAAACAAAACACCATCATGCTCTAAAAAGATATAAGTGAAGCACTAGAGCAAAATTACCTAGCTCGAAAGATATAAGTGAAGTACATAGAGTATTCTAATGAATTCATGATTCATGCGTGTCTCTCCCAACAGATGTGACCATCAAGGATGATTGTGGCAAACTCAAAATCAAAGACTCATATCATACGAGACGCTCCAAGCAAAACACATATCATGTGGTGAATAAAAATATAGCCTCAAGTAAATTTACAGATGGATTGAAGACGAAAGATGGGATGCCTTCCGGGGAATCCCCAAGCTTAGGCTTTTTGGCATCCTTGATTCCTTGGGGTGCCTTGGGCATCCCCAAGCTTAGTCTCTTTCCACTCCTTATTCCATAGTCCATCCAATCTTTACCCAAAACTTGAAAACTTCACAACACAAAACTTAACAGAAAACTCGTGAGATCCGTTAGTATAAGAAAATAAATCACCACTTTAGGTACTGTTGTGAACTCATTATTTATTTATATTGGTGTAATATCTACTGTATTCCAACTTCTCCATGGTTCATACCCCCTGATACGACCCATAGATACATCAAAATAGGTAAACAACACAAACAAAACAGAATCTATCAAAAGCAGAATAGTTTGTAGCAATCTGGAAACTTCGAATACTTCTGTAACTCCAAAAATTCTGAAAAATTAGTAAAACCTAGGCAATTTGAATATAAATATTTTTAAAAATTTCAGACTCATTCGACGCTCATATAAATTTATAAAATTCCTGGACTAGGAGCAAAAGTTTCTGTTTTTTGGCAAGATCAAATCAACAACACCATAGACCATCCCAATGGTCTTACTTGGCTCAAACACTAATTAAACACCAAAACACAATTACTACAGAGGTAATAATGTGTGAAACACTCAAAAAAAGAAGCAAAAAACAGAACATAAAATAAAATAAAATTGGGTTTCCTCCCAACAAGCGCTATTGTTTAATGCCCCTAGCTAGGCATAGCGCAATAGTTCTAGGTTGTCATCTTTGGTATGCAATCCGTTCTCATAACCTGGATCATCACCATAAATATCATCATATAAAACACGTATTTTATTTTTAACGGGTTCCCTGATTTTTTCTTCTAACCAATCATCATTGAATCCTATATAAATGTCCCTAGTGATCCAACCAAATTCATCATAGGTTTCAAGGTAAATGGTATGGGTAATTTCGGAATAGGGAACTCTTCTTCTCAGATTATCATGGTAAGATTGATAATCCCTAGACTCAAAGCTACACAAGGTTTCTTTATCATGTAGGATTTCTTCAATCGGAGGGTGTCCAATATCCTTTTTATAGAAAGCAAAAATTTCTCTAGCTTCTTGTATGATAAAATCAAATTCACACATAAGGATGTTAGTGGTGATATTTTTAGCCTTAGGATGATTAATTTTGGGAAGTTCATAAAACACATCTTGCAAAGTGGGATGAATGTGCACAAATTTTCTTTCCAATTTTTCAACGAGCATGGCAATAGCATCTGCATAACAATTTGTGCTAATAAGAATAGATCTCTCATTCATAGGCATTACTCCCGTACAATCAAAGAACTCTTGAATAAGACTCTTCCCAATAATATTACCGTCTCCTACTTGAAAAGTTTTAACTTTATAGTTAGGAGGAGGTTTAGATTCATGATCTGGAGAGCAAGATCCAAATTTTTTCTCAAGATTTGTACTAGCAATACCCTCAAAATTTTCAATGATAACCTTCCCAGATTCAGACATGGTGGCAACGAATCGATCTAGCACACAAGCAAACAAAAAGCAAACGAAAAGGTGAGTGAAAGACAGGCGAATAAAAAGGAAAATATTTTTGTTTTTTCTGAAAATCATTTTAGAAGTTGGGGAGAGGAAAATGAGAGGCAAATGGCAAATAATGTAAATGCAAGAGATGAGTTTGTGATGGGTACTTGGTAGGCTTGATGTGTATCCTCCCCGAAGACGACACTAGAAATCCTTCTTGCTACCTCTTGAGCTTGCATTGGTTTTCCCTTGAATAGGTAAGGGTGATGCACCAGGTAGATAAGTATTTCCCTTAGTTGTTGAGAACCAAGGTATTAATCCAGTAGGAGCAACAAGCATGTCACCAATAGATGCACCTACACAAACAATCAAACACTTGCACCCAACGCTATAAAGGGGTTGTCAATCCCTTCACGATTACTTGCAAGGATTAGATCTGATAGAGATAGATGTAAAATAGTGCAAAAAGTAAAAAAAGGTAAATAAATTGCAGCAAGGTATTTTTGGTATATAGATCTGAAAATATAATATGGAAAATGAACCCAGGGGCCATAGGTTTCACTAGAGGCTTCTCTCTTGAAGGAAAATAACACGGTGGGTGAACAAATTACTATCGAGCAATTGATAGAAAAGCACATAGTTATGACGATATCCAAGGCAATAAGTATGCATATAGGCATCACGTCTGTGTCAAGTAGACCGAAACGATTCGGAATCTACTACTATTACTCCACACATCGACCGACTCCTGCCTGCATCTAGAGTATTAAGTTCATGAAGAACAGAGTAACGCATTAAATAAGATGACATGATGTGGAGGGATAAAATCAAGCAATATTATGAAAAACCCGTCTTTTTACCCTTGATGGCAACAATACAATACGTGCCTCGCTACCCCTACTTTGTCACTGGGTGAGGACACCGCGAGGTTGAACCCAAAACTAAACACTTCTCACATTGCAAGAATTACCAATCTAGTTGGCCAAACCAAATCAATAACTCAAAGAGACTTGCAAAGATATGAAATCATGCATATAAGAATTTAGATAAGAACCAAATAATATTCATAGATAAGCTGATCATAAACCCACAATTCATCGAATCTCGACAAATACACCACAATAGAGTAATACATCGGATAGATCCCCATGAAGATCATGAAGAACATGGTATTGAAGCACAAAGAGGGAGAAGAAGTCATCTAGCTACTAGCTATGGACCCATAGGTCTGTGGTGGACTACTTACGCTTCATCGAAGGGGCAACGGGGTTGATGTAGATGACCTACGTGATCAAATCCCCCTCCGGAGATTACCGAAAAAGGCTCCAAGATTGGATCTCTTGGGGACGGAGGCTTCTGGCGGTGGAAAAGCATTTGCGTGTCTCTTTTTGGTATTGAGGGAACATTTGGGAATTTATAAGCCGAATATTAGTGTTAGGAGATCTGTTGGGGGCCACAAGCTAGGGGGCGCGTCCTCTGGCCGCGCCAGGGTGGCTTGTGACCTCCTAGCGAGTCTCCTGGCCCCCTCTTCAAGTCTGGTAGATGTATTCTGGTACAAGAAAAATCATCGCAAAGATTTTATTTCGTTTGGACTCTATTTAATATTCCTTATCTACAATACTCAAAAACAAGGAAAAAACAGAAACTGGCACTAGGCTCTAGGTTAATAGGTTAGTCCCAAAACTAGTATAAAATAGCATATTATTGCATATAAAACATCCAGAACAGATAATATAATAGCATGGAACAATCAAAAATTATAGATACGTTGGAGATGTATCACAACCTTCTGTTGCTCAACCTAGGCCCGAGCCTTTTTAAGCTCGGCCCGCGAGTCGGCCGGGTCTTTCTTGGCCACTACATGGTTCAAAATGCAATCTTGAATTAAACATAGAGTTATTTGACAGCGGAATTGATGATATGTGCACAGATTCCTTACCTTGCGTATTTTCTGCCCCTTGTTGGAGCCGACAAGTCTCCTTGTCGGATCTTGCAAGTCGACACTTTAACTCCACCAACTCTGTTATGTTGGAGGTAGCATTGGAGGTAGAAACATGCACATAATATATGCGCAAACGGATCAGAAAAATACTTAGTCATGTGTCACGACCCGGTCACGTAATAGGGACTGAATCTCTGCACCTACAATGTCAGTCCCTGGATCAATAGGTGACATGCAAAGTCAATGCTGAAATACGAGAAATACATCACATATCATAGTATTTACATCCCAGATCTAGGTGCAATACAATACACACCTGCTCGGCTTGTGGCCAACTTATAGTACAATTGCGATGGAGTAACTATCTATTGTTGTGGCGTCCATCGACTCACATGCAAGAGTTGAGTTCAACGTCGTAACCCTACTTCATAATATTCCCTTCGATAAGGTAACCTGCAACATGATATGTTGTAGCCACAAGGTTCAATACATTAGATGTATGAATAGCTTCACCAGGATAGGCTTGTGGAACAAAAATATGCAATGTGGTGTGGCTGGTTTTCTTTTGCGCAAAATAGTTTTCCTACCTTTATAAAAGTTGTCTACTCTAGTAGCAACATGGCACTCCCGATACACCCTAGTCGTATTCAAGAGTGACTTTGTTAAACCCCATTCATAACCCAAAGCATTTTGAACATGTGGACTTCCAATACACCCCAGTCATCCCAAGGATCTCTCCAGAGACCTTGGTAAACCCCAGACCTCTAAGATCAGCTCCATAACTCACCCATTGGTACAACCCATTGCTTTCATATGGAAGAGGTGAATGAGATCTAGCTGAAAATTCTTGGATGAGTTGCTCAAAGTTGACAGTAATCGGGGACATGACTAATCATGATCCGTTTTTATACATTCTATAGAGGTTTGTGTACTTTACCCGTGATTTCTGATCACACCCTTCTGCTACTAAACTCCACTTGTGAAGTAGCTTGGTGGATCAAGACAAGACTTTTGGGAAGTAGTCGCCCTCTCAAAAAGGATAAACCCAGTCCAACCTATATGCAAGACTACATCTGCTGGTCTGCCAGAGGAGGGTTCCCACAACTTACACGATCCTGACAGATCCCATACTGTCTCACGGACGCACATGGAAGCTACTCCTTATGAACATGCAATGTCTGGTAAATAGGTGGCATTCCCCACAATAGACTACACTCTGATGACCCAATCAAAGCCAGTCCACCCTTATCGATTCATTAATTTAATAGTAATAATTAAGTAGTCAACCATCCGATTGTATGGTGGAAGAATAATTGTGTTTCCCAATCCACATTATAGCAACAAAGCAACTATTCGTGGGTTACAAGGTCAGGGAATAATGGACCTATTCATTCTACTAGGCTTCCAATTCAATTTGGTTTTGAACTAGGTTTCAACCAATTTGGATTCAGTTTGAATTGGGTTTATAATTCAAGTTTGTTCCACTGGATTCAATTTTAATTATGAATCATTTCACAATTTATTTGAGTTGGTTCAACTTAATTCAAATCCATTTGTTGATCATAGTGTCTTATAAAGTTCTAAAATAATTATTAAGGTCTATTATTAAGTAAGTTTTAAACTAAGGTCAATTATAAATCCAACATAGTTACTATAGTTGACTTGTTTGATTTAGTTTAACTAAAGTAAGACATAAACTCCAAATAATCATTGGGGTTCAACCGTTTCAATTTGATTTGGGTTTGAAATAATGTAATTTGAGTTCATATTTCCCTAATAATCAAGTATTAACTCTGAAATAACTTACTAGGTTTAATTTGACTTACAAAATTATTTGAATTAGTTCCATTACAAATTAAACTTGGGTTTCAATTTAAATTTCAAACTAGGTTTAAATGAAGCTCTAATGTTATTTGAATTACTTAAAGCCAAATTATAATCCAAAATAATATTTACTAAAGTTTTACTTAAGTTTCTGAAACATTTGTTTAATAATGGTTTGTTAAATTTTTATTTAATTCAAATTAACCTAATTAGGCTTAATTCCCATTGAATTCTGCCTTATTCTATATTCTATTTAAATCATATTTTATTATTATTTAAAATATTACTAAAGTGTTCTGAAATGAAAATATAGTTGATTTTATTCAATTTGAAAAAAGAATCACTTAATTTGGATTAATAAAATGCAAGTAATGTCCTATTCAAATTCAAATTCATTATGTTTGAATTTTAATGTTAGTTTGTTCAAACATGAAATATTTTTGGACAGGGTGATAGTAGATTTCATAACGGTAATTTTGCAAAAATTTACTCCTAATTTGGACTTGCTATAAAATTTCATTTTAATTCAATTTCTCTCCTTAATACTAAATGGACAGGGGGGCTACGTGGCATGCTCTGGTTGGCTGCAGGGTGTCTGATGCGGCGGGTAGGTGAAGCCTAGAGTGTACCAGTTTGGGGTTTTAAATGAACTAAGTGGGCGCTAGATCTAAAATGGATGGCTGCGATTAGATTGGGGGCTCACTGTGAGGGTACGTCATCGAGGCTCCCTCTCGACGACGGGATGGTGGCACTGGCTTCGGGACTCGACGGGGACGACGAGGCAGTGGGTTTCCATCATGGTGGAGCGCATGGACGGGTCATCTCAAAGCGACGGAATTTCTGGTGGACTCGGGGGTGGCTGGGGTTGACAGAGACGGCATCGAAGACTCATTGGTGTCTGCTGCTGCGGTGGAGGGCTTCGGGCATGGTTCGGTTGCTCAAAGTCGAGCTCCTGAGGACAAACGGTGGGTTCAGCGGATGTGCACGAACATGGGGAGCATGCTAGACAAGGTTTGGGTGTCGGGTCCGTTCTTACCTCGCTGGACTTGAGCACGCGATGACGGTGAGCTTCGGTATCTGGTGGGCACGGGCTTCCAGGAGGTCTTGGCCTCACTGGAGATGTCCACATAGGCCTGGCCCTGATGGGGAGCAGGGGGCGTCCGCCCTGGGCCCCTGAAATGGAAGGGGCCCACCCTAGGGATGTGTTTGTGTGTATTTCATAGGCATGATGCACCATGGACTGAAATGTGTGTACAGAAGCTAGTAATATTGGGCCAAGTTACTACGTACAAAAGGTAATAAAGTTGGGCCAAGTTACTAGTTGGCCTTGCGCGAAGGCAGGAGTGATTTAGCAGCCTCTAGGAGCACGCACGACGTAGATGGCAGCTGCCACCGGATGCCTTTTCGACTTTTCTCCTCGCGGGTTATGCCGCACCCTTGCCTGATCGGTGATGTTCGTATCCTCCTTGTTTTAGGTGCGCCGCAACTATGATTAATCATTGAACAATGGTGAAGTATAAAATCCCACCGTGCATGTGGTCGGCGTCTACCACAATTTCAGGACATGCCCCATCTTCGGTTCCTACGCCCAATCAATAGAAGGAAGCTGATTCTTGAGCAGGTACCTATGCGGATATGCCCCTGCTATTTTGCCATGATAATTGATTGATTATGTTTATTAGCCACATATATTATTGGTTTATGCGATTTACGAGGTGAACATGAAAATCAATAAGATTTTGTCGAGGTATATTAAAAGTTTTGCCCTAATTTTCCATTACCAAGGGACATCCACTGCACAGATCTTTATACAATGCTTACATGGAAATATGAAAAATAACAATTACATAGCATATGTCTAAAAGTCTCTACCTCCTAAGCTAATTGCAATGTACGGTTACTTCTCCGATTAAATTGATCGAATAGTGTCTGTTCTCTACACCGCAGATGCTAGTGCTCATCGAAAAAACGAAATTCATTTGCGGTTTTAGCATTAGATGATTACACCATCTTTTTTCCAAAGGCACTTGATTTTATAGTGCTCCAAATCAAATTCTAACTCCTCTTGTGTAAACATTTCATGACGAGCGAAACTGCAGATTTGATCCTGGGATCAAAAGAAAACCAAAGAAAACGGCCAGGAAATCAATCTTGACGATGCTCTAAGGGGCCTCGAGCATAGGCTTTGCCCCGAGCCCCCAAAAACCCAGGAGCGGCCCTGTGTCCACGGTGTTTGTTGTGGTGGGTTCGGTCGGCTGGTGGTGGTGGCTTCACTTGGGGTGACCTGCAACTGCCGGAATCTTCGCCAGAGTTCGCTCGGCCAAGGCGAAGCTTGGGGGTCTGCGATGGAGCAGCCTACCGGTGTTGGGTTTGATCTAGTGGGGAAAATGGTGAGGGGGTGTCGGGGGTTTTATATGACACGGCAAGAGGGCTCGGGCGTGGCCGTGGGCATGGGGAGTGGCGACGTGGGCACGTGCATGTCCTCGGGTCATGGGAGTCGAAGGTTAGGGGTGGACCTGATCACCTAACGGGTGGGGCCGTTGGTCAGTGGAAGAGAGAGAGTTGTGGGCGCGTGGGCCTAGCTGGTTAGGCTGGCAAGCCGGGCTTCATCTAGCTGGATGGTCCAGTTGGACTTTTCTTCCTATTTCTTTTTCTGTTTGTGATTTGTTTCTTTCCCTTTCTCTGTTTTGTTGAAAATCCCAAACCATTTTGAATTTCAATTTTCTTTCGAAAATGAATGTTTTCTAAATTGAAAATTGAATATTTTTGATTATGTGAACATTTTATTTGGGCAATTTGGACAACTAAATTTGCACTTATAATTCTATTTTGAATTTTAATTTGGTTTGAGAACCAAATATGTTTCAAATCCAATTTTGAATTTATGCAAAGGGTCTAGGTCACTGTTTGGTCTTGTGGAATGCTAATTCCTGCCAAAACTAAATGCAAGTCAAATTTGGTTTTATTCCCTTTTGTTTAGAATTGATTTAAAAATGACCTTAAATTCAAAATCAATCGAATTCTCTTAGGGAATCGATTTGACTTGGAATATTTTCGGGACATATTTTGAAATGCTTTCCCAATATTATTTCAAATGGTTTGGGTTCCACCTATT
Organism: Hordeum marinum; assembly: GCA_022496015.1. Taxonomy (NCBI): domain Eukaryota; kingdom Viridiplantae; phylum Streptophyta; class Magnoliopsida; order Poales; family Poaceae; genus Hordeum; species Hordeum marinum. Next base: position 305,410,449 of record CM039672.1, on the reverse strand, counting down.
GGATAGCTAGGTTTCCACTAGTAGCATTGGGATTTCAACATAATGATTAAGAAATTAAGAAATTTTAACTAGCAAGCAACCAAACGAAGGGTTTTGTTTGAAAAAAAGTGAAATTTTTGACATACCAAATTTGGGAAAATCTAGGATGTGACAGACTACCACCTTAAAAGAGATATCATTCTGAGATCTGGAGAGGCTTGATAAGGGTTTGGGGTTTCAGAGTTCCTCTTAAGTTCCATATCTTTTCTGGGCCTATCGTGTGGGATACGGCAATACCAACTGTGCTTTCGAGGCATGGGGCTTGTTACTACTTGATTGTTCATACCGTCCCAAGATAATTCTATAGTTGGTAACTCCATTCTCAAATCTTCCTTGTTCTGGCCGATGGTTGATTTTCCTGATGCTCCTTGGAACAACCCACATGTTTGTAGTTTCTTAGGTTCCAGGTTTCTACCACCCTTAAAAGATTTTAAGGTTGGGTTTTCGTGTAGCTTCTCACTCCTTAATTAAGGTTGATACTCCTTCAGATTCTATAATTAGGATCTCATCCACCGGCTGTTTGGTTTTTATGTCTTACCTTATGTGTGGTCCCAATTGTCCTACCGAACAAGTTTCCGTTCATACCATCTGTCTTACTCTCATTCAGCCATATTTCTATCAGATTTTCAAAAATTGTCTAATGTCTATACCATCTATCATGTTCTAGTGGTTTCCTCTAGAAGTCATATGATATTCCCTTGTGTTCCTACATTTGTATCCTCTTTCCATGTCAAGGTTCCTCAGTCAAAGGCTTCCCTGCTCTCCCATATCTAATTTGTGGGTAAATTCCCATAGTTTTCTCGGGCGGTCCTGGTGTTTCCTCCATTATATGGATCCTTCCTGGTTTCTCGGTTGGGCTCTCTCTCACTGTTTGACCTACATCTGGCAATGATTGGATTTTACGGGGTCATGTTCTACCTCATCTAGGATCTTTGGCTTGCGTCGTTCCTCAACTATGGGTGTCTCACTCAAGAAGATCCGCTCCACATAGTGTGGCAAATAATAAGAGTAGATTTCATGGTGATCAACTCATGACATACCCAAATCATTACCAACCATGGGTTTGAAAAATCTTCACAATCCTAACACTCGATCTCCCTCACAAGCGTTCTTGAAGTCCTTCTGTTTACATGCTTCATTTTGTTCTCCTGAAGCTCCTTCGATCTTGCGCTAATGACATCTAATGTCACCTCATAACTCTCAGTGGAAAAAAAACTTGAAAGTGTTGCCTATCAGCTATCGATTCCTCGGAGGCTTTGTCTCCTCGCATAGCAGAATCAGACGTCATCCTTGTGTTACTTCCTCTATTTCGGCTAAATGTGTATGCCGCCGGTGCTGACATCACTGATTCCTATCACATCTAATATATCAATAAGGGTTCTGGTGTTTCCGCACCGAAATGCCATCTTCCCTATATGTTCTATTCTCCCCTGGTTGTCGAGTAACCGGATTTTGTTCGAATCATGTCCTATCTGGCTTAAGGCAATATTCCAATCGACTACCCCTTATGCAATCTAGGTTATCCATAGTGGGGTTCCTCGATTTTTATTCCATTATAGTTCCTTTGGCCTAGTGCCTTCCATTTTGGAACAATGACTCCTCCTGGTCAAATTCCAAGTCACCTTCCACTCGGTTGACTTCACCGTTGGGTGGTTGCGTTGTGCTAAATCCATCTGTCATCTCCTACATCTTCCTAGAAAGTTTGTTTGCTTTTCTGTCAACCGAGGTGTCCTAGTTAGTCTCTCGTTTCCTTTCCTGCTAACCTAGGTGTATCCAATTTAGTCATTCTCTCTAAGGTTTGTGCATAGGGTAATAATAAGAATATGGGGTCAAATAACTTCATTCCTTGATAAATGTGCCAATACAGGTCTGATCAATTTATCTCCATTACATGCACTCCACTACATTTACCACCTACAACACTAGGTGTTCATCTACTATCACGCTTCTTCCTAATAAGGGTCTTTGTTGGTACTTCAGGTTCTTCCTCCTCTAGAGTTCTGACTGTTTCTGTCTCTGTCTTCTCTGATTTGGAACCTTCCATCTTCACTTGAATAGTTTGGGGCAATCTGTAACAGGGTTTCCTAGGTCACTACATTGAAGACAATGCGGCATTTCCACATGGAAGAATATGTCAGTTTTCCTCTTCTTGATCATGTGTCCTTCCACCCATAATATCTCGGTTCCCTCTTCTGTCCTTGATACGATCATGTTCCTGTTGCGGAATGTTGCATGGGAAACAAAAAAGCTCCTACGCACACGCAAGATCTATCCATGGTAATGAGCATCTACAAGAGGGAGAGTGGATCTACATACCCTTGTAGATTGCTAAGCGGGAAGTGTTAAGAAACATGATTGATGTAGTCGAATGTCTTCGCGGTCCAAATCGCCAGGCATCTCGCGATCCGATCACGATCCGTCCTGATCTAGCGCAGAACAGACGGCACCTTCGTGTTCAGCACGCGTATAGCTCGATGATGAGCAAGAGGGACCGGAGAGGTAGATGAGTTCTCCGGCAGCGTGACAAAGCGGCGGCGATGGTGGTGGAACTATTCTGTCAGCACTTCGCCTAAGCATTGCTGAAATTAGAGGGAGATGGTCTACTGGGGAGAGAGGGATGCACCATGACTTTGTCTTGGGTGTCGCTGCCCTCTCTCCCCTCTAGTATATATAGGAGGGAGGGGAGGGTCTGGCCACCCTAGGGATCCTCCTAGGAGTCGTCTGAAAGGAGGTGGAGGTGGAGGAGTCCACCTCCAATCCTACTCCAAGTAGGACTCCTTCCCTTCCCCACTTGGGTTTTCCTTTTCCCACAAGTCCAGCAGCATAGGCCCTATTGGGCTGGCCTCCCATCCCACCAGGGGATGGTGCGCCACCCTAAGGCCCATGTGGCCCTCTTGGGTGTGGTGGCCCCACTTGGTGGACCCCCAGAACCCATTCGTCACTCCCGGTACATTGCCGGAAATGCCCAAAACTTTTCTGGAGTTCAAACACCACTTTGCTATATATCAATCTTTACCTCCGTAACATTATGGAGATCCTCGTGATGTCCTAGATCTCATCCGGGACTCCAAACAACCTTCGGTAACCAACATACATAACTCTACTATACCAAAACGTCGCCTAACCTTAAGTGTGCAGACCCTGCTGTTCGAGAACTATGTAGACATGACTGAGACACTTCTATGGTCAATAAATAATAGCGGGACCTAGATGCCCATATTGGTTCCTACATATTCTATGAAGATCTTTATCGGTTGAACATCTATGTCAAGGATTCAATTAATCCCGTATGGTGTTCCCTTTGTTCTTCGGTATGTTACTTGCCCGAGATTCGATCGTCGGTATCTCTATACCTAGTTCAATCTCGTTACCGACAAGTCTCTTTACTCGTTACATAATACAAGATCCCGTGACTAACTCATTAGTCACATTGCTTGCATGGCTCATTGTGATGTTGTATTACCGAGTGGGCCCTAAGATACCTCTCCGTCACACGAAGTAACAAATCCCAGTCTTGATCCATGCCCACTCAACAGATACCCTCGGAGATATCTGTAGAGCATCTTTATAGTCACCCAGTTAAGTTTCCATGTTTGATACACACAAGGTATTCCTTCGGTGTCAATGAGTTGCATGATCTCATGGTCATAGGAACAGATACTTGACATGCATAAAACTATATCAATAAACTGACACGATCATATGCTATGTTTATAGTTCGGGTCTTGTCCATCACATCATTCCCCCAATGGTGTGATCCCGTTATCAAATGACATCTAATGTCTATGGCTAGGAAACCTTGACCATGTTTGATCAACGAGCTAGTTTACTAGAGGCATACTAGGGACACGGTGTTGTCTATGTATCCACACATGCAATGTGTTTCCAATCAATATGATTATAGCATGGATAATAAACAATTATCATGAACAAGGAAATATAATAATAACCATTTTATTATTGCCTCTAGGGCATATTTCCAACAGTTCCATCCTATGGGTTTATCCCCTAGCGGTGTCATCTGGCTCTTCTCCGTCATTACTTCTCGTTACCTAAGGTCGGGCAATCGTCCTTATAGTGTCCCACGTTCTCGCATTGGTAGCACTGTATGTGGCTCTTATCCCTGTTGGCAGATTTTTCTTTCTTCCAAGTTTCTTTCTTATGTTGGGGTTGACACTCGCCCTTCAAGTGGATGGGTCATCCAGAATCTAAGCAGACGATGTGACTTGGCTTCTCTTCAGATAGGGTTGTCTTGTTAAGGTTGTTCCTGACATCTTCCACTACGTGGCAGCATCTTGCGGGGTGTCCAACTTGCTCGTATTCAGAATAGAGGTACTCTTTGGTGAACGAATCTATCTCTTCCTTGAGTGCTAAGATGTCAAATGGGGTTGTATGCCTCGCGGAGACGGACTTCCATTCGGACTCTTTTCCTTCTCCGGAGATAGGGTGTTCAACATTTTCCCCTTGAAGATTTCACAACTAGGCGGGTAATGATCTATCCCTCTGCAAAGGAGACATGTGATTGTCGTTAGCGGGCATTCTCACCATGGATGGTCCTCTTCACAACAAGGCATCCGCTTAGGTGTTCCTTCTGAGTTCGCCTGGTTTCTCCACAAATAACACACACATCAAACTTCCTTTCTTATTCTTATAACATCTATGGTGTCGGGTGACAAGACAGGATCTTAGCAAAATAGCTCCAAATTCCTTCCATGTAAGGTCCTTCTAATCTTCACTGATCATCTGGTGCATCTTCCATGAAGTTTCCGCTTCTTCTATTAGGTGCATTTGTCACAGCCCTAGCTAGCCATTGCTTGTCATTGCATTAACCATCATGGCATCATGTTTATTTTTCCTCAACATGAAATTGGGATTAACAGAAACCCTAGCACCTCACCTAACCATGCAATTCAAATAGTTGTGATGTTTCAATGAATCCAAAATGCTCTTAAAAAATGTTCCCCCTCTTTGATAAATGTTGGCAACAACATACCAGGGGTGATATATTTTTAACAACTCTTCTTGGCATTTTAAATAATGCATCAGTGTTGCTGAAAATGTCAAATAAAGCACTATAAATATTTCAGTTGTTTCAAATATTCTGAAACATTTTGTGGACATGGAAATATTCCAAGATATACCCCAAAAACATTTCAGGGTTTTTGGATCTATGATTTTTCCCAAACAAAATAAAACAAAGTTGCAGAAATAGAAAAACATAAACTAAAAGGAAAGAAAGAGAGAGAGGGAGATGACTTACCTAGCCCATTAGCGGCCCAGCCCATGGGACCCTGCCAGTCATCCCCTACCTTAGGACAGAAGGCAGAGGGCGTGTACTCACGGTGCGCATGCACGCGTCTGGCCACCTCCAGCCTGCCTGCTCGCCCTGGACGTCGCCTAAGAGCGCCACGCCCCCCCTACACACGTCTCCTTCTCCTCTCATGCTCATCCTCTCCCCTGCTTCTCTCTCCCTCTCCTCTGTTCCTCTCTTTGAGCGCCACCGTCGCCGCCATTCGGCATAGCCGTGGCCACAGTCCCCCTGCAGCTCCTTCGACCGGTCCAAAAGCCCCAGCGTGCTCCTCTTCGACCCCAAGACAAAGGAATCAAGGCCGGAGGCTGTCTAGTGCCGCCGTTGAGGTCGTCTTCAACCTTCGGCCCCGTCGGGCTTCGACGCTCGATTCGCCGGCTGCAGAACCTCCCCGAGCTTGCCGTAGTCTCCATTGGATCCGTGGTGAGCTGTTGTTCGTTTCTCCCTGCTCCGTTTGCTCGATCGCCTGTCGTAGCTAGCAAGGCCGCCCGAGCCGAGAGCTCCTTGATGCCGACCATCTCGCCCCCATCGATGTCGTCCTCCACCCGCACATTCCAACTCGGAACCGGGCTCCTGGAGCTCCATAGAGACCATAGGGCCCTTTACCCAGCTCGCCCGTGCCCCGCAACGTCAACCCAACGCCCATCCGAGCTCCGACCGTCACCTCCGTCATCGATGTGCTCATCTCCGGCCAACCCCGGTGAAGCTAGCTGCATGGATGGACACGGCTCACTCACAGCTCTCGTTAGAGCCTAACCACCTGCCAAATGGTCGCCGGATAGCGAAATCCGACGACCTTCACCGTGTCTGCTGACGCCGGTGTTGAGACGTCAGTGGGTTTGACCCCCTGACCAGATTTGACTTCCCCTGAGTCAATGACACGTGGGGCCAACCTGTGGCTTAATTAGGTCAAGCAAGTAATTAAGCTAATTAGCCCATGTTAGTTAAATGAGACACTGACGAGTGGGCCCTATGCCTGCTAATAGGTTTAATTAGGATTAACCTAAGCTAATTAATCGTGTTAATTAGCTCAGACACTAGCCGGTGGGTCCCATTGGTTAGGTTTGACCCTAGCCGGCTCAATTGACCCGCTGACGTCACAATGACCTCATGCTGACGTAGCAAAAGCTTTTCTGGATTTTAAATAAGTCTAATTGATTTATTAAATTCCAGAAAATGTTTAAAACTTCTAAAAATCATAGAAAATAATCTGTATGTCAGATGAAAATCTTTTATATACGAAAAATGATCAGAAAAATCCAATGAATCTATCTATGCCATGATCATGCATGTTTGAGCAAGTTAACATCACCAACTATGACATTTCTTGATTAGGAGAAATTTCATAAATAGTTTGGAGTTGGAATTTGATGACTATTTGAATTCCACTTCAGTTAATATGGATTAATATTGTACTAGGTAAATTCAGTACCACACCATGCCATATCATACATCATGTTTGTTGCATCACAGTGAACGTGTTCCTTCTTCCTGTTTGTCGGTGTTATCCCTTCTCGGTAAGCAATGGTTCTGACGATGTGATCGTTGACACTAATGAAGAGAAGTAATATCTTCAGGACTGTCAGGCAAGCAACCCCTCCTTGAGCATCCTGATAATATCCTACTCTCTCGCTCCTGCTCTCTTTTTTTGCATTAGGACAATCACGATTCTATTGTTACATGTTCTCGGTAGTTGAACCCATTCCTTTGCATGACTTGTCTTTGCCATAGTAAATAGTTGAAACCACTTAGCATGAGTAGCAACTGCTTGAGGCTTGTTGTGTTTACCCATCCATGCTTGCTTATTGTGCCTCCTATGCTTAGAGTCATGTCGGGTCTGATCCATCTGGGCGATGAATAGAAATGTATGTGTTCATGTCCTGTTGTGTGAGAGCTAAGTGTGTGAACATGATTTGGTAAAGGTAGCGATGAGAGGCCATGTAGGAGTACATGGCGGGCTGTCTCATTGGGACCGTCCTTAGGAACTGAGTTTTGTGTTTGTTATCCAAGACAATATACTACCATGCATTGGGCCCGAAACCAATGGACTCTCTCAGCTTATTAATTGCCTTGATCTCTGTCTAGGAGTTGCAACTAGTTTTTGGTGTTTGTAGGATGTGCTGGCGGTTGTGCATAGCGCTGACTAGAGGGGTAGGCTATGGTGCGGCAGATGCACCAGTGGCCGGGTGTACCGAACGTAGAACCATCCGTCGAGGTGGGCTTAGGAACCCCATGCACATTGTTTCGGGCCGTAATAGAAACTTCGGTCGGACTTCCTTGCGGGTTCAGTCTCAAATAGGCGATAAACATGGACTAGGGTCTTGTGTGATTCTCGGTCGTGGCCTACCCCCTCGTTGGGCTTCCACTTGAAGGTTGTCGTGGTGCCTTTTTACGTGCACATGGCGGTAAGTGGCGGGAGCGTGTGTGAAGAAGTATACCCGTGTAGGGTGAATCAATCTGTTCGACTAGTCGCGTCCTCGGATATGGACTACTTGGATTGCTTATGTGGTACATAGACAAGTGAAATGGATACTCTAAAATACGCAAGATAAGTGTGAGTGATATGGATGGCCTTCTCGTAGGAAGACGGGAGTGGATCCATAGTGGTGTATTGATATAGTGAATACGTGGACTCGTGTGCCATATCCCACCTCAAAAGAAAGTATGTGTAGTCGTAGTACAGGTTAGCCAAGAGTCAAAGCTGGCTTGCTGAAATAAACTCCACAACCCCCTTCATTGATACTGATGCATATGTAGATAGTTCTGATGTAAGTCTTGCTGAGTACCTTTGTACTCACGGTTGCTTAATTTATGTTTTTGCAGAGGAGACGTCAGTCTCATTAGTGGTACTTATGACGTGAAGTTCGATGTTTACCGGAGCTTGGGAATCCCAGACAGAGGTCTGGCTCCTTTGGTAGGGTCGTTGTAGCTTTTCAGGCTCTTCTAGACACTTTTATTAGATGTATGTACCCAGACATGTAACTTCCACTTGTTTGTTTGAATGGTCTGAATGTTGGGTCTTGTGACCCCTGCTTGTAACATCTTACTATGTTGGCTCTTCCGAGCCTTCTAAATAAATGTTGTATGTTGTATGGTTATGTTGTGATGCCATAGTTGTATCTATGCATATCGGGCATGTCGTGCGTATGTGTGACGTGTAATGGTATGTATGGGATTCGACACCTAGTTGTGTGCCTTTAGTAGTACTCTTTATCGGGAAATGCCTCTTTGTGCTTCCACCAAGCCTTGGTAGCTTGCTACTGCTCCGGACACATTGATTGACCGGCATGTATCCTTATTTGTTGTTGTGTATGTCCCTTAAAGGAAATGTCTCGCAGTGTAATGGAGTCCATGTAGCCTGCTACGACTCGTCTACGTGTAGTGATGACATTTATATCCCATGGCGTAATGGAGTACTTGTAGCTTGCTATGACTCGTCTACACACGCTAGAGATTGACACCTGCATTGTTGGATTATGTATGCCTATCCCTGTATAGATGTGCCACTTGGGTTCTATGACTAGTCATGTCGACCCGGGTTCTCTGTCATTTGAGTGCTAGCGACACATTCACATACTTGAGCCAAAAGACGCAAACATTCCCGGCCCAGGTAAGGTGACAGCCATGGAGATAGCCGTGCATGAGGTCACAAATTGATGTGATGTGTTATAGGCTGGGTTCTTATGCCTTAGGATCGGGGTCTCGACAACATCACTGTGTAACGTACCATGTCCTTTTCCTCGATGACACTAGTACTCATGTGTTCCTCCATCTTCTGGATCCAATGTTCCTCTTTCGTCTGAGTGACATTTCCAGCAAAAGTAAGGATGTCAAAGTCTCCTTTGTCATCCTTACGGTCTGACTTCCTGGATGATTCTCCTTCGGGCTTGGGCTTCTCTCCCAAATTTACAAGTCTGGTGGCTCTTTTGATTTCCTTCTTCAGTTTTCTCCAAGTAAACGACGCTCATGTCCTGAACGTTGCTTGACACTCAATGTACCAGTTGAGTGTGTTGCCTGCTAGGTACTCCTGGACATAAAGAATCTTGCTTCTGTTAGCGACTCTGTGTTTCCTCATTTCCTTCTCAATAGTTGTGATCCAATTGCCAGTTTTGGCTCTGGTCGCTGGTCTAGACAAAATCAGTCGCTCATAGTCCATGGTTCTGGGGTTTGGGTGGTCCGGGTTAGGGTTGAGAGAATATACAAGAGAAATATATACCCTTGTGCTAATCCCAATAGCATTATATATAGGTTTGTAGCCTCATATGGATGTTAGCACAACACACAATTTACGTTCACCCCTATGGTTTGTTCGTATGGTCTAGTCCTACGTTCTCACTTCTTCTAAAGGTTCCTATGTTTCCACCGTTCTCACCTTAACTTCCACAATGGCATTCTTCTAACTTCCATCATCATGGGACGGGTCTCCTAATTTCGTGCTTACTAGTTCACACTTCACGCAATTCAAACAATAAATTACATGAATAAGTGAGACAATTAGTTCACACAATCAAGCCTAAGTAAGGTCATAGTGCATCCAGTATGATCGTGTGCAACTACGGTACATCACCATGTCAGATTGACATAATAGTGGTGAAGGCGAATCATTCTACTTCAAATTGACATTGTAGTGGTGGTCAACTCTAAGCTTAAAAACATCTTCCACCATCTACTTCTTTAATCAATGTGGTCGATCCTTCTCCTTCAACTTGGTTCACTCTCGGGTTACTCTTGTTCTAATCCTTAACAAGTTCTATCCTAACAGCCTTCATCTCACCTTCTAGCTTGTGGAAATGCTCCTAAGTGCAGTACAATGTGACTCGGAGTCTCATTCCTAGCTTCTTAATTGCTTCCATGTAGCATCAAAGAATTAGCTTGCAGCATTGGGTTGGTGATCACATGAATTCCTCTGGCCTCATGACTATCCTCGGGATGGGCATACATGTGCAGTTGCACTAGCCAAAAATTCCTTCCCTCATGCCAAACGGGAATCCTTTGTACACTCCTTATTAGTACATTCCCATGCTCAGCATGATGTCCTTTAGTGCTCTTAGAAATCCACATCTCCTTTCAGGGTCAGACTCAGCATTGGCTTCTGCTCTTCTGGCTCCATGAAGGTGGTCATCTAAGTATAGAAAAGACGATGATTAGAAAAGAATAAGAAGAAAATATATAAGGATCCTTCAAAATGGATTTTGTCCTATGTGCTTTCAATATCCTAGGGTCGTGACCTATAGACAACATGTGCTCTGATGCCATCTATCATGACCCGGTCCCGTAACAGGGCCTGAATATTCGTGCTCACAGTGTCAGTCCCTAGATCAATAGTTGACATCATGATCGAGGACGAAATACAGAAATACATCACATTCATAGTATTTACATCGAAGATCCTGTGCAATACAATACACACTTGCTCAGCTCGTGGCCAGCTTATATTACAACTAGATGATACCCCGCGCATTGCCGCGGGAATTGCTTGCAAAATATTTCGATGAGATATGGTTATATGAACATGAATTGAAAATGAGCATATGTAAAGTAACATAGGTAAGTGCAAGATATTGCATTTTGATGACCGAGAATTAAGAAGTACAATATATGTATGCTCAAAATGAATTTGTCATGGCATCATAAAGTTTCCCACCTTGATTACCATGCTGAGCAAGTTTAGTTTGCCATTTCATAAGCTATGCATGTTCGAAGATAATAGTATCAAGAACCTATTGGTAAGCATAACATGTATGTTAAGCAACTTTAATAAAAAAAACATGAATGGTGAGTTTACCTAACTAAGCAACTGTCAAAAAAATTAGTCGGGGGCTCACATGTAGCTACAGAGTTGGAGAAGTGTACGCATTTGGCACTGACATGGTGCAAATATTACAAATGATAAATGGCAAAGAGAGCTATCAAATAGGAACTCTTCTATGTCATACTCCATCGCATACGAAAAATGGAAGTAGCTTCACAAACTTACCTAGTTTCAAACAGTAATATTGTGCTTTGCTAATTTCGGTTGCTTGCATTTTGCATTTTTTTATCAGCACAACATATAAGTTTCATCCAGTTCCACCATCCTATATAATTCCAAGAACTAAATGTCTTATTAAAATGGCATTTACTTTAGTTTAACATAGAAAATTAAAGAACTAACTTGCAAACAAAAAGATAGGCAATGTTTTATTATCAGCAATGGACCAACCATGATCCCTTCTCCCCCTAGATATATATTAACCTAGAAAATGGTGTCAGATAATTTGAAATGGAGCGAGGTACACATTATCAACAATTCTGTCACCATATATAATTGTAGTTGTACAGAAAATCAATTGTAATCTATCTATTTATATTCGAGCTATGTGGTGCTCTCACCCAGTCAGCCTCCAACTTTGGAGATGATCTGTATGATACCATGGCACCTTGGTTCTTTTTTTCTATGTGGTAGGAAGATGATATTGCAATCAATTAACATTTTAACTCCTCAGCTGTGTGCTCCCATTTTGGTGTAAAACACCAGAAATAGGAGCATGATCAAAGCAAAAGAGTTATATATAGGAAACCTTAGTTAACCTGACCAGGTAGCAGCATTGACACGAGTGAAGATCATACCCTCCCATCAATTCATGTTCATGCTAAAAAATCATTATTTTGTCTTCTATAATTAATACTCTGGAGCATGTATAATAACAGGGGAAGCACACTACCTTCAGGTCTAGAATCTCATGAAGTTGCGATTTTAGTGGTGAGCTAAATATCTAGGTCCAGATACAACTTGTTTGGGTTACTTTGTCAAGCCCCTAAGACAAACAAAACTAAGATATCCATATTTAGGATACAAACTATTCATAGCCAGGAAAATGTACGACAAAAATTTAAGAACCAGAAAGAGACATATCAGGGATGCCTTAGAAGATACCATTGAAAGGCAGATCAGGAGAACCATCATTTCTCACTCACCTGTTCGTTGTTATCTCACTGCCCTACAAATTGGAGAATTGGGGAAATGGAAATGATGTCTCAACCTCCCTTTTCTAAAACTGCAAGAAGAAATAGGTGTCCGGCAGATCGATGTCCTCACCTGACTTGATTACAGCGAGTTTGTCCAAGGCCATGATTACCCGCATTACCACAGGTGTCGCACACTGCGCTAGCTACTGCTTCGCCGCCGCCTCCTTTTCACATGTTTCTTGGTAATAAGGCTTGATGCATGTGTATTAAATTCAGAGTTTTAGACTGCATGTAATTGTAAACGAAAGATATACAGTATAAGGGAGCCTCAAAATTAATACTAATTTATCCTACAACGTCGGCCATTCCAAATCGTGCATATATTCTATTCAATCTTATACAAACTTGCCTCCTTCCATATCATAGCTGACATGCTTGCTCGCCTCGGACCTTGGTATGGGTACAATAGAGCAACTCGGCTTCTGAACATGCAACCTGAAACTCTGGCGGCAGTGCGGAGAAGCTAGCCAGAAGCGTGGGAGGCCACGCCCGCTGGCGACCGAATACAATTCGAGGATGTGTGAATTCACCTAGGAATTGGGTCTGATTCCTTGACATCATCACCATCTGCCTCGTTGACATGAGTCTCAGCACCTCAAGTGTCCTTGCAGCAGCAACAGAAGATCATGAATACGGCTATGGACCTGCTCCTTCCTTATGTCATCTTGTTGGATCCCGAACGAACTAGGGCGGTGATAGGGATGGCCACGTCCTCCGCATTCGATGCTGCCGCCGCAAGGAGGACCCGGGGCCGAGGAACAGCATGAGGGAGCGGCTAGTGTATCCCGCACGAATTGGGGTCGCGACGGGGATGGCCGCGTTCGATGAGTCGTCCGATGCGTCGGATGCCGCCACCGTGAGGAAAACCCAGGCCCGATGAACGACATAAGGGAGCGGCTCTGACCACTGGCGCGGGGAGGCCGGTGGCGAGACCGCATGAGGAGAAACCGAAGCACAACAACATTCGCTTGCGTTGGGGAGGTGTGATGGAGAGAGATGGGCTTCTGTCAGGCTTGGTTAGTACGCTGACTCTTTGGTTACGGAAGACCAAAGAGGCCTCTTCAGTTTCCAGAGAGTTGAATCACAATTTTTTTTCTTACAAATGAATGCTGACGTGGTGAGTTGCATGGCCAAAATAATTATGAGAACTGATGATGTGGCAAGGCTGCTGAGGTGGACATGTTGCATGTCAAGAGAAATATGTTAGTGGGGATGAGCTATTTAGGTATTATAGATTCATGCTGCGGAGTAACTATCTATTCTTGTGGCATCCGTCGACTCACAGGCAAGAGTTGAGTATAGAATCGTAACCCTAATTCGTAATATTCCCTTCGATAAGGTAATCTGTAACATGATACATTGCAGCCACAAGGGTCAATACATTGGATGTACTGCCAAGCTTCACGAGGATAGGCTTGTGGAACATAAATATGCAATGTGGTGCGACTAGTTTTCTTTTGCGCAAAATATTTTTCCTACCTTTATGAGAGTGGTTTACTCTAGCAGCAACATGACACTCCCGATACACCTCAATCGTAGTCAAGAGTTACTCCGGTACACCCCCCGTCATGACACAAAGAAGTTTAAGCGTGTGGACTTCCTGTACACCCCGGTCATCCCAAGCATCTCGCCAGAGACCTGGGTAAACCCCAGACCTCTGAGATCAGCTCCATAACTCCCTATTGATTATCACATTGCTTTTAGATGGAAGAGGTGAATGAGATCAAGCTGACACTTCTCGAGTGAGTTTCTCAAAGTTGTCCGTAACCGGAGACATGGCTAATCATGATCAGTTTTCTATACACTCTGTAGAGGTTTGTGTACTTTACCTGTGATTCCCGATCACGCGCTTATGTTACAAGACTTTTGGGAAGTAGTCGCCCTCTCAGAAACAATAGACCCAGTCCAACCTACACGCAAGACTACATCTGTTGGTGTGCCACAGAAGGTGTCGTGCATTTGTCACGGCAAGATGTCCGGGTTAACGGACTTAGGTGTGAGGCGAATCGCAACTATGTGGCGGCTTGAGAGGGGTTGGTTGGCATCGAGACACACGGGTTTACCCAGGTTTGGCCCCTCCGATGGAGGTAAAAGCCTAGGTCATGCTTGTCTGGTATTGATGATGAGGAAGATCTCTCAGTTACAAGGGTGCGGGATCGCTACCTCTAATCTCAAGAGCCTCTAATCTCTCTCTCTAATCTCTTGTATCTATCTTAACTTGTGTACCTCTAGGGGTGCTCTACCCCTCCTTATATAAGTGGAGAGGGTAGGTTTACAAATAGAGTCCTACTCCCAGTAGGACTAGGACTGGTATTTCATGAATCCCAATCCGGGTCTTGTTTCCTTTGTGAAGGAATCTTTCTCTCTTTGAGCCTTATCTTGTGAGCCGTCTGGTGCCGGCTTGCACGCTGGGTCTTGGGCCTGGTCGTCCTGCGACCCGCCTGCCGGGTCACCAATAAAACGCCATGTTTTGACCAGGTCTCCTGTGAGTCACCAGGACGGGTCATACCGTGGGGGTATATCCCCGACATTAGCCCCTAGGTTAGCTTGAATTTATTCATGATAACCTCTTGAAATAGGAATAGCAAATATGTTAAGTGGCCGGCTTATGAAGTGGCTCCTCAAAAATCTGGGTCTTTTTTGTATATGAATGAGTTGTCTTGAAAATCGTCTTGCTTGTCAGTGTCCTTTGAAAAATATTGGGAATAGAATACCCATATGCCATTGACTCGGCTTCCAATACTTTGGCTTAATGAAAATCTTGAAAATAAGAAATCCTCATGACGTAGATCCGGACTTCCATTGTTGTGAACCAGGGCGGCTTATATAAACTCTGGCGGGTTATGATCTTTTGATAATGCCAGGTCATGAATGTTGGTGATGCCGGGTCTAACAATTGAACTCCATAATTAACATCTTGAAAATTCTCCTCAAAGTTTTTGATATGTCCATATTACCTGTAGCCCCCAACCTCCGAGATTATCCATGATGACTTGGTGCTTTGCAATAATATATTGGACTGTGTAGCCCCCAAGTGCCGGGTTATCCTGTCTGCAGCAACCTAGGACTTATAATTGTCTTATACCTTGTGAAACTTCAGCAGGTATAGCCCCCAAGGGCCGGCTCATCAGAATGTGATGCGCCGGGTCTTCAATTTGAACCTCTTAATCTGTCAAACAGTTGAGTATTATAGCCCCCAAGTGTCGGGTCGCATGCCTGCAACGACTTGGGACTTTGAAAATTTTGCCCTGAGCGGTGTAGCCCCCAAGTACCGGGTCAGTAAGAATTACTGGGCTGGGACTCAGAAAAATATAGAAAGGCCGGCTCATCTCCTTGAGATAATAGGGTCTTGTTGACAATGTAATGATTTGAAAACCAGCTTGCATTAGCCCCCAAGTGTCGTGGTGCATGCTTGCAGCGACATGGGACCTGCATATTTGATATAAAGTGGGTTGAATAGTGTAGCCCCCAAGTGCCGGGTCGACTGCCTGCAACGACTGGGGACTGTGGGAGAGTAATATGACTCATCATAATGCACTTAAAAAGTTCTCTTTGAGCTGGTATTGATCTGATTTGAATGAATCTTTGACCGTGATTGTAATACAACCCGGAATGAATATCCTGGAATAATTCCTTTGTCTTTGAAATGAAATCCCTACTCATGGTTGCGATGCAACCCAATATATATTTGATAAATCCATGAGTGTTGTAGATTACTACAGAGCACAATTGAAGAAATCCGAGAACCGGTCAATTAGATGACACGGCATTATATCTGATAGGGCGACTCTTCAGGAATAATCAACTTTCTAATCTGGCTTGAAAAAACCCAATCACTAATACTGGTGAAACCATGATGAAGATCCAGCCATTTTGGCTATCAAAGATCTATTTGTTCCTACAGAAGTTCTTTCATCATACTTAACGACAGCTCATCTTAAGAGACAAGATCTGCAAAAATAAACAAGACATAATATGTTCAGCATTGTTGTAAGGGCGGCTTGAAAAAGCATAACCCAGAGATCTTAACATAACCTTGCTTCATCTTTCACAATCTTGCTCTGGCCCGACTTATAACATGAATGCAATGTATGATGCAATATGCATGATGCAATGTATGATGGTCTTGCTTTCCCCTTGTTTTTTGTTTTTCGAAAAACTCATATTCTGGCCCTTCTGAGGGGGGACTGTTGCATTGAACCGCTTAACAGTGTAGGGTCTCTAACGAGAGTGACCGCCAATCTTGCACGGCTCGGGGTCTCTAGGCGAGATTAACTGTTAAGGGCGCAACAGACCAGAATTTACAACGGGGTGAGTGCCCCGGGCCCATAAGCTACTTCTCACGTGACATAAATCTGTCGTTTGAACCTTAAACAACGTCACTTGTTAAGAGTATGATGGGTCACTTGGCAAAGAGTACGTAGCAGATGAGAGAGCTTCCCTCGGAGCTCTATGAGGCCCTCCGAGAGTGTAACAGCCCGGGACCGACGCTCCAGAAGATTCCCCTTTTATTTCCATTCTCGTCATGTGTTTCGTCTGGTTGTCGCATTCATCATCATATCATTCACATCATCTACATAGCATCGTCACTCCTTTTCGAAAAATTGCATCCGTTCGTAGTCACCGGTTCTCTCCGTTCTTGCCGTTGCCCATTTCGAGACCAACCACACACACACACACACGCGGCATTGTAAGAATATTGTTTTTAAAAGTGCCTTTAAAATATTCTCGGATTGGGTTGAAAGTTGGCGTGCGGTCTTATTATGTGGTAGGTAGACCGCCTGTCGAATTTCGTCGCATTTTGAGTTCGTTTGAGACCCCGTCGATCAGTCGTTGCAGTGCGGTCATCGGTTTATTATCGGATGTATTCGGTGTTTTAAAACCCTGGTGTCACGGGCCGCAAAACTTCCTCTCATCTCCCCCTAGCCCATCTACACAGCCACACAACCCACCTAGCCCCCCTCCGCTTCCGGACCGTCGGATCGAGATTCGAAGGTCCGAAAACGGACAAAAACTGGTAACCCTAGCCCTCTTTTCCTATTTAATCCCCCTCCCCTTCCTAATGCCAGCCTCCCCCAATCCTCAGAGCCGCTGCCTCCCACCTCCAGCCACAGGGCCTGCCAAGCCCAGATCGGGGCCCTGGGAAGCCCATTTGGGCCCGACCCCGAGCTCCAAGAGGGAGCTCCTCCCATGGCGCCCGAACCTCCCCGAGCGGCTGCCCCGCCTTCGCGAACCCCGCGCCAGCCCCGCCGCCAGCGCCCTGCCGGAGCAAGCAGTCGCCGCTGTTGAACCAGCCGTCGGACCTGCTCCCTCCCTTCCTCTTCTTCCTTCCTCTCCCTCTTCCTCTCTCTAACCCTGGCCTCTCTCTCTCCCATAGGTTCCCGCCGCCTTGGATGCCTAGCGGCCGCCGCTGGTCGCCGGTGCCAAACGGATCCGATGCCCGCCCGCCCGGATCTGCCCGTCCCTGACCATCCCCGCCTCCGAGCCCGCCGGGCGCCGTGGCTGCTGCCAGTGCCGTCGTGGCCTCAGCCCCATGCCCTTGCGGTCGGCAATGATGTTGTTGCCGCTGCGTTGACCCGTTGCGCCCGTGTGGGCCGGCCTCGCCCGCGGCCCAGCTCAGCGCCAGATCTGCCGGCCCATGATGGCCCATGGGTGAGCCGCCCCCGCAGCCCTATTCCCCGCTCGTGCATCGTTTAGCTATCCTGCACCATGTCCTATTCGGGCCCGATTGTAGATTCGGCCCATTTGTGTTTTTTCCTGCTGCTAATTTTGCTAATTAATGAGAGAATTACAGATTTGCAGAAAACCCCCTAGATCCATGCATCTAATAACTTTTCACCCATGCATCACATGTAAAACCTTTATATATGAAACTTGACTGGAATTTCGTGTAGATTCATAATACCAACTTTCACACATGATAAAATGCTTGAAAGTTGTTGTTTGCATCATTTTGCGTAAATGCCATGCTAAAATGATTTATTTCATAACTACTAAACCGTAGCTCCGATAAAAATGTTCCACATATGTAACTTGGCTAGAAAAATGTCTAGAATCACATGGTGACATTTATTCTACCGTTTAACAACTCTAAAATATGGTTAGTGCAGATCTGGACCAAATTCATATTATGCATATGGGGTTGTTTCGGAAATGATATATATTGCTTCCGGCCTCATTTAAAATGCCTAGATGTTGTAGTTGTATGTGCTTCACTGTTTGCCATGTTAAACAACATTTAATATTGATGAGTACCTAAACAAGAGTGAACTAAATAATTCAAACGTGGAGTGTCGTCAATATGCAACTCGTTGCATATTGAACTTCACTTAATGTGTAGTAGTTGTCTGTTGTTCTTCCCATGCCATGCCACGCCCTGCATATTAAACCGGACATGCATCATATTTGTTTGCGCATCATGTCTTGCATATGTTGTGGTGTATCTTGTGTTGATTGTTGTTTCCTGATTGCTTCTTCTCGATAGAGTTTCGAAAGCGTTCGGAGTGTGAGGATTCGTTCGACTACATTGGTTCGTCTTCTTCATGGACTCGATCTTCTTCCAAGCGGGATCTTAGGCAAGATGACACATTTCCCCTAGATACCATTACTATCATTGACATGCTAGTTGTCCCGCTTTTATCATTATGTCACCGTACCTACCACTTGTTTGACAAGCCTCCCAACATTGCCATGAAAAGCCTCTAACCCTCCACCTTCCCATCAACATTTGTTTGGCTATGTTACCGCTTGCTCAGCCCTTCTTATAGCGTTTCTAGCTACAGGTGCAATTGCTTCCATGTGTCAACATGGACATTCTTTTGTTATCACAATATCATTGCTATTTAATTTAATGCACTTATACACTTGGTAAAGGGTGGAAGGTTTGGCCTTTTGCTCGGTGTTTTGTTCCATTCTTGCCGCCCTAGTTACTTGTGAACCGGTGTTATGTTCCATAATTGAGCGCTCCTAACATGCTCGGGGTTGTTATGGGTACCCCCTTGATTTTCGTTTTAGGATAAAGCTTGTCTGGCAAGGCCCAACATTGGTACTACATTTGCTTAATAACAACTAAAATTTGTGTAGGGCACGATCACCCCGTGGATTAATCAACAACCAGGGGCAGTGCTCCTCATGAGTGTTGGTCCAAACTAGAGTCGTGTGCGGGGCCAACCCGGGGCAACTCGGGAGATTTCTATCAGGCCACCGTATGATGCGCTCATCCAGTTGTGCCCTGAGAACGAGATATGTGGCTCCTCTCGGGATTGTCGGCATGTCGGGAGGCCTTGCTGGATTTATTTTACCTTTCTCGAACGTCTTGCGTGAGGAGCTCTGATCTTCTTCGGGCTATCTCGAGGTGTCGGAATTCCTTTGGAACTGCCTAGGATGATCACGAGATCCGTGGTCGAGGTTATTCCCACGGTGTGTGGTTAATTTATGATGGATGAGTTGGAGCACCCCTGCAGGGTTAAATCTTTTCAAGAAACCGTGCCCGCGGTTATGTGGCAAACTTGGATACTTTGTAACACCCGGTCATAGCAAACTTGAAGTAAACTCTAATAAAATACACCAACTGTGTGCATAACTGTGACTGTCTCTTCTCGTGAGTTCTTATCCGAAGGAGAACACGGTGGGGTTATGATTGACGTATGTAGGTGTTCAGGAGCAGTTAGTGATCATTACTAGTTCACGTCCGTTATGCGTAGACCACCATACTTTATTTTCTGTATTCATAAGTTAGCCAGTCAAATAAATGCTTAGTCGCTTGTTGCAGCCTCACCACTTAACCATACCTCACCTATTAAGCTTTAATAGTCTTGATACCCTTGGAAATGAGATTGTTGAGTCCCTGTGGCTCACAGATTACTACAACAATAGTTGCAGGTACAGGTAATGCGATGATTTGACGTGAGCGCGTTGCTTGTTTGATTTGGAGTTCTTCTTCTTCTTCATCAATCTTGGATGGGTTCCAGGCGGCAGCCTGGGATAGCAAGGATGGATGTCATTTTTGTCGTTTGTTTTCGTCCATAGTCAGACCCTGCTCTTCTGTATGATGTTTGGACATGTTGTTGTATTGATGTGATATTGATGTAGCTTGTGGCGAGTGTAAGCCAATTCCATATACCCATCTCTTCTTTACATGTACTTGTAATGATATCCATTCTTGCAACACGACGAGATGCGCTTCTATCCCTGTCGAGGCCCTCATGCCAAAATGAGGATAGGATCGCATCTTGGGCGTGACAAGTTGTTATTAGAGCATGTACCGACCTAGGAGCCCCCTTGATTGATTGAACTTGGCCAAGTCGTGTCTAGTGAAAAACTGTTTTGAGTCTAGTTATATCGGAGAGTAGGATTCTCTTTACTCCTCTTCTATGCTCTGGTGAGGAATTACGACTTAGGAATTTTGATTTTAGTCCTCTTCTCGCTCAAATTTTTTAGGATCACGCGGGTATTTTGGAAACTATATGATTTCGATGTGATGGAGTTCTGTCTTGGTGCCTCCTGTCTGACTTGATTTCTTCCAGGGAGTTGAGCTCTAGGGAATTCTTGGCACATCGTTATCATTCAGCTTCCTTATTATGTCAGGACGGAAGGTGTTCGGAATTTCTTCAATACTTTTCGTGGTGAGATAAGGTCGGAGTCACCTAGTACTAGGGAGGCGTCCGGGGTACCACCATGGTTAGTATCGTTGTGTTTTCGAGGATCTGAGTTAGATGGACCTGCGGAAGCCTCTGGTTATGTGTTGAAGGATGGATACAGTTGGGGTGTAGGTTTGCTAGTTGTGTGAGATATTTCCTCCCTGTATCCCCCACACCAGATTGCATAACTAGAAAAATTTTGG
The DNA here is from genome assembly GCA_022496015.1 of Hordeum marinum. Lineage (NCBI taxonomy): Eukaryota > Viridiplantae > Streptophyta > Magnoliopsida > Poales > Poaceae > Hordeum > Hordeum marinum. The sequence goes on along the minus strand of CM039672.1, from coordinate 305,389,252 downwards.
AAGTTCTTAGGTGTGAATTCAAGTAGTTACCTAGGCTATCTTCCAACAAATCATGACGTGAGTTTGGGGTTTGATATCTAGTGGATTCGTTTGTTCACGGTCTTTCTTATAGAGGACAGTCTCGATATATGTCATCAGATATGCTTCGTCAAGCCTTGTAGTTCGCTATGCCTAGGGAGCATATTCGAGCATCATTTCAATATGACAATCTAATGTACGATCGAGCCCGTGCGAACCTTACCACGAAAATATCGGACGAAATCTCTGTCATGTATTTGTTCTGGCTTGTTTCATAAGCCTCATCCTTCATTTTGTTTTGAATATGGTAATTCGAGTTGCTTCGATGTCAAGTGGTGATTTCATATCTTTCCAAAGTAGTGTTCTCGTATTTCTGTGGGATTGCTAATTCTTTTGCTCAACCAAGTTATCATATCAATTCTTTTCATCCGGTGCACTTCTCTTCAAGTGAATTCTATCATCTCCAATATTTGCAAGATCAATCCCCATATTTCGTTCCGGAGTTTGTCTCATCTGTCCCAAGTTGTGTTTGTTTTTCCCATCCTCCCGTCCTTTTTTTTAATGATTAAATTCTCTTCCAAGTGCCTTTATCTTCATCAATGCTTCCGCTATCTTCTTATTGTATCCGGTGATTTCTTGTGGAGATTCTCAAGAGTTTCAATTTCAAGATCTATCCTCATATTCCTTGTTCTCGTTGTTATTCTTCTCCGGTGGATTCAATTCAAGTTCTTGGTGTTCATCATATCATTTTCATTCTCTATTTGCTCTCCCATGTTGGAATTCTTTATCAAGCCTCTCTTGCTTATTATTATCTCTATTCTATCCGGAGTGCTGAAGATATCGCAGAGATTCACGTTTTCTTTCATTCCTTCCAAATTACTTTGAGGGTCTCATATCATCAAGTTCTTAATTTGTACCAGCGTAATCTCTCTGTTTAAGAAATTGTTTCAACGGTGGTTTCTTTTGAGTGGGCCCATAACCCACAGGTGTTTTCCCCAAGATCCTACCTGACTCTTCTAATCTTTCTGGAGATGTCCTCAAGTTCTTTTCAAATATGACATAAGTATGAATTTCATCAGTCATATGCCTTCTCGAAGATCGCTTCTAAATCATTTTCATTGTTGGCTCAACCTTTCTTTCTTCATTATTCTGGAGTAACTCAGTAATTCATGGTGTTGTTTCTCATCATCATTCTCTGCTCAAAGATCGAAGGAGAGTTTCTCTTAAATCATTGTTCGCACTTCCAAAGATTCATGGTTTTAGTTTGTTGCTATCATCTCAAATTGTTTTGATCATGAGTTATTCCTCTCATTTCATGATTGTTTCATTTCTCGATCCTCCCGAAGGCCATCATTTCAGAAGATTTCTTCATTCTCAGCTTTCAACTTTCGTTCTCAAATTCTTCACAATTGTTGTCCCTTCGTTCGTATCTCAATTATTCTGGTACCTTGTGAAGTTTTCTATTCGGTAGATCATGCTCTCTTCATTCTCATGTTATATCATTCATTTGTATTATCCTCTTTCGTTTCGAATTCTTTCCGGTGTATCGTTCAAGACTTCTTCAAGTTTGTGACCTATCCTCTATTTCTCTTCAATTCTTTGCAAGAAGAATAAGTGGTGTGAGAAATCCGTTGCTTGTCATCAATTTAACTTGATGAAGGATAGGCATATCATAATTCTTATTCTTGTTTCATCCAAGTGATTTCAATCCTTCTTCTGGAGTTGTTCATGATATCAAATTCTTAATTATAGTTTCCTATCTTTTCTTTTCCGGAGTTCCTAGTTTTTCTCAAGTATCTTGTCGCTAAGCTTCATCTAATTCATAGCAAGGCCTCAATCTTGTTCTTTTTGCATCCTTCAATTCTTTCTATCGTCCTTTCATTTCATAGTTCTTCCGGAGGTTCTTCATGGTGGTTCATCAAGATTTCTTTCATTTTCAAGTGTTCTTAAAGATTCTTGTTGGAGGTGCTCAAGTGTTCTTTATCTTGAATTTTTAAGTTCAATTCCTTCTCCATTGTCTTTTGAGATGGTGTTATTAAATTCTTGATTATGTGGAGTCTCGAAGGAATTGTCAAGAATAAGATAAGTAAACCATCTCGTCTTCTCAGAGTTATCTTGGGTTGGATTTCACCTAAAGCATTTCCTAAGGATTGTTGCTATCATGGTGTCTTAAATGATCCAGTTTTCTCCTCCTCTTCTTGGTGAAAGAAGCTTTGCATATCTTGTTGCTCTCAAGCAATCAATTGTTTCTGTTGTGGCAGGTTGTCACCTCATAATTTTGAGAGATTTTCCATAAACCCATAACAAGCTATTCGTTCGTTGTTAATTCTCCATCAACTCCGTTCAACCATGCTTCTCAAGTTCAATGGTGGTAGAAGTTTTTATTTTCTTCTCCGTTCTTTCCTTCCAATGTTATAGTTTCTATTCTTTTCTTCCGAAGGCCTTGTGATGTTGCTCTCTTCAATCTATCATCTTGCCTTGTTAAGATCATGTTCTTCCCTTGTTATCCATTTGACCTGAGTGTTGTGTTTTCTTTTCAAGTTCTCCCATCTTATTAAATTTTCCCCCTCTATCCTACCGAAGTGCTACCGAAATTTCTTTTGAATTCTTGCTTGTTCCTCATGTCATTCTTCATCTCTTTCCAACCTTCATGTTTTATTGGTCTCACTCATTTGTCAGGAAGCAACTAAGTTTTACCTTTTGCTCTTCTCTTCCCCTTCTCATTCTAGATCTCAGGACGAGATCCTCGTGTAGTGGAGGAGAGTTGTAACAGCCCGGGACCGACGCTCTAGAAGATTCCCCTTTTATTTCCATTCTCGTCATGTGTTTCGTCTGGTTGTCGCGTTCATCATTGCATCATTCGCATCATCTGCATAGCATCGTCACTCGTTTTCAAAAAATTGCATCCGTTCGTAGTCGCCGGTTCTCTCCATTCTTGCCATTGCCCATTTCGAGACCAACCACACACATGCGCGCCCGCGGCATTGTAAGAATATCGTTTTTAAAAGTGCCTTTAAAATATTCTCGGATTGGGTTGAAAGTTGGCGTGCGGTCTTATTATATGGTAGGTAGACAGCCTGTCAAATTTCGTCGCATTTCGAATTCGTTTGATACCCCATCGGTCAGTCGTTGCAGTGCGGTCATCGGTTTATTATTGGACGTATTCGGTGTTTCAAAACCCTGGTGTCACGGGCCACAAACCTCCCTATCATCTCCCCCTAGCCCATCTACACAACCACGCAGCCCACCTAGCCCCCCTCCGCTTTCGGACCGTCGGATCAAGATCCGAAGGTCCAAAAACAGACAAAACTGCTAACCCTAGCCCTCTTTTCCTATTTAATCCCCCTCCCCTTCCTAATCTGGCTCCTCCTCGAAATCTGTGCCGCCACCAACCTCCCCCAATCCTCAGCGCCGCTGCCTCCCACCTCCAGCCACAGGGCCCACCAAGCCCAGATCGGGGCCCTAGAAAGCCCATCTCGGCCCGACCCCGAGCTCCAAGCAGGAGCTCCTCCCATGGCGCCCGAGCCTCCTCGAGTGGTTGCCCCGCCTCCGCGAACCCCGCGCCAGCCCTGCCGCCAGCGCCTCGCCGGAGCAAGCAGCTGCCAGACCTCCTCCCTCCCTTCCTCTTCTTCCTTACTCTCCCTCTTCCTCTCTCTAACCCTGGCCTCTCTCTCTCTCCCCCAGGTCCATGCCGCCTTGGATGCCTAGTTGTTGTCGCCGGTCGCCGGTGCCCGCCGGCCCGGATCTGCCCGTCCCTGGCCATCCCCACCTCCGAGCCCGCCGGCCAGCATGGCTGCTGCTGGCGCCATCATGGCCTCAGCCCCGTGCTCGTGTGGTTGGGAACGATGATGCTGCCGCTCGCGTTGACCCGCTGCGCCCACGTGATCCGGCCTCGCTCGCGGCCCAGCTCAGCGCCAGATCTGCCGGTCCATGATGGCCCATGGGTGAGTCGCCCCCGCAGCCCTATTCCCCGCTCGTGCATAATTTAGCTATCCTATGCCATGTCCTATTCATGCCCGATTGCAGATTCGTCCCATTTGTGTTTGTTTTTCTCTGCTGCGAATTTTGCTAATTAATGAGAGAATTACAGATTTGCAGAAAACCCCCTAGATCCATGCATCTAATAACTTTTCACCCGTGCATCACATGTAAAAACTTTATATATGAAACTTGATTAGAATTTCGTGTAGATTCATAATACCAACTTTCACACATGATAAAATGCTTGAAACTTGCTGCTTGCATTGTTTTGTGTAAATGCCATGCTAAAATGATTTATTTCATAACTACTAAACCGTAGCTCCGATAAAAAATTTCCACATATGTAACTTGGCTAGAAAAATGTGTAGAATCACATGGTGACATTTATTCTACTGTTTAACAACTCTAAAATATGGTTAGTACAGATCTGGACCAAATTCATATTATGCATATGGGGTTGTTTCGGAAATGATATATATTGCTTCCGGCCTCATTTAAAATGCCTAGATGTTGTAGTTGTATGTGCTTCACCGTTTGCCATTTTAAACAAAATTTAATATTGATGAGTACCTAAATGGGAGTGAACTAAATAATTCGAACGTGAAGTTTCGTCAATATGCAACTCGTTGCATATTGAACTTCACTTAATGTGTAGTAGTTGTCTGTTGTTCTTGCCATGCCATGCCACTCCTTGCATATTAAAATGGACATGCATCATATTTGTTTGTGCATCGTGTCTTGCTAATGTTGTGGTGTATCATGTGTTGATTGTGGTTTCCGGATTGCTTCTTCTCGATAGAGTTCCGAAAGCATTCGAAGTGTGAGGATTCGTTCGACTACGTTGGTTCGTCTTCTTCATGGACTCGATCTTCTTCCAAGCGGGATCTCAGGCAAGATGACACATTTCCCCTAGATACCATTACTATCATTGCCATGATAGTTGTCCCGCTTTTATCGTTATGTCACGCTACCTACCACTTGTTTGACAAGCCTCCCAACATTGCCATTGAAAGCCTCTAACCCTCCACCTTCCCAACAAACCTTTGTTTGGCTATGTTACCGCTTGCTCAGCCCTTCTTATAGCGTTTCTAGCTGCAAGTGCAATTGCTTCCGTGTGTCAACATGGACATTCTTTTGTTATCACAATATTATTTCTATTTAATTTAATGCACTTATACACTTGGTAAAGGGTGGAAGGCTTGGCCTTTTTCTCGGTGTTTTGTTCCACTCTTGCCGCCCTAGTTACTTGTGAACTGCTGTTATGTTCCATAATTGAGCACTCCTAACATGCTCGGGGTTGTTATAGGGACCCCCTTGATTTTCGTTTTAGGATAAAGCTTGTCTGGCAAGGCCCAACATTGGTACTACATTTGCTTAATAACAACTAAAATTTGCATAGGGCATGATCACCCCGTGGATTAATCAACAACCCGGGCCAGTGCTCCTCATGAGTGTTGGTCCAAACTAGAGTCATGTGCGGGGCCAACTGGGGCAACTCGAGAGATTTCTATCAGGCCACTGTACGCTGTGCTCATCCGGTTGTGCCCTGAGAACGAGATACGCGGCTCCTATCGGGATTGTCGGCACGTCGGGCGGCCTTGCTGGATTTTTTTACCTTTCTCGAGCGTCTTGTGTGAGGAGCTCTGATCTTCTTCGGGCTATCTCGAGGTGTCAGAATTCCTTTGGAATTGCCTAGGATGATCACGAGATCCGTGGTTGAGGTTGTTCCCATGGCGTGTGGTTAATTTATGATGGATGAGTTGGAGCACCCCTGCAGGGTTAAATCTTTTCGAGAAGTTGTGCCCGTGGTTATGTGGCAAACTTGGATACTTTGTTTAACACCCGGTCATAGCAAACTTGAAGTAAACTCTAATAAAATACACCAACTGTGTGCGTAACCGTGACTGTCTCTTCTCGTGAGTTCTTATCCGAAAGAGAACATGGTGGGGTTATGATTGACGTAAGTAGGTGTTTAGAATCAGTTAGTGATCATTACTAGTTCACGTCCGTTATGCGTAGATCACCATACTTTATTTTCTGTATTCGTAAGTTAGCCACTCAAATAAATGCTTAATCGCTTGCTGCAGCCTCACCACTTAACCATACCTCACCTATTAAGCTTTAATAGTCTTGATACCCTTGGAAATGAGATTGTTGAGTCCCTGTGGATCACAAATTACTACAACAACAGTTGCAGGTACAGGTAATGCGATGATTTGACATGAGTGCATTGCTTGTTTGATTCGGAGTTCTTCTTCATCATCATCAATCTAGGATGGGTTCCAGGCGGCAGCCTGGGATAGCAAGGATGGATGTCATTTTTGTCATTTGTTTTCGTCCGTAGTCGGACCCTCCTCTTCTGTATGATGTTTGGACATGTTGTTGTATTGATATGATATTGATGTATCTTGTTGCGAGTGTAAGCCAATTCCATATACTCATCTCTTCTGTACATGTACTTGTAATGATATCCATTCTTGCAACACGACGAGATGCGCTTCTATCCCTGTCGAGGCCGTCGTGCCAAAATGAGGATAGGATGGCATCTTGGGCATGATAGAGGGGGTGAGTTGACAGCTCAATGCACCCCTAGATGAGCGGCAACTACATACAGGCAGGTACAACTCTACCAAGAGTGGGGGCGACCTTCACCCACTTTGGCACTTGCTCTGGTCCGCGACCCGTCTTGCATCATGGCACCTATGTTTGAATGTCTCGCATCATGGCAGCTCATCCTCTTTGGCATCCATGGCACCCATGTTTGAACAGCTCGCATCATGGCGGCTCTCCCTCTTGAGCGACTTGGCACCCATGTTTGAACGGCTCGCATCATGGCGGCTCATCCTCTTGAGCGACTTGGCACCCATGTTTGAACGGCTCGCATCATGGCGGCTCATCCTCTTGAGCGACTTGGCACCCATATTTGAACGACTCGCATCATGGCGGCTTGCCCTCTTGAGCGACTTGAGATCTTTCACCCGTAAGGTAGGGCACCCATGTTTGAACGGCTCGCAACATGGCGGCTCATCCTCTTGACTGACCTTAAATCTTTCATCAGTAAGGCGGTGCACCCATGTTTCAATGGCTCACAACGTGGCAGCTCGTCCTCTTGAGTGACTTTATGCCTTGCGCCATCTTGCACGCCACCATCGCATGGGCTGCCGATTTGTAAGCCGCCATCTTGCAGACCGTCATCTTGTAAGTCCTCACACAATGGTGCTATTTTGGCTGAAAAGCCAATCAAGAGGGTGAGCGAGCTAAACCCGGTAGGTTGGAAGCCCTCAAATGACCTTTGTTGAAGTATCCGCCTTTACACAACCTGAAATGCATAGACAACAGAAACTCCAAGTTACTTTATGATGATCTAATAAATCAGGGCACCCATGTTTGAACGGTGCATCATGGCGACTCGTCCTCTTGGGAAACTTTTAATTCTTTCGCCAATAATGTAATAGCCCCAAGGATTGGGTTTTATCTTACAAAGACCCAGGGTTCTCTTTGAAAAATGACCAAATGTGTCTCGCCATGTCTGTAGCCCCTGAGTCTTGAGTTGACTCGAAGAGGCGGCTTGAGAATCTCCACTGAAGGTTGAGGTTGACCATGGCGGGTTATAGGTGATCCCGTATGAATTGTTTCAACAATCCGGTCGATGGTTCATCCCGGCTGGTTGTTGAAGTTAACCAAACTGTAGTGGCGGCAACTCGTGTGCCTGTCCATCGGGTGGCTCATACTGGCTCACACTGCATTGATATGTCGATGTAAATCAGACCACGGGCAGCGTCTTGCATGCATCCGTCGGGCGGTGTGTATGGATAGCTCCAGTGTGTTGATGTAAACATTGAAGTTAGTCACGACGTTGTAAACCGGTGCTGTTGTTAAAGACGCCACGGTGTTGTAAGCCAGTGTGGTCACGAGAGACAGCCACGGCGTTGTAAGTTGGCGCAATAGGTGAATCACCCGTGGTCTTCATAAACCGGCGAGGACGCGCGGGTCTTTTGCGGCATGTTGATGTAGCTTGGACAGCGGGGCGGTTGCTCAGGAATGTCCATTGGGCGGCTTGTATAGGCGGCCACGTCACTGACCTGCTGAATTGAATGCGAGAGTTATCCGGCGACTTCACACGAATGCAAGAGTCGGACACGGCATTGTAAGCCGGCGTGATCGCGAGAGACGGTCGTGGCGCTGTTGTTGAAAATCATACCACGGATGCAGCGGCTTGCCACGTCCATCGGGTGGCTCATACTGGCGGGTGAGGGCGCGCGGTACCGGCGAGTTGATGTAGACCGTCCGCGGGGGCGGCGACTCACACACATCCATCAAGCAATGCGACACGTTGATGTGCGCGCCAACTCCGCGATATAATGCCCCATGATTAATTGTCCTGCATAAAAGTATTACATGCTAGAGACAGAGTAATTGTTCTCATATGAATTAATATGTACCGAAAAACAAAAAGGGTAGATAGCACCTGGTATTTTTGCGGATGAACTTGGACATTTTTCAGATAAACGCGAACGTAGATCCATACAGAGTAGCAGATGCAATCCATCCATCCCCGATCTCCATGCTTGTAGTAGCACTTTTGGTCTTATTTTTCTTGTATGTGTGAGACATGGCACACATATGCGGGACTAGGATCATGTACGCGGAGTCGTTGAGCAGCAGCAGTACTCGGCAGATTAAACAACAAGGTTGCAGCCTTGGGTGACTGTCGTGCATGTAAAGGCAGGCAAGGGGAAGGTGCGGACGTGGGCCGGCTTGGGGTCAGGTGCAGCAGGCGGCGAAGGCAGCGCGTGGCGGCGACATAGGCGATGCTGGAGGCGCGACTGCTGCGGGAGGCAGATCCATGGCGGGAGAAGTGAACCACGGCGGCGGAAGCGGAGAGCCAGTGGGCACTACGGCTCGTAGTAGCTCGCGCGACGCGGGCGCAGGAGGCGTAGAGTGGCGAGCCGGCGCAGGTGTGGTGAAGCGGCCATGGAAGCAAACCGATGAGGGTGACGGCGGCTCAGTAGTGGACTAAAAACTGCCGCGGTGGGTCGGCGGCGGCGACTCGAAACCGGCTTGGTGCGGCTAAGTGGAGGACGTGGAGGAAGGCATGGTGAACCGGCGAGCCGGATGGGTTGATGCACCATGAGTATGATTTTTGCCTTTCCAAATCCCCGAGATGGATACGTGTCATGGACCTTCAACTTGATGCTAGTCTGTTAGCAGTACGAGTATTGTCTGATTCGAAATGGTCTTTGGTCGTCCAATTGTAACAGACGGGGAAATGAGGCTGCGTGTGCGAACCTCCGCGTTGGCTGCAGCAGAGAACGATCTGCCCTCCGATTTGGCGGATCGTCCAGAGGCGTGTACGCAGGCGGCGGATTGATCTGACATGGTGTACGGTGGCTCCAATAAAAAACCTGTCAAACTCGGCTTCTTCGTAGGGCATAACGACTAAAAGTCAGATTCAATAGATGATTGTGCGACACCTGAGGTGGCGCCCGCAACACGCTTCTACCCAAGGTTGTCCCATGATGGGTTATCCTGCGTGATTGCTTTGCGCCACCTCATCTTCAGCCGGTCAATAATGAGCTTTTTGATTCCTGAAGAGGTCCCTCCCAGAACACAACACCACCATTGCACAAGCCCCACGGTGGGAGCCAACTATCGTGCATTTGTCACGGCAAGATGTCCGGGTTAATGGACTTAGGTGTGAGGCCAATTGCAACTATGTGGCGGCTTGAGAGGGGTTGGTCGGAATTGAGACACGCGGGTTTACCCAGGTTCGGCCCCACCGATGGAGGTAAAAGCCTATGTCCTGCTTGTCTGGTATTAATGGTGAGGAAGATCTCTCGGTTACAAGGGTGCAGGATCGCTACCTCTAATCTCAAGAGCCTCTAATCTATCTATATATAATCTCTTGTGTCTATCTTAACTTGTGTACCTCTAGGGGTGCTCTACCCCTCCTTGTATAAGTGGAGAGGGTAGGTTTACAAATAGAGTCCTACTCCCAGTAGGACTAGGACTAGTCTTTCATGAATCCCAATCCGGGTCCTGTTTCCTTTGTGAGGGAATATTTCTCTCTTTGAGCCTTCTCTTGTGAGCCGCCTAGCGCCGGCTTGCACGCCGGGTCTTGGGCCTGGTCGTCCTGCGACCCGCTTGCCAGGTCACCAATAAAACGCCATGTCTTGACCAGGTCTCCTGTGAGTCGCCAGGCCGGGTCATACCACGAGGTATATCCCCGACAGAAGGGTTCCCACAACTTGCACGATCCTGACAAAGCCCATCTTGTCTCATGGTCACACATGGAAGCTACTCAACTTTTGAACTCGTATAATCTCTGGTGATTGGGTGACAATCCCCACCATAGACTACACTCCGAGGACCCAATCAAAGCCACACCACCCGAATCGATTCATTAATTAAATAATAATAGTTAAGTAGTCGACCATGCGGTTGTACGGTGGCATAATAATTTTGTTTCTTGATCCACGTTATAGCATCTAAACAACTACATGGGTTACAAGGACAAGGTATAATGGACCTATTAATTCTAGTGGGCTTTGTCAACCATAAAGTAATATCCTATAGGGGCTCCTAGTTAAAAATCAACTACAATGCATGAAAACATAGGTTATGGTCAAAGGTTCCACTTGCCTATATTGACGATTCTTCAATCTTTTAATCCTTGATCAAGACACTTCGCTTTCCATATCAAATCTATCATAGGTAAAGAGCATTCATGAACAACCATACAATACAATTAGACAACGGTAAGTGTTGTGCATGGTGTTAGTGTCATTGTGTTGTGTGATCATGTGTCAAGTCTTAAGTCACAAGAGTTTGAATAACAACATAGTGGATTTATTTTGGAATACATGTGACATAAGGTTCACATGCAGGTTTCAATAAAGGTTCATCACATGAGGGTATGTGATGTCATATGGGTGGTTGTCAAATCCACCCAATGGATCATGGCAACAGAGTCTTGGTCTATGAATCTTCGGTAGCCAAGTTCATTGTCATTGTACTAAGTAATGGTATCTTTGTACCCTGAATTGTGTACACACAATTGCGGCCTCCCAACGATAAGGCTTGTCGGAGGATAGCTATATCCAAGAGACAAGTACTAAAGACCAGGCGTCAAGCAATCGGTAGGCCACCTTGCTGGCAAGAGAAGATCCGACAAGCTCCATGCCAGCAAGATCCCACTACCGAGCCACCACTCCACCTCATGGACCAACTAGTCGCTTGTCAAATAGGTGTCAAGCAAGCAGGTAGTTAGGTGAGCCTTGTCAGGGCACGTGTCAGCTCCGGCCAGAAGATTAAGCTTTATTGATACCCGTCCAAGTGGCATGGTGAAGGAATATAAGGTACATAGGCGAACGGCACAGAAGGACATACAACTCTTGTTGAAAGACATCCCTAGCGTGACACCTCACGACACATTTAATGTGTCTATCCTAATCCATCGGAGTTAGGTATTTGCACTGTAGCCACTACCTGTATAGTATAATGACTATTTTGCCATTGTGGTGACCACTTAACCTATAAAAGGAGGGCCATGGATACCTTTGCAAAGACCGTCTCTTTGCCCATTTTACATGCGATAGCTGCACTCCCGCACACCATGCTGGCAAGTTGCACTCCTTGTAAACTTGGGCTCATACTCTCAATACAACAAAGCAGGAGTAGGGTTTTACACCTCATGGTGGCCCGAACCAGGATAAAATCACTTGTGTGGTTGTTGGTTCTGCTCTTTGTATGCGTAGATCCCCACAATCGAACCGCAAAGGGGCCTTGTCAGCCCTATAGCTTGTCTTACCTCGACATCTTTGGCTCGCGGGTAGGGGATTCATGTGTGTGAACCTGAATCCGTAGTTTGCGCGCAAGCTTCTTCATCATCACCGGCTTCGCCCATGGCTCCCAAGAAGGCCAAGGGCGCGTCAGCTACCGCTCCTTCTATGTCCAAGATTCCTACCCTCGACGGCTACGGCGGACGAAGGTGGAGGCGGGTCACCACCGCGTTGTTCCGGTGAGCGTAGCCACCCCAGCGATGAACTCTAGAGCTCAGCAAGTCAAGACCCGATGTCTACTGTGCAACTTTATTCTTGCAGACTATGTTAGGCCTCCAAGCGCAGAGTTTTGTAGGACACTGGCAATTTTCCCTCAAGTGGATGACCTAAGGTTTATCCCGTGGGAGGTTTCAAATGAAGATGGTCTCTATGAAACACCCCTACAATCAAATACAAGAAATACCTTGTGTCCCCAACACACCCAATACTGTGGTAAATTGTATATGTGCACTAATTCGGTGAAGAGATGGTGATACAAGTGCAATATGGATAGTAGATATCAGTTTTTGTATTCTGAAAATATAAAAATAGCAAGGTAACAATTAGTAAACAACGAGCAAAATGGTATATTAATGCTTGGAAATAAGGCCTAGGGTTCATACTTCCACTAGTGCAATCTCTCAACAATGCTAACATAATAGAATCATATGATCATCCCTTAGTTTGCAACAAAGAATCACTCCAAAGTTCATAAGTAGCGGAGAACATAAGGTGAAATTATTATATGTAGTAGAACCACCTCAAAATTATCTTTTCTGATCAATCTATAGAGATATTCCTATAAGTGTCACAAACAGCCCTAGAGTTCGTACTAGAATAACACCATATGATACATATCAATCAACCCTAATGTCACCTAGATATTCAAATGTCACCTCAAGTATTCATGGGTTAATTATTTGACATGCATAAAAAAATCAGATTCGTCATGTTCAAACCAACACAAAGGACTTCAAAGAGTACCACAAGATTTCTATCGGAGAAAGTAGGACAAGAACGTGTATCAACCCATATGCATAGATTACCCCCTTGTCACCACAGGAATCCACAAGTTGAGTACCAAAACATATATCAAGTGAATCAATAGAAAACCACATTGTCACCAAAGGTATTCATATGCAATACATATATCAAGTGATCTCAAATCCAATATTCAGTCTGACATAACAAAACCTCAAGGGAAAGATTCAATTTGTCACAACAAGATAGCAAGGGAATATCATAAGATCCAACTATATTAACAAAGCCCATGATACATAAAGATCGTGGTTGTCACACCCTGTGTTTTGTATCATTTAACTATGTTAAAAAATATTTAAAAATTGGACCAACAAAACCTTTTTGTATGCATGTGATGCTTGAGATATTTACAATTTGCTTGTTGGCTTGATTGTGCTCTAATTCAGAAAAATCCTTACACCCTCAAAACTCATCCCCTTGATCCAAAACTTTTCCCAATGATCATGAAATGTGTATATGACATAAAACTATATTTATAAAATATTATTTTGAGCAAAAAGCATTTATTTGATTTAGGTTTTCAAAAAAAACTGAATCGAGGATTGTACTATAAGTCCTCAAATTACGGTAAATGTTTTGCCGGAAAGATTTTATTTGGAACATATTATCTATAAGACTTCCCAAAATCACAAGAATACTATTTTAAAATTTGTTTTTGTATTTTATTTAAATGCCTTTTTGTGAGGCCATAAATGGTCTTTAATAGGGGGAAATTATTTTAATGTTTTAAAAAAAATTGGGAAAATTTAGAGAAACTCAGTGGACATATATTTTCCATATATATGAGTTTAAACACATGGTATTTTTCAAAATATTGGATAAAACACTAAAAAACCTTTCTGAATATTTTAAGTGTTTGAAATATTTCTATAAGAAATGTTGTCAAACAAATCCAAGAAAATTCTAGCAAGTCACCTATGCCTAAAGGGACGATATTGTCAAGTTCCATATCAACAAAAATAGTTTCGTTTCACAAAAGTGCCCCAAAACCCACTCTATCCAGATCTAAATTTGAGCAACTTTACATTGCCAATAGTCACTATTTGCTCTCAAACTTTGTGTACATGTTCTAATCCCGTAATGATGTACCTATACCAAGTGGTGCATCAAAGAGAATGGATTAGCCTAGCTAGATCTAATAAAACTTGTTTCTGCCCATTTCCAAGGTTTGCAAAAGCTACATTAGCTACTTTCTCCATTTGAGCTGAAAACTTGTAGCCAAGGTAATTATCAGTGCCACCCACTCATGTTAAATCTCATGTCAAGTAGAACCACCTAGCTAGCCCAAACCCAACACAAACACTTCTAGAACATTATTGGGACTCGATGATTGAGGCCCCAAGATTGTTCTCCTTGAGCCCAAGTTTTTACCACAACACATGCAACTCCCCCTCCACCTCCAGTAACAATTCCAGCACCTAGCTCCATGATTGAAGGGGTGAAACCCCCACTTGCACCCCCTGTACAACCGTTTTCTTCTCGCTCCCTCAACTCTGCCTCTCTACTGGCAATTTCCAGAGCATCCGATGCTCCCCTCCATCTTGTTTGTTCCTTCTGTAGCCATGTGGCACAAGTTCGCATGCCAAAGCATGTCAGGACACGCCCATGCTAGCTAATAAGCCACTCTGGAGCTCATAGTCATGCTCCAGAGGGTTGACCTCGCACCCATCGCCACCGCGATCCTCCCTCTTGCGCTAGTCGAGGCACCTCAATGTCCGTGACACGGCAACATGTCGCCCCCTCCTCTATCTGCATCTCCCGACCGCACTACATGTGCCTGAGTGCCGCTCGGCTTGGTCAATGGCTGGCCTCGCCCTCACGAGCGTGAGAGACTTGGAGGTGTTCTAATGCAAGAATGGAGAGTCGAAGCCTATCTATCCAGACAGGTACTCCCTCACGAAGATAACTATGCTACTCATGATCTTGAGTTGGTAGCGGTAGTTCATGCCTTGAAGACATGGCGACATTACCTTCTAGGGAAGTGGTGTGAGATATACAAAGACCACAAGAGTTTGAAGTCTATTTTCACTCGAAAGGAATTGAACATGAGGCAAACAAAGGTGGTTGGAGTTAATCAAGGACTATGACATCAGTGTTCAATATCACCCTCGAAAGGCTAACGTGGTAGCATGTAGGATTCGGAGTATGTCTAGAGAGGGGTGATTAGACTACTTGACCAAATAAAAATCTATCCTTTTCCCAATTTTAGGTGTTAGCAAGTTTTATCAATTGTATCATGTCAAGCACACCATGCACATGCATATCTAAGAGTATAGCAGTGGAAAATAAACACAAGCACATGAAAGTAGAGGGAAGGGATGGGAGGATCAAACGCAATTGGAGACACGAAGATTTTTCCTATGGTTCCAGTAGGTGGTGCTATCGTACGTCCATGTTGATGGATACTTCAACCCACGGAGGGTAATGGTCGTGAGAGTCCACGAAGGGCTCCACCCATAAGGGTCCACAAAGTATCAACCTTGTCTATTCCATCACGGCTTCCATCCACGAAGGACTAGCCTCACTATGGGTAGATATTCATGAAGTAGGCGATCTCCTTGCCCTTACAACCTTCTTGGTTCAACTCCACACGAAGTCGGAGGCTCCCAAGCTACACCTAACCAATCAAGGAGACACCACTCTCCAAAAGGTAATAAATGTGGTAGTATGATGAACTCCTTGCTCTTGTGCTTCAAAAGATTGTCTCCTCAACACTCAATCACTCTCTCACAAATTTGGCTTGGTAGAGGAGGTTGATTGGGAGTAAAGCAACTTGGGGAGGCAAGAAATCAAGATTCATATGGTTGGAGTGGAAGATCTTGATCTCAACACATGAGTAGATGGCTCTCTCTTAGAAAAATGGATATGACAAGTGTTGGTCTGTTCTGGGTGCTTCTTCTCCAAATAAGAGGCTGATGGAGGGGTATATATAGGCATATCCAAAAATCAAACAGTAACAACATTATTGCCCAACTCGGTGAAACCGATCCAAAAACTCAGTTGCACCGACTAGTGCAAAATGTGGTAACTTTTGGCGTTTTAGTGAGACCGATATATAAATCTTGATGGGACCAAATATGGCTGACCTAGGCAGTTACCAATCTCGGTCTCGCTGATTCCTAAAACTCATAAATTCCAATTTTTATAAATGGGACGATAGAAAGTTTGTCACTGATTTCGGTTTCACCGGAATGAAAGTTGGTGTCATCGAGATGCTAGGGTTTGGCTTTGTATCTGTCTGAGGCAAAACTCGATAGGGCCGAATGGAAAAGGTTGGTGGCACCGAATTCATACTTTTATTGTTTGGACAGAATATTTGTGGAAGATTTTCATGAGTATTTTTGGTGGCTAATCTCTAAGCACTTCAACAACTAGATCATCATATTTACCTCATCCCCTTTTAATAGTATTGGCTTTCCTATGGACTCAAAAGTGATTTATCACAAAATGCAAAATGTAGAGTCGTCAAGCTTGCTGCCAAATAGATGTTCCTTGCATCTAGGGAATCTCGTCACAATCCTTTGCCAATCCATCATTGAACTTTTCCTGTAATATACTTGGTGGAAATATTAGTCCAATGAAATATATGTTGTTATTAATTACCAAAACCACCTAGGGAGAAGTTGTGCTTTCATAGGAGATGCCTTAAGCATAAAGTCTTGTTCCTTGAATTCTATTAAGGAAAGGCTACCCGCCTTGTATGAAGTGCTTGAAAGCTTTGGCTTGGAATTGCTTACACCAGGATTTCTAGCCAACCTCAGAGCAAAGCCTACTTTGATGGATGATATTAAGGAAGCACGGAAGGGACACAAAATTATTGAAGGCGTCAAGAGGAAGATCAAGGTAGGCAAGGCCCAGGATTCATAGTGGATGAACAAGGAGTTGTAATCTTTGGGAATTGCATTTGCATACCCAACAAATTTGAGCTCAAGAATTTGATCTCGCAAGAAGACCATGACACTCCATATTCCATCCATCCCGGAGGTACCACGATGTATTAGGATCTCAAGGCAAGATTCTGGTGGCATGGCATGAAGAGAGAGGTAGCTACTTTTGTCGCTAAGTGTGACATCTGCTAGAGAGTCAAGGCTGAACATCAACGATCTATTGGATTGCTTCAACCTCTCTCAAAGTGCCTGAATGGAAGTGGGACAAAGTCGGGATGGATTTCATCATCGGATTGCCTAGGTCAAACAAGGGGCATGACTCTATCTGGGTCATTGTTGATCACCCGACCAAGGTAGCACACTTCATCCCTATCAAGACGACCTACAATGGAAACGAACTAGCTAACCCCTACAGCAACCGGAGCATGAGCCTCCATGGAGTTCCTAAGGAAATCATGTTAAACCGTGGTACTCAGTTTACCTCAAGATTCTGGAATAATTTCCAATAAGACTAGGGAACTCGGTTATCCTCCAGCATTGCTTTTCACCCTCAGACCGGAGGACAAACAAAGCGAGTAAACTAGATACTCGAAGACATGCTTCATGCTTGTGTTCTAGCGTATGGAGCCAAGTGGGAATATTTCTTACCGTTCGCCGAGTTATCCTACAACAACAGCTATCAGTCCAACCTTCAGATGGCACCATTTGAGGTGCTATATGGATGTAAATGCCTCACTCTGCTCATTTGTTCAAAGACCGGAGAAGGACTAGTCTTTGGACCGGACATTCTACGTGAAGCAGAAGAGCAAGTTCAGATTGTCAGAGAACTTCTGAAGACCACCAAGTCAAGACAGAAGAGCTACGTCGACTCACACCGCCGAGACATGTGTTTCTGCATGGGAGATCACATATATCTTTGAGTCACACCTCTCAAGGGAACCAAGCATTTCCACGTGAAAGGAAAGCTCACGCCAAGATACATCGGCCCCTTCAAGATCATGGACAAACGAGGAGAAGTTGCCTACCAGCTAGAGCTACCTTTCGGGTTATCCGACGTGCACAATGTTTTCCATGTGTCACAACTCTGCAAGTGTCTCCAGGTTCCCAACCGCCCCGACATCTACAAGGACATTGATCATCAAGCCATTGACCTTCAGCCAGACCTCACTTATCGTGATAGGCCAGTTCACATCTTGGACGAAGCCGAGCGTTGCACTCAAATCCGCACCATCAAGTACTTAAAGGTCCACTGGAGCAACCATACCGAAGTAGAAGCAACCTGGGAGCACAAAGACTACCTTAGATCTGAATTCCCTTATCACTTTAGCGCCTAGCTTAGGAATCTCGGGGACGAGATTATTGTAAGGGGGTAGGTCTATCACACTCTGTGTTTTGTATCATATCACTCTGTTAATAAGTATTAAAAATTTGGACCAACAAAAACTTTTTGTATGCATGAGATGCTTGAGTGATTGCAATTTGCTTGTTTATTGGATTGCGCTCTAATTCACAAAAATTTGTCCACTCTCAAAAATTCATTTCCTTGATAAAAAACGTGGCCCAATGATCATGCCATGTGTATAGGACATAAAACTATTTTTATAAAATATTATTTTGACCAAAATGCATTTATCTGATTTACGTTTTAAAAAACCTCTGAATTGAGGATTGTACTACAAGTCCTCAAATTAGGGTAAAGGGTTTAACCCGAAGATTTTATTTGAAACCTATTATCTATAAGACTTCACAAAATAACAAAAATATTATTTTAAAAGTTATTTTGTATTTTATTTAATTGACTTTTTTTGAGGACATAAATGGTCTTTAATAAGGGAAAATTATATTAATGTTTCAAAGATATTTGGGAAACTTAGGGAAACTCAGTGGACGTATATTTTCCATATATTTGAGTTTTAGCACATGGTCATGTTCAAAATATTGTACAAAACCCTCCAAAACCCTTTCTCTATATTTCAAGTATTTGAAATATTTCTATAAATATTGTCAAATAAATCCAAGAAAATTCTGAAAAGTCACATATGCCTTATGGGATGATATTTCCAAGTTCCATCTCAATCAAGATAGTTTTGGTTCACAAAAGTCCCCCCAAACCCTCTTTGTCCATATCCAAATTTGAGCAACTTTACATTGCCAACTGTCACCATTTGCTCTCAAACTTTGTGGACATGTTGTAATCCCCTAATGATGCAGCTAAACAAAGTGGTGCATCAAGGGGAATGGATTAGCCTAGCTAGATCTAAGAAAACCTATTTTTGCCCATTTCTAGGGTTTGCAAAGCTACATTAGCTATTTTCTCCATTTGAACTGAAAACTTGTGACCAAGGTCAATTACCAATAGCACCAACTCCTGTTAAATGTCATGTCAAGTAGAACCACCTAGATAGCCACAATCCGGCACAAACACTTCCTGAGAATTATTGGGACTCCATGATTGAGGCCCCAAGAATGTTCTCCTAGAGCCCAAGTTTTTACCACGGTACAAGCAGCGCCCCTCCACCTCCAGTAACAATTCCAGCACCTAGTTCCATGATTGAAGGGGTGAAAACCCCACTTGCACCCCCTGGACGGCTGTTTTCTTCTCTCTCCCTCACCTCTGCCTCTCTACTAGCAATTTCCAGAGCATCCAATGCTCCCCTCCATCTTGTTTATTCCTTTTGCAGCCGTTTGGCACAAGTGGGCATGCCAAAGAACATCAGGACACGCCCATGTCAGCCAATAAGCTGCTTTGGAGCGCACAAACGTGCTCCAGGGGGTTGACCTCGCGCCCACGGCCACCTCGAGCCTCCCCTTCATGCCAGTCGAGGCGCCTCGATGTCCGTTACATGGCAACTTGTCGCCTTCCCCTCTCTCTACATCTCCCAACAATGTCGCGCTTGCCCGAGCGCCGCCCGGCTCAGCCAATGGCCGGCCTCGCATGTGCGAGCGCTAGAGCCCTATCGCGCCTCTCCTCTCTCTTCCTCGCAAACTGGACGACACCTACGTACACCACAGACACGCCATGGCCTCTCCCAAAAGTCACCAAAGCCGTTACAATAGAGGCCAGACACGCTGTGCATGGTGCGCTGTCAACCTCCTATAAATAGCCCCTCCCCGACTCTCTCTCCCCCTCCAATCTCTTTCTCTCAGCCTCAATTGACCACTCGCACCTCCCACGCGACCCCCCGAAGTCTCTGAGCTCGGGACCGACTGGAGCCCTGATATGTCTCCAACGTGTCTATATTTTTTGATTGTTCCATGCTATTATTTATCATTCTAGGATGCTTTTTGGGTGTTTATTTACCAATTAATATTATTTTTGAGCACTAACCTATTAGCCCATTGCCTAGTGCTAGTTGTTGTTTTCTGCATGATTTTGGCTTTTCAGGTTCACAGTACCAAAGGAAGTCCAATTGTCACAAAACTTTAATATGATTTTTCTGGACCAAAATAAGATGTGGAAGCTTTGGAAGGAGGCCGAAGGCTCCACGAGGGAGGCACCAAACAATAGGGCGTGCCTTGGGGGTGGGTTGCGCCCTGTTATATGGCACCCCCCTCGAGTGTCCTCTGATGCCCCTCTCTGGCATATAAATTTCCTAAAATCCCAAAAATCCTAAAGAGCAACCTGAAACACTTTTTCCGCCGCCACAAGTCTCTTTCCTGTCATGTGCCCATCTGGAGCCCTATTACGGTGCCCTTCCGGAGGGGGGTTGATCACGGAGGGCCTTTACATCATCCTTGTTGCTCCCATGGTGACGTGTGAGTAGTTCACCACAAACCTACGGGTCTGTAGTTAGTACCTAGATGCCTATTGTTGGAAATATGCCCTAGAGGCAATAATAAATTAGTTATTATCATATTTCCTTGTTCATGATAATCGTTTATTATCCATGCTATAATTTTATTGATCGGAGACTTAAATGCATGTGTGGATATATAGACAAAACCATGTCCCTAGTATGCCTCTAATGGACTAGCTCGTTGATCAAAGGATGGTTAAGGTTTCCTAGCCATGGACATGAGATGTCATTTGATAACGGGATCACATAATTAGGAGAATGATGTGATGGATAAGACCCAAACTACAAACATAGCATATGATCGTGTCAGTTTATTGCTACCGTTTTCTGCATGTCAAGTATATGTTCCTATGACCATGAGATCATGCAACTCACGGATATCGGAGGAGTGCCTTGTGTGTATCAAACGTCGCAACGTAACTGGGTGACTATAAAGGTGCTCTACAGGTATCTCCGATGGTGTTTGTTGAGTTGGCATGGATCGAGACTGGGATTTGTTACTCCGTGTAACGGAGAGGTATCTCGGGGCCCACTCGGTAATGCAACATCACAATAAGCCTTGCAAGCAATGTGACTAATTGTTAGTTGCGGGATCTTGTATTACGGAACGAGTAAAGAGACTTGCCGGTAACGAGGTTGAACTAGGTATGGAGATACCGATGATCGAATCTCGGGCAAGTAACATACCGAAGAACAAAGGGAACGTTATACGGGATTAACTGAATCCTTGACATAGAGGTTCGACCGATAAAGATCTTCGTAGAATATGTAGGAACCAATGTGGACGTCTAGGTCCCGCCATTGGTTATTGACCGTAGAGGTGTCTCGGTCATGTCTACATAGTTCTCGAACCCGCAGGGTCTGCACACTTAAGGTTTGGTGATGTTTCGGTAGTGTAGAGTTATGTATGGTGGTGACCGAAGTTTGTTCGGAGTCCCGGATGAGATCCTAGACGTCACGAGGAGCTTCGGAATGGTCCGGAGGTAAAGATTCATATATAGGAAGTCCCAGTTTGGTTTCCCGAAAAGTTTCGGGCTCATCGGTAGTGTACCGGGAGTGCCGGTAGTGTACCGGGAGACCTCCGGGAGGGGTACTTCGACCCCAAGAGGTCCATGGGATGTGGGAGAGTATTAGCCAGCCCTTAGTGGTCTGTTAAAACAGCCACAAAGGCCCATGGCGCAGGAGAGAAATTCCTAAAGCAAAAGGTGGAAAATCAGCCAATAGGAGGCAATCCTACTCCAACTAGGATTGGAGGTGAAGTAGGATTGCTTCCCACCTCCTATTTCGGCCGACCCAAAGGCCTTGGCTGCCTCTCCTCTCCTCTCCTCCTGTATATACTAGTGGATTGGGTGGTTTTTGGACAGAATTTCCGGCCACGTGCTACCCGTTTCACCGGTGCACAGTTTCTCCTCTAGATCGGTTTTCCGCAGCGCTTAGGCGAAGCCCTGCCGGAATCACTCCACCACCATCACCGGAGCGCCGTCACGCTGCCGGTGAACTCTCTCTCCTCTCCACCTCCTCTTGCTGGATCAAGATGGTGGAGATCGTCATCAAACTGCACGTGTGCTGAACGCGGAGGTGCCGTCCGTTCGGCGCTAGATCGGAAGGACCGTGATCGAGATCGCGAGACGGTTCGTGATGAGATCGCGGAACGGATCGTGATGAGTTCGCGGGACAGATCGTGATCAAGATCGTGATACGGATCGTTATGAGATCGCGGGACGGATCGTGATGAGTTCACGGGACGGATCGTGATTGGATCGCGGGACGGATCGTGATGAGATCGCGGGACGCTCGGTGATTTGGATCGCGAAGATGTTCGACTACACCAACCGCGTTTCTTAACGCTTCCCGCTTAGCGATCTACAAGGGTATGTAGATCCACTCTCCCTCTCATAAATTCTCATCACCATGGATAGGTTTGCGTGTGCATAGGAAATTTTTTGTTTCCCATGCGACGTTCCCCGACACCTATATCTCTCTCTTGATCTTCCATACAATGATCATCACATCTTCATTTTGATCTATTCGATGTAATTCTTGTGTGCGGTGCGTTTGTTGGGATCTGATGAATTATGGGAGTATGTTCAGATTATTCATGATAAGAGAATGGAGTCTTCTATGAATTTTATTTGATTCTTATTTGCACGATCATTATAGCTTCGTAAATCTCCGCGATCAATTGATTTTCTTTGGCCAAGTAGATTGATTTATCTTCA
This sequence comes from Hordeum marinum, assembly GCA_022496015.1. Classification (NCBI taxonomy): domain Eukaryota; kingdom Viridiplantae; phylum Streptophyta; class Magnoliopsida; order Poales; family Poaceae; genus Hordeum; species Hordeum marinum. Next base: position 305,366,489 of record CM039672.1, on the reverse strand, counting down.
GTGAGAGGGGTGTGTTGTAGTGGGTTCAATATGGCAATGCTCTATATCCCAGTGACAGAAAGGGACAAGTCATGTCTTTGTATTGCTAACACTAAGGATAAAACGATGGGGTTAGTGCATATTAATTGGATTCTCTTTGTCTACATCATGTCATTGTTCTCCAAGCATTACTCTGCTTTACTTAATACTCTAGATGCATGCTAGATAGTGGTCGATGGGTGGGGTAATAGTAATAGGTGTGGGCAGGAGTCAGCCTATTTGCTTATGGGCGTGATGCCTATATATACATGATCATTTCCATGAATAAAGATTGCATAAGTATGCACTTTTCTATCAATTGCCCAACAGTAATTTGTCTACCCATTGTATGCTTACTATATGACAGATGCCACTAGGGAAAACTATGCCCCCCGGGTCTATTCACTTATAGATTTACAAAAGCTTTCAATACCTTCCTTCCATTTATTATAATTTATTTTATTTTGAAATTTATAATTATCTACTATCATCTATACACTTCATTTGCTTGCAAATAACGAGACCAAGGGGATTGACAACCCTCTTGTCGTGTTGGGTGCAAGTGCTTGCTCTTTTGTGTATCGTCACTGAAGATGGTGGTTGAGCGTTACTCCTATTGGTTCAATAAACCTTGGTTCTCTATTGAGGAAAATACTTATCCATACTTTGATGCATCACTCGTAACTCTCCACGGAAAACCCAACGCCGACCACACGTATCAAGCCCCACAGCCTCGGGTGGTCATTGATCTCAGGGTAGAGAGCTCCTCTCGCTCCCATTTCTTCCTCTCTGGAACCACAACTCGTTGTTGACCATTCCCCCCTCTCTTATGCATGTTTTGCAGTTGGGATCGACCCCAGCAACCTGCTTCTGAAGCCCTCTGTTACGGCTTCCTTGTTGTCGGCGAATGCCTGTGCTTCGGCGACATCTGCACCTCCACCCGATAGGCAATGTCGTGAAGAGTCCATCCCTGCCCGCATCTGCCCTCACCGTGCCTCCCATCACCGCCGATGAGCGCTGCCTCCTCCCTGTCCAAAGGTTGACGACGACCCCTGTAGGGCCCGCTCGTCAGCCACTCGCCTCTTCCCCGCGCCGCTCTCTCTAATGTTGTCCCATGCCCATCAGGTTTTAACCTGGCGGTGCATGTGCGTCGCGGCTCATCTGGGTCGCTCTAGCCTTGAGCTGGCCCAACTACTAGCAGATATGCCCGGGCTAGTCTGCCGGCATTTTTCTTTTTCTTTTTCTATGGATTTTGCAAAAATTCTACAACCCATAATAATTTTCCAAATCCAATGATCCAAAGTCCAAAAATCTTTTAATATTCCAACCTATTATATGGTGCCACTTGTGCACCATTTGGAAAAAGTTATGTTTTGTCCCTATTTAAATCCTTGGTTAGGTATTTAAATCCACACTTTAAAATCATTGTATATGTTTTTACCACACCAACTCCAAAACCAAAACCAATAGTATATTTAGTTTAAATGTATTATTTAACAAAAATAGGTTGACATGTTTGTGACTATTTTATTTTTCCTGTTTTTGCTATGGCCTTATTTGTGCCTATTAATTTGCGACGTTAGATTACGAAATTGACGAAGGAGTTGGTCCAGAAGCATTTGAAAACCCCGAAGGCTTTGTTGAGCCAGGCAAGCAACCCTTTGACCAAGTTGGTGAAATTAATTTTATGCATGGCATTATAGTACATTTGTTGTTGCATGAAAAATCATCAGGATATGGTGACCACCTTGATTGGGTTGTCTCCGATGTATTGCTCATTGATACTTGCATTGTGCATGACCCTACCTTCCGTTGAGGGTTATGCGGGTAGGAAGTAGTTAGGTGCAAGTAGCTTCTATGCAAGTGGGATGGGAACATTCATAAGATGGAAAACCAAGTGTTTTACTAAAGAATTTATGAAAACCCCGGCGGGTGCCACTAATTCCCGAGGGAGATGATGATGAGTTAGGTAACCACTTGATACAGAAGAGGTGTGCCGATGCAAGTGTGTGTGTTGTTTTGAAAAAGGGATTGATTTAAGTTGTGACCGCTACCCCAACCTTACATGTACAACCACAATACCCCTTATGGGACAGGTCTTTGTTGACTACTTTGGCAGATGCTAACAGAGAGCCCGCATCACTAGTGGCGGGAGAGCCTCGATATGGGGTCGTGCCTAGAAGGACAACTACGATTGTTTTCACATACATCAGGCACACCGTTGTGCCCCCTCTTAGATGGTATTTGTGATCTACATTATGAGGGATGTGTACCAATGAGTGGACTCTAATGAGGACATCAATACCATTGTTACACCCATAGCCCTGCTGCCATACATACTAGACCAATTACTAGAGCTCGCGCACACTAATTGAATTACCGGGTACTTTCATTTCTTGTCCTTCTAATGTTCATGAACATATGATGGTGCCTAAATTAGATGCTTTTGTTTTGCTTATGAATGAAAAACCAAGCAGGGACAAGAAGTATGTCCATTGGAGCGGGATCAAGTGTGGAGAAGAAGGTGTGCATGCGGGAAAGAACAATGGAGTTTCCAGTGGTGATTTTCGCACTTTGAAGCCACCATAAGGAGAGAATGAAGGCTTGGACGAAATATACAAGATGCCACTTCATAAATTTCATCCATGGGCTATTTATAGGTGCCATGTCACCTTATTTTTGGGCCAGGCCCATGTAATTTTGAAATACTACATTGTAGGTTGTTTTTAGAGTCAGTGTGTGTGGGGAAACCGAGTTAGGGTTGTTTTTGGGCCCCTCCTCCCAGGGGTCATGGAAATCCCTCTCTATTCCCCCATATATACAACCCTTAGGGCGCCGTTTAAACTTGAGTTTTGTTTGGATTACAAGTTCGCCATAGTTGCAACTTCACGTCCTTCGTTCTTGTTCCATGACCAGACCAAGACGTCAAGAACCCCACTTTCATCAATAAAGCTTTCCTCTTATATTTGCAATATTCGGATTGCAATCTTAGTTTCTTGCTTGTTACTAGTTTGAATGCAGGAAAAAACCCTTGTGGCCAGGTTGATCGTGCTCCGACGTGGTTAATAACCTCTTGAAGTTGGTTTAGCGATTGCTAACACGCAACGTCCTCGCATATTTGTAGTCGGATCATCAAAGTCAACTCTACCGAAAACGATAGCCACATCTCATTGAAAGACATGGAAAACTTTGTCTCTATCAAGTGGTATCAGATTTCCAGGTTGCTCGGTCAGAATTCTAGTTTTTAGTAGTTTAGATCACATATGTACTTCATACCTGCAGTCCAGTAAAAAGCCACACAAAAATTAGGGTTAGTTCATCATATTTGAACCAATTTGAGCGTTTTGCAATTTTCTATTCGGTTTTTTGCTTTGTTGAATTTGCGGTTACATCATCGTGTCGAGTTGCTGGTCTTAGGGTCTAGTCCTTTAGAGTTTTTAGTTGTGTTCACAAGTTATCACACCGCCATCGCCCCATATTCAACTTCACTCCCACCCACCACCAGCCTCACCGCTGCCATATACCATCACCCATAACCATCATCTCCACTGCCATATATCACAACCCACCATCATCACCTCCACTGCCATATATCACCAAACCATATCCACCTCTAATCCGAATTCCTTAGTTATTAGGTTTGTTTTCGAGTTCTATCTCTTTTCGGATTTGTGTTTCCTTGCCTGATTAGGTCTCGGGAAAAAATTGGAGACCCCGTGGTAGTTTTCAGGCCAAAAATTCGGTGTGTGAAAATATGTTTTCCCTATCCTGTTTTTAGGCTTTACAAAGCGTTTTGAGACACTCGCCACTATAGTGGGTTTTTTGTCGCAACTTCTGGTCGTCCCAGCCCCGTCCAAAAAAAATAGTCAAAAAACCTGTTCATATCATGTTTGTATGCCTTGGGAAGAGTTTCGAGACACTCGCCATTATAGTGATTTTCTGAAGAAAAAGAAGAGCGCAAAAAAAACATAGTGGCTCTTCCCTTGATTCCGTGTCGTGATTTTGTTGGCGTTCTAGGCTCGCGTCTCTACTACGGTCTAGCCTAGGACTAGCGTGGTACCGTTGTTGAGCGTGTTTTCAACTTTGCATCTCTGAACTGATTATTGCTAACCATTTTTGCTACCATATTATAAGCCTTCCTAGCTCCACATACATCTACGTTGTGTGTTTTACAAAAACCTGTGAATCGCTCTATCAAAGCTTTGAGGTTTTTTGACTACAACGGTTGCCGATCACCGCCTGTTGTTGGGTAAGAATTGGTAGGAATTTGAGATTTTCTTGATAGAATTGTAACACACCACCACCACTGCTACCACTTCCTAGTAGTCTGCAGGTTCATATTCTTGTGTGTTCCTATTGCTGCTAACCATACCAGGATCACAAGCCAACGAGATCAACGGGGAGGGCATGACGAACAAGGACCTCCACGATAAATTTCAGCAAATGATGGGTGAACAGGTGCACAACTTGGTGACGAGCCTTGGAGAGGGTATGGAGAAGCTAGATGGTTTGGAGAAGTCGACGCCAAGCTTGATGCTAAATTCAATGAGATTCTTGCACGTCTACCTCCACCAGCTATACCCGTCGTACCTCGGCAACAACAATAACAACAACGCCCAAATTTCGCGGGATGAGCGTGACGTGTGCCTATCGACCAAGGCCAAATTTTGGTGCCATTGCTACTGTTGCAGCTTCGGTGCATGTTGTTGTTGTTGCTACTATCATTGAGCAGGATGAGGATTATTATGGTGATTACGATGATGAGGGAGAGTTTGCTCCAAATGAGCTCCAGGGGCAACCACCGGCACAAGCACCAGGTCGTCCACATGCATACAATTGCAATGGTAGGGCTGCACCCCCCCTTAGGTACGGGATCATGACCATCTCCCTAAACTTAAATTGAATATTCTGACATTTTAGGGTAGATATGTTCCTGATATATATCTTATTTGGGAGTTAGAAACAGAACAACATTTTACACGCTTACAGTTTCCTGAGGATAGACGTGTCATTGTTATCGTCTGTGCTTTCACTAGTTTTGCTTGTGTTTGGTGGTATGCACATTGTAGAATATATATCGTGATAATATCCCTACTACTTGGGCTGATTTGAAAACTGCTATGCTTAATCGTTAGGTTCCACCATATTATTAACATGAATTGCTTCAAAATTTACAGCGTTTAAGACAAGGAAAAAACTTGTAGAGGAATATTATCAAGAATTACAAACTGGCATGATTAGATGTGGTATTATTGAGGAGGATGAAGCTATGTTTGCCCATTTTATGGGTGGGTTAAATAGAGAGATTCAGACTATTCTAGAGTATAAGGAGTATAACACTATCACTCGTTTATTTCATCTTGCTTGCAAAGTTGAATGTGAAGTGCGGGATCGACATGCAATGGCGGGAAATATATTTTTTGCAGGACGAGCTTCATCATGGACACCACGTGCATCATCTAATTCCACACGTCCTACTACAACACCACTTCTTTCGGCTGCCAACTCCAACATAGATACAACAAAACAGGCACCGCCATCAGCCTCTAGCAAGGGCACACCTTTAGGTCCTGCACAAAGCTCTTCTTCATCATGGCATGTACAGGGCAAACACATGAGGTTATATGTCGTTGCTGCAGGGGTAGAGGTCACTTTGCGAGAGAATGCACATCCAGACGTGTGATGATTGTTACTAAGGATGGTGGATATGACTCCGCTTGTGATTATGATGAGGAGACTCTAGCCCTTATTGCAAGTGAAGAATAGGGTGTCGATGATACTAAACATGATACACACTACATGGTTGCTGACTACACCGACATGTATGGAAGTTTAGTTTCTCAACATGTTTAAGTGTACAGGTAACACATGCTGATCAAAATCAAAGGCACAACTTGTTCCGTACAAAGGAAGTTGTGAAGGAACGTTCTGTTTGCATAATCATTTATGGAGGGAGTTGCAACAACTTGGCTAGCATGAAGATGGTGGAGAAGTTGTCTTTAACCACCAAACTACATCCTCATCCTTATTACACCCAATGGTTCAACAACAATGGCACGGTTAAGGTAACATGTAATGTTCGTGTGCATTTTAGCATTGCTACATATTCTGATTATGTTGATTGTGATGTGGTACCCATTCAAACATGTGCCGTTTTACTTGGTATACCATGACAATTTGATAAAAATTATGTACACCATGGTAGGACAAATCAGTATACTATTGTTCACAAGGATCAAAATATAACTTTGCTTCCTATTTCTCCTAAACATATTATGAAAGATGACATTGCTAGAGCTAGTAAAGCAAAACAAGAGCTAAATAGGAGTGAAAACAGATTGTAGCAAAGGAATTTGAGCAACACAATAAGCCTAATAAACCATCATTCAGTGTTGCATGTGAAATAAAATTGAAGAGTGGATGTTTACTTGCTACTAAATCTAATATTACTGATTTGGATGTTACTACATCTCTTTGCTATTCTTTTGTATGCAAAGAGGTATTATTTTCATTCAAGGACATGCCTCCCTCTTTGACATCTTTCCACAAGACGTGCCACCGGAATTACCACCTATTCAAGGGATTAAGCATCAGATTGACTTAATTACTAGTGCATCGCTACCCAATCGTGCGCCATACCGTACCAGTCCAGAGGAGGCGAAGGAGATTATGCTTCAAGTACAGGAGCTGCTTGACAAATGTTAGATACATGAATCCCTTAGTCCTTGTGTTGTTCCTATTATTCTAGTACCGAAAAAGGATGGTACATTGCGTATGTGTGTCGATTGTAGAGTCATTAATAATAGCATAGTTCGTTATCATCATCCTATTCCTAGGCTAGATGATATGCTTGATGAATTAAGTGGCTCTACAATTTTCTCCAAAGTTGATTTGCGTAGTAGATACCATCAAATTCGTATAAAATTGGGAGATGAATGGAGAACAACATTTAAAACTAAGTTTGGTTTATATGAGTGGTTAGCCATGCCTTTTGGGTTAACTAATGCACCTAGTACTTTCATGAGATTAATGAATGAGATTTTACGTGCTTTCATTGGACGATTTGTGGCAGTCTATTTTGACGATATACTGATTTATAGTAGATCTTTGGAGGAACACTTGGAATCTTTATGTGTTGTTTTTATTGCTCTATGTGATGCACGTTTGTTTGGTAACCTTGGGAAGTGCACCTTTTGCACCGTCCGAGTATCTTTTCTTGGCTATGTTGTCACTCCACAGGGAATTGATGTTGATAAAGCCAAGATTTAAGCTATTGAGAGTTGGCTGCAGCCCAAAACGGTCACACAAGCGAGGAGTTTTCTTGGCCTCGCTGGTTTCTATAGGCGTTTTGTGAGAGATTTCAGCACCATTGCTGCACCTCTCAATGAGCTTGCAAAGAAGGATGTGTCGCACAGGAAGAAGCCTTCATGATATCGAAAGATAAGTTAACAGATGCTCCTTTACTCCAACTTCCTGATTTTAATAAGACTTTCGAGCTTGAATGTGATGCTAGTGGAATTGGATTAGGAGGTGTGTTATTACAAAATGGTAAATCCGTTGCGTATTTTTCTACAAAATTGAGTGGGACTAGTCTGAATTATTCTACTTATGATAAGGAATTATATGCTCTTGTCTGGAATTTGGAACGATAGCAACATTATTTATGGCCCAAAGAATTTTTTATACATTCTGATCATGAATCTTTGAAACATATTAAAAGTCAAGCAAAACTGAACCGTAGACATGCTAAATGGGTTGAATTCATTGAGACATTCCCTTATGTCATTAAACACAAGAAGGGTAAAGAAAATGTTATTGTTGATGCATTGTCTAGTCGTTATACTATGCTTTCACAACTTGACTTTAAAATAGTTGGTTTGGAGACCATCAAAGATCAATATGTGCATGATGTTGAATTTAAAGATGTGTTGCAACATTGTAAAGAAGGGAGGACATCGAACAAGTTCGTCATTAATGATGGATTTGTGTTCCTTGCTAACAGGCTATGCATTCCAGCTAGCTCTGTTCGTCTTTTGTTCTTGTAGGAGGCACATGGAGGAGGATTAACGGGATACTTTGGCGTGAAGAATACGGAGGACGTACTTGGTACACATTTCTTTTGGCCAAAGATGAGACGGGATGTTGAGCGTCTTGTTGCTCGCTGCACTACATGTCAAAAAGCAAAGTCACAACTCAATCCTCACCGTTTATATATGCCTTTGCCTGTACCTAGTGTTCCTTGGTAGGATATATCCATGGGCTTTGTTTTAGGTTTACCTCGATCAGAGAAGGGGAGAGGTAGCATATTTGTTGTCGTGGATAGATTTTAAAGAATGGCACACTTTATACCATGTCATAAAAGTGATGATACTGCTAATGTTGCTGATTTGTCCTTTCATGAAATTATTCACTTGCATGGCGTGCCAAATACAATTGTTTCAAATCATGATGCTAAATTTCTTAGCCACTTTTGGAGATGTTTATGGGCTAAGTTGGGGACTAAACTGCTTTTTAGTACTACATGTCACCCCCAAACTGATGGACAAACTAAAGTTGTCAATAGATCATTGTCTACTATCCTTAGGGATGTTTTGAAGAATAAATTGAAAATGTGGGAAGAATGCTTGCCTCATATTGAATTTGCTTATAACCGTTCATTGCATTCTACTACTAAGATGTGCCCCTTTGAAATTGTGTATGGTTTCGTACCTCATGCACCTATTGATTTGTTGCCCCTTCCACTTTCGGAGAAGGATAATTTTGATGCTAAACAACATGCTGAATTGATCTTAAAACTGCATGAGGTAACTAAGGAAAACATTGAGCGTGTGAATGCTAAATACAAACTTGCTGGAGATAAGGGTAGAAAACATGTTGTCTTTGCACCTGGAGATCTTGTTTGGTTACATTTGCGTAAGGATAGATTTCCTGACTTGCGCAAGTGAAAGCTAATGCCACGTGCTGATGGTCCTTTTAAGGTGTTAGGGAAAATAAATGATAATGCATATAAACTTGAGCTGCCTGTAGAGTTTGGGGTTAGTCCCACTTTTAACATTGCAGATTTGAAGACTTATTTGGGTGAGCAAGATGAGCTTCCGTCGAGGATGACTTCATTTCAAGAAGGGGAGGATGATGATGACAACAATACCATTTTTACACCCACAACGCCTGCTGCTATACAAACTGGACCAATTACTAGAGCTGGTGCACGCCAATTGAATTATCACGTACTTTCGTTTCTTGTAATGTTCATGAACATATGATGTTGCCTAACTTTTGTTTTACTTATGAATGAAGGACCTAGCATGGACAAGAAGGATGGCCGTTGGAGCGGGATCAAGAATGGAGAAAAAGGTGTGCATGCGCGAAAGAACAATGGAGTTTCCAGTGGTTATTTTCGTACTTTGAAGCCACCATAAGGAGAACATGAAGGCTTGGACGAAATATACAAGATGCCACTTCATAAATTTCGTTCCATAGGCTATTATAGGTGTTGCGTCACCTTGTTTTTGGGCCAGACCCATGTAATTTCTAAATACTACATTATAGGTTGTTTTTAGAGTCGTATGTGTGGGGAAACTAAGTTAGGGTTGTTTTCGGACCCCTCCTCCAAGGGGTCACGAAAATCCCTCTCTATTCCCCCATATATCTATCCTTTAGGGTGCCGTTTAGACTTGAGCTTTGTTTAGATTACAAGTTTGCCATAGCTGCAACTTTGTGCCCTTCGTTTGTGTTCAACGACCAGACCAAGACGTCACAGAACCCCACTTCCATCAATAAAGATTTCCTCTTATATTTGCAATATCCAGATTGCAATTTTAGTTTCTTGTTTGTTATTCTTTTGCATGCGGGAAACAAACCCTCGTGGTCAGGTTGACCATGCTCCGACGTGGTTAATAACCTCTCGAAGTTGGTTTAGCGATTTCTAAGGCGCGACGTCCTTGCACGTTCATAGTCGGATCATCAAAGTCGACTCCACCAATAATGATAGCCACATACCATTGAAAGATAGGGACAACTTTGCCTCTATCAGAGTCTTTGTTTACTATTGTCAAGGGAAAGACATCGTTCGAGTGCTTACCACGGATATGAAATATACCGCAAGTCGTGGATGACATGGAAGTTCCCTGAGTCTTATGTAAAGTGTGCAAGCTCTACAAAGTGTAAAACTATTCGAATAGTCGTGTTCACGGTCAAGGACAGTTGGATGGCGGCTCTTGGGCTACGCCCATTGTTTTACAAAACTTGGTGTGTGACAAAGGAGATACTTGTGCTAAGTCAGATGACTTGATGAGAGGATTGAACTTGAGTTGTTCAAACTCTTTTTATATTGATATATGTAACCTCTTGATGCATGATTTTACAAATGTTAGTACATGATATCGCACTCAAAACTAGCTTTCCGCAAAACTACCTTCTTAGTGATAAACTATGCATGATTACCTTGTTCCAAACATGGGTTGCTTGCAAGTACATTCAAAATTACTCATTGTCTTGTCCCTGGTTATTTCATTGGCCAGGCATGGAAGAACATGATTTTGGTGAAGAATACCTTGGTGATGAACATGCGAGTTAGGCCACTTCCCAGTCACAATGCATGTAGGGTTAAGGCAGATGGCATGGGTCCACACTATCGTTAAGGATTTCCACTACAAGTTTGTGTTTGATGTTTGGCCATCATGGCCCTACCTATGTAAGACTTGACCATAATAGTCTTAATTTGTGTAAGATGGTATGTAGTATGTAAGACTCTTGTTATTCAGTTTCTGTGTGATCCTGGGATCACTGTACACGTGCATTCGATGACTTTGACTTATGAGTTGGGGTCCCCATAGTGACATCTCAAGAACACGATATATATATATATATATAGAGAGAGAGAGAGAGATAGAGAGAGAGATCACATAGCTACTGGTACATACCCTCAGCCCCGAAGGTGAACTACTCCCTCATCGTCATGGACCGCCCGAATGGTGAAGATGGCCTCCGATGATGATTGCAACCTCTAGCAGGGTGTCAGAACGGGGCTTCGAATGAGTTTTCTTCAGTATAGAGCCTTGCGGCGGCGGAGCAGAAGTTCTAGGTTTATTTCCGAGGGTTTCTATATTTATAGGATTTTTCAACATTGGAATCATGCTAAACGGAGCAATGGGTTTGTCCCAAGCCATCAGGGTGCACCCTGTTGGCTTGGCAGCAATAGGCGCCCCCCTCCGATGGTTCTTCGCTCCAGTATTTCTTATTTTCTCCAGGAAAAAAACATCAAAAAGTTTTGGGCGATTGCGAGAACTTTTATTTTCTACACAAAAAACACCACCACGATAATTCTATTGAAAACACCGCCAGTCAAGTTTAGTTCTAATTAAATCATATAAAGTGCATCACAACCATATAAAAGTATTGTAAACATGGGTAAATATGGCATTAATACTTCATAAATTATCGATACGTTGTAGACGTATCAAGACCATGCTGCTGCTGCGAACTCCAACGACGTCGTCACCACGTCTACGGCTGGCACGACGAGGTCCAAGGACCACTCAACGGCATGTGACGGATAATCGGCGAAGCGTATGTCAAGGCCCTCGCAAGACGGCCGCGACATGCTCCCCCGAGGTATCGGCGGCTCCGGACAACGCCAATATCAAGACCTTGTGCATCGCTCTCAAGCTGCCCAGGGAAGTCCAACATGCCAAACTGTTAGCGAGCATCGGCATCTGGAGTGCGAGCGGGACGATGCTCCTTCTGGTTGTGTCAGGAGTCACAACATCGCCCACTCGTCACACCTTGTCATGCCCAAGACGCCGACGAAGGATATGGCCAGAGCACAACTATTGCTCAACTTTCCTCCCATGCCGGAGAAGATGGATGAGTGGAGGGCCATCATCCGGAGCCTCATCGTCTTTGCCAATGGCGACACTCCGCGGGAGGCGGGACCCTCACACCAACACACTTCCGGCTAGCCAAGATGGTCAACGAGCGTACCAGAGGAGTTGCGCCAATGGTGTAGTCTCCACCAAAGCAGCAACAGCTGGCCCAACAAGACGAAAGGGACGAGGTCTCAATGGCATCATCCGACCCATGGAGCCGTCCAGATCAGCGCCCAATCATCCGTGACAGATGCCATGAAGACACTCAGACTACCATCGAGCGGCGATAGGAGGTGCTCCGTAAATCTTATGGCCATGCGAGGCCATCTATTGACGAGCTAGTGGTAGGTTATCGTGGATACGTACCTTATGAGGTGGCCTGCCCAACATATACCCGTGAGTTGGGACAAGTTTAGTGGCCCTCCTGCCGGAGCTTCAAGCCAAACTTGCAAAAAAATAAAATACGACGACAAGCTCAACCTCTCGGAGTTCCTAGACATCTACACCATCGCGGTGCAAGCTGCTGGAGGACGCGATGAGAAGGTTCCCGCCAACTACTTTCCGTTGACGCTCAAGACCAACTTGAGATCGTGGCCGATGAACCTACCGAAGGGCTCTATATCCTCAAGACGAACATGCATCCAAGTATCAAATAAGTATTAAATAGTGGCCTCATATAAGGGAATGGAGGGAGTATTAAAGATAGTCTTATGCCCGACTAGTAATTCAAATTGGTTTGGCTTCACTAATGGTTAACTAGGGTTTTAACTATCTGCATTGGGGTTTTAACCCTATGGTCAAACATTCAAACAAAACCAACTAACAAGCAAACAACATGGGTTTTCTTTGTTTTTTTAAATACTGTGCTTCTTTTACATACCAGATTTAGGAAAAATCCGGGATGTGACATGCTAGGCCTGGCGCTGCCTACATCGAGCGGTCCTTTCTTGTTTCTTTCGTCACGTGATTTTTCCTACAACGGCCGACCTTTTCTTGTTTTTCCTCACATGATTTTCTGAACTGGTTTCGTGAAGCTTCTGACCTACCTTTTCTTTTCTTTGTGTTTTGTCTATCGTCTCTATTCGCTTTTTCCTTTTCATTTTAAATTTCATGATTTTGCCAAATCCGTGTATTTTGGAAATTCGAGAAAGTTGAAAATTAGCAAACCATTTCAATTATGTGAATATTATTCAAATCCATGATTTTGTTTACAAATTTGTGATACTTTTGAATTAGTGATTTTTTTTTCAAATTCACGTTCATTTTGTATCTGCAAACTATTTTTGAATTAATGAACTTTTTTCCAATATGCGGACATTTTTAAATCTGCATTTTTTTGAATTTGGCGAACAATTTTCAGGTTCATGAACATTTTTTTAATTCACAAAAATATTTTATACATGATTTTTCTGAATCCACAGACATTTTTCTCTACTCCGCGTGACCTTTTTTCAAATTCGTGAGTATTTTTCTAATATACATATATTTTTGAATTCGTGATCATTTTTTCAATCTGCAAACACTTTTCTATTTTGTGTGTTTTTTCTTTCAAATTCATGAATATTTTGAAATTCACAAACATTTTTTGAATTCATGAACATTTTTCTGAGTTCACCTTTTCTCGAATCCAAGAATATTCTTTGAATGCGCGAACATTATTACTTTTTTTCGTTTCTAATAAAACCAGTAAAACCACGAGAGAAAACCAGAAAAAAGAAAAGATAAACAGGTGAAAAAAGGTTCTAGAATGTTCCCAAAATAAGAAAGGAGCAAAAGGGTAAAAACCAAAGTGAAAAAAACAGAGATCTTTTTTTTTAACGAGCGGCGCTCTTCCTCGTGGCTGCTGCCAGTACGCGCTGGGCCCGTGTCATGTAGCGAGCTAGGGAGGCTTCAGCGTGAGCAACGCGCGATAGATAGCGCTGCCCGTCAGAAATCCAAAGCTATTATCGCGGTCGCGCGCGCGCTTCCGGCCTTGCCGTTCCCGCCCAGATCTTTTCGCCAGGAACAGCAATCCGCTCCGAAACGCATCCCTCCCGTCCACAACCAAACATCGTCCGACGCATCGCACGGTTCCACCTCACCGATCCGGGGCAACCACCCCTCGACCAATCAGCGCCTACCTCCCCCTCTGTATAAACCCAGCAGCCCCGCTGCTCGTCTCCCATCATCTCCTTCCAAATTCTCAATCTTCCAGTTCCAGTGCTCACAACCCACCAGTGAATCCCCCAAGCCAATCAACCTAGCCATCATCACTTCGGAAGTACTCCGAACTACTAGCACACCTGTTAACCGTGTCAATTTTTATAGCCACCTATGCGGCAAACGAAATTGAGCGTGTTTCTGTTTATGTATGATAATCGTGCTAACATCTCATATCCATGATCTTGATTTAGCATGGGAAGCAAGATATGCATTGCAACACAGATGCTCATTTACTCTTAACTGAACTTAGAGACTGCTAGGTGTCATTTTACGTTAAAGTAGTACTCCCTACGTTTCTAAATATAAGACCTTTCAGAGATTTCGCTATGGATTATATACGAAACAAAATGAATGAATCTACACTCTAAAATATGTCTATATACATCCGTATGTAGTCTATAATAAAATCTCTAAAATGTCTTATATTTTGAAACGGAGGGAGTAGATATCTATTAAGCTTTGTGGAAACTGTTAATGCCAATATTGCTTTTGAAACATACATGGAGTATAAGTGAAATTTATAACATACAATTAAAGGAATATGCCAGGAAAGTTACAGTGTGGACTTTGCTTTGAAGCAACAGAAAGACCAGGTAAGCACAACTGTCAATTGACATGCCTGATGAACAAATAAATCAACAGCGGCTGCTAAACGTGCTTGTACTTTTAAGACGACATGGGCATGGCCTTGGTGTTTTGCCTGTTCTAGGTGATATGGCCTGGTATACATGTTTTCTTCTTGGTGCTCGTGCACAATATGTAGTAGAATTAACGCGTCAGCAGATATAATCTGCACCAATGCACCATATCAGTATACAAAACGTGAGCCAGTGAGGTGACTCGTTCAAAGTCGGGATCCCAGGCAGGCACGACGGCTGGTCCGGTCCTGGCATAAAAATTGAAAACGTGGGGAAGAAACGCGCGGGTTAAATATTGCAATTTCGGCCCATCCTCGACCATGCCACTCGTCTGAACTGAGGAGAGGCCCACGCAGCCCACAGTTGCCACGGCCCGAGCACGCAACGCAGCTTCACACCTCTCAAAAACCGCAACGCAGCTTCACACCGGATAAAAACCGAGAAACACCCCACGCCACGGATCGCTCCCCACGATCCGCGTGCCTCACCTGAAACCAAATCCTCACCATCCACCCGTGGTAGATCCAACGCTCGAAAACTCCCCTCCCCTCCCGAAACGCAGAGCGCCGCAAAGGCAAATTTTTTGCCCGGACTGGCGCCCATCCGCGCCGCCTCCCCTCGTTAAAAATAGCCCCGAATCCCTCCTTCTTCCTCATTCCAACTCCCAAATCTCCCAAGCAAAAGCAGTCCTCTCCCCTCGCCCACGCATCAAGCCCTCCTGTCGCGATGGCCCGCACGAAGCAGACGGCGAGGAAGTCCACCGGCGGCAAGGCGCCGCGGAAGCAGCTGGCGACCAAGGCGGCGCGCAAGTCCGCCCCGGCCACCGGCGGCGTGAAGAAGCCCCACCGCTTCCGCCCCGGCACCGTTGCCCTCCGGGAGATCCGCAAGTACCAGAAGAGCACCGAGCTGCTCATCCGCAAGCTCCCCTTCCAGCGCCTGGTGCGGGAGATCGCGCAGGACTTCAAGACCGACCTGCGCTTCCAGAGCTCCGCCGTCTCCGCGCTCCAGGAGGCCGCCGAGGCCTACCTCGTTGGGCTCTTCGAGGACACCAACCTCTGCGCCATCCACGCCAAGCGCGTCACCATCATGCCCAAGGACATCCAGCTCGCCCGCCGCATCCGTGGCGAGAGGGCATAGGCTGCTTCCTGCTTCCCAGCGTCCGATCTGGTCTCGAGGTGTAGAGATGTTTTAGTTTCTTATTAGCATGTGTTGCGTGGTGGAGTGATCTTGTATCTTGGTAGGAAGATTCCTCGTTCGTGCTATCATGGCTGTGTTATGTTTAGTGTATGCCTGATGTTACCTTCTTGTTATCAACGGCAATGTGAAGGTTGGCAATGCGATCTTAATTTTGTGCTTCGTGATGCCTTTTCCCCCTTGATAAACATCAAATATCTACCAATGCATTCTTAGCTTCATCCATGGCGCCCCCACGAATTTGCGCTTTGCTCCTTCAGTTTGTGTTTTGTTCCATCCCATGTTTAGTCGGCTTGGTTTGTCCCCTGTCATGCTAAGAGAACGATTCATCTTGTATACTTCGAAGGCTAGGCCACTGATCTTTTTGATTTGACCTTCTTACTGCAACGCTTGAAGTTTCTGAAATCTGTCCCAGGTTATTGCACTGAACCTAACCGGCTTCTGCCCTACTGACTGTTAACCATTGTATTTGTTGTATCTACCTCAGTCGTCAAGTATTCATTGGTTGTTTGGTCAGTAGCTGCACTGGGCAGCCTCTTTCTACTGATATTATGTGAGGGTCTCTCTACTAGTTCCACTCCATTAACAAGGATTTAGTTACAGCTCTAGGAATTACATGAGAATTTGAGGATCTGGAGAACAGAGGAGGGAGGAGGAAGAAGACGAACGGGACAGAAAGAGGTCGTCAGCCAAACAAGCCAGGCTGAAGCCTTTCGCTCCAAGCCGACCCGTGCTTGTTGTCTCCCCTTGGTATTTGTAGTGCTTGTGGCTTCAAACTGGGCTGGGCTGGGTACTGGTTGGAATGCAGCAAGGCCCAGGTCGCTGACATATTACTTGTTGCATTTCTATCGAGATCATCTTGCTTGCAGAGTTTGTACTTGGAGTAGTATTGAGCAAAGCTATGAGTCGCCTGGAAACTTGACAAAGCAAGGCCTGTTAATTTGTATGCTTAGAGCATCTTTAGTGGCTTGTTTAAATTTGGTTGTCTATATCTTCATATAGACAATGGTCTATTTTTTTTTAAAATTTAGACAACCTTTGTTTTTCAGCGAATTGTTTAAATTTTGTAGTATATATTTCCAACAGCTCTATTTTTGGGGATATATACATAGCAGCAATATACAGAAATCATGTCTAGATATATAGCAGATCGCTTGCTGTTGCCGCGGCGAGCAGGAGGAAGGCGCTGGTCGATCCATCCCTCACTCGATCAATCCCTCACTCGATCCCCCCCGATCCGTCCCTGTCACTCGATCCATCCCTCTGCCGCCGGCCTGAGCGCCCCTCGATCCATCCCTCTGCTGCCGGCCTGAGCGCCCCCTCACCCACCCTGCGCCGCCGTCGGCCTGAGCGCCCCTTGATCCATCCCTCTGCCGCCGGCCTGAGTCCCTCCCACCCCGCGCCGTCGCCGGCCTGAGCGCCCGCCCGCCCGCATCGACCCGAGGGCCGACCGTTCCAGGCAACAGCGGAGGCGTCCCCCACCGGCAAGCGGCGGATCGAGCCGGGACGGCGCCAACGCTAGCGCGCCCTCCCCTGTCCCGAGCGTGATGCCTTCCCCTGCCCCATCCCCGTCGCCCGCTCGCGCCCTCTCCTCGTCGTGGCTCGGTTGTACAAATGTGGACAACCGGTAACGATTTTGGTGGTTGTGTAAAATTTAGACTACCACATAGACAAGTCATTGAAGACGTTTTTTAACCTCTGATAGTCTATATTTAATATAGACTACCACATAGACAGGCCACTAGAGATGCTCTTATCATGCCATCCAATCTATGGAAGACCCCCCTCTCCGGAACAAGTAAAGATAAGATTACGGCTCCATTTTTTCTGACTATAAAGTGCAGTGTGATTGCATATTTAATCAATTGTGAAGCTAGTCTTTGATGGTAATCCTCGTTCTCATGGTGCATTTGACCAATCGCTTGAGAAATGGCAGTATGGTGCATCAGATATTATGCGTTAACTAAACTAATAGCCATTCAAATCAGCCTTCCATACAACAGTCCTTCCAACCCCGCTTTTTTATGTGTTAACTAAACTATATTTTGTATCATTTCAGAACCAAAGGAAACCGTATGTAACACTGTAGAACGGTAAAAGTATTAAGTGGTGCCATTCCCTCCCTTTTTTGCAAGCATTTGTTGGGGAAGGTTGGCTGATATGGTTGATGAGTGATGACTAGTATACAGGAGTTGTTCATCATGCTGATATGGTTGATGAGTGATGACTAGTATACAAGAGCGATGTCTACTGGAGTACCTAAACATCAGCTCAACTGCTGCCGTTGCAGTTCTTATTGCTCGAAGGTTATCTCTTTCGAAAATGTTCTCTACCTCGTCGGCCTCTTCAGGGACACCTTTGTGCCATCCTTGGTGAGAGGGTCTAGGTTGCTTCCTGCTTCCTAGTTTCTGATTTGAAGGTGAGATGTGCTAGTTTCTTCTTATTGTGGTCCGTGGTAGTAAGATTCCTCGTTTGTGCTGCTGTGATGCAGTGTCTAATTAATTTTACCGGTCTAGGCGTCACTGAAGGATGCAAATTGGAGAATTGAACGACTGACGCACAAGGGCCGCCCTGGTCGCTCCCAGCTCCGGCGAGCGACGGGGGCCAACACTAGCCGCCGCTCCACCCCGTCCCCACCTCCCCTTCCCTCTCCTCGCCGACGGCGGAGCTCGCCGACGGGCAAAGCCTGGTCGACGGCGGCGGCGGCGGGGCCTTCTCCCCTCTCCGCATGGTGGTGGACGGCGCGGGACGTCTGCTCCGGGCAAGGGCACGGCGCTTTGGAGGGCGCGATGGCGCCGGCGGCGGGACCGCGGCGTGGAGGGCTCTGTGATGTTGGCCGGCGCGTGACTGTGCTGGCGGGGTGGTGCGTGCGTGGCGGCGGCGGCCCTGTCCAGAATCTAGATCTGGCGGGAGCGTGGGCGTCGGGCGGCATGGGGGCGGACTGCGACCTGGTAGGGTCGTGGCTTTGTCCGTGAAACACGGCGGAGCGCCGGGTGCTGCTGCTGGTAGCGGTGTCGCCCGGCCAGATCAGCTCGGAACTGGCCATGGCCGTCGGCGGGCGGTTCGGGCCTGACCCTCGGGGTCCTGGCGTGGATGTGGGCTGCCATGGCGTTATGGAGGCTCATGGTGGTGGTGTGGGTCGTTTCACGGCAGCGTTGTCCCTGTCCGTGCGCGGCTCGCGAGGGGGCATGTCTGTTGTGACGACGGTTGGCTTGTTTGGGTGTCGACCCGTCAGTAGTCGATCTGTATCGTCCTGTGTTCCCCCTCCTCGTCGTTCGGACACTACTTCTGTCGAAGGGTTGACCCGCTCCCAGCTGCGGTCCATCGCCCGCCTCACATCCGGTGCAGCAGGACCGAGCTCGTCTCGTGCACGGTGTGTAGGACCGAGCTCTTCTCGCGCACGGTGCAACATGATCAACATCGTCTCGCATGCGGTGCTGCAGGATTGAGCTCGTCTCGCGCCCGGTGCTGCAGGACGAGTCGATGGCGGCTAGTTTTGGCCAACCTTTAGGTCCTGGCGCTTGGGCTGCCCAAGGGTGGAAAAGGTGACTCCTTTTCGCTCATCACTTTGGTTGGGGTAGTGACGAATCTCGGGTGAGGGGGTGTCAAGGTCTTGGATGCAGAGGCGGCGGCCCTGGAGGTGGTTGCGCGGTGCTCATGGGCAGAGCCCATGGCTTGGTGCTGCATGGTGGCCATGGCCGTGTGGGTGGCGTGATAGCTGCAGTGTGGCGATCGGTGGCGGTGAGTGTTGGCCGGGGTGAAAACCCGCTCTATCTTCGGACGGAACGGCGACGACGAAGCTCGTCCCTTCTTGAAGTCGTCGCCGCAGATCTCATCGCCCGTCGTGCTGCTCCAGAGGAAATTCTGATCCTCGGATCGGGTGATGGTGGCGCTCCAGTGTCGTATCCTTCCTGAAGGCGCCGCCTTGGAGCCCACACTTCGTCGTATGCGTCTTTATCTCTCCGTAGTGGCGTGTTCCCGGTTGAGTCCCCGGTTGCTCTTGTAGTGCTAGGGGCGATGTTGCTGTGATCAGCACCTATGTATCATGCCTTGGGTGTGTGCATGTGTTGTGTTGGCGTGCGTTTGTATCGGGTTCTTGTTGTTCATTGCTTTATATACAAAGCAGGGCGATGCCTTTTTTCGATAATTAATGTTACCATTTTGTTATCATCATCAATGAGAAGTTACCAATCTAAGCATCAGTAGCTGTTTTTACCATTTCAGCAACTTTTTGGTTTACAACAATGGTTACATTTCTCGCTGAAAAGGTTTTCAAAGCCGCTCCTCTTTCAGCTCAATGATGTCTTGTCTATGCCAATTTTAGCACTTTGTTTGCTACTCCCTCTGTTTCGGTGTATAAGTCATCCTACGAAAACCAAATAATCCCAAAACATTTAGGCACGGTGCATTAACTTTCACCTCGTTTTTGGAATCAACCAATGAAAGAAGTGGGGTTAATGACTTGAGACTAACTAGCACGACATGCATTGGACAATTCATTGCATGCAATGGTATTAATTAGCAAATTAACATTAATTTCTCTCGTTTTCCTCTTCGTCTTGGTCACGATGCACAACCTAAGATGACTTATACGTCGAGACGGAGGGAGTAGATTTGGTGCCACTATATCTGACGAACATGATTTTCATATGCTCCAACTCAGTTCAACGTGCCCCTTGCTCATGGTGTGATCTTACTGATGTTGTTCCAAACCATTTCAGGTTGCTTTATAATAGAGTTAAAAGGACCACAAATCCTAGAACTTGTATAAAATGTGATGATTTGGTCCAAAAGTAGCAAAAGTCCACCCGCCGTCCTCAAACTTTTACTCTATGTGACGATTTGGTCCTGAACCAATCACATCGAGCCAATGGGTAGCCAGGCGACCGGACCGGTCGTTGCCTGGATATTTGCACATAACCCTAGTCGTTTTCTCCATTTCACCCGTAGTACATGCCACCTAAATTAAATCTATCTCACTCGCCCTCGCGTCTGTTCATTCCGTCCCATGTTCTATCCTGTCGGGGGCGACATGAACTCTGCGGCGATCGGGTGCAGATGACGTCAGACAACCCCAGTGTCGTCGCCAGAGTTTTTCACCAGCAGTGTGGAAGCGCCTCCGTCCCCTTATCTCGTCCAGCCGTTCGGCGTATACCCACCTGACTACCGTGAGTCCTCGTGTTCCTCTACCCAGCTCTGCTTCGTACGTTGCCTGCCTATTCCAGCGTTGAGAACAACCGTTTTGAGCTTGATTCATGGCCATGTAGTAGTGTTGCTTGTGTAGGGTTGTTGTAGGGCAGTAGATCTTGGGTTTGCGTCGATGATTTTGGGCTTGGGTTTGGCATGATAGCTAGGGTTTTGGGCAGCTGTTCCGGTTGATAAAGTGCGGGGTTTAGTCGCATTGTTCGTTGATGAACCTAGTGGCCAAAGCCTTTTTGTTCTTAAAGGACGCTCATTTGTGCTATTGGAGATGTTTTGGTCGGAGGCCATTAAATTTCTGAACTTATACCATGCACTTGTGTGGAGTATACTCAATTTGTGTGGCCATTATGTATTAAATTTTTGAAATTTTGTATACCATGAACTTAACATGTGTGCTTCTGTTATGCTCCAATGAATTTATACAGTTAACTGAATTTACTATACTTAATTGAACTTTTTCCGGTTAACTAAATTTTGTGCACCTTTGTAATTTAGTTAACCGAGTTATGGCAATGTGTGCATTTTTTGCTGAATGGCTGTGTGTGCTAAATGGCTATGTGTGCAGTGAAGTGAAGTTGTTCATGATAATGCAGAAGACGTGATGTAACTTATGTAGTTCATGGATGTTAAAAGTTCAGTTTCTGCTGTTAGTTAACTGAATATTGCTCAGTGCACATGTCTGCAATAAACTGGACATATTTCATTCTCAGAGTTCTGTTTTGTTTGGCTTAGCACGTGTGGTTCAATTAACTGAATTTTTTGCAAATTTGTATTTCAATTATGTTGTTGCTATGTTTAGTGCCTACAATATAATTTTTTTGTATGTAGTGTGTGATTCATCAAATGGACAAAGGGTGTATTATCATTTTTTACACTGGAACTTGAGCATGCTGGACTTTTTTGTGGAGAAATAAACAACTTGGAGTACTTTAACTCTTCTATTGAGGTTCTTGACTATGTTGACTCTGGCACATTCTCATATGCATTCCTAGAAGAGCACCTGATTTGGTTGGAATATCCAGTGAGTGAGCACGTCACTTACTGGTGCATGCCTGATAAAAAAATCTCTAATGGTTTGATCCGAATTAGAGGTGATGAGGATTTGTGGCATATGATCAGAGCTAGTGCTTGTTATAAAATGCTTGTACTCATGGTTTACCATGCATATTTTGACAGTAATTCCAGGGCTGATTTGGTATGCACATCAACTTTAATTCAGAGACATGTCAGCCTCGCCACCTCAAGTGTTGCAGCAGCAAGTACAACATCTTCACACAACCTCATTCCAGTCATTGGGGAAGATCCCATTTCAGAGATTGCAGCGGATGTGACTGTTATTGAAGGTGCAAAGCACAATTTTCTTACTGAGGGTGAACAAACAATTATTGAAGAAATATTGGTTTTAGATTCATATTTTAGTGACAGTGACTATTGGATAGATGAGGGGGATGATGATATTTATGATGACAACATTGACTTTGATGTTTATGAAGAAGCTCAACAAGATGAAGAAGATGGGGAGCCTCGCTATTTAATTAAGGATGAAGATCTTAACCTATCCATTGAAGAAGCATAGCAACTTAAGTGCAAGTTTAAAGCTTTCAATGCAAAGGTAGACATGGTTTCCCTATCTTCAGAGTAGGGATGGTATTTTTTGATGTGGTAGAGCAAAGACACACTCTTACTGCATACCCAGTTATGAACAGAGTGCAGATCAAGAAGATCAAGAATGACAAGATAAGAATTGAGGCAATTTGTGAAAGACGTTTCCCATGGCTTCTGAAAGCTGGCAATGGCAAAGAGTTATAATACATATCACATGTGTCAGAAGAAATGGAAGTTAAGGTCACTGACAACTAAATTCTTGTACAAGTATTTCATAGATGTCACTTGGTACATTTTCAAGGAAGACCACCAAGGAATTTAATGTTACACCTAACGGATGGAAGCTTGCTAGGGCTATAAGACAAGCATTGAAGAAGATCCATGGTGATGAGGAAGAGAAATTTAGTAGGTGTGGGATTATGGGCATGAATGAAGGAGTAAGAACCCTCAATCTATATTTCTTCTGTCAACTGAGTTGGTGAAGGACAAGTTTTTCCACCTGGCAAGAAATGTCTGAAAATACTTCATTGGTCCTATGATGCATGTAAAAGAGGGTGCCTAAAGGGCTGCAAACCTATTATTTTCATTGATGGTTGTCACATGAAAACAATGTTCAAGGGAATGTTGCGTAGTGCTGTGGGTATTGATCGTAATGACCGCAATTTTCCCATTGCAATGGGTTGGGTACAAGTAGAATGCACATGTGCTTGGGAGTGGTTTCTGACTACTTTGAGATATGATATGAACATCATCACAAACATTGTCCCTTTCACAATTATGAGTGACATGCAAAAGGGATTGATAAATGATGTTCATAAAGTTTGGCCAGATTTTGAACATATGTTTTGTGTGAGGCATATCTACCAAAACTTCAATGAGAAGCACAAACGAGAGTTACTGAAGCAGGACTTGTGGGCCCTTGCAAGATCAACAAACCTGGTGAATGGAGATAGAACTGTGAGAAAATGGATGAACACGACTTAGCTGCCTTCCACTGGACTAAAAGACTAGATCCAAAGACTTGGTGTAAAGCATTTTCCAGTGAATTTTCTAAATGTGACATTCTGCTGAACAATAATTCTGAAATGTTTAACATGTAAATCTCCCACAACATATTAGTACTATTGTCAATCACAAAATAATGAAATTTTGTTTTGTCTAAACTATTGCAATTTCTATGCATATCATAGTAAGCTGATTTTTTGCTATCTTTGTGCAGCTACATCCTGGAGGGCAGAGAGATGGATGTGTTCTACAAGATTATGCAAAGCCTGGTGAGTAAACATAGATCGGCAATAGAAAAGTGGGCAGGGCAAAGAATATGCCAAACGATCAAGAAGAAGTAGACAAGAACACTGAGTTTGCTGAAATTGCCATGTATCAGAAGGAGGGCAACAAATCTTCAGAGTTTTGTCTGGTAACTCTAGCTACACGGTTGACTTGTGCTTGAACACATGTGATTGCATTAGATGGAAGTTGCCTGGAGTACCATGTGGGCATTGTGTAGCTTGTTGTTGGGAGGAGAAAATTGACCCCGAGACAATGGTTCATGATTGCTACACTGTGGAGAACTATTTGAAAGCATATGGATACACTCTTTTCTCTCTTAGAGACCTAAAATACTCGGAGAAACAGAATGTATACAAGGTGCATCCACCAGTGTTCATCAAACAGTTGGGGAGGCCAAATAAAAACAAGAATACACGAGAGGAGAAGATCAAGAATGGTGTTATATATTTGAACAAAAAAGGTATTACAATGCACTGCTCAATTTGTGGCAGAGCTGACCACAACAGAAAGGGGCACTACACATGACAAGAAGCACAAATTGAAGAAGGGGTAGAGAAGTTTGATGAAAATTACGACGAGCCTACATTTCTACATTTATTGAGCTTTAACTAAAGAAAATAGCTTTAACTGAAGAAAATTCACTTTAACTCAAGAAAGTTAGCTTTAACTGAATATAATGAGATATAACTGAAGAAAATTTCTATAATTGTGCTTAACTTTAGAAATTTGTTGTAAATGTGCTTAACTAAAAAAATAGTTTAACTATGCTTAAGTGAAGAAAATTGCTTTAACTGTGCTTAATTGAAGGAAATTAGCTTTTACTGAACAAAATTGTGTGTCCTTGTTTCTTCGCAGATCATCTTCCCCAACATGCCAGATCCTAGGTTGGATCCTAGCGAGTCACCAACAAGTATGGTGTTCAACATGACCAATAGAGAGAGAGAGAGAGAGAGCAAGAAGAGCTCCTCAAAGGGCTCATGGCCCATTGCTAGAGTAGTCTTCATTTATTGTTGCTGTTGGTGCTGCAATACCCCAACCAAGGTGTCGTGGAAACGAACACCTATGAGATCATAGAGACCCCTTTCGGTTTGGCGGGGGAAAGGATCACGCAAAGAGCCGGTATGATGAATAACACACGGGGATCTTTACCCAGGTTCGGGCTGCATGGATGCGTAAAACCCTTCTTCTGCTTGGTTGTACTGAGAGTGTTCTTAGGGTTCTAGCTATAGGAGCGCCATGAGCAGCTGCCACGTACGTGAGCTAGAAAGTCCCAAAAGTCAAAAAGTCAGAAGTGCTCTACCGTATTGCCCTGGGCATCCTTTTACACTCCGAAGGGGATCCCAACAGTGGCGTATAGTGCGTACACGGGGTGTACAGAGCTACAGTGCTATCATACCTAACACTAACGGAGTAGGACATGCACATTTAATGCACCGTCAGACATCTCTGTCCGTTAGTGGGACGGGACGGGAGCCCGTCCCATCGGCGCCGCTTAGCCCCCTCCAATGTCGACACCGTGACACGCATCCAGGTGGATTGACACCTGCCGTGTGCGCTGGCGGGGTCTTGTTGGCGCTTCGCCTTGCCGGGACCTTGCTTTGCCTGGGGGTTCAATAGCCCTCCCGGCAAGACCTTGCCAGTGATCTTGATTTTCCTGTGTTGGTATCTGGCAAGTCCCTGCTGGGCCTTGCTGCCAGGGTGGCTACTACTGCCCGTGCACGAGTAAGGGGCACTGAGAGCCCAAAACTCTAATGCACCGACAGGAGCCCCCGGGCCTGGGCCACACACGTCACGAGACGCTGTTGGGCTAGGCCCAATCAATGTACCGGCACGCATGGCAGGGGCCTTGCAGTTGTGATCATTGCGCTTGCTGTGCTTCCCCATGACGCCCATTGAATGCGGGACGTGAGATACGTGTGCGGCACAAACTTCAAATTTTTAGTTACCGCGTCAGGTCATTTCTGCCACGCGCAACGTATGCATAGCGGGGAGCCAGCAATGGGCGCCTGTGATTTAAAGTCCCTGGGAAAAGCAGTAACTGCAGTGCCATGGATTGGGGCAACGGGGCGGTTGCTGTTTGCCCCGTGATAGAGGGCGCTGCTATTGGAGGAGGTGGGCGGCATCCTTTGGAGTGGGGGAGAGCCGACCCTCGCACTTCCCCCTATAAATAGAGGGGTAGCGAGGGCAGTGCTCATCCATCCTCCCTTCGTCTTTTGAGTGCAAACCTCCATAGTTCGCCCTTCCACGCCTCCTCAGTCTTCAGGTAGCGCTCACCTTTAGCCATGAAAAGGGGGCGCAGGCGACCACCGTCCTCCGCTCCGAGGAGGAGCTCTCGTCGGGATTATGCCGCCACTTCAGCCACGGAGGCGAAGGGTGGTTCGAGATTACGCAGTGGATGAGGCGGGAGGGGTCGCGGCCACCATGGAGGCCGAGGTCAGGGGAGGCGGAGCACTGCTCCACCCCCTCCTCCGACACCAGGCCTCTCCATTAAGGAGACCCATGCCGAGGGGACGGTGCTGGACTTCGTCCTCGAGCTGGCCGGTCCCCTTCGGAGCCATCTGCGCCTCCCTCGCCTCTTCGCCAGGGCAACGGAGGGCGACGAGCCACCCGTTTTGTGGCTACGGGTGGCCGGTTGTTGTAACGGTGCGACACGGGTAAACGTCGAGTACCCAGCGAACCGCGTCATGTTCCTCAGGCGCGGCTGGAAGACCTTCGCCCGCGCCCACAACCTCCAGGTGGGGCATGTCTTCTCTTTAAAATGGCGGAGGCCAATACGCTCTCCGTCAAGATTTATGGGCGCTCTGACGTCCGTCTCAGATACTGCAAAGAGAGCTCGAGCAACGCCAAAAGCCCATCCTTGGGCGAGAGTGATGGGGAGGACAACGACGAAGACAACGACGATGAGTCTGGTCTTCGAGCGGTCAAGTCGGAGTCCGACGACTCAAGCTCGGACTGATCGCCGGCCGCACCATCACCGCCAGCCTCATGCCACTCCCCCTCCTAGCAGGATGATCTTGCCAGGGGCCTTAGTCCCGGGCGCTGCCTCATCTTCCAGCTGGTTCTTCCAGCAGCCCCGTGGGCTTTGGCTTCTGGGGTCCATCCCCCTTTCTGCCCGCGCTGTCCCTCTCCTCCGTGTAATGCTGGTCCAGGAGGGGCCAGGTTTTTGCCTGCCCATCTGGCAGCCCCGCTCCTCCGTGCAGTGCTGGTCCAGAGGGGTTAGGCCGGGCTTTTCCCGGGGCCTCTCGCCATCTTTTTCTTCTTGTAATTTGCCTCTCCTTTCCATCTTTTTCTTCTTGTAATCTCCCCTAGGGGAGAAAGTCAAATAAACATGTACTTAGGAAAAACAATATCTTATGTAAATTTCACCGTATTTTGAATGAATGTGTATTATCTTCCTTGTTAGATCTTTTTCTGTGTATGGAACTTTCCCTACGCTTTCTTGGAAAAATCTTGCCGGCGTGCGTAGCCCTACTGTCATGGATTTGTCATGGCAAGATGTACGGGTGAACGGACTTAGGTTCGGGGCGGTCGCAACTATGTGGCGGCTTGAGAGGGGTTGGTCGGAATCGAGAGACGCGAGTTTACCCAGGTTCGGCCCCTCCGATGGAGGTAAAAGCCCACATCCTGCTTGTCTTGTATTGTTGATGAGGAAGATCTCTCGATTACAAGGGTGCGGCATCGCTACCTCTAATCTTGAGAGCCTCTAATATGTCTATCTCTAATCTCTTGTGTCTATCTTAACTTGTGAACTTGTGAACTTGTCCCTCTTGGGGCGCCTTATGCCTCCTTATATAAGTGGAAGGGGTAGGTTTACATGTAGAGTCCTACTAGGAGTAGGATTAGGACTAGTCTTTCATGAATCCTAATTCGGGTCTTGTTTCTCTTGTAAGGGAATCCTCTCTCCTTTGGGCCTTCTCTTGTGAGCCGCCTGGCGCCGGCTTACACGTTTGGCCTTGGGCCTTGTCGCTCATCTGACCCGCCTGCCGGGTTACCAATGTATCGTCAAGTCTCGACCGGGTCTCCAGTGAGTCGCCAAGTCCTGGCCGGGTCATACTTCCAGCCGGGTCATACCACGGGGTATATCCCCGACACCTACCGCGAGTGCTTCGAGGAACGGGTCCTTAGCGGCCTGCTAGCGGTGCTACTGCCGGCAAGATACCTTAGCGCCCTTGGTACAACCGTTCAAGGTGTTGGTCTCGCTCGAAACAGAATAAGGGCGCGAGGTATATTCCCAACATTAGCCCCCCGGGTTAGGTTGAATTTATTCATGCTAAGCTCCTGAAATAAGAATTAATACGTCAGACCGGCTCGCTCCCTTACCGGTTTATTGAAAATAGCTCCTTGAAAATCAGAGCTTCTTCTTCATATGAACAAGCCGCCTTCTCAATCGTCTTGCTTGTCAGTGTCCTTTGAAATAAAATATTAGGAATATAACACCCATATGCCATTGAGTCGGCCTCCAAAACTTTGGCTTCATGAAATTATTGGAGATAAGAAAACCATATGAACTTGAGCCGGCTTCCATTGCTTCAGTTTGATAAAAACATTGAGAATAGAACTTCATCCACTATTACACCACTTCAATCTGTGAAACCGGGTTGCTCATATAGAATCTGCCGGGTCATGATCTTGGCGGGTCATCTCCAGCAGGTCATAATCATTGATGATGCCGGATCATTATTATTGGTGACGCCAGTTCAAATAACTAGAATCCATCTGACTTGATAAAAATATTGGGATGAAAATCCATCTGATGTAAAGCCGGTCTTTCAATGATTCGGCTAAAATAAAAATCTGCCGAGCCGGTCTCACTCACAATTGACATCTTGAAAGTTCTCTTCTATTTTTGATATATCCATATTACCTATAGCCCCCAAGCTCCAAGTTTATCCATGATGACTTGGTGCTTTGCAATTATATCTTTGATTGTGTAGCCCCCAAGTTGTCTTGCCTGCAGCAGCCTGGGACTTGTATTTGTCTTATACCTTATAAAGCTTCAGCGGGTGTAGCCCCCAAGGGCCGGCTCATCAGTATGTGATGGGCCGGGTCTTCAATTTGAACCTCATAATCTGTTAAATAGCTGAATACTATAACCCTCAAGTGCCGGGTCGCATGCGTGCAGCGACTTGGGACTATAGAAAATTTTGAACTGAGTGGTGTAGCCCCCAAGTGCCGGGTCAGTAAGAAGTAATGGACTGGCACTTAGAAAAATATAGAAAGGCTGGCTCATCTCCTTGAGACAACATGATCTGTTGACCATGTAGTGATTTGAAAAGCAACTTGCATTAGCCCCCAAGTGCCGTGATGCATGCTTGCAATGAAATGGGACTTGCATACTTGATATAAAATGGACTTGAATAATGTAGTCCCCAAGGGCCAGGCCGCACGCCTACGGCGACTTGCAAACTTTAGCAATTTTGATCTGAATAGTGTATCCCCCAAGTGCCGGATCGCACGCCTGCGGCAACTTGGGACTGTGTGATAATAACCCCTCATAATGCACCTCAGAAGTTCTCTTGAATTGATATTGATCTGATTTGAAAGGGTCCTTGATCGTGGCTGTAATATAACCCGAAATGAATATCCTGGAATAATTCCTTTGTCTTTGACATGATATCCCTGCTCATGGTTGCGGTGCAACCCGACAAATATATGTTTTGAGAAATCCATAAGTGTTGTAGATTACTATAGAGCACAATTGAAGAAATCCGAGAACCGGTCAACTAGATGACACGACATCATATCTGATAGGGCGGCTTTTCAAGAATAATCAGCTTTCCAATCTGGCTTGATAAAACCCCAATCACTTAATACTGGTTAAGATAAACCATGATGAAGATCCAGCCATTTTGGCTATCAAAGATCTATTTGTTCCTGCATAAGTTCTTTCATCATACTGAACGGTGGCTCATCTTAAGAGACAAGACCTGCAAAAATAAACAAGACAGAATATATTCTGCATTGTTGTAAGTGCGGCTTGAAAAAGCATAACCCGGAGATGTTAAAATCTGTTGTAGCCTTGCTTCTTTTTTCATGATCTTGCTCTGACCCGGCTTGATAAGCCGACATGACATGTGAATATGATGCAATGTATGATGCTACGTATGATGCTATGTATGATGCAATGTATGATGTAATGTATGATGTTCTTGCTTTCCCTTCCTTTTTGTTTTTTGCAAACTCATTGCTGGCCCTTCTAGTGGGACCTGTTGCTTTGAACCACCTAACAGTACAGGGTCTCTAAAGAGAGTGACCACCAATCTTGCATGGCTCAGGGTCTCTAAGCGAGATTAACTATTAAGGGTGCAACAAACCAGAATTTGCAGCGGGGTGAGTACCCCTGGCTCATAAGCTACTTCTCACGTGACATAAATCCATCGTTTGGAACCTTAAATAGCGTCACTTGCTTAAGAATTCGACGGGCCACTTGGCGGAGAGTACGTAGCAAATGAGAGAGTTTCCCTTGCCGCTGTATGAGGCCCTCACAAGGGGTGAGTTGACAGCTTGTTGCACCCCTGGCCGAGTGGCAGCTGCATACAGGCAGGTATAACTCGGCCTTACAACGTCTAAAAAGCCGATCAAGAGTGGGGGGCGACCTTCACCCACTCTTGCACTTGCTCTGGGTCCGCGACCTGCCTTACGGTGGCTGAAAAGCTGACCAAGAGTGGGGGGCAATCTTCACCCACTCTTGCACTTACTCTGGGTCCACGACCCACCTTATAGTGGCTGAAGAGCCGATCGAGAGGGTTGAAGCTTAAACCAGATGGTTGAAAGCCCCCAAACGACCTTGTCAGGCACCCATGTTTGAATGGTCGCAACATGGTGGCTCATCCTCTTGGGCCTCATGGCACCTATGTTTGAACGGTTGCATCATGGCGGCTCATCCTCTTTGGCCTCCATGGCACCCATGTTTGAATGGTCGCATCATGGCGGCTTGTCCTCTTGGGTGACTTTAAATCGCCCGCCAATGAGGCAGGGCACCCATGTTTGAACGGTCACAACATGGCGGCTCGTCCTCTTGAGCGTCTTAAGTCTCATGCCAATAAGGTAATGCACCCATGTTTGAACGGTCGCAATGTGGCAGCTCATCCTCTTGAGCGACTTAAGTCTCACGCCAATAAGGCAATGCACCCATGTTTGAACGGTCACAACGTGGCGACTTGTACTCTTGGGAAACTTTAATTCTTCCGCCAATAATGTAGTAGCCCCCGGGATTGGGTTAACTTTCTTGCAATGACCCGGGGTTCTCATTGAAAACGACCAAATGTGTCAAGCCATGTTTGTAGCCCCTGAGTCTTAAGTTAACTCGGAGAGGCGGCTTGAGAATCTCCACTAAAGGTTGAGGTTGACCATGGCGGGTTATAGGCGATCCTGTATGAACTGTTTCAATAACCCGGTCGATGGTTTGTCCTGGCTGGTTATTGAAGTTAACCAAACTGCAGTGGTGGCAACTTGTGCGCCTGTCCATCAAACAACTCGTGCAGGCGAACACCGCTCCGATATACTGATGTAGATCAGACTATGGGCGGCGTCTTGCGCGCATGTTGGGTGGCTTGTACGAGCGAGTGCCGTACTGATGTGTTGATGTAGATCATATCACATGGCGGCGATTCAGAATCATCCGTTGTGCAGCTCGTACAGGCGAGCGCCACACGAATATATTGATATTGATTGGACCGCAGGGAGGTGATTCAGAACCATCAATTGGGCGGCTCGTACTGACATATGCAGCTCCTGGCTTGTTGATGCAGACGTAGAAGTTAGCCATGCCGTCGTAAGCCGGTGCAGTCGTGAGAGATGGCCGTGGCGTTGTAAGCCGACATGGGCGGGAGAGTCGGCCGCGGGTGTGGACGGATGACTCGGTCGCGGCGTTGTAGGCTGGCGCGGTCGGGCGAGTCGACCGGGGTCACTAACGGATGAGTCAGCCACGGTGTTTTTAGGCCGGCACGGACTGATGAGTCGGCCGCGTGTTGATATAGACCAGACCGCATGGGACAGTGGTTTGCGTGTGTCTGTTGAGTAGTGCGGTACGAACAAATATTGATGCAGAATGCTGCCAGCAGCGCGCTCTCCACATCCATGGTACTGTAATCGCTCTAGCAGTGAATAATTGTCCTACATAAAAAATGATCACGAACCAGAGTAATTGTTCTTGAATGAATTAATATATACTGAAAAGTAGATAAGAAGGATAGCACCTGATATTTTTGTGAGATGTGGATCCAGTCGTGATGACGAGGCGACTTAAAGATGAGTCGTCACGTATAGTGAACCGTTCGGGAAGAAATTCTTGATGGATATCGCCCATTAGCCGGTCCATTGCAGGAAACTTGATCTCGTCATCAGCACGCAATAATTGGTTCTGAGCAAGACAAACTCCTTGCGCATAGCCATAAAAGCACTTTAGACAATATCTGTGATTCTCAATGTCCTCATCCTTTGGGCAGAGACATCCATTTGCGGGAGGGCCGTAGTGGCCGGGTTGACAGGAGCTACGACGGTAGACTTGCCGGGTTGAACCAGCCGGCTATAGGCGGCCGACAGCGAGGCGAAAACCGCGGCGATGGAGGTGCACCAGTGAGGCGAAAACTGCGGCGACTGACTTGTTCATCCCATGCATGTTATAGTTCATCACAAAGCTCTTGTAACTAGGTGGCAGTGATTGAAGAACTCTGTCAGTGATCGCCTCTGGCGGAAGGGCAATTCCCAACTCCGCTAGATGAGTCAAATACGCAGACATTCTGAGTATATGTTCACTGATAGACCCGTTCTCCTCCATCTTGCAAGCATAGAACTTATCGGAGGTCTCATACCTCTCGATTCGGGCATTCTTCCAAAAGATAAACTTCAACTCCTGGAACATCTCATATGCTCCATGACGTTCAAAACGTCTTTGAAGTCCCGATTCTAAGCCATACAATATTGCACACTGAACTATTGAGTAATCTCCAGAACGTACCTCCCAAGCGTTCTTAACATCTTCAGATGACATGTCTTCTGGTTGGTCACCAAGCGGTGCATCAAGGACATATGATTTTTGGGAAGCTGTGAGGATAATCCTCAGATTACGGGCCCAGTCAATAAAGTTACTTCCATCATGTTTCAACTTAGCTTTATCTAGGAACGCATTAAAATTCAGGGGTGCTATTGCGCGAGCCATTGATCTACAACATAAATATGCAAAGGTTACTTAGACTATTGTTGAAGATAATGAGTTTAGTTAATCAAATTACTAAAGCTCCCACTCAAATTGACATCCCTCAGGTCATCTGAGTGTCACATGATCCAAATTCACCAACTCAGGTCCGATCATCACGTGAGTTGAGGTGGTTTCAATGGTGAACATCATCATGTTGATCATATCTACTATATGACTCATGTTCGACCTTTCGGTCTCTTGTGTTCCGAGTCCATGTCTGTACATGCTAGGCTCGTCAAGTTTAACCCGAGTGTTTTGCATGTGGAACACTGGCTTGCACCCGTTGTATGTGAATGTAGAGTCTATCACACCCGATCATCACGTGGTGTCTCGACACGACGAACTTTTGCAATGGTGCACACTCGGGGAGAACACAATTCATCTTGAAATTTAAGTGAGGGATCACCTTATAATGCTACCGTCGCCCTAAGCAAAACAAGGTGCATAAAAGGATTAACATCACATGCAAATAATAAGTGATATGATACGGCCATGAACTATTTGATTCACCAAATGAAGGGAGTGGAAGTTGCTTCATGCCTAAAGGCCCCAAGGTATCACACCTCGAATATCTTGATTTCGGTAGTGATGAAGATGATATGCTTTACGATGATGACTTGCTATGTGATAAAACTAGCGATGTTGATCATAATGAACTTTATATTTCTCATGCTAGTCAAGATAGGTCAATTGGCGATGATAAGATTGTTGGGGAACGTCGCATGGGGAACAAAATTTTTCCTACGCTCACGCAAGACCTATCCATGGTGATGAGGATCTACGAGAGGTAAAGTGGATCTACATACCATTGTAGATCGCTAAGCGAGAAGCGTTAAGAAACGCGGTTGGTGTATTCAAACGTCTTCAAGATCCAAATCGCCGAGCGTCCCGCGATCCAATCACGATCCGTCCCGATCAAGAACCGAACGGACGGCACCTCCGCGTTCAGCACACGTACAGCTTGATGACGATCTCCGCCTTCTTGATCCAGCAAGAGGGAGCGGAGAGGTAGACGAGTTATCCGGCAGCATGACGGTGCCGCGGGGATGGTGGTGGAGCAATTCTGGCAGGGCTTCGCCTAAGCACTGCAGAAAACCAATCTAGAGGAGAAACTATGCACTAGAGGAACGGGTAGCACGTGGCTGCAACTCAAGTGCAAAAACCCTAAAACCTCTAGTATATATAAGAGTAAGAGAGTAGGAGGCTTGGCCCAAGGGCCAAGCCATCTAGGCATCATCCAAACCAAGAGGAGAGGAGGATTCCTCCTCCAATCCTAGTAGGACTAGGACTCCTCCTTATTTTGGCCTTTTGCCTTTTTCCACCTTTTTCTCTTTGGGCTTTTCTTCCCAACCGCATGGGCCTTGTGTGGGACGTCCACCAGCCCACTAAGGGATGGTATTCACTCTCCCACAACCCATGTAGCCTCTTGGGTCGAAATACCCCTCCCGATGGTCTCCCGGTACACTACCGGCACTCTCGGTACACTACCGATGAGCCCGGAACTTTTCCGGTGACCAAAATAGGACTTACTACATATCAATCTTTACCTCTGGACCATTCCGGAGCTCCTCGTGACATCCGGGATCTCATCCGAGACTCCGAACAACCTTCGGTCACCACCATGCATAACTCGATACTATCGAAACATCACCAAACCTTCAGTGTGCAAACCCTGCGGGTTCGAGAATTATGTAGACATGACCGAGACACCTCTACGGTCAATAACCAATAGCGGGACCTGGATGCCCATATTGGTTCCTACACATTACACTAAGATCTTTATCGGTCGAACCTCCATGTCAAGGATTCAGTTAATCCCGTATGATGTTCCCTTTGTTCTTCGGTATGTTACTTGCCCGAGATTCGATCGTCGATATCTCCATACCTAGTTCAACCTCGTTACTGGCAAGCCTCTTTACTCGTTCCGTAATACAAGATCCCACAACTAACACTTAGTCACATTGCTTGCAAGGCTTATTGTGATGTTGTATCACCGAGTGGGCCCTGAGATACCTCTCCATCACACGGAGTAACTAATCCCAGTCTTGATCCATGCCAACCCAACAGACACCCTCGGAGATACCTATAGAGCACCTTTATAGTCACCCAGTTACGTTGCGACATTTGATACACACAAGGCACTCTTCCGGTGTCCGTGAGTTGCATGATCTCATGGTCATAGAAACATATACTTGACATTCAGAAAAGAGTAGCAATAAACTGACACGATCATATGCTACGTTTGTAGTTTGGGTCTTGTCCATAACATGATTCTTCTAATGATATGATCCCGTTATCAAATGACATCACATGTCAATGGCTAGGAAACCTTGACCATCTTTGACCAACGAGCTAGTTCACAAGAGGCATACTAGGGACAAAGTGTTGTCTATTTACCCACACATGTAATGTGTTTCCAATCAATACAATTATAGCATGGATAATAAATGATTATCATGAACAAGGAAATATAATAATAAACACTTTATTTATTGCCTCTAGGGCATATTTCCAACAGTCTCCCACTTGCACTAGAGTCAGTAATCTAGTTCATATCACTATGTGATTTACATTGTAATGAATCGAACACCCATGCAGTTCTGGTGTTGATCATGTTTAGCCCTTGGAAGAGGTTTAGTCAACGGGTCTGCAACATTCAGATCCGTGTGCACTTTGCAAATATTTATGTTCTTTTCCTCGATGTAATCCCGGATGAAGTTGAAGCATCGTTTTATGTGTCTGGTCCTCTTGTGAAACCTTGGTTCCTTGGCCAGAGCAATGGCACCAGTGTTGTCACAGAACAGGTTCATTGGATTCAGTGCACTGGGCACTACTCCAAGATCTGTCATGAACTACTTCATCCAGACACCTTCCTTCGCTGCCTCCGAGGCTGTGATGTACTCTGCTTCGCACGTAGCATCGTCTACCACGCTTTGCTGGGAACTGCACCAGCTTACCGCTCCCCCATTGAGAATAAATACGTATCCAGTTTGTGACTTAGAGTCATCCGGATCAGTGTCAAAGCTTGCATTGACGTAACCCTTTACGACGAGCTCTTCATCACCTCCATAAATGAGAAACATTTCCTTAGTCCTTTTCAAGTACTTAAGGATATTCTTGACCGTTGCCTAGTGCTCCATTCTAGGATCACTTTGAAACCTTCCGGCCATACTTATGGCAAGGCTGACATCGGGTCTTGTGCACATCATTGCATACATGATTGAGCCTGTGGCTAAAGCATAGGGGATGACACTTATCTTTTCTCTATCTTCTGCAGTCACTTGGCATTGAGTCTTACTCAACTTCACACCTTGTAACACAAGAAAGAACCCCTTCTTGGACTGATCCATTTTGAACTTCTTCAAAACTTTATCAAGGTATGTGCTCTGTGAAAGTGCTATGAAGCATCTCGATCTATCTCTATAGATCTTAATGCCTAATATGAAAGTAGCTTCTCCTATGTCCTTCATTTAAAAACTCTTGTTCAAATATTCCTTCACGCTTTTCAGCATTTCTATATTGTTTCCAATCAGCAATATGTCATCCACATATAATATTAGAAACGCTATAAAGCTCCCACTGACTTTCTTGTAAATACAAGCTTCTCCATAAACTTGTATAAACTCAAACGCTTTGATCACCTCATCAAAGCGCTTATTCCAACTCCGAGATGCTTGCACCAGCCCATAAATGGATCGCTGGAGTTTGCAAACTTTGTCAGCATTCTCTGGATCGACAAAACCTTCTAGTTGCATCATATACTACTCTTCCTCAAGGAAACCATTGAGGAACGCTATTTTGACATCCATCTGCTAAATTTCATAGTCAAAATAAGCAGCTATTGCCAACATGATTCTGACAGACTTAAGCATTGCTACGGGTGAGAAGGTCTCATCATAGTCAACTCCTTGAACTTGTGAAAAACCCTTTGCCACAAGTCGAGCTTTATAGATGGTAACATTACCGTCTGCGTCTGTCTTCTTCTTAAAGATCCATTTGTTCTGAATGGCCTTTCGCCCTTCAGGTAATACTTCCGAAGTCCATACTTTGTTTTCATACATGGATCCCATCTCGGATTTCATGGCCTCTAACCATTTCTCAGAATCCGGGCCCATCACCACTCCTCCATAGCTCGTAGGTTAATTGTTGTCCAATAACCTGACCTCCAAGACAGGGTTGCCGTACCACTCAGGAGTAGTACGCGCCCTTGTCGACCTACAAGGTTCAATAGCAGCGTGATCCGAAGTTCATGATCATCATCATTAACTTCC
Source organism: Hordeum marinum (assembly GCA_022496015.1). NCBI lineage: Eukaryota > Viridiplantae > Streptophyta > Magnoliopsida > Poales > Poaceae > Hordeum > Hordeum marinum. Next base: position 305,329,003 of record CM039672.1, on the reverse strand, counting down.
TCTTCAACCATCGTAGGTTCCATAGAAACATCTTTCTGCGCTGCGCTACTTTCTGGTTGAAGTAAAGGTTCAATAACCTCATCAAGCTCTTTTTTCCTCCCACTCAATTCTTTCAAGAGAAACTCTTTCTCAAGAAATGTTCCGTTCTTAGCAACAAACACTTTGCCTTCGGATCTGAGATAGAAGGTATACCCGACTGTCTCTTTCGGGTATCCTATGAAGACGCATTTCTCCTCTTTGGGTTCCAGCTTTTCAAGCTGAAGCTTTTTGACATAAGCATCACATCCCCAAACTTTAAGAAACGACAACTTTGGCCTCTTGCCAAACCATAGTTCATATGGCGTCGTCTCAACGGATTTTGATGGTGCCCTATTTAAAGTGAATGCAGCTGTCTCTAATGCATAACCCCAAAACGATAGTGGCAAATCAACAAGAGACATCATAGAACGCACCATATCTAATAAGCTTCGATTACGACGTTCGGACACACCATTACGCTGTGGTGTTCTGGGCGGTGTCAACTGTGAAACAATTCCACACTGTCTTAAGTGACTGCCAAACTCATAACTCAGATATTCACCTCCTTGATCAGATCGCAGGAATTTAATCTTCTTGTTACGATGATTCTCAACTTCACCCTGAAATTGCTTGAACTTTTCAAACATTTCAGACTTGTGTCTCATTAAGTAAATATACCCATATCTACTTAAGTCATCAGTGAAGGTGAGAAAATAATGATATCCACCACGCGCTGTAACATTCATTGGACCGCACACATCAGTATGTATGATTTCCAATAAGTCACTTGCATGTTCCATTGTTCCAGAGAACGACATTTTAGTCATCTTGCCCATGAGGCATGGTTCAAATGTGTCAAGTGATTCAAAATCAAGTGACTCCAAAAGTCCATCAGCATGGAGCCTCCTCATGTGTTTTACACCAATATGACCTAAACGGCAGTGCCACAAGAAAGTGGTACTGTCATTATCAACTCTACATCTTTTGGCATCAATGTTATGAACATGTGTATCATCACTATAAAGATTCATTATGAATAAACCCCTCACATTGGGTGCATGACCATAAAAGATATTACTCATATAAATAGAACAACCTTTATTCTCTGATTTAAATGAGTAACCGCCTTGCAATAAACAAGATCCAGATATAATGTTCATGCTTAACGCAGGCACTAAATAAATATTAGTCAGGTTCATCACTAATCCTGATGATAATCGAAGAGAGTGCGTGCCGACGGCGATCACATCAACCTTGGAACCATTTCCCACGCGCATCATCACTTCATCCTTTGCCAACCTTCGTCTATTCCATAGTTCCTGTTTTGAGTTGCAAATGTGAGCAACATAACCGGTATCAAATACCCAGGCACTACAACGAGAGCTAGTAAGGTACACATCAATAACATGTATATCATATATACCTTGTTTGTCGTTGGCCGCCTTCTTGTCAGCCAGGTACTTGGGGCAGTTCTGCTTCCAGTGACCAGTTCCCTTGCAATGAAAGCACCCAGTTTCTGGCTTGGGTCCATTCTAGGGCTTCTTTACGGGAGTAGCAACTGCTTTTCCATCCTTCTTGGTTTTACCCTTCTTGCCCTTGCCCTTGCCATTCTTCTTGAAACTAGTGGTTTTATTGACCATCAACACTTGATGTTCTTTTTGGATTTCAGACTAAGCGACTTTTAGCATCGCAAACAGCTCGGCGACTGACTTGTTCATCCCATGCATGTTATAGTTCATCACAAAGCTCTTGTAACTAGGTGGCAGTGATTGAAGAACTCTGTCAGTGATCGCCTCTGGCGGAAGGGCAATTCCCAACTCCGCTAGATGAGTCGAATACGCAGACATTCTGAGTATATGTTCACCGATAGACCCGTTCTCCTCCATCTTGCAAGCATAGAACTTATCGGAGGTCTCATACCTCTCGATTCGGGCATTCTTCCAAAAGATGAACTTCAACTCCTGGAACATCTCATATGCTCCATGACGTTCAAAACGTCTTTGAAGTCCCAGTTCTAAGCCATAAAATATTGACTGAACTATTGAGTAATCTCCAGAACGTACCTCCCAAGCGTTCTTAACATCTTCGGATGACATGTCTTCTGGTTGGTCACCAAGCGGTGCATCAAGGACATATGATTTTTGGGAAGCTGTGAGGATAATCCTCAGATTACGGGCCCAGTCAATAAAGTTACTTCCATCATGTTTCAACTTAGCTTTATCTAGGAACGCATTAAAATTCAGGGGTGCTATTGCACGAGCCATTGATCTACAACATAAATATGCAAAGGTTACTTAGACTATTGTTGAAGATAATGAGTTTAGTTAATCAAATTACTAAAGCTCCCACTCAAATTGACATCCCTCAGGTCATCTGAGTGTCACATGATCCAAATTCACCAACTCAGGTCGATCATCACGTGAGTTGAGGTGGTTTCAATGGTGAACATCATCATGTTGATCATATCTACTATATGACTCATGTTCGACCTTTCGGTCTCTTGTGTTCCGAGTCCATGTCTGTACATGCTAGGCTCGTCAAGTTTAACCCGAGTGTTTTGCATGTGGAACACTGGCTTGCACCCGTTGTATGTGAATGTAGAGTCTATCACACCCGATCATCACGTGGTGTCTCGACACGACGAACTTTTGCAATGGTGCACACTCGGGGAGAACACAATTCATCTTGAAATTTAAGTGAGGGATCACCTTATAATGCTACCGTCGCCCTAAGCAAAACAAGGTGCATAAAAGGATTAACATCACATGCAAATAATAAGTGATATTATACGGCCATGAACTATTTGATTCACCAAATGAAGGGAGTGGAAGTTGCTTCATGCCTAAAGGCCCCAAGGTATCACACCCCGAATATCTTGATTTCGGTAGTGATGAAGATGATATGCTTTACGATGATGACTTGCTATGTGATAAAACTAGCGATGTTGATCATAATGAACTTTATATTTCTCATGCTAGTCAAGATAGGTCAATTGGCGATGATAAGATTGTTGTGGAACGTCGCATGGGGAACAAAAATTTTCCTACGCTCACGCAAGACCTATCCATGGTGATGAGGATCTACGAGAGGTAAAGTGGATCTACATACCATTGTAGATCGCTAAGCGAGAAGCGTTAAGAAACGCGGTTGGTGTATTCAAACGTCTTCAAGATCCAAATCACCGAGCGTCCCGCGATCCAATCACGATCCGTCCCGATCAAGAACCGAACGGACGGCACCTCCGCGTTCAGCACACGTACAACTTGATGACGATCTCCGCCTTCTTGATCCAGCAAGAGGGAGCGGAGAGGTAGACGAGTTATCCGGCAGTGTGACGGCGCCGCGGCGATGGTGGTGGAGCAATTCTGGCAGGGCTTCGCCTAAGCACTGCAGAAAACCGATCTAGAGGAGAAACTATGCACTAGAGGAACGGGTAGCACGTGGCTGAAACTCAAGTGCAAAAACCCTAAAACCTCTAGTATATATAAGAGTAAGAAAGGAGGAGGCTTGGCCCAAGGGCCAAGCCATCTAGGCTTCATCCAAACCAAGAGGAGAGGAGGATTCCTCCTCCAATCCTAGTAGGACTAGGACTCCTCCTTATTTTGGCCTTTTGCCTTTTTCCACCTTTTTCTCTTTGGGCTTTTCTTCCCAACCGCATGGGCCTTGTGTGGGACTTCCACCAGCCACTAAGGGATGGTATTCACTCTCCCACAGCCCATGTAGCCTCTTGGGTCGTAATACCCCTCCCGATGGTCTCTCAGTACACTACCGGCACTCTCGGTACACTACCGATGAGCCCGGAACTTTTCCGGTGACCAAAATAGGACTTACTAGATATCAATATTTACCTCCGGACCATTCCGGAGCTCCTCGTGGCGTCCGGGATCTCATCAGGGACTCCGAACAACCTTCGGTCACCATGATGCATAACTCGATACTACCGAAACGTCACCAAACCTTCAGTGTGCAAACCCTGCGGGTTCGAGAATTATGTAGACATGACCGAGACACGTCTACGGTCAATAACCAATAGCGGGACCTGGATGCCCATATTGGTTCCTTCACATTACACTAAGATCTTTATCGGTCGAACCTCCATGTCAAGGATTCAGTTAATCCCGTATGATGTTCCCTTTGTTCTTCGGTATGTTACTTGCCCGAGATTTGATCGTCGATATCTCCATACCTAGTTCAACCTCGTTACCGGCAAGTCTCTTTACTCGTTCCGTAATACAAGATCCCGCAACTAACACTTAGTCACATTGCTTGCAAGGCTTATTGTGATGTTGTATCACCGAGTGGGCCCTGAGATACCTCTCCATCACACGGAGTAACTAATCCTAGTCTTGATCCATGCCAACCCAACAGACACCCTCGGAGATACCTATAGAGCACCTTTATAGTCACCCAGTTACGTTGCGACGTTTGATACACACAAGGCACTCTTCCGGTGTCCGTGAGTTGCATGATCTCATGGTCATAGAAACATATACTTGACATTCAGAAAAGAGTAGCAATAAACTGACACGATCATATGCTACGTTTGTAGTTTGGGTCTTGTCCATAACATGATTCTTCTAATGATGTGATCCCATTATCAAATGACATCACATGTCAATGGCTAGGAAACCTTGACCATCTTTGACCAACGAGCTAGTTCACAAGAGGCATACTAGGGACAAAGTGTTGTCTATTTACCCACACATGTAATGTGTTTCCAATCAATACAATTATAGCATGGATAATAAACGATTATCATGAACAAGGAAATATAATAGTAAACACTTTATTTATTGCCTCTAGGGCATATTTCCAACAAAGATGAAAATAGAAGAACTAACTAAAGAACTTAACACTCTTAAGTTAGCCCATGAATCTACTCTTGAGGATCATAGAGAGCTTGTAAGAACTCATGAGAAGCTACACTTCGCGAAGCTCAATTTGGAGCAAGAACATGAATTTCTTAAAGCTATCAATGAAGATCTCCGAAAGAAGACTTTATCTTATCTTGCCAAAGAACTACTCTTGTCTACATTCATGCCACAAGTCAAATCTGAGCAAACTAGTAACAAAGGCAAGAAAGGTTCTTCATCTAGTAGCAACAATAAAAATGCTAAATCCAATGATGTTGCTCCTAGTATTTCTATTGATTCCACTAAAGATGATTCTCTTAGCCAAGTTATACTTGAGCAAGAAAATGCTTTATTGAAAGGAATTATAGAGAAAGGTATCTACAAGAGTCTTGAAGGATACAAACAACTTGATGAGATTGTACGCAAGCATGGAGGATACCGGAAAAATCGTGGTGTTGGCTACTTCAACGCCAATGGAGTTGAATGGGAAGAAGGTCAATACCCCTCCCAAGTTTGTTCCTCAAAAAGAAAAGTATGAAAATACTCTTCCCAAGGGAACAAAGTTGCAAGATGACCTTCCACCACAAGACACCAAGCTCAAGGGAAAGAACAAGCTCCAAGAGGACTTTGACTCTTAAGAAGATGAACCCCAAGCTTTGGTGAAGTGGGTACCCAAGGCTACTACAATCTCAAATTATACAAGTGCTACTTCAACACCAAGGATCCCCATCAACTTGATGTGGGTCCCCAAGAAGAAGAAATAGAAAGTTCTTGAGGGGTGACTCCGCCAATGAAATTCACTCACATTCATTATTGGCAAGATCTATTTGCAATCAACATCAACCCTATGCAATAGTTCAAGGAGTTAGACATCCCTCAAAGGTAAGCAAGATACAAGGTATTCAACAATTCAATGGACATCATCACATATGCTTTGCACTCCATGTCCATAGATATCCTTGTATTTGTCTCTTGTGTGTTGGGACTAACCCATGTAGGTGAGAAGAGTAAGGAAACAACAAGGATGGTCCCAACTCTTGGTGATCTTCATCAACTCTGAGCATCCACCACTACCTCACCAACATGAAGTCTTCATTGACAAAACCCAAGGTTAGTTTATCCCTCTCATGGGGGGATGTCACATCAAGGGGGAGCTTTACTCTAAGACTTGAGTCAAAGCATCTCTTAGTATGTGACAACATTAAATGCTTTATGTAAAAGTGGTAACCCCACTTGTGCTTAAACGATGAGTATGACGTATGATCAAGTACTCTTACTTGGCTCCTAAGTCAAATACTCATATATAGATGACTTCGTCATCGCCAAAGTGCTTCTTAGATGCTAAAGTGTTTGTGCATGTTTGCCATGATTTCATTTGACATCTTATTGTGTGAGCATGTTGGTCTGCATTTATTGACTCATTCGAGGATATCCAATTTTTCCTATTTGGCTTTTGATTTATCTTTTGCCAATTGGATATACAAGAATGCCTAGGACCACTTCTTTAGCTATCTGTGCTTTCTCACCTCATACTCTATTCATGCTGCATCACCAAATTTGAACAAGTGCTTTTTGATCCCTCTGTGTGTGGAGTACTCGGAGTTCCGTATCGACAAGGACTGACCATTAAAACCTCCCAAGTGCATCTCGGTGGAACCAACCACAAAATCTCGGTCTCACCGAATGCCTAGGGTTGATCTGGTTTTCAATCTTGGTACCACCGATTCCATTTTCTCGATTGCACCGTGTTTCCCTGTCAGCTGACAGTTGAGGAACTCGGTGACACCGAAAAGTTAGAATTGGTGACACCGACAGTGGTTGGTATATAAGCTATGGACCCCGACGCTTTGAAATTCAATCTCAATCGTCGCACCACAGAACCCTAAGCTGTCGCTTTTGAGACCCCCGGTCATCGCCCTTGTCTCCCTGCGCTCCTCTGCCGTTGGGAATCGCCAACGCCGACGAAATCCTCTCCCTCGTCACCGCCGTAGAGGATCCGCGCCAAGTTAGGGTACATATTCAACCTCTTTTGCGCTCCTCGTTCGATTCTTGCGCAATGGATTGAAGTTTATCTATAAGGCTCTCTTTGCACACACTCATATCCACTCAAAAATTCAATATTCTAGCGAATATTAGATTTTCTAGGGTTTTGCTGTCCACCCGATGGAACTCGGTGGAATCGAAGCATACAAATCAGTCTCACCGATTTGACTTTCTGTGTTGCTGAGAACTGTCTGGGTGGAACCGAGTACTTCTTTTCGATCTCACCGAAAAGAGTGCCAAGGTTCCGTTAAAAGGGACATTCAGTCTGAGTGGCATCGAAAATTTTGCTTCGCCTGTACCGATATTCATTTGAAGAATGCAAAAACTTTGAAAATCTGTTGTTCAAACTATCAAAAACCAGCCTCATGTTGTGATGACTCATCTACTTCTGATCTTCTATACTCTATTCACAGGGCCACTATGTCAGATGCTGAGGACAGTCAGAATTTGCCAGAGCAGGGTGCTGACATGAGTTCAGGCACAAGCCCAGAGTCTAGTTCTTTTTCAGATCCAGGCACCCCCAGCTCACGTGGGTTGCCCAAGGCTGCCAGCAGGACCAGGAAGAAGCTAAATTCTGATGAAGAAGATTCGGATTTTGTTCCTGAGGAGATTCTTGCCAAGAAGCAAGAAAAGGCTGCTAAGAAGTCAGCAACTGAAGCTACTTCTTCCAAAAGAGTTGTCAGCAAGGTCTATGCCAGCTCTGAAGCTATCAAAGCACATGAGAGTGCTAGAGCCGCAGTTTCCATTGATCCCCAAGGAAGTCTATGCCTAAGAAGGCAGGGAGAAGAGAGCTAGAAAAAGGATAATTCATGTGATTGGCAGGCCTACCTTCATGTATGAATATCCAGAGGAGGCTGCTGGTGCTGCTGCTGAGGAGGAGGAGGAAGAACATGTTGAGAAGGCTCCTCCCAAGAAGAAGGCCAAGAAACTTTTGTCTGATGCTATGCCAAAGTCTGGCACATCCAAGAGCACCAAGTCTACATCCAAGAAGGCTGCTACACAGAAGTCCAAGAGGACTACCAGAGGCATTCCAGCTTCTGAGAAGAACAAGGGAACTGCCTCCAGATTTGAAGATGATGATGACTTGACAACATTAATGAAGCTTAGACCACATCTTCTAGTACATGATGTTAGCCACTTAGTTGCTGAAGATATGAGGAAGAGGAAAGACTCAGGATTGAGAGCTTGGAGAGCTATAGATCCTTATGCGTAGAGGAAGAAAACTGTTGTTGACTACATGTTCTACACCAGAGAGCAACATGACTTTTATGAGACAGTGCTGCTAGACAAGAGCCTAACTATTAGCGATATGAGATATGTTGATTTGAAATTCATTGAGGAGAATGAGGACTACTTTCCAAGTGTCCAAGATAATTTCCACTGCATTGGTGTGGATGAGTTCATTGGCAGAGGGCTTACTGCATGGAACGATGAGATGATCATGCAATTCTACTCCACTGCACATTTCTATGGAGATGGTAGAATTGTATGGATGACTGAGGGAGCAAGGTATGAATCCACTTTTGAGGAGTGGGCTGCACTTGTAGGAGTTCCAGAAGCTCAGGATTGTGATCTGGATGTATACTCAGAATCCAAGGCGAGTCACAATGCCATGAAGGATATGTATACTCCTATCCCCGCAGATAAAATGCAATCTCACAAGCTAGGATCCATCTACTATCTACAAGCAGGTCTCCGTACCATGAACACTATTCTGAGGCATACCTTGATGCCCAAGTCAGGAGATGACAAGATGATCCGAGGCTACTCCATTAACATGTTGATCCACTTTGACGGACATACCAGGATTAGAGTTATGGATTTGATTGTTGATACAATTAAGAGGGTTGCTGCTGATCAAAAGCGCTCTTGCTGCCATGCACCCTACATCCATATGCTTATCAACTCTCAGTTGGAGAAGCACATATTTTCTCTAGATCGTCCACATCTGCCCCTACAGCCAGAACTCGAGGATAATGTTGTGGTGATGGACCCGGATCATCCCACATCTGCTACAGCACATGCAGAGGCAGAAGTAGTTCGAGCCGCTAGTGCTCAAGCCCCCAAATCCAGAAACAAGCAAATGGATCTTTTGATCTCAGCAGTTCAGGGCATGCAGAAGGGTATCAAGGGGATTCTGGACAACCAGAACAATCTCGTGAGGATCTTTGAGACTAGGATCAAGACTCTTGGTGATAAGGTGGACAAGTTGTCGAAGACAGTTATAGAGCTTCAGAAGGAAGTTGACTCAGTGCACATTCCTCGGGTCTCTTCTTCTTCTTCTTCTTCTTCTTCTCCTGATGACGATGATGATGAATCACCTCTCATGCCGAGCACACAGTTCACTACTCACGCTAGATCAGCTACAGTGCCTGCACCAGACTTGAGGCCCTCTTTATCAGCTCCTGCTACTGTCAGCACAAATCCTGCTCCATCAGCTCCAGTACCTCCAGTGTCTACTCCAGCTCCATCCATGACATCTGAAGAGATCTTCGCTGATGCTGTTCTCTCGACTCCTTTATCAACAACCGGAGGATATCAGCCCAAGAACGCTTAGATATATGCCTTTGAACTTTTTGGTAACTTGTTGCCAAAGGTGGAGAAGTGTATATAGATCTTTAGGCTTCGAGTGAGAGAGCATTTGGTGTTTGTTGCTTGTTTTAAAAAAATTGCTTTTGGTTGCCATGATACACTTTTGGTTGCTTGTGATACACATTTGATCATACGCTTTAATGTGTGATGTTACTATTTCCTATCATCTTAATGCTTATGTGATGATGATTCATCTTTGGTTGATTGTGTTGTGCTATGATGTTCATTCTAATTATTCTCGCACACCACCTAGTGGTATGTGACATGTAAGAAGTGACCCATGTACCTAATCGATTGTGCATTTACATTCAAACGCAAATTTGAAATAATGCACAAATTTAGGGGGAGCTCTTGCTTATCACATACTTCTCAAAGTGACGATTATATTCATTGATTATATCTTTGTCGAAGCTTTGATCTATATGTTGTCATGAATTACCAAAAAGGGGGAGATTGAAAGCACATTTGCTCCCTTGGTGGTTTTGGTAATTAATAACAACATATGAGTCATTGAACTAATGTTTCCACCAAGTATATTTCAGGACAAGTTCAATGATAGGGATGGCAAAAGGATTGAGGAGATTGTGGAATTACCCCAAGATTCAAGGAAATAGGTTGGCCAAGCTTCAAGCAAGAGGACTCTACATTTTACATTTGTGAGAAATCACTTTGAGTCCATAGGAAAGCCAATACTATTAAAAGGGGGTAAGGTTTTGTTGGTGAACAATATGCTCATACGTGCACAAGTAATAGACACCAAAAACATCCACAAACTGTTAGTGCATCTAGTGCCCCTTAGTGATTTTGGTGTATTGAAGACTTATAGGTTAAGGCACTAATGTGTTTGTGAGTGTACACAGGCTCTATAAGTCGATGAGGAGTTTGATATATCCGGAGATTATTGACCCTAATGTATGTCTTCAACTAAAGACTTTGCTGAAGACTTCGTGAAGACTTTCGTGAAGACTTTGTGAAGACTTTGAAAATGAACAAGTTGGTGTGACCTTGAAGATATGAACGAGGAATATGAAGCATGAAGACTATTGTTTTCGTAGTTTCATTTCCTTAATTTGAGTCAGAGGAAACACTGTACTGTTAAAGGGGTCAGAGGTAATACTAAGGAAAATTTCCAACTGATGCTCAACTCCAAAATCCTCAACCTATTCAATTCTTCGTGTGAAGCCTTTGGAAATCTCATATAACTCAGTCAAATTCTTCAGTGAGAGAGACGAAGTTCTTCTGGCCTCTGATGAATTTGAACTGACTGAGGAGTTAGGATTTCGCTAGTGCGAATTTCCTACAAGTGAGGAACATGATAAGCCTGAGGACTTTCATAGTTCGAAATTCCGACCGTTGCTGTGCTTAGCGCCAGCTGTCCCCAATCATTCTTATCCACATAACGGTCATATCATTGGAAGAATTTATGTCTTATCATATCAGGTTGCACCCTGGTTATAAATAGCCACCCCCACAACCACTAGTTGGTTGGCTGCTCCGAGAGAGAACTGGCACTTGTCATTTGAGAGCAACCCATCCTCCGAGGACTTTGAGAGAAAATCATCAGTGAGGAAAAACAAACAACCAAACCACCAAACCCATAGTGATTGAGCATCACTGAAGAAATTCCTGTGTGGATCCAACGCTTGTTACCTTTGAGGATTGTGCATCCTCCTGACGGTTAGGCGTCATGGTCTAGTGCTCCTATAGTCAATTGGGGATCACGAAGTGACCTTGGTCTAGAGCATCCAACAGTAAATTGTGGATCGCCGGGTGACCAGTTTGTGAGGGTTTTGGAAGTCTACCCTGAAGACTTACCACGAGTGTTGGGCGAGGACTATGTGACCTTAGCTCAAAGAGAATACGGTAAGGACTGTGTGTCCTGGGACTGTGTGTCCTCTGGTTTAAATATCAGGCCGCTCCAAACCATACGTACGACTGTCACAGCAATTGGAACTAGGTCATCAAACCATTGTCTTCATCGAGCTACCTAGTTCTATTTCCTCAACCCCTCTATTCGTCATAAACTTGTTGATGAAGTTGATTGTTACTATTTGAAGAATTTGGCTGAAGACTTTCACAATTTCCTCACCTCAAATTCTTCAAGTTACCTTGTTCATCACTGCTTATCCTGTGTCACGCTACTTGTAATCTGTGCATGTTTTGTTTCATCATGAAGACTATGCTGTTACTATGTTCTTCATGCACTTGAGTACTTATTCCGCTGCTAGTTATTCATCACATTTCAAATTCCTCAAAGTTAAAATTCCTCAAATGATGAATTTGTAAAAATCGCCTATTCGCCCCCTCTAGTCGATATAACGCACTTTCAATTGGTATCAGAGCAGGTACTCCCTCCCTTTGTGTGATTTTGGTTTAACCACCTGGAGTTCTAGTTATGTCGACTGCAGGTATGATCAAGGTTTCCGCGGGCTGTCCTACCTTCGATGGGACGGACTACCCCTACTTGAAGAACAGGATGCGCATGCACCTTGAAGCTATTGACAACGATCTCTGGTATGTTGTGGAAAATGGTGTTCCCTCTGTTACTCCCACGGTCAATGCTGCTGATGTGAAGAGATTCAAGCAACTTGATTCTGAAGCGAAGAATATCATCTGTGGCCATCTGAGCAAAGGTTAGTATGGCAGAGTGAGTGCTTTGGAGTCTGCTAAGCTTATCTGGGATAGGCTGTCCAAAGTCAACGAAGGTGTCTCCACTCAATGTGACTCTTGTGTTGATGTTCTTTGCAATCTCTTTAACCGCTTCAAGTGACTTGACAATGAAAATGTTCAACAAACTTTTGATCGTCTCACTGATATCTCCAATGAGCTTCAAGCATTGGGTGCCACCGATATCACTGACCATGAAGTGGTGAAGAAACTGCTAAGATCTCTTGACTCCTCATTCGATACTCTGGCTTTGATGATTCAAGAATGTGGAGACTACAAGTCACTTGATCCTGCTGATATTCTTGAGAGACTCAATACTCATGAATTCCAACAAGCCGAGAAGAGAGACCTCTACGGGCCAAGCTATGGAAGATCTCGTGCTCTAAAGGCGAAAGCAATTTCCTCACCCGAAGAAGAAGATCCTGACAGCAGCCTTGGTGATCCTGAAGAACTAAGTCAGGAACTAGCAATGCTCGTGAGGAAATTCCAGAAGTTTTCAAGGAGAGGTGGATTTGGAAAGTCATCAAAAAGTGGCTTGAGGAAATCAGATTCCTCAAAAGACTACAAGAAAAGAACATGTCATCGTTGCAAGAAGCCTAGTCACTTTATGTCTGACTGTCCTCTCTGGGAAAAAGATTCAAAGAAGAAGAAGAAGTACAAGGAGGATAGTTCTGATGACTCGAAGAAAAAGAAGAAATCTTCAAAGTCCTCATCTTCAAAGTCCTCAAAGTACAAGAAGAATGGTTCCAGAAAGGCTCGTGCATTCATTGGCAAGGAAATGGATTCTGAGGAAGAATCTGAAGAATATGAAGAAGAGGAAGAATCTGAGGAGGAATCAGAATTTGGTGTCGCTAGCCTTGCTCTTGCTACTGCTTTCTTTAGCAAGTCCATCTTCAACCATGAAGAATATGACTACTCCAACGACTCTGACGTGAGCAATGATTATTATGCTCCCACCTATTGCTTCATGGCAAAAGGATCAAAGGTATACAAACAACATTCCTCTTCTAAATCAAGTGAAGGTGAATCTGATGAATATGTGAAACCTAGCTATGCTAAACTTGTTAAACTTGCCACTAAGCAAAAAAGTGCACTTGAAAAGCTTCAGAAAATGCTAGACAAAAGCAATGATCCGTTGAACCAAGAAGTGGATCGGACTCAAACTCTGTCTGACGATATCAAAAGTTTTCACACAAAGTATGATAACCTTCAGAGTCATCATAACGACCTCTTAGCTGGTGATGAGAAGCTTTCTTATAAATTTCTTCAAAGAAAGCAAGATCTTGAGAAACTGAGGGTGTCACATGAGGATCTCCAAAGGGAAAACGATTCCTTACTGGCTCAACAGATCAGTACCGCTTAGGAAGAATTTGTTCCACCTTGTTTGAAATGCATAGAACGTGAAACTGCTAATTCTTCACCTGAATGTTCAAATGCTTCTATTGCTGCAAATTCTTCAACTATTCTAGTGGTCTCAAATTCCTCATCTGAGGATACCACAAGTATCACTGACGACAATGTAGGGTTGAAGGAATTGTATGTGACAGGCATGTACAAAAGTCTCAAAGGGCATCAAACCCTTTGCGATGTCCTCAAAAAGCAGATTCTGAACAGGAACCCTAGGAAAGAGGGTATTTCCTTTATGAGGAAACTCAACGCTAATGGATCCTACTGGACACCTGAGCAGTATCCCAAAACCTCATGGGTTGCTGCAAAAGGACCTCCTATAGATCCATCCACTTTATCTGGCTTTACTTGTGAAGCTTCATATTCCTTTGATGAGTCACTTGACTCCAACTACAAATTCTTCAAAAATCAGAAAGGTGAAGTATTTGTTAGATTTGTTGGAATTAACTGCAGGAATGGTTCTCCTATGAAGAAAATCTGGGTTCCCAAGAGATACCTACAAAATCTTCAAGTGAATGTCCTCACGACATCACTCATGAAGAATAGGAATCCCAGATCAAATTCCTCATATGGACCAAAGTCCTCACTTGGACCAAATTCCTCAATTGGTCAAAAATACCATTCTCGTGCTAATGCCTCTGTTTCACACGGAAAACCTAAGAGTTATGAATATGTCCAATATTATTCAAACCATTATGTTCATAAGTCCTTGAAGAATTTCTCTGCTTATTCATTTGAGTACTCTAACCCTCGCCCTGTGAAACGAAGCGCACTTGATTCAATGCCTCCCTTCTCATATGGTGCTCGCAGAATGATGAACTCTTTGCCACCCCTCCAGATGTGGGTGGTGAAGAAATTGAACTAACATCTTATGAAGGGTTAGGTCTCCAGATGAATTTGAACATCTAATGAATTTGCTAGAGACCTGAGGAAATACTTGAAAGGACGCAAGGTAACCATGTAAAAATGAATTCCTCATTTCTCACGTCCTCACACTACTTGCCTACTATCTTGTGTTATTAAATCCTATCTGATGAAATTGATGTCATATTCTTCACTCTGAAGCATATGAGTTTGTAAGTTGTACTAATTCATCTACAGGATGATACTCCAAAAGCTACTGAGTGGGTCCTCGATAGTGTATGCACAAACCACATGACTGGTGACAAGAATCTATTGATGAATTTGCCACTCACTCCATCTCCTTTGAAGCATATCACCTATGCAGACAAATGAAAAAGCAATGTATTGGGACTTGGTAAGGTTGCTATCTCAAAGGACCGAACCATTGATAAGGTGATGCTTGTTGAATCCCTTGGGTTCAACCTTATGTCTGTCTCAATGCTTTGTGATCTTGATATGATCATCGTATTTGGAAAATATCATTGTGTTTTCATCATGGAACCTCACAATTCCAAAGTCTTCGAAGGCTTTAGGAGAGGAGACTTGTATATTGTTGATTTCTCTACAGGTCCTCAGCCTGCCACATGCTTACTTGAAAAGTCTTCAGAAGGTTCGCTGTGGCATCGACGACTTGGACACGCGGGTATGAGGAACTTGCACACGCTCGTGAAGAAAAAGCACGTCACAGGCATCGAGGGTGTCAAATTCCTCAAGGACCACCTCTACGGTGCATGTGAATCTGGAAAGATGACCAGATCCAAGCATCCCTCGAAGACAATCATGACCACGTGTGATAGCCTGGCTTATTAGGGTTGATAGACTTCTCATATCAATAAGGAATTCCTTCTTTTCCGGAAGCCCAATCAAAAAAAACTCCCAGGTTAATCATGCTTGGCTTGGAGTAGTTCTAGGATGGGTGACCGACTGGGAAGTTAGTCCCGGGTGCACATGAGTGAGGACAAAGTGCGCAGAAAAGACTAGTATTGCTTTGTGAGGCCAATCTAGATCCCATCAGGAATAGCGACCACCGGCGAGTGTGTCCGAGGCATTACAAGTTGGTATCAGAGCCGACCTTCACGGTTACACGGATGTTTGCCAACAGGTGCGCGGTCATGTTGTTCATGAAGTTGGTGACCCGTCTACATAGTTCTCGAACCCGCAGGGTCTGCACACTTAAGGTTTGGTGACGTTTCGGTAGTATAGAGTTATGTATGGTGGTGAATGAAGGTTCTTCGGAGTCAAAGATGAGATCTCGGATGTCATGAGGAGCTCCAGAATGGTCCGGAGGTAAAGATCATATATAGGAAGTCCTATTTTGGTCACCGGAAAAGTTTACGAGAGACCGGTTCCCTCAACCACAACTTGTTGCATAGATGGCTTGCAGGTGTCAGTTTCTCTCACTTTAGTTGGATCAGATTCGACAAAGGCGGTCTTTGGGAAGGTTGAAAAGAAACTAGTGTATCACCATTGTGGTTTTTGCGTAGATGAGAATTGTTCTTGGTAGATACCCATAGCAGCCACGTAAAACATGCAACAACAATTAGAGGATGTCTAACTTGTTTTTGCAGGGTATGTTGTGATGTGATATGGCCAATTACTGTTGGAAATATGCCCTAGAGGCAATAATAAATTAGTTATTATCATATTTCCTTGTTCATGATAATCGTTTATTATCCATGCTATAATTGTGTTGATCGGAATCTCAGATACATGTGTGGATACATAGACAACACCATGTCCCTAGTATGCCTCTAGTAGACTAGCTCATTGATCAAAAGATGGTTAAGGTTTCCTAGCCATGGACATGAGATGTCATTTGATAACAGGATCACATCATTAGGAGAATGATGTGATGGACAAGACCCAAACTACAAACGTAGCATATGATCGTGTCAGTTTATTGCTACTGTTTTCTGCATGTCAAGTATATGTTCCTATGACCATGAGATCATGCAACTCAGACACATCAGAGGAGTGACTTGTGTGTATCAAACATCGCAACGTAATTGGGTGGCTATAAAGGTGCTCTATAGGTATCTCCGAGGGTGTCTGTTGAGTTGGCATGGATCAAGACTGGGATTTGTTACTCCGTGTGACAGAGAGGTATCTTAGGGCCCACTCGGTAATACAACATCACAATAAGCCTTGCAAGCGATGTGACTAAGTTTTAGTCACGGGACCTTGTATTACGGAACGAGTAAAGAGACTTGCCGGTAACGAGGTTGAACTAGGTATGGAGATACCGACGATCGAATCTCGGGCAAGTAACATACCGAAGAACAAAGGGAACATCATACGAGATTAAATGAATCCTTGACATAGAGGTTCGACCGATAAAGATCTTCGTAGAATATGTAGGAACTAATATGGGCATCCAGGTCCTGCTATTGGTTATTGACCATAGAGGTGTCTCGGTCATGTCTGCATAGTTCTCGAACCCGCAGGGTCTGCACACTTAAGGTCTGGTGACGTTTCAGTAGTATAGAGTTATGTATGGTGGTGTCCGAAGGTTGTTCGGAGTCCCGGATGAGATCACGGACATCACGAGGAGCGCCGGAATGGTCCGGAGGTAAAGATTCATATATAGGAAGTCCTATTTTGGTCGCCAAAAAGTTTCGGGCTCATCGGTAGTGTACCTGGAGTGCCGGTAGTGTACCGGGAGACCATCGGGATGGGTATTTCAACCCAAGAGGCTACATGGGCTGTTGGAGAGTAAATACCAGCCCTTAGTGGGCTGGTGGAAATCCCACACAAGGCCCATGAGGCTGGGAAGAAAAGCCCAAAGAGAAAAAGGTGGAAAAAGGCAAAAAATAGGGTGAATCCTAGTCCTACTAGGATTGGAGGTGGATTCCGCCTCTCCCACTTGATTTGGCCGACACAATTGCTGGTACTTTGAGAGACAAGCCTCCTCCTCTCTTCCTCTTATATATACTAGAGGTTTTAGGGTTTTTTGGCACCAGATTTTAGCCACGTGCTACCCGTTCCTCAAGTGCATAGTTTCTCCTCTAGATCGGATTTCTGCAGTGCTTAGGCAAAGCCCTGCCGGAATAGCTCCACCACCAACGCCGGAGCGCCGTCACGCTTCCGGAGAACTCTTATACCTCTCTGCTCCCTCTTGCTGGATCAAGAAGGCGGAGATCATCATCAAGCTGTACGTGTGCTGAACGCGGAGGTGCCGTCCGTTCGACGCTAGATCGGAAGAACTGTGATCAAGATTGTGAGACGGATCGTGATGAGATCGCGGGGCGGATCATGATGAGTTCACCGGACAGATCGTGATCAAGATCGTGAGACGGATCGTGATGAGATCGCGGGACGGATCGTGATGAGATCACGGGACGGATCGTGATGAGATCGCGGGACGCTCGGCGATTTGGATCGCAAAGATGTTCGACTACACCAACCGCGTTTCTTAACGCTTCCCGCTTAGCGATCTACAAGGGTATGTAGATCCACTCTCCCTCTCGTAGATGCTCATCACCATGGATAGATCTGCGTGTGCGTAGGAATTTTTTTGTTTCCCATGCATCATTCCCCAACAGTGGCATCATGAGCTAGGTCTATGTGTAGATGAGATCTCGAGTAGAACACAAAAGGTTTGTGGGCGTTGATGCTTAGATTGTTTCCTCTCTTGGTCGGATTTTGGTTCAGCGGTATTGTGAGATGAAGCGGCCCGGACCAACATTACTCGTACGCTTATGAGAGACCGGTTCCCTCAATCGCAACTTGTTGCATAGATGGCTTGCGGGTAACAGTTTCTCTCACTTTAGTTGGATCGGATTCGACAAAGGCGGTCCTTGAGAAGGCTGAAAAGCAACTAATGTATCATCGTTGTGGTTTTTGCGTAGATGAGAATTTTTTTTGCTAGATACCTGTAGCAGCCACGTAAAACATGCAACAACAATTAGAGGACGTCTAACTTGTTTTTGCAGGGTATGTTGCGATGTGATATGGCAATTACATGATGTGATATATGTGATGTATGAGATGATCATGTGATGTATAGATTATCACGACTTGCATGTCGTTGAGTACGGCAACCGGCAGGAGCCATAGGGTTGTCTTTAATTATTGTATAACCTGCGTGTGAATCATTAAGCGCTATGTAATGCTTCACTTTATCGCTACGGTAGCAATAGTAATAGAAGCATGTTGGGCATGACAAACCCCGATGGTGACACGTTGATGGATATCAAGATGATGGAGATCATGGTGTCGTGTCGGTGACGATGGAGATCATGCCGGTGCTTTCATGATGGAGATCAAAAGCACAAGTTCATGGCCATATCATGTCACTTATGATTTGCATGTGAGCCTTTTATGCACCTTGTTTTGCTTAGGACGACGGTAGCATTATAAGGTGATCCCTCACTTAATTTCAAGATAAATTGTGTTCTCCCCGAGTGTGCACCATTGTGAAAGTTCGTCGTGTTGAGACACCACGTGATGATCGGCTGTGATAGACTCTACGTTCACATACAACGGGTGCAAGCCAGTCTTGCACATGCAGAACACTCGGGTTAAACTTGACGAGCCTAGCATGTACAGACATGGCCTCGGAACACAAGAGACCGAAAGGTCGAACATGAGTCATATAGTAGATATGATCAACATAATGATGTTTACCATTGAAGCCACCTCAACTCACGTGATGATCGGACTTGAGTTGGTGAATTTGGATCATGTGTCACTCAAATGACCTGAGGGATGTCAATTTGAGTGGGAGTTCTTAGGTAATATGATTAATTGAACTCATTATCATGAACATAGTCAAAGTGTCTTTGCAAATTATGTTGTAGATTACTAGCTCACGCTGTAGCTCCCTTGTATTTTTATATGTTCCTAGAGAAATTGAGTTGAAAGATAATGGTAGCAATATTGCGGATTGGGTCCTTGATTTGAGGATTGTTCTCATTGCTGCACAGAAGGCTTATGTCCTTAATGCACCGCTCGGTGCGCCAACCCCTCTAGCGTCGTCTGTAGATGTTGTGAACATCTGACAGGCACGTTCTGATGATACTTGATAGTTTAGTGCGTCATGCATTACGGCTTAGAATTGAGGCTCCAAAATGTTTTGAACATCATGGAACATATGAGATGTTTCTAAGAGCTGAAATTAGGATCTCAGGCTCGTGCCCGTGTTGCGAGATATGAGATCTCCAACAAGATTCTTTGCCTGCAAGATGAAAGAGAATAGCTCAATCGTTGAACATGTGCTCAGATTGTCTGGGTGCTACAATCGCTTGAATCAAGTGGGAGTTGATCTTCCAGATAAGAAAGTGATTGATATAGTTCTCCAAGTCACTGTCACTAAGCTACTAGAACTTGGTGATGAACTATGAAACACCAGCGATAGAAATAATGGTCCCTTAGTGGTTCGTGATGTTTGACACTGCGAAGGTAGAAATCAAGAAGGAGCGTCAAGTGTTGATGGTTAGTCAAACCACTAGTTTCGAGAAGGGCAAGAGCAAGGAGGGAAACTTCATGGATAGCAAGTCAGTTGCTGCTCCAGTGAAGCAACCCAAAGTCTAACCCAAACCCGAGACTAAGTGCTTCGATTATGAGGAGAATGGTCGCTGAAGCGGAACAACCCTAGATACTTGGTAGATAAGAAGGCAGGCAAAGTCGACAGAAGTATATTTGATATACGTGTTATTGATGTGTACCTTGCTAGTACTCCTAGTAGCACCTGGGTATTGGATACCGGTTCAGTTGCTAAATGTTAGTAACTCGAAGTAAAATCTACGGAATAAACGGATACTAGCTAAGTGTGAGGTGACGATGTGTGTTGGAAATGTTTCCAAGGTTGATGTGATCAACATCGCACGCTCTCTCTACCTTCGAGATTAGTGACGAACCTAAATAAATGTTATTTGGTGTTTTGCGTTGAGCATGAACGTGATTAGATCATGTTCATTGCAACACGGTTATTCATTTAAGTTAGAGAATAATGGTTATTCTATTTACATGAATAATACCTTCAATGGTCATGCACCCAGTGAGAATGGTTTGTTGAAACTTGATCGTAGTAATACACATGTTCATAACATTGATGCAAAAAGATACGAAGTTAATAATAATAGTACCACATACTTGTGGCACTGCCACTAAATGTCATATTGATATAAAATGCATGAAGAAACTCCATGGTGATGGATCTTTGGACTTATTCGATTTCGAATCGGTTGAGACATGCGAACCATGCCTCTTGGTCAAGATGACTAAGGACCCTGTTTTCTGTTTTGATGAAGCGGGCAAGTGATTTATTGGAAATGATACATGTTGATGTATTCAATCCAATTAGTCTTGTGGCGTGCGGTGGATATCGTTATTTTCTTACCTTCACTGATGATTTGAGTAGATATAGTGTATATTTACTTAATAAAACACAAGTCTGAATCGTTTGAAAGGTTCAAGCAAATTCAGAGTGAAGTTCTAGATCATCGTGACAAGAAGATAAAAATGTCCGCGATATGATCGTGGAGGTGAATATCTAAGTTGCGAGTTTGGCATACAACTTTAGACAATGCGAAAGTTGTTTCACAACTCACGCCACCTGGAACACCATAGTGTGATGGTATGTCCGAATGTCATGGTCGTACTCTATTGGATATCGTGCGTGCTATGATGTCTCTTATCATTTTGCTACTATAATTTTGGGGTTATGCATTAGAGACAACAACATTCACTTTAAATAGGGCACCATCTAAATCCGTTGAGATGATAGCATGTGAATTATGGTTTGATAGAAACCTAAGCTGTCATTTCTTAATGTTTGGGGCTGCGACGCTCGTGTGGAAAAATGTTTTCACCTAATGAGCTTGAACCCAAAGCGGACAAATGCATCTTCATAGATTACCCTAAGAACAGTTGGGCGAACCTTCTATCTCAGATCCGAGCATAAAGTGTTTGTTTCTAAAATGGGTCCTTTCTCGAGAAAGAGTTTCTCTCGAAAGAATTGAGTGGGAGGAAGATAGAACTTGATGAGGTTGTTGAACCTTTGTTCAACCAGAGAATAGCGCAGCGCAGGAAGATGTTTGTGTGAATCCTACGTTAGTTGAAGAGGAAGTCAATGATGACGATCATGAAGCTTTGGATCAAGTTACTATCAAACCTCGTAGATCGACAAGGACGTGTACTGCTCCTGAGTGGTACGACAACCCTGTCTTGGAGGTCATGTTGTTGGATAACGATGAACCTACGAGCTATGGAGAAGCGATGATGGGCCCGGATTCCGACAAATGGTTAGAGTCCATGAAATCCGAGAAGGGATCCATGTATGAAAACAAAGTATGGACTTTGGAAGTATTACCTGAAGGGCAAAAGGCCATTAAGAACAAATGGATCTTTAAAATGAAGACATATGCTGATGGTGAATGTCACCATTTATAAAGCTCGACTTGTCGCAAAGAAGTTTCCGGCAAGTTCAAGGAGTTGACTACGATGAGACTTTCTCACTCGAAGCGATGCTAAAGTCTGTTGGAATTATGTTAGCAGTTGCTGCAGTTTTCAATTATGAAATCTGGCAGATGGATGCCAAAACATCGTTTCCTTCCTTAAGAAAAGGTTGTATGAGATACAACTAGAGGGTTTTGTCAGTCCTAAGGATGCTAAAAGGTGAGCAAGCTTCAGTGATCCTTCTATGGACTGAAGCAAGCAGCTCGGAGTTGGAATATACACTTTTATGAGGTGATCAAAGTTTTTAAATCTATACAAAGTTTATGAGAAACTTGTATTTGCAATAAAGTGAGTGGGAGCACTATAGAGTTTCTGATAAGTATATGTGGATGACATATTGCTGTTTGGAAATGATGTAGAATTTCTGGAAAGCATAAACGGTTGTTTGAAAAGAGTTTTTCAAAGGAAGACCTGGATAAAGCTACCTAATTGTTGAACATCAAGATCTATAGAGATAGATCAAAATGATAGATGAGACTTTCAATGAGTACATACCTTGACAAGATTTTGAAAGAGTTCAAAATGGATCAGTTAGAGAAAGAGATCTTTCTTGATTTGTAAGGTGTGAAGTTAAGTGAGACTCAAAGCTCGACAACGGCAGAAGAAAGAGAAAGGACGAACGTCGTCCCCTATGCCTTAGCCATAGGCTCTATATTATGCCATGTTGTGTATCGCACCTGGTGTGTGCCTTGCCATGAGTCAATCAAGGGGTACAAAAGTGATCCAGGAGTGGATCACTGGACAACGGTCAAGATTATCCTTAGTGACTAAAAGACTAAGGAGATGTTTCCCGATTATGGAGGTGATAAAGAGTTCATCGTAAAGAGTTATGTCGATGCAAGCTTTAACACCAATCCAGATGACTCATAGTAGCAATTTGGACACGCATAGTGGACCAGCCATTTGGAATAGTACCAAGTGGAGTGTGGTAGCAGTGTTTACGGTTTGACATAGATATTTGCAAAGTACACTCGGATTTGAATGTCGCAGACCCATTGACTATAAGACCTCTCTCACATGCAAAGCATGATCGAGCCCCAGAACTCATTTTGTGTTAGATTCATAACAATGCGTATCACATGGTGATGTGAACTAGATTATTGACTCTAGTGCATGTGGGAGACTGTTGGAAATATGCCCTAGAGGCAATAATAAATTAGTTATTATCATATTTCCTTGTTCATGATAATCGTTTATTATCCATGCTATAATTGTACTGATCGGAGACTTAGATGCATGTGTGGATACATAGACAAAACCATGTCCCTAGTATGCCTCTAATAGACTAGCTCATTGATCAAAGATGGTTAAGGTTTCCTAGCCATGGACATGAGATGTCATTTGATATCGGGATCACATCATTAGGAGAATGGTGTGATGGACAAGACCCAAACTACAAACGTAGCATATGATCATGTCAGTTTATTGCTACTGTTTTTTGCATGTCAAGTATATGTTCCTTTGACCATGAGATCATGCAATTCACTAACACCGGAGGAGTGCCTTGTGTGTATCAAACATCGCAACATAACTGGGTGACTATAAAGGTACTCTATAGATATCTCCGAGGGTGTCTATTGAGTTGGCATGGATCAAGACTGGGATTTGTTACTCCGTGTGACGGAGAGGTATCCCAGGGCCCACTCGGTAATACAACATCACAACAAGCCTTGCAAGCAATGTGACTAAGTGTTAGTCACATGATCTTGTATTACGGAACGAGTAAAGAGACTTGCCGGTAATGAGGTTGAACTAGGTATGGAGATACCGACGATCGAATCTCGGGCAAGTAACATACCGAAGAACAAAGGGAACATCTTACGGGATTAACTAAATCCTTGACATAGAGGTTCGACCGATAAAGATCTTCATAGAATATGTAGGAACCAATATGGGCATCCAGGTCCTGCTATTGGTTACTGACCGTAGAGGTGTCTCGGTCATGTCTACATAGTTCTCGAACCCGCAGGGTGTGCACACTTAAGGTGTGGTGACGTTTCGGTAGTATAGAGTTATGTATGGTGGTGACCGAAGGTTGTTCGGAGTCACGGATGAGATCCCGGACATCACGAGGAGCTCCGAAATGGTCCGTAGGTAAAGATTCATATATAGGAAGTCCTATTTTGGTCGCCAGAAAAGTTTCGGGCTCATCGGTAGTGTACCGGGAGTGCCGGTGGTGTACCGGGAGACCATCGGGAGGGGTATTTCGACCCAAGAGGCTAAATGGGCTGTGGGAGAGTAAATACCAGCCCTTTGTGGGCTTGTGGAAGTCCCACACAAGGCCCATGCGGTTGGGAAGAAAAGCCCAAAGGGAAAAAGATGGAAAAAGGCCAAAAAGGAGGAATCCTAGTCCTACTAGGATTGGAGGAGGAATAAGGCTTGTCTTGTAGCTCAAGGCTACACACAGGTTGAAGGAATTGACTTTGATGAAACATTTGCACCTGTTGCTAGACTTGAAGCCATTCACATATTGCTTGCTTATGCTAACCATCATAATATTAACTTATATCAAATGGATGTGAAAAGTGCATTCCTCAATGGTAAGCTTGAGGAAGAAGTATATGTTGCTCAACCCCGAGGTTTTGAAGACCCTAAGCATCCTGACAAAGTCTTCAGACTCAACAAGGCCCTCTATAGCCTCAAGCAGGCCCCTCGGGCGTGGTATGACACTCTGAAGGAATTCCTCATGAAGAAAGGCTTCAAACCCGGTTCACTCGACTCTACTCTTTTCACAAAATCCTATGACAATGAACTGTTCATATGCCAAATATGCGTAGTTGATATTATCTTTGGTTGTACTGACAAACGTTACGGTGATGAATTTGCCTATATGATGAGTGAGGAATATCAAATGTCTATGATGGGAGAGTTGAAATTCTTCTTAGGTCTTCAAATTCGTCAGCAAGACAATGGCATCTTCATCTCCCAAGAGAAGTACCTTAAGGATGTTCTGAGGAAATTCGACATGCAAGATTGCAAAGGCATCAAAACTCCAATGCCTTCAAAAGGTCACCTCTGCACTGATGAAAATGGTAAATATTTTGATCAGAAGGTATACCGCTCCATGATTGGCTCATTGTTGTATCTATGTGCATCTAGGCCTGATATTATGCTAAGTGTTTGCATGGGTGCCCGATTCCAAGAAACACCAAAGGAATCACACCATAAGGCTGTGAAACATATTCTTCGATACTTAGCTCACACACCAACACTTGGATTATGGTATCCCAAGGACTCAAATCTTCATCTCGTTGGATACTCTGATGCTGACTATGATGGAGATCATGTGGATCGCAAGTCAACCTCAGGCACATGTCATTTCCTCGGACGATCCTTAGTCTGTTGGTCCTCGAAGAAGCAGAACTGCGTCTCACTCTCTATTGCTGAAGCTAAGTACATTGCTGCTGGCTCATGTTGTGCTCAGTTACTATGGATGAAGCAAACCCTCAAGGACTAGACACCAATTTGAAGAATGTGCCTCTCTACTACGACAATGAGAGTGCCATCAAGATTGCTTACAACCCAGTTCAGCACTCCAAGACCAAGCACATCCAGATTTGTCATCACTTTCTTCGAGATCATGTACTCAAGGGCGATATCTCCATCGACCACATCCCCACTGAAGAACAACTGACCGATATCTTCACAAAGCCCTTGGATGAAAAGAGAGTTTGCAAGTTGCGGTGTGAGCTAACTATCTTAGAATCTTCGAATGTTCTTTGAAAAAGGACACACATCCTAACACTTATGCAAAATTGATGACTTAGATGTGCAACACACGAAGTAACGTTTTTCTTCAATCAATGAAGAATAACCCTCTAAGTGTGAAGAAATTAATGAAGAATTTGATTCTCAAAACCCTAAGACAATTGTACGCGGTGTCTGAAATCATCATTCTTATACGGTGGGTCACGCCACCAACCAAAGTTGAAATTCTTCAAAATTGAGTTTTTAGTCATTTTCAAATTCTTCAAGTTTTCAAATTCTTCAAACTTTGAAACTCATGTTCTTCATTGACTATATATATATATATATATTTGAGTTTTCAATGTCCTCAACAACATTCACTTATTGCTAAATTATTCAAGTTGATTTTCATCTAAGTGAATGTGATCGGACCCTTTCCCCTCTATGCTAAACTCAACCCAGTCTGTTCACAAATTCTTCATATGTGTTCTACTTTGAAACTTGTTCAAAGCCTTCACTGTGTCCTTGATGGCTGAAGAATTTGCGAACAAAAACTTTGAAATTTTCACTATCAAAATATTCAGCGATTCCCGCTCAAACGGTTCTGATTCCCGCGACTGGATAACCCATGATCCCCCACTATCGCCACTTCTCAGTACGTGGGTGACACCTGTCGCGTGGAGAGCAAGGGTTAGGGGCAATCCTATCCAAATCTTCGGGCAGATTGGTTTTCACTTCCACTATAAATACCCCCTCCCCTTAAACTGTGCTTAGTTAGTCCTCATATTTACCTTCTCTCTGCCGAGCTCCAACCCAGCGCCACCGCTGAAATCATCGCTGCCGGTGTGGAAGAGCTTCACTGCCTCGACCTCACCATCGCCGTACTTGCATCGGCCACGGAAGTCCTCATCCTGCCGCCACTGTAGCTGTCTCCCTCTGCCAAGCTAGGGCGTGGGAGATCTGAACTGACGAACTTCCCAATCTCATCTCTTAATTTGTCGTGTTCTTCACCAAGGTAAACGAAATTTATTTTTACTGCCCTTGTTTGATCTTCGAAAGCTCTTCATATTCCTCAAAAGGTATTTATTCCTCATGAATCTTATTCTAAAGCACCTTACATCTTCATATACTTGATGATTTTCCGTAAGTAATGATTTTCTTCAAGATTCCTCAATTGTGTAAATCCTCAAAATTTACACAACTTTGGAACCTAAGACAAAGAACACTTAGTGAAATTCCTCAAGACACCCATGGTCAAATTCCTCACCTATTTCTATTTACAAAATATCTCTGAGAACACATATGACCTCTTCAAATTCCTTGCACCTATACTCTATTCACATGTATAACATGTCCACTGATGAATCACTAGGTTCTCATCAACTTAACTCATTTGCAGCATTCCTTGAGGAAAAACCATGTACTTCTTCAGAGTCCTCAAGAGTTCAAATTCCTTAGATGAAGAAAATGGCTGATGGAAAGAAACCTCAGAAAGGTGGAAAGAAGCCAGATGTGCACACTGCTTTTGAGATTCTAGGTGAATTGTATGAGGAGTACTGCACACCCGATGAACAAACTGATGGCAAAGAAATGACCAAGCAAAGAAAAATTTGTCTGCAGAAAATTGAGAGGAGATGGGCAAGGGAATGGAAGGAATATCGTTATGTAACTCCTAAATACATGATGAAATTCATTGTGAAACCTCCCTGCAGAGGGCCTCCCTGGCTCAAAATCAAATTGCTGATCCCACTAGCCTCAAGACTGCTGAGGGCTTTCCTCATATGTGGGAGAAGCAGCAAGCCAAGCCGGCAAGGAAAGCTAAAGAAGCAGTGAAGAAATTCAATGAAGATTCTGCTGCTGTTGCCTCTGCCGGAGCCACTACAAGTGCTGCAAAGAAATCAATGATGAAGAAAGCTCCTGTGAAGACAAGTTCTTCAACCTCAAAACCATCGCAGCAGATTCCTCAAGTCCAAAGGCCTCAACCTACAAAGGCCTCAAATGCTGGTACTGTTGCTACTCAGTCCTCAGCTGCAGCTGCAAAGTCCTCAACCCCAGTGCATATGGCATCATGTAAGAGGACTGAGGGATTCAGAAAAGTTCCAAAGATCCCGGCAAGCACCTCTAATACAGCAAAGTCTTCAACTAGCCCTACAGTGTTGAAGCTGAAGAAAACTGCTGGACGAGGTTAAAGACCAAGTCCTCACTCAAGCAAGGCTGTGGTAACCATACCCTGAGGATCTGAGGATGATGATGATGAAGCTGATGATGAAGAATTGGAGGAAATCATCAGGCAAAGTGAGCAGAGGGCTGCTATAGCCAAGGGAAGCTCTGTTCCTCTCATGCTGGATCCCAAGATGATCCTCAACTTCATCAATATATGGCATGAAGATCCAAACACCCCACTTTCTTCACTGAATCTGCCTCTTCGTGTGCATCATGTCCTCACCCACTTCATCTCTGAAGAAAAATGGAAGAGAGAACAAGCTCTGAGAGCTAAGAGGAACAGTGCTCGGAAAGAAAAGTTTCTGAGAGACAATGTGATGAACTTGACCCCAAATCAACTCGTCACAGTTCAGTTTGAAATTCGCACACTCTTTGAGGATCAAGAAAGGTATGATGCTGAATGGAAGGGCACCTAGGTGAGATTCGTCAGGGTTGCTCAAGCTGCTGTGAAGGATCACAACACTAGGGTTGTAGCTCGATCGCAACCACAAAATCCTCAGTCTGATGAAATTCCTCAGGTTGCTGATGAAACTGCTCAGCCCGATGTGATTGCTGATGCGAATGCTTCTACACCAGAAGCAACGATGAGTGCTGCTGAGGAAACTCAGACCATTAATGACCATGCCAGGACAACCATCACCATTGTGCCTGAAGAAACTGAAAGGCCAGCTGAAGCTTTTGCTGCACCTAAAGAACCTGAACCCACCAGGGCGACTGCATCAGTCATGCCTGAAGAAGCTAAAGCTACAGAAGAGAAGACTCTTAAGAGAAAAGCATCCGATACAGTATCCTCAGCTGTGAAGAAGTTGAAGACTATGCCAAGTTCTTCAACTGGACCCATTGATGCTACGCAACTCTCATCTGCACCTGCTTATGAGCTTGTACCATTTGGGGTTGACTATGTCATCCCACATGAAGAAGATGAAGATCATTCTGCTGCTTCGACAGAGCAGATTGATGAATACATTGAAGTTGAAGACATTGCTTCAATTCCAAAGGTATCATCGCCCCAGCCTCAGTTCACTGCTGAAGAGGCTGGAGTTGAAGAAATTGATGAGGACGTAGACATTAGAAATACAACGCCTATCATCAATGATGAATATTGGGAATTAGCAAACCCAAATTCACCAATGACTACTCCTCTGACAAAGAGTCCTCAAGTCACCTGCTCCAAATGAAGAAATACATGAAGAATTTGCCGATCTGACCACCCAAGTCACTGAAGAAACTCCAGTTGCAACAACTCATGACTTTGCTACTCCACCCATAACTAAGGAACCAGCCCTCTAGATTGTTCAAGTTCCTCCCATGGCAAAGGAGATCAAGGGCTGCTTCAAGCCAAATCTTCAACCGAAGCCAAGGATGCCATTCAAAGGCTTAGCGCGCCCCAAATTCCTCAAGGGCAATTTCTTCAATGAGAGCATGTTCTTCACAGGTCCAAATCCTTATGAATTTGCAAGGGCCGGTCGTAGCAGATTCTGGATCGCAACTCAGCTCAACTACCATGCATCATTCCTATTTGAGAAGAAGAAAATCTTTGAGCACCACGAAATTTCTCATGCGGACATGGAAACACTTCCATCATTCACAGCGGTGCTCCAAGTTCTTCACGATGCAGGCATTCTTCCTTTCTGCATCGACATCTGCGACTGGAATGAGGAAATCATCCTTTAGTTCTATGCCACACTACATATCAGTGGAAATGCTTCAGACATCAACTCCTGGGTGTTGGGCTGCATGACAAGATCAACTCACTTCATTGCTCAAGCTTCTGAACTACTTCAGTGTGTACCAGTTCCAATTCCTTTAGATGAAGCTCGCAGACTGTTCGATGAACCTGGTCTTCCGAATCAGCTGATGCAAGTGCTGATGAAGACATTGCCTCCTGGAAAGCCTCAATGGAAAACCTTCCTTGTGAAGGATTTGCTATATGTGCCCAGGACGGTCTACCGCATACTCACAAGTACTCTATGTCCTTAGATGGGCCACAATTCTGAAGAAGAAGTGGAGGGAGTCATGAAGAATATGCTCTTCAACATCATTCATGGGATTCCCATAGACTTACACGATTTCTTCATGAGGACATTGGCCAATGCTGCTTTAGCTCCATTTGAACAGAAACCTTATGAGCCTTGGATCATGAAATTAATCAGGGCAAAGTCCTCAGTTCCCTTCAAGGCTGATTTCCAGAACCACTTTGGCTTCCTGCCTCCAATCGAAGTCATCAAGAGCACAATTGACTCAGTGGAAGGAAAAGATAAGGCTGTCATTAATGAAGGCACTCGTCCATTGGATGGATAGTTTCACAAAGCTGCTTCCTTCTCCACCAATGATGATACTGCAACTCAGGACTCTGAAGCAAAGGCCTCAACTCACAAACCTTAAGAGTCTGCCCCTCGTGTGATGAATGATCGCGAGCTGCTAATAAGTCTTCATCAGAAGGTTGATCGCAATCACAAGTGGGTGAAGCGTCAACTTGGTTACATTGTGCAAAACATGACTGTGATGCAGAACACTGTGAAGAGGAATCACTACTATGCGCATGAAAACCTCAACCGCACTTGGGTCGTATTGTCTCACCTCAAGTCTTCTGAAGAACTGAATGAGCTAGATCTTGAAGAACATCTTGACTGGGCTCGTCGACCACAGAAGAAATTCAAGAAAGTCCAAGTTCCTCTGATAGTCACAAGTTCATATTCTTCATCTCATGAGAGAGATGAAGATGAAGACATTGACGACACTGCGGTAGGCCCCGCATCGACAAACGACCCCGACAACGCTGGCGCTCCTTCCTCACCAACACGAGGAAATTCTTCAAAGGGGCGTTAGTCCTCACTTTTTCTTCCCTTTTTGTCTTCGATGACAAAGGGGAGAAAATTTGAGTTAGTCTTCAAGTGGGTCTCTATATATGGGCTATTTTTGTTTAAGTTACAACTCTCGCTCTTCTAAAGCTTTTGTTGATTGAGTTGTAAACTTAAGTCCGATGGTGGTCTGACACTTTTGAACTATTTCCTCGCATGTTTATTTCCTCAAGTACCTTAATGCATACATGATAAATTTCGTCAGACACCATTTACCTCACGCATTTCAAATTCTTCAGATCATATGTTCAAATGCGTGTATGAATTACAAGATATAGGGGGAGTTCTCCATGTTTTAACTTGCCATGTGCATTTGCAGTCCAAAGCAAATTCCTCAAATATGCACATCTTCAGGGGGAGTTCTTCCATATCTTACAATCAAATTCCTCAAACTTTGTAGTTTCACTTCATATGTTTATCCCCGTTGAAAACTTAACCTATTTTTACATCAATCACCAAAAAGGGGGAGATTTTTAGTGCATCTAGTGCCCCTTAGTGATTTTGGTGTATTGAAGACTTATAGGTTAAGGCACTAATGTGTTTGTGAGTGTACACATGCTCTATAAGTCGATGAGGAGTTTGATATATCCAGAGATTATCGACCCCTAAAAATGTATGTCTTTAACTGAAGACTTTGCTGAAGACTTTGTGAGGAGTTTGGTGAAGACTTTGTGAAGACTTTGGAAATGAAGAAGTTGGTGTGACCTTGAAGATATGAACGAGGAA
Organism: Hordeum marinum; assembly: GCA_022496015.1. Taxonomy (NCBI): domain Eukaryota; kingdom Viridiplantae; phylum Streptophyta; class Magnoliopsida; order Poales; family Poaceae; genus Hordeum; species Hordeum marinum. Next base: position 305,297,565 of record CM039672.1, on the reverse strand, counting down.
TATCAAGCGTGAAGACTTTTGTTTTCATAGTTTCATTTCCTTTATTTGAGTCAGAGGAAACACCATACTGTTAAAGGGGGCCGAGGTAATACTAAGAAAAATTTCCAACTGATGCTCAACTCCAAAATCCTCAACCTATTCAATCCTTCGAGTGAAGCCTTTGGAAATCTCATACAACTCAGTCAAATTCTTTCGTGACAGAGACGAAGTGCTTCTGGCCTTTGATGAATTTGAACTGACTGAGGAGTTAGGATTTCGCTAGTGCGAATTTCCTACAAGTGAGGAACATGATAAGCCTGAGGACTTTCATAGTTTGAAATTCCGACCGTTGCTGTGCTTAGCGCTAGCTGTCCCCAATCATTCTTATCCACATAACGGTCATATCATTGGGAGAATTTATGTCTTATCATATCAGGTTGCACCCTGGCTATAAATAGCCACCCCCACAACCACTAGTTGGTTGGCTACTCCGAGAGAGAACTGACACTTGTCATTTGAGAGCAATCCATCCCCCGAGGACTTTGAGAGAAAACCATCAGTGAGGAAAAACCCACAACCAAACCACCAAACCCATAGTGATTGAGCATCACTGAAGAAATTCCCATGTGGATCCGACGCTTGTTACCTTTGAGGACCGTGCATCCTCCAGATGGTTAGGCGTCATGGTCTAGTGCTCCTGCAGTCAATTGGGGATCACGAAGTGATCGTGGTCTAGAGCATCCAGCAGTAAATTGTGGACCACCGGGTGACCAGTTTGTGAGGGTTTTGGAAGTCTACCCTGAAGACTTACCACGAGTGTTGGGCGAGGACTGTGTGACCTTAGCTCAAGGAGAATATGGTAAGGACTGTGTGTCCTCTGTTTTAAATACGAGGCCGTTCCAAACTAGACGTACGACTGTCACAGCAGTTGGAACTGGGTCATCAAACCATTGTCTTCATCGAGCTACCTGGTTCTATTTCCTCGACCCCTCTATTCCTCATAAACTTGTTGATGAAATTGATTGTTACTGTTTGAAGAATTTGACTGAGGACTTTCACAATTTGCTCACCTCAAATTCTTCAAGTTACCTTGTTCATCACTGCTTATCATGTATCACACTACTTGTAATCTATGCATGTTTCATTTCATCATGAAGACTATCCTGTTACTATGTTCTTCATGCACTTGAGTACTTATTTCGCTGCTAGTTATTCATCACATTTCAAATTCCTCAAAGTTGAAATTCCTCAAATGATGAATTTGTAAAAATTGCCTATTCACCCCCCTCTAGTCGATATAACGCACTTTCACAAACTCTCCCACCAAAGTCTGTCTCTAGGCAAACATGCAAAATCGGTGCAACCAACTTTCCTATCCGAGTGCCACCGATTCCAAACCCTAGACAGACTCAGCCAAACCCTAGCCACTCCGATGCAGCCGACACTGCTTTCGGTTCCACCGACTTGGGTTGCCAACTTTCTGTTAAGCAAGTTCACACTTTCGGTCCGACCGATAATGTTGAATCGACATCACCGAGTTTGGCAATTCTGACTGTTGGTCACCTTGTTGGTGCAACCAAGTTTCCTATATTGGTCTCATCGAGATTCAAAAGTTGCCACCTTTTGGTCACTTCAGTACAACCAAGATTAACACATCGGTTTCATCGAGTTGGTCATTTTGTGTGCAACGGTTGGATTTTTGGGTATGCCTATATATACCCCTTCACCACTACCCACTCACAAGAGAAGCACTCAGAACAGTTCCCCACTGATACCTACTGATTTTCTGAGAGAGAACCAACTACCCTTGTGTTGAGGTCAAGATCTTCCACTCCAACCATATGGATCTTGATTTCTAGCCTCCCCAATCTACTTTCCACCAATCCCATCTCTTCTACCAAGCCAAATCTATGAGAGAGTGATTGTGTGTTGAGGAGTCTATCATCTTGAGGCACAAGAGCAAGGAGTTCATCGTCATTACCGAGCCTTTTACCTTTTGGAGGGTGGTGCCTCCTAGATTGGTTAGGTGTCGCTCGGGAGCCTCCTACTTCGTGTTGTGGAGTGAACCAAGAAGTTTGTAAGGGCAAGGAGGTTGCCTACTTCGTGAAGATCGACCCCGAGTAAGGATAGTCCTCCGTGGATGTAGGCCATCATGGCATACTCAAGGTTGCTTCTTCGTGGAACCCTCCGTGGGTAGAGCCCTCTATGGACTCTCGCGACCGTTACCCTCCGTGGGTTGAAAACTCCATGAACGTGGATGTATGATAGCACCTCCTATCAGAACCACGGGAAAAATCATCGTGTCTACAATTGCGTTTGATCCTCCTACCCTATCCTTTTACTCATGCTTGTTGTTACTTTCCGCTGCTATACTCTTAGACTTGCATGTGTAGGGTGTACTTGATATGTTATGAATGCTAAAACTTGCCAAGAATTAAAACTGGGAAAAACATAGTTTTATTTGGTCAAGTAGTCTAATCACCCCCTTCTAGACCTACTTTCGATCCTACACTTAGGCCGTCAAGCGGTCCCGAACATGGTGAGGGCACACCAATCGCGGCAAGGTTCCCATGCGTGCAGGTTTTCCATACAAAAGCCGAAATCTTCCAAGGAAAATAACTTCATGGCAAGGATTCACTTGGGTTTTTTGCAACTTATCTTTTGTTGCCGTGCTCCCTCTGGCAAGTTTTTTTGGGACGTTGCTCATAGGTACCCGTACCACCATTCCCCCCGACAAAGCTACACACGAGGTATTCTTCTATCCTTTGAGAAAAATAAAGAAGAGAAAATATGGGTATGGAACCTTGGCGGTCCATTAGCCCTTGCTGGGATAAGTGCAATGCAACACTTCAGATAAACATGCACATAAGTAAACATGATAATAGATCAGGATTGCAGAACACTTATCTTTATTTAACTATGCACAGGGTCTAAGCCTGGCTTTGTAAAAAGGATTACATGCTTCAGCGGCAAGACTTGTACAAAAGGTGGTTGCCGGGAGGCCCGACAACCACGCCTTATATGTTGAACTTGCAAAGGTGTTCGATATTCTAGGAGTTGCTCACTGGGATGCCATCTTCGGTCTCCAGGCGGACTAAGCTAGGCCCGGTGACTCATACTACCCGATAAGGGGCCTCCCACTTTGGCGTCAACTTGCTGGAATTCTTGGTGGACTAAACTCGCCGAAGAACAAGGTCGCCTTTCTCAAGACTTATGGCATTAACTTTGCAGCTATGGTAGCGGCACAAAGCTTGCTGGTACCGTGCAGCTCTCACAGCAGCCTGAAGACGGTCTTCCTTAAGGAGCATTGCGTCGTCTTGCCGCAACTGCTCTTGCTCAAGCTCATCATAAGCGAGCACTTGAGGCGACCCATATATGAGTTCCGTGGGGAGAACTACCTCCGCCCCATAGACAAGGGAGAAGGGTTTCTGACCGGTTGCTCGATTTGGTGTCGTTCTGATTGACCAAAGAACCACCGGCAACTCATCGATCCAGTTCCTTCCACACTTGTGCAGCCTGTCAAAAGTTCTTGTCTTGAGGCCTCGCATCACTTTAGCATTAGCCCTCTCCGCTTGGCCATTGCTCCTCGGGTGGGCAACGGAAGCAAAGCAAATTTTTCTACCAAGGTCTTGGACATACTGCATTAAGGTGCGGCTCGTGAACTGTGTGCCATTGTTAGTGATGATCCTGTTGGGGACACCAAAGTGGGAAACTAGTCCCTTGAAGAACTTGACGGCCGACTGTGCTGTCACCCTTCTCACTGCTTCCACTTTCGTCCACTTTCTAAACTTGCCGATTGCAACGTACGAGTACTCAAAGCCCCCGACAACGCGGGGAAAGGGGCCCAAGATGTCAAGCCCCCAGATCGAAAATGGCCAGGAGAGAGGGATCGTTTGGAGTGCTTGAACTGGTTGATGTGATCTCTTCGAATGAAACTGGCATGCTTCACACTTGGTTACTAATGTCGTTGCATCCTGGAGGGCAGTGGGCCAAAAGAAGCCTTATCGGAATGCCTTTCCAGCAAGGGCTCTTGATCCCATGTGGGAGCCACATATGCCTCCATGTATCTCTGCCAACAGCTCCCGTCCATCTTCCCGGGAAACACATTTGAGTTTCACACCGTTCGGCCTCTTTCTCTACAGTACGTTGTCCACGAATTGGTACATATTAGACCGGCGGGCTACTTTCTCTGCTTCTTCTTGTTCCCCGGGAAGTTCTCCCGTCTAAAGGAAACAGACGATGTGCTGTGCCCATGCTGGAGCCTAGGGCTCGACAGCAAGGACTAAAGGCATATCCTCTGTTGGGGGAGCATTCGCCTCAACAGCTAGGGCCTGAGGGCCTGTCGGAGCCTGTTGCACGCCGGCAAGCCTAGCGGGAGCGTGCACTTCCATGGCAAGAGCTGGGGGCCTTGCCCGAGCACAGTTCTCGCCGACAAGCCTGCCGTTCTCTCTAGCAACCTTCTAGCCGGCGGCTTCCGGGAGACCTACCGGGAAATACTTGCCGGAACTTAACTTCCTTCTGTTCTCTTGTCCAGTTGATGGTGTCACGGAGGGTTGAGTTAGTTGGAGCATGAAAGTTCCCGGCTCCATAGGTAACTTAAGGGTAGCACATTTTGACAGGACATCGGCAATGCTGTTTTCTACACGTGGAACATGCTCCATTTGTAGGCCGTCAAAACTTTCTTACAACTTGCTCACTTCGTCTACATAAGATTCCATCAACGGGCTCTGGTAATCTTTGTTCACCTGCCTGACGACGAGTTGAGAATTACCCAGGACAATAAGTGTCTTGATCCCAAGGTCTGCCGCGATCCCGAGACTGACAAGCAGCCCTTCGTACTCAGTAGTTTTGTTCATTGATCTCTCCCAGGGAAAGCGCATCTGGACCACATATCTGAGGTGCTCTCTAGTGGGTGCGACAAGCAGCACTCCTGTACCGGCGCCTTGTAGCGAAAACTCCCCATCAAAATACATGATCCATTCTTGATCGGTTTCCTTGCCGGGGTGAGTTGACTCTGGAACCTCCTCATCTAGCGTTGGGGTCCATTCTGCAATGAACTCCGCAAAGGCCCTGCTCTAAATGGTCAAAGTGCTTTCAAACTTAAGACCAAATCTTGATAGTTCCAAAGCCACTCCACATTCCTGCCAGTAGCTTCTGGGTTCCACAAGATTCGCTATAGCGGGAAGCGGGTGACGACGGTGACCTCATGTGCTTGGAAGTAGTGGTGCAGCTTCCTCGAGGCCATGGGAAGGCTGAAGAGCAATTTTTGCATGCTAGAATACCTTGATCTAGCCCCAGCAACAAGGAACTGACAAAATAAACTGGTCGCTGCACCACCTTCTTCTTCTGGATCGTCTCATTCAACTACGCAGATCCTTCTTTGCCGGCACCAGACCTTGCTGGGGAATGTCCTGGCTCATCGCTTGGCGGCCCTGCCGTTGCCGCTACTTCTTCATCAACTTCTCTTTCAGCTACTAGTGCAGCACTCACCACTTGATTAGTTGCCGGTAGGTATAGCAGCAATGACTCTTGTGGTTTTGGTGTGACTAGGACTGGCGGAGAGGAAAGGTACTTCTTCAAATCCTGCAGTGCTGCCTCCGCTTCCGGAGTCCATTTCATTGGACCTGCCTTCTTCAAGATTTTGAAAAAGGGCAGAGCGCGCTCAGCAGATTTTGAGATGAACCTACTCAGAGCAGCAACACAGTCGGCAAGACATCGCATGTCTTTGACTCGTCTTGGTGCTTCATTTTGCTCAATTGCTTTGATCTTGTCGGGATTTGCTTCGATTCCTCGTTGAGATACAAAGAACCCAAGAAGCTTGCCGGATGGGACGCCAAACACACACTTCTCAGGGTTGAGCTTCATGTTAATCTTGCACAGGTTGGCAAATGTCTCTTCTAGGTCCGATATGAGCGTAGCCTTGTCCTTGGTTTTGACCACTATGTCATCCATATAAGCCTCCATATTTCTATGTAGCTGGGGCTCAAAACCAATCTGGACCGCTCTTGCAAAAGTGGAACTAGCACTTTTCAACCCAAAAGGCATACACAAAAAGCAATACATACCACATGGGGTGATAAATGCGGTCTTCTCCTCGTCTTCCTTAGCCATAAAAATCTAATGATATCCGGAATAGGCATCAAGGAAAGACAATAGATTGCAACCGGCGGTGGAGTCCACAATTTGGTTGATGCGCGGCAAGGGAAAAGGATCTTTGGGGCAGGCTTTGTTGATGTCTGTGAAATCAATTCACAATCTCCATTTTCCATTCACCTTGCGCACTACAACCGGGTTGGCCAACCATGTTGGATGGAGTACTCCTCTGATCAAGCCACCTGCCTTTAGTTTCTTAATCTCTTCGGCAATAAAATGTTGCCTCTCCAAAGCTTGCTTCCGGATCTTCTGCTTGACGGGCCGCACGTGTGGGCAGACGACAAGGTGGTGCTCAATCAGCTCCATGGGAACACCGGGAATATCAGATGGTTGCCATGCAAACACATCGACATTCGCCCGTAGGAAGGCGATGAGTGCGCTTTCCTATTTATCGTCAAGGGTGGAACTTATGGCGAAAGTTCCCCTCGTGCCGTCCTCCTTGGCGGGCACCTTCTTGGTCTCTGGCATAGCAGCCTTGGAATTTTTGCTCTTGCCGGTGGAGCTCTCTGGCACATCGTCAATGGGAGCGCAACACTTCGAGGAGGTGCGCTTGCTGGAATGTGCGCCAGAGGCCTTGCCGGTCTTCTTCCCCTCAGGAGCTTCAATGGCAGGAGCAACTACGTTGGTGGCAGGTGCTGCGAATGCACCCTGGTAGAGTTGGTTGGCGTAGATAAGTGCGCTTTTCTTGTCGGAGTTGCTGGTGATGACGCTCATTGGCCCAGGCATCTTTAGCACATTGTAAGCGAAGTGGGTGGCCGCCATGAACTTGGCCAGTGTCGAGAGACCAAGAATGCCGTTGTATGGCAATGAGATCTTGGCGATGTCAAAAACAATCTTCTCTGTTCTGAAATTGATATCGTTGCCAAACGTCACCGGCAGCATGACCTTGCCCTTCGGCTGAGTTCTTCCTGAATTGACCCCTTGAAAAGCGCCTGTCGGCTCGAGAACTCCGTCTGGAATTTGGAGCCTCTGGATGACATCAGGTGAGATCAGGTTCAGGCTGGCCCCACTATCGACTAACATCTTGGTCACTTTGAGGTTGCGAACTGTTGGCGAAACCAACAACGGCAAGCACCCGACCGCAGTTACGTGACCAGGGTGATCCTCGGCGTCGAAGATGATAGGAGTGTTGGACCATTTCAGAGGTCTCTGTGCACCGATAGAGGGCTCTGCCGTGTTAACCTCGCGTGCCCACTGTTTGAGTTGGCGGTGAGAGGAATGCAACGAGGTGCCTCCCTCTATGCACATCATCTCTATAGCCTTCTAAAACTCATGCTCACTGGACTCTCCGTCCTGTTCGACATCATCATCATCTCCCTCTTGCTTGTCACGACCACGGGCGGGCCGGTCTTTTTGTTGCTTGGGCTTGCCGCGGTGACCCCCTCGGCCGACACGCTTCTTGTCGGACCCCTCGGCACCATCCTGGCCCTTCTCCTCGTCTCACCTCTCGTACTCGGCCTTCAGTTTCTTGGCAAGCTGCTCAACTTCCTAGCAGTCTTGGAGATCATGGCCTTTGGTGCGATGGATCTTGCAATACTTCTTGCCTGAGTCTTCTGGCTTGCCGACAGCCGCCATGGCGTGGCAGGAGGTGCACCCGGCAATATCGGTGCCGGGGTCATCAACCTTGACCTTGGCGGCGCCGGGTTTGCTGGATCCCTCGACGACCAGTACGGTCTTGTCACGGCACTAGAAATTGCTTGTATTAGTTGCATCATCGATCATTCATTGCATCATGTTTAACTTCAAATGAATCTGAAATGGGGATTAACAGAAACCCTAGCACCTCACCTAACCAAACAATTCAAATAGTTGTGAATTTTTGAATGAATATAAAATGCCTTCAAAAATGTTCACTATTATTAGAAAATGTTGGCAACAACATTTCAGGTGACGTTTGAATTTTCACAATAGTGTTAGAATTTTAAAGATGAGTCCTAATGCTACTCAAATTGTCAAATAAAGCATTTCAATTATTTTAGTCAACCAAAAATCCTGAAACATTTTTAGGAGGTTTGAAATATTCAAACTACACTCCATAAAATGTGTTGGTATTTTTGTGCTAGGTAATTGTGGCCCAAACAAAAATGAAACAAATGTCAGAAATAAATAACAGAGACAAATTAGAAAAGAGAGAGAGAGTAGCTGCGGACCACTTGGCAAGCCCAGCCCACCAGGGGCATCCCTGTCTTCTACCTCTTGCCAGAAGGCAGAGGAGAAGCAGGGGATAGGGCCCGTGGCCTCGCGCCATGCCGGCAGCCTGCCTGGCCCTTCTCAGGCCAGCGTGACGAGGGGATTGACCTCCCCGCTTTCGTCCGGATTTGGAGGACCCCTTCATTTCCCCCCTCCGCCCTGCTTCGCCTTCTCTCCGCCATGGCCGAGGCGTCCGCGAGCCCTGCAAGCCGGAATGCTCTGGAGCAATGACATCACCACCGTCTACTTCACCTCTGGCCGGCGGATGCCATCGCCAATTCGCCGCCGCAGAAGCCTTCCCGAGCCCGCCCTCGATGCCATTGAGCCCCCCGTGAGCCGCTGCGTCCATTCCCCCTCTTCCCCAGCTCTTCCCGCGGCTCCTAGGCCCTAGCGCCGCCATGGCCGAACTCTGGCCATCGCAAAGGTCGCTGTGGCCGTTGTCCCTGGCCACCCCGAAGCCTCCTGCGTGCTCCCCTGAATGTGTGCGGGGATGGGCTCCCCTCTGGCGCCCTCAGCACCACTAGCCGCCCCCTATAGCGCCGCCCCGAGAAACATCGGCGAGCCACCGCCACGGGATTTGGTCGCCGATGGCTAACCCCGGCCGGTGTGACGTGGCGTGATTAGCTTAAGAGCTAATCACCCATTAACCCCCTTGTTAGTTTAATTAACCCATAGTTAATGGCAAGTCATTGACATGCGGGTCCCACCGGTCAGATTTGATCGGGATCGGTTCCGTTGACCGATGACGTCACAGTGACCTCATGCTGACTCATTAATCCAACTCTGAAATTTAAATAAATTTTAAATGATTTATTTATTTCAGAAAATGTTTAAAACTTCTAAAAATCATAGAAAATAATCTGTAAGTTAGATGAAAATAATTTATATATGAAAAATGATCAAAAAAATCCAATGAATCTGTTTTTGCCATGATCATGCATGTTTGAACAAGTTAACACCACAAAGTAAGACATTTTGTGATCAGGGCAATATATGATTTATCATTTGGAGTTGGAATTCAAACTTGTTTGAATTCCACTTCAACTAACCTGGCTAATTATTCCTCTAGGTCAATTCAGTACCTTAATTTGTCATGTCATGCATCATGTTTGTTGCATTGCATTGAATGTGTTCCTTTCTTGTTTTACCGGTGGTGTTCCCTCTCGGTAGATGATGGTACTGCCGATGTGAACATTGACACTAATGAAGAGAAGTAATATCTTCAGGACTGTCAGGCAAGCAAACCCCCTTGAGCATATTGATATGAACCCACTCTTTCGCTCTTGTTCTCTTTTATTGCATTAGGACAACAACGATTCAACTGTTACATGTTCCCAGTTGAACCCATTCCTTTGCATGACCTGTCTTTGCCACAGTAAATACTTAAAACCACTTAGCATGAGTAGCAACTTCTTGAGCCCTGTTGTGCTTACTCATCCATGCTTAATTACTATGCCTGCTATGCTTAGAGTTGTGTCGGGTCTGATCCATCTAGGCGATGAATTGGAATGGTGGTGAACATGTCCTACTGTGTGAGAGCTAAGTGTGTGAACACGTTTTGGTAATGTAGCGATGAGAGGCCATGTAGGAGTACATGGCGGGTTGTCTCATTGGGACCGTCTTTAGGAACTGAGTTCTATGTACGTTATCCAAGACAAGATACTACCACGCATTGGGATCCTTAATTAACCCTCTCGGCTTATTAATCGCCTTGATCTCTGTCCAGGAGTTGCAACTAGTTTCTGGTGTTCGTAGGATGTGCTGGCGGCCATGCATAGCGTTGACCGGAGGGGTAGGCTATGGCATGGTAGATGCACCATGGTATGGTGTACCAAGCATAGTACCATCCATCGAGGTGGGCTTGGGAACCCTGCGCACATCGTTTGAGGCCATAGCGGAAACTTTGGCTGGACTTCCGTGCGGGTTCAGTCTCAAATAGGCGATAAACCTGGACTAGGGTCTTGTGTGGTTGACGGTCGTGGCCGACGCCCACGCTAGTGCTTCCGCTTGAAGGTTGCCGAGATGCATGACGTGCATATGGTGATAAGTAGCAAGAGCGTGTGTGAAGAAGTATATCGCTGCAGGGTGAAATAATCTGTTCGAATAGCCGCATCCTCGGATATGGACTACTTGGAGAGCTTATGTGGTTCATAGACAAGTAAAGTGGATACTCTAAAAATACGCAAGATAAGTGTGAGTGCTATGGATGGCCTTCTCATAGGGAGGCGGAAGTGGATCCATAGTGGCGTATTGATTGGAGAATATGTGGACTCGTGTGCGCTATCCCACCTCAAAGATACTACTTGTAGTCATAGTATAGGTTAGCCAAGAGTCAAAGCTGGCTTGCTGCAATAAACTCCACAACACCCTTCATTGATAGTGATGCATATGTAGTTAGTTCTGATGTAAGTCTTGCTGAGTACCGTTGTACTCACATTTGCTTAAATATGTTTTTGCAAAGGAGACGCCAGTCTCATTAGTGGCACTTATGACGTGAAGTTCTATGTTGACCGGATTAGCTTGGGAATCCCAGACAGAGGTCTGGTTCCTTTGGTAGGGTTGTTGTAGCTTTTCAGGCTCCTTTAGCCACTTTTGTAAATGTCTATACCCAGACATGTTTAACTTCCGCTTGTTTCTTTGAATGCTCTGAATGTTGGGTCTTGTGACCTCTGCTTGTAACATCTTATTGTGTTGGCTCTTCCGAGCCTTCTAAATAAATGTTGTAATGTTGTATGGTTATGTTGTGATGCCATAGTTGTATCTATGCATATAGGGCACATCATGCATACGTGTGACGTGCAACGGTATGTATGGGATCCTACACCTAGTTGCATGCCTTTAGTAGTACTCTTGACGGGGAAATGCCTCTTTGTGCTTCCATCGAGCCTTGGTAGCTTGCTACTGCTCCGGACACATTGATTGACCGGCATGTATCCTTCTTCGCTGCTATGTCTGTCCCTTCGGGGAAATGTCTCGCAGTGTAATGGAGTCCTTGTAGCCTGCTACGACTCGTTGTGGCAGCCTAAGTGCTGCCCCTACCTTATTTGGCATGTAACCCCATGTATGAACCTTGTGTCATGAGCTTATGAGTTGTATGTTTGCTCCTTGCCATTCATGTGTGGTTGCATTCATGCATCATTTCATCATGCATCATTCTCATTTCATCTTCTTGCCATGTTGGTTTTCTTGTGCTTGCTATGATGTGTTGGTGGAGAGGTGTTGTTTTGTGATGTGGGAGATGCTTGTGTGTGGATGGTTCCATGTGTGCAACCTATTCTTTCCCCCTCTCTTTTCCTTTGCAACATCCCCCTCCAAAACCCCTTTTCTCCTATATTTATTTATCTTCAGATTTTAAGTTGTTTTAAAATTGTTTAAACATGTTCATGAGGTGGCCCCATATGTTTTGTGAAATGGGAGTATGTTGGATTTAATGTTTGGGGTTGGTTTGAATTGTGTTTTAAATTAACAGGAGCTGTCATTTTAAATATTAAATAAATTACTTGTTTTATAATTCAAATTAATATTTTTAATAAAAGGTGTACATTATTTCCTCCTCAGAATTATTTTTGTTTTGCTCAAAACCCTTTTAAATTGCTCTGGGGATTATCTTGTTTGTGACTGGTTTTATTAAATGGGAAAACCCCTTTTATTCTCTTTTTTTAGAGTGCGTGTGTGAGAGGGACAGTGGGTCGTGGCCCAGCCCAGCTGGACACAACGGCCACCTGCTCTCGTCTCCTTCTCCGTCAGAGAGCTTCAGAGAGAGCGCGTGTGTCGCCGTCGCTTTCCGTCGCCGTCGCCGTCAGCCTGGGGCTATATAGCCTCCCCTCGGCGTCCGTGTCGCTCCGCTAGGGTTTCTTCTTCCTCCCTCCACTGCTGCAACTCCTCTCCCCCTCTTCTTCTTCCCACTTCCTCCCCTTCTCTGTCGAGGCGCTGGTAAGCTTCAGAGAAGTGCAGAGGAGCGGTGCTTGTCGTCGTCGTCGCCTCCGACGGCCTCGTCCCCGCTGGTGATGGCGTGGCGCTCGCCTCTGCCGTACGCGTCTCGTTCTCGGCACTAGGAGGCCTTGGGAGGCCTTCTTCTTCTTCCTCCTCATCGCGGAAGCGTCGTCGGACCTTCTTCCTCTTTGTGCATGTCGTCTTCGCCTCTCCTTCCCCTTCATCGCCGTCGATCGCGTCCCCGTGTCTCCGTGAGCCCCTCGGTGAGCAGCCCGTCCTCGCCGCCCCTTCTCCTTGCCGTAATTCGTAGGATTCGTCACCGTAGTGCCGTCGCCACCGCTCGAAAGCTCTGAGCTTGGGCTCGCCTTCGGTCCCCCTCGTCACGAGATGAGCTGAGGGATGGAGCCTCCGTAGTTTCCTCTTTCGATTCCGCCGCTCCCCGTCGCCGGAGACCCCTTGCATCGCTAGGAATCGCCATCGCCCCACCGCTGTTGCTGCCGCTGTTGCTCTGTCATGTGCGTGTGTAGGATTCAGTCTCGTCAGTCTGTATGTGCGCGTGTGTGTATTAGAGCTACGGATCCCTCCTCCCTGTTAAGTTTCGGCGCCGTAGCGTAGTGGTGTGGGCGCGTGTGCTCGACCCAGAGGTCAGGGGTTCGACCCCCTGAACCTCCCATTTTCTTTTTTTGTTGTTGTTTTGTTTTCTTCTTTTATTCTTTGTTTTCTCTTTTCCCTTGCTTATATATATGTGTGTGTGTTTTCTTTTTTTTCTTTTGCCATGATCTATGTGTGTGTATGTGTAGTGCATATGCACATGTTTGTGTGTGTGTGTGCTTGGGCATACACACATGTGTGTAGGTGGCATGGTGAGAGGTGTGTGTCTCCATGTGGTTGTGTGGGTGTTCTTGTGGTGCTTGTGTGTGTGTATGTGTCTTGGTGATGCATACCCCTACATGAGAGAGGTATGTATGTTGTGTGTGTGTTTCTTGTCATGAGAGTGTGTGTGTTGCACATATGCATGGGTGCACATGTGTGTGTATGCTATGCATACATACCTACATGTGTGCTTGTGAAGATGTGAGTGTGCATGTGCATGTGGGTGTGTGGTGCACCATGCATGACACATGTGTGTGTGTGCTCTTTGCACACCCATACATGTGTGTGTTCTTGTGTGTGAGTGAGTGTAATGTGTAGGTGTGTGTGTATGTGGGCATACATGTATGAAATGCATGTGTGCCTAGATGCACTCATGCTTGGGAGTGCTTTTCTAGTGGTTGTGTGTGTGTCTGCTCCACATACACTCACTTTGGAGTGATGTGTATGGTAGGAGTAGCTCCATGTGTAGGTTTCTCTCTTTTGTGCATATGAGCATAGTTTCACTTCTAGTTAGTTTCATCCTTGCTATTGATGCTATGACATGATATCATGCCCCTAGGATGCCGTTTAACCATTTCCAGCATGTGTCAATTGAGTTCATGCCATTTTGTGCCATTTCAATTCATATGCATAAGTGACTTAAGTCACCCATGACTTAAAGGGTCAAATTTCGACCTAGCTTTTCTCCCTCTTGCTCCAAGCAAGTATAGGGGTATGAGTAATGCACTTGGGGTAAAATCAACCCATGAATGCATCTGTGAAGTCAGATTTGACTTTGGGGCAACTTGACAAAACTGCATTTTTATGCTATGATGCCCTTTTGTCTTTTTATTATGATTTAATCTATGCATGCAATTAAGTTCTTGCCAACATGAGTTTGTTAGTTAAAGTTGCTGGGAATCTCCCAGTATTTTTGTTATTTGTGCTAAGTCATCAAATGAGTGGGAACCATGCTGTTTAGTAAGCAACTTTATGTTTCTTTTCATCACCTATCCAGTGGCTGCCTTGGAATACCAAGAATCAGCCCATGGCTTGGCGACCTTGTGATATTGCCTCCGTACTTTGTCGTGAGCGTATCGTGAGAACCGTAACTCTGTTTCTTGCGATCTTTATATGCATTTCTATCGATTTTGCATGCTACATCCATATTTGCCATGTTCAAGCATGTCTAAATAACTTAACATGAGGTTCTGTCCAGATTCACTAATATACAAACTTGCATGTGAAACATGACTAGTTTGTGGTTGCCATGTTACAATTCTTCATAAATGATCATGCATCATTTTGAATGTGCATTGCACCTTGGTTGGATGTTTATTGTTGTTGTTTCTCTTGGGTAGAGGCGAGTGTTGATTCTGAGTATGAGGAACCAGGAGAGTACCACTACGAGGATCCCTCTACTTGTTTCGCTGAAGAACCAACACGCAAGATGATCATACCCGAATCCCGATACTATTTTCGCTTGCTAGTTTCTCGCTCTTATCGTTACAATTGCGCTGCCTACCACTTGATATCAGCCCCCATGTTGCCATGACAGCCTCTAACCTCCACATCCTAGCAAACCTTTGATTGGCTAAGTTACCGCTGCTCAGCTCCTCTTATAGCGTTCTTAGTTGCAGGTGCAGGTTGTTCCATGTGATAACATGGATTTGGATATCACAATAAATTCATTTATTTAATTTAATGCACATATATATCTTGGTATTGGTGGAAGGCTTGGCCTTTTGCTAAGTGATTTGTTTCGCTATTACCGCCATTAGTTCCTTGTTACCGGTGTTATGTTTTCCATACTTTGTGCTCCTAACATGCTCGCGGTTGTTATGGGGACCCCCTTGTTTATTCGGTTGAGATTAAAACTTGTCTGGCAAAACCCAACATTGGTACTACATTTGCTTAACAACTTAATAAAATTGCATAGGGTCTTGCAAACCTGTGGATAATTTAATCAACCCACGGGCCAGTGCTCCTCATGAGTGTTGGTCCAAAATGGGCTGCCTGCGGGGCCGCCTCGAGGAAACTTGAGGATTGGTTTTTCCCCGTAGCTAGTCCCATCTGTGGTGTCCTGAGAACGAGATATGCGACTCTTATCGGGTTCGTCGACACGTCGGGTGGTCTTGCTGGATTTGTTTTACCTTTATCGAGTGTCTTGCGTGTGAAGTCTGACTTTCTTCGGTTTACTCGAGGTGTTGGAATTCCTTTGGAATTACCTATGATGATCGCGAGATCCGCGATCGAGGCATTCCCATGGAGTGTGGTTAATTTTGTAATGGATTAGTTGGAGCACCCCTGCAGGGTTAAATCTTTCGGAAAGCCGTGCCCGCGGTTATGTGGCAACTTGGATTTTTGTTTAGCACCCGGTTATAGCAAACTTGAAGTAAACTCTAACAAAAATACACCAACTGTGTGAGTAACCGTGATCATCTCTGCTCATGAACATGAACCAAGAGAGAACATGGTGGGGTTATGATTGACGTAAGTAAGTGTTCAGGATCTCTTAGAGATCATACTAGATTCGATCGTTCTTCGTAGGCCACTCATATTTATTTCTTGTTGCGTAAGCTAGCCACCATATATGGTTAGTGCTGCTGCAAACTAAACACTTACCCCATCCCAACCTCTAAGCTTGAATAGTCTCGGTACCTGGGCACATGGTAGCTGAGTCCTCTGTGGCTCACAGTTCAGATGAGTTCATGCAGGATGATCTTACCCAGCTCCAGTGGGAGTGTGACAAGGAAAGAGGCAGGATGTACGTGACGTATCCGGATGAGTAGAGGACCTGGTCGTGATCTTTGGGATATCTTGATAGTATAATTTGCAACTTCTTTTATCGTTTGATTTCGTCCGTAGTCGGACCCTGTGTTCAACTTGATGTTATGATTTGAGTGACATTGTAAGTTAGCATGTGGCGAGTGTAAGCCAACTTGTATACTCTTCTCATTCAATATTGTATGTTGTGATGATACTATTCTTGCTAACGACAAGATGTGCCTCTATCCCTTGCGAGGCCCTCGTGCCTTAAATGGATAGGCGTGCATCTTGGGCGTGACACTCGTCTACATGCAGTGATGAAATTTATGTCCCACAACGTAATGGAGTCCTTGTAGCTTTCTATGACTTGTCTACACAGGCTAGAGGTCGACACCTGCATTGTTCGGTTACGTATGCCTGTCCCTGTACGTATGTGCCACTTGGGTTCTATGACTAGTCATGTTGGCCCGGGTTCTTTGACATTTGAATGCTAGCGACACATTCATATACGTGAGTCAAAATACGCAAATGGTCCTGGCCCAGGTAAGGTGGCAGCCTTGGAGATAACCGTGCGTGAGACCGCAAAGTGATGTGATGTGTTACAGGCTGGATTCTTATGGCTTAGGATCGGGGTCTCGACAGGTCTTGCACTTGCGCTTCTTGTTCCACCGCCCACCCTTCTTTGCCGATGTAGCGGTGTCTTCATCTTTAGAGTCGACCGCTGCACCGGCCTCTTCGCCGGGGAGTCTCCTCCCTTCTTCAGCCCGAACGCATTCGTCTGCCAAAGCATGAAGCTCGGCGACATCCCTGACTCTGTTCATCGCCAACTCTTCCCGCATCCTGCGGTTGTGCATGTTCTGATGGAAGGCACTGATAACAGCTGCAGGATGAACGTCTGGGATGTTGTGATGCATGCGGCTGAACCTTTGGATGTACTTGCGTAAAGTTTCGCCCTCCTTCTGAGGGATGATGTGTAGATCACTTTCCTGGCCATGAGCTTGATGACCTCATGTGAAGGCGCCAACAAACTCGTGACATAAGTCTGCCCAGGAGGCGATGGACCCCTCTTGCAAGTGCATCAACCACGACCTGACGTTGGGCTTAAGCACCAACGGGAAGTAGTTGGCGAGTATCTTGTCGTCGTGACCCCCGACAGCTTGCACCGCAATGGTGTAGATGCTTAGGAACTCCGACGGATGAGTCTTGCCGTCATACTTCTCCGGGACTTCTGGCTTGAACATGCGGGAGTTGGGCCACTGGACTTGCCGCAACTCACGGGTAAACGCTAGACAACCCACCTCATAAGGTAGGCTGACAGGATACCCTGGCGCAGACTTGTCTACAGTGGGCCCCGCATGCCTATAAGACTGGAGGCGCGCTTCCCACCGCCGCTCGATTGCAGTTCGAGGGTCTTCTTTGCCATGTTCTCGAAGAACTTGATGCTGATCCCGGCGTGTCCGTGGGTCAGACGACGCCGTCGAGTAACCATCATAAGCGTCGGTCCGTCGAGTCGGGGACCAGCGATGCTGATGTGGAGGAGAGTGTGCCGAAGTCGCGCCGCCTCCAGCCCTCTCACCACTGGCGTGAGCCCGCTCGGTGGACCAAAACTTATCTGCAAGGCTGAGGAGGCTCCGAATGGTGGCTCTCCATTCGTCGAGCTTCTCCACAGCAGGAGGGAAGTTTAGGAGTAGCTGTGCGCCCGCGCCATCGCTTCTTCCGACGTGGTCGACAGTGAACGATGCGAGGAACATGAGGTGCTCTGACTCCTAACCGTGTTAGAAGGAGCATCACCGCGGTCGCGTGTCGGCATGCAACTCCCGCTTGCATGCTGGTGAGCATGTTGGCCCCGCGCATCTTGGGAGTGATGCACAGGGGCTTTCCCATGGGGACGTTGAGAACTGCGGGCGCCGTGGAGCGGCTCTCCACGCGCGTCCTGAGAAGGTCGCGGTGTAGGCACTAGTGTGGGTGCTCTGGAAGACACTCTTGCGCCCCCAGTGTTCTCCATACCACCCGCAGGCGGTACCGCTCTGTCCTAAGACCTGGGGGCACGGGGGTTCCCACCGCCGCCAATCCTGACACCACCATGGGCGTCTCCGCAGCGAGCGTCACTGCTTGCTTGGCCTTGGTCACCGGAGCATCGCGGAAGTTCCGAACTTCCGCCTTCTCCTCCTCCATCCGCGTCTACGCCGTCTCCTATCTGCGCAGATATAGGGACGGTGGACGTGGATGGGCCAACTGTGTCAGGCCCTTCTTCTTAGGGGCCATGGTGATGATGAGCGCAAAGAAACTGGCGCGTTGATTACCAGAACGGGTTCGCACGACCTAATTCCCCCTACCTGGCACACCAAAGATGTCCTGGGAACGAACACCTATGGGATCATAGAGACCCCTTTCGGTTCGGCGGGGGAAAGGATCGTGCAAAGAGCTGGTCTGATGAATAGCACGCGGGGATCTTTACCCAGGTTCGGGCCGCACGGATGCATAAAACCCTACTCCTGCTCGGTTGTATTGACAGTGTTCTTAGGGTTTTAGCTACATGAGCGCCATGAGCAGCTGCCACGTACGTGAGCTAGAAAATCCTAAAAGTCGAAAAGTCAAAAAGTCCTCTACCGTATCGCCCTGGGCCTCCTTTTATACTCCGAAGGGGATCCCAACAGTGGCGTACAGTGCGTACACGGGGTGTACAGAGCTACAGTGCTATCATACCTAACACTGACGGAGTAGGACATGCGCATTTAATGCAATGTCTAGCATCTCTGTCCATCAGTGGGACGGGACGGGAGCCTGTCCCATTGGCGCCGCTTAGCCCCCTCCAACGTCGATGCCGTGACACGCGTCCAGGTGGTTTGACACCTGCCCTGTGCGCTGGCGGGGTCTTGCCGGGGCTTCGCCTTGCTGGGGCCTTGCCTTGCCGGGGCCTTGCTTCGCCTAGGGTTTCAACAGACCTCCAGGCAAGACCATGCTGGTGATCTTGATTTTCCTGTGTTGGTATCTGGCAAGTCCCTGCTGGGCCTTGCTGCCAGGGTGGCTACTACTGCCCGTGCACTAGTAAGGGGCACTAGAGAGCCCAAAACTCTAGTGCACCGACACAAGGGTCACTATTGAAATGAACATTGGTAGGCATACAAGGGCAACCACAATAGCTGACAAAGGAGAAGGATCTCAAGCTGCTAGTAGGGGAAAAGGCAGGAAAAGACAAAGAAATGCAGATGCATGGAGAGGAAGAGGAGCAGATGCAGATGCAAGGAGAGGCAGAGGAGCAAATGCAGATGCAGGGAGAGGAAGAGGATAAAATGCGGATGTAGGGAGAGGTAGAGGATGAAGAAATTTACATGCTTGGATAGTAAGAGGAGCAAGAAATCCAAATGCTTCTACAGGAAGAGCAGGAATAAATGCAGATGCAGCTTCATGAAAAGCAGGAAGAAATCAAGATGCTGGGAGAGGAGGTATTCTAGGTGAGAGGGCATACTAGATGCTGTTTGGAGATGAGAGGGACAACCAAATTCTTGATCTGAATTCTCCTTCTGAAGAGTTGAATGTCTCACAGAATTCACCCGATCCTTGATTTGGTGACAGTTTCCAGTGCCATTTTTTGTTAGGCCTAAAGTGTTGTAACTCATTGACTGACCTTTTTTGGATGACAAACAATGTTAAACATTGCCTTTTTTGAATGGAAAATAGTGGCATGCATTGCCCTTTTTGTAACTAAATATAATTAAGGAGTAAACTGCAGGTTTAGTAGTTCACTAAATGATTTAGCTAACCGAATGTTGTTGCCCACTTTGTGTTACAATGGTATTTGCAACTAACCGAATTTGCAAAAAAGGCAATTTTAGTGTTTACAGAAGGTTCAATTTTTAGTGCAACTAAATGTTTGCATATTTAGTTAACTAAATCTTTAGTTAAGTGCATGTTTAGTATGATCTTTGCAATTAACCGAATTTGCAAAAATGCAATGGATTGAATTTTTATGCTAAGTGAATATGAAAAAATAGTTAACTAAATGTTGGTCTTAACTG
Source organism: Hordeum marinum (assembly GCA_022496015.1). NCBI lineage: Eukaryota > Viridiplantae > Streptophyta > Magnoliopsida > Poales > Poaceae > Hordeum > Hordeum marinum. Next base: position 305,277,670 of record CM039672.1, on the reverse strand, counting down.
ATGTAGTTAACTAAATGTTTGTGTTAACTAAATATGCAAAAAATCCAGTTAACTAAATGTTGATCTTAACTGAATTTGCAAAATATGTAGTGAACAGAATTTTTATGTTAATTGAATATGCAAAAAATTCGGTTAACTTCATGTTGATCTTATCTAAAATTGCTAAAAATGCAGTTATCTGAATGTTTATGATAACAGAATAAGCAAAAACTTTAATTAACTTACAAACGACTGAATTTGTGAATATGCAAAAAATTATAAATAAGAAAAAAAAAGTTTGGCCTCAGTGTCGCACCCAGGACGTGTCGTTCAACATGTTGTGTGCAATGCCAATGCAGAGTTGTAGTGATTTAGTCTACTACTACCAAAGCGCCTAATTATCAACACATGGTCTGCATGCGTTGCGTTGCGTCTGCCATTTTGGTTCTCATCACTTTAAGACACCATCCACTGCTCCCCTCCCCACTCCCCTGGCCCACTCCACTCATGTTGCCTGTGTTGGAACACGTGGTACGCTACGCTAGCGCCAAATAAAACTTTTCTATCGCGCACCCAAGAACATGCTGCTGGAAATAGATCATGGGATCGGGTTTAACACTAGACGCAACATCACGGCAGCGGATGTAGAGTTGTTGATTTGTGTAGTCGATCACACGATTTGTCTCCTCCTCCTGTAACCGATCTCCCACAAACAATGATCTACCGCAAACAGCTCCTCGCGGATCCATCGAACGGTTCGTCCAAGCACCACAGATGCGATGCCTCCAACATATCCACATGTACGAGGGCAGCGTTGGGTGGCGGACTGCTAGGTCCTATCGCATGACATGGTGGCGTGGGTAGTGGCAGTGACTATCTAGGGGAGGAAAGGATCAACCCTGAAAGGTGAGCCCACTCCCCTTTATATAGACCTTCGAGGTGGGATCAACACTTGAGGCCCATGACGAGTCTAGTCCCATTTTCCATTTGGATCCAATCCGAATGGGCTGCAATCCCTTAAGTGTGCGACCCTATAGGTTCACGTACACATGGACAGGACCTGAGTTGATAGTCAGTAGCGACTCCTAGCAGAACATGCCAACTCGTATGTGTGCACAAAGTCGTTAGACGAACCTCTACAATGTGTCATATACAACATTCCGGTTGCCTCATGATATAGGTTGTAGAGCTCAAGGCGAGTACTTGTCACCCTTTGTGGTAGTTTGACATGGCTTGAGACTGCGTCGGTATTTCCCCAAAGAGGAAGGGATGATGTAGCACAACGATGGTAGGTAGTTCCCTTAGTTATAAAACCAAGGTTATCGAACCACTAGCAGGATCACCAACACCCAATAAGCAACACCTGCACACAAACAACAAATACTTGCAACCCAACGCGAAAGAGAGGTTGTCAATCTCTCTATGGTAATAAGATAGATTAGGTAGTGATAAATAGGAGGGATAGATCTCTCAAGAACACAAAATAAAAAGAGTAAATATGCAGCAATATATTTTTGGTTTTTTGGTTTTGTAGATATGAAAACAAAGAGTGGAAAAACATAGACCGGAAAGCAATATGATGGAAAAGTAGACCCGGGGGGCGTAGGGTTCACTAGTGGCTTCTCTCATGAGTATTGCACATGGAGGGTGAACAAATTATTGTTGGGCAATTGATAGAAAATCGAATAGTCATGACGATATCCAAGGCAATGATCATTATATAGGCATCACATCCAAGATAAGTAGGCCGACTCGTGCCTGCATATACCACTATTACTCCACACATCGACCGCTATCCAGCATGCATCTAGTGTATTAAGTTCATGGAAAAATAGAGTAATGCAATAAGAACGATGACATGATGTAGACAATATATATTCATGTAGGAATAGACCCCATATTGTTATCCTTAATAGCAACGGTACATGCATGTCTTGCTATCCCTTCTGTCACTGGGAAAGAACATAGCAAGATCGAACCCATCACAAAGCACCTCTTCCCATGGCAAGAAAAAAGATCTAGTTGGCCTAACTAAACCAAAGATTCAAAGAATAAATACGAGGCTATAAGCAATCATGCATATAAGAGATCAAAGAAGACTCAAATAATATTCATGGATTGAAACTGATCATGAACTCAAAATTCATCGGATCCCAACAAACACACCGCAAAAGTTTACATCAAATAGATCTCCAAGAGACCATTGTATTGAGAAACATAAGGGAGAGAGAGAAGAAGGAATCTAGCTACTGCCTACAGACCTGTAGGTCTATGGTGGACTACTCATGCATCATCGGAGAGACACCTATGAGGAAGATGAACCCCTCCGTGATGGTGTTTAGATTGGATCTCAAGGTTTTGGAACTTGCACCGACTAGAATTGTGTTTCGTTGACTTCCCTAGGGTTTTCCGAATATTTGAGATTTTCTAGGCATCAGAGGCGGTGCAGAAGGGGGTCGAGGAGGGCACAACCAATCAAGGCTCGTCTGGCCCCCCTGGCGCGCATTGGTGGGTTGTGCTCTCCACAGCCCACCTCTCCGGCAGTTGTTTGGCCCACTGGGTGTCTTCTGGTCCAAAAAAAATCTCCAATTTTTTTGTCGCGATTGGACTCTGTTTGGTATTGATTTTCTACGAAGTAAGAAAACAAGCAAAAACAACAACTGACACTTTGGCACTATGTCAATAGGTCGGTCCCAAAAAATGATATAAAGTGGTAATAAAATGACGGTGAAACATCCAAGAATGATAATATAACAACATGGAACAAGCAAAAATGATAGATATGTTGGAGATGTATCATAGCTCGACATCTCTTCTTGGAACAGGGATGCAGATTCCCGAACTGGGTTAACACTTAATCCATGTTGCGTGGCCATGCTTTCTGAATATGATCACACAAGAGGGCCCAAAGAATATCTCTTCTAACGGAGGGGCAAATCCCATCTTGTTCAACCATGTTTCGTGGCAGGTCGCACGGCTCACCCGAAAGCTACCTTTATAACTACCCAGTTACAGAGTAGTGTTTGATAGACCCTAAGTAAGTCGATCCTCATCCTGAGAACATGCAAAGACCTCAGGTCTAGGACATGGTATATACAATGTACTTGAGACTAACACATGACATTGTCTCGTGTGTCTCAAAGTGGGTCTGTCCGACTTAGTGATCTCAATCCCTGAGTCCATACTATCAGTCTAGCATCTCTATGCACATGACTTGTGAAACATAGTCATCAACTGAATCATATACTAGTAAAGGATATGTGTCCGCATAACCTTAACAACTAGGGACTATTGGAACAATCATCATACAATATGCAGTCTCACAAATAAGTCACATACTTATTGATACATATCACTAATGATGTTCAAGGACAATACAAAATACTCATGAATACATAGGAAACGGAATCATCACATGATTGCCTCTAGGGCATATCTCCAATAGTCTCCCACTTGCACTAGAGTCAATCATCTAGGCTTCGTATGCCCATGGTCCTCATGTGAACCATTGTGGGAGAGGATTCGTTAATGGATCAACAACATTTGCATTTGTGTGTATCTTGCATATGGTTACATCGCCTCTCTCGACAATGTCGCGAATGAGGTTAAAACGCCTGAGTATGTGTTGGGTTTTATGATGGTTCTGCGGTTCCTTGAGTTGTGCGATAGCACCACTATTATCACAATAGAGGTCAAACGGATTGGACAAGTCCTAAACCACTCCAAGATTAGAAATAAAATTCTTCACCCAAAAACCTTGTTTGCAGATTCAGAAGACGCAATGTACTCAACCTCTGTTGTAGAATCAGCTATTGTATCTTTCTTGGCACTCCTCCAGCTCACTGCTCCTCCGTTCAGGCTGAACACAAACCCAAATTGCAATTGAATATCATCCCTATCGGTTCGGAAACTAGCATCAGGGCAACTCTTTACAACAAGCTCATCCTCACTTCCATAAACCAGGAACATATACTTTGTCCTTCTCAAGTATTTAAGGATATACTTTACCACTTTCCAACGACTCTCACCTAGATCAGCCTGGTATCTGCCTACTATGCTTAGAGCAAAGCTATCATCGGGACAAGTACATACCGTAGCATACATGGTGGACCCAATAGCTGAAGCATACGGAATCCCATATGTTGGGGAACGTTGCATGGGAAACAAAAATTTCCTACGTACACGCAAGATCTATCCATGGTGATGAGCATCTACGAGAGGGAGAGTGGATCTACATACCCTTGTAGATCGCTAAGCCGGAAGCGTTAAGAAACGCGGTTGATGTAGCCGAGCATCCTGTGATCGAATCACAATCTAGCCCGCGATCCAATCACGAACCATCCTGCGATCCCATCACAATCCGTCCTGCAATCAAATCATGGACCTTCTCGCGATCCTGATCACGGTCCTTCCGATCTAGTGCCGAACGGACGGCGCCTCCGCGTTCAGCACACGTACAGCTCGATGGCGATCTCTGCCTTCTTGATCCAGCAAGAGTTAGTGGAGAGGTAGATGAGTTATCCGATAGTGTGACGGTGTGGCGGCGATGGTGGTGGAACAATTCCAGCAGGGCTTCGCCTAAGCACCACTGAAACGATCTAGAGGAGAAACTACGATCTACAGGAGAGGTAGCACGTGGCTATTAGGATTATCTCTTCCCTCTAAATGCGCTAGTATATATAGGAGTGAGGGAGGGGAGGAGGAAGCCTCAAACACTCAAAGGTTGGCCGAAATTGGAGGTGGAGGAGTCCTACTCCAATCCTATTACGAGTAGGATTCCTCGTTTCCACTTGGAAACTCTTTCCACCTCTCCACCTTTGGATTTTTTCTTTCTCAAACCTCATGGGCTTTAGTGGAGGCTTCAGCCAGCCCACTAGGGGCTGGTTTGTCTCCTCCCACAGCCCATGAGGCCCCTCCGGGCGTGACACCCCTCCTGATGGTCCCCCGGTACCCTCCCGGCACTCCCGGTACACTACCGATGAGCCCGAAACTTTTCCGGTGACCAAAACAGGACTTCCTATATATCAATCTTTACCTCCGAACCATTCAGGAGCTCCTTGTGATGTTTGGGATCTCATCCGCAATTACGAACAACCTTCAGTCATCACCATATATAACTCTATACTACCGAAACGTCACCGAACCTTAAGTGTGCAGACCCTGTGGGTTCAAACACTATGTAGACATGAGCGAAACACCTCTACGGTCAATAACCAATAGCGGGACCTTTACTCGTTCCGTAATACAAGATCCCTTGGCTAACACTTTCATCACATTGCTTGCAAGGCTTATTGTGATGTTGTATTACCGAGTGGGCCCTGAGATACCTCTCCGTCACACGGAATAACAAATCCCAATCTTGATCCATGCCAACCCAACAGACACCCTCGGAGATACCTGTAGAGCACCTTTATAGTCACCCAGTTACGTTGCGACGTTTGATACACACAAGGTACTCCTCCGATGTCAGTGAGTTGCATGATCTCATGGTTATAGGAACACATACTTGACATGCAGAAAACTGTAGCAATGAACTGAGACAATCATATGCTACATTTATAGTTTGGGTCTTGTCCATCACATCATTCTCCTAATGATGTGATCTCATTATCAAATGACATCTCATGTCCATGGCTGGGAAATCTTAACCATCTTTGATCAATGAGCTAGTCCATCAGAGGCATACTAGGGACATGGTGTTGTCTATGTATCCACACATGTATCTAAGTTTCCGATCAATATGATTCTAGCATGGATAATAAACGATTACTATGAACATGGAAATATGATAATAACTAATTTATTATTTCCTCTAGGGTATATTTCCAACAGTCTCCCACTTGCACTAGAGTCAATAATCTAGCTCACATCGCCATGTGATTTGTTATGAATCTCACACCCAATGATTTCCAGGGTTCGATCATGCTTTGCATGTGAAAGACATTTTAGTCAACAGGTCTAACATATTCAGATCCATGTGTACTTTGCAAATCTCTATGTCATACTATAAACACTACTACCATGCTCCACCTGGAGCTATTCCAAATGGCTACTCCACTATACGTATCCATATTGCTACTAAGATTCATCCGTATTGGTGTCAAAGCTTGCATCGACGTAACTCTTTACGACAAACTCTTTATCACCTACATAATCGAGAAAACAACTCCTTAGTCATCTGGTTACTAAGGATAATTTTTACTGCTATCCAGTAATCCAACCCTGGATTATTCTTTTATCCCTTGACAGACTTATGACAAGGCACACATGTTGGGGAACGTTGCATGGGAATTTTTTTTCCTACGCACACGCAAAATCGATCCATGGTGATGAGCATCTACGAGAGGGAGAGTGGATCTACATACCCTTGTAGATTGCTAAGCGGTAAGCGTTAAGAAACGTGGTTGATGTAGTCGAACGTCTTCGCGATCCAAATCGCCGAGCGTCCCGTGATCCCATCACGATCCGTACAACGATCTCATCATGATCCATCCCGCGATATCGTCATGATCCGTCCCTCCATCCAATAATGAATTGTCTCGCGATCTTGATCACGGTCCTTCCGATCTAGCACCAAACGGACGGCACCTCCGCGTTCAGCACACGTACAGCTCGATGACGATCTCCGCCTTCTTGATCCATCAAGAGGGAGAAGATAGGTAGAAGAGTTCTCCGTGAGCACAACGACGCTGTGGCGATGGTGGTGGAGCTATTCCGGCAGGGCTTCGCCTAAGCATTGTAGAAAACCGATCTAGAGGAGAAACTATGCACTAGAGGAGAGGGTAGCACGTGGCAGAAAATCTAGTGCAAAACCCCTAAAACCTCTAGTATATATAAGAGGAAGAGAGGAGGAGGCTTGGCCCTCAAGGGGCCAGCCCTAGGCTTCGGCCGAACCAAGGAGGAGAGGAGGAATCCTCCTCCAATCCTAGTAGGACTAGGACTCCTTCCTTTTTTTTCCTTTTTTTTTCCTTTTTCCACCTTTTCTCTTTGGGATTTCCTCTCCCAGCCGCATGGTCCTTGTGTGGGACTTCCACCAGCCCACTAAGGGCAGGTATTCACTCTCCTACAGCCCATCTAGCCTCCTTGGTCGAAATACCCCTCCCGATGGTCTCCTGGTACACTACCGGCACTCCTGGTACACTACCGATGAGCCCGAAACTTTTCTGGTGACAAAAATAGGACTTCCTATATATCAATCTTTACCACCGGACCATTCCGGAGCACCTCGTGATGTCCAGGATATCATCCCGGACTCCGAACAACCTTCGTTAACCACCATACATAACTCTATACTACCGAAACGTCACTGAACCTTAAGTGTGCAGACCATGTGGGTTCGAGAACTATGTAGACATGACCGAGACACCTCTACGGAAATAACCAATAGTGGGACCTGGATGCCCATATTGGTTCCTACATATTCTACAAAGATCTTTATCGGTGGAACCTCTATGTCAAGGATTCAGTTAATCTCGTATGATGTTCCCTTTGTTCTTCGGTATGTTACTTGTCCGAGATTCGATCGTTGGTATCTCCATACCTTGTTCAATCTCGTTACCGGCAAGTCTCTTTACTCGTTCCATAATACAAGATCCCATGATTAACACTTAGTCACATTGCTTGCAAGGCTTGTTGTGATGTTGTATTACCGAGTGGGCCCTGACATACCTCTCCGTCACACGTAGTAACAAATCCCAGTCTTGATCCGTGCCAACCCAACAGACACCCTCAAAGATACCTATAGAGTACATTTATAGTCACCCAGTTACATTGCGACTTAGATACACACAAGGCACTCCTCCGGTGTCAGTGAGTTGCATGATCTCATGGTCATAGGAACAAATACTTGACATGTAGAAAACAGTAGCAATAAACTGACATGATCATATGCTACGTTTGTAGTTTGGGTCTTGCCCATCCCATCATTCTCCTAATGATGTGATTCCATTATCAAATGATATCTCATGTCAGTGGCTAGGAAACCTTAGCCATCTTTGATCAATGACCTAGTCTATTAGAGGCATACTAGGGACATGGTGTTGTCTATGTATCCACACATGTATGTGAGTTTCCGATCAATACAATTATAGCATGGATAATAAACGATTATCATGGACAAGGAAATATGATAATAACTAATTTATTATTGCCTCTAGGGCATATTTCCAACAGTCTCCCACTTGCACTAGAGTCAATAATCTAGTTCACATCACCATGTGATTCGCATTGTTATGAATCTAACACCTAATGAGTTTTGGGGCTCGATCATGCTTTGCATGTGAGAGAGGTCTTTTAGTCAATGGGTCTGCGACATTCAGATCTGTGTGTACTTTGCAAATCTCTATGTCATACTGTAGACAGTGCTACCACACTCCACTTGGAGCTATTCCAAATGGCTGCTCCACTATACGTATCCGGATTGCTACTAAGAGTCATCTGGATTGGTTTTAAAGCTTGCATCGACGTAACTCTTTAAGACGAACTCTTTATCACCTCCATAATCGAGAAACATTTACTTAGTCCTTTAGTTACTAAGGATAATCTTGACCGCTGTTGAGTGATCCACTCCTGGATTCACTTTTGTACCCCTTGACGGACTCATGGCAAGGCACGCACCTGGTGCTGTACAGAGCATGGCATAATATAGAGCCTATGGCTAAAGCATAGGGGATGACCTTCGTCCTTTCTCTTTCTTCTGCCGTGGTCGAACTTTGAGTCTCACTCAACTTCACACCTTACAAATCAGGCAAGAACTCTTTCTTTGACTGATCCATTTTGAACTCTTTCAAAATCTTGTCAAGGTATGTACTCATTGAAAGTCTCATCAAGCATCTTGATCTATCTCTATAGATCTTGGTGCCCAACAATTAGGTCGCTTTATCCAGGTCTTCCTTTGAAAATCACTTTTCAAACAACCGTTCATGCTTTCCAGAAATTCTACATTATTTCCAATCAACAATATGTCATCCACATATACTTATCAGAAATTCTATAGTGCTCCCACTCACTTTATTGTAAATACAAGTTTCTCATAAACTTTGTATAAACTACAAAACTTTGATCACCTCATCAAAGTGTGTATTCCAACTCTGAGATGCTTGCTCTAGCCCTTAGATGGATTGCTGGAGCTCGCACACCTTTTAGCATCCTTAGGACTGACAAAACCTTCTCGTTGTATCACATACAACCTTTCCTCAAGTAAACTGTTAAGGAAACAATGTATTGTCATCCATCTACAAAATTTCATAATTGAAAAATGCAGCAACTGCTAACATAATTCCAACAGACTTTAGCATCTATACGAGTGAGAAAGTGTCATCGCAGTCAACTCTTTGAACTTGTCGGAAACTTCTTTGTGACAAGTCAGACTTTATAAATGGTAACATTTACCATCAGCGTCTGTCTTCATCTCAAAGGTCCATTTGTACTCGATGACCTGCCGTCCAACGAGCAAGTCTACCAAAGTCTATACATGGTTTTCATACATGGATCCTATCTCGGATTTCATGGCCTCTAACCATTTGTCGGAATTCGGGCCCATCATCGCTTCTCCATAGTTCGTAGGTTCATCGTTGTCCAACAACATGACCTCTAAGACAGGGTTGTCGTACCATTCAGGAGCAGTACACGTCCTTGTCGACCTACGAGGTTTGATAGTAACTTGATCCGAAGCTTCACGATCATCATCATTAACTTGCTCTTAACTAACGTAGGCTTGACAGAAACATCTTCCTGTGCTATGCTACTCTCTCGTTGAAACAAAGGTTCAACAACCTCATCAACTTCTATCTTCCTCCCATTGAATTCTTTCGAGAGAAACTCTTTCTCGAGAAAGGACCCAGTTTTAGCAACAAACACTTTATGCTTGGATCTGAGATAGAAGGTTTACCCAACTTCTCTTAGGGTATTCTATGAAGATGCATTTGTCCGCTTTGGGTTCGAGCCCATTAGGTGAAAACCTTTTCCACATAAGTGTTGCAGCCCCAAACATTAAGAAATGACACCTTAGGTTTATATCAAACCATATGGTGTCATCTCAACGGATTTAGATGGTGCCCTATTTAAAGTGAATGTAGTTGTCTCTAATGCATAACCCCAAAATTGTAGTAGAAAAACGATAAGAGACATCATAGCACGCACCATATCCAATAGAGCACGACTATGATGTTCGTACACACCATCACACTATGGTGTTCCAGGTGGTGTGAGTTGTGAAGCAACTTTCACATTGTCTAAAGTTGTATGCCGAACTCGTAACTCAGATATTCACCTCCACGATCATATCGCAGACATTTTTATCTTCTTGTCATGATGATCTTTAAACTTCACTCTGAATTTGCTTGAACTTTTCAAACGATTCAAACTTGTGTTTTATTAAGTAAATATACACTATATCTACTCAAATCATCAGTGAAGGTAAGAAAATAATGATATCCACTGCACACTACAAGACTCATTGGATTGCATACATCAACATATATAATTTCCAATAAATCACTTGCCCGCTCCATCAAACCGGAAAACAGGGTCTTTAGTCATCTTGTCCAAGAGGCATGGTTCACATGTCTCAACCGATTCGAAATCGAATGAGTCCAAAGATCCATCAACATGGAGTTTCTTCATGCGATTTATACCAATATGACATTTAGCTAGTGCCACAAGTATGTGGTACAATCATTATTAACTTTGTATCTTCTAGCATCAATGTTATGAACATGTGTATTACTACGATCATGTTACATCCCTAGCTAGTTGTCATAGGACATCATGTGTGTGCATCATATTTCAATTTTTACATCAACATGAAATGTGGATTAAAAGAAACCCCAAACCCTCATTTGAATCAAACTAAATTAAAGTTTGTGAAAAACCAACAAATCCAAAATGCCCATCTAAAATGTCCCCTATGTCTGATAAATGTGGACATGAATATATCAGGGGTCATTTAAATTATTTGAACAGTTATAGCATTTCAAAAATAAATAATAAAGCCTCTGAAAATGCCAAATAAAGCAATATTAATATTTCAGATTTCAAAATGAAACTTTTTACTGGAGTTTGAAATATTCAAACTAAATTTTATAAAATATTTGTGATATTTTATTATAGCATTTGTACCTGAAAAAGAAATGAAACAAATGTCAGGAATGGAAAAACAGAAAGTAAAAGAAAGAAAAAAAAGAAGAAGTTCAGGGGGAGCCGGCCCAACTGGCCCGTGCCAGTCATCCCTGTCCTCTCGTCAGGAGGACACGGGCACGCGCTCGCCGCGTGCGGGCACGCGCTCGGCCACCTCCTCCCTGCATGGCTGCTGCCTTGAGGGCTCCGAGAGCGCGAGTGCGAGGCCCCTCGCCATGGCCCTCTTCTTCTCCCGTCTCTCTCCTGTGCTCTCTCTCTCGCACGCTCTCTCTTTTCCCCTCGCCGGATTGAAGCCGCCGGTGTTTCGTTGTCTCCCGTGTGTCCCCGACCACGCCAAGGCGCCAGAAGCCCCTCCGGTGAGGCCTCAGATTTTCCCCCCTAGTCTCGTCGCCGTTCCCCTCCTCTAGCCCCGTTTGTCACAAGAGCCGAGAGGAGCTCGCCACCGGCCATGGCGTAGCCGTGGCCACAGCGGCCACAGCTCGCACCTGACCACGGGCTCGTGCTCCTAGCGCTCCCAGGAGCCCATAGCCGCCCCTAGCTCCTCCTCCCATGCCTCTAGTGCCGTAGCCGGTCCTGCTCGAGCCGCCGCCGCCGCTAAGCTCGTTGCCGGCGTCGATCCCAACCACCCCAGCCCCTGGTTTGGGGCTAGATCGACGCGCGCTCGAGCGTAGGCCCTCCGAGTGCCCTCCGCCGTCCTTTTGGTCGCCGAAGGAGGGGTTCCGACCCCCTCCGCCATCTCTGACGTTGCCGGTGGCTCAATGCAGGTGAGTCAACCGGTGCTGACCACAGGGTTTGACCCTTGGTCAACTGGCAAGTGGGCCCACCCCTTTTTAATTAGAATTAGATTAATTTTTTTAATTAAACTACACTAATTATGTTAATGACCCACTGACCAGTGGGCCCAACCCTAATCTAATTAGTAATTAGTTAAATAATTAACCTTGTTAGTAAGTAGGTCACTAACCAGTGGGCCCCACTGGTTAGGTTTGACCTGTCAACGTTCTATTGACCTGCTGATGTCAGAGTGACGTTAGGCTGACGTATTAAATGAGTTTATTAGTATAGAAATAAATCAGGAAATTCCTAAAAATGTTTAAAACTTCAAAAATTCATATAAATTAATCTGTTAATCAGATGAAAATAATTTATATATGAAAATTTATCACAAAGTTCCAATGAATCTAATGGTCCTATTATCATGCATGTTAGAGCAACCTATGTAGATGAACATTGACATTTACTAATAGGTTAACTTATGAGATATGAAATGAAGCACGACTTTGAACCTATATTCAAACTCACTTCAAATTAACTTGGACAATAGTTGCATTAGCTCATCCATACATGCTGCCATGTCATGATTATGCATCATATTGTTGCACTTGCGTGTATTGATCGCTATTTATCTGCATTGCGGTAGGCCCTGCTTCCGAGGATACCTCCGAGTATTCCAATCAAGGAGAAAACCTCCCCACTTCCCAACAAGGCAAGCAACCCTTTTGATCATTTCGATAACATCCCACTCCCTCACTCCTGCTCTTGTTTATTGCATTAGGACAAACGTTCACTTGTCTGTCATACACGGTAGATGAACCTATTCTTTTGCATGACCAGTTATTGTCACAGTAAATAGCTAAACCTTGCAACCTAGCATAGCTGGTAGATGCTTGTGCCATGATGTGCTTAGCTTACTTTGCTTTCTATGCTTGCTATGCTTAGAGTTGTGTCATGTCCAATTCATCTGGGTGATGAACTAGAGTGAAATAACGATGTTCTGACGTGATAAGCTGATAATGAACCCGATTTGGTAAAGGTAGTGATGAGAGGCTATGTAGGAGTACATAACGGGTTGTATCATTGGGACCATTCTTAGGAACTGAGTTCCGTGTTTGTGATCCAAGACTATATACTACCACATGCTGGGCCCTAAAATATGACCCCACTCGACTTATCAGTTGCTTAGTCCTTAGTCCAGGAGTTGCAAGTAGTTTCTGGTGTTTATAGCATGCTGAAGGCCGCGCGTAGCGCTGACCCTAGGGCTGGGTTATGACGTGGTAGGCAGTGGCACGGTGTACCAAGGGTCACCCGGATGGTTGGCTTGGGAACCCTGTGCACATCGTTTGGGGCCGTAGCGGAAACTTTGGCCGGACTTTCGTCCGGGTTTAGTCTCAAATAGGCGATAGCTTGGACTAGAGGTCTTATGTGATTGACGATCGTGGCAAACTCCCTCGCTGGGCTTTCGCTTGAAGGTTGCCAAGGTGCATGGTTTTATGAGCACACAACGATAAGTGGCGAGAGCGTGTGTTAAGAAGTACACCCCTGCAGGGTATAAAACTATCCAAATAGCCGCGTCCTCGGATATGGACTACTTGGAAAGCTTATGCTGTTCATAGACAATCGAATGGATACTCATAAAAATATCAAGACAAGTGTGAGTACCGTGGATGGCACTCTCCTGGGAGAGCGAAGTGAATCCATGGTGGTGTATTGTTATGGAGTTAGTGGACTCATGTGCGATATCTAAAATCTAAACAAAGAGTTAAAATTGTGTAGTGTAGGTTAGCCATGAGTCAAAGCTGGTATTGCTGCATAAACTCCACCACTCCCCTTGTTGATACATGAGCATGAATAGTCCGGGTCTGCTTTAAAGACTTGCTGAGTACGTTTGTACTCATGTTTGCTTAATAAATGTTGCAGATGAGACTCAGGACCCATCAGGTGGGTTCTATCTAGATGTCGACGATGCCGAATAGTTGGTGTCCCAGCTATGACCTTATGCCCTGTGGCGGGATGCAGATAGTCAGACCATGTGCCTTTTTACCCTTTCATCTGTCTGTACTCAGACAACTTTATGCTTCTGCTTGGTTTGTATGAACTTGTGTGTATGACTTGAGTGTCGGGTCATTTGACCCCTATCTATAAGAACATATTATGCAAGGCTCTTCTGAGCCTCTTAAATAAAAGGTGTGTTGTTGTATGGTTATGTTGTGATGCCATAGTTGTATCTATGCATATCGGGCATGTCGTGTGTACGTGTGACGTGAAATGGTATGTATGGGATCCGACACCTAGTCGTGTGCCTTTAGTAGTACTCTTTACAGGAAATTGCCTCTTTGTGCTTCCATCGAGCCTTGGTAGCCTGCTACTGCTCCGGACACATTGATTGACCAACATGTATCCTTCTTTGCTGCTGTGTCTGTCCCTTCGGGGAAATGTCTCACAGTGTAATGGAGTCCCTGTAGCCTGCTATGACTCGTCTACGTACAGTGATGGTATTCATGTCTCACAGCGTAATGGAGTCCTTGTAGCTTGCTATGACTCGTCTACACATGCTTGAGGCCAACACCTGCATTGCTGGGTTACGTATGCCTGTTTCCGTACGGATGTGGCATTGGGTTCTATGACTAGTCATGTCGGCCCGGGTTCTCTATCGTTTGATTGCCAGCGACATGTTCACATACGTGAGCAAAAAGACGCAAACGGTCCCAGCTAAGGTTAGGCTGCAGCCGTGGACCTTACCGTGCGTGAGGCTGCAAAGTGATGTGATATGTTACAGTCTGGATTCATATGACTTAGGATCAGGGTCCCAACAACGTTGGTATTAGAGCCTGACTGTCTGTAGGACTACCAAGCCCAATCGGTCGAAGTTGAGTCTAGAAACACTATAGAAAAGTAGGGGAATTGATTGTGGAAGGGAACATAAGGCTCTTTTTACTCCTCTTCCCAAGTTATTCTATGTTGAATCTTTCTCATCTTTTCTATGGGGATAAGAACTAGGCTTCTCATCTATTGCTTAGGATGACGAGTTACTAACCATGGACTATCGGCTAGCTTGTTTGCAAGTGAATGTCGGGCAAATATTGTTGGTGTGACAAACAGATGGAGAAGAGATTTGAGTCTAGAAAGTCGAGTGGTTATGCTTTTCCAATCTTTTGTAGTTGTCTCAAAATCCTTTTTGAGCAATTACAACCATTTTGCTATCCGATTTCTGCTAGAGTCTCTAACGTCTTTGCATCATTCTTTGTTTCAGAAGCCCCCTCGTCCCTCCCGTCAAGTGATCCGTCTGACCAGGTGCATTGATGTACCGGGTCACACGGCCATGTTGGTTAGAGTTATGATGGAGGCTGGTTACCGTTGGTACCCAGAGTACACAATGGAGGAACAATATTGAGATTTCAACCAGAGCCAGTATCTGTGTACTGTTAGGATATATCCTTCATATCCTGGAGCTGCAGAGCCGCTTCACTAGACTTATGGATTAGGTGTCACCATAGACATGGCAGTTCAGGAGGCCGCCTACACCATGCTGACCATCATGAGGTTTCACCATGGTCTGCTTCAAAACACAAAGTTCTGTTATGTTCCTGCTTCTCTGGGAGGAGAGGATAGCTATCTTAGCGCAACCTACTATGATCATTCTCATGAGGACCCTAGGCTGCAGGTGACCGCTCAGATGTTGGAGAACAGGGATCGTGATGCACGTGCCCTTTGCATGGAGCTTTATGCTACCCGTGCACGTCTTTGGACAGCCTTGACACAGTTGGCACCTGTCGTGCAGACAGGCTATGGAGATTTGGAGATGCCGAACCCATCGCGGACTCATCTGCCAGCACGCGTAGACTGGCCCGATGTTGGAGGCATCACCCCTCTTCGAGGACCGTTGTTGCCGCCAACAAGGGGACCAAGGCCACATCCGTGTCCTTACGGTTTCCAGGGATCATAGGCTAGAGTGTTTCCAGATCCTCAGGTTCAGCTCCCGGGTCACAGGGGTAACCTATATGAGGCATTCTACGGCGATGCTTGAGTACGTGGATGTTAGTACTAGTATGGTAGTAGTTGTATCGCCACAGTCCTGCGTGTCTTGTGGGATATAAATGAGGTTGAGAGTTGAGTTCCGGAGGTGTAGATAGATAATGTATAGGAAGCTTGTAATGCCTCCGATGAGTTGTGTAATCTCTCTGTAGTTTGTATTTCAGCTTGGGCTTGTACTGAAGTATGTCATGGTGTGTATGAATCATGGTGTTTACAGGGTAGTTGTTATTACCATGTTGTTTGGGTGTTTACCCTACATGCCATGTTGTCCAGTACATTCCTTATCTCATGTCTTAGAGTTGATGCCCTCTATGTTTAAGCTGTGGGTTTGTTTTCCCAGGATGGTGGCAACTAGGAATAATCCCGCGCCTACCCCCGAGGAGGGCGAAGGAAGCCAACCAAGGCAAGAGAACCTGCCACACGCGGCCTCTTTGGCAGAAGTAATGCTTGAAGCAGAACAGAACACAAGAGAGACCAACAGGCTGTTGGAACGAATTGAGTAGAACACAACGCGTGCTCCCCGCAATGATCACAATGATGGCGTGTCACCTTTGTGATTTTGTCAAGCTGTACCCACCTAAGTATCATCATTCGGTCGACCCACTAGATGCGGATGACTGGCTAATCAGCATGTCTTGCAAGATCCGAGCTGCCAACGTATCCGAGGCCAACAAGGTGACCTTTGCTACTTACTTTCTGGAAGGACCCGCCAATCTATGGTGGGAAAATTATGAAGCCATGCGTCCCGTAGGCCCCGCACCAACTTGGGCGGAATTCAGTGCGGCATTCCGTACCCATCAGATCCCGGAAGGGCCCATGGATCGCAAGAGAGAGGAGTTCTATGCTTTCACCCAGGGCAGACTGTCAGTGGATGCCTATAGCCGTGAGTTCGGCAATCTTGCTCGTTATGCTCCGGAGGAAGTTTCAACTGATGCCAAAAAGCAGGCTAGGTTCCGCAAGGGACTTAGTCCTGAGCTCCGTAGAGATTTGCGCTTGCATGAGTGCACAACCTTCCAGGCTCTCGTCAACAAGGCTATCAATGCCGAGACTGGACAGTTTGACTACGAGGCCACTAGGAAGCACAACCGTGACTTCAGCCCCGCATCTGGCTTGGGCTCCAACAAACGCCGAGTGTGGGTGCCCAACGCAGCTCTACCACCAAGGTACACCATGAGGCCATCCTTCCAGGCGCCTTGCCCAACTCAGCCAAACCCTCCAGCCAGGCCATTTGGAGGTCCTCCTGCCAATGTTGCTCCCCGTGCCACCATGGTCTGCTACAAATGTGGGGAACCAGGACACTACTCCCGTGAGTGTCCTCAGAACAATGCTAAGACGACTGGACGTGGGAAGCCGGGAAAAGCTTTCTATGTGAAGCCAGCTCCTGCTCGTGGACGAGTGAATTATGTTTCTGCTGAGGAAGCTCTTGAGGATCCTGATGTCATCCTAGGTACACTCCTTGTCAATAGTCATCCAGCATCTGTTCTATTTGATACTGGGGCATCTCATTCTTTCATCTCAGAAAGTTATGCACAGTTGCATAACATGTCTTTTTGTGATATGCCTACTCCTTTAGTAGTTCAGACTCCGGGTTCAAAATGGTAAACTTCTAGGGTGAGCCATGACAATGAGATTCTTGTGGATAGGCTAGTATTCCTAGCATCTTTGATAGCCCTCAAGTTTCGGACATCAATATCATCTTAGGCATGGATTGGATGAAAGCCCACTATGCTAAGATTGATACTCATACTAGGAATGTTCAACTTACACATCCCTCGGGTCAGATAGTCAATGTCTGCACTCGACCAGCCAAGCCCCAACTCTATTCCCTCAATGCTAGCCCTCTTCTAGAAATAGAAGATATTCCGGTAGTCCGTCACTTTTCGGAGGTCTTTCTAGAAGAACTGCCAGGAATTGCACCTGCCAGAGATGTTGAGTTCGTGATAGAGCTCATTCCAGGGACTGTCCCAATAGCTAGAAGACCCTATAAGATGGCACCCTTAGAGATAGCCGAACTTAAAATTCAACTCGATGAGGCTTTGAAGAAAGCTTTCATCCGTCCTAGTTCTTCTCCTTGGGCTTGCCCCATTCTCTTCGTCAACAAGAAGGATGGATCAGATCGGATGGTTGTGGATTATCGGCCAGTGAATCTAGTCACCATAAAGAACAAGTATCCGGTCCCTAGGATCAACGATTTGTATGATCAACTCGCTGGATCCTCTATCTTTTCCAAAATGGATTTGAGATTGGGATACCATCAAATCAGAATTAGAAATGGGGACATTCCAAAAGGCTTTTGTTACTCGTTATGGCCAATACGAGTACACCGTCATATCCTTCGGTTTAACCAATGCCCCAACCACCTTCTCTCGCTTGATGAATTCGATCTTCATGGAGTATTTGGATAAATTCGTCGTGGTTTACCTCGACGACATACTCATCTACTCGAAGAACGAACAGGAACATGCCGAGCATCTAAGGCTGGTGTTGATGAAACTTCGAGAGCATCGTTTGTATGCCAAATTCTCCAAGTTTGAATATTGGTTGCCAGAAGTGACCTATCTAGGCCACGTGATCTCTGGTAAAGGTATTGCTGTCAATCCTGAGAGAGTTCAGGCCGTCCTTGGTTGGACTCAACCTGAATCGGTTAGGCAAATTCGGAGTTTCCTTAGCTTAGCGAGGTATTGTCGCCGCTTTGTCGAGAACTTCTCCAAGGTTGCAAAACCTCTGACTGAACTCCTCAAGAAAGATAAAAAGTTCGAGTGGACTCCACAATGCGAGCACAGTTTTCAGGAGTTCAAAAGACGACTAACCTCTGCTCCCGTTCTGGTGACACCAGATTTCTCTAAGGACTTTGTTATCTATTGCGACGCCTCGCGACAAGGATTAGGTTGCATTCTCATGCAAGATCGTCATGTGATTGCATACGCCTCTTGACAGTTGCGTCCACATGAGGATAATTATCCAACACATGATCTTGAGCTTGCAGCTGTGGTCCATGCACTGAAAACCTGGCGACATTAACTTCTGGGTAATCATTGCAAAATTTACACTGATCACCAAAGTCTGAAATATATTTTCACCCAGCCAGATTTGAATCTTAGGCAAAGACGGTGGGTTGATTTGATTATAGATTACGACTTAGGGATGACTTACACCCCGGGGAAAGCCAATGTCATGGCTGATGCACTAAGTCATAAGTCTTATTGTAACAACCTGATGTTACAACAAGGTCAACCACTTCTCTATGAGGAATTTCGGAAGTTAAACCTCCATATTGTTCCTCAAGGATTCCTATCCAACCTGGTGGCGAAACCTACTCTTAAGGATCAAATTATAGCTGGCCATAAGCGTGATAAGGGTATTTCCCGGATCAAAGAGAATCTCATTAGTGGTATCGCTAAGGATTTCTCTGTTGATGATCAAGGTGTGGTGTTCTTCCAAAACCGTTTGGTGGTTCCCAAGAGCCAACATCTTTGGCAGCTGATTCTTAAGGAGGCTCATGATTCCCCTCCCACAATTCATCCGGGTAGTACCAAGATGTATCAGGACCTACGCCAGAGGTTCTGGTGGACTAGGATGAAGAGAGAAATTGCTCAGTTCATTGCTAACTGCGATGTTTGTCGTCGCGTGAAAGCAGAACATCAAAGGCCTGCTGGCACCCTTCAACCTTTAGCTTTTCCTGAATGGAAATGGGATAAGGTCGGTATGGATTTCATTACCGGATTTCCCTGGACTAAGAGAGGGAATAATGCTATCTTTGTGGTCATCGACCACCTTTCCAAAGTGGCTCATTTTCTTTCTGTTCGGGAGAGTATAACTGCTAGCCAGCTAGCAAAGTTATATGTTTCTCGAATAGTTTCTCTTCATGGTGTTCCATTGGAGATTAACTCAGACCGCGGAAGTATCTTTACTTCCCGATTTTGGGAAAGTTTCCAAACCGCCATGGGGACTCATCTATTCTTTAGCACTGGTTTCCACCCGCAATCAAGTGGTCAAGTTGAGCGAGTCAATCATATCCTTGAAGACATGCTCTGAGCTTGTGTTATATCCTTCGGTATGAATTGGGAGAAATGTCTTTCATTTGCCGAATTTTCTTATAACAATAGTTATCAATCAAGCTTGGGCAAATCCCCTTTTGAAGTTCTCTATGGACGAACGTGTCGAACAACTCTTAACTGCTCAGAAACCAAAGAGAGGCAACTCTTTGGCCCGGATATGATCCAGGATGCAGAGGAGCAAGTTCGCATTACTTGTGAAAAGTTGAAAACAACCCAATCTCGTCAAAAGAGCCAATATGATTGCCATCATAAGGCTGTGACCTATGAAGTTGACGAGAAGGCTTAACTTCGGGTTACACCTCTGGAACTTCCACCGCATCTTTCCAAGGTTCATGATGTCTTCAATGTCTCGCAACTCAGGCGTTGCTTCTCGAACCCTGTCCGTGAAGTGGACCACGAAGCGCTTGATCTCCAAGATAACCTTACATATCGAGAATACCCTGTTCGTATTCTTGATCAAGCTGAGCGTACCACTCGGCATCGGAACATCAAGTTTCTCAAGGTTCATTGGTCACACCATTCTGAAAAGGAGGCCACATGGGAAAGAGAAGATCGTCTTCGACTAGAGTACCCCGCGCTCTTCCCGACGACTTCAAAATCTTGGGACGAGATTCTTTTGAGTGAGGGTGAGTTGTCACATCCCTAGCTAGTTGTCATAGGATAGCATGTGTGTGCATCATATTTCAGTTTTTGCATCAACATGAAATGGGGATTAAAATAAACCCCAAACCCTCATTTGAATCAAACTAAATTAAAGTTTGTGAAAAACCAATAGATCCAAAATGCCCATCTAAAATGTCCCCTATGTCTGATAAATGTGGACATGAATATATCAGGGGTCATTTAAATTATTTGAACAATTATAACATTTCAAAAATAAATAATAAAACCTCTGAAAATGCCAAATAAAGCAATATTAATATTTTAGATTTCAAAATATCCTGAAACTTTTTACTGGAGTTTGAAATATTCAAACTTAGTATTATAAAATATTTGGGATATTTTATTATAGCATTTGTACCTGAAAAACAAATGAAACAAATGTTAGGAATGGAAAAATAGAAAGTAAAAGAAAGAAAAGAAAAAAGGAAGAAGCCCAGGGGGAGCCGGCCCAACTGGCCCGTGCCAGTCATCCCTGTCCTCTTGCCAGGAGGACAGGGACACGCGCTCGGCCACCTCCTCCCTACCTGGCTGCTGGCTGGAGGGCTCTGAGAGCGCTAGCGTGAGGCCCCTCGCCGTGGCCCTCTTCTCCTCCCCTCTCTCCCCTGCGCGCTCTCTCTCGCGCGCTCTCTCTTCCCCCTCCTCTCCTCTGTTTCCCCCTCGCCGGATTGAAGATGTCGGCGATTCATCATCTCCCGTGCGTCCCCGACCACTCCAAGGGGCCAGAAGCCCCTCTGGTGAGGCCCCGGATTTTCCCCTAGTCCCGTCGCCGTTCCCTTCCTCTAGCCCCGTCTGTCACTAGAGCCGAGGGGAGCTCGCCGCCGGCCATGGCGTAGCCGTGGCCACAGCGGCCACAGCTCGCACCTGATCGCAGGCTCATGCTTGTAGCGCTCCCAGGAGCCCGTAGCCGCCCCTAGCTCCTCCTCCCGTGCCCTCTAGCGCCGTAGCCGGTCCTACCCGAACCGCCGCAGCCGCTAAGCTCGTCACCGACGTCGATCCCGATGACCCCAGCCCCTGGTTTGGGGCTAGATCGACGCGCGCTCGAGCGTAGGCCCTCCCTGTGCCCACCGCCGTCCTTTTGGTCACCGGAGAAGGGGTTCCGACCCCCTCCATCATCTCTAACGTCGTCGGCGGCTCAACGTCGGTGAGTCAACCAGTGCTAACCACGAGATTTCTCCCCAGGTCAATTGGCAAGGCAAGCAACCCTTTTGATCATTCCGATAACATCCCAATCTCTCGCTCTTGCTCTTGTTTATTGCATTAGGACAAATGTTCACTTGTCTGTCATACACGATAGATGAACCTATTCTTTTTCATGACCTGTCATTGTCACAATAAATAACTAAACCTTGCAACCTAGCATACCTGGTAGATGCTTATGCCATGATGTGCTTAGCTTACTTTGCCTGCTATGCTTAGAGTTATGTTAGGTCTGATTTATCTGGGTGATGAACTGGAGTGAAATAACGATGTTATGACGTGATAAGCTGATGATGAACCCGATTTGGTAAAGGTAGCAATGAGAGGCTATGTAGGAGTACATAGCGGGTTGTCTCATTGGGACCGTTCTTAGGAACTGAGTTCCGTGTTTGTGATCCAAGACTAGATACTACCACATGCTGGGCCCTGAAATATGACCCCGCTCGACTTATTAGTCGCTTAGTACTTAGTCCAGGAGTTGTAAATAGTTTCTGGTGCTTATAGCATGTTGGAGGCTACGCGTAGCGCTGACCCTAGGGGCTGGTTACGACGCGGTAGGGAGTGGCACAGTGTACCAAGGGTCACCCGGATGGTGGGCTTGGGAACCCTGCGCACATCGTTTGGGGCCGTAGCGGAAACTTCGGCCGGACTTCCGTGCGGGTTTAGTCTCAAATAAGCGATAGCCTAGACTAGAGGTCTTATGTGATTGACGGTCATGGCCGACTCCCTTGCTAGGCTTCCGCTTGAAGGTTGCCGAGGTGCATGGTTTTATGAGCACACAACAATAAGTGGCGAGAGCGTGTGTGAAGAAGTACACCCCTGCAGGGTATGAAACTATTCACATAGCCGCGTCCTCAAATATGGACTACTTGGAAAGCTTATGTTGTTCATAGACAATCAAATGGATACTCATAAAAATATCAAGACCAGTGTGAGTACCGTGGATGGAACTCTCCTGGGAGAGGGAAGTGAATCCATGGTGGTGTATTGTTATGGAGTTAGTGGACACGTGTGCGATATCTAAAATCTAAACAAAGAGTTAAAATTGTGTAGTGTAGGTTAGCCATGAGTCAAAGCTGGCATTGCTGCATAAACTCCACCACTCCCCTTGTTGATACATGAGCATGAATAGTCTAGGTCTACTTTAAAGACTTGTTGAGTACACATGTTTGCTTAATAAATGTTGCAGATGAGACTTAGGACCCATCAGGTGGGTTCTATCTAGATGTCGACGATGCCGAATAGCTGGTGTCCTAGCTACGACCTTATGCCCTGTGGCGAGCTGTAGATAGTCATGCCATGTGCCTTTTTACCCTTTCATCTGTCAGTACTCAGACAACTTTATGCTTCTGCTTGGTTTGTATGAACTTGTGTGTATGGCTTGAGTGTCGGGTCATATGACCCCTATCTGTAAGAACATATTATGCAAGGCTCTTTTGAGCCTCTTAAATAGAAGTTGTGTTGTTGTATGGTTATGTTGTGATGCCATAGTTGTATCTATGCATATCGAGGATGTCGTGCGTACGTGTGATGTGCAATGGTATGTATGGGATCCGACACCTAGTCGTGTGCCTTTAGTAGTACTCTTTACGAGAAACTGCCTCTTTGTGCTTCCACTGAGCCCTGGTAGCTTGCTACTGGTTCGGACACATTGATTGACCGGCATGTATCCTTCTTTGCTGTTGTGTCTGTCCCTTCGAGGAAATGTCTCGTAGTGTAATGGAGTCCCTGTAGCCTGCTACGACTCGTCTATGTTCAGTGATGGCATTCATGTCTCACGGCGTAATGGAGTCCTTGTAGCTTGCTATGACTCGTCTAAACATGCTTGAGGCCGACTCCTGCATTGCTGGGTTACGTATGCCTGTTTCCGTACGGATGTGCCACTTGGGTTCTATGACTAGTCATGTCGTCCCGGGTTCTCTGTCGTTTGATTGCCAGCGACATGTTAAGATACGTGAGCCAAAAGACGCAAACGGTCCTGGCTAAGGTAAGGCTGCTGCCATGGAGCATACCGTGCGCGAGGCCGCAAAGTGATGTGATATGTTACAATCTGGATTCATATGACTTAGGATCGGGGTCCCGACAGATCAAGATTCAACAAACCATTCTCACTGGGTGCATGACCATTGAAGGTATTATCCATGCAAACAGAATAACCATTATTCTCTAACTTAAATGAATAACCGTGTTGCAATAAACACAATCTAATCATGTTCATGCTTGACGCAAACACCAAATAACATTCATTTAGTTTTGTCACTAATCCCGAAGGTAGAGAGAGCGTGCGATGTTGATCACATCAACCTTGGAAACATTTCCTACACATTGTCACCTCACACTTAGCTAGTCTTCGTTTATTCCGTAGCTTTTATTTCGACTTACTAACATTTAGCAACCAAACCGGTATCCAATACCCAGGTGCTACTAGGAGTACTAGCAAGGTACACATCAATAACGCGTATATCAAATATAGTTCTGTCGACGTTGCCAACCTTATTATCTACAAAGTATCTAGGGTTGTTCCGCTTCAACGACCGCTCTCCTCATAATAGAAGCACTTCGTCTCGGGTTTGGGTTCAACTTTGGGTTGCTTCACTGGAGCAACAACTGACCTGCCATCCATGAAGTTTCGCTCCTTGCCCTTGCCCTTCTTGAAACTAGTGGTTTTACTAACCATCAACACTTGATGCTCCTTCTAGATATCTACCTTTGCGGTGTCAAACATCGCAAATAACTCAGGGATCATCATTTCTATCCCTGGCATTTCATAGTTCATCATGAAGCTCTAGTAGCTTAGTGATAGTGACTTGCAGAACTATATCAATCACTATCTTATATGGAAGATCAACTCCCACTCGATTAAAGCGATTGTGGTACCCAGACAATCTAAGCACATGCTCAACCATTGAGCTATTCTTCTTCATCTTGCAAGCAAAGAATCTTGCTAGAGATCTCATATCTCACAACACGGGCACGAGCCTGAGATCCCTATTTTAGCTCTTAGAACATCACATATGCTCCGTGACATTCAAAACGTATTTGGAGCCTCAATTTTAAGCCGTAATGCATGACACAGAGAACTATCAAGTAGTCATCAAAACGTGCCTATCAGATGTTCATAGCATCTATAAACGATGCTTGAGGGGGTGGCACACCGAGCGGTGCATTAAGGACATAAGACTTCTATGCAGCAATGAGGACAATCCTCAGATCACGGACCTAGTATGCATTATTGCTACCATCATCTTTCAACTCTATTTCTCTAGGAACATAAAAATTCAAGGGAGCTACAACGCGAGCTAGTAATATACAACATAATTTGCAAAGACATTTTAACTATGTTCATGATAATGAGTTTAGTTACTCATATTACTTAAAAACTCCCACCCAAATTGACATCCCTTCGGTGATTCGAGTGATACATGATCCAAATTCACTAACTCAAGTCCGATCATCACGTGAGGTGAGGTGGTTTCAATGGTGAACATCATCATGTTGATCATATCTACTATATGACTCATGTTCGACCTTTCGGTCTCTTGTGTTCCGAGGCCATGTCTGTACATGCTAGGCTCGTCAAGTTTAACCCGAGTGTTCTGCATGTGCAACACTGGCTTGCACCCATTGTATGTGAACGTAGAGTCTATCACACCCGATCATCACGTGGTGTCTCGACACGATGAACTTTCACAACGGTGCACACTCAGGGAGAACACAATTTATCTTGAAATTTAAGTGAGGGATCACCTTATAATGCTACCATCATCCTAAGCAAAACAAGGTGCATAAAAGGATTAACATCACATGCAAATCATAAGTGACATGATATGGCCATGAACTTGTGCTTTTAAAATATCTTGAAAGCACCGGCATGATCTCCATCGTCACCGGCATGCCACCATGATCTCCATCATCTTGATCTCCATCAACATGTCGCCATCATGGTTGTCGCGCCCAACTTGCTTCTACTACTATTGCTACCGTTTAGCAATAAAGTAAAGCATTACATAGCGCTTAATGATTGACACGCATGTCATACAATTGTTGGGGAACGTCGCATGGGAAACAAAAAATTTCCTACGCACACACAAACCTTTCCATGGTGATGAGCATCTACGAGAGGGAGAGTGGATCTACGTACCCTTGTAGATCGCTAAGCGGGAAGCGTTAAGAAACGCGGTTGGTGTAGTCGAACTTCTTCGCGATCCAAATCGCCGAGCGTCCCGCGATCCAATCACGAACCGTCCCGCGAACACATCATGATCCGTCCCGTGAACTCATCACGATCCGTCTCACGATCTTGATCACGATCTGTCCCGCGAACTCATCACGATCCGTTCCGTGATCACATCACGAACCGTCTCGCGATCTCGATCACGGTCCTTCCGATCTAGCGCCGAACGGACGGCACCTCCGCGTTCAGCACACGTGCAGCTTGATGACGATCTCCACCGTCTCGATCCAGCGAGAGGAGGTGGAGAGGAGAGAGAGTTCACCGGCAGCGTGACGGCGCTCCGGTGATGGTGGTGGAGCAATTCCGGCAGGGCTTCGCCTAAGCGCTGCGGAACTACGATCTAGAGGAGAAACTATGCACCGGTGGAACGGGTAGCACGTGGCCGGAAATTCTGTCCAAAAACCACCCAATCCACTAGTATATATAGGAGGAGAGGAGAGGAGAGGCAGCCAAGGCCTTTGGGTCGGCCGAAATAGGAGGTGGGAGCAATCCTACTTCACATCCAACCTAGTTGGAGTAGGATTGCCTCCTATTGGCTGATTTTCCACTTTTTGCTTTAGGACTTTCTCTCCTGCGCCATGGGCCTTTGTGGCTGTTTTCCCAGCCCACTAAGGGCTGGTTATTATTCTCCCACAGCCCATGGACCTCTTGGGGTCGAAATACCCCTCCCGGAGGTCCCCCGGTACACTACCGGCACTCCCGGTACACTACCGATACTCCCGGTACACTACCGATGAGCCCGCAGCTTTTCCGGCGACCAAACTGGGACATCCTATATATGAATCTTTACCTCCGGACCATTCCGGAGCTTCTCGTGATGTCCGGGATCTCATCCGGGACTCCGAACAACCGTTGGTCACCACCATACATAACTCTACACTACCGAAACGTCACCGAACCTTAAGTGTGCAGACCCTGCGGGTTCGAGAACTATGTAGACATGACCGAGACACCTCTACGGTCAATAACCAATGGCGGGACCTGGACGTCCACATTGGTTCCTACATATTCTACGAAGATCTTTATCGGTCGAACCTCTATGTCAAGGATTCAGTTAATCCCGTATAACGTTCCCTTTGTTCTTCGGTATGTTACTTGCCCGAGATTCGATCGTCAGTATCTCCATACCTAATTAAACCTCGTTACTGGCAAGTCTCTTTACTCGTTCCGTAATACAAGATCCCATGACTAACACTTAGCCACATTGCTTGCAAGGCTTGTTGTGATGTTGTATTACCGAGTGGTCCCTGAGATACCTCTCCGTCACACGGAGTAACAAATCCCAGTCTCGATCCATGCCAACTCAACAAACACCATCAGAGATACCTGTAGAGCACCTTTATAGTCACCCAGTTACGTTGCGACGTTTGATACACACAAGGAACTCCTCCGATATCCGTGAGTTGCATGATCTCATGGTCATAGGAACATATACTTGACATGTAGAAAACAGTAGCAATAAACTGACACGATCATATGCTATGTTTGTAGTTTGGGTCTTATCCATCACATCATTCTCCTAATGATGTGATCCCGTTATCAAGTGACATCTCATGTCCATGGCTAGGAAACCTTAACCATCCTTTGATCAATGAGCTAGTCCATTAGAAGCATACTAGGGACATGGTTTTGTCTATGTATCCACACATGCATTTAAGTCTCCGATCAATACAATTATAGCATGGATAATAAACGATTATCGTGAACAAGGAAATATGATAATAACTAATTTATTATTGCCTCTAGGGCATATTTCCAACAACAATAATTAAAGAAAACCCTATGGCTCCTGCCGGTTGCCATACTCATCGACATGCAAGTCGTGATATTCTATACAACACATGATCATCTCATTCATCACATATATATCATCATGTAATTGGCCATATCACATCACAACATACCCTACAAAAACAAGTTAGACGTCCTCTAATTGTTGTTGCATGTTTTACATGGCTGCTACGGGTATCTAGCAAGAACAATTCTCACCTACGCATAAACCACAACGGTGATACATAAATTGCTTTTTAACCTTCTCAAGGACTGCCTTTGTCGAATCTGATCCAACTAAAGTAAGAGAAACATGCACCCGCCAGCCATCTTTGTGCAACAAGGTTACATGTTAGTTGATGGAACCGGTCTCTCGTAAGCGTACGAGTAAGGTTGGTCAGGGACGCTTCATCCCACAATACCGCTGAACCAGAACACGACCAAGGGAGGAAGCAATCTAAGCATCAACGCCCACAAACTCTTTGTGTTCTACTCGAGATCTCATCTACACATAGAGCTAGCTCATGATACCATTGTTGGGGAATGTTGCATGGGAAACAAAAATTTTCCTACGCACACGCAAGATCTATCCATGGTGATGAGCATGTATGAGAGGGAGAGTGGATCTACAAAGCCTTGTCGATCGCTAAGCGGGAAGCGTTAAGAAACACGGTTGATGTAGTCGAACGTCTTCGCGATCCAAATCGCCGAGCGTCCCGCGATCCCATCACGATCCATCCCGCAATCTCATTATGATCCGTCCCGTGATCTCATCACGATCCGTCATGCGATCCAATCACGAATCGTCTCACGATCTTGATCACTGTCCTTCCGATCTAGCACCGAACGGACGACACCTCCGCGTTCAGCACACGTACAGCTCGATGACGATCTCCTCCTTCTTGATCCAGCAAGAGGGATAGGAGAGGTAGAAGAGTTCTCCGGCAGCGTGACGACACTGCTGCGATGGTGGTGGAGCTATTCCGGCAGGGCTTCGCCGAAGCACTGCAGAAAACCGATCTAGAGGAGAAACTATGCACTAGAGGAGTGGGTAGCACCTGGCAGAAAATCTAGTGCAAAAACCCTAAAACCTCTAGTATATATAAGAGGAAGAGAGGAGGAGGCTTGGCCCTCAAGGGTACATCCCTAGGCTTCAGCCGAACCAAGGAGGAGAGGAGGAATCCTCCTCCAATCCTAGTAGGACTAGGACTCCTTCCTTTTTTTTTTGCCTTTTTTGCCTTTTTCCACCTTTTCTCCTTGGGCTTTTCTCTCCCAGCCGCATGGGACTTTTGTGGGACTACCACCAGCCCACTAAGGTCTGGTATTCACTCTCCCACAGCCCATGTAGCCTCTTGGGTCTAAATACCCCTCCCGATGGTCTCCCGGTACACTACCGGCTCTCCCGGTACACTACTGATGAGCTCGAAACTTTTCTGGTGACCAAAATAGGACTTCCTATATATACATATTTACCTCCGGACCATTACGGATCTCCTCATGATGTTTGGGATCTCATCCGGGACTCCGAACAACCTTCGATAACCACCATACATAACCTTATACTACCGAAACGTCACCAAACCATAAGTGTGTAGACCCTGCGGGTTCGAGAACTATGTAGACATGACCGAGACACCTCTATGGTCAACAACCAATAGCGGGACCTGGATGCCCATATTGGTTCCTAGGTATTCTACGAAGATCTTTATCGGTCGAACCTCTATGTCAAGGATTCTGTTAATCCCGTATGATGTTCCCTTTGTTCTGCGGTATGTTACTTGCCCGGGATTCGATCGTTGGTATCTCCAAACCTAGTTCAATCTCGTTACCGGAAAGTCTCTTTACTCGTTCTGTAATACAAGATCCCGTGATTAACACTTAGTCATATTGCTTGCAAGGCTTGTTGTGATGTTGTATTACCGAGTGGGCCCTGAGATACCTCTCCGTCACACGGAGTAAATAATCCCAGTCTTTATCCATGCCAACCCAATAGACACCCTCGGAGATACCTATAGAGTATCTTTATAGTCACCCAGTTACGTTGCGACGTTTGATACACACAAGGCACTCCTCCGGTGTCAATGAGTTGCATGATCTCATGGCCATAGGAACAAATACTTGACATGCAAAAAACAATAGCAATAAACTGACACGATCATATGCTATGTTTGTAGTTTTAGTCTTGTCCATCCCATCATTCTCCTAATGTTGTGATCCCATTATCAATTGACATCTCATGTCAATGGCTAGGAAACCTTAGTCATATTTGATCAACGAGCTAGTCTATTAGAGGCATACTAGGGACATGGTGTTGTCTATGTATCCACACATGTATGTGAGTTTCCGATCAATACAATTATAGAATGGATAGTAAAAGATTATCATGAACAAGGAAATATGATCATAACTAATTTATTATTGCCTCTAGGGCATATTTCCAACAACACACATGTGCGGTACACAACATGTCATACTATATAGAGCCTATGGCTAAGGCATAGGGGACGACATTCGTCCTTTCTCTTTCTTCTGCCGTAGTTGCGCTTTCAGTCTCACTGAACTTCACACCTTACAAATCAGGCAAGAACTCTTTCTTTGACTGATCCATTTTGAACTCTTTCAAAATCTTGTCAAGGTATGTACTCATTGAAAGTCTTATCAGACGTCTTGATTTATCTCTATAGATCTCGATGCCCAACGATGAAGTAGCTTTATCCAGGTCTTCCTTTGAAAAACTCTTTTCAAACAACCCTTTATGCTTTCCAGAAATTCTACATCATTTCCGATCAATAGTATGTCATCCACATATGCTTATCAGAAATTCTATAGTGCTCCCACTGACTTTATTGTAAATACAAGTTTCTCATAAACTTTGTATAGAATCAAAAACTTTGATCACCTCATCAAAGCATATATTCCAACTCCGAGATGCATGCTCTAGCCCATAGAAGGATTGTTGGAGCTTGCACACCTTTTAGCATCCTTAGGACTGACAAAACCTTCTAGTTGTATCACATACAACTTTTCCTCAAGTAAACCGTTAAGGAAACGATGTTTTCACATCCATCTACCACATTTCATAATTGAAAAATGCAGCAATAGCTAACATAATTCCAACAGACTTTAGCATTGCTACGAGTAAGAAAGTTTCATCGCCGTCAACTCCTTGAACTTGTCGGAAACTTCTTTGCGAGAAGTCGAGCTTTATAAATGGTGATATTTACCATCAACGTCTATCTTCATCTTAAAGGTCCATTTTGTACTCAACGACCTGTCGTCCAACTAGCAAGTATACCAAAGTCTATACTTGGTTTTCATACATGGATCCTTTCTCGGATTTCATGGCCTCTAACCATTTGTTGGAATCTGGGCCCATCATCGGTTTCTCCATAGTTCGTAGGTTCACTGTTGTCGAACAACATGACCTCTAAGACATGGTTGCCGTACCACTCAGGAGTAGTACGCATCCTTGTCGACCTACGAGGTTCGACAGTAACTTGATCCGAAGCTTCATGATCATCATCATTAACTTCCTCTTCAACTTACGTAGGCTCCACAGAAACATCTTTTTGTGCTGCGCTACTCTTTGGTTGAAACAAAGGTTCAACAACCTCATCAAGTTCTATCTTCCTCCCAATCAATTCTTTCGAGAGAAACTCTTTCTCGAGAAAGGACTCGTTTTAGCAACAAACACTTTGTGCTCGGATCTGAGATAGAAGGTATACCCAACTGTTCTTAGGGAATTCCATGAAGATGCATTTGTACGCTTTGGGTTCGAGCTTATTAGATGAAAACCTTTTTTCACATAAGCGTCGCAGCCCCAAACATTTAAGAAATGACAGGTTAGGTTTCTATCAAACCATAATTCATACAGTGTCATCTCAATGGGTTTAGATGGTGCCCTATTTAAAGTGAATGTAGTTATCTCTAATGCATAACCCCAAAATGATAGTGGCAACATGATAAAAGACATCATAGTATGGACCATATCCAATAGAGCACGACTATGACGTTCAAACACACCATCACACTATGGTGTTCCCGGTGGCGTGAGTTGTGAAACTACTTTCACATTGTCTAAAGTTGTATTCCACTCGTAACTCCGATATTCACCTGCACGATCATAACATAGACATTTTTATCTTCTTGTCATGATGATATTTAAACTTCACTCTGAATTTTGTTTGAACTTTTCAAACGTTTCAGACTTGTGTTTCATTAAGCAAATATACTCATATATATACTCAAATCATTAGTGAAGGTAAGGAAAATAACGATATCCACTGCATGCTACAACACTCATTGGATCGCATACATCAACATGTATTATTTCCAATAAGTTACTAGCCTGCTCCATCATACTGAAAATGGGGTCTTTAGTCATCTTGCCCAAGAGGCATGGTCCGCATGTCTCAACCGATTCGATACCGAATGAGTCCAAAGATCCATCGGCATGGAGTTTCTTCATGCGATTTATATCATATGACATTTAGCGGCAGTGCCATAGTTATGTGGTACTATCATTATTAACTTTGCATCTTTTGGCATCAATGTTATGAACATGTGTATTACTACGGTCAAGATTCAACAAACCATTCTCATTGGGTGCATGACCATTGAAGGTATTATTCATGTAAACAGAATAACCATTATTCTCTGACTTAAATGAATAATCGTAATGCAATAAACATGATCTAATTATGTTTGTGCTTAACGCAAACACCAAATAACATTGATTTAGGTTTCTCACTAAGCCTGAAGGTAGAGAGAGCATGCGATGTTGATCACATCAAACTTGGAAACATTTCAACACACATCATCACCTCACACTTAGCTAGTCTCCGTTTATTCCGTAGCTTTATTTCGAGTTACCAAAATTTAGCAATCGAACCGGTATCCAATACCCAGGTGCTACTAGGAGTACTAGAAAGGTACACATCAATAACATGTATATCTAATATACTTCTGTCGACGTTGCCAGCCTTCTTATCTATCAAGTATCAAGGGTTGTTCCGCTTCGGCGACCGTTCTCCTCATAATAGAAGCAGTTAGTCTCGGGCTTGGTTTCAACTTTGGGTTGCATCACTGGAGTAGCAACTGACTTGCCATCCATGAAGTTTCCCTCCTTGCCCTTGTCCTTCTCGTAACTAGTGGTTTTACTAACCATCAATACTTGATACTCCTTCTTGATTTCTACCTTCGCGGTGTCAAACATCGCGAGCAGCTCAGGGATCATTATTTCCATCCCTGGAATTTTATAATTCATCACGAAGCTCTAGTACCTTAGTGACAGTGACTTGGAGAACTACATCAATCACTTTCTTATCTGGAAGATCAACTCTCACTTGATTCAAGCGATAGTAGCACCCAGACAATCTGAGCACATGCTCAATGATTGAGCTATTCTCCTTCATCTTGCAGACAAAGGATCTTGTTGGAGATCTCATATCTCACAACACGGGCACGAGCCTGAGATCCCAATTTCAGCTCTTAGAACATCTCATATGTTCCATGATGCAAAACATTTTGGAGTCTCAATTCTAAGCCGTAATGCATGACGCACTGAACTATCAAGTAGTCATCGGAACGTGCCTATCAGCTGTTCACAACATCTACAGACGATGCTAGAGGGGGTGGCGCACTGAGCGGTGCATTAAGGACATAAGCCTTCTGTGCAGCAATGAGGACAATCCTCAGATCACAAACCCAGACCGCAATATTGCAACCATCGCCTTGCAACTCTATTTCTCTAGGAACATATAAAATTCAAGGGAGGTACAACATGAGCTAGTAATCTACAACAAAATTTGCAAAGACACTACTGACTATGTTCCTGATAATGAGTTCAATTAATCATATTACTTAAGAACTCACACTCAAATTGACATCCCTCCGGTCATTCGAGTGATACATGATCAAAATTCACCAACTCAAGTCCGATCATCACGTGAGTTGAGGTGGTTTCAGTGGTGAACATCATCATGTTGATCATATCTACTATATGACTCATGTTCGACTTTCCGGTCTCTTGTGTTCCGAGGCCATGTCTGTGCATGCTAGGCTCGTCAAGTTTAACCCGAGTGTTCTGCATGTGCAACAGTGTCTTGCACCCTTTGTATGTGAACATAGAGTCTATCACACCCGATCATCACGTGGTGTCTCGACACGACGAACTTTCGCAATGATGCACACTTGGCGAGAACACAAATTACCTTGAAATTTAAGTGAGGGATCACCTTATAATGCTACCGTCGTCCTAAGCAAAACAAGGTGCATAAAAGGATTAACATCACATGCAAATCATAAGTGACATGATATGGCCATGAACTTGTGCTTTTGATCTCCATCTTGAAAGCACCGGCATGATCTCCATCGTCACCGGCAAAACACCATTATCTCCATCATCATGATCTCCATCATTGTGTCACCATCGAGGTTGTCGCGCCCACCATGCTTCTACTACTATTACTACCGCTTAGCGGTAAAGTAAAGCATTACATAATGCTTATTGATTGACACGCAGGTCATACAATAATTAAAGAGAACCCTATGGCTCCAACCGGTTGCCGTACTCATCGACATGCAAGTCATGATATTCTATTCAATAAATGATCATCTCATACATCACATATATCTCATCATGTAATTGGCCATATCACATCACAACATACCCTGCAAAAACAAGTTAGACATCCTCTAATTGTTGTTGCATATTTTATGTGGCTGCTATGGGTATCTAGCAAGAGCAATTCTCACCTACCTTAAAACCACAACGGTGATACATAAGTTGCTTTTCAACCTTCTCAAGGAGCACCTTAGTCGAATCTGATCCAACTAAAGTAGGAGAAATAGGCACCCGCCATCCATCTTTGTGCAACGAAGTTACATGTCAGTCGATGGAACCGGTCTCTCATAAGTGTACGTGTAAGGTTGGTCCGGGCCGCTTCATCCCACAATACTGCTGAACCAAAACACGACCAAGGGAGGAAGCAATCTACCCATCAATGCTCACAAACTCCTTTGTGTTCTACTCGTGATCTCATCTACACATAGACCTAGCTCATGATGCCACTGTTGGGGAATGTTGCATGGGAAACAAAAATTTCCTACGCACATGCAAGATCTATCCATGGTGATGAGCATCTACAAGAGGGAGAGTGGATCTACATACCCTTGTAGATCGCTAAGCGAGAAGCATTAAGGAACACGGTTGATCTAGTCAAACATCTTCGCAATCCAAATCATCGAGCATCCAAAGATCCAATCACGATCTAGCCCGCGATCCTATCACGAAAAACCATCCCGCGATGCCATCACGATCCATCCCGCGAGCAAATCATGGACCGTCTCGCGATCCTGATCACGGTCCTTCCGATCTAGCGCCGAATGGACGGCGCCTCCGCGTTCAGCATAGGTACACCTCGATGACGATCTTTGCCTTCTTGATCCAACAAGAGGGAGTGGAGAGGTATATGAGTTCTTTGGCAGCGTGACGACATGGCGGCGATGGTGGTGGAACAATTCCAGCAGGGCTTCGCCTAAGAACCACTGAAACGATCTAGAGGAGAAACTACGATCTAGAGGAGAGGTAGCACGTGGCTATTAGGGTTAGCTCTTCCCTCTAAATCCTCTAGTATATATAGGAGGGAGGGAGAGGAGGAGGCAGCCTCAAACCCTAAAAGGTTGGCCGAAATTGGAGGTGGAGGAGTCCTACTCCAATCCTATTAGGAGTAGGATTCCTCCTTTCCACTTGGAAACTCTTTCCACCTCTCCACCTTTGGATTTTTCTTTCTCAAACCTCATGGGCTTTAGTGGAGGCTTCTGCCAGCGCACTAGGGGCTGGTTTCTTTCCTCCCACAGCCCCTGAGGCCCCTCGGGGCATGACACCCCTCCTGATGGTCCCCTGATACCCTCCCGGCACTCCCGATACACTATCGATGAGCCCGAAACTTTTCCGGTGATCAAAACAGGGATTCCTATATATCAATATTTACCTCCGTACCAATACGGAGCTCCTCTTGACATCCGGGATCTCATCCGCGACTCTGAACGACCTTCGGTCGCCACCATACATAACTCTATACTACCGAAACGTCACTGAACCTTAAGTGTGCAGACCCTGCGGGTTCGAGAACTATGTAGACATGACCGAGACACCTCTACGATCAATAACCAATAGCGGGACCTGGATGCCCATATTGGTTCCTACATATTCTACCAAGAGCTTTATCGGTTGAACCTCTTTGTCAAGGATTCGGTTAATCTCGTATGTTGTTCCCTTTGTTCTTCGATATGTTACTTGCCCGAGATTCGATCATCGGCATCTCCATACCTAGTTCATCTTGTTACCAGAAAGTCTCTTTACTTGTTTTGTAATACAAGATACCATGGCTAACACTCCTTTGGTGTCAGTGCGTTGCATGATCTCATGGTCATAGGAACAGATACTTGACAAGCAGAAAACTGTAGCATAAACTGACATGATCATATGCTACGTTTATAGTTTGGGTCTTGTCCATCACATCATTCTCCTAATGATGTGATCCCGTTATCAAATGACATCTCATGTCCATGGCTGGGAAACCTTAACCATCTTTGATCAACGAGCTAGTCCATCAGAGGCATACTAGGGACATGGTGTTGTCTATGTATCCACACATGTATCTGTTGGAAATATGCCCTAGAGGCAATAAATAAAGTGTTTATTATTATATTTCCATGTTCATGATAATCGTTTATTATCCATGCTATAATTGTATTGATTGGAAACACATTACATGTGTGGATACATACACAACACCATGTCCCTAGTATGCCTCTAATAGACTAGCTCGTTGATCAAAGATGGTCAAGGTTTCCTAGACATTGGCATGTGATGTCATTTGATAATGGGATCACATCATTAGGAGCATGATGTGATGGACAAGACCCAAACTACAAACGTAGCATATGGTCGTGTCAGTTTATTGCTACCGTTTTCTGCATGTCAAGTATATGTTCCTATGACCATGAGATCATGTAACTCAGAGACACCGGAGGAGTCCCTTGTGTGTATCAAACATCGCAACGTAACTGGGTGACTATAAAGGTGCTCTACAGGTATCTCCGAGGGTGTCTGTTGAGGTTGCATGGATCAACACTGGGATTTGTTACTCAGTGTGACGGAGAGGTATCTCAGGGCCCACTCGGTAATACAACATCACAATAAGCCTTGCAAGAAATGTGACTAAGTGTTAGTCATGGGATTTTGTATTATGGAATGAGTAAAGATACTTGCTGATAACGAGGTTGAACTTGGTATGGAGATACCGACGATCGAATCTCGGGCAAGTAACATACCGAAGAACAAAGGGAACATCATACGGGATTAACTGAATCCTTGACATAGAGGTTCGACCGATAAAGATCTTCATAGAATATGTAGGAACCAATATGGGCATCTAGGTCCCGCTATTGGTTATTGATCGTAGAGGTGTCTCGGTCATGTCTACATAGTTCTCGAACCCGTAGGGTCTGCACACTTAAGGTTTGGTGACGTTTCGGTAGTATAGAGTTATGTATGGTGGTGACCTAAAGTTTTTAGGAGTCCTAGATGAGATCCTGAACGTCACGAGGAGCTCCGTAATGGTCTGGAGGTAAATATTCATATATAGGAAGTCCTGTTATGGTCACCGGAAAACTTTTGGGCTAATCGGTAGTGTACCGGGAGTGCCGGTAGTGTACCGGGAGACCACCGGGAGGGGTATTTCGACCCAAGAGGCTTCATGGGCTGTGGGAGAATATATACCAGCCTTTTTTTGGGCTGGTGTAAGTCCCACACAAGGCCCATGCGGCTAGGGAAGAAAAGCCCAAAGGGAAAAAGGTGGGAAAAGGCCAAAAAGGAGGAATCCTACTCCTACTAGGATTGGAGGAGGAGTCCTCCTCTCCTCCCCACTTCGGCCGAACCAAGGAGGCTTGGCTCTTGAGACAAGTCCTCTCCTCCCTCCCTCTTATATATGCTGGAGGTTTTAGGGTTTTTGCACTGAATTTTTAGCCATGTGCTGCCCGTTCCTCCAGTGCATAGTTTCTCCTCTAGATCGGATTTCTGCAGTGCTTAGGCGAAGCCCTGCCGGAATAGCTCCACCACCATCGCCAGAGCACCGTCACGCTGCTGGAGAACTCTTCTTCCTCTCCTCTCCCTCTTGCTTGCTGGATCAAGACGACGGAGATCGTCATCAAGCCGTACGTGTGTTGAACGCGAAGGTGCCGTCCGTTCAACGCTAGATCGAAAGGACCGTGATCGAGTTCGCGGGACGGATCGTGATCAAGTTCGCGGGACGGATCATGATTGGATCGCAGGACATATCGTGATTGGATCGTGGGACGCTCAACGATGTGGATCGCGAAGACGTTCGACTACACCAACCGCGTTTCTTAATGCTTCCCGCTTAGCGATCTACATCTCCCTCTCATAGATGCTCATCACCATGGATAGGTCTTGCGTGAACATAGGAAATTTTTTGTTTCCCATGCAATGTTCCCCAACAGTGGCATCATGAGCTAGGTCTATGTGTAGATGAGATGTCGAGTAGAACACAAAGAGTTTGTGGGCGTTGATGCTTAGATTGCTTCCTCCCTTGGTTGTTTTTTGGTTCAGCGGTATTGTAAGATGAAGCGGCCCGGACCAACATTACGCTTACTCTTACAAGAGACCAGTTCCCTCAACCGCAACTTGTTGCATAGATGGCCTGCGGGTGCCAGTTTCTCTCACTTTAGTTGGATCGGATTCGACAAAGGCGGTCCTTGAGAAGGTTGAAAAGCAACTAGTGTATCACCATTGTGATTTTTGCGTAGATGAGCATTGTTCTTGCTAGATACTTGTAGCAGCCATGTAAAACATGCAAAAACAATTAGAGGATGTCTAATTTGTTTTTGTAGGGTATGTTGTGATGTGATATGGCCAATTACATGATGTGATATATGTGATGTATGAGATGATCATGTGATGTATAGATTATCACGACTTGCATGTCGATGAGTACAACAACTGGCAGGAGCCATAGGGTTGTCTTTAATTATTCTATGACCTGCGTGTCAATCATTAAGCGCTATGTAATGGTTTACTTTATCGCTTAGTGGTAGCAATATTAGTAGAAGCATGTCGTGTGCGACAACCCCAATGGAAACACATTGATGGAGATCAAGATGATGGAGATCATGGTGTCATGCTGGTGACGATGGAGATCATGCCGGTGCTTTCTAAGATGGAGATCAAAAGCACAAGTTCATGGTCATATCATGTCACTTATGATTTGCATGTGATGTTAATCCTTTTATGCACCTTGTTTTGCTTAGGACGACGGTAGCATTATAAGGTGATCCCTCACTTAAATTTCAAGATGAATTGTGTTCTCCCCAAGTGTGCACCATTGCAAAAGTTCGTCGTGTCGAGACACCGCATGATGATTGGCTGTGATAGACTCTACGTTCACATACAACGGGTGCAAGCCAGTGTTGCACATACAGAACACTCGAGTTAAACTTGACGAGCCTAGCATGTACAAACATGGCCTCGGAACACAAGAGACCGAAAGGTCGAACATGAGTCATATAGTAGATATGATCGACATGATGATGTTCAGCATTGAAGCCACCTCAACTCAAGTG
This sequence comes from Hordeum marinum, assembly GCA_022496015.1. NCBI lineage: Eukaryota > Viridiplantae > Streptophyta > Magnoliopsida > Poales > Poaceae > Hordeum > Hordeum marinum. The sequence goes on along the minus strand of CM039672.1, from coordinate 305,238,175 downwards.
ATGATGGGACTTGAGTTGGTGAATTTGGATCATGTGACACTCAGATGACCTTAGGGATGTCAATTTGAGTGGGAGCTTTAGTAATTTGATTAACTAAACTCATTATCCTAAACAATAGTCTAAGTAACCTTTGCACACTTATGTTGTAGATCAATGGCTTGCGCAGTAGCACCCCTGAATTTTAGTGCGTTCCTAGAGAAAGCTAAGCTGAAAGATGATGGAAGTAACTTTGTTGACTGGGCCCGTAATCTGAGGATTATCCTCACGGCTTTCCAGAAATCATATGTCCTTGATGCACCGCTTGGTGACCAACCAGAAGACATGACCTCCGAACACGTTGAGAACGCTTGGGAGGTACGTTCTGGAGATTACTCAATAGTTCAGTGTGCAATATTGTATGGCTTAGAACCGGGACTTCAAAGACGTTTTGAACATCATGGAGCATATGGGATGTTCTAGGAGTTGAAGTTTATCTTTCAGAAGAATGCCCGAATCGAGAGGTATGAGACCTCCAATAAGTTCTATGCTTGCAAGATGGAGGAGAACATGTCTATCAGTGAACATATACTCAGAATGTCTGGGTATTCGACTCGTCTAGCGGAGTTGGGAATTTCCCTTCTGCCAGAGGCGATCACTGACAGAGTTCTTCAATCACTGCAACCTAGTTACAAGAGCTTTGTGATGAACTATAACATGCACGGGATGAACAAGTCAGTCGCCGAGCTATTTGCGATGCTAAAAGTCACTGAGTCTGAAATCTAGAAAGACCATCAAGTATTGATGGTCAATAAAACCACTAGTTTCAAGAAGAATGGCAAGGGCAAGAAGGGTAAAACCAAGAAGGATGGCAAAGCAGTTGCTACTCCTGTAAAGATGCCCAAGCATGGACCTAAGCCAGAAACTGAGTGCTTTCATTGCAAGGGAACTGGTCACTGGAAGTGGAACTGCCCCAAGTACCTGGCTAACAAGAAGGCGGCCAACGACAAACAAGGTATATATGATATACATGTTATTGATGTGTACCTTATTAGCTCTCGTTGTAGTGCCTGGGTATTTGATACCGGTTCGGTTGCTCACATTTGCAACTCAAAACAGGAACTATGGAATAGACGAAGGCTGGCAAAGGATGAAGTGACGATGCACGTGGGAAATGGTTCCAAGGCTGATGTGATCGACGTCAGCACGCTCTCTCATCGATTTCCATCGGATTAGTGATGAACCTGAATAATTATTATTTAGTGCCTGCGTTAAGCATGAACATTATATCTGGATCTTTTTTATTGCGAGACGGTTACTCATTTAAATCATAGAATAAAGGTTGTTCTATTTATATGGCTAATATCTTTTATGGTCATGCACCCAATGTGAGGGGTTTATTCATATTGAATCTTGATAGTGATGACACACATGTTCATAACATTCATGCCAAAAGATGTAGAGTCGATAATGATAGTACCACTTTCTTGTGGCACTGCCGTTTAGGTCATATTGGTGTAAAACGCATGAGGAAGCTCCATGCTGATGGACTTTTGGAGTCACTTGATTTTGAATCACTTGACACATGTGAACCATGCCTCATGGGCAAGATGATTAAAACGCCATTGTCTCGAACAATGGAACGGGCGAGTGACTTATTGGAAATCATACGTACTGATGTGTGTAGTCCAATGAATGTTATAGCGCGTTGTGGATATCGCTATTTTCTCACCATCACTGACGACTTAAGTATATATGGGTATATTTACTTAATGAAACAAAAGTCTGAAATGTTTGAAAAGTTCAAGCAATTTCAGAGTGAAGTTGAGAATCATCGTAACAAGAAGATTAAATTCCCGTGATCTGATCAAGGAGGTGAATATCTAAGTTATGAGTTTGGCAGTCACTTAAGACAGTGTGGAATTGTTTCACAGTTGACACCGCCTGGAACACCATAGCGTAATGGTGTGTCCAAACATCGCAATCGAACCTTATTCGATATGGTGCGTTCTATGATGTCTCTTGCTGATTTGCCACTATTGTTTTGGGGTTATGCATTAGAGACAGCTGCATTCATTTTAAATAGGGCACCATCGAAATCCATTGAGACGACGCCATATGAACTATGGTTTGGCAAGAGGCCAACATTGTCGTTTCTTAAAGTTTGGGGATGTGATGCTTATGTCAAAAAGCTTCAACCTCAAAAGCTGGAACCCAAAGCCGAGAAATGCGTCTTCATAGGATACCCGAAGGAGACAGTCGGGTATACCTTCTATCTCAGATCCGAAGGCAAAGTGTTTGTCGCTAAGAACGTAACATTTCTTGAGAAAGAGTTTCTCTCGAAACAATTGAGTGGGAGGAAAATAGAGCTTGATGAGGTTATTGAACCTTTACTTCAACCAGAAAGTAGCGCAGCGCAGAAAGATGTTTCTGTGGAACCTACGACCGTAGAAGAGGATGTTAATGATGATGATCATGAAGCTTCGAATCAAGCTACTATTGAACCTCGTAGGTCGACAAGGGCGCATACTACTCTTGAGTGGTACGACAACCCTTTCTTGGAGGTCATGTTGTTGGACAACAATGAACCTACGAGCTATGGAGGAGCAGTGATGGGCCCGGATTCCGAGAAATGGTTAGAGGCCATGAAATCTGAGATGGGATCCATGTATGAAAACAAAGTATGGACTTTGGAAGTATTACCTGAACGGCAAAAGGCCATTCAGAACAAATGGATCTTTAAGAAGAAGATAGACGCGGAAGGTAATGTCACCGTCTATAAAGCTCGACTTGTGGCAAAGGGTTTTTCACAAGTTCAAGGAGTTGACTACGATGAGACCTTCCCACCCGTTGCGATGCGTAAGTCTGTCAGAATCATGTTGGCAATAGCTGCTTATTTTGACTATGAAATTTGGCAGATGGATGTCAAAACGGTGTTCCTCAACGGTTTCCTTGAGGAAGAGTTGTATATGATGCAACCAAAAGGTTTTGTCGATCCAGAGAATGCTAACAAAGTTTGCAAACTCCAGCGATCCATTTATGTGTTGGTGCAAGCATCTCGGAGTTGGAATAAGCGCTTTGATGAAGTGATCAAAGCGTTTGAGTTTATACAAGTTTATGGAGAAGCTTGTATTTACAAGAAAGTGAGTGAGAGCTCTATAGCGTTTCTAATATTATATGTGGATGGCATATTGCTGATTGGAAACAATATAGAAATGCTGGAAAGCGTGAAGGAATATTTGAACAAGAGTTTTTCAATGAAGGACCTAGGATAAGCTGCTTTCATATTAGGCATTAAGATGTATAGAGATAGATCGAGATGCTTAATAGCACTTTCGCATAGCACATACCTTGTTAAAGTTTTGAAGAAGTTTAAAATGGATCAGTCCAAGAAGGGGTTCTTGCCTGTGTTACAAGGTGTGAAGTTGAGTAAGACTCAATGCCCAGTGACTATAGAAGATAGAGAAAAGATGTGTGTCATCCCCTATGCTTCAGCCATAGGCTCTATCATGTATGCAATGCTGTGCACAAGACCGGATGTCAGCCTTGCCATAAGTATGGCCGGAAGGTTTCAAAGTGATCTTGGAATTGAACACTGGGCAGCGGTCAAGAATGTCCTTAAGTACCTGAAAAGGACTAAGGAAATGTTTCTCGTTTACGAAGGTGATGATGAGCTCGCCGTAAAGGGTTACGTCGATGCAAGCTTTGACACTGATCCGGATGACTCTAAGGCACAAACTGGATACATATTTATTCTCAACGGGGGAGTGGTAAGCTGGTGCAGTTCCAAGCAAAGCGTGGTAGCCGATTCTACATGCGAAGCAGAGTATATCGCAACCTCGGAGGCGGCGAAGGAATGTGTCTGGATGAAGCAGTTCATGACAGATCTTGGAGTAGTGCCCAGTGCACTGAATCCAATGAACCTGTTCTGTGACAACACCGGTGCCATTGCTCTGGCCAAGGATCCAAGGTTTCACAAGAGGACCAGACACATAAAGCGATGCTTCAAATCCATCAGCGATTACATCGAGGAGAAGGACATAAATATTTGCAAAGTGCACACGGATCTGAATGTTGCAGACCCGTTGACTAAACCTCTTCCATGGGCTAAACATGATCAACACCAGAACTGCATGGGTGTTCGATTCATTACAATGTAAATCACATAGTGATGAGAACTAGATTATTGACTCTAGTGCAAGTGGGAGACTGTTGGAAATATGCCATGGAGGCAATAAACAAAGTGTTTATTATTATATTTCCTTTTTCATGATAATCGTTTATTATCCATGCTATAATTGTATTGATTGGAAACACATTACATGTGTGGGTAAATAGACAAACACTTGATAGTTTGATAACAGGATCACATCATTAGGAGAATGATGTGATGGACAAGACCCAAACTACAAACGTAGCATATGACCGTGTTAGTTTATTGCTATTGTTTTCTTCATGTCAAGTATATGTTCCGATGACCATGAGATCATGTAACTCATGGACACCGGAGGAGTGCCTTGTGTGTATCAAATGTTGCAACGTAACTGGGTGACTATAAAGGTGCTCTACAGGTATGTCTGAGGGTGTCTGTTGAGTTGGCATGGATCAAGACTGGGATTTGTTACTCCGTGTGACGGAGAGGTATCTTAGGGACCACTCGGTAATACAACATCGCAATAAGCCTTGCAAGAAATGTGACTAAGTGTTAGTCACGGGATTTTGTATTACGGAACGAGTAAATAGACTTGCCGGTAACGAGGTTGAACTAGGTATGGAGATACCAACGATCGAATCTCGGGCAAGTAACATACCAAAGAACAAAGGGAACATCATACGGGATTAACTGAATCCATGACATAGAGGTTCGACCGATAAAGATCTTCGTAGAAAAAGTAGGAACCAATATGGGCATCTAGGTCCTGCTATTGGTTATTGACCATAGATGTGTCTTGGTCATGTCTACATAGTTCTCGAACCCGCAGGGTCTGCACACTTAAGGTTTGGTGACGTTTCGGTAGTATAGAGTTATGTATGGTGGTGACCGAAGGTTGTTCGGAGTCATGGAGGAGATCCCAGACGTCAAGAGGAGCTCTGAAATGGTTCGGAGGTAAAGATTCATATATAGGATGTCCTATTTTGGTTGCCGGAAAAGTTTCGGGCTAATCGGTAGGGTACCGGGAATGCCGGTAGTGTACCGGGTGACCACCGGGAGGGGTATTTCGACCCAAGAGGCTTGATGGGCTGTGGGGGAATAAATACCAGCCTTTTGTGGCTGGTGGAAGTCCCACACAAGGACCATGCGGCTAGGGAGGAAAAGCCCAAAGGGAAAAAGGTGGAAAAAGACCAAAAAGGAGGAATCCTAGTCCTACTAGGATTGGAGGAGGAGTCCTCCTCTCCTCCCCACTTCAGCCCAACCAAGGAGGCTTGGCCCGTGCTCCAAGTCCTCTCCTCCCTCCGTCTTATATATACTAGAGGTTTTAGGGTTTTTGAACAGAATTTTTAGCCATGTGCTGCCCGTTCCTCCAGTGCATAGTTTCTCCTCTAGATCGGATTTCTGCAGTGCTTAGGCGAAGCCCTGCCGGAATAGCTCCACCACCATCGCCGGAGAGCCGTCATGCTGCCGAAGAACTCTTCTTCCTCTCCGCTCCCTCTTGCTGGATCAAGACGGCGGAGATCGTCATCATGCCGTACGTGTGCTGAACGTGGAGGTGCCGTCTGTGCGGCGCTAGATCGGAAGGACCGTGATCGAGTTCGCGGGACGGATCGTGATCAAGTTCACGGGACGGATCGTGATTGGATCGCAGGACGGATCATGATTGGATTGTGGGATGCTTGTATATTTGGACCGCGAAGGCGTTCGACTACACCAACCGCGTTTCTTAATGCTTCCCGCTTAGCGATCTACAAGGTTATGTAGATCCACTCTCCCTCTCGTAGATGCTCATCACCATGGATAGGTCTTGCGTGAACGTAGGAAATTTTTTGTTTCCCATGCAACATTCCCCAACAGTATCTGAGTTTCCAATCAATACAATTCTAGCATGGATAATAAACTATTATTATGAACGAGGAAATATGATAATAACTAATTTATTATTGCCTCTAGGGGATATTTCCAACACCATCTATACGTCTTCTCTCATCAGGAGTCGAGGGACTCTGAGTCTTTCTAAGACTAATTCCATGTGACATGGGAAATAACCCTTTCTTGGCATCTTGCATGTTGAACCGCTTCAACACCTTGTCTATATATGTACTTTAACTTAATCCAATAAGCCTTCTTGATCTATCTCTATAGATCTTGATTCCCATAATATAAGCTGCTTGTCCCAAGTGTTTCATCGAAAAACTATTTTTCAATGAGTCCTTGATAGATTCAAGCATTTGAACATTATTTCCAATCAACAATATGTCATCCACGTACAGTATCAGAAATGCAACTGAGCTACCACTGACCTTCTTGAATACACATTGATCATAGTCGTTCTTGATGAAGCTAAACTCTTTGAACGCTTCATTGTAATTAATGTTCCAATTCTGAGATGCTTGCCTCAATCCATAAATGGATCTCTAAAGGTTGCATACCATGCCATCATTCTTTGGATCGACAAAACCCTCGGGCTTTTTCATATACAGTCCTCAACTAAATTTCCGTTAAGGAAAGCCGTTTTGACATCCATTTGCCATATCTCATAGTCGAAATATGAAGCTATGGCAAGAATGATCTGAATTGATTTAGGCATCGCTACCGGTGAGTAAGTCTCATCATAGTCAACTCCTTGAACTTGTCGATAACCTTTAGCGACAAGTCGAGCCTTATGGACTATAACATTTCCGTCCATATCTGTTTTGTTCTTAAAGATCCATTTGCACTCCCTGGCTTGAAAGCCATCTAGCGGATCAACCAAGTTCCAAACTTGATTGTCGTCCATGGACTTTAATTCAGATCTTATGGCCTCAAGTCATAACTCGGAATCAGGTCTCACCATCACTTCCGCATATGTGGTCGGTTCGTTGTTCTGCAAGAAGAATACATTGTAGTCGTGCATATTGTGCAACCTTTCTGACCTACGTGGAACCCGTGTCGATTCCACTACGGGTTCTATGACTAACTCCGGTGTGATTAAGTCACCTGTCGAAGGGTCCCCGTGTGTCTCTCGGATTTCTTTGAGTCAACAGACCTTGCACTAGCCTTCCAATTGATAAACTCTTTCTCAAGGAAAACTCCATGTCGAGCGACAAACACTTTGCCCTCTTCATGGTTGTAGAACTAATATCCCAAGGTTTCCCTCAGATACCATGAATATGCACTTGTCCGACTTGGGTGTGTGCTTGTCTGACTGGAGTCGCTTGACATATGCTTCATAACCCCAAATCTTTAGAAAAGACAAACTATGACTCTTTGCAGTCCATATCTCATATGGTGTCTTATCTACGGACTTTGATGGTCCCCTTTTTATTGTGAAAGCTACAGTTTCTAGAGCATATTCCCAAAATGACAAGATTAAATCCGACTGACTCATCATTCATCGGACCATGTCTAACAAAGCCCGGTTCCTCCTCCGACACACCATTTCTCTGTGGCGTACCTGGAGGAGTGAGTTGTGGAACTATTCCACGACTCTTTAGATGGTCATCAAACTCCTGGCTGATATACTCACCGCCACGATCATATCGTAGAAGCTTGATTGTCATGCCGAGTTGATTTCCCACTTTATTCTGGAACTCCTTGAACTTTTCAAAAGTTTCTGAATTGTGCCTCATCAAGTAGACATATCCATATCTATTAAAGTCGTCGGTAAAAGTCACGAAGTATTGGAAACCACCTCTAGCCGTCATGCTCATTGGTCCACATACATAACTATGTATAAGTTCCAATAGCTCATACGCCCTCTCACAAATCTTTGCAAAGGGAGTCTTAGTCATCTTGCCGACTAGGCTGGACTCACATGTCTTAAATGATTCAAAATCAAATGAAGTTAGAATTCCATCATCATGGAGCTTCTTCATGCACTTTTGACTAATGTGTCCTAATCGACAATGCCAGATGTAAGTCAGATTTATATCGTTAGACTTATGCCTCTTGACATTTATGTATAGACCGATTCACCTTCAAGATCTAATATAAATAACCTCTTCACAATAGGTGCAAAGCCATAAAACATTTTATTCGAGTAAATAGAACAACCATTGTCCTTAATACTGAATTCATAACCTTGCCTGATCAAACATGAGGCCGAAATAATGTTTTGACTTAATGCAGGAACATAATAACAATTATCAAGTTCCATTACAAATCCTGAAGGTAAATTAAGTTGCATCGTGCTGACAGCTAATGCAACAACTCTTGCTTTATTCCCGACACCTAGGTTAACTTCTCCTCTTGCAACATTCCTAGTCCTTCTTAGCCCCTGCGTCGAGTTGCATATGTGAACAACCGATCCGGTATCATATACCCAAGAGTTACTAGAAATATTAGCAAGAAAAAGGTCTATAACATATACAACAAGTGTACCTGAAGAAGAAGTCACACTTCCAGTCTTCTGGCCTATCTAGGCAATCCACTTGCTGCAGTTCCTCTTCCAGTGACCGGTTTCCTTGTAGTGAAAGCAAACGGTCCCCATGTTTGGTCCGAGCATGGGCACAATGGTGATAGTAGGATTTTCCTCCTTGCCCTTTGCCTTAGTCTTAGTCTTGGACCAGGTCTTCTTGAACTTTGTCGTGTTCCGCACCATCAACACTTGATGTGTGCCTTTCTTAATATCCTGCTCTGCCTCTTTTAGCATCTCATGCAATTCAGTGAGATTCTTTTCCATGCCGTGCATATGGTAGTTCGAGATGAACGTCCCATAGCTGGATTGAAGAGAAGCCAGAACTGTAACCGTGGACAATTCGTCCCAAAGTGGGAAGCCTAACCGATCCATTGCTTGCATGTATCCGATCATCTTGATCATATGTGGGCTCAGTGGATCACCCTGTTTCATCTTAAAGTCAATCAAGGATCGCCATATGTTGAACCTTTTGGTCCTTGCCTGCATCCGAAACATGCTCTTGAGTTTCTCGATCATATAGAAAGCCTCAATCTTTTCGAAATGCTGCTGCAGATTGGGCTCCATAGAGGCCAACATGAGACAACTGATCTTGTTTGAATCATCAACGAGTTTCTGGTGGGCATTAGCATTCTCGACAGGTTCCTATGGAAGGGGTTCCTGTAGAACACGTTCCTTTTTATCACGCCTGAGAGCAATTCTTAGATTTCTATAGCAGGTGGTAAAGTTTGTTCCATTCAGTTTATCCTTTTCTAGGATTGATTTTAAATAACTGGGTTGAGTAGGTGGTGCCATTGATCTACAACAGAACACTAAGACATGTATTCATAAATATTAATTCAAATTAATTTTTTTAATAAGAACATTATTCCCACTAAAATCCAGATCCCTCCGTTGATTCTTAGCGATTCAAGATCCAAGATCCACATGTCAACTAGTGAGCTTTTGCATCACTGCTAGAAGACTAGATAACTCAGTAAGCAACGCCTGCTAATCGTATGTCCATATGACTTTTGTTTGTTGTTGACATCTCATGCCACGCCAACTCTTATGCCTCGGGGCTCAAAACTGTTTTGATAGCCACGACAAGTTAACTAATGCTTCGCTCGTAGGAGTCTGACACAAACACACCACGTTAAGGAGAATTAGTAGCACCCTAATTTTATAGGTCCACCACTAAAAATACTTAACATGTGATGGTGCGGCAATTGCGGAGGCATTTTTACTTGACATTCATTGTGGGATCACCCTACTTATCTATCATGCAAAAGAAGGGCACATAAAAGGGATAAACTTTCACATGCAGTTTATATATGTGTGATATGGTATAGCCCCTTTCATTAACGCATGGTGATCTCCATCTCCACATGCGCTGCATGCCCATGCTGATCTCCATCTCCATGCATGGCTGCCCTTGTGGTGATCCTCGTCTCCACATATGGTGGCAAGCGTCAAGTGTTACATAAGATACTATGCTATTACAAACTAAGAGCGACAAGAGTAAATTACATTACAAGACATCTCATGTTGACACGCATGTCATTAATACAACAATGGGACAACCATATGACTCCAGCTGGTTGCTGCACTCACGACAAGTGGGTCATGATTTAATAATTTACAAGCAACATTCATGGACTATACAAAATCACACGCATTCCCTGCAAAAACAAGTCAGACGTTCTACCACCAAAAATAAAACCGTCTAAAAATCTATTTTCCATGAGGATTTGACCTCGAAAATTTCACCTAAAATGGCAAAGATGTTGAATGTCAAATGGATCTTTTCGTGTTGTTCAGTTTGACAGGTCGCGGAGCAAAAACGGAGTTCGTATGCAAAAGTTATGACTGTTTTACTATGACTGCTCCAACAGATTTCAGCAGTGCGGAAATCACATTTCCACGGTGTCGATCTTTGTTTCGGTTCGATCAATCTCATTCATCTTCACGTGATGCATCTAGATTTATGTTCCACTGTCTATCCTGATGGTGGAAGCCGACAGGTAGGGGTAATTCGTGTCAGAACCTCTGCATAACGATCATAGAAGCAAGATCACAAAACCAATGCTCAACACTGACGTATTTACATATTTGACCCGCAGCTGGCTTGACCCGCAGCTGAACCGATTTACATATTTCATATGCAAATCACCGAATCTATCACCACACAGCGGAGGCTTTGGTACCATTGTTGGAACACGTGGTATGCTACGATAGTGCCAAATAATTTTTTTCTACCTCGCACCCAAGAACATATTGCTGGAAATAGAACACGTGATCAGGTTTACCACTAGACGCACAGTAATCACAACAGAAGTAGAGTTGGTGATGCGTTGACATGGCTTGAGACAGTGTCAGTATTTCCCCAAAGAGGAAGGGATGATGCAACACTACGACGATAAGTATTTCCCTTAGTTATGAAACCAAGATATCAATCCATAGAGGAAGATCACGCACCCACGTAAACAACACCTGAAAATAAACAACAAATACTTGCAACCCGACACGAAAGAGAGATTGTCATGCTCTCTATGGTAATAAGATAGATTAGGTAATGATAGGCTTGGCAAATATATCTCGCAAGAACACAAAATCAAATAAGTAACAAAATTGCAACAAGGTATTTTTGTTTTTTGGATTATTAGATCTGAAAAGAAAAGATGCAAATAGGAGATCAGAAAGCAATATGTTGGAAAAGTTGAACCGGGGGCCGTAGGTTTCACTAGTGGCTTCTCTCTTGAGTATAGCACACGGTGGGTGAACAAATTACTATTGGGAAATTGATAGAAGATCAAATAATCATGATGATATCCACACAATGATCATTATATAGGCATCACGTCCAAGACAAGTAGACCGAAACAATTCTGCATCTACTTCTATTAATCCACACATCGACCGCTATCCATCATGCATCTAGTGTATTGAGTTCATGGAGAAACAGAGTAATGCAATAAGAATGGTGACACAATGTAGATGAGATCTACTCATGTAGGAATAGACCCTATCTTGTTATCCTTAATGGCAACGATACATGCGTGTCTTGCTGCCCATTCTGTCACTAGGAAAGAACACTACAAGATGGAATCCATCACAAAGCACCCCTTCCCATGGAAAGAAAAATCAATCTAGTTGGCAAATATTCGAAGAAGAAATACAAGGCTATAAGTAATCATGCAAATAAGAGATCAAAGATGACTCAAGTCATATTCATGGATAGAAACTGATTACGAACTCAAAATTCATCGGATCCCAACAAACACACCGCAAAAGTCATTACATCAAATAGATCACCAAGAGACAATTGTATTCAGAAACATAGAGAGAGAGGAAGCCATCTAGCTACTGCCTACGGACCCGTAGGTCTATGGTGGACTACTCACGCATCATCGGAGAGGCACCTATGAGGAAGATGAACCCCTCCGTGATGGTGTTAGATTGGATCTCGATGTTCTGGAACTTGAGGCGACTGGAATATTTGGGAATATTATGGTCGACTCTCTAGGGTTTTCCGAATATTTGGGAATTTATAGGCTTGATAGTTGGTTGGGGGACACCCGAGGTGCCCACCCTCTAGCAGGCCGCGCCAGGGGCCTCTAGCACGCCCTGGTGGAGGGTGGCCACCCTGGGCCCCCTCTTTTGGTGATCTTTGGCCCATCTTCTTTATTCCAGTCCATAAAAATCCTACAAAATCCCCGCAACGTTTGGGCTCCGTTTGGTATTGATTTTCTACGAAGTGAAAAAACAAGCAAAAATAGCAACTGACACTTTGGCACCATGTCAATAGGTTAGTCCCAAAAAATGATATAAAGTTGCTATAAAATGATTGTGAAACATTCAAGATCGATAATATAACAGCATGGAACAAGCAAAAATTATAGATACTTTGGAGATGTATCAGCATCGCGAAGCTTAATTCCTACTTGTTCTCGAGTAGGTAAATTATAAAAACAGAATTTTTGATGTGGAATGCTGCCTATCATGTTCATCATATATTGTTTTCTTTATAGCCTAGAAATTTGGAATTTTTATATGGTTCAAAGCAATAGTCTAGTTTTGACATGAAAACTTTAATACTCAAGCATATCAACAAGCAACCATGTCTTTTTCAAAATGTCAACGAAGTTATCCCTAGCCCATAATGCTCAATCATTGATCCATTCACAATACACACTCAAATATTAGCTACACCTAATGCTCAACTGCGATCATAGTGCCTCCTAGTTAGTGCTTTATAAGAGAAGATGGAGACTCAAATTGAAAAATAAAAATTGCATAAAGTAAATAGATAGGCCCTTCGAAGAGGGAAGTAGGGATTTGTAGAGGTGCCAGAGCTCAAGTGTTTAAATTGATAGAGAAAAATATTTTGGGTGGAAAGCCCTTCCTATCAACGAGAATGACCGAGAGATTTCAATATCTTTCCACATTAGATGCACCATAGGTGGTTCCCAAACAGAAAATAAAGTTTATTATTTTTTCCATTATACTTTCACTTTCCATGGCTAGTCGAATCCATAGTTGCCTTCCATACCAACACTTCCCAAGGAATTTGTTATTTGACAACATAAAGTAATTTTCTTTTCTTTTTCATTGACTAGGCATCCCTATTACCACCATACTCTCGTGCAATGACAAGTGAATAAACACTAATCTTGAGAATAACACATCTAGCATGAAAAAATATCGGTCACCCCCTACCGTTTCATGAGCAGTACGAGCACACAAAAAGGAAAATTTATTTTGAAATTTAGTGATGTCACATACGAATTTTCTTGGAACAACATGGAAATACTGTATATAGGTAGGTATAGTGGACTCATATGGCGAAACTGGTTTGAGAATTTTGGATGCACAAGTAATATTTCTACTTAGTACAAGTGAAGTCTAGCAAGAGATTGGGAAGCATCCAACTAACAACTAAAAAATCACAGAAACGAGCATTAAGCATAACGAACAACGAATAATGCACCATAAGTAGAATAATGCACCATAAGTAGGATGTAATTTCATAGCACAACTATTAACTTTCGTGCTTGCATAGGGAATCACAAATCTTAACATCAATATCCTTACTAAGCATAATTACTCATCCACATAACTCACATATCACTATTGTCATGTCACAAAACAGTTACAAAGAATCATTTTTAATTTTTCCAATGATCTTCATGAATTTTTTATTATATCCCTCTTGAATATCTATCACTTTGGGACTAGTTTCATATATTGCAATTGACAAGCTCACATGGATATAAGTGAAGAAGATGAGCATACAAGTTTCATCTCTCAAAATAATATAAGTGAAGCATGAGAGGATTTCTTCAAAAATTACTAACTCTCAAATTAACATAAGTGAAGCATGAAAGCATTTCTTCAAACATGTAAAATTACGCTGTGCTCAAAAAGATATAAGTGAAGCACTAGAGCAATTCCTTTGCTCAAAGTTTTAAGTGAAGCATAAAGAGCAATTCTAACGAATCATGGCATGTTTTTGGCTCTCTCAAATAGGTGTGTGCAGAAAGGATAAAAAAAGAAAAAGAAAAGATACAATATGCTCCAAGCAAAACTAATGATATGTGACGAATAAAAATATAGTTCCAAGTAGTATACCAATGGTTGTTAGAAGAAAGAGGGGATTCCACTCGGGGCATCCCCAAGCTTAGTTGATTGTTACTCTTCGGATATTACCTTGGTGTGTGGTAGCATACCCAATCTTTGTCTCTTCTTACTCCTTATTCCTTCATCCATCGTGATCTCACCCAAAACTTGAAAACTTCAATCACACAAAACTTAACGAAAATTCTCGTGAGATCCATTACCACTTTAGGTACTATTTTAAACATATTAATATTTTCTTATTACATTATACCTACTGTATTTTAACTTTACCATGACTTATACCCCCCGATACAAGCCATAGATTCATCAAAACAAGCACACAATGCAGCGAAAACGGAATCTGTTTTAGACAAAATAGTCTGTAGTAATATGTATTCTACCCATACTTATGGAACTCTAAAAATTGTGAAAAAATAGGAAAAGGTAAAGAATTGTTATAGTAATACTGTGTTTGAAATTTCAGCTAAAGATCACATTCCGGTAAAAAATGAAAATTCGTGCATTGGGAACAAAGTTTCCGTTTTAGATGCAGCATTGTTTCTACTCATCTTATGGATCATCCTAAAGGCATTACTTGGCAAAAACACTAAATAAAACATAAAAACAGAATCATAACAGAAGCACAATTGTGCAAAACACTAAAAACCAGAAAGCAAAACATAAAAATAATTAATTCATTGTGTTGCCTCCCAACAAGCGCCATCGTTTTACGCCCCTAGCTAGGCATAACACATAGAGTCGAGTATTGTCATCCTTAGTTTCCAATTTCTTAGGCACACAACAAGAACTTTTCAAGAATCTATCATGCATATTTTCTAAGACAATACTTCTAGGAATAAGATTGAAAAATTTATTCTTGCCATGAAGGTTGTTTACCACTTAATCCAAATTGGGATGAATACTAATCATTTTAAGATCCTCATTGTTTCTACTAGAAGTGGTACCCTTGTTCTTAGGAATTTGCATGGATTTGCAATCTTTACTAATGGGAGTTTTTTCAATAGTCTTATCGGTAGAGAAAGCCGGTCCTAAATTACGAAAGGTTTCCTCCAACTTATCAATTCTAGTTGGGCTCTCCTCAATTCTTCTATTGACTACGAGTTCTTTTTCCTTTAATATTTTTTGACCCAATTCTATTAGCAATATTATGCATCTTTTTATCCAAATTCTCGATATTTTCCTCAGTGAGCATTTTCTTTTCAATAGCATCTAACCTTTTCATAACATGCTCAAGAGTTAAAACTGTTTCATTCACAATAATAGGTGGAGAACCCACTAAATTTTCCATAGCATTATAAGCAGCTAGAATGGGACACATCAAGAAATTCCCACTGGTAATCGTATCAAGGATGAATTTATACCAAGTGGTGATGCCCACATAAAAACAGCAAAGAAGGACAACAGTAGATTCCATACGAATAGATCTAATATGAGCATTGAAAATCCTATAACAAGCATCCTTAAGATACTCTCCTACCCTTTGTTTAAAGTTAAGAACCTCATAATCTGGGGTGTACATAATAACGGAAGAACTAGACATGAAGAAGAGATTGGCGAACAAGATATCCGATGAGAAAAAAGGCAAACGAAAAAGAGAGGGCGAATAAAACGGCAAATTTGTGAAGCGGGGGAGAGGAAAACTAGAGGCAAATGGAAAATAATGTGAATTGCAAGGAGATGAGATTTGTGATTAACCTGGTGTATGAGATTGCTTCCTCCCCAGCAACGGCGCCAGAAATTCCTTTGACGTGGCTTGAGACTCCGCTGGTATTTCCCCAAAGAGGAAGGGATGGTGCAACACAACGACGATAAGTATTTCCCTCAGTTATGAAACCAAGGTATCATTCCATTGAGGAAGATCACGCACCAACGTTAACAACACCTGCATACAAACAAAAAATACTTGTAACCTGACGCGAAAGAGAGGTTGTCACACTCTCTATGGTAATAAGATAGATTAGGTAATGATAGTTTTGGCAAATATATCTCGCAAGAGCACAAATTAAAATAAGTAAAAAAAAAGTGCAGCAAGGTATTTTTGTTTTTTTGGATTAATAGATCTGAAAACAAAAGATACAAATAGTAGATCAGAAAGCAATATGTTGGAAAATAGACCCGGGGGCCGTAGGTTTCACTAGTGGCTTCTCTCATGAGTATAACACACGGTGGGTGAACAAATTATTATTGGGGAATTGATAGAAGAACAAATAATCATGACGATATCCAGGCAATGATCATTATATAGGCAGCACGTCGAAGACAAGTAGACTAAAACGATTCTACATCTACTTCTATTACTCCACACATTGACCGCTATCCAGCATGCATCTAGTGTATTAAGTTCCTGGAGAAATGGAGTAATGCAATAAGAATGATGAAATTATGTAGACAAGATCTATTCATGTAGGAATAGACCCCATGTTGATATCCTTAATGGCAACGATACATGCCTATCTTCCTACCCCTTCTGTCACTGGGAAAGAACACCGCAAGATCGAACCCATCAAAATGCACCTCTTCCCATGGCAAGAAAAACCGATCTAGTTGGCCTAACTAATCCAAATATTCAAAGAAGAAATACGAGGCTATCAGTAATCATGCAAATAGGTGATCAAAGAAGACTCAAATCATATTCATGGATAGAAAGTGATCATGAACTCAAAATTCATTGGATCCCAACTAACACACCGCAAAAGTCATTACATCAAATAGATCTCCAAGAGACCATTGTATTGATAAACATAGAGAGACAGAGGAAGTCATCTAGCAACTGCCTACGGAAATGTAGGTCTATGGTGGACCACTCACGCATCATTGGAGAGGCACCTATGAGCAAGATGAACCCCTCCGTGATGGTGTTATATTGGATCTCAAGGTTCTGGAACTTGCGGCTGTTGGAATTGTGTTTCGTCGACTCTTTAGGGTTTTACGAATATTTGGGAATTTATAGTCTCGATAGTCGGTTGGGAGGACACTCGAGGTGCCCAGCCTTTACTAGGCCGCACCAAAGGCCTCTGGCGCGCCCTGGTGGAGGGTCGACACCCTGGGCCCCCTCTTCTTGTGATCTTTGGCCGATCTTCTTTCTTACGGTCCATAAAAATTCCACAAAAATCCCGGTAGCATTTGGGCTCCGTTTGGTACTGATTTTCTGCGAAGTAAAAAAACAAGCAAAAACAACAAGTGACACTTTGGCACACCATGTCAATAGGTTAGTCCCAAAACATGATATAAAGTTGCTATAAAATGATTGTAAAACATCCAAGATTGATAATATAACAACATGGAACAAGAAAAAAATTATAGATACGTTCGAGGCGTATCATGCGTGTAGTCGATCAGTCGATTCGTCTCCTCCTCTTGTAGCCGATCTCCCACGAACAACGGTCTCCCAAGAACAACTCCTCGTGGATCCCTCAAACGGTTCGTCCAAGCACCGGAGATGCGATGCCTCCAAGGTATCCACAAGTACGGGGGCAGCGTTGGGCGGCGGACTGCTAGGTCCGATTGCATGGCATGGTGGCGAGGGGTGTGGCGGTGGCTGTCGAGGAGAGGAAAAGATCAACCCTGAAAGGTGTGCCCACTCCCCTTTATATAGACCTCCGTGGTGGGCTCAATACAGTTGGGGAACGTTGCATGGGAAACAAAAAAATTCCTACGCACGCGCAAGATCTATCCATGGTGATGAGCATCTACAAGAGGGTGGATCTACATACCGTTGTAGATCACTAAGAGGGAAGCATTAAGAAACGCGGTTGATGTAGTCGAACGTCTTTGCGATCCAAATCACTGAGCGTCTCACGATCCAATCATGATCCGTCCCGATCTACCACTGAACGGACGACACCTCCGTGTTCAGCACACGTACATCTCGATGAAGATCTCCACCTTCTTGATCTAGCAAGAGGGAGCAGAGAGGTAAATGAGTTCTTCGGCAGTGCGATGACATGGTGGCGATGGCGGTGGAACTATTCCGGCAGCGCTTCACCTATGCATCGCCAAAAACTAGAGGATATGATCTATCAGGGCGAGAGGATTGCATTGTGGCTTAGGGTTTTCTGGTGAAGCTGTCCTCTCTCCCCTCTAGTATATATAGGAGGAAGGGGAGGGAGGTGGAGGAGTCCAACTCCAATCCTACTTGGAGTAAGATTCCTCCCTCACTTTGAAACCCTTTCCTTCACTTGGGTTTTTCCACCCCTAGACGCATGGGCCTTAGTGGGGGGCGTAGGACAGCAAACCAGGGGCTGGTTTACCTCCTCCCACATCCCATGAGGCCCTTTGGGGTGAGTGGCTCCTCCCGATGGTCCCTGGTACCTTCCCGGCACTCCCAATACACTACCGAAGTACCCGAAACTTTTTCAACGACCAAAACGGGACTTCCTATAGATCAGTTTTTACCTTCGGACCATTCCGGAGCTCCTCGTGACGTCCTGGATCTTATCCGAGACT
This sequence comes from Hordeum marinum, assembly GCA_022496015.1. Taxonomy (NCBI): domain Eukaryota; kingdom Viridiplantae; phylum Streptophyta; class Magnoliopsida; order Poales; family Poaceae; genus Hordeum; species Hordeum marinum. The sequence goes on along the minus strand of CM039672.1, from coordinate 305,219,585 downwards.
GTGAACAACCTTCTATCACTGTTGGGGATATAAACCCATGGTAAGACCCGCCCAGGTGGGGCCGGGTCATAGCTAGCGGCTCATAATCCAGACCAAGACAAATGGGCCAAAAGATGTAGGCCTGGCCATACGGCGGCTTACTAAGATGGGCCAAGACAAGGCCCGGACGGAAGGTGGCATGAAGACCCAGGCAGTTAGGCCGTCCGGAGGCGGCTTGCCCAAGATGGTAAGGCGACACAGAGATAGAGTTAGATACATTGTAAGAGTCGGTATGAGACTTGTGTAACCCGTGGCCTTGACCTCCTATATAAAGGCAAGACCCGGGGAGACATAGACAGAAACCAACTAATCGAGAACTAGGTCAAGCAAATCCGCTCCCTTATAATCGATACTCCAATCAATACAACACAAGTAGGATGTAGGCTTTTACCTCTTATTGAGGGGCCGAACCTGGGTAAACTCGTGTCGTTCGTCCCAACCAACCCCTTTGAGTCCGTCACCTTAGCGATGGCCTCAAACATAAGTTCTCAAACATATGCCGTGAGGAAACCACAATAGTTGGTGCCCACCATGGGGCCAACGCTCTATGGTGTTGAGTTCTCAAAGGGCTGTCTCCCAGGGATCGAGGGGTATGTTGTTGGCATGATGAACAAAAGCCACCGCGGTTAGCTCTACATCGACGACACTAGCTGGGGCCCCGAGGCCGACTCTGTTGAGTATGGTTTCCGGGTTCCCTTCGGTGGAATCCACGTCTTCATCGGCAAGGTCGGTGGATCTACACCCAGACCGGACGTCTGCACCAACATCGTTGAGCCGGCTCGGTGCGCGCAACTCGCCTGACACGTGCAACCCGCCCATACTAACCCGGGCAGGAAGCTTGTCTTCATCGGCTTCACTCAGGGCATGGATCTTGAGGTCTCCATGTCACAGGAAACTCTCGTCTGTTTAGAGGATGGATCTTCGAGGGGAGAGACGGAATCAATCTACCAGCTTCACGATGGCAGGCTCAGGGGCTACGACGAGCTCTACCCCGAGTCAGAGTGCCATGAGCTAGATGATCATGGGTCACCAATTCATGCGGCCGTCTTCATGGCGGGCTCAGCGCGGGGCCCGAGCAGTACAACCGCCGGAGCAGCAGGGTCGGGGGCTGACCCACCGCCAGCTCAGGTTCTTCTGGATCTGATGAACGCGCTTATAGCCCTGATGGCGACTGAGGTCACGGCTGAGAATCAAGCCACCCGGAACGTAGAAATCGCAAGACTGAAGGACCAAATGACTAAAGTCCAATAGGGGATCAGTGTGCTGAAGGCTCAGATGGATGTGGAGGCGGAGCGCCTTCGGGCGGATGCTTTCCGCCTTGAGCTGGAGTAGCAATCTGCAGTGCGGTTTAGCGGATGAGGCACCAGTCCCACTTGCGGGAACAGTACAAGGCCAGAAACCTTTTTAACACGCCGGGAACAGGACGGACAGCGGAAACACCTGGAAGTCGGCCGTCGGCTCAGTAGCAGCAGCTTAACCCGCCCCTACGGAACCAGGCCACACCAATGGCTTTTCCAACGCTGGCGGGTCACTATTCAAACCCGGTGGAGAACATGGTGGCGGCAGCAACCCAGCTTGGAACAATCCCTATCCTGGATAAGGCGCCTTTCGCAGAAGAGGTGCGGAACACTATTGGATACCTGTAGATGGCGATGGCCCTGCAGGAGAAGTACACCTACAGCTGGAGTCGCGTGCATTCAACCCCCATCCCCAGCCGTAGCTTCAGCCGGTGTTATGAGTCGCCGACGGTTTCTAGCAGTGATCAGCATCGGGGCCCACCGCGAGATGATCAGGCAGTTCTGGATGCTCAGGCGCTGGTGGACCGGGCGAGAGCACAGCAAGAGGCGGCGTCTCTAGCGGCGGCGGCTCATCAAGAACCTGCACCTTCCATCTCAATGGGAGCAGGAGTAACCACCAGGGCTGTGGGAGTGCAGTGATTAGTGCTGGCTTTGCGGAACGAGCGTCTGCCGAAAGATTTCAAGGGCCCTCGCAAGGTCCCAAATTACACTGCTGACATGCCTCCGGAGGCCTGGATTGAAAGATATGAGCTGGCGATGGAGATGTTAGACGTCAATGACGCAGTATGTGCCAAGTATTTTATCATGATGCTGGAAGGGCTGGCTCACACGTGGTTGAAGGGCTTGCCACCCAACACCATTAATTCCTGGGCCGAGTTAAAGGTGAAGTTCATCGAAAATTTCCATGGAACGTGGAAGCAGCCTATGACGATTGTGGATTTTGATCATTGTGTGCAACAAGAGGATGAGTCGGCTCATCATTGGGTCCGGTGGGTCTCAGCCATCATCCACTCGTCTGAACAGATTACGGCGGCTCAAGCAGTTTTAATTCTGGAAATGAATTGCCACTTTACACCTTTGAAGCAGAAGTTTGTCTGGCTCAAGTGCTCGTGTCAAGACATGGGGGAGCTCATGGAGGCTCTCACGAAGTTCGTCGACTCTGACAATACGAAGGATCTAGGCTCTGATGAGGAGAAGCCAAGTCAGGGCAAGAAGAATAACAATGGCAAGGATGTGGCAGGCAATGGCAACCAGGGCAAGAGGAAGAATCCATATGGCGTGTCGGAATTGGTAGCCAACACCAGCACCGAGAACAATCGTGCTAAGGGTAACGGGAACTTCAGACAACCTTTTAATAAGGGTAAAACTCCTTTCAACTTGGAAGAGATGCTTAATAAGCCTTGTCCGAAGCATAGCCGATCCGATAGGGTGGCGGGTCACACATGGAGGAATTGCCAAATTATGCGATAGTTTCGGGACTACAGATTGCGACAGCATCACAACAGTGTAGGCGGCCCGCCAGGCAGCTCCGGGCCAGGCGGGTCATGAGCTGGCCTTGGCTCTGGCGGCTCAGGATCCGGCTATCAGGGCCAGGGTAGTCAAGGAGGGCATCATCAACAATCTGGTGGCAATAATCAGCAGCAGAATAACCAGTCTGGGTATGAGAGTAATCCGAAGCAGCTTAGCTCGGGTCAGTATCATGTTTTTACAACCATCCTTGGCACGCGAGATCAGAAGTTATGCAAGGGGACGGTTAATGCGATCACGCCGGCTCTCCTGCAATACTTGAAGTGGTCTGAATACGACATAACTTGGAGCAGAGAGGATCACCCGCCGCGTGTTGACGACCCGGACTGCTGGCTTTGAAAGTTGCCCCCCAAGTGGGAGGATATGTGTTTACTAAGGTGCTTATGGATGGTGACAGCAGTATTAATATTTTGTACTATGACACTTTCCGCCGGATGAAGTTGCTTGATAAGGATCTTAGGCCTTCCTCCACAGTCTTTCATGGTGTGGTGCTTGGCAAGTCAGATTATCAAGTGGGTAGGATCTCTTCGGAAGTAGCCTTTGGTGACAAATACAACTACAGGGTGGAGAACTTGTGTTTTGAGGTGGTCAAGATCAAAAGTCCATATCATGCCCTATTTGGACGTCCGGCTTATGCCAAATTCATGGCGAGGCCTTGCTATCTCTACTTACAGGTCATGATGCCCGGTTTCAACGAGACGATTACAGTGCATGGTGATCGGAAGACGGATATTGAGTGTTAGGAAGGAGACGCCACTTATGCAGAGTCAAGTTGTGCTGAAGCAGAGCTCAAGTTCTATAAGGAAAATGTTGACCCGAAGGACATGACTCCGCTCAAGAAGCACACCACAGAATCTGAGCTGCCCCTCAAGTTTTCGGCGGATGATACCAAATTGGTGGATTTCACTCCGGGCGATTCATCGCAACAGTTCACCATTAGAGCCAATATGGATCCCAAATAGGAATGCACGCTCATCGAATTCATCCGTGAGAATCGGGACATCTTTGCATGGAAGCCTTCTAACATGTCGGGTGTATCGAGAGAGTTTGCTGAGCACCACCTTAATGTGGATCCCAAATTTAAGCCGGCCAAACAGTTCCTTCGGTGGTTCAATGAAGAGAGGCGCAAGGCCATTAGAGAAGAGGTGGCCCGGCTCCTAGCGGCGGGTTTCATCGTTGAAGTGTTTCACCCAGAGTGGCTTGCTAACCCAGTGCTAGTGCTTAAAAAGAATGACACGTGGCGTATGTGTTCGGATTACATGGATCTTAACAAGGCTTGTCCGGTTGACCCATTTGCTCTCCCCTGTATCGACCAAATTATTGATGCAACGGCGGGTTGTGAGAGCTTATGCTTCCTGGACGCTTTTTCTGGTTATCATCAGATCAAGATGGCAGTCAAGGACCAAGAGAATACGGCTTTCAGCATGCCTTTTGGTGCTTTCTGCTTTGTGTCCATGCCTTTCGGGCTCAAGAGTGCCCAGGCGACTTACCAACGTTGTGTATAGAACTGTCTTCCCAGTCAAATTGGGCGCAACGTTCATGCATATGTGGATGATATTGTGATCAAGTCAAGGAAGAAGGAGACTCTGCTTGACGACCTGAAGGAGACCTTTGACAACTTACATGTCTATGAGATGATTCTTAACCTGGCTAAGTGTGTTTTTGGCGTTCCTGCAGGCAAGCTCTTGGGATTTCTAGTCTCTAGGCGTGGCATTGAGGCTAATCCAGATAAAATCAAAGCTATCACTTCCCTGTCTGTGCCGGCATGCATCAATGATGTTCAGCACCTGGCGGGATGGATCACTGTGTTAAGCCAGTTCATAAGCCGCCTTGGGGAGAAGGCCATCCCTTTGTACTAGATGATGAGGAAGACAGACAATTTTGTCTGTAGTACGACGGCAGGTGAGGCGTTTGAGGCTCTCAAGAGACAACTCACTGAAATGCTAGTCTTAGCGGCTCCGGTTGAGAAGGAACCTTTGCTCTTATACGTGGCGGCTAATAATAGGGCAGTCATCGCCGCGATTGTCGTTGAGTGTAAAGAGGCAGGGAAGGAATATCCGGTTCAGAGACCGGTTTATTACATTAGTGCAGTCCTGACAGAGTCCAAGCAAAGGTATGCACATTGGCAGAAGCTGGTATATGGGGTATTCAAGGCCAATCATAAGTTGAAGCATTACTTCCCGAGGCACCAAATCATAGTGGTTAGCTCTGCCCCGTTGGGAGACATAATTCAAAATAGAGAAGCCACCGGTAGGATTGCTAAGTGGGCATTGGAGCTTGGACCTCTTAATCTGAAATACGTGCCTCGCACGACGGTCAAGTCTCAAGCCTTGGTGGATTTCATAAATGACTGGACGGAGTGTCAGGCGCCTAAGGAAAAGCCGGCTAACACATATTGCACAATCCACTTTGATGGATCCAGGCAACTGGAAGGATCAGGGGCAGGGGTTGTCTTAACTTCCCCTAAAGGTGACAAGTTCTGTTATGTGCTAAGGTTATTGTTTCCTTGTACTAATAATGCAGCTGAGTATGAAACTCTGCTTCATGGCCTCAGGGTGGCTAAGGAGATGAACCTGAGCCAGGTTAGATGTCTCGGCAACTCAGACCTCGTAGCCCAGCAAGTTTCAGGCACTTGGGATTCCAAGGACCCACGGATGGCGGCGTATCATCAGGCGGTGGATGTCATTGCTGGTCATTTCAAGGGTTATCAGGTGGATCATGTTGATCGTCGCAGAAATGAGGCGGCTGATGCCCTATTAAGGCTGGGTTCTCAGCGTAAGCCGGTACCGTCTAACGTTTTCTTAAACGTACTACATCACCTGTCGGTTAAGTTACCTTCCGAGGAAGACTTGGGTATACCTAACCCGGAGGGGCAGGTGGTGGCGGCTCTGCATGCTATTCCTGACTAGACCATGCCTTACCTGGCGTACTTGACTCGCGTCGAGTTACGTGAGGATGAAAACTTGGCAAGGTAGATCATCAGGTGGTCTAAGTCTATGACAATCATCAATCGTGAGTTACATAAGTGCAGCATCACTGACATTTTCCAATGTTGTCCCACCTGAAGAAGGCAAGGAAATCTTGAATGAAATTCATGCTGGCGATTATGGTCACCACGCTGGCTCAAAATCTCTGGTGGCCAAGGCTTTTCGACATGGATTCTTCTGGCTGACGGCTCATAAGGATGCGGAAGACTTGCATCGCAAGTGCGATGGATATCAAAAGTCGGCCGGCGTGCTCATGTCCCAGCTCAGGAGTTGTGCATGATTCCAATTACTTGGCCGTTTGTAGTCTGGGGGCTTGATATGGTCGGGCCTTTCAAGAGATCCAAGGACAAGAAGACCTACCTCTTGGTAGCCATGGACAATTTTACCAAGTGGGTAGAAGCTGAGCCGGTCAGCAAGTGTGATGTGGCTATGGCGGTTCAATTTGTTAAAAAGCTGACCTACAACTTTGGTTACCCTCATAGTATCATCACAGATAATGGTACAAACTTATCCAAGGGGGCTATGCAAGCATTCTGTGAAAGTCAGCACATCCGACTTGACATTTCTGCGGTTGCTCATCCACAATCAAATGGTCAGGCAGAGCATGCTAACCAGGAAATCTTGAGAGGTATCAAACCCTGGCTTATGGTTCCTTTGCAGCCAACGCAGGGTTGGTGGGTAGAGGAGTTGCCATCAGTCTTATGGAGCATCAGAACTACTCCCAACAGATCAATAAGCTATACGCCTTTCTTCATGGTTTCTGGCACGAAAGCCATGTTACCAAGCGATATACGTCATTACTCTCCACGGGTGGCGGCTTACGTTGTGGCGGATAATGAAACAGCATGTCAAGACGCGTTGGATGCCTTGGAGGAAGAACGTGATCTGGTGGCGTCTCGATCGGCGATTTATTAGCAAGACCTGCGTCGCTATCATAGCCGCAGAGTTAGGACCCGGACGTTTCATGAAGGCGACTTAGTGCTGCGGTTGATTGAAGATTAGACAGATACACATAAGTTATCCCCTCCATAGGAAGGACCTTTCATGGTCAACAGAAATCTCAACAAGGGTCGTATGACCTCATTGACGTACGAGACGAATCAAGCACTTCTGGGCAGGAGTCCCGCCGGCCGTGGAACATGGCTCATCTGCGGCCTTACTATACTTGAGTCATCAAGACTTGACATTGTACACCATCATTGTACATATCATATATATATATGAATAAAGTTGGCATTCCTGCAAACCTGGGCCTCTGCCATTTCGCGTATCTCAGTTTGCGCAACAAGGACATCCAGGGGGCTTCCAACCCATCGGGTTTAGCTTATTAGACCCTATTGACCGGCTCTTAAGCCAAAAAAGTTGACTCCGTCAACAGGTCATCTAGGGGGCTTCCAACCCACCAGGTTTAGCTTATCAGACACTATTGATCTGCTCTTAAGCCAAAAAAGTTGACTCCGTCAACAGGTCATCTAGGGGGCTGCCAACCCACCTGGTTTAGCTTATCACACCCTATTGGTCGGCTCTTAAGCCAAAAAGTTGACTTCGTCAACAGGTCATTTAGGGGGCTTCCAACCCACCGGGTTTAGCTTATCAGACCCTATTGATAGGCTCTTAAGACAAAAAGTTGACTCCGTCAACAGGTCATCTAGGGGGCTTTCAACCCACTCGGTTTAGCTTATCAGACCCTATTGATCGGCTCTTAAGCCAAAGTCAGGCGGGTTATACACCCAAAAAGTTGACTCCATCAACAAGGTTATTTGGGGGCTTCCAACCCACTGGGTTTAGCTTACATACCCTCTTGATCAGCTCTTAAGACACCAGAAGCTCGGGTTAAACCTGCTTGTAAGCTAATGTTGCTTTGCTATGTGACCCGATGAACTCTTACCAATTAATGTCGCTTAGAGACCCTGAGCCGGTTCAAGGAAGTTGACGGCCAATCTTGATAGGGACCCTATACTGGTTAAGGTTAAACCAACGGCTTTTGTCACGTGAGGGCCGGCTTACGGAAAGCGAGGATAAACTCTTTCATCTACTGCCGACTCTCCGCTATGTGTCCCATTTCGTATGCTTAGACAGTTAATCTTTTAAAGACCCTGCACTGTTTAAGGTTAAAATGACGGATTTGTGTCACGTGAGAGGCAGTTTATGGGCTACCAGGGTACTCATGCCCTGCCGCGTCTCTTTCTGGAACGTTGCGCTCCTATCATTTAATCTCACTTAGAGACCCTGAGCCATTCAAATAAATTGGTGGCCAATCTCGATAGAGACCCTATATTGATAAGGAGTTATAGTAGCGAGTCCACCCAGAAGAACCGACACATGAGTTATTGCAAAAAGCAAGTCAGGAAAGATATAACATCTCCGGGTTGTGCTATTCTAAGCCGCCCTCATAACAGTGCAGAAAGTATTCTGCTTTGACAGGCTGTTTTCTTAAGAAGAGCCGCCACGGCATCTGGTATGAATTGAAGCACAAGGCGGACATAATATATTAAGCCATGTGATTTCCTGTGTGCACAATGGCACAGTTCAGGCAAGACAAGGTTTTCCTCATGCCTATTACAAGGCTCTCTACAGATCTCAAATAGCAAGACTTAAAGTTTTTTACACCGCTCAAAGTTTTGGCGGGTCAAAGAAGCCGGGTTATACCATGGCAAGATAAAGTTGATCAGCTGGACGGCGGGTCATCCTATGGCGGGTCTTCGACCACCTCGATCTGAAGATTGTCCACGTCCCAGTTGCAGTTGGTTAAAGCTTAAAAGTTGGCCCCTTCAAAGAGGGGAGACAGGTCAATGTCAGGGGCAAAGAGATGCTTACGGCATGTAGGAGTTAAATCCTTGGCCTCGAAGGATAGGCCACGCACTCGCTTGTTCTCAGCATTGTAAGCCACCTGATATGTTGACAAATTCACTTCTTCCGCCAACTTTGATGCAAGGACCCTGGAGGCCTTCATACAATGAGCATAGTCGGCTTCTGTGAATTTTGAGCCGTCGTCCTTCTTTGACGGAAAGCCATCCATCATCTCTTCAGGAGTTAGCTCCGGGGCAAAGGCCAAAGCCCGACTTATTGCTGCAATGGCTCCCTTCCGGGCGACTGATTTTTTGAGTTCTTCGCGTTACTTTGGCAGAGTTGACAGCACTTCTATGACTCCTTTCATGAACTTGGGGATGCTTTCTTTGTTCGGCATAGATCTGATAGTGCAAAGAGTCCTGCAGTACAATTGCTCTAACAAAGTGTAGACGTCTTTCAGCTGCAACAGGCTGTCAGCACCAACTTGACGGCTTCTTTGACCTACACAAGACGGATTTTATGTTATAAGCCACCTGTGCAACTTTTCAAGCAAGGATATTAGCTGAGTCCTTAGTACTTACCAAAGATAACAGTAGTCATCTTTGAGATATGGTGCTTCAGGGAGTGCAACTCGTCAGATACGACCATGAGCCGTTGGTCAGCATCGTCTACACGTTTGGCCAGGGCAGTTTGCTCCGTCTCAGCAGCCTTCTTGAAGGCAGCAATATCAGATTTAATTTTTACAAGTTCTTCGACGGCAAGCCGGTACTTCTCCTCTGCTTCAATTCGGGTGGCTTGCTGGGAGGCTAGATGGCTCTTTAAGCCGGTCAGTTCAGACTCGGCATTACTTAAAGCTTCCTGTGACATGCACAAAGCAAATGAGGGGTAAGTCGCCAGGATAACATATTACCAGATGGTTAAGTTAAGAAAATATAATGCAAGTCTCAAACAGATTGCAAGCAATATACTCGACACTTGGGGGCTAATGGCTGTTTGTTCTCCAAGACTACAAATAAGTTCCGACTCATCTTCGTCAAGTTAAGCTGGCACTTGGGGGCTACAGTGATGTTTTCTAAGTCTACAATGAAGTTCCATCTCATATTCGTCAAAGATAAGCCGGCACTTGTGGGCTACATATGGCTCTTTGTTCAATCTACAGGGAAGTTCCGGCCCATTATTCTATACTGACCCGAACTTGGGGGCTACCATTGATCAACTAGTTAACACTGAGTATCGGCTCAATATTTACATATTAAGCCGATACTTGGGGGCTACAGGCTAAGTGGTTCTACTTATGACATGGATTGGAAGACCCGGTTTACCATTAGCAAATATTAAACCGGCTCTTGGGGGCTACATAAGGGTATAAGGAAAGGAAGGAGTACCTCATATTTTTTCTTCATCAGATTAACAAGTTTGAGCTCCATGTTCCGGCTTGTGGAGAGGCGGTTCAGATAACCAGTGTGCAACTCATCAGCAGTTAACTTCTCTAGCATGGGGAGCTCATTGTCCAGCTTGTCAGAAGCTTCAGTTTTCTTAGTGTGCTTTGTCAGCAGATGAGGTTGACGAGTTTGAAAGCCGGTACTAGTAACGATGACGTCCGTAAGAATTGGATCGTCGACGGCCGTTGAAGGGCTTGGCGGCTTAGAGTTGGTCCTTGGAGGATTCTCAGTTGCCGTCTCATGGGCCACCAGCTCGACAGAACAACGAGCGTCTTCAGGCGCATCCTTTGAGGCTGCAGAGGGATCAGCATGTGTTGCAGGAAAGTTCGGCAGGCTCTGGCTCTTGGGCAGTGGGGGCAGAGGTAGACCCGCCGGTCTTCCTTCGTTTCGCTTGAGCCCTGGAAGCACAGAAGGTTGTTGTATAAAGTTCAAGGATGACAAAGGATATGATGCAAGCATGAAAGCATATACTCTGGGTTGATCTTCAGAGGCGGCAGCTTAGTTTCCGTAGAGTCGCCTGATGAAGGGGGCGATTCCTGAAAGCAGTTAAAGCAATATAAAGACAGAGTAAAGTTGCAAGGCAAGGTTTAGAAAATTAAAACAAGTTAAACAAATACCTCAACCGACCGTTTCCGCTGAAACGGAGAGTGGGACAACCCAACCATAAGATCTTCAGAGCCGGCGCCCCGGGTCTGGCGTCGGGAGAGGTGTTGTTGCTCTTTCAAAAGAAAGTTGGGGTCTAGATAGGCAAGAGGATGAGAAAATGGAACTTTTCGGATGATCTGCCATATCTTCTTTGGTGGAAGATGTTCCGAGTCAGATGAAACATAGGTTACCTCAGGAACGTTGGCGTGGCTTGTCTCTGTTTCGTCCTGTGAAGTTATTTCTATCAGTAAGGTGCATAGTAAGACGGTCAAGAGAGTTCAAGTTCTACCTCTGAGTTGTCAGCCTCAGGCTGCTCTTGAGGTACAGTTTTCTTTTTTCGGCCACTGGCCTTCTCCTTCGACTTCTTCGGAGGAGGGACGTATTTCTTTTTCTAGAAGCTGGAGTTATCCTGAAAGTAAAAGCTGTCGAAAGAGGTTAAAGATTGCAAACATACATGGATAGCTAACGCGGAAGTAAAGAGATTGAGAGTCACCCTTACATCTGGGGCCGGGTTTGCAGCACAGAAGGGTGGTAATCAAATGGTGCGGCAAGATTCTTGAGACTCATGGATAAGGCCTTTGATGGTGGCAGTGATGTTTTGTTCTCACAAATTGGTAGGATTAAAGCAGAGGGGGTCATTGGCATCACCCGTATATTCACACATGAGATGATTTCTCTTGCTTAGAGGCATGATTCTCCAAGAGAACTAGCAACGGGTCAGATCCATCCCTATCAGACCATTGGCCATGAGGGCTCTAATTTTGGCGAAATCTGGAGCATACTTCGCCCGTTCGGAGGCTGACATCCGGTCAGGGAGTTCAATTGTGGTGCAGAGCTGGGTCGGACGATAACCCGACAATCGACGTTCCCCTTCAAGACAATTATCTTTTTAATAGAACCTGGTTCTGTTCCAATCCTTGGGGTGACTTGGCATTCGAACAATCGAAAAGGTCATGTACTGTCTTGTTTCGATGGAGACTCCGCCGAGCTTTAAGCTTGGGCCAGCCGCCACTTCTGTCTGGCTGTTAAAATAGAAAAACTCACGAAAGAGGTCAACTGACGGCTCTTCTTGTAAGTAAACTTCACAGAGGATTTGGAAGTTGCACACATTTGATACAGAGTTGGGCGCAATATCCTGAGGATGCAACTTGAAGAAATGGAGGACGTCTCGGAAAAATTTAGAACCGGGTGGGCTGAAACCATGCGCAAGGTGGTCCGCAAATATGACTACTTCGCCATCTTGGGGGATGGGTTTCTTCTCCTTGCCCGGAACCCGCCAATGGATGACATTCTTGGCTGGCAAGGTTCCTGCGTCTACGAAGTCTTGCAAAAATTCTTCAGAGATCGCATAGCCAATCCAATTACAAGAAGAGGACGCACGAGGCATAATGGCATCTTAGAACTGTGAAAAGTAACAGTGCGCGGCAAGTTTGAAAGTGACAGACAACTAAGGGCGGTTGATGAATCTAAGCACTACGAAGCTAAGCCGCCGGTGCGGTTCATGGTGAGAGCTGGAAGTTTAATGGCGAGTTAAGTTTGCAGGGCGACAAAGCAAAAAACAACTAAGTGTGGAAAACAAGTTTTCACATACTGTCTTCACAGTGACAGATCTACGAACAGAGGCAAAGAGGATTTATTTTAGATCTAGTGACAAACTGAGGGAAACCTGAAAAGTTCAAAGGTAGTGAAAGGCAGCAACTACAGATCTACACTAGGTTATTGATGACTTCGCACGATCTTCCGCAGCAGGAAGGTGGACATTACAAGATTTACTGAGCTATGTGTCGTTTGGCATTACGAAGAACTTGCGCTCTAACAAGGCCGAAGAACTCCATGGATTTGTCACACTAAGCTACAGATCTAGGGATGGAGAAAGACGTACCGGAAGTTATGCGACAGTTGCGGGCAAGGCTCTGGTCCGTTCAGGTTGATGCAGCGGCCTAGGGCGACGACAGTGATGAAGCTTCACCGGAGCGAGGGAGCTCGGGGACGATGGCGTGGAGAGGAAGAAGAAGAGGCACAGGCGGCGGAAGAAATGAGAAAGACCCTTCGCGGTCCTATTTAAGAGGATGGAAAGTGGAAATGGGGGCGGGAATCAAAGCGACGGAAACTGACCGACCGAGACGGATGCCTCGATTTTCAGGCCGTCAATTTAATGATAAAAACATCCATTGTGGTCATTAGGGAACCTTTTTGGCATATCCGGTATGACTTCATGGCGGGTTACATATCTTACGTTCAGGTGAGGAAGAGTGAGACTCGCCGCCAAGTCAAATGGGAAATCAACCTGGGGCCTAATTTGGGGATATAATCCCGTGGTAAGACCCACCCAGGTGGGGCCGGGTCATACCTAGAGGCTCATAATCCAAACCAAGACAGATGGGCAAAAAGATGTAGGCCTGGCCGTACGACGTCTTACCAAGATGGGCCAAGACAAGTCCCAGACGGAAGGTGGCATGAAGACCTGGGCGGTTAGGCCGCCCGGAGGCGGCTTGCCCAAGATGGTAAGGCGACATAGAGATAGAGTTAGATACATTGTAAGAGTCGGTATGAGACTTGTGTAACCCATGGCCTTGACCTCCTATATAAAGGCAAGACCCGGGGCGACTTAGATAGAAACCAACTAATCGACAACTAGGTCAAGCGAATCCGCTCCCTTGTAATCGATACTCCAATCAATACACAAGTAGGACGTAGGATTTTACCTCTTCTTGAGGGGCCGAACCTGGGTAAACTCGTGTCATTCGTCCTAACCAACCCCTTTGAGTCCATCACCTTAGCGATGGACGAACATAAGTCCTCGGACATCTGCCGTGACAAAACCACGGCAATCACCACCATACATAACTCTATACTATCGAAACGTCACTGAATGTTAAGTGTGTAGACCCTGTGGGTTCGAGAACTATGTAGACATGACCGAGACACCTCTATAGTCAATAACAAATAGCGGGACCTGGATGCCCATATTGGTTCCTACATATTCTATAAAGATCTTTATAGGTTTGACCTCTATGTCAAGGATTTAGTTAATCCCATATGTTGTTCCCTTTGTTCTTCGGTATGTTACTTGCCCAAGATTCGATTGTCGGTATCTATATACCTAGTTCAATCTCGTTACCAAAAAGTCTCTTTGCTCGTTCTGTAATACAAGATCCCATGGCTAACACTTTAGTCACATTTCTTGCAAGGCTTATTGTGATGTTGTATTACCGAGTGGGCCTTGAGATACCTCTCTGTCACATGGAGTAACAAATCCCATTATTGATCCATGCCCACTCAATAGACACCCTCGGAGATACCTGTAGAGCATCTTTATAGTCACCCAGTTGCATTGCAATATTTGATACACACAAGGTTCTCCTTCGGCGTCAGTGAGTTGCATGATCTCATGGTCATAGGGACAGATACTTGACATGCAGAAAACTATAGCAATAAACTAACGCAATCATATTGTATGTGTATAGTTTGGGTCTTGTCCATCACAACATTCTCCGAATGATGTGATCCCATTATCAAATGACATCTTATGTCTATGGCTAGGAAACCTTGATCATCTTTGATCAACGAGCTAGTCTACTAGAGGCGTACTAGGGATACAGTGTTGTCTATGTATCCACACATGCAATGTGTTTCCAATCAATACAATTATAGCATGGATAGTAAACGATTATCATGAACAAGAAAATATAATAATAACCATTTTGTTATTGCCTCTAGGGCATATTTCCAACAGTCTCCCACTTGCACTAGAGTCAATAATCTAGCTCACACCAGTATGTGATATACATTGTAATGAATCTAACACCCATATAGTTTTGGTGTCTATCATGTTGAGCTATTGCAAGAGGTTTAGTCAACGGGTTTGCGACATTCAGATATGTGTGCACTTTGTAAATATTAATGTCCTCCTCCTTGATGTAATAGCAGATGGAATTGCAGCATCGCTTTATGTGTGTGGTCATCTTGTGAAACCTTGGTTCCTTGGCCAGAGTAATGGCACCAGTGTTGTCACAGAACAGAGCCATTGGATTCAGTGCACTGGGCACTACTCCAAGATCTGTCATGAACTCCTTGATATAGACACCTTCCTTCGCCGCCTCCGAGGCTGCGATGTACTCCGCTTCGCATGTAGAATCGGCTACCACGCTTTGCTTGGAACTGCACCAACTTACCGCTCCGCCATTGAGAATAAATATGTATCCAGTTTGAGACTTAGAGTCATTCAGATTAGTGTCAAAGCTTGCGTCGATGTAACCTTTTACGACTAGCTCTTGATCACCTCCATAAACGAGAAACATTTCCTTAGTCCTTTTTAGGTACTTAAGGATATTCTTGACTGCCTTATAGTGCTCCATTCCTGAATCACTTTGAAACCTTTCGGCCATACTTATGGCAAGGTTGACATCAGGTCTTGTGCACACCATTGCATACATGACAGATCCTATGGCCAAAGCATAGGGGATGACATTCATCTTTTCTCTATCTTCTGCAGTCATTGGGCATTGAGTGTTACTCAACTTCACACCTTGCAACATAGGAAAGAACCCCTTCTTGGACTGATCCATTTTGAACTTCTTCAAAACATTATCAAGGTATGTGCTCTATGAAAGTCCTATTAACCGTCTCAACCTATCTCTATAGATCTTGATGCCTAATATCAACGCAGCTTCTCCTAGGTCCTTCATTGAAAAACTCTTGTTCGAATATTCCTTCACGCTTTCCAACATTTCTGTATTGTTTCCAATCAGCAATATGTCATCCACATATAATATCAAAAACACTATAGAGCTCCCACTCACTTTCTTGTAAATACAAGCTTCTCCGTAAAATTGTATAAACCCGAACTCTTTGATCACTTCATGAAATCACAGATTCCACCTCCGAGATGCTTGCACTGGTCCATCAATGGATCGCTGGAGTTTGCAAAATTTGTTAGCATTCTCTAGATCGACAAAACCTTATGGTTGTATCATATACAACTCTTCTTGAAAAAACCATTAAGGAACGCTGTTTTGACATCCATCTGCCAAATTTCATAATCGAAAAATGCAGCTATTGCTAACATGATTCTGACGGACTTAAGCATCACTACGGGTGAGAAGGTCTCATCGTAGTCAACCCTTTGCCATAAGTCGAGCTTTATTGACGGTGACATTACCGTTCGCGTCCGTCTTCCTCTTAAAGAATCATTTGTTCTGAATGGCCTTTTGCCCTTCAAGTAATACTTCCAAAGTCCATCCTTTGTTTTCATAGATGGATCCCATCTCGGATTTCATGGCTTCTAACCATTTCTCGGAATCCACTCCCACCATCGCTTCTCCATAGCTCGTAGGTTCATTGTTGTCGAACAAGATAACCTCTAAGACAGGGTTGCCGTACCACTAATGTCGGGGATATACCCCGTGGTATAACCCTGCCCGAAGTATGACCTGACTAGGACTTGGCGACTACTGGCGCCTTGGCCGAACTTGATGATTCATTGGTGACTCGGCCAGAGGTATGACCCGGCTCATCAGTATGGTGGCTCATGTGTCACCTCTATTACCGGGTCACAAGACGACTAGGCCCATGGCCCAACGTGTGAGTCGGTGCAAGGCGGCTCATGGACAGGACTGGAGGGCTGGCTCACAGAGAAGGCCCAAGGAGAGGAAAGACTCCCTCACGAAGGAAACAAGACCCGGATTAGGATTCATGAAATAATAGTCCTAGTCCTACTCTCAGTAGGACTCTACATCTAAATCTACCCCTTCCACCTATATAAGGAGGGGTAAGGCGCCCCTAGAAAGAGAGACTGAAGTCATTAGAGATAGACAGATTAGAGGCTCTTGAGATTAGAGGTAGCAAGACAACACGCTTGTAGATCTTCCTCATCATCAATACAACACAAAGCAGGACGTAGGCTTTTACCTCGATCGGAGGGGCTGAACCGGGGTAAACTCGCGTCTCTCGATTCCGATGAACCTCTCTCTAGCCGGCACATAGTTGTGATGGCCTCACACCTAAGTCCCTTAAGCCAGACATCTTGCTGTGACAAATCCACGACAGTTGGTGCCCACCATGGGGCCATGCACGGTGGTGTCGGGTTCTTGAAGGGACCTTTCTACATTGATCGAGAAGTTCGCAATTAGCTGGATGAAGAAGAGCCGGTCCGGCACAAGGAGATTTTTTTTCTACGCCGCCGCTGTCAAATAGCGAGTCACCTAGGTGGAGAACATTCAGGGTTGATAAAGTTCTACTGCCACTGTGCGATGTTCTCTCTAGCATGGAGACCCAAGGGAATCGCTGCTGCTAGTTGCGTGAAGACCCGGTCAAACCAAAAGCAATACGGACCATGACCATGCATCAAGTCCACCTATGATGGAAAACAACTCTAGCTACAAATCGAGGAATAGTACATGTACATCAATTGTTAGTAGTGCTCAGAAATTTTACTACAGACTAGGACTCACTACCAAAAGACCAAAGGCACCTCTCTAGTGGCGGCAGATCAAGAAAAAGACAAGGAAAAAAGGGGCAGAAGGTCATGACCTAGAAGATGAGATGGACTCGGTCTCCGCCTAGCCTTGCCTCGAGTTGACCCGTCGGCAACGCTTCCATTGCCGGTTCTGCGCGTGAACAATCTGGGGACCGACGGCTCTCCCTCCGGGTTCATCGGGCGTCGACCGGGTCGCTCCCTCGGGCCTCCGCTGTTGTGATTGTTCGCCCTCGAGCCGGCCTCGGTTCCGCCGCTTGGTCGTGGACCTCCGACCCCGAGCCTGCTTGCCAGCATTGCCGAGTCGGCCTCCACCTCGCCCGCGGGTGCCTCCGCGTTGTGCTGCTATGGTCGTGCCTGCCTTCACTCGGCCGCGGCTCAACCCTCTGCACCGGCCGCCTTGCGTGCGCGCGTCTGCTTAGTTACTTCCGTGTCAAGACGGTCGACCTTCGCGTCCCCTGCTGCTTTCCATCCCCCGCGCGGGCGTCTCTAGCACCGCGCCCACAAGTCGTTGTTGTGCCCCGCCCTGCTGGACTCCGCCTCTGAGCCGCTGTGGTCTCCACCGGCCTCCGCCGCCTTTGATCCGCCTTGTCACGCCGAGCCGCCTGGCCTGCCTCGCCTTTGTGCATGCCTGCGCGTGGCTAGCTCTACCGCAGCCTCGCTCCACTACACCTGTCTGCCCCTGAACCGGATTTGCCTCTACCATCGCTGCACCCTGGCCGCCTCGGACACGCCCCGCCAGCCGCATCGTGACAGTCTCGGCCTCAACTTGGACCTACCCCGCCCGCCGCACTTTTGCTGCATCACCTCATGCCTCGGCTACTGCTGCCTCCGCGCATTGCTCCGGGCGGTTACCGCCCCCGTGTGCCTGACCTCCATGGCGTTTGCTTTGCTTGCTATCGCGCGCTGCTCAGCCCCTGTAGCGCCACCATGGCCTCGTCTCTGGCACGCACCCGGTTCCGCTGGTGCACTGCCGCGTCAGCGCGCTCACGCACATATCCGTTGTAGAGTCAAATACTAGCACATCTGCATTGCTGGTCCCTTCATATATTATTCCGGGTCTGCATGCAGATTATCTATCGACCAAATGCATCAGGTGATATCCGCCCTTTCTATTTCATTAACACATATTAAAATCTTTGGGAACAATTATTCCTTCCTGCAATATTTTTATGCGTAGGAAAAATGTTCATTACAAAAGTGGCGTTATATTACGAGTACAAATCTTGTGTCAACATCGACATGTTGGTGTTGCGAACGCCCCATGAGCCGCCCAATGGACATTCGTGAGCTGCCGCCCCGCGGTCCAGGCAACATCAACATACCACAAATGACCCGCGTGTCCGCGCCGGTTTATAAATACCATGGGCGACTCACCGACCGCGCCGACTTAACAATGCCACAGCGACTTGCCGTCCATACTGGTTTCCAATGATACGTCTCCAACGTATCTATAATTTTTGATGATGTCATGCTATTATATTATCTGTTTTGGATGTTTTATATGCATTAATATGCTATTTTATATTATTTTTGCGACTAACCTATTAATCTAGAGCCTAGTGCCAGTTTCCTTTTTTCCTTGTTTTTGAGTTCTCCAGATATCGAATATTAAACAAAGTTCAACGGAATAAAATCTTCGGAATGATTTCTTCTAGAAGGACGCAAATCCAACAGGCTTGGAGTGCATGCCAAGGCACCTGCCAGGAGGTCACAAGCCTGGTAGGCGCGGCCACCACCCTGGCCACGCCTGGCAGGCTTCCCGTCTCCTGGCAGTTCTCCTAACCCTATTCTTCGTCCTGTAAATACCCAAATATTCCCCAACACCGGAAAGAGCCATGCAAATACTTTTCTGACGCTAGAAGTTTCTGTTCCCGAGAGATCCAATCTTGGAGCCTTTTCCGGTAATCTGCCGAGGGGGTTTCGATCACGGAGGGCATCTACATCAACTCCATTGCCCCTCCGATGATGCGTGAGTAGTCCACCATAGACCTACGAGTCAATATCTAGTAGGTAGATGGCTTCTTCTCTCTCTTTGTTCTTCAATACCATGTTCTTGATGATCTTCATGCAGATCTATCTGATGTAATACTCTTTTGCGATGTGTTTGTCAAGATCCGATGAATTGTGGGTTTATGTTCAGATTATCGATGAATCTTATTTGAATCTTCTCTGAATTCTTATATGCATGATTTCATATCCTTGTAAGTCTCTTCAAGTTATTGGTTTGGTTTGGCCAACTAGTTTGGTAATTCTTGCATTGGGAGAAGTGCTTGGTTTTGGGTTCAATCTTGCGATGTCCTCACCCAGTAACATAGTAGGGGTAGCGAGGCACGTATTGTATTGTTGCCATCAAGGGTAACAAGATGGGGTTTTCATCATATTTCTTGAGTTTATCCCTCTACATCATGTCATCTTTCTTAATGCGTTACTCTTTTCTTCATGAACTTAATACTCTAGATGCAGGCAGGAGTCAGTCGATGTGTGGAGTAATAGTAGTAGATGCAGAATCGTTTCGGTCTACTTGACATGGACGTGATGCCTATATGCATGATCATTGCCTTGGATAACTACATGATTATTCGCTTTTCTATCAATTGCTTGACAATAATTTGTTTACCCACCATGATATTTTCCTTCAAGAGAGAAGCCTCTAGTGAAATCTATGGCCCCGGGTCTACTTTCCATAATATATTTTCAGATGTATAAACAAAAATACAAAAAATACTTTGCTGCAATTTACTTATATTTTACTTTCCATTTTCATTTACATCTATCTCTATCGGATCTAACCCTTGCAAATAATCATGAAGGGATTGACAACCCCTTTATAGCGTTGGGTGCAAGAGTTTGATTGTTTGTGTAGGTGCATCCATTGGTAACTTGCTTGTTCCTCCTACTGGATTGATACCTTGGTTATCATCAACTGAGGGAGATACTTATCTACTTTTCTGCATCACCCTTTCCTCTTCAAGGGAAAACCAATGCAAGCTCAAGAGGTAGCAAGAAGGATTTCTAGCAACGTTGTCGGAGAGGATACATAACAAGTCAAGATCAAGCCTACGAAGTACCCATCACAAACTCATCTCTTGAATTTACATTATTTTCCATTTTCCTCTCGTTTTCCTCTCCCCCACTTCTAAAATGATTTTTAGAAAATACCAAAAAGATTTTCCTTTTTATTCGCCCTTCTTTCATTTGCCTTTCGTTTTGCTTGTGTGCTTGATTGCTTGCTTTGTCACTATGTCTGAGAATACCAAGTTGTGTGAATTTTCCAATACTAATAATAATGATTTTATTAGTACCCCTATTGCTCCCACCACTAGTGTGAAATATTATGAAATCAATGTTGTCTTGCTTAATCTTGTGATGAAAGAACAATTTTCTGGCCTTCCTAGTGAAGATGCCACATCCCATCTAAATACTTTCATGGAGTGTTGTGATATGCAATAGAAGAAAGATGTGGATAATGATATTGTTAAATTGAAGCTATTTTCATTCTCACTACGAGATCCTGCTAGATCTTGGTTTTCATCTTTGCCTAAAAATAGTAATGACTCATGGAATAAGTGTAAAGATGCTTTAATCTCCAAGTACTTTCCGCCCGCTAACATCATCTCCCTTAGGAACGATATAATGAATTTTAAGCAACTTGATCATGAGCATGTTGCACAATCTTGGGAGAGGATGAAATTAATGATTAGGAATTGTCCCACACATGGTTTGAGTTTATGGATTATTATACAAATTTTCTATGCGGGATTGAATTTTGCATCTAGGAAGCTTTTAGATTCCACTGCGGGTGGTACTTTTATGGAAATCATGCTAGGAGAATCTAGTAAACTCCTAGATAATATTATGACAAACTACTCTCAATGGCACACCGAAAGATCTCCTACTAGTAAAAAGTGCATGCTATTGAAGAAATAAATACTTTGAGTGAAAAGATGGATGAATTAATGAAATTGTTTGCTAGTAAGAGTGCTCCTATTGATCCTAATGATATGCATTTGTCTTCTTTGATTGGAAATAATAATGAATCCATGGATGTGAATTTTTTGTTAGGAATAATTTTGGTAATAACGAGTATAGAGGTAATTTCTACCCTAGGCCCTTTCCTAGTAATTCCTTTAATAATTATGGTAATTACTACAACAATTCTTATGGAAATTATAATAAGATGCCCTCTGATCCTGAGAATATTTTGAAATAAATTATTGGTTCACAAAAAGTTTTTAATCCTACGATTGAAGAAAAAGTGCTCAAAATTGATGATTTGGCTAGGAGTGTTGATAGAATTTCGCTCAAGATTGATTCTTTGAAAGTTAGATCTACTCTGCCCAAGCAATATATTAAGGAGTCTTTAAAATCTATGAGAATTTCTATTGATGAAAGTAAGGAAAGAACAACTAGAATTCGTGCTAAGCATGAATGTCTTGAAAAGGTGTGTTCTCGTGATAATAATGTTGAAGATCTCAAAGTGATTGATGTTACTCCTATTGAATATTTTTTTCCAATATAAACCTTGATAAAGATGGGGCTGAAGATAGTTCAACCTTATTTAAAGAGCATCCCAATGATTCGGAGCCTATAGATCTTTATGTTAAAATTGATAAAAGTGGGATAGAAGAGGTCAAAACTTTGAATAGCAATGAACCCACTCTTTTGGATTTCAAGGAGTTTAATTAGGATAGATGCTATTTGATTTATTGTGTTTCCTTGTACAATCCATGATGAATTCTCCACATGCTTATAGTCAAAATAAGGCTTTTACTAAACATATCGTTGATGCTATGATGAAATCTTTTGAAGAAAAACTTGAGTTAGAACTTTCTATTCCTAGAAAGATTCATGATGTGTGGGAACCTACTAACAAGATTGAAATCAAATATTATGAGTCTCATGCTTTGTGTGATCTGGGTCCTAGTGTTTCCATGATTTTGAAAACTTAATGTGATGTGCTAGGTTAACATGATAGTGATGATTGCTCTCTAAATTTGCATCTTGTGGATTCCACGATTAAGAATCCTATGGGAAGGATTAATTATATTCTTATTGTTGAAAGTATGAATTATGTGCCCGTAGATTTATTGTTCTTGATATAGATTGCAATCCTATATGTCCTATTATTCTTGGTACACCTTTCCTTAGAACGATTGGTGCAATTATTGACATGAAAGAAGGAACTATTAGATTTCAATTTCCATTATGGAAAGCCATGGAACACTTTCATAGAAAGAAAATAAGATTGCCTTATGAATCTATCATGATAGCTACTTTTTGATTGCATACCAAAGATGAAAAATACCTAGATCTTTTGTGTTTTGCCTAGCTAGGGGCATTAAACAATAGCACTTGTTGGGAGGCAACCCAATTTTATTTTTGTGTTATGTTTTTGCTTGTGTTTTTGAGTGTTTACCACATTATTAATTCTTTAATAATTGTGTTTTGGTGTTTTAATTAGTGTTTGAGCCAAGTAAAACCTTTGGGGTGATCTATGGTAGTTGTTGATTTGATCTTGCTGAAAAACAAAAACTTTTGCGCTCAGTACAGGAATTTTCTGTATTTTTCAGAGCGTCGAATGAGTCTGAAATTTTCCACAAGATTAACATATAAATTTCCCATAGATTACTAATTTTTAGTATTTTTTGAGTTACATAAGTATACAAAGTTTTCATGTTGCTATAGACTGTTATGCTTTTGACAGATTCTGTTTTCTTTGAGTTGTTTGCCTATTTCGATGAATCTATGGGTTGTATCATGGGGTATGAACCATGGAGAAGTTATAATACAGTAGGTATAACACCAATCTAAATAAAGAATGAGTTAATAACAGTACCTAAAGTGGTGATTTATTTTCTTATACTAACGGATCTCGTGAGTTTTCTGTTAAGTTTTGTGTTGTGAAGTTTTCATTTTTTGGGTAAAGATTTGATGAAATATGGAATAAGGAGTGACAAGAGCCTATGCATGGGGATGACCAAGGCACACAAAGTCATATTAAAGGATGCCAAAGAGCCTAAGCTTGGGGATGCCCCGGAAGCCATCCCCTCTTTCGTCTTCAATCCATCGGTAAATTTACTTGAGGCTATATTTTTATTCACCACAAGATATGTGTTTTGCTTGGAGCATCTTGTATGATATGAGTCTTTGCTTATTAGTTTGTCACAATCATACTTTCTGCACACATATTTTTATAGAGACATGCTGAATCGTTAATTTATTAGAATACTCTATGTGCTTCACTTATATCTTCTGAGATAGGCAATTTTGCTCTATGTGCTTCACTTATATTTTTTAGAGCACGGTGGTGTTTGCGTTTTATAGAAATAATTGAACTCTCGTAACTCGCTTATATTATTTTGAGAGTCTATAAAGAGCATGGTAATTGGTCTAGGTTATGAATTTAGTCCGAATATGATAGGCATCCAAGAGGGCTATAATAAAAACTTCCATATTAAGTGCATTGAGTATTTTTGAGAAGTTTGATTCCTTGCATAAAGTTTTGAGATACAAAGATGGTAATGTTAAAATTCATGTTAGGAAGTAATTGTTATTTGGTAAAAATACTTGTGTGAAGGTTTGTGATTCCAGTAGCATGCACATATGGTGAACCGTTATGTAAGGAAGTCGGAGCAGGATTTGTTTATTGATTGTCAACCTTTGTGTCAGGGTCGGGAGCGCGCAATGGTTAACTCCTACCAACCTATGCCGTAGGAGCATGCGTTTAATACTTTGCTTCAATGACTAATAGACTTTTTCAATAAGTATGTGAGTTCTTTATGACTAATGTTGAGTCCATGTATTATACGCACTCTCACCCTTCCACCTTTGCTAGCCTCTCTAGTACCACACAACTTTCGTCGGTACAACAAACACCTTCCTCAAAACACCCACCATATATCTTCCTCAAAACAGCCACCATATATCTTTCCTCAAAACAGCCACCATACCTACCTATTATGGCATTTCCATATCCATTCCGAGATATCTTGCCATGCAACTTCCACCGTTTCCTTTTATGACTTGCACCATCACTTCCATATTGCATATAGAGTCATATTTTGTCATAGTATCAAGTTGTAATTTTCATTCGAGTTGTAAGTAAATAAAAGTGTGATGATTATCATTGTTAGATCATGTCCCATGTGAGGAAAGGATGATGGAAGCTATGATTCTCTCACAAGTGGGGATGAGATTCCGGACTTTATGAAAAAATAAAAGAGGCCAGTGAAGCCCAAATAAAAATAATAAAAGTGGCCTAAGATGCCCACCAAAAAAGGAAGAGAAAAAAATGAGATAAAAGAGAGAAGGTACATTGCTACTATCTTTTTCCACACTTGTGCTTCAAAGTAGCACCATGATCTTAATGATAGAGAGTCTCCTATTTTGTCACTTTCATACACTAGTGGGAATTTTTCTTTATATAACTTGGCTTGTATATTCCAATGACGGGATTCCATAAATTGCCCTAGGTCTTCATGAGCAAGCAAGTTGGATTCACACCCACTTAGTTTCCTCTTGATCTTTCAGACACTTATAGCTCTAGTGCATCTGTTGGATGGCAATCCCTACTCACTCACATTAATATCTATTAATGGGCATCTCCATAGCCCGTTGACACGCCTAGTTGATGTGAGACTATCTTCTCCCTTTCCTTGACAACCTTCACCATATTCTATTCCACCTATAGTATTATATCCATGGCTCACGCTCATGTATTGCGTGAGAGTTGAAAAAGTTTGAGAAAATAAAGGTGTGAAAACAATTGCTTGACTTTTCATCGGGGTTGTGCATGATATAAATACATTGTGTGGGGAAGATGGAGCATAGCCAGACCATATGATATTGGACGGATAACATTTTTTGCCATTATATTTTGAAGAGATACAATTGCTTTGCTAGTATGCTTGAAATGTTATTGTTTTTATATCAATATTAAGCTTTTGTTTTGAGTCTTGCGAATCTGAATATTCATGGCACAATAGAGAATATTACATGGATAAATATGTTAGGTAGCAATCCACATCGAAAATTCTATTTTTATCATTTACCTACTCGAGGACGAGCAGGAATTAAGCTTGGAGATGCTGATACGTCTCCAACGTATCTATAATTTTTGATGATGTCGTGCTATTATATTATATGTTTTGGATGTTTTATATGCATTAATATGCTATTTTATGTTATTTTTGGGACTAACCTATTAATCTAGAGCCTAGTGCCACTTTCTGTTATTTTCCTTGTTTTTAAGTTTCGCAGATATGGAATATTAAATGGAGTCCAAACGGAATAAAAATCTTTGGAATGAGTTTTTCTAGAAGGAAACAAATCCAACAGGCTTGGAGTGCACGCCACGGCACCTGTGAGGAGGTCACAAGCCTGGTAGGTGCGGCCACCCCCGGCCGCGCCTGGCAGGCTTACCGTCTCCTGGTAGGTCTCCTAACCCTAGTCTTCGTCCTATAAATACCCAAATATTTACCCAACACCAGAACGAGCCACGCAAATACTTTTCTGCCGCCAGAAGCCTCCGTTCCCGAGAGATCCAATCTTGGAGCCTTTTCCAGTAATCTGCCGAAGGAGGTTTCGATCACGGAGGGCATTTACATCAACTCCATTGCCCCTCCGATGATGCGTGAGTAGTCCACCTGTAACACCCTGTTACACCTGGCCCCACAAACCAACACTAGTCTTTCCTACGCACTTTGTCCTCACTCGTGCGCACCCGGGACCAACTTCCCGGTCGGTCACCCATCCTAGAATCGCTCCAAGCCAAGCTCGCTTAACTTTAGAGTTCTTTTCGAGTGGGCTCCCAGAAAAGAAGGAATTCCTTGTTGATATGAGTAGTCTATCATTCCTATTAAGCCAGACTCTCACATACACACCCACTCAAAGGAACCGACATCCTCGTCGGCCCATCAGGAACGTTCCCTTTTGGCGCACGTATGCGCGTCCAGTCCGGCACATGTGCCATGCTGTGTGCCACAACGGGCCACACACGCCATGCGCCACATGCCCGTGCACCTGACCCGCGCATTCCCGTGTAACCGCAAGGGTCGGCTCTGATACCAATTGTAACACCCCGTTACGCCTGGCGGGATCTAGACTTTCCCCACAAACAACCAATAGTCTTTCCTGCACACTTTGTCCTCACTCGTGCGCACCCAGGACGAACTTCCCGGTCAATCACCCATCCTAGAATCGCTCCAAGCCAAGCACGCTTAACTTTGGAGTTCTTTTCAAGTGGGCTCCCGGAAAAGAAGGAATTTCTTGTTGATATGAGTAGTCTATCATTCCTATTAAGCCAGGCTCTCACACCACCATAAACCTACGGGTCCATAGCTAGTATCGAGATGGCTTCTTCTCTCTCTTTGATCTTCAATATCATTTTGTTCATGATCTTCATGGGGATCTATCCGATGTAATAGTCTTTTGTGGTGTGTTTGTCAACATCCGATGGATTGTGGCTTTATGTTCAGACTATCCATGAATCTTATTTGAATCTTCTCTGAATTCTTATATGCATGATTTCATATCCTTGTAAGTATCTTCGAGTTATTGGTTTGGTTTGGCCAACTAGATTGGTAATTCTTGCATTGGGAGAAGTGCTTGGTTTTGGGTTCAATCTTGTGGTGTCCTCACCCAGTGACATAGTAGGGGTAGTGAGGCACGTATTATATTGTTGCCATCAAGGGTAATAAGATGGGGTTTTAATCATATTGCTTGAGTTTATCCCTCTACATCATGTCATCTTTCTTAATGCGTTACTCTGTTCTTCATGAACTTAATACTCTAGATGCACGCAGGAGTCGGTCGATGTGTGGAGTAATAGTAGTAGGTGCAGAATTGTTTCGGTCTACTTGATACGGACGTGATGCCTATATGCATGATCATTGCCTTGGCTAACTACATGATTATTCTCTTTTCTATAAATTGCTTGACAGTAATTTGTTTACCCACCATGATATTTGCCTTCAAGAGAGAAGCCTGTAGTGAAACCTATGGCCCCCGGGTCTATTTTCCATCATATATTTTCGGATCTATACTTGCTGCAATTATTTACCTTTTACTTTCTACACTCGTTACATCTATCTCTATTGGATCTAATCCTTGCAAATAATCGTGAAGGGATTGACAACCCCTTTATAGCGTTGGGTGCAAGAGTTTGATTGTTTGTGTAGGTGCATCTATTGGCAACTTGCTTGTTTCTCCAACTGGATTGATACCTTGGTTCTCATCAACTGAGGGAAATACTTATCTACTTCGCTGCATCACCCTTTCCTCATCAAGGAAAACCAACGCAAGCTCAAGAGGTAGCAAACGCCACGAACGACTCACCGTTTGCACCGGCCTACCACGTCGCAGCCGTCTCTTGTGACCGCACCGCCTTACAATGCCGCAGAAGTCTCTCACGACCATGCCATCTTCAAACATCGCCGCTAACTTATACGTCTACATCAAGATGCCAGGGGCCGCATACACTAGTACGAGCCTCCCAATGGACGGTTCAGAATCGCCTCCCTACGGTCCGATCTACATTAACATATCGGTGCGGTGTTCGCCTGTATGAGTCGCCCGGCGGATAGTCGCACAAGTCACCGCCACTATGGTTTGGTTAACTTCAACAACCAGTCAGGACAAACCATCGATCGGATTATTGAAACAATTCATATGGGATCGTCTATAACCTGCCAAGGTTAACCTCAACCTTCAGTGGAGACTCTCAAGCCGGCTCTTCGAGTTAACTTAAGACTCGGGGCTACAGACATGGCTCCACACATTTGGTCATTTTTCAATGATAACTCCGGGTTATTGTAAGGAAGTTAACTCGGTTCTTGGGGTTACTACATTATTGGCGAAATATTAAAAGCTTCCCAAGAGGACGAGCCGTCGTGATGCACGGTTCAAACATTGGTGCCCGGATTTAATGGATCATCATAAGGTCACTTGGAGGCTTTTGTCGTTTCTTCATGCGAGATTGTGCAAAAGTTGATACTTCAACAAGGACATTTTGGGGCTTCGAAGCCACCGGTTTAGATTACACACCCGATTGATCATCTCTCCAGCCACCGCAAGGCCGGGTTATATACCCAAAAGTTGATTCCGTCAACAAGGTCATTTCAGAGCTTCCAAGCCACCGGGTTTAGCTTACACTGTCAGATTTCGGGCTCTGCAAAACACTTAAGATTCGAACACAAAGGCGTGTGCGAAGATCTCCCACGACCATGTCCGACCTACCTTGCTACTCGATGAACACAACAAAAAACTCGCACGATGACGAGGAAGAAGATGAACACGACAGTTTACCCAGGTTCGGGCCGCTGCGAAGCGTAATACCCTACTCCTGCTTTGGTGGATTGCCTCTCGGGGAGGTTTGGGTGTATGAACTAGTACAATGTGCTTGGGCCTCGTGAGGGCGCTCAAAATGTGTTCTTGGCTGGCTATCTTGTGGTGGTGTGTGGAGTGACTAAGTGTCGGGTCAGATTGGTTGTCCCTTCTATGATGCATCCTACCCTCTATATATAGTGGTGTCCCGGGTCCTCTTCCCTTATCACAGTGGTGGGAACGGATCACAAAACATCCAATTTCAAAGGGGACAGGGGTTGGTGCTCGCACTTCCCAAAGGCGGACTTCGCCTGCAAAGTAGTTGTCAATCCCTTAGGGGTGGGCTTAGCGATGACGTCCGCCCTGCAAGGCGGGTGGTTGTGGTCTCCTTGAACCGAAATGGAAACCTTTGGGGGTGCTTTGGGAACCCGTGTACGTCCTTGCTCCCTCTGCACCAAACGGGAAACTGCATCGCCTGGCTCACTTGTGCTCGCCTGTCCTTCCTTGCGTCATCTTTGACTCCTAAGGCCGGGCCTTGCATAGGAAACTCTGCCGCTCCGGAGGGGTCCTGAGGAGGCCCATCCT
Source organism: Hordeum marinum (assembly GCA_022496015.1). Taxonomy (NCBI): domain Eukaryota; kingdom Viridiplantae; phylum Streptophyta; class Magnoliopsida; order Poales; family Poaceae; genus Hordeum; species Hordeum marinum. The sequence continues at coordinate 305,190,472 of CM039672.1, read as the reverse complement.
TCGCGGGTCTTGTCATTGTCTTCCTCGCGAGTCTAGGGCCCTTGCAAGGGCCTTGTCTTGAGAGGGGCCTTGCCTGGTTCCATTTGGTCGACAAAGTGGGCCACGTCCTTGGGCCCGCGGGCACGCAGGTCTGGGTACCCCATTCCCAGAACGCCGACAGTAGTCCCCAGGCCCAAGGCGCGCCTGGGCTGGCTTACGAGCGAAGCTTGGTGGGCGGTCCGAAGCATCGTGGGCCCCAAATGCTTGCAGGCCATGCTTTATATGTGGTAGACCGAAGACTTGTCTTCCCTACTTCTCCGCACCGGACTGGCCATAGATAGGTTTGCCGAGCCACCCGACTCTCACCTCAAAGCCGTATTCATCTTCCGTTCATTCCGCTGTCGGTTCTCCCTTCTCGTGCGACTCCAACCCCTTCCACTGAGTCCCCGTGCACCACGTTGTTTCCCCCTTCTTCCTTATCGCCATGTTTCCAGAGGGGGTGAAAGGAGGAAGCTTCAGGGGTCCGACCACCACAGCGATGCCCCAGCCCATGCTAGGCCGGTCATCGGTGCTGAACCTCGAGGGGTTGGAGAAGGCCTAACTGGTAGTCGCGACCGGCGCCAATGAATGGGGGGGGCACCAAGATTTGGCCAGGTTCGCGGCCTCAGGGCGAGATGGCGGCATCCACTATTCCCCTTCATATCCATGCTCTCCTCTCGGACGTAGTGCCACCATTTTCGAGCTTTCTCACTATTGTGCTATCGCATTACCAGATCTGCGTGCTCCACCTTGACCCTGGCTCTCTCGTTCTCCTCTCGGCCTTCGTGTTCCTGTGCGAGGCCTTTGTTGGTGTTTCCCCCTCCATGGCCTTGTTACACCACTTCATATCCCTTGAGTTGGCTTCTCAGAAACAGTGTTCCGGGTGCGTGTCCTTGAGAATGGTGGACGCATCAGCCCGCGGGGCTCTTGACGCCCAACTCTCTCCGGAGGCAGAAGGGTTTCGGTGGCAGTGGGTGTATGTTGAGACTACCGAGGCCAAAGCTCTGTTTCAGCCCCCGCTGACCCCCGCAATGCCTAATCACGGGTGTATGCGCGAGGAGCTTGCTGACCCTGGACTTGCACTGGTCCTGGCCAGGCTGGTGAGGTTGAGGTAGGTAGGCGTGACGATGGCGATGGTGGTGTGGGAATTCACTCGCTGACGACTCGGTCCTCTTTAGTGCCTCTCCCGTCCGATGTGGGCCTTCGCGAGTCCCCGTGATCCAATGCGGATCTAGGTCCCGCCTCTTTCTCCTAACGTACTGCATGAACTTGTTCATCGCCTGACTGGTGATGAACCTGCCGTGCTCCCATGGGACAGCTTCCCCTTGTACAACTTCAAGGCCCGGGAGACCCTTGTCGCGAAGATGTCGCACTTTGACGAGTGGGGCTTCCTTCCTCAGGGGGAGGTGCCCTATCGGGGTTCCTTGCTCACGGGGCTCCGGCCCCTGAGAACTCGGGTCATGTTGCCTTCCCCATGACCGAGGTTGGCTGTGTCTCGCCGCCCGTTCCCCCGGCTCTTGCCCCGGGTCGAGCCGGGGTCGGGGGCGGCACTCAGTCATCGGTGGAAGTCGCCATCCTTGCCACTCATCATCAATCGTCGGTGGCCAGCCCTCCGCTCCTGGGCCCCCGTGTCGGTCGGAAAATGAAGACGACCAGGGGCGGTCGCTCCTTGGCATCGTGGGCTCCGGTGAAGAGGAAGTGGGTTTCCCTAGACGAGTAAGTACATGTACCCTCCTCCGTCCTTCTTTTCAGTGCCTCCCTTCTGATCCTCAAAAAAATATTCTGCAGGATCCCCATCGATGATGAGGGAGGTGGGTCGGCGTCGCCTGCTCCTGCGGCCGCCAAGCCTCTTGCGGTCTCTTCTCTCATATGCCGCAGGGTTCCATCCTCCGAGGCGCCTGCGCTTGAGCCCATTCTAATGCTTGGTGGCCCTGGGTGCAAGTCCCTCGCGGTCCTCTTCGCCTGCGGCCTCCGGCTCCCCCGAGTGGGGCCACTTCACCTGACCGTGGCTCCTTCCAGGGTCATGCTGTGTTTCCTACCTGGACCCCCTGTGCTCGGTGATGTGGGGACCCAGGGGACGCTTCTTTCTTCAAGGAAGTTTGTACGTGAGCCCCCATCACCCGAGCGTAGGTTCGGGCTGGGAGGCCCCTCGCGCACCTCCCCGTTCATCATGGAGAAGGTGGGGGTTCTCCTTGGCCACTTCAGCTTGTTGAAGACCTGATCACCTCGCCATGGGGTTTGCTCCATACTGCGGCGGACCCACTCCAACGCCTAGGGGTGAGGCTCGCTAACAATGATACCCGCTTGGAGAAGGAACGCCAGCGCCTTGCGTTGGGGTGGCGCCAGCTTGAGGTTGCCGTGAATCCCGGCCGTTTGTAGCGCGAGTGCGCCCGCACGAAGGTAGAAGAGTCCCTTGCCGCGGCGGTGGAGGCCCGCGAACATGCCCTGGCTGAGGCTCAGGAGGCCGATTGCCAACATAGGGCCTCCGAGAATTACCTCAAGGAGCTCTAGGCCCTCAATGCCTACCTTGAAAGGCAGATCCAGCTGCGGAGGGCCACACATGTGGATCCGCCGACCGAGCTTCTCCTTGTCAACGCGAGCCCCCTAGCATCCGTCATCTCGTTGGTGTTGGAAGCGTTGGAGCAGAGCCTAGAATAGGAGAGTCTGGAGGTGAGGGAGCACCAGGCGTCGCTTGCCGAGCAGTCCCTTGCCTCCCGCGAGGCGATTATACAAGAGGAGGTCGATAACGGGGTGGCAGAGGCTTGGCATCCCCTTCTCTAGGATTATCGCGCGAAGCTGGAGCTCCAGGAGTCCCGCTTCTGGCAGCGACGTAACCTCCTGAAAGGCGAGGTTAACGACCTCAAGAAGAAGTTAGAACAAGAGGAAGGGCGCCGACGAGCCGCGATGGATGCCCAGGCGGCTGCCGAGGCCGAACTAGCTTTTCTTTATAAACAAGTGAAGGGTGTTGCTTCCCTGGTGAAGGAGACTTTGGACGAGGTGATCCGTGATCGCGGCCTCCAGCACATGAGCTCCCAGATGTTCCAATCCCTCAAGAAGAGGGCTAGGCGGGCCTTGGACGACATCTATGGCAAGAGCGTTTTGAGCCCCTTGGTTCCGAACGAAGCCGGGTATTTGGGCTTATTTATAGGGTCGTGGAGCTCCTTGAGGTGGGTGCAGAGAAGACCCACGTGCTCGTGGAGGAGAAGAGTCGTGACCTACTCGAGCGAGCAGCCTCAAACATCTTCTGCCACCTCCTTTGTCTTGACCCGTGCTTCGATCTTAAGGCGGTGCTTGGTCCCATGCCTCAGGTGACCTAGGCTACCCTCGCCGATCGGGTCCAGGGCCATGTGGATGACCTAGTGGCGGAGCTTTCTTCTAACAAAGCGGAGGGCCATGCTTGAGCAGGGACGCGCAAGGCCGTCGTTGAGTGACGATGACGAGATTTTCGGCGACGGTGTGCTTCCCTCGAGTAGCCTTCTTGTGTTGCTGACAGGGTTATCCATGAGGCCTAATGGCGAGCTTGATGTATTTTGACAATACCTTTAAATATGTTCCCTGATGATGAGGTATGTAACACTATGCTCCTCTTGACCGGCGTCATTGCCAGTCCGGTTGTAGCGCCCATGGGCTGGCAAAAATTTAGCTCATGCCCATGGTTCTGCCTGAGGCGCTACTCCCTTGATCGTGGGATGGTTTGGGGGCCCTTTCGGCACTCTGCCTCTGTAGGTCCTAGTCTCGCACATTTCCTCACCAACTTTAGGTATGACCGGACAGGACGTAGTTCACGAGGCAAGGCCCCGGTACTCCTGATGCCGACCGGAAACCATGGACGGCACTAGGAAGTCGAGTGGCATTATGACTGGTAAGGCTCCCGAGACGCGTTGCCCATGAGCCCTCTTTTTTGATGCTCAAACTGCTCTACATTGCTAGGTCTCAGTCCCACGCATTTCCCCACCACCACTTGGTACGACCGGGAACCAAGGACGTACTTCATGGGGCGAGGCCCCTACACCCCTGATGTCGACTGGAAACCAAGGACGGCATCAGAGGGGACGAGTGGCCTTATGACAAGTAAGGCTCCTGAGGCATGCTGCTCAGGAGCTCCCTTTGACGCTCGAGCGATACCCCATTCCATCCTTCCATGTGCCGCCTTAGGAGGCCCTAGGGCCCCCCGAGATCCCATGATGTGATGTGGTGCTATGGTCGGGGCCCACAGCTCCTCGCAAAACGCCGATCCAAAGAGAGATTGAACTCAAAATCGATAAAACGAGAGAACAAAGAGAAAAAGTCCCCGCCCCTCTTTTATTTTAAAACACGAGATGAAGAAATCTTCGAGATTCTATGAGGCTTAAGCACGAAAAGGGCCATTAAATATTGCAACTTGAAATACAAAAAAGAGCGAGAAAACGGCCGTGCCCAGCTTTTTTTCTTTGGGGTTGTCCCCACCTTCGTCTTCCCCCAACACTGAGCGTGGGGCATCAACGTTGCATGGGCATAGCCATTGATGGGCAGTATTGTCTTCTTCGCCAGCTCCGGGCTGTGGCTGCCACATTGCGTGGGAGAGACCCCTCCACGTCCTCGGGGGGGGGGGCCCGAGTGTGTACAGCGTGCTCATTATTACGTGAGAGTGTTACAGATTGATGTAGGTCCCGGGGGTGTATAGGGAGCCCCATGCCTCATAGGCAAGGAGCCCACTCGCACCCCTCAGGCTCACCACGGCGAAGTGTTGTCTGCCCTAGGCGAGCCCTAGAGCATAGGAGAAGCCCCCTGTGCTCCCTGGCTGGAGAGCCCATCCAGCAGAAGTCCCTAAGTTTCCCAGGCGTTGCCCCAACGTGCCTCGCTTGGGCCCCCAGGTCCCCCATGCCGGTACTCTGGGTCCTGTCCCCAGGGTAGGCGGGCCAGCCTAGGGACATGGGAGAGTACATGTTTGCCCGACAACAATCAAACGAAACTGTCCTGGCGACATGGGAGTATGTTCCACCCTCCGTCCCCAAGCAAATGTCGTGCGCCCCGGAGACAAGGGTGCATGTTCCACCCTTGGCCTCCAGGTTGGGATCGTCTAGCCCAGGGACATGGGCGTGTGTTCCACCGTCCGTCCCCAAGCTGGGGCATCTCGGTCCGGATAAGAGGGTGCATGTTCCACCCTCCGTTCGCAGGCGAATGACCCCCGGTCCCTAGACCTAGACGTCTGCCCGAAGCAGCTCCCTGCCAGCGGGCATGCCTCGCGAGGATCCCCGTGAGGTTGTACATACCTGTCCACATGGGGGCACCTCCCGAGGTCGTGTGCGTGTCTCCTTCTGCCGTGGTAGTCGATGTTGCTCGATCCATCGCCAGGGCGAGCGACAACATGGTCGCTGTCAAGTTGTGCGGGCCCCCGGGTGCAGGCATAGTCGAGCCTCCGGTCCTCCTCCTTGGTTCCAGAAAGCGTGCCAGGAAACGCGAAGTCACGCCCCCTTCACGAGGCTGGGGTCCGCGCTCCCGGAGGCTCAAGCCAAGTCCCTGGAAGGAGCGGGCCGACGTAGATGTCTCGAATTCGCCCACGTGGTCCAGGCGACATGGCCTCCGGTTGTGCGCGTCCATGGGGGTGGGCCTTGTGATGGTGCACTTGGGTTTCATCGGCAGTGGCGTCGCGCTCAGGAGCATGTCTGGGCTCGCCGGTGCAGCGGCGGTGGTTGGCACGTTGGCACCGAAGCTCCTGCACCACGAGGAGCGCGACATGTTTGTGTGTTGGGTCTTGGCAAACTTGTAGGGGCGGTGGCGTGGCCTGAACGCAAGGAAGGGCCGGGGAAATGGGGGCGTATCGTGTGGTTGGTGAAGTCGGCAGCCCCCAATGCTTGTTGGGGACCCGACCGGTGTTGCCGCCCACTGACGGGATGGCAGAGCGGCGCAGGGCATTCCGGCCCGCCTGTGCCGGCCATGCCACGCGTGCGGCTTGCTGCTTCGCGCGGACTCGTCGTCCTCCTCCATGAGTTCTACTAGCGTTGGTCGATCGAGACCTGATGGAGATTTCGGCACGCCCCCTACCTGGCGCGCCAAATGTCGGATTTCGGGCTTCAAAAAACCCTTAAGATTCAAACACAAGGGCGTGTGCGAAGATCTCCCGTAGCCACGTCTGACCTAGCTCGCTACTCGATGAACAAAGGAAAAAAACCGCATGATGACGAGGAAGAAGATGAACATGACAATTTACCCTATTCCTGCTTTAGTGGATTGCCTCTCGTGGAGGTTTGGGTGGATGAACTAGTACAATGTGCTTGGGCCTCCTAAGGGCACTCGAGATGTGTTATTGGCTGGCTATCTTGTGGTGGTGTGTGGAGTGACTAAGTGTCGGGTCGGATCGGTCATCCCTTCTATGGTGCAGCCTACCCTCTATATATAGCGGTGTCCCGGGTCCTCTTCCCTTATCACAATGGCGGGAAGGGATCCCACAATGGCCAATTTCGAAGGGGGACAGGGGCTCGTGCTCGCCCTACCCAAAGGCGGTCTTCGCCTGCAAAGTAGCTATCGATCCCGCAGGGGTGGGCTCAACGATTACGTCTGCCCTGTAGGATGGGTGATTGTAGTCTCCTTGCACAGGAGTGGAAACCTTTCGGGGGTGCTTTGGCAACCCGCGTATGTCTTGCTCCCTCTGCACCAAAGGGAAAATTGCGCCACCTGGCACACTGGTGCTCGCATGTCCTTCCTTGCGTCTTCTTTGACTCCTGAGGTTGGGCCTTCCATAGGAAACTCCGCCGCTCCGGAGGGGTCGTTGTCTTCCTCACGAGGCTAGGGCCCTCGCAAGGGCCTTGTCTTGGGTGGGGCCTCGCCTGGTTCCATTTGGTCGATGAAGTGGGCCACGTCCTTTAGCCCGTGGGCAGGCAGGTCTGGGTACCTCTCTTCCCAAAATGCCGACATACACACCCTCTTGACCGGCTCTTGAACCACTGCAAGTTCGGGTTAAACCTGCCTATATGCTGATGCCACTCCACCTGGTGACCCGTGGAACTCTTATCAGTTACTCTTAGCTTAAAGACCCTGATCTGATCAAAGTACTTGACAGACAATCTTGACATGAGACCCTGCACTGGTTAAGGTTAAAATGGCGGCTTGTGTCATGTGAGGGCCGGCTTACAGAAAGCGAGGATAAAATCACCTATCTGCTGCAGACTCTCCGCCTTATGGCCCGTTCATACTCTTAAAGAGTTACTCTTTAAAGACCCTGCACTGTTTAAGGTCCAAACAACGGAGTTACATCATGTGAGAAGTAGCTTGTGGGCCTGGGGGTACTCATGCCCTACTGTACCCTCTCCATTATGGGAGAGCTGACATATGAGGTTTGAAAAAAATAAAAAGCGGGAATATATACAAGTTAATTGTTCCTCATACATCATCATGCATCATACATACATATCATGCCAATCTTCAAACCGGGTCAAAGCATAAACTTCTGTAGGAACAAATAGATCTTCGATAGCCAAAATGGCTGGATATTCATCATGGTTTATCATAACCAATATTAAACGATTGGGCTTTTCAAGCTAGCTCAAAAGAATTGACTATTCTCAAAGAGCCGCCCTATAACATATAATGCCGGGTCATTTAATTGACCGGCTCTTGGATTTTTTTTCAGCCTGTGCTCTATAGTAGACTACAACATTCATGGTTTTCTCAAACATATATTTGACGGGTTGCACCGCAACCACGAGCAGGGATTTTCATTTTCTATGATAGAGGCATTATTCCAGGATATTCGACAAAATACCGGGCTACAACCACGGTCAAGGATTCATTTAACAAATTATGATGAGTCATATTATTCTCACATAGTCCCGAGTCAGCACACGCAGACGACTCTACACTTGGGGGCTACATTATTCAAGTCCAATTTATATGAAGTATACAAGTCCCATGTCGCTGCAAACATGCATGACGACACTTGGGGGCTAATACAAGTTGCTTTTCAAATCATTAAATGGTCAACACACCCTGTTGTCTCAAGGAGATGAGCCAGCCTTTCTCTATTTTTCTAAGTCCTAGCCCAATGCTTCTTACTGACCCAGCACTTGGGGGCTACAGTATTCGGCTATTTAATAGATTGTGAGGTTCAAATTGAAGACCCGACCCGTAACATACTGATGAGCCGCCCCTTGTGGGCTACATCAGCTGAAGCTTTATAAGGTATAAGATAGTTACAAGTCCCAGGCTGCTACGGGTAAGACAACCGACACTTGGGGGTTACACAATCCAATATATTATTGCAAAGCACCTAGTCTTCATGGATAAACTTGGAGCTTTGGGGATACAGGTAATATGTGCATACCAAAACCTTGAAGAGAGCTTTCAATTGTCAATTGTGAGCGAGACTAGATCAACAAATTTTTATCTAGCCAAAGCATTGAAAGACCATCTCAGAATCACACGGATTTATTTATTCCCAATAATTTTATCAAGTCAGCTGGAGTCCAGTTGTTTCACCCGGCATCGCCAACAATCATGACCTGACATTCTAAAAAGATCATGACCCGACAAATTCTGTATGAGCAACCCGGCTTCACAGGTTGAAGTGGTGTCACAGGTTGAAATGGTTCCTACATTTTCTATGAAGATGTTTATCGGTTGAACTTCTATGTCAAGGATTCAGTTAATCCCGTATGTTGTTCCCTTTGTTCTTCGGTATGTTACTTCACCGAGATTCAATTGTCGGTATCTCTATACCTAGTTCAATCTCGTTACCGGCAAGTCTGTTTACTTGTTCCATAATACAAGATCCCATGGCTAACACTTTAGTCACATTGCTTGCAAGGCTTGTTGTGCTGTTGTATTACCGAGTGGGCCCTGAGATACCTCTCTATCACACGGAGTAACAAATCTCAGTCCTGATCCATGCCCACTCAACAGACACCCTCGGAGATAACTGTAGAGCATCTTTATAGTCACCCAGTTACGTTGCGACATTTGATACACACAAGGTACTCCTTCGGTGTCAGTGAGTTACATGATCTCATGGTCATAGGAACAGATACTTGACATGTAGAAAATTATAGCAATAAAATGACGCGATCACATGCTATGTTTATAGTGTGGGTCTTGTCCATCACATCATTCTCCCAATGATGTGATCCGGTTATCAAATGACATCTTATGTGTATGGCTAGGAAACCTTGACCATCTTTGATCAACAAGCTAGTCTACTAGAGGCGTACTAGGGACACGGTGTTGTCTTTGTATCCACAAATGCATTGTGTTTCCAATCAATACAATTATAGCATGGATAATAAACGATTATCATGAACAAGGAAATATAAGAATAACCATTTTATTATTGCATCTAGGGCATATTTCCAACAAACACTTGGTGCCCACGACGAGTCTAGTCCCATTTTCCATTCAGATCCTATCTAAATGGGCTGCAATCCCTTAAGTGTGCGAACCTATAGGTTCACGTACACATGGACACGACCAAAGTCGATAGTCGGTAGTGGCTCCTAGAAGAACGTGCCAACTCCCATGTCTTGCAACACGTCTCACGACTCACCTGAAAGCTACCTTTATAATTACCCAGTTACGGAGTAGCATTTCATATACCCTAAGTAAGTCGATTCTCATCCGAGAACATGCGAAGACCTGAGGTCTAGGACATGGCATATACATTGTACTTGAGACTAACAGATGACATTATCTCGTCATGTCTCAAAGTGGGTCTGTCTAACTCGGTGATCTCAATCCCTAGTCCATACTATCGGTTTAGCATCTCTATGCGCATGACTTGTGAAACATAGTCATCAGCTAAATCATATACTAGTAAACAATATGTGTCTGCATAACCTTAACAACTAGGGATTATTCAAACAATCATCATACAATATGTAGTCTCACAAATAAGTCACATACTTATTTATACATATCACTGATGATGTTCAAGGACAATACAAAATACTCATGAATACATAGGAAATGAAACCATCACATGATTGTCTCTAGGGCTGTCACATCCCGAGCTAGATGTCATAGGACAACATCTGTGTGCCTCATGTTTCAATTTTGCGTCAACATGAAAAGGGGATTAAAAGAAACCCCAAGCTCACATTGGAATAAAATTAATAAAAAGTTTGTGAAAACTCAAAAAACTCAATATGACAATACAAAATGTTCCCTATGTCTGATAAAAATGGCCATGAGTATACCAGGGGCCATTTTAAATATTTAGACAACTATAGGAATTTAAAAATAAATGATAAGGCCTCTGAAAATGCCAAATAAAGAATTATCATTATTTTATATTTCAAAACATCCTGAAATTTTTTATTAGAGTTTGAAATATTCAAACTTGATATTATAAAATAATTGGGATATTTTATCAAAGCAATTGAACCTGAAAAGAAAATAGACCAAATGTCAGAAATAGAAAACTAGAAAGAAAAAAAAGAAAGCAGAGGCCCAGGGGGGAACCGGCCCATCTGGCCCATGGCTAGTCATCCCTGTCCTCTCGCCAGGAGGACAGGGGCTTGTGTTCGCCGCACGTGGGCACACGCCGGCCACCTCCTCCCTACCTGGCTGCCAGCCTAGAGGGCTGGGAGAGCGCCAATGCAAGGCCTTCTCGCCGTGGCCTCCTTCTCCTCTCCATCTCTCCCTCGCACACTCTCTCTCTCATTCTCTTTCCTCCTCTGCTCCGCCATGGCCGAGCTCGTCGCTGCCGCATTGCCATAGTTCTGGCCGCCCCCACGCCTTTATGAGCCCGCCAAAAGCCTCGCCGCGACCTCCTCGTCCTCCCCGTGAAGCCAGTCGACGCTGGGAGCCCTCCACGACGCGTCGTTGGCGTTTCTTCGCTGCCGGCCGTTGAAGCTTCCCTCCGGCGATTCGAGGTCGTCTACGTGTCCTCGAGCTCGCCGTCTCCCCCAGCAACCCGACATGAGCCCCTGCTCCATTTCCCCCTCCCTAGTGGCCTGTCCCTCGCCGTAGTCGTCGTTTCCCTTACTGCCCAAAGCTCTCCGCCGCTCGGGTCGTCGCCGGTCGTAGCTCCGATGGCCCCCGAGGCCCCTCTGCCGCAGCGTTGGATGCGCGCGTGCACATGCTACTTCCCGATGCCCTCCGCGCGGCAAATGGTTGCCGGAGATGCAACTCCGGCGGGTTGCCACCGGCCCCGCTCCGGTGGGCGCCGACATGGCCGACCATCAGGGGCTAATCCCCCTGATTAGTTAGGCCCTAGTCACTGACCAGTGGGCCCTGAGGTGGATCAAACCCCTGGTTAGCGTGGGGATTAGTCCTGTGTCACTAACGTGCAGGCCCCGCACGTTAGGTTTGACCTGGCCTGGTGAGCCGACCAGCTGACGTCGTAGTTACATCACGCTAACGTCATATTTCATTTTCTAGTTTTAAAATAATTTCATAAATTCTTTAAAACTTTAGAAATACATATAAATTAATCTAAAATTAGGTGGAAAAAGTTTATATATGAAAAATTATCAAAAATATCCAGTGAATCCATTGGTGCTATTATCATGCATGTTAGAGCTATCTATGTAGATAAACCTTGACATTTCTTAATAGGTTAGCATATGGAATTTGAAATGAAGAACGATTTTGAGCCTATATTCAAACTCACTTCAAATTAACTTGGAAACTAGTTGCATTAGCTCATCCATACATGCTACCATGTCATGATCATGCATCATATTGTTGCACTTGCATGTATTGAATGCTATTTATCTGCATTGCGGTAGGCCCTGCTTCTGAGGATACCCCCGAGTATTCCATCAAAGGAGAGAACCTTCCCGCTACCCAGCAAGGCAAGCAACCCCCTTGATCACTTCGATAACATCCTACTCTCTCGCTCCTGCTCTTGTTTGTTGCATTAGGACAAATGCTCATATGTATGTCATGCACGGTAGAAGAACCTATTCTTTTGCAAGACCTGTCATTGTCACAGTAAATAGCTAAACCTTGCAACCTAGCATACTTGGTAGATGCTTGTGCCATGATGTGCTTAGCTTACTTTGCCTGCTATGGTTCTTATGCTTAGAGTTGTGTCAGGTCTGGTTCATCTGGGTGATGAACTGGAGTGAAACATTGTTGTTCCGATGTGATAAGCTTATGATGAACCCGATTTGGTAAAGGTAGCGATGAGAGGCTATGTAGGAGTACATAGCGGGTTGTCTCATTGGGGACGTTTTTAGGAAATGAGTTCCGTGTTTGTGATCCAAGACTAGTTACTACCAGACATTGGGTTTCGGTAACTCGACCCCTCTCGACTTATCAGTCGCTTAGTCCTTAGTCCATGAGTTGCAAGTAGTTTCTGGTGTTTATAGCATGTTGGAGGCCGTGTGTAGCACTGACCCTAGGGGTGGGTTACGATGCGGTAGATAGTGGCATGGTGTACCAAGGGTCACCCGAATGGTGGGCTTGGGAACCCTGTGCACATCATTTGGGGCCGTGGCAGAAACTTTGGTCGGACTTCCATGCGGGTTCAGTCTCAAATAGGCGATAGCCTGGACTAGAGGTCTTATGTGATTGACGGTCATGGCCGACTCCCTCGCTGAGCCTCCGCTTGAAGGTTGCCGAGGTGCATGGTTTTAAGAGCACACGTCGATAAGTGGTGAGAGCGTGTGTGAAGAAGTACACCCCTGCAGGGTATGAAACTATTCGAATAGACGCATCCTCGGATATGGAGTACTTGGATAACTTATGTTGTTCATAGATAATCAAATGGATACTCATAAAAATATCAAGACAAGTGTGAGTACCGTGGATGGCACTCTCCCAGGAGAGGGAAGTGAATCCATGGTGGTGTATTGTCATGGAGTTAGGGGACTCGTGTGCAATATCTAAAATTTAAACAAAGGGTTAAAGTTGTGTAGTATAGGTTAGCCATGAGTCAAAGCTGGCATTGCTGCATAAACTCCACCACTCCCCTTGTTGATACACGAGCATGAATAGACTAGGTCTATTTTAAAGACTTTCTGAGTACGTTTGTACTCACGTTTGCCTCATAAATGTTGCAGATGAGACCCAGGACCCATCAGGTGGGTTCTTTCTAGATGTTGACAATGTTGAATAGCTGGTGTCCCAGCTATAACCTATGTCATGGGGTGAGTTGTAGATAGTTAGGCCATGTGCCTCTTTACCCTTTGATCTGTCTGTACTCAGACAGCTTTATGCTTCCGCTTGGTTTGTATGAACTTGTTTGAATGACTTGAGTGTCGGCTCATGTGAATCCTACCTGTAAGAACATATTATCCAAGGCTTGTTTGAGCCTCTTAAATAAGAGTTATGTTTTTGTATGGTTATGTTGTGATTCCATAGTTGTATCTATGCATATCGGTCATGTCATGCGTACGTTTGACGTGCAACGGTATGTATGGGATGCGACACCTAGTCGTGTGCCTTTAGTAGTACTCTTTAAGGGAAACTGCCTCTTTGTGCTTCTACCGAGCCATGGTAGCTTGCTACTGCTCCAGACACATTGATTGACCGGCATGTATCCTTCTTTGTTGTTGTGTCTATCCCTTAGGGGAAATGTCCCGTAGTGTAATGGAGTCCATGTAGCCTGCTATGACTCGTCTACGTGTAGTGATGGCATGTATGTCTCACGGCGTAATGGAGTCCTTGTAGCTTGCTATGACTCGTCTACACACGCTTTAGGTCGACACCTGTTGTGACGCCCCTAATTTCGTCTGTACGCTAAACATACATGCAATGCGTACGGCCAAGATTAGGGACTCATTGATGAATATCACAACACAACTCTAGACACAAATTAAAGTCATACAACTGCATATTACAAGCCAGGGGCCTCGAGGGCTCGAATACAAAGCTCGACAAACACGAGTCAGCGGAAGCAAATAATATCTGAGTACAGACATAAGTTAAACAAGTTTTCCCTTAAGAAGGCTAGCACAAACATAACAACGGATCGAAAGAGGTGAGGCCTCCTACCTGGGAACCTCCTAAACTACTGCTGGGCGGGGACCGCCTCCACGTAGTAGTAGGCTTCGGCGGTGGTGTAGTAGTCGCCTTTGGCATACTCCAACTCCTGGGCTCCATCGTTTGAATGCAGAATCATATCGAGGGGGGGAAGATAAAGCAAAGGAGCGGTGAATACTCATCCAAAGTACTCGCAAGACTGACAAACTATGCTAAGTATGCATCCTTATCAAGGGGTGGGGTTAAATCTTGACTAACCGCAGAAAGCAAGAATAGGGGGAAGGCCTAGTCCTATCGAAGACTAGCATCTTCAACATTTTGCAGCATGAGAAGAGAGTAGACTGGTAACTCACATATAGTCATATTATTGTAGCAATTTTATTAAGTAACCATGCCCAGAGATTCTTCCTCGACTCCCAGCGAGGAAGCAATCCCGAGGCCACATTTCAATTAAAGTAAATCAAAATTATAGTTGTATAAGGTCAAGGTACAACTCCAAGTCGTCCTGTTACCGTGGACACGGCTATTCGAATAGATAAGTTCTTCCCAGCATGGGTGTACCGCATTTCCAACCGCTTGATCACCTCTGGCCGGACACACTTTCCGGGGTAATGCCCGACCTCGGGATCCAAAACATCATCGCCCCACCTAGACTCAACGAAGAGGCCAGCCCGCCGGTCTACTCCTAAGCGCGCAGGTTCGTGGGCCCACCTTCCCTTGCACTCCTGCACGGTGTGCATGCGGCCGGAAACAGACCTAGCACCCCTTAACTTACAAGCGCGATGTGTTCCAGTCCAATCCGGCGCGCGCCACGCCATTGCTGACGTCCGAAGAGCTTCGGCTGATACAACGATGCTGAGTACCCATAACTTCTCCCAAGTGAAGGTTTAGTGCGTAAAAAGGTCAACGACCAACTCGGATCAAATACCCAACCCATTAGCATTTTATTAATGCGGGGCAAGCTCGAACCATATTGAGGCCGTCGCCCCGCCAATAACACTCGGGTGCCTTACCGGTGCACCCCACCAAGCCTTCGGATGCCTTATGGCGCATCCCACCAAATCTTTCTCACACGGGTACCCCTGGGGCCGATCCATCTCAGAACTGTCGGGAACTCAGGTCCACCTCAACAGGGTGGTACCGCCTGCCCCTTCAGTCCTGTCATGTTAGTACAGTGCCAATCAATAGTAACTGTGTGGTTATAACATCAAGACGGGGACTGAGGAATCACCCTCGATGGTCCCCGCTCGATTTATCCGTCAAGGTGGACTTTAGAGGAATCACCCTCGAGGGTCCCACACTTGAGGGGTTGCACGACAGAGACATCGTCGGGAATGGTGAAGGAGGAATCACCCTAGATAACCACAACCGACTAGTTGTACTATAGGGCTAACATCATGAGTACTTCGCGAGGTGTCACCCTTGGTACTTGATAGTAGCACTACAGGGTCATACAATTTAGGGGAGTGTGGTGATGTGAGTGGCCTGGCTTGACAGTCAGTTGATCGAGTCTTCGAGTCGTCGGTCGTCGGGTTGTCGACGAAGAAGCAGGGGCAACTAGGACTAAGGGGTCACTAGGGGTTCTCTAACCAACCTATACTAAGCAGTTGGTATGATTGCAGGAGTAGTAGCAGTTCATCAAAAACAGGCTATGCATCAGAATAGGAACTAACTAATACAGTAGCAAAATTCTAATACAAGAATAAGAGGGAAGAGAATGGGCGATATCGGAATGCTCAAGGGGGTTTTGCTTGCCTTGCTGCTCTGTGGCAAAAGGCTGATTGTCAGGCGTGTAGTCGTACTCGGCAGCAACATCAGTCTCGGGGTCTACCGGAGAGAAGAGGGGGAAGAAACAATAAATGTAAAGCAAGGATGCGATCACAATGCATGACATGGCAATATGCAAGGCTAGGCATGCACTAACGTAGTATTATACGTCGCAGACGGTTTGGAAGAATAGCCGATGATATTTCCCGGGTCTTTTGAATTTATTGGACAGTTGATCCGGAGGGGAAAGTTCCATGCTCATCATGCTAGGATCATGTGACAAATGAATGGATGGCGTATTTGGATTCGTGGGCTTTTTTCGATCAACTTTCATATATAAATTACTTTCATCTGAGTTACGGGTGAAAAATATGATTTTCTAAAGTTATATATATATTCTAGAATTAACAGATTATTATTTACTCGAAAATTACTTTATGACATCATGCTGACATCAACACTACATCAGCAGTCAACAGTCTCAACAGACTGGTCAAACCGACACGTGGGGCCCACTTGTCATAGACTAGGAGTTATTCTGATGTTTTAAATTAACTAAACATATTAGTTAACAAGTGGGGCCTACATGTCAGTGGCAGATTAGTGTAAATTAATTAATTTAACTTAATTATCTACTAATTAAGCATCTGACAGGGTGGGGCCCAATGTCATTGACACTAGGGTAGGGCCTCACATGTCAGTGGCACACGGGTCCCAGTCAGCATGGTTGACTTGGTCAACAGGTCAAACAGGACCGCGGGGCCCATGGGTCAGTGACCCTGGCAGTGGCCCTAGGTCGGCCACGTGGTCGGCGGTGCCGGCCGGCCATCGAAGGAGCTCCGGTGAGCTCCCGAAACGGCGGGGAGGGTCATAAACGACGCGAAGGGCACCAAAACGAGCGTCGTCTGGGACATTCGCGAGCTGGGAACGTCGCTGGCCCATTCCGGCCAATGGTGGGGGCTACGGTGGACGTTGACGAGCGGTAGGTCGACGGTGGCAGAGGCGGGTTTCGGGCGGCGATGGCAAATGGCGAAAGGGGGCGAAATCGACCTAGCTAGCGCGCGGTATCGATGCAGGGGACGCCCTAGAGCGCGCCAATAGCACGCACGGGCTGCCAGGGGCACCCACTGCACGAGAAAGTCGGCAGTGGAGGACGGCAGAGCTTGGCTATGGGGAAAACTAGCTACGGCGGCCTAATCGCAGGGGAAAGAGAAAGAGAGGGAGGTGGAGCTCACTGGGCGCCTATAGATGTGCTCAAGTGGGCTCGGGGGAGGCATGGTGAAGCGAATCAACGGCGGTGACTTCCTGGATCCGAGTAAGAAGATGACGACATGGGGGCGCTCTAGGGGCTCCGGAGCTCGGGTTTGAGGTCGAGGAGGACGGGCTCGTCGCGGTGGAGCTCGTGCGCGCGACGACGAGACGAGGGAGGCACAGTGGCCGTGCTACTCGTCAGCCATGGCGACGGTGGCGTTCGGGCGAGCAGGGGAGAGACCATGGGGAGGGAGTAGGTGAGATCTGCACAGGGCTAGGGGTTCGGGGGAGGGAGAGAGCGGCCGTGGTGGCGGTCTTATCCCCTCCGCGACGGGGTTGTACGGCGACGGTGGCCGGTCGGCGCCCTGTAGCGTCTGCTCTGGTCGCTACAGGGGAGGAATACGACGGGGGAGGGAGCGGGCTGGTTGGGTTGGGCCGGTTGGGGCTGGCCCAATGGGGAAGGAGGGATTTCCTTTTTATTTTGTTTTCTTTTTTTGTTATTTTTTTATTTCTGTCTTATTTACTTTTAGCCACTACTTGCCTTAGCAAAATTGTGTGACCTGGTCCACAAAACAATATGCATTATTCTTAAGGTCCACAACAACTTTGGGGATTATTTGAACCTGTTTGTATTTTCAATTGAATTTAAATGCATTTTAAAAATACTTTTAGCTCCTGTTATTAATGGTGGGGACCACACCACATGTTTGTTGATGTTGTTTTCCTTAACATTATCTATCTTGGATTATTTCACAACTTTGGGACATTTTAGTTTTGTTGTTTGAAGATTTAAATTTGTCACATTGAGTCACAAGGCTTTTGAATGGAGAGAGGGAATTGGAATTATTTTTCAACTTGATCATGTCCCACTTAGCAAAATAATTAGTTGCTGACCATGCCATTACTGTAGCTTAATTACATCATCACTGTAGCACTGACACCAGGGTGTTACACCTGCATTGCTGTGTTACGTATGCCTGTTGCCGTACGGATGTGCCACTTGGGTTCTATGACTAGTCATGTCGGCCCGAGTTCTCTGTCGTTTGATTGCCAGCGAGATGTTCACATACGTGAGCCAAAAGATGCAAACGGTTCCGACTAAGGTAAGGTTGCAGCCATGGAGCTTACTGTGCGTGAGGACACAAAGTGATGTGATATGTTACAGTCTGGATTCATATGACTTAGTATCGGGGTCCCGACAGCGTTGGTATCAGAGCGTGACTGACTATAGGACTACCAAGCCAAACCAGTCAAAGTTGTGTCTAGAAACACTATAGAAAAGTAGGGGAATTGATTGTGGAAGGGAACATAAGGCTCTATTTACTCCTCTTTCCAAGTTATTCTATTCTGAGTGATTCTCATCTTTTTGACGGGGATAAGAACTAGGCTTCTCATCTATTGCTTAGTATGACGAGTTACTAACCATGGACTACTAGCTAGCTTGTTTGCAACTGTATATCAGTACTTGAGTATTGTTGGCGTGACAAACAGATGGAGAAGAGATTTGAGTCTAGAAAGTCAAGTGGTTATGCTTTTCCAATCTTTTGCAGTTGACTCAAATCCTTTTTGAGCAATTACAGCCGTTATGTTATCCAATTTCTGCTAGAATCTCTAACGTCTTTGCATCATGCTTTGTTTCAGATGCCCCCTTGTCCTTCCCGTCAGGTGGTCCGTCTGACCAGGTGCATCGATGTATCGGGTCACACGGCCATGTTGGTTAGAGTTATGATAGAGGCTGGCTACCATTGGTACCCAAAGTACATAGTGGAGGAACATCATCAAGATTTCAACCAGAGTTAGTATCTGTGTACTGTTAAGATATATCCTTCATATCCTAGAATTGTAGAGCCGCTTCACTAGACCTATGGATTAGGTGTCACCATAGACATGGCAGTTCAGGAGGCCGCCTACACCATGCTGACTATCATGAGGTTTCACCATGGTCTGCTTTAGAACATGAAGTTCTGTTATGTTCCTGCTTCCATGGGAGGAGAGGATGGCTATCTTAGCGCAGTCTACTATGATCATTCTCATGAGGACCCTAAGATGTAGGTGACCGCTTAGATGTTGGACAACAGGGACCGTGATGCACGTGCCCTTCGCATGGAGCTTTATGCCACCCGTGCACGTCTTTGGACAGCCCTGACGCAGTTGGCATCTGTCGTGTAGACAGGCTATGGAGATTTGGAGATGCTGACCCCATCGCAGACTCATCTGCCAGCACAGGTAGATTGGCCCGATGTTGGAGGCATCACCCCTCTTCGAGGACCGCTATTGCTGCCAACAACGGGACCAAGGCCACATCCGTGTCCTTCGGTTTCCAGGGATCACAGGCTAGAGTGTTTCCAGATCCTCAGGTTCAGCTCCCGGGTCACGGGGGTAACCTGCATGAGGCATTCTATGGTGATGCTTGAGTACGTGGATGTTAGTACTAGTATGTTAGTAGTCGTATCGCCACAGTCCTGCGTGTCTTGTGGGATATGATTGAGTTTGAGAGTTGAGTCCCGGAGGTGTAGATAGATAATGTATAGGAAGCTTGTAATGCCTCCGATGAGTTGTGTCTCTCCGTAGTTTATTCAGCTTGGGCTTGTACTGAACTTTGTCATGGTGTGTATGAATCATGGTGTTCATATGGCAGTTGTTATTACCATGTTGTTTGGGTGTTACCCTGCATGCCATGTTGTGGAGTACATACCTTATCTCATGTCTTTGAGTTGATGTCCGCTATGGCTAAGTTGTGGGTTTGTTTTCCCAGGATGGTGGCAACTAAGAATAACCCCGTGCCTGCCCCCGAGCAGGGCGAGGGAAGCCAGCCAAGGCAAGAGGACCTGCCACATGCACCTTCTTTGGCAGAAGTGATGCTTCAAGCTGAAAGGAATAAGAGAGAGACCAACAGGCTCCTGGAACGAATTGAGCAGAACAGAGCACGTGCTCCCTGCAATGGTCACAATGATGGCGTGTCACTTGGTAATTTCGTCAAGCTGTGCCCACCTAAGTATCATCATTTGGTCGACCCACTCGACGCAGATGACTGGCTGACCAACATGTTTTGGAAGATCCAGGCTGCCAATGTCTCCGAGGCCAACAAGGTGACCTTTGCTACCTACTTTCTGGAAGGACCCGCCAATATGTGGTGGGAAAATTATGAAGCCATGCGTCCCGCAGGCCTCACACCAACTTGGGCAGAATTCAGCGCGGCATTCCGTACCCATCACATCCCGGAAGGGCTGATGGATCGCAAGAGAGAGGAATTTTGTGCTTTCACCTAGGGCAGACTGTCCGTGGATGTCTATAGCCGTCAGTTCAGCAATCTTGCTCGCTATGCTCTGGAGGAAGTTTCAACCGATGCTAAGAAGCAGGCTAGGTTCCGCAAGGGACTCAATCCTGAGCTCCACCGAGATCTGCGCTTGCATGAGGGCACATCCTTCCAGGCTCTCGTCAACAAGGCTATCAATGCTGAGTCTGGACAGACTGACTATGAGCCACGAGAAAGCACAATCATGACTTCAGCCCCGCTTCTGGCTCGGGCTCCAACAAACGCCGGGTGTGGGTGACCAACGCAGCTCTGCCGCCAAGATACACCGCGAGGCCATCATTCCAGGCGCCTCGCCCAGCTCAGCCCAACCCTCCAGCTAGGCCATTTGGAGATCCGCCTGTCAATGTTGCTCCCCGTGCCACCGTGGTGTGCTACAAATGTGGGGAACCAGGACACTACTTCCATGAGTGTCCTCAGAACAATGCTAACCCCACTAGACGTGGGAATCCGGGAAAAGCCTTCTATGTGAAGCCAGCTCCTGCTCGTGGACAAGTGAACTATGTTTCTGCTGAGGAATCCCTTGAGGATCCTGATGTTATGCTAGGTACGCTCCTTGTCAATAGTCATCTAGCATCTATTCTATTTGATACTGGGGCATCTCATTCTTTCATCTCAGAAAGTTATGCATAGTTGCATAACATGTCTTTTTGTGATATGCCTACTTCTTCAGTAGTTCAGACTCCTGGTTCAAAGTGGCAAACTTCTAGAGTGAGCCATGATAATGAGATTTTGGTGGATAGGCTAGTCTTCCTAGCATCTTTGGTCGCCCTCAAGTCTTCGGACGTCAATATCATCTTAGCCATGGATTGGATGAAAGTCCACTATGCTAAGATTGATACTCATACTAGGAATGTTCAACTTACAGATCCATCGGGTGAGATAGTTAATGTCTCTACTCGAACAGCCAAGTGCCAACTCTATTCCCTCAATGCTAGCCCTCTTCCAGAACTAGAAGATATTCTGTAGTCCGTGATTTTCCGGATGTCTTTCCAGAAGAACTGCCAGGAATTCCTCCTGTCACAGATGTTGAGCTTGTGATAGAGCTCATTCCAGGGACTGTCCCAATAGCCGGAAGACCCTATAAGATGGCACCCTTAGAACTAGCCGAACTTAAAATTCAACTCGATGAGGCTTTTAAGAAAGGTTTCATCCGTCCTAGTTCTTCTCCTTGGGCTTGTCCCATTCTCTTCGTCAAGCAGAAGGATGGATCGGATCGGATGGTTGGGGATTATCGGCCAGTGAATCTGGTCACCATTAAGAACAAATATCCGCTCCCCAGGATCAACGATTTGTATGATCAACTCGTTGGATCCTCTATCTTTTCCAAAATGGATTTGAGGTTGGGATACCATCAAATCAGAATCAGAAACGAGGACATTCCAAAAACGGCTTTTGTTACTCGTTATGGCCAATACGAGTACACCGTCATGTCCTTCGGTTTAACCAATGCTCCAGCCACCTTCTCTCGCTTGATGAATTCGATCTTCATGGAGTATTTAGATAAATTTGTCATGGTTTACCTCGACGATATACTCATCTACTCGAAGAACGAATAGGAACATACCGAGCATCTAAGGCTGGTATTGATGAAACTTCGAGAACACCGTCTGTATGCCAAATTCTCCAAGTGTGAATTTTGGTTGCCAGAAGTGACCTATCTGGGCCACGTGATCTCTGGTAAGGGTATTTCTATCAATCCCGAGAGAGTTCAGGCCGTCCTTGATTGGACTCAACCTGAATCGGTTAAGCAAGTTCAGAGTTTCCTTGGCTTAGTGAGCTATTGTCGCCGCTTTGTCGAGAATTTCTCCAAGGTTGCGAAACCTCTGACTAAACTCCTCAAGAAAGATAAATTTTTTGAGTGGACTCCACAATGTGAGCACAGTTTTCAGGAGTTGAAAAGACGACTGACCTCTGCTCCCGTTCTAGTGTCACCAAACTTCTCGAAGGACTTTGTCATCTATTGCGATGCCTCGTGACAAGGATTAGCTTGCATTCTCATGCAAGATCGTCATGTGATTGCGTACGCATCTCGACAGTTGTGTCCACATGAGGATAATTATCCAACACATGATCTTGAGCTTGCAGCTGTGGTCCATGCACTGAAAACCTGGCGACATTACCTTCTGGGTAATCGTTGCGAAATTTACACTGATCACCAAAGTCTGAAATATATTTTCACCCAGGTGGATTTGAATCTCAGGAAAAGATGATGGGTTGAGTTGATTATGGACTACGACTTAGGGATAACTTACACCCCGGGAAAAGCGAATGTCATGTGTTGCGGATATGACCCGCCGAAGAGGCTCCGGTTCATGTTATTGGCTCATGAACCGGCCCAAAGGTGAGTCGTAATATTAATTGGCCCAAGAGGATAGGCGGCTCATGGTGTGGGTCGTACGATGGCCCAGACTGAGAAGACCCGAGCGTGCAAGCCGACTCACAGACGGCTTGGACAAGAAGATAGAGAGAGACTCGGTTAGCAGTTGTAACGACCCGGATGTTCTGACCTCTTATATAAAGGTAGACCAGTGGCAATTTAGAGGACATGCAATCGAGAACTAGGTCAAGCTTTAGCTCCTTGTAATCGATACGCAAGTAATACAAACACAAGCAGGACGTAGGCTATTACCTCGATTCGAGGGGCCGAACCTGGGTAAACCCGTGTCTTTCGTCCCGATTAACCCCTTTGAGTCCACCTCATTGGCGGTGGCCTCGAACCGAAGTCCGTTCACCCAGATATCTGCCGTGATAAAACCATGACAGTTGGTGCCCACCTTGGGGCTAGCGCTTGGTGGTGTTGAGTTCTCAAAGGGCTCTCTCCTAGGGCTCGAAGGATACCTGGTTGGAAGGATGAGCAAGAGTCGTCGCGGCCGGCTCTACATCGACGACGCCGGCTGGGGGCTTGATGCTGGTTCTGTGGAGTATGGATTCCGGGTTCCGTTCACGGGATCCAGATTTTCATCGGAAAGGTTGATGGATCTACACCCGGGACGGACGTCTGCACCAACATCGTCGAGCCGGCTCGGCATCTCCAATCTGCGCGTGTTACACAATCTGCCGTGCCCGTCTGGGTCAGAAGCACGTTCTCGTGGGCTTCACTCAAGGCTTGGACCTGGAAGCGTCCGGGTCATAGGGAACTCTCGTTTGCTCGGAAGACGAGTCCTCAAGTGGGGAGACAGATTCAGTGTATTGTCTCAGGAACGGTGGCCTTGGGGGCTACTATGACGACTATTCCGAGGTAGAGGGCGTTGAGACGGATGCTATGAGCCCCCCGGTTCACGCGGCAGTGTTCATGGCAGGATCAGCTTCAGCCGCCGGGGACACGGCTGCGGGAGCCGTTGTAGCAAGTGATAGCCCGGCGCCGCCGGCTCAGGTTCTAGTGGAATTGATGGACGAACTCACAGCTCTCATGGCTTTTCCAACACCGACGGGTCATAATTCTAACCCAGCCGAGAACATGGTAGCAGCGGCCACCCGGCTTCAGACGATCCCCATCCCAGATGAGGCGCCCTTTGTGGAGGAGGTGCGGAACACCATTGGATATTTACAGACGGCCATGGCCCAGCAAGAGAAGTATACTCACAGCCGGAGCTGGGTTCACTCTACCCCCCTCCCCAATCGAAGTTTGAGCCGGCGTTATGAGTCGCCGGCGGGTTCCAGCAGTCACCCGCGTCGCGGACCTCCGGAGGACAATAGGGCGGCTCGAGATACACAAGCCGTCATGGACCAGGCGTGAGACAGGCGAGAGGCGGAGATAGCTGCAGCCCGTCCAGAGCCAGCGATTTCTGTGTCAATGGGAGTGGTTAGTACCAGAGCCGTAGGGGTGCCATGTTTAACTCCGGCTCTGAGGAGTGAACGGCTGCCCAAAGATTTTAAGGGGCCTCGAAAGGTTCCAAACTACACAGCTGGATGTCGGTGAGGCGGTATGCACAAAATACTTCATGATGATGCTTGAGGGTCCGTCCCGTACATGGCTGAAAGGTCTGCCGCCTAACACGATAAGCTCATGGGCGAAGCTGAGAGCAAAGTTTATTCAGAATTTCCTGGGGACCTGTAAGTAGCCTATGACTATTGTCGATCTGGACCACTGTGTTCAATAGGAGAATGAGTCGGCCCATGATCGGGTCTGGCGGGTGTCGACCATTATTCACTCTTCAAAGTAGATCACGGCGGCTCAAGCGGTGCTTATCTTAGAGAAGAATTTTCATTTTGTTCCATTGAAGCAGAAGCTCGGCTGGCTCAAGCACACGTGTCAGGATATGGGAGAGCTCATGACAGCCTTGACGAAGTATGCCGACTCAGATAACACCAAGGATCTGGGTTCGGATGATGATAAAGCCAATCAAGCGAACAAAAACAATCAAGGAAAAGGTTTTGTGAACAATGGGAATCAGAATAAGCAGAAGAACGCTGATGGCGGATCCGAGCTGGTGGCGAATACCAACACAGGACACAATCATCCCAAGGGGGGTGGAAGATTCAGGCCAAGGAAAAGGGGCCCCTTTAATTTAGAGGAGGCGCTTAGGAAGCCTTGTCCGGAGCACAGCATGCCCGACAAGCCGGCGTTGCATGCGTGGGGTGATTGCTTTATCATGTAGAGGTTCAAAAACCAGCATTCCCAACCGCGTAATAACCAGGGCGGTGGCCCGTCCGGCGGCTCAGGGCACGGTGGGTTAGGGGCTGGATTCGGCGCCGACGGTTCAGGAAACAGGCATCCGGGTCAGAATAACCAAGGGGGGCACCAACAGCATCCCGGCAACAACGGCAATAATAACAATCAGCAGCAGCGCAATCAGTCCGGGTTTCAAAGTAACCCGAAGCAGCTCAGTTCTGGGCAGTATCACGTATTTACGAGCGGTCACAGTAAGCAAGATGAGAAGTTGCGGAGGCGAGCGGTTAATACGGTTGCTCCGGCTCTCCTGCGATATTTGCCTTGGTCTGAATATGATATAATGTGGAGCAGGGAGGATCACCCGCGGCGGTTGGATGACCCAGGACGGCTGGCTCTAGTAGTGGCCCCTCAGGTGAATGGCTATATGGTGAATAAAGTGCTCATGGACGGAGGTAGCAGCATGAACATCCTTTACTATGACACTTTCCGGCGGATGAAGTTGCTTGACAAGGACCTTAAACCTTCCTCCACTATCTTTCATGGTGTGGTCCCGGGTAAATCAGCATACCCGGTGGGTCGGATATCATTGGAAGTAGCTTTTGGTGATGAGCATAATTACAGGGTGGAGTCTTTGTGGTTCGAAGTGGTCAAAATCAAAAGTCCCTATAATGCGCTATTTGGGAGGCCGGCTTATGCTAAATTTATGGCTAGGCCTTGTTATGTTTATCTGCAACTCAAAATGCCTAGCTTAAATGGCACAATTACCGGTCACGGTAACAGGAAAATGGCTCTTGAGTGTGAAGAAGGAGATGCGGCTTATGCAGAGTCTAGTTGTGCACAGGAGGAGCTGAAATTTTACAAAGAGAACGTTGATCCGGAGGATATGACCCCGCTCAAGAAGCCTACGACAGAAGTTGAGCCGCCACTCAAGTTTTCAGCGGATGATACCAAGGCAGTAGATTTCAATTCGGGTGATTCACCCAAGCAGTTCATCATTGGGGCTCACATGGATCCCAAACAGGAAAGCGCGCTCATCGAATTCATCCGTGAGAATCGGGACATCTTTGCATGGAAGCCTTCTGACATGCTGGGTGTACCGAGAGAGTTCGCTGAGCACAATCTGAATGTGGATCCAAAGTTTAAGCCGATCAAACAGTTTCTACGACGGTTCAATGAAGAGAGACGTAAAGCTATTGGGGAGGAAGTTGCTCGGCTTTTCGCCGCAGGCTTTATAGTGGAAGTTTTTCACCTGGAGTGCTTGGCTAACCCGATGCTAGTACTAAAAAAGAATGACACGTGGCGTATGTGCATAGATTACATGGACCTTAACAAGGCTTGCTCGGCTGACCCTTTTGCGCTCCCTCTTATCGATCAAATTATTGATGCAACAGCCGGATGCGAAAGTTTATGCTTCCTGGACGCCTATTTAGGGTATCATCAGATCAAAATGGCAATGAAGGATCAGGAGAAGACGATGTTTATTACACCTTTTGGGGCATTCTGCTATGTCTCCATGCCTTTCGGGCTCAAGAGTGCCCAGGCGACTTACCAACGTTGTGTGCAGAATTGCCTCCACAGTCAGATTGGCCGAAATGTCCATGCTTACGTAGACGACATCGTGGTTAAGTCCAGAAAGAAGGAAACTCCTTTAGAGGATTTGAAAGAAACCTTTGATAATCTTCAAGTCTACAAGATGATGCTTAACCCGACGAAGTGTGTCTTTGGTGTTCCAGCAGGAAAGCTTTTGGGATTCTTGGTCTCTAAGCGGGGCATTGAGGCTAACCCAGATAAGATTAAGGCCATCACTTCTTTGGGTGAGCCGACGTGTATTAATGACGTTCAGCGCCTTGCAAGGCAGATTGCTGCGTTGAGCCGCTTCATAAGACGGCTTGGGGAGAAAGCTATTCCTTTATTCCAGATGATGAAGAAGACAGACAAGTTTAAATGGAGCGCAACAGTGGCCGAAGCACTTGAAGCTCTTAAAAAGCAGTTGACTGAGCCGCCAGTGTTAGCCGCTCCGGTTGAGAAAGAGCCTTTGCTCCTTTATGTGGCAGCTAACAACAGAGCGGTCAGTGTAGCAATTGTGGTTGAGCGCAAGGAGGTAGGGAAAGAGTATCCTGTGCAAAGGCCAGCTTATTACATCAGTGAAGTTTTGGAAAAATCTAAACAGAGGTATCCGCATTGGTATAAGTTAGTATACGGAGTTTTCATGGCCAATCGCAAGTTAAAGCATTACTTTTTGGGGTACCAAATAACAGTGGTCAGTTCTGCCCCATTGGGGAATATCATTCAAAATAGAGAGGCTATAGGGAGGATTGCCAAGTGGGCCTTAGAGCTGAGTCCTTTTGGCATCAAGTATGTTCCTCGTACAGCAATTAAGTCGCAAGATTTGGTGGATTTCATAAACGATTGGACCGAATGTCAAGCCCCTGAAGAGAAGCCGGATAACACGTATTCGACTATACACTTTGATGGATCCAAGCAGCTAGAAGGGTCCGGAGCAGGAGTTCCTCACCTCCCCCAAGGGTGACAATTTTTGTTATGTGCTCTGGTTAATGTTCCCTTATACTAATAATGCAGCTGAGTATGAAGCGCTGCTCCATGGTCTCAGAGTTGCTAAAGAGATGAGTTTAAGCCGAGTCAGGTGTTTAGGCGACTCAGATCTGGTGGCTCAGCAAGTTTCAGGCACTTGGGATTCCAAGTATCCACAGATGGCGGCTTATTGAAAGGCGGTTGATATCATAGCCGGTCACTTCAAGGGGTACCAAGTGGATCACATTGATCATCGCAGGAATGAGGCGGCTGATGCCTTGTCACGGTTAGGTTCTCAACGAAAGCCGGTACCACCTAATGTTTTTCTAGATGTATTGCATCATCCAATTGTCAAGATACCTTCTGAGGAGGATCTGGCTATTCCTGACCCAGAGGCGGAACTGGTGGCGGCTCTGCATGCTACCCCATATTGGACTATTCCTTATTTGGCATATCTAACACGCGGCGAGTTACCTCAAGAGGAGGATCTGGCCAGGAAGATCACTCGCCATTCTAAGTCTATGACGATTGTTAATGGTGAGTTACATAAGTGTAGTGTGACGAGTGTCTTTCAGCGCTGCGTCTCACCAGAGGAGGGCCGGAAAATATTGAGTGAAATTCATGCTAGCGATTGTGGGCATCGTGCCAGGTCAAAATCTTTGGTGGCTAAAGCCTTTCGACATGGGTTTTTCTGGTTGACGGCTCACAAGGATGTAGAGGACTTAGTTCGCAAGTGTGACGGCCGTCAGAAATTCGGCCAGGACGCTCACGTTCCGGCTCAAGAGTTGAGGATGATACCAATCACTTGGCTGTTTGCGGTCTGGGGGCTTGATATGGTAGGACCTTTCAAGCGATCTAAGGATAAGAAAACGCACCTTCTGGTGGCGGTTGATAAATATACTAAGTGGGTAGAGGCTGAGCTGGTCAGTAAATGTGACGTAGCTACGGCGGTTCAATTTATTAAGAAGCTGATTTATCGTTTTGGTTACCCACACAGTATTATTACAGACAATGGGACAAATTTATCCAAAGTAGCTATGAAAACATTCTGTGAGAAAGAGCATATCCGGCTTGGTGTTTCAGCCGTGGCACATCCACAATCTAACGGTCAAGCAGAGCGAGCCAATCAGGAAATTTTGAGAGGTGTCAAGCCACGACTCATGGTTCCTTTGAAATGGACGCCCGGATGTTGGGTTGAGGAGTTGCCTTCCGTCTTATGGAGCATCAGAACTACACCTAACAGATCTACAAGTTTTACACCTTTCTTCAAGGTGTACGGTGCTGAGGCGGTTCTACCCAGTGACATCCGGCACGACTCACCAAGGGTGGCGACTTATGTTGAGACGGACAATGAGGTAGCCCACCAAGATGCATTGGACGCCTTGGATGAAGCACGAGAGTTAGCAGCAGCCAGGTCGGCAATTTATCAATAAGACCTGCGACGCTATCATAGCCGCAGGGTAAAGACCCGGACGTTTCAGGAAGGTGACCTGGTGCTCCGGTTGATTCAAGACCAATCTGGAATGCATAAGTTATCTCCACCATGGGAGGGGCCTTTTGTGGTCAGCAGGAACCTTAACAACGGGTCATATAACCTCATGGATGTCAGAGATGAGTCGGAAACCATGGGGCAAGAGACGTTGCGACCCTAGAATATCGCACATCTGCGACCATACTTTACTTAACAGGGGTTGAAAGCCGCTATCGTTGTATATATCATGAGCACATGAGTAAAAAATCTAGCATCCTCGCACAAGACTGAGGCCTCTGCTCTGATGTACACCTTTGTACAATCAAGATAAAATCTTCCGATTCAAAAGTTTGAGTTGAAGAGGGTTGTTCGCCGTCAAAATGACTGATCTACCCTTCGGATTTACACCTTATTAAACGATGTTGCAAAGAGGCTTCTTGCCTTCGGGTATAGCTTACTTCTCCTTTGCACAGCCAACTATCATTAAACTGTTGCAAGGAGGCTTCTTGCCTCCGGGTATAGCTTACTTCTCCCTTGCACAGTTGGCTTTATGCCTAGTTTGGTTACATTAAGCGTTGATTGTTAACGGAGGCTTCTTACCTTTTGGTATAGCTTACAGTACCCTAAGACAACAACGTGTATACCAAATTCCAGTTGCTCTTCAACTGCGGCCATCGAAGGGGGCTTCTTACCGATGGGTATCGCTTATCTCACCCTAATGGCCGGCTTTATGCCACTTCTGGTTACTTATTAACCGCGGTTGTCGAAGGGGGCTTCTTACCGACGGGTTCGCTTATCTCACCCTAACAACTGGCGTTTATGCCAAAATTCAGTTGCTTATCAACTGTAGCTGTTGAAAGAGGCTTCTTACCTTCAGGTATAGCTTACTTCTCCTTTCAAACAGCCGGTTTTATGCCGTCTCAGGCTAATTATTAGCCGCCATTGTCGATGGAGGCTTCTTGCCTTGGGGTATAGCTTACATCTCGCATTGATAGCCGGTGTTCACTATACTCTTACCAGTCAATCTCGCTTACAGACCCTGAGCCGGCTCAAGAAATTGACGGCCAATCTCGCCTAGAGACCCTGAGCCGGTTCAAGAAATTGACGGCCAATCTCGCCTAGAGACCCTGAGCCGGTTCAATTAATTGACGGCCAATCTCGACAGAGACCCTGAACTGGTATGAGTTTAACCGTTCGCATCCACGCAGAAGAGCCATCATATGAGTTTTTGAGGAAGGAAAGATCATCATCGCATATGGTATCATGCCGGCTTATCAAAGCCGGGCAATTATAAGTCCCGGGTTGCCACAGGCGAAACTACCCGACACTTGGGGGCTACACAGCCAAACTCTCCTCAAAGGTTCCGGTTCATCAATAGTCGTAGTTGTCGGTAGAGGCTTCTTACCATCAGGTATAGCTTACATTATCCTAAAGACAACCGGCTCTTTAATAACTCCGTCCGATGAAAGCCGGAGCCATGTGGCTTCAGTCAACAAAATTGAAGGTCTCAAAGAGATTGTCCGGCTGTAATATTCGGGAGAAAGGAATGGCGTCTTAAAGGATAGGCCCCTCATCAAAAAAATTCAAAGGTATGTCCCTGAAGAGCCGGCAACACATCGAAACATAGAGAGGTGCAAATATATATGGCCACCAATTGGCACAGTCATGGTTACTCTATTACAAAAGATACTCCCAGAAAGAGCAAAAAGCATTGTCAACCGCCCACGGCGGGTTATTACATAAGTCTCTGCTAAAAAAGGCTAAAAGATTACAATTCATTTGTTGGCGGCTCATCCTGCTCCGGGTCTTCTGCTGGCTTTATCTGAAGATTGCCCAAGTCCCAGTTATAGTCAGCCAGATCAGCAAATGACCCCTCAAGGAACGGAGACACGCCAAGCTCACAAGGAAAGAGATCCTTACTGCGGGCGGGTGTCAGATCTTTCCACTCGTAGAGAGGCCTGCAGATTCTCTTCTCCTTTGCGTCATAAGCCGCCTGATAGGTGCTCAAATTAGCTTCATCCGTCAGAACAGAGGCTAAATAGCGCGACTCTTTGACACACCGGGTATAATCTTCCTCGGTGAAATCTGAGCCGTCATCCCATTTAGACGGATAGACATCCATCATTTCAGCCGGCGTTAGCTCGAGAGCGAAGGCAAGAGCCCGGCTCAAACCGGCAATGGCTCCTTGGCGGAAGGCGGACTTCTTAAGCTCTTCAATCTGCTTAGGCATTGTAGAGAAGAGTTCCAAGACCCCTTTTAGGGCAGTGGGGATCTTCTCCTTGTACTGCACACTCTTGATCGTGAAGATGGCACCGCAGTATAATTGCTCTGCAAAAGTATAAATGGTGTTCAGTGGCAGAAGGCTATCAGAAGCCAACTGCCGGCTCCTGGGACCTGGATGAGTCGGATAAAATTAATGAGCCGCCAGTTTTTTCACTAACAATGCTAAACAATACAAAGTAAACAAGAAAGCTTACCAAATAGGGCGGCTGACATCTTCGCAATATGCTGTCTCAGACCTTGAAGTTCATCTGCCATGGCTGTAAGCCGCTGCTCAGCGTCGTCCGCCCGTTTGGTTAAAGCGGCCTTTTCAAATTAAGCCATCTCTTTTAAAGAGGTAAGCTCGGCGGTGACACTGGCCAGTTCCTCTGAGAGAAGCCAACATTTTTCATCCGCGATACTTCGAGCTTCTTGCTGAGCTGCCAAGTTGGCCTTCAGATCTGTCAGCTGAGACCCGACTTCATTCAAAGCTTCCTATAAAACATCAAAATACAGGAGAAGCCGCCAAAATGCAGGACGGGTGTTAAAAGCAAATACAAGTCTCAAACAGATTGCAAGCAATATATTTGACACTTGGGGGCTAATGTATATTTGATCTTGGAAGTATGTAGTTCCGGTTCATTTCCTTCGAAGTTGATCTAGAACTTGGGGGCTATATAATGGATCTTCAATGTGCTAATAATGGAAGCACCGACTCAACTTGATCAAGTTTGAGTCAACCCTTGGGGGCTACGATTACACTTCAAGTTATCTACATTACAGGCCCGACTCAAATGTAATCTGAGACGGCCCTTGGGGGCTACGATTGGCAGTTCACTTTACTTATAGTACAAAGCTAAAGCAATTTTAAAGGAGTTTGACATGGCAATCTCTGCAAGAGGTCACAGAAAGACCCGGCTCAACGATTCAATACGTTAAGCCGGATCTTGGGGGCTAAGAAAGGATATAGTAAAGAAGGAAAAAGTACCTCATATTTTATCTTCATGGAAGAGATCAACCGAAGTTCCAAGTCTCGGCTGGTGGTAACCCGGTTTATGTACCCAGCGTGTAGCTCTTCAACGATCATCTTTTCGCATGAAGAATCAAAATTCAGTTTCTTTGAAGCTTTAGCCGGCTCTATATGTTTGGTCAACACATGAGTCGGAGGCATTTGCTTACCAGACCCGGTGATAACAACATCTGGGGTGTCAGGGGTCTTGGCAGGAGTTGCCGGCTTAGAAGGAGCCCTTGGAGGGCTCTCCATGATGACATCTTCAGCGGCCGGCTCAGCGGAGGCAGCCAACGGGTTTTCTTCCGGTTGAGTTTCTTCCGGTTGCCCGGGCTCCGGTTCTTCAATAACTGGGCCGGAGGAGGTTTTGTTGTCCTTGCGACGTTTTGCTTGAGCACTGCAAAAAAGAAGAAGAATCAGCTGTTGAAGATATTGCTATCATAGTAACAATCGGATGTCCAGATGCTTACAGCGGATTAATCTTGGGCGGTGGTATCATTGACTCCGAAGAGTCGCCGGAGGAAGGAGATTTCTGCAAAAATAAAACAGAAAGGTGAAAAGAGTATCAAGTTTACAAAAGAAAGATAAAGGAAAAGAAGGGGTTTAAACCTCGGCGGGGCGTTTCTTGGGAGCCGGAGAATTTGGCAACCCGGACATGAGCTCGGTAGAGCCGGTGCTTCGAGTCTGTCGACGCTCGATTTGCTGTTGCTTTTTTAAAAGGAAATGGGGAGCCAGATAAGCAAGAGGGTGAGAAAGGGGAACTTTTCTGATAAGCCGCCGTGGCTTTCGGGGGATGAAACATTCTGAGCCGGAGGAAAAGTAATTTACCTCAGGAGCATTGGCACGACTGGTCTCCACTTCATCCTGTGAGTAAAGTAAGTGTTAAAATAGGAAGGTAAAAGATCAAGAAAGGGAGTTGAAACTTTACCTCTGAGGTGGACGATGGTGGCGGGTCAAACAAATTATCTTGCGGGACAAGTTTTTTAGCCTTCTTGGTTGGGACCTTCTTCCGGGATTTCTTCGGAGGGGCAACATATTCCCTCTTCCAGAAGTCTGAGTTGGCCTATAAGAGTAACCCGGAGAGTGAATATCAAATCAGCAAGGTGCAAACAACATCTAAGAGATGGAAGAGAAGAGATTAAACTTACATCGGGAGCCGGATTGTTGGCACTAAAAGGTGCCAGGTCAATTTCGCTACATGATCCGGAAGCTTCATGGACAAGGCTCCGGATGGAGAGGGTAATGTCATTCTCTGTCAACGTAGATCGGCTGAAGCATAATGAGCTATCATACTTTCCTTCATATTCACACATGAGTCAGCTTCTATGGCTCAAAGGCATAATCCGCCATGAAATCCAGCAGCGGATCAGGTCCAGCCCGATTAAGCCATTGGCCATGAGAGCCTTGATTTTGGCATGTGCCGGCTCATATCTTGCGTGTTCTGAAGCTGATAGCCGGCCAGGAAGCTCTGATGTTGTTGTGAGCTGGGAAGGACGATAACCTGGCAAAGGACGCTCGTTTCCAGGAGAGGTGTCCTTGCAATAGAACCAGGTCCTGTTCCAGTCCTTGGGGTGACTCGGCATCTGTGTAGCTGGAAAGATGATATCCCTACGCCGTTGGATGGATATGCCTCCAAGTTCTAGGATCGGGCCGGCTTTCACTTCAGTTTGCCAGTTAGCATAAAAGAACTCCCAAAAGAATCCCACCGATGGCTTGATTTGAAGATAAGCTTCACAAAGCACTTGGAAATTGCATATGTTTGAGACGGAATTGGGGGACAGGTCTTGCGGGTGAAGCTTATAACAGTGAAGGACGTCCTGAAAGAATTTGGAGCCGGGAGGCACGAACCCTCATTCAATATGGTCATAGAACACCACCACTTCGCCTTCTTGAGATTTGGGCCGCGTCCCATCACCTGGGACCTGCCAGCTAATGACTTCCTTAGGAGGAAGAGTACCCGCGTGAACAAAATCCGACAAAAAGTCCTCCGTAATGCATGACCCGACCTAGTTGCATGAGTTGGATGCACGAGACATGTTGGCGGCTTAAGTGTTGTGCAAGATAAAAGGCGCAATGATTCGAAGCGCAAACAAATATTTTTGATGGCTTAAAAGTTTAAGGGATCTACGGACAAAGCGGAAGACCCGGCTGATAAGAGCCAGATGAGCTTGGTGACTCAACAGGGAAAGGGAAGATCAAAAAATCGGCTAAGTCCTAAAAACAGATTCCGCCAAATGTCACTATATCTACGGATCTACAAAAGCAGAGAAAATGAATTTTATTTCTAACCTAGCGGTGAACAGCGGAGGAAAAAGAAAACGGACTAGGGCCATCGAGGCCCGTGCATTACGCGCGACCGGCCCGCGTGCGGCGGCAGAGCAAAATCGTATCCTAAAGACGTTAGCAGCATCGAGATGCACTAGCGATAATGGTGCTGGAGCCCAAACAACGGCGGCGGAGCACCGGTGAAAACCCTACTACGGCGGCGACCATCTAGGGAGTAGGGAAACTTATCGGAGGCGGCGCGGCAGTGGCAGATGGATCTCTGGTACTTTCAGGGTGATGCAAAGGCCAAGGTCGGGGATGATGTACGGACGGCATCGGAGCAGAGCTCGAAGGCACTAGGGCGGCGACAGGAAGAAGATGAAGAAACAGAGGCACGGGCGGGAGAATGGAAACCCCAACCCGCACGGGTCATATTTAAAAGGGGGTTAAGGAAGGCATGAAAATCCAGGCGATGACTCCGTTCGACCGAGGCGGACGCCTCGATTCTCGGGATGACAGTTAAGTGAAAGATTTGGTGACACGTCAACAGATCTGATGACGTCACGCCAGTTCATTTCCGGGCGACTCGCCAAAAGTGGAAGAGAAGGATGAAGCGAGCAAGCTCAGTTCAACGTAGGGCCTAATGTTGGGGATATGACCCGCCGAAGAGGCTCCGGGTCATGTTATTGGCTCGTGAACCGGATCAAAGGTGAGTCGTAATATTAAGTGGCCCAAGAGGATAGGCGACTCACGGTGTGGTCCGTACGACGGCCCGGACTGAGAAGACCCGGGCGTGCAAGCCAACTCACAGACGGCTTGGACAAGAAGATAGAGAGAGACTCGGTTAGCAATTGTAACGACCCGGATGTTCTGACCTCTTATATATAGGCAGACCCGAGGCGACTTAGAGGACAGGCAATCGAGAACTAGGTCAAGCTTTAGCTCCTTGTAACCGATACACAAGTAATACAAACACAAGCAAGACGTAGGCTGTTACCTCGATTTGAGGGGCCGAACCTGGGTAAACCCGTGTCTTTCGTCCCGATTAACCCCTTTGAGTCCACCTCATTAGCGATGGCCTCGAACCGAAGTCCGTTCACCCGGACATCTGCCGTGATAAAACCACGACATCATGGCTGATGCACTAAGTCGTAAGTCTTATTGTAACAACCTGATGTTACAACAAGGTCAACCACTTCTCCTTGAGGAATTTCGGAAGTTAAACCTTCACATTGTTCCTCAAGGATTCCTATCCAACCTGGTGGCGAAACCTACTCTTACGGATCAAATTATAGAAGCCCAGAAGCATGATGCCGGGATATCTTGGATCAAGAAAACATTAAGAAGGGTAACGTTAGATGCTTCTCGAAAGATGATTGGCGTGTTGTCTTCTTTGAGAACCGCTTGGTGATCCCGAAGAAGCAACATCTACGATAGTTGATTCTTAAGGAGGCTCATGATTCTCCTCTCACAATTCATCCGGGTAGTACTAAGATGTATCAGGATCTACGCCAGAGGTTCTGGTGGACTAGGATGAAGAGAGAAATTGCTCAGTTCGTTGCTAATTGCGACGTTTGTCGTTGCATAAAAGTCGAACATCAAAGGCCTACTGGCACCCTTCAACCTTTAGCTATCCCTGAATGGAAATGGGATAAGGTCGGTATGGATTTCATTACCGGATTTCCCAGGACTAAGAGAGGGAATAATGCTATCTTTGTGGTCATCGACCGCCTTTCCAAAGTGGCTCATTTTCTTCCTGTCCGGGTAACTATAATTGCTAGTCATCTAGCGGAGTTATATGTTTCTCGAATAGTTTCTCTTCATGGTGTTCCTTTGGAGATTAACTCAGACCGCGGAATTATCTTTACTTCCCGATTCTGGGAAAGTTTCCAAACCGCTATGGGGACTCATCTATCCTTTATCACTGCTTTCCACCCGCAATCAAGTGGTCAAGTTGAGCAAGTCAATCAAATTCTTGAAGACATGCTCCTAGCTTGTGTTATATCCTTTGGTATGAATTGGGAGAAATGTCTTCCATTTGCCAAATTTGCATATAACAATAGTTATCAATCAAGCTTGGGCAAAGCCCCTTTTGAAGTTCTCTATGGACGAAGGTGTCGAACACCTCTTAACTGGTCAGAAACCAGAGAGAGGCAACTATTTGGCCTGGATATGATCCAGGATGTAGAGGACCAAGTTCGCATTATTCGTGAAAAGTTGAAAACAGCCCAATGTCATCAAAAGAGCCAATATGATCGCCATCATAAGGCTATGACCTATGAAGTTGATGAGAAGGCTTACCTTCGGGTTACGCCTCTGAAGGGTACCCATCGATTCGGTATCAAGGGCAAGTTGGCTCCTTGTTACATTGGACCTTTTCGCATTCTTGCTAAATGAGGGGAGGTTGCCTATCAATTGGAACTTCCGCCGCATCTTTCCAAGGTTCATGATGTCTTCCATGTCTCGCAACTCAGG
The DNA here is from genome assembly GCA_022496015.1 of Hordeum marinum. Classification (NCBI taxonomy): domain Eukaryota; kingdom Viridiplantae; phylum Streptophyta; class Magnoliopsida; order Poales; family Poaceae; genus Hordeum; species Hordeum marinum. Next base: position 305,153,598 of record CM039672.1, on the reverse strand, counting down.
CGTTGCTTCTCGAACCCTGTCCGTGAAGTAGACCACGGAGCGCTTGATCTCCAAGATAACCTTACATATCGAGAATACCCTGTTCGTATTCGACATCAAGCTAAGCGTACCACTCGGCGTCGGAACATCAAGTTTCTCAAGGTTGAGTGGTCACACCATTCTAAAAAGGAGGCCACATGGGAAAGATAAGATCGTCTTCGACTAGAGTACCCCGCGCTCTTCTCGATGACTTCAAAATCTCGGGACGAGATTCTTTTGAGTGGGGGTGAGTTGTCACATCCCTAGCAAGATGTCATAGGACAGCATGTGTGTGCCTCATGTTTCAATTTTGCATCAACATGAAATGGGAATTAAAAGAAACCCCAAGCTCACATTGGAATCAAATTAATAAGAAGTTTGTGAAAACTCAACAAACTCACTATGACAATACAAAATGTTCCCTATGTATGATAAAAATGGACATGAATATACGAGGGGCCATTTTAAATATTTCGACAACTATAGTAATTTTAAAATAAATGATAAAGCCTCTAAAACGCCAAATAAAGCATTATCATTATTTTATATTTTAAAATATCCTGAAACTTTTTATTGGAGTTTGAAATATTCAAACTTGATATTATAAAATAATTGGGATATTTTATCAAAGGAATTGTACCTGAAAAGAAAATAAAACAAATGTCGGAAATAGAAAACTAGAAAGAAAAAAAAGAAAGCAGAGGCCAGTCAACCCTGTCCTGTCGCCAGGAGGACAGGGGCGTGGGTTCGCCACGCGCAGGCACACGCCGGCCACCTCCTCCCTGCCTGGCTGCCGGCCTGGAGGGCTGGGAGAGCGCCAGCACGAGGCCTCCTCGATGTGGCCTCCTTCTCCTCTCCCTCTCTCCCTCATGCGCTCTCTATCTTGCTCTCTTTCCTCCTCTACTCCGCCATGGCCGAGCTCGTCTCCGCCACATCGCCATAGTTCTAGCCGCCCCTGCGCCTTTCTGAGCCCGCCAAAAGCCTCACCGCGACCTCCTCGTCCTCCCCGTGAAGCCAATCGACGCCGGGAGCCCTCCACGACGTGCCGTCGCCTTTTCTTCCCCGCCGGCCGCCGAAGCTTCCCTCCGGTGATTTGAAGTAGTCTGTGCGTCCCCGAGCTCGCTGTCACCCCTAGCAACCCCGTCGTGAGCCCCTGCGCCATTTCCCCCTCCCCTAGTGGCCTGTCCCTCGCCGTAACCACCGTTCCCCTTGCTGCCTGAAGCTTGCTGTCGCTCGGGTCGTCGCCGGCTGTAGCTCCGGTGGCCCCCCAGCCCCCTCTGCCGCAGCGTTGGATGCGCATGTGCACGGGCTACCTCCCGGTGCCCTCCGCGCCAAATGGTCGCCGGAGGCGCAACTCCGGCGGGTCGCCGTCATGCTGTTGGTCGCCGTCGGCCCTGCTCCAGTGGGCGCCGACGTGGCCGACCATCAGGGGCTAATCCCCCTGATTAGTTAGGCCCGAGTCACTAACCAGTGGGCCCTAAGGTGGCTCAAACCCCTAGTCAGCATGGGGATTAGGCTTGTGTCATTGACATGCAGGCCCCGCATGTCAGGTTTGACCTGGCAAGGTCAGCCGACCAGCTGACGTCGTAGTGACATAAGGCTGACGTCATATTTCATTTTCCAGTTTTAAAATAATTCCAGAAATTGTTTAAAAATTTAAAAATTCATATAAATTAATCTGTAAATCAGATGAAAATAATTTATATATGAAAATTTATCAAAAAATCCAATGAATCCAATGGTGCTATTATCATGCATGTTAGAGCAACCTATGTAGATGAACCTTGACATTTATTAATAGGTTAGCATATGGAATTTGAAATGAAGAACGATTTTGAACCTATATTCAAACTCACTTCAAATTAACTTGGACACTAGTTGCATTAGCTCATCCATACATGCTACCATGTCATGATCATGCATCATATTGTTGCATTTGCATGTATTGAATGATATTTATCTGCATTGCGGTAGGCCCTGCTTCTGAGGATACCCCCGAGTATTCCATCAAAGGAGAGAACCTTCCCGCTACCCAGCAAGGCAAGCAACCCTCTTGATCATTTTGATAACATCCCACTCTCTCTCCTGCTCTTGTTTATTGCATTAGGACAAACGCTCATATGTATGTCATACACGGTAGAAGAACCTATTCTTTTGCATGACCTGTCATTGTCACAGTAAATAGCTAAACCTTGCAACCTAGCATACCTGGTAGATGCTTGTGCCATGATGTGCTTTGCTTACTTTGCCTGCTATGCTTGCTATGCTTAGAGTTGTGTCAGGTCTGATTCATTTGGGTGATGAACTGGAGTGAAACATTGTTGTTCCGATGTGATAAGCTTATGATAAACCCGATTTGGTAAAGGTAGCGATGAGAGGCTATGTAGGAGTACATAGCGGGTTGTCTCATTGGAACCATTCTTAGGAACTGAGTTCCGTGTTTGTGATCCAAGACTAGTTACTACCACACATTGGGTTCCGGTAACTCGACCCCTCTCGACTTATCAGTCGCTTAGTACTTAGTCCAGGAGTTGCAAGTAGTTTCTGGTGTTTATAGCATGCTGGAGGCCGTGCGTAGCGTTAACCCTAGGGGTGGGTTACGACGCGGTGGAAACTTCGGCCATAGTGGAAACCCAAATGGTGGGCTTGGGAACCATGCACACATCATTTGGGGCCGTAGTGGAAACTTCGGCCGGACTTTCGTGCGGGTTCAGTCTCAAATAGGCGATAGCCTGGACTAGAGGTCTTATGTGATTGACGGTCGTGGCCGACTCCCTCGCTGGGCTTCTGCTTGAAGGTTGCTGTGGTGCATGGTTTTGAGAGCACACGGGGATAAGTGGAGAGAGCGTGTGTGAAGAAGTACACCCGCGCAGGGTATGAAACTATTCTAATAGCCACGTCCTCGGATATGGACTACTTGGATAACTTATGTTGTTCATAGATAATCAAATGGATACTCATAAAAATATCAAGACAAGTGTGAGTACCGTGGATGGCACTCTCCCAGGAGAGGGAAGTGAATCCATGGTGGTGTATTGTCATGGAGTTAGTGGACTCGTGTGCAATATCTAAAATTTAAACAAGAAGTTAAAATTGTGTAGTATAGGTTAGCCATGAGTCAAAGCTAGCATTGCTGCATAAACTCCATCACTCCCCTTGTTGATACATGAGCATGAATAGACTATGTCTATTTTAAAACTTGCCAAGTATGTTTGTACTCACGTCTGCCTAATAAATGTTGCAAGTGAGACCCAGGACCCATCAAGTGGGTTCTTTCTAGATGTCCATGATGCCGAATAGCTGGTGTCCCAGCTATGACCTATGCCCTATGGCGGGCTGTAGATAGTCAGGCCATGTGCCTTTTTACCCTGTCATCTGTCTGTACTCAGACAGCTTTATGCTACCGCTTGGTTTGTATGAACTCGTTTGAATGACTTGAGTGTCGGGTCATGTGACCCCTACCTATAAGAACATATTATCCAAGGCTCGTCTAAGCCTCTTAAATAAGTGTTGTGTTGTTGTATGGTTATGTTGTGATGCCATAGTTGTATCTATGCATATCGGGCATGTCGTGCGTACGTGTGACGTGCAACGGTATCTATGGGATCCGACACGTAGACGTGTGCCTTTAGTAGTACTCTTTATGGGAAACTGCCTCTTTATGCTTCCACCGAGCCATGGTAGCTTGCTACTGCTTCGGAAAAATTGATTGACCGGCATGTATCCTTCTTTGCTGTTGTGTCTGTCCCTTCGGGGAAATGTCACGCAGTGTAATGGAGTCCCTATAGCCTGCTATGACTCGTCTACGTCCAGTGATGGCATTTATGTCTCACGGCGTAATGGAGTCCTTGTAGCTTGCTATGACTCGTCTACACATGCTTGAGGCCGACACCTGCATTGCTAGTTTTCGTATGCATGTTTCCATACGGATGTGCCATTTGGGTTCTATGACTAGTCATGTCGGCCCGGGATCTTTTTCATTTGATTGCCAGCGACATGTTCACATACATGAGCCAAAAGACGCAAACCGTCCTGGCTAAGGTAAGGCTGCAGCCGTGGAGCTTACCGTGTGTGAGGCCGCAAAGTGATGTGAGATGTTACAGTCTGGATTCATATGACTTAGGATCGGGTTACCGACAAGGGCATATCTCCAACAACCTTTGCCTCCCTGCTTCCCACCTCCCACTTCCCTCTACCAAATACAATGAAAAACCCTTGTTGAGCTCCACGCCGCCACCTACACTATGGACAATCACCTTGGCTTGGAGAGGGCGATTGAAGATCCGTCCGGCGACGACCACACCGCTCACACGAAGCTGAAGGAGATAGCGCGATGGTTCCGAGGCTTCCAAATGATGAAGAACCATGTGCATGGCCTTATCGAGGCCATGATGGGTAATGAGAAGTTGCACGCCTTCCCCAACGGCCATGGTGTCCCTAGCGTCCCCCGGAGGTGATCCTACAGTTCACAATGCGGGAGACGTGGTCGAACGGACCCAACCAGCACGCCCACTGGTGGATGAAATGATCCGCTATGATGCCCCCGCTGCAACCGGATTCGAACAGTGTTGCTTGGAGGGCGGAGTGCGTCCATGACATCATAGTCGCCATACCTGCGCCCTTCAACACCGCCTACTCGAATCACTTTCAGCCTGAGCTCCTCCTGGCCAACGACTTCTCTAACTATGGTATGCTTTTCTTTTGTTGTTGTGTGTCTTTACTTTTGCTGTTGTGTGGCTTATCTTTGCTACTGTGTTGTTTCATGTGCCTATGTGTACTAGTTGCCAAAAATAGTATGCCTATGTGTACGACTCTAGCTACATGCTAGAAGGCGACTCGTTTGGCGAGCAGGAGTAGGAGGTCATTGTCCTCTCTGACGACGAGCTAGACGAGGTGCACATGTTTGCGCCCGTCGTTGATGCCAAGGAGGGTGACAAGGAGCTCTAAGTTATTTCCATGTTGTGAACTACAAATCATGTGTGAAGAAGTTATATGCGCACTATGGTATGCTTTGAAATGCTAGGTTTTTTTGTTGTGCTGCCTTTCCTTCATGATGTGTATCTTGCTCTGCTGTCATGATGCTTTTCTTTTGCTGCTATGTGGCTTTGCTTTGCTGCTGTGTTGTTGCATGTGCCTATGTGTACTAGTTGCCAAAAATAGTAGGCAACCAATGTATGATTAGCATGCACAATTAGCCCTAAACTTTGAACTAAAACAAATTTAGTTAACCAAATCAATTTCAGTTAAATGTCAACTGAAACTAATTCAGTCAAGTAAAACAAATCCACTTAAGTGTCAACTAAATAAAATTCAATTAAATAGATAGAGTTAATTAACTACAAAAATCACAAAAATTAGTTAACTGTCAAATAAAACAAATTTAGTTAAATGGATAGAGTTAGTTAACTACAATAATTTAGTTCATTACAAAAATACAATTAACTTTTAACATTGAAAACATTCAGTTAACCTTTAACACTGAAAACAATCAGTTATCCTTTAACACTAAAAACATTTAATAATTTTTTGTTAATTAAAACAAATTCAGTTAACTATCAACTAAAAAAATCTATTAATTAAAATAAATTTAGTTAACTGTCAAATAAAACAAATTCGGTTAAATGGATAGAGTTAATTAGCTACAAAACTTACAAATGCAGTTAACTTTTAAAATTGAAAATATTTAGTTGACCATTAACATTGAAACATATTCAGTCAACAATCCCACAAGGCACATGAATGATAGAACTTGAATTGAAATACATAGCTCACACAATATCTCTACCACTTCACACATACTTCATTATGCAAATTACTCAAATCACATCAAGTTCATCAAATTAAAGCTACTAAAAATTATGGGAGCATTAGAACACCAGTGCATCACTCATATCACTTCAACTTCATCAAATTAAAGCTACTAAGAATTATGGGAGCATTAGAACACAAATGCATGACTCAGATTCGTGAAGGATCTCCTTCATCTTCCTTATCTTGCCCTTGATGTCCTCCTTATGTTTGAAGAGATCACCAATCATGTACTCTAACTTTTTTCTCTTGCTTTAACAGATCCCTCTCTAACACCAAATTACCCCTCTATTCCATCAATTTATCCCTCTCTTCCATGAATTTTCTCTCTCCTGATTTATCAGGTCCCTCTCTTGCTTCATCAAGTCTCTCTCTTTCTATGCCTTGGCCCTAACTACCTGATGAATCTTTGTGGTAGATTTGTCACAAATGTTCTTCTTCTCAAGCTCTTGCTTTAGGTCAATCGCAGCAATTTGTGTGTTGCCTAGCTAGGCCAATGCCTGCTCCTTGTTAGCCAACATCTTAGCAAAATAAACATTGAAAAGCCTGAGATATTTTTCCATCATTTCTTCTCTCCTAGGATCTTAATGTTTTCTTCAGCATTAACAAAATTTTGCGTGAGGCTCAGCTTGTTCTCATTTTCACACATGTCCTAGATAACACATAGACACATCTTCAATTGAGCAAGCCACTCAAGATCAACCCACACCACATAGCTGCACTTAGGTCTTTCCTGGCAATTTAGATTTAAAAAAATTATAGATGAACTTAAATAGAAAGTGAAAAATAATCGAGGTAAAAATGTGCAAAAAATCATTTTAACCACACAAATGCAGTTAACTTACAACACGTAACTCATAATCGCACAAATGCCCTTAAGTGTAGAAATGTAGTCAACTTTTAAGATAACTACAAAAAATTCAGTTAAATGCTAACATTTAGTTACCTAAAAAATCCAGTTAATTTTTAACACGAAAAAATCAGTTAAGTGCTAACATTCAGTTAACTGAAACATTGAGTTAACCTTCATCACTGAACTAGGAGCATTACTGAACTACAAGGATTTAGAATTCAACATGAGCATGGCACACAACCATGAGCATGAGTATAATAAATCTATAGTTTGTGCACATGCTAGAACAAAATTAACCTTTAACAATAAAGCACGAGCATGGGCATAACTTAAACGAGTCAAATTAAACTCTAAAATCTCTCTAAAACAACACTGGCACAATCATCGACACTTACACACTATACATATCACTATAGAGTAATGCAAAATCAGTTAGCTAACTACTAATCTTCTTTGCACATACTAGGAAGTTCCTGCCACTATTCGCAGATTCAGAAGCCACCAGCTTCTCACACACTGCTAGGTGCTCACATCTAGAACCAAGTTCCTTAGCAAGGCCCCTCCATTCCGAGCAGAAAATGGTGGCTGGAAGAAGATGGCGGCAGTCCAACTCAATACAAAATTCCTCATTTGAACCCTAACCCTAGTTGCGTGAGTTACAGGACTGATGTGACTGGTGACTGAATTGTTGGTCGGCAAGGATCTTGACAAATTATTACATGAGACCATGGCGGTGAGCTGGATAGCAGAGGCGAGCCTGACGGTGGTGAGCAGTTGGGTGCTAGAGTTGGGCACATAGAAGGGGACGGGAAGACATGAGCACGAGGAGAGTTTACGACATATTTAATTCAGGTGGAATGTACTACGTGTGCGATACATCTCCGTCATATCTATAATGTTTGATTGTTTCATGCCAATATTATACCACTTTCACATACTTTTGGCAACAATTTATATGATTTATTGGACTAACCTATTGATCGAGTGCCCAATGCCAGTTCCTGTTTTTTGTGTTTTTTGTTTCGCATAAATTCCATATCAAATAAAGTACAAACATGATAAATATTTACGAATATTTTCTTTGGATTATTTGTGAATTTTGAGATGTTGAATCAACACAAACGGAGGCCCAAAACAAGCACAACATACCAGGGCGCGGGCCAGGGCCAAAACACGCCCTAGTGGGTGGTGCTCACCTCGTATGTCGGCTAGAGCTCTCCTTCGTGTGCAAGAAAGATAATTTTTGGATAAAAATCTCTTCAAAATTTCAGGCCGACTGGAGTTATAGATCTCCAGGAATATAAGAAATGGTTTTTGGACAGAAAACAGGAATGCGAAACAGAAGAGAACAGAGAGGCACATCCAATCTCGGAGGGGCTCCCGCCCCTCTGCCGCCATGGAGGTCATGCACCATAGGGGGAACTATCCTCCCATATAGGAGGGAGGCCAAGGAAGAAGAAGCAGGAAGGGGCTCTCACCCCCTCTCTCCAAGTGGCATCGGCGATCTATATCAACAATCTTGATACCGTCAACACTAAATTTCTCCCCCTCTTGCAGCGGTGTAACACCTCTCTTCCCTGCTGTAGTCTCCACTTAAATATGGTGCTGAACTCCATATATTATTTCACAATGATATTTGGCTATCCTATGATGTTTGAGTAGATTTCTTTTTTCGAACGGGTTAATTGTGGTATGATGTTATGGATGTGAGTTGTATGTTGATATGGTGTTGTCCTATGGTGCCCTTCGTGTCGCGCAAGCATGAGGGATCCTTGTTGTAGGGTGTTGCAATATTTTCATGATTCTCTTATAATGGGTTGCTTGAGTGAGAGAAGCATAAACCCGAGTAAGGGGGTTGTTGCGTATGGGAGTAAAAAGGACTTGATACTTATTGCTATGGTTGGGTTTTACCTTAACGATCTTTAGTAGTTGCGGATGCTTGCTAGAGTTCCAATCATAAGTGCATATGATCCAAGTACGGAAAGTGTGTTAGCGTATGCATCTCCCTCATTTAATATAACAAGTATCTATCGTATCATATTCAATTGCCTCTGGAAAATCTTTCTCTTGTGTTACACAAAAATCTTGATGACCCACAAGTATAGGGGATCTATATTAGTCCTTTCAATAAGTAAGAGCGTCGAACCCAACGAGGAGCAGAAGGAAATGACAAGCGGTTTCCAGTAAGGTATTCTCTACAAGTACTGAAATTATCGGTGACAGATAGTTTCTGATAAGATAATTTGTAACGAAGTAACAAGTAACTAGTGTAACAAAGGTGCAGCAAGGTAGCCCAATCCTTTTTGTAGCAAAGGACATGCCTGGACAAACTCTTATATAAAGAAAAGCGCTCCCGAGGACACATGGGAATTTCCGTCAAGCTAGTTTTCATCATGCTCATTTGATTCTTGTTCGTTACTTTGATAATTTGATATGTGGGTGGACCCGTGCTTGGGTGCTGCCCTTACTTGGACAAACCTCCCACTTATGAACAAACCCTATCGCAAGCATCCGCAACTACGAAAGAAGAATTAAGGTAAACATAACCATGCATGAAACATATGGATCCAAATCAGCCCCTTACGAAGCAACGCATAAATTAGGGTTTAAGCTTCTGTCACTCTAGCAACCCATCATCTACTTATTACTTCCCAATGCCTTACCCTAGGCCCAAATAATGGTGAAGTGTTATGTAGTCTACATTCACATAACACCACTAGAGGAGAGACAACATACATCTCATCAAAATATCGAACGAATACCAAATTCACATGATTACTTATAACAATACTTATCCCATGTCCTCGGGAACAAACGTAACTACTCACAAAGCATATTCATCTTCATAATCACAAGAGTTTTAATTATCATAAAGGATCTGAATATATGATGTTCCACCAAGTAAACCAACTAGAATCAACTACAAGGAGTAATCAACACTACTAGCAACCCAGAGGTACCAATCTGAGGTGTTGAGACAAAGATCGAATACAAGACATGAACTAGGGTTTGGAGAGGAGATGGTTCTAGCAAAGATGTTGATGGAGATCGACCCCGTCTAGAAGATAGGATCGTTGGTAATGACGATGGCTTCGATTTCCCCCTCCGGGAGGGAAGTTTCCCTAGCAAGACTACCCTGCCGGAGCTCTAGATTGGTTATGCCCAAGTTCCGCCTCGAGATGGTGGTGCTTCGTCCCGAAGTCTCTCTTTTGATTTTTAGGTCAAAACGCTTCTTATAGGAGAAGATGGGCGTCGGAGGAGCCACATGGGCCCCACAAGCCTACTAGGCGCGGCCAGGGGGTGGCCGCGCCTAGCTGGCTTGTGGCCTACAGGTGGGCCCCCTCTAGTTGATTCTTGCGTCAGTATTTTTTTATTAATTCCAAAAATATTCTCCGTAAATTTTCAGGGCTTTTAGAGTTGTGCAGAATAGGTATCTCAGATTGCTCCTTTTATAGTCCAGAATTCTAGCTGCCAGCATTGTCCCTCTTCATGTGAACCTTGTAAAATAAGAGAGAAAAGGCATAAGTATTGTACCATAACGTATAATAACAGCCCATAATGCAATAAATATCAATATAAAAGCATGATGCAAAATGGACGTATCAACTCCCCCAAGCTTAGACCTTGCTTGCCCTCAAGCAAAATCCGAGATCGATGAATATGTCCACATGTTTAGAGATAGAGGTGTCGATAAAAATAAAATATGGACATGAGGGCATCATGATCAACTTTAGAACAGCAATACTCATTGTATGAGATTCTTTATACTAGAGTAACAATTCATTCACAAGATAAAGTATGAACCAAGAACTCTATTGACAACCAACAAACTCTGATGTCATTCATTGAAGCAATTGAGAATTTATCATAACATCGAAAAGAGTCAATATAAGAGCTTATAAATAAAATCCACATACTCAATCATATTTTAGTCTTTGACAATTTCTAGCACTCACGCGGTACCCATGAGGTCAAAGCTTCAATCGAACACAGAGAAAGATAGGGTATTATAAGTTTGCCTCCCAACTATTCACCTCAAGGGTGATGTCAACAATAATAAATCATGATCACCCACATCCGAGTGGATATATGAGTCTAGATCATTCCCCAACACATAATTCTTGCCAAGAGAGACAAAATACAGGAAGTGGTGAAGACCACCATGACTCTTGCATAAAGGTAAGTAGTAGAAAGTAAAAGTAATAGAGAGGCCCTTCGCAGAGGGAAGCAGAGTTTGTCATGCGCTTTTTTTTGGATGCACAAACTCTTAATGCAGAGGAACGCCGTTGTATTGCCCTTTGTGATAGCAACCTTTATTATGCAGTATGTCGCTTTTATTTCTTCACTATCACAAGTTCATACAACGCTTCTTTCCCTTACAATAAAAGATCACACATATTTGGGAGCAATTTTTATTGCCTTATTGCACCGATGAAAACTTACTTGAAGGATCCTATTCAATCCATAGGTCGGTATGGTGGACTCTCATGGCAAAACTGGGTTGAGGTTTTTGGATGCACAAGTAGTATCTCTACTTGGTGCAGAGGTTCTGGCTAATATGAGGTGGAAGCATGCACTACATGTCAAAGGATCTAAAACCATATAGCTTCTATCCGGCGGTAAGCAAACATAGCCCATTATGTTGTCTTACTTGTCCAACATCAACTTCTTGGCATGTAATATTTTAATTAGTGGTGACAATCATAAAAGATGTCCAACATAATATATTTATATATGAATCTCTCTTTATTTATTACTTCCTTTCAATTGCACCAATGACCAATTACTATGTTTGTTAACTCCCAACAAATTTCAATCACCATACTTTTTATATGTGAAGTCATCACTCCCCATAAGATCACTATGTATTCTCTTTGCTTTTGTTCTGTTATACTTTATTCATTACTTTCAAGAGCATAATAATCTAGAAAAGCCCTTATCATCAGAACTACTTTTTATTATATAACTCTCGGACTTGCTTACATAAGGGGAGCAAAAGCAAAAACTAAACGGGGTAGATCATACTAAAAAAATATTCAACTAGATCAAAGCAAAATACAAAAAGGATCGAACTAGGAAAGATAAAAACAAAAAGGAAAAAGGAAAAAGGTGTGATATGATACGATAACGGCGCACCTCCCCCAAGCTTGGCACAAGCCAAGGGGAGTGCCCATACCCATGTGGTCAGGTGTCCTTCTTCGGGGGTGATGATGGTGGAGTTGTTGATGAGGTTGGAGGCTTATTCAATTTCCTTTTCAACATGAAATTTTGTTCCCTCAGATCATCTACTTCCGGCTCGAGCTTCAATATCCTTTGACATAATTCTTCTTTGCTCTCCTATAGAAAACGAGAAGGGATAAATAGAACTTTGGTTTTTCTTCTTGCATTTGAGAGGCTTGATTTCCTGAACTCCACGTGCATGTCTCCCAGTTGAGGCATAGGAGTCTCCTCTTCATCTGAGCTTTCTTCTCGGTACTCGTCTTCTTATTCCTCCTCCAAGAATAATCCATAAGGATCTAGGTCCCCATAGAGCTTGGGATTGGCAAGATAATGCGATATGTATCTCTCCCCATTAGAATCTTGGGACGACATCGTGCTCTAAATCTGCTGCAGAAACAGCTCAAAACGAAAACAAGAGGTATTGTCATGATACGAAAGTCAAAACCTTCGGGAGATTATATAATGAATTTTTGCCGACTCAAAGGGGTGTTATACAAGAAAACGGAGTCCTGGGGGTGCACGGGGTGGTAACAAGCCCCCTAGGAGTGACCAGAGGGGTGGTCGCGCCTAGTAGGCTTGTCACCTCCCCATGCGTCCTTCGGCCTACTTTTTATTTTCCTATTTTTTTAACTGTTGCAAAACTGAGTAAAATTGCTATTCAAAAAGTTTTGGAGTCAGTTTACTTACCATACCACATACGTATTCCTTTTTAGAGTCTGAAGCGTTCTGGTAAGTCTCCCTTATATGCTCTTCGGGAGTTATGGTATTGATAACATTGGTTTCAACATTAATGGGAGGACCTGAAATATGGTGTTTGATTCTTTGCCCGTTTTCCACCTTCGGATTTGTGCCTTCGGTGTTGTTATTCTTGATGGCACCGGAACGATATACCTCCTCGACGATCTATGGTCCTTCCCACTTAGAGAGAAGTTTTCCTGCAAAAAATCTTAATTGAGTATTGTATAGCAAGACATGATCACCTACATTAAATTCACGCTTTTGTATCCTTTTATCATGCCATCTCTTAACCTTTTCTTTAAACAACTTGGCATTCTCATAGGCCTGGGTTCTCCATTCACCAAGTGAGCTAATGTCAAATAACCTCTTCTCACCAGCAAGTTTGAAATCATAGTTGAGCTCTTTGATTGCCCCATAATCCTTATGCTCTATCTCTAGAGGTAAGTGACATGCTTTACCATAAAACATTTTATACGAAGACATACCCATAGGATTCTTATAAGCAGTTCTATACGCCCATAATGCATCGTCATGTTTCGTAGACCATTTCTTCCTAGATCTATTAACCGTCTTTTGGAAGATAAATTTAATTTCTCTATTGCTTAATTCTACTTGACAGTGACGATGATAAGGAGATGCAATGCTATGATTAACATCATACTTAGCAAGCAATTTATGGAAAGCACCATAAATAAAATGTGAACCACCATCAGTCAAAAGTATCTAGGGACTCCAAATCTAGGGAAAATAACTTCTTTAAGCATCTTAATAGAGGTGTTGTGATCAGCACTACTAGATGGAATAGCTTCTACCCACTTAGTAACGTAATCAAGAACAAATAGTATATGAGTATACCCGTTGGACGTTGGAAAAGGTCCCATAGAATCAAAACCCCAAACACCAAATGGTTCGATAATAGAGTAATTCATAGGCATTTCTTGACGTTTACTAATATTGCCAATTCTTTGGCATTCATCACATGACAAGACAAACTTACGAGCATCCTTGAAGAGAGTAGGCCAATAAAAACCAGAGTGCAATACCTTGTGTGCAGTTCTATCTCCAGCGTGGTGTCCTCTCTAGGCCTTGGAATGACACTTCCATAGGATCTGTTCCTGTTCATTCTCAGGTACACAACGTCTAATAATACCATCTACTCCTTCTTTATAAAGTTGTTGGTCATCCCGGAAGTAATGTTTTAAATCATAGAAAAACTTTTTATTTTGTTGGTATGTGAAACTAGGCGGTATAAATTTAGCGACAATGTAATTAGCATAATCAGCATACCAAGGAGCATTATGAGAAGCATTTATGACAGCTAATTTTTCATAGGAAAGCTATCATCAATAGGTAGTGGTTCATCAAGAACATTCACTAACCTAGACAAGTTATCTGCTACGGGGTTATCAGCACCCTTTCTATCAACAATATGCAAATAAATTCTTGTAATAGAAGAACCCACCTCATAAGTCTAGGTTTAGCATCTTTATTTTCCATGAGATATTTAATAGAAGCATGATCAGTGTGAACAGTTACATTAGAATCAATAATATAAGGTCTAAACTTATCACAAGCGAACACAACTGCTAAAAATTCCTTTTCAGTGGTAACATAGTTTCTTTGAGCACTGTCTAGAGTTTTGCTAGCATAATGAATAACATTTAATTTCTTATCAACTCTTTGTCGTAGAACAGCACCTACTACATAGTCACTAGCATCACACATAATTTAAAAAGGTAGGTTCCAATCAGGTGGTTGAATAAGAGGTGTAGAAATCAAAGCATTTTTGAGAATTTCAAAAGCTTCCACACAATCATCATCAAAAACGAATGGAACATATTTTTGCAAAATATTAGTGAGAGGCCTAGAAATCTTAGAGAAATCTTTAATAAATCTCCTATAGAAACCAGCATGACCAAGGAAACTTCTTATACCTCTGATATCCGTAGCATCAACTTTAGCCTTGTAAACTTCAATACCTCTTTTGGAAATTTTATGTCCCAAGACAATGCCTTCATTCACCATAAAGTGGCACTTCTTCCAATTCAAGACAAGATTAGTTTCTTCACATCTGTGCAAAACTCGATCAAGGTTTCTCAAACAATCATCAAAGGAAGTTCCATAAACGGAAAAATCATCCATGAAAACCTCAACAATCCTTTCACAGAAATCAGAGAATATATTAGTCATGCATCTTTGAAAAGTAGAAGATGCATTGCATAAACCAAAAGGCATATGTCTATAAGCAAAGTTACCAAAAGGGCGGGTAAAGGTTGTCTTCTCTGGGTCCTCTTTTGACACAGGTATTTGAGAGAAATCAGAATAATCATCTAGAAAGCAAAAATGTGTGTGTTTGGATAATATTTCTAGCATTTGATCAATGAAAGGTAGAGGGTAATGATCTTTTCTAGTGGTTTTATTCAATTTCCTAAAATCAGTTACCATTATATAGCATGTAACAATTCTCTGCGGGATCAATTCATTTTTATCATTAGGAACTACGGTAATACCTCCTTTCTTAGGGACACAATGAACGAGACTAACCCATCTACTATCAGCAATAGGGTAAATGATACCTGCCTCCAGAAGCTTTAATATTTCATTTCTTACCACTTCCTTCATTTTAGGATTCAACCGTCGTTGGTGATCGACAATTGGTTTAGCATCAGGCTCCATTTTAATTTTGTGCTGGCATAGAGTGGGACCAATGCCCTTAAGATCATCAAGAGTATATCCAATAGCAGCACAGTGCTTCCTCAGAGTTTTCAATAATCTCTGTTCTTCATGCTCTGAAAGGTTAGCACTAATAATAACAGGATATATCTTCTTTTCATCAAGATAAGCATATTTCAAAGTATCGGATAATTGTTTAAGCTCAAACACAGGATCACCCTTGGGTGGAGGAGGATCCCCAAGTATTTCAATGGGCAAGTTGTGTTTCAGGATAGGATGTTGATCAAAGAAAATCCTATCTATTTCATTCCTTTCATTCATATGCATGTCATTTTCATGGTCTAACAAATATTGCCCTAAAGGATCAGTAGGAGGCACAGCAATAGAAGCAAGACCAATAATTTCATCCTTACTAGGGAATTCTTTATCATGGGGTTGTCTACGAAATTTAGAGAAATTAAACTCATGAGACGTATCCCCAAAACATACGGTAACCATTTCCTTCTCACAATCTATCCTAGCATTAACGGTATTCAAGAAGGGTCTACCAAATATAATGGGACAAAAATTATCTTGTGGGGAACCAAGAACAAGAAAATCAGTAGGATATTTTATTTTCCCACACAAGACTTCAGCATCTCTAATAGTCCCAACTGGTGATATAGTGTATGTATTAGCAAGCTTAATTGTAACATCAATTTCCTCTAACTCAGCTGGTGCAATATCATTCATAATCTCTTTATATAAGGAAAAGGGAATTGCACTCACACTAGCACCCATATCACATAATCCATGATAACAATGATCTCCTATTTTAACAGAAACAATAGGCATGCCAACAACGGCTCTATGTTTATCTTTAGAATCGGGTTTAGCAATCCTAGCAGCTTCATCACAAAATTGAATAACATGCCCATCAATATTATCAACCAAGAGATCCTTAACCATAGAAATGCTAGGTTCAACTTTAATTTGCTCAGGGGGTGTAGGTGTTCTAGCATAGCTCTTACGAACCACAATTGAAGCTTTAGCATGATCCTTTACTCTAACAGGGAAAGGCGGTTTCTCAATATAAGCAGTGGGAATAACAGGATCAACAGTATAAGTAACAGTTTTCTCTTCAACTTTAATAGGTTCAAATACTTTCACTTCAATGGAACAAGTGTAACAAAGGTGCAGCAAGGTAGCCCAATCCTTTTTGTAGCAAAGGATAGGCCTAGAAAAACTCTTATATAAAGCAAAGCACTCCCGAGGACATATGGGAATTTTCGTCAAGCTAGTTTTCATCATGCTTATTTGATTCGCGTTCGTTACTTTCATAATTTTATATGTGGGTGGACCGGAGCTTGGGTGCTTCCATTACTTGGACAAACCTCCCAATTATGATTAACCCCTCTCGCAAGCATCTGCAACTACGAAAAAAGAACTAAGGTAAACCTAACCATAGCATGAAACATATGGATCCAAATCAGCCCCTTACGAAGCAACTCATAAAATAGGGTTTAAGATTCTGTCACTCTAGCAACCCAGCATCTACTTATTAGGCCCAAATAATGTTCAAGTGTTATGTATTCGACGTTCACATAACACCACTAGAGAAGAGACAACATACATCTCATCAAAATATTGAACGAATACCAAATTCACATGATTACTTATAACAAGACTTATCCCATGTCCTTAGGAACAAACATAACTACTCACAAAGCATATTCATGTTCATAATCAGATGAGTATTAATTATCATAAAGGATCTAAACATATGATCTTCCACATGGTTAACCAACTAGCATCAACTACAAGGAGTAATCAACACTACTAGCAACCCACGGGTACCAATCTGAGGTGTTGAGACAAAGATCGGATACAAGAGATGAACAAGGGGTTGGAGAGGCGATGGTGCTGGTGAAGATGTTGATGGAGATTGACCCCCTCTAGATGAGAGGATCATTGGTGATGACGATGGCTTTGATTTCCCCCTCCGGGAGGGAAGTTTCCCCAGCAAGACCGCCCTGTCGAAGCTTTAGATTGGTTCTGCCCAAGTTTCGCCTCGAGATGGCGGCGCTTCATCTCGAAAGCTCTCTTCTGATTTTTTTTCAGGTCAAAACACTTCATATAGGAGAACATGGGCGTCGGAGGAGCCACAGGGGCCCCACAAGCCTGCTAGGCGCGGCCATGGGGGTGGTCGCGCCTAGCAGGCTTGTGGCCTGGAGGCGCCCCCCTCTATTTGTTTCTTGCACCAGTATTTTTTATTCATTCCAAAAATATTCTCCATAGATTTTCAAGACTTTTGGAGTTGTGCAGAATAGGTATCTCAGATTTTCTCCTTTTCGAGTGAAGAATTCCAGCAGGCGGCATTCTCCCTCTTCATGTAAACCTTGTTAAATAAGAGAGAAAAGGCATAAGTATTGTACCATAACTTGTAATAACATCCCATAATGAAATAAAATATCAATATAAAAGCATGATGCAAAATGAACGCATCAAATCTTTCTAGTAGTCTATTTACTTTTATTATTCTTTTAATAAAACAACACCCAAATTTTATGTCCACATCTTTTATTATCTAGAAAAGTACTTCTAGTTTTATTCTCGCAAAGTAGTTTCATACTTGTTCAAGGTAAAGCAAGCATTAGTGTGCGTAGAGTTGTATTGGTGTTCAATAGAACTTGAGAGAATATTAATTTTGCTTTAGCTCCTCGTTGAGTTCGACACCCTTACTTATCAAAAAGGCTGCAAATGATCCCCTAAACTTGTGGGTTATTAGTGTGAAAAAGAGAAAACGACAGGGGGTTATGTGCAAATGTGTAGGAGACGACCGGTCCGGCCACCTGGTTGCCAATTGTCTCGATGTGATTGGTTCTGGACCAAATTGTCACATAGAGTGCAAGTTTGAGTATGATGTGGTGGGCTTTTTCAAGTACTAGGACTAGACCATCACATTCTCGACATGTTCTAGGAGTTGGGGTGCTTTTAAATCTTTATAATGCCCTCGCTCACTTAATTCAGGCACACATGGAAAGGAAGAAAATGGAATGGACCACTATCTCTTGTTTGGCTTTAATTACCCTTTTTTCCTTGAAATAGGAAATGATTAACTAGGGAATAGAATTGTCATCACATTCACACAGGATCGAATTCAACAAATAGGTCGGCGTTGTATCCCGCAACACCACCACTCAACTCTCTACGGGCAAGCTCTCAAAATTAGGTCGTCTCCCTGTTTTACATTATTATATAGTATAAAGCAACAACCAAAGTATGCAACCGAACGGAGGCCATGAGACCCGTACCACCTCGCGACACCTCCCGAGGGAGCCGCCGGGGACGATATCAAGCACCGCCATGAGCCAACCACAACGTGGCTTCCTTCCGTAGCTGCCGCCAGCATAGGCCATGGTGACAGCAAGTCCATCACCAAAGGGGTCGGATGACGATGTCCTAGAATAGGGGGTACTAGCCTAGTTGGACCATGCTCCTCGGATCGAACCGATGGGCCTTCACTCTTCCCAAGGTGGACTGCAGAGGTTGTATGAGTTGCATATGCCCAAAACTTGATGTATACTCCAAGACTTCTCCTACCGCATCTACGCCAAGATACCAACCTTGTAACCCTAGGTACCCTACCTAGCGTGCATATAAGCCATAGGGTTTAGCTCGTAGAGTGGACATCAACACAATATAATTTACCTAGCCCTAGAGTTAAAACACATCTGATGATCTTGAGGAAGATCAACTCTGCACTCAATACTTCTCCATTAATATAAATAAGAGCACGATGTAAGGTATCACCTCCATCAAGAGGGCCCAAACCTGGGTAAACATCATCTCGCTTGTTGTTGTTACCATCCGTCCAAGATCCAAAGCTCGGGACCCCCTACCCCGATGTCTGGCGATTTTCACACCAACACTGGTGCTTCCATTGAGAGTTCCGCTATGAGATCGACAGAAGGATCGATGGATCATTCGTAGATCAACTACAATAATGGCAACGGGAACATTTATGTCCCTGGCCAACTTTTCGTGTTTGGCAGCATTATGTTCTATGTCGATTCGATCGGCCATCTGGACTCCATCGAGAACTATGTCCCAGAACAGATCTTGGCCTTTGGAGGCCTGGAATACACAATGGATTCCCATGGAGAACTCATCCCGACAGGTTGTACACCCGACTAAGTGAAGGGGCTACCTGGCACTGGAGCATTGACTCCGGAACCGATCTCGTCCGAAGACGTCAGGCCAGAAGCCTTGGTGTCATCGGAGATCCCCATAGCAATTCAGGGTGACCTCCCCTCAAACCTCGTCCCGGGCACAGTCCCGGCCTCTATCCCTGAATCTATGTTCGATCTCGAGCCAACCCTTGGAATTACCAATGTAGGGTGTTGCAATGTGTTCATAATTCATTTATAGTGGGTGGCGAGAGTGACAGAAGCTTACACCCAAGTAAGGGGGTCGTTTACATATGGGAGTAAAGGGGACTTGTTACTTAATGCTATGGTTGGGTTTTACCTTAATGATCTTTAGTAGTTGCGGACACTTGCTAGGGTTCCAATCATAAGTGCATATGATCCAAGTACGGAAAGTATGTTATCTCATGCCTCTCCCTCATATAAAACTTCAATAATGATTACCGGCTAGTTATCGATTGCCTAGGGAGAAATATTTCTCTTGTGTTACAAAAAGGTTTATACTAAACATTTAACTTAATTAATATTTATCTAAACAATCCCTAACTTGTATTTATGTGTTCTTTATTATATTGCAAAACCATCTAAAAAACACTTCTAGTTTTATTCCCACAAAGTAGTTTTATTCTTGTTCTAGGTCAAGTAAGCGTTGGCGTGCGTAGAGTTGTATCGGTGGTCGATAGAACTTGAGAGAATATTAACTCTACATTTAGCTCCTCGTTGGGTTCGACACTCTTATTTATTGAAAAAAGCTACAAACAATCCCCTACACTTGTGGGTTATCATTGACCGAATCCATGGGTGCCCTCCAACACTTCATCATTCCAAGGGAGTTTGTTTAATCTATTTTCTTAATTATGCAGGACCGGGCATCCTTTTTACCAACATTTCTCCCATGCAATGACAATTTAATAAACATTGTAATGATAGTAACTTGCTTAGCAATGAAGATACTGACCGTCCCGTTGCTCCATGAGTAGTACGAGCACACAAAACAGATATGTATTTGAATGCTTTGAGGTGGCACGTGCAAATTTACTTGGAATGGCATAGTAATACGACATATAGGTAGATATAGTGGAATCATGTGGATCAACTTTTGTTTAAGTATTTTGGATGCACAAGCAGCATTCCCAAAGGCTAGCAAATAGACGGGGAAGCGACCAGCTAGAGAACGACAACTGTCATAATCATGCATTGCGATTAAGTAACATTGAATATTGGCATGAGTGGGATATAAACACTCTAAACATAAATATCATGAAGGCTGCATTGGATTTGATTCAACTACATGTTTGCACATGTGCCAAGTCAAGCCACTCAAATTACTCACGGGAGGATACCATGCTAACATACTACACCACAACCATTTTAATGCATGTTTACACACAACATAAATCATTATCTACTCCTAGCTATTTAAGCATGGCATAAGCAACTATAATCTCTAACTGTCATCACAAACATGTTTACTCATAATATGTTGAATCAAGAGTGATTGAGCTAAACATATTTACAAAAATGGAAAACAAGAAGAGTTCATACCAGCATTCTGTACTGCAAGCACTTCATGAAATATCATCATTATTGCCTTTCACTCTCAATACCGAATGATATTGAAATAATAATAGTGCAAGTGTGCATCTGGACTAAGTTGGAATCTACCAAACATTTTTTTGAAGGAGAATACAAGGTAATATTGGCTCTTCGTTAGGTCCACAATATAGCATATGAGAGCCACTCAACATTTTCATCGTGGTCTTCTCCTTTCGACAACTCGAGTACGAGAAAAGAATTTCAGAGAAACACAATGAAATATTTTTGGAGTTTTTAGTTTTTATGAACAAAGAAAATTAACGAAGGGGAAACAAAAAGCAAGAAAAACTATTCACACAGGAAAGCTCCCAACAAGTAAAAGAAGAAACGCGAAATATTTTTGGGTTTTCGTAGTTTTTCAAACATGCAAGAAGAAAATGAAAAATTAAACTAACATGAATATACAATGAAAAAGGATGATCACCGATGAATGAAATGTGTAAAGATGAATGTAATATCGATGAGAAATATGTACTCCCCCAAGCTTAGGCCTTGGCCTATCTCGATAGTCACCATCCTTGGTGTTAGTGCATCTAGTGCCCCTTAGTGATTTTGGTGTATTGAAGACTTATACGTTAAGGCAGTAATGTGTTTGTGAGTGTACACAGGCTCTATAAGTCGATGAGGAGTTTGATATATCTGGAGATTATCGACGCCTAAAAATGTATGTCTTCAACTGAAGACTTTGCTGAAGACTTTGTGAAGACTTTGGTGAAGACTTTGTGAAGACGTCAAAAATGAAGAAGTTGGTGTGACCTTGAAGATATGAACGAGGAATATGAAGCATGAAGACTTTTGGTTTCGTACTTTCATTTCCTTACTTGAGTCATAGGAAACACTGTACTGTTAAAGGGGGGCGAGGTAACACTAAGGAAAATTTCCATCTAATGCTCAAGTCCAAAATCCTCAACCTATACAATCCTTCGAGTGAAGCCTTTGGAAATCTCTTAGGGTTCAGACAAGTTCTTCAGTGACAGAGACGAAGTTCTTTTGGTCTTTGGGGAAATTGATCTGACTAAGGAGTTAGGATTTCACCAGTGCGAATTGCCTACAAGTGAGGAACATGATAAGCCTGAGGACTTTCATAGTTCGAAATTCCGACCGTTGCTGTGCTTAGCGCCAGCTGTCCCCAATCACAACATCCACATAACGGTCATATCATTGGGGGAATTTTTGTCTTATCATGTCAGGTTGCACCCTGGCTATAAATAGCCACCCTCACAACCACTAGTTGGTTGGATGCTCCGAGAGAGAACTGACACTTGTCATTTGAGAGCAACCCATCCTCCGAGGACTTTAAGAGAAAATCATCAATGAGGAAAAACCCACAACCAGTCCACCAAACCCATAGTGATTGAGCATCACTGAAGAAATTCCTGTGTGGATCCGATGCTTGTTACCTTTGACGACTGTGTATCCTCCAGACGGTTAGGCCTCATGGTCTAGTGCTCCTGCAGTCAATTGGGGATCACGAAGTGACCTTGGTCTAGAGCATCCAGCAGTAAATTGTGGATCGCCGAGAGAATAGTTTGTGAGGGTTTTGGAAGTCTACCCTAAAGACTTACCATGAGTGTTGGGCAAGGATTGTGTGACCTTAGCGCAAGGAGAATACGGTAAGGACTGTGTGTCCTCTGGTTTAAATACCAGGCCGCTCCAAACCAGACGTACGACTGTCACAGTAGTTGGAACTGGGTCATCAAACCATTTTCTTCATTGAGCTATCTGGTTCTATTTCCTCAACCCCTCTATTCCTCATATACCTGTTGATGAAATTGATTGTTACTGTTTGAAGAATTTGACTGAAGACTTTCACAAATTCCTCACCTCAAATTCTTCAAGTTACCTTGTTCATCACTACTTATCCTATATAACGCTACACACTATTTGTGCACGTTTCATTTCATCATGAAGACTATGTTGTTACTATGTTCCTCATGCACTTGAGTACTTATTCTGCTGCTAGTTATTCATCACATTTCAAATTCCTCAAAGTTGAAATTCCTCAAGTGATGAATTTGTAAAAATTGCCTATTCACCCCCCTCTAGTCGATATAACGCACTTTCAATTGGTACTAGAGCAGGTACTCCGTTGCTCTGTGTGATTTTTGTTTAGCCACCTAGAGTTCTAGTTATGTCGACTGCAGGTATGATCAAGGTTTGCGCGGGGTGTCCTACCTTCGATGGGACAGACTACCCCTACTGGAAGAACAATATGCGTATGCACCTTCAAGCTATTGACAACGATCTCTGGTACGTTGTGGAAAATGGTGTGCCCTCTGTCACTCCCACTATTACTACTGCTGATGTGAAGAGATTCAAGCAACTCGATTCTCAAGCGAAGAATGTCATATGTGACCATCTGAGCAAAGGTTAGTATGGCAGAGTGAGTGTTTTGAAGTCTGCTAAGCTTATATGGGATAGGCTGTCCAAAGTCAACGAAGGTGTTTCCAATCAACGTGACTTTCATGTTGATGTTCTTTGCAATCTCTTCAATCACTTCAAGAGACTTGACAATGAAAATGTTTAGCAAACTTTTGATCGTCTTACTGATATCTCCAATGAGCTTCAAGAACTGGGTGCCACCGATATCCCTGACCATGAAGTGGTGAAGAAATAGCTAAGATCTCTTGACTCCTCATTCGATACTCTGGCTTTGATGATTCAAGAATGTGGAGACTACAAGTCACTTGATCCTGCTGATATTCTTGAGAGACTCAATACTCATGAATTCCAACAAGCTAAGAAGAGAGACCTCGCAAAATGCCGATCCAAAGAGAGATTGAACTAAAAATCGATAAAACGAGAGAACAAAGAGAAAAAGTCCCCACCCCTCTTTTATTTTAAAACACGGGATCACGAAATCTTCGAGATTCTATGAGTCTCAAGCACGAAAAGGGCCATTAAAGGCTGCAACTTGAAATACAAAAAAGAGCGAGAAAACGGCCGCACCCAGCTTTTTTTCTTTGGGGTTGTCCCTGCCTTCGTCTTCCCCCAACGCTGAGCGTAGGGCATCAACGTTGCATGGGCATAGCCATTGATGGGCAATGTTGTCTTCTCCGCCAGCTCCGGGCTGTGGCTGACACATTGCGTGGGAGAGACCCCTCCACGTCCTCGGGGGGGCCCGGGTGTGTACAGCCCGCTCATTATTACGTGAGAGTGTTACGGATTGATGTAGGTCCCGGGGGTGTATAGGGAGCCCCATGCCTCATAGGCAAGGAGCCCACTCGCAGCCCTCAGGCTCGCCACGGCGAAGTGTTGTCTGCCCTGGGTGAGCCCTAGACCATAGGAGAAGCCCCCTGTGCTCCCTAGCTGGAGAGCCCGTCCAGCAGAAGGCCCTGAGTTTCCCAGGCGTTGCCCCAGCGCGCCTCGTTAGGGCCCCCAAGTCCCCCATGCCGGTACTCTGGGCCCTGTCCCCAGGCTAGGCAGGCCGGGCCTAGGGACATGGGAGAGTACATGTTTGCCCGCCAACGCTCAAACGAAACCGTCCTGGCGACATGGGCGTATGTTCCACCCTCCGTCCCCAAGCAAATGTCGTGCGCCCCGGAGACAAGGGCACATGTTCAAACCTTGGCCTCCAGGTTGGGATCGTCTGGCCCAGGGACATGGGCATGTGTTCCACTGTCCGTACCCAAGCTGGGGCATCTCGGTCCGAATAAGAGGGTGCATGTTCCACCCTCCGTTCCCAGGCGAGTGACCCCCGGTCCCCAGACCTAGACGTCTGCCCGAAGCAGCTCCCTACCAGCGGGCATGCCTCGCGAGGATCCCCGTGAGGTTGTACATACCTGTCCACACGGGGGCACCTCCCGAGGTCGTGTGCGTGTCTCCTGCTGCCGTGGTAGTCGATGCTGCTCGATCCATCGCCCGGGCGAGCGACAACATGGTCATTGTCAAGTTGCATGGGCCCCCGGGCGCAGGCGTAGTCGAGCCTCCGGTCCTCCTCCTTGGTTCTAGAAAGCGTGCCAGGAAACGTGAAGTCATGCCCCCTTCACGTGGCCGGGGTCCACGCTCCCGGAGGCTCGAGCCAAGTCCCTGGAAGGAGTGGGCCGGCGTAGATGTCTTGAATTCGCCCGCGTGGTCCAGGCGACGTGGCCTCCGGTTGTGCGGGTCCATGGGGGTGGGCCCTGTGATGGTGCACTTAGGTTTCGTCAGCGGTGGCGTCGTGCTCAGGAGCATGTCTGGGCTCGCCGGTGCAGCGGCGGCGGGTGGCACGTTGGCGCCGAAGCTCCCACACCACGAGGAGCGCGACATGTTTGTGTGTTGGGTCTTGGCAAACTTGTAGGGGCGGCGGCGCGGCCTGAACGCAAGGAAGGGCCGGGGCGACGGGGGCGTACCGTGTGGTTGGTGAAGTCGGCAACCCCCAATGCCTGTCGGGGACCCGACCAGTGTTGACGCCCGCTAACGGGGTGGCAGAGCGGTGCAGGGCGTTCCGGCCCGCCTGCGCCGGCCATGCCATGCGTGCGTCTCGTCGCTCCGCGCGGACTCGTCGTCCTCCTCCATGAGTGCTACTAGCGTTGGTCGATCGAGACCTGATGGAGATTTCGACACGCCCCCTACCTGGCGCGCCAAATGTCGGATTTCGGGTTCAAAAAACCCTTAAGATTCAAACACAGGGGCGTGTGCGAAGATCTCCCGCAGCCGCGTCTGACCTAGCTCGCTACTCGATGAACAGAGCAAAAAAACTTGCATGATGACGAGGAATAAGATGAACACGACAGTTTACCCTACTCCTGCTTTAGTGGATTGCCTCTCGTGGAGGTTTGGGTGGATGAACTAGTACAATGTGCTTGGGCCTCCTAAGGGCACTCAAGATGTGTTCTTGGCTGGCTATCTTGTGGTGGTGTGTGGAGTGACTAAGTGTCGGGTCAGATCGGTCGTCCCTTCTATTGTGCAGCCTACCCTCTATATATAGCGGTGTCTCGGGTCCTATTCCCTTATCACAATGGCGGGAAGGGATCCCACAATGGACAATTTCGAAGGGGGACAGGGGTTCGTGCTCGCCCTACCCAAAGGCGGTCTTTGCCTACAAAGTAGCTGTCGATCCCGTAGGGGTGGGCTCAGCGATTACATCTGCCCTGCAGGGTGGGTGATTGTAGTCTCCTTGCACGGGAATGGAAACCTTTCGGGGGTGCTTTGGCAACCCGTGTATGTCTTGCTCCCTCTGCACAAAAGGGAAAACTCCGCCGCCTGGCACACTGGTGCTCGCCTGTCCTTCCTTGCGTCATCTTCGACTCCTGAGGTTGGGCCTTCCATAGCAAACTCCGCCGCTCCGGAGGGGTCGTTCTTCTTCCTCGCGAGGCTAGGGCCCTCGCAAGGGCCTTGTCTTGGGTGGGGCCTTGCCTGGTTCCATTTGGTCGATGAAGTGGGCCACGTCCTTTGGCCCGCGGGCAGGCAGGTCTGGGTACCTCTGTTCCCAGAACGTCGACATACACACCATCTTGATCGGCTCTTCAGCCACCGCAAGTTTGGTTTAAATCTACCTATATGCTGATGCCACTCGACCTGGTGACCCTTGGAACTCTTATCAGTTACTCTTAGCTTAAAGACCCTGATCCGATCAAAGTACTTGATAGACAATCCTGACATGAGACCCTGCACTGGTTAAGGTTAAAACGGCGGTGTGTGTCATGTGAGGGCCGGCTTACAGAAAGCAAGGATAAACTCACCTATCTGTTGTAGACTCTCCGCCTTGTGGCCCGTTCATACTCTTAAACAATTACTCTTTTAAAGACCCTGCACTATTTAAGGTTCAAACAACGGATTTACATCACGTGAGAAGTAGCTTGTGGGCCTGGTGGTACTCATGCCCTACTGTACCCTCTCCACTATGGGAAAGCTGACATATGAGGTTTGAAAAAATAAAAAGGGGCAACATATACAAGTTAATTGTTCCTATCATATGCATACATCATCATGCATCATACATACCTATCATGCCAATCTTCAAACCGGGTCAAAGCATAAACTTCTGTAGGAACAAATAGATCTTCGATAGCCAAAATGGCTGGATCTTCATCATGGTTTATCATAACCAATATTAAATGATTGGGCTTTTATAGCCAGCTCGAAAGAATTGACTGTTCTCAAAGTGCCGCCCTATAACATATAATGTCGGGTCATTTAATTGACCGGCTCTTGGATTTTTTTTCAACCTGTGCTCTATAGTAGACTATATCATTCATGGATTTCTCAAACTTATATTTGACGGGTTGCACCGCAACCACGAGCAGCGATTTTCATTTTCAATGATAAAGGCATTATTCTAGGATATTCG
This sequence comes from Hordeum marinum, assembly GCA_022496015.1. NCBI lineage: Eukaryota > Viridiplantae > Streptophyta > Magnoliopsida > Poales > Poaceae > Hordeum > Hordeum marinum. The sequence continues at coordinate 305,126,234 of CM039672.1, read as the reverse complement.
ACAAAATACCGGGTTACAACCACGGTCAAGGGTTCATTCAAGAAATTATGATGAGTCATATTATTCTCACATAGTCCCGAGTCGGCGCACGCAGACGACTCTACACTTGGGGGCTACATTATTCAAGTCCAGTTTATATTAAGTATGCAAGTCCCATGTCGCTACAAGCATGCATCACGACACTTGGGGGCTAATACAAGTTGCTTTTCAAATCATTAAATGGTCAACACACCCTATTGTCTCAAGGAGATGAGCCAGCCTTTGTATATTTTCTAAGTCCTAGCCAATACTTCTTACTGACCCAACACTTGGGGGCTACAGTATTCGGCTATTTAACAGATTGTGAGGCTCAAATTGAAGACCCGACCCATAACATACTGATGAGCCGGCCCTTGTGGGCTACATTGGCTGAAGCTTTATAAGGTATAAGATAGTTACAAGTCCCAGGCTACTACGGGCAAGACAACCGACACTTGGGGGCTTCACAGCCCAATATATTATTGCAAAGCACCTAGTCATCATGGATAAACTTGGAGCTTTGGGGATACAGGTAATATGGACATACCAAAACCTTGAAGAGAGCTTTCAATTGTCAATTGTGAGCGAGACTAGATCAACAAATTTTTATCTAGCCAAAGCATTGAAAGACCATCTCAGAATCACACGGATTTATTTATTCCCAATAATTTTATCAAGTCAGCTGGAGTCCAGTTGTTTGACCCGGCGTCACCAACAATCATGACCCGACATTATCAAAAGATCATGACCCGGCAAATTCTGTATGAGCAACCCGGCTTCACAGGTTGAATTGGTGTAACAATGGATGAAGTTCTATTCTCAATATTTTTATCAAGCCGAAGCAATGGAAGCCGTCTCAACTTCATATGGTTTTCTTATCTCCAATAATTTAATCAAGCCAAAGTTTTGGAGGCTGACTCAATGTCATATGGATGTTTTATTCCCAATATTTTTTATAGCAAAGGACACGTACCTACAAGACGATGGTGAAGACTGATCATTCATCTGAACAAGAAACCCGGATTTTTGAGGATCCACTTCAGTGAAATAAGCCGACCAGGGGAGTGAGCCGGTTACTTAATATATTTATTATTTTTATTTTAGGATCTTACCATGAATAAATTCAAGACAACCTGGGGGCTAATGTTGGGGATATACCCAGCGGTATAACTCGGCCCGAAGTATGACCCGGCCGGAACTTGGCGACTACTAGAGCCCTAGCTGAACTTGACAATTCATTGGTGACCTGGTCGGAGGTATGACCTGGCTCATCAGTATGGGGGATCATGTGTCACCTCTATTATCGGGTGACAAGACGATTAGGCCCATGGCCTAGCGTGCGACCCAGTGCAAGGCAGCTCATGGACAAGCCTAGAGGGCCGACTCACAAAGAAGGACCAAGGAGAGGAAAGACTCCCTCACGAGGGAAACAAGACCCAGATTAGGATTCATGAAAGACTAGTCCTAGTCCTACTCCCAGTAGGACTCTACATGTAAACCTACCCCTTCCACCTATATAAGGAGGGGTAAGGCGCCCCTAGAAATAGAGACTCAAGTTATTAGAGATAGACAAATTAGAGGCTCTCGAGATTAGAGGTAGCAAGATAGCACCCTTGTAACCGAGAGATCTTCCTCATCATCAATACAACACAAAGCAGCACGTAGGCTTTTACCTCGATTGGAGGGGCCGAACCTGGGTAAACTCGCGTCTCTCAATTCCGACCAACCCCTCTCAAGCCGCCACATAGTTGCGATGGACTCACATCTAAGTCCGTTAACCCGGACATCTTGTCGTGACAAATCCACGACAACTCAGGAGTAGCACGCGCCCTTGTCGACCTATGAGGTTTGATAGTAACTTGATCTGAAGCTTCATGATCATCATCATTAACTTCCTCTTCAACCAATGCAGGCTCTATAGAAACATCTTTCCAGGTTGCGCTACTCTCTGGTTGAAGCAAAGGTTCAATAACCTCATCAAGTTCTTTTTTCCTCCCACTCAATTCTTTCGAGAGAAACTCTTTCTTAAGAAATGTCCCGTTCTTAGCGACAAACACTTTTCCTTCGGATATGAGATAGAAGGTATACCCAACTGTCTCTTTTGGGTATCCTATGAAGATTCATTTCTCTGCTTTGGGTTGCAACTTTTTAGGCTGAAGCTTTTTGAAATAAGCATCACATCCCCAAACTTTAAGAAACGACAATTTTGTCTTGTTACCAAACCACAGTTCAGATGTCACCGTCTCAACGGATTTCAATGGTGCCCTATTTGCAGTGAGTGCAGCTCTCTCTAATGCATAACCCCAAAATTATAGTGGCAAATCAGCAAGCTAGAGACATCATAGAATTCACCATTTCTAATAAGGTTCGATTACGACGTTCGGACACACCATTAAGATATGGTGTTCCAGGCGGTGTCAATTGTGAAACAATTCCACACTGCCTTAAGTGACTGACAAACTCATAACTCAGATATTCTCCTCCTCTATCAGATCATAGGAATTTAGTCTTCTTTTTACGATGATTCTCAACTTCACTCTAAAATTGCTTGAAGTATTCAAATGTTTCAGACTTGTGCTTCATTTAGTAAATATACCCATATCTACTTAAGTCATCAGTGAAGGTGAGAAAATAATGATATACATCGCGCCTCAATGCTCATCGGACCGCACACATTAGTATGTATTATTTCCAACAAGTCACTTGCCCGTTCCGTTGTTCCAGAGAATGGGGTTTTAGTCATCTTCCCCATGAGGCATAGTTCACATGTGTCAAGTGATTCAAAATCAAGTGACTCCAAAAGTCCATCAGCATGGAGCTTCTTCATGCCTTTTACACCAATATGACCCAAATGGCAGTGCCACAAGAAAGTGGTACTATCATTATCAAATCTACATCTTTTGGCATCAATCTTATGAACATATGTATCATCACTATCGAGACTCAATAGGAATAAACCCCTCACATTGGGTGCATGACCATAAAAGATATTACTCATATAAATAGAACAACCATTATTCTCTGATTTTAATGAGTAACCGTCTCACAATAAACAATATCCAGATATAATGTTCATGCTTAACGCAGGCACTAAATAACAATTATTCGAGTTCATCACTAATCCTGATGGTAATCGAAGAGCGAGCGTGCCGACGGCGATCACATCAACCTTGGAGCCATTTCCCACGTGCATCGTCACTTCATGCTTAGCCAGCTTTCGTCTATTCTGTAGCTCCTATTTTGAGTTGCAAATGTGAGCAACCAAACCGGTATCAAATACCTAGGCACTACAACAAGAGTTGGTAAGGTACACGTCAATAACATGTATATTATATATACCTTGTTTGGTGTTGGCCGCCTTCTTGTCGGCCAGATGCTTGGGGCAGTTCCGCTACAAGTGACCAGTTCCCTTGCAATGAAAGCACTCAGTTTCTAGTTTGGGTCCAGCCTTGGGTTTCTTCATGGGAGGGGCAACTCCTTTGCCACTCTTCTTGGAGTTACCCTTCTTGTCGTTGCCATTCTTATTGAAACTAGTGGTTTTATTGACCATCAACACTTGATGCTCTTTCTGGGTTTCAGACTCAGTGACTTTCAGCATCGCAAACAACTCAGCGATTGACTTGGTCATCCCATGCATTTTATAGTTCACATGAAGCTCTTGTAGCTAGGTTGCAATGATTGTAGAACTCTGTGAGTTATCGCCTCTGGCGGAAGGGGCATCCCTAACTCAGCCAGACGGTTCGAATACCCAGATATTCTGAGTATATGTTCACTGATAGACCTGTTCTCCTCCATCTTGCAAGCATAGAACTTATCGGTGGTCTCATACCTCTCGATCCGGGCATTCTTCTTAAAGATAAATTTCAACTCCTGGAACATCTCATATGCTCCATGATGTTCAAAACGTCTTTGAAGTCCCGGTTCTAAGCCATACAACATTGCACATTTAACTATTGAGTATTCTCCAAAATGTGTCTCACAAGCGTTCTTAACTTCTTTGGACGACATGGGAGCCGGTGGATCACCAAGAGGTGCATCAAGGACATAAGCCTTCTGGGAAGCCGTGAGGATTATCCTCAGATTACGGGCCCAGTCTACAAAGTTACTTCCATCATCTTTCAACTTGGCTTTCTCTAGGAACGCATTAAAATTCAGGGCAACTACTGCGCGAGCCACTGATCTACAACATAAATATGCAAACATTACTAAGACTATTGTTCAAGATAATGAGCTTAGTTAATAAAATTACTTAAAAACTCCCACTCAAACTGACATCCGTCCGGTCATCCGAGTGTTACATGATCCAAATTCATCAACCCAAGTCCGATCATCACATGATATGATGTGGTTTCCATGGTGAACGTCATCATGTTGATCATATCTACTATATGACTCATGTTCGACCTTTCGGTACCTTGTGTTCCGAGGCCATGTCTGTAGATGCTAGGCTCGTCAAGTTTAACACGAGTGTTCTACATGTGCAACACTGTCTTGCACCCATTGTATGTGAACATAGAGTCTATCACACCCGATCATCACGTGGTGTCTCGACACGACGAACTTTCGCAACGGTGGACACTCGGGGACAACAAATTTTAAATTGAAATTTTAGTGAGGGATCACCTTATAATGCTACCATCTTCCTAAGCAAAAAAATATGAATAAAAGGATTAACATCACATGCAAATCATAAGTGACATGATATGGCAATGAACTTGTGCTTTTGATCTCCATCTTCAAAGCATCGGCATGATCTCCATCGTCACATGCATGACACCATGATCTCCATCATCTTGATCTCCAACAACGTGTCGCCATGAGGTTGTCACGCCAACTGTTTCTTCTACGACTATTGCTAACTCATAGTGATAAAGTAAATCAAAACGACGAAAATAATTAAATACAACCCTATGGCTCCTGCCGGTTGCCGTACTCATCGACATGCAAGTCATGATATTTTATACAAAACATGATCATCTCATACATCACATATATCTCATTATGTAATTGGCCATATCACATCACAACATACCCTGCAAAAACAAGTTAGACGTCCTCTAATTGTTGTTGCATGTTTTACGTGGCTGCTATGGGTATCTAGCAAGAACAATTCTCACCTACGCAAAACCACAACGGTGATACACACATTGCTATTCAACCTTCTCAAGTACCGCCTTTGTCGAATCCAATAAAATTAGAGTAGGCGAGACAGACACCCGCCAACCATCTTTATGCAACAAAGTCGCATATCAGTCGATCGAACCGGTCTCTCGCAAGCGTACGAGTAAGGGTTGTGTGGGCCGCTTTGTCCTGCGATACCACTGAATCAAGAAAATACCAAGGGAGGAAGCAATGTGAGCAGCAATGCCCACAAACTCCTTTATGTTGTACTTGTGATGTCATCTACACATAGACCTAGCTCATGATGCCACTGTTGGGGAACGTTGCATGGGAAACAAAAAATTTCCTATGCACACAAAATATCTATCCATGGTGATGAGAAGCTATGAGAGGGAGAGTGGAACTACATACTGTTGTAGATCTCTAAGCAGGAAGCGGTAAGAAACACGGTTGATGTAGTCAAACGTCTTCGTGATACAAATCGCCGAGCGTCCCGCGATCCAATCACGACCTATCCTGATCTAGCGCCGAATGGACGACACCTCCGCATTCAGCACACGTACAGCTCAATGAAAATCTCCACCTTCTTGATCTAGCAAGAGGGAGCGGAGAGGTAGATGACTTCTTTGGCAGCACGAGGGCATGGCAGATGCAGTGGTGGAACTATTCCAACAAGGCTTTGCCTAAGCACCGCCGAAAACTAGAGGATATGATCTATTGAGGAGACAAGGTTGCACTGTGGCTTAGGGTTTTCTTGTTCGGCTGCCCACTCTCCCCTCTAGTATATATAGGAGGAAGGGGAGGGAGGCCGGCGCCCCTAGGGTTCCCCTAGGAGTCGGCCGAAGTGGGGAGGTGGAGGAGTCCAACTCCAATCCTACTTGGAGTAGGATTCCTCCCCACTTGGAAACCCTTTCCTCCACTTCGGTTTTACACCCCTAGCCACATGGGACTTAGTGGGGGGGGTAGGCCAGCCCACCAGGGGCTGGTTTGCCTCCTCCCACAACCCATGAGGCCCTTTGGGGCGAGTGGCCCCTCCCGATGGTCCCTCGGTACCTTCCTGACACTCCCGGTACACTACCGAAGTACCCGAAACATTTCTGGCGACCAAAGAGGGACTTCCTATATATCAATATTTAGCTCAGGACCATTCTGGAGCTCCTCCTAATGTACAGGATCTTATCCGGGACTCTGAAAAACCTTCGGTCACCATCATACATAACTCTATACTACCGAAACATCATCGAACGTTAAGTGTGCAGACCTTGCGGGTTCGAGAATTATGTAGACATGACCGAGACACCTCTACGGTCAATAACCAATATCCGGACCTGGAAGTCCATATTGGTTCCTACATTTTCTATGAAGATGTTTATCGGTTGAACTTCTATGTCAAGGATTCAGTTAATCCCGTATGTTGTTCCCTTTGTTCTTCGGTATGTTACTTCACCGAGATTCAATTGTCGGTATCTCTATACCTAGTTAATTCTCGTTACCGGCAAGTCTATTTACTTGTTCCATAATACAAGATCCCGTGGCTAACACTTTAGTCACATTGCTTGCAAGGCTTGTTGTGATGTTGTATTGCCGAGTGGGCCCTGAGATACCTCTCTATCACATGGAGTAACAAATCTCAGTCCTGATCCGTGCCCACTCAACAGACACCCTCGAAGATAACTGTAGAGCATCTTTATAGTCACCGAGTTACGTTGCAACATTTGATACACACAAGGTACTCCTTCGCTGTCAGTGAGTTACATGATCTCATGGTCATAGGAACAGATACTTGACATGCAGAAAATTATAGCAATAAACTGACGCGATCACATGCTATGTTTATAGTGTGGGTCTTGTCCATCACATCATTCTCCCAATGATGTGATCGCGTTATCAAATGACATCTTATGTGTATGGCTAGGAAACCTTGACCATCTTTGATCAGCGTGCTAGTCTACTAGAGGGGTACTAGGGACACGGTGTTGTCTTTGTATCCACAAATGCATTGTGTTTCCAATCAATACAATTATAGCATGGATAATAAACGATTATCATGAACATGGAAATATAATAATAACCATTTTATTATTGCATCTAGGGCATATTTCCAACCAACACTTGGTGCCCACGACGTGTCTAGTCCCATTTTCCATTCGGATCTTATCTGAATGGGCTGCAATCCCTTAAGTGTGCGACCCTATAGGTTCACGTACACATGGACATGACCAAAGTCGATAGTGGGTAGTGGCTCCTAGCAGAACATGCCAACTCGCATGTCTTGCAACACATCTCACGACTCACCTGAAAGCTACCTTTATAATTACCCAGTTACGGAGTAGCATTTGATAGACCCTAAGTAAGTCGATCCTCATCCGAGAACATGCGAAGACCTCAGTTCTAGGACATGGCATATATATTGTACTTGAGACTAACAGATGACATTATCTCGTTGTGTCTCAAAGTGGGTCTATCTGACTCGGTGATCTCAATCCCTAGTCCATACTATCGGTTTAGCATCTCTATGCACATGACTTGTGAAACATAGTCATCAGCTGAATCATATACTGGTAAACGATATGTGTGGCATAACCTTAACAACTAGGGATTATTCAAACAATCATCATACGATATGTAGTCTCACAAATAAGTCACATACTTATTTATACATATCACTGATGATGTTCAAGGACAATACAAAATACTCATGAATACATAGGAAATGAAACCATCACATGATTGCCTCTAGGGCTGTCACATCCCTAGCTAGATGTCATAGGACAGCATGTGTGTGCCTCGTGTTTCAGTTTTGCATCAACATGAAATGGGGATTAAAAGAAACCCCAAGCTCACATTGGAATAAAATTAATAAAAAGTTTGTGAAAACTCAACAAACTCAATATGACAATACAAAATGTTCCCTATGTCTGATAAAAATGGACATGAATATACCAGGGGCCATTTTAAATATTTGGACAACTATAGCAATTTAAAAATAAATGATAAAGCCTCTGAAAATGCAAAATAAAGAATTATCATTATTTTATATTTCAAAATATCCTGAAACTTTTTATTGGAGTTTGAAATATTCAAACTTGATATTATAAAATAATTGGGATATTTTATCAAAGAAATTGTACCTAAAAAGAAAGTAAAACAAATGTCAGAAATAGAAAACTAGAAAAAAAGCAGAGGCCCAGGGGGGAACCGGCCCATCTGGCCCATGGCCAGTCATCCCTGTCTTCTTGCCAGGAGGACAGGGGCGTGCGTTCGCCGCACGCGGGCACACGCTGGCCACCTCCTCCCTGCCTAGCTGTCGGCCTAGAGGGCTGGGAGAGTGCTCGCGCAAGGCCTCCTCCTCTCCATCTCTCCCTCGCACGCTCTCTCTCTCGCTCTCTTTCCTCCTCTGCTCCGCCATGGACGAGCTCGTCTCTGCCACGTCGCCATAGTTCTAGCCGCTCCCACGCCTTTCTGAGCCTGCCAAAAGCCTCGCCATGACCTCCTCGTCCTCCCCGTGAAGCCAGTCGACGCTGGGAGCCCTCCATGACACGCTGTTGCCGTTTCTTCCCTGCCGGCCGCCGAAGCTTCCCTCCGGCTATTTGAGGTCGTCTGCGCGTCCTCGAGCTCGCCGTCTCCCCCAACAACCCCATCATGAGCCCCTGCTCCATTTCCCCCTCCCTAGTGGTTGTCCCTCGCTGTAGTCGCCGTTCCCCTTACTGCCCAAAGCTCGCCGTTGCTTGGGTCGTCGCCGGCCGTAGCTCCGGTGGCCCCCGAGCCCCCTCTGCCGCAGCGTTGGATGCGCGCGTGCACAAGATACCTCCCGGTGCCCTCCGTGCGGCAAATGGTTGCCAGAGGCGTAACTCCGGCCGGTTGCCACCAGCCCCGCTCCGGTGGGCGCCGACATGGCTGACCATCAGGGGCTAATCCCCTTGATTAGTTAGGCCCTAGTCACTGACCAGTGGGCCCTGAGGTGGATCAAACCCCTGGTCAGCGTGGGGATTAGGCATGTGTAACTAACGTGCAGGCCCCGTACGTTAGGTTTGACCTGGCCTGGTCAGCCGACCAGCTGACGTCGTAGTTACGTCAGGCTAACGTCATATTTCATTTTCCAGTTTTAAAATAATTTAATAAATTGTTTAAAACTTTAGAAATTCATATAAATTAATCTGTAAATCAGATGAAAATAATTTATATATGAAAATTTATCAGAAAAATCCAGTGAATCCATTGGTGCTATTATCATGCATGTTAGAGCTATCTATGTAGATAAACCTTGACATTTATTAATAGGTTAGCATATGGAATTTGAAATGAAGAACGATTTTGAACCTATATTCAAACTCACTTCAAATTAACTTGGAAACTAGTTGCATTAGCTCATCCATACATGCTACCATGTCATGATCATGCATCATATTGTTGCACTTGCATGTATTGAATGCTATTTATCTGCATTGCAGTAGGCCCTGCTTCTGAGGATACCCCCGAGTATTCCATCAAAGGAGAGAACCTTCTCGCTACCCAGCAAGGCAAGAAACCCCCTTGATCACTCCGATAACATCCTACTCTCTCGCTCCTGCTTTTGTTTATTGCATTAGGACAAACGCTCATATGTATGTCATACACAGTAGAAGAACCTATTCTTTTGCATGACCTGTCATTGCCACAGTAAATAGCTAAACCTTGCAAACTACCATACTTGGTAGATGCTTGTGCCATGATGTGCTTAGCTTACTTCGCCTGCTATGCTTCCTATGCTTAGAGTTGTGTCTGGTCGGATTCATCTGGGTGATGAACTGGAGTGAAACATTGTTGTTCCGTTGTGATAAGCTTATGATGAACCCGATTTGGTAAAGGTAGCGATGAGAGGCTATGTAGGAGTACATAGCGGGTTGTCTCATTGGGACCGTTCTTAGGAACTGAGTTCCGCGTTTGTGATCCAAGACTAGTTACTACCACACATTGGGTTTCGGTAACTCGACCCTTCTCGACCTATCAGTCGCTTAGTCCTTAGTCCAGGAGTTGCAAGTAGTTTCTGGTGTTTATAGCATGCTGTAGGCCATGTGTAGCGTTGACCCTAGGGGTGGGTTATGACGCGGTAGGCAGTGGCATGGTGTACCAAGGGTCACCCGAATGGTGGGCTTGGGAACAGTATGCACATCATTTGGGGCCGTAGCGGAAACTTCGGCCGGACTTCCATGCGGGTTCAGTCGTAAATGGGCGATAGCCTGGACTTGAGGTCTTATGTGATTGACGGTCATGGCCAACTCCCTCGCTGGGCTTCCGCTTGAAGGTTGCCAAGGTGCATGGTTTTAAGAGCACACGGCGATAAGTGGTGAGAGCGTGTGTGAAGAAGTACACCCCTGTAGGGTATGAAACTATTAGAATATCCGCATCCTCGGATATGGACTATTTGGATAACTTATGCTATTCATAGATAATCAAATGGATACTCATAAAAATATCAAGACAAGTGTGAGTACCATGGATGGTGCTCTCCCAGGAGAGGGAAGTGAATCCATGGTGGTGTATTGGCATGGAGTTAGTGGACTCGTGTGCAATATCTAAAATTTAAACAAAGGGTTAAAGTTGTGTAGTATAGGTTAGCCATGAGTTAAAGATGGCATTGCTGCATAAACTCCACCACTCCCCTTGTTGATACACGAGCATGAATAGACTAGGTCTATTTTAAATACTTGCTGAGTACGTTTGTACTCATGTTTGCCTACTAAATGTTGCAGATGAGACCCAGGACCCATCAGGTCTGATTCATCTTGGTGATGAACTGGAGTGAAACATTGTTGTTCCGATGTGATAAGCTTATGAGGAACCCGATTTGGTAAAGGTAGCGATGAGAGGCCATGTAGGAGTACATAGCGGGTTGTCTCATTGGAACCGTTCTTAGGAACTGAGTTCCGTGTTTGTGATCCAAGACTAGTTACTACCACACATTGGGTTCCGGTAACTCGACCCCTCTCAACTTATCAGTCGCTTAGTCCTTAGTCCAGGAGTTGCAAGTAGTTTCTAGTGTTTATAGCATGCTGGAGGCTGTGCGTAGCGTTGACCCTAGGGGTGGGTTATGACGCGGTATGCAGTGGCATGGTGTACCAAGGGTCACCCAAATGGTGGGCTTGGGAACCCTGCGCACATCGTTTGGGGCCGTCGCGGAAACTTCGGCCGGACTTCCGTGCAGGTTCAGTCTCAAATAGGCGATAGCCTGGACTAGAGGTCTTATGTGATTGACGGTCGTGGCCGACTCCCTCGCCGGGCTTCCGCTTGAAGGTTTCTAAGGTGCATGGTTTCAAGAGCACACGGCGATAAGTGGAGAGAGCGTGTGTGAAGAAGTACACCCCTGCAGGGTATGAAACTATTCGAATAGCCGCGTCCTCGGATATGGACTACTTGGATAACTTATGTTGTTCATAGATAATCAAATGGATACTCATAAAAATATCAAGACAAGTGTGAGTACCGTGGATGGCACTCTACCAGGAGAGGGCAGTGAATCCATGGTGGTGTATTGTCATGGAGTTAGTGGACTCGTGTGCAATATCTAAAATTTGAACAAAAACTTAAAATTGTGTAGTATAGGTTAGCCATGAGTCAAAGCTGGCATTGCTGCATAAACTCCACCACCCCCCTTGTTGATACATGAGCATGAATAGACTATGTCTATTTTAAAGACTTGTTGAGTATGTTTGTACTCACGTTTGCCTAATAAATGTTGCAGATGATACCCAGGACCCATCAATTGGGTTCTTTCTAGATGTCGACGATGTCGAATAGCTGGTGTCCCAGCTACGACCTATGCCCTATGGTGGGCTGTAGATAGTCAGGCCATGTGCCTTTTTACCCTTTCATCTGTCTGTACTTAGATAGCTTTATGCTTCCGCTTGGTTTGTATGAACTTGTTTGAATGACTTGAGTGTCGGGTCATGTGACCCCTACCTATAAGAACATATTATCGAAGGCTCATCTGAGCCTCTTAAATAAGAGTTGTGTTGTTGTATGGTTATGTTGTGATGCCATAGTTGTATCTATGCATATCGGGCATGTCGTGTGTACGTGTGACATGCAACGATATGTATGGGATCCGACACGTAGACGTGTGCCTTTAGTAGTACTCTTTACTGGAAACTACCTCTTTATGCTTCCACCGAGCCATGGTAGCTTGCTACTGCTTCGGACAAATTGATTGACCGGCATGTATCCTTCTTTGCTGTTGTGTCTATCCCTTCGGGGAAATGTCTCGCAGTGTAATGGAGTCCCTGTATCCTGCTATGACTCGTCTACATGCAGTGATGGCATTTATGTCTCACGGCGTAATGGAGTCCTTGTATCTTGCTATGACTCGTCTACACATGCTTGAGGCCGACACCTGCATTGCTGGGTTACGTATGCCTGTTTCCATACAGATGTGCCACTTGGGTTCTATGACTAGTCATGTCGGCCCGGGTTCTTTTTTGTTTGATTGCGAGCGACATGTTCACATACATGACCCAAAAGATGCAAACCGTCCCGGCTAAGGTGATGCTGTAGCCGTGGAGCTTACCGTGTGTGAGGCCGCAAAGTGATGTTATACGTTACAGTCTGGATTCATATGACTTAGGATCGGGTTCCCGACAAGGGCATATCTCCAACAACCTTTGCCTCCCTGCTTCCCACCTCCCACTTCCCTCAACCAAATACGATGAAAAACCCTTATTGAGCTCCACGCCGCCAACTACGCTATGGACAAGCACCTTGGCTTGCAGAGGGCGATTGAAGATCCGTTTGCGACGGCCACACCGCTCACACGGAGCTGAAGGAGATAGCGCGATGGTTCCCAGGCTTCCAAATGATTCAGAACCATGTGCATGGCCTTATCAAGGCCATGACAGGTGATGAGAAGTTGCGTGCCTTCCCCAACGGCCATGGTGTCCCTAGCGTCCCCCAGAGGCGATCCTACAGTTCACAATGCGGGAGACGCGGTCGAACGGACCCAACCAGCACGCCCACTAGTGGATGAAATGATCCGCTATGATGCCACCGCTGCAACCGGATTCGAACAGTGTTGCTTGGAGGGCGGAGTGCATCCATGACATCATAGTCGCCATACCTGCGCCCTTCAACACTGCCAACGACTTCTCTGACTATGGTATGCGTTTCTTTTGTTGTTGTGTGTCTTTACTTTTGCTGTTGTGTGGATTTTCTTTGCTACTGTGTTGTTTCATGTGCCTATGTGTACTAGTTGCCAAAAATAGTATGCCTATGTGTATGACTCTAGCTACATGCTAGAAGGCGAGTCGTTTGGCGAGCAGGAGTAGGAGGTCATTGTCCTCTCTAACGACGAGCTAGACGAGGTGCACATGTTTGCGCCCATCGTTGATGCCAAGGAGGGTGACAAGGAGCTCTAAGTTATTTCCATGTTGTGAACTGCAAATCATGTGTGAAGAAGTTATATGCACACTATGGTATGCTTTGAAATGCTAGGTTTTTTTGTTGTGCTGCCTTTCCTTCATGATGTGTATCTTGCTCTGCTGTCATGATGCTTTTCTTTTGCTGCTATGTGGCTTTGCTTTGCTGTTGTGTTGTTGCATGTGCCTATGTGTACTAGTTTCCAAAAATAGTAGGCAACCAATGTATGATTAGCATGCACAATTAGCCCTAAACTTTGAACTAAAACAAATTTAGTTAACCAAATCAATTTCAGTTAAATGTCAACTGAAACTAATTCAGTCAAGTAAAACAAATACACTTAAGTGTCAACTAAATAAAATTCAATTAAATAGATAGAGTTAATTAACTACAAAAATCACAGAATTTAGTTAACTGACAAATAAAACAAATTTAGTTAAATGGATAGAGTTAGTTAACTACAATAATTTAGTTCATTACAAAAATACAATTAACTTTTAACATTGAAAACATTCAGTTAACCTTTAACACTAAAAACATTTAATATTTTTTTGTTAATTAAAACAAATTCAGTTAACTATCAACTAAAAAATCTAGTAATTAAAATAAATTTAGTTAACTGTCAAATAAAACAAATTCACTTAAATGGATAGAGTTAATTAGCTACAAAACTTACAAATGCGGTTAACTTTTAACATTGAAAATATTTAGTTGACCATTAACATTGAAACATATTCAGTTAACAATCCCACAAGGCACATGAATGATAGCACTTGAATTGAAATACATAGCTCACACAATATCTCTACCACTTCACAGATACTTCAGTATGCAAATTACACAAATCACATCAAGTTCATCAAATTAAAGCTACTAAAAATTATGTGAGCATTAGAACACCAGTGCATCACTCATATCACTTCAACTTCATCAAATTAAAGCTACTAAGAATTATGGGAGCATTAGAACACAAATGCATGACTCAGATTCATGAAGGATCTCCTTCATCTTCCTTATCTTTCCCTTGATGTCCTCCTTATGTTTGAAGAGATCACCAATCATGTACTCTAAATTTTTTCTCTTGCTTTAACGGATCCCTCTCTAACACCAAATTACCCCTCTATTCCATCAATTTATCCCTCTCTTCCATGAATTTTTCCCTCTCCTGCTTCATCAAATCTCTCTCTTTCTATGCCTTGGCCCTAACTACCTGATGAATGTTTGTGGTAGATTTGTCACAAATGTTCTTCTTCTCAAGCTCTTGCTTTAGGTCAGTCGTAGCAATTTGTGTGTTGCCTAGCTAGGCCAATGCTCGCTCCTTGTTAGCCAACATCTTAGCAAAATAAACATTGAAAAGACTGAGATATTTTTCCATCGTTTCTTCTCTCCCAGGATCTTAATGTTTTCTTCAGCATTAACATAATTTTGCGTGAGGCTCAACTTGTTCTCATTTTCACACATGTCCTAGATCATACATAGACTCATCTTCAGTTGAGCAAGCCACTCAAGATCAACCCACACCACATAGCTGCACTTAGGTCCTTCCTGGCAATTTAGATTTTAAAAAATTATAGATGAACTTAAATAGAAAGTGAAAAATAATTGAGGCAAAAAAGTGCAAAAAATCATTTTAACTACACAAATGCAGTTAACTTACAACACGTAACTCATAAACGCACAAATGCCCTTAAGTGTAGAAATATAGTCAACTTTTAGGATAACTACAAAAAATTCAGGTAAATGCTAACATTTAGTTACCTAAAAAATCCAGTTAACTTTTAACACAAAAAAATCAGTTAAGTGCTAACATTCAGTTAACTGAAACATTGAGTTAACCTTCATCACTGAACTAGGAGCATTACTGAACTACAAGGATTTAGAATTCAGCATGAGCATGAGCACACAACCATGAGCATGAGCATAATAAATCTATAGTTTGTGCACACGCTAGAACAAAATTAAGCTTTAACAGTAAAGCATGAGCATGGGCATAACTTAAACGAGTCAAATTGAACTCTAAAATCTCTCTAAAACAACATTGACACAATCATCCACACTTACACACTATACATATCACTATAGAGTAATGCAAAATAAGTTAGCTAACTACTAATCTTCTTTGCACATACTAGGAAGTTCCTGCCACTATTCGCAGATTCAGAAGCCACTAGCTTCTCACACACTGCGAGGTGCTCACATCTAGCACCAAGTTCCTTAGCAAGGCCCCTCCATTCCGAGCAAAAAATGGTGGCTGGAAGAAAATGGCGACAGTCCAACTCAATACAAAATTCCTCATTTGAACCCTAACCCTAGTTGCGTGAGTTATAGGACTGATGTGACTGGTGACTGAATCGCCGGTCGACAAGGATCTTGACAAATTATTACATGAGACCATGGCGGTGAGATGGACAGTAGAGGCGAGCCTGACGGTGGTGAGCAGTTGGGAGCTAGAGTTGGGCACATAGAAAGGGACGGGAAGACACGAGCACGAGGAGAGTTTATGGCATATTTAATTCTGGTGGAATGTACTACTTGTGCGATATGTCTCTGTCATCTCTATAATGTTTGATTGTTTCATGTCAATATTATACCACTTTCACATACTTTTGGCAACAATTTATATGAATTATTGGACTAACCTATTGATCGAGTGCCCAATGCCAGTTCCTGTTTTTTGTGTGTTTTTTGTTTCGCATAAATTCCATACCACATAAAGTCCAAACATGATAAATATTTACGAATATTTTCTTTGGATTATTTGTGAATTTTGAGATGTGGAATCAACACAAACGGAGGCCCAAAACAAGCACAACATACCAGGGCACGGGCCAGGGCCCAAACATGCCCTGGTGGGTGGTGCTCACCTCGTATGTCAGTTGGAGGTCTCCTTCGCGCGCAAGAAAGCTAATTTTTGGATAAAAATCTCTTCAAAATTTCAGACCGACTAGAGTTACAGATCTCCGGGAATATAATAAATGGTTTTTGGACAGAAAACAGGAACGCGAAACAGAAGAGAACAGAGAGGCACATCCAATCTCAGAGGGGCTCCTGCCCCTCTGCCGTCATGGAGGTCATGGACCATAGGGGGAACTCTCCTCCCATATAGGAGGGAGGCCAAGGAAGAAGAAGCAGGAGGGGCTCTCTACCCCTCTCTCCCAGTGGCGTCGGCGATCTACATCAACAATCTTGCTACCGTCAACACTAAATTTCTCCCCCTCTTGCAACGGTGTAACACCTCTCTTCCCCGCTGTAGTCTCTACTTAAATATGGTGCTCAACTCCATATATTATTTCACAATGATATTTGGCTATCCTATGATGTTTGAGTAGATCTCTTTTTTCGAACGGGTTAATTGTGGTATGATGTTATGGATGTGAGTTGTATGCTGATATGGTGTTGTCCTATGGTGCCCTTCGTGTCGCGCAAGCATGAGGGATCCTTGTTGTAGGGTGTTGCAATATTTTCATGATTCTCTTATAGTGGGTTGCTTGAGTGACAGAAGCATAAACCCGAGTAAGGGGGTTGTTGCGTATGGGAGTAAAAAGGACTTGATACTTATTGCTATGGTTGGGTTTTACCTTAATGATCTTTAGTAGTTGCGGATGCTTGCTAGAGTTCCAATCATAAGTGCATATGATCCAAGTATGGAAAGTGTGTTAGCGTATGCATCTCCCTCATTTCATATAACAAGTATCTATCGTATCATATTAAATTGCCTCTGGACAATCTCTCTCTTGTGTTACACAAAAATCTTGATGACCCACAAGTATAGGGGATCTATATTTGTCCTTTCAATAAGTAAGAGCATCGAACCCAACGAGGAGCAGAAGGAAATGACAAGCGGTTTCCAGTAAGGTATTCTCTACAAGTACTAAAATTGTCGGTGACAGATAGTTTTGTGATAAGATAATTTGTAACGAAGTCACAAGTAACAAGTGTAACAAAGGTGCAGCAAGGTAGCCCAATCCTTTTTGTAGCAAAGGACATGCCTGGACAAACTCTTATATAAAGCAAAGCGCTCCCGGGGACACATGGGAATTTCCGTCAAGATAGTTTTCATCATGCTCATTTGATTCGTGTTCGTTACTTTGATAATTTGATATGTGGGTGGACCGGTGCTTGGGTGCTGCCCTTACTTGGACAAACCTCCCACTTATGATCAAACCCTATCGCAAGCATCCGAAACTATGAAAGAAGAATTAAGGTAAACCTAACCATGCATGAAACATATGGATCCAAATCAGCACCTTACGAAGCAATGCATAAAGTAGGGTTTAAGCTTCTGTCACTCTAGCAACCCATCATCTACTTATTACTTCACAATGCCTTCCCCTAGGCCCAAATAATGGTGAAGTGTTATGTAGTCGATGTTCACATAACACCACTAGAGGAGAGACAACATACATCTCATCAAAATATCGAACGAATACCACATTCACATGATTACTTATAACAATACTTATCCCATGTCCTCGGGAACAAACGTAACTACTCACAAAGCATATTCATGTTCATAATCACAATAGTATTAATTATCATAAAGGATCTAAACATATGATCTTCCAGCAAGTAAACCAACTAGAATCAACTACAAGGAGTAATCAACACTACTAGCAAGCCAGAGGTACCAATCTGAGGTGTTGAGACAAAGATCGGATACAAGAGATGAACTAGGGTTTGGAGAGGAGATGGTTCTAGAGAAGATGTTGATGGAGATCGACCCCGTCTAGATGAGAGGATCATTGGTGATGACGATGGCTTCGATTTCCCCCTCCGGGAGGGAAGTTTCCCTAGCAGGACCGCCCTGCCGGAGCTCTAGATTGGTTATGCCCAAGTTTCACCTCGAGACGGCGGTGCTTCGTCCCGAAATCTCTCTTTTGATTTTGTAGGTTAAAACTCTTCATATAGGAGAAGATGGGAGTCGGAGGAGCCACATGGGCCCCACAAGCCTACTAGGCGCGGCCAGGGGGTGGCCGCGCCTAGCAGGCTTGTGGCCTGCAGGTGGGCCCCCTCTGGTTGATTCTTGCGTTAGTATTTTTTATTAATTCCAAAAATATTCTCCGTAAATTTTCAGGA
This sequence comes from Hordeum marinum, assembly GCA_022496015.1. Taxonomy (NCBI): domain Eukaryota; kingdom Viridiplantae; phylum Streptophyta; class Magnoliopsida; order Poales; family Poaceae; genus Hordeum; species Hordeum marinum. The sequence goes on along the minus strand of CM039672.1, from coordinate 305,107,631 downwards.
CTTTTTGAGTTGTGCAGAATAGGTATCTCAGATTGCTCCTTTTATAGTCCAGAATTCTAGCTGCCAGCATTCTCCCTCTTCATGTGAACCTTGTAAAATAAGAGAGAAAAGGCATAAGTATTGTACCATAACGTGTAATAACAGCCCATAATGCAATAAATATCAATATAAAAGCATGATGCTAAATGGACGTATCAACTCCCCTAAGCTTAGACCTTGCTTGCCCTCAAGCGAAAGCCGAGATTGATGAATATGTCCACATGTTTAGAGATAGAGGTGTCGATAAAAATAAAATACGGACATGAGGGCATCATGATCAACTTTAGAACAGCAATACTCATTGTATGAGATTCTTTATACTAGAGTAACAATTCATTCACAAGATAAACTATGAACCAAGAACTCTATTGACAACCAACAAACTCTGATGTCATTCATTGAAGCAATTGAGAATTTATCATAACATCGAAAAGAGTCAATATAAGAGCTTGTAAATAAAATCCACATACTCAATCATATTTTAGTCTTTGACAATTTCTAGCACTCACTCGGTACCCACGAGGTCAAAGCTTCAATCGAACATAGAGAAAGATAGGGTATATAATTTTGCCTCCCAACTATTCACCTCAAGGGTGATGTCAACAATAATAACTCATGATCACCCACATCCGAGTGGATATATGAGTCTAGATCATTCCCCAACACATAATGCTTGCCAAGAGAGACAGAATATAGGAAGTGGTGAAGACCACCATGACTCTTGCATAAAGGTAAGTACAAGAAAGTAAAAGTAACAGATAGGCCCTTCATAGAGGGAAGCAGAGTTTGTCATGCGCTTTCTTTTGGATGCACAAACTCTTAATACAGAGGAACGCCGCGTTGTATTGCCCTTTATGATAGCAACCTTTATTATGCAGTATGTCGCGTTTATTTCTTCACTATCACAAGTTCGTACAACGCTTATTTCCCTTACAATAAAAGATCACACATATTTAGGAGCAATTTTTATTGCCTTATTGCACCGATGACAACTTACTTGAAGGATCCTATTCAATCCATAGGTCGGTATGGTGAACTCTCATGGCAAAACTGGGTTGAGGTGTTTGGATGCACAAGTAGTATCTCTACTTGGCGCAGAGGTTCTGGCTAATATGAGGTGGAAGCATGCGCTACATGTCGAAGGATCTAAAACCATGTAGCTTCTATCCGGTGGTAAGCAAACATAACCCATTATGTTGTCTTACTTGTCCAACATCAACTTCTTGGCATGTAATATTTTAATTAGAGGTGACAATCATAAAAGATGTCCAAGATAATATATTTATATGTGAATCTCTCTTTATTTATCACTTCCTTTCAATTGCACCAATGACCAATTACTATGTTTGTTAACTCCCAACAAATTTCAATCACCATACTTTTTATATGTGAAGTCATCACTCCCCATAAGATCACTATGTATTCTCTTTGCTTTTGTTCTGTTATACATTATTCATTACTTTCAAGAGCATAGTAATCTAGCAAAGCCCTTATCATCAAAACTACTTTTTATTATATAACTCTCGAACTTGCTTACATAAGGGGAGCAAAAGAAAAAACTAAAAGGGGTAGATCATACTAGATCAAAACAAAAAACAAAAAGTTTCTAACTAGGAAAGATAAAAACAAAAAGGAAAAAGGAAAAAGGTGTGATATGATACGATAACGGGGCACCTCCTGCAAGCTTGGCACAAGCCAAGGGGAGTGCCCATACCCATGTGGTCAGGTGTCCTTCTTCGGGGGTGATGATGGTGGAGTTACTGATGAGGTTGGAGGCTTGTTCCATTTCCTCTTTAGCATGAAATTTTCTTCCCTTAGATCATCTACTTCCTGCTCGAGCTTCAATATCCTTTGACATAATTATTCTTTACTCTCCTACAGAAAACGAGAAGGGATAAATAGAACTTTGGGTTTTCTTCTGGCATTTGAGAGGCTTGATTTCCTGAACTCCACGTGCATGTCTCCCAGTTGAGGCATAGGAGTCTCCTCTTCATCTAAGCTTTCTTCTCGGTACTCGTCTTCTTATTCCTCCTCCGAGAATAATCCATAAGGATCTAGGTCCCCATAGAGCTTGGGATTGGCAGAATAATGTGATATGTATCTCTCCTCATTAGACTCTTGGGACGACATCCTGCTCTAAATCTGCTGCAGAAACAGCTCAAAACGAAAACAAGAGGTATTGTCATGATACGAAAGTCAAAACCTTTGGGAGATTATATAATGAATTTTTGCCGACTCGAAGGGGTGTTATACAAGAAAACAGAGTCCTAGGGGCGCACGGGGTGGTGACAAGCCCCCTAGGCGTGACCAGAGGGGTGGTCGCGCCTAGTAGGCATGTCGCCTCCACTTGCGTCCTTCGGCCTACTTTTTATTTTCCTATTTTTTTAACTATTGGAAAACTGAGTAAAATTTCTATTCGGAAAGTTTTGGAGTCAGTTTACTTACCATACCACATACCTATTCCTTTTCAGTGTCTGAATCGTTCTGGTAAGTCTCCGTAATATGCTCTTCGGGAGTTATGGTATTGATAACATTGGTTTCAACATTAATGGGAGTACCTGAAATATAGTGTTTGATTCTTTGCCCGTTTACCACCTTCGGATTTGTGCCTTCGGTGTTGTTATTCTTGATGGCACCGGAACGATATACCTCCTCGACGATGTATGGTCCTTCCCACTTAGAGAGAAGTTTTCCTGCAAAAAATCTTAATTGAGTATTGTATAGCAAGACATGATCACCTACATTAAATTCACGCTTTTGTATCCTTTTATCATGCCATCTCTTAAACTTTTCTTTAAACAACTTGGCATTCTCATAGGCCTGGGTTCTCCATTCATCAAGTGAGCTAATGTCAAATAACCTCTTCTCACCAGCAAGTTTGAAATCATAGTTGAGCTCTTTGATTGCCCAATAATCCTTGTGCTCTATATCTAGAGGTAAGTGACATGCTTTACCATAAACCATTTTATACACAGACATACCCATAGGATTCTTGTAAGCAGTTCTATAAGCCCATAATGCATCGTCAAGTTTCGTAGACCAATTCTTCCTAGATCTATTAACCGTCTTTTGCAAGATAAATTTAATTTCTCTATTGCTTAATTCTACTTGACCGCGACGATGATAAGGAGATGCAATTCTATGATTAACATCATACTTAGCAAGCAATTTACGGAAATCACCATAAATAAAATGTGAACCACCATGAGTCAAAAGTATCTGGGGACTCCAAATCTAGGGAAAATAACTTCTTTAAGCATCTTAATAGAGGTGTTGTGATGAGCACTACTAGTTGGAATAGCTTCTACCCACTTAGTAACGTAATCAAGAACAAATAGTATATGAGTATACCCGTTGGACGTTGGAAAAGGTCCTATAGAATCAAAACCCCAAACATCAAATGGTTCGATAACGAGAGAGTAATTCACAGGCATTTCTTGACGTTTACTAATATTTCCAATTCTTTGGCATTCGTCACATGACAAGACAAACTTACGAGCATCCTTGAAGAGAGTAGGCCAATAAAAACCAGAGTGCAATACCTTGTGTGCAGTTCTATCTCCAGCGTGGTGTCCTCTATAGGCCTTGGAATGACACTTCCGTAGGATCTGTTCCTGTTCATTCTCAGGTACACAACATCTAATAATACCATCTACTCCTTCTTTATAAAGGTGTGGGTTATCCCAGAAGTAATGTTTTAAATCATAGAAAAACTTTTTATTTTGTTGGTATGTGAAACTAGGCGGTATAAATTTAGCGACAATGTAATTAGCATAATCAGCATACCAAGGAGCATTATGAGAAGCATTTATGACAGCTAATTGTTCATTAGGAAAGCTATCATCAATAGGTAGTGGTTCATCAAGAACATTCACTAACCTAGACAAGTTATCTGCTACGGGGTTATCAGCACCCTTTCTATCAACAATATGCAAATCAAATTCTTGTAATAGAAGAACCCACCTAATAAGTCTAGGTTTAGCATCTTTATTTTCCATGAGATATTTAATAGAAGCATAATCAATGTGAATAGTTACTTTAGAATCAATAATATAAGGTCTAAACTCATCACAAGCGAACACAACTGCTAAAAATTCCTTTTCAATGGTAGCATAGTTTCTTTGAGCACTGTCTAGAGTTTTGCTAGCATAATGAATAACATTTAATTTCTTATCAACTCTTTGTCCTAGAACAGCACCTACTACATAGTCATTAGCATCACACATAATTTCAAAAGGTAGGTTCCAATCAGGTGGTTGAATAAGAGGTGCAGAAATCAAAGCATTCTTGAGAATTTCAAAAGCATCCACACAATCATCATCAAAAACGAATGGAACATCTTTTTGCAAAATATTAGTGAGAGGCCTAGAAATCTTAGAGAAATCTTTAATAAATCTCCTATAGAAACCAGCATGACCAAGGAAACTTCTTATACCTCTGATATCCGTAGCATCAACTTTAGCCTTGTCAACTTCAGTACCTCTTTTGGAAATTTTATGTCCCAAGACAATGCCGTCATTCACCATAAAGTGGCACTTCTTCCAGTTCAAGACAAGATTAGTTTCTTCACATCTCTGCAAAACTCGATCAAGGTTTCTCAAACAATCATCAAAGGAAGTTCCATAAACGGAAAAATCATCCATGAAAACCTCAACAATCCTTTCACAGAAATCAGAGAATATACCAGTCATGCATCTTTGAAAAGTAGAAGATGCATTGCATAAACCAAAAGGCATATGTCTATAAGCAAAGTTACCAAAAGGGCGGGTAAAGGTCGTCTTCTCTTGGTCCTCTTGTGACATAGGTATTTGAGAGAAATCAGAATAACCATCTAGAAAGCAGAAATGTGTGTGTTTGGATAATATTTCTAGCATTTGATCAATGAAAGGTAGAGGGTAATGATCTTTTCTAGTAGCTTTATTCAATTTCCTAAAATCAATTACCATTCTATAGCATGTAACAATTCTCTGCGGGATCAATTCATTTTTATCGTTAGGAACTACGGTAATACCTCCTTTCTTAGGGACACAATGAACAGGACTAACCCATCTACTATCAGCAATAGGGTAAATGATACCTGCCTCCAGAAGCTTTAATATTTCATTTCTTACCGCTTCCTTCATTTTAGGATTCAACCGTCGTTGGTGATCGATAATTGGTTTAGCATCAGGCTCCATTTTAATTTTGTGCTGGCATAGAGTGGGACTAATGCCCTTAAGATCATTAAGAGTATATCCAATAGCAGCATAGTGCTTCCTCAGAGTTTTCAATAATCTCTGTTCTTCATGCTCTGAAAGGTTAGCACTAATAATAACAGGATATATCTTGTTTTCATCAAGATAAGCATATTTCAAAGTAGCGGGTAATTGTTTAAGCTCAAACACAGGATCACCCTTGGGTGGAGGAGGATCCCCAAGTATTTCAACGGGCAAGTTGTGTTTCAGGATAGGATGTTGATCAAAGAAAATCATACTTATTTCATTCCTTCCATTCATATGCATGTCATTTTCATGGTCTAACAAATATTGCCCTAAAGGATCAGTAGGAGGCACAGCAATAGAAGCAAGACCAATAATTTCATCCTTACTAGGGAATTCTTTATCATGGGGTTGTCTACGAAATTTAGAGAAATTAAACTAATGATACGTATCCGCAAAACTTACGGTAACCATTTCCTTCTCACAATCTATCCTGGCATTAACGGTATTCAAGAAGGGTCTACCAAATATAATGGGACAAAAATTATCTTGTGGGGAACCAAGAACAAGAAAATCAGTAGGATATTTTATTTTCCCACACAAGACTTCAGCATCTCTAATAATCCCAACTGATGATATAGTGTATGTATTAGCAAGCTTAATTGTAACATCAATTTCCTCTAACTCAGCTGGTGCAATATCATTCATAATCTCTTTATATAAGGAAAAGGGAATTGCACTCACACTAGCACCCATATCACATAATCCATGATAACAATGATCTCCTATTTTAAGAGAAAAAATAGGCGTGCCAACAACGGCTCTATGTTTATCTTTAGAATCGGGTTTAGCAATCCTAGCACCTTCATCACAAAATTGAATAACATGCCATCAATATTATCAACCAAGAGATCCTTAACCATAGAAACCCTAGGTTTAACTTTAATTTGCTCAGGGGGTGTAGGTGTTCTAGCACATCTCTTACGAACCACAATTGAAGCTTTAGCATGATCCTTTACTCTAACAGGGAAAGGTGGTTTCTCAATATAAGCAGTGGGAATAATAGGATCAACAGTATAAGTAACAGTTTTCTCTTCAACTTTAATAGGTTCAACTACTTTCACTTCAATGGGAGGATCATATTTAAACCACTTCTCCTTAGGGAGATCAATGTGAGCAACAAAAGATTCACAAAAAGAAGCTACTATCTCAGAGTCAAGCCCATATTTAGTGCTAAATTCACAAAAAGCATCGGTATCCATGAAAGATTTAACACAATCAAACTTAAAGTTCATACCTGACTCCTTACCTTCGTGGAGTTCCCAATCTTCAGAGTTCCATTTAATTCTTTCCAACAAATCCCATTTGAAGTCAATATCTTTCTTCATATAGGAACCATCACAAGAAATATCGAGCATGGATTGATCAGTACGAGAAAGTCGAGCATAAAATTTCTGAATAATATTTCTCTCGAGATCTCATGATTGGGGCATGAATATAACATCGAATTAAGCCTACCCCAAGCTTGAGCGAATCTTTCTCCTTCACGGGGCCAAAAATTATAAATATAATTCCAATTACGATGAACTAGATGCATAGGGTAGAACTTCTGATGAAATTCCATCTTCAGTCGGTTCGAGATCCATGATCCAATATCAACACATAGCCTATACCATGTCAATGACTTTTCCTTTAAAGTTGAAGGAAAAACCTTCTTCTTAATGTGATCCTCGGGCAGACCTACAAGCTTAAATAATCCACAAACATCATCCACATAGATTAGATGTAAATCAGGATGTAGTGTTCCATCTCCTGCGTAAGGATTAGCTAACAGTTTCTCTATCATACCCGAAGGAATTTCATAATAAATATTTTCAGTAGCTTCAGTAGGTTGAGGGACAACTCTTTGTGTTTCCGGTCGAGGTGAAGATACCCTAAACAAGCCCCTCAAAGGATTACTTTCCATAGTGACAAGTGACAGTAAATTTCAGCACACTACATAAATTTTTCCTTACCAAAGGCACTTCACTCCCCGACAATGGCGCCAGAAAAGAGTCTTGATGACCCACACGTATAGGGGATCTATCATAGTCCTTTCGATAAGTAAGAGTGTCGAACCCAATGAGGAGCAGAAGGAAATGACAAGCGGTTTCCAGTAAGGTATTCTATACAAGTACTGAAATTATCGGTGACAGATAGTTTTGTGATAAGATAATTCGTAATGAGTACCAAGTAACAAGTGTAACAAAGGTGCAGCAAGGTAGCCCAATCCTTTTTGTAGCAAAGGATAGGCCTAGACAAACTCTTATATAAAGCAAAGCACTCCCGAGGACACATGGGAATTTCTGTCAAGCTAGTTTTCATCATGCTCATTTGATTCGCATTCGCTACTTTCATAATTTGATATGTGGGTGGACTGGTGCTTGGGTGCTTCCCTTACTTGGACAAACCTCCCACTTATGATTAACCCCTATCACAAGCATCCGCAACTACGAAAGAAGAACTAAGGTAAACCTAACCATAGCATGAAACATATGGATCCAAATTAGCCCCTTACGAAGCAACGCATAAAATAGGGTTTAAGATTCTGTCACTCTAGCAACCCATCATCTACTTATTACTTCCCAATGCCTTCCTCTAGGCCCAAATAATGTTCAAGTGTTATGTATTCGACGTTCACATAACACCACTAGAGAAGAGACAACATACATCTCATCAAAATATCGAACGAATACCAAATTCACATGATTACTTATAACAAGACTTATCCCATGTCCTCAGGAACAAACGTAACTACTCACAAAGCATATTCATGTTCATAATCAGAGGAGTATTAATTATCATAAAGGATTTGAACATATGATCTTCCACCAAGTAAACCAGCTAGCATCAACTACAAGGAGTAATCAACACTACTAGCGACCCACGGGTACCAATCTGAGGTGTTGAGACAAAGATTGGATACAAGAGATGAACTAGGGTTTGGAGAGGCGATGGTGCTGGTTAAGATGTTGATGGAGATTGACCCCCTCTAAATGAGAGGATCATTGGTGATGACGATGGCTTCGATTTCCCCCTCCGGGAGGGAAGTTTCCCCAGCAAGACCGCCCTGTCGGAGCTTTAGATTGGTTCTTCCCAAGTTCCGCCTCGAGATGGCGGCACTTCATCTCGAAAGATCTCTTCTGATTTTTTTCCAGGTCAAAACACTTCATATAGGAGAAGATGGGCGTCGGAGGAGCCACAGGGGCCCCACAAGCCTGCTAGGCGCGGCCATGGGGGGTGGCCGCGCCTAGCAGGCTTGTGGCTTGCAGGCGCCCCCCTCTGTTTGTTTCTTGCACCAGTATTTTTATTAATTCCAAAAATATTCTCCATAAATTTTCAAGACTTTTGGATTTGTGCAGAATAGGCATCTCAGATTTGCTCCTTTTCCAGTGAAGAATTCCAGCTGGCGGCATTCTCCCTCTTCATGTAAACCTTGTAAAATAAGAGAGAAAAGGCATAAGTATTGTACCATAACGTGTAATAACACCCCATAATGCAATAAATATCAATATAAAAGCATGATGCAAAATGAACGCATCAAATCTTTCTAGTAGTCTATTTACTTTTATTGTTCTTTTATTAAAACAACACCTAAATTTTATTTCCACATCTTTTATTATCTAGCAAAGTACTTCTAGTTTTATTCTCGCAAAGTAGTTTCATACTTGTTCAAGGTAAAGCAAGCATTAGTGTGAGTAGAGTTGCATCGGTGTTCAATAGAACTGGAGAGAATATTAATTTTGCCTTTAGCTCCTCGTTGAGTTCGACACCCTTACTTATCAAAAAGGCTGCAAATGATCCCCTAAACTTGTGGGTTATCAGTGTGAAAAAGAGAAAACGACAGGGGGTTATGTGCAAATGTGTAGGAGACGACCGGTCTGGCCACCTGGTTGACAATTGTCTCGATGTGATTGGTTCTGGACCAAATTGTCACATAGAGTGCAAGTTTGAGTATGATGTGGTGGAATTTTTCAAGTACTAGGACCAAACCATCACATTCTCGACAAGTTCTAGGAGTTGGGGTGCTTTTAACTCTTTATAATGTTGTCGCTCACTTAATTCAGGCACACATGGGAAGGAAGAAAATGGAATGGATCACTATCTCTTCTTTGGCTTTAATTACCCTTTTTTCCTTGAAATAGGAAATGATTAATTAGGGAATAGAATTGTCATCACATTCACACAGGATCGAATTCAACACATAGGTCGAAGTTGTATCCCGCAACACCACCACTCAACTCTCTGCGGGCAAGCTCTCAAAATTAGGTCGTCTCCCTGTTTTACATTATTATATAGTATAAATCAACAACCAAAGTATGCAACCGAACGAAGGCCATGAGACCCGTACCACCTCGCGACACCTCCCCAGGGAGCCGGCGGGGACGATCTCAAGCACCGCCAGGAGCCAACCACGACGTGGCTTCCTTGCATAGTTGCCGCCAGCATAGGCCATGGTGACAGCAAGTCCATCACCAAAGGGGTCGGGTGACGGTGTCCTAGAATAGGGGGTACTAGCCTAGTTGGACCATGCTCCTCGGATCGAACCGATGGGCCTTCACTCTTCCCAAGGTGGACTGTGGAGGTTGTATGAGTTGCATATGCCGAAAACATGATGTATACTCTAAGACTTCTCCTACCGCCTCTACGCCAACATACCGACCTTGTAACCCTAGGTACCCTACCTAGCGTGCATATAAGACATAGGGTTTATCTCGTAGAGGGGACATCACCACAATATAATTCACCTAGCCCTAGAGTTAAAACACATCTGTCGATCTTGAGGAAGAACAACTCTACACTCAATACTTCTCCATTAATATAAATAAGAGCATGATGTAGGGTATCACCTCCATCAAGAGGGCCCGAACCTGGGTAAACATCATCTCACTTGTTGTTGTTACCATCCGTCCAAGATCCACAGCTCGGGACCCCCTACCCCGATGTTTTCCTATTTTCACACCAACACTGGTGCTTCCATTGAGAGTTCCGCTATGAGATCGACAGAAGGATCGATGGATCAATCGTAGATCAGCTGCAACAATGGCAACGGGAACGTTTATGTCCCCAGCCAACTTTTCATGTTTGGCAGCATTATGTGCTATGTCGATTTGATCGGCCATCTGGACTCCATCGAGAACTATGCCCCAGAACAGATCTTGGCCTTTGGAGGCCTGGAATACACAATGGATTCCCATGGAGAACTTATCCTGACAGGTTGTACACCCGACTGAGTGAAGGGGCTACCTGGCACTAGAGCATTGACCCCCAGAACCGATCTCTTCCGAAGACGTCAGGCCAGAAGCCTTGGTGTTATCGGAGATCCCCATAGCAACTCAGGGTGACCTTCCCTCAAACCTTGTCCCGGGCCGAGTCCCGGCCTCTATCCCTGAATCTATGTTCGATCTCGAGCCAACCCTTGGAATTACCGATGTAGGGTGTCGCAATGTGTTCATAATTCATTTATAGTGGGTGGCGAGAGTGACACAAGCTTACACCCAAGTAAGGGGGTCGTTTACATATGGGAGTAAAGGGGACTTGTTACTTAATGTTATGGTTGGGGTTTACCTTAAAGATCTTTAGTAGTTGCGGACACTTTCTAGGGTTCCAATCATAAGTGCATATGATCCAAGTACGGAAAGTATGTTATCTCATGCCTCTCCCTCATATAAAACTTCAATAATGATTACCGGCTAGTTATCGATTGCCTAGGGAGAAATATTTCTCTTGTGTTACAAAAAGCTTTATACTAAACAATTAACTTAATTAATCTTTATCTAAACAATCCCTAACTTGTATTTATGTGTTCTTTATTATATTGCAAAACCATCTAAAAACACTTCTAGTTTTATTCCCACAAAATAGTTTTATTCTTGTTCTAGGTCAAGTAAGCGTTGGCATGCGTAGATTTGTAACGGTGGTCGATAGAACTTGAGAGAATATTAACTCTATATTTATCTCCTTGTTGGGTTCGACACTCTTATTTATTGAAAAAGGCTACAAACAATCCCCTACACTTGTGGGTTATCATTGACCGAATCCATGGGTGCCCTCCAACACTTCATCATTCCAAGGGAATTTGTTTAATCTATTTTCTTAATTATGCAGGACCGGGCATCCTTTTTACCAGCATTTCTCCCATGCAATGACAATTTAATAAACATTTTAATGATAGTAACCTGCTTAGCATGGAACATACGGACCGTCCCGTTGCTCCATGAGCGGTACGAGCACACAAAACAGATATGTATTTGAATGCTTTGAGGTGGCACGTGCAAATTTACTTGGAATGGCATAGTAATACGACATATAGGTAGATATAGTGGAATCATGTGGAACAACTTTGGTTTAAGTATTTTGGACGTAGAAGCAGCATTCCCAAAGGCTAGCAAATAGACGGGGAAGCGACTAGCTAGAGAACGACAACTGTCATAATCATGCATTGCGATTAAGTAACATTGAATATTGGCATGAGTGGGATATAAACACTCTAAACATAAATATCATGAAGGCTGCATTGGATTCGATTCAACTACATGTTTGCACATGTTCCAAGTCAAGCCACTCGAATTACTCACGGGAGGATACCATGCTAACATACTACACCACAACCATTTTAATGCATGTTGACACACAACCTAAATCATTATGTACTCCTAGCTATTTAAGCATGGCATAAGCAACTATAATCTCTAACTGTCATCACAAACATGTTTACTCATAATACGTTGAATCAAGAGTGACTGAGCTAAACATATTTACAAAAAGGGAAAACAAGAAGACTTCATACCAGCATTCTTTACCGCAAGCACTTCATCAAATATCATCATTATTGCCTTTCATTCTCGATACCGAATGATATGGAAATAATAATAGTGCAAGTGTGCATCTGGACTAAGTTGGAATCTGCCAAACATTTATTTGAAGGAGAATACAAGGTAATATTGGCTCTTCGTAGGTCCACAATATAGCATATGAGAGCCACTCAACATTTTCATCGTGGTCTTCTCCTTTTGACAACTCGAGTAAGAGAAAAGAATTTCAGAGAAACACAATGAAATATTTTTGGAGTTTTTAGTTTTTATGAACAAAGAAAATTAACAAAGGGGAAACAAAAAGCAAGAAAAACTATTTACACAGGAAAGCTCCCAACAAGTAAAAGAAGAACCGCGAAATATTTTTGGGTTTTCGTAGCTTTTCAAACACGCAAGAAGAAAATGAAAAATAAAACTAACATGAATATACAACGAAAAAGGATGATCACCGATGAATGAAATGTGTAAACATGAATGTAATATCAATGAGAAATATGTACTCCCCCAAGCTTAGGCCTTGGCCTATCTCGATAGTCACCATCCTTGGTGTTAGTGCATCTAGTGCCCCTTAGTGATTTTGGTGTATTGAAGACTTATAGGTTAAGGAACTAATGTGTTTGTGAGTGTACACAGGCTCTATAAGTCGATGAGGAGTTTGATATATCTCGAGATTATCGACACCTAAAAATGTATGTCTTCAACTGAAGACTTTGCTGAAGACATTGTGAAGACTTTGGTGAAGACTCTGTGAAGATGTCTAAAATGAAGAAGTTGGAGTGACCTTGAAGATATGAACGAGGAATATGAAGCGTGAAGACTTTGTTTTCGTAGTTTCATTTCCTTATTTGAGTCATAGGAAACACCGTACTGTTAAAGGGGGTCGAGGTAACACTAAGGAAAATTTCCAACTGATGCTCAACTCCAAAATCCTCAACCCATACAATCCTTCGAGTGAAGCCTTTGGAAATCTCTTATGGTTCAGACAAGTTCTTTAGTGACAGAGATGAAGTTCTTCTGGTCTCTGGGGAAATTGATATGACTGAGGAGTTAGGATTTCACCAGTGTGAATTGCCTACAAGTGAGGAACATGATAAGCCTGAGGACTTTCATAGTTCGAAATTCCGACCGTTGTTGTGCTTACCGCCAGCTGTCCCCAATCACAACATCCACATAACGGTCATATCATTGGGGGCATTTATGTCTTATCATGTCAGGTTGCACCCTGGCTATAAATAGCCACCCCCACAACCACTAGTTAGTTGGTTGCTCCAAGAGAGAACTGACACTTGTCATTTGAGAGCAACCCATCCTCCGAGGACTTTAAGAGAAAATCATCAGTTAGGAAAAACCCACAACCAAACCACCAAACCCATAGTGATTGAGCATCACCGAAGAAATTCCTGTGTGGATCCGATGCTTGTTACCTTTGAGGACTGTGTATCCTCCAGACGGTTAGGCCTCATGGTCTAGTGCTCCTGCAGTCAATTGGGGATCACGAAGTGACCTTGGTCTAGATGTAGCGACCCGACCTGAAAGGCCAAGTCTCCGGTGTTTTCCGTACCATCCCAAGATCATGCTGGTACACACACGGTACATCAATGTATATATCAAAGGGAAATCACACAGCATTATATTAATCGCAATCTCATATAGAGTCCTTTATTACAATAAAAATTACAATAAAGTGGCTAAAGGCCAACTCATGAGAATATCTAAATCTTGCGGAAGCGTCGAAGGTAGATGAGTCCATCTGACTCCAAGGGCATCTCACTGAGCATAGAACGCGTCCTCACTCCTGGTCGGAAAAATACTCTGCAACATGATACGTTGCAGCCGTGTAGGTCAGCATATGGAATATGCCGGCAAAGTCACAAGAGAGGGGTGAAAATAATCAGCTAGTCTATATGCTTATATGGCAGGTGGTGGTGTAAGTTTTGCGTAAAGCCAAGTTTTTCCTACATCGAAGGGGGTTAAGCAAAATATTACTAAGTTGGTTGATTAATGAGATGGTTCCACTAACCAATTCTCATACCCAAAATTATTAAATACCCACATCATCATATTATTTGTGTTGAGAGTTTCGGAAGTTCCAATTCCTTTGGCTCAAGTCGTCCATGACCGTGGACACGGCTAATCGATTAGGTTTGAAATACTCTGCAGAGTTTTGCACACGTTCCCCACAAGATTTGGTCGCCTCCGTCTGATTTCTCGCACTTCAGGGTGTTTGAGAAACGGATGACCAAAACATGGTCTTCCAAAGGGTTTCCCTGCGACTCTGACGGTGCCCATCCTTTCCTACCGTTCTTCTACCTCTCGTAGCACCGCCTGTCCAGAGTTACCACGATATCCAACCAAGCCAGAGCCCATAATGACTTGTGGCTGTGCAGGTAAGCCTTGGGTCTTGAAGCACCCATCCATCCCTTTGTGCCTGGGTGGACCTTTCCGCGTGAATACTGGCCATCTCCAGCATCACCTAGGCTAACCACTGGTTTCTCCAGGGCGCCGTTCAACCATCATCCACCCAGAGGTATGTTGAAAACTTGGAGTATTGAAATCTTGATCATTATGTAGGTCTTGAAATTATTAACTCTCTCAACTCTCATGAATCACACAACCAACCCCGTCTACTAATAGCATAGCAAAAGGTAAAACAACGTTTCCCGGGGCCAATGTTGTCAAAGGGGGTTGAGAGAGGTATCTACCACATGATACTACTACAATGTAACCAAGTTTCCAACTAACCTATCTTGCATGCAACTGGGGAGATGGTAGAACTAATGCATATAAAACATGGGTAAAACATGATCAAAGTGACTTGCCTGATTGATGATCTTCGTACGTGAGTGACTCTAGGTAACAAGTTTCGCACTCCGGATAATCTAACGAAACAAACAATGCACTCAAATAAGCATACAACCAAAATAAGTACTCATACATTCAGCAAAGAAGTACTAAACAAACAAGGCAAACAATGCACAAAAGTCTCTAGCAAGTAAAACACACAAAGTTTTGTTTTTCCAAAGGGGATGATGAAACACTTCTACATAATAAAACTTATTTTGAAATAACAAGACAATTGTTGACAGCAAGGCAACAATAGAATATTTTACTATTAAAGTAAACAAAGTCAATTTAAGTTTGTTGGGAAAACTCTAGTAAAGTTTATAAAAGGTTTTGATAAACACTATATGAATCAACTATGGTTATACTAACAAGGGGAATGAAAACTAAACTTATTAATTTGTTAACAAAACATGTTCTTACAGAAAATAACTTACAAATAAATTTGTCTTAGAAAACAGAATTAATTATACAAAACTTTATTTGAAAACAAAACTATTACTAGTTAGTTGTTTTAATCAAATTATGCCTATTTGAAAAGAAGTTGTGATTCCTATGTTAAATGAAATTAAGCTAGGCAAATTTATATTTTTATTAACAGTAAGTGAAAACACTAAATATTTACTAACAGATCCTAATAAACAAATAAAACCAAATTCTAAATCAAACTAATCAAAATTAAGTTTATAAAACTATATTATAATAATAAGCAGATTCTGTTTATAGCTAAAAGTCTATTAAAAATCATCCTAAAAATCCTCAAACTAAACATGGAGATAGTCCTAACCAATATCTAACAGTGACAAAAAGAATCATATCAAAATCTATTTTTAAACTCTAGTTATTCAGATTTGAAGATTTTGAGCAAATTTGATTAAATTCAAATTTTATAGTTCAAATTTGAAATTTAAAAGTACAGGGTGAAACTACATGAAAAATGTGAGCTATTGCAAAAAGAATCAACTTAAAACACTAAACTGATTAAAAGATATAGCTAAAACAAATTTGGAATACATTCTGTTAATTAAAACAAAACAGAAAATAAAAAAAAATTGCGTCGGTCAGGGGGCTACGTGGCGTGATCCGATTGGCTAAGGGGGGGCGTGCGGTAGGTGAATTAGAGCGGACGACCGATCGATAGAAGATACCGGTTCGGTTTAAGTTTGTTCTAATCTGGAACGTTGATTCGGGATCCGACGGTCGAGGGGGCTTACAGGGAGGAGGTTGCCGGCGTCGGGGTACTCCGGCGAGTCCGGTAGCGGCGACGGCGTCGGCGAGGTATTCCGGTGGTCGGGGAAGAAGGGGAAGTGGTCCGGGCGACGGGGACGGTCCTCCGGAGGCGATTGGTGGCGACGGCGAGGCGAATGATGGTCGGAGGTGGTGGCTACGGTCGACGGCGAGCTTCGGCTTGGGGTAGCTCCGGCGAGCAATTGGCAGCGTTCCGGCGAGGGGGAGAGGGGGGGCTCGGGGTGAATGGATGCGGGGAGTGGTCCGGTTCTTATAGAGGCTCGGGGGGGTGCGGGAGTTAAGAGGGGAGAGAGAGATCCGGCGAGGGGGAAACTGCCGGCATCGGATCCGGTGAGCGCGGGGGAGGGAAGACGATGACCGTTTCGGGCAACGGTCGGTCGGGGGTGGGGCCCGGTGTCAGTGAGAGAGAGGGGAGTGAATGCGCTCGGTCGACCGACCGGTAACGGTTTCGGCTTTTAAAACCGGTGGGCCGGCCCGTTTAATACCGGAAACGGTTACCGTTTCTTTTTAATTATTTCCAGAGACATTCAAAAACTTTTAAAGCATTCAAATCGTCTCTAAATATAGGGGTATTATATATCAAAATTAACAGAATAATAAATTCTATTTAATGAACATTTCTATTCTGTCATTTGAACACTTTGAAAAAAATATTATTTTCAGAAATTGCCTAATTGTTTTTAGATCCTTTTTTGCAAATATTTTCAAAATAACCCCTGGTTATTTTGTTCAAATAATTCACCAATTAGACCCTGGTGTGGAGTGTCATGTTACTCCTCTCTTATTTTGAACATTTAACCAAAATTTCAAATAGGGGAAGCAACATAGGGAAAAGTAGAAAGGACTTTCAGAAAAATCAGAAATGGCATTTCAACTAACACATACAATCAAGCAATGGTGATGATAGATGCATAGCTATATTCATAACATTCCAAAATGGAATTTTGGGATGTTACAAACCTACCCACCTTAAGATGAATCTCGCCCTCGAGATTCGGGTTGGCTAGAAAATAGGTGCGGATGGTCTCTACGAAGATCTTCTTCGCGTTCCCAGGTGGCTTCTTCCTCAGTATGGTGACTCCACAAAACTTTGCAGAACTTGATAATCTTGCTGCGGGTAACTCTGTTGGATGTCTCGAGGATTCTGACAGGCTTCTCCTCATAAGTCAGATCACTTTCAAGCTGTATGGCCTCTAGGGGCACTGTATCTCTCAAAGGGATGTCGGCCATCTCAGCATGACATTTCTTCAGCTGGGACACATGGAACACATTATGAACTTCGGATAATCCTTCTGGCAATTCCAGTTTGTATGCAACTTCACCTCTACGTTCAAGAATTTTGTAGGGGCCTATGAATCTGGGTGCTAATTTTCCTTTTACACCAAATCTCTTAGTTCCTCGAAGCGGGGATACACGAAGATATGCTCTGTCTCCCACTTCATATGTCACTTCTTTACGTTTGCTGTCAGCATAACTCTTCTGTCGAGATTGAGCTATCTTGAGTCTGTCACGAATCAACCTGACTTTCTCTTCCGAATCTTGAATAAGGTCGGGACCAAAAAGTTGTCGGTCTCCAACACCATCCCACGTCAGTGGTGTTCTGCACCTCCTTCCGTATAAAGCTTCGAAAGGGGCCATCTTTAGACTAGTCTGGTAACTGTTGTTGTACGAGAATTCTGCGTAAGGCAAGTTATCGTCCCAACTAGATCCATAATCTAACGCACAAGCTCTCAACATGTCTTCCAGAATCTGGTTGACTCTCTCAGTCTGTCCATCTGTCTGCGGATGAAAAGCTGTACTGAACTCTAGCCTTGTACCCAAAGTTTCATGTAACTGATGCCAAAACTTTGAGGTAAATTGTGTTCCTCTATCTAACACGATACTCCTCGGAACTCCATGCAGACATACGATCCTGGTCATATATATCTTGGCTAGCTTAGGACTGGTATAGGTGGTTTTCACTGGAATGAAATGTGCTACCTTGGTCAAGCGATCAACCACTACCCAGATGGAATCATAACCTGAACGGGTCCTGGGTAATCCTGTGATGAAATCCATACCAAGTTTTTCCCATTTCCACTCGGGTATCGGCAGAGGTTGGAGTAACCCTGCTGGTTTCTGATGTTCTGCCTTTACTCGCTGACAAACATCACATATCGCAACATGCTCTGCAATATCTTTCTTCATACCTGTCCACCAATAACTTTCCTTTAAATCCAGATACATCTTGGTGTTGCCTGGGTGTATCGAGTAAGGTGAATCGTGGGCTTCCTGAAGTATCAACTTCCTGAGCTCTGGGTCATTGGGCACATAGATGCGGTTCTCAAACCACAGAGTTCCATGTTCATCCTCACGAAAACCTTTAGCTTTGCCATCTTTCATTCTTTGTTTAATCTCAGCTATCTCCTTGTCCGATTTCTGGGCTGTCGAATTCTTTCGGTCAAGGTGGACTGAATTTCCAGTGTAGCAACATATCCTCTTGGAACTATCTCTAGCTTGAGCTCTCTGAGATCATCGACTAACTCTTGAGGTAATCCTCCAGCTGTGAGTGTGTTCACATAAGTTTTCCGACTCAAGGCATCGGCTACAACATTAGCCTTACCTGGATGGTAGTGTAATCTCATGTCATAGTCCTTGATTAACTCTAACCATCGTCTCTGTCTGAGGTTCAACTCTTTCTGCGTGAAGATATACTTCAGGCTCTTATGGTCGGTGTAAACATCACAACTATTTCCGATAAGGAAATGTCTCCAAGTCTTGAGTGCGTGCACTACGGCTGCTAATTCCAAGTCATGCGTGGCATAATTCAACTCATGAGGTCGTAGCTGTCTGGAAGCATAGGCTACAACTTTTCCATCCTGCATAAGTACTCCTCCAAGTCCTTGACGTGAGGCATCACAGTAAACTTGGAAATCCTTCCGATTATCGGGCAAGATCAATACTGGGGCTGTGACCAAACGTTCCTTCAACTCTTGGAAACTGGTTTCACATTCCTCGGTCCAAACATACTTGGATTCTTTCTTTAAGAACTCTGTCATGGTCTTGGCAACCTTTGAGAAATTCTCAATGAACCTCCGGTAATAACCGGCAAGTCCGAGGAAACTGCGGATCTCCTTAACTGAGGTGGGTGACTTCCACTTGGTGACGGCTTCAACCTTAGCGGGGTCCACTGCTATTCCATCTCCGGAAATAACATGTCCAAGGAATCCGACTTCCGTCAGCCAAAATTCACATTTACTGAACTTGGCATATAACTGATGCTCTCTTAGCTTCTCCAGAACTAAACGCAAATGTTCCTTATGCTCTTCCTCGTTCTTGGAGAATATCAGAATGTCATCGATGAACACCACAACAAACTTGTCTAGGTATTCCATGAATACTTTGTTCATCAAATTCATGAAGTAGGCAGGAGCATTAGTCAATCCAAAAGACATGACCGTATACTCATACAAGCCATACCTCGTGGTGAAAGCTGTTTTGGGTATATCCTGTTCACGAATTTTCAACTGGTGATACCCTGATCGAAGATCGATCTTGGAGAATACTTTGGCTCCTATGAGCTGATCAAACAAATCGTTAATCATCGGCAGAGGGTACTTGTTCTTGATAGTCACCTCGTTCAAGGCACGATAGTCCACTACCATTCTCAAGGATTTATCCTTCTTCTCCACCAAAAGAACTGGGGCTCCCCAAGGTGAAGAAGTTGGGCGTATATAACCTTTGTCCAATAACTCCTTGATTTGCTTCTTGATTTCCGACAGATCATTTGCGGGCATCCGATAGGGTCTCTTGGAAATTGGAGCTGTCCCTGGCTGTAGCTCTATTAGGAACTCAATTTCCCTATCTGGTGGCATTCCTGGTAATTCTTCCGGAAATACATCTGGAAATTCTTTTACCACTGGTACTTCCTCCTGAACAACTCCTGTGAGGGCATTTAACCTAGCACTCATACGCGTGCGTCGGGATACATACTTAATCCTCTTGTTCTCCGGAGTGGTGAGTGAAATAGACTTGCTAAGGCAATCAAGATTTCCTTCATACTTGGTCATCCAATCCATGCCTAGGATTACATCCAATCCTTGGGATTCTAAGACGATGAGGTCGGTGGGAAAAACATGGTTCCCTATATTGAGTTTCAAGGCATGGCATCCTATCCCTGCCATCATCATACCTCCAGGAGAACTAACCTTAATGGACTGACTAAGGGTTTTGGTGGGCAAACCATACTTATCCACAACTACCCTTGATATGAATGAATGAGTTGCACCAGAATCAAAAAGTACTGTAACAGGACGTGAATGCAATAAAAACTTACCAACCACAGTCTCGGGTTGATCATAGACTTCTTCCACGTCGATGTGATTCACTTGAGCACGGGGAAACGGATTGGGCTTCTTAACTGCTGCATTGCCATTGTTGTTGCCGTTTCCATTGCCTTGTTTGCTTTGGGGACACTCAGTAGCATAGTGCTCTGTCTTCTGGCACTTGAAACAGGTAATGTGACTCAGATCCTTCTGAGCAGGAACTTGACGGTGCTGGTTGTTGTTCCCATTCCCATTGTCACTCTTGAAGTTACCATGGTTGGAACGGTTGTTCCCATTTCCTCCATGATGGTGACCTCCATGGTTGTGCACAGCATGAGTGTGCTTTCCAAACTTACCGTTTCCTGATCCGGTATTCCCGGAGTACGGGGAGTAACGAGGCTTCTGATGAGTTCCAGAGTTGAACTTCCCCTGAGTGTACTTCCGCTTGCGGTTTTCAATCTGCTGTTGTTTACCTTCCAAAATGAGGGCCTTATCCACCAGCTCTTGATAGTTGTTGAAAGTAGCCACTACCAGCTGTATGCTCAACTCATCATTGAGTCCTTCCAGAAACTTTTCTTGCTTGGCCGCATCATCGGCCACATCTCCTGGGGCATAACGGGCCAACATGTTAAACTCTTCCACATATTGGGCCACAGAGCGATTACCCTGGCGCAAGTTGCGAAACTCGCGCTTCTTTAGACTCATGGCTCCAGCTGAAACATGAGGTGTGCGGAAAGCAAGCTTGAATTGCTCCCAAGTCACATCTGCAATAGGATAAGTGGTGGTGTAATTCTCCCACCATGATGCTGCTGGTCCTTCCAGTTGATGTGCGGCAAATCGCACTTTCTCAGCGTCAGTGCATCCAGCGGTGACAAGTTTTCTCTCCATCTTACGGAGCCAGTCATCTGCCACAATGGGCTCAGTGCTGCTGGAGAAAATTGGAGGGTTCAACCTCAGAAAACGGGTGAGATTGTCAGTCTGGGGTGGATGGTGGTTGTGGTTGTTGTTGTTCTGATTGTTGGTCTGATTCTGAATCAATAACTGCATCAGTGCATTCTGTTGCTGAAGGAGTTGAGTGAGTTCTGGTGGGAAAGTGAAGTCGGTCTCACGTCGTGGAGGCATCTTGCTGTTTTCAGAGGGGTGAGAATTAGAATAGAACAAGGGTCTAGAAGAAATTCACTACCCGTATGCAATGCAACAAACATATCACACCAAACACTCATTCATTTATTCAATCAATGTCAAACATCGGAAATACAATCTCAGACAACTAAGCATCGACCTATGCTTTAACGACTAAAATAAAAGATACATGGAGGGCATAACTAATGTTTTTCCTCAGAAGTGCATAGTCGTAGGTCCTCCGGTGGTGCTTTCCTCATAGTCTTCATCGTCGCTGATGAAGGGTGCCATGTCTCCTTCGGGGTGAAGGTTTTCTCCCATGTCTAGATGCTCCTCCAGAGTGGCGATGCGTGCATTCTGCTCATCAATCCTCTCTAGGAAGTCCTTCACTTCATGCTCGTGTTCATAGTTGGCCTCTCGCAGATCAGCTTCAAGGTCCAGCTCGCGGTTCATCAGATTCTTGATTGTCTTCGTATCAGCACGAACTCGAAGCTCCAGAGTCCTGATGTGAGTCTCCAAGGTCTGGATATAGGAGATAGTGGTGTCTGCAGTGGGAGGAGTTATGATGTTTCCATTGGCATCTCTGCGACAAACCACGCTGAGTCCTGGTGAAATGGTTCCACCTCTGTATTCCTCCTGAATACGTCCAAGGGCACGACGAATGGCCATGTCTCTCCCAAGTATCCAACTGGGTGCCACGAACTTGAGGTCGATGGGTTCCTTCCGATTCCCAAAAGTCTTCCCTGGAATATGCACCTCGATCCTGTAGCGTCCATCTTGGGGAAATGACATGATAGGAATCCCGGTGATGCTCGGCAAAGCAATCCTCACGTCCTTGACGATCCTCATCAGCTCCTTACCAAAGGGCATCGTTGCATCAGGCTGGCAAAACTCTGTGATCAACACTGGGATGAAGGTGGCCATCTATAAATTTTTGAAATAATCGGAGAGGAGTCAGAAACGAATAGATGAGAGTATAAGATATTTAAAGGCAAAGAGAAACAATCCTAAGGCTTTCCAATCCTAGAGGTTACGTCCTACGGTCAGCGTGTGCTCTGATACCATTTCTGTAGCGACCTGACCTGAAAGGCCAAGTCTCCGGTGTTTTCCGTACCATCCCAAGATCATGCTGGTACACACACGGTACATCAATGTATATATCAAAGGGAAATCACACAGCATTATATTAATCGCAGTCTCATATAGAGTCCTTTATTACAATAAAAATTACAATAAAGTGGCTAAAGGCCAACTCATGAGAATATCTAAATCTTGCGGAAGCGTCGAAGGTAGATGAGTCCATCTGACTCCAAGGGCATCTCACTGAGCATAGAACGCGTCCTCACTCCTGGTCGGAAAAATACTCTGCAACATGATACGTTGCAGCCGTGTAGGTCAGCATATGGAATATGCCGGCAAAGTCACAAGAGAGGGGTGAAAATAATCAGCTAGTCTATATGCTTATATGGCAGGTGGTGGTGTAAGTTTTGCGTAAAGCCAAGTTTTTCCTACATCGAAGGGGGTTAAGCAAAATATTACTAAGTTGGTTGATTAATGAGATGGTTCCACTAACCAATTCTCATACCCAAAATTATTAAATACCCACATCATCATATTATTTGTGTTGAGAGTTCCGGAAGTTCCAATTCCTTTGGCTCAAGTCGTCCATGACCGTGGACACGGCTAATCGATTAGGTTTGAAATACTCTGCAGAGTTTTGCACACGTTCCCCACAAGATTTGGTCGCCTCCGTCTGATTTCTCGCACTTCAGGGTGTTTGAGAAACGGATGACCAAAACATGGTCTTCCAAAGGGTTTCCCTGCGACTCTGACGGTGCCCATCCTTTCCTACCGTTCTTCTACCTCTCGTAGCACCGCCTGTCCAGAGTTACCACGATATCCAACCAAGCCAGAGCCCATAATGACTTGTGGCTGTGCAGGTAAGCCTTGGGTCTTGAAGCACCCATCCATCCCTTTGTGCCTGGGTGGACCTTTCCGCGTGAATACTGGCCATCTCCAGCATCACCTAGGCTAACCACTGGTTTCTCCAGGGCGCCGTTCAACCATCATCCACCCAGAGGTATGTTGAAAACTTGGAGTATTGAAATCTTGATCATTATGTAGGTCTTGAAATTATTAACTCTCTCAACTCTCATGAATCACACAACCAACCCCGTCTACTAATAGCATAGCAAAAGGTAAAACAACGTTTCCCGGGGCCAATGTTGTCAAAGGGGGTTGAGAGAGGTATCTACCACATGATACTACTACAATGTAACCAAGTTTCCAACTAACCTATCTTGCATGCAACTGGGGAGATGGTAGAACTAATGCATATAAAACATGGGTAAAACATGATCAAAGTGACTTGCCTGATTGATGATCTTCGTACGTGAGTGACTCTAGGTAACAAGTTTCGCACTCCGGATAATCTAACGAAACAAACAATGCACTCAAATAAGCATACAACCAAAATAAGTACTCATACATTCAGCAAAGAAGTACTAAACAAACAAGGCAAACAATGCACAAAAGTCTCTAGCAAGTAAAACACACAAAGTTTTGTTTTTCCAAAGGGGATGATGAAACACTTCTACATAATAAAACTTATTTTGAAATAACAAGACAATTGTTGACAGCAAGGCAACAATAGAATATTTTACTATTAAAGTAAACAAAGTCAATTTAAGTTTGTTGGGAAAACTCTAGTAAAGTTTATAAAAGGTTTTGATAAACACTATATGAATCAACTATGGTTATACTAACAAGGGGAATGAAAACTAAACTTATTAATTTGTTAACAAAACATGTTCTTACAGAAAATAACTTACAAATAAATTTGTCTTAGAAAACAGAATTAATTATACAAAACTTTATTTGAAAACAAAACTATTACTAGTTAGTTGTTTTAATCAAATTATGCCTATTTGAAAAGAAGTTGTGATTCCTATGTTAAATGAAATTAAACTAGGCAAATTTATATTTTTATTAACAGTAAGTGAAAACACTAAATATTTACTAACAGAACCTAATAAACAAATAAAACCAAATTCTAAATCAAACTAATCAAAATTAAGTTTATAAAACTATATTATAATAATAAGCAGATTCTGTTTATAGCTAAAAGTCTATTAAAAATCATCCTAAAAATCCTCAAACTAAACATGGAGATAGTCCTAACCAATATCTAACAGTGACAAAAAGAATCATATCAAAATCTATTTTTAAACTCTAGTTATTCAGATTTGAAGATTTTGAGCAAATTTGATTAAATTCAAATTTTATAGTTCAAATTTGAAATTTAAAAGTACAGGGTGAAACTACATGAAAAATGTGAGCTATTGCAAAAAGAATCAACTTAAAACACTAAACTGATTAAAAGATATAGCTAAAACAAATTTGGAATACATTTTGTTAATTAAAACAAAACAGAAAATAAAAAAAATTGCGTCGGTCAGGGGGCTACGTGGCGTGATCCGATTGGCTAAGGGGGGGCGTGCGGTAGGTGAATTAGAGCGGAAGACCGATCGATAGAAGATACCGGTTCGGTTTAAGTTTGTTCTAATCTGGAACGTTGATTCGGGATCCGACGGTCGAGGGGGCTTACAGGGAGGAGGTTGCCGGCGTCGGGGTACTCCGGCGAGTCCGGTAGCGGCGACGGCGTCGGCGAGGTATTCCGGTGGTCGGGGAAGAAGGGGAAGTGGTCCGGGCGACGGGGACGGTCCTCCGGAGGCGATTGGTGGCGACGGCGAGGCGAATGATGGTCGGAGGTGGTGGCTACGGTCGACGGCGAGCTTCGGCTTGGGGTAGCTCCGGCGAGCAATTGGCAGCGTTCCGGCGAGGGGGAGAGGGGGGGCTCGGGGTGAATGGATGCGGGGAGTGGTCCGGTTCTTATAGAGGCTCGGGGGGGTGCGGGAGTTAAGAGGGGAGAGAGAGATCCGGCGAGGGGGAAACTGCCGGGGTCGGATCCGGTGAGCGCGGGGGAGGGAAGACGATGACCGTTTCGGGCAACGGTCGGTCGGGGGTGGGGCCCGGTGTCAGTGAGAGAGAGGGGAGTGAATGCGCTCGGTCGACCGACCGGTAACGGTTTCGGCTTTTAAAGCCGGTGGGCCGGCCCGTTTAATACCGGAAACGGTTACCGTTTCTTTTTAATAATTTCCAGAGACATTCAAAAACTTTTAAAGCATTCAAATCGTCTCAAAATATAGGGGTATTATATATCAAAATTAACAGAATAATAAATGCTATTTAATGAACATTTCTATTCTGTCATTTGAACACTTTGAAAAAAATATTATTTTCAGAAATTGCCTAATTGTTTTTAGATCCTTTTTTGCAAATATTTTCAAAATAACCCCTGGTTATTTTGTTCAAATAATTCACCAATTAGACCCTGGTGTGGAGTGTCATGTTACTCCTCTCTTATTTTGAACATTTAACCAAAATTTCAAATAGGGGAAGCAACATAGGGAAAAGTAGAAAGGACTTTCAGAAAAATCAGAAATGGCATTTCAACTAACACATACAATCAAGCAATGGTGATGATAGATGCATAGCTATATTCATAACATTCCAAAATGGAATTTTGGGATGTTACACTAGAGCATCCATCAGTAAATTGTGGATCGTCGGGAGGCCAATTTGTGAGGATTTTGGAAGTCTACCCTGAAGACTTACCACGAGTGTTGGTCAAGGACTGTGTGACCTTAGCGCAAGGAGAATACGGTAAGGACTGTGTGTCCTCTGGTTTAAATACCAGGCCGCTCCAAACCAGACGTACGACTGTCACAGCAGTTGGAACTGGGTCATCAAACCATTTTCTTCATTGAGCTATCTGGTTCTATTTTCTCAACCCCTCTATTCCTCATATACCTGTTGATGAAATTGATTGTTACTATTTGAAGAATTTTACTGAAGACTTTCACAAATTCCTCACCTCAAATTCTTCAAGTTACCTTGTTCATCACTGCTTATCCTATATCATGCTACTCACTATTTGTGCATGTTTCATTTCATCATGAAGACCATGTTGTTACTATGTTCCTCATGCACTTGAGTACTTATTCTGCTGCTAGTTATTCATCACTTTTCAAATTCCTCAAAGTTGAAATTCCTCAAGTGATGAATTTGTAAAAATCTCCTATTCACCCCCCTCTAGTCGATATAACGCACTTTCAATTGGTACTAGAGCAGGTACTCCATTGCTCTGTGTGATTTTGGATTAACCACCTAGAGTTCTAGCTATGTCGACTGCAGATATGATGAAGGTTTCCGTGGGGTGTCCTACCCTCGATGGGACAGACTACCCCTACTGGAAGAACAAGATGTGTATGCACCTTCAAGCTATTGACAACGATCTCTGGTACATTGTGGAAAATGGTGTGCCCTCTGTCACTCCCACTATTACTACTGTTGATGTGAAGAGATTCAAGCAACTCGATTCTCAAGCAAAGAATGTCATCTGTGACCATCTGAGCAAAGGTTAGTATGGCAAAGTGAGTGTTTTGAAGTCTGCTAAGCTTATATGGGATAGGCTGCTCAAAGTCCTCGCTCCTCTTTTATTTTAAAACACGGGATCACGAAATCTTCGAGATTCTATGAGGCTCAAGCACGAAAAGGGCCATTAAAGATTGCAACTTGAAATACAAAAAAGAGCGAGAAAACGGCTGCGCCCAGCTTTTTTCTTTGGGGTTGTCCCCGCCTTCGTCTTCCCCCAACGTTGAGCGTAGGGCATCAACGTTGCATGGGCATATCCATTGATGGGTAGTATTGTCTTCTCCATCAGCTCCGGGCTGTGGCTGCCACATTGCGTGGGAGAGACCCATCCACGTCCTCGGGGGGCCTCGGGTGTGTACAACCCGCTCATTATTACGTGAGAGTCTTACGGATTGATGTAGGTCCTGGGGGTGTATAGGGAGCCCCATGCCTAATAGGCAAGGAGTCCACTCGCAGCCCTCAGGCTCGCCACAGCGATGTGTTGTCTGCCCTGGGCGAGCCCTAGAGCATAGGAGAGGCCCCCTGTGCTCCCTGGCTTGAGAGCCCGTCCAGTAGAAGGCCCTGAGTTTCCCAGGCGTTGCCCCAGTGCGCCTTGCTAGGGCCCCCAGGTCCCCCATGCCGGTACTCTGGGACCTATCCCCAGACTAGGCAGGCCGGGCCTAGGGACATGGGAGAGTACATGTTTGCCCGCCAACGATCAAACGAAACAGTCCTGGCGACATGGGCGTATGTTCCACCCTCCGTCCCCAAGCAAATGTCGTGCGCCCCGGAGACAAGGGCGCATGTTCCACCCTTGGCCTCTAGGTTGGGATCGTCTGGCCCAGGGACATGGGCGTGTGTTCCACTGTCCGTCCCCAAGCTGGGGCATCTCAGTCCGGATAAGAGGATGCATGTTCCACCCTCCGTTCCCAAGCGAGTGACCCCCGGTCCCCAGACCTAGACGTTTGCCCAAAGCAGCTCCTTGCCAGCGGGCATGCCTCGCGAGGATCCCCGTGAGGTTGTACATACCTGTCCACTCGAGGGCACCTCCCGTGGTCGTGTGTGTGTCTCTTGCTGCCGTGGTAGTCGATACTGCTCGATCCATCGCCCGGGCGAGCGACAACATGGTCGTTGTCAAGTTGTGCGAGCCCCCGGGCACAGGCGTAGTCGAGCCTCCGGTCCTCCTCCTTGGTTCCAGAAAGCGTGCCAGGAAACGGGAAGTCATGCCCCGTTCACGCGGCCAGGGTCCACGCTCCCAGAGGCTCGAGCCAAGTCCTTGGAAGGAGCGGGCTGACGTAGATGTCTCGAATTCGCCCGCATGGTCCAGGCGACGTGGCCTCCGGTTGTGCGGGTCCATGGGGGTGGGCCCTGTGATGGTGCATTTGGGTTTCGTCGGCGGTGGCGTCGCGCTCAAGAGCATGTCTGGGCTCGCCGGTGAAGCGGCGGCGGGTGGCACGTTGGCGCCGAAGCTCCTGCACCACGAGGAGCACGGCATGTTTGTGTGTTGGGTCTTGGCAAACTTGTAGGGGCGGCGGCGCGGCCTGAACGCAAGGAAGGGCCAGGGCGACAGGGGCGTACCATGTGGTTGGTGAAGTCGGCAGCCCCCAATGCCTGTCGAGGACCCGACCGGTGTTGACGCCCGCTGACGGGGTGGCAGAGTGGCGCTGGGCGTTCCGGCCTGCCTGCGCCGGCCGTGCCACGCGTGCGGCTCGCCGCTCCGCACGGACTCGTCGTCCTCCTCCATGAGTGCTACTAGCGTTGGTCGATCGAGACCCGATGGAGATTTCGGCACACACCCTACCTGGCACGCCAAATGTCGGATTTCGGGCTTCAAAAAACCCTTAAGATTCAAACACAGGGGCATGTGTGAAGATCTCCCGCAGCCACGTCTGACCTAGCTCGCTACTCGATGAACAGAGCAAAAAAACTCGCATGATGACGAGGAAGAAGATGAACACGACAGTTTACCCTACTCCTGCTTTAGTGGATTGCCTCTTGTGGAGGTTTGGGTGGATGAACTAGTACAATGTGCTTGGGCCTCCTAAGGGCACTCAAGATGTGTTCTTGGCTTGCTATCTTGTGGTGGTGTGTGGAGTGACTAAGTGTCGGGTCGGATCGGTCGTCGCTTCTATTGTGCAGCCTACCCTCTATATATAGCGGTGTCCCGGGTCCTCTTCCCTTATCAAAATGGAGGGAAGGGATCCCACAATGGCCAATTTCGAAGGGGGAAGGGGTTCGTGCTCTCCCTACCCAAAGGCGGTCTTCGCCTGCAAAGTAGTTGTCGACCCTGCAGGGGTGGGCTCAGCGATTACGTCTGCCCTGCAGGGCAGGTGATTGTAGTCTCCTTGCACGGGAATGGAAACCTTTGGGGGTGCTTTGGCAACCCGCATACGTCTTGCTCCCTCTGCACCAAACGGAAAACTGCGCCGCCTGGCACACTGGTACTCGCCTGTCCTTCCTTGCGTCATCTTTGACTCCTTAGGTTGGGCCTTCCATAGGAAACTCCACCTCTCCGGAGGGGTTGTTGTTCTTCCTCACGAGGCTAGGGCCCTCGCAAGGGCCTTGTCTTGGGTAGGGCCTCGCCTGGTTCCATTTGGTCGATGAAGTGGGCCACGTCCTTTCGCCCGCGGGCAGGCAGGTCTGGGTACCTCTGTTCCCAGAACATCGACATACACACCCTCTTGATCGGCTCTTCAGCCACCGCAAGTTCGAGTTAAACCTGCCTATATGCTGATGCCACTCAACCTGGTGACCCGTGGAACTCTTATCGGTTACTCTTATCTTAAAGACCCTGATCTGATCAAAGTACTTGACAGACAATCCTGATATGAGACCCTGCACTAGTTAAGGTTAAAACGGCGGCTTGTGTCATGTGAAGGCCGGCTTACAGAAAGCGAGGATAAACTCACCTATCTGCTGTAGACTCTCCGCCTTGTGGCCCGTTCATACTCTTAAACAGTTACTCTTTTAAAGACCCTGCACTGTTTAAGGTTCAAACAACGGATTTACATCACGTGAGAAGTAGCTTGTGGGCCTGGGGGTACTCATGCCCTACTGTACCCTCTCCATTATGGGAGAGCTGACATATGAGGTTTGAAAAAATAAAAAGCAGGAACATATCCAAGTTAATTGTTCCTATCATATGCATACATCATCATGCATCATACATACATATCATGCCAATCTTCAAACCGGGTCAAAGCATAAACTTCTGTAGGAGCAAATAGATCTTTGATAGCCAAAATGGCTGGATCTTCATCATGGTTTATCATAACCAATATTAAATGATTGGGCTTTTCAAGCCAGCTCGAAAGAATTGACTATTCTCAAAGAGCCGCCCTATAACATATAATGTCGGGTCATTTAATTGACCAGCTCTTGGATTTTTGTCAACCTATGCTCTATAGTAGACTACAACATTCATGGATTTCTCAAACATATATTTGACGGGTTGCACCGCAACCACGAGCAGGGATTTTCATTTCAATGATAAAGGCATTATTCCAGGATATTCGACAAAATACCGGGTTACAACCACGGTCAAGGATTCATGCAACAAATTATGATGAGTCAGATTATTCTCACATAGTCTCGAGTCGGCGCACGCAGACGACTCTACACTTAGGGGCTACATCATTCAAGTCCAGTCTATATTAAGTATGCAAGTCCCATGTCGCTGCAAGCATGCATCACGACACTTGGGGGCTAATACAAGTTGCTTTTCAAATCATTAAATGGTCAACACACCCTGTTGTCTCAAGGAGATGAGCCAACCATTCTATATATTTCTAAGTCCTAGCCCAATACTTCTTACTGACCCAGCACTTGGGGGCTACATTATTCGGCTATTTAATAGATTGTGACGTTCAAATTGAAGACCCGACCCATAACATATTGATGAGCTGGCCCTTGTGGGCTACATCAGCTGAAGCTTTATAAGGTATAAGATAGTTACAAGTCCTAGGCTGCTACGAGCAAGACAACCGACACTTAGGGGCTACACAGTCCAATATATTATTGCAAAGCACCTAGTCATCATGGATAAACTTGGAGCTTTGGGGATACAGGTAATATGGACATACACAAACCTTGAAGAGAGCTTTCAATTGTCAATTGTGAGCGAGACTAGATCAACAAATTTTTATCTAGCCAAAGCATTGAAAGACCATCTCAGAATCACACGGATTTATTTATTCCCAATAATTTTATCAAGTCAGCTGGAGTCTAGTTGTTTGACCCGGCGTCACCAACAATCATGACCCGACATTATCAAAAGATCATGACCCGGCAAATTCTGTATGAGCAACCCGGCTTCACAGGTTGAAGTGGTGTAACAATGGATGAAGTTCTATTCTCAATATTTTTATCAAGCCGAAGCAATGGAAGTCGGCTCAACTTCATATGGTTTTCTTATCTCCAATAATTTCATCAAGCCAAATTTTTGGAGGCCGACTCAATGTCATATGGATGTTTTATTCCCAATATTTTTTATAGCAAAGGACACATACCTGCAAGACGATGGTGAAGACTGCTCATTCATATGAACAAGAAACCCGGATTTTTGAGGATCCACTTCAGTGAAATAAGACGGCCAGGGGAGTGAGCCGGTTACTTAATATATTTATTATTATTATTTCAGGAGCTTACCATGAATAAATTCAAGATAACCTGGGGGCTAATATCGGGGATATACCCAGCGGTATAACTCGGCCCGAAGTATGACCCGGTCGGAACTTGGCAACTATTGGAGCCCTGGCCGAACTTGACAATTCATTGGTGATCCGATCGGAGGTATGACCTGGCTCATCAGTATGGCGGATCATGTGTCACCTCTATTATCGGGTGACAAGACGATTAGGCCCATGGCCTAGCGTGCGACCCAGTGCAAGGCAGCTCATGGACAAGCCCAGAGGGCCGACTCACAAAGAAGGACCAAGGAGAGGAAAGACTCCCTCACGAGGGAAACAAGACCCGGATTAGGATTCATGAAAGACTAGTCCTAGTCCTACTCCCAGTAGGACTCTACATGTAAACCTACCCCTTCCACCTATATAAGGAGGGGTAAGGCGCCCCTAGAAATAGAGACTCAAGTTATTAGAGATAGACAAATTAGAGGCTCTCGAGATTAGAGGTAGCAAGACAGCACCCTTGTAACCGAGAGATCTTCCTCATCATCAATACAATACAAAGCAGCACGTAGGCTTTTACCTCGATCGGAGGGGCCAAACCTGGGTAAACTCGCATCTCTCAATTCCGACCAACCCCTCTCAAGCCGCCACATAGTTGCGATGGCCTCACATCTAAGTCCGTTAACCCGGACATCTTGTCGTGACAAATTCACGACAAGTCAGGAGCAGCACACGCCCTTGTCGACCTATGAGGTTTGATAGTAACTTGATCTGAAGCTTCATGATCATCATCATTAACTTCCTCTTCAACCAATGCAGGCTCTATAGAAACATCTTTCCACGCTGCGCTACTCTCTGGTTGAAGCAAAGGTTCAATAACCTCATCAAGTTCTTTTTTCCTCCCACTCAATTCTTTCGAGAGAAACTCTTTCTTAAGAAATTTCCCATTCTTAGCGACAAATACTTTGCCTTCGGATATGAGATAGAAGGTATATCCAACTGTCTCTTTTGGGTATCCTATGAAGATTCATTTCTCTGCTTTGGGTTGCAGCTTTTTAGGCTGAAGCTTTTTGACATAAGCATCACATCCCAAACTTTAAGAAACGACAATTTTGGCTTGTTACCAAACCACAATTCATATGGCATCGTCTCAACGGATTTCAATGGTGCCCTATTTGCAGTGAATGCAGCTCTCTCTAATGCATAACCCCAAAATGATAGTGGCAAATCAGCAAGCTAGAGACATCATAGAATGCACCATTTCTAATAAGGTTCGATTACGATGTTCGGACACACCATTAAGCTATGGTGGTCCAGGCGGTGTCAATTGTGAAACAATTCCCCACTGTCTTAAGTGACTGCCAAACTCATAAGTCAGATATTCTCCTCCTCTATCAGATCATAGGAATTTAATCATCTTTTTATGATGATTCTTAACTTCACTCTAAAATTGCTTGAACTTTTCAAATGTTTCAGACTTGTGCTTCATTAAGTAAATATACCCATATCTACTTAAGACATCAGTGAAGGTGAGAAAATAACGATATCCATCGCGCCTCAATGCTCATAGGACCGCACACATTAGTATGTATGATTTCCAACAAGTCACTTGCCCGTTCCATTGTTCCAGAGAATGGGGTTTTAGTCATGTTCCCCATGAGGCATAGTTCACACGTGTCAAGTGATTCAAAATCAAGTGACTCCAAAAGTCTATCAGCATGGAGCTTCTTCATGCCTTTTAAACCAATATGACCCAAATGGTAGTGCCACAAGAAAGTGGTACTATCATTATCAAATCTACATCTGTTGGCATCAATTTTATGAACATGTGTATCATCACTATCGAGACTCAATAGGAATAAACCCCTCACATTGGGTGCATGACCATAAAAGATATTACTCATATAAATAGAACAACCATTATGCTCTGATTTAAATGAGTAACCGTCTCACAATAAACATTTTCCAGATATAATGTTCATGCTTAACGCAGGCACTAAATAACAATTATTCGAGTTCATCACTAATCTCGATGGTAATCAAAGAGCGAGCGTGCCGACAGCGATCACATCAACCTTGGAGCCATTTCCCCATGTGCATCGTCACTTCGTCCTTAGCCAGCCTTCGTCTATTCTGTAGCTCCTATTTTGAGTTGCAAATGTGAGCAACCAAACCGGTATCAAATACCCAGGCACTACAACAAGAGTTGGTAAGGTAAACATCAATAACATGTATATCATATATACCTTGTTTGGTGTTGGCCGTCTTCTTGTCGGCCAGATGCTTGGGGCAGTTCCGCTACAAGTGACCAGTTTCCTTGCAATGAAAGCACTCAATTTCTAGTTTGGGTCCAGCCTTAGGTTTCTTCACGGGAGGGGCAACTGCTTTGCCACTCTTCTTGGAGTTACCCTTCTTGTCGTTGCCATTCTTCTTGAAACTAGTGGTTTTATTGACCATCAACACTTGATGCTCTTTCTGGATTTCAGACTCAGCGACTTTCAACATTGCAAACAACTCAGCGAATGACTTGGTCATCCCATGCATTTTATAGTTCACACGAAGCTCTTGTAGCTAGGTGGCAATGATTGTAGAAATCTGTGAGTTATCGCCTCTAACGGAAGGGGCATCCCTAACTCAGCCAGACGGTTCGAATACCCAGACATTCTGAGTATATGTTCACTGATAGACCTATTCTCCTCCATCTTGCAAGCATAGAACTTAGCGGTGGTCTCATACCTCTCGATCCGGGCATTCTTCTTAAAGATAAATTTCAACTCCTGGAACATCTCATATGCTCTATGATGTTCAAAACGTCTTTGAAGTCCTGGTTCTAAGCCATACAACATTGCACATTGAACTATTGAGTAATCTCCAAAATGTGTCTCACAAGCGTTCTTAACGTCTTTGGACGACATGGGAGCCGGTGGATCACCAAGAGGTGCATCAAGGACATAAGCCTTCTGGGAAGCCTTGAGGATTATCCTCAGATTACGGGCCCAGTCTACAAAGTTACTTCCATCATCTTTCAACTTGGCTTTCTCTAGGAACGCATTAAAATTCAGGGCAACTACTGCGTGAGCCACTGATGTACAACACAAATATGCAAAGATTACTAAGACTATTGCTCAAGATAATGAGCTTATTAATCAAATTACTTAAAAACTCCCACTCAAACTGAAATCCCTCCAATCATACGAGTGTTACATGATCCAAATTCATCAACCCAAGTCCGATCATCACATGATATGATGTGGTTTCAATCGTGAACGTCATGATGTTGATCATATCTACTATATGACTCATGTTCGACCTTTCGGTCTCTTGTGTTCCGAGGCCATGTCTGTACATGCTAGGCTCGTCAAGTTTAACACGAGTGTTCTGCATGTGCAACACTATCTTGCACCCGTTGTATGTGAACATAGAGTCTATCACACCCGATCATCACGTGGTGTCTCGACACGACGAACTTTCGCAATGGTGCACACTCGGGGACAACAAAATTTTATCTTGAAATTTTAGTGAGGGATCACCTTATAATGCTACCATCGTCCGAAGAAAAATAAGATGAATAAAAGGATTAACATCACATGCAAATCATAAGTGACATGATATGGCAATGAACTTGTGCTTTTGATTTCCATCTTCAAAGCACCGGCATGATCTCCATCATCACATGCATGACACCGTGATCTCCATCATCTTGATCTCCGTCAATGTGTCGCCATGAGGTTGTCACGCTAACTATTTCTTCTACGGCTATTGCTAACTCATAGCGATAAAGTAAAGCAAAACGACGAAAATAATTAAATACAACCCTATGGCTCCTGCCGGTTGCTGTACTCATCGACATGCAAGTCGTGATATTTTATACAAAACATGATCATCTCATACATCACATATATCTCATTATGTAATTGGCCATATCACATCACAACATACCCTGCAAAAACAAGTTAGACGTCCTCTAATTGTTGTTGCATGTTTTACGTGGCTGCTATGGGTATCTAGCAAGAATAATTCTCACCTACGCAAAACCACAATGGTGATACACAAATTGCTATTCAACTTTATCAAGTAACGCCTTTGTTGAATCCAATACAATTAGAGTAGGAGAGACAGACACCTGCCAACCATCTTTATGCAACAAAGTCGCATGTCAGTCAATCGAACCGGTCTCTCGCAATCGTACGAGTAAGGTTTGTCTGGGCCGCTTCATCCTGCGATACCACTGAATCAAGAAAATACCAAGGGAGGAAGCAATGTGAGCATCAATTCCCACAAACTCCTTTGAGTTGTACTTGTGATCTCATCTACACATAGACCTAGCTCATGATGCCACTGTTGGGGAACGTTGCATGGGAAACAAAAACTTTCCTATGCACACAAAAGATCTATCCATGGTGATGAGCAGCTATGAGAGGGAGAGTGGAACTACATACTGTTGTAGATATCTAAGCAGGAAGCGGTAAGAAACGCAGTTGATGTAGTCGAACGTCTTCGCGATCCAAATCGCCGAGCGTCCCGCGATCCAATCACGACCTGTCCTGATCTAGCGCCGAACGAACGACACCTCCGCATTCAGCACACGTAGAGCTCAATTAAAATCTCCACCTTCTTGATCTAGCTAGAGGGAGCGGAGAGGTAGATGACTTCTTTGGCAGCACGAGGGCACGACAGATGCGGTGGTGGAACTATTCCAACAAGGCTTCGCCTAAGCACCGCCGAAAACTAGAGGATATGATCTATCGGGGAGAGAGGGCTGCACCGTGGCTTAGGGTTTTCTTGTCCAGTTGCCCACTCTCCCCTCTAGTATAAATAGGAGTAAGGGCAGGGAGGCCGGCGCCCCTAGGGTTCCCCCTAGGAGTCGGCCGAAGTGGGGAGGTGGAGGAGTCCAACAGGAATCCTACTTGGAGTAGGATTCCTCCCCCACTTGGAAACCCTTTCCTCCACTTCGGTTTTACACCCCTAGCCACATGGGACTTAGTGGGGGGTCAGCCAGCCCACCAGGGGCTGGTTTGCCTCCTCGAGTGGCCCCTCCCGATGGTCCCTCGGTACCTTCCCGACACTCCCGGTACACTACCGAAGTACCCGAAACTTTTCTGGCGACCCAAGTGGGACTTCCTATATATCAATCTTTACCTCAGGACCATTCTGGAGCTCCTCGTAACGTACAGGATCTGATCCGGGACTCTGAAAAACCTTCTGTCACCATCATACATAACTCTATACTACCAAAACGTCATCGAACGTTAAGTGTGCAGACCTTGCGGGTTCGAGAATTATGTAGACATGACCAAGACACCTCTACGGTCAATAACCAATATCTGGACCTGGATGTCCATATTGGTTCCTACATGTTCTATGAAGATGTTTATCGATTGAACTTCTATGTCAAGGATTCAGTTAATCCCGTATGTTGTTCCCTTTGTTCTTTGGTATGTTACTTCACCAAGATTCGATTGTCGGTATCTCTATACCTAGTTCAATATCGTTACCGGCAAGTTTGTTTACTTGTTCCATAATACAAGATCCCGTGGCTAACACTTTAGTCACATTGCTTGCAAGGCTTGTTGTGATGTTGTATTACCGAGTGGGCCCTGAGATACCTCTCTAACACACGGCGTAACAAATCTCAGCCCTGATCCATGCCCACTCAACAAACACCCTCGGAGATAACTGTAGAGCATCTTTATAGTCACCCAATTACGTTGCGACATTTGATACACACAAGGTACTCCTTCGGTGTCAGTGAGTTACATGATCTCATGGTCATAGGAACAAATACTTGACATGTAGAAAATTATAGCAATAAACTGACGCGATCACATGCTATGTTTATAGTGTGGGTCTTGTCCATCACATCATTATCCCAATGATGTGATCCCATTATCAAATGACATCTTATGTGTATGGCTAGGAAACCTTGACCATCTTTGATCAACGAGCTAGTCTACTAGAGGCGTACTAGGGACACGGTGTTGTCTTTGTATCCACAAATGCATTGTGTTTCCAATCAATACAATTATAGCATGGATAATAAATGATTATCATGAACAAGGAAATATAATAATAACCATTTTATTATTGCATCTAGGGCATATTTCCAACAAACACTTGGTGCCCACAACGAGTCTAGTCCCATTTTCCATTCGGATCCTATCTGAATGGGTTGCAATCCCTTAAGTGTGCAACCCTATAGGTTCACATACACATGGACACGACCAAAGTCGATAGTCGGTAGTGGCTCCTAGCAGAATGTGCCAACTCCCATGTCTTGCAGCATGTCTCACGACTCACCTAAAAGATACCTTTATAATTACCCAGTTACGGAGTAGCATTTGATAGACCCTAAGTAAGTCGATCCTCATCCGAGAACATGCGAAGACCTGAGGTCTAGGACATGGCATATACATTGTACATGAGACTAACAGATGACATTATCTCGTTGTGTCTCAAAGTGGGTCTGTCTGTCTCGGTGATCTCCATCCCTAGTCCATACTATCGGTTTAGCATCTCTATGCACATGACTTGTGAAACATAGTCATCAGCTGAATCAAATACTAGTAAATGATATGTGTCTGCATAACCTTAATAACTAGGGATTATTCAAACAATCATCATACAATATGTAGTCTCACAAATAAGTCACATACTTATTTATACATATCACTGATGATGTTCAAGGACAATACAAAATACTCATGAATACATAGGAAATGAAACCATCACATGATTGCCTCTAGGGCTGTCACATCCCTAGCTAGATGTCATAGGACAGCATGTGTGTGCCTCATGTTTCAATTTTGCATCAACATGAAATGGGGATTAAAAGAAACCCCAAGCTCACATTGGAATAAAATTAATAAAAAGTTTGTGAAAACTCAACAAACTCAATATGACAATAAAACATGTTCCCTATGTCTGATAAAAATGGACATGAATATACCAGGGGCCATTTTAAATATTTGGACAACTATAGAAATTTAAAAATAAATGATAAAGCCTTTAAAAATGCCAAATAAAGAATTATCATTATTTTATATTTCAAAATATCCTGGAACTTTTTATTGGAGTTTGAAATATTCAAACTTGATATTATAAAATAATTGGGATATTTTATCAAAGCAATTGTACCTGAAAAGAAAATAAAACAAATGTCAAAAATAAAAACTAGAAAAAAGAGAAAGCAGAGGCCCAGGGGGAACCGGCCCATCTGGTCCATGGCCAGTCATCCCTGTAGTCTCGCTAGGAGGACAGGGGCGTGAGTTCGCCGCACGCGGGCACATGCCGGCCACCTCCTCCCTGCCTGGCTGCCGGCCTAGAGGGTTGGGAGAGTGCCAGTGCAAGGCCTCCTCGCCGCGGCCTCCTTCTCCTCTCCATCTCTCCCTTGCACGCTCTCTCTCTCTGACTCTCTTTCCTCCTCTGCTCCGCCATGGCCGAGCTCGTCTCTGCCGCGTCGCCATAGTTCTAGCCGCCCCCGCGCCTTTCTGAGCCCGCCAAAAGCCTCGCCGCGACCTCCTCGTCCTCCCCGTGAAGCCAGTCGACGCCGGGAGCCCTCCACGATGCGCCGTTGAAGTTTCTTCCCCGCCGGCCGCCGAAGCTTCCCTCCGACGATTCGAGGTCGTCTGCGCGTCCCCGAGCTCGCCGTCTCCTCCAGCAACCCCGTCGTGATCCCCTGCTCCATTTCCCCCTCCCTAGTGGCCTGTCCCTCGCCGTAGTCGCCGTTGCCCTTACTGCCCAAAGCTCGCCGCCGCTCGGGTCATCGCCGGCCGTAGCTCCGGTGGCCCCTGAGCCCCCTCCGCCGCAGCGTTGGATGCACGCATGCACAGGCTACCTCCCGGTGCCCTTCGCGCGGCAAATGGTTGCCGGAGGCGCAACTCCGGCGGGTCGCCGCCGGCCCCGCTCCGATGGGCGGCGACATGGCCGACCATCAGGGGCAAATCCCCCTGATTAGTTAGGCCCTAGTCACTGACCAGTGGGCCCTGAGGTGGATCAAACCCCTGGTCAGCGTGGGGATTAGGCCTGTGTCACTTAGGTGCAGGCCCCGCGCGTTAGGTTTGACCTGGCCTGGTCAACCGGCCAACTGACGTCGTAGTTACGTCAGGCTAACATCATATTTCATTTTCCAGTTTTAAAATAATTTCAGAAATTGTTTAAAACTTTGGAAATTCATATAAATTAATCTGTAAATCAGATGGAAATAATTTATATATGAAAATTTATCAGAAAATCCCAGTGAATCCATTGGTGCTATTATCATGCATGTTAGAGCTATCTATGTAGATAAACCTTGACATTTATTAATAGGTTAGCATATGGAATTTTAAATGAAGAACGATTTTGAACCTATATTCAAACTCAATTCAAATTAACTTGGAAACTAGTTGCATTAGCTCATCCATACATGCTACCATGTCATGATCATGCATCATATTGTTGCACTTGCATGTATTGAATGCTATTTATCTGCATTGCTGTAGGGCCTGATTTTGAGGATACCCCCGAGTATTCCGTCAAAGAAGAGAACCTTCCCGCTAACCAGCAAGGCAAGCAACCCCCTTGATCACTCCGATAACATCCTACTCTCTCGCTCCTGCTCTTGTTTATTGCATTCGGACAAACGCTCATATGTATGTCATACACGGTAGAAGAACCTATTCTTTTGCATGACCTGTCATTGTCACGGTAAATAACTAGACCTTGCAACCTAGTATACCTGGTAGATGCTTGTGCCATGATGTGCTTAGCTTACTTTGCCTACTATGCTTCCTATGCTTAGAGTTGTGTCAGGTCTGATTTATTTGGGTGATGAATTGGAGTGAAACATTGTTGTTCCGATGTGATAAGCTTATGATGAATCCAATTTGGTAAAGGTAGCGATGAGAGGCTATGTAGGAGTACATAGCGGGTTGTCTCATTGGGACCGTTCTTAGGAACTGAGTTCCGCGTTTGTGATCCAAGACTAGTTACTACCACACATTGGGATTCGGTAGCTCGACCCCTCTCGACTTATCAGTCGCTTAGTCCTTAGTCCAGGAGTTGCAAGTAGTTTCTGGTATTTATAGCATGCTGGAGGCCGTGTGTAGCGCTGACCCTAGGGGTGGGTTACGATGCGGTGGCAGTGGCATGGTGTACCAAGGGTCACCCGAATGGTGGGCTTTGGAACCCTGTGCGCATCATTTGGGGCCGTAGCAGAAACTTCGGTCGGACTTCCATGCGGGTTCAGTCTCAAATAGGTGATAGCCTCGACTAGAGGTCTTATGTGATTGACGGTCGTGGCCGACTCCCTCGCTGGGCTTCCGCTTGAAGGTTGCCGAGGTGCATGGTTTTAAGAGCACACGACGGTAAGTGGTGAGAGCGTGTGTGAACAAGTACACCCCTGCAGGGTATGAAACTATTCGAATAGCCGCCTCCTCGGATATGGACTACTTGGATAACTTATGTTGTTCATAGATAATCAAATGGATACTCATAAAAATATCAAGACAAGTGTGAGTACCATGGATGGCACTCTCCCAGGAGAGGGAAGTGAATCCATGGTGGTGTGTTGTCATGGAGTTAGTGGACTCGTGTGCAATATCTAAAAATTAAACAAAGGGTTAAAGTTGTGTAGTATAGGTTAGCCATGAGTCAAAGCTGGCATTGCTGCATAAACTCCACCACTCCCCTTATTGATACACGAGCATGAATAGACTAGGTCTATTTTAAAGACTTGCTGAGTATGTTTGTACTCACGTTTGCCTAATAAATGTTGCAGATGAGATCCAGGACCCATTAAGTGGGTTCTTTCTAGATGTTGACGATGTTGAATAGCTGGTGTCCCAGCTACGACCTATGCCCTGTGGCGAGCTGTAGATAGTCAGGCCATGTGCCTTTTTACCCTTTCATTTGTCTGTACTCAGACAGCTTTACGCTTCCGCTTGGTTTGTATGAACTTGTTTGAATGACTTGAGTGTCGGCTTATGTGAACCCTACCTGTAAGAACATATTATCCAAGGCTCGTCTGAGCCTCTTAAATAAGAGTTATGTTTTTGTATGGTTATGTTGTTATGCCATAGTTGTATCTATGCATATCGGGCAGGTCATCCGTACGTGTGACGTGCATCGGTATGTATGGGATCCGACACCTAGTCGTGTGCCTTTAGTAGTACTCTTTACGGGAAACTGCCTCTTTGTGCTTCTACCGAGCCATGGTAGCTTCCTACTGCTCCAGACACATTGATTGACCTGCATGTATCCTTCTTTGCTGTTGTGTCTATCCCTTTGAGGAAATGTCTCGCAATTTAATGGAGTCCCTGTAGCCTGCTACGACTCGTCCACGTGTAGTGATGGCATTTATGTCTCATGGCGTAATGGAGTCCTTGTAGCTTGGTATGACTCGTCTACACACGCTTGAGGTCAACACCTGCTGTGACGCCCCTAATTTCGTCTGTACGCTAAACATACATGCAATGCGTACAGCCAAGATTAGGGACTCACTGATGAATATCACAACACAACTCTAGACACAAAATAAAGTCATACAACTTCATATTACAAGCCAGGGGCCTCGAGGGCTCGAATACAAAGCTCGACAAACACGAGTCAGCGGAAGCAAATAATATGTGAGTACAGACATAAGTTAAACAAGTTTTTGCCTTAAGAAGGCTAGCACAAACATGACAACGGATCGAAAGAGGCGAGGCCTCCTGCCTGGGAACCTCCTAAACTACTCCTGGGCGGGGGCCGCCTCCACGTAGTAGTAGGCTCCTGCGGTGGTGTAGTAGTCGCCTTAGGCATACTCCAACTCCTGGGCTCCATCTTCTGAATGCAGAATCATATCGAGGGGGGAAGAGAAAGCAAAGCAGTGGTGAATACTCATCCAAAGTACTCGCAAGACTTACATTATAACTATGCTAAGTATGCATCATTATCAAGGGGTGGGGTTATATCTTGACTAACTGCAGAAAGCAAGAATAGGGGGAAGGCCTAGTCCTATCGAAGACTAGCATCTTCAACATCTTGCAGCATGAGAAGAGAGTAGACTGGTAACTCACATATAGTCATATTATTGTAGCAATTTTATTAAGTAACCACGCCCAGAGATTCTTCCTCGACTCCCAGCGAGCAAGCAATCCCGGGGCCACATTTCAATTAAAGTAAATCAAAATTATAGTTGTATAAGGTCAAGGTACAACTCCAAGTCATCCTGTTACCATGGACACGGCTATTCGAATAGATAAGTTCTTCCCAGCAGGGGTGTACCGCATTTCCAACACGCTTGATCACCTCTGGCTGGACACACTTTCCAGGGTAATGCCCGGCCTCGGGATCCAAAACATCGTTGCCCCACCTAGACTCAACAAAGAGGCCAGCCCGCCGGTCTACTCCTAAGCGCGCAGGTTCGTCGGCCCACTTACCCTTGCACTCCTGCACGGTGCGCATGCGGCCAGAAACAGACCTAGCACCCCTTAACTTAACAGCGTGATGCGTTCCAGTCCAATCTGGTGCGCGCCACTCCATTGCTGACGTCCGAAGAGCTTTGGCTGATACAATGATGTT
Organism: Hordeum marinum; assembly: GCA_022496015.1. Classification (NCBI taxonomy): domain Eukaryota; kingdom Viridiplantae; phylum Streptophyta; class Magnoliopsida; order Poales; family Poaceae; genus Hordeum; species Hordeum marinum. Next base: position 305,064,381 of record CM039672.1, on the reverse strand, counting down.
GAGTACCCATAACTTCTCCCACATGAAGGTTTAGTGCGTAAAAAGGTCAACGACCAACTCGGATCAAATACCCAACCCACAAGCATTATATTAGTGCAGGGCAAGCTCGAACCATATTGCAGGCCATCGCCCCGTCAATAACACTCGGGTGCCTTACCGGCGCACCCCACCAAGCCTTCGGATGCCTTATGGCGCATCCCACCAAATCTTTCTCACACAGGTACCCTTGGGGCCGACCCGTCTAAGAACTGTCGGGAACTCAGGTCCACCTCAACAGGGTGGTGCCGCTTGTTCCTTCAGTCCCGTCATGTTAGTACAGTGCCAAGTCAATAGTAACTGTGTGGTTATAACATCAAGACGGGGACTGAGGAATCACCCTCAATGGTCCCCGCTCAATGTATCCGTCAAGGTGGACTTTAGAGGAATCACCCTCGAGGGTCCCACACTTGAGGGGTTGCACGACAGAGACATCGTCAGGAATGTTGAAGGAGGAATCACCCTAGATAACCACAACCGACTAGATGAACTACAGGGCTAACATCATGAGTACTTCGCGAGGTGTCACCCTCGGTACTCGATAGTAGTACTACAGAGTAATACAATTTAGGGGAGTGTGGTGATGTGAGTGGCCTGGCTTGTCAGTTAGTTGATCGAGTCTTCGAGTCGTCGAGTCGTCGGGTCGTCGGGTTGTCGACGAAGAAGCAGGGGCAACTAGGACTAAAGGGTCACTAGGGTTCTCTAACCAACCTATACTAAGCAGTTGGTATGATTGCAGGAATAGTAGCAGTTCATCAAAAACAGACTATGCATTGGAATGGGAACTAACTAATACAGTAGCAAAATTCTAATGCAAGAATAAGAGGGAAGAGAATGGGCGATATCGAAATGCTCAAGGGGGTTTTGCTTGCCTTGCTGCTCTATGGCAAAAGGCTGATTGTCAGGCGCGTAGTCGTACTCGGCAGCAACGTCAGTCTCGGGGTCTACCGGAGAGAAGAGGGGGAAGAAACAATAAATATAAAGCAAGGATGCGATCACAATGCATGACATGGCAATATGCAGGGCTAGGCATGCACTAACGCAGTATTATACGTCACAGACGGTTTGGAAGAATATCCGACGATATTTCCTGGGTCTTTTGAATTTATTGGATAGTTGATCCGGAGGGGAAAGTTCCATGCTCATCATGCTAGGATCATGTGACAGATGAATGGATGGTGTATTTGGATTCGTGGGATTTTCCCGATCAAATTTCATATATAAATTACTTTCATCTGAGTTACAGGTTAAAAGATATGATTTTCTAAAGTTATATATATTCTAGAATGAACAGATTATTATTTATTCGAAAATTACTTTATGACATCATGCTAACATCAGCACTACATCAGCAGTCAACAGTCCCAACAGACTGGTCAAACCGACAGGTGGGGCCCACTTGTCATAGACTAGGGGTTATTCTGATGTTTTAAATTAACTAAACATATTAGTTAACAAGTGGGGCCTACATGTCAGTGGCAGATTAGTGTAAATTAATGAATTTAACTTAATTAGCTACTTATTAAGCATCTGACAGGGTGGGGCCCAATGTCATTGCCACTGGGGTAGGGCCCCACATGTCAGTGGCACATGGGTGCCCGGTCAGCGTGGTTGACTTGGTCAACAAGTTAACCAGGACCGCGGGGCCCATGGGTCAGTGACCCTAGCAGTGGCCCTAGGTCGGCCACATGGTCGTCGGTGCCGACCGGCCACCGGAGGAGCTCCGGCGAGCTCCCGAAACGGTGGGGAGGGTCAGAAACGGCACACAGGGCACCAAAACGAGCGTCGTCTGGCGCGTTCACGAGCTGGGAACGTCGTCGGCCCATTCCGGCCAACGGTGGGGGCTACGGTGGACGGTGGCGAGCGGTAGGTCGACGGTGGCGGAGGCGGGTTTCGGGCGGCGATGGCAAATGGCGAACGGGGGCGAAACCGACCTAGCTAGCACGCGGTATCGATGCAGGGGACGCCCTAGAGCACGCCTATAGCACGCACGGGCTGCCAGGGGCACGCACTGCGCGAGCAAGTCGGAAGTGGAGGACGGCAGAGCTTGGCTACGGGGAAAACTAGCTACAGCGGTCTAATCGCTGGGGAAAGAGAAAGAGAGGGACGTGGAGCTCACTAGGCGCCTGCAGATGTGCTCAAGTGGGCTCGGGGGAGGCATGGTGAAGCGAATCGACAGCGGCGACTTCCTGGACCCGAGTAAGAAGACGACGGCGTGGGGGCGCTCTAGGGGCTTCGGAGCTCGGGTTAGAGGTCGAGGAGGATGGGCTCGTCGCGGCAGGGCTCGTGCGTGCGACGACGACACGAGGGAGGCACGGTGCCCATGCTACCCGTCGGCCATGGCGACGGTGGCGTTCGGGCGAGCGGGTGAGAGAGCATGGGGAGGGAGTAGGTGAGATCTGCGCGGGGCTAGGTTTTCGGGGGAGGGAGAGAGCGGCCGTGGTGGCGGTATTATCCCCTCCGCGATGGGGTTGGACGGCGACGGCGGCCGGTCGGCGCCCTGTAGCGACCGATGTGGTCGCTACAGGGGAGGAAGATGATGGGGGAGGGAGCGGGCTGGTTGGGTTGGGCCGGTTGAGGCCGGCCCAATGGGGAAGGAGGGATTTCCTTTTTCTTTTGTTTTCTGTTTTTGTTATTTTTTTTATTTCTGTCTTATTTACTTTTAGCCACTATTTGCCTTAGCAAAATTGTGTGACCTGGTCCACCAGACAATATGCATTATTCTTAAGGTCCACAACAACTTTGGGGGTTATTTGAACCTGTTTGTATTTTCAATTGAATTTAAATGCATTTTAAAAATACTTTAGGTTCTGTTATAAATGGTGGGGACCACACCACATGTTTGGTGATGTTGTTTTCCTTAACATTATCTATCTTGGATTATTTCACAACTTTGGGACATTTTAGTTTTGTTGTTTGAAGATTTAAATTTGTCACATTGAATCACAAGGCTTTTGAATGGAGAGAGGGAATTGGAATTGATTTTCAACTTGATCATATCCCAGTTAGCAAAATAATTAGTTGTTGACCATGCCATTACTGTAGCTTAATTACATCATCACTGTAGCACTGACACCAGGGTGTTACAACTCTCCCCTACTAACATGGATTCTCGTCTCGAGAATTAAGAAGTAGAAGGAAAGAGCCCGGGGTATTCTGCACGAAGATGATCTTCGCGTTCCCAAGTGGCCTCATGTTCAGAATTATTTGCCCACTACACTTTGAAGAACTTGGTAACCTTCTGACGAGTCCGATGTTCGGTTTCATCCAGAATGCAGACTGGTTGTTCTTCATAAGAAAGGTCTTGTTTCAGTTCAAGCATATCATGGTCCACTGCTTGGATAGGATCCTTGAAGCAGCGACAAAGCTATGACACATGGAACACATCGTGAACCTGAGAAAGGTTTGGTGGTAGTTCCAGTTGATATGCCACTTTTCCATGCCTTTCGAGAACAGTGAAAGGACCAATATATCGAGGAGCCAGCTTGTCCTTGATCCCAAAATGTTGCGTACCTCTCATTGGCGTGACTCGAAGATAAGCCTTTTTGCCAAGTTGATAGACCATATCCTTGTGATGATGGTCATACTGACTCTTCTGACGAGACTGAGCAGCCTTTAGATTTGCATGAATAATGCGGACTTGATTTTCGGCATGTTGGATAATATCCGGACCGATAAGTGTACGTTCCCCAGTTTCTGACCAATTCAGAGGAGTCCAACACCTACGTCCATACAATACTTCAAAAGGAGCCATCTTCAGACTAGCTTGGTAGCTATTTTTGTAGGAGAACTCAACATACGAGAGAGATTCCTCCCATTTCTTGCCAATAGAAATGACACAAGCTCGAAGCATGTCTTCGAGAATCTGATTGACTCTTTCAACTTGTCCCTGGGATTGAGGGTGAAAGGCGGTGCTGAAAGACAAATGAGTTCCCATAGCTTCTTGGAAACTTGCCCAGAATCTTGAAGTGAATAAGCTGTCACGGTCCGAACTAATCACCAATGGAATACCGTGGAGGGAAACAACTCTCGACATGTAAAGATCTGCTAGCTGACTAGCAGTAATAGTTTCCTTGACAACCAGAAAATGTGCAACCTTGGACAATCGGTCAATGAACACAAGAATAGCATTATTACCCTTCTGTGTCCTGGGAAACCCAGTGACAAAGTCCATTTAAACATGATCCCATTTCCATTCAGGGATAGAAATGGGTTGCAGAGTTCCGGCAGGCTTCTGATGTTCCGCTTTGATAAGATGGCAATTGTCACATTCTGAAACATAATGAGCAATGTGTTGTTTCATATTTGACCACCAGAACCTTTGACGGATGTATCGATACATCTTGGTACTACTCGGATGAATAGACAACGGAGTATCATGAGCTTCTTTCAGTATTCTATCAGTCATATTCAGGTTTTCCCTTTTTGTTGGAACGAATAAGCGTCCCTTGAAGTACACAGCACCATCATCAGCAACGGTGAAACATGAGGGTTTAGCTTCCGACAGATAGTATTTAATCCTTTTGACTTCACTGTCATAACCCTGCATTCTTTTGATACAACCCATAATATCTGGTTCAACGACCAGGTTACTCAAAGATCCCTGGTTAACAACACGAAGGTTCATCTTGCGGTTCTCCGGCGGAGGGGGAACGAGATAACCCTGAGGAACAATATGGAGGTTCAGCTTGCGGAATTCTTCTTGAAGAAGGGGGTGAACCTTGTGAACCTGGAGGTGGTTGCAGTATGACTTACGGCTCAAAGCATCAGCCATTACATTAGCCTTGCCAGGTGTATAAGAAATTCCCACGTTGTAATCAGCTATGCGCTCCATCCATCTTTGTTGACGGAGATTCAAATCTGGCTGAGTAAACAAATACTTCAGACTTTGGTGATCGGTGTAGATCTCGCATCGATTGCCAACAAGGTATTGCCGCCACTCTTTCAGAGCATGAATTACTGCAGCAAGTTCAAGGTCATGAACTGGGTAGTTCTCTTCATGAGATGCATAAGCAACCACTTTGTGTTCTTGTATTAGGACACAACCTATTCCCTGACGTGAAGCGTCACAATAAATGACAAAGTCCTTACAGGTATCTGGAGCAGCAAGCACTGGAGCAGATGTCAATTTGTCCTCAAGTGCCTAGAAGCTCTCCTGACATTTTCCTGTCCACTCATATTTAACACCTTTGTGAAGCAGATTAGTTAAGGGCTTTGCAATCTTGGAGAAGTTCTCGACAAATCGACGGCAATAGCTGGCAAGTCCGAGAAAACTTCTGACTTGCTTGACATTCTTTGGGGGAGTCTAGTCAAGAATAGCCTGAACTCGTTCAGGGTTGACCACAAAACCATCCTTGGAGATCACATGACCAAGGTAGGTGACTTCGTCCATCCAGAACTCACACTTGGAATACTTGGCATATAGATGATGTTCCCGAAGTCTTTCCAGTACAAGACGAAGATGTTTAGCATGCTCCTCTTTATTCTTGGAAAATACCAGAATATCATCCAGATAAACCATGACGAAATTGTCGAGGTAGTCCATGAGGATATAATTCATTAAACGAGAGAAAGTTGTTGGAGCATTTGTTAGACCGAAGGACATGACGGTGTACTCGTATGAACCAAAACGAGTAACAAATGCGGTCTTCGGAATATCCTCTTCACGAACACGGATCTGATGGTAGCCCAACCTCAAGTCGAGCTTAGAGAAAATTGAGGCACCAGCAAGTTGATCATACAAATCATTGATCCGAGGTAGCGGATAATTGTTTTGAATTGTAGCTTGGTTGATTGGTCAATAATCCTGGACCAGACGATTTGTCCCATCCTTCTTCATAACAAGGAGAGAAGGTGCTCCCCAAGCAAAGGAACTTGGACGAATGAAACCCAGCCGTAGCAAATTGTCAATTTCTTGCTTAAGTTCAAGGAGTTCATGTGGTGGCATCTTATACGGACGCTTGGTTATAGGAGTGGTACCAGGTACCAAGTCGATGACAAACTTGATAGCTCTAGCAGGGGGAATCCGTGGAAGTTCTTCCGGAAGGTCATCTTGGAAATCCTAGATAAATGTAATCTTATCAATCCCTTCAAGAGGTGACTCATTTAATGCATTCAAGGCATATAGTCGGTCTTCAACATCTAATAGCTTGATATGACATGCTCGAGTACAACTCATAATCAGAGTAGATTACTAAGATTTGTTGAATCGCAATGCGTAGTCGATTCAGATATCAGTATCCTTAATTGTCCAACAACTCAGAACACGAGGAAGCTGGAATCGGTAAAATATCATAGTTGATGAGGAGCTCATAAGAAGTTATATAGCTCCGCGATATTCTCGAGATACAAGGGATAATACTCGGAATTAGATCAGCATGGAGGTTAGACTAGCGTATTGATCTGTGGAGGACAAGCACTTTAACTTGTCCGAGAATGAAATCAAAGTTGAACAACATGGTCGGAACCATGATTGCAAAGGACAAGATCAAAGACACAAGATCAAATCATACATAGAATGATTATAAGAAAGGAGAAGCCTCTATGATAAGATGAACATTGTTTCCATGGGAATGAACACAAGGTTCAAGGTCGACTCCCACTTCATTAATGCATCACCTTCCATTTACACCTTGCCTTTGGTGAAATTATAGTTTTGACAGATTATCTGGCAAAACACCAGAAAAGTTTGACTCGTGAAAACTGTCGGGTTCATATGAATTAAGCAAGGCATAGGTCCAACCCATCGGGGCATCTTAGGAACATATACCACAAACTTCAAGAGTAATTAACACATGCTTGAAAACAGAGCATGGCTAACAAAAGAATAGGATACAACTTATTAGAGGGAGAAGACACCATTTACCAATGGCATCATGTATCAGGAGAAGAACATCACAAGAATTTTTTAACGTGAAGGATGTTATCGGATAATAACCCAACACTAGGTCTAGCAGTCCACGAAGGACCTGATGTTTGTATCGGTACCCATCAGAGGGAGAAATAATGTAAGGCATTAGATCATAGAACATCCCATTAATTTGATGCTTAAATAACCAAAGGATTTAAGATTCCCAATTTGGTGTATCGGAAACAGATGTTCCGATCAAATACAAGTAAGATGAAAGGACTTAGATGGGCAATCAATCAAGGTTGATTTGTCGGGAACCAACTCATGTTTGGGAAGGTGTTTGAGCCGGACGGACAATTTATGATGAACAACTGATGACTGTGTGCATCCACACAGGTTGAATCAATAAAATCAAATGAAAATCACAAAGGATTTTAATGGATATTGCTTGACATATGGAATTAACCATCATGTAAGCAGGTGAGGGGATGTCAAGAGCAAAAAGGCTACCGAGGATTTAGAAAGATTGAAAAAGTATTTCGAAGAATTTTGTGAAACATATGAACAACTGGGATGAACGGGTCCTCGACAATTGTGAGGAATTATCCATAAGGCTTCCATGCCGAAAGAACTATAATGTAGTAAACTCAAAGGGTTATCGGGGAAATGGAGAATATTTTGGGGCATCTTATAACAACAAGAGAAATGAGAAAGATTGTATGAATGACAAGTGCAATTAGTCATCCATAGGGACTTATCGATGGTTGGGAATAGCAAAGCCGATGAGCACAAAGCCTCGGAAACATCAAAGGGTATCTTCATAATCTTTTGACGGAGTAGATGATCTTCTGGTATCAGGGCTCTTCGGGAAAACTAGTTACGAGAACCTAGAGTCAGAGTTAGTAAAATCTTTAACCCAAAAGAGAAGAGACATGAGAACCCAGAGTATAGATGAGTAATAAAAGATCCTAATACCACCCGATTGAGATGTGGGCCCGTAACCCACATCATCAGTGTTAATAAAAGTTTTTCAAGTACTAGACTCAACTTCGTCCAAGGAGTTGGAAAGGGAGCTACCTACAGGCAGTCGGCTCTGATACCAACATGTGATGCCCCTAATTTCGTCCGTACGCTAAACATACACGCAATGCGTACGGCCAAGATTAGGGACTCACTAATGAATATCACAACACAACTCTAGACACAAATTAAAGTCATACAACTTCATATTACAAGCCAGGGGCCTCGAGGGCTCGAAAACAAAGCTCGACATACACGAGTCAGCGGAAGCAAATAATATCTGAGTATAGACATAAGTTAAACAAGTTTTGCCTTAAGAAGGCTAGCACAAACATAACAACAGATCAAAAGAGGCGAGGCCTCCTGCCTAGGAACCTCCTAAACTACTCCTGGGCAGGGGCCGCCTCCACGTAGTAGTAAGCTCCAGCGGTGGTGTAGTTGTCGCCTCCGGCATACTCCAACTCCTGGGCTCCATCGTCTGAATGCAGAATCGTATCAAGGGGGGAGAGAAAGCAAAGTAGTGGTGAGTACTCATCCAAAGTACTCGCAAGACTGACATCAGAACTATGCTAAGTATGCATCATTATCAAGGGGTGGGGTTATATCTGGACTAACTGCAGAAAGCAAGAATAGGGGGAAGGCCTAGTCCTTTCGAAGACTAGCATCTTCAACATCTTGCAGCATGAGAAGAAAGTAGACTGGTAACTCACATATAGTCATATTATTGTAGCAATTTTATTAAATAACTGTGGACACGGCTATTCGAATAGATAACTTCTTCCCTGCAGGGGTGCACCGCTTTCTCAACACGCTTGATCACCTCTGGCCGGACACACTTTCCGGGGTAATGCCCGGCCTCGAGATCCAAGATATCGTCGCCCCATCTAGATTCAACGAAGAGGCCATCCCGCTGGTCTACTCCTAAGTGCGCAAGTTCGTGGGCCCACTTGCCCTTGCACTCCTGCACGGTGTGCACGCGCCCGGAAACAGACCTAGCACCCCTTAACTTACAAGCGCGATGTGTTCCAGTCCAATCCGGCGTGTGCCACTCCATTGTTGACGTCCGAAGAGCTTTGGCTGATACAACGATGTTGAGTACCCATACTTCTCCCACGTGAAGGTTTAGTGCATAAAAAGGTCAACGACCAACTCGGATCAAATACCCAACCCATTAGCATTTTATTAGTGCGGGGCAAGCTCGAACCATATTGCAGGCCGTCGCCCCGCCAATAACACTCGGGTGCCTTACCGGCGCACCCCACCAATCCTTCGGATGACTTACGGCGCAACCCACCAAATCTTTCTCACATGGGTACCCTTGGGGCCGACCCGTCTCAGAACTGTCGGGAACTCATGTCCACCTCAACAGGGTGGTACCGCCTGTCCCTTCAGTACCATCATGTTAGTACAGTGCTAAGTCAATAGTAACTGTGTGGTTATAACATCAAGACGGGAACTAAGGAATCACCCTCAATGGTCCCCGCTTGATGTAACCGTCAAGGTAGATTTTAGAGGAATCACCCTCAAGGGTCCCACACTTGAGGGGTTGCACGACAGAGACATCATCGGGAATGGTGAAGGAGAAATCACCCTCGATAACCACGACCGACTAGCTGCACTACAGGGCTAACATCATGAGTACTTCGCGAGGTGTCACCCTCAGTACTCGATAGTAGCACTGCAGAGTCATACAATTTAGGGGAGTGCGGTGATGTGAGTAGCCTGGCTTGTCAGTCAGTTGATCGAGTCTTCGAGTTGTCGGGTCGTCGGGTTGTCGATGAAGAAGCAAGGGCAACTGGGACTAAGGGTTCACTAGGGGTTCTCTAACCAACCTATACTAAGCAGTTAGTATGATTGCAGGAATAGTAGTAGTTCATCAAAAACAGGCTATGCATCAGAATAGGAACTAACTAATACAGTAGCAAAATTCTAATGCAAGAATAAGAGGGAAGGGAATGGGTGATATGGGAATGCTCAAGGGGTTTTTGCTTGCCTTGCTGCTCTACGGCAAAAGGCTCATCGTCAGGCACCTAGTCGGACTCGGCAGCATAGTCAGTCTCGAGGTCTACCGGAGAGAAGAGGGGGAAGAAATAATAAATATAAAGCAAGGATGCGATCACAATGCATGACATGGCAATATGCAGGCTAGGCATGCACGAACGCAGTATTATACGTCGCACATGGTTCGGAAGAATATCCGACGATATTTCCCAGGACTTTTGAATTTATCGGACAGTTGATCCGGAGGGGAAAGTTCCATGCTCATCATGCTAGGAGCATGTGACAGATGAATGGATGGCATATTTGGATTCATGGGATTTTTCCGATCAACTTTCATATATAAATTACTTTCATCTGAGTTACGGGTTAAAAGATATGATTTTCTAAAGTTATATATATAGATTCTAGAATTAACAGACTATTATTTATTCGAAAATTACTTTATGACATCATGCTGACATTAGCACTACATTAGCAGTCAACAGTCTCAACAGACTTGTCAAACCGATAGGTGGGGCCCACTCGTCATAGACTAGGGGTTATTCTGATGTTTTAAATTAACTAAACATATTAGTTAACAAGTGAGGCCTACATGTCAGTGGCAGATTAGTGTAAATTAATTAATTTAACTTCATTAGCTACTAATTAAGCATCTGACAGGGTGGGGCCCAATGTCATTGACACTGGGGGTAGGGCCCCACATGTTAGTGGCACACGGGTGCCCAGTCAGCATGGTTGACCTAGTCAACAGGTCAACCAGGACCGCGGGGCCCACGGGTTAGTGACCCTGGCAGTGGCCCTAGGTCGGCCACGTGGGCGGCGGCGTCAGCCGCCACCGGAGGAGCTCTGGCGAGCTCCCAAAATGGCGGGAGGGTCACAAATGGCCTACAGGGCACCAAAATGAGCGCCGTCTGGCGCGTTCGCCAGCTGGGAACGTCGCCGACCCATTCCGGCCAACGGTGAGGTCTACGGTGGACGGTGGCAAGCGGCAGGTCAACGGCGGCGGAGGCGGGTTTTGGGCGGCGATGGCAAATGGCAAACGGGGGCGAAACCGACCTAGCTAGCGCGCGGTATCGATGCAGGGGACGCCCTGGAGCGCGCTTATAGCACGCACGGGCTGCCAGGGGCACGCACTGCGCGAGCACGTCGGCAGTGGCGGACGGCAGTGCTCGGCTACGGGGAAAACTAGCTATGGCAGCCTAATCGCAGGGGAAAGTGAAAGAGAGGGAGGTGGAACTCACTGGGCGCCTACAGATGTGCTCAAGTGGGCTCGGGGGAGGCGTGGTGAAGCGAATCAACGTCGGCGACTTCCCGGACTCGAGGAAGAAGACGATCGCGTGGGGGCGCTCTCGGGGCTCCGGAGCTCGGGTTTGAGGTCGAGGAGGACGGGATCATCGCGGCGGGGCTCGTGCGTGCGACGACGAGACGAGGAAGGCACGGTGGCCGTGCTACCCATGGGCCACTGCGATGGTGGCGTTCAGGCGAGAGGGGGAGAGAGCGTGGGGAGGGAGTATGTGAGATCTACGTGGGGCTAGGGTTTCAGGGGAGGGAGAGAGCGGCCATGGTGGCGGTCTTATCCCCACCGCAACGGGGTTGGACGGTGACGGCGACCGGTCGGCGCCCTGTAGCGACCGCTCTGGTCGCTACAGGGGAGGAACACAACGGGGCAGGGAGCGGGCTGGTTGGGTTGGGCCGATTAGGGCCGGCCCAATGGTGAAGGAGGGATTTCCTTTTTCTTTTGTTTTCTGTTTTTGTTATTTTTTTATTTCTGTCTTATTTACTATTAGCCACTATTTGCCTTAGCAAAATTGTGTGACCTGGTCCACAAAACAATATGCATTATTCTTAAGGTCCACAGCAACTTTGGGGATTATTTGAACCTGTTTGTATTTTCAATTGAATTTAAATGCATTTTAGAAATACTTTTAGCTCCTGTTATTAATGGTGGGGACCACACCACATGTTTGGTGATGTTGTTTTCCTTAACATTATCTATCTTGGATTATTTCACAACTTTGGGACATTTTAGTTTTGTTGTTTGAAGATTTAAATTTGGCACATTGAATCACAAGGCTTTTGAATGGAGAGAGGGAATTGGAATTGATTTTCAACTTGATCATATCCCACTTAGCAAAATAATTAGTTGCTGACCATGCCATTACTGTAGCTTAATTACATCATCACTGTAGCACTGACACCAGGATTTTACACCTGCATTGCTGTGTTACGTATGCCTGTTTCCTCATGGATGTGCCACTTGGGTTCTATGACTAGTCATGCTGGCCCGGGTTCTCTGTCGTTTGATTGCCAACGAGATGTTCACATACGTGAGCCAAAAGATGCAAACAGTCTCGGCTAAGGTAAGGTTGTAGCCATGGATCTTACTATGTGTGAGGCCGCAAAGTGATGTGATATGTTACAGTCTGGATTCATATGACTTAGGATCGGGGTCCCGACAGCGTTGGTATCAGAGCCTGACTGACTGTAGGACTACCAAGCCAAACCGGTCAAAGTTGTGTCTAGAAACACTATAGAAAAGTAGGGGAATTGATTGTGGAAGGGAATGTAAGGCTCTTTTTACTCCACTTTCCAAGTTATTCTATTCTGAGTTATTCTCATCTTTTCTACGGGGATAAGAACTAGGCTTCTCATCTATTGCTTAGGATGACGAGTTACTAACCATGGACTACTAGCTAGCTTGTTGCAAGTGTATGTCGGTACTTGAGTATTGTTGGTGTGACAAACAGATGGAGAAGAGATTTGAGTCTAGAAAGTCGAGTGGTTATGCTTTTCCAATCTTTTGCAGTTGTTTCAAATCCATTTTGAGCAATTACAGTCATTATGTTGTCCAATTTCTGCTAGAATCTCTAACGTCTTTGCATCATTCTCTGTTTTAGATGCCCCCTTGTCCTTCCCGTCAGGTGGTCCATCTGACCAGGTGCATCGATGTACCAGGTCACATGGCCATGTTGGTTAGAGTTATGATGGAGGCTGGCTACTATTGGTACCCAGAGTACATAGTGGAGGAACAGCATCGAGATTTCAACCAGAGTCAGTATCTGTGTACTGTTAAGATATATCCTTCATATCCTGGAGCTGCAGAGCCGCTTCACTAGACCTATGGATTAGGTGTCACCATAGACATGGCAGTTCAGGAGGCCGCCTACACCATGCTGACTATCATGAGGTTTCACCATGGTCTGCTTTAGAACACAAAGTTCTGTTATGTTCCTGCTTCCATGGGAGGAGAGGATGGCTATCTTAGCGCAGTCTACTATGATCATTCTCATGAGGACCCTAAGCTGTAGGTGACCGCTCAGATGTTGGAGAACAGGGACCATGATGCACGTGCCCTTCGCATGGAGCTTTATGCCACCCGTGCACGTCTTAGGACAGCCCTGACGCGGTTGGCACGTGTCGTGTAGACAGGCTATGGAGATTTGGAGATGCTGACCCCATCGCGAACTCATCTGCCAGCAACCGTAGATTGGCCCGATGTTGGAGGCATCACCCCTCTTCGAGGACTGCTGTTGCTGCCAACAAGGGGACCAAGGCCACATCCGTGTCCTTCGGTTTCCAGGGATCACAGGCTAGAGTGTTTCCAGATCCTCAGGTTCAGCTCCCGGGTCACGGGGGTAACCTGCATGAGGCATTCTACGGTGATGCTTGAGTACGTGGATGTTAGTACTAGTATGTTAGTAGTCGTATCGCCACAGTCCTGCGTGTCTTGTGGGATATGATTGAGGTTGAGAGTTGAGTCCCGGAGTGTAGAAAGATAATGTATAGGAAGCCTGTAATGCCTCCGATGATTTGTGTCATCTCTCTGTAGTTTGTATTCAGCTTGGGCTTGTACTGAACTTTGTCATGGTGTGTATGAATCATGGTGTTCATATGGCAATTGTTATTACCATGTTGTTTGGGTGTTACCCTGCATGCCATGTTGTGTAGTACATACCTTATCTCATGTATTTGAGTTGATGTCTGCTATGGCTAAGTTGTGGGTTTGTTTTCCTAGGATGGTGGCAACTAGGAATAACCCCGTGCCTGCCCTCGAGCAGGGCGAGGGAAGCCAGCCAAGCCAAGAGGACCTGCCACATGCGCCTTATTTGGCAGAAAGCTGAAAGGAACAAGAGAGAGACCAACAGGCTGCTGGAATGAATTGAGCAAAACACAGCACGTGCTCCCCGCAATGATCACAATGATGGCGTGTCACTCGGTAATTTCGTCAAGCTGTGCCCACCTAAGTATCATCATTTGGTCGACCCACTCGACGTGGATGACTGGCTGACCAACATGTTCTGGAAGATCTGGGCTACCAATGTATCCGAGGCCAACAAGGTGACCTTTGCTACCTACTTTCTGGAAGGACCCGCCAATCTATGGTGGGAAAACTATGAAGCCATGCGTCCCGTAGGCCCCGCACCAACTTGGGCAGAATTCAGCGTGGCATTCCGTACCCATCACATCCCAGAAGGGCTGATGGATCGCAAGAGAGAGGAATTTTGTGATTTCACCCAGGGCAGACTGTCCGTGGATGTCTATAGCCGCCAGTTTAGCAATCTTGCTCGCTATGCTGCGGAGGAAGTTTCAACTGATGCTAAGAAGCAGGCTAGGTTCCGCAAGGGACTCAATCCTGAGCTCCACCGAGATCTGCGCCTACATGAGTGCACATCCTTCCAGGCTCTCGTCAACAAGGCTATCAATGCGGAGTCTGGACAGACTGACTATGAGGCCACGAGAAAGCACAACCGTGACTTCAGCCCCGCTTCTAGCTCGGGCTCCAACAAACGCCGGGTGTGGGTGCCCAACGCAACTTTGCCGCCAAGATACACCGCGAGGCCATCATTCCAGGCGCCTCGCCCAGCTCAGCCCAACCCTCCAGCTAGGCCATTTGGAGATCTGCCTGTCAATGTTGCTCCTCATTCCATCGTGGTCTGCTACAAATGTGGGGAACCAGGACACTACTTCCAGTTGAAAAGACGACTGACCTCTGCTCCCGTTCTGGTGCCACCAAACTTCTCTAAGGACTTTGTCATCTATTGCGATGCCTCGCGACAAGGATTAGGTTGCATTCTCATGCAAGATCGTCATGTGATTGCATACGCATCTCGACAGTTTCGTCCACATGAGGATAATTATCCAACACATGATCTTGAGCTTGCAGCTGTGGTCCATGCACTGAAAACCTGGCAACATTACCTTCTGGGTAATCGTTGCGAAATTGACGCTGATCACCAAAGTCTGAAATATATTTTCACCCAGCCGGATTTGAATCTCAGGCAAAGACGGTGGGTTGAGTTGATTATGGACTACGACTTAGGGATAACTTACACCCTGGGAAAAGCCAATGTCATGGCTGATGCACTAAGTCGTAAGTCTTATTGTAACAACCTGATGTTACAACAAGGTCAACCACTTCTCCATGAGGAATTTCGGAAGTTAAACCGTCACATTGTTCCTCAAGGATTCCTATCCAACTTGGTGGCGAAACCTACTCTTACGGATCAAATTATAGAAGCCCAGAAGCATGATCTCAGGATATCTCGGATCAAGAAAAACATTAAGAAGGGTAATGTTAGATGCTTCTCGAAAGATGATCGGCGTGTTGTCTTCTTTGAGAAACGCTTGGTGATCCCAAAGAAGCAATATCTATGACAATTGATTCTTAAGGAGGCTCATGATTCTCCTCTCACAATTCATTCGGGTAGTACCAAGATGTATCAGGATCTACACCAGAGGTTCTGGTGGACTAGGATGAAGAGATAAATTGCTCAGTTCGTTGTTAATTGCGACGTTTCTCGTCACATGAAAGCTGAACATCAAAGGCCTGCTGGCACCCTTCAACCTTTAGCTATCCCTGAATGGAAATGGGATAAGGTCGGTATGGATTTCATTACCAGATTTCCCAGAACTAAGAGAGGGAATAGTGCTATCTTTGTGGTCATCGACCGCCTTTCCAAAGTGGCTCATTTTCTTCCTGTTCGCGAGAGTATAACTGCTAGTCTGCTAGCGGAGTTATATGTTTCTCGAATAGTTTCTCTTCATGGTGTTCCTTTGGAGATTAACTTAGACCGCGGAAGTATATTTACTTCCTGATTCTGGGAAAGTTTCCAAACCGCTATGGGGACTCATCTATCCTTTAGCACTGCTTTCCACCCGCAATCAAGTGGTCAAGTTGAGAAAGTCAATCAAATTCTCGAAGACATGCTCTGAGCTTGTGTTATATCCTTCGGTATGAATTGGGAGAAATGTCTTCCATTTGCCGAATTTGCATATAACAATAGTTATCAATCAAGCTTGGGCAAAGCCCCTTATGAAGTTCTCTATGGACGAAGGTGTCGAACACCTCTTAACTGGTCAGAAACCGGAGAGAGGTAACTCTTTGGCCCGGATATGATCCAGGATGTAGAGGACCAAGTTCGCATTATTCGTGAAAAGTTGAAAAGAGCCCAATCTCGTCAAAAGAGCCAATATGATCGCCATCATTAGGTTCTGACCTATGGAGTTGACGAGAAGGCTTACCTTCGGGTTACGCCTCTGAAGGGTACCCATCGATTCGGTATCAAGGGCAAGTTGGCTCCTCGTTACATTGGACCTTTTCGCATTCTTGCTAAATGAGGGGAGGTTGCCTATCAATTGGAACTTCCGCCGCATCTTTCCAAGGTTCATGATGTCTTCCACATCTCGCAACTCAGGCGTTGCTTCTTGGACCCTGTCCGTGAAGTAGACCACAAAGCGCTTGATCTCCAAGATAACCTTACATATCGAGAATACCCTGTTCGTATTCTTCATCAAGTTGAGCGTACCACTTGGCGTCGGAACATCAAGTTTCTCAAGGTTCAGTGGTCACACCATTCTAAAAAGGAGGCCACATGGGAAAGATAAGATCGTCTTCGACTAGAGTACCCCGCGCTCTTCCCGATGACTTCAAAATCTCTGGACGAGATTCTTTTGAGTGGGGGTGAGTTGTCACATCCCTAGCAAGATGTCATAGGACAGCATGTGTGTGCCTCATGTTTCAATTTTGCATCAACATGAAATGGGAATTAAAAAAACCAAGCTCACATTGGAATCAAATTAATAAGAAGTTTGTGAAAACTCAACAAACTCAATATGACAATACAAAATGTTCCCTATTTCTGATAAAAATGGACATGTATATACCAGGGGCCATTTTAAATATTTGGACAACTATAGCAATTTAAAAATAAATGATAAAGCCTCTGAAAACGCCAAATAAAGCATTATCATTATTTTATATTTCAAAATATCCTGAAACATTTTATTGGAGTTTGAAATATTCAAACTTGATATTATAAAATAATTGGGATATTTTATCAAAGGAATTGTACCTGAAAAGAAAATAAAACAAATGTCAGAAATAGAAAGCCAGAAAGAAAAAAAAGAAAGCAGAGGCCCAAGGGGGAACCGGCCCATCTGGCCCATGGCCAGTCATCCCTGTCCTCTCGCCAGGAGGACAGGGGCGTGGGTTCGCCGCGCGCAGGCACATGCTGGCCACCTCCTTCCTGCCTGGCCGCCGGCTTGGAGGGCTGGGAGAGCGCCAGCGCAAGGCCTCCTCGATGTGGCCTCCTTCTCCTCTCCCTCTCTCCCTCGCGCGCTCTCTCTCTCGCTCTCTTTCCTCCTCTGCTCCGCCATGGCCGAGCTCGTCTCCGCCACGTCATCATTGTTCTAGCCGCCCCCGTGCCTTTCTGAGCCTGCCAAAAGCATCGCCACGACCTCCTCGTCCTCCCCGTGAAGCCAGTCGACGTCGGGAGCCCTCCACGATGTGTCGTCGCCTTTTCTTCCCCGCCGGCCGCCGAAGCTTCCCTCCGGCGATTTCAGGTCGTCTGCGCGTCCCCGAGCTCGCCGTCACCCCTAGCAACCCCGTCGTGAGTCCCTGTTTCGTTTCCCCCTCCCCTAGTGGCATGTCCCTCGCCGTACGCACCGTTCCCCTTGCTGCCTGAAGCTCGCTGTCGCTCGGGTCATCCCCGGCCGTAGCTCCGGTGGCCCCCCAGCCCCCTCTGCCGCAGCGTTGGATGCGCATGTGCACGGGCTACCTCCCGGTGCCCTCCGCGCGCCAAATGGTCGCCGGAGGCGCAACTCCGGCGGGTCGCCGTCGTGCTGTTGGTCGCCGTTAGCCCCGCTCCAGTGGGCGCCGACGTGGCCGACCATCAGGGCGAATCCCCCTGATTAGTTAGGCCCCAGTCACTGACCAGTGGGCCCTGAGGTGGGTCAAACCCCTGGTCAGCGCGGGGATTAGGCCTGTGTCACTGACATGCGGGCCCCGCACGTCAGGTTTGACCTAGCATGGTCAGCCGACCAGCTGACGTCGTGTGACGTCAGGCTGACATCATATTTCATTTTCCAGTTTTAAAATAATTCCAGAAATTTTTTAAAATTTTAAAAAATCATATAAATTAATGTGTAAATCAGATGAAAATAATTTATATATGAAAATTTATCAGAAAAATCCAATGAATCCAATGGTGCTATTATCATGCATGTTAGAGCAACCTATGTAGATGAACCTTGACATTTGTTAATAGGTTAGCATATGGAATTTGAAATGAAGAACGGTTTTGAACCTATATTCAAACTCACTTCAAATTAACTTGGACACTAGTTGCATTAGCTCATCCATACATGCTACCATGTCATGATCATGCATCATATTGTTGCATTTGCGTGTATTGAATGATATTTATCTGCATTGTGGTAGGCTCTGCTTCTGAGGATACCCCCGGGTATTCCATCGAAGGAGAAAACCTTCCCGCTACCCAGCAAGGCAAGCAACCCCCTTGATCATTTTGATAACATCACACTCTCTCGCTCTTGCTCTTGTTTATTGCATTAGGACAAACGCTCATATGTATGTCATACACGGTAGAAGAACCTATTCTTTTGCATGACCTGTCATTGTCACAGTAAATAGCTAAACCTTGCAACCTAGCATACCTGGTAGATGCTTGTGCCATGATGTGCTTAGCTTACTTTGCCTGCTATGCTTTCTATGCTTAGAGTTGTGTCAGGTCTGATTCATCTGGGTGATGAACTGGAGTGAAAGATTGTTGTTCGGATGTGATAAGCTTATGATGAACCCGATTTGGTAAAGGTAGCGATGAGAGGCTATGTAGGAGTACATAGCGGGTTGTCTCATTAGAACCGTTCTTAGGAACTGAGTTCTGTGTTTGTGATCCAAGACTACTTACTACCACACATTGGGTTCCGGTAACTCGACCCCTCTCGACTTATCAGTTGCTTAGTCCTTAGTCCAGGAGTTGCAAGTAGTTTCTGGTGTTTATAGCATGCTGGAGGCCGTGCGTAGCGTTGACCCTAGGGGTGGGTTACAACGCGGGAGGCAGTGGCATGGTGTACCAAGGGTCACCCGAATGGTGGGCTTGGGAACCCTACGCACATCGTTTAGGGTCGTAGCGGAAACTTCGGTCGGACTTCCATGCGGGTTCAGTCTCAAATAGGTGATAGCCTGGACTAGAGGTCTTATGTGATTGAAGATCGTGGCCGACTCCCTTGCTGGGCTTCCGCTTGAAGGTTGCTGAGGTGCATGGTTTTAAGAGCACATGGCGATAAGTGGAGAGAGCGTGTGTGAATAAGTACACCCCTGCAGGGTATGAAACCATTTGAATAGCCGCGTCCTCGGATATGGACTACTTGGATAACTTATGTTGTTCATAGATAATCAAATGGATACTCATAAAAATATCAATACAAGTGTGAGTACCGTGGATGGCACTCTCCCAGGAGAGGGAAGTGAATCCATGGTGGTGTATTGTCATGGAGTTAGTGGACTCGTGTGCAATATCTAAAATTTAAACAAAAAGTTAAAATTGTGTAGTATAGGTTAGCCACGAGTCAAAGCTGGCATTGCTGCAAAAACTCCACCACTCCCCTTGTTCATACATGAGCATGAATAGACTATGTCTATTTTAAAGACTTGCTGAGTATGTTTGTACTCATGTTTGCCTAATAAATGTTGCAGATGAGACCCAGGACCCATCAAGTGGGTTCTTTCTAGATGTCGACGATGCCGAATAGCTGGTGTCCCAGCTACCACCTATGCCCTATGGCAGGCTGTAGATAGTCAGGCCATGTGCCTTTTTACCCTTTCATCTGTCTCTACTCACACAGCTTTATGCTTCCGCTCGGTTTGTATGAACTTGTTTGAATGACTTGAGTGTCGGGTCATGTGACCCCTACCTATAAGAACATATTATCCAAGGCTCGTCTGAGCCTCTTTAATAAGAGTTGTGTTGTTGTATGGTTATGTTGTGATGCCATAGTTCTATCTATGCATATCGGGCATGTCGTGCGTACGTGTGACGTGCAACGGTATGTATGGGATCCGACACCTAGATGTGTGCCTTTAGTAGTACTCTTTACGGGAAACTGCCTCTTTATGCTTCCACCGAGCCATGGTAGCTTGCTACTCCTTCGGAAAAATTGATTGACCGGCATGTATCCTTCTTTGCTGCTATGTCTGTCCCTTCGGGGAAATGTCTCGCAGTGTAATGGAGTCCCTGTAGCCTGCTATGACTCGTCTACGTGCAGTGCTGGCATTTATGTCCCACGGCGTAATGGAGTCCTTGTAGCTTGCTATGACTCATCTACACATGCTTGAGGGCGACACCTGCATTGCTGGATTACGTATGCCTGTTTCCATACGGATGTGCCACTTGGGTTCTATGACTAGTCATTTCGGCCCGGGTTCTTTTTCGTTTGATTGCCAGTGACATGTTCACATACGTGAGCCAAAAGACGCAAACCGTCCCGGCTAAGGTAAGGTTGCAGCCGTGGAGCTTACCGTGTGTGAGGCCGCAAAGTGATGTGATATGTTACAGTCTGGATTCATATGACTTAGGATCGGGTTCCCGACAAGGGCTTGTCTCCAACAACCTTTGCCTCCCTGCTTCCCACCTCCCACTTCCCTCTACCAAATACAATGAAAAACCCTTGTTGAGCTCCACGCCGCCACCTACGCTATGGACAATTACCTTGGCTTGCAGAGGGCGATTGAAGATCCGTCCGGCGATGACCACACCGCTCACACGGAGCTGAAGGAGATAGCGCAATGGTTCCCAGGCTTCCAAATGATGCAGAACCATGTGCATGGCCTTATCAAGGCCATGACGGGTGATGAGAAGTTGCGCGCCTTCCCCAACGGCCATGGTGTCCCTAGCATCCCCCGGAGGCGATCCTACAGTTCACAATGCGGGAGACGCGGTGGAACGGACCCAACTAGCACGCCCACTGGTGGATGAAATGATCCGCTATGATGCCCCTGCTGCAGCCAGATTCGAACAGTGTTGCTTGGAGGGTGGAGTGCGTCCATTACATCATAGTCACCATACCTGCGCCCTTCAACACCGCCTACTCGAATCACTTTCAGCCTAAGCTCCTCCTAGCCAATGACTTCTCTGACTATGGTATGCTTTTCTTTTGTTGTTGTGTGTCTTTACTTTTGCTGTTGTGTGGATTTTCTTTGCTACTGTGTTGTTTCATGTGCCTATGTGTACTAGTTTCCGAAAATAGTATGCCTATGTGTACGACTCTAGCTACATGCTAGAAGGCGAGTCGTTTGGCGAGCAGGAGTAGGAGGTCATTGTCCTCTCTGACGACGAGCTAGACGAGGTGCACATGTTTGCGCCTGTCGTTGATGCCAAGGAGGGTGACAACGAGCTCTAAGTTATTTCCATGTTGTGAACTACAAATCATGTGTGAAGAAGTTATATGCGCACTATGGTATGCTTTGAAATTCTAGGGTTTTTTGTTGTGCTGCCTTTCCTTCATGATGTGTATCTTGCTCTGCTATCATGATGCTTTTCTTTTGCTCCTATGTGGCTTTTCTTTACTGCTCTGTTGTTGCATGTGCCTATGTGTACTAGTTGCCAAAAATAGTAGGCAACCAATGTATGATTAGCATGCACAATTAGCCCTAAACTTTGAACTAAAACAAATTTAGTTAACCAAATCAATTTCAGTTAAATGTCAACTGAAACTAATTCAGCCAAGTAAAACAAATCCACTTAAGTGTCAACTAAATAAAATTCAATTAAATAGATAGAGTTAACTAACTACAAAAATCACAAAATTCAGTTAACTGTCAAATAAAACAAATTTAGTTAAATGGATAGAGTTAGTTAACTACAATAATTTAGTTCATTACAAAAATACAATTAACTTTTAACATTGAAAACATTCAGTTAACCTTTAACACTGAAAACATTCAGTTAACCTTTAACACTAAAAACATTTAATATTTTTTTGTTAATTAAAACAAATTCAGTGAACTATCAACTAAAAAATCTATTAATTAAAATAAATTTAGTTAACTATCAAATAAAACAAATTTAGTTAAATGGATAGAGTTAATTAGCTACAAAACTCACAAATGCGGTTAACTTTTAACATTGAAAATATTTAGTTGACCATTAACATTGAAACATATTCAGTCAACAATCCCACAAGGCACTTGAATGATAGCACTTGAATTGAAATACATAGCTCACACAATATCTCTACCACTTCACACATACTTCAGTATGCAAATTACTCAAATCACATCAAGTTCATCAAATTAAAGCTACTAAAAATTATGGGATCATTAGAACACCAGTGCATCACTCAAATCACTTCAACTTCATCAAATTACAGCTACTAAGAATTATGGGAGCATTAGAACACAAATGCATGACTCGGATTCATGAAGGATCTCCTTCATATTCCTTATCTTGCCCTTGATGTCCTCCTTATGTTTGAAGAGATCACCAATCATGTACTCTAAATTTTTTCTCTTGCTTTAACGGATCCCTCTCTAACACCAAATTACCCCTCTATTCCATCAATTTATGCCTCTCTTCCATGAATTTTTCCCTCTCCTGATTTATCCGGTCCCTCTCTTGCTTCATCAAGTCTCTCTCTTTCTATGCCTTGGCCCTAACTACCTGATGAATGTTTGTAGTAGATTTGTCAAAAAAGTTCTTCTTCTCAAGCTCTTGCTTTAGGTCAGTCGCAGCAATTTGTGTGTTGCCTAGCTAGGCCAATGCCTGCTCCTTGTTAGCCAACATCTTAGCAAAATAAACATTGAAAAGCCTGAGATATTTTTCCATCGTTTCTTCTCTCCCAGGATCTTAATGTTTTCTTCAGCATTAACAAAATTTTGCGTGAGGCTCAGCTTGTTCTCATTTTCACACATGTCCTAGATCATACATAGACTCATCTTCAATTGAGCAAGCCACTCAAGATCAACCCACACCACATAGCTGCACTTAGGTCCTTCCTGGCAATTTAGATTTAAAAAAATTATAGATGAACTTAAATAGAAAGTGAAAAATAATTGAGGTAAAAATTTGCAAAATATCATTTTACCTACACAAATGCAGCTAACTTACAACACGTAACTCATAAACGCACAAATGCCCTTAAGTGTAGAAATGTAGTCAACTTTTAAGATAACTACAAAAAATTCAGTTAAATGCTAACATTTAGTTACCTAAAAAATCCAGCTAACTTTTAACACACAAAAATCAGTTAAGTGCTAACATTCAGTTAACTAAAACATTGAGTTAACCTTCATCACTGAACTAGGAGCATTACTGAACTACAAGGATTTAGAATTCAGCATGAGCATGAGCACACAACCATGAGCATGAGCATAATAAATCTATAGCTTGTGCACACACTAGAACAAAATTAACCTTTAACAGTAAAGCACGAGCATGGGCATAACTTAAACGAGTCAAATTAAACTCTAAAATCTCTCTAAAACAACACTGGCACAATCATCCACACTTACACACTATACATATCACTATAGAGTAATGCAAAATCAGTTAGCTAACTACTAATGTTCTTTGCACATACTAGGAAGTTTCTGCCACTATTCCCAGATTCAGAAGCCACCAGCTTCTCACACACTGCTAGGTGCTCACATCTAGCACCAAGTTCCTTAGCAAGGCCCCTCCATTCCGAGCAGAAAATGGTGGCTAGAAGAAAATGGCGGCAGTCCAACTAAATACAAAATTCCTCATTTGAATCCTAACCCTAGTTGCGTGAGTTATAGGACTGATGTGACTGGTGACTGAATCGCTGGTCGACAAGGATCTTGACAAATTATTACATGAGACCATGGCGGTGAGCTGGACAGCAGAGGCGAGCCTGACGGTGGTGAGCAGTTGGGAGCTAGAGTTGGGCACATAGAAGGGGACGGGAAGACACGAGCACGAGGAGAGTTTACGCCATATTTAATTCAGGTGGAATGTACTATGTGTGTGATACATCTCCGTCATATCTATAATGTTTGATTGTTTCATGCCAATATTATACCACTTTCACATACTTTTGGCAACAATTTATATGATTTATTGGACTAACCTATTGATCGAGTGCCCAATGCCAGTTCCTGTTTTTTGTGTGTTTTTTGTTTCGCATAAATTCCATATCAAATAAAGTCCAAACATGATAAATATTTACGAATATCTTCTTTGGATTATTTATGAATTTTGAGATGTGGAATCAACACAAACGGAGGCCCAAAACAAGCACAACATACCAGGGCGCGGGCCAGGGCCCAAACATGCCCTGGTGGGTGGTGCTCACCTCGTATGTCGGTTGGAGCTCTCCTTCGCGTGCAAGAAGGCTAATTTTTGGATAAAAATCTCTTCAAAATTTCAGGCCGACTGGAGTTACAGATCTCCAGGAATATAAGAAATGGTTGTTGGACAGAAAACAGGAACATGAAACAAAAGAGAACAGAGAGGCACATCCAATCTCGGAGGGCTCCCGCTCCTCTGCTGCCATGGAGGTCATGGACCATAGGGGGAACTCTCCTCCCATAAAGGAGGGAGGCCAAGGAAGAAGAAGCAGGAGAGGGCTCTCTCCCCCTCTCTCCCAGTGGCGTCGGCGATCTACATCAACGATCTTGCTACCGTCGACACTAAATTTCTCCCCCTCTTGCAGCGGTGTAACACCTCTCTTCCCCGTTGTAGTCTCTACTTAAATATGGTGCTCAACTCCATATATTATTTCACAATGATATTTGGCTATCCTATGATGTTTGACTAGATCACTATTTTTGAACGGGTTAATTGTGGTATGATGTTATGGATGTGAGTTGTATGTTGATATGGTGTTGTCCTATGGTGCCCTTCGTGTCGCGCAAGCATGAGGGATCCTTGTTGTAGGGTGTTGCAATATTTTCATGATTCTCTTATAGTGGGTTGCTTGAGTGACAGAAGCATAAACCCGAGTAAGGGGGTTGTTGCGTATGGGAGTAAAAAGGACTTGATACGTATTGCTATGGTTGGGTTTTACCTTAATGATCTTTAGTAGTTGCGGATGCTTGCTAGAGTTCCAATCATAAGTGCATATGATCCAAGTACGGAAAGTGTGTTAGCGTATGCATCTCCCTCATTTCATATAACAAGTATCTATCGTATCATATTCAATTGCCTCTGGACAATCTTTCTCTTGTGTTACACAAAAATCTTGATGACCCACAAGTATAGGGGATCTATATTAGTCCTTTCAATAAGTAAGAGCTTCGAACCCAACGAGGAGCAGAAGGAAATGACAAGCGGTTTCCAGTAAGGTATTCTCTACAAGTACTGAAATTATCGGTGACAAATAGTTTTGTGATAAGATAATTTGTAACGAAGTAACAAGTAATAAGTGTAACAAAGGTGCAGCAAGGTAGCCCAATCCTTTTTGTAGCAAAGGACATGCCTGGACAAACTATTATATAAAGAAAAGTGCTCCTGAGGACACATGGGAATTTCCGTCAAGCTAGTTTTCATCATGCTCATTTGATTCGTGTTCGTTACTTTGATAATTTGATATGTGGGTGGACCGGTGCTTGGGTGTTGCCCTTACTTGGACAAACCTCCCACTTATGATCAACCCCTATCGCAAGCATCCGCAACTATGAAAGAAGAATTAAGGTAAACCTAACCACGCATGAAACATATGGATCCAAATCAGCCCCTTACGAAGCAACTCATAAACTAGGGTTTAAGCTTCTGTCACTCTAGCAACCCATCATCTACTTATTACTTCCCAATGCCTTCCCCTAGGTCCAAATAATGGTGAAGTGTTATGTAGTAGACGTTCACATAACACCATTAGAGGAGAGACAACATACATCTCATCAAAATATCGAATGAATACCAAATTCACATGATTACTTATAACAATACTTATCCCATGTACTCGGGAACAAACGTAACTACTCACAAAGCATATTCATGTTCATAATCACAAGAGTATTAATTATCATAAAGGATCTGAACATATGATCTTCCACCAAGTAAACCAACTAGAATCAACTACAAGGAGTAATCAACACTACTAGCAACCCAAAGGTACCAATCTGAGGTGTTGAGACAAAGATCGGATACAAGAGATGAACTAGAGTTTGGAGAGGAGATGGTTCTAGCGAAGATGTTGATGGAGATCGACCCCGTCTAGATGAGAGGATCATTGGTGATGAAGATGGCTTCGATTTCCCCCTTCGGGAGGGAAGTTTCCCTAGCAGGACCGCCCTGTCAGAGCTCTAGATTGGTTATGGTCAAGTTCCGCCTCGAGACGATGGTGCTTCGTCCAGAAATCTCTCTTCTGATTTTTTAGGTCAAAATGCTTCATATAGGAGAAGATGGGCGTCGGAGGAGCCACATGGGCCCCACAAGCCTACTAGGCGTGGCCAGGGGGTGGTCGCGCCTAGCAGGCTTGTGGCCTGCAGGTGGGCCCCCTCTGGTTGATTCTTGCATCAGTATTTTTTATTAATTCCAAAAATATTCTCGTAAATTTTCAAGACTTTTGAGTTGTGCAGAATAGGTATCTCAGATTGCTCCTTTTATAGTCCAGAATTCTAGCTGCCAGCATTCTCCCTCTTCATGTGAACCTTGTAAAATAAGAGAGAAAAGGCATAAGTATTGTACCATAACGTGTAATAATAGCCCATAATGCAATAAATATCAATATAAAAGCACGATGCAAAATGGACGTATCAACTCCCCCAAGCTTAGACCTTGCTTGCCCTCAAGCGAAAGCCGACATCAATGAATATGTCCACATGTTTAGAGATAGAGGTGTCGATAAAAATAAAATACGGACATGAGGGCATCATGATCAACTTTAGAAAAGCAATACTCATTGTATGAGATTCTTTATACTAGAGTAACAATTCATTCACAAGATAAAGTATGAACCAAGAACTCTATTGACAACCAACAAACTCGGATGTCATTCATTGAAGCAATTGAGAATTTATCATAACATCGAAAAGAGTCAATATAAGAGCTTGTAAATAAAATCCACATACTCAATCATATTTTAGTCTTTGACAATTTCTAGCACTCACGCGGTACCCACGAGGTCAAAGCTTCAATCGAACATAGAGAAAGATAGGGTATTATAATTTTGCCTCCCAACTATTCACCTCAAGGGTGATGTCAACAATAATAACTCATGATCACCCACATCCGAGTGGATATATGAGTCTAGATCATTCCCCAACACATAATGCTTGCCAAGAGAGACAGAATATAGGAAGTGGTGAAGACCACCATGACTCTTGCATAAAGGTAAGTACTAGAAAGTAAAAGTAACAGATAGGCCCTTCGTAGAGGGAAGCAGAGTTTGTCATGCGCTTTTTTTTGGATGCACAAACTCTTAATGTAGAGGAATGCCGCGTTGTATTGCCCTTTGTGATAGCAACCTTTATTATGCAGTATGTCGCTTTTATTTCTTCACTATCACAAGTTTGTACAACGCTTATTTCCCTTACAATAAAATATCACACATATTTAGGAGCAATTTTTATTGCCTTATTGCACCGATAACAACTTACTTGAAGGATCATATTCAATCCATAGGTCGGTATGGTGGACTCTCATGGCAAAACTGGGTTGAGGTGTTTGGATGCACAAGTAGTATCTCTACTTGGTGCAGAGGTTCTGGCTAATATGAGGTGGAAGCATGCACTACATGTCGAAGGATCTAAAACCATATAGCTTCTATCCGGTGGTAAGCAAACATAACCCATTATGTTGTCTTACTTGTCCAACATCAACTTGTTGGCATGTAATATTTTAATTAGTGGTGACAATCATAAAAGATGTCCAAGATAATATATTTATATGTGAATCTCTCTTTATTTATCACTTCCTTTCAATTGCACCAATGACCAATTACAATGTTTGTTAACTCCCAACAAATTTCAATCACCATACTTTTTATATGTGAAGTCATCACTCCCCATAAGATCACTATGTATTCTCTTTGCTTTTGTTCTGTTATACTTTATTCATTACTCTCAAGAGCATAGTAATCTAGCAAAGCCCTTATCATCAGAACTACTTTTTATTATATAACTCTCGAACTTGCTTACATAAGGGGAGCAAAAGCAAAAACTAAAAGGGGTTGATCATACTAAAAAAAATTATTCTACTAGATCAAAGCAAAAAAACAAAAACAATCGAACTAGGAAAGATAAAAACAAAAAGGAAAAAGGAAAAAGGTGTGATATGATACGATAACGGGGCACCTCCGCCAAGCTTGGCACAAGCCAAGGGGAGTGCCCATACCCATGTGGTCAGGTGTCCTTCTTCGGGGGTGATGATGGTGGAGTTGTTGATGAGGTTGGAGGCTTGTTAAGTTTCCTCTTCAGCATAATTCTTCTTTGCTCTCCTACAGAAAACAAGAAGGGATAAATAGAACTTTGGGTTTTCTTCTTGCATTTGAGAGGCACTATTTCTTGAACTCCACGTGCTTGTCTCCCAGTTGAGGCATAGGAGTCTCCTCTTCATCTGAGCTTTCTTCTCGGTACTCGTCTTCTTATTCCTCCTCCGAGAATAATCCATAAGGATCTAGGTCCCCATAGATCTTGGGATTGGCAAGATAATGCGATATGTATCTCTCCCCATTAGACTCTTGGGACGACATCCTGCTCTAAATCTGCTGCAGAAACAGATCAAAACGAAAACAAGAGGTATTGTCATGATACGAAAGTCAAAACCTTTGGGAGATTATATAATGAATTTTTGCCGACTCGAAGGGGTGTTATACAAGAAAATGGAGTCCTAGGGGCGCACGGGGTGGTGACAAGCCCCCTAGGCGTGACTAGAGGGGTGGTCGTGCCTAGTAGGCTTGTCGCCTCCCTGTGCGTCCTTCGGCCTACTTTTTATTTTCCTATTTTTTAACTATTGCAAAACTGAGTAAAATTGCTATTCGAAAAGTTTTGGAGTCAGTTTACTTACCATACCACATACCTATTCCTTTTTAGATTCTAAAGCATTCTGGTAAGTCTCCCTAATATGCTCTTTGGGAGTTATGGTATTGATAACATTGGTTTCAACATTAATGGGAGTACCTGAAATATAGTGTTTGATTCTTTGCCTGTTTGCCACCTTCGGATTTGTGCCTTCGGTGTTGTTATTCTTGATGGCACCGGAACGATATACCTCCTCGACGATGTATGGTCCTTCCCACTTAGAGAGAAGTTTTCCTGCAAAAAATATTAATTGAGTATTGTATACCAAGACATGATCACCTACATTAAATTAACACTTTTGTATCCTTTTATCATGCCATCTCTTAACCTTTTCTTTAAACAACTTGGCATTCTCATAGGCCTGGGTTCTCCATTCATCAAGTGAGCTAATGTCAAATAACCTCTTCTCACCAGCAAGTTTGAACTCATAGTTGAGCTCTTTGATTGCCCAATAATCCTTATGCTCTATCTCTAGAGATAAGTGACATGCTTTACCATAAACCATTTTATACGGAGACATACCCATAGGATTCTTGTAAGCAGTTCTATAAGCCCATAATGCATCGTCAAGTTTCATAGACCAATTCTTCCTAGATCTATTAACCATCTTTTGCAAGATAAATTTAATTTCTCTATTGCTTAATTCTACTTGACTGCGACGATGATAAGGAGATGCAATTCTAAGATTAACATCATACTTAGCAAGCAATTTACGGAAAGCACCATAAATAAAACGTGAACCACCATGAGTCAAAAGTATCTGGGGACTCCAAATCTAGGGAAAATAACTTCTTTAAGCATCTTAATAGAGGTGTTGTGATCAGCACTACTAGTTGGAATAGCTTCTACCCACTTAGTAACGTAATCAAGAACAAATAGTACATGAGTATACCCGTTGGACGTTGGAAAAGGTCCCATAGAATCAAAACCCCAAACATCAAATGGTTCGATAACGAGAGAGTAATTCATAGGCATTTCTTGATGTTTACTAATATTGCCAATTATTTGGCATTCGTCACATGACAAGACAAACTTATGAGCATCCTTGAAGAGAGTAGGCCAATAAAAACCAGAGTGCAATACCTTGTGTGCAGTTCTATCTCCAGCGTGGTGTCCTCTGTAGGCCTTGGAATGACACTTCCGTAGGATCTGTTCCTGTTCATTCTCAGGTACACAACGTCTAATAATACCATCTACTCCTTCTTTATAAAGGTGTGGGTCATCCCAGAAGTAATGTTTTAAATCTTAGAAAAACTTTTTATTTTGTTGGTATGTGAAACTAGGCGGTATAAATTTAGCGACAATGTAATTAGCATAATCAGCATACCAAGGAGCATTATGAGAAGCATTTATGACAGCTAATTGTTCATTAGGAAAGCTATCATCAATAGGTAGTGGTTCATCAAGAACATTCACTAACCTAGACAAGTTATCTGCTACGGGGTTATCAGCACCCTTTCTATCAACAATATGCAAATCAAATTCTTGTAATAGAAGAACCCACCTAATAAGTCTAGGTTTAGCATCTTTATTTTCCATGAGATATTTAATAGAAGCATGATCAGTGTGAATAGTTACTTTAGAATCAATAATATAAGGTCTAAACTCATCACAAGCGAACACAACTGCTAAAAATTCCTTTTCAATGGTAGCATAGTTTCTTTGAGCACTGTCTAGAGTTTTGCTAGCATAATGAATAACATTTAATTTCTTATCAACTCTTTGTCGTAGAACAACACCTACTACATAGTCATTAGCATCACACATAATTTCAAAAGGTAGGTTCCAATCAGGTGGTTGAATAAGAGGTGCAGAAATCAAAGCATTCTTGAGAATTTCAAAAGCATCCACACAATCATCATCAAAAACGAATGGAACATATTTTTGCAAAATATTAGTGAGAGGCCTAGAAATCTTAGAGAAATCTTTAATAAATCTCCTATAGAAACCAGCATGACCAAGGAAACTTCTTATACCTCTGATATCCGTAGCATCAACTTTAGCCTTGTCAACTTCTACCTCTTTTGGAAATTTTATGTCCCAAGACAATGCCTTCATTCACCATAAAGTGGGACTTCTTCCAATTCAAGACAAGATTAGTTTCTTCACATCTTTGCAAAACTCGATCAAGGTTTCTCAAACAATCATCAAAGGAAGTTCCATAAACGGAAAAATCATCCATGAAAACCTCAACAATCCTTTCACAGAAATTAGAGAATATATCAGTCATGCATCTTTGAAAAGTAGAAGATGCATTGCATAAACCAAAAGTCATACATCTATAAGGAAAGTTACCAAAAGGGCAGGTAAAGGTCGTCTTCTCTTGGTCCTCTTTTAACACGGGTATTTAAGAGAAATCAGAATAACCATCTAGAAAGTAGAAATGTGTGTGTTTGGATAATATTTCTAGCATTTGATCAATGAAAGGTACAGGGTAATGATATTTTCTAGTGGCTTTATTCAATTTCCTAAAATCAATTACCATTCTATAGCATGTAACAATTCTCTGCGGGATCAATTCATTGTTATCATTAGGAACTACGGTAATACCTCCTTTCTTAGGGACACAATGAATGGGACTAATCCATCTTCTTTCAGCAATAGGGTAAATGATATCTGCCTCCAGAAGCTTTAATATTTCATTTCTTACCACTTCCTTCATTTTAGGATTCAACCGTTGTTGGTGATCGACAATTGGTTTAGCATCAGGCTCCATTTTAATTTTGTGCTGGCATGGAGTGGGACTAATGCCCTTAAGATCATCAAGAGTATATCCAATAGCAGCATAGTGCTTCCTCAGAGTTTTCAATAATCTCTGTTCTTCATGCTCTGAAAGATTAGCACTAATAATAACAGGATATATCTTCTTTTCATCAAGATAAGCATATTTCAAAGTATCGGGTAATTGTTTAAGCTCAAACACAGGATCACCCTTGGGTGGAGGAGGATCCCCAAGTATTTCAGCGGGCAAGTTGTGTTTCAGGATAGGATGTTGATCAAAGAAAATCCTATCTATTTCATTCCTTTCATTCATATGCATGTCATTTTCATGGTCTAACAAATATTGCCCTAAAGGATCAGTAGGAGGCACAGCAATAGAAGCAAGACCAATAATTTAATCCTTACTAGGGAATTCTTTATCATGGGGTTGTCTACGAAATTTAGAGAAATTAAACTCATGAGACGTATCCCCAAAACTTATGGTAACCATTTCCTTCTCACAATCTATCCTGGCATTAACGGTATTCAAGAAGGGTCTACCAAATATAATGGGACAAAAATTATCTTGTGGGGAACCAAGAACAAGAAAATCAGTAGGATATTTTATTTTCCCACACAAGACTTCAGCATCTCTAATAATCCCAACTGGTGATATAGTGTATGTATTAGCAAGCTTAATTGTAACATCAATTTCCTCCAACTCAGCTGGTGCAATATCATTCATAATCTCTTTATATAAGGAAAAGGGAATTGCACTCACACTAGCACCCATATCACATAATCCATGATAACAATGATCTCCTATTTTAACAGAAACAATAGGCTTGCCAACAATGGGCCTATGTTTATCTTTAGAATCGGGTTTAACAATCCTAGCAGCTTCATCACAAAATTGAATAACATGCCCATCAATATTATCAACCAAGAGATCCTTAACCATAGAAATACTAGGTTCAACTTTAATTTGCTCAGGGGGTGTAGGTGTTCTAGCACAGCTCTTACGAACCACAATTGAAGCTTTAGCATGATCCTTTACTCTAACAGGGAAAGGTGGTTTCTCAATATAAGCAGTGGGAATAACAAGATCAATAGTATAAGTAACAGTTTTCTCTTCAACTTTAATAGGTTCAACTACTTTCACTTCAATGGGAGGATGATATTTAAACCACTTATCCTTAGGGAGATCAATGTGAGCAGCAAAAGATTCACAAAAAGAAGCTACTATCTCAGAGTCAATCCCATATTTAGTGCTAAATTCACAAAAAGCATCGGTATCCATGAAAGATTTAACACAATCAAACTTAAGGTTCATACCTGACTCCTTACCTTCATGGAGTTCCCAATCTTCAGAGTTCCATTTAATTCTTTCCAACAAATCCCATTTGAAGTCAATATCTTTCTTCATATAGGAACCAGCACAAGAAATATCGAGCATGGATTGATCATTACAAGAAAGCCGAGCATAAAATTTCCGAATAATAATTTCTCTCGAGATCTCATGATTGGGGCATGAATATAACATTGAATTAAGCCTACCCCAAGCTTGAGCGATTCTTTCTCCTCACGAGGCCAAATATTATAAATATAATTCCGATTACAATGAACTAGATGCATAGGGTAGAACTTTTGATGAAATTCCATCTTCAGTCGGTTCGAGATCCATGATCCAATATCATCACATAGCCTATACCATGTCAATGACTTTTCCTTTAAAGTTGAAGGGAAAACATTCTTCTTAATTTGATCCTTGGGCAGACCTACAAGCTTAAATAATCCACAAACTTCATCCACATAGATTAGATGTAAATCAGGATGTAGTGTTCCATCTCCTGCGTAAGGATTAGCCAACAGTTTCTCTATCATACCCGAAGGAATTTCATAATAAATATTTTCAGTAGCTTCAGTAGGTTGAGGGACAACTCTTTGTGTTTCCGGTCGAGGTGAAGATACCCTAAACAAGCCCCTCAAAGGATTACTTTCCAAAGTGACAAGTGACAGTAAATTTCAGCACACTATATAAATTTTTCCTTACCAAAGGCACTTCACTCCCCGGCAACGGCGCCAGAAAAGAGTCTTGATGACCCACACGTATAGGGGATCTATCATAGTCCTTTCGATAAGTAAGAGTGTCGAACCCAACGAGGAGCAGAAGGAAATGACAAGCGGTTTCCAGTAAGGTATTCTCTACAAGTACTGAAATTGTCGGTGACAGATAGTTTTGTGATAAGATAATTCGTAACGAGTAACAAGTAAAAAAGTGTAACAAAGGTGCAGCAAGGTACCCCAATCCTTTTTGTATCAAAGGATAGGCCTAGACAAACTCTTATATAAAGAAAATCACTCCCGAGGACACATGGGAATTTCCGTCAAGCTAGTTTTCATCATGCTCATTTGATTCGCGTTCGTTACTTTCATAATTTGATATGTCGGTGGACCGGTGCTTGGGTGCTTCCCTTACTTGTACAAACCTCCCACTTATGATTAACCCCTATCGCAAGCATCCGCAACTACGAAACAAGAACTAAGGTAAACCTAACCATAGCATGAAACATATGGATCCAAATCAGCCGCTTACGAAGCAACGCATAAAATAGGGTTTAAGCTTCTGTCACTCTAGCAACCCATCATCTACTTATTACTTCCCAATGCCTTCCCCTAGGCCCAAATAATGTTCAAGTGTTATGTATTCGACGTTCACATAACACCACTAGAGAAGAGACAACATACATCTCATCAAAATATCGAACGAATAGCAAATTCACATGATTACTTATATCAAGACTTATCCCATGTCCTCAGGAACAAACGTAACTACTCACAAAGCATATTAATGTTCATAATCATAGGAGTATTAATTATCATAAAGGATCTGAACATATGATCTTCCACCAAGTAAACCAACTAGCATCAACTACAAGGAGTAATCAACACTACTAGCAACCCACGGGTACCAATTTGAGGTGTTGACACAAAGATTGGATACAAGAGATGAACTAGGGTTTGGAGAGGTGATGTTTCTGGTGAAGATGATGGAGATTGACCCCATCTAGATGAGAGGATCGTTGGTGATGACGATGGCTTCAATTTCCCCCTCCGGAGGGAAGTTTCCCCAGCAAGACCGCCCTGTCGGAGCTTTAGATTGGTTCTGCCCAAGTTCCGCCTCGAGACGGCAGAGCTTCATCTCGAAAGCTCTCTTGTGATTTTTTTCAGGTCAAAACACTTCATATAGGAGAAGATGGGTGTCGGAGGAGCCACAGGGGCCCCACAAGCCTGCTAGGCGCAGCCATGGGGGGTGGCCGCGCCTAGCAGGCTTGTGGCCTACAAGCGCCCCCCTCTATTTGTTTCTTGCACAAGTATTTTTTATTAATTCCAAAAATATTCTCCATAAATTTTCAAGACTTTTGGAGTTGTGCAGAATAGGTATCTCAGATTTGCTCCTTTTCAAGTGAAGAATTCCAGCTGGCAGCATTCTCCCTCTTCATGTAAACCTTGTAAAATAAGAGAGAAAAGGCATAAGTATTGTACCATAATGTGTAATAACAGCCCATAATGCAATAAATATCAATATAAAAGCATGATGCAAAATCAACGCATCAAATCTTTCTAGTAGTCTATTTACTTTTATTGTTCTTTTATTAAAACAACACCTAAATTTTATTTCCACATCTTTTATTATCTAGCAAAGTACTTCTAGTTTTATTCTCGCAAAGTAGTTTCATACTTGTTCAAGGTAAAGCAAGCATTAGTGTGCGTAGAGTTGTATCTGTGTTCAATAGAACTCGAGAGAATATTTATTTTGCCTTTAGCTCCTCGTTGAGTTCGACACCCTTACTTATCAAAAAGGCTGCAAATGATCCCCTAAACTTGTGGGTTATCAGTGTGAAAAAGAGAAAACGACAGGGGGTTATGTGCAAATGTGTAGGAGACGACCGGTCCGGCCACCTGGTTGCCAATTGTCTCGATGTGATTGGTTCTGGACCAAAATGTCACATAGAGTGCAAGTTTGAGTATGATGTGGTGGACTTTTTCAAGTACTAGGACTAGACCATCACATTCTCGACAAGTTCTAGGAGTTGGGGTGCTTTTAACTCTTTATAATGCCCTCGCTCACTTAATTCAGACACACATGGAAAGGAAGAAAATGGAATGGATCACTATCTCTTCTTTGGCTTTAATTACCCTTTTTTCCTTGAAATGGGAAATGATTAATTAGGGAATAGAATTGTCATCACATTCACACAGGATCGAATTCAACACATAGGTCGGCGTTGTATCCCGCAACACCACCACTCAACTCTCTGCGGGCAAGCTCTCAAAATTAGGTCGTCTCCCTGTTTTACATTATTATATAGTATAAAGCAACAACCAAAGTATGCAACCGAACGGAGGCCATGAGACCCGTACCACCTCGCGACACCTCCCTAGGGAGCCGCCAGGGACGATCTCAAGCACCGCCAGGAGCCAACCACAACGTGGCTTCCTTCTGTAGTTGCCACCAGCATAGGCCATGGTGACAGCAAGTCCATCACCAAAGGGGTCGGGTGACGGTGTCCTAGAATAGGGGGTACTAGCGTAGTTGGACCATGCTCCTCGGATCGAACCGATGGGCCTTCACTCTTCCCAAGGTGGACTGCGGAGGTTGTATGAGTTGCATATGCCGAAAACTTGATGTATACTCCAAGACTTCTCCTACCGCCTCTACGCCAAGATACCGACCTTGTAACCCTAGGTACCCTACCTGGCATGCATATAAGCCATAGGGTTTATCTCGTAGAGGGGACATCAACACAATATAATTCACCTAGCCCTAGAGTTAAAACACATCTGACGATCTTGAGGAAGATCAACTCTGCACTCAATACTTCTCCATTAATATGAACAAGAGCATGATCTAGGGTATCAGCTCCATCAAGAGGGCCCGAACCTGGGTAAACATCATCTCGCTTGTTGTTGTTACCATTCGTCCAAGATCCACAGCTCGGGACCCCCTACCCCGATGTCTGCCGATTTTCACACCAACACTGGTGCTTCCATTAGAGTTCCTCTATGAGATTGACAGAAGGATCAATGGATCATTCGTAGATCAGCTGCAACAAAGGCAACGGGAACGTTTATGTCCCCGACCAACTTTTTGTGTTTGGCAGCATTATGTTCTATGTCGATTCGATCGGCCATCTGGACTCCATCGAGAACTATGCCCCAGAACAGATCTTGGCCTTTGAAGGCCTGGAATACACAATGGATTCCCATGGAGAACTCATCCCGACAGGTTGTACACCCGAGTGAGTGAAGGGCTACCTGGCACTGGAGCATTGACTCCGGAACCGATCTCTTCTGAAGACGTCAGGCCACAAGCCTTGGTGTCATCAGAGATCCCCATAGCAACTCAGGGTGACCTCCCCTCAAACCTCGTCCCGGGCCCAGTCCTGGCCTCTATCCCTGAATCTATGTTCGATCTTGAGCCAACCTTGGAATTACCGATGTAGGGTGTTGCAATGTGTTCATAATTCATTTATAGTGGGTGGCGAGAGTGACAGAAGCTTACACCCGAGTAAGGGGTCGTTTACATATGGGAGTAAAGGGGGCTTGTTACTTAATGCTATGGTTGGGTTTTACCTTAATGATCTTTAGTAGTTGCGGACACTTGCTAGGGTTCCAATCATAAGTGCATATGATCCAAGTACGGAAAGTATGTGATCTCATGCCTCTCCCTCATATAAAACTTGAATAATGATTACCGGCTAGTTATCGATTGCCTAGGGAGAAATATTTCTCTTGTGTTACAAAAAGCTTTATACTAAAAAATTAACTTAATTAATCTTTATCTAAACAATCCCTAACTTGTATTTATGTGTTCTTTATTATATTGCAAAACCATCTAAAAAACACTTCTAGTTTTATTCCCACAAAGTAGTTTTATTCTTGTTCTAGGTCAAGTAAGCATTGGCATGTGTAGAGTTGTATCGGTGGTCGATAGAACTTGAGAGAATATTAACTCTACATTTAGCTCCTCATTGGGTTCGACACTCTTATTTATTGAAAAAGGCTACAAACAATCCCCTACACTTGTGGGTTATCATTGACCGAATCCATGGGTGCCCTCCAACACTTCATCATTCCAAGGGAGTTTGTTTAATCTATTTTATTAATTATGCAGGACCGGGCATCCTTTTTACCAGAATTTCTCCCATGCAATGACAATTTAATAAACATTGTAATGATAGTAACCTGCTTAGCATGGAAGATATTGACCGTCCCGTTGCTCCATGAGCGGTACGAGCACACAAAACAGATATGTATTTGAATGCTTTGAGGTGGCATGTGCAAATTTACTTGGAACGGCATAGTAATACGACATATAGGTAGATATAGTGGAATCATGTGGAACAACTTTGGTTTAAGTATTTTGGATGCACAAGCAGCATTCCCAAAGGCTAGCAAATAGACGGGGAAGCGACCAGCTAGAGAACGACAACTGTCATAATCATGCATTGCGATTAAGTACCATTGAATATTGGCATGAGTGGGATATAAACACTCTAAACATAAATATCATGAAGCCTGCATTGGATTTGATTCAACTACATGTTTGCACATGTGCCAAGTCAAGCCACTCAAATTACTCACGGGAGGATACCATGCTAACATACTACACCACAACCATTTTAATGCATGTTGACGCACAACATAAATCATTATCTACTCCTAGCTATTTAAGCATGGCATAAGCAACTATAATCTCTAACTGTCATCACAAACATGTTTACTCATAATATGTTGAATCAAGAGCGACTGAGCTAAACATATTTACAAAAATGGAAAACAAGAAGAGTTCATACCAACATTCTTTACCGCAAGCACTTCATCAGATATCATCATTATTGCCTTTCACTCTCAATACCGAATGATATGGAAATAATAATAGTGCAAGTG
Organism: Hordeum marinum; assembly: GCA_022496015.1. Lineage (NCBI taxonomy): Eukaryota > Viridiplantae > Streptophyta > Magnoliopsida > Poales > Poaceae > Hordeum > Hordeum marinum. Next base: position 305,025,538 of record CM039672.1, on the reverse strand, counting down.
TGCATCTAGACTAAGTTGGAATCTGCCAAACATTTTTTTGAAGGAGAATACAAGGTAATATTGGCTCTTCGTTAGGTCCACAATATAGCATATGAGAGCCACTCAACATTCTCATCGTGGTCTTCTCCTTTCGACAACTCGAGTAAGAGAAAAGAATTTCAGAGAAACACAATGAAATATTTTTGGAGTTTTTAGTTTTTATGAACAAAGAAAATTAACGAAGGGGAAACAAAAAGCAAGAAAACTATTTACATAGGAAACCTCCCAACAAGTAAAAGAAGAAACACGAAATATTCTTGGTTTTCGTAGTTTTTCAAACACGCAAGAAGAAAATGAAAAATAAAACTAAAAAGAATATACAATGTAAAAGGATGATCATCAATGAATGAAATGTGTAAACATGAATGTAATATCGATGAGAAATATGTACTCCCCCAAGCTTAGGCCTTGGCCTATCTCGATAGTCACCATCCTTGGTGTTAGTGCATCTAGTGCCCCTTAGTGATTTTGGTGTATTGAAGACTTATAGGTTAAGGCACTAATGTGTTTGTGAGTGTACACAGGCTCTACAAGTCGATGAGGAGTTTGATATATCTGGAGATCATCGACGCCTAAAAATGTATGTCTTCAACTGAAGACTTTGCTGAAGACTTTGTGAAGACTTTGGTGAAGACTTTGTGAAGACGTCAAAAATGAAGAAATTGGTGTGACCTTGAATATATGAACGAGGAATATGAAGCGTGAAGACTTTTGTTTTTGTACTTTCATTTCCTTATTTGAGTCATAGGAAACACCGTACTATTAAAGGGGGTCGAGGTAACACTAACGAAAATTTCCAACTCATACTCAACTCCAAAATCCTCAACCTATACAATCCTTCGAGTGAAGCCTTTGGAAATCTCGTACGGTTCAGACAAGTTCTTCAGTGACAGAGACGAAGTTCTTCTGGTCTCTGGGGAAATTGATCTGACTGGGGAGTTAGGATTTCACCAGTGCGAATTGCCTACAAGTGAGGAACATGATAAGCCTGAGGACTTTCATAGTTCGAAATTCCGACCGTTGTTGTGCTTAGCGCCAGCTTTCCCCAATCACAACATCCACATAACGGTCATATCATTGGGGGCACTTATGTCTTATCATGTCAAGTTGCACCCTGGCTATAAATAGCCACCCCCCACAACCACTAGTTGGTTGGATGCTCCGAGAGAGAACTGACACTTGTCATTTAAGAGCAACCCATCCTCCGAGGACTTTAAGAGAAAATCATCAGTGAGGAAAAACCCACAACCAAACCACCAAACCCATAGTGATTGAGCATCACTGAAGAAATTCCTGTGTGGATCTGATGCTTGTTACCTTTGAGGACTGTGTATCCTCCAGACGGTTAGGCCTCATGGTCTAGTGCTCCTGCAGTCAATTGGGGATCACGAAGTGACCTTGGTCTAGAGCATCCAGCAGTAAATTGTGGATCGCCGGGAGACCAGTTTGTGAGAGTTTTGGAAGTCTACCCTGAAGACTTACCACGAGTGTTGGGCAAGGACGGTGTGACCTTAGCGCAAGGAGAATACGGTAAGGACTATGTGTCCTCTGGTTTATATACCAGGCCACTCCAAACCAGACGTACGACTATCACAGCAGTTGGAACTAGGTCATCAAACCATTTTCTTCATTGAGCTATCTGGTTCTATTTCCTCAACCCCTCTATTCCTCATATACCTGTTGATGAAATTGATTGTTACTGTTTGAGGAATTTGACTGAAGACTTTCACAAATTCCTCACCTCAAATTCTTCAAGTTACCTTGTTCATCACTGCTTATCCTATATCGCGCTACTCACTATTTGTGCATGTTGCATTTCATCATGAAGACTATGCTGTTACTATGCTCCTCATGCACTTGAGTACTTATTCTGCTGCTAATTATTCATCACATTTCAAATTCCTCAAAGTTGAAATTCCTCAAGTGATGAATTTGTAAAAATCGCCTATTCACCCACCCTCTAGTCGATATAACGCACTTTCAATTGGTACTAGAGCAGGTACTCCGTTGCTCTGTGTGATTTTGGTTTAACCACCTAGAGTTCTAGTTATGTCGACTGCAGGTATGATCAAGGTTTCCGCGGGGTGTCCTACCTTCGATGGGACAGACTACCCCTACTGTAAGAACAAGATGTGTATGCACCATCAAGATATTGACAACAATCTCTAGTACGTTGTGGAAAATGGTGTGCCCTCTGTCACCCCCACTGTTACTACTGCTGATGTGAAGAGATTCAAGCAACTCGATTCTCAAGCGAAGAATGTCATCTGTGACCATCTGAGCAAAGGTTAGTATGGCAGAGTGAGTGCTTTGAAGTCTGCTAAGCTTATATGGGATAGGCTGACCAAAGTCAACGAAGGTGTTTCCATTCAACGTGACTCTCGTGTTGATGTTCTTCGCAATCTCTTCAATCGCTTCAAAAGACTTGACAATGAAAATGTTTAGCAAACTTTTGATCATCTCACTGATATCTCCAATGAGCTTCAAGCACTGGGTGCCACCGATATCACTGACCATGACGTGGTGAAGAAATTGCTAAGATCTCTTGACTCCTCATTCGATACCCTGGCTTTGATGATTCAAGAATGTGGAGACTACAAGTCACTTGATCCTGCTAATATTCTTGAGAGACTCAATACTCATGAATTCCAACAAGCTAAGAAGAGAGACCTCTATGGGCCAAGCTATGGAAGATCTCGTGCTCTGAAGGCAAAAGCAATTTCCTCATCCGAAGAAGAAGATTCAGACAGCAGCCTTGGTGATCCTGAAGAACTAAGTCAGGAACTGGCAATGCTCATGAGGAAATTCCAGAAGTTCTCACGGAGAGGTGGATTTGGAAAGTCATCAAAAAGTGGCTTGAGAAAATCAGATTCCTCAGAAGACTACAAGAAAACAACCTGTCATCGTTGCAAGAAGCCCGATCACTTTATCTCTGACTGTCCTCTCTAGGAAAAAGATTCAAAGAAGAAGAAGAAATACAAGGAGGATAGTTCTGATGACTCAAAGAAAAAGAAGAAATTTTCAAAGTCCTCATCTGCAAAGTCCTCATCTTCAAAGTCTTCAAAGCACAAGAAGAATGGTTCCAGAAAAGCTCGAGCATTCATCGGCAAGGAAATGGATTCTGAGGAAGAATCTGAAGAATATGAAGAAGATGAAGAATCTGAGGAGGAATCAGAATCTGGTGTCGCTAGCCTTGCTCTTGCTACAGCTTTCGTCAGCAAGTCCATCTTCAACGATGAAGAATATGACTACTCCAACGACTCTGACGTCAATAATGATGAGTATGCTCCCACCTATTGCTTCATGGCAAAAGGATCAAAGGTACATAAACAACATTCCTCTTCTGAATCAAGTGAAGGTGAATCTGATGAATTTGTGAAACCTAGCTATGCTAAACTTGTTAAAATTGCCACTAAGCGACAAAGTGCACTTGAAAAGCTTCAGAAAATGCTAGACAAAAGCGATGATCTGTTGAACTATGAAGTGCATCGGACTCTGTCTGACAATCTCAAAAGTATTCAAACAAAGTATGATAACCTTCAGAGTCATCATAACGACCTCTTAGCCGATCATGAGAAACTTTATTATGAATTTCCTCAAAGAAAGCAAGATCTTGAGAAACTGAGGATGTCACATGAGGATCTCCAAAGGGAAAACGATTCCTTACTGGCTCAACAGATCAGTACCGCTCAGGAAGAATTTGTTCCACCTTGTTTGAAATGCATCGAACGTGAAACTGCTAATTTTTCACCTAAATATTCAAATGCTTCTATTTCTGCAAATTCTTCAACTATTCCAGTGGTCTCAAATTCCTCATCTGAGGATACCACAAGTATCACTAACGACAATGCAGGGTTGAAGGAATTGTATGTGACAGGCATTTACAAAAGTCTCAAAGGGCATAAAACCCTTTGCGATGTCCTCAAAGAGCAGATTTTGAATAGGAACCCTAGGAAAGAGGGTATTCTCTTTGTGAGGAAACTCAATGCTGATGGATCCTACTAGACACCTAAGCAGTACCCCAAAACCACATGGGTTGCTGCAAAAGGATCTCCTGTAGATCCATCCACTCTATCTGGCTTTACTTGTGAAACTTCATATTCCTCTGATGATTCACTTGACTCCAACTACAAATTCTTCAAAAATAGAAAGGTGGAGTATTTTCTAGATTTGTTGGAACTAACTATAGGAACGGTTCTCCTATGAAGAAAATCTGGGTTCCCGAGAGCTACCTACAAAATCTTCAAGTGAATGTCCTCACGACATCACTCATGAAGAATAGGATCCCCAGATCAAAGTCCTCACTTGGACCAAATTCCTCAAATGGTTAAAAATATCATTCTCACGCTAATGCTTCTGTTTCGCAGGGAAAACCTAAGAGTTATGAATATGTGCATTATTCTTCAAACCATTATGTTCATAAGTCCTCAAAGAATTTCTCTGCTTATTCATTTGAGTACTCTAATCCCCGCCCTGTGAAACGAAGTGCACTTGCTTCAATGCCTCCTTTCTCACATGGTGCTCGCAGAATGATGAACTCTTTGCCACCCCTCTAGATGTGGGTGGTGAAGAAAGTGAACTAATTTCTTATGTAGGGTCAGGTCTCCATATGAAACTGAACATCTGATGAACTTGCTGGAGACCTGAGGAAATACTTGAAAGGACGCAAGCTAACCATGATGAAATGAATTCCTCATTTCTCACGTCCTCACGCTACTTGCTTACTATCTTGTGTGATGAAATCCTATCTGATGAAATTGATGTCATATTCTTCACTCTGAACCATATGAGTTCGTAAGTTGTACTAATTCATCTACAGGATGATACTCCAAAAGCTACTGAGTGGGTCCTCGATAGTGGATGCACAAACCACATGACTGGTGACAAGAATCTACTGATGAATTTGCCACTCACTCCATCTCCTCTGAAGCATATCACCTATGCAGACAAAGGAAAAAAGCAAGGTGTTGGGACTTGGTAAGGTTGCTATCTCAAAGGACCGAACCATGGAAACGGTGATGCTTGTTGAATCCCTTGGGTTCAACCTTATGTCTATCTCAATGCTTTGTGATCTTGATATGATCGTCGTATTTGGAAAATATCATTGTGTTGTCATCATGGAATCTAACAATTCCATAGTTTTCGAAGGCTTTAGGAGAGGATACTTGTATATTGTTGATGTCTCTATAGGTCCTCAACCTGCCACGTCCTTACTTGCAAAGTCTTCAGAAGGCTGGTTCTGGCATCGACGACTTGGACATGCGGGTATGAGGAACTTGCACACGCTCGTGAAGAAAAAGCACGTCATTGGCATTGAGGGTGTCAAATTCCTCAAGGATCATCTCTGCAGTGCATGTGAATCTGGAAAAATGACCAGATCCAAGCATCCCTCGAAGACAATCATGACCACGACTCGACCCTTTGAATTGCTTCACATGGATCTCTTTGGCCCCACTCGTTACTCCATACTAACAATTTCTTCAAGTTTGTATGGCTTTTTTGATTGTTGATGATTACTCTTGTTACACTTGGGTGCATATTATTCTGTACAAGAATGAAGTGCAAGATGTCTTCAGACGATTTGCTTCAAGGGCCTCCACCAACTTCGGTGTCAAGATCAAGCATATTAGGAGTGATAATGGGACTGAGTTCAAGAACACAAATCTTGATGAATACCTTGATGAACTTGGTATTACTCATGAGTTATCTGCTCCTTATACTCCTCCGCAGAATAGCATTGTGGAGCGCAAGAACAGGACTCTAGTTGAGATGGCTCGCACCATGCTTGATGAATACAAGACTCCTCGTCGCTTCTGGCCTCAGGCAATTGATACAGCATGCCACATCATCAATAGGGTATATATTCACAAATTCTTCAAGAAGACTTCGTATGAACTTATGACTGGCAAGAAACCCAATGTAAGTTATCTCAAAGTCTTCAGTGCAAAATGCTAGATCATAGATCCTCACCATAGTTCTAAGTTTGCACCGAAAGCACATGAAGGTTTTATGCTTGGTTACGAAAAGGACTCGCACATCTACAAAGTCTTCAACACCTACCATCACAAGGTCGTTGAACTATAGATGTGCGGTTCGATGAAACTGATGGCTCGCAAAGAGAGCACCTGCCTTTTGTGTTAGATGAACAGTCTCCTAAGGAATCCATCAAGCTAAAGGCAACTGAAGATATCATACCCACTGAGGAAGTCATTCCAACAAATAAAGACTTTCATGTTGATACACCTAAAGAAAATGGTGCTGAAGGAAGTCCTCAGCCACGTCAACCTGCTCATCCTAGAGTTGCAAATGAAGTGCAAATTGACTAAATCATCGATGATATCAATGCACCAGGTCCCCTCACTCTCTCAAAAGCTTCACATTTAACTAAATTTTGTGGGCATTTTGCCTTTGTCCCTATCATAGAGACCACCAAACTTGATGAAGCATTCAAGGAGCCTGAGTGGATTCAAGCTATGCAAGAGGAATTGCATCAGTTCAAGCTCAACAACGTGTGGGAACTTGTCAAGTGGCCAGATCCTCGCAAACATAACATCATAGGTACCAAGTGGATCTACCACAACAAGCAAGATGAAAATGTCCTTGTGGTGAGGAATAAGGCTCGTCTTGTAGCTCAAGGCTACACACAGGTTGAAGGAATTGACTTTGATGAAACATTTGCACATGTTGCTAGACTTGAAGCCATTCGCCTATTGCTTGCTTATGCTAACCATCATAATATCATCTTATATCAAATGGATGTGAAAAGTGCATTCCTCAATGGTAAGCTTGAGGAAGAAGTATATGTTTCTCAACCCCTAGGTTTTGAAGACCCTAAGCATCCTGACAAAGTCTTCAGACTCAACAAGGCCCTCTATGGCCTCAAGCAGGCCCCTCGGGCATGGTCTTCAAATTCGTCAGCAAGACAATGGCATCTTCATCTCCCAAGAGAAGTACCTCAAGGATGTTTTCAGGAAATTCAACATGCTAGATTGCAAAGGCGTCAAAACTCCAATGCCTTCAAAAGGCCACCTCTGCACTAATGAAAATGGTAAAGATTTCGATCAAGAGCTATACCACTCCATGATTGGTTCATTATTGTATCTATGTGCATCTAGGCCTGATATTATGCTGAGTGTTTGCATGTGTGCCCGATTCCAAGCAACACCGAAGGAATCACACCATAAGGTTGTGAAACATATTCTTCGATACTTAGCTCACACACCAACACTTGGATTATGGTATCCCAACGGCTCAAATCTTCACCTCGTTGGATACTTTGATGCTGACTATGCTGGAGATCATGTGGATCGCAAGTCAACCTCAGGCACATGTCATTTCCTCGGATGATCCTTAGTTTGTTGGTCCTCGAAGAAGCAGAACTGCGTCTCACTCTCTACTACTGAAGCTGAGTACATTGATGCTAGCTCATGTTGTGCTCAGTTACTATGGATGAAGCAAACCCTCAAGGACTACGGCATCAAGTTGAAGAATGTGTCTCTCTACTTCAACAACAAGAGTGCCATCAAGATTGCATACAACCCAATTCAGCATTCCAATACCAAGCACATCTAGATTAGTCATCACTTTCTTCGAGATCATGTACTCAAGGGCGACATCTCCATTGACCACATCCCCACTGAAGAACAATTGGCCGATATCTTCACAAAGCCCTTGGATGAAAAGAGATTTTGCAAGTTGCGGTGTGAGCTAAATATCTTAGAATCTTCGAATGTTCTTTGAAAAAGGACACACATCATAACACTTGTGCAAAATTGATGGCTTAGATGTGCAACACACGAAGTAACGTTTTTATTCAATCAATGAAGAATAACTCTCTAAGTGTGAAGAAATTAATGAAGAATTTGATTCTCAGAACCCTATGAGAATTGTACACGGTGTTTGAAATCATCATTCTTATATGGTGGGTCACGCCACCAACCAAAGTTGAAATTCGTCAAAATTGAGTTTTTCGTCATTTTTCAAATTCTTCAAGTTTTCAAATTCCTCAACTTTTCAAATTCGTCAAACTTTGAAACTGAGTTTATTCATTGACTATATATATATATGAGTTTTCAATGTCCTCAACAGCATTCACATATTGCTAAATTATTGAAGTTGATTTTCATCTAAGTGAATGTGATCGGACCCTTTCCCCTCTATGCTAAACTCAACCCAGTCTGTTCACAAACTCGTCATATGCGTTCTACTTTGAAACTTGTTCAAAGTCTTCACTATGTCCTTGACAGTTGAAGAATTTGCAAACAAAAGCTTTGAAATTTTCACTATATAAAATTTCAACGGTTCCTGCTCAAACGGTTCTGACTCCCACGACTGGATAACCCATGATCCCCCATAATCTCCACTACTCAGAACGTGGGTGACACCTGTCGCGTGGAGAGCAAGGGTTAGGGGCAATCCTGTCCAAAAACTTTGGGCGGATTGGTTTTCACTTCCACTATAAATACCCCCTCCCCTTCAATAGTGCTCGGTTACTCCTCATCTCTACTCTCTCCCGAGCTCCAACTAGCGCCGCCGCTAAAATCATCGACGTCGCTGTGGAAGAGCTTCACTGCCTCGACCTCGCTGTCGCCGTACTCGCATCGGTCGTGGAAGTCTTCATCCCACTGCCATTGTAGCTGTCTCCCTCTACCAACTTAGGGTGTGGGAGATCTAAACTGACGAACTTCCCAATCACATCTCTCAGTTCGTCGTGTTCTTCACCAGGGTAAATAAAAATGTTGGGGAACATCGCATGGGAAACAAAAAAATTCCTACGCACACGCAAGATCTATCCATGGTGATGAGCATCTACAAGAGGGAGAGTGGATATACATACCCTTGTAGATTGCTAAGCGGGAAGCGTTAAGAAACGTGGTTAGTGTAGTCGAATGTCTTCGTGATCCAAATCGCCGAGCGTCCCGCGATCTCATCACGATCCGTCCCGCGATCCAATCATGATCCGTCCCGCGAACTCATCACGATCCGTCCCGTGAACTCATCACGATCCGTCCCACGAACTCATCACGATCCGTCCCACGAACTCATCACGATCCGTCTCGCGATCTTGATCACGGTCCTTCCGATCTAGCGCCGAACGGACGGCACCTTCGCGTTCAGCACACGTACAGCTCGATGACGATCTCCACCTTGGTTATCCATCAAGAGGGAGAAGAGAGGTAGACGAGTTCACCGGCAGCATGACGGCACTGCGGTGATGGTGGTGGAGCAATTCTGGCAGGGCTTCGCCTAAGCACTGCAGAAATCCGATCTAGAGGAGAAACTATGCACTGGAGGAACGGGCAGCATGTGGCTAAACATTATGTGCAAAAAACCCTAAAACCTCCAGTATACATAAGATAGAGGGAGGAGAGGACTTGGTGCAAGTGCCAATCCTCCTTGGGTCGGCCTAAGTGGGGAGGAGAGGAGGACTCCTCCTCCAATCCTAGTAGGACTAGGATTCCTCCCTTTTTTGGCCTTTTTCCACCTTTTTCCCTTTGGGCTTTTCTTCCCAACCGCATGGGCCTTGTGTGGTACTTCCACCAGCCCACAAAGGGCTGGTATTTACTCTCCCACAGCCCATGTAGCCTCTTGGGTCGAAATACCCCTCCCGATGGTCTCCCGGTACACTACCGGCACTCCCGGTACACTACCGATGAGCCCGAAACTTTTCCAATGACCAAAATAGGACTTCCTATATATGAATCTTTACCTCCGGACCATTCCAGAGCTCCTCGTGACATCCGGGATCTCATATGGGACTCCGAACAACCTTTGGTCACCGCCATACATAACTTTATACTACCAAAACGTCACCAAACCTTAAGTGTGCAGACCTTATGGGTTCGAGAACTATGTAGACATACCGAGACAACTCTATGGTCAATAACCAATAGCAGGACCTAGATGCCCATATTGGTTCCTACATATTCTACGAAGATATTTATCGGTCAAACCTCTATGTCAAGGATTCAGTTAATCCCGTAAGATGTTCCTTTGTTCTTTGGTATGTTACTTGCCCGAGATTCGACCGTCGGTATCTCCATACCTAGTTCAACCTTGTTACCGGCAAGTCTCTTTACTCGTTCCGTAATACAAGATCCCGTGACTAACACTTAGTCACATTGCTTGCAAGGCTTTTTGTGATGTTGTATTACCGAGTGGGCCTTGAGATACCTCTCCGTCACACGGAGTAACAAACCCCAGTCTTGATACATGCCAACTCAACAGACACCCTCGGAGATACCTGTAGAGTACCTTTATAGTCACCCAATTACATTGTGATGTTTGATACACACAAGGCACTACTCCGGTGTCAGTGAGTTGCATGATCTCATGGTCATAGGAACATATACTTGACATGTAGAAAACAGTAGCAATAAACTGACACGATCATATGCTACATTTGTAGTTTGGGTCTTGTCCATCACACCATTCTCCTAATGATGTGATCCCGTTATCAAATGACATCTCATGTCCATGGCTAGGAAACTTTAACCATCTTTGATCAACGAGCTAGTCTATTAGAGGCATACTAGGGACATGGTTTTGTCTATGTATCCACACATGCATCTAAGTCTCCGATCAATACAATTATAGCATGGATAATAAATGATTATCATGAACAAGGAAATATGATAATAACTAATTTATTATTGCCTCTAGGGCATATTTCCAACAGTCTCCCACTTGCACTAGAGTCAATAATCTAGTTCACATCACCATGTGATACGCATTGTTATGAATCTAATACCCAATGAGTTCTGGGGCTCGATCTTGCTTTGCATGTGACAGAGGTCTTATAATCAACGGGTCTGCAACATTCAGATCCTGAGTGTACTTTGCAAATCTCTATGTCAAACCATAAACACTGCTACCACACTCCACTTGGTACTATTCCAAATGGCTGCTCCACTATACGTATCCAGATTGCTACTACGAGTCATCCGGATTGGTGTTAAAGCTTGCATCAACGTAACTCTTTACGACGAACTCTTTATCACCTCCATAATCGAGAAACATCTCCTTAGCCTTTTAGTCACTAAGGATAATCTTGACCGCTGTCTAGTGATCCACTCCTGGATCGCTTTTGTACCCCTTGACTGACTCATGGCAAGGCACACACCAGGTGCGGTACACAGCATGGCATAATATAGATCATATGGCTAAGGCATAGGGGACAACGTTCATCCTTTCTCTTTCTTAAGCCATTGACGAGCTTTGAGTCTCACTCAACTTCACACCTTACAAATTAGGCAAGAACTCTTTCTCTGGCTGATCCATTTTGAACTCTTTCAAAATCTTGTCAAGGTATGTACTCATTGAAAGTCTTATCTAGCATCTTGATATATCTCTATAGATATTGATGTTCAACAATTAGGTAGCTTTATCCAGGTCTTCCTTTGAAAAAATCTTTTCAAACAACCGTTTATGCTTTCCAGAAATTGTACATTATTTCCGAATAGCAATATGTCATCCACATATACTTATCAGAAACTCTATAGTGCTCCCACTCACTTTATTGCAGATACAAGTTTCTCATAAACTTTGTATAGATTTAAAAACTTTGATCACCTTATCAAAGTGTATATTCCAACTCTGAGATGCTTGCTTCAGTCCATAGAAGGATCACTGAAGCTTGCTCACCTTTTAGCATCCTTGGAACTGACAAAACCTTCTAGTTTTATCTCATACAACCTTTCCTCAAGGAAGGAAACGATGTTTTGGCATCCATCTGCGAGATTTCATAATTGAAAAATGCAGCAACTGCTAACATAATTCCAACAGACTTTAGCATCGCTATGAGTGAGAAAGTCTCATCGTAGTCAACTCCTTGAACTTGCCGGAAACTTCTTTGCGACAAGTCGAGCTTTATAAATGGTGACATTCACCATCAGCGTATGTCTTCATTTTAAAGATCCATTTGTACTCAACGACCTGCCGTCCAACGAGCAAGTCTACCAAAGTCTATACTTGGTTTTCATATATGGATCCTTTCTCGGATTTCATGGCCTCTAACCATTTGTCGGAATCCAGGCCCATCATCGCTTCTCCATAGCTCGTAGGTTCATCGTTGTCCAACAACATGTAACATCCCAAAATTTCATTTTGGAATGTTATGAAATATAGCTATGCATCATCATCACTTTGTTTTAATGAAATGAATTGTTGAAGTTTTTCTTTTGGAATTCTGAAAGGCCATTTCAATTTCTTCTTATACTTGTTTCCTCCCATTTGAAAACCCTTGGAATATTCATAAAAAGAGAGGAGTAATATGACACTCCACACCAGGGGCATCTTGGTGAGTTATTTAAACAATAACACCAGGGGGTTATTTGAAAGTTTATATCAGAAGAATTTAAAATCCATTAGGCATTTTTTTGAAGAAAAAATATTTTTAAAGTATTCATTTTGACAGAGGAAAAATGTTCATTAAATAGAATTTATTCCCCTGATCATTTTGATATATATATTCCTTATGTTTGGAAATGAATTGAATGCTTTAAATAGTTTTAAAACGCTCTGGAAAATAGAAAAGGAAACACATTTAAAGTGTTTAATTAGAAACCGGCTGGCCCACGGTCATTAAACCCCGAGATTCCTCCGGATCGGTCAACCGACACGCTAACCTCGCCATCTCTCTCACTGACACGCGGGACCCACTGTCTGTTGGCGTCAACCGAGCGCCCGTCTCCTTCCTCGCGCGCGCCAACTCGCCGGAGATCTCTCCTCTCCGGATCTTCCTCCTCTCTCCCTCTCCCGACCCCGCACCTGGCCTATATAAAGCCCTGGCCTCGCCGCTCTCCGTTCCACCCTGCTACCCCCTCTACCCTCGCCGGAACGCCACCACACCACCTCGCCGGAGTTCTACCTCCACCCGAAACCTCCTGAGCTCCTGGCCGTCGCCACACTCACCCCCACTCCCTTCTGACGTCGCCATTCGACGCCGTATCTTCGCCGCCGTTGCCTGAGCATTTCGGACGCCGCCCTCAACCACTACAGCACCCTCTCCGAGCATCTCCGACCTTCGGCCGCCGACGATGTCGCCGGAACTTCGACCCCCTCCTTTGTAAGCCGCCACCTCAACCCACATCCGTTAGATCTAGGATCTACGCTCTAGATTAGAACGTTTATAAAAACGAACTGGTACGCGTTAGTTTTCGGTCGTCCGCCGCAAACACCCCGCACGCTCACAACCTTAGCTAATCACAGCACGCCATGTAGCCCTATCCGTTCGCTAGGAAATTTGTTCTTTTCTGTTTTGTTTTAGAAAACAGAATGTTTTCTCTTTTTGTTTAAGTTGTAACTTTTAAACTAATTAGTGTTTTTAATTGATTATTTTTGCATTAGGCCACAAATTTAATGTAGTTTCATCCTGTAGTCTTAGATTTCAAATTTGGACTTTTAAATTTGAATCTAACCAAATTTGCTCAAATTGCTAAAATCTGTATAACTAGAGTTTAAAAATATATTTTTGTATGTATCTTTTTGCCACTGGTTTGTATTAGTTAGACCTATCATCCCACATAGTTTGAGAATTTTTAGGATAAATTTGGTTACTGTTTTTAACAAAAACAGAATCTGTTTAGTTCTTAATAGAGTTTAGTTAATTTGATTTTAGTTTAGTTTGAATCTGAGTTAGTTTAACTTTTGTTTTTAGTTTTCATTAGTTTTGTTGTTTCAACATTAGGTGAAATAACTTGCTGTTAATAAAAATAATTGTTTAGTTTTATACCTTATTGTTATAGGGAATCTTCATTCCTTTCCATTAGGTATAGTTTATAAAGCAATTTAGTTTTACTTTTCACAAAAACTTTTAGGAGAATTAATTCTGCCATCTAATAAAGAATTTTAGTAATTCTTTTCTGTTAAGTGATTTTCTGTTCATAATAATAATAATAATAATAATAATAATTTTGTCTCATACTCAAATACTATAGGAAACTCTAGTATCTACATTAAGTGGTGTTTTATAAAAAAATTATAATTGTAAGTAGCATTTCTTTTCACTAAAGTTTTAGTGGATTTAATTATGTTTACTAAATATATTTTTTTATTTCTTTTCTGTTGACTATTGTTTTGTTATTGAAAATAGTTGATTGGTCTTATTCCTTTTGTAGTTTTGACACAACAAAATTTTGTGAGACAAACATTGGTTTTGAATTTCTTCCTTTTGATTGATACTATTGAATTGTTTTATTTCTTTTGCTGATTGTGTAAGTTATAATATTAGTTGTATGCTTATGGTGTGCTTTGTTTGATTCATTAGATCATCCGGAGTGCGAAGCTTGTTATCTAGAGTCACTTGAGTACGAGGATCGTCAACAAGGCAAGTCACTTTGATCATGATTACCCCTGTTTTATTGCATTAGTTCTACCATCTCCCCAATTGCATGCAAAGTAGGTAATTTGGAAACTTGGTTACATGATGTAGTATCATGGGGTAGGCACCCCTCAACCCTTTGACACATTGGCCCCGGGAAACGTTGATTTAATTTTTGCTATGCTATTAGTAGACGGGGTTGGTGGTGTGATTCATGAGAGTTGTGAGTTAATAAATTCAAGACCTACAAGATGATCAAGACTTCAAGACTCCGAGTTTTCAAGATACCTCTGGGTGGATGATGGTTGAATGGCTCCCTGGAGAAACCAGTGGTTAGCCTAGATGTTGTTGGAGAAGTGCCAGTATTCATGCGGAAAGGTCCACCCAGACACAAAGAGATGGATGGATGCTTCAAGACCCAAGGCTTACCTGCATAGCCACAAGCCATTATGAGCTCTGGCTTGGTTGGATATCATGGTGACCCTGGACAGGCAGTGCTACGAGATGTAGAAGAACGATAAGAAAGGATGGGCATCGATAGAGTCTCGGGGAAACACTTTAGAAGACCATGTTTTGGTCATCCGTTTCTCAAACACCCTGAAGTGCGAGAAATCCAACGGAGGCGATCAAATCTTGTGGGGAACGTGTGCAAAACACTGCAGAGTACCCAAACCTAATCGATTAGCCGTGTCCACAGTCATGGACAGTTTGAGCCAAAGGAACTGAAACTATCTAGAACTCTCAACACAATTAATTGTATTGATGTGGGTTTTTAATGACAACTTGGGTATGAGAATTGGTTGGTGGAACCATCTCATTAATCAACCAACATTGTAGTAATAACTTTCTGCCCTCTCTTGTTGTAGGAAAAAAATGGCTTTATGCAAAAACTTACTACCCCACCTGCCATATATGCATATAGACTAGATGATTACTTTACCCCCTCTTTTGTGACATTGCTGGCATAATCAATATGCTGACCTACACGGCTGCAATGTATCATGTTGCAGAGTACTTTTTCGACTAGGAGTGAGGATACGCTCTATGCTCGGTGAGATGCCCTTGGAGTCAGATGGACTCAGCTACCTTTGAAGCTTCCGCAAGATTAGTTATTCTCATTAGTTGGCCTTCAGCCACTTTATTGTAATTCTTATTGTAATAAAGGACTCGATATGAGATTTTTTGATTATTAAAGCTGTGTGATCTCACTTTGATATATACATTGACGTACCGTGTGTGTACCAGCATGATCTTGGGATGGTACAGAAACACTGGAGATTTTGACCTTTCAGGTGGGGTCGTTATAGAAATGGTATCAGAGCACACGCTGACCGTAGGACATAACCTCTAGGATTGGAATAGCCTTAGGATTTATTTCTCTGTTGTCTTTAAAATTCTTATACTCTCATCTACTCGTTTCTGACTTCCCTCCGATTTATTTCAAAAATTATAGATGGCCACCTTCATCCCAGTTTTGATCACGGAGTTTTGTCAGCCTGACGCGACGATGCCCTTTGGCAAGGAGCTGGTGAAGATCGTCAGGGAAGTAAGGATTGCCTTGCCAAGCATCACCGGGACTCCTATCATGTCTTTTCCACAAGACGGTCGCTATAGGATCGAGGTGCACATCCCCAGAAAGACTTTTGGAAATCGTAAGGAACCCATCAACTTCAAGTTTGTGGCACCCAGCTGGATTCTTGGGAGGGACATGGCAATTCACTGTGCCCTTGGACGTATTCAAGAGGAATACAGGGGTGGACGCATTTCACCAGGACTCAGCGTGGTTTGTCGCAGGGATGCCAATGGAAATATCATAACCACTCCCACTGAAGACACCGCCATTTCCTATATCCAGACTTTGGAGACGCACATCAGGACCTTGGAGCTTCGGGTACGTGCCGACACAAAGATGATCAAGAGGTTGATGAACCGCGAGATTGACCACGAAGCTGACCTACGGGAAGCTAAGTACGAGCATGAGTATGAAGTGAAGGATTTCTTAGAGAGGATCGATAAGCTGAACACTCTCATTGCAACTCTGGAGGAACAGTTGGACATGGGGGGAAATCTTCACCCAGAAGGAGACATGGCTCCCTTGATCAGCAACGATGACGACTATGAGGAGAGCGTCACCGGAGGAGGCCACTTCACCATGTACTTTTGAGGAGAACTTTAGTTATGCCCCCAAGTATCTTTATTTTCGTCGTTAAAGCATAGGTAGATGCTTAGTTTGATTTGGAGATTTGTATCTGGATGTTTGAACCTTGAGTTGAATAAATGAATGAGTGTTTGGTGTGATGTTTGTTGCATTGCATATGGATAGTGAAATTTCCTTTAAGTCCTTTTTCTATTCTAATTCTCACCCCTCTGAAAGCAGCAAGATGCCTCCGCGACGTGAGCCCGACTTCACCTTCCTGCTAGAACTCACACAACTTCTCCAGCAGCAGAATGCCCTGATGCAGCTGTTGATCCAGAACCAGACCAACAACCACAACTAGCACCCTCCACCTCAAGGCGACAACCTCACCCGTTTTCTGAGGCTGAATACACCAACTTTCTCCAACAACACTGACCCCATTGTGGCAGATGATTGGCTCCGCAAGATGGAGAGGGAACTCACCACCGCTGGATGCACTAAGGTTGAAAAGGTGTGTTTTGCCGCCCATCAACTGGAGGGACCAGCAGCTTCATGGTGGGAGAACTACACCACCACGTACCCCATTGCTGGGGTGACTTGGGAGCAGTTCAAGCTAGCTTTCCACACCGCTCATGTCTCAGCTGGAGCCATGAGTCTGAAGAAGCGTGAGTTTCGCAACTTACGCCAAGGGAATCGTTCCGTGGCCCAATATGTGGATGATTTCAGCACGTTGGCTCGTTATGCACCCGGAGATGTGGCCGATGATGTAGCCAAATAGGAGAAGTTCTTGGAAGGACTCAACGATGAGTTGAGCGTGCAGCTGATGGTGGCTACTTTCAGCAACTACTAGGAGCTGGTAGACAAGGCCCTCATCTTGGAGGGGAAGCAGCAGCAAATCGAAAACTACAAGAGGAAGTATGGACAGGGGAAATCTCACTCTGGAGCTCAACAGAAGCCCCGCTACTCCCCGTACTCAAGGAATACTGGATCAGGGACTGGTAAGTATGGAGGACACACTCATCACGTGCACAACCATGGAGGCCACAACCATGGAGGAAATGGGAATAATCGTCCCAATAGTGGCAACTTCAAGAATGGCAACGGAAATGGGAATGGCAACCAGCACCGTTCTGCTCCAGCTCAGAAGGATCTGAACCATATCACCTGTTTCAAGTGCCAGAAGACAGGGCACTATGCCACTGAATGCCCTCAGAACAAGCAAGGAAATGGAAATGGCAACAACAACGGCAACTCCGCAGCTAAGAAGCCAAATCCTTTTCCTCGTGCTCAGGTGAACCACCTTGATGTGGAAGAAGTCTATGATCAGCCCGAGACTATGGTTGGTAAGTTTTTATTGCATTCACGTCCAGTTATGGTACTTTTTGATTCTGGTGCAACTCACTCATTCATATCAAGGGTAGTTGTGGAAAAGTATGGTTTACCCACCAGAACCCTTAGTCAGCCCATTAAGGTCAATTCCCTAGGAGGTATGATGATGGCAGGGATAGGATGCCACGCCTTGAAACTCCACATAGGAAACCATGTTTTTCCTACCGACCTCATCGTATTAGAATCCCAGGGATTAGACGTAATCCTAGGCATGGATTGGATGACCAAGTATGAAGGAAATCTTGATTGCCCCAGCAAGTCCATTTCACTCACCACCCCAGAGAACAAGAGGATTAAGTATGTATCCCGATGCACATGGATGAGTGCTCGGTTAAATTCCCTCACAGGAGTTGTTCAGGAGGAAGTGCCGGTGGTACAAGACTTTCCAGATGTATTCCCGGGGGAATTACCAGGCATGCCACGAGATAGAGAGATTGAGTTTCTGATAGAGTTACTACCAGGAACCGCCCCAATTTCCAAGAGACCCTATCGGATGCCCACAAATGATTTAGTAGAAATCAAGAAGCAGATTAAGGAGTTATTGGATAAGGGATATATTCGCCCAAGTTCTTCACCTTGGGGAGCCCCAATTCTTTTGGTGGAGAAGAAAGATAAAACCTTGAGGATGGTAGTCAATTATCGTGCATTAAACGAGGTGACTATCAAGAACAAGTACCCTCTGCCGATGATTAATGACTTGTTTGATCAGCTAGTAGGAGCCAAAGTATTATCCAAGATCTATCTTCGATCAGGGTATCACCAACTGAAAATTCGTGAACAGGATATACCCAAAACAGCCTTCACCACAAGGTATGGCTTATATGAGTATACGGTCATGTCCTTTGGTTTGACAAATGCTCCTGCCTACTTCATGAATATGATGAACAAGGTGTTTATGGAATAGCTGGACAAGTCCGTCGTAGTGTTCATCGATGACATTTTGATATTCTCCAAGAGCGAGGAAGAACACAAGGAACACTTGCGTTTACTTCTGCAGAAGCTTAGAGAGCATCAGTTATATGCCAAGTTCAGTAAATGTGAATTCTGGCTGACGGAAGTCGGATTCCTTGGACACATTATTTTCGAAGAAGGAATAGCAGTAGACCCCGCTAAGGTTGAAGCAGTCACTAAGTGGAAGTCACCCACCTCAGTTAGGGAGATCCACAGTTTTCTCAGACTTGCCGGATATTACCGCAAATTCATTGAGAATTTCTCAAAGATTGCCAAACCCATGACGGAATTGTTGAAGAAAGAGTCTAAGTATATCTGGACTGAGGAATGTGAGGCCAGTTTCCAGGAGTTGAAGAAACGTTTGGTCACAGCCCCAGTATTGATACTACCAAACATTCGGAAGGACTTCCAGGTTTATTGTGACGCATCATGTCAAGGACTTGGAGGAGTACTCCTGCAGGAAACAAAAGTTGTAGCCTATGCATCCAGACAGCTACGACCCCATGAGTTGAATTATGCCACCCATGATTTGGATCTAGCAGCCGTAGTGCACGCACTCAAGACCTAGAGACATTTCCTTATCGGAAATAGTTGTGATGTTTACACTGATCATAAAAGCCTGAAGTATATCTTCACACAGAAGGAGTTGAACCTCAGACAGAGGAGATGGTTAGGGTTAATCAAGGACTATGACATGAGACTGCATTACCATCCAGGAAAGGCAAATGTTGTAGCAGATGCTTTGAGTCGGAAGAGTTATGTGAACACACTCATAGTTGGAGGATTACTCCAGGAGTTAACCGATAATCTCAGAGAGCTTCGACTAGAGATAGTTCCAAAAGGATATGTTGCCACACTAGAGATCCAGCCCACCTTGACCGAAAGAATACGTGAAGCCCATAATTCGGACAAAGAGATAGCTGAGATAAAGCAGAGAATGAAGGATGCAAAACCTAAAGACTTTCGTGAAGATGAACAAGGTACTCTATGGTTTGAGAACCGAATCTATGTGCCCAATGACCCAGAGCTCAGGAAGTTGATACTTCAAGAAGCCCACGATTCACCATACTCGATACACCTAGGCAACACCAAGATGTATCTGGATTTGAAGGAAAGTTACTGGTGGACAGGTATGAAGAAGGATATTGTCGAACACGTTGCGGTATGTGATGTTTGTGAGCGAGTAAAGGCGGAACATCAGAAACCAGCAGGGTTACTCCAACCTTTGCCGATACCCGAGTGGAAATGGGATAAGATTGGTATGGTCTTCATCACAAGATTACCCTGAACCCATTCAGGTTATGATTCCATCTGGGTAGTGGTCGATCGCTTGACCAATGTAGCTCATTTCATTCCGGTGAAGACCACCTATACCAGTGCTAAGTTAGCCAAGATATATATGACCAGGATCGTATGTCTGCATGGAGTTCCGAGGAGTATCGTGTCATATAGAGGAACACAATTTACCTCAAAGTTTTGGCATCAGTTACATGAAACTTTGGGTACAAGGCTGGAATACAGTACAGCTTTTCATCCGCAGACCGATGGACAGACCGAGCGAGTCAATCAGATTCTGGAGGACATGTTGAGAGCTTGTGCGCTAGACTATGGGTCTAGTTGGGATGACAACTTACCTTATGCAGAGTTCTCGTACAACAACAGTTATCAAACGATTCTAAAGATGGCCCCTTTTGAAGCTTTATACGGAAGGAGGTGCAGAATCCCATTGATGTGGGATGGTGTTGGAGACCGACAACTTTTTGGTCCCGATCTTATCCAAGATTCTGAAGAAAGGGTCAAACTGATTCGAGACCGACTCAAGATAGCCCAATCCAGGCAGAAAAGCTATGCTGATAGCAAACGCAAGGAGGTGACGTATGAAGTGGGAGACCGAACATATCTTCGTGTGTCCCCACTTCGAGGAATCAAGAGGTTTGGTGTTAAAGGAAAGTTAGCACCCAGATTCATAGGCCCCTACAAAATTCTTGAACGTAGAGGCGAAGTTGCATACAAGTTGGAATTGCCGGAAGGATTGTCCGGAGTTCATGATGTTTTTCCATGTTTCCCAGCTGAAGAAATGCCACGCTGAGATGGCTGATATTCCGTTGAGAGACACAGTGCCCCTAGAGGCCATACAACTTGACAGTGACCTGACCTACGAGGAGAAGCCTGTCAGAATCCTCGAGAATACCGACAGAGTTACCCATAGCAAGACCATCAAGTTCTGTAAGGTTCTGTGGAGTCACCACACCGAGAAAGAAGCCACCTGGGAATGCGAAGAAGATCTTCGTAGAGACCACCCGCACCTATTTTCTAGCCAACCCGAATCTCGAGGGCGAGATTCATCTTAAGGTGGGTAGGTTTGTAACATCCCAAAATTTCATTTTGGAATGTTATGAAATATAGCTATGCATCATCATCACTTTGTTTGAATGAAATGAATTGTTGAAGTTTTTCTTTTGGAATTCTGAAAGGCCATTTCAGTTTCTTCTTATACTTGTTTCCTCCCATTTGAAAACCCTTGGAATATTCATAAAAAGAGAGGAGTAATATGACACTCCACACCAGGGGCATCTTGGTGAGTTATCTGAACAATAACACCAGGGGTTATTTGAAAATTTATCTCAAAAGAATTTAAAATCAATTAGGCATTTTTTCAAAAAAAAATTTAAAGTATTCAATTTGACAGAGGAAAAATGTTCATTCAATAGCATTTGTTCCCCTGATTATTTTGATATATATTCCCTATGTTTGGAAATGAATTGAATGCTTTAAATAGATTTAAACGCTCTGGAAAATAGAAAAAGAAACAGATTTAAAGTGTTTAATTAGAAAACCGGCCGGCCCACAGTCATTAAACCCTGAGATTCCTTCGGATCGGTCAACCGACGTGCTAACCTCGCCATCTCTCTCACTGACACGCGGGGCCCACTGTCCGACGGTGTCATCCGCGCGCCCGTCTCCTTCCTCGCGCGCGCCACCTCGCCGAAGATCTCTCCTCTCCAGATCTCCCGACCCCGCACCTAGCCTATAAAAAGCCCTGGCATGTCCACTCTCCGTTCCACCCCGCTACCCCCTCTACCCTCGCTGGAACGCCAGCACGCCACCTCGCCGGAGTTCTACCTCCACCCGAAACCCCCTGAGCTCCTGGCCGTCGCCACACTCACCCCCACTCCCTTCTGACGCCGCCATTCGACGTCGTATCTTCGCTGCCGTCGCCTGAGCATTTCGGACGCCGCCCTCGACCACCGCAGCACCCTCTCTGAGCATCTCCGACCTCCGGCCGCCGTCGACATCGCCGGAACTTCGACCCCCTCCTCTGTAAGCCGCCACCTCCACCCGCATCCGTTAGATCTAGGATCTACGCTCTAGATTAGAACATTTATAAAAACGAACCGGTACGCGTTAGTTTTCGGTCGTCCACCGCAAACACCCCGCATGCTCACAACCTCAGCTAATCACAGCACGCCACATAGCCCTGTCCGTTCGCTAGGAAATTTCTTCTTTTCTGTTTTGTTTTAGAAAACAGAATGTTTTCTGTTTTTGTTTTAGTTGTAACTTTTAAACTAATTAGTGGTTTTAATTGATTATTTTTGCATTAGATCACAAATTTCATGTAGTTTAATCCTGTAGTCTTAGATTTCAAATTTGGACTTTTAAATTTGAATCTAACCAAATTTGCTCAAATTACTAAAATCTGTATAACTAGAGTTTAAAAATATATTTTTGTATGAATCTTTTTGCCACTGGTTCGTATTAGTTAGACCTATCATCCCACATAGTTTGAGAATTTTTATGACAAATTTGGTTAGTATTTTTAACAAAAACAGAATCTGTTTAGTTCTTAATAGAGTTTAGTTAATTTGATTTTAGTTTGGTTTGAATCTGAGTTTGTTTAACTTTTGTTTTTAGTTTTCATTAGTTCTGTTGTTTCAACATTAGGTGAAATAACTTGTTGTTAATAAAAATATTTTTTGAGTTTTATACCTTATTGTTATAGGAAATCTTCATTCCGTTCCATTAGGTATAGTTTATAAAGCAATTTAGTTTTACTTTTCACAAAAACTTTTAGGAGAATTAATTCTGCCATCTAATAAAGAATTTTAGTAAGTCTTTTCTGTTAAGTGATGTTCTGTTTATAATAATAATAATAATAATTTTGTCTCATACTCAAATACTATAGGAAACTCTAGTATCTACATTAAGTGGTGTTTTATAAAAAATTATAATTGTAAGTAGCATTTCTTTTCACTAAAGTTTCAGTGGATTTAATTCTGTTTACTAAATATATTTTTATTTCTTTTCTGTTGACTATTGTTTTGTTATTGAAAATAGTTGATTGGTCTTAATCCTTTTGTAGTTTTGACACAACAAAATTTTGTGAGACAAACATTGGTTTTGAATTTCTTCCTTTTGATTGATACTATTGAATTGTTTTATTTCTTTTGCTGATTGTGTAAGTTATAATATTAGTTGTATGCTTATGGTGTGCTTTGTTTGATTCGTTAGATCATCCGGAGTGCGAAGCTTGTTGTCTAGAGTCACTTGAGTACGAGGATCGTCAACAAGGCAAGTCACTTTGATCATGATTACCCATGTTTTATTGCATTAGTTCTACCATCTCCCCAATTGCATGCAAAGTAGGTAATTTGGAAACTTGGTTACTTGATGTAGTATCATGTGGTAGGCACCCCTCAACCCTTTGACACATTGGCCCCGGGAAACGTTGATTTAATTTTTGCTATGCTATTAGTAGACGGGGTTGGTTGTGTGATTCATGAGAGTTGTGAGTTAATAAATTCAAGACCTACAAGATGATCAAGACTTCAAGACTCCGAGTTTTCAAGATACCTCTGGGTGGATGATGGTTGAACGGTGCCCTGGAGAAACCAGTGGTTAGCCTAGATGTTGCTGGAGAAGTGCCAGTATTCATGCGGAAAGGTCCACCCAGGCACAAAGAGATGGATGGATGCTTCAAGACCCAAGGCTTACCTGCACAGCCACAAGCCATTATGGGCTCTGGCTTGGTTGGATATCGTGGTGACCCTGGACAGGCGGTGCTACGAGATGTAGAAGAACGTTAGGAAAGGATGGGCACCGATAGAGTCTCGGGGAAACCATTTAGAAGACCATGTTTTGGTCATCCGTTTCTCATACACCCTGAAGTGCGAGAAATCCAACGGAGGCGCTCAAATCTTGTGGGGAACGTGTGCAAAACACTGCAGAGTACCCAAACCTAATCGATTAGCCGTGTCCATGGTCATGGACAGTTTGAGCCAAAGGAACTTAAACTATCTAGAACT
Organism: Hordeum marinum; assembly: GCA_022496015.1. Taxonomy (NCBI): domain Eukaryota; kingdom Viridiplantae; phylum Streptophyta; class Magnoliopsida; order Poales; family Poaceae; genus Hordeum; species Hordeum marinum. The sequence continues at coordinate 305,001,399 of CM039672.1, read as the reverse complement.
CTCAACACAATTAATTGTATTGATGTGGGTTTTTAATGACAACTTGGGTATGAGAATTGGTTGGTGGAACCATCTCATTAATCAACCAACATTGTAGTAATAATTTTCTGCCCTCTCTTGTTGTAGGAAAAAAATTGGCTTTATGCAAAAACATACTACCCCACCTGCCATATATGCATATAGACTAGACGATTACTTTACCCCCTCTTTTGTGACATTGCCGGCATAATCAATATGCTGACCTACATGGCTGCAATGTATCATGTTGCAGAGTACTTTTCCGACCAGGAGTGAGGATACGCTCTACGCTCGGTGAGATGCCCTTGGAGTCAGATGGACTCAGCTACCTTTGAAGCTTCCGCAAGATTAGTTATTCTCATGAGTTGGCCTTCAGCCACTTTATTGTAATTCTTATTGTAATAAAGGACTCGATATGCGATTTTTCGATTATTAAAGCTGTGTGATTTCACTTTGATATAAAAATTGATGTACCGTGTGTGTACCAGCATGATCTTGGGATGGTACAGAAACACCGAAGATTTCGACCTTTCAGGTCGAGTCGTTACACAACATGACCTCCAAGACATGGTTGTTGTACCACTCAGGAGTAGTACACGTCCTTGTCGACCAATGAGGTTCGATAGTAACAGTGGTTTGACTAACCATCAACACTTGACTCTCCTTGATTTCTACCTTCGTGGTGTCAAACATCGCGAACAGCTCAGGGATCATTATTTCTATCCCTGGCATTTTATAGTTCATCACCAAGTTCTAGTAGCTTAGTGACAGTGACTTGGAGAACTATATCAATCACTATCTTATCTGGAAGATCAACTCCCACTCAATTGAAGCGATTGTAGCACTCAGACAATCTGAGCACATGCTCAACAATTGAGTTATTCTCTTTCATATAACAGGCAAAGAATCTTGTTGGAGATCTCAATTTTGCAACACGGGCATGAGCCTGAGATCCTAATTTCAGCTCTTAGAACATCTCATATGTTCTGTGATGTTCAAAACGTTTCGGAGCCTCAATTCTAAGCCATAATGCATGACGCACTAAACTATCAAGTAGTTATCAGAACATGCTTGTCAGATGTTCACAACATCTACAAACAACGCTAGAGGGGTTGGCGCACCGAGCGGTGCATTAAGGACATAAGCCTTCTGTGCAGCAATGAGGACAATCCTCAGATCACGGAGCCAGTCCGCAATATTTCTACCATCATCTTTCAACTCTATTTCTCTAGGAACATATAAAAATTCAAGGGAGCTACAGCGTGAGCTAGTAATCTACAACACACTTTGCAAAGACACTACTAACTATGTTCATGATAATGAGTTCAATTAATCATATTACTTAACAACTCCCACTCAAATTGACATCCCTCCAGTCATTCGAGTGATACATGATCCAAATTCACCAACTCAAGTCCGATCATCACGTGAGTTGAGGTGGTTTCAATGGTGAACATCATCATGTTGATCATATCTACTATATGACTCATGTTCGAACTTTATGTCTCTTGTGTTCCGAGGCCATGTCTGTACATGCTAGGCTCGTCAAGTTTAACACAAGTGTTCTGCATGCGAAACACTGGCTTGCACCCGTTGTATGTGAACATAGAGTCTATCACACCCGATCATCACGTGGTGTCTCAACACGACGAACTTTTGCAACGGTGCACACTCGGGGAGAACACAATTCATCTTGAAATTTAAGTGAGGGATGACCTTATAATGCTACCGTCGTCCTAAGCAAAACAAGGTGCATAAAAGGATTAACATCACATGCAAATCATAAGTGACATGATATGGCCATGAACTTGTGCTTTTGATCTCAATCTCGAAAGCACCGGCATGACCTCCATCATCTTGATCTCCATCAACGTGTCGCCATCGGGGTTGTCATGCCCAACATGCTTCTACTACTATTGCTACCGATTAGCGATAAAGTAAAGCATTACATAGTGCTTAATGATTGACACGCAGGTCATACAATAATTAAAGACAACCCTATGGCTTCTGTCGGTTGCCGTACTCATCTACATGCAAGTCATGATAATATATACATCACATGATCATCTCATACATCACATATATCACATCATGTAATTGTCCATATCATATCACAACATACCCTGCAAAAACAAGTTAGACGTCCTCTAATTATTGTTGCATGTTTTACGTGGCTGCTACTGGTATCTAGCAAGAACAATTCTCATCTACGCAAAAACCACAACGGTGATACACTAGTTGCTTTTCAACCTTCTCAAGGACCGTCTTTGTCGAATCTGATCCAATTAAAATGAGAGAAACTAGCCCCCGCAAGACATCTATGCAACAAGTTGCGGTTGAGGGAACCGGTCTCTCGTAAGCGTACGAGTAATGTTGGTCCGGGCCGCTTCATCTCACAATACCGCTGAAAACATGACCAAGGGAGGAAGCAATCTAAGCATCAACGCACACAAACTCTTTGTGTTCTACTTGTCTCATCTACACATAGACCTAGCTCATGATGCCACTGTTGGGGAATGTCGCATGGGAAACAAAAAATTTCCTACGCACACGCAAGATCTATCCATGGTGATGAGCATCTACGATAGGGAGAGTGGATGTACATACCCTTGTAGATCGCTAAGCGAGAAGCATTAAGAAATGCGGTTGGTGTAGTCGAACGTCTTCGCGATCCAAATCGCCGAGCGTCTCGCGATCTCATCACGATCCGTCCCGCGATCCAATCACGATCCGTCCCGTGAACTCATCACGATCCGTCCTTCGATCCAATCACGATCCGTCCCGCGAACTCATCATGATCCATCCCACGAACTCATCACGATCCGTCCCGCGATCTTGATCACGGTCCTTCCGATCTAGCGTCGAACGAACGGCACCTCCGTGTTCAGCACACGTATATCTCGATGATGATCTCTGCCTTCTTGATTCAGCAAGAGGGAGCGGAGAGGTAGACGAGTTCACCGGCAGTGTGACGGCGCCGCGGTGATGGTGGTGGAGCGATTTCGGCAGGGCTTCGCCTAAGTACTACAAAAATCCGATCTAGAGGAGAAACTATGCACTGGAGGAACGAGCAGCACATGGCTAAAAATTCTGTGCAAAAAACCCTAAAACCTCTAGTATATATAAGAGGGAGGGAGGAGAGGACTTGGTGCAAGGGCCAAGCCTCCTTGGGTCGGCCGAAGTGGGGAGGAGACGAGGAGGACTCCTCCAATCCTAGTAGGACTAGGATTCCTCCCTTTTTTGGCCTTTTTCCACGTTTTTCCCTTTGGGCTTTTCTTCCCAGCCGCATGCGCCTTGTGTGGAACTTCCACCAGCCCACAAAGGGCTGGTATTTACTCTCCCACAGCCCATGTAGCCTCTTCGGTCGAAATACCCCTCCCGATGGTCTCTCGGTACACTATCGGCACTCCCGGTACACTACCGGCACTCCCGGTACACTACCGATGAGCCCGAAACTTTTCTGGCGACCAAAATAGGACTTCCTATATATGAATCTTTACCAAAGGACCATTCTGGAGCTCCTCGTGACATCCAAGATCTCATCCGGGACTCCTAACAACCTTTGGTCACCACCATACATAACTCTATACTACCGAAACGTCACCAAACCTTAAGTGTGCAGACCCTACAGGTTCGAGAACTATGTAGACATGACCGAGACACCTCTACGGTCAATAACCAATAGCGGGACCTGGATGCCCATATTGGTACCTACATATTCTATGAAGATCTTTCTCGGTCGAACCTCTATGTCAGGGATTCAGTTAATCCCGTAACATGTTCCCTCTGTTCTTCGGTATGTTACTTGCCCAAGATTCGATCGTCGGTATCTCCATACCTAGTTCAACTTCGTTACCGGCAAGTCTCTTTACTCGTTCCATAATACAAGATCCCGTGACTAACACTTAGTCACATTGCTTGTGAGGCTTGTTGTGATGTTGTATTACCGAGTGGGCCCTGAGATACCTCTCCGTCACACGGAGTAACAAATCTCAGTCTTGATCCATGCCAACTCAACAGACACCCTTGGAGATACCTGTAGAATAACTTTATAGTCACGCAGTTACGTTGCGACGTTTGATACACACAAGGCACTCCTCCGGTGTCAGTGAGTTGCATGATCTCATGGTCATAGGAACATATACTTGACATGCAGAAAACAGTAGCAAGAAACTGACATGATCATATGCTACGTTTGTAATTTGGGTCTTGTCCATCACACCATTCTCCTAATGATGTGTTCCCGTTATCAAATGACATATCATGTCCATGGCTAGGAAACCTTAACCATCTTTGATCAACGAGCTAGTCTATTAGAGGCATACTAGGGACATGGTTTTGTCTATGTATCCACACATGCATCTAAGTCTCCGATCAATACAATTATAGCATGGATAATAAACGATTATCATGAATAAGGAAATATGATAATAACAAATTTATTATTGCCTCTAGGGCATATTTCCAACAAAAAATTATTTTTACTGCCCTTGTTTGATCTTCAAATTCTCTTCATATTCCTCAAAAAGGTGTTTATTCTTCATGGATCTTATTCTAAAAGCACCTTACTTCTTCGTATACTTGATGATTTTCCCTAAGTAATGATTTTCTTCAAGATTCCTAAATTGTGTGAATCCTCAAAATTTGCACAACTCTCGAACCTAAGACAAAGAACACTTAGTGAAATTCCTCAAGACACCCATGGTCAAATTCCTCACCTATTTTACTTAAAATTTCTGAGAACGCATATGACCTCTTCAAATTCCTCGCACCTATACTCTGTTCATAGGTACAAACATGTCCGCTGATGAATCGCTAGGTTCTCATCAACTTAACTCATTTGGAGCGTTCCTTGAGGAAAAAATTTCTACTTCTTTACACTCCTCAAGAGTTCAAATTCCTTAGGTGAAGAAAATGACTGATGGAAAGAAACCTCAGAAAGGTGGAAAGAAGCCAGATGTGCACACTGCTTTTGAGATTCCAGATGATCTGTATGAGGAATACTGCACACCTAATGAAGAAACTCATGGCAAAGAAACGACCAAGCAGAGAAAAATTCGTCTGCACAAAATTGAGAGGAGATGGGCAAGGGAATGGAAGGAATATCATTATGTAACTCCTAAATACATGATGAAATTCGCTGTGAAACCTCCTTGCAGCAGGCCTCCCCTGGCTCAAAATCAAATTGCTGATCCCAGTAGCCTCAAGATTGGTGAGGACTTTCCTCATATGTGGGAGAAGCAGCAAGCCAAGCTGGCAAGGAAAGCCAAAGAGGCAGTGAAGAAATTCAATGAAGATTCTGCTACTGCTGCCTCTGCCGGAGCCTCTGCAAGTGCTCTGAAGAAATCAATGATGAAGAAAGCTGCTGTGAAGAAAAGTTCTTCAACATCAATACCATCGCAGCAGATTCCTCAAGTCCAAAGGCCTCAACCTACAAAGGCCTCACATGTTGGTACTGTTGCTGCTCAGTCCTCAGCTGCAGCTGCAAAGACCTCAACCCCAACGCATCTGGCATCATGTAAGAGGACTGAGGGATTCAGAAAAGTTCCAAAGATCCCGGCAAGCCCCTCTACCATAGCAAAGTCTTCAACTAGCCATATAGTGTTGAAGCTGAAGAAAACTGCTGGACGAGGTCAAACACCAAGTCCTCACTCAAGCAAGGTTGTGGTAACCATACCCTCAGGATCTGATGATGATGATGATGAAGCTGATGATGAAGAATTGGAGGAAATCATCAGGCAAAGTCAGTAGAGGGCCGCTATAGCCAAGGGAAGCTCTGTTCCTCTCATGCAGGATCCCAAAATGATCCTCAACTTCATCAATATATGGCATGAAGATCCAAACACTCCACTTTCTTCACTGGATCTGCCTCTTGGTGTGGATCATGTCCTCACCCACTTCATCTCTGAAGAAAAATGGAAGAGAGAACAAGCTCTAAGATCCAAGAGGAATAGGGTTCGGAAAGAAAAGTTTCTGAGAGACAATGTGATGAACTTGACCCCGAATCAGCTCATCACTGTTCGGTCTGAAATTCGCACACTATCTGAGGATCAAGAAAGATATGATGTTGAATGGAAGGGCACTAAGGTGAGATTCGTCAGGGCTGCTCAAGCTACTGTCAAGGATCACAACACTAGGGTTGCAGCTCGATCGCAACCACAAAATCCTCAGTCTGATAAAATTCCTCAGGATGCTGATGAAACTGCTCAACCTGATGTGACTGCTGATGAGAATGCTTCTACACCAGAAGCAACGACCAGTGCTGTTGAGGAAACTCAGGCCACTGATGACCATGCCAGGACAACCATCACTGTTGTGCCTAAAGAAATTGAAAGGCCAGCTGAAGATTTTGCTGCGCCTGAAGAACCTGAACCCACTAGGGCGACTGCATCAGTCATACCTGAAAAAGCTGAAACTGTAGAGGAAAAGACTCTCAAGAGAAAAGCATCAATGTCCGAATCCTTAGCTGTGAAGAAGTTGAAGACTATGCCAAGTTCTTCAACTATATCCATTGATGTTACACCAATTTCCTCTACACCTCCCTATGAACTTGTCCCATTTGGGGTTGACTATGTCATCCCAGATGAAGAAGATGAAGATCATTCTGCTGCTTCGACAGAGAAGATTGCTGAAGAAATTGAAGTTGAAGACATTGCTTCAACTCCAAAGGTATCATCGCCCCAGCCTCCGTTCACTGCTGAAGAGGCTGGAGTTGAAGAAATTGATGAGGACATAGACAATGGCAACACAACTCCTGCCATCAATGATGAATATTGGGAATCAGCACACCCAAATTCACCAATGACTACTCCTCTGGCAAAGATTCCTCAGTCACCTGCTCCGACTGAAGAAATACATGAAGAATCTACCAATCAGACCACCCAAATCATTGAAGAACTTCCAGCTGCAATAGCTGATGACTTTGCTGCTCCTCCCAACTGAGGAACCAGCCCTCCAGATTGTTCAAGTTTCTCCCATGCCAAAGGAGATCAAGGGCCGCTTCAAGCCAAATCTTCAACCGAAGCCAAGGATGTCATTCAAAGGCTCAGCACGCCCCAAATTCCTCGAGAGCAATTTCTTCAATGAGCGCATGTTATTCATAGGTCCAAATGCTTATGACTCTGCAAGGGCTGGTCGTAGCAGATTCTGGATGGCAACTCAACTCAACTACTATGCATCAGTCCTGTTCGAGAAGAAGAAAGTCTTCGAGCACCACCAAATTCCTCATGTGGACATGGAAACACTTCCATCGTTCACACTGTTGCTCCAAGTTCTTCACGATGCAGGCATTCTTCCCTTCTACGTCGACATTTACGACTAGAATGAGGAAATCATCCTTCAGTTCTATGCCACACTGCATATCAGTGGGAATGCTTCAGACATCAACTCCTGGGTTTTGGACTGGATGACAGGATCAACACACTTCACTGCTCAAGCTTCTGAATTGCTTCAGTGTGTACCAGGTGAAGCTCGCAGACTGTTTGATGAGCCTGCACTTTTGAATCAGCTGATGCAAGTGCTGATGAAGACATTGTCTCCTGGAAAGCCTCAACGGAAAACCTTCCTTGTGAAGGATTTGTTATATGTGCCTAGGATGGTCTACCGCATACTCACAAATACTCTATGTCCTCAGAAGGGCCACAATTCTAAAGAAGAAGAAGTGGAGGGAGTCATGAAGAATATGCTCTTCAACATCATTCATGGGATTCCCATAGACTTACACGATTTCTTCATGAGGGCATTGGCCAATGCTGCTTTAGCTCCATTTGAACAGAAGCCTTATGCGCCTTGGATCATGAAATTCATTAGGGCAAAGTCCTCAGTTCCCTTCAAGGCTGATTTCCAGAACCACTTCGGCTTCCTGCCTCCAATCGAAGTAATCAAGAGCACAATTGACTCAGTGGAAGGAAAAGGCAAGGCTATCATTGATGAAGGCACTCGTCCATTGGATGGGCGGTTTTGCAAAGTGCTTCCTTCTCCACCAATGATGACACTGCAACTCAAGACTCAGAAGCAAAAGCATCAGCTCAAAAACCTCAAGAGTCTGCCCCTCGTGTGATGACTGATCGCGAGCTGCTAATTAGTCTTCATCAGAAGGTCGGTCGCAATCACAGGTGGGTGAAGCGTCAACTTGGTTACATTGTGCAAAACATGACTGTGAAGTAGAAACTATGAAGAGGAATCACTATGCGCATGAAAACCTCAACCGCACTTGGGCCATATTGTCTCACCTCAAGTCTTCTGAAGAACTGAATGAGCTGGATCTTGATGAACATCCTGACTGGGCTCGTCGACCACGGAAGAAATTCAAGAAAGTCCAAGTTCCTATGATGGTCACAAGTTCATATTCTTCATCTCAAGAGCCCGATGAGCATGAAGACATTGATGACACTGCGGCAGGCCCTGCATCGACAGACGACCCCAACAACGCTGACACTCCTTCCTCACCAACACGATGAAATTCTTCAGGGCGTTAGTCCTCATTTTTTCGTCCCTTTTGGTCTTTGATGACAAAGGGGGAGAAAATTTGAGTTAGTCTTCAAGCGGATCTCTATATATGTGTTATTTTTGTTTAAGTTACAACTCTCGCTCTTCCGAAGCTTTTGTTGATTGAGTTGTAAACCTAAGTCCAATGGTGGTCTGAGACTTTTGAACTATTTCCTCGCATGTTTATTTCCTCAAGTACCTTAATGCATACATGCTGAATTTAGTCAGACACCATTTTCCTCACGCATTTCAAATTCTTCATATCATATGTTCACATGCGTGTATGAATTACAAGATATAGGGGGACTTCTCCGTGTTTTAACCTGCCATGTGCATTTGCAGTCCAAGGCAAATTCCTCAAATATGCACATCTTCAGGGGGGTCTTCTATATCTTGCAATCAAATTCCTCAAACTAAGTACTTTCACTTCATATGTTTATCCCCGTTGAAAACTTAACCTATTTGTCATCAATCACCAAAAAGGGGGAGATTGTTAGTGCATCTAGTGCCCCTTAGGTATTTTGGTGTATTGAAGACTTATTGGTTAAGGCACTAATGTGTTTGTGAGTGTACACAGGCTCTATAAGTCGATGAGGAGTTTGATATATCCGGAGATTATCGACCCCTAAAAATGTATGTCTTCAACTGAAGACTTTGCTGAAGACTTTGTGAAGACTTTGTGAAGACGTTGAAAATGAAGAAGTTGGTGTGACCTTGAAAATATGAACGAGAAATATGAAGCATGAAGACTTTTGTTTTCGTAGTTTCATTTCCTTATTTGAGTCATAGGAAACACCGTACTGTTAAAGGGGGCCGAGGTAATACTAAGGAAAATTTCCAACTGATGCTCAACTCCAAAATCCTCAACCTATACAATCCTCGAGTGAAGCCTTTGGAAATCTCTTACGGTTCAGACAAGTTATTCAGTGACACAGACGAAGTTCTTCTGGTCTATGAGGAAATTGATCTGACTGAGGAGTTAGGATTTCGCCAGTGCGAATTTCCTACAAGTGAGGAACATGATAAGCCTGAGGACTTTCATAGTTCAAAATTCCGACCGTTGTTGTGCTTAGCGCCAGCTGTACCCAATCACAACATCCACATAACGGTCATATCATTGGGATCATTTATGTCTTATCATGTCAGGTTGCACCCTGGCTATAAATAGCCACCCCCCACAACCACTAGTTGGTTGGGTGCTCCGAGAGAGAACTGACACTTGTCATTTGAGAGCAATCCATCCTCCAAGGACTTTGAGATAAAATCATCAGTGAGGAAAAACCCACAACCAAACCACCAAACCCATAGTGATTGAGCATCACTGAAGAAATTCTTGTGTGGATCTGACGCTTGTTACCTTGAGGATTGTGTATCCTCCAGATGGTTAGGCGTCATGGTCTAGTGCTCCTGCAGTCAATTGGGGATCATGGAGTGACCTTGGTCTAGAGCATCCAGCAGTAAATTGTGGATCGCCGGGTGATAGTTTGTGAGGGTTTTGGAAGTCTACCCTAAAGACTTACCACGAGTGTTGGGCGAGGACTGTGTGACCTTAGCTCAAAGAGAATACGGTAAGGACTGTGTGTCCTGGGACTGTGTGTCCTCTGGTTTAAATACCAGGCCGCTCCAAACCAGACGTACGACTGTCACAGCAGTTGGAACTGGGTCATCAAACCATTGTCTTCATCGAGTTATCTGGTTCTATTTCCTCAACCCCTGTATTCCTCATATACCTGTTGATGAAATTGATTGTTACTGTTTGAAGAATTTGACTGAAGACTTTCACAAAGTCCTCACCTCAAATTCTTCAAGTTACCTTGTTCATCACTGCTTATCTTGTACCACGCTACTCACTATTTGTGCATGTTTCATTTCATCATGAAGACTATGTTGTTACTATCTTCTTCATGCACTTGAGTACTTATTCCGCTGCTAGTTATTCATCACATTTCAAGTTCCTCAAAGTTGAAATTCCTCAAGTGATGAACTTGTAAAAATCGCCTCTTCACCCCCCCCCTCTAGTCGATATAACGCACTTTCACTTGGTTTGGATAAAAGTTGAAATGATAGCTCATGGAGGCGTTCCGTGCTGCCTCCTCGGCCAAACACGCGGCCTTCACTATTGCATTGTACTCATGTGCTTCATTCTCATAGATCAAATATCTCTATTTTCCCTGAAAAACAAAGACGGAAGGTGCAGGCAAAATAACAGAGACAATGTCGTATTTATCAAATGTCAAGTTATAATCATATATGTGAGCTCAGTCCTTCATAAAATCATGGTGCTGCATAGCCTCAAAGCCTAGATGTTTTTCAGGTGATATAGGATCATTGGGTCAAGGTGAGACCCCTAACTTAGTGGCTAAACGAGCATCACCAATTCCCCTATATAAATATCCATCGTCCTCATTGCGGTGCAAGCGACGTGTAGTAGTTGCCCAAGGTTGTAACGTCTACTGCCAGTTAAAACGGTGTGAATAATGCTCAAGTCAGGAGCGCACAACGCACTGCAATCTTGTTTTCCAACAATACATTTTCCATTCAAAAGTGTAAAGTAATGAATAGAGGGAAATTGAATACTTATTATTCTAGCTGGCATAACTCCTCTATCCTCACCATTGCAAAGACTTCTAAGGAACACTTCATAGTCAGGTTTTGAAGGTTCACTAAGCAAACACCAATATGGAATTTTGCAAGCATCACATAATTCTTCTAGAGACATACCAAATGATTTGTCATAGAGATGAAACAAGACTCTAGAAATGTGAGAATGGTACTCAAAATTTTGCGTGAATGAATAGGTGAGAGTATAGTGTTGAGTGCACTTATTTGTAAGGAAGGCGGTGAGCTCAGTGTTTTGAATATATTGAACAAATTCCTACTTAATACCAGCTCCCGTCATAAACTCATTGCAACACCAATGACATGATTTGGATTCGGTCATTCACACTAAGCTTGACCTTTGTTCAATGTACACTTGTCACACCGAGCTATTGCACGACGACTCACCAGTGGAACTTCTCCTTTAAGAACTTGTTGGGGAACGTTGCATGGGAAACAAAAAAATTCCTACGCACACGCAAGATCTATCCATGGTGATGAACATCTAAGAGAGGGAGAGTGAATCTACATACCCTTGTAGATCGCTAAGAGGAAGTGTTAAGAAACGAGGTTGATGTAGTCAAACGTCTTCACGATCCAATCACGATCCATCCCGCGATCTCATCACGGGCCGTCCCGCGATCCCATCGTGGTCCTTCTGATCTAGTGCTGAACGGGCAGCACCTCCGCGTTCAGCACACGTAGAGCTCGATGGCAATCTCTGCCTTCTTGATCCAGCAAGAGGGAGCGGAGAGGTAGATGAGTTCTCCGGCAAAGCGATGGCCAAGCACTACGGAAACAATCTAGCGGAGAAACGGATCTAGAGGAAGAAGAGGGCAGCACGTGGCAATTAGGGTTAGGGGCTGCCCTCAAAATCCCTCAATATATATAGGAGGAACGGGAGAGGACGCAGCCTTGGCCCCTACTCCAAGTAGGACTTCAACCGAAGCAACAAGGGAGGAATCCACCTCCCACAAGGGAGGTGGAATCCTATTAGGACTTCTTCCTAATTTGGCCCTTTTTCCTTTTCCTTCACGCTAGTCGCATGGTCCCTGTCGTGGATTTATCACGGCAGATGTCCGGGTCAACGGACTTAGGTTCGGGGCGAGACACAACTACGTGGCGGCTTCAAAGGGTTGATCGGAATCGAGAAGACACGGAATTTTACCCAGGTTCGGCCCCTCCGATGGAGGTAAAAGCCTACGTCCTGCTTGTCTGGTATTGATGATGATGAAGATCTCTCGGTTACAAGGGTGCTAATTGCTACCTCTAATCACGAGAGCCTCTAATTTGTCTATCTCTAATCTCTTGTTCTATCTAAACTTGTAGACTGGTGTCTCTTGAGAACTTGTCCCTCTAGGGGTGCTCTACCCCTCCTTATATAAGTGGAGAGGGTAGGTTTACAAATAGAGTCCTACTAGGAGTAGGATTAGGACTAGTCTCTCATGAATCCTACTCCGGGTCTTATTTCCTTTAAGGGAATCCTTCTCTCTTCGGGCCTTCTCTTGTGGGGTTTCTCTTGTGAGCCGCCTGGCGCCGGCTCACCAGCCGGGTCTTGGGCTTGGTCATCCTGTGACTCACCTACCGGGTCTTTTAATAAGAATGTCATGTCTTCGGTCGGGTCTCCTGTGAGTCGCCAGGCTGGGTCATACCATGGGGTATATCCCCGTCATTAGCCCCCAGGTTAGCTTGAATTTATTCATGGTAAGGTCCTGAAATAAGAGTAACAAATATGTTAAGTGGCCGGCTTGCTCCTTTGGCCGGCTTAAAAAATGGTTTCTTAGAAATCCAGCTTTTCTCCATATGAATGAGCCGTCTTGATAATCATCTTTCTTGTCAATGTCTTTTGAAAAATATTGATAATAGAACACCCATATGCCATTGAGTCGGCTTCCAATACTCTTGGCGGGTCATCTCCGCCGGGTCATAATCATTGGTGATGCCGGGTCATTTATCGTTGGTGACTCCGAGTTAAATAACTAGAATCCAATTGACTTTGATAAAAATATTGAGATGAAAATCCATCTAATGTAAAGCCGGACTTCCATTGTTGTGAAGCAGGGCGGCTTATATAAAATCTGGCAGGTTATGATCTTTTGATAACATCGGGTCATACGTGTTGGTGATGCTGGGTCTAACAATCTGAACTCCATTTTTAACATCTTTGAAAATTCTCCTCAAAGTTTTTGATATGTCCATATTACCTGTATCCCCCAAGCTCTGAGATTATCCATGATAACTTGGTGCTTTGCAATAATATTTTGGACTGTGTAGCCCCCAAGTGCCGAGTTGTTCTGCCTGCAGCAACCTGGGACTTATAATTACTTTACACCTTATAATGCTTCGGCGGGTGTAGCCCCCAAGGGCCGGCTCATCAGAAAGCTTCGGCGGGTGTAGCCCCCAAGGGCCGGCTCATTAGAATGTGATGTGCCGGGTCTTCAATTTGACTCTCTTAATCTGTTGGAACAGCTGAATACTGTAGCCCCCAAGTGTCGGGTCGCACGCCTGCGGAAACTTGGGACTTTTTAGAAAATTTGATCTGAGTGGTGTAGTCTCCAAGTGTCGGGTTAGTAAGAATTTACTGGGCTGCGACTTATAAAAATATAGAAAAGCCGGCTTATCTCTTTGAGATAATATGGTCTTGCTGACAATGTAATGGTTTGAAAACCGGCTTTGCATTAGCCCCCAAGTGCCATGGTGCATGCTTGCAGCGACATGGGACTTGCATAATTGATATAAACTTGGACTTGGATAATGTAGCCCCCAAATGCCGGGTCGTCTGCCTGCGGCAACTCGGGACTATGTAATAATAATATGACTCACCACAATTTGTTGAATGAATCTTTGACTGTGGTTGTAATATAACCCGGAATGAATATCCTGGAATAATTCCTTTGTTTTTGACATGAAATTCCTTCTCGTGGTTGCGGTGCAACCCGGCAAATATAAGTCTGAGAAATCCATGAGTGTTGTAGATTACTACAGAGCATAATTAAAGAAATCCAAGAACCGGCCAATTAGATGATACGGCATTATATCTGACAGGGCGGCTCTTGAAAAATAATAATTTCTCCGAGCTGACTTGAAAAACTCCAATCATTTATTACTAGTTATGATAAACCATGAATATCCAGCCATGTTGGCTATAAAAAGATCCACTTGCTCTTGCAGAATTTTTAACGGTGGCTCATCTTAAGAGATAATACCTGCAAAAAATAAACAAGACAGAATATATTCTGCATTGTTGTGAGGGCGGCTTGAAGAAGCTCAACCCGGAGATGTTCATACCTATAACATTGCTCCTTTCTCATAGTCTTGCTCTGATCCGGCTTGATAAGCCGGCGTGTTATCTAGAGGTGGGAAGCTCCCTTGAATAATCCACGGCTGACATGTCAACCGGAATGGCATAAAGCCGGCTGTATGAAGGGTAATGTAAGCTATACCCAAAGGTAAGAAGCCTCCTTTTAACAGCAAAATTTGTACCTTTGTATGCGAACACCGGTTGTCGATGGGCGATGTAAGCTATACCTTGAGGCAAGAAGCCTCCATCGACAGCCGTGGCTAATGATTAGCCTGAGACGGCATAAAGCTGGCTGTTTGAAAGGACATGTAAGCTATACCCGAAGGCAAGAAGCCTCTTTCAACAGCTACAGTTGATAAGCAACTGAGTTTTGGCGTAAATGCCGGTTGTTAGGGTGAAATAAGAGAACCCGTCCATAAGAAGCCCCCTTTGACAACCGCGGTTAATAAGTAACCAGAAGTGGCATAAAGCCGGCCATTAGGGTGAGATAAGCGATACCCGTCGGTAAGAAGCCCCCTTCGATGGCCGCAGTTGATAAGCAACTGGAATTTGGTGTACACGCTGTTGTCTTAGGATCATGTAAGATATACCAATAGTAAGAAGCCTCCATCAACAACAGTGCTTAATGTAACCAAACTAGGATTCGATGCTTGAATTCACACCAGTTCAGGGTCTCTAGGCGAGATTGGCCGTCAATTTCTTGAACCGGCTCGGGGTCTCTAGGCGAGATTGGCCGTCAATTTCTTGAACCGGCTCAGGGTCTCTAAGAAAGATTGGCCGTCAATTTCTTGAACCAGCTCAAGGTCTCTAGGCGAGATTGTCCATCAATTTCTTGAACCGGCTCAGGGTCTCTAGGCGAGATTGGCCGTCAATTTCTTGAACCGGCTTAGGGTCTCTAGGCGAGATTAGCTGGTAAGAGTTCAGCAGGTCACCTCAATCTTAGCCGGTATAGGGTCTCTATCGAGATTGGCCGTCAATTTCTTTGAACCAGCTTAGGGTCTCTAGGCGAGATTAAGCGGTAAGGTAGGCGGGTCACATAGCGGAGCAGCATCAATCTTGTAAGCCGCCATCTTGTATGAAGAAACGACAGAAGCTCCAAATGTCTTTATGATGATCCAATGATCCGCGCACCCATGTTTGAATGGTGCATCACGGCGGTCCATCCTCTTGGGCAACTTTTAATCGTCCGCCAATAATGTAGTAGCCCCCAGGATAGGTTTTCTCTTGCAAAGACCCGGGGTTCTCGTTAAAAACGACCAAATGTGTCTCGCCATGTCTGTAGCCCCCGAGTCTTAAGTTGACTCGAAGAGGCGGCTTGAGAATCTTCACTGGAAGTTTGAGGTTGGCCGTGGCGGGTTATAAATGATCTCGTATGAATTGCTTCAATGATCCGGTCGATGGTCCGTTCCATCTTGGTTTGTTGAAGCGAATCAAACTGTAGTGGCTGCAACTTGCGTGCCTGTCCGTTTGGGCGGCTCGTATAGACGTAGAAACCAACCATGGCATTGTAAGCCGGTGCAGGTGGCGAGAGTCGGTTACGGCATTGTAAGCCGGTCGTTGATGGCGAGAGACGTCCATGGCGTTGGAAGCCAGAGCGGTGGCAAGAGACGGCCACGACGTTGTAATCCGGCACTGTGGCGAGAGACGGCTGCAGCGTTGTAAGCCGACGAGGTGGCGAGAGACGGCCATGATGTTGTAAGCCGGCGCAGTGGCGACACAGATGGACACCGGTGCATAATGACGTTGGCGCACCTCCATTTCCACGGCATAATGCCACCTTGTAAAAAATTGTCCTGCACTCAAATATTGTAGGCCAAAGTGAATTTTCTTGAAATAATGTAATACGTGTTGATAACTAGATAGGACAAATGACACCTGATTTGTTAGGCCGACAGATGATCTGTAGATATCAACTCTGGATAATGTCCAATAATTTCAACCACGATTTCAACCACTCTCTCCTTCTTTTGTCGAAGATCATCGATCACAACAGAGACCGCGATGAAGGTGGTGGGTCATATCGGCGAAAATGACTTGCGATGAAACTGCGGTTGTTTGAGGTAAGGGCGGCTCGCAGCAGGAGTGCGGCGACTTAGGGCGAAACTGAGCGAAGATGACTCAGCGCGAGATTTGCAGTAGCGACGATGGTAGCGAGGAAGCGACTTGAAGCGCGATCACACCGGGGTCAGAGTAGAACGGCTCAAAATGGACCCTCCGGGTCATTTTGACCAATCCACCTTTTTTTGGGTCAACCGGCCTTATTTTCTCTGGACAAAAACTGCAGCACAAACAAGTAAGAACCGGCGTGTGCAGATATGCTCAAAGGCGGGGTTCCGCTTGAAGGTGAAGGGCGCAGCAGCGGCCGGTGGGTGGCTCAGGAAACCTAAGCGAGGCGAGCAAGGGAAGGCACGCGGGTGCGGCCTCGTTCCAGGGGCGAGCTGAAGGCAGGTCGGCCGTAGGGCAACGGCCGGCGAGGGGTAGAGCAGAGGAGCGTGCGGCCGGGCATGTTGAGCCTGTGCGGGGAGGAGGCAAGGCGAGTCACGGCGGGCGACGCGAGCAGGCAGCTCACGGTGGCCGGGCGGCTTGCGTGATGGCGGGGCGCGGTAGAAAAGGCACCGGCGGCTGGCCGTAGTAGCCGGCGGCGGCTCACGGGGCAGAACCAGCGGCGGCTCAGCCAACGGTGAGCGGCGGCTTGCGACTCGATGGGGGCTCATGGGGTGGCTCGAGGCCTGCTCGGGTGACCAACGGGAGAGAGCCAGCGCTGGTGGCTTGCGGCTTGCGGCAGCAGAGGCGCTGGCGGGTTACGTGGAGGCCAGAGTCAGCGAGCTGACCAACCAGCATGGGAGCCGGCCATGGGGAGGAGGTCCACGCGGGAGCCCGCAGAGGCGGCGGTGAGGCCAGCAGCGGCGAGTCGGGGGCGGCTCAGAGGTACGCGGCGAGTCACGGCCCGAGAGCGGGGCCGGCTTAGGGCGGCATGCAGTGGGAGAGGCAAGGCAGCCAGTCTGGCTCGGCAGCGAACGGCGGCTCTCGGCCAGGCGAGGCTGGAGACTCGGAGGCAGTCCGAGGAGCAATCCGGAGGTGGCGCCATGGGCGGTGGAGGCCGAGGCAAAGCTGAGGGCGGCTTGGAGGTATTCTCAAACCGTGTCTGAGTCCTTCTCCAGGTCATGGAGATTTGACCAATCGTGGTGGTCGGTGTACCAAATCTTCCTAGTACCAGCACTAAATACGGATCTGATGTTTTACGTAGTGAGTAGTAATAGCAGCAGAGACAGGCTCGGGGCTTTTCCGCCAATCTACGTACGTTGATGGTTGTAGATGTAATATTCTCTACGTGCACTAGCTCTCGCAGTAGAAAACGGCAAGGCACTCCGAGTCAATCTCGATCTCGTCGTATTCCATCGGTTGTTTGGATGAAAAACAACCTTCCTCATACGGGCAGATTAACAGGTCATGGGTGACAACAAGCACATAGTCCTAGGTTTTTTCGATCTCACACTTTCTCATCTTGACTGATGATTGTAGCTGATGTAAATCATTCAACGCCAGCCCTTTTTCATCCAGAAAATTGTGACCTTCTCAATCCCTGAAGAGATCCCTTCAAGACCTCACCACCACCGCGTGCAAGCCCCACGGTGGGTGCCAACTATCGTGGATTTATCACGGCAGATGTTCGGGTCAACAGACTTAGGTTCGAGGAGAGACGCAACTACGTGGCGGCTTGAAAGGGTTGATCGGAATCGAGAAGACACAGAATTTTACCCAGGTTCGGGCCCTCCGATGGAGGTAAAAGCCTACATCCTGCTTGTTTGTTATTGATGATGATAAAGATCTCTCGGTTACAAGGGTGCTAATTGCTACCTCTAATCACGAGAGCCTCTAATTTGTCTATCTCTAATCTCTTGTGTTGTCTAAACTTGTAGACTGGTGTCTCTTGAGAACTTGTCCCTCTAGGGGTGCTCTACCCCTCCTTATATAAGTGGAGAGGGTAGGTTTACAAATAGAGTCCTACTAGGAGTAGGATTAGGACTAGTCTCTCACGAATCCTACTCCGGGTCTTATTTCCTTTAAGGGAATCCTTCTCTCTTCGGGCCTTCTCTTGTGGGCTTTCTCTTGTGAGCTGCCTGGCGCCGACTCACCAGCCGGGTCTTGGGCTTGGTCATCCTGTGACTCGAATACCGGGTCTTTTAATAAGAATGTCATCTCTTCGGCCGGGTCTCCTGTGAGTCGCCAGGCTCCGTCATACCATGGGGTATATCCCTGTCAGTACCCTAGGGGAGGCTTCAGCCAGCCCACCAGGGGCTGGTCTGCCTCCTCTCACATCCCATGAGGCCCTTTGGGTCGAGACACCCCTCCCGATGATCCCCCGGTACCCTCCCGGCACTCCCGGTACACAACCGATGAGCCCGAAAGTTTTTCGGCGACCAAAAAAGGACTTCCTATATATGAATATTTACCATCAGACCATTTCGGAGCTACTCGTGATGTCCGGGATCTCATCCAGGACTCCAAACAACCTTCGGTCACCACCATACTTAATTCTATACTACCAAAATGTCACCGAACCTTAAGTGTGCAAACCCTGCGGGTTCGAGAACTATGTAGACATGCCCGAGACACCTCTATGGTCAATAACCAAAAGCGAGACCTGGATGCCCATATTGATTCCTACATATTCTACGAAGATCTTTATCGGTTGAACCTTTATGTCAAGGATTCAGTTGATCCCGTATGTTGTTCCCTTTGTTCTTCGGTATGTTACTTGCCCAAGATTCGACCGTCGGTATCTCTATACCTAGTTCAATATCGTTACCGGCAAGTCTCTTTACTCGTTCCGTAATACAAGATCATGTGTCTAACACTTAGTCACATTGCTTGCAAGGCTTATTGTGATGTTGTATTACCGAGTGGGCCCTGAGATACCACCCCGTCACACGGAGTAACAAATCCCAGTCTTGATCCATGCCAACCCAACAGACAGCCTCGGAGATACCTGTAGAGCACCTTTATAGTCACCCAGTTACGTTGCGATGTTTGATACACACAAGGTACTCCTGCGGTGCTAGTGAGTTGCATGATCTCATGGTCATAGGAACAGATACTTGACATGTAGAAAACTATAGCAATAAACTGACATAATCATATGCTATGTTTATAGTTTGGGTCTTGTCCATCACATCTTTCTCCTAATGATGTGATCCCATTATCAAATGACATCTCATGTCCATGGCTAGGAAACCTTAACCATCTTTGATCAACGAGATAGTCTATTAGCGGCATACAAGGGACATGGAGTTGTCTATGTATCCACACATGTATCCGATCAATACAATTCTGGCATGGACAATAAATGATTATCATGAACAAGGAAATATGATAATAACCCATTTATTATTTCCTCTAGAGCATATTTCCAATAGTCTCCCACTTGCACTAAAGTCAATAATCTAGCTCACATCGCCATGTGACTTGTTATGAATCTCACACCCAATGAGTTATGGGGTTCGATCATGCTTTGCATGTGAAAGAGGTTTTAGTCAATGGATCTGGGACATTCAGATCCGTGTGTACTTTGTAAATATCTATGTCATACTATAGACACTGCTACCACGCTCCACTTGGAGCTATTCCAAATGGCTACTCCATTATACATATCCGGATTGTTACTAAGAGTCATCCGGATTGGTGTTAAAGCCTGCATCGACGTAACTCTTTACGATGAACTCTTTATCACCTCCATAATCGAGCAACATTTCCTTAGTCCTTGAGTTACTAAGGACAATTTTGACCACTGCCTAGTGATCCACTCCTGGATCACTTTTGTACCCCTTGACGGACTCATGGCAAGGCACACACAAGTGCGGTACACAACATGGCATACTATACAGAGCCTATGGCTAAGGCATAGGGGACGACGTTCGTCCTTTCTCTTTCTTATGCCAAGGTCGGGCTTTGAGTCTTACTCAACTTCACACCTTACAAATTAGGCAAGAACTCTTTCTTTGACTGATCCATTTTGAACTCTTTCAAAATCTTGTCAAGGTATGTACTAAATGAAAGTCTTATCAGACGTCTTGATCTACCTCTATAGATCTCGATGCCCAACAATTAAGTAGCTTTATCCAGGTCTTCCTTTGAAAAACTCTTTTCAAACAACCCTTTATGATTTCTAGAAATTCTACATCATTTCCGATCAACAATATGTCATCCACATATGCTTATCAGAAACTCTATAGTGAACCCACTCACTTTATTGTAAATACAAGTTTCTCATAAACTTTGTATAGACTCAAAAACTTTGATCACCTCATCAAAGCGTATATTCCAACCCCGAGATGCTTGCTCCAGCCCATAGAAGGATTGCTGGAGGTCGCACACCTTTAGCATCCTTAAGACTAAAAACCCTTCTGGTTGTATCACATACAACCTTTTCTCAAGTAAACTGTTAAGGAAACGATGTTTTGACATCCATCTACCAGATTTCATAATTGAAAAATGCAGCAACTACTAACATAATTCCAACATACTTTAGCATCGCTACGAGTGAGAAAGTCTCATCGCAGTAAAGTCCTTGAACTTGTCGGAAACTTCTTTGTGACAAGTCAAGCTTTATAAATGGTGACATTTACCATCAGCACATGTCTTCATCTTAAAGGTCCATTTGTACTCGACGACCTTCCATCCAACGAGCAAGTCTACCAAAGTCTAAACTTGGTTTTCATACATGGATCCTTTCTCAGATTTCATGGCCTATAACCATTTGTTACGATCCGGGCCCATCATCGCTTCTCCATAGCTCGTAGGTTCATCATTGTCCAACAACATGACCTTCAAGACAGGGTTGTCGTACTACTCAGGAGCAGTACGCGTCCTTGTCAACCTATGATTTTCGATTAGTAAATTGATACGGAGTTTCATGATCATCATCATTAACTTCCTCTTCAACTAACGTAGGCTCCACAAAAACATCTTTCTGCATTGCGCTACTCTCTGGTTGAAACAAAGGTTCAACAACTTCATCAAGTTCTATCTTCCTCCCACTCAATTCTTTTGAGAGAAACTCATTCTCAAGAAAGGACCCGTTTTAGCAACAAACACTTTGCACTCGGATCTGAGATAGAAGGTATACCCAACTATTCTTAGGGTATTCTATGAAGATGCATTTGTCCGCTTTGGCTTCGAGCTCATTAGGTGAAAACCTTTTTCACATAAGTGTCGTAGCCCCAAACATTAAGAAATGACAGCTTAGGTTTCCACCAAACCAAAATTCATATGGTGTCATCTCAACGGACTTAGATGGTGCCCCTTTTAAAGTGAATGTAATTCTCTCTAATGCGTAACCCCAAAACGATAGTGGCAAATCAATAAGAGACATCATAATTCATACCATATCCAATAGAGCACGACTATGACATCCGGACAAACCATCACACTATGGTGTTCCAGGTGGCGTGAGTTGTAAAACAACTTTCACATTGTCTAAAGTTGTATGCCAAACACGTAACTTGGATATTCACCTCCACGATCATATCGTAGACATTTTTATCTTCTTGTCATGATGATCTTAAACTTCACTTTGAATTTGTTTGAACTTTTCAAACGTTTGAGACTTGTGTTTCATTAAGTAAATATACATTATATTTACTTAAATCATCAGTGAAGGTAAGAAAATAATGATATCCACCGCATGCTACAACACTCACTGGACCGTATACATCAGCATGTATCATTTCCAATAAGTCACTTGCCCGTTCCATCAAGCCGGAAAACGGGGTTTTAGTCATCTTGCGCAAGAGGCATGGTTCGCATGTCTCAACCGATTCAAAATCGAATGAGTCCAAAGATCCATCAGCATGGAGTTTCTTCATTGCTTTACACCAATATGACATCCAGCAGCAGTGCCACAAGTATGTGGTACTATCATTATTAACTTTTTATCTTTTGGTATCAATGTTATGAACATGTGTATTGCTATGATCAAGATGCAACAAACCATTCTCATTAGGTGCATGACCATTGAAGGTATTTTTCATGTAAACAGAATAACCATTATTCTCTAACTTAAATTGTGGGGACCCGGACTCATAAGTCGTGATCACCGAATACACGTGTATAGTGATCCTAGAGATCAATGCTCACCGAACACACAAAAGCTGAATAACAAGAGTCTTACATCCACATTTAGCGTCTTACACAAATGAAGACCATGAAGGTTTAGTCTTACATAGGTAGGGCCGCATTGGCAAAACACTTAACAGAACAAACAGCGGAAATCTTGATCGAAAGCGTGAACCCATTGGCATCTGCCTTAACCTATAGGCATTTTGACTGGGAAGCATCCTAGTTCGCATGTTTGTCACCAATGAACTCTTCAACATACTCCTGTTCTTCCATGCCTGGCCAATTAAATAACCAGTGGCAAGCCAATGAGTACTTTGAATGTACTCGCAAGCAACCCAAGTTTGGATCAAGGTAATAACAATGCATGACATATCACTAATAGGTATTTTGCAGAATGCTAATTTTGAATGCAATGACATGATCAAGTAACTAGGTAAGCATGCATCAACAGTTGGCAGATATCCATATGAACAAGTTACAGTTATCAGCATAAGTAGGGGTGAACATCTCATGTTCATGCATCACATCAAGTCTTCAAACTTGTATCAAGAATCATACTCCTATCTCCCGTACACACACACACACAAAGTTTGCAAAAACATCTGGACATAGTCTAAGCAGCACCACCCAAGTGTCCTTGACTGTGGACACGGCTATTCGAATAGTTTTACACTTTGCAGAGGTTGCACACTTTACCCACAAGACTCGAGGAACTTCTGTGTCATCCACGACTCGCGGTATAGAACATACCCGAGGTAAGCACCCGAACAATGACTTTCCCCTAGCGATACTAAACAAAGAGTCCACTCGATTGGTACCCAGCCCACATGATGTACATCACTCGTATCATCCATGCAGGGACCAACGGTGTGCCCAGTGCCTATGAAGACAGTGCATGATCGTCCATACCGGCACGACCCCGTATCGACAGTGACCACGCCACTCTCACCACTAGTAATGTGGGCTCCTTGCCAGTACCCACCAAGGTAATCAACAAAGCCCCATCCCATAAGGGGTATCGTGGTTGCGCATGTAAGGTTGGGACGGTCGGCAAATCTTAAATCTAATCCGTTTTCGAAAACACACCCTCAACTTGTTCTGGCACACCACTTCCTTCTCAAGTGGTCACCCATCTCATCCTTATCTCCCTCGGGCATTAGTGGCACCCGAAGGGGTTTTCGAAAAATCTTTGAAATCATCTCTCTCTTTCCATCACTATGCATAAACCCGATCTGACTTGCGTACCATCTACTAGCATCCTATCTACACCCACCCGCATAACCCTCATAAGGTGGTAGGGTCATGCACAATGCAAGTGTCAACGGTAAAAGTGCCGGAAGCAACCCACCGAAGTAGTCACTACTCGACATGATCAATATAACGAAAGTAAAGTGCTATATGACATGCAATGGAAATGGTTTCTTAATATGGTCAAAGGGCTGCTTGCCTAGCTCAATAAAGTCCTCGGGGTCTTCAAAGTCTTTGGGTCCAACTCCTTCGTCAATAGCGCAATCTATCGTCGCGATAAATAGCGATAGAAATAAGCATCACACAAAAACAGAACACATAAGGCTAATGTTAAAAAGCTACCCTATTCTAATAAATACTAAAAAACATACTAACTTGTTCAAGATTTTTTTATGAAAAACATTTTTGAAACTATTTAACACAGGCAAAAAGATGCATAAATTGGGTTTTAAAATAAAACAGTATATAAAATATTTCAAAAATTTATAGAAAATGCACTATTAAATTCTATGGAATATTCTAGGAATTTAGGTGGAAAAATAATTGGATTTGGATTTGGATTTAAACCTGTGGGATTTTTAGAAAAAACCCACAGAAAAAGAAAAAGAAAAAGAGAGTGGGATGCCTCTGTACCTGGGCCAGAGGCGGCCAGCAGCTGTGTCGGCCCAGCTGGCCAGCCAGCCAGCCACGTGCGGGGCCCAGCTGTCGGCGAGAGAGAGCGCGGGAGGGGGAGGTGAGAGGCCGACAGGTGGGACCCGCCTGTCGGATCCTTCTCCCACATCGGCGCAGAGAGGGGAGAGGCTCATCGATGGCGGGGGAGGGCACGGCGGTGGCAGGAGAGAGCGGGGATGGACTCGGGGTCGAGCTGCCGATCCCCTGAAGGTGGAGGGAGCACCGGAGGTGGCCGGAGTCACCGGTGGCGAGCACCCACGGCGGAGGAAGCTTCGGGTGGAGGACGAGCCGGTCACCCTATGAACAAAAAGGAGGGGGAGAAGAGGGGAAACGGGTCAGGGCATTGAGAGGGACTCAATGGGACCGAAATGGAGGCCGAAGGGGCACCTCACCGGGAGATCGATGGCGGGGCTGCTGCGGCGATGCTCTGGTCGATCCTGGGTGCTCGAGCCCCCAAATGAAGGGGACAGGGCACGGGAGCTCTATTGGGTGAAGGAGAGAGAGACCAGAGGGGAGAGAGGGCTCTAGCGGAGGCCCTTTATAGGTGGACGCGAGTCCACCAAGGGTTCGTGCGCCAGCGAGGTCGTGGCACTCGCTGGAGGGCGCAGGGGAGGGAGAGAGCATGCATGGGCGCTCGTGGAGTCGGTCTAGGCTAGGGGGAGAGGAGAGAGGCGGGGAAGCGCACGCGTGTGAGCCCCGTGGTTGGCCGAGCTGTGCGGCACCGGGCACGCGTGCTGAAGGTCACCGGAGAGAGAAGGAGGAGGGGTCCGACAGGGTGGAGTCTTGCGAACATCGAGGGCATATCAAGGGACACCTCCTCACGCCCCAAGGCTATCGGGTGGCTCGGGATGGGTGCAGCTATAGTGCGGGCATGCACTGTAGCATGCTCCAGAGCATGCCTTTGGCATGCCATGGCATGCTTGCGTTCTCTGGACGCGCTCCTGCATGTCCACTGGCTTGTGGATGATCTGGAGATGCTCTAAGAGCTATGGGGGAGCTAGGGAGAAAGAAATGAAGTAGGGGAGGGATAAAAATGCTCCTGCCAGGGCTATCTAGAGGTGAAAATGGGGTTTTTACCCCATCTCCCAGTGGCTTATGGACCTGAGACTTTTACTCGAGCAGTAAGAGGTGAGTGAGTAATTGTGGAAAAAATTTGAAAGCAAGGGGGAGAGTGAAAGTGGTGAAAATAGTAGATTTACCATTTCACCAGAAGGTATTTGATGGATGTTTGGGCAAGATAAATTTGCCCACTTACTGTGATATTTAACAGGATCAAATGGTAGGTAAAATGAGATGGATCACCAAGTTTGATCTCAAATGAGCAAAGTTGCAAATAGAAACCTTGTGAACCCTAGAAACTAACAAAATCAGGTTTCTGTAGATCCAGTTATGCTAAGCTAATCCCCTTGATGCACCACTTGGTGTAGCATCATTATTTGGGGTTTAGAACATGTCCAGAAAGTTTGGGTTCAAGGGAAGAAACTTCAAAATGTAAAGTTGTTCAAATTTGAATCTGGTAGGGAGGGGTTTCGAATAGTTTGATGAACCAAATCAACTTGGATTGAGATGAAACTTTGCAGGATCATCATCTATGATAGTGTTGACTTGCTGGAATTTTCCTGGAATTTATTGAGAATATTTCTTATAGAAATATTCCAAAAGTTTGATTTGGACAGAAAGGGTTTTGAGGGGGTTTTCCCATGAATTTGAACATTACCATGTGTGAAACTCATATATATGGAAATTATATGTCCACTGAGTTTCCCTAAATTTTCTCAAATATTTTTAAAGCACTTAATTAATTTTTCCCTATGAAAAACCGTTCCTGGTCTTAACAAAAAGACTTTAAATAAAATATAAAAATAATCTTTAAAATTAATACTTGGTGGATTTGGGAAGTCATATATATAGTAGGTTTGAAGTAAAGCCTTTGGGAATAAGGATCCACCCAATTTGAGGACTTGCAGTGCAAACCTCAATTCAGGGGGTTTTGAAGACCTAATTTGAATAAATCCTTTTTGGTCAAATTAAAAGTTGATAAACATAGTTTTGGGCACTACTCACATGGCATGATCATAGGGCAAGGAGTTTGTGTCAAGGAAGATGAATAGGAAGAGGGATAGAATCCAAGAGTGTCATACACAACAATCCAACAAGCAAGCATGCAATAATTCAAACAAGCACAAGCACTGAAAAAGTTTTAATTGTCTCCAAATTTTATAATTCCAAACATAACAAGGTGATACAAACACAGGTGTGACATAAATGAATAACCATGTTGCAATAAAAACGATCTAATCATGTCCATGCTTAACGCAAACACCAAATAACATTTATTTAGGTTCGTCACTAATCCCGAAGGTAGAGAGAGCGTGCGATGTTGATCACATCAACCTTGGAGACATTTCCAACACACATCGTCACCCCACCTTAGCTAGTCTCCATTTATTCCGTAGATTTTATTTCGACTTACTAACATTTAGCAATCGAACCGGTATCCAATACCCAGGTGCTACTAGGAGTACTGGCAAGGTACACACATATATCAAATATACTTCTGTCGACGTTGCCAACCTTCTTATCTACCAAGTATCTAAGGTTGTTCCACTTCAGCGACCGTTCCGCTCATAATAGAAGCACTTAGTCTCGGGTTTGGGTTCAACTTTGGGTTTCTTCACTAGAGCAGCAAGTGACTTGCCATCCATGAAATTTCCCTCCTAGCCCTTGCCCTTCTCGAAACTAGTGGTTTCACTAATCATCAACACTTGATGCTCCTTGATTTCTACCTTTGCGGTGTCAAACATCGCCAATAGCTTAGGGTGTTGGAAATATGCCCTAGAGGCAATAATAAAATGGTTATTATTGTATTTCCTAGTTCATGATAATTGTCTATTATTCATGCTACAATTGTGTTAACCAGAAACCGTAATACATGTGTGAATACATAGACCATCACATGTCCCTAGTGAGCCTCTAGTTGGCTAGCTCGTTGATCAATAGATGGTCACGGTTTCATGACCATGGACATTGGATGTCGTTGATAACGGGATCACATCATTAGGAGAATGATGTGATGGACAAGACCCAATCCTAAGCATAGCACAAGATCGTGTAGTTCGTTTGCTAAAGCTTTTCAATGTCAAGTATCATTTCCTTAGACCATGAGATTGTGTAACTCCCGGATACCGTAGGAATGCTTTGGGTGTGCCAAACGTCACAACGTAACTGGGTGGCTATAAAGGTACGCTACGGGTATCTCCGAAAGTGTCTGTTGGGTTGACACGAATCAAGACTGGGATTTGTCACTCCGTGTGACGGAGAGGTATCTCTGGGCCCACTCGGTAAGACATCATCATAATGAGCTCAATGTGACTAAGGAGTTAGCCACGGGATGATGTGTTACGGAACGAGTAAAGAGACTTGCCGGTAACGAGATTGAACAAGGTATGGCGATACCGACGATCGAATCTCGGGCAAGTACCATACCGATAGACAAAGGGAATTGTATACGGGATTGATTGAATCCCTGACATCGTGGTTCATCCGATGAGATCATCGTGGAGTACGTGGGAGCCAACATGGGTATCCAGATCCCGCTGTTGGTTATTGGCCGGAGAGGTGTCTCGGTCATGTCTACGTGTCTCCCGAACCCGTAGGGTCTACACACTTAAGGTTCGATGACGCTAGGGTTATAGGGAAAAGGTATACGTGATTACCGAAGGTTGTTCGGAGTCCCCGATGAGATCCCGGACGTCACGAGGAGCTCCGGAATGGTCCGGAGGTAAAGATTGATATATAGGAAGTCCAGTTTTGGTCACCGGAAAGTTTTCGGGCTCATCGGTAGTGTACCGGGAGTGCCGGGAGGGTGCCGGAGGACCCCCGGGAGGGGTGTGACGACCAAAGGACCACATGGGCTGTTAGATAAAGTGTGCCAGCCCTTATTGGGCTGGGAAAGACTTTTGCTAAAGGCCCATGCGGCTGGAGATAAGGAGATAAGGCAAAAAGGATTTAAAAGGAGGAGATCCACCTCCCTTGTGGGAGGTGGACTCTCCCTTTAATTCAGCCGGCCATCTCCTCTTTGGAGTAGAGGCCAAGACAGCTCTCCACGTCCCGCCTCCTATATATACTTGAGGTTTTGGATGTTTTGAGACAGGATTTGATCTCTCTCTCTCACGGCGAAGCCCTACCTCTCTTCTTCCTCCTCCGCAGCGCTTAGGCGAAGCCCTGTCGGAATACCTTGCTACTCCACCACCACCACGCCGTCGTGCTGCTGTTGGAGCCCTTCCCCAACCTCTCCTTCCTCCTTGCTGGATCAAGGTGTTGGAGACGTCACCGGGCTGCACGTGTGTTGAACGCGGAGGTGCCGTCCGTTCGGCACTTGATCGGATCTACCGCGATCTGAATCGCTGCGAGTACGACTCCATCAACCGCGTTCTTGTAACGCTTCCGCTTAGCGATCTTCAAAGGTATGAAGATGCAATCTCTCCCCTCTCGTTGCTGGTTTCTCCATAGATAGATCTTGGTGAACGTAGGAAAATTTTGATTTACTACTACGTCTCCCAACAGTGGCATCATGAGCTAGGTCTATGCGTAGAATCTATGCACGAGTAGAACACAAAGCAGTTGTGGGCGTCGAGTTTGTTAATTTGCTTGCCGCTACTAGTCTTATCTTGATTCGGCGGTATTGTGGGACGAAGCGGCCCGGACCAACTTTACACGTACGCTTACGTGAGACCGGTTCCACCGCCTGACATGCACTAGATGCATAAGGTGGCTAGCGGGTGTCTGTCTCTCCTACCTTAGTCGGATCGGATTCGATCAAAAGGGTCCTTATGAAGGGTAAATAGCAATTGGCAAATCACGTTGTGGTGTTGACGTAGGTAAGAAACGTTCTTGCTAGTAACCTATAGCAGCCACGTAAAAACTTGCAACTACAAATTAGAGGACGTCTAACTTGTTTTTGCAGCATGTGCCTTGTGATGTGATATGGCCAAAGGATGTGATGTGATGCATTGTGATGTATGAATTGATCATGTTCTTGTAATAGGATTCACGACTTGCATGTCGATGATTATGACAACCGGCAGGAGCCATAGGAGTTGTCTTATTTATTGTATGACCTGCGTGTCAATCATAAACGCCATGTAATTACTTTACTTTATTGCTAAGCGTTAGCCATAGTAGTAGAAGTAATAGTTGGCGAGACAACTTCATGAAGACACAATGATGGAGATCATGATGATGGAGATCATGGTGTCGTGCCGGTGACAGTGATGATCATGGTGCCCCGAAGATGGAGATCATAGGAGCAAAATGATATTGGCCATATCATGTCACTATATTGATTGCATGTGATGTTTATCATGTTTACATCTTATTTGCTTAGAACGACGGTAGTAAATAAGATGATCTCTCAATAAAATTTCAAGAGTAGTGTTCACCCTAACTGTGCACCGTTGCTAAGGATCGTTGTTCCGAAGCACCACGTGATGATCGGGTGTGATAGGTTCTAACGTTCGCATACAACGGGTGTAAGCCAGATTTACACACGCGAAACACTTAGGTTGACTTGACGAGCCTAGCATGTACAGACATGGCCTCGGAACACGGAAGACCGAAAGGTCGAACATGAGTCGTATAGAAGATACGATCAACATGAAGATGTTCACCATGGATGACTAGTCCGTCTCACGTGATGATCGGACACGGGCTAGTTGACATGGATCATGTATCACTTGGAAGACTAGAGAGATGTCTGTCTAAGTGGGAGTTCATTAATTTGATTAAGTGAACTTAATTATCATGAACTTAGTCTAAAATTGTCTTTACAATCTATGATGTAGATCCAATGGCCAACGCGAATGTCACCCTCAATTTCAACGCGTTCCTAGAGAAAACCAAGCTGAAAGATGATGGAAGCAACTATGCGGACTGGGTCCGTAGCTTGAGGATCATCCTCATAGCTTCCAAGAGATTGTATGTCCTAGATGCACCGCTAGGTGACGCACCCGTTCTCCCAGCGGAACAAGATGTTATGAACACTTGGCAATCACGCTGCGATGATTACTCCCTTGTTCAATGCGGCATGCTTTACAGTCTAGAACCGGGGCTCCAAAAGCGTTTTGAGCAACACGGAGCATATGAGATGTTCCAGGAGCTGAAACTGGTTTTTCAAGCTCATGCCCGGGTCGAGAGATATGATGTCTCCGACAAGTTCTTCAGCTGTAAGATGGAGGAGCATAGTTCTGTCAGTGAGCACATCCTCAAGATGTCTGGGCTACACAGCCGCTTGACTCAGCTGGGGGTTAATATCCCGGATGACTCGGTCATTGACAGAATCCTCCAATCGCTTCCACCTAGCTTCAAGAGCTTTGTGATGAACTACAACATGCAAGGTATGGAGAAGTCCATTCCTGAGTTGTACTCGATGTTGAAATCAGCGGAGGTCGAGATCAAAAAGGAGCATCAAGTGTTGATGGTGAATAAGACCACTAGTTTCAAGAAAGGCAAGGGTAAGAAGAACTTCAAGAAGAACGGCAAAGCTGTTGCTGCGCCCGGTAAGCAAGTTGCCGGGAAGAAGAAGAAAATTGGACCCAAGCCTGAGACTGAGTGCTTTTATTGCAAGGGTACCGGTCACTGGAAGCGGAACTGCCCCAAGTATTTAGCGGATAAGAAGGACGGCAACATTAAAGGTATATGTGATATACTTGTTATTGATGTGTACTTGACCAGCGCTCGTAGTAGCTCCTGGGTATTTGATACCGGTGCAGTTGCTCACATTTGTAACTCCAAGCAGGAGCTGCGGAATAAGCGGAGGCTGGCCAAGGATGAGGTGACGATGCGTGTCGGGAATGGTTCCAAGGTCGATGTGATCGCCGTCGGCACGTTACCTCTACATCTACCTTCGGGATTAGTTTTAAACCTTAATAATTGTTATTTAGTACCAGCTTTGAGCATGAACATTGTATCTGGATCTCGCTTGATGCGAGATGGCTACTCATTTAAATCTGAGAATAATGGTTGTTCTATTTATATGAGAGAAATGTTTTATGCTCATGCCCCGCTGGTCAATGGTTTATTTTTGATGAATCTCGAACGTGATGTTACACATGTCCATAGTGTGAGTACCAAAAAGTGTAAAGTTGATAACGATAGTCCCACTTACATGTGGCACTGCCGTCTTGGCCATATTGGTGTCAAACGCATGAAGAAGCTCCATGCTGATGGAATTTTGGAGTCACTTGATTTCGAATCATTTGACACATGCGAACCATGCCTCATGGGCAAGATGACCAAGACTCCGTTCTCCGGAACAATGGAGCGAGCAACTGACTTGTTGGAAATAATACATACCGATGTATGCGGTCCAATGAGCGTCGAGGCTCGCGGTGGCTACCGTTATGTTCTCACCCTCACTGATGACTTGAGTAGATATGGTTATGTCTACTTAATGAAACACAAGTCTGAAACTTTTGAAAGGTTCAAGGAATTTCAGAGTGAGGTCGAGAATCAACGTGACAGGAAAATAAAATGCCTACGATCTGATCGTGGCGGAGAATATTTAAGTCACGAGTTTGGCACGCACCTTAGGAAAAGTGGAATTGTTTCACAACTCACGCCGCCCGGCACACCCCAGCGAAATGGTGTGTCTGAACGTCGTAATTGCACTCTATTGGATATGGTGCGATCTATGATGTCTCTTACCGACTTACCGCTATCATTTTGGGGATATGCATTAGAGACTGCCGCATTCACTTTAAATAGGGCACCGTCTAAATCCGTTGAGACGACACCGTATGAATTGTGGTTTGGAAAGAAACCTAAGCTGTCGTTTCTAAAAGTTTGGGGATGCGATGCTTATGTGAAGAAACTTCAACCTGAGAAGCTCGAACCCAAAGCGGAAAAGTGCGTCTTCATAGGATATCCCAAGGAGACTATTGGGTATACCTTCTACCTACGATCCGAAGGCAAAGTCTTTGTTGCCAAGAATGGATCCTTTCTCGAGAAAGAGTTTCTCTCGAAAGAAGTAAGTGGGAGGAAAATAGAACTTGATGAGGAAATTGTACCTCCACTCGAACCGGAGAGTAGCGCAGCACAGGAAGTAATTTCTGTGGAGCCTACACCGGCTAGAGAGGAAGTTAATGATGATGATCATGAAACTTCAGATCAAGTTGCTATTCGAAGGTCCACCAGGACACGTTCCGCACCAGAGTGGTACGGCAATCCTGTCCTAGAGATCATGTTGTTGGACAACGGTGAACCTTCGAACTATGAAGAAGCGATGGCGGGCCCGGATTCCAACAAATGGCTTGAGGCCATGAAATCCGAGATAGGATCCATGTATGAGAACAAAGTATGGACTTTGGTGGACTTGCCTAATGATAAGCGAGCCATTGAAAACAAATGGATCTTTAAGAAGAAGACTGACGCGGACGGTAATGTCACCGCCTATAAAGCTCGGCTTGTCGCTAAGGGTTATCGACAAGTTCAAGGAGTTGACTACGATGAGACTTTCTCACCCGTAGCGATGCTAAAGTCAGTCCGAATCATGTTAGCAGTTGCCGCATTTTATGATTATGAGATCTGGCAAATGGACGTCAAAACGGCATTCCTTAATGGCTTCCTCAAGGAAGAACTGTATATGATGCAGCCGGAAGGTTTTGTCGATCCTAAAGATGCTAACAAGGTATGCAAGCTCCAGCGCTCCATCTATGGGCTGGTGCAAGCATCTCGGAGTTGGAACATTCGCTTTAATGAGGTGATTAAAGCGTTTGGGTTTGTACAGGTTTATGGAGAACCTTGTATTTACAAGAAAGTGAGTGGGAGCTCTATAGCATTTCTTATACTGTATGTGGATGACATGCTGATAATGGGAAATAATATAGAACTCTTGGAAAGTATCAAGGCCTACTTGAATAAGTGTTTTTCAATGAAGGACCTTGGAGAAGCTGCTTACATATTAGGTATTAAGATCTATAGAGATAGATCGAAACGCCTCATTGGTCTTTCACAAAGCACATACCTTGAAAAGATATTGAAGAAGTTCAATATGCATCAGTCCAAGAAGGGGTTCTTGCCTGTGTTGCAAGGTGTGAGATTGAGTACGACTCAATGCCCGACCACGGCAAAGGATAGAGAAGAGATGAGTGTCATCCCCTATGCTTCAGCCATAGGCTCTATCATGTATGCCATGCTGTGTACCAGACCTGATGTGAACCTTGCCATAAGTTTGGTAGGGAGGTACCAAAGTGATCCCGGAGCGGAACACTGGACAGCGGTCAAGAATATCCTGAAGTACCTGAAAAGGACAAAGGACATGTTTCTCATATATGGAGGTGCCGAAGAGCTCGTCGTAAAGGGTTACGTCGACGCTAGCTTCGACACAGATCCGGACGACTCTAAGTCGCAAACCGGATACGTGTATATTTTGAATGGAGGGGCAGTCAGCTGGAGTAGCAGCAAGCAAAGCGTCGTGGCGGCATCTACATGTGAAGCGGAGTACATAGCTGCTTCGGAAGCAGCAAAGGAGGGAGTCTGGATGAAGGAGTTCATCACCGACCTAGGAGTGATTCCAAATGCGTCGGGCCCGATGACTCTACTCTGTGACAACACTGGAGCTATTGCCCTTGCGAAGGAGCCCAGGTTTCACAAGAAGACAAGACACATCAAGCGCCGCTTCAACTCCATCCGTGATTACATTCAGGAGGGAGACATAGATATTTGTAAAGTGCATACGGATCTGAATGTCGCAGATCCGTTGACTAAACCTCTCTCACGAGCAAAACATGATCAACACCAGAACGCTATGGGTGTTCGATTCATCACAATGTAACTAGATTATTGACTCTAGTGCAAGTGGGAGACTGTTGGAAATATGCCCTAGAGGCAATAATAAAATGGTTATTATTGTATTTCCTAGTTCATGATAATTGTCTATTATTCATGCTACAATTGTGTTAACCAGAAACCGTAATACATGTGTGAATACATAGACCATCACATGTCCCTAGTGAGCCTCTAGTTGGCTAGCTCGTTGATCAATAGATGGTCACGGTTTCATGACCATGGACATTGGATGTCGTTGATAACGGGATCACATCATTAGGAGAATGATGTGATGGACAAGACCCAATCCTAAGCATAGCACAAGATCGTGTAGTTCGTTTGCTAAAGCTTTTCAATGTCAAGTATCATTTCCTTAGACCATGAGATTGTGTAACTCCCGGATACCGTAGGAATGCTTTGGGTGTGCCAAACGTCACAACGTAACTGGGTGGCTATAAAGGTACGCTACGGGTATCTCCGAAAGTGTCTGTTGGGTTGACACGAATCAAGACTGGGATTTGTCACTCCGTGTGACGGAGAGGTATCTCTGGGCCCACTCGGTAAGACATCATCATAATGAGCTCAATGTGACTAAGGAGTTAGCCACGGGATGATGTGTTACGGAACGAGTAAAGAGACTTGCCGGTAACGAGATTGAACAAGGTATGGCGATACCGACGATCGAATCTCGGGCAAGTACCATACCGATAGACAAAGGGAATTGTATACGGGATTGATTGAATCCCTGACATCGTGGTTCATCCGATGAGATCATCGTGGAGTACGTGGGAGCCAACATGGGTATCCAGATCCCGCTGTTGGTTATTGGCCGGAGAGGTGTCTCGGTCATGTCTACGTGTCTCCCGAACCCGTAGGGTCTACACACTTAAGGTTCGATGACGCTAGGGTTATAGGGAAAAGGTATACATGATTACCGAAGGTTGTTCGGAGTCCCCGATGAGATCCCGGACGTCACGAGGAGCTCCGGAATGGTCCGGAGGTAAAGATTGATATATAGGAAGTCCAGTTTTGGTCACCGGAAAGTTTTCGGGCTCATCGGTAGTGTACCGGGAGTGCCGGGAGGGTGCCGGAGGACCCCCGGGAGGGGTGTGACGACCAAAGGACCACATGGGCTGTTAGATAAAGTGTGCCAGCCCTTATTGGGCTGGGAAAGACTTTTGCTAAAGGCCCATGCGGCTGGAGATAAGGAGATAAGGCAAAAAGGATTTAAAAGGAGGAGATCCACCTCCCTTGTGGGAGGTGGACTCTCCCTTTAATTCAGCCGGCCATCTCCTCTTTGGAGTAGAGGCCAAGACAGCCCTCCACGTCCCTCCTCCTATATATACTTGAGGTTTTGGATGTTTTGAGACAGGATTTGATCTCTCTCTCTCACGGCGAAGCCCTACCTCTCTTCTTCCTCCTCCGCAGCGCTTAGGCGAAGCCCTGTCGGAATACCTTGCTACTCCACCACCACCACGCCGTCGTGCTGCTGTTGGAGCCCTTCCCCAACCTCTCCTTCGTCCTTGCTGGATCAAGGTGTTGGAGACGTCACCGGGCTGCACGTGTGTTGAACGCGGAGGTGCCGTCCGTTCGGCACTTGATCGGATCTACCGCGATCTGAATCGCTGCGAGTACGACTCCATCAACCGCGTTCTTGTAACGCTTCCGCTTAGCGATCTTCAAAGGTATGAAGATGCAATCTCTCCCCTCTCGTTGCTGGTTTCTCCATAGATAGATCTTGGTGAACGTAGGAAAATTTTGATTTACTACTACGTCTCCCAACATAGGGATCATTATTTCCATCCCTAGCATTTTATAGTTTATCACGAAGCTCTAGTAGCTTAGTGACAGTGACTTGGAGAACTATATCAATCACTCTTATTTGGAAGATTAACTCCCACTTTATTCAAGCGATTGTAGTACCCACACATTCTGAGCACATGCTTTACGATTGAGCTATTCTCCTTCATCTTGCAGGCAAAGAATCTTGTTGGAGATCTCATATCTCACAACACAGGCACGAGCCTCATATCCCAATTTCAGCTCTTAGAACATCTCATATGTTCCGTGACGTTCAAAACGTTTTGGAGACTCAATTCAAACCCGTAATGCATGACGCACTAAACTATCAAGTAGTCATTCCGGAAGGTGCCTGTCAGATGTTCACAACATCTATAGACGATGCTAGAGGGGGTGGCGCACCGAGCAGTGCATTGAGGACATAAGCCTTCTATGCAGCAATGAGGACAATCCTTAGATCACGGACCCAGTCTGCAATATTGCAACCACCATCTTTGAACTCTATTTCTCTAGGAACATATAAAAACTCAATGGAGCTACATCGCGATCTAGTAATCTACAACATAATTGCAAAGACACTAGTGACTATCTTCATGATAATGAGTTCAATTAATCATATTACTTAAGAACTCCCACTCAAATTGACATCCCTCCGGTCATTCAAGTGATACATGATCCAACTTCACCAACTCAAGTCTGATCATCGCGTGAGTTGAGGTGGTTTCAATGGTGAACATCATCATGTTGATCATATCTGCTGTTTTACTCATGTTTGACCTTTCAGTCTCTTGTGTTCCCAGGCCATGTTTGTACATGCTTGGCTTGTCAAGTTTAACTTGAGTGTTCCGCATGTGCAACACTGGCTTGCACCCGTTGTATGTGAATGTAGAGTCTATCACACCCGTTCATCACGTGGTGTCTCGACACGACGAACTTTCGCAAGGGTGCACACTCGGGGAGAACACAATTTATCTTAAATTTAAGTGAGGGAGGGATCACCTTATATTGCTACCGTCGTCCTAAGCAAAACAAGGTGCATAAAAGGATTAACATCACATGCAAATCATAAGTGACATGATATGGTCATGAACTTGTGCTTTTGATCTCCATCTTGAAAGCACCGGCATGATCTCCATCGTCATCTGCATGACACCATGATCTCCATCATCTTGATCTCCATCAACGTGTCGCCATCGGGGTTGTCACACCCACCATGCTTCTACTACTATTGCTACCACTTGGCGATAAAGTAAAGCATTGCATGGCGCTTAATGATTGACACGAAGGTCATACAATAATTAAAGACAACCCTATGGCTCCTGCCGATTGCCGTACTCATCGACAAGCAAGTCATGATATTCTATACAACATATGATCATCTCATACATCACATATATCTCATCATGTAATTGGCCATATCACATCACAACATACCCTGCAAAAACAAGTTAGACGTCCTCTAATTGTTGTTGCAAGTTTTACGTGGCTGCTACGGGTATCTAGCAACAACAATTCTCACCTACGCAAAAACTACAATGGTGATACATAAGTTGCTTTTCAACCTTCTCAAGGACCGCCTTTGTTGAATCTGATCCAACTAAAGTAGGAGAAACTGACACCCGCGAGCCATCTTTGTGCAACAAATTTACACGCCAGTCGATGGAACCGGTCTCTCGTAAGCGTACGAGTAAGGTTGGTCCGGGCCGCTTCATCCCACAATACCGCTGAACCAAAACATGACCAACGGAGAAAGCAATCGAAGCATCAACGCCCACAAACTCCTTCATGATCTACTCGAGATCTCATCTACACATAGACCTAGCTAATGGTGCCACTGTTG
This sequence comes from Hordeum marinum, assembly GCA_022496015.1. Classification (NCBI taxonomy): domain Eukaryota; kingdom Viridiplantae; phylum Streptophyta; class Magnoliopsida; order Poales; family Poaceae; genus Hordeum; species Hordeum marinum. Next base: position 304,963,492 of record CM039672.1, on the reverse strand, counting down.
GGGAACGTTCCATGGGAAACAAAAAAATTCCTACGCACACGCAAGATCTATCCATGGTGATGAACATGTACGAGAGGAAGAGTGAATGTACATACCCTTGTAGATGCTAAACGGAAGAGTTAAGAAACGCGGTTGATGTAGTCGAACATCTTCACGATCCAATCATGATCAGTCCCGCGATCTCATCACGAGTCGTCCCGCGATCCCATCGTGGTCCTTCCAATCTAGTGTCGAATGGATGGCACCTCCGCGTTCAGCACACGTACAGCTTGATGACGATCTCTGCCTTCTTGATCTAGAAAGAGGGAGCAGAGAGATAGATGAGTTCTCCGGCAGCGCGATGACGCGGCGGCAATGGTGGTGGAGTTGATCCGGCAGGGCTTTGCCAAGCACTACGGAATCAATCTAGAGGAGAAACGGATCTATGGGAAAAAGAGGGAAGCACATGGAAATTAGGGTTAGGGGCTACCCTCAAAATCCCTAAATATATATAGGAGGAAGGGTAGAGGAGGCAGTCTTGGCCCCTACTCCAAGTAGCACTTCGGCCAAAGCAACAAGGGAGGAATCCACCTCTAACAAGGGAGGTGGAATCCTATTAGGACTCCTTCCTAATTTGGCCCTTTTTCCCTTTTCCTTCACCCCAGCCGCATGGGCCCTTAGGGGTGGCTTCAACCAGCCCACAAGGGGCTGGTCTGCCTCCTCTCACAGCCCATGAGGCCCTTTGGGTCGAGAAACCCCTCCCGATGGTCCCCTGGTACCCTCCCGGCACTCCCGGTACACTATCGATGAGCCTGAAACTTTCTCGGTGACCAAAACAGGACTTCCTATATATCAATCTATACCTCCGGACCATTCCGGAGCTCCTCGTGACATCCGAGATCTCATTCGAGACTCAAAACAACCTTCGGTCACCAGCATACATAACTCTATACTACCGAAATGTCACTGAACCTTAAGTGTGCAGACCCTACGGGTTCGAGAACTATGTAGACATGACCGAGATACCTCTATGGTCAATAACCAATAGCGGGACCTGGATTCCCATATTGGTTCCTACATATTCTATGAAGATCTTTATCGGTTAAACCTCTATGTCAAGGATTCAGTTAATCTTGTATGATGTTCCCTTTGTTCTTCGGTATGTTACTTGCCCGAGATTCGATCGTCGGTATCTCTATACCTAGTTCAATCTCGTTACCGGCAAGTCTCTTAACTCGTTCCGTAATACAAGATCTTGTGTCTAACACTTAGTCACATTGCTTGCAAGGCTTATTGTGATGTTGTATTACCAAGTGGGCCCTATGATACCACCCTGTCACACGGAGTAAGAAATCCCAGTCTTGATCCATGCCAACCCAACAGATAGCCTCGGAGATACCTATAGAGCACCTTTATAGTCATCCAGTTACTGTTGGGGAACGTTGCATGGGCAACAAAAAATTTCCTACGCACATGCAGATCTATCCACGGTGATGCGCATCTACGAGAGGGAGAGTGTATCTACATACCCTTGTAGATCGCTAAGCGGGAAGCGTTAAGAAACGCGGTTGGTGTAGTCGAACGTCTTCGCGATCCAAATCGCCGAGTGTCCCGCGATCTCACACGATCCGTCCCGCGATCCAATCATGATCCGTCCCACGAACTTCCTCACGATTCGTCCCATGGTCTCATCACGATCCATCCCGTGAACTCATCACGATCCGTCCCGCGAACTCATCACGATCTGTCTCGCGATCTTGATCACGGTCCTTCCGATCTAGCGCCGAACGAACGGCACCTCCGCGTTCAGCACACGTACAGCTTGATGACGATCCCTGCCTTCTTGATCCAGCAAGAGGGAGCAGAGAGGTAGAAGAGTTCTCCGGCAGCGTGACGGCGCTGCGGCGATGGTAGTGGAACTATTCCGGCAGGGCTTCGCCTAAGCACTACAGAAAACCGATCTAGAGGAGAAGCTATGCACTAGAGAAACGGGTGGCACGTGGCTGAAAATCTTGTGCCAAAACCCTAAAATCCTCTAGTATATATAGGAGGAGAGGAGGAGGAGGCTTGGCTTCCAAATAGGCAGCCCTTGGGTCGGCCAAACCAAGGAGGGAGGAGTCCTCCTCCTCCACTCCTAGTAGGATTAGGACTCCTTCCTTATTTGGCCCCTTTTTGCCTTTTTCCACATTTTTCCTTTTGGGCTTTTTTTCCCAACCGCATGGGACTTGTGTGGGACTTCCACCAGCCCACAAAGGGCTCGTATTTACTCTTCCACAGCCCATATAGCCTCTTGGGTCGAAATACCCCTCCCGATGGTCCCCCGATACACTACCGGCACTCCCGGTACACTACCGATGAGCCTGAAACTTTTTCGGCGACCAAAACAGGACTTCCTATATATCAATCTTTACCTCCTGACCATTCTGGAGATCCTCATGACATCCGGGATCTCATCCGGGACTCCGAACAACCTTCGGTCACCACCATGCATAACTCTATACTACCGAAACGTCACCAAACCTTAAGTGTGCAGACCCTACGGGTTCGAGAACTATGTAGACATGACCGAGACACCTCTATGGTCAATAACCAATAGCGGGACCTGGATGCCCATATTGGTTCCTACATATTCTACGAAGATCTTTATCGGTCGAACCTCTATGTCAAGGATTCAGTTAATCCCGTATGATGTTCCCTTTGTTCTTCGGTATGTTACTTGCCCGAGATTCGATCGTCGGTATCTCCATACCTAGTTCAACCTCGTTACCGACAAGTCTCTTTACTCATTCTGTAACACAAGATCCCGTGACTAACACTTAGTCACATTGCTTGCAAGGCTTGTTGTGATGTTGTATTACCGAGTGGGCCTTGAGATACCTCTCCGTCACATGGAGTAACAAATCCTAGTCTTGATCCATGCCAACCCAACAGACACCTTCGGAGATACCTGTAATGCACCTTTATAGTGACCCAGTTATGTTGCGACGTTTGATACACACAAGGCACTCCTCCGGTGTCCGTGAGTTGCATGATCTCATGGTCAAAGGAACATATACTTGACATGCAGAAAACAGTAGCAATAAACTGACACAATCATATGCTACGTTTGTAGTTTGGGTCTTGTCCATCACACCATTCTCCTAATGATGTGATCCCATTATCAAATGACATCTCATGTCCATGGCTAGGAAACCTTAACCATCTTTGATCAACGAGCTAGTCTATTAGAGGCATACTAGGGACATGGTTTTGTCTATGTATCCACACATGAATCTAAGTCTCCGATCAATACAATTATAGCATCGATAATAAACGATTATCATGAACAAGGAAATATGATAATAACTAATTTATTATTGCCTCTAGGGAATATTTCTAACAGTCTCCCACTTGCACTAGAGTCAATAATCTAGTTCACATCACCATGTGATTCGCATTGTTACGAATCTAACACCCAATGAGTTCTGGGGCTTGATCATGCTTTGCATGTGAGAGAGCTCTTATAGTCAATGGGTCTGTGACATTCAGATCCGTGTGTGCTTTGCAAATTTCTATGTCAAACCGTAAACACTGCTACCACACTCCACTTGGTACTATTCCAAATGGCTGCTCCACTATACGTATCCAGATTGCTACTACGAGTCATCTGGATTGGTGTTAAAGCTTGCATCGACGTAACTCTTTAGGGCGAACTCTTTATCACCTTCATAATCAAGAAACATCTCCTTGGTCTTTTAGTTACTAAGGATAATCTTGACCGTTGTCCAGTGCTCCATTCCAGGATCACTTTGAAACCTTCCGACCATACTTATGGCAAGGCTAACATCGGGTCTTGTGCACAACATTGCATACATGATAGAGCCTATGGATGATGCATAGGGGATGACGCTCATCTTTTCTCTATCTTCTGCAGTCATTGGGCATTGAGTCTTACTCAACTTCACACCTTACAAATCAGGCGAGAACTCTTTCTCTGACTGATCCATTTTGAATTCTTTCCAAAACTTTGTCAAGGTATGTACTTATTTAAAAGTCTCATCAAGCTTCTTGATCTATCTCTATAGATCTTGATGCTCAACAATTAGGTAGCTTTATCCAGGTCTTCCTTTGAAAAAATTGTTCATGCTTTCCAAAAAATTCTACATCATTTCCGATCAACAATATGTCAACCACATATGCTTACCAGAAACTCTATAGTTCTCCCACTCACTTTATTGTAAATACAAGTTTCTCATAAACTTTGTATAGACTCAAAAACTTTGATCACCTCATCAAAGTGTATATTCCAACTCTGAGATGCTTGCTTCAGTTCATAGAAGAATCACTGAAGCTTGCACACCTTTTAGCATCCTTAGGACTGACAAAACCTTCTGGTTGTATCACATACAACCTTTCCTCAAGTAAACTGTTAAGGAAATGATGTTTTGACATCCATCTGCCAGATTTCATAATTGAAAAATGTAGCAACTGCTAACATAATTGCAACAGACTTTAGCATTGCTACGAGTGAGAAAGTCTCATCGTAGTCAACTCCTTGAACTTGTCGGAAACTTGTTTGCGACAAGTCGAGCTTTACAAATGGCGAAATTCACCATGAGTGTCTGTCTTCATTTTAAAGATCCATTTGTACTCAATGACCTGTGGTCCAACAAGCAAGTCCACCAAAGTCTATACTTGGTTTTCATACATGGATCCTTTCTCGCATTTCATGGCCTCTAACCATTTGTTGGATTCCGGGCCCATCATCACTTCTTCATAGCTCGTAGGTTCATCGTTGTCCAACAACATGACCTCCAAGACAGGGTTGTCGTACCGCTCAGGAGCAGTACACATCCTTGTCGACCTACGAGGTTCGATAGTAACTTGATCCGAAGCTTCATGATCCTCATCATTAACTTCCTCTTTAACTAACATAGGCTTCATAGAAACAAATTCCTGCATGGCGCTACTCTCTGGTTGAACAAAGGTTCAACAATGTCATCAAGTTCTATCTTCCTCCCACTCAATTCTTTCGAGAGAAACTCTTTCTTGAGAAAGGACCTAGTTTTAGCAACAAACACTTTATGCTAGGATCTGAGATAGAAGGTTTACCCAACTATCTTTAGGGTATTCTATGAAGATGCATTTGTCCGCTTTGGGTTCAAGATCATTAGGTGAAAATATTTTTCCACACAAGCGTTGCAGCTCCAAACGTTAAGAAATGACAGCTTAGGTTTCTATCAAATCATAATTCACACGCTGTCATCTCAACAGATTTAGATGGTGCCCTATCTAAAGTGAATGTAGTTGTCTCTAATGCATAACCCCAAAACGATAGTGGTAAAAGGATAAGAGACATCATAATTCGCTCCATATCCAATAGAGCATGACTATGACGTTCGGACACACCATCACACTATGGTGTTCCAGGTGGCGTGAGTTGTGAAACAACTTTCACATTGTCTTAAGTTGTCTACCAAACTCGTAACTCAGATATTCACCTCCACGATCATATCGCGGACATTTTATCTTCTTGTCACGATGATCTTAAACTTCACTCTGAATTTGCTTGAACTTTTTCAAACGATTCAGACTTGCGTTTCATTAAGTAAATATACACTATTATCTACTCAAATCATCAGTGAAGGTAAGAAAATAACGATATCCACCGCAGGCTACAAGACTCATTGGATTGCATACATCAACATGTATCATTTCCAATAAATCACTTGCCCGCTCCATCAAACCAGAAAACGGGGTCCTTAGTCATCTTGCCCAAGAGGCATGGTTCGCATGTCTCAACCGATTCGAAATCGAATGAGTCCAAAGATCCATCAGCATGGAGTTTCTTCATGCGCTTTATGCCAATATGACATTTAGCGGCAGTGCCACAACTATGTGGTACTATCATTATTAACTTTGTATCTTTTGGCATCAATGTTATTAACATGTGTATTACTACGATCAAGATTCAACAAACCATTCTCACTGGGTGCATGACCATTGAAGGTATTATTCATGTAAATAGAATAACCGTTATTCTTTAACTTAAATGAATAACCTTGTTGCAATAAACACGATCTAATCACGTTCATGCTCAATTCAAAACATCAAATAACATTTATTTAGGTTTGTCACTAATCCCGAAGGTAGAGAGAGCGTGCGATGTTGATCACATCAACCTTGGAAACATTTCCAACACACATCGTCACCTCACCCTTAGCTAGTGCTCCATTTATTACGTAGCTTTTATTTCGAGTTACTAACATTTAGCAACCGAACCGGTATCCAATACCCACGTGCTACTAGGAGTACTAGCAAGGTACACATAAATAACACGTATATCAAATATACTTCTGTCGACGTTGCCAACCTTCTTATCTACCAAGTATCTAGGGTTGTTCTGCTTCAGCGGCCGCTCTCCTCATAATCGAAGCACTTAGTCTCGGGTTTGGGCTCAACTTTGGGTTGCTTCACTAGAGCAGCAAATGACTTGCTATCCATGAAGTTTTCCCTCCTTGCTCCGGCCCTTCTCGAAACTAGTGGTTTGACTAACCATCAACACTTGACGCTCCTTCTTGATTTCTACCTTTGCGGTGTCAAACATCGCGAATAGCTCAGGGATTATTATTTCTATCCCTGGCATTTTATGGTTCATCACCAAGTTCTAGTAGCTTAGTGACAGTGACTTGGAGAACTATATCAATCACTATCTTATCTGGAAGATCAACTCCCACTCAATTCAAGTGATTGTAGCACCCAGACAATATGAGCACATGCTCAACGATTGAGCTATTCTCTTTCATATTACAGGAAAATAATCTTGTTGGGTATCTCATATCTCGCAACACGGGCATGAGCCTGAGATCCTAATTTCAGATCTTAGAACATCTCATATGTTCTGTGACGTTCAAAACATTTCGGAGCCTCAATTCTAAGCCGTAATGCATGACGCACTAAACTATCAAGTAGTTATCAGAACGTGCCTGTCAGATGTTCACAACATCTACAAACAACGCTAGAGGGGTTGGCGCACTAAGCGATGCATTAAGGACATAAGCCTTCTGTGTAGCAATGAGGACAATCCTCAGATCACGGAGCCAGTCCGCAATATTGCTACCATCATCTTTCAACTCTATTTCTCTAGGAACATATAAAATTCAAGGGAGCTACAGCGTGAGCTAGTAATCTACAACACAGTTTGCAAAGACACTACTGACTATGTTCATGATAATGAGTTCAATTAATCATTTTACTTAAGAACTCCCACTCAAATTGACATCCCTCCAGTCATTCAAGTGATACATGATCCAAATTCACCAACTCAAGTCCGATCATCACGTGAGTTGAGGTGGTTTCAATGGTGAACATCATGATGTTGATCATATCTACTATATGACTCATGTTCGACCTTTCGGTCTCTTGTGTTCCGAGGCCATGTCTGTACATGCTAGGCTCGTCAAGTTTAACCCGAGTGTTCTACATGTGCAACACTGGCTTGGGCCCATTGTATGTGAACGTAGAGTCTATCACACCCGATCATCACGTGGTGTCTCAACACGACGAACTTTCGCAACGGCACACACTCGGGGAGAACACAATTCATCTTGAAATTTAAGTGAGGGATCACCTTATAATGCTACCTTCATCCTAAGCAAAACAAGGTGCATAAAAGGATTAACATCACATGCAAATCATAAGTGACATGATATGGCCATGAACTTGTGCTTTTGATCTCCATCTTGAAAGCACCGGCATGATCTCCATCGTCACCGGCAAGACACCATGATCTCCATCATCTTGATCTCCATCAACGTGTCACCATTGGGGTTGTGCGCCCAACATGCTTCTACTACCATTGCTACCGTTTAGCGATAATGTAAAGCATTACATAGTGCTTAATGATTGACACGCAGGTCATACAATAATTAAAGACAACCCTATGGCTCCTACCGGTTGCCGTACTCATCGACATGCAAGTCGTGATATTCTATACAACACATGATCATCTCATACGTCACATATATCACATCATGTAATTGGCCATATCACATCACAACATACCCTGCAAAAACAAGTTAGACGTCCTATAATTGTTGTTGCATGTTTTACGTGGCTGCTATGGGTATCTAGCAAGAACAATTCTCACCTACGCATAAACCATAACGGTGATACATAAGTTGATTTTCAACCTTCTCAAGGACCACCTTAGTCGAATCCGATCCAACTAAAGTAGGAGAAACAGACACCCGCCAGCCATCTTTGTGAAACGAAGTTACACATCACTCGATGGAACCGGTCTCTCGTAAGCGTACAAGTAATGTTGGTCTGGGCCGCTTTATCCCACAATACCGCTGAATCAAAACATGACCAAGTTAGGAAGAAATCTAAGCATCAACACCCACAAACTCTTTGTGTTCTACTCGAGATCTCATCTACACATAGACCTAGCTCATGATGCCACTGTTGGGGAACGTTGCATGGGAAACAAAAAATTTCCTACGCACACGCAGATCTATCCATGGTGATGAGCATCTACGAGAGGGAGAGTAGATCTACGTACCCTTGTAGATCACTAAGCGGGAAGCATTAAGAAACGCGGTTGGTGTAGTCGAACGTCTTCGCGATCCAAATCGCCGAGTGTCCAGCGATCTCATCACGATCCGTCCCGCGATCCAATCACGATCCGTCCCGTGAACTTCATCACGATTCGTCTCATGATCTCATCACGATCCATCCCGTGAACTCATCACGATCCGTCCCGCAAACTCATCACGATCCGTCTCGCGGTCTTGATCACGGTCCTTCCGATCTAGCGCCGAACGGACGGCACCTCCGCATTCAGCACATGTACAGCTCGATGACGATCTCCGCCTTCTTGATCCAGCAAGAGGGAGCAGAGAGGTAGAAGATTTCTCCGGTAGCGTGACAGCACTGCGGCGATGGTGGTGGAACTATTCCGGCAGGGCTTCGCCTAAGCACTGCAGAAAACCGATCTAGAGGAGAAGCTATGCACTAGAGAAACGGGTGGCACGTGGCTGAAAATCTTGTGCCAAAACCCTAAAATCCTCTAGTATATATAGGAGGAGAGGAGGAGGAGGCTTGTATGCCAAATAGGCAGCCCTTGGGTCGGCCAAACCAAGGAGGGAGGAGTCCTCCTCCTCCACTCCTAGTAGGATTAGGACTCCTTCCTTATTTGGCCCTTTTTTGCCTTTTTCCACCTTTTTCCTTTTGGGCTTTTCTTCCCAGCCGCATGGGACTTGTGTGGTACTTCCACCAGACCACAAAGGGCTGGTATTTACTCTCCCAAAGCCCATATAGCCTCTTGGGTCGAAATACCCCTCCCGATGGTTCCCCGGTACACTACCAGCACTCCCGGTACACTACCGATGAGCCCGAAACTTTTCCGGCGACCAAAACAGGACTTCCTATATATCAATCTTTACCTCCGGACCATTCTGGAGCTCCTCGTGACATCCGGGATCTCATACGGGACTCCGAACAACCTTCGGTCACCACCATGCATAACTCTATACTACCGAAACGTCACCAAACCTTAAGTGTGCAGACCCTACGGGTTCAAGAACTATGTAGACATGACCGAGACACCTCTAAGGTCAATAACCAATAGCGGGACCTGGATGCCCACATTGGTTCCTACATATTGTACGAAGATCTTTATCGGTCGAACCTCTATGTCAAGGATTCAGTTAATCTCGTATGATGTTCCCTTTGTTCTTCGGTATGTTACTTGCCCGAGATTCGATCGTCGGTTTCTCCATACCTAGTTCAACCTCGTTACCGGCAAGTCTCTTTACTCGTTCCGTAACACAAGATCTCGTGACTAACACTTAGTCACATTTATTGCAAGGCTTGTTGTGATGTTGTATTACCGACTGGGCCCTGAGATACCTCTCCGTCACACGGAGTAACAAATCCCAGTCTTGATCCTTGCCAACCCAACAGACACCTTCGGAGATACCTGTAATGCACCTTTATAGTCACCCAGTTATGTTGCAACGTTTGATACACACAAGGCACTCCTCTGGTGTCCGTGAGTTGCATGATCTCATGGTCAAAGGAACATATACTTGACAATGCAGAAAACTGTAGCAATAAACTGACACGATCATATGCTACGTTTGTAGTTTGGGTCTTGTCCATCACACCATTCTCCTAATGATGTGATCCCGTTATCAAATGACATCTCATGTCCATGGCTAGGAACCTTAACCATCTTTTATCAATGAGCTAGTCTATTAGAGGCATACTAGGGACATGGTTTTGTCTATGTATCCACACATGCATCTAAGTCTCCGATCAATACAATTATAGCATGGATAATAAATGATTATCATGAACAAGGAAATATGATAATAACTAATTTATTATTGCCTCTAGGGAATATTTCCAACAGTTATGTTGTGACGTTTGATACACACAAGGTACTCCTCCGGTGCTAGTGAGTTGCATGATCTCATGGTCATAGGAACAGATACTTGACATGCAGAAAACTATAGCAATAAACTGACATGATCATATGCTACGTTTATAGTTTAGGTCTTGTCCATCACATGTTTCTCCTAATGATGTGACCCCGTTATCAAATGACATCTCATGTCCATGGCTAGGAAACCTTAACCATCTTTGATCAACGAGCTAGTCTATTAGAGGCATACTAGGGACATGGTGTTGTGTATGTATCCACACATGTATCCGATCAATACAATTCTAGCATGGACAATAAACAATTATCATGAACAAGGAAATATGATTATAACCCATTTATTATTGCCTCTAGGGCATATTTCCAACAGAACTCCTCCTAAAGATGTTCATTTTCCTAAGAACAAATTTCTGGAATTTTTGGACCACAACATGACGTCAACAAAACTGTGTAAGATTGATAGCAACTACTCATAGGGATGCCTAGAGGCTATATCAAGCATTCGAATAACCAGGAACTCAACAAATTCAACATTCAAGCTCATTTTTAGTAGCACCAAGTGTAGAAAAGTATGCAAGATATAATCCACTAAAGCAAAAAAAACTAATTGGAGAAATGGAGGAGTCACATACCAAGGAGCAATCCCTCAAGACAGTTTCGAAAACAGAGTTCCAGGCAAAGAGATCAAAAATCTCAAGTTTGGGAGCAAGAACATGAGAGAGAGATCTACCAAGATTTTTTGCTAGAAATAAGAGATGAAGTGAGTTGAAGGAATTAGTGAGTGGGTCCCTAGGGACCCATAAGGTAGGTAGGCACGCACCAGGGGTGGCCATGCCCAGGTGCCTTATGGCAACTTGTGCACCCCCTGGGATGTTTTCACCTCCATAAATTCTAATATATTATACAAAAAATCATCTTAAAATATTGTGGCATCTTGAGCACTTTTATTTTTTGGGTCATTTTTCTATTGCACGGTTTATTCATAAAACGGCAATATCATGGCATTTTCCTTTATTAAACTACAAATAACAGAGAGCAAACTAAAGTTACACAAAGTTGTGCCTACTAAATTTATCGACTACATGCTTTTCAAAAACAATCCATTAACAATGTTGATCAAGTCTTATTAACGAATTGTTTTCGATTGGCATGAAACCAAAAAAAATTGTATGACACTAAGTTACCTCAATGGGGATATGCATTTCCCTAACAATAAGAATATCATATTTCTTATTGGCAGTAGGTACATGAAATTTGAACTCTCCGAAAGTAATTGTTGCCAATTTCTCAATAGAATTGATATTATTAACCATAACTCGTTTCTTTGTAAAGTATACCATGTGTTGATTTCCAATAACATGAAAGGTAACCTTGCTTTTGTTGCAATCAATAACAACTCCTACACTGTTCAAAAAGGGTCTACCAAGGATAATCGACATGATGTCGCCCTAGGGCATCTCAAGAATAACAAAGTTTGTCAACATAGTAACATTTGCAAAAAAAACGGGGACATCCTCACAAATACCAATAGGTATAGCAGTAGATTTATCAGCCATTTGCAAAGAGAGAAAGGCATAACACTAACACCGTCTCCTAGATCACATAAAACAGTTTTAACATAACTTCGTTTAATGGAGCAAGGTATAGTATGTATCCCGGGGTCTCTCAATTTCTTTGGTACTCCGCCCTCAAAAGAGTAATTAGCAAGCATGGTGGAAATCTCGGTTTCAGGTATCTTTCTTTTATTATTGACAATATCTTTCATATATTTTTTATAAGGAGGCATCTTAAGAATATCAGTCAAACGGGTGCGCAAAAAGACTAGCCTAAGCATTTCAACAAAGCGCTCAAAATCTTCCTCATCCCTATTTTTAGAAGGTTTACAATGGAATGGCATGCGTTCTTGAACCCATGGCTCTCTTTCTTTACCATGTTTTCTAGCAATGAAATATCTCTTATCATAACGCTTATTCTTAGGTGGCGGGTTATCAAGATCAGCTATAGGTTCAATTTCTACATCATTATCACATTCTTTATCACTATTTGGTTGAGCATTAGCATGAACATCATCATTCTCATTATGACTAGGAGCATGTTAATTACCAGATTGTGTCTCAACATGAGAAACAAAAACATCGTCATGATTCTCAAAAGGTTTTTCTATCATAGGTTCACTAGAATCATGCAAAGTACTATCATTTTTCTTTTTCTTTTTCTTTTTCTTTTTCTTCCTAGAAGGACTTGGAACATCCTTATTAGTATTTTGAGAATCTTGTTCAATTCTTTTAGGATGTCCATCAGGATAGAGGGGCTCTTGTGTCATTCTACCCCTGCTAGTCACAACTCTAATAGCATGATCATTCGTTTTATTATTCATTTTAGTAAACAGATAATTTTGTTACTTAGCAACTTGATATAACTAAGTTTGGACCATAGATGAGTGTTTACCTAAACCTTTAACATCATTAGCAATTCTAAACATCAAGTCACTCAAGCAATCAATCATCATAGCATTTATTTTTAATTGATCCATAACATACTTATTAAATCGCTCTTGCTTAAGAATGTTATTATCAAATTCATCCATGCATTGAATAGCAATTTTATTATAAGGTATATCATTTTTTCATCAAATCTACGGAGAGAGTTTACCTCTACCACCTGTGTAGGCATATCAAGTCCATGTATTTCTTCAATAGGTGGTAGATTCTCAACATCTTCAATCATTATACCTTTTTCTTTCATAGATTTCTTGGCTTCTTGCATATCTTCTGGATTGGGGAATAGAATACCTCTCTTCTTAGTAATTGGGTTCTTGCATTTCTTTGATAGGTGGTTTAGGAAGTGTCCAATCATTAGCATTTTTCAAAATATTATTCAGTAGTTCTTTTGCTTGCCCAACAGTTTGTTCCCTGAAAACACAACGAGCACAACTATCTACGTAGTCCCTAGATGCATCGGTTAGTCCATTATAAAATACATCAAATACTTCATCTTTCTTAAGAGGATGATCAGGCAAAGCTTTAAGTAGCTAGAGAAGCATCCCCCAAGCTTGAGGTAGATTCCCTTCTTCAATTTGCACAAAGATAAATATTTCATGTAAAGCAACTTGTTTATTATGAGCAGCAAAATATTTTTCAGAGAAGTAATATATCATATCATGGGGGCTACGCACACAACCATGAGCAAGAGAAAGGAACCACTTCTTAGCATCACCCTTTAGTGAGAAAGGAAAAATCTTAAGGACATAGTAATGGTGCATCTTTTCCTCATTAGCAAATAGGGTGGCAATATCATGCAATTTAGTAAGGTGCGCCACAACAGTTTCAGATTCATAACCATGGAAAGGATCGGATTCTACCAGAGTAATTAACTCAGGATTAATAGAGAATTCATAATCCTTATCCGTAACAAATATAGGACAAGTAGCAAACTTAGGATCATATTTCATTTTGTCCTTCATAGATTTTTCTTTTAGTTTACTAAGCAATTTCTTAAGGCCATCTCTATCATTACAAGCAAGAAAGTCTCTAGATATCTCCCACATCCATAACATAACCATCAGGTACATCGGGCATTTCAATTCTAGGAGGAGATCTAGATAAAGTAGTTGAATCATAGTTTTCATCAATTTCAATTTCAGCATTCTCGAGTTCTCTAGACTTAGCAATATGAGCATCAAGCAAATCACCTAGTGGCACATGTTCAGTTTCATCTAGCATAGTAGTAGCATCATCATTATTTTCGTTCAAAGCAAAAGTAGCATCATCAATTACTTACGACATATCAGATTGAATAGCAGATGGTCGTGTTGCAAGCTTACTTAAAACAGAAGGTAAATCAACTGCAGAGCTAGATGGCAGCTCCTTACCTACCCGCGTTTGAGAGGGTACGGTCTTGGTTTTAGCATCTTTCAGATTCTTCATAGTAACAATAGAAATCCTTGGTGAACACAATAAATAGAGATATGCTCCCCGGCAATGGCGTCACAAAAAGGTTTTGATAACCCACAAGTATAAGGGATCACAACAGTCTTCGAGGGTAGTATTTCACCCAAATTTATTGATTTGGCACAAGGGGAGACAAAGAATAGTTATTGGTCTTAGCAGTTGAGTTGTCAATTCAAGCACACCTAGGATTTCTTTCTGCAGTAAAGTTTTTAGTAGCACAGTAACAATAGTAATGGAAACTGAGAAACATAATAGTTTTATATTGATTGTAACAGTAGCAATAATGAAAGTAACTTAACGGAAATTAATAAGTGAAAAGAGTAGGTCATGGATCAGTGATGGATTGATATGAATGACATTCATCATGTAACAGTTACACACTAGAGCGACACAGGACTATCTCCAATTTATCAATATAATGTAGGCGTGTATTCCGTATATAGTCATATGTGCTTATAGTAAGAACTTGTGTGACACCTTTTGTCCTACCCTCCCGTGGCAGCGGGGTCCATATGGAAACTAAGGGATATTAAGGCCTCCTTCTAATAGAGAATCGAAACAAAGCATTAACACATGATGAATACATGAACTACTCAAACTACGGTCATCATCGGAAAGAGTGCCAATTGTTGTCACCTTGGGGGATGCACATCATAACACATAGTAGGTGAATACAACTTGCAAGATAGGATCTAAAACACTCTCATATTCATTGAATCATTATAGGTTCAAATCTGAAATCATGACACTCAGGCCCTAGTGACAAGCATTAAGCATAGCAAAGTCATAGGAACATCAATCTTAGAACATAGTTGATACGAGGGATCAAGTCGTATCAAAATAACTCAATTACATGATAAATATCATCCAATCCCATCACCATCCAGCAGGCCTACAAAGGAATTACTCACTCCCGGTGGTGAGCATCATGGAATTGTTGATGGAGAAGGGTTGGTGATGACGATGGCGACGATTTCCACTCTCCGGAACCCCAAACGGACTTCGGATCAGCCCTCCCAAGGAAGAATAGGAGGTGGCGATGGCTTCATCTCATAGATCGCGATGAAAACTTCTCTCTTATTTTTTTTCTCATAGAATATGAACTTATAGGGCTGGAATTAGGGCCAGTGGATCCATGTGGGCCCAGAAGGCAGGTGGGCGTACCCAGGGGGTGGTCACGCTCACGTGCCTTGTGGGTAGCTGGTGGCCCCCTCTGGCATGTATTCGCTCCAGTATTTTTTATATATTCCAAAATAATTCTCCAAAAGGTGTCGTTCGATTTTGAGAACTTTTATTTTTTTTACAAAACAACACCATGGCAGTTCTGCTGAAAACATTGCTAGTCCGAGTTAGTTTCATTCAAAATTATGCAAATTAGAGTCCAAAACAAGAGCAAAAGTGTTTGGAAAAGTAGATACATTGGAGACGTATCACACGGCGGTGAGTGACATGATATATGTTGACTGCGAGTATATCAAGGCCAATGAAGATTACTTTCCCCATGTTCGTGAGATGTAGGCTGATGGGCATTGACAAAATTGTTGGGACAGAGATGACTGCCTAGAATGATGAGCTTATCGTGCAATTCTACTCCACCACACACTTCTACCCAGATGGAAGGATAGTGTGGATGACTGAGGGAACCAAATACTAGTCCATGATGGATGAGTGGGCTACACTCATTGGTGCCCCTGAAGTGGAGGATGGATATTCGGATGTCTATTCTGAGTCAAAGATGAATCACAACTCCATGGCCAATATGTACACTTAAATCCCCAAGGAGTACTTGAATACACACAAGCTTGATTCTATGTACTTTCTCCTTGGTGGTCTGCCTACCTCCAACACCATTCTGAGGCATAATTTGATGCTCAATTCAGCAGATGACAAGATGATTCAAGGATACTCCATGAATATGTTGTGCCATGTTGATCGTCACACCAGGATTCGAGTGATGGATTTCATTTTTGAGACCATCAACAGGACACCTCCTGACCAGAAGAGGTCATGTGGATATGACCCTTATATTCAGATGCTCATCAACTCCAAGATTGGGGTAAGGTATATATTGACCGTCGCCACCTGCCACTCTGGCCAGAATTTGAGGACAATGTCGTAGTGATGGATCCTTCTCATCCTACTTCATCGACAACTCGGGTGGAGATAGAGGTTGAGGCCCAGGCTGAGGCAGCTAGAGCCGCTAGTGCTCCCGTGCTTAAGACAAAGGGTGATCAAATGGCCTGTCTTATTGCTGCTACTCTAAACATGGAGAAAAATATAGCTAATATTCTTAATAATCAGCAGAGCCTATAGTGCATTGTGGAGACAAAGTTCCACTCTCTAGAGAAGAAGGTGAGTGAGCTGGCTACTATTATTGAAACTCTCAAGCAGGAGGCTGATGGAGTTTAGGTACCGAGCTCAAATGACGATGAGCCTACACTTCCTGTGACCACTCATTTGAGGACTCAGGCCAAGTATTTTGCAATTCCAGCTCAAGAGATGAGACCCTCAGTGTCTGCACCACCTGTTGCATCTTCAGTTCCTCCTTCGGCACCTCAAGTATCTACTCCTCCAGCCCATAAGACCATGATACGTCTCCAACGTATATCTAATTTTTGATTCTTCCATGCAATTATATTATCATTCTAGGATACTTTTTGAGTATTTATTTACCAATTTATATTATTTTTAGCACTAACCTATTGGCCCAGCGCTCAATGTCGGTTCTTGTTTTCTGCGCGTTTTTTTACTTTTCAGGTTTATAGTACCAAACGAAGTCCAATTGCCCTAAAACTTTTTTATGATTTTTCTGGACCAAAATAAGACCTGGAAGCTTTGGAAGAAGACCGGAGGCCGCACGGGGGAGGCACGAGCCAACAAGGCATGCCCAAGGGGTTGGCACACCCTGATGGCTTGTCCCTCTCTGGTGGCCCTCCTACCCCCGTTCTCTGGCCTATAAATTCACATATATTCCAAAAAAACTAGAGGACATCTCAAAACACTTTTTCCGTCACCGCAAGTCTTTGTTCTGCCGGATCTCACCTGGACCTCCGTTCTGGCACCCTGTCGGAGGGGGGATCGATCACGGAGGGTTTCTTCATCAACTTGTTGCCCTCATGATGATGTGTGAGTAGTTCACCTCAGAACTACGGGTCCATAATTAGTACCAAGACGAATATATATCTCTCTTTTGATCTTCAATACAATGAGGATCGCATCTTTGCTTTGATCTATACGATGTAATTCTTTTGTGCGGTGTGTTTGTTAGGATCCGATAAATTATGGGTTTATGTTTCAGATTATTCATGAAAAGTATTTGACTCACCTTTGATATATATTATGATTCTTAATTGCATGATCATTATAGCTTCGTAAATCTCTCTGATCTATTGAAATAGTTTGGCCAACTAGATTGATATTTCTTCAGTGAGCGGGGTGCGTTGTACTGGGTTCAATCTGGCGGTGCTCAACATCCCAGTGACAAAAAGGGACAGGACACGTCTTTGTATTGTTGCCACTAAGTATAAAACAATGGGGTTAGTTCATATTAATTTAACTCTCTTTGTCTACATCATGTCAACGTTCTCCAAGCATCATTATGTTTTACTTATGGGTGGAGTGATAGTGATAGGTGCGGGTAGGAGTTGGCCTATTTTCTTATGGACGCGATGCCTATATATACATGATCATTGTCGTGAATATCACATAACTATGCACTTTTATATCAATTGCCCAATAGTAATTTGTTTACCCACCATATGTTGCCTACATGAGAGATGCCGCTAGGGAAAACTATGGCACCCGGGGTTATTCACTTAATTATTTACAAATCCTATCATTACCTTGCTGCCATTATTTAATTTTTATTTTATTTTGCAATTTACAGTTATCAACTATTATCTACACACTTCACTTGCTTCCAAATAATGAGGTCAAGGGGATTGACAACCCTCCTACCGAGTTGGGTGCAAGTGTTTGCTATTTTGTGTGCAACCACTGAAGACGGTTGTGGATTGATATTCCTATTGGTTTGATAAACCTTGGTTTCTTAACTTACGGAAATACTTAGCCGTATTGTGTTGCAATTACCCGTTTCTCTTCACAGAAAACCCAACGCAGATCACAAGTATCAGACCTCCGCGGAAGCATTTGCCGACGCTCTTCTTTCAACTCCTTCGAAAACCATCGGAGAGGCAACTCCATCGCCACGTGGAGGAGCTCAAGCCTAGAGCAATGGCTAGCTCTATACTATTTGAGCTTTTTGGTAACTTGTTGCCAAAGGGGGAGAATGTGTATAGATCATAGGGCTGAGAGAGAGAGAGGGAGTTACATTTTGAGTTATCTTGCTCATTGATACATTTGGTTTTCCTTTTGCTTGTTTCGTGACTTAAACTAAGTCGTGTTTGATCATACGCTTAATGGTTATTGTTACTAGTTCATATCATTTTTATCTATCATGATCATTCACTTGTATGCTTGGAGATGTGTGCATTGCATTTTACTGAATCTTTTATGCGCTCCACCCAGATGTATGTGACATGTAAGAGTGACCCATGATCCTAATCGATTGTCCATTTGCATTCAAACGCAAAATTAAATTAATTCACAAATTTAGGGGGAACTCTTTCTTATCACATACTTCTCAAAGCGACGATGCTATGCACTAATTATATCTTTTGTCGAAACTTTGATCTATATGTTGTCATCAATTACCAAAAAGGGGGAGATTGAAAGCACAACTTATCCCTAGGTGGTTTTGGTAATTAATAACAACATATAATTCATTGAATTAATGAGCCTATCAAGTATATTTCAGGAAATTTCAATGAATGGATTGGCTAGGATTGTGTGATGGATCCCCTAGATGCAATGAACACACATTGGCAAGGTCTTAAAGACTCGACATTTTCTTTTATGTGAGAAATCAGAATTGAGTCCATAGGAAAGCCAATACTATTAAAAGGGGACGAGGTATTGATAATGATCTAGTTGCTCAAGTGCTTCGAGATTTACCACCAAAAGCCTCAACCAAACTCTCACAAAATATTCTATCCAAACCCTATCTGCCAAAATCAGTGCCACCAACATGTTTATATCGGCCCCACCGAATTTACTAAGATAGAACCCAAAGCCAAAACCCTGGCACCTTGGTACCATTGAGATTGTTTTTGGTCTCACCGAAAAGCAGTTGCCAAATCTCTGGAATCGAAATGTTTTACTTCAGAACCTCCGAGTTTTTCATTTCGGTGCCACCAAGATGTGGACCTGCCCTAGATCAACCGAATCGGTCTCACCGAGTTGTTTCCTATCGGTATCACCAATAAGCTGAAAGTTGGCACATTTTGCACTAGTCAGTGCAACCGAGTTTTTACTTCGGTTCCATCGAGTTGGGAAATAATGTTGTAACGGTTGGATTTTTTGAGATGGCTATATATACCCCTGCACCCCCCTCTCATTCGTAGAGAGAGCACTAAGAACAAACCAACACTTTTACTATTCATTTTCTGAGAGAGAACCACCACTCATGTGTTGAGATCAAGATATTCCATTCCCATCATATGAATCTTGATTTCTAGCCTCTCCAAGTTGCTTTCGACCCAATCATCCTCTTCCACCAAGCGAAATTCTGTGAGAGGGTGATTGAGTGTTGAGGAGACTATCTTTTGAAGCACAAGAGCAAGGAGTTCATCATCTATACACCATCTATTACCTTTTAGAGAGTGGTGTCTCCTAGATTGGTTAGGTGTCGCTTGGGAGCCTCCGGATCATGTGGAGTTGAATCGAGAAGTTTGTAAGGGCAAGAAGATCGCCTACTTCAGGAAGATCTACCCCAAGTGAGGCTAGCCCTTCATGGACATAAGCCATGGTGGAATAGGCAAGGTTGCTTCTTCGTGGACCCTTCTTGGGTGGAGCCCTCCGTGGACTCGCGCAACAATTACCCTTCGTGGGTTGAAGTCTCCATCAACGTGAACGTACGATAGCACCACCTATCGGAACCACGCCAAAAATCTTCGTGTCTTCATTGCGTTTGATTTTCATATTCCTACATTTACTTACACTTGCATGTTTTTAATTTCTGATGCTATACCCGTAGACTTGCATATGTAGGGTGTGCTAGACTTGGTAAAATCGCTAAAACTTGCCAACCAAAAAATTGGAAAAAAAGGTTAGTTTTTAATTTAGTCAAGTAGTCTAATCACCCCCTCCCCTCTAGACATACTTTGGATCCTACACTTGCGCACATCTAACCTCACCCTAACAGCCTAACCCTGTAAAAATTACCTTTGAAATCAAAAGACGAGGGCTCCGAGTCCACAAACTCTCCAACCTTCGATGTGGGCGCCTTCACCTTGCCATGATACCCAACATGAAGATCAATGATTCTAGCCCATATGTCAAAAGTGAATAATTCAGTCGATGAGGCCTTGTAGAACCCATCATACGGTACAATCAACACTGGATTCCCTTGGAAGTGCCACGAGCCTCCTTGGGTGATGGTCTCCTAGTTGCCAAGGTAGTGGAACTACATGACAAACATGTTTTCTTCTAGGGTTTTGATCTTGACACCTTGTGCTAAATCCCAGGATGTGCGCATATTCCTAAAGAACTAGTAGGTACTATAGCTCTTGTCCATGTGCATCCTCACAATGTTCGTCCAGCGGAGATCCTCTTCCGTCGACTCATCATCTTGATCAAAAACAATGTCGTCGGGATCATCCTAGTTCACAGCCAACTCATGCATCATGTCTTCCAACTTCCTTTTCCCCTTGTCACTCGATGCAGAACCTTCACCTCTGCTCACCATCTTATGAGTTGCCCGGTCTGATCTAGCTCCACTCTCGTAGATGGATAAAACCCTCGCAACCCCCACGCTCTCGATCGTCATCAAGTCAAGGCCGGTTGGTGGTCCAGGACCATGATGTAGTCAGCCCGAGCTGAGGAAGAGAAATATCTCAACATCGCAAGTGGCAACGTTGCGAGCGGCGACAAGAGGAACAAGAACCCTAACTAGAGGGAACAAAGTAACTTGTTTTAGGGGTGGAAAGATGACTTGTTTTTTTCACTTCAAAGACACTATTTATTATGCTCACATGATGGATTATAGGTTGCCTCCATTGAAAGTACGGGTATGTAGAAGTAAATGTATAGCCATTTCTTTCTTTTGAAATGCACGATTTGCCTAAGGCCTTGTTTGGCTACATATCCCTGCAAGGATTGAGTGTCGGCATGTGACACCCCTGGGGGGCTGATTCCCATCCACAAAGAAATTGCGGCCTCCCTCTTCCTTCCGATTAAGCCCACGCCCCCGCTTCGGTCGCCTCGAGGAGAGACCCACGTATGGGAGGGAGACGAAGCTGACTTTTTTCTACAGGTGGGTAGGAGCTGATTTTTTCCTCGTGGTTTTGAGGGGTTTGAACAGGGGAAAGATTCGCTCGAAGCTAAAGCGAATGCATCAAAACGAAAAGGCGGGGGTTATTTCCTAGTGGGGCCAATGCTCGTGGATCCCTGTGGTTTGGGTCCAAAACCACACGGGGAAGGGCAGAACCGAACATACATGATTACAATCCCTCGCCTTGTTAGATCATATAAGCTAGTGATAATAGTTACTTTTATATATGGTTGAATCGTTGTTTTATTTGCTCTTGTTATGTTGCTGTGTATTTGTAGATGTATAGTGGATCTTTTTTAGACTAAATCTGTATGTGTCATGAACTCATGCTGAGAGAAACAGAAAACAAATGATGTGCATGACGGAGTGCACGTGAGAAATGATAGGAAGGAATGAGAAGCATGTGTGAACTTGGTGTTGCATGGTTATTGCTTATTTAGACGGAGGTATAGCCAAATGCTACTTGTGAATTATGGATGAACTGAATAGTACGAATAATAATTATCAGTGTACGTACAGAGCTTTCAACTGCATTCTTTTTTTTACTTTCGTAATGCCATCGAGTATCCCAAGTGTTGCTACTAGTATATCATATTATCTCTTGCGCAAAAGAATATGGAGAGGCAGGTTGTGGTTAAGTCCCAGAACAATTATAAAGAGTTGGAACTTGGAACTTCCAACATAAAACAAACACATTCTTATAGTGTAGTCATCAGAAGTTACATTGTTCACAGGCAAAATTTGCATGTCCCATTTAGTGGGAGAAATAGGGTACAGACAGAAAGTGAAACCTAGATTCATAAGACGCTACATCGGATAGAGGATGGTCTTGCCACCAACATGATATCTTTCGCAGAGCTTTTTCAATGTACCCACAGAGTGCTGCATTGTGTTCAGTTTGGTATCCATGAACATGGCCTGCAAACATGGTGTTTCTCTTAGTCTACGTTTTCAGAATCTAGATATTTGTTAATCATATGCTCCACAAAATAACATGTTCGGAAATTTTGTCATACCTTGTAGTTGTCACCGTACTTTTCTATTAATCTGCCAATACACACTCGTTGAATTTTAGTCAGTGGCTCCAAAGGTGCAGATTTGCCATCCCTCCTTTTCTTCC
This sequence comes from Hordeum marinum, assembly GCA_022496015.1. Taxonomy (NCBI): domain Eukaryota; kingdom Viridiplantae; phylum Streptophyta; class Magnoliopsida; order Poales; family Poaceae; genus Hordeum; species Hordeum marinum. The sequence goes on along the minus strand of CM039672.1, from coordinate 304,940,627 downwards.
CAAGTGCAGATTTTAGATCTACATTGCAGAGAAACAAATCCATGAGATCCTACAAGTACATCATCACTCTCGCTGTCTTCAATATAATACTGTAAATGTAAACCGAAATACAAATATATGCACCATAACAGAGGCCCTCTTTATGTGATGAAACAACTCAAGGAAAGATAACAGTAATATTTTGACTATGCCAATAAAGAAATTCACCTCAGGTGCTAAACAAAAAACACAAGAAAATATATCCATTGAGTTACAAACATAAAGTCCTGTTATGCCAAGCAAGAACACACTGTATTAAGCAATCGAATTAATAACATATGTCTTGTTGTCATAGCAAAGCTATATCTATGACAGAACATTGCTAGGTACATTTCATATCTTCCTAGGACATTTATCTTTTGATATTGCTGGTAGGAAAGGAAGAGAACTTTCTTTTAAGTATGTAAAGACCTATTATCAAATAGAACATTCAAAATAAGCAGCATTTCATAGCCTTCAGAGAGCATGCTAAAAGCAGTGCATTTCAATTGGTCTTAAATATACACCGAAATCAATATTAGCTGGGGCTTCTATATTAGAAAACCGTTGCATCAGGGGAAAAAACTTGATGGCAGGCCCTGTCTTTCACATCATACTCAATTTTTGAAAACAATCACAATTTTGATCTTGGATTTTTAGTATTTCGTGGCTTTGGAGCATCTAAGGGAACTATATTGTTTTAGAAATGGAGCACCAGTTGAGTGTTTTTTGCTTCTTGATGGGACTTATCCTGCTGTTCCCATTAGGCTATGGTTTTTCCTTCAAAATCATGTTAATCTTTTGGAAAACTTACCATCATGCCATTTATTACACTCTCTGTAACAGTAAGCTACCGAGAGTATGGGATGTTCTGAGAAGACAGCAGTGCAAGATGATGCATGCTTTGAGTAGCAGGGGTGAGATGAGAAAAACGAGACGAACAAACAGTAATATTATTGCTTGTCAAAACTCAAAAGACTATGTCTCCTCTATTTGTAGTTAACTAACTAACTAGGACTAAGATTTCTTGAATCAGAGCACATGTGCCCTCTGAAGTTTCGAAAATTCAAAAATAGGCCTAGAAAACTAAATAGTCCTAGAAATAAATCTGGGATGTCGATATCAGAATGAATTATGTATCTGCATACTGTCTTCATGACAAAATGTATTGATCTGCGATCTGCATAGCACAAACAAGACTGAAGAGCCCAAAAATGTATGTTTAGAAACTCTCAATTACTTGCTTTTGCACAGGGTAGAATTCAAACAAAATCATGGAACTTGAAATCAGAATATAATTGTTCAGTCATCTTCATATGCAAATTTTCTGAATTTTTTAGGGAGAAAAATATTTTCCAAGCGAGAAGGATGTGCTACCTTAGAAGCTTAGGACTTCTACCTTGTTGACTACAACTCTGTTCTTCCTCACATACGGCATACCCCAGTACTAAGTTGAATCAGAAACCTACTACTGCAGCTACTGAGCTTTCGCTGCTTCCTGAACTTTAGAAGAAGCGTTTGCATTGCCAGCCACAGCAAATTGTTTACTGCCCTAATAGCTTGCATCTTTCTATATAAATTTCCTCACATGACATCAACACTCAAGCATGAAGCTCAGAATATACTATGAATAGCAAATTAAAACAGAAATTCAAATTTAGGGGCTGTTGAAGGCAGTGCCAATTAGTAATTGCTTCTTTTCAAAATTTGATAGATAATATGATAACCATAGTGTCGATTCTCATCCCAACAACATGAGCAATAATATATATCACAAATTATGTAAACTGAAAGCCGTGTGAACTTCTCTTTTGTGCATAATAAAACAGCTAGTACCACCACCTTTACAGCTATTTCGAAAAAAAACTCATTCCATTGCAAGCAGTCTGTTGGAGAATAAATTAATATTTGTCAAAACTTGCCAAGTTATGCCAAGAGTAAAAGAAAGATTGAACACAAACATCTCAAAGCAAACCTACAACTTCGATGAGAAATGTGTTGGCCGGACTTAGCGTCTGTTCGGCGGCCCTCCGCGGAACGGAGCGCACGGAGTGGCGTTTTAGCTACTCCCCTAATTAACACTGGATGCCACTCCGCTCCAGCACGGAGTCACGGAACCGAGGGAATCCGAACGCTCCCTTAGTTTACACATTGTCCATTTCATTGTTCTGGCAGTTCAACATATTATTCACAGCACAAAGGAAATCAAATCTAGTGGCATACCATCTGTATATGCCCAAACATCAATGAACAACAAGAATAAGAGGAGCTAAACCATCACACGTGGTTGACAAATCGCATTATGCCATACCAATTGATCTACCAAATTTGCACATTCACCAAAACCAATCAATACGGCACCTAAGTTTCCCATCAGCATAACCAAATTAGCGACGTATCCCGAAGAAACTGGGCAAAAACATGAATTCACCAGCTCGTGAGCCGGTCCAAGTTATCAGACGAGGCGAAGGGGTGGGAGACTGACCGTCGCACTCGAGGTCACTGCCGGTATCGACGGGCCCGAACTCGTCGACGGGGGCGCGCAAGGCGTCGACGTCGGGCGCCTGCAGCGAGGCGCTCTGGACGAGGCCTCGCGTGCCGCGGGAGTGGGCGCCGAGCAGGTTGGGGTTGGCGATGACCCCAAAAGCCGAGTAGTTCTTCACGACGCTGCCTTCCGCGTCCCAGCTCGGCACGTGGCCGCCGGCCTCTGCGGCGGCGGCGGCGGCGAGCGCCTCGGGCAGGTCGAAGGCCGGCTTGAACTCGCGCGGCTTCTTGCGCGGCAACCCCACGCGCACCTTGGTGCGGGTTCGCTTGAACTTGCGCCGCGACCCTCCCATCGGCCCTGCTACTACGGTTTCGGGAGGAGGAGGGGTTAGCTAGGGTTTTGGCAAGAGCGCAGCGGGGAGAGAGGGGTAACCGGACGAGGAAGAAGAGTTCTTTTATGGGCCTTCGGGAGAAAAGAAAATAGGCCCGTTAACTCGCTTGCTGACCTTTGCACCAGCGGGGTGGCGTGGACGCCCTTTGAACACGGGATTGCGTTATACGTGTTAGCTTCGAGAAAGCGGAATTTGCTTCAGTACCCTCTAACCGAGTACCATTCTTTTCGTTTGGACATCGAGCAGATCACTGGGACTATCCAGTTTCTAGCGTGGTCTCCGAATGTCCATCATTCGCAACTTTTTCTTGGAACCGATATTCATACGTCCATGAGTCCAACCGACCTTTGTTGGAATTTGTTTTTTTTAGAACAGCTGACGTTTTATTCATAGACCCTTACATGTCTTTACACAGTAATGGCTTAAGAAACAGCCGAGGAACCCCATGTCACACATCCGAGCCATTCAAATAACACCCAGCTTTTGCTAGTACATGGGCACAACCATTAGGCTCTCTATGACACCACACAACTCGAAATTCAGAGGAAAAAAAGAACACCTAAGCTTGAGCTCTTCGATCAGAGAGCCGTAAATCGATCTGTCAATAGTGGCATTCTTCAGGAAAGTCATGTTCTGCTACCAAGCTCATTTAAGCTCGGGGTGAACAGTAAAATCGAAAATAAATGAAAAACAATTTAAAAGATTCTGAATTTTTTTGGGTGCAAACATTGACAAAAGTTCTCAGTGCTTATAAAATTTCATCAAAAAATAACATTAGTAGAATTCATGAAAAACAAATAAGACCAGTACTTCAAAATGTTATTGAAAATAACATTTTTGGAGCAACAATTTGTTTTTTTTGGTACGACTTCCAAAAATGTTATTTTGTGATGAAATTTCGTGAACACTTAGAACTTTTGTCAATGTTTGCATAAAAAAGTTCAGTTATTTTAAAGTTTTTTGAATTTTTTCGAAGTTACTGTTCATCCAAGCTCATTTGAGCTCGGACTTAGAAACACCACGTCCCATTCTTCGGTTTACTCAACATTTCCAAGATGTCCATCTCCAGCACTAGCCTATCTAGTCCCTGCTGATTCGCCAGCATACCTTCTTTCGCCGCCAATAGTTCTGCAACCGCCATAATTTCTCCTGATAATTACTCCTGCTCCCCCCGCTCCGCCTCCAAGCCCACCATCCACGTTTACCTTCACCCAGCCGTGAGGGGGAGTAGACCATCTCCCATTAGTATGCGCTCTGAAGGAAACAGATGCTGATTAATTTTGGGTCCATTCGGTAGCAAGAACACAGACTCTTCTAACCACTTCCTTTGGATTTTGCACGGGTTCACCTCTAGAGGCAGAATTTCTCTCCTGCCACAGCTCATATAACATTCTAATGTATAAGGAGAGGTCATCCATTGATAAAACGTGGATCGGGTGGTCCCCCCCCCCCCCCCCCGCTAGAGCGGCTCGAGTGGAAGCCCTAAACCGTGCCATCGGGCGTCTCCATCCCCATCCTTCCCTTGGTCGTCGTTGGATGAAGCCGTCGGGCGGCGGAGGACCTCTTCCCTCCCACGTCGGATTGGGTGAGGCGGGTTACCCCATGGCGTTAGGGGGCTTCTCCCTAATCTGCGTCGCGGCGGCGCAGTGGATCACCTCCGGCAACTGTGCAAGGTGGTGGTGTGGTGCTGGGTGGAGGCGGCGGAGCTACGGGCCGTCGTGAAAGATCGGATTGTGATGGCCTCTCGGCGTGTTCATGAGGTCACGACGGCCTTGGTCGCGGTGGCCGGCGGGTCGGCGGCTGCGGAATGTGGCCGGTGGCAATAGCGATGTTCGTCCTAGATCCTGGGGCGGTGGTCCTGGAAGGTGGCGGCAGGTGAAGATCGGGCTTCCCGCGGCGGCATGGCGTAGTGTGCAGTCCCTGTTCAAGGCGGATTTGCGTCGACGGTCTGGTGGCTTTTGCTACGACTTGATTCGGATCAGAAACATTCATGAGCGTGCGGGATCCATCTCGACGGCTCTCGCGGTTTGGCGAGGTGGGGTGGGGGCCCTCCTCCCAGGCTCCAGTGATGGCACACTCAGGCAGTGGTCGGTGCGCCAGGACTCCTACGATGGTAGTGCTGTTGTGGATGGTTGCCGAATCTAGGTGGCTATATCTGGGTCTTTAAACGCGGCCGTGATGGTGCAGAGGTTGTCGGGTGGATTTCTTCGGGACGGATCCGAGTGGAAACATGGTCTTCGGTCGGTGGCCGGAGCCGGTGATGATGGCACCCTTATCGTCGTTTCCTTCATGAAGACATTGTCGAGGTGAAGCTCCCAACTCCACCCAATACCTTCGGGGGAAAACCTTAGATCAGTAGATCGGATGACGACAGCATTCTCGAGTCATTTCCTCCTTGGGGGCATCATTCTTGAAGGTGCACGTGGGATCGAGGGACCAGTGGCCGGCATCTTTGGTGAAGCAGTGCTTCAGCCTACATATTCATGGCGGCGGATCTCGGTGGCGTGGAGTAGTGGAGGTTTGGCGTTGATGTGTGGCGACGGACTCGCGTAGGAGGACGACGTTGTCTGGCATCATGGTGGCGTCGATGGCAGAGAGGCATGGCAAGGTCGATGTGTCAGTATCTACTTTGGGATGGATCGATGGAAGATGGAGGTGACGGCCCTTGTAATGTGCGCATGTGGTGCGCACTGGAAGTGCGCCGGACCGGTGTGTCACCCAGTCCCGACAATGTGGTTTGGATGGGGCATCCGGCTTTAGATGTTAGGCTTTGGTGCGATGTTTGTTTGGTATTTGGCTCGGACATTTGGCACCCCTTCATCAAGGGGATAAGAGTAGTGACATGTGTTGCCAAGATGGTGCCTTCAGGCTTACTGATTGTCACGCCCAAGATGCGTGCCTATCCGTTTAAGGCACGAGGGCCTCGCAAGGGATAGAGGCGCATCTTGCCGTTAGCAAGAATAGTATCATCACAACATACAATACTGAATGAGAAGAGTATACAAGTTGGCTTACACTCGCCACATGCTAACTTACAATGTCACTCAAATCATAACATCAAGATGAACACAGGGCCCGACTACGGACGAAATCAAACGATAAAAGAAGTTGCAAATGATACTATCAAGCTATCCCAAGGATCACGACCAGGTCCTCTACTCATCCGGATATGTCACATACATCCTGCCTCTTTCCTCGTCATACTCTCACTAGAGCTGGGTAAGATCATCCTGCACGAACTCATCTGATCCTGTACCTGGATTATTGTAGTAAACTGTGAGCCACAGAGGACTCAGCTATCATGTGCCCGGGTACCAAGACTATTTAAGCTTTATGAAGGAAGGGTGATGTTTAGTTTGCAGCAGCACTAAGCATTATATGGTGGCTAGCTTACGCAATATGAAATAAATATGAGTGGCCTACGAAGAACGATCGAATCTAGTATGATCTCTAAAAGAGATCCTGAACACTTACTTACGTCAATCATAACCCACCATGTTCTCTCTCGGTTCATGTTCACGAGCAGAGACGATCACGGTTACTCACACAGTTGATGTGCTTTAATTAGAGTTTACTTCAAGTTTTCTATAACCGGGTGTTAAACAAATATCCAAGCTGCCACATAACCGCGGGCACGGCTTTCCAAAAGATTTAACCCTGCAGGGGTGCTCCAACTAGTCCATCACAAATAACCACACTCCGTGGGAATAGCCTCGAACGCGGTTCTCGCGATCATCATAGACAATTCCAAAGGAGGCTAACACCTCGAGTAAACCCGAAGAAAGTCAGACCCCACACGCAAGACATTCGATAAAGGTAAAACAAACCAGCAAGACCTCCCGACGTGTCGACGAACTCGATAAGAGCCGCATATCTCAGTCTCAGGACATGACGGATTGTCCAAAATTCCAATAGGCCAAACACAGAGTTGCCCCTGGTGACCACCGGCGGTTGACATTTTTAGACCAACACTCATGCGGAGCACTGGCCCGGGGGTTGATTAAATTATCCACGGGGTTGCAAGGCCCTATGCAGGTTCATTAGTTATAGCAAATGTAGTACCAATGTTGGGTCTTGCCAGACAAGTTTTAATCTCCACCGAATAAACAAGGGGGTCCCCATAACAACCCCAAGCGTGTTAGGAGCGCAAAATATGGAAAACATAACACCGATAACAAGGAACTAATGGCGGTACGACCGGAACAAATCACTTAGCAAAAAGCCAAGCCTTCCACCAATACCAGATATATATGTGCATTAAATTAAATAACAGAATTTATTTGTGTTATCCAAACCATGATATCACATGGAACGACCTGCACCTGCAACTAAGAACGCTATAAGAGGGGATGAGCAGCGGTAACTTAGCCATTCAATGGTTTGCTGGGATGTGGAGGTTAGAGGCTGTCATGGCAACATGGGGGCTGATATCATGTGGTAGGTAGCGTAATTTTAACGATAATAACGATAAACTAGCAAGCAAATATAGTATTGGGATCCGGGTACGATCATCTTGCCTGTTGATTCTTCAGCGGAACAAGTAGCAGGATCCTCGTAGTGGTACTATCCGGGGTCCTCGAACTCGGTATCGACACTCGCGTCTACCCAAGAGAAACAGCAAATAAATATCCAACCAAGGTACAATGCACAACCAAGATGATGCATGATCCATATAATGAAGGTTTTAACAAGGCAATGCAATTCTAGTCAAGTTTCGCATGCAAAGTTTGGGTATTAGTGAACCTGGAAAGAACCTCATTTTAAGTTACTTAAACATTCATGAACATGGCAAATATGTATGCATCATTAAAAATCGATGGAAATGCATATAAAGATCGCGAGAAACGGAGCTACGGTTCTCAAGATACGCTCACGACAAGGTACGTAGGCAAAACACAAGATTACCAAATATCTGGGCTAATTATTGGTATTCCAAGGTATCCACTGGACAGGTGATGAAAATTCAATCACAATAGGCTCAAGAATCACTCAATTCCATGGAGTGTAGCTCCCACAAGACACAAAACAAAATAGCACCCAATCTGCCATAAAACAGCAACATAGCAATTTGAAAAGCTCATAACTAGAGATACAGGAATCCTACAGACACAAACAAGATATGGACAGAATCTAATCAACACCCACATCAATTTATTCAACTATGCAATCAGCAAAATAGGCACACATCAATATGCATGGATCAAGCAAGTTGGCATGATGAATCAGGGTTTTAGGGACTTAGTGAAAATTCCAGTTTTCTGGAATCTGGGTTAATAAAGTAGCAAGTTGACAGCACTGGTTAAATATGCTATAGAGCTCCTATTGACATGAAAATTAATAGTACGGTAGATGACAATATCTACTACAAATATCTAACACTGAGCATGGTCAAATTCACAACACATCGCTAGCTACACCCCACTCTACATGGCAAAGCAATAACAGCAGAATCTCCAGACTTAGTCATTTTAAGCAGGTTGGCAGGAACAGAAAGTAGGCAACTTAACAGCATGGTTCCCACTTATCTAGTGACTTAAAATGAATAACAAAAATACTGTGACATTTCCAACAACTTTGACTAACAAACTCATGTTGGCAAGAACTTGAAAGCATGCATGGATTAATTCATATGAAAAAGACAAAAGGGCATCACAGCATAAAAATGCAGTTTTGTCAAGTTGCCCCAAAGTCAAATCTGACTTCACAGATGCATTCATGGGTTTCTTATACCCCAAAATCATTACTCATACCCCTCTGCTTTCATGGAACAAGGGGGAGAAAATCTAGGTCGAAATTAGGCCCCTCTAGCCATGGTTGACCTATGACACATGTGTAACTTGATGAAAATGGCCCCAAATGGCATGAGCTCTATTGATACATATTGGATATGGATCAATAGCATCTTAGGGACATGAAAACATGGCATATCATCAATATCAAGGATGAAACTAACTAGAAGAGTAACTATGCTCCTTATGCACATAAAAAAGAACAACCTACACATGGAGCTACTCTTACACATGTGTGTGTATGTATAACAAACACACACCTCTCATTCAACTACACAGACAATCACAAGCAAGTGTGTATATAGGCACACATGCACTTTCATACATGTATGCCACACACCCACAAGCAAGTGTAGATGCACACATGCACATACATATATGCATATATGCACAAGTGCATACATGCACATACACATACACAAAGGTGCACCCACACCTTCACCTATACCTACACAAACACTTGCACACACACACACACACACTCACTCAAGTGTGTATGTGGAACATACACACACACAAGCACACACATACACTCAACTCCACAAGCTCATGCTTGTGTGCATCTCACATGCACATATGCACACACTAGGTTAACCACATCACACAACACACACACCCATGTGCATGCACCACACATGCACCACCATGTGTGCATAGGCACACACGCACTACTTCCTGTAGATACACACACAAAAACACAACAGGAATAAAAACACATCTACACACACATACATGCAGGAGGATGTAAACTAAAAGGAAAATATAAAAAGAACAAAACAAACAAAAGGGGGGAGCCACGGGCTCGAACCCAAGACCTGCTGGTCCTCTCCCCCCAACCCAGACCACTGGGCTAGCACTCGATAGTTAACAGGTAAGGAGCTTTGCACTACTACTACACACTTAGCACAAATAACCTGACGAACCTGAACCCTGCGGAGCAGAGATGGCGACAGGGACCAGGGCGGCATGGGCCAGCTCCAGCCATCTCCGGCAGGGGAACTGCCGGCGGGGTCGCGGGATCTATGGGGGAACTTCCCCCTGGAACACGACGAACGCGCTGCAGCACCGCAACTACTACCGGTGACAGGCGCAGGTGGAGGCAATAGCAACAGGCGACAGTAGCGGCGACGGGCATGCAGCGGAGACGGCATCTACGCACACGAGCTAACTGCAGAAGGGGCCACAACACTCGCAGGCAACGGCTCTCCGACGGAGGGGTTTCTCCGGCGCCAACACACACACATACAAGCTACTGAAAGAAAATCAAAAGGCTGGCTTTACAGAACACCGGGAGTGAGACGGCAGCATGCAAGGAGCTACACGGCCTGGGCACGAACACGCGAGGAGGAGGGCAAGCGGGAAGAAGGGATTACCTGCCTCACCTAGGACATGAAAAGGGGAACGGGGCAAGCTGGAGACGATGCAACGGAGCTCTGAACCTTGGGGAACTTCGGGACTGCTCGCCGGGAAGAAGACAGCAACGGCGGCGAAGCTTCGGCGTCGATGTCGTCTCGCACGATGAGGAAGAAGAAGCAGGGGTCTCCAGGGCTTCGATCCACGCGCATGAGAGGCCAGAGAGGACACGGCAATGCTACCCCGAGCTCGAGCTCGCGCTTGGCCGGAGCATGGAGGACAGGGCAATGGCAGGGGCATGGCTACCTTACCTGGGCAAGGAGAGGGGAGGAATGGAGAGGAGCGAGGAGCTAGGGCACGGAGGACAGCTAAAAGGAGCAAGGGGAGCGCCGACGGCCGTCAAATCGGCGCCATGGTCGACGTGGACCTCCTGGATGCTCTGCCGTACAGGACGACGAACGTGCGCACGCGAGGGGCCGGCTGCGCTGCACTAAGCTGCTGGTGGGCCGCAGCGGGAGGACAGGCAGCCCACCATCTCTCACTCCCACTCTGGAAAAAAATAGAGAAGGCCTTTCTATTAAAATAAAACAGCTACCTTAATAAATAAAAAACAGAAATAAATAAAGGTTTTCTGACAAACAAACATACTTTGGTGAACAAAATAATATGCCTCATTTAATAAAAATGCTAAAAGGATTTTTAGGACAAGTGATTTTAAATAATTTTAAAATGGCAACCCCCTGTTATTTAAAAGCCACAATTGTCTAAAGCCCCAAACACTAAGAGACCAACACCCACATGCTCAAAACAAATCAGGCTAGCACTTGAACATTTTTAAACCATTTTAAAAACAACTTCAATCTAGTCATATATTTTAAAAGAAGAGAGGGGAAGATGGGAGGTGATGTTGAAAGATGGAAGAGAGGGGGGAGAAAGAGGGTTGTTGCAAAGGAAAAGAGAGGGGAAAAGAAGAGGTTGCACACATGGATCCAACCACACACAACACCTCTCACATCACACCAAAGCACACTCACACAAGACACTCACATACACCAAAGCACACTCACACAAGGCACTCACATACACCATCATACAAAACCAAGAAGGCAAGCAAGCATGCAAGATGGATGCTATGATGCAATGATGCATGAATGCAAACCAAACATGGGTGACAAGGTGCAACTCATACATAGATCTCATGACACAAGGTTCATACATATGGTTACATGCCAAATAGGGTAGGGACATCACTTGGGATGTCACACTGATGTATTAATTTGTAAGATCTTTATGAATAATTAATAAAATGGTTGCATGTATCATCCATATACAGAGACCGAGGATACATCCTCCTTTTCTAAAAATATTTTTTTTTGATAAAACATGGAGGAGGTTCAGCATCCAGCTCATCAGGTTACGGCCTTATCTGCTCTTTTCCGAAAGTTGTGGCCATTTTTATTGCACATATGCTCCAGCTCCAACCACGCTTCCTTCACATAACAGTATCCCCAAAAGCAATGTATGAAAGATCCTTCTCTCCAAAAGTAGGGGCATCTAACATTGAGCTTAATTTTTCTTCTAGCCAACTCGGCTCCGACCGCCACACTCCGGCGAGCAACCCGACATGTATGGATCTTCATTTTACCCGGGACATCAAAACTCCATCCCTTCTGTGCATCAGAAGAAGATGAAGATCCACCCTTCCTGTCCAATTTCTTGGAACTTTCTGACGGAAATACATTCGACGAGAAAAATAAGTTGTATATCACACAGCAAGTCACCAAGAGTAAATAGGTAAGACAACGTTTCATGAGAATTTGAATCTGACTTGACATTTGATATCTCCTTCTTTTCAGTAGATGCAACAAATAATTCCTTTGGTGACAAACTGTTTCAAAAGTGGTGCCCTGGGAAAGGACAGACAATTTAGTCATGGTAAAAAAAGGATTAAGCATCTATGCCAAAATCTTCAGTAAATGAAATTGTTACATCCTTAGCAATAACTATTAAGATTAGGTCTCTTGAATATTTTATTTTGACAATTTGGTGTGATATAGTGAAACAAGGACGGTCAAGTTTTGACTCCATTATCCACCCTCCACATTTGTTAGTTGGATCAGAAGTTCAGAACTCACTTCGCGATGCTGTTTGATCATCGTGGTGATCTATATGGCAATTCGTTGTGTGGTGTCAGGGAGGATTTCAGTCTAGCCATTCGCTCATTCTCCAATATTTAAAGATGCACAATATTGTAGGCTATACCTTGACCATCTGTCTAACACCTAAAAGGATATAAACAGATTTTTTTTCAAAAGTACGACCGATTTTGTATCAAATTCGAAACCCGTATGTCCAAATTAAAAAAATCACAAATGGTACCCCGTCGGCTTCTGGTGGACTGAAGAGGGGTCTGTCGGCCACTGGTAGGCCGAAGAGGGACCCGTCGGCCACCCTTAGGCCGAAGAGAGGCCCGTCGGGCTCTGGCAGGCCGAAGAGTGGCCTGTCGGCTTCTAGCTAGCCGAAGAGCCCTCGTCGGCCTCCAGGCGGCCGATGGGCCTCTGGTTAAGCCCGACCACTCCTTTTTTCCTTCTCTGACCACTCCTTTCACCCTCCCCCGGCCTCCAGGCTCCCCAGCTCCACCTCCCACTCCCGTTGCTCTTTGGTGCTTCCACCTTCGCGCCGATCTCTTCGCTCATCCACCCATTTTCCTATCCAACCCGCGTAAACAATAGATCAGGGCTCTCTCCACAGGCCTACGGTATTTTATTTGCTTCCAACACAATCAAATGTCATCTTTCAACTCGGTTGTGGATTCAGTTCTTATTGGTCACCGTTTCTTTGCAGGTAATGGCTTGCCCCTTTTGTCGAGCTCCAGGTGGCCCTTGTTCTTCCTTTGATTCTGGTGCGTCTGTATTCACTGTGGTGCTGGATCGTCGATGTTCAAGGCGTGTTGTAAGATTCTATATCTTGTTTATTTGATTGTGGCATATGGTTGATGTTCTTTTGGTTGGAATGTATAGTAATGCCTTTGTTTATATGATTATGATGTTTGCTTCCATTCTTGTTGCAGTATGTTTTGTGTAGTGTTAGATCACATCTTGCTCGGTACATTGAGGAGTGCAGAGCTTTAGCTATTCAGAGGGGTTACACAGATATTGATCTTGCTCTTCACAATAGTGAGGGTAACTTATACTATGTTCTGTTTAGACATAGTCGGATGAGCAGTAAATTTCATGGTTCTTCCTGGGAGGAACTTGTGAATGATTATGGTCTTTGTCATCATGACATGATGACTGTTAGGCTTGAGCGCTATGGAACTATGATTGGTGTCGATTTTTATCGGGATGGTGCTATGTTGTTCCCTTTACCCTGTGTTGGTAAGTTTTTTGTTTGACTGATTTTCAGTTTTGTTTCAGCTTATACGTTTTGCTGGTATGCTCAGTTTGTGAAATTATTGTTTTGTATATCTTGAGGATCTGAGTGAAACTCAGAGGGAACTTGTTGATAGCTGTTTTTATAGTCGTGGTGTCACTCTGAATTATCATCAAATGTATGTCATGTCGCGGCAGCTCTTTGATGACAACTACATATTGTGTACTCCTTTTGTTCATAGGATGAATTCCATGAATGTTATTTCTCAACATATGGTGAGCTTTGGTTTTGGGTATTGTTTATTTATTTGTTCTTTTCTCTAGCATATTATTTTAAATTTGTAAGTTGAATATCATATAACTTGATGTTTTTTGTCAGGTTATTCCTAGCATGGTTGTGAGGAGTTTGAAGGATTTTGTGTCAATTCCTACGACTGGTTCTTTAACTACTGAAATTACTTTGGATTCTGAAGATGGTGATATATCTATCAGCATTTATTGTTCCTACTTTATTAGCTTGGGTGGTAGAATGGTGTTGAAGAAGGAAGGTTTCGGTAATTTTCTTCGGGCATCGTCTATTGAAGTCAACAATTTGGTGCTCATAACCTTCAAAGAGCGTGATCAGGAGATAGCTATTGTTCTTAGCCATCTACCACAGTGATCGTACTATCTCGCCCTACTATCCCCCCCTATTTTGTTTTCCCGCTCTACTATCCCGCCATACTCTTCCGCCACTTTCTTTCCCGCCATTCTCTACCGTCATTCTCTCCCGCCATTTCCTTTCCCGCCTTTCTCTCTCGCCATTTTCTTTCCCGCCTTTCTCTCCCGCCATCTTCTCTTGTGAACCTATATAACCACATCTGCAGTAAGATGGGTAAGCAGACCCTTCTTCCCCCCTTTCTCTCGCGCCTTTTACTCCCGCCATCCTTTCGTGGAGATGTCTCATCCTCATTATCCTTTTGATCATAGTTTTCACTCTAGTATGTCCAATTGTCTTCTCCGTCTAGCTGCCAATTTCAAGAAGGATGATAGAGTAGTTCCATGGGAGGAACTCATCAGTAGTGACACCATAATGAATGAGTTGGCTCACTCATTAGCTAGGAGTGGGTGGCCTCCCAGGACTTTTGAGGGGATACGAAAAGAACTTCTCAGGTTGCATGGCCGATGGCAGAAGCAACTGCATAAGGGTGAAGCTTACCTTAGGATTGCTATGAATAATTTAGATTTATGGTCAGTGGATAGTGAGGACGAAGACGACCTCTTCATGTCGAGCACCAAGGTCAAGACTACCGCATCGTCGAAGGGCAAGAGTTCAACATTGACGAAGGTCAAGAGATCTGCATCGACGGAGGACGAAGAGGACGTCTTCATGCCGAGCACCAAGGTCAAGACTATCGCATCATCGAAGGGCAATAGTTCTGCATCGACAAAGGGCAAGAGATTTGCATCGACGGAGGAGGAGGAGGATGCATTCATGTAGTACTGTTTCATGTAGTATTGTTTAATTTCAGTTGTACTTTTAATTCAGTGGTCACATTTAATTCAGTTGTACTATTTAATTTAGTTGGATGCATTTAGTTAGCAGTACAAGTGTTATCCCTCTAAACCAAATGACCACTGCAATAGAACATGCATATGTCTCATACATAATTAGATAGTAATATGTTCCATACATAAAATAGACATATGTCTCATACATAATTAGATTGTCATGTCTCATACATAGACAACCATATCACTACTAGGGACAGCGACGAATCTTGGGCTTCCTCAGACGAGGACCGGAAGGCCATAAGCGCTCAGGTGGTGGACGAGTCTCACAATGACCACGACCATAGATCACCTCGTCTGTCAGTGTTTGTGTCTCCTGCGTCCATGGTGGTGGTGGAGTGACAAGAACTGTCTCCGAGAAATCATAGGTGTTTGCAGCTCGGTCATCATCGTCGTCGCCGTCTAAGAACAAACCAGTACCAGTAAACATTGGTGACTGGACTGAATTCATGAACGGTTGCGACTGGTTGTCGACTCCGGTAAAGTAAAACATGTAAAATTTATTTACGACCACGTCCGCCTCTTGCTACTGTTGTCGCACTCGTCGCTGTGGAAGCACTCGTCAATGTGGAAGCACCGTCTTTGTTCAGGTCGGGACAATATTTCATCCTATGCCCATAAGCCGCGCATAGCAAACATTGTCTGGTTGCTCCTCCAGCTTCTGATTCGTCCATATTGTTTCGGATGCGCTTCACCTTACGTTTGTCCTTGCTTGTTCGTTGAAGTCCTAGATTCGGGATGTACACTCTCTCCCCATTGTTTACCTTGTTGAAATTGCCGATGACTCTAAAGCCTGTCATCTCACCTGTCCAGACATTGAGTACTGCCTCTTTTGAATAGTATGGGGACACGAAGGAGATAGCGTCCAACTCAATCTAGCCACAGGCAGCCAACACATGTGAGCAAGGCAGGTGCAACAACTTCGGTTTGTTGCATGTACACTCACAAGTTGGATAAAATTCTATCCCAATTTTAACCTCGTGCATCTTCACCTCATTTGCAGAACCAAAACCATCAGTAGGAAGCTGAACCTCATACCTCCTTTCCTTATTACCTATGAGTGTGACAGTGTGCTTTTTTGCTTTCTTTATCTTCCGAGTCATGTACTCCATGACACGGATACAATAAGGTGTGTTCTGATTACCTACAATATGCTTCTTTGCTAACTCGTGCCTTTCTCTAAAATATCTCAAAGTTCCATGGAATACACCCTCCACAATAGCTGTCAATGGCAATGCTCTATTCCCTCTGAGTACAAAGTTATACACCTCTACAAGATTGGTTGTCATGTGACCATACCTAGCTCCATGTGTGTCATGCAGCAAAGATCAATTCACTAGAAGCTCTTTCTCTATCCATTCAGAAAAATTCTTTATTGCCCTGCCCTTCTTTCTCTTGGTATTAGGAGGGTCAATTGCTGGCAAGTCACAAAGACCTACTGGCTCCTCTAGCTCCGTGATGAGTGATGCTAATTTAACCTAATCTTTTTCCATTTTGTTCCTCGCAAGGACCTGCTTCTTAGTAAACTCATCTAGTTTTGACCAAATAAATTCGTATTTGCGCTGCTGGTTCTGCTTGCATAATTTTTTGAACAAGTTCATCAACCGTTTGTTCTTGAACTGTGAGAAAAAAATTGCACCAAGATGGCGTATGCACCACCGGCTTTGCAAGTCCTTCCAAGGTGTTGGTTCGTCGGCTGTTGGATTACTTAGTGTCTACATGGCCTTCAGTATACCAGCATGTTTATCATGAGTGACACACACGTTTGGTCGGTCCTTCACAATCATAGTTTTAATTTGCTGGAAGAACCATACCCAGCTCGGAAAGTTCTCACCCTCCACAAATTTCCACCCAGCTCGGAAAGTTCAACACCTTGTAATCTGGTATAATCTCCAACCTCGTGTGTTGTATGTTAACATAAGTGTTGGGATTCCTCTCCTTCAGTATGTCAAGGAGACGGACAACATTATCATATGAGTCGAAGAACGTCCCCAACCTTTCGTCCATAGCCTTCTGCTTATCCCTCCAGGCCTTCCCATATGGAATGTCATAATTTCATCTGACCTTCACTGCTTTCTGGATGTGTTTTGCTTTCATATCTTTCTTCTCCACTATCTCAATATACATGAGTTGCGCGATGAGAGTTGAAGTCAGGTTTGGATGACGAACCAACAAGTTTTTCCTCACACAATTATGCGGGACCACATTGGTGACAACCCAGTGGATGTTATACTTCGGCACGTGCCCGTGCACCTTCGCATGACAACCTGTTTCAACACACTTCATGGTATATTTTGTTGGACTCGATATGTGTGTCCGGAAAACCCTCTTTGTAGACATAGCCCACTTTATCACCATATACATCAATTTTTTCCTTGTGTCAAACATAGCCCCTATCTAGACTTGGTTCAGATTATATTGCCATGTAGTCTCATGGCCATCGTTGACAGTAATGCTGGTGGATATGTCCTGATCCCATGTAGAAGGAATCGGTAGCTCCAGTTCATCCTCTGAATTTTCAGAATCCAGTTCCTCTGCAAAGACATCCTCTTCCTCCATCACCTTGTGCGTTTCATCGCCTTCCTCATCCCCATCAGCAACACCAGAACCAGCTAATATTATCGACTAAATACTCTGTTGAAAGCACATTTGCTCCCTTGGTGGTTTTGGTAACTAATAACAACATATAAGTCATTGAACTAATGTTTCCACTAAGTATATTTCAGGAAATGTTCAATGAGAGGATTGGCAAAAAGGAGATTGTGGAGAAACCCCAAGATGCAAGGAAATAGGTTGGCCAAGCTTCAAGAAAGAGGACTCTACATTTTATATTTGTGAGAAATCACTTTGAGTCCATAGGAAAGCCAATACTGTTAAAAGGGGGTAAAGTTTTGTTGGTGAACAATATGCTCAAACGTGCACAAGTGATAGTCGCCACAAACATCCACAAAACTATACCACCAAAGTCTTTTCTATACCCAACACTCAAAATCGGTGCAACCAACTATCCCACTTCGGTGCCACCGATTCCAGTACCTAGACAGACTCTGCCAAACCCTAGCCACTTTGGTGCAACCATTCCATACCGGTGCCACCGAGTTTAGGTTGCCAACTTTCTATTACGCAAATTCACATTTTCGGTCCCATCAAGAATGTTGGATCGGCATCACCGAGATTGGAAATCTGACTGTTGGTCACCTTATCGGTGCAACCGAGTTTCCTATATCGGTCTCACCGAGATTCAAAAGTTGCCATCTTTTGGTCACTTTGGTACCACTGAGATTAACACATCGGTGTCACCGAGTTGGTCATTTTGTGTGTAACGGTAGGATTTTTGGGGATTCCTATATATACCCCTTCACCACCACTCACTCGAAAGAGAAGCACTCAGAACTATTCCATACCTATCCTATCAGATTTTCTGAGAGAGAACCACCTACCCTTGTGTTGAGGTCAAGATCTTCCACTCCAATCATATGGATCTTGATTTCTAGCCTCCCTTAGTAGCTTTCCACAAATCCAAATCTGTGAGAGAGTGATTGGGTGCTGAGGAGTCTATCATCTTGAAGCACAAGAGCAAGGAGTTCATCATCATTAGCGAGCCTATTACCTTTTGGAGGGTGGTGCCTCCTAGATTAGTTAGGTGTCGCTTGGGAGCCTCCTACTTCGTGTTGTGGAGTGAACCAAGAAGTTTGTAAGGGCAAGGAGATCGCCTACTTCGTGAAGATCTACCCCATAGTGAGGCTAGTCCTTCATGGATGGAAGCCGTATGGAATAGTCAAGGTTGCTACTTCGTGGACCCTTTTGGTTGGAGCCCTCCATGGACTCTCGCGGCCGTTACCATCCGTGGGTTGAAGACTCCATAAACGTGGATGTACGATAGCGCCACCTATCGGAACCATGGGAAAAATCATCGTGTCCACAATTGCGTTTGATCTTCCTACCCTATCCCTTCTATACATGCTTGTTGTTACTTTCCGCTGCTATATACTCTTAGACATGCATGTGTAGGGTGTACTCGACTTGCCATGAAATGTTAAAAACTGTCAACCATAAAACGTGGTATAGGCAAAACCTTTAATTGGTTAAGTAGTCTAATCACCCCCCCCCCTAGACCTACTTTCAATCCTACAAGTGGTATCAAAGCTTTGGTCTCCATTACTTAGGTCTCACAACCTAGGAGAAGTATGGCATCTAGTGAGGGAAGTTATCACCGTAGAGGTCCGTACTTTGATGGCACTAATTTTTCTAGTTGGAAGCATAAAATGAAAATGCATATTCTTGGTCATAACCCCGTCGTTTGGCCTATTGTTCGTGTTGGCTTGCAAGGTGAGTTCTTTGCGGATGGACGGGAACCGGATCGTGAAGAGACCGCGGATGAATTGAAGATGTTGAAATACAATGCTCAAGCATGTGACATTCTCTTCAACTGCTTATGCCTTGAAGAATTCAACAAAATCAGCCGTCTTGAGAATGCAAAGGAGATTTGGGATACTTTGGTTGATATGCATGAAGGAACCGAGTCCGTGAGAGAATCCAAGTTAGATGTTCTTCAAGGTCAACTTGACAAGTTCAAGATGAAGGATGGTGAAGGAGTCGTAGAGATGTACTCTAGGCTAGCTCTCATCACCAATGAGATTGTCGGCTTAGGAAGCGAAGAAATGACCGACAAATTCATCATCAAGAAGATACTTAGAGCTTTGGATGAAAAATACGACACCGTGTGCACATTAATCCAAATGATGCCAAACTACAAAGATCTCAAGCCTATGGAAGTCATTGGAAGGATTGTTGCTCATGAGATGACACTCAAAGATAAAGAAGAGCTTCATCACAAGTCTAGCGGTGCTTACAAAGCCACAAGTGATGCTCCCACAACTTCAAGCAACAACCTTGTCACCAATGAAGAAATAAGCCTCATGGTCAAGAAATTCAACAAGTTCTACAAGAATAGAAGCAAAGACAGAAACTCCAACTCAAGATATGAAGAGAAGCGTTCGTCAAGTCATGACCGCAATTGCTACAATTGTGGAAAGCCCGGACACTACTCGAATGAGTGCACGGCTCCTTACAAAAGAAGAGAAGAGTCACCTCGAAGACGAAGCTCAAGGAATGAATCACCACAAAGAGAGAGGAGTAGAGATGATCGTTATGAATGAAGACACTCAAGGAGAAGTAGAGATTAGGAGAAGAAGGACAAGTACACCAAGAGCTACACAAGAAGAAAACATCAAGCTCATGTTGGTGAATGGGTTTCCGGCCCTGGCTCCAACAACAACTCTGAGAGAAGCTGTCACTCCGACTCCGACTATAGTCAAGATGATGGTGTTGCCGGAATTGCTCTAGTGACTACCAACTCCGACGATCTATTTGATTCACCAAATGAAGGGAGTGGAAGTTGCTTCATGGCTAAAGGCCCCAAGGTATCACACCCCGAGTATCTTGATTTTGATAGTGATGAAGATGATTTGCTTTGTGATGATACCTTGCTTTGTGATAAAACTAGTAATGTTGATCAACATGAACTTGATAATTCTCATGCTAGTCAAGATGAGTCATTTGATGATGATAAGATGAAAATTAACTAAATATCTAAACACTCTTAAGTTAGCTCATGAATCTACTCTCGAAGATCATAGAGAGCTTGTGAGAACTCGTGAGAAGCTACGCTTTGAGAAGCTCAACTTGGAGAAAGAGCATGAGTTTATCAAAGCTATCAATGACGATCTCCGGAAGAAGACCTCATCTTATCTAGCCAAATGACTACTCTTGTCTACTTTCATGCCTCAAGTTAAAACTAAGCAATCGAGTAACAAAGGGAAGAAAGATTCTTCATCTAGTAGCAACAATAAAAGTGATAAATCCAATGATGTTGCTTCTAGTAGTTCTATTGATTCCACTAATGATGTTTCTCTTAGCCAAGTTACACTTGAGCAAGAAAATGCTTTATTGAAAGGAATTATAGAAAAAGGTATCTACAAGAGTCTTGCCGGATGTAAGCAATTTGAGGAAATTATACGCAAGCACGGAGGATACCGGAAGAATCATGGTGTTGGCTACTTCAACGCTAATGGAGTTGAGTGGGAAGAAGGTCAATATCCCAAGTCCAAGTTTGTTCCTCAAAAGGAGAAGTATGAAAATACTCTTCCCAAGGGGACAAAGACTCAATATGACCTTCCACCACAAGACCACAAGCTCAAGGGCAAGAACAAGCTTCAAGAGGACATTGACTCATATGAAGATGAACCCCTAGCTTTGGTGGAGTGGGTTCCCAAGGCTACTTCAAGCTCAACTACTACAAAGGCCACTTCAACACCAAGGATCTCCATCAACTTGATGTGGGTCCCCAAGAAGAAGAACTAGTAAGTTCTTGAGGGGTGACTCCGCCAATGGAATTCACTCACATTCATTATTGGCAAGAACTTTTTGCATTCAACATCAACTCAATGCAATAATTCAAGGAGTCACACATTCCCTCAAAGGTGAGCAAGGGACAAGGTAATAAACAAATCAATGGACATCATAACACATGCTTTGCACTCCATGCCCATAGATATCCTTGTATTTGTCTCTTGTATGTTGGGACTAACCCATGTAGGTGAGAGGAGTGAGGAAACAACCAGGGTGCTCCCAACTCTTGGTGATCTTCATCAACATTGAGCATCCACAACTACCTCACCAACATGAAGTCTTTATCGACAAAACCCAAGGTTAGTTTATCCCTCTTATGGGGGATGTCACATTAAGGGGGAGCTTTACTCTAATTGTTGAGTCGAAGCATCTCTTAACATGTGACAACATTAAATGCTTTATGAAAAAATGGTAACCCCACTTGTGCTTAAACGATGAGTATGACCTATGATCAAGTACTCTTACTTGGCTCCTAATTCAAATACTCATATATAGATGACTTTGTCATCGCCCAAGTGCTTGTTAGATGCTAGTGTGTTTGTGCATGTTCGTCATGATTTCTTTTGACATCTTATTGTGTGAGCATGTTGGTCTGCATTTATTTTCTCACCCGAGGATATCCAATTGTTGCTATTTGGCTTTTGATTTATCTTTTGCCAATTGGATGGACAAGAATGCCTAGGACCACTCTTTAGCAATCTATGCTTTCTCATCTCATATTCCATTCATGCTGCATCACAAAATTTGAACAAGTGATTTTCAATCCCTTTGTGTGTGGAGCACTCGGAGTTCCGTATCGACAAGGAGTGATCATTAAAACCTCCTAGGTGCAACTCGGTGGAACCAACACCAAAATCTCGGTCTCACCGATTGCCTAGGGTTGATCTGGTTTTTCAATCTCGGTATCACCGATTCCATTTTCTCGGTTACACCGAGTGTCCCTGTCAGCTGACAGTTGAGGCACTCGGTGACACCGAAAACTTAGAATCGGTGTCACCGACAGTGGTGGGTATATAACTCTAGACCTCGACGTTTTGAAATTTCATCTTCATACATCGCGCTCCAAAACCCTAAGCTGCCGTTCCAAAGACCCCTGGTCATCGCCCTTGACTTCCCGAGCTCCTCCGTCGCTGGGAATTGCCGCCGTCGACGTAATCTTCACAAACATCGCCGCCGTAGAGGATCCGCGCCAAGCTAGGGTACGGATTCGATCTCTAGTGCGCTCCCATTCTGATTCTCACGCATTGGACCTTGTTTTCTCTATAAGCCACCTATTGCTCATTCATCTATCCACTAGAAATTGCAAAATCTCGAGTTAGATGGATTTTCTAGGGTTTTGATGTCCGCCCGATACATCTCGGTGGAACCGAAATGAAAATATCGGTCTCATCGATATACTTTTCTGTGTTGCTGAGAACTGACTCGGTGGAACCGAGTATCTCTTTTCGGTCCTACCGAAAAGGCTGCCAAGTTCCTGTTAAGGAGTTGGCCTGTTTCGGCCCCACCGAAAATTTCATTTCGGTTGTACCGATATGTATGTGACAGATTGCAAAACTTTTGAAAAACTCATTGCTCGAATTTCAAAATAGCCTCATTTTGTGATGACTCATCTACTTTTTCTCATCTACACTCTATTCATAGGGTCAGCATGTCAGGTTCAGAAGAGAGTCAGAACAGGTCAGAGCAGAGAGCAGACATGAGTTCAGGCATAAGCCTAGAGCCCAGTTCATTCTTAGATCCAGGCACCCCGATCTCACATGGGTTGCCCAAGGCTGCCACCAGAACCAGAAAGAGGTTGAACTCACAAGAAGAATATTCAGACTTTGTCCCTGAGGAGGTTCTTGCTAAGAAGCAAGAGAAGGCTACCAAGAAAGCTGCAACTGAAGCTACTTCCTCTAGAAGGGTTGTCAGCAAAATATATGCACCAGCTTCAGCCTTCAACGCTTATGAGACTGCCAAAGCAACTATTTCTGTTGAGATCCCCAAGAAAGCTATGCCTAAGAAGGCAGGAGAGAAAAAGGCCAGGAAGAGGATCATTCATGTGACTGGTAGGCCTACCTCCATGTTTGAGGATCCAGAAGCTGTTGATGCTGAGGAAGAGGAGGTTGATCCAGCAAAGGCTCCTCCCAAGAAGAAGGCAAAGAAGTTGATGTCTGATGATATGCCCAAAACCAGCACATCCAAGAAGGCTGCTGAGAAGCCCAAGAGGACCACTAGGCAGATTCCAGCCTCTGAGAAGAACAAAGGGAATGCCTCTAGAGTTGAAGCTGATGATGATCTGACAACGTTAATGAAACTTAGACCACACCTCCCTGTTCATAATGCCAGCTATCCAGTAGCTGAGGACATGAAGAAGAGGAAGGACTCAGGACTAAGGGCATGGAGATCTATTGATCCTTATGCCCAAAGAAAGAAAACAGTTGTGGACTACAGGTTCTATACTAAGGAGCAGCAGGACTTCTATGAGACTGTGCTCTTTGACAAGAGTCCAGCTGTCAGTGATATGCGATACGTTGATTGGAAGTACATCAAGGAGAATGAGGACTACTTTCCAAGTGTCCAGGACAACTTCCATTGCATTGGTCTTGATGAATGCATAGGCAGATAATTCACAACATGGAATGACGAGATGATCATGTCGTTGTACTCCACTACACACTTCTACGGAGATGGTAGAATTGTGTGGATGAATGAAGGTACCCGATATGAATCAACTATTGAAGAATGGGCAGAGATCTTAGGAGTTCCTGAAGCATAGGATGGTGACCTGGATGTCTACTCAGAATCCAAGGCTAGTCACAATGCTATGGCCAACATGTATAAGGAGATTCCTGCTGACAAAGTGAAGTCTCACCAGCTAGGGTCCATTTACTTTCTCTAGGCTGGCCTACGCACTATCAACACCATTCTGAGGCATACCCTGATGCCCAAGTACGGAGATGACAAGATGATCCGAGGCCACTCCATCAACCTGTTGATCCATCTTGACACTCACATCAGGATCAGAGTCATGGACTTGATTGTAGAGACAATCAAGAGGGTTGCTGCTGATCAGAAGCGCTCATGCTGTTATGCACCCTACATCCAGATGCTCATAAATTCAAGACTAGAGAAGCACATCTTTGCCCTGGATCACCCACATTTGCCCCTACAGCTAGATCTAGAGGACAACGTCATGGTGATGGAAGCTGATCATCCCACTTCTGATGCAGCTCAGGAAGCAGCAGAGTCAGTGAGAGCCACTAGTGCTCAAGCCCCTCGATCCAGGAGCGAGCAAATGGATTTGCTGATATCATCTGTTCAGAGCATGCAAAAGGACATTAAGGGGATTCTGGATAACCAAAACAGTCTTGTCAGGATCTTTGAGACCAGAATCAAGTCCCTTTCTGATAAAGTGGATGGGCTAACGAAGATAGTCATAGAACTTAAGCATCAAGTTGACTCTGTGGAAATCCCTCGGGTCTCTTCTACTTCAGATGAGGAGGAGGAGGAGGAGGAGGATTCACCTCTAGGGCTAGACACTCAGTTCACTACTCAGGCCAGATCAGCCACAGTGCCAGCTCCAACAGCTCCATCAACATCTGCTCCACCAGTGACCACTCCAGCTCCATCTATGACATTTGCAGAGATCTTCGCCGGTGCTGTCATCTCGACTCCTTCATCAACAACCGGAGGAGATGCGCCCAAGAACGCTTAGATGTATGCCTTTCAACTTTTTGGTAACTAGTTGCTAAAGGGGGAGAAGTGTATATAGATCTATAGGCTTCGAGCGAGAGAGAGATTTGTCTTTTTACTTGCTTTTCAAAAACATTTGGTTCTTTTGATTTGATGTGAGATACTTTTGTGTTTGTTTTATGCTACTATGTTATGGGTGATGCTACTATTTCCTATCATCTTAATGCTCATGAGATGATCATTCACCCTTACTTATGTGTGTTGTGCCATGTTATTCACTCTAATTATTCTCGCACATCACCAAGTTGTATGTGACATGGAAGACGTACCCCATATACCTAATCGATTGTGCATTTGCATTCAAACGCAAGTTCAAAATAATGCACAAATTTAGGGGGATCTCTTGCTTATCACATACCTCTCAAAACGACGGTTAATCTCATTGATTTTATCATATGTCGAAGCTTTGATCTATATGTTGTCATCAATTACCAAAAAGGGGGAGATTGAAAGCACATTTGCTCCCTTGGTGGTTTTGGTAATTAATAACAACATATAAGTCATTGAACTAATGTTTCCACTAATTATATTTCAGGAAATGTTCAATGAGAGGATTGCCAAAAAGGAGATTGTGGAGAAACCCCAAGATGCAAGGAAATAGGTTGGCCAAGCTTCAAGCAAGAGGAATCTACATTTTATATTTGTGAGAAATCACTTTGAGTCCATAGGAAAGCCAATACTATTAAAAGTGGGTAAAGTTTTGTTGGTGAACAATATGCTCAAACGTGCACAAGTGATAGTCGCCAAAAACATCCACAAAACTCTCCCACCAAAGTCTGTTCTATACCTAACACTCAAAATCGGTGCAACCAACTATCCCACTTTGGTGCCACCGATTCCAGTACCTAGACAGACTCTGCCAAACCCTAGCCACTTCGGTGCAACCGATTCCATACCGGTACCACCGAGTTTAGGTTGCCAACTTTCTGTTACGCAAATTCACATTTCCGGTCCCACCGAGAATGTTGGATCGGCGTCACCGAGATTGGAAATCTGACCGTTGGTCACCTTATCGGTGCAACCGAGTTTCCTATATCGGTCCCACCGAGATTCAAAAGTTGCCACCTTTTGGTCACTTTGGTACCACCGAGATTAACACATCGGTGTCACCGAGTTGGTCATTTTGTGTGTAACGGTAGGATTTTTGGGGATGCCTATATATACCCCTTCACCACCACTCACTCGAAAGAGAAGCACTCAGAACTATTCCATACCTATCCTATCAGATTTTCTGAGAGAGAACCACCTACCCTTGTGTTGAGGTCAAGATCTTCCACTCCAATCGTATGGATCTTGATTTCTAGCCTCCCTTAGTAGCTTTCCATCAATCCCATCTCTTCCACCATGCCAAATCTGTGAGAGAGTGATTGGGTGCTGAGGAGTCTATCATCTTGAAGCACAAGAGCAAGGAGTTCATCATCATTACCGAGCCTATTACCTTTTGGAGGGTGGTGCCTCCTAGATTAGTTAGGTGTCGCTTGGGATCCTCCTACTTCGTGTTGTGGAGTGAACCAAGAAGTTTGTAAGGGCAAGGAGATCACCTACTTCGTGAAGATCTAGCCCATAGTGAGGCTAGTCCTTCGTGGACGGAAGCCGTATGGAATAGTCAAGGTTGCTACTTCGTGGACCCTTTTGGGTGGAGCCCTCCGTGGACTCTCGCGACCGTGACCCTCCATGGGTTGAAGACTCCATAAACGTGGATGTACGATAACGCCACCTATCGGAACCACGGGAAAAATCATCGTGTCCACAATTGCGTTTGATCTTCCTACCCTATCCCTTCTATACATGCTTGTTGTTACTTCTGCTGCTATATACTCTTAGACTTGCATGTGTAGGGTGTACTTGACTTGCCATGAAATGTTAAAAACTGTCAACCATAAAATTTGGTATAGGCAAAACCTTTAATTGGTCAAGTAGTCTAATCACCCCCCCTCTAGACCTACTTTTGATCCTACATCTGCCCAGTATCATGACCACAAACATTGCGTAGCACATAGTCTAACTCTTTCTCGGCTTGGCTAGCATCCACATCCGGTGGTTGTGCCCGGATACATAAATCTTGTTAGCCACTTGACTACCCTGGCCTGGTTCATACCCCACGTTGAGTTGTACGATATTCTCCTCCTTCGCCACTGGTTGCACTAGGGCATATGGGTGGATTCTTCGGTCTCGGCAACGACTTAACAGGGTCAACCAATGCTGGCTCCTATCTATCAGCATCAACTCCCACTTGATATTTTTACAGGATTTAGTCCACAATGCATGAATACTAACGGATCATACTTCAGGATCCAACCCAAAACTAGTACTCAACCAATGCTTCAACTACCTAATGTCAAGTCTGTCCGAGTCTGAAAGTGTCATGACGTCTTTTTTAATCTCGCTAAGATCAACCCCCAACTCATTATATCGAACATTATTAGGGCCGTAATAAACAGTCAAATTTACTGATTCAGACATTTCACATGTTAGACATTACCAGTTTCTCATTAATCGCAACGAACAAATTTATTCCCAAGGCTACATACACTAAATAAACCTACACTAAAATAAACCTACGTGCACTAAATAAACCTACACTAAAATAAACCTACGTATACTAAATAAACGTACACTAAATAAACGTACACTGCCAAAACGTACACTAAAATGACTATACTAAATAAATTAACTTGATGTATAATAAAAAAACTAAACTAAACTAAATAAATTCGGTATACCTTCGATGCGTGTGTCCCCTTCTTCTTCCTCTCCACCACAACACCTCCTCACCATCCACACCCCCACCACCCCACCATGGCTCCTCCAAACGCACAAAAAACTATCCCATGGCACAAAATGAGACCGTAGGCTAGTGCAGATGGGTATGATCTATTGTTTCTGCGGATTGGATAGGAAAATGGATGGAGGATGGAGGAGATCGGAAGGGTGCAAAATGGGAGAAGAAAAACGAGAGAGAGAAGAGGAGCCAGCGACCTGAGGAGGAAGAAGGTCCCGGTCGGCCTTATCCAGGGGCTCTTCGGCCTCCTGGAGGCCGACGGGCCCTCTTCGTCCGCCCGCAAGCCGACAGGTGGCTTTTCGGCCACCAGCAGGCCGACGGGCTGTAACACCCTGGTGTCAGTGCTACAGTGATGATGTAATTGAGCTACAGTAATGGCATGATCAGCAACTAATTATTTTGTTAAGTGGAACATGATCAAGATGGAATTCCAAAGTCCAAATCAAAATTCCATTCAAATGCTCTATAGTTTCAAGTGACAAAATTTATATCCTCAAACATAAAAGATAAAATATTGCATGCTTGTAAAATATTCCAAAATAAATAATGTTAAGGAAAACAACATCACCAAGATTCTGATGTGGTCCCCACCATTAATAACAGAAGCTAAAAGTATTTCTAAGGGCATTTAAATTCAAATTTAAATATTCAAACAGCTTTGAAAATTTCTTAAACTAGATGTGGCCATTCCAAATAATGCTTGCTATTTTTGAGTCCCTGTCCCACCATTTTTTTTCTGAAGCAAATGGTGGCTAAAAATAAATGAAACAGGAACTAAAAAGAAAACAGAAAACAAAAGAAAAAGGAAATCCCTCCTTCCCCATTGGGACGGCCCCAACCGGCCAAACCCAACCAGCCCGCTCCCTCCCCCGTCGTCTTTCTCCCCTGTAGCGACCAGAGCGGTCGCTACAGGGCGCCGACCGGCCACCGTCGCCGTCCAACTCCGTCGCGGAGGGGATAAGACCGCCACCACGGCCGCTCTCTCCCTTCCCCAAAACCCTAGCCCCACGCAGATCTCACCTACTCCCTCCCCATCCTCTCTCCCCCGCTCGCCCGAACGCCACCGTCGCCATGGCCGACGGGTAGCATGGCCACCGTGCCTCCCTCGTCTCGCCGTCGCGCGCACGAGCCGCGTCGCGACAAGCCCGTCCTCCTCGACCTCAAACCCGAGCTCCGGAGCCCCTAGAGCGCCCCCACGCCGTCGTCTTCTTCCTCGGGTCCGGGAAGTCACCGTCGTCGATTCGTTTCACCATGCCTCCCCCGAGCCCACTTGAGCACATCTGCAGGCACCCAGTGAGCTCCACCTCCCTCTCTTTCTCTTTCCCCTGCGATTAGGTCGCCGTAGCTAGTTTTCCCCGTAGCCGAGCTCTGCCGTCCACCATTGCCGACGTGCTCGCGTAGTGCGTGCCCCTGGCAGCCCGTGCATGCTATAGGCACGCTCTAGGGCGTCCCCTGCATCGATACCGCACGCTAGCTAGGTCGGTTTCGCCCCCGTTCGCCATTTGTCATCGCCGCCCGAAACCCGCCTCCGCCGCCATCAACCTGCCGCTCGCCACCGTCCATCGTAGCCCCCACCGTTGGCAGGAATGGGTCGGCGACGTTCCCAGCTTGCGAACGCACGAGACGGCTCTCGTTTTGGTGCCCTATGCGCCATTTCCGACCCTCCCCGCCGTTTTGGGAGCTCCTCCGGTGGCCGGCCGGTGCCGCCGCCCACGTGGCCGACTTGGGGCCACTGCCAGGGTCACTGACCCGTGGGCCCTGCGGTCCTGGTTGACCTGTTGACCAGGTCAACCATGCTGACTGGGCACCCGTGTGCCACTGACATGTGGGGCCCTACCCCTAGTGTCAATGACATTGAGCCCCACCCTGTCAGATGCTTAATTAGTAGCTAATTAAGTTAAATTAATTAATTTACACTAATCTGCCACTAACATGTAGGCCCCACTTGTTAAGCTAATATGTTTAGTTAATTTAAAATATCAGAATAACCCCTAGTCTATGACAAGTGGGCCCCACCTGTCGGTTTGACCAGTCTGTTGGGACCGTTGACTGCTGATGTAGTGCTGATGTGAGCATGATGTCATAAAGTAATTTTCGAATAAATAATAATCTGTTAATTCTAGAAAATATATATAACTTTAGAAAATCATATCTTTTAAACCGTAGCTTAGATGAAAATAATTTATACATGAAAGTTGATCAAAAAAATCCCACTAATCCAAATACGCCATCCATTCATATGTCACATGCTCCTAGCATGATGATCATGGAACTTTCCCCTCCGGATCAGCTGTCCGATAAATTCAAAAGACCCGGGAAATATCGTCGGATATTCTTCCGAACCGTCTGCGACGTATAATACTGCGTTAGTGCATGCCTAGCCCTGCATATTGCCATGTCATGCATTGTGATCGCATCCTTGCTTTATATTTATTGTTTCTTCCCCCTCTTCTCTCCGGTAGACCCCGAGACTGACGTTGCTGCCGAGTATGACTACGCGCCTGACGATCAGCCTTTTGCCGCAGAGCAACAAGGCAAGCAAAACCCCCTTGAGCATTCCGATATCGCCCATTCCCTTCCCTCTTATTCTTGCATTAGAATTTTTCTACTGTATTAGTTAGTTCCTATTCTGATGCATAGCCTGTTTTTGATGAACTGCTACTATTCCTGCAATCATACCAACTGCTTAGTATAGGTTGGTTAGAGAACCTCCAGTGACCCCTTATTCCTAGTTGCCCCTGCTTCTTTGTCGACAACCCGACGACCCGACGACTCGATGACTCGAAGACTCGATCAACTGACTGACAAGCCAGGCCACTCACATCACCGCACTCCCCTAAATTGTATGACTCTGCAGTGCTACTATCGAGTACCGAGGGTGACACCTCGCGAAGTACTCATGATGTTAGCCATGTAGTGCAGCTAGTCGGTCGTGGTTATCGAGGGTGATTCCTCCTTCACCATTCTCGACGATGTCTCTGTCGTGCAACCCCTCAAGTGTGGGACCCTCGAGGGTGATTCCTCTAAAGTCCACCTTGACGGTTACATCGAGCGGGGACCATTGAGGGTGATTCCTCAGTTCCCGTCTTGATGTTATAACCACACAGTTACTATTGACGTGGCACTGTACTAACATGACGGGACTGAAGGGATAGGCGGTACCACCCTGTTGAGGTGGACCTGAGTTCCCGACAGTTCTGAGACGGGTCGGCCCCAAGGGTACCCGTGTGAGAAAGATTTAGTGGGATATGCCGTAAGGCATCCGAAGGCTTGGTGGGGTGCGCCGGTAAGGCACCCAAGTGTTATTGGCGGGGTGACGGCCTGCAATATGGTTCGAGCTTGCCCCGCACTAATAAAATGCCAATGGGTTGGGTATTTGATCCGAGTTGGTCGTTGACCTTTTTACGCACTAAACCTTCACGTGGGAGAAGTTATGGTTGCTCAGCATCGTTGTATCAGCCGAAGCTCTTCGGATGTCAGCAATGGAGCGGCGCGCGCCAGATTGGGCTGGAAGGTACAGCTCCCGGACTGAGTGTACTAGGTCTGCTTCCGGCAACGTACGCATCATGCAGGAGTGCAAGGGCAAGTGGGCCCACAAACCTGCGCGCTTAGGAGTAGACCGACGGGCTGGCCTCTTCGTTGAGCCTTGGTGGGGCGACGACGTTTTGGATCCCGAGGCCAAGCATTACCCCGGAAAGTGTGTCCGACTGGAGGTGATCAAGCATGTTGGAAATGCGGTGCACCCCTGCAGGGAAGAACTTATCTATTCGAATAGCCATGTCCACGGTAATAGGACGACTTGGAGTTGTACCTTGACCTTATAACACTATAATTGTGATTTACTTTAATTGAAATGTGGCCCTGGGATTGCTTCCTCGCAGGGAGTCGAGGAAGAATCTCTAGGTGTGGTTACTTAATAAAATTGCTATAATAATATGACTATATGTGAGTTGCCAGTCTACTCTCTTCTCATGCTGCAAGATGTTGAAGATGCTAGTCTTCGATAGGACTAGGCCTTCCCCCTTTCTTGCTTTCTGTAGTCAGTCCAGATATAACCCTACCCCTTGATAATGATGCATACTTAGCATAGTTCTGATGTCAGCCTTGCGAGTACTTCGGATGAGTACTCACCGCTGCTTTGCTTTCCCTTTCCCCCTCGATACGATTCTGCATTCAGACGATGGAGCCCAGGAGATGGAGTACGCCGGAGATGACTACTACACCATCGCAGGTGCCTACTACTATGTGGAGGATGCCCCTGACCAGCAGTAGGATAGGAGGTTCCCTGGCAGGAGGCCTCGCCTCTTTCGATCCGTAGTTATGTTTGTGCTAGCCTTCTTAAGGCAAAACTTGGTTAACTTATGTCTGTACTCAAATATTATTTGGCTTCCACTGACTCGTGTTTGTCGAGCTTTGTATCCGAGCCCTCGAGGCCCCTGGCTTGTAATATGAAGCTGTATGACTTTAATTTGTGTCTAGAGTTGTGTTGTGATATTGATCAGTGAGTCCCTAGTCTTGGCCGTACGCATTGCGTGTATGTTTAGCGTACGGACGAAATTGGGGGTGTCACACGGGCCCTCTTCGGCCGCCCGCGAGCCGACCGGTCCCCCTTCGTCCTCCCGCCGGCCGATAGGTCCCTCTTCGGCCCACCAGAGGCCGCCGGGGTACCATTTGTGAATTTTTTTCAATTTGGGCATACGGTTTTTGAATTTGCTACAAAATCGGTCGTACTTTTGAAAAAAAATCATATAAACAGAGGATTGCAGGCAACACTACATTCTCTGAGTAATACCTAAAGATGTAAATAGAGGAGTAAAGACTCTAAATCATCTATTTATATTCGTGCAATAAGATCATTCCCATCAATGAGGAACTTACAGCTACGTCTGTCCTTAAAAGTGAGTTCCGTTGAGTATCATGGCAAGACAACTACAAGAAGCAAAGTCTCGTAAACTCGACAGGTCACCTATGGACCAGTTTTTTTCATAAGGGGGTAGTGAAGCCGTCAGATGTTGCTTAATCTCTTAATGGCGTCTGTCTCACATGCTTTGACAAAAAATTAACCAGCAACTGAACCTTGCTAAGCAGAGGGCTCCTCGAACAAGCTGCACTCCAGAATGTTAAAGTTAGAAACATAAGCATACTTCATCTGTTTTTCCTCTAAAAGAGAAGATAAATAGTGTAATTCTGATCTTAAATACTCTGCTGCAATCAACAAAATCATGGCATGCACAACTGGGAGAACTGTTGAAGTACAGAATGTAAATGCACGTTGAGTAAACCATACCTGAAAGTTTAAGCCAGAGTAAATAGCAATTAGCTTAGTGTTTTCTTAATAGGTAAGAAAATGTTCAGCATCTGATAGATCATTTAGTGTTTTCAATCTTGGGCATCTGATGGTGATATATTTATATTTGGTTCAGTTGTAATGGGCTGAGATATATAAATTCTGTAGGTAAACTGAATGCATTGCAGTAAGACATAATGGAAGAAGTGGTTATGCACTAGAGTTCCCTGCAAACTTTGTTTGCCTAACTGGATGCAAGCAATTTGAGGGAGGAAAATGCCACTGTTATAATAGTGATTACATGTAACAGTGACTATGATGACGAGTCTCCTCTCCAACCTGATAGTTAGTCAGTATGGAGTTCTTGTCAACAAACTCCCTCATACGTACAAATGTCTCCATTTGCCATCAAGTCCTCACTGCATTCTACCATTATAAAAAATATTACTAGAGAATTTAAGACTTCTTCACGCTTGAGTGATGCTGTGATGGATACTGGAGAATCTATAATACTAATGCCTGGTGGATTGGACATGCAGAATATGCATGCAACAAGGAAGCTGATAAGAGAACATCGCTGAGAAAGTGATGCAGCCAACCCGAGACAACAAACAAAAAAGCTGAAGGCTGGACATAATTTGGTGTACAAGAGTAACAATTTGTTAGTAGTACATAATTTTTGTTTTCAACTATAGCATCTTATATGTACTACTACTAACAAATGCCTATTACAAGACACAACTACACTGATCACAGCTATCTCAGATTCAAAATTATATTTACATTAGTGACGAGTCACAAAGTTTATTAATCCTTCAACAGAGTGCAGATATTTTCCATTCCATTTGGAGTCCAAAACCCACAAACACAGGACTCAGTAAAGAAAATATCACATGATACTGCAAAACTAGTTACACTTAGAACAGGCAGAATTTCATAGCTTCCATGGATACACACCAAAAAAGGGTACAGATCCCTATACTTGTTTATGGGACAACCTCCACCAATAAATGGACAGAAAATTTTAAATTTAACATTCAAATAGATTGGCATTCAAAAGCACACAATTGTAGCCAAAGAAGAGACAGTTATCCAATCCACTATGTTCCTTTCCCTGCAAGAA
The DNA here is from genome assembly GCA_022496015.1 of Hordeum marinum. Classification (NCBI taxonomy): domain Eukaryota; kingdom Viridiplantae; phylum Streptophyta; class Magnoliopsida; order Poales; family Poaceae; genus Hordeum; species Hordeum marinum. Next base: position 304,906,331 of record CM039672.1, on the reverse strand, counting down.
TTGAGAGTAACCATCAAAAGGAGAAAAAAGTTGAGAGCAAGGGCATTAGGCAGCAGGACTTGAATTATACGAGGTGAGTAGAGTAGGAGCAGACTGAACTGAACTGGGGCATATGAACCTCAAGTTCATCAGATTCAGTAGCACGTTTACCAACAAATGCTACCAAAACATTGAGGGGTAAATCTGTCGATAAACCAAATCGTTTACTGAGATCAGACAAAACAATCAGGCATGTTTAAAATCAGATTGCTAACTTCTCATTGATGATGATATCAAGATGGTACCATCACATAATCAGGCCATAGCACAACCGTCAAGGAACCTTACTACCACAGACACAGGCTAACAAGAAACTAAAACATCCCTCGAGACCAGATCAGACACTATGAAGCAGTAAGCAGTCTAGGCCCTCTCGCCACGGATGCGGCGGGCTAGCTGGATGTCCTTGGGCATGATGGTAACGCGCTTGGCGTGGATGGCGCAGAGGTTGGTGTCCTCGAAGAGCCCAACGAGGTAGGCCTCGGCGGCCTCCTGCAGCGCGGAGACGGCGGAGCTCTGGAAGCGGAGGTCAGTCTTGAAGTCCTGCGCGATCTCCCGCACCAGGCGCTGGAAGGGGAGCTTGCGGATGAGCAGCTCGGTGCTCTTCTGGTACTTGCGGATCTCCCGGAGCGCGACGGTGCCGGGGCGGAAGCGATGCGGCTTCTTCACGCCGCCGGTGGCCGGGGCGGACTTGCGCGCGGCCTTGGTGGCCAGCTGCTTCCGCGGCGCCTTGCCGCCGGTGGACTTCCTCGCCGTCTGCTTCGTGCGGGCCATCGCGACAGGAGTGCTTGCTTCGTGGGCGAGGGGAGAGGACTGCTTTTGCTTGGGAGATTTGAGAGTAGGAATGAGAAAGAATTCGGGACTCCTTTTAACGAGAGGAGGCGGCGGGTGGGCGCGAGTCTGGGGAATTTTTGCGTTTCCTGCATTTCGGGAGGGGAGTTTGGAGCGTTGGATCTGCCACGCGTGGATGGTGAGGATTTGGTTTCAGGTGAGGCACGCGGATCGTGGGGAGCGATCCGTGGCGTGGGGTGCTCCTCGGTTCTGATTGGTTGGTTGCAGTTTTCTTTTTTAAACACCATATAGCTTTATTTAAACAATGTTACTTCCTCCTCAAGTTAGAAGACATGCACGTATACCTAGGTTGTCAATATGACCAACTTAATAAGAAATATATATTACAAAAAATATATTATTAGAAACTTTAGATGTTCAATTTTTTAATGATATAATTTTTATATTAAACAATATATTTTATATAAGTCAAATTAACGACCTAGATATACATGCATGCCTTCTAAACTGTGACGGAGAAAGTAGTAGGGATACAAGCTATAGGTGGGGTGGGGTGAGTCAAACATGACGCCCACTCTTGAGGAAAGTAGCCGCTTTTACAAGATTATGTGCTTCTACATTGCATGCTCGATACTCATGACAAATAGACACCTTCTGAAATAGAGCCTTCTTCGTCAAAATCTTCTTGATGATCACTCCATATCTACATGGGTTATCCTCCCTAATATTACGGACCACCTGAAGACAATTCGTGGCAATTTGTAGCCGTGAAAGGTTTAGGTCAAGAGCTAGAGACATTGCCTCACTGCAAGCGATAGCTTCAAGGGTCGACGGATGTGTTAGACCCTCAAAAACAACTAAGGACGCACCCAGAAATGTTCCATTTATGTCGCGGCAAATCACATTGACTGCTCTTTTTCGCTCTCCCCAGTCTACTTTGCACTCCCAACAACAGGAGCTTGCCATCCACTTTGCGCAGGCTTGTGTGGTCGCCCGTGCTGGCTAGTCTTTTTAACTGGTAATACATCTAACTCTAGCAGGAATCTTTGCATAAAAGAGAACATCAACAACGGGCTCTGAAATTGCTGCTCGTGGATTGCCTTACAGCGAGCCCACCAAATAGACCATAGAGTCACGACAACCTTGATAACTTCAGCATTTGACGCAACCTCAATCAGATTGAACAACCACAACTTAGGGGCCGTCCTCTCTGTCAGACCGAACAAAGTTCACAATGTCATCGTTCATGAGCGACCAAACTGCTTTCGCCATGTTACAATTGATAAGCGAGTGGCGCCACGAATCCTGCGTTGCATTGCATAAAGAGCAGGTTGCCTCCGGCGTCATGTTGCGAGCTGCACGCATGTCGCCCGTCGAGAGGGATACATGAGCAAGACGCCATGCAAATATCTTAACCTTTGACGGTATCTTAACGCCCCATAGGTTGGACCAATGCCTGCGAGAACCTTAAGTGTTAGATGGTCCCGGTCGGTGCTCAAGCCAATCTTCTCGTTGCCGCTTCGTGTCCACGAGTAGTCTGTAGGCTGAACGAACAGAAAAGCGTCCAGAGTGTTCGTTGTGCCATGCCCATGAGTCGGGCAAATTAATGGAGCTTAGTGGTATGTTAAGTACCACGTCTACATCAGGTTGGATCAGATGTTCCCGGACTGTTGCTTGATCCCATGCATGCTGAGCTTGACTAATCAATTCGTTTACAAACTCTAAGGTGCTGCAGACCTAGCACAGAATAGCTGGAGCTTATGGTCACGTGGTAACCAATTATCAAAAAATCTTGTTTCTTTGTCATCACCTATTCTCCGGATTATGCCCAGCTTCAACACATCCCTGCCCTCACAAATGGCCCTCCATATGGCTGAGGGGCGTATGCCAATTTCAGCAGATAGAATAGTCCCTTCTGGAAAGTAGACGGTCTTAATAAACCGAGCACTTAGGGAATCTAGGATGCTCAACATCCTCCATGCTTGTCGGGCTAGTAACGCGAGGTTAAAAATCTCAATATCTCGGAAGCCTAGACCACCATCTCGCTTAGGCCTAGTCATCGCTTCCCACGACACCCACGTTGTTTTACGCTCACCGTCCTTGCTGCCCCACCAAAACTTCCTTATTAAAGAATTAATGTGCTTACAAAGTCCCAGAGAAAGCTTGAAGCAGGATAGAATATGTGGGTATTGTCTACACAACTCATTTGATCAGTATTTACTTACCACCACAAGATAACGCCTTCTCCATCCACCCTCTTACACGTTCCCAGATTCTGTCCTTCAGATATTTGAATACACCATTTTTGGATCTCCCAACAGATGAGGGCAGTCCTAAATACTTATCTGATAGTGACTCGTTTGGGCCCACTAGAAGTCCTTTAATTTGTTCACGTGTGGCTTGAGAGCATCTTTTTCCAAAGAAAATAGAAGATTTATCCATGTTTATTTTCTGTCCTGGAGCTTGACAATAAATATTCAGAGAGTCCTTAATTTGCTGTGCTCCAAGTTAATTAGCTCTGAAAAATAAGATGATATCATCTGCAAATAGCAAATGATTAACACACGATGCAATAGCAGCCACTTTGATCCCAGAAACTATTGGAATATGCCCTAGAGACAATAATAAATTAGTTATTATCATATTTCCTTGTTCATTATAATCGTTTATTACCCATGCTAGAATTGTTTTGATCAGAAACTCAGATACATGTGTGGATACATAGACAACACCATGTCCCTAGTATGCCTCTAATAGACTAGCTCGTTAATCAAAGATGGTCAAGGTTTCCTGGCCATGGACATGAGATGTCATTTGATAAACGGGATCACATTATTAGGAGAATGATGTGATGGACAAGACCCAAACTATAAACATAGCATATGATCGTGTCAGTTTATTGCTATAGTTTTCTACATGTCAAGTATCTGTTCCTATGATCATGAGATCATGCAACTCACTGACACCGGAGGAGTACCTTGTGTGTATCAAATGTCACAACGTAACTGGTTGACTATAAAGGTGCTCTACAGGTATCCCCGAGGGTGTCTGTTGGGTTGGCATGGATCAAGACTGAGATTTGTTACTCCGTGTAACGAAGAGGTATCTCACGTCCCACTCGATAATACAACCTCACTATAAGCCTTGCAAGCAATGTGACTAAAGAGTTAGCCACGGGACCTTGTATTACGGAACGAGTAAGGAGACTTGCCGGTAACGAGACTGGACTAGGTATAGAGATACCGACGATCGAATCTCGGGCAAGTAACATACCGAAGGACAAACGGAACATCATACGAGATTAATTGAATCCTTGACATAGAGGTTCAACCGATCAAGATCTTCGTAGAATATGTAGGAACCAATATGGGCATCCAGGTCCCGCTATTGGTTATTGACTGTAGAGGTGTCTCGGTCATGTCTACATAGTTCTCGAACCCACAGGGTCTGCACACTTAAGGTTTGGTGATGTTTCAGTAGTATAGAGTTATGTATGGTGGTGGTCGAAGGTTGTTCGGAGTCTCGTATGAGATCCCGGACGTCACGAGGAGCTCCGTAATGGTTCGTAGATAATATTGATCGATAGGAAGTCCTATTTTGGTCACCGAAAAAGTTTCAGCCTCATCGGTAGTGTACCGGGAGTGCCGGGAGGGGTACCGAGGACCATCGGGAGGGGTGTCTCGACCTAAAGGGCCTCATGGGATGTGGGAGGAGTCAAGCCATCCCTTAGTGGTCTGTCCAAGCCCCCCACTAAGGCCCATGCGGCTAGGGGGGGGGACCCAAAGGTGGAGAGGTGGAAAGAGTTTCCAAGTGGAAAGGAGGAATCCTACTCCTAATAGGATTGGAGTAGGACTCCTCCACCTTCAATTTAGACAAAACCTTGAGGGTGCATCATCTCTTCCTTTCTTGTTCTTCTCTTTTCTGTACACGATAGGTAGATGATCTTGTATGTCTTTAGGGGCATTACAGACATTTTAACACACAACTCATCTCATAATCTTATACCATAATTTTTTTAAAGAACTCGCTGGCCGATTCTCAATGATTTTGTGGGAAGCCGATTATTTGGGAAGTTTGCCAAAAGCTAAAAAGAACTCGGCCCTAGTCACCACCCATCATCTAGATGATTTATCTTGCTGGTTCATCTTTTGGTTGCATGCATTCTTGGAACCACTCAACTTACATCTACATGAAAGTTTCTTGTAATTTCCTTTTCTAATTCTCTGCAATAATTTTTCTCTATTCAAGACTTTCTATAAAATTTACCTGTCGGATTCAGGGCTTCACATAACCCTTAAGTTTTGAACACTAGGGCATGTGCGAGGATCTAAACCGGCTCAGAGCCTCGAGATCGTCACCCTACAGCCTAGCCACGATGAGTGAACGCAAGCGAGGGAGAAGGTGGACTCGGGGATTTACCCAGGCTCGGGCCACCTTACGATGTAAAACCCTACTCCTGCTTTGTGGTGGATTGGCCTCACGAGGAGGCTAAGGATGAACTAGTACAGTGTGGGGTGGCCTCACAAGGGCCTTTGGTGGTGATGAACTAGCTCTACTTGATCTCAACCTCTGCCTTACCTCTACCTTTTTCTCTCCCTTCTACGGCGGGAGATGATGGCTGCTTATAGAGGCCACGGTTCTCTTCCCTCATTGCACAAGAGGGAAGGTATCCACAACGGCCAAATTTGAAAGGGGAAAAGAGGTACATCTTATCCTAACTAAAGGTGGTCTTGGCCTGCAAAGCTTTAGGGGTGACACGGTGGTGGGCTCGGTGATGACATCCGTCCTGCGAAGCTCGTGGTCTTGGTCTCGTTGCACCAGGAAGGAAACCTTTGGGGGATTCCTTGGGAACCAGCGGATGTCCTTATTCCCTTAGCACCAAAGAGGAAACTGTCCTCCCTCTGCGCCTGTTGGCACCTGCCTAGCTCCGTCGTCAAAATCCACGTCATCCCGTCTTCGGGAGGTTGGGCACTTGCATAGGAGTCTCTGCTCCTCGGGAGACTGCCTCAGGGGAGGCTACTCTCCGAAGGTCTTGATGTCCTCCTCCTCGCGAGGTGGGGGGCTCTCGCGAGGGTCTTAGCTAGAGGGGCCGGTTGCTAGGCGGTACCGCTGATACGTCTCCACCATATCCACTTTTCCAAACTCTTTTGCCCTTGTTTTGGACTCTAATTTGCATGATTTGAATGGAACTAACCCGGACTGACTTTGTTTTCAGCAGAATTGCTTTGGTGTTATTTTTTTGCAGAAATAAAAGTTCTCATATTGATCTGAAAATTTAGAGAGATTATTTTTGGAATTAATAAAAAATACTAGCGAAAGAATCAACCGGAGGGGGCCACCCAAAGGTGACAAGCCCACCAGGCGCGAACACCCTCTGGCCGCGCCTAGCAAGCTTGTGGGGCCCCTATGGCTCCTCTGACCTTAATTACAACCCTATATATTCCTATTCGTGAAGAAAAAAAATCAGAGAGAAGAGTTCATCACGTTTCATGATACGGAGCCGCCGCCACCTCCTGGTCTTCCTCGAGAGGCCAAATCTGGAGTCCGTTTTGGGCTCCGGAGAGGGAAAATCGACGCCATCATCATCACCAACCATCCTTCATCACCAATTCCATGATGCTCTCCGCCGTTCATGAGTAATCCCATCGTAGGCTTGCTAGACGGTGATGGGTTGGATGAGATATATCATGTAATCGAGTTAGTTTTGTTAGGGTTTGATCCCTAGTATCCACTATGTTCTGAGATTGATGTTGCTATGACTTTGCTATGCTTAATGCTTGTCACTAGGGCCCGAGTGCCATGATTTCAGATCTGAACCTATTATGTTTTCATGAATATATATGTGTTCTTGATCCTATCTTGCAAGTTGTAGACACCTATTACGAGTTATGATCCGCATCCCCAGGGTGACAATAACTGAGATTCTTTCTGATGATTACCGTAGTTTGAGGAGTTCATGTATTCACTAAGTGCTAATGCTTTGGTTCGGTTCTCTATTAAAAGGACGCCTTAATTTCCCTTAGTTTCCATTAGGACCCTGCTGCCACAGGAGGGTAGGACAAAAGATGTCATGCAAGTTCTTTTCCATAAGCACGTATGACTATATATGGAATACATGCCTACATTACATTGATGAATTCGAGCTAGTTCTTTGTCACCCTATGTTATAACTATTTCATGATGAATGCCATCCGACATAATTATCCATCACCGATCCATCGCCTACGAGCTTTTCACATATTGACCCTTGCTAAGTTACTTTTCCGTTACTACTATCACAATCACTACAAAAACGCTACTGTCACTTTTGCCATCACTACTGTTACTTCCATACTACTTTGCTACTGAATACTTTGCTATAGATATTAAGTCTTTCAAGTGTGGTTGAATTGACAACTCAGCTATGAATACTCGAGAATATTCTTTGCCTCCCCTTGTGTCGAATCAACAAATTTGGGGTTGAATACTCTACCCTCGAAAACTGTTGCGATCCCCTATACTTGTGGGTTATCAACCGCGCCGTTGTGGTGGGATACGCGCTGGGCCACAGGCAGGCAAGTCTGGGTACCCCCAGTCCCAAAACGTCGACATTACTCTTGCCAAATGTTGCCAAGTTTCTGTTTAGTACTTTAGAGCGTCCGACTCAAAATTCTCGGTGTCACCGATATTGTAGATAGGTTGCACAACCACTTCTCGGTTCCACCGATGTATTTTCTTCGAAGTCACCGATATTGCTATCTACTGTGTTCTTTGTCAATTTTAGCAAATATCTAATTCTTCAATGATACCTTTGCAAAAAAAACTTTTACTCAAAGGGGGATAAATCCTTATTCAAGGATCCCTATGGAATAGGGGGAGAAATCTTTATTGCCTTCAGATAAGTGAAAGGGGGAGAAATTCTACTCATTGATCCCTTAAAACTCAACTGTTCCCAGTGATCCCTTGTCACAACCCTAGAATTTGCTTTAAATTGTTTGCATCAACATCAGCATGTGCTTCATGTCATCATGTTTATATTCAACTGAATTTGAAATGGGGATGTCAAACCCTAGCACCTCATTGAATAAACAAAATTCCAACAATTGAATTTTCAGTGATTCAAAATGCTCTCTAAAAATGTTCCCCCCTCTGTGATAAATGTTGGCAACAACATGCCAGGGGTGAACTATATTTTCACAAACATTTTGGAACTTTTAATAAATCAGCAAAGTTCTGAAAATGACCAACATAAAATTTCCTCAAATAAGTCCAAGAAAATGTTCCTATTCTTTTGTGAAAATATTGGCAAGAGGGGAAACCTAAACCAATATTTTTTTAGAATCGTAGAAACATTTTATATTGGGCTTATGAATCAATCAAACAATTATTTGCATTGGATTATATTTACTAGTTATAGAAATATTGATCCAACAATTTTGAAAATTGGTAAGTGGTTCTGAATATATTCTAACAGACCACATAAATATTTTCAGAAGGGTTTATAAAATTGTTAGATGTTGAAATCAAATCAAAACAAAATGAAACAAAATAGAAAAAACAAAAAAGGGGGAAATAGTTACCTGGGCTTTACCTAGTGACAAGAGGCCCAGCCCAGGGGCGAGGAGGTCATCTTCCTCCTCTGCCAGGAGGACGGGGGCATGGCGCACACACAGGAGGTGCGGCCACCTGCTGCTTCGTGCTGTCCCATGACTTCCGCGCCCTCCAGCCTGCCTAGGAGATGCGTGGAGCTCCCTCTCCCCCCCGAGCTCATTCTCCCTCTCCCTCAGCTTCATCTTCTCCCGGACCCGACCTCCGGCTCCGTCGACCGCCGCTGTCGATTCGCTCCGTCCTGACGACCCCCGAGCTTGCCGGCCACACCAAGCGAACCGCCGTGAGCCTCTCCCTCTCCCCCCTTACCCATGGCCATTCCGTGCTCTAACCCGATTCCACCGGACCCGAAACCTCCGGCCACCGCAGATGCCGTCGCCGCCATCGTTGTAGTGCACCCCAGCTGCTGCTGCTTGCTGCAATGGATGCGCGCGAGCGTGTGCTTTCTGTAGAGCCAAACCGCACCCAAAACCATGGCCTATAGCCCATTTTCGAGCACCTCCACCATGCTTGGCCTCACCGGCAGCTAAACGCCGGTGGGTTTGACCCCCATCGGCCCCATCGGCTAGATTTGACCTCCCTTGTGTCATTGGCAGGTGGGGCCAACCCCTATTTAATTTTTGGTTAAGATTATATATTAACTAATTTGATTAATTAAACTAATTAGCCATTGACAGTGGGCCCCAGTGCCTGTTAGTTAAATAATTAGGTTAATTAACCCCGGTTAAATATCCAGTGTCATTGACGTGTGGACCCCACACGTCAGGTTTGACCTGGACCGGGTCACCCGACCTGCTGCCGTCATGATGATGTCCTAATGACACAGTAATTAATTTTTATAATAAAAATAATTCATAAATTCCAGAAATTATTATAAACTTCTAAAAATCATAGAAAATAATCTGTAAGTCAGATGAAAATAATTTATATATGAAAAATGATCAAAAAAATCCAATGAATCTGTTTATGCCATGATCATGCATGTTTGAACAAGTTAACACCACCAAGTAGGACATTTCATGAATAGGATAATTTAATAAAGAGTGTTGAAGTCGGAATTTTGTATATTTTTGAAATCCACTTCATTTAATATGACTACCTATAGCACTAGGTCAATTCAGTAACTTAACATGCCATTTCATGCATCATGTTTGGTGCATCATTTTGAATGTGTTCATTTCTCTATTTGCTGGTGTTTGTTCCCTCTCGGTATACGATGGTTCCGACGATGTGATCGTTGACACTGATGAAGAGAAATGATATCTTCAAGACTGTCAGGGAAGCAAACCCCCTTGAGCATACTGATATGAACCCACTCTCTCGCTCCTGCTCTCTTTTACCGCATTAGGACATTGATGATTCAACTGTTACATGTTCTCGGTAGTTGAACCCATTCCTTTGCATGACCTGTCTTTGCCACAGTAAATAGTTGAAACCACTTAGCATGAGTAGCAACTGCTTGAGCCTTGTTGTACTTACTCATTCATGCCTGCTTACTTACTGTGCCTGCTATGCTTAGAGTCGTGTTGTGTCAGGTCTGATACATCTGGGTGATGGATCGGAATGGTAGTATCCATGTCCTACTGTGTTAGAGTTAAGTGTGTGAACAGGATTTGGTAAAGGTAGTGATGAGAGGCCATTTAGGAGTACATGACGGGTTGTCTCATTGGGACCGACCTTAAGAACTGAGTTCTGTGTTTTGATCCAAGATAGTTACTACCACACATTGGGCTCCGGTAACTCGACCCCTCTCGGCTTATTAATCGCCTAGTCCTCTGTCCAGGGTTCGCAACTAGTTTCTAGTGTTTGTAGGAAAAGTGATGGCGGTCGTGCATAGCGCTGCTCGACGGGGTGGGCTATGATGCGGTAGATGCACAGTGGCACGGTGTACCAAGTGGCATCCGAATGGTGGGCTTGGGAACCCTGCTCACATCGTTTGAGGCTGTATCGGAAACTTCGGCCAGACTTCCGTACGGGTTCAGTCTCAAATAGGTGATAAACCTGGACTAGGGTCTTGTGTGGTTGACGGTCATGGCCGACGCCCATGCCAGTGCTTCCGCTTGAAGGTTGCCGAGATGCATGACGTGCATATGGTGATAAGCGGCAAGAGCATGTGTGAAGAAGTATACCCCTGCAGGGTGAAATAATCTGTTCGAATAGCCGCGTCCTCGGATATGGACTACTTGGAGAACTTATGTGGTTCATAGAAAACTTGAAGTGGATACTCTAAAATGCGCAAGATAAGCGTGAGTGCTATGGATGGCCTTCTCGTAGGGAGATGGAAGTGGATCCATAGTGGTGTATTGATTGGTGAATATGTGGACTCGTGTGCGCTATCCCACCTCAAAGAAATCACTTGTAGTCGTAGTATAGTTTAGCCAAGAGTCAAAGCTGGCTTGCTGCATTAAACTCCACAACCCCCCTTCATTGATACTGATGCATATGTAGTTAGTACTGATGTAACTCTTGATGAGTACTATTGTACTCACGTTTGCTTAATTTATGTTTTTGCAGAAGAGACGTCAGTCTCATTAGTGGTATTTTCGACGTGAAGTCCGATGTTGACCGGATTAGCTTGGGAATCCCAGACAAAGGTCTGGTTCCTTTGGTAGGGTCGTTGTAGCTTTTCAGGCTCCTCCAGCCACTTTTGTATATGTCCGTACCCAGACATGTTTAACTTCTGCTTGCTTGTTTGAATGCTCCGAATGACAAAGGTCTGGTTCCTTTGGTAGGGTCGTTGTAGCTTTTCAGGCTCCTCCAGCCACTTTTGTATATGTCCGTACCCAGACATGTTTAACTTCTGCTTGCTTGTTTGAATGCTCCGAATGTTGTGTCTTGAGACCCCTGTTTGTAACATCTTATTGTATTGGCTCTTCCGAGCCTTTCAATTAAATGTTGTAATGTTGTATGGTTATGTTGTGATGCCATAGTTGTATCTATGCATATCGGGCATGTCGTGCGTACGTGTGACGTGCAACGGTATGTATGGGATCCGACACCTAGTTGTGTGCCTTTAGTAGTACACTTTACGGGGAACTGCCTCTTTGTGCTTCCATCGAGCCTTGGTAGCTTGCTACTGCTCTAGACACATTGATTGACCGGCATGTATCCTTCTTTGCTGCTGTGTCTGTCCCTTCGGGGAAATGTCTCGCAGTGTAATGGAGTCCCTGTAGCCTGCTACAACTCGTCTACGTGTAGTGATGACATTCATGTCCCATGGCATAATGGAGTCCTTGTAGCTTGCTATGACTCGTCTACACACGCTAGAGATCGACACCTGCATTGCTGGGTTACATATGCCTGTCCCTGTACGGATGTGCCACTTTGGTTCTATGACTAGTCATGTTGGCCCGGGTTCTTTGACATTTGAATGCTAGCAACACATTCACATAGGTGAGTCAAAAGACGCAAATGGTCTCGGCCCAGGTAAGGTGGTAGCCGTGGAGATAACTGTGCGTGAGACTGCAAAGTGATGTGATGTGTTACAGACTGGATTCTTATGGCTTAGGATCGGGGTCCCGACAACTTTGGTATCAGAGCTTGACTTCCTGTAGGATTACCAAGCTGAACTGGTCGATGTTGAGTCTAGAACTGCTTTAGTTATATGAGGGAATTGATTGTGGAAGGGAACGTAAGGCTCTTTTTACTCCTTTCCTCGTGTCATTCTAATTCTAAGTCACCCTCTTCTTTTCCATGGGGATTAAGAACTAGGTCTTCTCATCTATCTATTAGGATGACGAGTTACTATGCTGGAGACCTATAGGAAAGTTGTTGTCTTCCTAGATCAATGTCTCCTTAAGAATTCATTGTTATGTTGTCAGTTGTCTTGGAGGCTGCCTCATATTTCATGCCCGTACAGCCGTAATGTTGTCCGAGTTATCCAAGGTTTCTAAATTATCTGATGCAATTGCAAAACTCTTTCATCTTGAGTCAATGTCTTCAGGCCAGATAAAGCACACTAATTGTGGTGTTGGGGTACTCCATTACCTCGACGTGTTTGATGAAGGTGTTTAGGAAACCATGTTGTTTCAATGAACCACCCAATAGTCTAGTTGTGTCCTTTGTTTCTAGGGTGATAATTCTGGCCATCGTTATCGGAAGCATGCTGTGATGCTATTTAGTCAATAGGTATTCTGTATCTGGGTTCTTGAACCCAAGGATCATTCTGCTCATTCCCGTTGATAGTATTTGCTCGTTCCTTTAGGATATTAGTAACCTTGTTATAGTCCTCAAGGTTTGTGGTATATCATTCTTCCAATACCATGAATCAGTTATGGCAGGAGTTCTTCGTGAACATAATATCACAACAAGAGTGCTCGTGATGAGTTCTCCATTTCATAGTTGTGAGTCTGCCAATTCTTTCATTTCTGCATGGATTATCTGGAAGAGACATGTTGAACTCCATTTGACTTATTCAATCCATGCATCTACAACTCAAGAAAAATCATGTGCTCTTGAGTTGCCCCTCTTCAATTGTATTCTGACCTTCAGCTATCAGTGGATAGTCAAGGGTATGTCATGCATTGTCTTATCGATGTCGACTATTCTTGTGGTCTGTCAAGCCATTCTATTCTAGAATGACTAGGAGAAGAAAACTCCCGTACCTCATCCATTTCTCGGGATTGGGTCAAAGCAGTTGTATTCCATAGATCAAAATGCCAATTCAGCTTTTGCTCTGTTCTACCTTGAGGTATTACCCTCTTCGTGTCAAGATTATCATGAGAACTCCCTCTTATGAAATCTTGATGTAGTGATACTTCTAGCCATCATCATTCATTCCCCGGTCTCTGTGTTTTTGAAACAAGAATACTGACAAGTGAATCGTGATGTGTGAGATCGATACTCCTGGCAACTTTGTTGCTCGGTAGTTAATGGACAATAATCTCACTCTTGGTGTGATGGTCATTAAATTGTCATACTAAGATTGATCGTGCTACCTAGTCCATTTTCCATGGTGCACTTTCCGATCAATGAGTTAGGATTGTATCAATCCTTCGCTCTGCTGATCATATCGTCTTGCTTTGAAAAGCAAGATTGTTCTCGAGCTTGATAACATATCGGTGGATCGTGATTTTCCAAATATCTTCTCAGAAGTATTACCAAGGTGTTCCTTGACCGTTATGTTGAGATCGTGATCAAGATGGTTTTTCTATAAATCATCCCTTCTCCGAGAATCTGCATTGGATAACCCTGAACTAGTTGGTTAAGCTAAACAACAACTTGGAGAGTTGGAAGATAGAAGCTTGATCTAACTTAGCTCATGTTAAAGGGATATCTTGTGTTTTTGTGCTTGTATGTGTAGCAAAAAGATGATATCTTCATAGATTGATCCTTGTGACCAATTGATGCACCTATCATCTTGTACAACCATTGATTTGAGTATGGGATATCGTCAAATCAAACTCAGAACCAAAGATTTCTCTAATGTTGTTTTACTCCTGGATGTATCCTCGAGCATACACCGTTATGTCTTTCGGTCTGACCAATGCTATCACCTTGTTCTTATAAGTTGTGGAATTCCATCTACATGGATATCTTGATGAATTGTTGTTAAGCCCATTGACAATCTTTTCATCTCTTCCATGATTCATGATGAACATGAGGCTAGTATTGGAAACTTTGTAGGCATACATGTTCCGTTCATGAATATATGTTAGGTGTAAGAAGTGACTCCCTCGCAGTTCACGTGCAGTTGATGCAAGTTGTCGCCGTGAATTCGAGAAAGTTCATTTTGCTTCCTTTGGAATCATCCCAAGTCAATCATGCACGTGCGAAGTGTTCTATGGTTGGTAGACTTGCAACCTCCAATCTACATGTAACTCCTAGCACACCAAGCCACTGATTGATTTGTTTAAGGAAAATAAGTTAAGTGTTACTCCTGAAGGGCCCTGACGGACGTGCACAATACTTTGCTACCTCCAATGATGGTTCCATCCAGAACTCGGTAGTGTTTTGTTGTAAGACTTCTATGTGGTCACAATTGTCTTGGACAGTGTGTTCACATGTGTCTTGCAATCCATCTCATGTTTTGGAGTTGGCTTCCGTAGATCATTTCCCGAGAATCTCGCAACGTCATCTCTTCGATTTGTGTTGCAACCTTTCACTTTCATACATGCTGAGTCTGGAATATCCTGACACCAACCATATCTGAATCTCAGGCAGATATGATGGTTGGGACGTTTCCCCAAGAATTATAATATTGGTCTCTCTGTAACCCGACAAAGGGATGTTGTGGCTAACATACCTATCCGGAAGACCTACTATTATAATATCCTGTTTCAGCAACTTGGCCACCTCCCCATGAGGACCTTGTATGACTTGCTCTAGAAGTTATTCCTCATGGACCCCTTTGAGAGGCCGAAGTCCGGCCTTTACTTGATGTTCTAGATAGCAAACCGATCTACGATTGGGGTTACACTAGTACATCAAGGAGAACATTAGAAGCGGAGTGCTAAATGTCTCTCGGTCGATCTTCCAGATTTCGCTCCCTCGGCCTAGCCCAGGTGAAATCTGAGAAAGTGTTGTCTTCCTTTGCATCTGCATCCCCATCATGATTCATCATTGTAGTATGATGTGTTGCCAGAATCCTTGGCATGGATGTTGGTAAAACTTTGATGAATATGGAGATGCTCAAGTTCTTGAGAGCACGTTCAGACATTGGGTTATACCCTCGGTATTAATTGGAATGTGCCTTCCATTGCCGAGTTGTTTTATAACTCTAGTTTCCATTCCGATCTGAGTATGCCATTCTTTCGAATTCCTTCACATGATCATTGTGATTTGCCTTAGGCTGGTATGAAGAGTTTCAATGATCTCTGTATCAAGAGTAATTCTTTTTTCCACTTAATGGATAATCCCACGAGTCACCTCCCCTAAGGTACCCCGTAATGGTATTATGGCAACTAACTCCTCGCTATTTTGAAACCTCATCACCATCTGTTTTAGCGTGGAATTGTTGCCTACCAATTGAACCTCTGTCATCTATCTCACTCCATCGTTCAATGTGTGTTTTGTGACTCGGCTCGAGAGATGTAATCGCGTCTCATTCCATGAGCTGTTCATGAGTCGCTCGATCTTCGTAAGGATCGATTCCTATAGAGCTTTCTATCCCTGTTGTCCTTCTATTGGATGCAGATCCCGAAGACAAAGATGTCAAAATCAACATGATGCAATGAATCAACATCTTCAAAAAGGGCAACTGGATCATGAAGATTGTGTTAGTATTGTGTTCCCTCCTGTCCTCTTACCCTACGCTTGAATCTCGGGGCGAGATTCTTGTTTAGTGGGGGTGAGTTGTCACAGCCCTAGAATTTGCTTGAAATTGTTTGCATCAACATCAGCATGTGCTTCATGTCATCATGTTTAAATTCAACTGAATTTGAAATGGGGATGTCAAACCCTAGCACCTCATTGAATAAACAAAATTCCAACAATTGAATTTTCAATGATTCAAAATGCTCTCTAAAAATGTTCCCCCCGTCTGATAAATGTTGGCAACAACATGCCAGTGGTGAACTATATTTTCACAAACATTTTGGAATATTTAATAAATCAGCAAAGTTCTGAAAATGACCAACATAAAATTTCCTCAAATAACTCCAAGAAAATGTTCATGTTCTTTTGTGAAAATATTGGCAAGAGGGGAAACCTAAACCAATATTTTTTTAGAATCATAGAAACATTTTATATTGGGCTTATGAATCAATCAAACAATTATTTGCATTGGATTATATTTACTAATTATAGAAATATTGATCCAACAATTTTGAAAATTGGTAAGTGGTTCTGAATATATTCTAACAAACCACATAAATATTTTCAGAAGGGTTTATAAAATTGTTAGATGTTGAAATCAAATCAAAACAAAATGAAACAAAATAGAAAAAAACAAAAAAAGGGAAATAGTTACCTGGCTTTACCTAGTGAGAAGAGGCCCAGCCCAGGGGCAAGGAGGTCATCTTCCTCCTCTGCTAGGAGGACGGGGGCATGGCGCATGCACAGGAGGTGCGGCCACCTCCTGCTTCGCGCTGTCCAGTGACTTCCGTGCCCTCCAGCCTGCCTAGGAGACGCGTGGAGCTCCCTCTCCCCCCTGAGCTCATACTCCCTCTCCCTCTGCTTCCTCTTCTCCCGGACCCAACCTCCGGCTCCGTCGACCGCCGCCATCGATTCGCTCCATCCTGACGCCCCCCGAGCTTGTCGGCCGCACCAAGCGAACCGCCGTGAGCCTCTCCCTCTTCCCCCCTTCCCCATGGCCGTTCCGTGCTATAAGCCGATTCCACCAGACCCGAAACCTCTGGCCACTGCGGACGCCGTCGACGCCATCGTTGTAGTGCACCCCAGCTGCTGCCGCTTGCTGCACTGGATGCACGCGAGCGCGTGCTTTGTGTAGAGCCAAACCGCGCCCAAAACCATGGCCTGTAGCCCATTTCTGAGCACCTCCGCCGTGCTTGGCCTCGCCGCCGGCTAAACGCCGACGGGTTTGACCCCCACCCGCTAGATTTGATCTCCCTTGGGTCACTGGCAGGTGGTGCCAACCCCTGTTCAATTTTTGGTTAAGATTATATATTAACTAATTTGATTAATTAAACTAAAGCCACTGACAGTGGGCCCCAGTGACGGTTAGTTAAATAATTAGGTTAATTAACCCCGGTTAAATATCAAGTGTCACTGACGTGTGGACCCCACACGTTAGGTTTGACCTGGACCGGGTCAGCCGACATGCTGACGTCATGATGACGCAGTAATTAATTTTTATAATAAAAATAATTCAGAAATTCCAGAAATTATTATAAACTTCCAAGAATCATAGAAAATAATCTGTAAGTCAGATGAAAAGAATTTATATATGAAAAATGATCATAAAAACCCAATGAATCTGTTTATGCCATGATCATGCATGTTTGAACAAGTTAACATCACCAAGTAGGACATTTCATGAATAGGATAATTTAATAAATAGTGTTGAAGTTGGAATTTTGTATATTTTTGAATTCCCCTTCATTTAATATGACTACCTCTAGCACTAGGTCAATTCAGTAACTTAACATGCCATTTCATGCATCATGTTTGTTGCATGATTTTGAATGTGTTCATTTGTCTGTTTGCCGGTATTTGTTCCCTCTCGATAGACGATGGTTCCGACGATGTGATCGTTGATACTGATGAAGAGAAATGATATCTTCAGGACTGTCAGGGAAGCAAACCCCCTTGAGCATACTGATATGAACCCACTCTCTCGCTCCTGCTCTCTTTTACTGCATGAGGACAATGACGATTCAACTATTACATGTTCTCGGTAGTTGAACCCATTCCTTTGCATGACCTGTCTTTGCCACAGTAAATAGTTGAAACCACTTAGCATGAGTAGCAACTGCTTGAGCCTTGTTGTGCTTACTCATCCATGCCTGCTTACTTACTGTGCCTGCTATGCTTAGAGTCGTGTCGTGTCGGGTCTGATACATCTGGGTGATGGATCGGAATGGCAGTATCCATGTCCTACTGTGTGAGAGTTAAGTGTGTGAACAGGATTTGGTAAAGGTAGCGATGAGGGGCCATGTCGGAGTACATGGCGGGTTGTCTCATTGGGACCGACCTTAAGAACTGAGTTCTATGTTTGTGATCCAAGACAGTTACTACCACACATTGGGCTCCGGTAACTCGAACCCTCTCGGCTTATTAATCGCCTAGTCCTCTGTCCAGGAGTCGCAACTAGTTTCTGGTGTTTGTAGGAAAAGTGATGGCGGCCGTGCATAGCACTGCCTGACGGGGTGGGCTGTGATGCGGTAGATGCTCAGTGGCACGGTGTACCAAGTGGCACCCGAACGGTGGGCTTGGGTACCCTGCACACATTGTTTGAGGCCGTACCAGAAACTTCGACCAGACTTCCGTGCGGGTTCAGTCTCAAATAGGCGATAAACCTGGACTAGGGTCTTGTGTGGTTGACGGTCGTGGTCGACGCCTACGCCAGTGCTTCCGCTTGAAGGTTGCCGAGATGCATGACGTGCATATGGTGATAAGTGGCGAGAGCGTGTGTGAAGAAGTATACCCCTACAGGGTGAAATAATCTGTTCGAATAGCCGCGTCCTCGGATATGGACTACTTGGAGAACTTATGTGGTTCATAAAAAACTTGAAGTGGATACTCTAAAATGCGCAAGATAAGCGTGAGTGCTATGGATGGCCTTCTCGTAGGGAGACGGAAGTGGATCCATAGTGGTGTATTGATTGGTGAATATGTGGACTCGTGTGCGCTATCCCACCTCAAAGAAATCACTTGTAGTCGTAGTATAGTTTAGCCAAGAGTCAAAGCTAGCTTGCTGCATTAAACTCAACAACCCCCCTTCATTGATACAGATGCATATGTAGTTAGTAATGATGTAAGTCTTGCTGAGTACTCTTGTACTCACGTTTGCTTAATTTATGTTTTTGTAGAAGAGTCGTCAGTCTCATTATTGGTATTTTCGACGTGAAGTTCGATGTTGGGCGGATTAGCTTGGGAATCCTAGAAAGAGGTCTGGTTCCTTTGGTACGGTCGTTGTAGCTTTTTAGGCTCCTCCAGCCACTTTTGTATATGTCTGTACCTAGGCATGTTTAACTTCCGCTTGCTTGTTTGAATGCTCTAAATGTTGGGTCTTCAGACCCGTGTTTGTAACATCTTATTGTATTGGCTCTTCCGAGCCTTTTAATTAAATGTTGTAATGTTGTATGGTTATGTTGTGATGCCATAGTTGTATCTATGCATATCGGGCATGTCGTGCGTACGTGTGACGTGCAACGGTATGTATGGGATCCGACACCTAGGTGTTTGCCTTTGGTAGTACTCTTTACGGGGAACTGCCTCTTTGTGCTTCCATCGAGCCTTGGTAGCTTGCTACTGCTCTGGACACATTGATTGACCGGCATGTATCCTTGTTTGCTGCTGTGCCTGTCCCTTCGGGGAAATGTCTCGCAGTGTAATGGAGTCCCTGTAGACTGCTACGACTCGTCTACATGCAGTGATGACATTCATGTCCCACGGCGTAATGGAGTCCTTGTAGCTTGCTATGACTCGTCTACACACGCTAGAGATCGACACTTGCATTGCTGGGTTACATATGCCTGTCCCTGTATGGATGTGCCACTTTGGTTCTATGACTAGTCATGTCGGCCCGGGTTCTTTGGCATTTGAATGCTAGTGACACATTTACATACGTGAGTCAAAAGACGCAAACGGTCCCGGCCCAGGTAAGGTGGCAGCTATGGAGATAACCGTGCGTGAGACCGCAAAGTGATGTGATGTGTTACAGGCTTGATTCTTATGGCTTAGGATTGGGGTCCCGACATCCCTTCCCTCTCAATGATCCCTTTGTTTGACCCTTTGTGTGAACCTTTTTTGGAAATTAATGCCAAAGGGGGAGAAATATCAAAGCTTCAAATCTTGTGGTCATACCAAAGGGGGAGATATAATACTAAGGCGAGAATAAAGCTAATGCTTGTATATAGGGGGAGAACATCAAGGGGGGGATATATCAAAGGGGAGAATAGCTAAGTACTTATAAGCTTATGCTTACCCAAAGGAGGAGAAACTTGAATTTTATTGCCTATTTATGCTAGACTTGTCTAACCCTATCTACTCCCAATTTCTACATGCTAAGATTTGGGGGAGAGGAATATTTACAAACCCATACTTAGGGGAGAAAGTTCTACATATTCTATTGCGGAAGACATATCTATTGAAACTCTATTCATCATATGTCTTTCATATCTTGGTACTCTTGAATACTTTTGAATAAGATGATTAGAATACTCTTGTGTTTCCTAACATTGTTTCTCAATTGTGTTTCTACTACTAGAAGGCTCAAGAACCTCAAGGTAGGTATATGCATCATATCCTTGGTCAAGATGATCTCTTGCTTCTTGCACATATTGTTTGCAAGGGTGAAGTATTGAACATGGAAACACCTCATTCACATATATTTGATGCATATATCCAAGATATACATGACTTCTCATGACCTTTCTATTAATGTGTGTGTTCATGCATTCCAAAGCAACTATCCTTTAAAATGGATTGCACACATTTAGGGGGAGCTTGTATTGGTCATGTATCATTCAAAGCTATCACATATTCCTACATATATTAATTTGAAGCTTTGATTGCATGTTTTCATTAGTTACCAAAAAGGGGAGATTGAAAGCACATATGCTCCCTTGGTGGTTTTGATAATTCATGACAACATACATTGTCTCTTGGACTAATATTTTTACCTAGTGTATTTCAGATAAAGTCCATAGAGGAAGATGGGTTGGTTAAATGGATTGTGTGGAGAATCCCCAAGGAGATGAAGAGAAGAAGAAGCAATACGATTGGCCAAGATTCAAGCTACAAGACTCTACATTTTACATTTTGTGAAAAATCACTTTGAGTCCATAGGAAAGACAATACTATTAAAAGGGGGTGAGGACATATGATGATCTGGTTGCTCATGTGCTTAGAGAGTAGCCACCAAAAATACTCACTCATTTTCCACACAAAATTTTCTATACAAAGCCAAACTTGCAAAATCGGTGCCACCAACTATTTCCACTCGGCCCTACCGATTTTCAACTCAGACAGAACCCTGCCAAACCCTATCTTCTTAGTGTAACCAAATTCCCATTTTCGGTCTCACCAAAGTCGTGACTAACTCTTTGTTAGGTCCATTTTTAGAATCGGTCCTACCGAGTTTTGCAAATCGGTCTCACCGAGTTGATGGCCAAGTATCTGGTTAGACGTTATCCCATTGTCGATACCACCAAGATTTATATATCGGTCTCACCGAAAATGCCAAAGTTTCCACATTTTGCACTAGTCGGTGCAACCGAGTTTTTGCTTCGGTTCCACCAAGTTGGGAAATAATGTTGTAACCGCTGGATTTTTGGAGATGCCTACACATACCCAACCACCAATCACTCGAAAGTGAAGCACTCAGAACAGATCTCCACTTACCATATCCAATTTTCTGAGAGAGAGAGCCACCTTCCCTTCTGTTGAGGTCAAGATCATCCACACCAACCATATGGATCTTGATTTCTAGCCTCCCCAAGTTGCTTTCCACCCAATCAACCTATTCTACCCAAGCCAAATATGTGAGAGAGTGATTGAGTGTTGAGTAGAATATATTTTGAAGCACAAGAGCAAGGAGTTCATCATACTACCACATCTATTACCTTTTGGAGGGTGGTGCCTCCTAGATTGGTTAGGTGTTACTTGGGAGCCTCCTTCTTCATGATTGTGGAGTTGAACCAATGAGTTTGTAAGGGCAAGGAGATCGCTTACTTCGTGAAGATCTACCCATAGTGAGGTTAGTCCTTCATGGACGGAAGTCGTGATGGAATAGTCGAGGTTGCTACTTCGTGGACCCTTATGGGTGGATCCCTCCATGGACTCTCGCAACTGCTACCCTTCGTGAGTTGAAGACTCCAGAAACGTGGACGTATGATAGCACCACCTATTAGAACCACGGGAAAAATCTTTGTGTCATCTAGTGCGTTTGATCTTCCTATCTCAGCTCTCTTACATATGCTTGTATTTACACTCTACTGCCATACTTGTTGACTAGCATGTGTAGGGTGCACTAGACTTGTTAGAATTGCTAAAATCTGCCAACCAATTAACTTGGGAAAAGGTTAGATTTTAATTTATGCAAGTAGTCTATTCATCCACTATTCACAAGTCACTATTCACATTTATCATGCTGCTATTAAATACCTTATGGAAAAGAAAGATGGTAGGCCTAGACTGATTAGGTGGGTGCTTTTGCTTCAAGAATTTGATCTGCACATTGTTGATAGGAAGGGAGCTGAAAATCCCGTAGCAGATAATTTGTCTAGGATGGAAAATGTTCTTGATGACCCACTGCCCATTGATGATAAGTTTCCTGATGAGCAACATGCTATTATAAATGTTTCCCATAGTACTCCTTGGTATGTAGATTATGCTAATTACATTGTTGCTAAATATATACCCCCTAGTTTCACATACCAATAAAAGAAAAATGTTTTTCTATGATTTAAGACATTACTTTTGGGATGGTCCACATCTTTATAAAGATGGAGTAGATGGTGTTATTAGACATTGTGTATCTAAGCATGAATAGGGACAGATCCTACGGAAGTGTCACTCCGATGCCTATGGAGGGCACCATGGTGGTGACAGAACTGCACACAAGGTATTACAATCCAGTTTTTATTGGCCTACTCTTTTCAAAGATGCTCGTAAGTATATCCTTTCTTGTGATGAATGCCAAAGAGTTGGTAACATTAGTAGACGTTAGGAAATGCCTATGAATTATTCACTTGCTATTGAACCATTTGATGTCTAGGGCTTTGATTTTATTGGACCTTTACCTTCCTCTAACGGGTATACTCATATTCTAGTTGTTGTTGATTACGTTACTAAGTGGGTAGAAGCTATTCCAAGTAGTAGTGCTGATCATAACATTTCTATTAAAATGCTTAAAGATGTTATTTTCCCAAGGTTTGGAGTCCCTAGATATTTAATGACCGATGGTGGTTCACATTTTATTCATTGTGGTTTCCGTAAACTTCTAGCTAAATATGATGTTAACCTTAGGATTGCATCACCTTATCATCCTCAGTCCCGCGGTCAAGTTGAGTTAAGCAATCGAGAAATAAAATTGGTCTTGCAAAAGACTGTTAATAGATCTAGACATGATTGGTCTAAAAAACTCGATGATGCTCTATGGACTTATAGAACTGGTTATAAAAACACTATGGGAATGTACCCATATAAAATGGTATACAAAAAAACATTTCATTCACCTCTTGAGTTAGAACATAAAGCTGATTGGGCAATTAAAGAACTTAACTATGATTTCAAACTTGCCTGTGGAAAGAGGTTATTTGAGAATAGCTTGTTAGATGAATGGAGGACACGTGCTTATGAAAATGTGAAGTTATTTAAAGAAAAATTTAAAAGGTGGCATGAGAAGAGAATCCAAAGATGGGAGTTCAATGTAGGAGACCTAGTTCTTTTATACAACTCTCGTTTCAGGTTTTTTGCAGGCAAGCTTCTCTCCAAATGGGAAGGCCCTTATGTTGTCGAGTAGGTCTATTGCTCCGGTGCTATCAAGGTTAACAACTTTGAAGGAAAAAACCTGAGAGTGGTAAATGGGCAAAGAATTAAACACTATATCTCAAGTACGCCTGTCAGTGTCGAAACCAATATTGTTCAAGTTATAACTCTAGAGGAACACATAAGAGAGACCTTCCAGAACACTCCAGAAAGCTGAAACAGGGTAGATATGTGATACAGTAAGTAAACCGACTCCAAAAAATCCAAAAAATATATTTTCTGTTGGTTCCTGTATTTTAGAAAAAAATCCAAAAATAAAAACGAGCCATGGGGACCCACGAGGGAGCCACAAGGCAACAGGGCGCACCCACCCCCTAGACGCGGCCTAATAGCTTGTGGGGCCCTCGTGTGCCTCTCAGACTCTGATTTCTTCCTGGACATGTATTCCGACCTAAAAAAATCATTATATATACTCCCGTCTATTTTGAGCACTGCATCGCGAGTTTATCCTCTTTTCTTGTTTCGGGCTGTTTTTCTGACAGATTTCTCAAGGTGAGGGATCTATGGCTCCGCTGACTCTTTGCAAGAAGCATCGCATAGTCCGCCCTTCGTTGGAGAAGATTCCCTTGCAACGAAGTTTGCTATGAGCTATCTTCTGGGGAAGAGAATACACTGGAGCCCCTCGGAGATGTTGTGGGGAGGAACCGGGAAGAAGGCAAAGTATCTAAAGGAGATCATGCTAATCATCCCTCTGGAATCTCTAACAAGGGAGAATCACTAGTACCTCTTCATGACAATATTTCTTTACCTGGAATTGATGCGTCAAATGCCATGGAGTCTATTTGTGCTCAAAATACAACACTCACTCACGAAGTCATCTAGTTAGAAGAGCAAAACCCTGCTCTTTGGAGGATAATTAGTAATCTGGAATATCTCCTAAAGGACAAGCCTACTACATCACCACCATCACCCAAGGGAGACGCTTGAGTACATGCATATGGGCACCACCCTTAGCTTGTTCCAAGCTTGGGGAGGTGCCCTGGTATCGTATCACCATCACTTATACCATTATCATATATCTTAGTTCGATCCTTAGTTATGTCGTTATTGAGAGAAATAAAATTTTAGATTTTCCTTGATTTTGGTTTTGCTTTGAGATCTACCTATCCTTGTAACCGAGTATGAGGGTTACATAATAAACATTAGTTTGAGTTTGCTTGCTTTACTCTCATGCATCAATCATAGCAATGAAATAACAGTAATAGAAACATCATATGCTAATGCCATGGGGAGTAATTACTTCACATAAAAGAAGTATGCTAGATAAAAGTTGTTGGGAATAAAAACATAGCATTAGTCATTGATACATTCTATGCAAAATTATGGTAGAGAAGAGGATATTTACAAAAAATACACTATCTTGGACATCTTTTATGATTGTGAGCCCCCACCAAATATTATATAATGATAAAGTGTTAATGTTAGACATGGAAGACAACGTTATGATTATGTTTGTTTACATTCACATAGAAGTTATATTATCATGTATCCTTTAACATGTGGTGCTTGTTTTAGATCTTTAGCCAAAATTTTCCACACTAAGTAGAGATACTACTTGTGTGTCCATAACCCCTTAAATCTAGTTTCTTTCCTTGAGAGTCCACCATACCTACCTATGGATTGAATAATATCCTTCAAGTAAGTTTTCATCGGTGCAAGAAGCAAGAAAAACTGCTCTTAAAGTTGTACGATCTTTTATTGTAAGTGAAAATAAGCTTTGTACGATCTTGTGATGGCAAAGAAATAAAAGCGACAGTCTGCATAAGAAAGTTTGCTATCATAAGGGGCAATATAAAGTGACATTCCTTTCCATTAAGAGTTTGCACATCCCAAAATAAAAAGCGCATGACAACCTCTACATCCCTTTGTGAAGGGTATATCTTGTAATTTCATGTATTTACTTTTATGCTTGAGTCAATAGTGATTATTCTTACTCCTACCTCTTAACTCCCTAGATAGCAAGTATTATGTGTTGAGGAAAGATCCATATATATATATATATCCAGTTCAATGTAAGCGATCATGACTCATCATTATTAATATTATCCTTGAGGTAAATGAGTTGGATGGCAAATACAATAAAGCCCCCATTTTCCTATGTCTCCGATGGAAACATTAGCTCCAAAAAGATGCAATGAGTGTCAACAATCATACAAGATTAAATGATAGTTGAGTATGTGAACTTGATATAATAAATGCTCTTACATAGACTCTTCTCTGGAATATGATGAATTGTGATTGTCTCAGTGACTAAGAACATAGTTTGTTGATTGTCAATAAAGTTTATACTCCATACTTCAATAATTGTGGATAGATTGTTACTTGTTTATGAGAAGTTATATGATGAAAAACTTGCTGCTATGTTAATATTCATGATGCTATCATGTTCATATTCTGTTGTTATCGACACATTTCTCTCCAATTATGTGGTCATTATTATGAAGTTCGGCTTTCGCTTGAGGTCAAGCGAGCTCTAAGCTTGGAGGAGTTGATATGTCCATTTTGCATTATGAATTCTTATTGATATTTATGTTATTATTGTCCATTATTCCTCATTATTATACAATTCTTATGCCTTTCTATCTGAATATGCAAGGTACATCACAAAGAGGGAAATTACTGGAAACTAGAATTCTGGACCTGAAAACCAAGAAAATGGTTGAAAAATCACTAGACTCCAAATGACCTGAAACTTCACGGAGAAATTTTATGGAATATAAAAGAATTATTGGGCCAAAAATATATCATAGGGAGGCCACCTGTTGGCCACAAGCCAACATGGCATGCACCCCCGTGGGAGCGCCCTATTGCCTTCTGGGCCCTAGCAGGTCTCCCGCCCCCCTTTCTCCTATATGGTGTGTTTTACCCTAGAAAAATCATAAAGATACTTTCGAGATGAAGCTCCGCCTTCTCGAGGTAGAAACCTGGGCAGAGGCCCTTTTGATCTCTGGCAGAGAGATTCTATCGGGAAAACTTTCCTCCGGGAGGGGGAGATCGAAGCCATAGTCATCACCAACGCTTCCTCCTTTGTGGGAGGACCAATCTTCATTAACATCTTCACCAACACCATCTCATATCTAACCCTACTTCATCTCTTGTATTCAATCTTTGTCTCAAAAGCTCAGATTGGTACCTGTGGGTTACTAGTAGTGTTGATTACATCTCATAGTTGATGCTTGTTGGTTTACTAGGTGAAAGATATTATGTTTAGATCCTTGATCTCTATTATTACACCTCCGATCTTGAACATTTTGATGATGTGTGAGTAGTTACTTTTGTTCCCGAGGACATGTGAGAAGTCTTGTTATAAGTAATCATGTGAAGTTGGTATTCGTTTGATATTTTGATGATGTGTATGTTGTTGCTTCTCTTAGTGGTGTCGTGTGAACGTCGACTACATGACACTTCACCATGTTATGGGCCTAAGGGAAGGCATTGTGGAGTAAAAAGTATATGATGGGTTGTGAGAGTGACATAAACTTAAGCCCAAGTTTATGCGTCACTCCATAAGGGGCTGATTTGGATCCACATGTTTCAAGTTATGGTTAGATTTATCTTAATTCTTATTTCATAGTTGCAGATGCTTGTGAGAGGGGGTAATCATAAGTGGGTTGCGTGTTCAAGTAAGAGCAGCACCTTAGCACCGGTCCACCCACATATCCAATTATTAAAGCAACAAACATGAATCATCTCAACATGATGAACATGACTAGACATAAATTTCCATGTGTCCTCGGGAGCGCTTTCTTAATATAAGGGTACTTTTAGGCTTGTCCTTAGCTATAGAAAGGATTGGGTTACCTTGCTGCACCTTTGCTACTATTGCTACTTGTCACTTGTTACGAATTATCTTGTTGCAAAACTATCGATTACTGTTACTCACAACACTTGCAGAGAATGCCTTGCTGAAAATTGCTTATCATTTCCTTCTGCTCCTCATTGGGATCGACACTCTTACTTATCAAAAGGACTACGGTTGATCCCCTATACTTATGGCTCATCAGGAGTGCACAATATGGGGATGGTGCCCACAATCCTTGTGTACTTGGGGTGGTCCATGGAGTCGAAGGTGCATGTTGTGACTACTTGAGGGGCCTCGTAGCCTCTGGGCCCGGAAGGGCGGCGTTCACCTCACGGGAGAACTTCTTGAGGTGGCGATGGGAGGTGGGATCCTGAGATCCGCCAAAGATGCACACTATCCCACGAGGCTCCTAGTAGCCCCTAGCGTCCTCATCAGGCAGATTGCCATAGTTGGGGTTGGGGCGCAGAGGGGCGTGGTTGGCCTGAGGGTTGGTGTGGCGTGGCTAATCCCGCCAGCCTTGGCGATTGTTGTTGCCGCCGTTGCCACCATTGTTGTTGTTGCTGCAGTTTTCTCAATGGTTGCCGTTGCGGCCACCGTCGTGGCCCGTGCCACGATCATTGTGGATGGGGCGAAGGCTTTGCCCCTCCTAACAAAGCATCCTGATCTCATGACGGTCCTCAGTGTTGTGGGAGCCCATGTTGTGGTAGGCGCAGAAGGGCTTCTTGGAAGCGTCATCACGTCGCGTCTACGTTTCTGCTCATGCTCTGCTGCAAGCACAATGGACCCTTGCGCTTAGCCTCCTTGGCCTTGGCCTTGGCAGCGTCGGCGATGGTATCAGGGTCGGTGTGGGCAAAAAGGAGGCCTTCTTCAGCCTTGGAGCACCTGTCAGCGAGGTCGAACATCATGGCCATGGTGTCGAGCTCATCATTGATGGAGAACTTCTCTTGCATCTTGACATCGATGACGCCCCATGGAGAACACAAAGATGGTTGCGGCGGCGGACACCCGCAGAATCTTGTTGCACACCTGGATAAAGCGCTGGAAGTACTTGCAAAAGGTCTCGCTAGGCTGCTGGCGCACAACATGAAGGTCGTTGAGGGTGAGGGGGCGCTCGTATGTGCCCTTGAAGTTGGAGATGAACTGTGTGCACAACTTGGACCATGAAGAGATGGATCCCTCGGGGAGGTTTATCATTCATGAGCGTGCCGCATCCTTGAGGGCCATGGGGAACCAGTTCGCCTTGACCTTGTCATCACCAACGACGACTTCGATGCTGATGGCATAGAGCTACAGGAACTCCGTGGGGTTGGGGGTGCCATCGTAGCATGGAGGTAGCTCGTGCTTGAACAACGTGAGCTACTCATGTGACATGGCTCATAGGTGAAGGCATGACATCCTCCGTTGCCGTAAGGGATGCCACCCGCGAGAGAGGCGCGGTTTTGACGCCCGATGGCTGCGACGTCCTGGAGGGTGTGGTTCTGACACTCGCGACGCATCTCGACTAGCACACGTACGTCTGGCTCAGGGTGCTGGATGATTTTGGAGTTGGGATCCTCGTGGGGTGGTGACGATGCTCCATGCTACAGTCCTGGTGCATGCGCACTATGGTTGTCGACGTTTTGGGAACGGGGTACCTAGACATGCTTGCCTGTGGCCTAGGTCATGGCCCACCTCATCAGCCAACCGCAGCTAGCGCGTCCCCACTCGAGGCAAGGCCCTCGCGACAGCCCAAAGCTCGCGACAGAAGGCAGCACCAAGACCTGCGAGGGGAGGGCCTCCTCAGGCCCCCTCCGGAGCGGCAGAGATCTCTATGCAGCGCTCGGCCTCAGGAGGCCAAGGATGATGCCAGGTGAGACAGGCGGGCGCCAACACGCCAAGCGGACAATTTCTCCTTTGGTGCAAAGGGAGCAAGGACATATGCGGGTTCCCAAAGCGCCCCCAAAGTTTTCCATTCTGGTGCAACAAGACCACAACCACGAGCCCGACAGGAAGGATGTCATTGCCGAGCCCACCTCTGCATCATCAACGACTACTTTGCAGGCGAAGACCACCTTTCGTCAGGATAAAGATGTACTCCTGTCCCCCTTTGAATTTGGCTGTTGTGGGATCCCTTCCCGCCAAAGCGATAAGTGAAGAGGACTCGTGGCACTCTAAATAGAGGATAGGCTGCACCATAGAGAGGGACAAGACAAGAGAGAGACCCACAGATAGCAGAAGTGAGGCAACACCACAGAGCACCCTCGCGAGGCAAGTGACCACTGTACTAGTTCCTCCACAAACCTCATCGCGAGGCAATCCACCAAAGCATGAGTAGGGTTTTACACTTCACAACGGCCCGAACCTGGGTAAATCGTTGTGTGCATCTGCTTCCTCCTCATCGTGCGAGTTAGTCGTAGAAATCATCAAGTAGCGGGCTAGGTAGGGCAAGGCTGCAGGGGATCTTCGCACATGCCCCTATGTTCAAACTTCTTTGGGTTTTGCGGAGCCCGAAATCTGACATTTGGCGTGCCAGGTAGGGGGCGTGTCGAAGTCTTCCTCAAGCCAGGTTCCTTCTCCGTCTCGCTGCTCCGATGTTTGATGCTCGCCAGGCCCGTGCCGAGCGCCAAGCTGCCCGCGTCGCCCAGACGGCGCCCGTGGGCTGCGCCACCATGCACTGGTCCCCCTCTCCTGTGGCCAATGCCGCCACGGGCCCGGAGGCCCACGAATAATAGGACTCCTCCTAGCCGGTCACCACGCATCGCGATGGCCGCACCGCCACTCCGTCGATCGTTCCAGCTACCGGGTCATCCTCCCATGCTCGTCCCGGACCGATGCGTGGGATAGGCGCACTCGCCATGGCACGCGAGCTGCTGTGCTACCGCCCTGCTCCTGAACTCCATGATGAATGGCTCGGGCGCATCGTGGAGCTCGTCAGTGCCGCCGGCGATGCCTTGACGCTCTCCTACTCGTTCAGGCCCCAACCCTGTCTGGCGGACGACGGGGCCCATGATGCATCACCCCTCCTCCACAACGCGATGTCGACCCCGAGCCAAGGCGTGAAGCACGCCCGCATGACCCGCCTCGCGAGCCGTGGGTGAGAGCAAGAGATGAAGTAAGTTGTAAGGTGGTGCCGAGGCCACGCGTCGATGCGCGTGCACTCCTTGCGCTGGTGAACCAACGCCGTGATCGGGCACCCCTCGAAGCGCCCCCCAGGAGCGTCCAGACTAGGACTCCATTGTGCGCGCGACACCCACTGGTCTGGTGGGGTGTTGCGCCATCGCCCCAAAGCTCCATCCGGCCGTGTGGCCCTGCAAGATCAAGCCCGACTTACCCCCACACTATGACAACACGCCAGATCCTACCAAGTTCCTATAGCTCTACTCGTTGAGCATCCAGGCGGCAGGTGGCGACGACAAGGTCATGGCGAGCTGGTTCCCCATGGCGCTCAAGGGCAGCGCACTCTCCTGGCTCCTCAACCTCCTGGAGGGGTCCATCACCTCATGGGACGACCCACACAAGCGCTTCATCGCCAACTTCCAAGGTACCAAAGACCATGCGCTCACCGTGAACGACCTGCAGCGTGTGAAGCAGCAGGAGGGAGAGACCATGCACAAATTCATACAATGCTTCAAGATCACCCGCCTCAAGATCCCGAGGGCGTCAGATGAGGCCGTCATCTCTGCGTTCACCGACAGCATCAGGGACCTCAAGATGAAGGAAGAGCTCACCATCCACGACGAATTGTGCTTAGCCCTGGAGATGTTCAACCTAGAGAACAAGTGTGCCAAGGCCGAGGAGGGCGGCCTCTCGCTCCGTGAGCTTCCAATGACGGAGGTAGAGGACAAGAAGACCAAGGCCTCTGCGGTTCTCATGGTCGAGCCTAAGGCGAAGCACTGCTGAGACGAGGAACCACCCTTAGGAGGGTGACCGTCCTGCATCTTCCATGGCACCAACAACCACAACACCATCGACTGCCAGGAGCTCAGGCTGGTTCGTGACGAGCACTTTGGCCGACGCCCAGGATGCAGTGAACGTGGCTTTGGACGCGGTGGAGGCCGCTGGGACAATCGGGAGTCGCGCCAGGAGTGGCGAGACCGGCCTTGGGAGGACTATTGGCGCGATCAGGCTCGGGAGGATAGCTCGCATGACAACCCTCCGGAGGGGTCATGCCGTGGTCAGCCTCGTGAGGTCCGTCCTCGTGAGGTTGGCCTATCCCCACTACCGCCACCACCCAGAGGGAAGGAAGAGGACATGCAGGACGACGGGGCTTGGGGCTTCCAAGAGGTTAGGACGATAGCCTGTATCCTGGGCAGCGCCAAAGCCCCATCATCAAACCGCATCTTCAAGCAGTTCTCTCAAGAGGTCAACGCGGACCTCCCGAAGCCTGAAGCCATGCGTCCCCTCAAGTGGGCCCAGACTATGATCACCTTAGACGCGAGGGATCAGCTCAGGTGCTCGGCCATGACGAGTACACTCCCCATGTTGTGCTCGCCGACCATCAACAATGTCCTCGTCAGCCCATTGTTTTCCTATGGCACACAGGTTCCAAAGATTGTTTTCCTTTGCCATTGATACCTTCTCCACAGCTCAAGAGGTTTTTAATGCTTTTTATGACAATAGAATGGCTGGGTTGTTCCATCTACCGCTCTCTGATAGAGCTTTCCAGGAACTACAGTCGGTTGAGAACCTCCTGCAGCATTTGCAAAGGGACCGATCTATGAATGATGTCAGGTTGTGGGCAACTGATGGTAAGGGATACTCAGCCAAGAAATTCTATGTGCATATTCACCAGCCCATTGTTTTGAACCCCATACTCAATTGGATTTGGAAAAACTGCTGCACCATGAAAATCAAAGTATTTGCATGGATGCTTATTATGGACAGGCTGAATACTCAAGATCTGCTTCAGCGCCGACATTGGAACGTATCAGAATCCAATTTCTGTGTTCTCTGTCATGCCAGGGTTAAAGAGGATAGAGACCATCTTTTCTTCAACTATATTTTTAGCACTAGGGTTTGGAGTTATCTTCAAATTCAATGGCAGGGCAACTCCATGGGGGAAATTGTAATTGCAGTCAAAAGAGATTTTAATCAACCCTTCTTCACTGAAGTTGTATTCACTGCCTGCTGGAACATTTGGATCATTAGAAATGCAAGGACCTTCAGGAATGAACGACCCACTTTCAGGAGATGGAAGGCAGCTTTCGTTAATGATATGTCCCTATTAGCTCATAGAATCAAGGCTACCTATAGGGATGACCTACTAAAATGGATTTCCTATTTACCTCCTTGAGGTTAGTTTAGTTTTACCGCATTAACTCTGTAAACTCTTAGACTAGCTTCTAACTTGTAACCTATAATCTGCAATAAAAGAAAAGGCTATGGGGTGTTTTTCCCCTACAGTAGTCGGTCAAAAAAAACAATGTCCTCGTCACCAAGACCCTCATCGACAGCGGAGTGGGGCTCAACATCCTCTGCATTGAGACCTTCGAGACGCTCCAAGTGCCGTATGACTAGCTTATGCCGACTAAACCATTCTTAGGAGTCACCGACGGGTCCACCGTTCTCATTGGGCAGGTGCGCCTGCCCATCACCTTCGGCGGGCGCAAGAACTACCACACCGAGATCATCGTCTTCAACGTCGTCCACATCCACCTCCTGTACAACACGATACTTGGGTACCCAGCCCTCGCCAAGTTTATGGTTGTGACTCACCATGGCTACAACGTCCTCAATATGCCGGGGAGCAGTGGTGTCATCACCGTCACCTGCGATGAGAAGGACGCTGTCTGCTCCCTCGAGCATGCCTACCGAGCATCAGCAGTCGAGCACTCAGACGACGAAGGGGATGCCCTGCCTCGCGAGGATGTCCCCAGGAAGACGAAGCAACTCCTCCCCACAGGGCACCAGGGGGCTAGAACCTCCAAGGATGGCGCATCAGGCTTAGCACCAAAGACTGGGGCCCCTCCCACCATCACATAGGAAGGCGCACTCGGTGTCCCCCTTGCGTCGGGCTCGAGGGATTCCGTCCGGGAAGCTACTGACCTGACTGGTGAGACGAGGGAGGCGTTCGAGCACAACTTGGAGGCATGTTCTGAAGCACGTCCACCCAAGCCAGGAGCATGGCGCAAGGCACCGAGCTCACGATAATTCGTCACCAGAGCGATCGAGGAGCTTCAAGAGGCATAGGCCACGCGGGGCAAGAGCTGCCCTGCACCGCCAAGTGCAGCCGCCATCGTCAGTTTAGCCAACAAGCCGCGCATTTGCGTCAGCACGCTCACAATCAACAGGGCCGCGTCCCAGGGTGTCTTCTAGCCAACACGTGCCAACCGCAGTGGGGTCTACCCATGCAACTACGCCCGCATGCCTTTCGGCCTGGCAAACTCGGGTGTTGCTTTCCAGCACCTTGCCCAGGCCATGCTCATGCCTTATCGTGCGAGGCGCAACAAGGAGTTGGAGGATACGCCTGGGACGACCAAGGGTCCCGAGCCCTGGGAGGCAACGGGATCATGAGGATCCCGCTCACGGAGATGCAAGGTTAGGCAACGTCGACAGCCCTGGCTCTTTGGCGGCATCGCCGCCAGGTGACTTTTTGGTTTGTGCCAAGTAACTTTTTGGTTTACTCCGTTTGAGGGAGCCCACCGGGCCGCATTATCCTCAGGCAACCAAGGAAGACCCCTGTAGTCGCCCCATCTACGCATATTTCAGTACCTTTCATGCATGTGATCTATTTCCTAACGTTTCACCTTGCCTGCACGGCTCTTTGCCGACATGAATGTCGCCGCGCCCGAATGATCCTGCCTTCGACCGCCTCATGAGAAAACTGGTCACGACGGCTATGCTCAGGTCCCTCCCTGTAGCGCCAATAAACCAAGTGGTCGAGCTCTGTCTAGCGGGCCGACCCCGTTCATGTCTCCTCCTGGGGTCACTGGTGCTTGGACTTCTCATGCGATGGCCCTTGGAACACATTCGGCGCAGGCTTCCCCAAAATTTATAGGACCCTAGACGGCGCTCCCCACAGGAAGATTCAGGCACAACCCACCTTTGAGGTAGGGCCCTCGGGAGGCCAAAGCGCCCTCGCAAGTGCCCAGATACACCTTCCAGTTCTACCATGCAGTCCACGCATACGAACTTAATGGGTTGTACACGCCTGGGGGCTCAGGAGCCACGACCCCCCATTCCCATGCCCAAGTGGATGTTGGAAATATGCCCTAAAGGAAATAATAAATGGTTATTATTATATTTCCTTGTTCGTGATGATCGTTTATTATCCATGCTATAATTGTATTGACTGGAAGCACATTGCATGTGTGGATACATAGACAACACTTTGTCCCTAGTATGCCTCTAGTAGATTGGCTCGTTGATCAAAGATGGTCAAGGTTTAACGGGATCACATCATTGGGAGAATGATGTGATGGACAAGACCCAAACTATAAACATTTCATATGATCGTGTTAGTTTATTGCTATAGTTTTTTGCATGTCAAGTATCTGTTCCTATGACCATGAGATCATGCAACTCACCAACCCTGGAGGAGTGCCTTGTATGAATCAAACGTTGCAACGTAAATGGGTGACTATAAAGGTGCTCTACATGTATCTCCGAGGGTGTCTGTTGAGTGGGTATGTATCAAGACTGGGATTTGTTACTCCATGTGACGAAGAGGTATCTCAGGGCCCACTCGGTAATACAACATCACAACAAGCCTTGCATGCAATGTGATTGAACTGTTAGCCATAGGATCTTGTATTACGGAATGAGTAAAGAGACTTTCCGGTAATGAGATTGAACTAGGTATAGAGATACCGACGATCGAATCTCAGGCAGGTTACATACTGAAGAATAAAGGGAACATCATACGAGATTAACTGAATCCTTGACATAGAGGTTCAACCAGTAAAGATCTTCGTAGAATATGTAGGAACCAATATGGGCATCTAGGTCCTGCTATTGGTTATTGACCATAGAGGTGTCTCGGTGAAGTCTACATTGTTCATGAACCCGCAGGGTCTGCACACTTAAGGTTCGGTAACGTTTCGGTAGTATAGAGTTATGTATGGTGGTGACCGAAGGTTGTTCAGAGTCCCGGATGAGATCCTGGACGTCACGAGGAGCTCAAGAATGGTCCAGAGGTAAAAATTGATATATAGGAAGTCCTGTTTTGGTCACCGAAAAAGTTTCGGGCTCATCAGTAGTGTACCAGAGTGCCGGGAGGGTACCGGGGGACCATCGGGAGGGGTGTCTCGACCCAAGGGGCCACATGGGCTGTGTGAGGAGGTAAACCAACCCCTAGTGGGCTGGCCAAAGCCCCACTAAAGGCCCATGCGGCTGGGGTGGAGAAACCCAAAGATGGAAGGGGGGAATCCAAGTGGAGAGAAGGGGTCCTAATCCCACTAGGATTGGAGGAGGACTCCTCCTCTCCACCTTCGCCTGAAGCAAGGGCTGGTCCCTTGGGGGCCAAGCCTCCTCCCTCCCTCCTCCTATATATACTGTAGGTACTGAGGGGTTTTCAACACAGAAAACAACCACGTGCTACCCTCTTACTCTAGATCGTAGTTTCTCCTCTAGATCATTCAGACGGTGCTTGGCGAAGCCATGGTGAAATAGTTCCACCACCATCACCACCATGCCGTCGTGCTGCCGGAGAACTCATCTACCTCTCCGCTCCCTCTTGCTGGATCAAGAAGGCGGAGATCGTCATTGAGCTGTAAGTGTGCTGAACGCGGAGGTGTCGTCCGTTCGGCGCTAGATCAGGATTGATCGTGATTGGATCGTGGGACTCTTGGCGATTTGGATCGCGAAGACATTCGACTACATCAACCGCGTTTCTTAACGCTTCCCGCTTAGCGATCTACTAGGGTATGTAGATCCACTCTCCCCCTCGTAGATTCTCATCACCATGGATAGATCTTGCGTGTGCGTAGGAATTTTTTTGTTTCCCATGCAACGTTCCCCAACAGTGGAAGCCCCATGCTCCGTGCTAGTGGACTACACGGTCCACCAATGACTATGCCCATGCAACGTGGAAGCCCTATGCTTCGTGCTAGGGATACACAACTAAGGGCGCCCCCACGACTGCATCCAACCTCAGGAAGGCTTCTCGTGGCCCCATCTCGTTGCATTCCCCTGGGATGTGCGCGTCAGGTGGTTGCTACCTGGCCAAGCTTGGTACACGCCACCTTCCTAGGTCTACAAAACCTGGTCTTCACGCGCCCCTCTCAGGAAAAGATAACAAGGAAAGGTATGGGAGCTGCTCGTACGTCAAGGGGACTCCTAAGCATCGCGACTCAGGGGCCTCACTGGCCCTGTAACCCC
Source organism: Hordeum marinum (assembly GCA_022496015.1). NCBI lineage: Eukaryota > Viridiplantae > Streptophyta > Magnoliopsida > Poales > Poaceae > Hordeum > Hordeum marinum. The sequence goes on along the minus strand of CM039672.1, from coordinate 304,869,700 downwards.
TCACCCCTTGGTACCGTCCTGGTGATCCGTACGGCCAAACGACAGCTAAGGTATGCGCGGGGACGGGCCCTGCTGATGCAGATCTCGAAAGCGCTCAAAATACCTAAGGAGGATGCCAGAGTTCGTACGTCAAGGGGGACTCCTGAGCATCACGACTCAGGAGCCTCACTATTCCTATAGCCCCTCACCCCTTGGTATCGTCCTGGCGATCCGGACGGCCCAATGGCGGCTGAGGTATGCGCGAGACCGGGCCTTGCCGACGCAGAACTCAAGGTGTTCAAAATCTTCAAATCAATCCCATCTTCACCATGTTCCCTTCATGAGGGCTGCTCGTACGTCAAGGGGGATTGCTGAGCATTGCGACTCAGGAGCCTCACTGGTCCCGTGGCCCCTCACCTCTTGGCACCGTCCTGGTGATCCAGATGGCCCAACGGCGGCTGAGGTATGCGCGGGACCGGGCCCTGCCCACACAGAGCATCACATCAAACAAGAAGGAAACAAGGCGAAGAAAGCAACCACACAATTCAACAGTTATTACAAGCCTCTAGTGTTTCGAAAATGCAAACAAGTCTAACACCTCCGCGAGGCATGATGAATGTTGCAGGAACCAGGAGGAGGAATTAGGAGGAGACATCGCCAACACTCGTCCCCAGCCGCGGGGAACTCGTCGTCAATGTCGCTGACATCGTCTTCTTTGCCGCTGACCCTTGCAGCTTCAGGAGGCGGAGGAACAACAATGCAGGTGAAAATTTCTTCATCAGTGCCCCCACGGCGCCCTTCACGACCGCTGCCGCGGTGACACAAGCCCTAGGATCGACTGGGCAGATCACGGAGCTGAAGTCAAACCCCGGCTCGCGAAGGTGTAGGTGGGTGAAGATGCGTGATGCGACCTTGGAAAAGAGGTCATGACACTCACTCTCCAAGACTTCCTCACCTTGACAACACCCACCAGGGCTCCGTAAACCCGTCCCGGTAGAGGGAGCAGAGCGCTCAGCAGAACCGGAGCTTGAAGGAGGGGAAGGTGTTGAGCTATGCGGCCTTTTTCTCCTCAACCTGTAGGACCGAAGGTAGGTCTAGAGGGGGGGTGATTAGACTACTTGATTAATAGTTTTGCCTATGCCAAGTTTTAGGGTTGACAGTTTTTAGTGTTTCATGGCAAGTCAAGTACACCCTACACATGCAAGTCTAAGAGTATATAGCAGCGGAAAATAACAACAAGCATGTATAGAAGGGATAGGGTAGGAAGATCAAACACAATTGTAGACACGATGATTTTTCCTATGGTTCCGATAGGTGGCGCTATCGTACGTCCATGTTTATGGAGTCTTCAACCCATGAAGGGTAACGGTCGCGTGAGTCCACAGAGGGCTCCACCCAAAAGGGTCCACGAAGTAGCAACCTTGACTATTCCATAACGGCTTCCATCCACGAAGGACTAGCCTCACTATGGGTAGATCTTCACGAAGTAGGCGATCTCCTTGCCCTTACAAACTTCTTGGTTCACTCCACAACAGGAAGTAGGAGGCTCCCAAGCGACACCTAACCAATCTAGGAGGAACCACCCTCCAAAAGGTAATAGGCTCGATAATGACGATGAACTCCTTGCTCTTGTGCTTCAAGATGATAGACTCCTCAACACACAATCTCTCTCTCACAGGTTTGGCTTGGTAGAAGAGATGGGATTGGTGGAAAGCAACTTGGGGAGGCTAGAAATCAAGATCCATATGATTGGAGTGGAAGATCTTGACCTCAACATAAGGGTAGGTGGTTCTCTCTCAGAAAATCTGATAGGATAGCTATGGAATAGTCCTAGGTGCTTCTCTGTCGAGCAAGTGGTGGTGAAGAAGTATATATAGGCATCCCCAAAAATCCAACCGTTACACACAAAATGACCAACTCGGTGACACCGATGGGTTAATCTCGGTGGTACCTAAGTGACCAATAGGTGGCAACCTTTGAATCTCGGAGGGACCGATATACAATTCTCGGTTGCACCGATAAGGTGACCAACGGTCAGATTTCCAATCTCGGTGACGCTGGTCCAACATTCTCGGTGGGACCGAAAATGTGAATTTGCGTAACAAAAAGTTGGCAACCTAAACTCGATGGCACCGGTATGGAATCGGTTGCACCTAAGTGGCTAGGGTTTGGCAGAGTCTGTCTAGGTTCTGGAATCGGTGGCACCAAAGTGGGAAAGTTGGTTGCACCGATTTTGAGTGTTGGGTATAGAATAGGCTTTGGTGGGAGAGTTTGTGGATGTTTTTGGTGACTATCACTTGTGCACGTTTGAGCATATTGTTCACCAACAAAACCTTACCCCCTTTTAATAGTATTGGCTTTCCTATGACTCAAAGTGATTTGTCACAAATATTAAATGTAGAGTCCTCTTGCTTGAAGCTTGGCCAACCTATTTCCTTGCATCTTGGGGTTTGTCCACAATCTCCTTTTGCCAATCCTCTCATTGAACATTTCCTGAAATATAGTTGGTGGAAACAGTAGTTCAATGACTTATATGTTGTTATTAATTACCAAAACCACCAAGGGAGCAAATGTGCTTTCACAACCACGGCAAGGGCTTTCTCCCTTGTGTCGACCCGAGCCTTCTCCGCAACAACTTCCTTCTCTCGCGTGTCCAGATGCTTGCGCTCCGTGGCTTGGGTGTCTGTTGCTTTGGATAGCGCAGAGTCTCAATCGGCAAGCTCGGACTTGTAGGTCTCGAGGGTTTCTTCTTGCCGATGCAGCTGCACCGCAAGCGCGGACTTCTCCTCCCAGAGAGCCTTCAAATTCATGCAAGCATTGGCTAGCCGACTTATTATAAGGAATATCACTTTCATCAAATCTACGAAGAGAATTTACCTCTACTACCTGTGTCGGGTTATCAAGACCATGTATTTCTTCAATATGTGGTAGATTCTTGACATCTTCAGCTTTAATACCATTTTCTTTCATTGATTTCTTTGCCTCTTGCATATCTTCAGGACTAAGAAATAGAATGCCTCTTTTCATTGGAGTTGGCTTCGGAGGTGGTTCATGAATAGTACAATCACTATCATTGCTCAATATATTATTCAATAGGATTTAAGCTTGTTCAACAGTTTGTTCCCTGAAAACACAACCAACACAACTATCTAGGTGGTCCCTAGAAGCATCGGTTAGTCCATTGTAAAAGATATCAAGTATTTCATTTTTCTTGAGGCGATGATCAGGAAAATCGTTTAGTAATTGGAGAAGCCTCCCCCAAGCTTGTGGGAGACTCACTTCTTCAATTTGCACAAAGTTAAATATTTCCTGCAAGGCAGCTTGTTTATTATGGGCATGAAAATATTTTTCAGAGAAGTGATATATCATATCCTGGGGACTACGGACACAACCAGGAGCAAGAGAGTTAAACCAAATCTTGGCATCACCCTTTAATGAGAAAGGAAACAACTTAAGGATATAATAATAACAAAATTTTCCCATGAGTAAATAGGGTGGCTATATCATTCAGTTTAGTAAGATATGCCACAACTGTTTCAGATTCATAGCCATGGAAAGGATCAGATTCAACCAAGGTAATTAACTCAGGATCAACAGAGAATTCATAATACTTATCAGTAGAAAAGATACGTGAAGTAGGAAACTTAGGATCATATTTCATTCTAGCATTCAAACATTTTTCCTTTGCACTTGCATAGTAATTTCTTAAGATCATCTCTATCTTTACAAGCAAGAAAGTCCCTAGCTACCTCTCCTTCCATAACATAACCCTCGGGAATATCAGGCAATTCATACCTAGGAGATCTAGGTCTAGCAGGTGTCTGAAAGTGTCTAGTTTCAATAATTTCATCAGTTTCAGAAGTATCATAATTTTCAGCATGGTCTCTAGCAATTTGTTCATCAAGAAATTCACCAAGTGGCACAGTATTATCAAGCAAAGTATCATCATAAGCATCATGCATAGTAGAAGTGGAATCATCAATTACTTGCAACATATCGGAATTACTAGCAGGTGGTGGTGTCGCAAACTTACTCATAACAGAAGGTGAATCAAGTGCAGAGCTAGATGGCAGTTCCTTACCTCCCCTCATAGTAGAGGGATAGATCTTGGTTTTTGGATCTTTCAGTTTCTTCATAGTGATCAATAGATATAAATCCAAAGTGACTCAGGGAATAGAGCTATGCTCCCCGGCAATGGCGCCAGAAAATGGTCTTGATAACCCACAAGTATAGGGGATCCCAACAGTTTTCGAGGCTAGAGTATTCAACCCAAATTTATTGATTCGACACAAGGGGAGCCAAAGAATATTCGCGGGTATTCGCAGCTGAGTTGTCAATTCAACCACACCTAAAAGACTTAATATCTGCAGCAAAGTATTCAGTAGCAAAGTAGTATGGAAGTAACAGTAACTATGGCAAAAGTGACAGTAGCAGTTTTGCAGTGACTGTGATAGTAGCAACGGAAAAGTAACTTAGCAAGGATCAATATGTGAAAAGCTTGTAGGCAATGGATCGGTGATGGATAATTATGTCGGATGGCATTCATCATGCAACAGTTATAACATAGGGTGGCACAGAACTAGCTCCAATTCATCAATGTAATGTAGGCATGTATTCCATATATAGTCATACATGCTTATGGAAAAGAACTTGCATGACATCTTTTGTCCTACCCTCCTGTGGCAGCGGGGTCCTAATGGAAACTAAGAGATATTAAGGCCTCCTTTTAATATAGAACCGAACCAAAGCATTAGCACTTAGTGAATACATGAACTCCTCAAACTACGGTAATCACCGGAAAGAATCCCAATTATTGTCACCCTGGGGGATGCGGATCATAACTCGTAATAGGTGTCTACAACTTGCAAGATAGGATCAAGAACACACATATATTCATGAAATTATAATAGGTTCAGACCTGAAATCATGGCACTTGGGACCTAGTGACAAGCATTAAGCATAGCAAAGTCATAACAACATCAATCTCAGAACATAGTGGATACTAGGGATCAAACCCTAACAAAACTAACTCGATTACATGATATATCTCATCCAACCTATCACCGTACAGCAAGCCTACGATGGGATTACTCACGAATGGCGGAGAGCATCATGGAATTGGTGATGAAGGATGGTTGGTGATGACGATGGCGTCGATTTCCCCTCTCCAGATCCCAAAACAGACTCCAGATCTGGCCTCCCGAGGAAGAACAGGAGGTGGCGGCGGCTCCATATCGTGAAACATGATGAACTCTTCTCTCTGATTTTTTTCTCCACGAATAGGAATATATAGGGTTGGAATTGAGGTCGGAGGAGCCACAGGGGCCCGCAAGTTTGCTAGGCGCGGCTAGGGGGTGGCCGCGTATGGTGGGCTTGTCACCTGTGGGTGACCCCCCTCCGATTGAGTCTTCCGCCAGTATTTTTTATTAATTCCAAAAATAATCTCCGTAAATTTTCAGGTCAATCCGAGAACTTTTATTTCCACACAAAAATAACACCAAGGCAATTCTGCTGTAAATAACGTCAATCCAGGTTAGTTCCATTCAAATCATGCAAATTAGAGTCCAAAACTAGGGCAAAAGAGTTTGGAAAAGTGGATACGATGGAGACGTATCAGCCACCAGGGCACAGCCACCCCACTGGCCGCGCCTAGCTGGCTTTTGACCTCCTCAGGAACCTTCTAGACGTGGGTGTTGGAAATATGCCCTAGAGGCAATAATAAATTGGTTATTATCATATTTCCTTGTTCATGATAATTGTTTATTATCCATGCTATAATTGCATTGATTAGAAACTCAGATTCATGTGTGGATACATAGACAACACCATGTCCCTAGTATGCCTCTAATAGACTAGCTCGTTGATGAAAGATGGCTATGGTTTCCTAGTTATGGACATGAGATGTCATTTGATAACGGGATCACATCATTAGGAGAATGATGTGATGGACAAGACCCAAACTATAAACGTAGCATATAATCGTGTCAGTTTATTGCTACGGTTTTCTACATGTCAAGTATATGTTCCTATGACCATGAGATCATGCAACTCGCTGACACCGAAGGAGTACCTTGTGTGTATCAAACATCGCAACGTAACTGGGTGACTATAAAGGTGCTCTACAGGTATCTCCGAGAGTGTCTGTTGGGTTGGCATGGATCAAGACTGGGATTTGTTACTCCGTGTGTCGGAGAGGTATCTCAGGGCCCACTCGATAATACAACATCACAATAAGCCTTGCAAGCAATGTGACTAAGTGTTAGCCATGGGATCTTGTATTACAGAATGAGTAAAGAGACTTGCCGGTAACGAGGTTGAACTAGGTATACAGATACCGACGATCGAATCTCGGGCAAGTAACATACCGAAGAACAAAGGGAATAGCATACGGATTAACTGAATCCTTGACATAGAGGTTCAACCGATAAAGATCTTCGTAGAATATGTAGGAACCAATATGGGCATCTAGGCCCTGCTATTGGTTATTGACCGTAGAGGTGTCTCGGTCATGTCTACGTAGTTCTCGAACCCGCAGGGTCTGCACACTTAAGGTTCGATGACGTTTCAGTAGTACAGAATTATGTATGGTGGTGACCAAAGGTTGTTAGGAGTCCCGGATGAGATCCCGGACGTCATGAGGAGCTCCATAATGGTCCGGAGGTAAAGATTGATATATGGGATAATAGTGTTTGGTCTCCAGAAGGGTTCCGGAATTCACCAGAAATAGTTTCGGATGTTTCCCGAAATGTTCGGGGTACAAGGACACTTTATTTGGGCCAAGGGGTAAAGCCCATGAGGCTTTAGGAAGGTGCAAAAGGTGTTTTGCGGAGGCCAGGGTACAGACGCCAGGGACCCTAGCAGCTGGGGCCAGTTGCCAAGGACTTTGGTGTTTGGTCCTAGAGTCCGAGGAGGACTCTTGCCTTGCAGGCAAACTGACCTTGAGGAGGATTTTTCTCCAAGTCTTGACCCCAGGGCTCAACATATAAATAAAGGGGCGGGCCTAGCACCTGGAACACATCAAGAAACCCTAAGCCACGTGCTGCCTGTCCTCTAGTTTGTAGTTTCTCCTCTAGATTGGTTTTAGCGGTGCTTAGGCGAAGCCCTGCTAGAATTGCTCCACCACCATCGCCGCAATGCCATCGCGCTGCCGGAGAACTCGTCTACCTCTCTGCTCCCTCTTGCTAGATCAAGAAGGCAGAGATCGTCATCGAGCTGTACGTGTGCTAAACGCAGAGGTGCCGTCCGTTCGACGCTAGATCGAAAGGACCGTGACTGGATTGCGAGACGGATCGTGATTGGATCGCGGGATGGATCGTGATGATCGCGAGACGGATCATGATTGGATCAAGGGACGGATCGTGATGGGATCATGGGATGCTCAGCGATTTTGATCGTGAAGACGTTTGACTACATCAACCATGTTTCTTAGCTTCCGCTTAGCGATCTACAAGGGTATGTAGATCCACTTTCCCTCTCGTAGATGCTCATCACCATGGATAGATCTTGCGTGTGCGTAGGATTTTTTTGTTTCCCATGCAATGTTCCCCAACAGTGGTATCAGAGCTAGGTCTATGTGTAGATGAGATCTCGAGTAGAACACAAAGAGTTTGTGGGCGTTGATGCTTAGATTGCTTCCTCCCTTAGTCGTGTTTTGGTTCAGCGGTATTGTGGGATGAAGCGTCCCAGACCAACCTTACTCGTACGCTTACGAGAGACTAGTTCCATCGACTGACGTGTAGCTTCGTTGCACAAAGATGGCTGGCGGGTGTCTATTTCTCCTACTTTAGCGATCTACAAGGGTATGTAGATCTACTCTTCCTCTCGTAGATGCTCATCACCGTGGATAGATCTTGCGTGTGCGTAGGAATTTTTTTGTTTCCCATGTAACGTTCCCCAGCAGTGGGACCAATGCCAAATACTCCTATAAATATAGAAACCTCCGAAAAGAAACCTAGACCAGGAGTTCCACCAGCGCAAGCCTCCAGGGCCACAAAAAACCAATTGGGAGCCCATTCCGGCACCTTGCCAGAGGGGGAAACCATCACCAGAGGCCATCTTCATCATCCTGGCTGTTGGGGATATACCCCGCAGTATGACCCGGCCTAGCGACTCACAGGAGACCTGGTCAAGACATGGCGTTTTATTGGTGACCTGGCAGGCAGGTTGCAGGACGACCAGGCCCAAGACCCGGTGTGCAAGACGGCGCCAGGCGGCTCACAAGAGAAGGCCCAAGGAGAGAGAAAGGATTCCCTCACAAAGGAAACAAGACTCAGATTAGGATTCATGAAAGACTAGTCCTAGTCCTACTGGGAGTAGGACTCTACATGTAAACCTACCCTTTCCACTTATATAAGAAGGGGTAGAGCACCCCTAGAGAGACGAGTTCACAGGTTCTCAAGTTTAGACAGGTTGAAGTCATTAGAGATAGACAGATTAGAGGCTCTCAAGATTAGAGCTAGCAAGATAGCACCCATGTAACCGAGAGATCTCCATCAATACAAGACAAGCATGATGTAGGCTTTTACCTCCATCGGAGGGACCGAACCTGGGTAAACTCATGTCTCTCGATTCCTACCAACCCCTTCAAGCCGCCACATAGTTGCGACCGCCTCGAACCTAAGTCCGTTCACCCGGACATCTGTTGTGACAAATCCACGACAGTTGGCGCCCACCTTGGGGCCACACACGGTGGTGTTGTGTTCTTGAAGGAAGCTCTTCAGGGATCGAGAAGCTCACGATGCGTTAGATGAAAAGAGAATCAACGCAAAAGGATCTATGTCGTCGACGACCAGTTGGTACATCATATATAAGTTTGAGATCTAACAGAAGCTAGGGTTGCATCGTCGCCGACGCGGCCTGCCAATCGAGCGATCCGGCGAGTCCGAGACGACGTCTGTTACACCAGTGATTTATTATTTGGGCGTATCTACACCGAGACCGTCAGAACTTTTGAGGAGGGAATTTGTGATCTGCTATGTCACCCTCGCATGTTGTACGCTCGTTGCATGTACATGATCTGCACCTATTGCAGCTTCATAGACGACGTACGCGGGATCGGCTGTTGTGATCAGGCTATGACGTTGTTGTGACTTCACATCAACCATAGCTACTACCGATTGTGAAAAGAGTTTAAGATCAAAACAACATTAAATTATGATGACTTGGGGTTTCTACAGTGAGATTTGTCAGGTCAAGACCATCAAGTTTTCTGCTATAGTTTTCCTATATGCGTAGTTGCCGTATCCGACTGTACTACATATTTTCTCGTCCATGAGTAATATAAGGGAATCAACTAAATCATTGCTGCCTGCCGTTGTTTGTGTCAACTCCCGAGGAAAATTTCCATCGATGATCATCAAACCTGCAAACCAGAAAATATCACCCTGAATGGATTGTGTGGAAGGCTACCAGGAAAAGGATGAAGAGTCAATTGCTAGCTGTAATGTTCCGTGGTCTTGCCCATGAAAAGCTCACTTACAGTCATCGCCTATGGAACAATTATCAAGGAACACCAATATAACAAAGGTGCGGCTGTTCATGAAGGTCACAACCCTGGGGTCCGAGTCGGACTCGACCTCGCCTCTGCTACTGCCTGGCCGCGCGTCTCTGCAGCTGCGCCTCCACATCACCTCACCTATGGGCCGACTGCCTTGCAGCTGCAGCTGTCGCTCAACTCGCTGAGCGAGCCCTCGGTCGCGGCCTTGCCACCGTCGCGCCTCTGACCTATCCTGCGCCCGCCTTGCTTCACTCCACCACCAATTCACCCAGCCGCTCCACCTCTGTTGTGGCTTGCCTTTGGCCTGAACTTGCCGCTGCGGCATCACCGCTCCACAAGCCGGTTCACCTCCAGCAGGTTCTACCTCGCCCCTCCATGCATGCGTCCTTTACCGTGACTCACCGTGCCACGAGCCAGCTCACCTCCGGCCGGTTCCTCTGCGCCTATGTGTTCTGTGTCGCCACACTGCTCCGGCTCGCACGCGTGTGCCCTCTTGTCGGCTCTGCCTATAGCCACGCGCCCGCCAACCGCCTTGACTGCACTGAGTCCTGCCGCTTTCACCGCACTGGCTCACCTCACCTCACCTTGCCCTGTTGCGTCGGAGCAGCCGCAGCCGCCATCGCCTTGCCGCCTTGAGCCACCGTGCACCGGCCCTGTCCCTACCCCGCCGCACACCAGACCTTCTGCGAGCCACCTAGCGCCGCTGCTCCTACTAAGCTGCCATTTTGCCGCGCCTTGCTTTGCTCCATCCCGGCCGTCGCCTGTGCCTGCTTGGGCACACGCATGAAGTTTGAGACAGCCACCACCACAAATCCTGATCAAGTCAAGGCATTCGGTTGATAGTGTTACTTCTCCGTTTTCTCACAAGAAGACAAAAGATAAAGCAATTAGTACTACGGTACTCCGGCAACCTATAAGATTATTTTTTCTCTCTATTTGCTACGGTCACAACAAGAAAATACGAGGTGATATCTATCTTATTTATTTTATCAATACATGTTAGTTCATTCAAGCACAATTACTTTACCCTACAATATTTTTACGCAGGACAATTATTCATGTGGCATTATATCGCAGAATTGGAGCGCACACCAGCATGTCACATTGCTCGATGGACGCGTGTGAGTCGCCCCACGGACGGTCTACATCAACTCGCTGGTACCGCGCGCTCACCCGCCAGTATGAGCTGCCCAATGGACGCGGCAAGCTGCCGTATCCGCGGTATGGTTTTCATCAACAACGCCACAACCGACTCAGCGTTCGCACCGGCTTACAATGCCGTGGGCGTGTCTCGCGATCGCGCCAGCTTACAAACGCCGTGGTCGTCTCTTGTGACAGCACTGGCTTACAACGCCTCGACTGACTTCTACGTCTACATCAACATATCGGTGCAGTGCTCACATGTACGAGCCGCCCAATGAACACGGGCAAGACACTGCTCAGAGACTGATCTACATCAGTATATCGGTGCGGTGTTCACCTGCATGAGCCGCCCAACGGACAGGCGAACAAGTCGGCACCATTGTAGTTTGGTTACCCGCAACAACCAGCCGGGGCGAACCATCGACCGGATTATCGAAGTAATTCATACGGGGTCGCCTATAACCCGCCATGGTCAACCTCAACCTTCAGTGGAGATTATCAAGCCGCCTCTTTGAGTTAACTTAAGACTCGGGGGCTACAGACATGTCGAGATACATTTGGTCCTTTTCAACGAGAAACCCGAGTCATTGCAAGAAAGTTAACCCAATCCCGGGGGCCACTACCTTATCGGCAAAAGAGTTAAAGTCGCCCAAGAGGATGAGTCGCCATGATGCACCATTCAAACATGGGTATCCTGATTTATTTGATCATCATAAAGTAACTTGGAGTTTCTGCTGTTTATGCATTTCAGGTTGTGCAAAGGTGGATACTTCTACATGGTCACTTGGGGGCTTCCAACCCACCGGGTTTAGCTTGCTCACCCTTTTTGACCGGCTCTTCAGCCAAAATAGCACCATTGTGCGATGACTTACAAGATGGCGGTCTGCAAGATGGCGACTTACAAATTGGCAGCCCACGCAATGGTGGCATGCAAGACGGTGAGAGTCTTAAGGTCACCCAAGAGGACGAGCCGCCACGTTGCGAGCCGTTCAAACATGGGTGCACCACCTTATGGATGAAAGTTTTTCAGGTCACTCAAGAGGATGAGCCGCCATGTTGTGAGCCATTCAAACATGGGTGCAGCGTTTTATTGATGAAGGATTTAAGGTCACTCAAGAGGATGAGCCACCACATTGTGAGCCGTTCAAACATGGGTGCCTTACCTTATCGGTGAAAGATCTCAAGTCGCTCAAGAGGGCGAGCCGCCATGATGCGAGTCGTTCAAACATGGGTGCCAAGTCGCTCAAGAGGGTGAGCTGCCATGATGTGAGCCATTCAAAAATGGGTGCCAAGTCGCTCAAGAGGGCGAGACGCCATGATGCAAGCCGTTTAAACATGGGTGCCATGGGTGCCAAAGAGGATGAGCCGCCAGGATGCGAACCATTCAAACATAGGTACCATGATGCAAGACGGGTCGTAGACCAGAGAAAGTGCTTGAGTGGGTGAAGGCCGCCCCCACTCTTGGTAGAGTTGTACCTGCCTATATGTAGCTGGTGCTCGTCCAGGGGTGCAGCGAGCTGTCAACTCACCCCCTCCGAGGGCCTCATATAGCAGCAAGGGAAGCTCTCTCATCTGCTACGTACTCTTCGCCAAGTAGCCCATCATACTCTTAACAAGTGACGTTGTTTAAGGTTCAAACGACGGATTTATGTCACGTGAGAAGTAGCTTATGAGCCGGGGCACTCACCCCATTGTAAATTCTAGTCTGTTGTGCCCTTGACAGTTAATCTCGCCTAGAGACCCCGAGCTGTGCAAGATTGGCGGCCACTCTCGTTAGAGACCCTGCACTGTTAAGCGGTTCAAAGGAATAGTTCCCCCTTAGATGGGCCAGAATATGAGTTTTCGAAAAACAAAAAACAAGGGGAAAGCAAGACCATCATGCATTACATATTGCATCATAAATATTGAATCATACATTGCATCACATATTGCATCATACATTGCATTCATGTTATAAGTCGAGCCAGAGCAAGATTGTGAAAGATGAAGCAAGGCTACAACAGATTTTAACATTTCTGGGTTATGCTTTTTCAAGCCGCCCTTACAACAATGCAGAATATATTTTGTCTTGTTTATTTTTGCAGGTCTTGTCTCTTAAGATGAGCCGCCGTTAAGTATGATGAAAGAATTTCTACAGGAATAAATAGATCTTTGATAGCCAACACGGCTAGATCTTCATCATGGTTTATCATAACCAGTATGATTGGGGTTTTTAAGCTAGCTCTGAGAGTTGATTATTCTCGAAGAGCCACCCTATCAGATATGATGCCGTGTCATCTAGTTAACCGGTTCTCGGATTTCTTCAATTGTGCTCTGTAGTAATCAACAACACCCATGGATTTATCAAATATATATTTGCCGGGTTGCACCGCAACCGTGAGCAGGGATTTCATGTCAAAGACAAAGGAATTATTCCAGGATATTCATTTCGGGTTATATTATAGCCACGATCAAGGACTCTTTCAAATCAGATCAATATCAGTTCAAGAGAACTTCTGAGGTGCAGTATGATGGGTTATTATCACACAGTCCCAAGTCACCGCAGGCGTGTGACACATCACTTGGGGGCTACACTATTCAGATCAAAATTGCGAAAGTTTGCAAGTCACCATAGGCGTGCAGCCTGGCCTTTGGGGGCTACACTATGCAAGTCTAGTTTATATCATATAAGCAAGTCCCATGTGGCTGCAAGCATGCACCATGGCACGGGCTAATACAAGACGGTTTTAAAATCATTACATTGTCAGCAATACCCTATTATCTCAAGGAGATGAGCCGGCCTTTCTATATTTTCTAAGTCCCAGCCCAGTAATTCTTACTGACCCAACACTTGGGGGCTACGGTACTCAGCTGCTTGACAGATTCAAAAGTTCAAATTGAAGACCCGGCACGTCACATTCTGATGAGCCGCCCTTGGGGGCTATACCTGCTGAAGTTTCATAAGGTATAAGACAGTTATAAGTCCCAGGCTGCTGCAGGCAAGACAACCTCGTACTTGGGGGCTACACAACCACAAATATTATTGCAAAGCACCAAGTCATCATGGATAATCTCGGAGCTTGGGGGCTACATGTAATATGGACATATCAAAAAACTTTGAGGACAATTTTCATGATGTTAAATATGGAGTTCAGTTGTTAGACCCAGCGTCACCAACATTCATGACCCGGCGTTATCAAAACATCATAAGCCGCCAGAGTTCATATAAGCCGCCTACTTCACAACAATGGAAGTCCAGATATACGTCATGAGGATTTCTTATTTTCAAGATTTTCATTAAGCCAAAGTATTGGAAGCCGACTCAATGGCATATAGGTATATTATTCCCAATATTTTTCAAAGGACACTAACAAGCAAGACGTTTTTCAAGACAACTCATTCATATGCAGAAAAGACCCGAATTTCTGAGGAGCCACTTCATAAGCCGGCCAAAGGAGCAAGCCAGCCACTTAACATATTTACTATTCTTATTTTAGGAGGTTACCAAGAATAAATTCAAGCTAACCTAGGGGCTAATGTCGGGGATATACCCCGCATTATGACCCGGTCTAGCGACTCACATGAGACCTGGTCAAGACATGGTGTTTTATTGGTGACCCGGCAGGCGGGTCGCAGACGACCAGGCCCAAGACCCGACGTGTAAGCCGGCGCCAGGCGACTCACAAGAGAAGGCCCAAGGAGAGATAAAGGATTCCCTCACAAAGGAAACAAGACCCAGATTATGATTCATGAAAGACTAGTCCTAGTCCTACTGGGAGTAGGACTCTACATGTAAACCTACCCTTTCCACCTATATAAGGAGGGGTAGAGCACCCCTAGAGAGACGAGTTCACAAGTTCTCAAGTTTAGACAGTTTGAAGTCATTAGAGATAGACAGATTAGAGGCTCTCGAGATTAGAGCTAGCAAGACATCACCCTTGTAATTGAGAGATCTCCATCAATACAAGACAAGCAGGACATAGGCTTTTACCTCCATCAGAGGGGCCGAACCTGGGTAAACTCGTGTCTCTCGATTCCAACCAACCCCTTCAAGCCGCCACATAGTTGAGACCGCCCCGAACCTAAGTCTTTCACCCGAACATCTGCCGTGACAAATCCACGACACCGATGGTCCCCATGACGAGGAGGGAGAGTTCACCCTCGGGGCTGAGGGTATGTACCCGTAGCTATGTGTTTGATCTCTCTCTCTCTCATGTTGTTGAGATGACACGATCTTGATGTACTGCGAGCTTTATTGATATAGATGAATCATATGGAGTTTTCCCCTCTCTATCTTCTTGTGATGAATTGAGTTTTCCCTTTGAATTTGTCTTATCGGATTGAGTCTTTAACGAATTGAGAACACTTGATGTGTCTTGCGATGGGATATCCATGGTGACAATGGGATGTTCTATTGATCCACTTGATGTATGTTTTGGTGATCAACTTGTGGGTTCCGTGACCTTGGGAATCTATGCATAGGGGTTGGCACATGTTTTCGTCTTGAATCTCCGACTGAAACTTTGGGGCACTCTTTGAAGTTCTTTGTGTTGGATTGAACATGATGAATCTGAAATTATGTGATGCATATCGTATAATCAAGACCATGGGTACTTGTGGTGACATTGGAGTATCTAGGTGACATTAGGGTTTTGGTTGATTTGTATCTTAGGGTGTTATTTTAGTATGAACTCTAGGGCTGTTCGTGACACTTATAGAGATAGTTCATAAGATTGATCGGAAAAGATAATTTTGAGGTGTTTTGTACCCTACAATCATTATTTCGTTCGTTCTCTGCTATTTGTGACTTTGGAGTGAACTCTTTGTGGCACGAGAGGTATTTACATATGATTCAACTGTGTCAGTATTGTTGAGAGAAATTGCACTAGTGAAAGTATGAACCCTAGGCCTTGTTTTCAAGCATTCAATACTGTTTGTGGTCACTTTTATCATTAGTTACCTTGCTGTTTTTATATTTCTAGATTACAAAAACCTATATCTACCATCCATATTGCACTTGTATCACCATCTCTTCACCAAACTTGTGCATCTATACAATTTTCCATTGTATTGGGTGTGTTGGGGTCACAAGAGATTTCTTGTATTTGATTGCAGGGTTACTTGAGAGAGACCATCTTCATCCTACACCTCCCATGGATTGATAAACCTTAGGTCATCCACTTGAGGGAAATTAGCACTGTCCTACAAAACTCTGTGCTTGGAGGCCCGACACGAGTCTACAAGAAGGTTGCGTAGTAGACATCAAGCTCTCTTCTCGCGCCATTGCCGGGGAGTTGAGTGCTTGAAGGTATATCTTTAGATCTTGCATTCAAATTGTCTGTGTACTAAAGTTTGGGCTCTAGTACCCCATACTTATGCACGGGCAGTCATAGCCACACCAGCAGTAATGCCTACCAGGGGACTGCAAGAAGCGAGCACAGAGACCCCAGGGGACATTCAAACCCAAGACCAAAGACCAAAAGCTGGGGACCCCCGCAAGGATCTTGCCGGGGGAAGCATGTGAGACCCCGGCAAGGAGCACACCCGGAAAGGCCTCGCCACTCTGCTAGCATAGAGGCCAGGTGTCGATCCACTAGGCTATGTGTCAAGGCACTGGCGATGTCGAGGCTAAGCAGTCTAGATGGGACGGGCTCCAGTCCCGTCCGATAGATGGTCAGGGACGCCTGACGATGCATTAAATGCGTTTCTGTAGTGACCTGACCTGAAGGTCGAATCTCCGGTGTTTCCGTACCATCCCAAGATCATGCTGGTACACACACGGTACATCAATGTATATATCAAAGTGAAATCACACAACTTTATTAATCGAAAATCTCATATCGAGTTCTTTATTACAATAAAAATTACAATAAAGTGGCTGAAGGCCATCTCATGAGATAAACTAAACCAAAGTCTCGCGGAAGCTTCAAAGGTAGTTGAGTCCATCTGACTCCAAGGGCATCTCACCAAGCATAGAGCGTATCCTCAATCCTAGACGGAAAAATACTCTGCAACATGATACGTTGCAGACGTGTAGGTCAGCCTATTGAATATGCCGGCAATGTCACAAAAGGGGGTAAAAGTAATCATCTAGTCTATATGCATATTTGGCAGGTGGGGTAGTAAGTTTTGCATAAAGCCAATTTTCCTATAACAAGAGAGGGCAAAGCAAAAGTTATTACTACATTGTTGGTTGATTAATGAGATGGTTCCACCAACCAATTCTCATACCCAAGTTGTCATCAATACCCACATCATTATAATACTCTGTGTTGAGAATTCCAGATAGTTTCAGTTCCTTTGGCTCAAGTTGTCCATGACCGTGGACACGACTAATCGGTTAGGTTTGGGTACTCTGCAGAGTTTTGCACACGTTCCACACAAGATTTGATCGCCTCCGTTGGATTTCTCGCACTTCAGGGTGTTTGAGAAACGGATGACCAAAACATGGTCTTCTAAAGGATTCTCCTGAGACTCTGTCGATGCCCATCCTTTCCTACCGTTCTTCTACATCTCATAGCACCGCCTGTCCAGGGTCACCACAATATCCAACCAAGCCAGAGCCCATAATGGCTTGTGGCTATGCAGGTAAGCCTTGGGTCTTGAAGCATCCATCCATCTCTTTGTGCCTGAGTGGACCTTTCCGCGTGAATACTGGCACTTCTCCAGCAACACCTAGGCTAACCACTGGTTTCTCCAGGGCGCCGTTCAACCATCATCCACCCAGAGGTATGTTGAAAACTCGAAGTCTTTAAGTCTTGATCATCTTGTAGGTCTTGAAATTATTATCTCACAACTCTCATGAATCACACACCCAACCCCATCTACTAATAGCATAGCAAAATTAAATCAACGTTTCCTGGGGCCAATGTGTTAAAGGGTTGAGGGGATCCTACCACATGATACTACATCAAGTAATCAAGTTTCCAAATTACCTACTTTGCATGCAATTGGGGAGATGGTAGAACTAATGCAATAAAAACATGGGTAAACATGGTCAAAGTGACTTGCCTTGCTGACGATCCTCGTACCCAAGTGACTCTAGATAACAAGCTTCGCACTCCGGATGATCTAACGAATCAAACAAAGCACACAATAAGCAATTCACACAACAACAAGGTAACAAATACTTCAACAAACAATAGCACAATCAAAAGAAAAATCACTCAAAGTAGAAAACTCTAAAAGTTTTGGTGGCAAAATATCTACCAAGACATAATAAGACAAGTTAGTTTTCAGCAATTTACTAAAAGATAATAGAAAATAAAATACAAATTTTTTATTATAAAACAAGGAGTATTTCATAAAATTTTTGTGCAAAAAGGTTTACTACAAAACATTTTTATAAACAATAAAAAATGGTGAAATTAAACAAATTAAAATATTTTTATTATCAGAAAATAATTCACCTAATGTTGAACAACACAACTAAAGAAACTACAATAAAACAATTGAACTAGAACAAAATCAAAGTAAACTAAAATAAAACAATTCGATTAAACACTAAGAAGAAACTAAACGTAATCTGTTTTTTACTAAAAACCCTAATTTAAAATATCTTAACATATTCCGAACAGTGCTGGATGATAGGCCTAACTATTACAAAGCAGTAGCAAAAAGAATCACTCAAAAATATATTTTTAAACTCTAGTTATACAGATTTTAGTAATTTAAGCAAATTTGGTTAGATTCAAATTTTAAAGCTCAAATTTGAAATCTAAGACTACAAGATGAATCTACATGAAATTTGTGACCTAGTGCAAAAATAATCAATTAAAAACACTAATTACTTTAAAAGTTACAAAAAAAAACACAAAGCATTCTGTTTTCTAAAACAAACAGAAAAATAACAAAAACTAACTAACGGACAGGGTGACGTGGCATGCTGTGATTGGCCTAGGGTGTGTGCGCGTGGGTGCTAACGAGCGGACGGCCGAAAACTAACGCGTACCAGTTTGTTTTACAAAATTTCTAATCTGGAGCGTAGATCCTAGATCTGACGGTTGCGGGTGGAGGTGTCGGCTTACAGGGGAGGGGGTCGGAGCTCCGGTGATGTCGACGGCGGCCGGAAGTCGGAGATGCTCGGGGATGGTGCTGCGGTGGTCGAGGGCGGCGTCTGAAAGCTTCACACGGAGGCGGTGAGTCTCTGGCGTACTTTGGTGGCGTCGGAGGGGAGTGGGGGTGAGTGTGGCGACAGCCAGGAGCTCTGGGGGTTCGGGCGGAGTCAGAACTCCGGAGAGGTGGTGCGGTGGCGTTCCGGCGAGGGTAGAGGGGGTTGGGGGGGAGGGAATGGAGTGCGGAGGGAGTAGGGGTTCTTATAGGGCCTTGTGGGGTCGGGAAAGGGAAGAGGGAGGGAGATCCGGTGAGTGAGAGATCTTCGGCGAGGTGGTCTGGCGCGATGAGGAAGGTGAGCGAGGGAATCTCGCTAGCGGTCGGGGGTCCCACGCGACAGTGAGAGAGAGGGCGAGGTTAGCGCGTCGGTGGCCGATCCGAAGTGAAATCGGGACTTAAAGGCAGGTGGGCCGGCCATGACTTTCCTATTTTGCGGATTTTTCTTTTTTTTTTCTATTTTCCAAAGCGTTTAAAACCCTTTAATGCATTCAAATCATTTCCAAACATAGGGAATATATATATATCAAAATGATTAGGGAAAAAATGCTATTTAATGAACATTTTTCCTCTGTCAGAATGAATACTTTAAAAAATTATTTTTCAGAAAATGCCTAATTGATTTTAAATTCTTTTGATATAAACTTTCAAATAAACCCCTGGTTTTATTGTTCAAATAATTCACCAAGATGCCCCTGGTGTGGAGTGTCATGTTACTCCTCTTTTTTTGAATAATTCGAGAGATTTTCAAATAAGAGAAACAAGTAAATGGAAAAGTGAAAGTGGCCTTTCAGAGTTTCAACAGATGAACTTCAACAATTCTATTCATTCAACAAATGTGATGATGATGCATAGCTATATTTCATAACATTCCAAAATGAAATTTTGGGATTTTATAGTTTGTCCCACACCATCAGTGTTAGGTATGATAACACTGTAGCACTGTACACCTCGTGCATGCACTGTACTCCACTGTTGGGATCCACTTAGTCATATAAAAGGAGGCCCAAGGCATTACGGGAGGAGGCTTTTCTTCCACCTTCTGGCAGACACGCGCGTAGCAGCCATCCATGGCGCTCCTGTATCCAGAACCCATAAAACACCCTCTATACACTAAAGCAGGAGTAGGGTTTTACGCTTCTCAGCAGACCGAACCTGGGTAAAATCTTCCCCTCGCGCCGTTTGTTCGATCTGCTCTTTGTACATACCATCCTCCTGCCGAATGACAAAGGGATCCTCACGGTCCCATAGGTGTCGTGCACCAACACAAATCTTTTAGTTTCTTGTTTTCACTAGTTTGGTTTTATAAAAGAAAACTACAAAAAAATGGAATTGAGGTTGCCTCATATGCTTCATCTTTTTAATGTCTTTCGCGAAAATGATGGAAAGGAAAATTGTGCTGAAGTGTTAGAAGAAGTTATTAAAATGTTTTGCACCAAATCTGTGAGTGATGGGCATGATTGCAATGTTGTTGGCATGAATTCTTTGAATATCCATAGTACTAATAATGATTGCACTAGTCATGATAAAAAGATTTCTTATAAGCATGTCAATTTTTGTGGAGTGCAGAGAGTTTGTGAAGACATGCCTATAAGGGAAGATATATTTTGTAAGAGGCATAAGTATTTAGAAACTAAATGGTTGCAAGAGAGGCTATATGTTTGTGTTGAAAGACTTCATATTTCTCATAGTCCTTGTGAACTTTGCAATGAAAGTGGTCATTTTAATTTCCAATGTGAATTCTTTCATGATTGAATTGTGTCCAAAAATTGTGATAACCCTTGAGCATCATAATGAACTTAGTCTATTTTTGGGGTATGAAGAAATGAAACATAAAACTAAGGATGTTCCATCTTGGGTTCTCATGAAAATGATTGATTTTGATCTAAATGAAATATATACGTATTGCGTGGTAAATTGCATTGAGAATCCTTACATTGTCAATTACTTAAAGACAAGAAAACAAATAGAAGATGAAGAGAATACTAATGAAGGGGAAGAAGCTTCCCACTATCCTCGTATTTTTTCTTATGATGAATCAGGTAATGAGGAGGAGTTTTTTTCAACCAACCTCTTCAAAAAGAAGCTTGAAGGAATTAAATAAACCCACACATAATGTGGTGAAGAAGATGTCACATCCCTAGTTAGCATTGCTCTCATTAGCATGTGTGTGCATCATGTTTTGATTTTGAATCAATATGAAATGGGGATCAACAGAAACCCTAGCACCTCACCTGAATTAAACCAATTTAAAGGTTGTGAAAAATCAACAAATCCAAAATGCCCCCCATGTCTGATAAATATTGACATCAATATATGAGGGGACGTTTTAATTTTTAGAACATATATGTCATTTTAAATTAAATAGTAAAGCTACTGAAAAGGCCAAATAAAGCATTATAAATATTTTAGTCATTCAAAAATATTGAAACTTTTTGTGTGGGTTTGAAATATTCAAACTATGCTAGCAATATATTTCAATATAATTTGAATTAGGTGTGGAGGCCCTGGTAAGATAAACAAATGTCAGAAGTGGAAAATAGGAAACAGAAAATAACAAAAAGGAGAGGCTTATCTGTGCCTGGCCCAAGAGAGAAGCCGACCCAGCCCAACAGGGGCAGGGGGTCTTCTTCCTCCTCTGCCAGGAGGACAAGTAGCTGCGTGGCCAGCGCGCCGATGCCGCTCCTGGCCACCTCTTGCCTGCCTGGCTGCCGTGGAGGCCTCCTGAAGCTCCCCACGGCCGCCCCCGACCGCTCTCTCTCTCTCAGTCTCCCCCTCTCTCCCTCGCACTCTCCTCCCCTCTGTCGCCATGGACGGTGCTCCCTTGCTGCCGTAGTCTCGCCGCTCCAGCCGCTCCCCCTCACCTCTGAGCCACCTATAAGCCCTGCCTCGACGCCCTCGTCCTCTTCGCCAAGCCAAGCGCCGCCAGAATCCGCCCTTCGCCGCCCCAAGGCCTTCTTCTACCTTTGGTCACCGTCGATCGCCGCCGCCGTTCTCTGTCAGCAGCCCGTCCTCAAGCGAGCTAGCGCCGACATCGACCTCCCTATGAGCCCCCGCATCGAACCCCTCTCTCCCCCGGTCCTTTTGCATGCCAGAGTGACGAGCCCACGCTCGCTCGAGCTCCGACAGCCGCCGAGCTCATCGCCGACGTCGATTCCGGCCATCTCAACCCCTGACTAGTGTCGGAATGGACGCGCGCGTGCTCGGGGGTTCACCCGGTGCCTTCCGCCGTTGATTGGTTGCCGGAGGAGGATTTCTGACCCCTCCGCCGTCCCTGACGTTGCCGGTGGCTCAACGCCGACGAGTCAACCCATTTGACCACGGGGTTGACCCCCCTGAGTCAACTCTCAATTGGGGCCCGGCCGTGTTTAGTTTAGGATTAGTTTAGAAATTAATTAATTAATTTAATTAACCTATTTACCCACTGAGAGGTGGGCCCATCCCCAATAATTAGTAATTAGTAATTTAATTAAACCATGTTAGTGTCTGGGTTACTAACCAGTGGACCCCACTGGTTAGGTTTGACCTATCAACGACCATTTGACCTGCTGACATCATGCTGATGTCATGTGGATCCAATAATGGAATTTCTAATTTAATTTAATTCCAAAAATTGCTAAAAACTTAGAAACATCATAGAAATTAATCTGCAACTTAGATTAAAATAAATATATATGCAATTTTATCAGAAAAATCCATCCAATGGTGCTGTTGTCGTGCATGTTAGAGCAACCTAAGTAGATGAACATTGACATCTAGAAATAGGTCAATATATAGAATATTAAAGGGAGAACGACTTTGAACCTATATTCAAATCCACTCCATCTAAATTCTAATGTTAGTTGCATTAGCTCATCCAAGCATGTTGCCATGTCATGATCATGCATCATATTGCTGCACTTCTCGTGTATTGATTGTTAGCTATCTACATTGCGATAGGTCCTGCTTCTGAGGATACCTATGAGTATCCCATCGAAGGAGAGTACCTTCCCGGTTCCCAGCAAGGCAAGCAACCCCAATGATCATTCTGATATCATCCCATTCTCTCACTCCTGCTCTTGTTTATTGCATTAGGACAAATGTTCAATTGTGTGTCAATTGCGGTAGTTGAACCCATTCCTCTGCATGACCGGTCATTGTCACAGTAAATAGCTAAACCTTGCAACCTAGCATACCTGGTAGATGCTTGAGCCATGATGTGCTTTACCTGCTTTGCTTGCTATGCTTAGAGTTGAGTCAGGTTTGATTCATCTGGGTGATGAACTAGAGTGAAACAATACTGTTTTGATGTGATGAGCTAAATGATGAACCCGATTTGGTAAAGGTAGCGATGAGAGGCTGTGTAGGAGTACATAGCGGGTTGTCTCATTGGGACCGGTCTTAGGAACCGAGTTCCGTGTTTGTTATCCAAGACTAGTTACTACCACACGTTGGGATACTTAATTGACCCTCTCGACTCATCAACCGCCTAGTCCTTGGTCCAGGTGTTGCAAGTAATTTTTGGTGTTCATAGCAATGCTGGAGGCTGTGCATAGCGCTGACCCTAGGGGTGGGATATGATGCGGTAGGCAGTGGCACGGTGTACCAAGGGTCACCCGAATGGTGGGCTTGGGAACCCTGCGCACATCGTTTGGGGCCATAGCGGAAACTTCGGCCAGACTTCCGTGCAGGTTCAGTATCAAATAGGCGATAGCCAGGACTAGAGGTCTTGTGTGATTAACTGTCGTGGCCGACTCCCTTGCTGGGCTTCCGCTTGAAGGTTGCCGAGGTGCATGGTTTTTATGAGCACACATCGATAAGTGGCGAGAGCGTGTGTGAAGGAGTACACCCTTGCAGGGTATGAATCTGTTCGAATAGCCGTGTCCTCGGATATGGACTACTTGGAGAACTTATGTTGTTCATAGATAACTTGTTGGTTACTCATAAAAATATCAAGACAAGTGTGAGTACCATGGATGGCACTCTTGTAGGTGATGGAAGTGAATCTATGGTGGTGTATTGATGTGGTGTTAGTGGACTCGTGTGGGATATCTAAAATTTGAACAAAGAATTAATATGTGTAGTATAAGTTAGCCAAGAGTCAGAGCTGGCATTACTGCATAAACTTGTCACACCTTGTGATTTGCCTCATGACTAAGTTAACATGACTCAAAAATTAGGGCCAATAAAAACGTTTTTGTGTGTGCATTTGAATGCTTGACTTGTGTGTTATTTGCTTGCTTGTCTAATTGCTTGCTATTGCTCTATAATTCATAAAACATCCTCCTACCATCAAGAACTCTTTTCCTTGATCCCAAATCTTGTCCAATGTTCATGTCATGTGAGTAGAAGTTAAAAATATTTTTACAAAATATTATTTTGGCCAAAAAAGCATTTGTTTAAATTAGGTTTTCAAAACCCCCTAATTTGAGATTTGCACTACAAGTCCCCAAATTGGGTGGATCCTCTTTACCCAAATACTTTATTTGAAAACCAATATATATGACTTCCCAAAAACACCAAATATTATTTTTAAAGATTATTTTAATATTTTATTTAAAGGCTTTTTCTAAAGGCTAGGAATGGTCTTTTATAGGGAAAATTATTTAAATGCTTTAAAAATATTTGAGAAAAATTAGGAAGACTCAGTGGACATATATTGTCCATATATAAGAGTTTCAACACATGGTCATGTTCAAAGTATTGGACAAAAACCTTCAAAACCATTTCTGCCTATTTCAAGCATTTGAAATATTTCTATCAGAAATATTCTCAAATAAATCTAGAAAACTTCTAGCATGTCAAATATGATATGTGTGATCATCGTGACAAATTTCATATCAATCCCAATTGTTTTGGTTCACAAAAATATCCCAAAACCCTCTCTGTCCAGATCCAAACTTGAGCAACTCTACATTGCCAACTGTCACCTATTGATCTCAAACTTTGTGGACTTGATGTAATAATCAATTGATGCATCCACACCAAGTGGTGCATGAAGGAGAACAGATTAACTTGTCCCAATCCCCCCAAACCCCTTCCTGCTGATTTCAAAAATTGGGAAGTTTGCGTTGTCAACTTTTCCCAATTGGTCCCAAACTTTTTTTGTACCCTCTAATACCCAAATAATGCCACCGCACCAAGTGGTGCATTTAGGAGATTAGTTTAGCATGCCTATATGTACAGAAACCTGATTTTGTCAAATTCTATGTTCACAAAGTTTACATTGGGAACTTTCTTCAAATCAGATCAAACTTGGTGATCAACCTTGTTTCTACCTTCTATTTGATCCTGGTAAATATCATGGAAATAAGACTCCTTTTACTTGCCCAAATCAACCTCAAACACCTTCTGCTAAATTACCAAACTTGCTGTTTGGGCCCCTTCCACTATTCTCCTTAATACCAAACTTTTACCTCAACTCTCCCTGGTCACCTTCCATATCCAGTAAAGGGCCCATGGCGTCAGGTCACTGATTGGGGGGTGAAAGCCCCATTTTATCCCCTGGACAGCGGAAAACCACCTCTCTCCCCAATTTCCCTCTCACCTAAGGCACGTCCAGAGCATCCTATGCTCCCTCCCCCTTTGTTTAATCCCCATGGCACTTGTGGACAAAGGTGGCCCCGGCCAGGACTTAGGTGGCATGCCATGGCATGCAAAGGTCGCGCTCCAGAGCATGCTACAGAGCGCACCCGCATTGTAGCCGCTGCCCACTACATGGCCCCGACCACCATGAGCCCCCCTCTCGCTAGACGGTCGGCCTCGATGCCCGGGACATGCAAGGCCCCTGTCCTCTCCTCTCTCTCCTCCTCCCGCGCGTGCCCGAAGCCGCCCGGCTCGGTCAGTGGCCGACCTCACACGCGCGAGGCCCTGGTGCTCCCTCGCTCCCTCTCTCCTCTTCCCTTGACATGGACCTCGTCCACAAACCAAATAGACACGCCCGAACTTGCTCCCGTGGGCTCTGGCAATGGCCTCGACCCCGCAACTCCCTGTCCATGGAGCCTCGGAGCCACGACTATAAGAAGCCTCCCTGATCACCCCTCTCGGATCCCTTCGCCCCTCCTCACTCCCGAAAACCCCCAAGACCTCTCCCTTTGCTCTCCCTAGCTTCCTTCGTCGTCCATGGCCAAAGAACGCTGACGGCCTCCATTGGAAATACAACCACGATGGCCTTTCCCAGCCCCTTTGGTCCTCGCAAGAGCCACCACACGTCGCCCTGGGCCTCCCCCATGATGCCTTTTCCCTTCCCCATGACCGCTACATCGATTTCCATGGCCGCCGTCCCCTGTCCCCGCCGCGGTCGAAGGATCGCTTCCCCAAGCGCTTCCTGGTGGGAATGGGACCCTCAGGTGGATGCGGCAGTATCTCCCGAGCGCTCCGGTGGCTGGAGCATCACCGAGGGTGGCTCCTACCGCCGGGAAGGTGCCGACAAGCGCTCGGCCGCGCCTCCTCCGTCTCTCCTCGCTCGAGCGGGAGGAGGGGGATGAACCCGACAGGCGGGCCCCGCCTGTCAGCGACCAGTCGGCTGGGCCCCCTTGGGTAAGTGGAAACGACTCTGCCTGCAGCCACCTCCCCGCGTGGGAAACGTATTCAAAGAAATATGCCTTCGGCATGGCAGCTGCGCAGGCATAACTAAGCTACTGGGCCGGCCTAGTAGCTATTCCTTGCCCGGTGCAGAGCTTAGGCCCATTGGGTAATTCTCTTTCCTTTTTCTTTTACCAGAGAAATGGTTTAATTCATAATAAATTCTTTTCAACTCCAAATTTGGTGATTCAAGTTTCTACAAACTCCTAAATTCATGAGCAATCCAAATATGTGCATTGCACAATTTTTCCATATAGAATATTCTGATCCTCCCATATTTTTGTTATAACTTGTATTATGGAACCACCTTGCAAAATCCCTAGAGCATTCATAATAGCTCCAAATGGAGTGATTCAAAATCCTAGGTGTATCTAAACTCATGAACTAATATGTGAGCATTTTTCCATACACTTTCTCTGTTATGTGGATTATTGAACCATTTATTCATGAATGGCTCACCTTGAAAATCCCTAAGAAATCATGCCAACTCCAAATCCAGTGAAACAACTTCCCACATGTTCCTAAAAAATGCTCTATTTGATGAGTGCCTCCACTCATTTTTATAAAAATGTTTTCTGTGGTCATCTTATAGGACCATCATTTCCACCATTCCAAACTCCCCCTTGACCCACATCCACCAAAACCTCCTTGGTTATTTTTCTTATGACCAGAGATGTCCAAGAAAAATAAAACTCCTATTTATAGAGCAATTTATTTTCTGCTTGTTGTGTTGCTTGTTGCGGTTGTTTCCGGCGATAGTTGACGAAGTAGACGAAGTGCTCGGAGTGGACAAGAAGCATGTGAAGAACTCGAAGACTTTGCTTTGCCAGGCAAGCAGCCCTTTGACCATTTCTATGAACCCTTTTATTGCATGGCATATAGCACTTTATTTTGTTGTATTGATCATGATGATGTGGTGTCCACTTTGGTGGGATGCCTCTGATACTTTCTTGTTGATACTTGCATCGTGCATGACCCTACCTCCTTATGAGGGTTGTGCGGGTGGGAGTACTTTGGTTGCTAGTAGATGCTACGCAAGTGGGATCAGGAATATGCATGGTGATGGGAACACAAATGATTTCAAAGAATTTTCGAAAACCTTGTCGGGTGCCACTAATGCCCGAGGGAGATGATGATGAGTTGGGTAACCACTTGAGAAAG
This sequence comes from Hordeum marinum, assembly GCA_022496015.1. Classification (NCBI taxonomy): domain Eukaryota; kingdom Viridiplantae; phylum Streptophyta; class Magnoliopsida; order Poales; family Poaceae; genus Hordeum; species Hordeum marinum. The sequence continues at coordinate 304,842,270 of CM039672.1, read as the reverse complement.
AAGTGGTGTACCGGAGCAAGTGAGTGTGTGTTTTCGAAAACTGATTAGATTTAAGATTTGTCGACTGTCCCAGCCTTACATGCACAACCACGATACCCCTTATGGGACGGGGCTTTGTTGAATACTTTGGTGGGTACTGGCAAGGAGCACGCATTACTAGTGGCGGGACTGGCATGGTCACTCTCGATACGGGGTCGTGCCAATATGGACGATCATATACTGTCTTCACAGGCACCGAGTACACCGTTGGTCCCTACATGGATGCTATGAGTGATGTACATCATGTGGGCTGGGTACCAATCGAGTGGACTCTTTGTTTAGTATCGCCAGGGGAAAGGCATTGTTCGGGTGCTTAACTCGGGTATGTTATATACCGCGAGTCGTGGATGACACGGAAGTTACCCGAGTCTTGTGGGTAAAGTGTGCAACCTCTGCAGTGTGTAAAACTATTCGAATAGCTGTGTCCATGGTCAAGGACAGTTGGGTGGTGCTGCTTAAACTATGTCCAGATGTTTTCGCAGAACTTGGTGTGTGTGGATGACACAAAGATGACACTTGAGATAAGTGAGATGACTTGACGTGATGACTGAGCATGAGATGTTCAACCCCCTGTTTATGATGATGTCTGTAACTTGTTCATATGGATATCTGCCAACTTTTGATGCATGCTTACCTAGTTACTTGATCATGTCATTGCATTCAAAATTAGCTTTCTACAAAATACCTACTTAGTGCTATATCATGCATTGTTATTGCCTTGTTTCAAACCTGGGTTGCTTGCGAGTACATTCAAAGTACTCATTGGCTTGCCACTGGTTATTTTATTGGCCAGGCATAAAAGACCAGGTTATGATGAAGATTATCTTGGTGACGGACATGCAAGCTAGGACGCTTCCCAGTCAGAATGCGTGTAGGGTTAAGGCAGATGGCATGGGTTCAGGCTATCGTTGGAGATTTCCGCTGCGAGATAATGAAGACATGGCCATAAAAGCCATATTTGAATGAAACGATACGTAATGGATGTAAGACTCTTATTATTCAGTTTGTGTGTGTGCAGTGAGCATTGATCTCTGGGATTACTGTGCACGTACATTCGGTGATCACGACTTATGAGTCGGGGTCCACACAAAACTCCACCACTCCCCTTGTTGATATATGGGCATGAATAGACTAGGTCTGTTTTAAAGACTTGCTGAGTATGTTTGTACTCATGTTTGCTTAATAAATGTTGCAGATGAAACTCAGGAGCTATCAGGTGGGTTCTACCTAGATGTCGACGATGCCGAATAGCTGGTGTCCCAGCTATGACCCTATGCCCTGTGGCGAGCTGTAGATAGTCAAGACATCTGCCTTTTTACCCTTTCATTTGTCTATACTCAGACAGCTTTATGCTTTCGCTTGGTTTGTATGAACTTACTTGTATGACTTGAGTGTCGGGTCATCTGACCCCTACCTGTAAGAACATATTATGCAAGGCTCCTCTGAGCCTCTTAAATAAAAGTTGTGTTGTTGTATGGTTATGTTGTGATGCCATAGTTGTATCTATGCATATCAGGCATGTCGTGCGTACATGTGACATGCGATGGTATGTATGGGATCCGACACCTAGTCATGTGCCTTCAGTAGTACTCTTTATGGGGAACTGCCTCTTTGTGCTTCCATCGAGCCTTGGTAGCTTGCTACTGCTCTGGACACATTGATTGACCGACATGTATCCTTCTTTGCTACTGTGTCTATCCCTTCGGGGAAATGTCTTGCAGTGTAATGGAGTCCCTATAGCCTGCTACGACTCGTCTATGTGCAGTGATGACATTTATGTCCCATGACATGGAGTCCTTATAGCTTGCTAGGACCTGTCTACACACGCTTGAGGCCGACACCTGCATTGCTGGGTTATGTATGCCTTTTCTCGTACGGATGTGCCACTTGGGTTCTATGACTAGTCATGTTGGCCCGGGTTCTCTGTCATTTGAATGCTAGCGACATATTGACATATGTGAGCCAAAAGACGTAAACGGTCCCGACTAAGGTAAGACTGCAGCCGTGGAGTTTACCGTGCGTGAGGCCGCAAAGTGATGTGCTGTGTTACAGGCTGGATTCCTATGACTTAGGATCAGGGTCACGACAACATTGGTATTAGAGCCTGACTGACTGTACGACTACCAAGACAAACTGGTCGAAGTTGAGTCTAGAAACACTATAGAAATGTAAGGGAATTGATTGTGGAAGAAACGTAAGGCTCTTTTACTCCTCTTCCCGAGTCATTCTATTCTAAGTCACCCTCTTCTTTTCTACGGGGTTAAGAGCTAGGTTTCTTATCTCTTTCTTAGGATGAGAAGTTACTAACCATGGACTAGTAGCTAGCTTGTTTGGAGGTGAACGGCGGTACTCAAGTATTGTTTGGTGTGATGATCAGTTGGATTAGAAATTTGAGTCTAGAACATTGAGTGGTTATGCTATCCAATCTTTTGCAATTGCCTCAAAATCTTTTTTGAGCAATTACATCCATTATGCTGTCCAATTTCTGTTATGATCTCTAATGCCTTTGCATCATTCTCCGTTTCAGATGCCCCCTCGTCCTTCTCGTCAAGTGGTCCGTCTAACTAGGTGCATCGATGTACCCGGTCACACGGCCATGTTGGTTAGAGTTATGATGGAGACTGGTTACCGTTGGTACCCAAAGTATATAGTGGAGGAGCAGTATCAAGACTTCAACTAGAGCCAGTACCTGTGTACTGTTAGGATGTATCCATCATATCCTGGAGCTACAAAGCCGCTCCATTGGACTTATGGATTAGGTGTCACCATAGACATGGCAGTTCAGGAGGCCGCCTACACCATGTTGACTATTATGAGATCTCACCATGGTCTGCTTTAGAACACTGAGTTCTATTATGTTCCTCCTACTCTAGGAGGAGAGGATGGTTATCTTATTGCAGCATATTATGATCATTCTTATGAGGACCCTAGGCTTTAGGTGACCGCTCAGATGTTGGAGAGCAAGGATCATGATGCACGTGCTCTTCGCATGGAGCTATATGCTACACATGCACGTCTTTGGACAGTCTTGATGCAGCTAGCACCTGTCGTGCAGACAGGCTATGGAGATTTGGATATGCTGAACCCATCGCAGACTCATTTGTGAGCTCGCGTAGACTGGCCCGATGTTGGAGGCGTCACTCCTCTTCGAGGACCATTGCTGCCACCACCCAGGGGACCTAGGCCACATCTGTGTCCTTACGATTTCCAGGGATCACAGGCCAAGGTGTTCCCAGATCCTCAGGTTCAGCTCTCGGGTCATGAGGGTAACCTATATGAGGTGTTCTACGGCGATGCTTGAGTGCGTGTATGTTAGTATTATTATTGTAGCAGTCGTATTGCCACAGTCCTGCGTGTCTTGTGGGATATGATTGAGGTGTGAGTTGAGTGCCGGAGGTGTAGATAGATAATGTATAGGAAGCTTGTAATGCCTCCGATGAGTTGTATCATCTTTCAGTAGTTTGTACTTCAGCCTGGGCTTGTATTGAACTATGTCATGCTGGGTATGAATCATGGTGTTCATATGACAGTTTGTTAATTACAATGTTGTTCGGGTGTTTACCCATGCATGCCATGTTGTCCAGTACATTCCTTATCTCATGTCTTAGAGTTGATGTCTTCCTTGTCTAAGTTGTGGGTTTGTTTTCCCAGGATGGTGTCAACTAGGAATAACCCCGCGCCTGCCTTTGAGCAGGGTGAGAGAAGCCAACGAAGACAAGAGAACCTGCCACAGCCGCCCTCTCTGGCGCAGGTGATGCTCGAAGCTGAGCGGAATAAAAGGGAGACTAACAGGTTGTTGGAATGTATTGAGCAGAATACAATGCATCCTCCCCACAATGAGCGCAATGATGGTGTGTCCCTCAATGACTTTGTCAAGTTGTGCCCACCTAAGTTTCATCACTCCGTCGACCCGCTCGATGCTGATGACTGGCTGACCAGCCTGTTTTGCAAAACCCGAGCTGCTAATGTATCTGAGGCCAACAAGGTGACTTTTGCTACATACTTTCTGGAAGGACCCGCCAACCTATGGTGGGAAAATTATAAAGCCATGGGTCCCGCAGGTCCCGCAACAACCTGGACAGATTTTAGTGAGGCATTTTGTACCCATCACATCCCGGAAGGGCTGATGGATCGCAAGATATAGGAATTCTGTGCCTTTACTCAGGGTAGGCTGACAGTGGATGCCTATAGCCGTGATTTCGGTAACCTTGCTCATTATGAACCAGAGGAAGTGTTGACAAACACCAAGAAACAAGCTAGGTTCCATAAGGGACTTAATCCTGAGCTCCGTCGAGACCTGCGTCTGCATGAGTGCACTACCTTCCAGGCCCTCGTCAACAAGGCTATCAACTCCGAAAACCGGACCGACCGACTATGAGGCAACTAAGATGCACACCCGTGACTTCAGCTCTATATCTGGCTCAGGCTCCAACAAACGCCGGGTGTGGGTGCCCAATGCAGCTCTGCCACCAAGGTACACCGCGAGGCCGTCCTACCAGGCACCTCGCCCAACCCAGCCCAACCCTCCAGCCAGGACATTTGAAGGTCTTGCCGCCAATATTGCTCCCCGTGCCATTGTCGTCCGCTACAAATGTGGAGAACCCAAGCACTATTCCCGTGAGTGCCCCAGAACAATGTCAAGCCGGCTGGACGTGGGAAGCCGGGAAAGGCCTTCTATGTGAAGCCAACTCCTCCTCATGGACATGTGAATCACGTCTCTGCTGAAGAAGCTCTTGAGGACCCCGATGTTATCCTAGGTACACTCCTTGTCAATAGCCACCCAACATCTGTTCTGTTTGATACCGGAGCATCTCATTCATTCATCTCAGAAAGTTATGCACAGTTGCATAACATGTCCTTTTGTGATATGCCTACTCCTTTAGTAGTTCAGAGTCCTGGTTCAAAATGGCAAACTTCTAGAGTGAGCCATGACAATGAAATCCTTGTGGATAGGCTAGTCTTTCTAGCATCTTTGATAGCTCTCAATTCTTCGGACATCAATATCATCTTAGGCATGGACTGGATGAAAGCCCATTATGCTAAGATTGATACTCATACTAGGAATGTTCATCTTACACATCCATCGGGTGAGATAGTTAATGTCTCAACTCGAGCTGTCGAGTGCCAACTCTATTCTCTCAATGCTAGCCCACTTCCAGAACTAGAAAATATTCCGGTAGTCCGTGACTTTCCAAATGTCTTTCCAGAGGAACTGCCAGGAATTCCACCTATCAGAGATGTAGAGTTTGTGATAGAACTTGTTCCATGGACTGTCCCAATAGCTAGAAGACCCTATAAGATGGCACCCCTATAACTAGCCGAGCTTAAGAAACAACTCGATGAGGCTTTGAAGAAAGGTTTCATCCGTCCTAGTTCTTATCCTTGGGCTTGCCCTGTCCTCTTCGTCAAGAAGAAGGATGGATCGGACCGGATGGTTGTAGATTATCGTCTAGTGAACCTGGTCACCATAAAGAACAAGTATCCACTCCCTAGGATCTATGACTTGTATGATCAACTCGCTGGATCCTCAGTATTTTCCAAAATGGATTTGAGGTTGGGATACCATCAAATCAGAATTAGAAACGGGGACATTCCAAAAATGGTTTTTGTTACTCGTTATGGCCAATACGAGTACACCATCACGTCCTTCGGTTTAATCAATGCTCCAACCACTTTCTCTCACTTGATGAATTCAATCTTCATGGAGTACCGGGACAAATTCGTCGTGGTTTACCTTGACGATATACTCATCTACTCAAAGAATGAACATGAACATGCCGAGCATCTAAGGCTGGTATTGATGAAACTTCAAGAGGATCGTCTGTATGCCAAATTCTCCAAGTGTGAATTTTGGTTACCAGAAGTGACCTATCTAGGCCACATGATCTCTGGTAAAGGTATTGCTGTCAATCCCGAGAGAGTTCAGGCCATCCTTGATTGGACTCAACCTGAATAGGTTAAGCAAGCTTGGAGTTTCCTTGGCTTAATGAGCTATTGTTGCCGCTTTGTTGAGAACTTCTCCAAGGTTGAGAAGCCTGTGAATGAACTCCTCAAGAAAGATAAAAAGTTCGAGTGGTCTCCACAATGCGAGCACAACTTTCAGGAACTAAAAAGACTCCTGGCCTCTTCTCCCATTCTGGTGCCACCAGATTTCTCAAAGGACTTTGTTATCTATTGCGATGCCTCGCGACAAGGATTAGGTTGCATTCTCATGCAATATCATCATGTGGTTGCATACACATCACGACAATTGCGTCCACATGAGGATAATTATCCAACACATGATCTTGAGCTTGCAGCTGTAGTCCATGCACTAAAAACCTAGCGACATTACCTTCTGGGTAATCGTTGCAAAATATACACTAATCACCAAAGTCTAAAATATATTTTGACCTGGCCGGATTTGAATCTCAGGCAAAGACGGTGGGTTGAGTTGATTAAAGATTACGACTTAGGGATAACTTACACCTCGAGGAAAGCCAATGTCATGGCTGATGCACTAAGTCATAAGTCTTATTGTAACAACCTGATGTTAGTACAAAGTAAACCAATTCTCTATGAGGAATTTCAAAAGTTGAACCTTCACATTGTTCGTCAAGGATTCCTTTCCAACCTAGTGGCGAAACCTACTCTTAGGGATCAAATCGTAGCTGTTCATAGGTATGATAAGGGTATACCTCGGATCAAGGAGAACATTGCTAGCGGAAACACTAAAGATTTCTCCAAAGACGATCAGAGTGTTGTGTTCTTTCAGAACCGCTTGGTGGTTCCTAAGAGCAACCGCTTACGACAGCTCATCCTTAAGGAGGCTCATGACTCTCCTCTCACGATTCCTCCTGGTAGTACTAGGATGTATCAGGGCCTACGCTAGAGGTTCTGGTCGACTAGGATGAAGAGAGAAATTGCTTAGTTCGATGCTAAGTGCGACATTTGTCGTTGCATTAAGGAAGAACATCAAAGGCCTGCTGGCACCCTTCAACCCTTAGCTATTCCTGAGTGGAAATGGGATAAGGTCGGCATGGATTTCATCATCGTATTTCCCAGGACCAAGAGAGGGAATAATGCTATGTTTGTGGTCATTGACCATCTTTCCAAAGTGGCTCATTTTCTTCCTATTCGGGAGAGTATAATTGCTAGCCAGCTAGCAGAGTTATATGTTTCTCGAATAGTTTCTCTTCCTGGTGTTCCTTTGGATATTAACTCAGACCGTGGAAGTATCTTTAGTTCCCGATTTTGGGAAAGCTTCCAAAATGGTATGGGAACTCATCTATCCTTTAGCACTCCTTTCCATTCGCAGTCAAGTGGTCAAGTAGAGCGAGGCAATCAAATCCTGGAGGACATGCTCAGAGCTTGTGTTATATCTTTCGATATGAATTGGGAGAAATGTCTTCCATTCGTCGAATTTGCTTATAACAATAGATGTTAGTCAAGCATGGGCAAAGCCCTTTTTGAAGTTCTCTATGGACGAAGGTGTTGAACATCTCTGAACTGGTCAGAAACCGGAGAGAGGCAACTCTTTGGTCTGGATATGATCCAGGATGCAGAGGAGCAAGTTCGCATTATTCCTGAAAAGTTGAAAACAACCCAATCTCGTCAAAAGAGCCAATATGATCACCATCATAAGGCTGTGACCTATGAAATTGACGAGAAGGCTTATCTTCAGGTTACACCTCTGAAGGGTACCCAAGGATTCGGTATCAAGGGCAAGTTAGCTCCTTGTTACATTGGACCTTTTCACATCTTGCCAAACGAGGAGAAGTTGCCTACCAATTGGAACTTCCACCGCATCTTTCCAAGGTTCATGATGTCTTCCATGTCTTGCAACTCAGGTGTTGCTTCTCGGAACCTGTCCGCAAAGTAGACCATGAAACGCGTGATGTCAAGGATAAACTTACGTATCGAGATTGCCCTGTTCGTATTCTTGATCAAGCTGAGCATACTACATGACGTCGAAACATCAAGTTTCTCAAGGTTCAGTGGGGTGAGATTCGTCTTCGACTAGAGTACCACGACGTCGAAGGAAGCCACATGGGAAAGAGAGGATCGTCTTCGACTAGAGTACCACGTGCTCTTCCCGACGACATCCAAATTTTGGGGTGAGATTCTTTTGAGTGGGGGTGAGTTGTCACATCCCTAGTTAGCATTCATCTGATTAGCATGTGTGTGCATCATGTTTTGATTTTGGATCAATATGAAATGGGGATCAACAAAAACCCTAACACCTCACCTGAATTAAACCAATTTAAAGGTTGTGAAAAATCAACAAATCCAAAATGCCCATAAAAAATGCCCCCATGTCTGATAAATATTGACATGAATATATCAGGTGGCATTTTAATTTTTGGAACATACATGTCATTTTAAATTAAATAGTAAAGCTACTGAAAAGGCAAAATAAATCTTTATAAATATTTTAGTCATTTAAAAATATTGAAACTTTTTGTGTGGGTTCGACATATCCAAACTATGCTAGCAAAATATTTCAATATAATTTGAATTAGGTGTGGAGTCCCTCGTAAAATAAACAAATGTCACAAACAGAAAATAGGAAACAGAAAATAAGAAAAAGGAGAGGCTTACCTGTGCCTGGCCCAGGAGAGAAGCTGGCCCAACCCACCGGGGGCAGGGGGTCTTCTTCCTCCTTTGCTAGGAGGACATGCAACTGCGTGGCCAACGCGTCGACGTCGCTCCTGGCCACCTCCTGCCTGCCTGGCTGCCATGAAGGCCTCCTGAAGCTCCCCATGGCTGCCCCCGACCGCTCTCTCTCTCAGTCTCCCCCTCTCTCCCTCGCGCACTCCTCCCGTTTGTCGCCATGGCCGCCGCTCCCTCGCTGCCATAGTCTCGCCGCTCCAGCCGCCCCCTCGCCTTCGAGCCGCCCATAAGCTCCGCCTCGACGCCCGCGTCCTCCTTGCCGAGCCAAGCGCCACCAAAAGCCTCCCTTCGCCGCCCCGAGGCCTTCTTCTACCTTCGGTCGCCATCGATCGCCATCGCCATTCTCTGTCAGCAACCCGTCACTGAGCGACCTAGCACCGGCATCGACCTCCTTGTGAGCCCCCGCGTCGAACCCCTCTCTCCCCGGTCATTTTGCGTGCCAGAGTGACGAGCCCATGCTCGCCTGAGCTTTGGCAGCCGCTGAGCTCATCGCCGGTGTCGATTCCGACCGTCTCAGCCCCTGAGTGGTGTCGGAATGGACACGCGCATGCCCTTGGGTTCGCCCGATGCCTTCCGCCATCGATTTGGTCACCGGAGGAGGATTTCCGACCCTCTCCACCGTCCCTGATGTCGCCGGCGGCTCAACGCCAGCGAGTCAACCCGTTTAACCATGGGGTTGACCACCCAGTGTCAACTATCAAGTGGGCCCCGACCCTGTTTAGTTTAGGATTAGTTTAGAAATTAATTAATTAATTTAATTAACATAATTACCCATTGACAGGTGGGCCCATCCCCAATAATTAGTAATTTAATTAAACCCTGTTAGTGTCTGGGTCACTAACCAGTGGACCCCACTGGTCAGGTTTGACCTGTCAACGGCCATTTGACCTGCTGACATCATGTTGATGCAATAATGAAATTTCTAATTTAATTTATTTCCAGAAATTGCTAAAAACTTAGAAAAATCATAGAAATTAATATGTAACTTGGATTAAAATAAATTATATATGAAATTTTATTAGAAAAATCCAATGAATCCAATGGTGATGTTGTCATGCATGTTAGAGCAACCTAAGTAGATGAACATTGACATCTAGCAATAGGTCAATATATAGAATATTAAATGGAGAACGATTTTGAACCTATATTCAAATCCACTCCATCCAAATTCTAATGTTAGTTGCATTAGCTCATCTAACCATGTTGCCATGTCATGATCATGCATCATATTGCCGCACTTGCCGCGTATTGATTGTTAGCTATCTACATTGCGGTAGGTCCTGCTTCCAAGGATACCTCCGAGTATCCCATCGAAGGAGAGTACCTTCCCGCTTCTAAGCAAGGCAAGCAACCCCATTGATCATTCTAATATCATCCCATTCTCTTGCTCCTGCTCTTGTTTATTGCATTAGGACAAATGTCCAATTGTTTGTCAATTGCGATAGTTGAACCCATTCCTCTGCATGACCTATCATTGTGACAGTAAATAGCTAAACCCTGCAACCTAGCATACTTGGTAGATGCTTGAGCCATGATGTGCTTTACCTACTTTGCTTGCTATGCTTGCCATGCTTAGAGTTGAGTTAGGTCTGATTCATCTGGGTGATGAACTAGAGTGAAACAATACCGTTCTGATGTGATGAGCTAAATGATGAACCAAATTTGGTAAAGGTAGCGATGAGAGGCTATGTAGGAGTACATAGAGGGTTGTCTCATCGGGACCGGTCTTAGGAACCGAGTTCCGTGTTTGTGATCCAAGACTAGTTACTACCACACGCTGGGATACTTAATTGACCCTCTCGACTTATCAACCGCCTAGTCCTTGGTCTAGGTGTTGCAAGTAGTTTCTGGTGTTCATAGCAATGCTGGAGGCCATGCGTAGCGCTGACCCTAGGGTTGGGCTATGACGCAGTAGGTAGTGGCATGGTGTACCAAGGGTCACTCGAATGGTGGGCTTGGGAACCCTATGCACATCGTTTGGGGCCATAGAGGAAACTTCGGCCAGACTTCCGTGCGGGTTCAGTCTCAAATAGGCGATAGCCTGGACTAGAGGTCTTGCGTGATTGACGGTCGTGGCCGACTCCCTCGCCGGGCTTCCGCTTGAAGGTTGCCGAGGTGCATGGTTTTTATGAGCACACATCGATAAGTGGCGAGAGCGTGTGTGAAGGAGTACACCCCTACAGGGTATGAATCTGTTCGAATAGCTACGTCCTCGGATATGGACTACTTGGAGAACTTATGTTGTTCATAGATAACTTGTTGGTTACCCATAATAATATCAAGACAAGTGTGAGTACCGTGGATGGCACTCTTATAGGTGATGGAAGTGAATCCATGGTGGTGTATTGATGTGGTGTTAGTGGACTCGTGTGCGATATCTAAAATTTGAACAAGGAATTAATATGTGTAGTATAGGTTAGCCAAGAGTCAGAGCTGGCATTGCTGCATAAACTCCACCACTCCCCTTGTTGATACATGAGCATGAATAGACTAGGTCTATTTTAAAGACTTGCTGAGTATGTTTGTACTAATGTTTGCTTAATAAATGTTGGAGATGAAACTCAGGACCCATCAGGTGGGTTCTACCTAGATGTCGACGATGCCGAATAGCTGGTGTCCCAGCTACGACCCTATGCCCTGTGGCGAGCTGTAGATAGTTAAGACATCTGCCTTTTTACCCTTTCATCTGTCTGTACTCGGACAGCTTTATGCTTCCACTTGGTTTGTATGAAATTACTTGTATGACTTGAGTGTTGGGTCATGTGACCCCTACCTGTAAGAACATATTATGCAAGGCTCCTCTGAGCCTCTTAAATAAAAGTTATGTTGTTGTATGGTTATGTTGTGATGCCATAGTTGTATCTATGCATATCGGGCATGTCGTGCGTACGTGTGACGTGCAACGGTATATATGGGATCCGACACCTAGTCGTGTGCCTTTAGGAGTACTCTTTATGGGGAACTGGCTCTTTGTGCTTCCATCGAGCCTTGGTAGCTTGCTACTGCTCCGGACACATTGATTGACCGACATGTATCCTTCTTTTCTGTTGTGTCTATCCCTTCGGGGAAATGTCTCGCAGTGCAATGGAGTCCTTGATAGAGGCGAAGTTGTCCCTCTCTTTCGATGAGATGGTGGCTATCGATTTTGGTGGAGTAGAGTTTCACGATCCGACTATGAACGTGTGATGATGTCGCGCCTTAATTTGGGTACCCTGACTCATAAGTCGTGATCACCGAATGCATGTGTACAGTGATCCCAGGGATCAATGCTCACTGAACACACAGAAACTGAATAACAAGAGTCTTACATCCTCATTTGACGTCTTACACAAATAAGGACCATGAAGGTCAAGTCTTACATAGATAGGGCCACACGGGCCAAACTCTTAAAATAGAACAAGCAGCGGAAATCTTGGTCGAAAGCGTGAACCCATGTCATCTGCCTTAACCTACATGCATTCTGACTGGGAAGCGTCCTAGTTCACATGTTTGTCACCAATGAACTCTTCAACATACTCCTGTTCTTCCATGCCCGGCGAATTAAATAACCAGTGGCAAGCCAATTAGTAATTTGAATGTACTCGCAAGCAACCCAAGTTGTGGAACAAGGCAATAATGATGCATGATATAGCACTAAGTAGGTAAATTTGCGGAAAGCTAATTTTAAATGCAGTGTCATGATCAAGTATCTAGTAAGCATGCATCAATAATAAGAAAGTATCCATACGAAGAAGATACCAATATCAACATAAGTAGGAGTTGAACACCTCATGTTCATTCATCATGCTAAGTCATCGAACTTAGTTCAATACCCATGCTAAGTCATCAGACTTAGCTCATGTTACCTCTTGTCACCATCACATCCATACTCACACCAAGTTTTACGAAAACATCCGGACATAGTCCAAGAAGGACCTCCAACTGTCCATGACCGCGGACACGGCTATTTGAATAGTTTTACATTCCGCAGAGGTTGCACACTTTACCCACAAGACTCATGGAACTTCTGCGTCATCCATGACTCGTGGTATTTAACATACCTGAGGTAAGCACCCGAACAATGCCTTTCCCCTAGCGATACTAGAAAAAGATTCCACTCGATTGGTACCCAGCCCTCACGATGTACATCACACGAGCCTCGCTCTAATCATACCATCCATGAGGGGACCAACGGTGTGCCCGGTGCCTGTGAAGACAATGCATGATCGTACATACCGGTACGACCCTGGATCGAGAGTGACCACACCACTCCCGCCACTAGTAATGTGGGCTCCTTGCTAGTGCCCACCAAGGTAATCAACAAAGCCCCGTCCCATAAGGGGTATCGTGGTTGCGCATGTAAGGTTGGGACGGTCAACAGACCTTAGAACTCTCCGTTTTCAAAAAGACACACTCACTTGCTCCGGCATACCACTTCTTTCTCAAGTGGCTACCCAACTCATCATCATCTCCCTCGGGCATTAGTGGCACTCGACGGGGTTTTCGAAAAGTCTTTGAAAGAATCACTTCCTTTCCATCACTATGCATAAATCCCATCCCATAGCATAGCATCTACTAGCATCCTATCTACACCCACCCGCATAACCTCATAAGGTGGTAGGGTCATGCACGATGCAAGTGTCAACGGTAAAAGCATCGGAGGCACCCCACCATAGGGGGAGCACCACAACATGATCAATCATTGAAACAACGATTGCTATATGACATGCATGAATAATTTTCTTATCATGGTCAAAGGGTTGCTTGCCTGGCTCAACAAAGTCTCCAGGGTCTTCGGGTCCAACTTCTTCATCAACCGCGCAATCTATCGTCACGAAATAAAGCAATAAAAATAAGCAAGACACCTAAACAGAGCACACAATTCACTATTAAAAATGTTAACCTACTCTAATAAATACTAAATGTCATGTTAAAAATATCTCCCTAGGGTTTTGTTGTTAAAAACATTTTGGAAATTAATTAACAGAGGAAAAAAGGTGCCTAAATATAGGTTTTAAAATAAAACAGTACTAAAAATATTTTCAAACATTTTCACAAGTAGCACTAATAAATTTTATGGATTATTTTAAGAATTTAGGTGAAGGAATATTTGGATTTGGAATAATATCCCATTCTATGGAATTTTTAGAAAAAACACAGAAAAAAAGAGAGAAGGCCTTAGGGCCAACTGGACCAAAATAGACCCTGTTGGGCCGGCCTACGGTCGAGCTAGGCCTGGGCGAGCCGGGGCGCATGCGTCGTCGGGGGTTCAAACCCGACAGGGAGGCCCCATGCGGCAGTGAGAGAAAGGGAGGCGGGCGAGGAGTGAGGGACTGACGACCTAGCCCCACTGGCAGGTGGTTGTCTACCTCTGGCAGAGGCTGGCGGAGCTCATCGGCGGCGAAAGGAGGCGCGGCGAGGGAGTCTGGTCACGGGAACGGGCTAGGCGTCGACTCGCCGGTCCTCTAGAGGTGGAAGGCCGCCCGGAGGAGGTCGGAGTCACCGGCAGGGAGAAGGTCGTGGCGGAACCGCTTCGGGTGAGGGTCGCCGGCATCGCTTCTCGCAGCAAATCGGCCGGGGAGGAAGGGGGGAAGACGCGGGAGCTCACTGGGGGCTCTCTGGAGGCGGAAGGGAGGCCGGAGCGGGCCGGTAGCCCGAGATTGATGAAGCCCCGACGCGGCGGTGCCTTGGTCGATCTCGAGCACATGGGCTCCGGGCGGTCTCTAGGGCGGTTCTGGGGAGAGATTGAGAGTGGAAGGGGGCCAAGGAAGAGGAGAGAAGGTGCTCGGGGCCCTTTAAATAGGCGAGGCGGAGGCATGGGAGTTGGGGAGCGTGGGAGAGCTCGGGTGCTCGCCGTTGAGCCACGGCAGGCCAAGGAGGGGGCACAGGGGGTCCATAGGAGATGCCCTGGAGGGTGTGGACAAGCAGAGGGGGGCGAGGATATTGTGTGTGCGAGCCCGGGCACTGGCTGAGAGGGGTGTCCGGTTCGCGCATGCGGGGCGGCCGCTAGAGAGGTAGAGAGGAGGGGGAGGCGACCGGTAGGGAGGTGCGGACGCCGAGGGGGCTCGATGGCGTGCTCCTCTTGCCCGAGGCGATTGGGGAATCGGGATGGGGGGCAGCTACAGTGTGGGAGCACACTGTAGAGTGCTCCAGAGCGCCCAAATGGCATGCCGTGGCATGACATTGGTGTTTTGGGCGACCACTTTTGTCCAGAGGCTCTAGGGGGGATAAAAATAGATGGATAGGGCATTGGATGCCCTGGGATGCCTTAGGAGAGAAGAAAAGTTGAGAGGGAGAGAGAGAAAGCTCCTGTCTAGGGGGGTAAAAGGGGGTTTTCACCACATTTGACTTGAGCTATGACCATGAGGCTTCTACTAGAGGTGAAAGGTAACTATAAGAGTCTGTGGTAAGAAGTTGGGGGCAAGGGTAAAATAGAAAGGGGCAATAAAACTTTACCACCTCTCTAAGATATTTACCAGGGTTAAGGGCTAGGTAGAAATGAGAGGATTCACTAAGTTTGAGCTCAAGAGGAGAAGGTTGACAATGAAGATTTGTTAAACCCTAGAAATTTGCAGAATCAGGTTTCTGTAGATCTAGTGATGCTAGGCTTTTACCCTTGATGCACCACTTAGTTTATCATCACTATTTGGTCATTAGAGCATGCCCACAAAGTTTGAGGCCAAGGGAAGACACTTCACAATGTAAAGTTGCTCAAACTTGATTCTGGACAGGAATGGTTTTGGAATGGATTGATGAACCAAACCAGCTTGGATTGAGATGAAACTTTTCAAGATTATCACCTATGACAGTGTTGACTTGCTGGAATTTTCCTGGAATTTATTGAGAATATTTCTTATAGAAATATTTCAAAAGCTTGATTTGAATAGAAAGGGTTTTGAGGGGTTTTGCCCATGATTTGATCATGTCCTTGTGTTGAAATTCACATATATGGAAAATATATGTCCACTGAATTTCTCTAAATTTTCTCAAATATTTTCAAAGCATTCAAATAATTTTTCCTTATGAAAAAACATTTCTAGACTTTAAGAAAAAGCCTTTAAATCAAATATGAAAATAATCTTTAAAAATAATATTTTGTGGTTTTGGGAAGTCTTATATATAGTGGGTTTGAAATAAAGCCTTTGGAAAAGAAGAATCCACCCAATTTGAGGACTTGCAGTGCAAACCTCATTTCAGGGTGTTTTGAAAACCTAATCTGAATAAATCATTTTTGGTTGAAACAAAATTTTATAAAAATAGTTTTGGGCACTATTCACATGGCATCATTGGGCAAGTGGTTTGGGATAAGGAAGATGAAATATGAGGTGGAATAGAATCTAGGAGTGCCACACCACAATCATCAAGCAAGCAAACAACATAGCAATCAAGCACAACACTTAGAAAAAGTTTTAGTTGGTTCCAATTTGTAATAACCCAAGCATATCAATGTGCTACAAACACATGGTGTGACAGACCTTCCCCTCTTACAAGAATCTCGTCACCGAGATTCTAGGCTATGCGCTAAAAAGATAAGGGAACTCAGATCTAAGAAAATCTTCACGCTCCTAGGTTGCTTTAGCTTTAGTATGGTTGCTCCACTGGACCTTGAAGTACTTGATGGTGTGGCTTCGGATGCCATGCTCGGCTTCATCCAAAATGTGAACTGGCCTCTCACGATAAGTGAGATCTGGCTGAAGATCGATGGCTTGATGGTCGATATCCTTGTAGAGGTCAGGGCAGTTGGGAACTTGTAGACACTTCCGGAGTTGTGACACATGAAAGACGTTGTGCACATCCAACAGCTCGGAAGGTAGCTCTAACTGGTAGGCAACTTCTCCACGCGTAGCGGTGATCTTGAAGGAGCCGATTTATCTTGGTGCAAGCTTTCCCTTAACATGGAAACACTTAGTTCCCTTGAGAGGCATGACTCGGAGGTAGACATGATCTGTGACATAGAAGTTCACTTATCGGCGGTGAGAGTCGACGTGGCTCTTCTGTCTTGATTTGGCGGCCTCTAGGCGTTCTTGGACGAGTTGAACTTGCTCTTCTGCTTCGTGGAGGATGTTCGGTCCAAAAATCAATCCTTCCTCGGTCTCTGACCAGTTGAGGGGGTACGACACTTGCGCCCATACAACACCTCAAATGGTGCCATCTAAAGACTCGACTAGTAGCTGTTGTTGTAGGAGAACTCGGCGAATGGTAGGCAATCTTCCCACTTGGCTCCATATGCCAAAACACAAGCGCGGAGCATATCTTCGAGTATCTGATTTACTCGTTCCGTTTGTCCGCCGGTCTGGGGGTGAAAAGCAATGCTGAAGGAGAGCTTGGTTCCCATAGCGTCTTGAAACATCTTCCAAAATCTTGAGGTGAACTAGGTGCCGCGATCCAATACAATCTCCTTAGGAACTCCGTGAAGACTCATGATATGCTCAATGTAGAGACTGGCTAACTTGTTACCGTCATAGGTGGTCTTGAAAGGAATGAAATGGGCTACCTTGGTCAGGTGGTCGACAATGACCCAAATGGAATCATGTCCTTTGCTTGATCTTGGTAAACTGGTGATGAAATCCATCCCAACTTTGTCCCACTTCCATTCAGGCACTAGGCTGCAATAGCCCAGCGGGTCGCTGGTGCTCAGCTTTGACTCTCTGGCATATGTCACACTTGGCGATGAAGGTGCCTATTTCCTGTTTCATGCCATGCCACCAGAATCTTGCCTTGAGGTCTTAATACATCTTGGTCCCTCCATGATGGATGGAGTAGGGAGTGTCATGAGCTTCTTGCAAGATCAGGTTCTTGAGCTCCTCCTTGTTGGGCACGCAAATGCGAGTCCCGAACCATACAACTCCTTGTTCATCCACCGAGAATCCTGGGCCTTGCCTGCCTTGATGTTCCTCTTGATGCCTTCAATGCTCTGATGTCCCTTCTAAGCTTCTTTAATACCATCCATCAAGGTAGGCTTTGCTTCGAGGCTGGCGAGGAATCCTGGTGCAACCAGTTCCAAGCCGAAGCTCTCAAGTTCTTCATACAAGGCGGGTAGCCTTTCCTTAATCATAGCATTCAAGGAACAAGCCTTTCTGCTTAAGGCGTCTGCTACCACATTGGCCTTTCCGGGGTGGTATTGAACACTGAGGTTGTAATCCTTGATCAATTCCAACCATCTTCACTGCCTCATGTTCAATTCCCTTTGAGTGAAGATATACGTCAAACTCTTGTGGTCTATGAATATCCCACATCGCTTCCCCAGAATGTAATGTCGCCATGTCTTCAAGGCATGAACCACGACTGCCAACTCAAGATCATGAGTTGCGTAGTTCTCTTCAAGAGGTCGTAGCTGTCTGGATAGATATGCTATGACTCTGCCTTCTTGCATCAAAACACCTCCAAGTCCGGTTCTTGATGCATCACAATAAATCACAAACTCCTTGTGACTATTGGGGTGGCCAAAACAGGGGCTGTGGTCAATCTGTTATTGAGCTCCTAGAAGCTTTCCTCGCACTTAGCTATCCATTCGAATTTCTTGTCCTTCTTCAAAACCTGGGTCATGGGTCAGGCAATGCTTGAGAACCCTTCCACGAACTTGCGGTAATATCCTGCGAGTCCGAGGAAGCTTCTAACTTCCTTCACAGTGGTTGGGGTTTGCCATTCAGTCACGGCTTCAATCCTGGAAAGATCCACGGACAAGCCTTCGGTGGTCAACACATGACCCAAGAATCCAACTTCATGCAACTAGAATTCACACTTGCTAAACTTGGCATAAATCTGGTGCTCTCGAAGCTTCTCTAGGCCAATCTCAAGTGTTCCTCATATTCTTCTTCAGACTTGGAGAAGACAAGTATGCCATCAATGAAGAAGACAACGAACTTGTCCAAGTACTCCACGAAGACCTTATTCATGAGGTACATGAAGTAGGCAGGGGCATTAGTTAACCCAAATGACATGACTGTTTATTCATACAGGCCATAATGGGTTACAAATGCCGTCTTCGGAATGTATTGGTTTCTAATCTTTAGCTGATAGTACCCAGACCTGAGGTCGATCTTGGAGAACACCTTGGCTCCGTTCAACTGATCAAACAGGACTTCAATCTTGGGGAGTGGGTACTTGTTCTTTATTGTGACTTCATTGAGAGAACGGTAATCGACACAGAGTTTGATACTTCCATCCCTCTTTGACACAAATAGAACCGGCGATCCCCAAGGAGAGGCACTTGGGCGAACAAATCCTTTTTTGAGCTGCTATGTCAGTTGCTTTTTCAATTCAGCCAACTCTTAGGATCCCATCCTGTAGGCCTTCTTATAGATGGGCCTTGATCCGGGCATAAGCTCAATGATGAACTCGATGTCACGGTCAGGAGGCATTCCGGGCAGCTCATCAGGAAACACATCCGGGTATTCACATACCACTGGCACTTGATCCAACTCAACTCCCGATAGAAAGTTTGCCTGAGGAGCTTGAGTGGAGGCAGGGTTGGGAACATACTTGACTTCCACTCCTTGGCTATCGGTCATGGTGAAAATCCTCTTGGCACAGTCTAACAAGCCTTGGCGCTTGGTTAGCCAGTCCATGCCTAGGATCACATCCAAGCCTTCTGACTTCAGGATGATAAGGTCTGCTAGGAAATCTACCCCGTTGATGTTAATCTCAACTCTCTTACAACCTATCCCAGACTTCATAAGTAATCCCGGGGTTTGTATCAACATATGACTACCCAGGGGTGTAGGCTTCATGCCACTCTCTAGTGCAAACTTTTGGGTGATAAAAGAATGTGAAGCTCCACAATCAAACAATACTGTTGCTGGGGTTGAGTTGACAAGGAACGTACCTAGTATGGCGTCCGAGTCTTCCTGGGCTTTCTCTGCGGTGACGTGATTCACACGACCCTTGCCATTGTTGGGCTGGTTGCGGGGAGCTAGGTTCCTTGGTGGTGCTCCATGGGCTTGACCTTGAGCTGGCGCATTGGGGCACGGTGCATATGGCTTCTTGTTGGGACACAACCTGGAGATGTGTCCTGGATGACCACATCCAAAGCAAGCGACTTGCCCTGGGTTGTTGTTGTAGTTCCTGCCACCGCTATTGTTATTGGGGTTGGTGTTGTAAGCTGGCCTAGGATTGGCATACTGCTAAGGCTGGTAGCTTGGACGAGGTGTAGGAGGTCTAGCCTGCCGTGGCTGATAGGTTGGCTTGGTTGGGGCTGCCTGCCAGGGGCAAGCCTTCTGGTTGCTTGAGCTACCCTTGCTGATCATCTTGCGCTTGCGTGTGTTGTCTATGGCACGACACTTGTCTTCCAGCATGAGGGCCTTGTTCACCAAGTCAAAGAAGGTACGACAATAACAGACGATGAGCTGGTACTGCATGACCTATTGGAGTCCTTCCATGAAGTGTTCCTTCTTGGCAGTCTCTGTGCTGACATCTTCACGTGCATACCTTGACAGCAGGTTGAACTTCTGCAGGTACTCTTGACAGAGCCACTTCCTTGCTTTAGCACTCAGAACTCTCTCTTCTTGATAGCCATGATCCCAGCAGGAATGTGGGCGGTGCGGAATCCTTCCTTGAAGTCATTCCATGTGATCACATGCTCACCTTGCATGATCTTGAATCCGTCCCACCAAGCTCGGGCGGTACCTTCGAGGCAGTGAGAGGCATAAAGCACCTTCTCACGATCCTCACTGCAATTGACCAGTGCAAGGAGGTCCTCCATGGTGCGGATCCAGTCATCAGCATCCAATGGTTCAGCAGTCTCGGTGAAGGTTGGGGGCGAATTCCGCATGAACTCAGATAGCATGGAGCGGCGATTGCCGTTCCTGCCTTGCTGCTAGTTGTTCACGAGGGCCTAAGCCATTTGGTGGATAGCAACATTGTTGGCTTGGTGCTCCTCCCGGAGAACTTGGAGAAACTGAGCTATGGTCATGTTCTCCGGTGGAGGTGGTGGTGGGGGAATATCGCCTTGTGGCTGCTCCTGGTGTCCTCCAGTGTGAGCAGCCCCACCAACTCCTTGCTGCTGGCTTGAGTTGCCGGCTTCAGGGTTGGTGAAGGAGCTGTTGTGGGTAGTAGTCACCATCCTGTTTGGAGCAGCCAAGTCAATCAATTGGGATAGACGATAGGAAAGCAATAACAGAAAAAGCGCGCCTAAGGGGGTTGGTCAAGTGCAAGTGTGGTAAAACAAGGGTCAAAAGACCAACAACATATATTAAGATAGACGATGGGTCGCTTACATGTTGTCTAAGGCAAAAGAGTGACTTGCATCGGAACACAACAACCAAACAAACAATAAGCACGCATGGTTTCACATGAACCATTACACGGACTCGACTTCGCAGGAGGGGTACATGGCTGATCCTACCCTAGGGGTTCTTGGACTCAGGTGGTGGAGTGCTCGGTCTCATAGTCACACTCCTCTAGGTCTTCCTCCCGTTCATCATCTGAACGGGCATCATTCCCGGGCTAAGGGGTCGGGGAATGATGAGGTCCATCCCGACGACGCTTTTCAGGCGGGTCGGTGAAGAGCTCACGGTACTGCTTCGCACTCATGTGGCGACGACGTGTGGGTGCATCACTAGTTGGGGGTACTCCTTCTCGATAAGTGACAGCTGGTCGTCCTTTGGGGGCTCCATCCTTCTTGATCTTGTATGTCTTCGTCTTGGCTTGCCAAAGTAGCTCTCGGGTGTGGTGAAGTTCCTCGCGGAGCTTCACGGACTCCTTCATCAGGTTATGAAGCAGACTATCGGCGGAGAGGCTGAAGTAGGTCTAGAACCTGAATGGTGTGCCATCCTCCTGGGTCGGAACCAGTGTCCAACTCTCGCCTAGATCATCCTTTCGAAAAGGAAGGTAGCGAGTAGCTGGCTCGACAGCCATCTTTGGAATGATGTCTCGAAGGTGTTGGAGTGCCTTGTGTGCACCTGTCTCGATGAAAAACATTATGGTCTCCATCCGTGGTCCCTCAAAGAACCAACTGGTCGGGGAGTCGTTTACCTTCATGACCACATCCACGTGGTACTCCTGTTAGTGCATCTAGTGCCCCTTAGTGATTTTGGTGTATTGAAGACTTATAGGTTAAGGCACTAATGAGTTTTGTGAGTGTACACAGGCTTTATAAGTCGATGAGGAGTTTGATATATTCGGAGATTATCGACCCCTAAAAATGAATGTCTTCAAGTGAAGACTTTGCTGAAGACTTTTTGAAGACTTTGGTGAAGACTTTGTGAAGACTTTGAAAATGAAGAAGTTGGTGTGACCTTGAAGATATGAATGAGGAATATGAAGCGTGAAGAGTTTTGTTTTCGTAGTTTCATTTCCTTTATTTGAGTCATAGGAAACACCGTACTGTTAAAGGGGGTCGAGGTAATACTAAGGAAAATTTCCAACTGATGCTCAACTCCAAAATCCTCAACCCATACAATCCTTCAAGTGAAGCCTTTGGAAATCTCTTACAATTCAGACACGTTTTTCAGAGACAGAGATGAAGTTCTTATGGTCTCTGAGGAAATTGATCTGACTGAGGAGTTAGGATTTCGCCAGTGTGAATTTCCGACAAGTGAGGATTATGATAAGCTGAGGACTTTCATAGTTCGAAATTCCGACCGTTGCTGTGCTTAGCGCCAGCTGTCCCCAATCGTTCTTATCCACATAACGGTCATATCATTGGAGGCATTTATGACTTATCATGTCAGGTTGCACCCTGGCTATAAATAGCCAACCCCCACAACCACTAGCTGGTTGGCTGCTCTAAGAGAGAACCGACACTTGTCATTTGAGAGCTACCCATACTCTAAGGACTTTGAGAGAAAATCATCAGTGAGGAAAAACCCACAAACCAAACCACAAAACCCATAGTGATTGAGCATCACTGAAGAAATTCCTGTGTGGAACCGACGCTTGTTACCTTTGAGGACTGTGCATCCTCCAGACGGTTAGGCATCATGGTCTAGTGCTCCTGCAGTCAATTGGGGGCCATGAAGTGACCTTGGTCTAGAGCATCCAGTAGTAAATTGTGGATCACCGGGTGACCAGTTTGTGAGGGTTTTGGAAGTCTACCCTGAAGACTTACCACGAGTGTTGGGCGAGGACTGTGTGACCTTAGCTCAAGGAGAATACGGTAAGGACTGTGTGTCCTGGGACTGTGTGTCCTCTGGTTTAAATACCAGGCCGCTCCAAACCAGATGTACGACTGTCACAGCAGTTGGAACTGGGTCATCAAACCATTGTCTTCATCAAGCTATCTGGTTCTATTTCCTCAACCCCTCTATTCCTCATATATTATTTGATGAAATTGATTGTTACAGTTGGAAGAATTTGACTGAAGACTTTCACAAATTCCTCACCTCAAATTCTTGAAGTTACCTTGCTCATCAATGCTTATCCCGTATCACGCTACTCTCTATTTGTGCATGTTTCATTTAATCATGAAGACTATGCTGTCACTATATTCCTCATGCACTTGAGTACTTATTCCGCTGCTAGTTATTCATCACATTTCAAATTCCTCAAAGTTGAAATTCCTCAAATGATGAATTTGTAAAAATCACCTATTCACCCCCTCTAGCCGATATAACGCACTTTCAATTGGTATCAGAGCAGGTACTCCCTCGCTCTATGTGATTTTGGTTTAACCACCTGGAGTTTTAGTTATGTTGACTGCAGGTATGATCAAGGCTTCCGCGGGCTGTCCTACCTTCGATGGGACAGACTACCCCTACTGGAAGAACAAGATGCGTATGCACCTTGAAGCTATTGACAATGATCTCTGGTACGTTGTGGAAAATGGTGTGCCCTCTGTCACTCCCATTGTTACAGCTGCTGATGTGAAGAGATTCAAGCAACTCGATTCTCAAGCGAAGAATATCATCTGTGGTCATCTGAGCAAAGGACAGTATGGTAGAGTGAGTGCTTTGGAATCTGCTAAGCTTATCTGGGATAGGCTGTCCAAAGTCAAGGAAGTTGTTTCCACTCAACGTGGATGTTCTTCGCAATCTCTTCAACCGCTTCAAGAGGCTTGGCAATGAAAATGTTCAACAAACATTTGATCGCCTCACTGATATATCAAATGAACTTCAAGCACTGGGTGCCACTGATATCACTGACCATGAAGTGGTGAAGAAACTGCTACAATCTCTCGATTCCTCATTTGATACTCTAGTTTTGATGATTCAAGAACGTGGAGACTACAAAGCTCTTGATCCTGCTAATATTCTTGAGAGAGTCAATACTCATGAATTCCAACAAGCTGAGAAAAGAGACCTCTACGGGCCAAGCTATGGAAGATCTCGTGCTCTGAAGGCAAAATCAATTTCCTCATCTGAAGAAGAAGATTCTGACAGCAGCCTTGGTGATCCTGAAGAACTAAGTCAGGAACTAGTGATGCTTGTGAGGAAATTTCAGAAGTTCTCAAGATGAGGTGGATTTGGAAAGTCATCAAAAAGTGGCTTGAGGAAATTAGATTCCTCAGAAGATTACAAAAGGAGAACATGTCATCATTGCAAGAAGCCTGGCCACTTTATCTCTGGTTGTCCTCTCTGGGAAAAAGACTCAAAGAAGAAGAAGAAATACAAATATGATAGTTCTGATGACTCAAAGAAAGAGAAGAAATCTTCAAAGTTCTCATCTGCAAAGTCCTCATCTTCAGAGTCCTCAAAGCACAAGAAGAATGGTTCCAGAAAGGCTCGAGCATTCATCGACAAGGAAATGGATTCTGAGGAAGAATCTGAAGAATATGAAGAAGAGGAAGAATCTGAGGAGGAACCAGAATCTGGTGTCGCTAGCCTTGCTCTCGCTACTGCGTTCGTCAGCAAGTCCATCTTCAACAATGAAGAATATGACCACTCCAACGACTCTGACGTCAGCAATGATGATTATGCTCCCACCTATTGCTTTATGGCAAAAGGCTCAAAGGTACATAAACATCATTCCTCATATGACGGTGAATCCGATGATTATGTGAAACCTAGCTATGCTAAAATTGTTAAAATTGCCACTAAGCAACAAAGTGCACTTGAAAAGCTTCACAAAATTCTAGACAAAAGCGATGATCTGTTAAACCGTGAAGTGGATCGAACTCAAACTCTGTCTGTTGATCTTAAAAGTCTTCAGGCAAAGTATGATAACCTTCAGAGTCATCATAACGACCTCTTAGCCGATCATGAGAAGCTTTCATACGAATTTCTTCAAAGAAAGCAAGATCTTGAAAAGCTGAGGGTGTCAAATGAGATCTCCAAAGGGAAAACGATTCCTTACTGGCTCAACAAATCAGTACCGCTCAGGAAGAATTTGTTGCACCTTGTTTGAAATGCATCAAACGTGAAACTTCTAATTCTTCACCTAAATGTTCAAATGCTTCTATTGTTGCAATTTCTTCAACTATTCCCGTGGTCTTAAATTCCTCATCTGAGGATACCACTAGTATCACTAATGACAATGCAGGGTTGAAGGAATTGTATGTGTCAGGCATATACAAAAGTCTCAAAGGGCATCAAACCCTTTGTGATGTCCTCAAAAAGCAGATTCTGAACAGGAACCCTAGGAAAGAGGGTATTGCCTTTGTGAGGAAACACAATGCTGATGAATCCTACTGGACACCTGAGCAGTACCCCAAAACCTCATGGGTTGCTGCAAAAGGATCTCCTGTGGATCCATCCACTTTATCTGGCTTTACTTGTGAAACTTCGTATTCTTCTGTTGAGTCACTTGACTCCAATTACAGATTCTTCAAAAATAAGTCACGTGAAGTATTTTCTAGATATGTTGGAACTAACTATAGGAACGGTTCTCCTATGAAGAAAATCTGGGTTCCCAAGAGCTACCTACAAAATCTTCAAGTGAATGTCCTCACGACACCACTCATGAAGAATCGGAACCCTAGACCAAATTCCTCAAATGGTCAAAATCATCATTCTTGTGCTAATGCCTCTGTTTCGCAGGGAAAACCTAAGAGTTATGAATATGTGCATTATTCTTCAAACCATTATGTTCATAAGTCCTCGAAGAATTTCTCTGCTTATTCATTTGAATACTCTAACCCTCGCCCTGTGAAACGAAGCGCACTTGCTTCAATGCCTCCCTTCTCACATGGTGCTCGTAGAGTGATGAATTATTTGCCACCCCTCCAAATGTGGGTGGTGAAGAAAACAAACTGACATCTTATGCAGGGTCAGGTCTCCAGATGAATTTGAACATATGATGAATTTGTTGGAGACCTGAGGAAATGCTTGAAAGGATGCAAGTTAACCATGATGAAATGAATTCTTCATTTCTCATGTCCTCACTCTACTTACTTACTATCTTGTGTGATGAAATTCTATTTGATGAAATTGATATCATATTCTTCACTCTGAAGCATATGAGTTTGTAAGTTGTACTAATTCATCTGCAGGATGATAATTTAAAATCTACTGAGTGGGTTCTCGATAGTGGATGCACAAACCACATGACGGGTGACAAGAATCTACTGATGAATTTTCCACTCACTCCATATCCTCTGAAGCATATCACCTACGCACACAAAGGAAAAAAGCAAGGTATTGGGACTTGGTAAGGTTGCTATCTAAAAGGACCGAACCATGGACAAGGTGATGCTTGTTGAATCCCTCGGGTTCAACCTTATGTCTGTCTCAATGCTTTGTGATCTTGATATGATTGTCATATTTGGAAAATATCGTTGTGTTGTCATCATGGAATCTGAAAATTCCAAAGTCTTCGAAGGCTTTAGGAGAGGAGACCTGTATATTGTTGATTTCTCTACAGGTCCTCAACCTGTCACTTGCTTACTTGCAAAGTCTTCAGAAGGCTGGCTGTGGCATCGACGACTTGGACATGCTGGTATGAGGAATCTGCACACACTCGTGAAGAAAAAGCACGTCATTGGCATCGAGGGTGTCAAATTCCTCAAGGATCACCTTTGTGGTGCATGTGAATCTGGGAAAATGACCAGATCCAAGCATCCCTCGAAGACAATCATGACCACTATGCGACCTTTTGAATTGCTTCATATGGATCTCTTCAAGTTTGTATGGATTTGTCATTGTTGATGATTACTCTCGTTATACATGGGTGCATATCATTCTGTACAAAAATGAAGTACAAGATGTCTTCAGATGATTTGCCTCAAGGGCCTCCACCAACTTTGGCGTCAAGATCAAGCATATCAGGAGTGATAATGGGACTGAATTCAAGAACACTAACCTTGATGAATATCTTGATGAACTTGGTATTACTCATGAGTTATCTGCTCCTTACACTCCTCAGCAGAACGGCATCGTGGAGCGCAAGAACAGGACTCTTGTTGAGATGGCTCGAACCATTCTTGACGAATACAAAACCCCTCATCGCTTCTGGCCTGAAGCAATTGATACTGCATGCCACATCATCAACATGGTATATGTTCACAAATTCCTCAAGAAGACTTCATATGAGCTCATGACAGGCAAGAAACCCAATGTAAGTTATCTCAAAGTCTTCGGTGCAAAATGCTGGATCAGAGATCCTCACCATAGTTCTAAGTTTGCACCGAAAGCACATGAAGGTTTTATGCTTGGTTATGGAAAGGACTCGCACACCTACAAAGTCTTCAACACCTACCATCACAAGGTGGTTGAAACTATAGATGTGCGGTTCGATGAAACTAATGGCTCGCAAAGAGAGCACCTGCCTTCTGTGTTAGATGCACAATCTCCTGAGGAATCCATCAAGCTAAAGGCAACTGAAGATGTCATACCCACTGAGGAAATCATTTCAACAAATGAAGACTCTCATGCTGATATACCTGAAGAAAATGGTGCTGATGAAACTCCTCAGCCTCGTCAACCTGCTCATCCAAGAGTAGCAAATGAAGTGCAGATTGACAAAATCATCGATGACATCAATGCACCAGGTCCTGTCACACGCTTAAAAGCTTCACATCTAACTAACTTTTGTGGGCACTTTGCCTTTGTCTCTATCTTAGAGCCCACCAAAGTTGATGAATCATTCAAGGAGCCTGAATGGATTCAAGCTATGCAAGAGGAATTGCATCAGTTCAAGCTCAACAACGTGTGGGAACTTGTGAAGCGGCTAGATCCTCGCAAGCATAACATCATAGATACCAAGTGGATCTACCGCAACAAGCAAGATGAAAATGGTCTTGTGGTGAGGAATAAGGCTCGACTTGTAGCTCAAGGCTATACACAGGTTGAGGGAATTAACTTTGATGAAACTTTTGCACCTGTTGCTAGACTTAAAGATATTCGCATATTACTGGCTTACGCTAACCATCATAATATCATCTTATATCAAATGGATGTGAAAAGTGCATTCCTCAATGGTAAGCTTGAGGAAGAAGTATATGTTGCTCAACCCCCAGGTTTTGAAGATCCTAAGCATCCAGACAAAGTCTTCAGACGAAACAAGGCCCTCTATGGCCTCAAGCAGGCCCCTCGGGCGTGGTACGACACTCTGAAGGAATTCCTCATGAAGAAAGGCTTCAAACCTGGTTCACTCGACCCTACTCTTTTCACGAAATCCTATGACAATGAACTGTTCATATGCCAAATATATGTTGATGATATTATATTTGGATGTACTAACAAACGTTACAGTGATGAATTTGCCTATATGATGAGCGAAGAATATCAAATGTCTATGATGGGAGAGTTGAAATTCTTCTTAGGTCTTCAAATTCGTCAGCAAGACAATGGCATCTTCATCTCATAAGAGAAATACCTCAAAGATGTTCTAAGGAAATTCAACATGCAAGATTGCGAAGGCGTCAAAACTCCAATGCCTCCAAAAGGCCATCTCTGCACTAATGAAAATGGTAAAGATTTCGATCAGAAGGTATACGGCTCCATGATTGGCTCCTTATTGTACCTATGTGCATCTAGGCCTGATATAATGCTAAGTGTGTGCATGTGTGCTCGATTCCAAGCAACTCCAAAGGAATCACACCATAAGGTTGTGAAACACATTCTTCGATACTTAGCTCACACACCAACACTTGGATTGTGGTATCCCAAGGGCTCAAATCTTCATCTCGTCGGATACTCTGATGCTGACTATGCTGGAGATCGCATGGATCGCAAGTCAACCTCAGGCACATGTCATTTCCTCGGACGATCCTTAGTCCGTTGGTCCTCGAAGAAGCAGAACTGCATTTCACTCTCTACTACAGAAGCTAAGTACATTGCTGCTGGCTCGTGTTGTGCTCAGTTACTATGGATGAAGCAAACCCTCAAGGACTATGACATCATGCTGAAGAATGTGCCTCTTTTCTGCGACAAAGAGAGTGCCATCAAGATTGCGTACAACCCTGTTCAGCACTCCAAGACCAAGCAGATCCAGATTCGTCATCACTTTCTTCGAGATCGTGTACTCAAGGGCGATATCTCCATTAATCACATTCCTACTGAAGAACAACTGGCCGATATCTTCACAAAGCCCTTGGATGAAAAGAGATTTTGCAAGTTGCGGTGTGAGCTAAATATCTTAGAATCTTCGAATGTTCTTTGATGAAGAACACACATCCTAACACGTATGCAAAATTTATGACTTAGATGTGCAACACACAAAGTAACGCTTTTCTTCAATCAATGAAGAATAACTCTCTAAGTGTGAAGAAATTAACGAAGAATTTGATTCTGAGAACTCTACAACAATTGTAAGCGGTATCTGAAATCATCATTCTTATACGATGGGTTACGCCACCAACCAAAAGTTGAAGTTCTTCAAAATTGAGCATTGTTGCAAATTCTTCAAATTATCAAATTCCTCAAATTTGCAAATTCCTCAAGTCTTTCAAATTCATCAACTTTTCAAATTCTTCAAAACTTTTGAGACACATATTATTCATTGACTATATATATATATATATATATATACTTTTAAGTTTTTTTTAATGTCCTCAACAGCATTCACTTATTGCTAATTCTTCAAGTTGATTTTCATCTAAGTGAATGTGATCGGACCCTTTCCCTGTCTTTGCTAAACTCAACCAAGTCTGTTCACAAATTCCTCATATGCATTCTACTTGAAACTTGTTCAATGTCTTCACTGTGTCCTTGACAGCTGAAGAATTTGCGAACTAAAACTTTGAAATCTTCAACTACCAAAATTTTCGGCGGTTCCCGCTCAAACTGTTCCGATTCCCGCGCCTGGATAACCCACGATCCTCCACAATCTTCACTACCCAGATCGTGGGTGACACCTGTCGCATGGAGAGCAAGGGTCAAGGGCAATCCTGTCCAAAATCTTCGGGAGGATCCGTTTTTACTTCCTCTATAAATGCCCCCTTCCCATCTACTGTGCTCGGTTACTCCGCATCTCATATCTCTCCCGAGCTCCATCCAAGCGCCACCGCTAAAGTCATCATCGCCGGTGAGGAAGAGCTTCACTGCCTCAACCTCGTCATCGCCATACTCGCATCGGCCGCGGAAATCTTCATCCCGCCGCCACTGTAGCTATCTCCTTCTGCCAAGCTAGGGCGTGGGAGATCTGAATGGACGAACCTCCTCATTTCATCTCGGTGTTCGTCGTGTTCTTCACCAGGGTAATTAAAATTTATTTTTACTGCCCCTGTTTGATCCTCAACTACAACTACTATTCCTCAAATATGTGTTTAAACATTATAAATCAAATACACAAGCACCTTCATCTCCTCATACTTGATACTTGATGATTTTTCCTAAGTAATGACTTTCTTCAAGATTCCTCAATTGTGCGAATTCTCAAATTTGCACAACTCTGGAACCTGAGGCTAAGAACACTTAGTAAAAATCCTCAAGACATCCGTGGTCAAATTCCTCACACCTATCTCTCTTAAAATTTCTGAGAACGCATATGACCTCTTCAAATTCTTCGCACCTATACTCTATTCACAGGTACAACATGTCCGCTGATGAATCACTTGGTTCTCATCAACTTAACTCATTTGCAGTGCTACTTGAAGAAAAACTGTGTACCTCTTCAGAATCTTCAAGAGTTCATATTCCTCAAATGAAGAAAATGTCTGACGGAAAGAAACCTTAGAAAGGAGGGAAAAAGCCACATGTGCACACTGCATTTGAGATCCCTGAGGATCTGTATGATGAATATTGCACACCTGACAAAGAAACTCATGGAAAGGAGACGACCAAGCAAAGGAAGATTCGTCTGTAAAAGATTGAGAGGAGATGGGCCAAAGAATGGAGAGAATATCGTTATGTAACTCCAAAATACATGATGAAAATTCGTTGTGAAACCACCTTGCAGCAGGCCTCCTCTAGCTCCTAACCAAATTGCCGATCCTTCTAGCATCAAAACTAGTGAGGACTTTCCTGCCATGTGGGAAAAGCAACAAGCCAAATTGGCGAGGAAAGCCAAAGAGGTTGTGAAGAAATTCAACGAGGATTCTGCTGCTGCTGCCTCTGCCGGAGCTTCTTCTAGTGCTCCGAAGAAGATGGTAAAGAAATCTGCTCTGAAAATTGACTCTTCAAAATCTTCAGTGCAAATTCCTCAAGGTTAAAGGCCTCAGCCCAGAAAACCTTCAGCTCCTGGAACTGTTGCTGCTCAGTCCTCTGCAACAGTCAAAAAGTCCTCAACTCCAGTGCATCTCACAACATGCAAAAGGACCGAGGGTTTCGCGTTAGTGTCGAAGCTCACTGCATGCCCCTCCACTACTGCAAAGTCTTCAACCAGTCCCTCTGCACTTAAACTGAAGAAGACAGTTGGACGTAATCAAAAACCAAGCTCTCACACCAGCAAGGCTCTGGTTAGAATCCCCTCAGGTTCTTCAGATGCTGATGCTGATGCTGATGATGAGGAATTGGTAGAAATCATCAGACAGAGTCAGCACAGGGCTGCTAAAGCAAAGGGAAGCTTTGTTCCTCTCATGTTGGATCCCAAGTTGATCCTCAACTTCATTGATATATGGCATGAGGACCCAAGTACTCCACTTTCCTCACTAAATCTGCCTCCTGAAGTGGATCATGTCCTCACCCACTTCATCTCTGAAGAACAATGGAAAAGAGAGCAAGCTCAGAGGGCTAAGAGGAACAAGACTCGCAAAGAAAAGTTTCTGCGCGAAAATGTGATGAACTTGACCCCAAATCAACTGGTCATAGTTCAGTCCGAGATTCGCACCCTCTCCTTGGATCAACAAAGATATGATGCTGAATGGAAGGGCACCAAGGTCAGACTCGTCAAGGCTGCTAATGCAATTGTAAAGGATCACAACACCAGGGTTGCAGCTCAATTGCAACCACAAAAGACTCAGTCTGAACAAAATGCTCAGTCTGAATATGAAATTCCTTAGGCTGCTGATGAAAATGCTCAGCCTGAAGAAACTGCTGAAGAAAGAGCTTTTGCATCAACAGCAACTGCCAGTGCTGCTGAGGAAACTCAGACCACTGATGAACATGCCAGGACAACCCCCAATGTTGTGCCTGAAGAATCTGATAGGCCAGCTGAAGAATCCACCGTGCCTTAAGAAACTGAACCACCCAGGGCGGCTGCATCAGTCATTCCTGAAGAAACTGCTCATGCTGAGGAAAATCCCCTCAAAAGAAAAGCATCAACTTCTGGAGCCCCTGTGTTGAAGAAGTTGAAAACTTTGAAAAGTTCCTCAGCTACACCACTTGATGCAACTCCAATTTCCTCGGCACCACCCTATGCTATTGTGCCAATTGGAGAAGCATATGACATTCCTCACGAACAAGAGAATCATTCGTCTACTTCCTTAGAGCCTCTTGATGAGGAAATTGTCATTGTTGACACTACATCAACTCCCAAGGTATCATCGCCCCAGCTTCTGCTAACTACTGGCGCTGATGAAATTGATGAAGAGGTTGACATTGGTGACACTACTCCAGTCGTCAATGATGAATATTGGGAATCTGCACATCCCAACTCACCTGTGGCAACTCCTCTGATGCTGATTCCTCAGTCACCTGCACAAACTGAGGAAATACCTGAAGATTCTGAACACCTATATCTTCGAGACCCTAAAGAAATTCCAGCTGCAACAGCTGATGAAATTGATGCTCTGGCCACTACTGAGGAACCTATTCTACAAATCACTAAGTCTGTAGTTCCTCCCATGCCAACTGAGATCAAAGGGCGCAATCGACCAAATCTTCAACCTAAGCAAAGAATGCCATTCAAAGGTTCGGTCCGCCCCAACTTCCTCAGGACAAATTTCTTCAATGAACACATGTTCTTCACGGGACCAAATCCATATGATTCTGCTCGGACTGGTCGCACAAGGTTCTGGACTCCTACGCAAATGAACTACTATGCCTCCGTTCTATGTGACAAGAAGAAAATCTTCGAGCACCATAATATTCCTCATGTGGATATGGAGTCTATTCCATCATTCACACCGGTGCTCTAGGTTCTTCATGATGAGGGCTTCTTCCCTTCTGTGTAGATGTCTGTGACTGGAACAAGGAGTTGATTCTTCAATTCTATGCCACTCTATACATTAGTGGAAATTCCTCAGACATCAACTCCTGGCTCTTGGACTGGATGACCGGAACAACTCATTTCATTGCAAGCTCTTCTGAATTGCTTCAGTATGTCCCAGTTCCAATTCCTTCAGATGAAGCCCGCTGCCTGTTCAATGATCCACCACTACCAAATCATATGATGAATGTGATGATGAAGAAATTAGCGCCTGGAAAGCCTCAAAGGACAACCTTTCTTGTGAAGGATTTGTTGTATGTACCAAGAATAGTCTATCGCATCCTCACTCACACCCTATGTCCTCAGAAGGGGCACAACTTTGAAGAAGAAGTGGAAGGACTCATGAAGAATATGCTTTTCAACATCATTCATGGGATTCTCATCAATTTTCACGATTTCTTCATGAGGACTCTGGCCGATGCTGCTATGTCACCATTTGAGTTGAAGCCCTTTGCTCCCTGGATTATGCATTTCCTCAGAACAAAGTCTTCAATGCACTTTGAGGCTGACTTCCAAAATCATTTCCGTTTTCTGCCCCCGATTGAAGTCCTCAAAAGCACAATTGACGAAGGAAAAGGCAAGGATGTCATTGATCAAGGCACTCGTCCATTGGATGGTCAGTTTCGTCAAGCAGCATCCTACTCCACCAACGATGACTCTACCACACATGACTCCTCTGCCAAAACCTCTGCACAAAAGCCTCATGCAACTGCTCCTCGTGTGATGACTGATCGTGAGCTTCTCTTAAGTCTTCATCAGAAGGTCGATCGAAATCACAAGTGGGTCAAGCGTCAACTTGGGTATATTGTGCAGAATATGACTGTGACATAGAACACTGTCAAGAGGAACCACTACTATGCTCATGACAACCTCAAGCACTCTTGGGCTGTGCTAAATCACATCATGTCTTCTGAAGAATTGGATGAGCTAAACTTTGAAGAATATCCTGACTTCGCTCGTTGTCCGCAGAAGAAGTTCAAGAAAGTCCAAGTTCCTCTGATGGTCACCAGTTCCTATTCTTCATCTCGCGAGCGCGATGAAGACGAAGACATTGACGATACTGCTGCTGGACCTGCATCAACAATCGACCCCAACAACGCTGGCGCTCCTTCTTCACCAACAAGATGAAATTTCTCATGGGGCGTTAGTCATCACTTTTTCTTCCCTTTTGGTCCTCGATGACAAAGGGGGAGAAAATTTGAATTAGTCTTCAAGCGGGTCTACATATATATGGGCTATTTTTGTTTAAGTTACAACTCTCGCTCTTCTGAAGTTTTTGGTTTTTGGTTACAACTCTCGCTCTTCTGAAGTTACAACGATGGTGGTCTGACACTTCTGAACTATTTCCTCGCATGTTTATTACCTTAGTGCATGCATGCTGAATTTCGTCAGACACCATTTTCCTCACGCATTTCAAATTCTTCATTTCATATATTCAAATGCGCGTATGAATTACAAGATATAGGGGGAGCTCTCCATGTTCTGAACCTGCCATGTGCATTTGCAGCCTAAAGCAAATTCCTCAAATATGCACATCTTCAGGGGGAGTTCTTCTATATTTTGCGATCAAATTCCTCAATCTGTACTTTCACTTCATATGTTTATCCCCGTTGAAAACTTAACCTATTTGTCATCAATCACCAAAAAGGGGGAGATTGTTAGTGCATCTAGTGCCCCTTAGTGATTTTGGTGTATTGAAGACTTATAGGTTAAGGCACTAATGAGTTCGTGAGTGTACACAGGCTCTATAAGTCGATGAGGAGTTTGATATATTCGGAGATTATCGACCCCTAAAAATTAATGTCTTCAAGTGAAGACTTTGATGAAGACTTTCTGAAGACTTTGGTGAAGACTTTGTGAAGACTTTGCAAATGAAGAAGTTGGTGTGACCTTGAAGATATGAATGAGGAATATGAAGCGTGAAGAGTTTTGTTTTCGTAGTTTCATTTCCTTTATTTGAGTCATAGGAAACACCGTACTATTAAAGGGGGTCAAGGTAATACTAAGGAAAATTTCCAACTGATGCTCAACTCCAAAATCCTCAACCCATACAATCCTTCGAGTGAAGCCTTTGGAAATCTCTTACAATTCAGACACATTTTTCAGAGATAGAGACGAAGTTCTTCTGGTCTCTAAGGAAATTGATCTGACTGAGGAGTTAGGATTTCGCCAATGCGAATTGCCTACAAGTGAGGATTATGATAAGCCGAGGACTTTCATAGTTCGAAATTCTGACCGTTGCTGTGATTAGCGCCAGCTGTCCCCAATCATTCTTATCCACATAACGGTCATATCATTGGAGGCATTTATGACTTATCATGTCAGGTTGCACCCTGGCTATAAATAGCCAACCCCCACAACCACTAGCTGGTTGGCTGCTCTAAGAGAGAATTGACACTTTTCATTTGAGAGCAACCCATACTCTAAGGACTTTGAGAGAAAATCATCAATGAGGAAAAACCCACAAACCAAACCACAAAACCCATAGTGATTGAGCATCACTGAAGAAATTCCTGTGTGGAACCGACGGTTGTTACCTTTGAGGACTGTGCATCCTCCAGACGGTTAGGCATCATGGTCTAGTGCTCCTGCAGTCAATTGGGGACCACGAAGTGACATTGGTCTAGAGCATCCAACAGTAAATTGTGGATCATCGGGTGACCAGTTTGTGAGGGTTTTGGAAGTCTACCCTGAAGACTTACCACAAGTGTTGGGCGAGGACTGTGTGACCTTAGCTCAAGGAGAATACGGTAAAGACTATTTGTCCTGGGACTGTGTGTCCTCTGGTTTAAATACCAGGCCGCTCCAAACCAGACGTACGACTGTCACAGCAGTTGGAACTGGGTCATCAAACCATTGTCTTCATCAAGCTATCTGGTTCTATTTCCTCAACTCCTCTATTCCTCGTATATATTTTGATGAAATTGATTGTTATAGTTGGAAGAATTTGACTGAAGACTTTCACAAATTCCTCACCTCAAATTCTTCAAGTTACCTTGCTCATCACTACTTATCCTGTATCACGCTACTCTCTATTTGTGCATGTTCCATTTAATCATGAAGACTATGCTGTCACTATGTTCCTCATGCACTTGAGTACTTATTCCGCTGCTAGTTATTCGTCACATTTCAAATTCCTCAAAGTTGAAATTCCTCAAATGATGAATTTGTAAAAATTGCCTATTCACCCCCCTCTAGCTGATATAACGCATGTTCAACTCCTTCGTGACGGCATCGACCCAGTGCTCGTGGTAGAGGAAAATGGGTGGTTGGCGAAACTCGCACTTCTCCAAGCTATATCCCCAAGGAGTAAGGGAAATCCGGATGTCAGGAAGGCTTCGGGTATGACGGCCATCTACAAAGGTTTGAAAGGAGGAGAGTCAGCAGAGTGTTGTGTGAAGATGAGAAGAGGTAAATAGTGCAGAATTCCTAAGTACAAATGCTAGGTGTAGTTTTCAAAGTCGGTTTTATCCTAACTAACGTCCATGCTAACTAAGGGCTTCCTATAGTCAACTTGGCTCTCATACCAGCTCTGTGGGGACTCCGACTCATAAGTCGCGATCACTGAATGCCCGTGTACAGTGATCCCAGAGATCAATGCTCACTGAACACACAGAAACTGAATAACAAGAGTCTTACATCCTCATTTGACGTCTTACACAAATAAGGGCCATGAAGGTCAAGTCTTACATAGATAGGGCCACACGGGCCAAACACTTAAAATAGAACAAGCAGCGGAAATCTTGGTCGAAAGCGTGAACCCATGCCATCTGCCTTAACCTACAGGCATTCTGACTGGGAAGCGTCCTAGTTCACATGTTCGTCACCAACGAACTCTTCAACATACTCCTGTTCTTCCATGCCTGGCCAATTAAATAACCAGTGGCGAGCCAATGAATACTTTCAATGTACTCGCAAGCAACCCAAGTTGTGGAACAGGGCAATAATGATGCATGATATAGCACTAAGTAGGTAAATTTGCGAAAAGCTAATTTTAAATGCAATGTCATGATCAAGTAGCTAGTGATCATGCATCAATAATAAGAAAGTATCCATATGAACAACATACCAATATCATCATAAGTAGGAGTTGAACACCTCATGTTCATTCATCATGCTAAGTCATTGGACTTAGTTCAATACCCATGCTAAGTCATCGGACTTAGCTCATGTGATACTAGACAAAGAGTCCACTCGATTGGTACCCAACCCTCACGATGTACATCACATGAGCCCCGCTCTAATCGTACCATCCATGAGGGTACCAACGGTGTGCTCGGTGCCTGTGAAGGCAACGCATGATCGTACATACCGGTACGACCCCATATCGAGAGTGACCACGCCACTCCCGCCACAAGTAATGCGGGCTCCTTGCCTGTACCCACCAAGGTAATCAACAAATCCCCATCCCATAAGGGGTATCATGGTCGCGCATGTAAGGCTGGGACGGTCAGCAGACCTTAGAACTCTCCATTTTCGAAAACACACACTCACTTGCTCTTGCATACCACTTGTTTCTCAAGTGGTTACCTAACTCATCATCATCTCCCTCGGGCATTAGTGGCACTCAACGGGGTTTTCAAAAAGTCTTTGAAAGAATTACTTCCTTTCCATCACTATGCATAAATCCCATCCCATAGCATAGCATCTACTAGCATCCTATCTACACCCACCCACATTTCCCTCATAAGGTGGTAGGGTCATGCACGATGCAAGTGTCAATGGTAAATACATCGGAGGCACCCCACCGAAGGGGGAACACCACATCGATTGCTATATGACATGCATGAAAAAGTTTCTTATCATGGTCAAAGGGCTGCTTGCCTGGCTCAACAAAGTCTCCGGGGTCTTCGAAGTCTTCGGGTCCAACTTCTTTGTCAACCGCGCAACCTATCGTCACGAAATAAAGCGATACAAATAAGTAACACACCAAAACAGAGCACAAAAGTCACTATTAAAAATGTTAACCTACTCTGATAAATACTAAATGTCATGTTAAAAATATCTCACTTGGGTTTTGTTGTTAAAAACATTTTGGAAATTAATTAACAGAGGCAAAAAGGTGCCTAAATATAGGTTTTAAAATAAAACAGTACTAAAAATATTTTCAAACATTTTTACAAGTAGCACTAATAAATTCTATGGATTATTTTAAGAATTTAGGTGAAGGAATATTTGGATTTGGAATAATATCCCATTATGTGGGATTTTAAGAAAAAAATCACTGAAAAGAAAAAAAAGAGAAGACCTCAGGGTCAATTGGGCCAAAATAGACCAAGTTGGGCCGGCCTGCGGCCGAGCTAGGCCTGGGTGAGCCGGGGCGCGTGCGCCGTTGGGGGTTCAAACCCGATAGGCAGGCCCTAGGCGCCAGTGAAAGAGAGAGAGACAGGAGAGGATTGAGGGACTGATGACCTGGCCTCACTGGCAAGTCGTGGTCTACCTCTGGCTAGAGGCTGGCGAAGCTCACCGACGGCGAACGGAGGTATGGCGAGGGAGTATGGAGGCGGGAATGGGCTAGGCATCGACCCGCCGGTCTTTTGGAGGTGGAAGGGCGGCGGGAGGAGGTTGGAGTCGCTGGCGGGGAGAAGGTCGCGGCAGAACTGCTTCTGGTGAGGGTCGCCGGCGTCGTTTCTCACAGCAAATCGGCTGGGGAGGAAGGGGGAAGACACGGGAGCTCACTGGGGGCTCTATGGAGGCGGAAGGGAGGCCGGAGCGGGCCGGTAGCCCGAGATCAACGTAGCCTCGACGCGGCGATGCCATGGTCGATCCCGAGCACAGGGGCTCCGGGCGGTCTCTAGGGCTGTTCTGGGGAGAGATTGAGAGTGGAAGGGGGATATGGAAGAGGAGAGAAGGTTCTCAGGGCCCTTTAAATAGGCGAGGCGGAGACATGGGAGGTGGCGAGCACGGGAGAGCTCGGGTGCTCGCCGTTGAGCCATGACAGACCAAGGAGGGGGCACAGGGGGTCCATAGGAGATGCCCTGGAGGGTGTGGACAAGTATAGGGGGGCGAGGACATTGCGCGTGCAAGCCCGAGTACTGGCCGAGAGTGGCGGCCGGTTCGCGTGTGCGGGGCGGCCGCTAGAGAGGTAGAGAGGAGGGGGAGGCAAGCGGCAGGGAGGTGCGGACGCCGAGGAGGCTCGGTGGCGTGCTCCCCTGGCCTGAGGCGGCCGGGGCATCGACAATGAGGGGTAGCTACAATGCGGGAGCGCACTGTAGCACGCTCCAGAGCGCTCAAATGGCATGCCATGGCATGCCATTGGCGTTTTGGGCGCGACCACTTTTGTCCAAAGGCTCTAGGGGTAGAAAAATAGATGGATAGGGCATTGGATGCGTTGGTATTGCTTAGGAGAGAAGAAAAGTTGAGAGGGAGAGAGAGAAAGCTCCTGTCCAGGGGCTAAATGGGGTTTTTTCACCACATTTCACTTGAGCTATGACCATGAGGCTTCTACTGGAGGTGAAAGGTAACTATAAGAGTCTGGTAAGAAGTTGAGGGCAAGGGTAAAATAGAAAGGGATGAAAATGGTTTTTTTACCAAATCACCAGAAGGTCTTTGATGGTGTTTTGGGCAACCAAACTTTACCACCTCTCTGAGATATTTACCAGGGTCAAAGGCTAGGTATAAATGAGAGGATTCACCAAGTTTGAGCTCAAGAGGA
This sequence comes from Hordeum marinum, assembly GCA_022496015.1. Classification (NCBI taxonomy): domain Eukaryota; kingdom Viridiplantae; phylum Streptophyta; class Magnoliopsida; order Poales; family Poaceae; genus Hordeum; species Hordeum marinum. The sequence goes on along the minus strand of CM039672.1, from coordinate 304,802,543 downwards.
GAAGGTTGACAATGAAGATTTGTTAAACCCTAGAAATTTGTAGAATTGGGTTTCTTTAGATCTAGTGATGCTAGGCTTTTACCCTTGATGCACCACTTAGTGTATCATCACTATTTGGTCATTAGAGCATGCCCATAAAGTTTTAAGCCAAGGGAAGACACTTCACAATGTAAATTTGCTCAAATTTGATTCTGGACAAGAATGGTTTTGGAATGGATTGATGAACCAAACCAGCTTGGATTGAGATGAAACTTTGCAAGAACATCACCTATGATAGTGTTGACTTGCTGGAATTTTCCTAGAATTTATTGAGAATATTTCTTATAGAAATATTTCAAAATCTTGATTTGAACAGAAATGGTTTTGAGGGGTTTTGCCCATGATTTGATCATGCCCTTGTGTTGAAACTCATATATATGGAAAATATATGTCCACTGAGTTTCTCTAATTTTTCTCAAATATTCTCAAAGCATTTAAATAATTTTTCCTTATGAAAAACCATTTCTGGCCTTTAAGAAAAGCCCTTAAATAAAATATGAAAATAATCTTTAAAAATAGTATTTTGTGGTTTGGGTAAGTCTTATATATAGTGGGTTTGAAATAAAGCCTTTGTGAAAGAAGAATCCACCCAATTTGAGGACTTGCAGCGCAAACCTCATTTCAGGGGGTTTTGAAAACCTAATCTGAATAAATCATTTTTGGTTAAAACAAAATTTTATAAAAGTAGTTTTGGGCACTATTCACATGGCATGATCATTGGGCAAGAGGTTTGGGATAAGGAAGATGAAATATGAGGTGGAATAGAATCTAGGAGTGCCACACCACAATCATCAAGCAAGCAAACAACATAGCAATCAAGCACATCACTTTGAAAAAGTTTTAGTTGGTTTCAATTTTTAATAACCCAAAAATATTTATGTGCTACAAACACAGGGTGTGACACTTAGCAATCGCTAAACCAACTCCGAGAGGTTATTGACCACGCCGGAGCACGATCAACCTGACCACGAGGGTTTGTTTCCTGCACACAAACGAAGAACAAGCAAGAAACTAAGATTGCAATCTGGATATTGCGAATATAAGAGGAAAGCTTTATTGATGGAAGTGGGGTTCTGTGACGCCTTTGTCTGGTCGTGGAACACAAACGAAGAACGCGAAGTTGCAGCTATGGCGAACTTGTAATCTGAACAAAACCCAACCCTAAAACGATGCCCTAAGGGCTGTATATATGGGGAATAGAGGGGAATTTTGTGGCCCCTTGGAAGAGGGGTCCGAAACCGACCCCAACTCAGTTTCCCCACGCACCCGTACTCTAAAAACAGCCTATAATATGGTATTTCGAATTTACATGGGACTGGCCCAAAAATAAGGTGGCTCAGCACCTATATTAGCCTAGGGACGAATTTTATAAAGTGTCATCATGCATATTTCGTCCTAGGATTCTCGCTTCCATTATGGTGGCTTCAAAGTGCGAAAATCATCACTGGAAACTCCATTGTTCTTTCCCGCGCATGCACCTTCTTCTCAATGCTTGATCCGGCTCCAATGACCATCCTTCTTGTCCATGCTAGGTCCTTCATTCATAAGTAAAACAAAAGTATTCATTAGAAGGATCTCCAAGAAACGAAAGTACCTAGTAATTCAATTGACATGCGCGAGCTCTAGTAATTGGTCCTGTATGTATAACAGTCGGGGTTCTGGGTGTAACATTAGTAGGGATGTCCTCATCATCCTCCCCTTCTTGAACTGAAGTCGTCCTCGAGGGAAGCTCAACTTCCTCACCCAAATAAGGCTTCAAATCTGCAATGTTAAAAGTGGGGCTAACCCCAAACTCTGCGGGCAGCTCAAGTTTATATGCATTATAATTTATTTTCTCTAACACCTTAAAAGGACCATCAGCACGTGGCATTAGCTTTGACTTGCACAAATTAGGAAATCTATCCTTGTGCAAATGTAACCAAACAAGATCTCCAGGTGCAAAGACGACATGTTTTCTACACTTATCTCCAGCAATTTTGTATTTAGTATTCATAAGCAAATTCAATATGAGGCAAGCATTCTTCCCACATTTTCAGGTTATTCTTCAAAACAGCCCTAAGCATAGTAGATGCCATCTTTATTTTGGCCATCAGTTTGGGGATGACATGTAGTACTAAAAAGTAGTTTAGTCCCCAACTTAGCCCATAAACATCTCCAAAAGTGGCTAAGAAATTTAGCATCGCGATCTGAAACAATTGTATTTGGCACACCATGCAACTGAATAATTTCACGAAAGAACAGATCAGCAACATGAGCATCATCATCACTTTTATGACATGGTATAAAGTGTGCCATTTTGGAAAATCTATCCACGACAACAAATATGCTATCCCTCCCCTTCTTTGTTCGAGGTAAACCTAAAACAAAGTCCATAGATATATCCTCCCAAGGAACACTAGGTACAGGCAAAGACATATATAAACCATGAGGATTGAGTCGTGACTTAGCTTTTTGACATGTAGTGCAGCAAGCAACAAAACGCTCAACATTCCATCTCATCTTTGGCCAAAAGAAATGTGTAGAAAGTACGTCCTCCGTCTTCTTCATGCCAAAGTGTCCCATTAATCCTCCTCCATGCGCCTCCTGTAACAACAAGAGACGAACATAGCTAGCTGGAATGCATAGCTTGTTAGCACAGAACACAAATCCATCATTAATAACAAACTTGTTCCATGTTCTCCCTTCTTTACAATTCCGCAACACATCTCTAAATTCAGCATCTGTGAGGACCCCGACTCATAAGTCATGATCACCGAATGTACGTGCACAGTGATCCCAAAGATCAATGCTCAATGAACACACATAAACTGAATAACAAGAGTCTTAAATCCATTATGTACCGGTTTCCTCAAATATGGACTTTATGGCCAAGTCTTCATACGTTTGCAGCGGAAATCTTCAACGATAGCGTGAACCCATGCCATCTGCCTTAACCCTACAAGCATTCTGACTGGGAAGTGGCCTAGCTCGCATGTCCATCACCAAAGTAATCTTCATCATAACCTGATCTTTCATGCCTGGACAATAAAATAACCAGTGGCAAGCCAATGAGTACTTTGAATGTACTCGCAAGCGACCCATGTTTGGAACAAGGCAATAATAATGCATGAACTTGCACTAAGGAGGTTTTTTTTTGCGGAAAACCAATTTTGAATGCAATGTCATGATTAAGCAACTATGTGTAAACATGCATCAACAGTTGGCAGATAACCATATGGACAAGTTATAGATATCATCATAAGCAGGGGTTGAACATCTCATGTTCATTCATCACATCAAGTCTTCAGACTTGTCTCAAGTATCATCCTTTTGTCATCCGTACACACACACACACCAAGTTCTGGGAAAACATCTGGACATAGTCTAAGCAGCACCACCCAACTGTCCTTTACCATGGACATGACTATTCGAATAGTTTTACACTCTGCAGAGGTTGAATGCTTTGCCCACAAGACTCAGGGAACTTTCGTGTCATCCACGACTCGCGGTATATTACATACCTGAGGTAAGCACCCAAACAATGCCTTTCCCATGGTGATATTAAACAAAGAGTGCACTTGTTGGTGCCATCCCTCATGATATACATCACCCATATCATCCATGAGGGCACGCAACGGTGTGCCCGATGCCTGTAAAGATAGTGCATGGCCTTCCACTCCGGGACGACCCCGTCTCGAGAGTGACCACTTCACTCTCGCCACTGGTAATGCGGGCTCCCTGCTAGCACCAACCACAGTAATCAACAAAGCCCCTTCCCATATAGGGGTATAGTGGTCACACATGTAAGGTTGGGACGGTCGACAAATCTTAAATCTAATCCATTTTCGAAAACACACACTTACTTGCTCCGGTACACCACTTCTTTCTCGAGTGGTTACCCAACTCATTATCATCTCCCTCAGGCATTAGTGGCACCCGACGGGGTTTTCAAGAAGTCTTTGAAATCATTTGTGATCCCATCACCATGCAAATTACCGATCCCACTTGCGTAGCATTTACTAGCAACCTAACTACTCCCACCCGCACAACCCTCATAAGGAGGTATGGTCATGCATGATGCAAGTATCAACAAGAAAGTATTGGAGGCATCCCACCAAAGTGGATACCTCATCATCATGATCAATACAACAAATAAAGTGATATATACCATGCAATAAAAGGGTTCGTAGTCATGGTCAAAGGGTTGCTTGCCTGGCTTAGCAACGTCTTCGAGGTCTTCACACGCTTCTCGTCCAACTCTGAGCACTCCGTATATCTCGTCAACTACCGTCGTTAAACAACTACAATAAGCAACACAATCAAGCAGAAAATAAAAGTGCTCTATAAATATGAGTTTTAATTTTCTAGGACTGCTCTGGTCATGAGAAAAATAACCAAGGAGGTTTTTGTGGATGTGGGTCAAGGGGGAGTTTTGAATGGTGGGAATGATGGAAATGATGATCCTTTAAGATGTCAACAGAAAATAATTTTATAAAAATGAGTGGATGGACCCAAAAAATAGGGCATGATTTTAGAAACATGTGGAAAGTGGTTTCAATGCATTTGGAGTAGGGATGGTTTCCCTATGGATTTCCTCAAAGGTGATAAATGGGAAAAGGGGGCATTTAGTAGGTCAAGCAGAATAGGGGCATGTGAAATTTTTTAACCATACCTAGATAAATAGGGTATGATTTTAGAGACACCTAGGAACTTGAATCACTCCATTTGGGGCCGATTTGAATCTCCTAGGAATTTTACAATGAGGGCTTTTTATAGTTCAAATTCAAATTTGAATTTGACCTCTATAGAAACTTTGTAGGAAAAAATGTTTAATGCAAATATTTGGATAGGAAATGAGTTTAGGAATATCTAGGATTTTGAATCACTAGATTTGGAGTAAAAATGAATTTAATATCTATTTTTGAACTCCCAGGAAGAAGAAAAGGAAGGGAAAAGGTTTACCGAAAGAATGGGGCTAAACTGCGCCCGCGCGCGCGGTATAGCAATTGGGCCGGCCCAGTGGCTCGGCCTGGCGGGGGAGAGACCATGTCCAAGGCCCCTCGGGAAATATGCCTTCCCCAGGGGAAGGCGGCCCTCGAGTGGTTCCTATTTCCACTTAAGGGCGCAGCCCATCCATCGGACTAGCTGTCCCACCAATAGGCGGGGCTGGTGGCTGACGGGCCTTCTTCTTCTTCCCTTGGGCCGTCCTAGACAGAGGGGGAGGAGCGGCTCCGGCTAACGATTGCGGGAGCCACAGACCTTCCTCGGCGAGGCTCCGTTGGGGGACAAGCTTAGGGGGGCAAGGCGCTCCCGCCTGGCTAGTCCACGACCGTTGGGGAGCGCTAGGGAGGACAGGGGCTCGGCGGTAGCGGATGCTAGCGGGGGTGGCCATGACGGCGGTGCTCCAGCCACTGGGGAAGGGAGTGCAGGGGAGTAGTGTGGTGGTGTGGGGGCTCGGGTGTGGTTCCAACGGAAAGGAGGGGCTGAGAGGAGGTTGAACCCGAGCGGTGGCCGTGGCGGGCACGACGGCATAGGAGCAAGAGATGGCCACGAGAGGGTGAGTGGGGAGTCCCGAGAGGTTAGGGAAAGGGGTAGAGTGTGCCAGGCGTCCAATAGGAACCCGGGGCAAGGTATATGGAGTAGGGCAATGAAGGGGAAGCTCGGGTGGCCTCGGATGCGCTTTGGGCACGACGAGCATGCGTGACAGAGCCTCCTTGGAGTTCTGCGAGCGTCGAGGAGGGGCGTGGGAGGTCGAGAGGAGGTTCTTGGCATGCGGGGACATCCTGTTGAGGCTAGACAAGGGCTAATCGACGAGGTCAAGTGGCAGAGTGCCGTTGTTGCATGTCAACGGCGTGGTCACCACGCCAAGGCATGTCTAGGATGCTCTTTTGGTCGGCTAGTCATGTGTAGTGAGTGAGGCACACATGCAGTAGGGCACTGGTGAGATTGAGGCCCATATGGAGCTGGTTAGGAGGGGTTTCCACAGGGGATAAGTTTTCAGCAGAAAACTTGGGACTGATCTAATGAGATTTTCCTATAAGGCATTATGGGTAAAACCTTGTCTAGTAGACCTAGGCAGGGAAGGACTATATGCCCACTAACATTCGGATCATAGAGATGAGAGGGCAAGGTACTTGTAGTACAAAGTTACATTTACTGCCATAATGTAGGCTTAGATGGACTGTCACATTTTCTACATGAGCCTGCCATAGATGGGTTTGGTTTGATGCATAGGTATGCAAGTGAGGTTGTGGAAAAGTTTGGGGTCATTAGCATGATCAGAAGGGAAGGAGAGGTGTTGTCATGGTAAAAGAGAGGGAATAAGAGAGAGTTAGCCCCCAAATGTTTGACGAGAGGCCAAGTCAAAGTTATTGGAGGTAGAAGAGGGTTATAATATGCTGTGGTAAAAAGTTGGGGGCAAGGGGAATCTTTTTGGGCCCACTTTACTTGTCCACAAGTTTATGGCTCAAGGTGTTTGTGATGTGATTGGGCTAGGTAGGGGAATCCTATGACCTTGAGATTTACCAGGGGTAAATGGTAAGTCCATTTGGTCCTGATCACAAGTTTTCAACTCAAATGAAGAAAGTTGATAATGTAAACTTTGTAATCCCTAGAAATCAACAGAATCAGGTTTCTGTGGATCTAGGTCTGCAAATCTATTCTCCATGATGCACCACTTAGTGTAGCATCATCATTTGGGTAATAGAGCATGCCCACAAAGTTTTGGATCAATAGGAGATACTTCACAATGTAAAGTTGATCAAATTTGGCTCTGGACAGGAATGGTTTTAGGATATTTTGGTGAACCAAAACAATTGGGATTGAGATGAAACTTGTCAAGATGACCACATCTATCATATGTGGCATGCTAGTATTTTCCTGGATTTATTTAAGAATATTTCTTATAGAAATATTTCAAATCCTTGAAATAGGCAGAAATAGGTTTGAAGGGTTTTGTCTAGTATTTTGAACATGACTATGTGTTGAGACTCTTATATATGAGTATTATATGTCCATTGAGTTTCCCTAAATTTTCTCAAATATTTTTTAAGTATTTAAATAAATTTTCCCTATAAAAGACCATTTCTGGCTTAAAAAAAGCCTTTAAATAAAACAGTAAAATAATCTTTAAAAATAATATTTGGTGTTTTTGGGAAGTCATATATATATTGGGTTTCAAATAAAGCATTTGGGTAAAGAGGATCCACCCAATTTTGGGACTTGCAGTGCAAATCTCAAATCAGGGTTTTTCTAAAATCTAATTTAAATAAATGCTTTTTGGCCAAAATAATATTTTATTAAAATATTTTTAAGTCCTACTCACATGGCATGATCATTGAACAATATTTGGGATCAAGGAAAAGGGTTCTTGAGGGTAGGAAGATGTTTTATGAATTACAGAGCACTAGCAAGCAATCAAACAAGCAAGCAAATAACACACAAGTCAAGCATTCAAAAGCACACAAAAAGTTTTAATTGGCCCTAATTTTTGAGTCATGATAACTTAGTCATGAGGCAAAACACAGGGTGTGACATCATCATGCACATATTGATCTTGGATGGTCTCCAAACCAAATATTTAAAAGTGAAGTTGTGAACGCATAGTATAACGACAAGACAATGCATCAACAATAACATTTTCTTATCCCTTCTTGTGTTTAATGACATAAGGGAAAGTCTCAATGAATTCAACCCATTTAGCATGTCTACATTTCAATTTTTCTTGACTTTTAATATGTTTCAAAGATTCATGATCAGAATGTATAACAAATTCTTTGGGCCATAAATAATGTTGTCATGTTTCCAAAGTCCAAACAAGAACATATAATTCCTTATCATAAATAGAATAATTCAGACTAGGCCCGCTCAATTTTTCAGAAAAGTATGCAACATGTTTACCATCTTGTAATAACACACCTCCTAACCCAATTCCACTAGCATCACATTCATGCTCGAAAGTCTTATTAAAATCAGGAAGTTGGAGTAAAGGAGCATGTGTTAACTTATGTTTCAAGACCGTGAAGGCTTCTTCCTATGGGGTACCCCAAGCAAAAGGCACGTGCTTCTTTGTAAGCTCATTGAGAGGCGCAACAATGGTGCTGAAATCTCTCACAAAACGCTTATAGAAACCGGCGAGGCCAAGAAAACTCCTTAGTTGTGTGACCATTTTGGGCTGCGGCCAACTCTCAGTAGCTTCAATCTTGGCTTTATCAACTTCAATTCCCTATGGAATAAGAACATAGCCAAGAAAAGATACTCGATCGGTGAAAAAGGTGCACTTACCAAGGTTACCAAACAAACGTGCATCACGTAGAGCAATAAAACAGCACGTAAATGTTCCAAATGTTCCTCCAAAGATCTACTATAAATCAATATATCATCAAAATAGACTACCACAAATCGTCCAATGAAAGCACGTAAAACCTCATTCATTAATCTCATAAAAGTGCTAGGTGCATTAGTTAACCCAAAAGGCATGACTAACCACTCATATAATCCAAACTTAGTCTTAAATGTTGTTTTCCATTCATCTCCCAATTTCATACGAATTTGATGGTATACACTACGCAAATCAACTTTGGAGAAAATTGTAGAGACATTTAATTCATCAAGCATATCATATAGCCTAGGAATAGGATAACAATAACAAATAGTAATATTATTGATGCCTCTACAATCCACACACATACGCGATGTACCATCCTTTTTTGGAACTAAAATAATAGGAACAACACAAGGACTAAGGGATTCGCGTATATAACCTTTGTCAAGCAGCTCCTGTACTTGACGCATAATCTCCTTCGTCTCCTCTAGATTGGTACGGTATGGCGCACGGTTGGGCAACGATGCACCGGGAATTAAGTCAATCTGATGCTCAATCCCGCGAATAGGTGGTAATCCCGGTGGCACATCTTGTGGAAACACATCAACGAACTCCTGCAAAATGTTAATGACAGCAGGAGGCAAAGAGGGAGGCATGTCCTCGAATGAAAATAACACCTCTTTGCATACAAAAGCATAGCAAACAGATTTAGTAACATCCAACTCAGTAATATCAGATTTAGTAGCAAGTAAACATCCGCTCTTTAATTTTATTTCAGATGCAACATTAGATGATGGTTTATTAGGCTTATGGTGTTGGTCAAATTCCTTTGCTACAATCTGATTTTCACTCTTATGTAGCTCATGTTTTTATTTACTAGCTCTAGCAATGTCATCTTTCATAATATGGTCAGGAGACATAGGAAGCAAAGTGATATTTTGATCCTTATGAACAAGAGTATATTGATTTGTCCTACCATGGTGTACAGAATTTTTATCAAATTGCCATGGTCTACCAAGTAGAACAGAACATGCTTGCATGGGTACCACATCACAATCAACATAATCAGAATATGTGGCAATGCTAAAATGCACACGAACAGTACGTGTTACCTTAACCTTGCCACTATTGTTGAACCATTGGATGTAATAAGGATGAGGATGTGGTCTGGTGGTTAGAGAGAGCTTGTCCACCATCTTCATGTTAGCCAAGTTATTGCAACTCCCTCCATCGATGATGACGCGAACAGAATGCTCCTTCACAACTCCCTTTGTGTGGAACAAGTTGTGCCTCTGATTTTGCTCATCATGTTTAACCTGCATACTGAGAACACGTTGAGCAACTAGACTTTCATACCTATCAGCGTAATCAGCAGCCATGTAGTGTGTCTCTGGTTCTATATCCTCGCCACCCTGTTCTTCACTCGCAATGAGAGCCAAAGTCTCCTCATCATAATCACTAGCGGACGCATATCCACCATCCTCAGTAACAATCATCACACGCTTGGAAGGGCATTCTCTCGCAAAGTGACCTCCACCCTTGCAATGACGGCATATAACCTCATGTGTTTGCCCTGTGGATGCAATAGATGAAGAAGAGCTCTGTGCAGGCCCAGAAGGTGTGCTCTTCGCGGAGGGTGAAGTAGGAGCCTATTTCCTGGTATCTCGGTTGGAGTCTGAGGTTGAAGTAGGTGGTGCTGCGGTAGGACGTGCGGAAGTAGAGGAGGTACATGGTGTCCATGGTGAAGTGTGACCTGCAGAAAAATTAGTTCTTGCCGTTGCCAGTCGATCCCGCACTTCACGTTCAGCTTTGCATGCAAGATGGAATAAACGAGTGATAGTGTTATACTCCTTATACTCTAGAATAGTCTGAATCTCTCTATTTAATCCACCCATAAAACGTGCAAGCATAGCTTCATTCTCCTCAACAATACCATAGCTAATCATGCGAGTTTGTAATTCCTGATAATATTCCTCTACAAAATTATTTCCTTGTCTTAAACGTTGCAAATTTTGAAGCAATTCACGTTGATAATATGGTGGAACCGAACGATTATGCATAGCAGCTTTCAAAGCAGCCCACGTAGTTGGAATATTAGTATGATGTATTCTACAATGTTCTGACCAGCAAACACAAGCAAAAGTAGTGAACGAACAAACAACAACAGCAACACGTCTATCCTCAGGAAATTCTAAGCATGTAAAACATTTTTCTGTTTCTAACTCCCATGTAAGATATATATCAGGAACATATCTACCCTGAAATGTTGGAATATTCAATTTAAGTTTAGAGAGATGCTCATGATCCCTTACCTGAGGGGGTGGTGCAGCCCTACCATTACGGCTGTAGCCATGTGGACGTCCTGGTGCGTATGGTGGTGGTTGCCCCTGAGGCTGATCTGGAGCAACCTCTCCCTCATCATCGTAGTCACCATCATAATCCTCAACCTGCTCAACGACAGTAGCAGCAGGATCCACAGAAGTAGCAGCAGTATCAACAGTACTAGTATGTTGGGCTTGGCCGAGAGGCACACGTCGCACTCATCATTCGAGAGGAGTACGAGCTACAGCTGGTGGTGGTAGACGGGCAAGCACCTCATTGAACTTGGCGTCCATCTTGGTGTCGAATATCTTATCCAAACCATCTAGCTTCTCCATGGCCTCTCCAAGGTTGTTCACGAAGTCTTGTACCTGGTCAACCATCATTTGCTGAAATTTATCATGGAGCGATTTGTTTGTCATGCTCTCCCAGTCGATCTTGTTGTCTTGTGATCCTGGCATGGTTAGTAGCAAGAGGAAACACACAGAAATATGAAACCTACAGACTACAGGGAAGTGGTGGTGGTGATGTGTCACAAATCCTTCAAGCGAATCTCAAATTCTTACCAGTTCCTACCTAGCAGCAAGCGGTGATCGGCAACCGTTGTAGTCAAAACTCTCAAAGCTTGGATAGAGTGATTGCCAGGTGGTGTCAAACACACGATCTAGATGTATGTGGAGCTGGGATGGCTTATAATATGGTAGCAAAAAGGGTCAGCAATAATCAATTCGGGGATGCAAGGTTGAATAAACGCTCAACGATGATACTGTGCTGGTCCTAGGCTAGATAGTGCTAGAGACGCGAGCCTAAAACACCAACAAAATCACGACGCTACACGTAATGAAGGGAAGAGCACACTGAATTTTTTTAATTTTTTTGGCGCCTCTTTTTTTGTGCTCTTTTTTTGCTGAGAAAATCACTACAATAGTGAGTGTCTCAAAACTCTTCCCAAGTCGTATAAGCAAGATAGGCACGAATTTTTTTGAGTAACCTTTTTTTCTGGAGTGATTTGGGGGATGCGACGAGCAAAAATTTCGACAAAAATCACTATGATGGCAAGTGTCTCAAAACGCTCTGGAGAACCTAAAATCTAGATAGGGAAAAATATTTTCAGCCGATTTTTTGGGGCCAAAACGTGCTTTGCAAAGCGTGCCAAACTTTTTTTCCCGACACCTACTCAGGTAGGAAAACGCGAATCCAAAATCAAAAGGATCTCGAAACTAAACCTAAAACGAGATGGACTCGGATTGGTGACGGATTTGTGGTGGTATTTATGGACACCAATGGATAAGGATGGTGGGTTGTGATATCTGACATCGGTGATGATGGTGGTGGTATATGGAAACTATGAAGACGATGCGGTGGCGGTGTGACAACCTTTGAATAGAACTCGAAACTCTAAATGACTATACACTAAGACCACTAACTCGACACGACGATGTAACCGCAAATTAAACAAAGCAAAATACTGAAAAGACTATGCAAAGGATCGGACTGGTTCGGATTTGGTGATCTAACCCTAGTTTTTTTGTGGTTTTTTCGTGGACTATAGGTATGAAGAATAGATGCGATCTAAACTACGAAAACTAGTAAAATCTCACCGAGCAACCTGGAAATCTGATACCACCTGATAGAGGCAAAGTTGTCCCTATTTTTCGATGAGATGGTGGCGATCGTTTTTGGTGGACTAGACTTTGACGATCCGACTATGAACGTGTGTTGACGTCGCGCCTTAGCAATCGCTAAACCAACTCCGAGAGGTTATTGACCATGCCGGAGCACGATCAACCTGACCATGAGGGTCTGTTTCCTGCACGCAAACGAAGAACAAGGAAGAAACTAAGATTGCAATTTGGATATTGTGAATATAAGAGGAAAGCTTTATTGATGGAAGTGGGGGTTCTCTGACGCCTTTGTCTGGTCGTGGAACACAAACGAAGAACGCGAAGTTGCAGCTATGGCAAACTTGTAATCTAAACAAAACCCAACCCTGAAACGACGCCCTAAGGGCTGTATATATGGGGAAATAGAGGGGAATTTCGTGGCCCCTTAGAGGAGGGGTCCGAAACTGACCCTAACTCAGTTTCCCCATACATACGGACTCTAAAAACAGCCTATAATATGGTATTTCGAAATTACATGGGCCTGGCCCAAAAATAAGGTGGCACAACACCTATATTAGCCTAGGGACGAATTTTATAAAGTGGCATCATGCATATTTCATCCAAGTCTTCTCGCTCCCATTATGGTGGCTTCAAAGTGCGAAAATGATCACTAGAAACTCCATTGTTCTTTCCCGTGCGCACACCTTCTTTCTAGATGCTTGATCCCGCTCCAATGGTCATCCTTCTTGCCCATGCTAGGTCCTTCATTCATAAGTAAAACAAAAGTATTTAATTTAGGCAGCATCATATGTTCATGAACATTAGAAGGATTTCCAAGAAACAAAAGTACCTGGTAATTCAATTGACATGCACGAGCTCTAATAATTGGTTATGTATGTATAGCAGTCGGGGTTGTGGGTGTAACATTAGTAGGGATGTCCTCATCAGTTCTTGTAGCCTGCTATGACTCGTCTACGTGTAGTGATGACATTTATGCCCCACAACGAAATGGAGTCCTTGTAGCTTGCTATGACTCGTCTACACACGCTTGAGGCTGACACCTGCATTGATGGGCTTTGTATGCATGTTGCCGTACGGATGTGCGATTTGGGTTCTATGACTAGTCATGTTGGCTCGGGTTCTTTGTCGTTTGAATGCTGGCGGCATATTCACATACGTGAGCCAAAAGACGCAAACAATCCCGGCTAAGGTAAGGCTGCAGCCGTGGAGTTTATCGTGCGTGAGGCCGCAAAGTGATGTGATGTGTTACATGCTAGATTCCTATGGCTTAGGATCGGGGTACCGACAGAAGAAAAGAAGGAAAAGTAAATTTAAAGAGGTATCTCTCCCAAATAATGTTCCTCCCATCATTTGATAGGCCTCATGAGAATGAATAAAAATAGTTGTGGAAGATGATACACTTGAGGATGATTTTGTTATGCCTATTGCTTGTTGTGATAATTATGATTGGGAAGACAATGATACTTCTTATAATCTTGAAAATATTTATGGCACCAACTTGGAGGATGATGATAATAATTGCTATACTATTGGTGCTATTCATACCATTAATGATGAGAGTGATTATGTTTATGATATACAAAGCCATAAGCTTGGGGATGCTATGTTTGGTGAAAATGACATGTTTGAGAATTTATTTGCTGCAAATAATGTTTGTCCGAAGCTTGGGGATTCTAGGCTTAATGAAGATGATCATTTTATCCCCCCTACTTTGAATGATCAAATTTGTTATAATTATTGCATACCTCCTACTTATGACGATTATTGTGATGATACTTATGCGATGAAAAAGAGTGATGATTACTATTATGATACTTGTCATAATTATGAATACCCTCTTAGTGAATATTACTCTTTTAATGTGGAACCAATTTGTAGTATTAAACTCTTTTATGATACTCCCACTATTAGTCATGAGAATAAATTTTCTTGTGTGGAGATTAGTAAAATTTCTATGCTTGTAGATCATGAAAAGAATGCTTTATGTGCTGGTTATATTATGTAATTCCTTGATGATTATACTGAAAATTATTATGAGGGAGGAACATATGCTTGTAGGAATTTCAATAATATCAAGTTTCCTCTATGTGTTCAAAGTTTCGAAGTTATGCTTCTTTTGCCTTCCTATGATAGTTGATTCTTGCTCCCATAAATTGTTTGATCAAAAAATACCTATGCATAGGAAGTGGGTTAGACTTAAATGCACTTCTCATGAGATTCATGATTCTCTTTTGCATGTTTCAATTATTATTCCTATACGAGCATCATTGAAATCATCAAGCCCAGCTAAAAAACATTAAAGAAACTCGCTTGTTGGGAGACAACACAACACTTTTACCTTATGTTTTTATGAGTTCACATGATTAAGATACTATATTAATCATGTTTTGTGTCTTTTATTTCAATCAAGTTCCAAGTAAAGCCTTTGGGATAGTGTCGATACTTGCTTCTTTGATTCTGTGCAAAAACAGAAAGTTTTGCGTCCAGTATATGAAATATCTTATTTTACTAGAGTGTAAAAACATTCTGAAATTTTTGCACAACATTTATATGTAAATTATTTGATTTTTTATAATTTTTCATAATTTTTAGAGTCAGGTAAGTATGGTGATCATTCAAATCTTTACAGACTTTTCCATTTTTGACCGATTCTGTTTTGCATGCATATTTTTCTTGTTTTAGTTTTCCCATAGCTTATATTCGTTGATATACATTGTGGGAATGATGGAATACAGTAGGTATTATGTGAGAACAATTATGAATCTTGTCTTGACAGGACCTAAGTGAATCATCTATCTTTATTACACTAACCCTTCTCACGAAGTTCCGTTAAGTTTTGTGTGATTGAAGTTTTCAAGTTTTCGATAAGACACCGATATGAGGATAATAAGGAGTGATAATAACCTAAGATTTGGTATGAAAAAGGCACCCCAAGGTAATATTAAAGGAAGACTCAAGCGTCTAAGCTTGGGGATGCCCCGGAAGGCATCCCCTCTTTCGTCTTCAACACTATCGGTATATCTTACTTGGAGCTATCTTTTTATTCGTCACATAATATGAGTTTTGCTTGGAGCATCATTTTATTTTGTTGTTCTCTGTTAGGTGTTATTTATAATATTGTTTTTCAATAAAAAGTTCCAAGAATTGCCTTAGGATGCTTGCATTGCTTGTTTTGATATCTGCTGGGTAAACACAGAAACTTCTGCTGTAGTGTTTGAATTTACATGTTTTACTGGTCACTATAAAATTTCTGAAACTTTTACACAGTATTTTCATAAAATATTATAGAATTTACTAAATTTAAATAATTGTTTGAGTTACAAAAGTACACTGTTTTCATAAATTTCTACAAACTCTTTTGTTTGGACAGATTGCTGTCATAGTTTTGTTATCTACTTATCCTATAGTTTCCATAGCCTATATTGGTAAATATAAATTGTGGAAATGATATTATACAGTAACTAATGGTTGAAAATTATTTTTCAACTTGTCTTGGCAGTAGATAAAGAGTTGATTTATTATTATGTGAACTAACCTATCTCACGAGTTCTTTTTGAGTTTTGTGTGGATGAAGTTTTTGAGAATAGGTGAAACCGGGTTATGAGAGGATTGAACAAGATACAAAAGCTCAATCTTTGGGATACCAAGGCACCCCAAGTAAATATTTAAAGAAGTCTCAAGCATCTAAGCTTGGGGATGCTACGCATCCCACCTCTCTTCATCAACAATTATCGGCTAGCCTATGTTGAGCCTAAATTTTAATTCATTCACATGATGCGTGCTATTCTTGGAGTGCTATTTTTATTTTGCTTGCTGTTGAATAAAATAATCAGATATGAAAATATTTATTGAGAGAAAGAGCCCTCATATATCTACTTGATCATTTACCTACTCATTGATCTTCACTTATATCTATTTGGGGTAGTTTTTCAATTAGCTCTAGTGCTTCACTTATATCTTTGTAGAGCACGACGGTGGTTTCATTTTTTAGAAATTGATGAACTCTCATGCTTCACTTATATTATTTTGAGAGTCTCTAAACAGCATGGTAATTTGCTTAGTTTATGAATGGTCCTAATATAATGGGCATCCAAGAGGGATATAATAAAAACTTTCATATAAAGTGCATTGAATACTATTAGAAGTTTGACTCCTTGCATAAAGTTTTGAGATATAAAGATGGTGATGTTAGAGTCATGCTAGTGAGTAATTGTGAATTGGTAAACACACTTGTGCAAAGGTTTGTGATTCCCGTAGCATGCATGTATGGTGAACCATTATGTAAGGAAGTCACAGCATGATTTGTTTATTGATTGCCAACCTTTGTGTGAGGGTCGGGAGCGCGCGATGGTTTACTCCTACCAACCTCTCCCCTAGGGGCATGCATCTAATACTTTGCTTCGATGACTAATAGACTTTTGCAATAAATATATGAGTTCTTTATGACTAATGTGAGTCCATGGATTATACACACTCTCACCCTTCCACTTTTGCTAGCCTCTCTAGTACCACGCAAATTTCGCCGGTGCATTAAACCCACCATATACCTTCCTCAAAACAGCCACCATACCTACATATTACGGCATTTCCATAGCCATTCTGAGATATATTGCCATGCAACTTCCACCGTTCCATTTATGACACGCCTCATAATTGTCATATTGCTTTGCATGATCTTGTAGTTGACATTGTAGTTGTGGAAAAGTCACTATTCATATTCTTTATACATGCCACCCTTGACTCATTGCACACCCCGGTACACCACCGGAGGCATTCATATAGAGTCATATTTTGTTCTAAGTATCGAGTTGTAATTCTTGAGTTGTAAGTAAATAAAAGTGTGATGATCATCATCATTAGAGCATTGTCCCATGTGAGGAAAGGATGGTGAAAGCTACGATTCCATCATAAGTTGGGATGAGTCTCCCGAATTAACAAAAAATAAAAGAGGCTAGAGAAGCCCAAATAAAAAAAGAGGCCAAAGATGCCCACCAAAAAATGAAATAAAAAATGAGAGAAAAGAGAGAAGGGGCAATGCTACTATCCTTTACCACACTTGTGCTTCAGAGTAGCACCATGTTTTTCATATAGAGAGTCTCCTATATTGTCACTTTCATGTACTAGTGGTAATTTTTCATTATAGAACTTGGCTTGTGTATTCCAATGATGGGCTTCCTCAAATTGCCCTAGGTCTTCGTGAGCAAGCGAGTTGGATGCACACCCACTTAGTCTCTTTTTGAGCTTTCATACACTTATAGCTCTAGTGCATCCCTTGCATGGCAATTCCTACTCACTCACATTGATATCTATTGATGGGCATTTCCATAGCCCGTTGATACGCCTAGTTGGTGTGAGACTATCTCCTTATTTTTTTCTTCTCCACAACCACCATATTCTATTCCACCTAGAGTGTTATATCCATGGCTCATGCTCATGTATTGCGTGAGAGTTGAAAAGGTTCGAGAACATAAAAGGTGTGAAACAATTGTTTGACTTGTCATCGGGGTTATGCATGATATAAATACTTTGTGTGGGGAAGATAGAGCATAGCGAGACCGTATGATTTTGTAGGGATAACTTTCTTTTACCATGTTATATTGAAGAGACACAATTGCTTTGTCAGTATGCTTGAAATATTATTGTTTTTATGTCAATATTAAGCTTTTGTTTTGAGTCTTATGGATCTGAAAATTCTTGCCACAATAAAGGATATTGCATTGATAAATATGTTAGGTAGCATTCACACTTCATAAATTATTTCTTTTATCATTTACCTACTCGAGGACGAGCAGGAATTAAGCTTGGGGATGCTGATACATCTCCAATGTATCTATAATTTATGAAGTATTCATGCCATGTTTACAATATCTCAATATGGTTTTGGTATGATTTTATTAGAAGTAACCCGGACTAACGCTGTTTTCAGCAGAACTACCATGGTATCCTTTTTCGCGCAGAAATAAAAGTTCTCCGAATGGGCTGAAAATATACGGAGAATATTTTTGGAAATATAAAAAATACTGGAGCGAAAAGATACCGGAGAAGAGTCACAAGGGAGTCACAAGCCACCAGGGTGCGGCCACCCCTGGTCATGCCTAGCTGGCTTGTGAACTCCTCGGGAACCTTCTGGATGTGGGACCAATGCCAAATACTCCTATAAATACAGAAACGTCCGAAAAGAAACCTAGATCGAGAGTTCCTCCGCCGCAAGCCTCCGGAGCCACGGAAAACCAATCGGGAGCCCGTTCCGGCACCCTACCGAAGGGGGAAACCATCAGCGAAGGCCATCTTCATCATCCCGGTAGTTCCCATGAAGAGGAGGGAGTAGTTCACCCTTGGGGCTGAGGGTATGTACCAGTAGCTATGTGTTTGATCTCTCTCTTTCTCTCTCTCATGTTCTTGAGATGACACGATCTTGATGTACCGCGAGCTTTATTGATATAGGTGAATCATATGGAGTTTTCCCCTCTCTATATTCTTGTGATGAATTGAGTTTTCCCTTTGAAGTTTTCTTATCGGGTTGAGTCTTTAAGGAATTGAGAACACTTGATGTATGTCTTGTGATGGGATATCCGTGGTGACAATGGGATGTTCTATTGATCCACTTGATGTATGTTTTGGTGATCAACTTGCGGGTTCCGTGACCTTGGGAATCTATGCATAGGGGTTGGCACATGTTTTCGTCTTGAATCTCTGGTAGAAACTTTGGGGCACTCTTTGAAGGTCTTTGTGTTGGATTGAACATGATGAATCTGAAATTGTGTGATGCATATCGTATAATGAAGCCCATGGGTACTTGTGGTGACATTGGAGTATCTAGGTGACATTAGGGTTTTAGTTGATGTGTATCTTAAGTTGTTATTTTAGTACGAACTCTAGGACTATTCGTGACACTTATAGCGATAGCTCATAAGATTGATCGGGAAAGATAACTATGAGGTGGTTTCGTACCCTACAATAATTTCTTCGTTATTTCTTACCTATTTGTGACTTTGGAGTGAACTCTTTGTCGCACGAGAGGTATTTACATACGATTCAACTATGTCAGTATTTTTGAGAGAAATTGCACTAGTGAAAGTATGAACCCTAGGCCTTCTTTTCAAGCATTGCAATATCATTTGTGCTCACTTTTATCATTAGTTACCTTGCTGTTTTTACATTTCCATATTACAAAAACCTATATCTACCATCCATATTGCACTTGTATCACCATCTCTTCGCCAAACTAGTGCACCTATACAATTTGCCATTGTATTGGGTGTGTTGGGGACACAAGAGATTTCTTGTATTTGATTATAGGGTTGTTTGAGAGAGACCATCTTCATCCTACACCTCCCACGGATTGCTAAACCTTAGGACATCCACTTGAGGGAAAATTGCCGCTGTACTACAAAACTCTGCGCTTGGAGGTCGAACACGAGTCTACAAGAAGAAGGTTGCATAGTAGACATCATTGATCCACAAACCTCCTCGTGAGGCAATCCAACAAAGCAAGAGTACGGTTTTACGCTTCACAACAGCCCAAACCCGTGTAAATCATTGTGTGCATCTACTTCCTCATCATCGTGTGATATTATCATAGAAATCATCGATTAGCAGTCTAGGTAGGGCGATGTTGTAGGGTCTTCGCACACGCCCCTGTGTTCGAACTTCTTTGGGTTTTGTGGAGCCCGAAATCCGATGGTGGTGCCGACCGTCGTCCTCACTAGGCCAAGGAAGCATGCCATGCTTCGCTCTTGCACCATGGGACGCAAGAGGAGGCATGGAGTGGGTGAGAGTCGGGCATCTCCGGCGGTGTTGAGAAGCTCGGTGATGCGTCCAAGAACGCATCGTAGCCTGCCTCGGTGGACCAGTAGCACAGCAGCTTGCGCGCCATGAGGAGCGTGGCATGTGGATCCAGATGGTCGTGGCGACCATGCGAGGACTCTGTAGTGGTGCGTGCGGGCGGAGGGGGCGCCTGCATGGACGGTTGAGTGAAGGAAGCTTGCACTTCACCAACAACGGGCTCGATGATAGCACCAGCACGCCTATGACAGTCGGTGTTAATGACTGGCTCTGTGCGGACCATCTCACCTTGCGCACTTACGTCTCACGACGTGCCTCGGCCATGTCGACGTCGGACGGAGCAGAGGACGAAGATGTTGGAGATATGCCCTAGAGGCAATCATGTATGATGATATTTCCTATGTGTTTATGACTAAAGATAGTCCTTGGACATTATCAGTGATGTGTATTAACAAGTACGTGACTTGTTTGTGAGACTATGCATTGTATGATAACTGTCCTAAATGGTCCCTAGTAGAAATGGCTATGTGGACGCGCAACCAGTTAGACTAGCATATGACATGGTAGATGGTTCGGTCTCACTGACCATGTAGCATTGGATGCAAGCCGGATAATATGGACTCAGAAAGATCTGGTCAGATTCGATGTAGTCGGATCCGAGTCGAGATAAGGTCTGACTTGGACAGACCCAACTATGAGACGCAACGATAGGTCATCCGTGAGTCTCTAGTACAACATACATTCTATACCCTAAGACCTGAGCTGGCGTAGATGGTGACAGACTTGCTTTGGGCAGACCAAATGCTATTCTATGACAGGGTAGTTAGAAAGGTAGGTTTCGGGCTTGTCCAGACCCATGATACAAGACATGGTCGAGCAAGATGGGATTTGCCCCTCCGATCAGGAAAGATATACTCTTGCCCCTCGGGTGATCCGACTTGGTTAACCATGGCCATGCGATGAGGATTATGAGATAATCCGAAGGGTTGGTCGGATTCACTGGAATGAGAAAGAGGTCGTGCTGCAACAAGGATGACCATGTCGCCTTGTGAATGACAAAATATATCGTGTGGCAAAGGGAATAGAAGTGTGAAGTACAGGTTCGCCTAACCAACATCATCCAACACTTGGAGTCGGCATGCTTTGCTAGAGGCTGCTACCGACTGGTCGAGTCATAGATCTGACTCACGACCAAATGAACGTGAACCTAAGGGGTCGCATGCTTAAGGGAAGGAACACATGGGCTTTAGGATCCGTGCAAGGCCCAAGAGTTGAGCCCGCGCCGGATGCCTATATATAGCGGAGGTGCGGCACACCAATCTGGTTGATCACTTCGCCGCCATCATTAGGGCTTTGCATGTGTTGCAACTAGCCACCTCCACTTGGCACTACCGATTGTGTGATCGGACTGTCGGTGTCAAAACCAGCGAATCTCAGGTAGGGGGTCTCGAACTGTGAGACTAGAAGCAATGGTAACAGGAGACAAAGGGGACAAGGTTTTACCCAGGTTCGGGCCCTCCAATGGAGGTAATACCCTATGTCCTGCTTGATTGTATTGATGATATGGGGGTTACAGAGTTGATCTACCTCTAGATCGAATAGCTAACCCTAAATGAGTTGTTGTATGTCTACAACCTAAAACCCTCCGACTTATATAGACGCCGAGGATCTCTAGGGTTTTCACATGGTCAGTTAGAAGAGATAAACATGCCTATCTATGGTTAACAACTTGGAGGACACGCCATGTCTCCTTGAAGCTTTCACGCTGGCGACGGGGCCCTTGATCACCCAATAGTCACTTTGCAACCCATATAGTCCGACCCATGGGAAACAGGTTGGCTATCCGAGGACCCCCAAATCCAGGACTCCCTCAGTATCCCGCAGACTAGTCTTCAACGCCGATGTATATCTGGATAATCTTCATAATCTTCGGCTTGCAAGGCGAGTCCCATACTCCTTGTTCGGCAACCGACTAGTCATCATCGAAATCCCAAACGTCATGGGCTTTTCAGGTCCATTATAAAAACCGCCAACATTCCTCGATTTTTGCGCGTCGTGGGGAGGCAAGCGGTTTAGTGATTTTTACAATGCTGCCCTTCCGTAATGGAGGCTACTCCCATTTAAACTAATAGAATCATGGCTTAGACCACATCCTTCTCCTCCTCCCCAACGGAAAAAACTCCTAGCGGAAGATCACCACGAAAAACATGGCAAGCGCCACTAGCCCTTCCGCGCACCCCTACGGCTCACGTCCCGGGGACCGGACTAGTTGCTCCATATCGCTCATGTGGATGCGCAATCTAGAGACCCAGGGGTATCTCCCTTCTTCAGATCTGGCGGTGACCCGTGCACATCTATATTCTTACAACCACGAAGTTTTTGCAGAGTGTTTCCCCAATCCTCAAAGGGGGGAACGCGTATGCTTTCTGCCCTTTCTCCCGTGGGGCCTCGGGTTTCCCATCCATCCGTTCCTCAGGGTATTACTGGAATTCTATGGGATCCAACTCCACCACCTCACCTTGGGGGCTATCATGCACATCCCAGGCGTCATAGCCCTTTGCCAGATGTTCATGGGCTGCGAGGTGCATTTCGACCTGTGGAGGAAGTATTTCTGTCTTGTCCCTCGAACTCGAGACAAGAAAATCTTGGAGGTCGGCAGAGCCGAAGTGTGCCGCATAGCGGGGACGGGGTATCCGATGGGTACACCGAAGGAATCCGAAGAGTGGACTGCGAAATGGTTCTACATTGAAGACGGCCCCCTGTTCGAGCCAGCTCGAAGAGGTCTGCCTGAATACTCTGACGCCCCTTTGAAGTAAAGGTACAACTGGCAGCCGAAGAGTTCGTCCCAAGAGGACAGCGTTGAAGTACAACTATTGGCGGCTCAGGTGCAGATACTTACCCACCACAACCTGACAATGACCAATGTCATGGCCACCTCTATCACCCGGTGCGTGCAGCCTCTCCAACAGAGGATACATCCCCTTTCGCACTACAATGGTACAAGCGACACCACACGCTCCCGAAGACTGGGACCTGCCAATCAGACAGCGTTGGCCGCCGCCCTTGCTAACCTATATAAAGGAGAGCAAGAAGATTTAAATCAGCGGTCAACCAAGGAAGGGTATTCAATCAATAATCCCATTGAATGGGTAAGCCTTTCTCCTCTGCGAACATAGTTCGGGGTTTCCATTTCACCCTGTATTTGACCGAATCCTTTTATCCTTATGTGAATAGGAATGGAGGAGTTTCATCGAGACAGTCAATTGTCAGGCTCCCTAGCCCGAAGACTATTCACATGATGATGATTCAGGTTTTCACGAGGACCCGGATCTTCTAATCGAGTTTGAAGACGGAGTCTTTTATCAAGAGAGCCTCGACCGATAAAAGGTGGCTATCATAGCCGATTACCTTGGATCGTTCTCCATTCCCGCAACAAACAACAACAAGAAAAAGAACTCGTCCCGCAAGAGGCAGGCATCCAACAAGGCCACGAACGTTCCGGCTCCTACTCCCAAGCACCGTCGATCCGCGCGCCATACAACGACAACCGAAACAGTGACTAGATAGGAAGCCAACAGGGGCCCAGCCAATGAGCCATCTGCGAGGACGAATTCGTCAGCTCGCTCAACCCAAAGGTATTTTTCTCGGTTGTCTGCATACTATCATTATTAATAGAGCCTTACGACATTTATTACACCGCCACACTCAGGCAAAACACCTAGTCTTCTCCCTTCAAAGAGTTTGCCAAGGTGCTCGACGATGCTCAAAATTTCGAAGCCCCGGCTCATGCCAAACCTGCTATCGAGGATCGTATGGCCAATTTGGCCCCTACCGATTCCGGTGACGCTATGTATGTCACCAAATCAGAAGTAGGAAACGCCAGGAATCATCGGCGAGGACAAGAGGCCATGCGCCACCCGGTATTCTCCGAACAAGAGTTCGGTGCCCGACGCACGGCGGACACGTACATTGGTGCTGCCCGAGATGGGTTCGGAGAGGCCATGAAGTTGATATCGGCCAGTATGCAGGTAAGTAATCGGCATGAAAGAGTCCGGATACTCATGTAAACCTAGTAGCCCCCGAGCCTTAAATTGGTTCGAAATAACTGAATGAAGGGTCTTTATGATGTTTTACTGCTAACGTAGGCTTCAAAGAAACAGAACGAGCAAATGGCCAAGGTGTTGGAGGACAACCGATCACAGGTACAATCTGTGAAGGCTAGGCTGGAGAAAGTGAAGAGCTTCACTGGAGAGGCTCATGGTGAGTCTACCTGTGCTGCTAATCTTTAGCAAATTTTCGTGCTGATGCAAGGATTCTGTTTAGCAGCTAAATCAATAGAGCATATGCAAAAGGAGTTGGATGAAGCTCGAGAATCTTAGCGACACGCCGAGTCCCAGCACGAGGCTGGCTGACGTGTTGTGAACCATCTCCAGGCAGAGAATAAACAACAGGCCAAACAAATCGAGAATTTAAAAGCTCAATTGGCCCAGGCCCAAGAAGAAAACCAGAAGCTACAGATGGGCATGTTCGATAAGTTTGATTCTAACATTAGTAAGTACTTCTTATAAAGGAAGTTAAATAAGCATGCCTTTGCCTCATATACAGGCCTCCTATCCGGGCATCCTGAAGAAGAGATCGGATCCTTCCAGGGGAATCTGTTAAAAGAGCTTTCTGCTCTTCACGAGCGTGCTCGGAAAGCGATGAAAATCATGGTAAAGGCACTATGGCTTGCCGAATAACCTCGGAAGGAATGACCGAACTAGTCGATCGATTCAAGGGAGCCCAAAGTAGGTTCGAGCTGGGGAAGACATCAGCTTGCCGGGAGGGAGCACGGGAAGCATGTGCAATGATCAAGACCCGTTACACCAGACTTAATCCCGAGCGTATGGCTTGGGTTGGTCCGGTGGGATCAGATGGGCAAGAAGTTCCACTCCACCTGGTGTATGACCAGGTGATGCCTACCACCCGTCTTTCTCAAGAGTACTGTTCCCTAGACACGATAATCGATAATATCGACCAACAGCCGAATGTGAAATTTTGTATACTTTTGTATGAGCACTCGAGTTGTTACTCCATCTGTGTTGTAACTTTGTCTTAACCGGACATCGGCTTCTCCCTCCCGTGCGAAGAGCTCGGGAATGTTCCCCATAATTTGTCACCCAAAAAGGGCGAATTGTGTTCGGGGAACCAGGCAATCCGGCCATGTGGTGCGAACAAACAGAAAGCACATAGAGAGATATGTTATAATACTGCTTAGCATAAGAAACATCTTCTGAGGAAAATATCACTCCTATCGATACCTTTGTTCGGGTCTCTATGAAGATCGTAGGTAGAAGTCCACATACTACTAGTATGCGGCTAAGGTCATTTTAGGAAGGAAAAGACCCGGGCAATGGTGATACAACCATCGTCGTTTTAAGTGCTTCCGTCACGGCCGACCAATTGTCTATGTTAGATAGCTAGCTTTTGGCTTCACATGTCTGTACTTATTCGGATGACCCTGTCGTAACAATCACAGAGGTGCTCCCTTTACACTCTAGCCGAACAATTGGGAACGTAGAGGGTAAACACATGAGCGAGGCAACCCAGCTCGGCAAAGTCTTAGTTCGAATTGATGCATATGATGGCTTCAACGCGACAAGGGAAATTTGCGTACACAATAATTGTGGGTAAATGCTTGTAATATAAAAGCGTTGGCTTCTAGAAGAAGGCCCCAGGTATAGTGTTCGTACTCAACACTTAAGGGTGTAAGCCGATAATTTTAGTACAAGATCGATTGAACCAAACATGGGGAGAGAAGGAAAAAATTCAATCCTACCAAACAGTAAAGTGGGAGGGGGAGGAAAGAAAGAAAAAGGGCTAGAGAATGTGACGATACCGGTTTATCCGTAGAAGCGCCGAAGACGAGCTGCGTTCCATGGGTTTGGTTCAAGGCGATTGTTCGACGGGCTTCGAAGACGGTAAGCCCCCCCGAGAGTACTTCGTCGATTACGAAGGGGCCTTCCCATTTGTGGTTGAGTTTATGCTTCTGCTTCTTTGGGAGCCATAGGACGAGTTCGCCTATGTTATATGCCTTCGCCCTAACTTCACGACTCTGGTATCAGGCCTGCTGTTGGTAAAAAGTAGAGTGAGCCCGAGCTATGTCGCGCTCTCCTTATAAGGCGTCCAGGTCGTCCTGTCGATCTAACTCGACCTCCTTTTCCTCGTACATGCGCACCCTTTGTGCGTCGTGAATAATGTCGTAGGGGAGGACTGCTTGTGCCCCATAGACCATGAAGAATGATGTGTATCCCATTGATATGTTCGGGGTGGTGCGCATGCCCCATAAAACAGAGTCAAGCTCCTCCACCCAATGAGAGTTGGACTCATGAAGAGATCAGACCAATCGTGGCTTAATGCCGCTCATGATGAAGCCGTTTGCTTGTTCGACTTCTCCATTGGTCTGCGCATGATATACAGATGCATAATCGAGCGTTATGCCCATTTTTGCGCACTAGTCTTTGACCACTTGGGCCATCAAGTTGGATCCATTGTCCATTATTATACTGTGTGGGGCATCGTAATGGTGTACCATGCCGGAGATAAATTCGATCACTGGTCCGGACTTGGCCGATTTGACAGGCTTTGCCTATATCCATTTGGTGAACTTGTCAACCATGACTAGTAGGTATTTATTTTTCTTGGTCCCCCTTTAAGGGGTCCGACCATGTCTAGCCCCTAGACCGCGAAAGGCCAGGTTATCAGAATAGTTCGAAGAGCTGTATGGGGGCATGTGACTTTGATTTGCAAAAGGTTGACAACCCACGCAATGTTTGAAAAGCGACTGGACGTCCGCCCGAGCTGTGGCCAAAAGAAACCAGCTCGGAAGGCCTTGCTAACTAAGGCTCTTGCTGCGGCGTGGTGGCTGCCCATACCTGCGTGAACTTCGGCTAGGAGCTCCCGTCCTTCTTACTCAGATATGCACCGCAATAATATTCAGGTGGTGCTTTTCTTGTATAACTCACCCTCATGTACTTTGTAGGCCTTGGATCACCGAACTATGCGCCGCGCCTCTGTATGGTCATTGGGGAGTTCCTTGCGAAGGTAGACCAGGAAGGGCTCTATCCATGGCGCGATTACCGCCATGACATCATGGGCCAAAGGCGTTTCATATATTATGGAGCCGGTGATGATTTGATTGTTTGGTTCATTTATAGGGGGAACAACCTGTTCTGCCGTATCTAGACCGACGCCCTTGTGATCGTCCTGCCAAACCACAGATGGTTTAAAGAGCCGCTCGAGGAAGGTGTTTCTTGGGACAGGGTCGTGCTTAGCCCCTATGCGGGCCAGTACGTCGGCGGCCTGGTTGTTGTCGTGAGCGGCATGGTGAAATTGTTGGAAATATGCCCTAGAGGCAATAATAAATTAGTTATTATCATATTTCCTTGTTCATGATAAATGTTTATTATCCATGCTATAATTGTATTGATTGGAAACTAAATACATGTGTGGGTATATAGACAACACTGTGTCCCTAGTATGCCTCTAATAGACTAGCTCGTTGATCAAAGATGGTCAAGCTTCCTAGCCATGGACATGAGATGTCATTTGATAACGGGATCACATCATTAGGAGAATGATGTGATTGACAAGATCCAAACTACAAATGTAGCATATGATCGTGTCAGTTTATTGCTACAGTTTTCTGCATGTCAAGTATATGTTCCTATGACCATGACATCATGCAAGTCACTGACGCCGGAGGAGTACCTTGTGTGTATCAAACGTCGCAACGTAACTGGGTGACTATAAAGGTGCTCTACAGGTATCTCCGAGGGTGTCTATTGGTCTATTGGGTTGGCATGTATCAAGACTGGGATTTGTTACTCCGTGTGACGGAGAGGTATCTCAGGGCCCACTCGATAATACAACACCACAATAAGCCTTGCAAGCAATATGACTAAGTGTTAGTCACGGGATCTCTTATTACGGAAGGAGTAAAGAGACTTGCCAGTAACGAGATTGAACTAGGTATCGAGATACCGACAATCGAATCTCGGGCAAGTAACATACCGAAGAACAAAGGGAACGTCATATGGGATTAACTGAATCCGTGACATAGAGGTTCGACCGATAAAGATCTTCGTAGAATATGTAGGAACCAATATGGGCATCCAGGTCCCGCTATTGGTTATTGACCATAGAGGTGTCTCGGTCATGTCTACATAGTTCTCGAACCCGCAAGGTCTGCACACTTAAGGTTCGTTGACGTCTCGGTAGTATAGAGTTATGTATGGTGGTGACCGAAGGTTGTTTGGAGTCCTGGATGAGATCCCAGACATAACGAGGATCTCCAGAATGGTCCAGAGGTAAAGATTGATATATAGGAAGTCCTGTTTTGTCGCCGGAAAAGTTTCGGGCTCATCGGTAGTGTACCGGGAGCGCCGAGAGGGTACCGGGGGACCATCGAGAGGGGTGTCTCGACCCAAGAGTCTACATGGGCTGTGGGAGGAGGTAAACCAGCCCTTGGTGGGCTGGCCAAAGCCTCCTCTAAGGGCCCATGTGGCTGGAGTGGTTTGAGAGGGAAAAAAAATCCAAAGGTGGAGAGGTGGAAAGAGCTTCCAAGTGGAAAGGAGGAATCCTACTCCTAATAGGATTGGAGTAGGACTTCTCCACCTCCAATTTCGGCCAGGTTTGAGGCTGCCTCCTCCCCTCCCTCCCTCCTATATATACTACAG
The DNA here is from genome assembly GCA_022496015.1 of Hordeum marinum. Classification (NCBI taxonomy): domain Eukaryota; kingdom Viridiplantae; phylum Streptophyta; class Magnoliopsida; order Poales; family Poaceae; genus Hordeum; species Hordeum marinum. The sequence goes on along the minus strand of CM039672.1, from coordinate 304,773,756 downwards.
GATTTAGAGGGAAGAGCTAACCCTAATTGCCACGTGCTGCCCTCTTTTTCCTCTAGATCGTTTTCTCCTCTAGATCGGTTTTTAGCGGTGCTTAGGAGAAGCCCTGCTGGAATTCCACCACCACCATCGCGGCAACGCCATCGCGCTGTTGGAGAACTCGTCTACCTCTCCGCTCTCTCTTCCTGGATCAAGAAGGCGGAGATCGTCATCGAGCCGTACGTGTGCTGAACGCGGAGGTGCCGTTCGTTCGGCGCTAGATCGGAAGGACCGTGATCAAGATCGCGAGATGGATCGTGAAGAGATCGCGGGATGGGTTGTAATGAGTTCGCGGGATGGATCGTGATTCGATTGCGGGACGGATCGTGATGAGATCACGGGACGCTCAGCGAGTTGGATCGCGAAGACGTTCGACTACACCAACCGTCTTTCTTAACGCTTCCCGCTTAGTGATCTACAAGGGTATGTAGATCCAGTCTTCCTCTCGTAGATGCTCATCACCATGGATAGATCTTGCGTGTGTATAGGAATATTTTTGTTTCCCATGCAACATTCCAAATAGTGGTATCAGAGCTAGGTCTATGTGTAGATGAGATCTCGAGTAGAACACAAAGAGTTTGTGGGCGTTGATGCATAGATTGCTTCCTCCCTTGGTCGTGTTTTGGTTCAACGATATTGTGGGATGAAGCAGCCCGGACCAACCTTACTCGTACGCTTCCAAGAGACCGGTTCCATCGACTGACGTGTAACTTCGTTGCACAAAGATGGCTGGCGGGTGTCCGTTTCTCCTACTTTAGTTGGATCGGATTTGACAAAGGCAGTCCTTGAGAAGGTTGAAAAGCAACTTATGTATCACTATTGTGGTTTATGCGTAGGTGAGAATTGTTCTTGCTAGATACCCGTAGCAGCCACGTAAAACATGCAATAACAATTAGAGGACGTCTAACTTATTTTTGCAGGGTATGTTGTGATGTGATATGGCCAATTACATGATGAGATATATGTGATGTATGAGATGATCATGTGTTGTATAGAATATCATGACTTGCATGTCGATGAGTATGACAACCGGCAAGATCCATAGGGTTGTCTTTAATTATAGTATGACCTGCGTGTCAATCATCAAGCGCTATGTAATGCTTTACCTTATCTCTAAACGGTAGCAATAGTAGTAGAAGCATGGTGGGCGCGACAACCGCGATGACGACACATTGATGGAGATCAAGATGATGGAGATCATGGTGCCATGCCGGTGACGATGGAGATCATGTCGATGCTTTCAAGATGGAGATCAAAAGCACAAGTTCATGTCCACATCATGTCACTTATGATTTGCATGTGATGTTAATCCTTTTATGCACCTTGTTTTGCTTAGGACGGCGGTAGCATTATAAGGTGATCCCTTGCTTAAATTTCAAGATGAATTGTGTTCTCCCCGAGTGTGCACCGTTGCGAAAGTTCGTCGTGTCGAGACACCACGTGATGATCGGGTGTGATAGCTCTATGTTCACATACAACAGGTGCAAGCCAATGTTGCACATGCAGAACACTCGGGTTAAACTTGACGAGCCTAGCATGTACAGACATGGCCTGGGAACACAAGAGACCCAAAGGTCGAACATGAGTCATATAGAAGATATGATCAACATGATGATGTTCACCATTGAAACCACCTCAACTCATGTGATAATCGGAATTGAGTTGGTGAATTTGGATCAAGTATCACTCGAATGACCGAAGGGATGTCAATTTGAGTGGGAGTTCTTCAGTAATATGATTAATTGAACTCATTATCATGAACATAGTCAGTTGTGTCTTTGCAAATTATGTTGTAGATTACTTTATCGTGTTGTAGCTCCCTTGAATTTTCATATGTTCCTAGAGAAATAGAGTTGAAAGATGATGGTAGCAATATTTCGGACTGGGTCTGTGATCTGAGGATTGTCCTCATTGCTGCACAGAAGGCTTATGTCCTTAATGCACCGCTCGGTGCACCAACCCCTCTAGCGTCATCTATAGATGTTGTGAACATCTGACAGGCACGTTTTGATGACTACTTGATAGTTTAGTGTGCCATGCATTACGGCTTAGAATTGAGGCTCTAAAACGTTTTGAACGTCATGGAACATATGAGATGTTCTAAGAGCTGAAATTAGGATCTCAGGCTCCTGCCCGTGTTGTGAGATATGAGATCTCCAACAAGATTCTTTGCCTGCAAGATGAAAGAGAATAGCTCAATCGTTGAGCATGTGCTCAGGTTGTCTGGGTGCTACAATCGCTTGAATCGAGTGGGAGTTGATCTTCCAGATGAGATAGTGATTGATATAGTTCTCCAAGTCACTATCACTAAGCTACTAGAACTTGGTGATGAACTATAAAATGCCAGGGATACAAATAATGATCCCTGAGTTGTTCGCGATGTTTGACACCGCGAAGGTAGAAATCAAGAAGGAGCGTCAAGTGTTGATGGTTAGTAAAAACCACAAGTTTCGAGAAGGGCAAGGTCAAGGAGGGAAACTTCATGGATGGCAAGTAAGTTGCGGCTCCAGTGAAGCAACCCAAAGTTGAACCCAAACCCGAGACTAACTGCTTCGATTATGAGGAGAGCGGTCGCTGAAGCGGAACAACCCTAGATACTTGGTAGATAAGAAGGCTGGCAACATTGACAAAAGTATATTCGATATACGTGTTATTTTTGTGTACCTTGCTAGTATCTCCTGAGTATTGGATACCGGTTCGGTTGCTAAATGTTAGTAACTCAAAATAAAAGCTACGGACTAAATGGAGAACTAGCTAAGGGTGAGGTGACAATGTGTGTTGGAAATGTTTCCAAGGTTGATGTGATCAACATCGCACACTCTCTCTACCTTCGGGATTAGTGATGAACCTAAATAAGTGTTATTTTGTGTTTTGCGTTGAGCATGAACGTGATTAGATCGTGTTTATTGCAACACGGTTATTCATTTAAGTTAGAGAATAATGATTATTCTGTTTACATGAATAATACCTTCAATGGTCATGCACCCAGTGATAATGGTTTGTTGAATCTTGACGTAGTAATACACATGTTCATAACATTGATGCCGAAAGATACAAAGTTAATAATAATAGTACCACATACATGTGGCACTGCCGCTAAATGTCATATTGGTATAAAGCGCATGAAGAAACTCCTTGCTGATGGATCTTTGGACTCATTCGATTTCGAATCAGTTGAGACATGCAAACCATGCCTCTTGGGCAAGATGACTAAGGACCCCGTTTTCCGGATTGATGGAGCGGGCAAGTGATTTATTGGAAATGATACATGTTGATGTATGCAATCCAATGAGTCTTGTAGCATGCGGTGGATGTCGTTATTTTCTTACCTTCACTGATGATTTGAGTAGATATAGTGTATATTTACTTAATGAAACACAAGTCTGAATCATTTGAAAGGTTCAAGCAAATTCAGAGTGAAGTTTAAGATCATCGTGACAAGAAGATAAAAATGTCTGCATTATGATCACGGAGGTGAATATCTGAGTTATGAGTTTGGCATACAACCTTAGACAATGTGAAAGTTGTTTCACAACTCACGCCACCTGGAACACTATGGTGTGATGGTGTGTCCGAACGTCATAGTCGTGCTCTATTGGATATGGTGCATGCTATGATGTCTCTTATCGTTTTGTTACTATAATTTTGGAGTTATGCATTAGAGACAACTACATTCACTTTAAATAGGGAACCATCTAAATCCATTGAGATGACACCATGTGAATTATGGTTTGATAGAAACCTAAGCTGTCATTTCTTAATGTTTGGGGCTGCAATGCTTGTGTGGAAAATATTTTCACCTAATGAGCTCGAACCCAAAGCGAACAAATGTATCTTCACAGAATACCCTAAGAACAGTTGGGTGAACCTTCTATCTTAGATCCAACCATAAAATGTTTGTTGCTAAAACTGGGTCCTTTCTCGAGAAAAAGTTTCTCTCGAAAGAATTGAGTGGGAGGAAGATACAAGTTGATGAGGTTATGAACCTTTGTTTCAATGAGACAGTAGCGCAGCGCAGGAAGATGTTTTTGTGAAGCCTACGTTAGTTGAAGAGGAAGTTAATGATGATGATCATGAAGCTTCGGATCAAGTTTCTATCAAACCTCGTAGGTCGACAAGGACGTGTACTACTCCTGAGTGGTACGACAACCCTGTCTTAGAGGTCATGTTGTTGGACAACGATGAACCTACGAGCTATGGAGAAGCGATGATGGGCCCGGAATCCGACAAATGGTTAGAGGCCATGAAATCCGAGAAAGGATCCATGTATGAAAACCAAGTATAGAATTTGGTGGACTTGCTCGTTGGATGGCAGGTCGTTGAGTACAAATGGATCTTTAAAATGAAGACAGATGCTGATGTTGAATGTCACCATTTATAAAGCTCGACTTGTCACAGAGAAGTTTCCGGCAAGTTCAAGGAGTTGACTACGATGAGACTTTCTCACTCGTAGTGACGCTAAAGTCCGTTGGAATTATGTTAGCAGTTGCTGCATTTTTCAATTGACATCTGGCAGATGGATGTCAAAACATCGTTTCCTTAACGGTTTACTTGAGGAAAGGTTGTATGTGATATAACCAGAAGGTTTTGGCTGTCCTAAGGATGCTAAAAGGTGAGCAAGCTTCAATGATCCTTCTATGGACTGAAGCAAGCATCTTGGGGTTGAGATATACACTTTGATGAGGTGATCAAAGTTTTTGAGTCTATACAAAGTTTATGAGAAACTTGTATTTGCAATAAAGTGAGTGGGAGCACTATAGAGTTTCTAGTAAGCATATGTGGTTGACATATTGTTGATAGGAAATGATGTAGTATTTCTGGAAAGCATAAAGGGTTGTTTGAAAAGATTTTTTCAAAGGAAGACCTGGATAAAGCTGCCTAATTGTTGAGCATCAAGATCTATAGAGATGGATCAAGATGCTTGATGAGACTTTCAATGAGTACATACCTCAACAAGATTTTGAAAGAGTTCAAAATGAATCAGTCAGAGAAAGAGTTCTTGCCTGATTTGTAAGGTGTGGAGTTGAGTGAGACTCAAAGCTCGACGACGGCAGAAGGAAGAGAAAGGACGAAGGTCGTCCCCTATGCCTTAGCCATAGGCTCTGTATAGTATGCCATGTTGTGTACCGCACCTGTGTGTGCCTTGCCATGAGTCCGTCAAGGGGTACAAAAGTGATCCAGGAGTGGATCACTGGACAGCGGTCAAGATTATCCTTAGTAACTAAAGGACTAAGGAAAGGTTTCTCGATTATGGAGGTAATAAAGAGTTCGTCATAAAGAGTTACATCGATGCAAGCTGTAACACCAATCCGGATGACTCTTAGTAGCAATCCGGATACGTATAGTGGAGTAGCCATTTGGAATAGCCCCAAGTGGAGTGTGGTAGCAGTATTTACAGTTTGGCATAGAGATTTGCAAAGTACACACAGATCTTAATGATGCAGACCCGTTGACTAAAAGACCTCTCTCACATGCAAAGCATGTTCGATCCCTAGAACTCATTGGGTGTTAGATTCATAACAATGCGAATCACATGGTGATCTGAACTAGATTATTGACTCTAGTGCAAGTGGGAGACTGTTGGAAATGTGCCCTAGAGGCAATAATAAATTAGTTATTATCCTATTTCCTTTTTCATGATAAACGTTTATTATCCATGCTATAATTGTATTGATTGGAAACTAAATACATGTGTGGGTATATAGAAAACACTGTGTCCCTAGTACGCCTCGAATAGACTAGCTCGTTGATCAAACATGGTCAAGCTTTCCTAGCCATGGACATGAGATGTCATTTGATAACGGGATCACATCATTAGGGGAATAATGTGATGTACAATACCCAAACTACAAACGTAGCATATGATCGTGTCAGTTTATCGCTACTATTTTCTGTATGTCAAGTATATGTTCCTATGACCATGAGATCATGCAACTCACTGACGCCAGAGGAGTACCTTGTGTGTATCAAACGTCGCAACATAACTGGGTGACTATAAAGGTGCTCTACAGGTATCTCCGAGGGTGTCTGTTTGGTTGGCATGGATCAAGACTGGGATTTGTTACTCCATGTGACGGAGAGGTATCTCAGGGCCCACTCGATAATACAACATCACAATAAGCCTTGCAAGCAATGTGACTAAGTGTTAGTCATGGGATCTCTTATTACGGAACGAGTAAAGAGACTTGCCGGTAATGATATTGAACTAGGTATGGAGATACCGACGATCGAATCTCGGGCAAGTAACATACCCAAGAACAAAGGGAACATCATACGGGATTAAATGAATCCTTGACTTAGAGGTTCAACCGATAAAGATCTTCGTAGAATATATAGGAACCAATATGGGCATCCAGGTCCCGCTATTGGTTATTGACCATAGAGGTGTCTCGGTTATGTCTACATAGTTCTCGAACCCGCAGGGTCTGCACACTTTGTAGCAACCTGACTCAAAACGAGTCAAGCCTCTGTGTTTTCTGTGCCATCCATGGATCAGTATGCTGGCACACACAGTACATCAATGTATATATCAAAGTGCAATCACATGTAATTAACGTAAAACTGATATATACCTTAAAATAGGAGCGGATACAGTCAACGGGAGTGGAGTCCCAATAACACCAACGACAAGTTGAGTGCGGACCGTAACCCTGAATCGTACTCTTACCCGTCGTAGAAGAGTATCTGCAACATAAGACGTTGCAGCCATGTAGGTCAGCATTTTGAATATGCCGGCATGATCACCATGGCAGAACAGAAGATAGAAACTATATTATATGCAATAAGGCTTTATGGCTCTGTGGCTAAGTTTTTGCATAAAAGCTGATTTTATTTTCCTACAACAAAGGAATATCAGGAATTTCACTATGGAGTTACCTATCATGACATGATTCCGGCAACCAATGTCTCAATGCCCATAAGTATCATAAGTTGCCCACAATTAGTTATCAGTCCAATGTTGAGAGTTCAGAGGTAGATCCAAGTCTAGAAGCTCAAATTGTCCGTAACCGGGGACACGGCTAATCGATTAGGTTTAACTCTGCAGAGTGTTGCACACGTTCCCCACAAGATTTGGTCGCCTCCGTTCGATTTCTCGCACTTCAGGGTGTTTGAGAAACGGATGACCAAAACATGGTCTTCCAAAGGGTTTCCCTGCAACTCTGTCGGTGCCCATCCTTTACTACCGTTCTTCTACATCTCGTAGCACCGCCTGTCCAGGGTCACCACGATATCCAACCAAGCCAGAGCCCATAATGACTTGTGGCTGTGCAGGTAAGCTTCCGGGCATGAAGTATTCATCCTTCCCTTTGAGTCTGGGTGAGGCTTTCCGCGTGAATACTGGCCATCTCCAGCAACACCTAGGCAAATCCACTGGCTTCTCCAGGGTACCGTTTCAACCATCCCTCACCCAGTAGTGTGTATTGAAAAAACTTGTTTCTCGAGTCTCGAAGTCTTAAGGTCTTGAATATGCAGGTCTTGAAGAAGCCATCATGAAGTCGTCGTTTTAACGTGGAGTCCTTCTTCACACCACTCACGAACACTCATACCAGACCCCGTCTACTTTAGCATAGCATTGCACTAACTAGCGTTCCCGGGGCTTTAGTAACAAGTGGTGGGTTCCTACCTCATGCATTCTACTCAACTACAAGAATTTCAATAACACTACAGGAGGGATTTGTTGAAATGATGTCACTATATGCAATAAAACATAGGTATGAAAAGATGGTCAAAGTGAACTTGCCTGTACTGTTGATGAAGAAATAATATTGCTCTCAGAAGTAACTTGATAGACTATACGTCACTCTCCATGAAATCTATATAAAAAACATTGCATTCATAAGCAATCATACTAGCAATCAATTCTAACAATCAAGAAGTAACACAAAAATCAAAAGTAACAAGGTTGATGAAGGAAATACTTCAGACAAATCTCAAAAATCAACAAAGTTTTCATAAAAGCAACTAAGGTAGCTTTCCCCTACAAACAACTATTTTCAAAGAGTAACAAAACAAAAACAAAGTAAATATTACAAAAGGATTTTAGTAAATAATTTACTATAAAAAGAATTACTTTTGAAGAAGAAGTAAAACTATGAAAACAACATCTAAACAACATAAGTGTTTGCCCACTAAGCTTAACAACAAGTAAAACAATGCAATATTAAAATAAGGGGAAAACAAAGTATAAAACAATTAAGTTAACAGAAAATAAAACTTAATAACAAGTTATGAAAATATTTTCAAATAAGAGTTCCAACTAGCAATGAAATCAATTTTTAAGTTATTATGAAACTAGAATTGATTTCATGCTATCAAAATAATAACATAAAATAAGTTTAGTTGAAGTACTACTGATAACTAACAGAAAACAAAATATATATTAACTAAGTTAACAGAAAGTATATCTTATAAAACAAAATTTAATTAAAAGTATTTTCATATAGCAAATCAAACTAGCAATGGAAATTCAATTGCAATTTATAATTGAACTAGAATTGATTCCATGAAATCAACTAATAAAATAATATTTGTTTTTAAGGACTACTATCTTCTAACAAAAAACTTTATAAAATTTATCAACTAATATAAAGAAAAATATTTATAAAACAATTTAAAACAAAAGGAAGATAAATAATCCTACCAAGAACTAAACAGAATCTGTTTCGGTTGAAAATACTATCTTAAAGTATTCTAAAAATTCTCAAACTCTACCTAATGATAACTAAGGTCACTAGTGACAAGTAGCAAAAAGAATCAACTCAAAATACATTTTAGAACTCAAGATATTCAGAAAACAAAATTTAAATCAAATCTGTTTAAATTCAAATTTAAATATTCAAATATGGTCAAACTTGGCATCTACAGAAACTAAATAAAATTTGTGACACAATGCAAAAATAATCAATTAAAAACAACTAAAAACATAAATGATATACTAAAAAAATCAGAACTATTTCTGTTTTCTAAAACAAAACAGAAAAAGAAAAACTAATACTAACGGACAGGGGTACACGTGTTAAGGCAGGATTGGCCAAAGCCGTGTGCGCGCGGGTGTTTACGAGCGGGCAACCGAACCTTAGAAGAAAACGCTTCGCAGTTTAAGTCATCTAATCTGGATCGTGGGATCCAGATCCGACGGTTGAGAGGGGTGGTGGAGCTCAGCGTGGTGGTTGTCGCCGGCGATGAAGCTTTTCCGGCGAGGCAGGGGCGTCGAGGTCGTCGGGGACGGCGCTCCGGCGGTCCTCCGGCGATGGTGTGGTCTCCTATCGATGGCGGGGATCCTCCGGGGACGGCTGGTGGCGTCAGAGAGGCAAGGGGGCGACGGAGTCGACGGGCAGGAGCTTCGTGGCGGTGGCGGCGCTCGGATGTCGACGGGGAGGGTGCTTCCGGGGGTGTGGAGCATGGGCGAGTGGGCTAGGAGGTGCGCGCGAGGGTGGTAGAGCAGGTGGAGGGCTCGATGGCAACGAGGGGGTCGGGGTGGAGCAGTAGCTTAGAAATGGTGCGGCGGCAGTGGTTGTCTCCGGCGACGGATTCCGGCGAAGAGAGGGCACGACAGAGGGGGCAAAGCGGGGTAACGGTTGTGGGAGAGGCAGGGCTCCTTATATAGGACCTCAGGGGTCGAGGGGAGGGACAGGAGGAGGGGATCACGATGCGGGGTCACCGGCGATGTCGTCGGGTGCGAGAGGAGGAAGGTGACCGACGGGATCTTAGGGTCGGACGGCAGGCCCCACACGTCAACGAGAGAGACAAAGGGGCGCGGTCATCGGGCGACCGATCGGGAGGGTTTTCGGGGGAGGAGATCAGGGCTAGGCCGGCTCGATTCTTAAAGGCTTTAAAAGCTTTCCCTTTTCTATTTTTACGAGACAAATAAAAGCAATAAAGGTCCATAAATACTTTTCAATAAATAGAAAGTTTTATACCAAAATTATGAGGAGATTTAATGCCATTTAATGCACATTTTCCCTGGCCAAATTAAATACCTTAAAAATATTTATTTTCAGAAAATGCCTAATTGGCTTTATTTACTTTTGCAAATATTTTTTCATATAACCCCTTGGGTTTTATGATTCAAAAACTTCACAAAATACCCCCTAGTTTGGAGTGTCATATTACTCCTCTCAAAAACTTTGTCAAGGGGTTTGAATGCTTCCAAATTCAAATAGGGAATTCAAATATGAAAATGAAACTCAATATGAGAATTTCTCAAATAGTTTTCTCCTTCTTTTAAACTTCCAACTCCTATTTCCTACATTTGAAGAAGTCATATTATCTTCTCTCATGAAAGTCATTGAGTTGCATAAAGTTTCTGAATTGGAAATATTTTCAAAATGGAATTCAAACCATTTTCAAATCCCTTTTCATTTTTCTCAAATGGAAGAAGTCATGTCATCTTCACTCTAAGGTTTTGTGCTGAAATGGATTTGAATTTCCTAAGGATCACATTGCAGAGTAAGAGTTTTTGGGAAAGTCATTTTATTCCCTCTCATTCAAAAGTTTTCAAAAGTTTCAAATAGTTTCAACTTTTCACTCACTTTCAATCACTCAAACAAACAATCAATCATTCTAATAATTATTATAACATTCCAAAATTTGGGATGTTACAAACCTACCACACTTAAAATGAATCTCGTCCTCGAGATTCGAAAGGGCTAGAAAGAAAAGGTTAGGGTTTGGGGGTCTTCTAACAAATCCACCGACCAAGAAGGTGTGGGGTCTTCCAACAAGACTCCATTGACCTGGAAATGTGGGTCTACCACACTTAAAATGAGAGTTACTGGTCCCTCAGATTCCTGGTATTCTTGTGGGTGCATCTGTCTGTTCACATTCTTCACGATAGCTCCTTCGGTGATGCTCTTCCATTATATCCAAATCATGTGTTCTTATAATAAAAATGCATTTCTTTCGACACTGGGTCTTCTTAACTGACAGGTCTCGCATTCATTCTAAGTAACTTATCAAAGATCTCATGGTGGTCTACCATTTGTGGTTATCCTGCAGTGAAATGGGTCTTGGCTTCATTCCTCACCGTAAAATTCCTACGTGTGACAGCAACTGTCATGTACAAGGGTTTTCTTCATACCATTCTAAGGCTTAAACAAAAGCTTCAAAGAACGTCATCTCTTTACTATGGGTAAGTCACTCAGATTTACCATTTCGAATAGCAAGAGAATGATAAGAGTAAATCGTCATGGTGGCCAAACCATGTCGCACTGAAATCATTACCTTGTATAAGGTTTAGTGAATCTCGTATTCTAACACTTGGTCTTCCTCACAAGCATTGCAGAAAATTTCTCTTGTCAACGAACGAGGTTCGGATAAATCCATTTATTTCTGCAAGCCGAACAAAAACATCTATCGTTTCTTTACAACTCTCAGGTTTTTGTATACTCCTAAAAAAACGTTTGCTCATGAGGCGTAGCTTCTTCCAAGTTTCTTCCTTCACCAGGGGAGGCTTGATCCTGAGGGCAGTGAGTTGTGGGTTCACTTGAATACTTGAATAGTCTTAACTCACTCTATCGTTCCACATTCCAACATTACCTTCAATTCACTCCCTCATACCTTTGAGGTAACAAATCACAGACCTATTCTTGTCTAGATTCCACTCCGCGGAATTCATTTTCCTTTCCATTGGTCTGTTTAACCTTGAGTATGGTTTCATCACAATCATTCGTTTTCTCAATATTCCAACTTCAAAATCACTTTGTCACAAAGGTTATCATCCAGATAGTTTGAGGTGGTTCCACATTCTCTTCACCTGTATTCAATTATCCAAACTCCTTAATATGAATGGTATTTTCTTCATTCTTTTGTCCCTGTGGTTGCTACCACACTTAAAATGAACTGCACCCACGTCTGCATAGACCTTATTTTCTCATATCCTCAAAAATTGGTCAGAGATCTTTGTTCTTAGAGTAACAACTCATGTAATACAACATAGGCAAATCATGACACCATAAATTCCATTGATCTCATGAATTTATTACACACTCTGAAATTTCCATTACATACTTCAAAATGGTAAGAGTGCTGCCTATTACATTTGTTACTTCCAAACTCCAAAACTCAAACTACTCATGTTTAGCCTTTTTCTCCGGGCAGGTATAGGAGTAGTGTCCTGTCTTCTTGCACTGAAAACAGATGATTTCTGACAAATCTTGGGGCTTCTTGATGTTGGTTTTTGCTCCTGGGAGTTCTGGTTCCTTTCTTGGGCACTTATCGACATAGTGGCCCATATCCTTACACTTGAAACATCTGATATGACTCAGGTCCTTCTGTTCAGGGGCTTGTCTCTTCCTGGGGTTCTTATTTCTGATCAAAACTTCAATTTCCCGTGGATCAAACTCCACTTCTTCTGTCGGGAAGGTTCCCAGATACTCTTTTCTTTCCTTCGTACAGTTATGTGAGAAATGTCCTTCTTCTCCACATGAATAGTAGGCATTGGAGTAAAATCTGTTTAGGCCTTCTCCATTAGGGTCTTCAACATCTTCCTTCATCACAAGTCCTCCTAAATTTTCTCTGAAGGCTTCCTTCATGGATTCCTTCTGCTGCTTTATGACTTCTTGTACCTTGGGGTACATTTGGCATTGAGCCGGGTAATGCGTAGTTCCTTCACACAAGAAACATGTCACCTGCCCAGTTGGGCATTCCTCAGCTCGGTGATTTCTTCACAATGAGGGCATCCATCCTTGTGTTCTTCCTGGGTGTGTCCTACCTCTCCACATATCTTGCAGGCACAAATCTTATTCACAACTTTGCAGGGCTTCTGGATGTTGGTAACAACATGAGATCCTTGCAGAGTCATCTTGAATTCTTACCAAGTGTTTGATGCTTGCCTATCATGGATATCTTCATGCATCTTCCACCAATTTGTAGCACCTTCTGCAAAATACCGAAGAGCATATTGCACCATCTTGTTCCTTGCAACATGGTTACTCCTTAGATGATCCTCCATGTTCTGAATCCATTCTTCTGTCTCTAACCGAGTCATCGATCCAGAATACACGAGTCCAGCTTCACTCATCATCTATTGGGTTCAAGGTTTTGGGATGAGATAGGTAAGAGAGAGAAAGGAGGGGATACACTCAATACAAACAATGGTTTTGCAAATAGATTTTTGTTTTGGCTGTCCAAAATTACACACAAATGACGGCTCACAAATCATCGTATCTAACGTAAGTTTACATCAGGGGTTTGGTCTTCTAGGGCATAATATCTTGGAAATTCTTCATGGTCTTCAACTCCTTCGGGTCTTCACAGTTTTCAACTCGTGTAACTTCAACTCTTCTAATGCATGCTGAAATCTTCTTTACTTTGAAGTGACCATTAGTTGTTTCGATATCTTGTCCTTCTCGAAGTCGTCTCAGTTGATCCTTAGTGTGGTCAAGGGGAAAGGGTATTTTCTAAATCTTTGATAAAACTCAGAAGGGATGAGAAGTAGCAGGTCTTTTGAAAACAAAGTTTTCGAGAAATCATTTCCTAAGGGCTTTCCAGTTTCTAGGGTCACGTCCTACAGTCAACATGTGCTCTGATACCATTTCTGTAGCGACCCGACTCAAAATGTGTCAAGCCTCTGTGTTTTCTGTGCCATCCATAGATCAGTATGCTGGCACACACAGTACATCAATGTATATATCAAAGTGCAATCACATGTAATTAACGTAAAACTGATATATACCTTAAAATAGCAGCGGATACAGTCAACGGGAGTGGAGTCCCAATAACACCAACGGCAAGTTGAGTGCGGACCATAACCCTGAATCGTGCTCTTACCCGTCGTAGAAGAGTATCTACAACATAAGACGTTGCAGCTGTGTAGGTCAGCATTTTGAATATGCCGGCAATATCACCATGGCAGAACAGAAGATACAAACTATACTATATGCAATAAGGCTTTATGGCTCTGTGGCTAAGTTTTTGCATAAAAGCTGATTTTATTTTTCTACAACAAAGGAATATCAGGAATTTCACTATGGATTTACCTATCATGACATGATTCCGCCAACCAATGTCTCAATGCCCAAAAGTATCATAAGTTGCCCACAATTAGTTATCGGTCCAGTTTTGAGAGTTCAGAGATAGATCCAAGTCTAGAAGCTCAAATTGTCCGTAACCGGGGACACGACTAATCGATTAGGTTTAACTCTACAGAGTGTTGCACACGTTCCCCACAAGATTTGGTCGCCTCCGTTTGATTTCTCGCACTTCAGGGTGTTTGAGCAATGGATGACCAAAACATGGTCTTCCAAAGGGTTTCCCTGCGACTTTGTCGGTGCCCATCCTTTCCTACCGTTCTTCTACATCTCGTAGCACCGCCTGTCCAGGGTCACCACGATATCCAACCAAGCCAGAGCCCATAATAACTTGTGGCTGTGTAGGTAAGCTTCCGGGCATGAAGTATTCATCCTTCCCTTTGAATCTGGGTGAGGCTTTCCGTGTGAATACTGGCCATCTCCGGCAACACCTAGGCAAATCCACTGGCTTCTCCAGGGTACCGTTTCAACCATCCCTCACCCAGTAGTGTGTATTGAAAAAACTTGTTTCTCGAGTCTCGAAGTCTTGAGGTCTTGAATATGCAGGTCTTGAAGAAGCCTTCATGAAGTCGTCGTTTTAACGTGGAGTCCTTCACACCACTCACGAACACTCATACCAGACCCCGTCTACTTTAGCATAGCATTGCACTAACTAGCGTTCCCGGGGCTTTAGTAACAAGTGGTGGGTTCCTACCTCATGCATTCTACTCAACTACAAGAATTTCAATAACACTACGGGAGGGATTTGTTGAAATGATGTCACTATATGCAATAAAACATAGGTATGAAAAGATGGTCAAAGTGAACTTGCCTGTACTGTTGATGAAGAAATAATATTGCTCTCAGAAGTAACTTGATAGACTATACGTCACTCTCCGATGAAATCTATATAACAAACATTGCATTCATAAGCAATCATACTAGCAATCAATTCTAACAATCAAGAAGTAACACAGAAATCAAAAGTAACAAGGTTGATGAAGGAAATACTTAAGACAAATCTCAAAAATCAACAAAGTTTTCATAAAAGCAACTAAGATAGTTTTCCCCTACAAACAACTATTTTCAAAGAGTAACAAAAAAAACAAAGTAAATATTACAAAAGGATATTAGTAAATAATTTACTAGCAAAAAGAACTACTTTTGAAGAACAAGTAAAACTATGAAAACAACATCTAAACAACATAAGTGTTTGCCCACTAAGCTTAAAAACAAGTAAAACAATGCAATGTTAAAATAAGGGAAAAAAGTATAAAAAAATTAAGTTAACAGAAAATAAAACTTAAAAAACAAGTTATGAAATATTTTCAAATAAGAGTTCCAACTAGCAATGAAATCAATTTGCAAGTTATTATGAAACTAGAATTGATTTCATGCTATCAAAATAATAACATAAAATAAGTTTAGTTGAAGTACTACTGATAACTAACAGAAAACAAAATATATATTAACTAAGTTAACAGAAAGTATATCTTATAAAACAAATTTTATTAAAAGTATTTTCAAATAGCAAATCAAACTAGCAATGGAAATTCAATTGCATGTTATAATTGAACTAGAATTGATTCCATGAAATCAACTAATAAAATAATATTTGTTTTTGAGGACTACTATTTTCTAACAGAAAACTTTATAAAATTTATCAACTAATATAAATAAAGATATTTTTAAAAAAATTTAAAACAAAAGGAAGATAAATAATCCTAACAAGAACTAAACAGAATCTGTTTTCATTGAAACTACTATTTTAAAATATTCCAAAAATTCTCATACTCTACCTAATGATAACTAAGGTCACTAATGACAAGTAGCAAAAGAATCAACTCAGAATACATTTTAGGACTCAAGATATTCAAAAAACAAAATCTAAATGAAATCTATTTAAATTCAAATTTAGTTATTCAAATATGGACAAACTTGGCATCTACAGAAACTAGATAAACTTTGTGACACAATGCAAAAAGAATCAATTAAAAACAACTAAAAACATAAAAGATATACTAAAAACAAAATCAGAACTATTTCTGTTTTCTAAAACAAAACAGAAAAAGAAAAACTAATACTAACGGACAAGGGTACACGTGTCAAGGCAGGATTGGCCAAAGCCGTGTGCGCGCGGGTGTTTACGAGCGGGCGTCCAAACCTTAGAAGAAAACGCTTCGCGGTTTAAGTCATCTAATCTGGATCGTGGGATCTAGATCCGATGGTTGAGAGGGGTGGTGGAGCTCACCATGGTGGTTGTCGCCGGCGATAAAGCTTTTCCGGCGAGGCAGGGGCATCAAGGTCGTCGGGGATGGCGCTCCGGCGGTCCTCCGACGATGGTGTGGCCTCGAATCGACGGCAGGGATCCTCCGGGGACGGCTGGTGGCGTCGGAGAGGCGAGGGGGCGACGGAGTCGACGGGCAGGAGCTTCGTGGCGGCGGCACTCGCATGTCGACGGGGAGGGTGCTTTCAGGGGTGTGGAGCACGGGCGAGTGGGCTGGGAGGTGCGCGCGAGGGTGGTAGAGCAGGTGGAGGACTCGACGACAACGAGGGGTTCGGGGTGGAGCAGTAGCTCAGAAATGGTGCGGCGGCAGTGGTTGTCTCCGACGACGGATTCCGACGAAGAGAGGGCACGACAGAGGGGGCAAAGCGGGGTTACGGTTGCGGGAGAGGCAGGGCTCCTTATATAGGACCTCGGGGCTCGAGGGGAGGGACAGGAGAAGGGGATCACGACGCGGGGTCACCGGCGATCTCATCGGGTGCGAGAGGAGGAAGGTGACCGGCGGGATCTCAGGGTCGGATGGCGGGCCCCACACGTCAGCGAGAGAGAGAAAGGGGCGCGGTCATCGGGCGACCGATCGGGAGGGTTTTCGGGGGAGGAGATCAGGGCTGGGCCGGCTAGATTCTTAAAGGCTTTAAAAGCTTTCCCTTTTCTATTTTTACCAGAGAAATAAAAGCAATAAAGGTCCATAAATACTTTTCAATAAATAGAAAGTTTTATACCAAAATTATCAGGAGTTTTAATGCCATTTAATGCACATTTTCCCTGGCCAAATTAAATACCTTAAAAATATTTATTTTCAGAAAATGCCTAATTGGCTTTATTTACTTTTGCAAATATTTTTTCATATAACCCCTTGGGTATTATGATTCAAAAACTTCACAAAATACCCCCTTGTTTGGAGTGTCATATTACTCCTCTCAAAAACTTTGTCAAGGGGTTTGAATGCTTGCAAATTCAAATAGGGAATTCAAATATGAAAATGAAACTCCATATGAGAATTTCTCAAATAGTTTTCATATCCTTCTTTTAAACTTCCAACTCCTATTTCATACATTTGAAGAAGTCATATTATCTTCTCTCATGAAAGTCATTGAGTTGCATAAAGTTTCTGAATTTGAAATATTTTCAAAATGGAATTCAAACCATTTTCAAATCCCTTTTCATTTTTCTCAAATGGAAGAAGTCATGTCATCTTCACTCTAAGGTTTTGTGCTGAAATGGATTTGAATTTCCGGAGGATCACATTGCAGAGTAAGGGTTTTTGGGAAAGTCATTTTATTCCCTCTCATTCAAAAGTTTCAAATAGTTTCAAATTTTCACTCACTTTCAATCACTCAAGCAAACAATCAATCATTCCAATAATTATTATAACATTCCAAAATTTGGGATGTTACACACTTAAGGTTCGTTGACGTTTCGGTAGTATAGAGTTATGTATGGTGGTGACCGGAGGTTGTTTGGAGTCCCGGATGAGGTCCTGGACGTCATGAGGAGCTCCGGAATAGTCCGAAGGTAAAGACTGATATATAGGAAGTCCTGTTTTGGTCGCCGAAAAAGTTTCGGGCTCATCGATAGTGTACTCGGAGTGCCGGGAGGGTACCGGGGGACTATCGGGAGGGGTGTCTCGACCCAAGAGGGTACATGGGCTGTGGGAGGAGGTAAACGAGCCCCTGGTGGGCTGGCCTAAGCCTCCTCTAAGGGCCCATGCGGCTGGAGTGGTTTGAGAAGGAAAAAAATCCAAAGGTGCAGAGATGGAAAGAGTTTCCAAGTGGAAAGGAGGAGTCCTACTCCTAATAGGATTGGAGTAGGACTCCTCCACCTCCAATTTCGGCCAGGTTTGAGGCTGTCTCCTTCCCTCCCTCCCTCCTATATATACTAGAGGATTTAGAGTGAAGAGCTAACCCTAATTGCCACATGCTGCCCTCTTCTTCCTCTAGATCATTTTCTCCTCTAGGTCGGTTTTCATCGGTGCTTAGGCGAAGCCCTGCTGGAATTCCTACACCACCATTGCCGGAACGCCATCGCACTTCCGGAGAACTCGTCTACCTCTCTTCTCCCTCTTGCTGGATCAAGAAGGCGGAGATCGTCATCGAGTCGTATGTGTGCTGAACGCGGAGGTGCCGTCTATTCGGCGCTAGATCGGAAGGACCGTGATCAAGATCGTGAGACGGATCATGATGAGATCGCGGGATGGATCGTGATGAGTTCACAGGACGGATCGTGATTGGATTGCGGGACGGATCGTGATGAGATCGCGGGACGCTCGGTGATTTGGATCGCGAAGACGTTTGACTACACCAACCGCGTTTCTTAATGATTCCCGCTTAGCGATCTACAAGGGTATGTAGATCCACTCTCCCTCTCGTAGATGCTCATGACCATGGATAGATCTTGTGTGTGCATAGGAATTTTTTTGTTTCTGATGCAACGTTCCCAACAGAAATTCCAACCCATCGAACCATGCGGATATTTTTAAGATGACGTTTCTGTACACTACCATCTTCGGGTTTTGGCGTCGAATTCGCCGTTGATTTGGGAGATGGGAAAGTTGGAGTCTCTCCGTACCTCCAGCCGCCGTATGCCCATTGAAACTGCCATCCGAAGACCATGTAAAAGAGCTTCATATTCGGCTGCATTGTTGGAGTCGACATACATAATCTGCAACACGTATCGCACGTTGTCACCTATGGGGGGTGTGAGTATAACTCCAGCCCCCAGTCCGGCCAAGGTTTTGGATCCATCAAAGTACATTGTACAATGGGAGTATGCATTGTATTCCTTGGGGAGCTCAGCCTCTGTCCATTCATCCAGGAAGCTACCAATACCTGAGATTTTATGGCATGGCATGGCTTGTAGGTTATTTCAAAAGGAAGGAGCTCGATGGCCTACTTGGCTATGTGGCCGATGGCATCCCTATTGTTGATGATATCGTTCAGGGATACTTCGGATGCTACAGTTATCGCACACTCTTGGAAGTAGTGTCTGAGATTCCGTGATGCCATAAATACTGTGTAGGCTATCTTCTGGTAGTGTGGGTATCTTGACTTTCACTACGTTAGTATTTCTGATACATAATAGACCGGCTTCTCAGTCCGGAATTTATGTCCCTCCTCATCTCGTTTGACGACGAGCACTGCGCTAATGACTTGGTTGGTGGACGATATGTATAATAACATGGGCTCACCAGCGCCTGGTGCTATGAGTATGGGGTTGGTTGCCACTACTACTTTAATTTATTCTAACGTAGCCGTTGCTTCATTGGTCCAATCGAAATTGTTGGTCCGTTTCAGTAGCTTATAGAGCGGTAAAGCTTTCTCTCCGAGGCGGGATATAAAGTGGCTTAATGCCGCGACACAGCCAGCCAGCCTCTGGACATGCTTTAGCTCTGTAGGAATTGCAAGTTCTGATAGAGCGCATATCTTAGCCAAATTTGCTTCTATTCCTCTATGGTAGATGATGAATCCGAGCAGTTTACGAGAAGGAACTCTGAATACGCATTTTTCCAGATTGAGTCATATGTCTTACTCGCGTAGGCTGGCAAAAGTTTGTCGTAGGTCATCGATCAACTGGCTGATGTGTTTGGTTTTAATTACCATGTTGTCCATGAATGCCTCGACTGTCTTAACGACTTGTGTCGCGAGACAAGTATGGATCATGCGCTGGTATGTGTCCCCAGCGTTTTTAGCCCAAAGGGCATCGTGTTAAAGCAGGATGGCCTGTAGGGGGTGATGAATGCGGTTGCCGCTTGGACGAATTCCTTCATTTTAATTTGATGGTATCCGGAATAAGCATCAAGGAAACACAATGAATCGTGTCTGGCTGTGGCATCAATGATCTGGTCTATGCGCAGTAAGGGGAAAGGGTCCTTAGGGTAGGCTTTATTAAGGTCTTTAAAATCGATGCACGGCCGCCAGGACTTATCTTTGTTTGGTACCATCACCAGGTTTGCCAACCATTCGGGGTGCTTAATCTCCAAAATGCATCTGGCCTCTAGCACTTTAGCTAATTCTTCACCCATAGTTTGCTATTTGGGTTCAGAGAAGCGGCATAGAGTCTGCTTGACAGTCTTGAAGCATGCAATGATGTTCAGACTGTGCCCTGCAAGTCGTCATGGGATTCTGGGCATATAAGAAGGATGCCAGGCAAAAATGTCCCAATTTTCTCGTAGAAAGGTCCGCAGTGCCTCGTCCACTATGGGATCGAGCTGAGCTCCGATGGACACTGTCTTATTAAGGTCGATCAGATGCACTTGAAACTTAACAACTTCCTCAGTGGGTTTGAAGGACGTGGGCTAGGGCCTTTTGCTAAGGATCACGTCGTCCTTGTCGACTGTTGACCGCAGTGCAGTCAGTTCTTCGGCAGCGAAGGTCTCCGCTAATGCCTCGAGGGCGAGCACTGCCGTTCTATTTTCGGCCCGGAGGCCTATATTCGGATCACTGGAGATTGTGATCACTCCATTTGGTCCTGGAATTTTAAGTTTCATGTACCCATAATGGGGTACAACATGGAATTTTGTGAAGGCGTCACGTCCCAATAGGGCATGGTAGCCACTTGGGAAAGGCACGATGTGGAAGAGGAGTTCTTCGGACCGGGAGTTTTCGGGAGTGCCGAATACTATATCTAGAACGATACGTCCTCAACAACGTGCCTCCTTCCCTAGAATAATTCCCCGGAAAGTTGTGTTTCTATGTTCGATGCGGGATCGGTCGAACTGCATTTTTCCAGGGTGCCTTCGTAGATCAGGTTTAAACCACTGCCACCATCCATTAAGACCTTATGTAACTTGTAGCCATTGATAATGGGGTTCAGGACTAGTGCGGCCGGTGAATGACCGGGAAGAATGGCCAGTTGGTCGGTATCTGTGAAGGTAATGGGTATGTATACCAATGCACTTGTTGCTGCCACATGGTAGACCTGTTCGAGTTCTCTAAGAGCTCTTGTCCTTCTGTTCCTCAAGGGGAACATTTCGTAGACCGTTAGGACTTTGGCATTGTATTCGGGCGACGATGGGGAGCGCCTATTCGACGGAGGCGCTTCGAGGATGGCCTCACCAGCTTTTTGCGACTTGTCTGACGACCCAACAAGCTCTAAGGCTGTGAGTCGGGCTTGTGTTTAGCAATATGGAATGTATAGGGCAAGGCTTATCCAATAGTCCGTCAAGGACAGTGTTGACCCCCGAAAGGGGCCTGTTTCTTTTTTCGGTGCGTTCGAATCTGGCTGGCCGCTTTGGAGGTATCCTCTTTTTCAGATCTCTACTAGGGTGTTCGGGGAAAGTTGGTTCCGAAAATAACCGCTTGGATTGCCAAGCGCTTTCCATGGCACAGTATTTATGTACCAAATCGGAAAGCTTTGAAAAATCACAAATGTTTCGGCGAGCCAGGGCGTTAAGAATCCCTTCATCATGGCAATTGTCTCGTCTAGCAGTCCGCCGCACGGTGTTCCTACTGCACACGCGGATATCGTTAGAGGCAGTGCACATGCGCCTGCTCCGGTGAACCTGTACATGGGATCCAGTGACCGGTTGTTCGAGGGAGATCGGACGAGGAGGAGATGGACCACATGAACGCACTGCCCCAACTCTTCTTCTGCTGCACGACACTATGCGTCTAGTGGTAAGGAACCACGATCCATCTATGTAGCATGTTCTTGGTTGTTTTGCGCGTAGGAAATTTTTGATTTGCATGAGATGCACCTACGGTATAACACAATAGAAGATGCGCAGCAGCTCCCCTTCCTGGTGCGTCAAATGTCGCAGATTTGTTTTGTGCCTACAAGAATCCTCTCAAGAACCCGGTCCAAACACTGGGGAGCTCCGCACAATATACATCCTAGCTTCAACGACGATGAAGCTACACCTGCAGGGAATGAGATGGATACATGGGCTTTCCCAGGTTAGGGCCACCGTGTGGTGTAAAACCCTACTCCTTATTGGTGGATTGATTTCTCTATCGCGTCGTACGAGTGTTACATGTTGTGAGGAATAAGATGGCTCTTCTCCTTGCGGGAAAATGATAGCTCAATCTCTCTCTCTCTCTACGGTGTCTATCTGTCCCTCTTATTTTGCCATGGGCCTCTCTTCCCAAAACGTTGGCAGGAAAGAGTGTTGGTGAATGTTGCATGGGAAACAAAAAAATTCCTAGGCACACGCAAGATCTATCCATGGTGATGAGCATCTACGAGAGGAGAGATTGGATCTACATACCCTTGTAGATCGCTAAGAAGGAAGCGTTAAGAAACACGATTGGTGTAGTCGAACGTCTTCGCGATCCAAATCGCAGCCATCCCACGATCCGTCCCGATCCAGCGCCGAACGAACGGCACCTCCGCGTTTAGCACACGTACATCTCGATGATGATCTCCGCCTTCTTGATCCAGCAGGAGGGAGCATAGAGGTAGATGGGTTCTCTGGCAGCACGGCGGTGTGGAGGCAGTGGTGGTGGAGCTGATCTGGCTGAGCTTCGCTAAGCGACGCCGAGCCAATCTACTAGAGGAGAAGCGATCTAGGAGGGAGGAAGGGCTGCGCTGTGGCTTGTGGTGCGGCTTCCCTCCTCCCTATCTCATATATATAGGGGGAAGGCTTGCGCCCAAGGGTTCCCACCCCTAGGGGCGGTGACCAAGAGGAGGGGGGCGACGACCAAGGGGTGTCTTGGCCCCCAAGGCAAGGTGGCCGGCCCCCTTAGGGTTTCCCCTTCCACCCTTCGGCTGCAAGGGACTTGTGGGAGGGGCGGCCAGCCCACCAGGGGCTGGTGCGCCCTCTCTCACATCCAATGGGGCCCTTTGGGGCTGGTGGCCCCTTCCGGTTGACCCTCGAAAACCTTCTGACACCTCGTTACATTACCGGTGACGCTCGAACTTTTCTCGGTGATCAACACGGAACTTCCTATATATGAATCTTCACCTCTGGACCATTACAGAGTTCCTCGCCACGTCCGGGATCTCATGCGGGACTTCGAACAACCTTCGGTCACCAACATACATAACTCATCTATATCATTTTGTCACCTAACATTAAGTGTGCAGACCCTGCGGGTTCGAGAACTATGTAGACATGACCGAGACACCTCTATGATCAATAACCAATAGAGGGACCTGGATGCCCATATTTTTTCCTACATGTTCTACGAAGATATTTATTGGTTGAACCGCTATGACAAGGATTCATATAATCACGTACGATGTTGCCTTTGTCTATCGGTATGTTACTTTCCCGAGATTCGACCGTCGGTATCTCTATACCTAGTTCAATCTCGTTACCGACAAGTCTCTTTACTCGTTCCGTAATACAAGATCCTGTGGCTAACACATTAGTCACTTTGCTTGCAAGGCTTGTTGTGATGTTGTATTACCGAGTGGGCCCTGAGATACCTCTCCGTCAGACGGAGTAACAAATCCCAGTCTTGATCCATGCCAACTCAATGAACACCATCGTAGATACCTGTAGAGCATCTTTATAGTCACCCAGTTACATTGCGACATTTGATACACACAAGGTGAAAGCACAACATGCTCCCTTGGTGGTTTTGATAATTCATGACAACATACATTGTCTCTTGGACTAATACTTTTACCTCGTGTATTTCAGATAAAGTCTATAGAGAGTGATGGGTTGGCAAAAGGAGTGTGAAGAGTATCCCCAAGGAGAATAAGAAGAAGGAATAACTTTGTCCAAGCTTCAAGGAAAAGGACTCTACACTTTACATTTCTGAGAAATCACTTTGAGTCCATAGGAAAGCCAATACTAGGAAAAGGGGGTAAGGTTTTGTTGGTGAACAAAATGCTCATACGTGCACAAGTGATAGTCACCATATACACCCAAAAGTTCTTCCACAAAAGTCTAACCAAAGCCAAATATTCAAAATCGGTGCAACCAAAACTTTCCACTCGGTGCCACCGATTCCAGAACCTAGACAGACTTAGCCAAACCCTAGCCACTTCGGTGCAACCGATTCTGCTTCGATGCCAGCGAGTTTAGGTTGCCAACTTTCTGTTACGCAAATTGAGAATATCGGTCCCATCGAGATTGTTGGATCGGCGTCACCGATATTGGGCAATCTGACCGTTGGTCACCTTATCCGTGCAACCGAGTTTCCTATATCTGTCTCACCGAGATTCAAAAGTTGCCATCTTTTGGTCACTTCGGTACCACCGAGATTAACACATTGGTGTCACCGAGTTGGTCATTTTGTGTGTAAAGGTTGGATTTTTGGAGATGCCTATATATACCCCTCAACCACCACTCACTCGCAAGTGAAGCACTCAGAACAGTTCCCCACTCATACCTACTAATTTTCTGAGAGAGAGCCACCTACTCATGTGTTGAGAGCATGCCATTCCATTCCTACCATATGAATCTTGATCTCTAGCCTCCCCAAGTTGCTTTCCACCCAATCAATCTCTTCCACCAAGCCAAATCTGTGAGAGAGTGATTGTGTGTTGAGGAGTCTATCATCTTGAAGCACAAGAGCAAGGAGTTCATCGACATAATCGAGCCTTTTACCTTTTGGAGGGTGGTGCCTCATAGATTGGTTAGGTGTTGCTTGGGAGCCTCCTACTTCGTGTTGTGGAGTGAACCAAGAAGTTTGTAAGGGCAAGGATATCGCCTACTTCGTGAATATCTACCCCGAGTTAGGCTAGTCCTCCGTGGACGTAGGCCATCATGGTATAGTCAAGGTTGCTTCTTCATGGAACCCTCCGTGGGTGGAGCTCTCCGTGGACTCTCATGACCATGACCCTCCGTGGGTTGAAGACTTTATAAACGTGGATGTACGATAGTGCCACCTATCGGAACCACAGGAAAAATCTTGTGTCCCTCATGCGTTTGATCTCTCTATCTCTACTCCTTACTTCCATGTGCAATGTCTTTACTTGCTGCTGGTATACTTGATGACTTGCATGTGTAGGGTGTTCTAGATTTGCTATGTATGCTAAAAACTTCCAACACTTGATTTATGCTTGTGGCAGTTTTAAATTCCTGCAAATAGTCTATTCACCCCCCCTCTAGACATACACTTCTAGTGATCCCACAATTGGTATGAGGGCGTTTGTCTCCATTTCTTCGGTTTCAACATCGTGGAGGAAGATGGATGTGTCTAGTGTGGAGAGTTTGTATTGTAGAGTGCCCATTCTTGATGGTGAGTATTATAGTCAATGGAAGAATGCCATGATTGATCTATTTGATAAATTCCATTTGAGAGGATATATTGAAAACCCCTATGGGCTCCCGATTGATGAATTTCATCCCACACACGAAGAGGAAATTAACATGCTTGGTAACCTAAGAACTGTCAATCTTATTGTTAGAGGTTTACCAAGATTCATGCTTTCTCAATTGAAGAACTTTGCATGTGCTTATACTTTGTGGACTGATTTGGAGAAACGATATCCAAATCTTTCATTAGGTAATCTTGATGAAATTCTTCATAAAACTATTGTTTTTCACAAAATGAAGCCTAGTGATCCAAACTTTGATAAATGCATATTTGAGCTTCGTGATCTTATGCATGCTAAAGGAGATGTCACAACTATCAACAACATTATTATTGAAACCATTCACATTCATAAACTTGAACATTGTCATGGTTATGATTCTAATGAGTCTATTGGTTTCTATGACGAGGAGATTCCACCAAATGATGACAATGAAGAACATGGCTACTATGATGAAGATGTGTTGTTCGACACTGAGCATGAAAACATCATGAGGAATCTAAGTCTAATGGCGAACTTCAAGTATTACGTGTCCGGCAGAAGAGAGTGGATTTTTAACAGTGGATGCACAGATCACATGACTGGTGATAAGGACATGTTCCAAGAGATCACGCCTAATCAAGGTCCTCGGAGGTATGTGACCTTTGCAGACAGCTCTAAGGGTAAGGTTCTTGGCCTTGTTAAGGTGGTCATATCTCATGATAGCTCAATTCAAAATGTGATGCTTGTTGAATCCCTTGGCTACAATCTTCTTTCCGTATCTAGACTAGCACACTTCAGTTTCAGTGTGCTATTTTCTAAAGTAGATTGCCAAGTTTTTTGATTTGATAATCATAAAATTGTCTTTACCGGTATTCATAGAGGTGATCTATACATTGTTGATTTCACTAAAAAGTCCCAACCTCTTACTTGTCTCATTGCAAAATCATCTAAAGCTTGGTTGTGGCATAGAAGGCTTGGACATGTAGGCATGCGAAATCTAGATAAGCCTACCAAGGGCGATCACATTGTAGGTGTTTAGGATGTTATCTTTGACAAAGATAGACTTTGTAGCGCTGTCAAGCAGGAAAGCAAGTAGGTGGAAGTCATCTGGTCAAGAATATCATGACTACTAGGAGACCACTCAAGTTACTTCATATGGATCTCTTTGGTCCCAATGCCTACAAGAGTCTCGGTGGAAACTCTTATGGTTTAGTTATAGTTGATGATTTTTCCAGATTTACGTGGGTATTCTTTCTTGATGATAAGTCGCAGGTACAAAAGATCTTCAAGAACTTCGCTCGCAAAGCGCAAAATCAGTTTGATGTGAAGATCAAGAAGTTTCAGAGCGATAACGGATCGGAGTTCAAGAACACCCATGTGGATACCTTTCTTGACAAAGAAGGTATCTCACATGAGTTCTCGGCTACATACACACCTCAACAAAATGGAGTTCTTGAGAGGAAGAACCGGACGCTCATTGAGATGGCAAGAATGATGCTTGATGAATACAAGACGCCAAAATACTTTTGGGAAAAAACCGTGGAAACAACATGTCATGCCACAAACCGACTTTACTTGCACAAGCTTCTCGATAAAACGACATACGAGCTTCTCACCGGTAACAAGCCCCAAGTTGGATACTTTCGGGTATTCGACTCAAAGTGCTACATTCTTGATAAGCATCGTCGTACTAAATTTTCCCCTAAATCTCATGAAGGATTCCTACTTGGTTATGGATCGAACTCTCACACTTATCCTGTCTACAACAACTTCACTCGAAAAGTTGAAGATACAATAGATGTGAAGTTTGATGAATCTAATGGTTCGCAAGTCGAACTTTAGGTGATAAGGGCCCTTTGGAAGCTATCCAAGACTTATCTATTGGCAAGATTCGTCCCATGGAGGTGAAGGAAAGTACTTAATCAACTCAAGCGAGAGCCCCTACTTCACGTCAAGGTGAACCACAACATGACATGGAGGCATCTACAAGCGGTACACGATGAGATGATGAAGAGGAGGAAGTGCATCATGAAGATCCACCACAACCTCCTTCACCACCTTCTCAAGGGAACGACACCTTCAACAACAACGAAGACAAAGGAGATGATGATGAAGAAGAAGCTCCACCATCCAACAATCGGAAGCTGACCCGAGTTCGAGCACAAGTGACCAAGAACCATCCCCTAAACCCAATTTTTGGTGACATACAAACTAGGAGAATCACTCGCTCTAAAACTTGTCTAGCTAACTTTTGTGAGCATTATTCTTTCATCTCTAGAATTGAACCCTTGAAGGTAGAACAAGCTCTTGAAGATGCGGATTGGGTGAACGTTATGCATGAAGAGCTTCACAACTTTGAGAGGAATGAAGTGTGGACACTCGTGGAGAAGCCCGAGGATGAGCAAGCATCATCGGAACCAAATGGGTGTTTCGGAATAAGCAAGATGAAGATGGTCAAGTCGTATGCAACAAGGCACGTCTCGTAGCCCAAGGATATACGTAAGTCGAAGGTATGGACTACGGTAAGACCTACGCCCCCGTTGCTAGATTAGAAGCAATTTGAATTCTTATTGGTTATGCTAATAAACAAGATATCACGCTTTACCAAATGGATATCAAAAGTGCATTTTTAAATTGTAAGATTGAAGAAGAGGTCTATGTTGAGCAACCACCTGGTTTTGTAAATCCTAAGAAACCTGACCACGTTTACAAACTTCGCAAAGCTTTATATGGTCTTAAGCAAGGTCCTCGTGCTTGGTATAAATGCCTAACGAAGTTTCTCACTGAAAAGGGTTTTGAAATTGGTAAAATTTACGCAACCTTATTCACAAAGAGGGTTAATGGTGAATTATTTGTGTGCCAAATTTATATGGATGATATTATCTTTGGATCTACTAACCCACAATTTAGCGAGAAGTTTGGAAGGTTGATGTCAGAGAAGTATGAGATGTCTATGATGTGTGAGCTGAAATTCTGTCTTGATTTGAAAATTAAGCAATCAAGAGAAGGAACTTTCATCTCTCAAACTAAGTACACCAAGGACTTAATCAAGAAGTTCAACATGCAAGAGTGCAAAGGTATGAAAACTCCCATGCCCACTAGCGGTCACGATGATCTCACTAAGGAGGGTGAACCGGTTGATCAAAAGGTTTATGGATCAATGATTGGTTCATTGCTTTATCTATGTGCCTCCCGTCCCGATATTATGCTTAGTGTTTGCAAGTGTGCTAGATATCAAGTTGCACCTAAAGAATGTCATCTTAAGGCTGTGAAACGTATTGTGAGATACTTGATTCATACACCAAACTTTGGCATTTGGTATCCCAAGGGGTCTTCTTTTAATCTTGTTGGCTACTCCAACTCAGACTATGTCGGTGACAAGGTTGATAGAAAATCAACCTCGGGTACATGTCAATTTCTTGGTAGATCTATTGTGTCTTGGTCCTCCAAGAAACAAAACTCGGTATCTCTATCTACCGCTGAAGCTGAATATATCGCTGCTGGATCATGTTGTGCATAATTGTTATGGATGACACAAACACTTAAATATTGTGGAATATATGTTAAAAATGTGCCATTACTTTGTGACAGTGAGAGTGCTATTAATATTGGTCATAATCCTGTGCAACATTCTTGAACCAAGCATATTCAATTTTGACATCATTTCATTCGTGATCATGTTGCCAAAGGAGATATTAATCTCAAGCATGTCCGACCTAACAAGCAATTGGCCGATATCTTTACTAAGCCACTTGATGAAAAAGTGTTTTGTCATTTGAGGAGTGATTTGAACATCATTGATGCTTCAAACATGAACTAAGCTCACTCGGATGCATGCGAAGGGATGGACTTCAATGTCCATTCCATGCTATTACCTTGAATATCGTATATCCTGGAATTCTATGCTCCCTTGGCTTGCATATAACCCTTTGTAGGTACTTGGAAGAACAACACTCCACAAGATTGCCAACAACTCATATCTTAAGCAATCTTGTCATGATCAAGTATCCACAACCTCGCTTTGATGATGGAAGGAAGAGGACAACAAAACATATCCTTGCCATATATTTATAATTTGGTAGCAACTCACAAATTAGTATCATGTCAATTGGATATATCATGTTTTTCCTTGCGTGACTAACCTATGTAGGTGAAAAGTGAACGAAAACAACAAGGATAGCTCCCAACTCAAGGTGATCTTCATCAACCTCGAGCATCCTCATCAAGTTCTCCTACAAGCTTCGTCAACAACATCACTCAAAGGTATGTACTCATATCCTTGAAAAAGGCTTTACTCCAATTCATGAGATAAAGCAACTCAAGAGATATGAAGACATTAAAATGCTTAATCAAAAAATGGTAACCCCATTTTGAGCTTAACGATGAGTATGACCTATGATCAAGTATTCTTGCTTGGATCCTAAGTCAATATACTCTAACATAGGTGACCTAGTCACCTCTCATCATCTAGTTAAGTATCTTGTTTGGCTCATTCTCTATTGCAAAATTTCTTGGAACCACTCAAATCTTTTCTAGTTGATACCTCTCTGTAAACTATTCGCAATTGGGACAAATTGTTTGTTTCTCTTCCCTGTTTGATTTTCAGTTACAACTTAGTCTTTGGATCAAATTTTCACATTTTCCAAGTTTCTATTTTACGCCTTGGAGCCTCCGATTCAAAGGACCCAGTTCTACCGATTTTGCACATAAGCTGCATAACAACATATCGGTACTACCGACAAAATTTCCTCGAAGCCGCTGACTTTCCATTTTATTTCAATCTGTGTTTGTTTTTGTAAAACTTGGTGTTCCTTTTGTGATTTCTAAATTCTTCGATGATCCATTATTATTAAAAAAACTTAGGGGGAGAAACTTTATTCAAGGATCCCTAACTCAAGGGTGGAGACTTCTTACAAGCCATCAGCTTAGCCAAAGGGAGAGAAATCATTTTCCATGATTCCCTCAAATTTCCATTTCTATGAACCCTACATTCTATCACCCTTGTTCTCAATGATCCCTTCTTAGTCAATGATCCCTATATCCTACCCTATGTATGACCTTTTTGGAAATTAATGCCAAAGGGGGAGAAATATACAAAGCTTCATGCTAAAGGGAGATACATGCTTATGCAAAGGGGGAGATATAATTAAGGGGGAGAGGAAAACATCAAATTTACATTTACAAGATGAGAATATCAAAGTAAGGGGGAGAAAAATGTGTTTGGAGGAAAATATTCTTATTTCATCTTAAATCTTTTCTCACCCTATCCAATCCCAATATCTACATACTAAGATTCAGGGGGGAGAGAATGATCCACTATTTCCATATCTAAGGGGAGAAAGTTCTAAATGATCTTGGAGACATATCAATCTTGAGAATTTACTACCTTATATATGTTCTCCATACCTTGGTACTTTTTAGTTCTATTTCCTTTTTTGTTTGGTAGAATACTCTTGTGTTTCCTAACATTGTTTTCTCAAGTGTGTTTCTACTACTAGAATGCTCAAGAACTCAAGGTAAGTATATGCATCATATCTTTGATCAATATGATCTCTTGCTTCTTGCACATATTGTTTGCAAGAGTGAAGTCTTGAACAAGGATACAACTCATTCACATATACTTGATGCATATAGCCAAGATACACATGACTTATTATATCCCTTCTACTATATGTGTGTCCATGCATTCCAAAGCAACTATCCTTTAAATGGATTGCACACATTTAGGGGGAGCAAGTCTAAGTCATGAGTCTCTCAAAGTCTTCATTATATCCATGCAAATCTTTATTTGAATCTTTGTTTGTATGTTGTCATCAATTACCAAAAATGGGGATATTGAAAGCACAACATGCTCCCTTGGTGGTTTTGATAATTCATGACAACATACATTGTCTCTTGGACTAATACCTTTACCTAGTGTATTTCACATAAAATCCATAGAGAGTGATGGGTTGGGAAAAGGAGTGCGAAGAGTATCCCCAAGGAGAAGAATAAGAAGAAGGAATAACTTTGTCCAAGCTTCAAGGAAGAGGAATCTACACTTTACATTTGTGAGAAATCACTTTGAGTCCATAGGAAAGCCAATACTATTAAAAGGGGGTAAGGTTTTGTTGGTGAACAAAATGCTCATACATGCACAAGTGATAGTCACCACATACACCCACAAGCTCTTCCACAAAAGTCTGTTCAAAGCCAAATATTCAAAATCGGTGCAACCAACACTTTCCACTCGGTGCCACCGATTCCAGAACCTAGACAGACTTAGCCAAACCCTAGCCACTTCGGTGAAACCGATTCTGCTTCGGTGCCACCGAGTTTAGGTTGCCAACTTTCTGTTACGCAAATTCACAATATCGGTCCCACCGAGATTGTTGGATCGGCGTCACCGAGATTGGGCAATCTGACTGTTGGTCACCTTATCGGTGCAACCGAGTTTCCTATATCGATCTCATCGAGATTCAAAAGTTGCCACCTTTTGGTCACTTCGGTACCATCGAGATTAACACATCGGTGTCACTAAGTTGGTCATTTTGTGTGTAACGGTTGGATTTTTGGAGATGCCTATAT
Organism: Hordeum marinum; assembly: GCA_022496015.1. Classification (NCBI taxonomy): domain Eukaryota; kingdom Viridiplantae; phylum Streptophyta; class Magnoliopsida; order Poales; family Poaceae; genus Hordeum; species Hordeum marinum. The sequence goes on along the minus strand of CM039672.1, from coordinate 304,741,668 downwards.
ATACCCCTCCACCACCACTCACTCGCAAGTGAAACACTCAAAATAGTTCCCCACTCATACCTACTGATTTTCTGAGAGAGAGCCACCTACTCATGTGTTGAGAGCATGCCATTCCATTCCTACCATATGAATCTTGATCTCTAGCCTCCCCAAGTTGCTTTCCACCCAATCAATATCTTCCACCAAGCCAAATTTGTGAGAGAGTGATTGTGTGTTGAGGAGTATCATCTTGAAGCACAAGAGCAATGAGTTCATCGACACAATCGAGTCTTTTACCTTTTGAAGGGTGGTGCTTCCTAGATTGGTTAGGTGTCGCTTAGGGCAAGGAGATCGCCTACTTTGTGAAGATCTACCCCGAGTTAGGCTAGTCCTTCATGGATGTAGGCCATCATGGTATAGTCAAGGTTGCTTCTTCGTGGAACCCTCCATGGTTGGAGCTCTCCATGGACTCTCGCCAGTGTTACCCTCCGTGGGTTGAAGACTCCATAAACGTGGATGTACGATAGCGCCACCTATCGGACCCATGGGAAAAATCTTGTGTCCCTCATGCGTTTGATATCTCTATCTCTACTCCTTACTTCCATGTGCAATGTATTCATTTTCCACTGCTATACTTGATGACTTGCATGTGTAGGGTGTTCTAGGTTTGCTATATATGCTAAAAACTGCCAAGACTTGATTTATGCTTGAGGTAGTTTTAAATTCCTGCAAATAGTCTATTCACCCCCTCTAGACATACACTTCTAGTGATCCCGCAAAAGGTACTCCTCTAGTGTCAGTGAGTTGCATGATCTCATGGTCATAGGAACAGATACTTGACATGCAGAAAACTATAGCAATAAACTGACACAATCATATGCTATGTTTATAGTTTGAGTCTTGTCCATCACATCCTTCTCCCAATGATGTGGTCCCGTTATCAAATGACATCTCATGTCAATGGCTAGGAAACCTTGACCATCTTTGATCAACGAGCTAGTCTACTAGAGGCATACTAGGGACAAAGTGTTGTCTATGTATCCACACATGCAATGTGTTTCCAGTCAATACAATTATATCATGGATAACAAACGATTATCATGAACAAGGAAATATAATAATAACCAATTATTATTACCTCTAGGGCATATTTCCAACAAAGAGGGCGACCGCAGGGCGGAAATTTGAGTCTTCCCTCACAAAGTCGGTCTTCATGCTGCCAAAGGTGTCGTTCATGACGCGCTCGTGGGCTCTCCGATGACGCTCGTCGTGGTCGCCAGCATCATCTTGGTCTCCTTGCACCAATGGGGTAATATTTGGAACTCACCTTGGAGGAGGACAACAACTCATTTTCCTTTTAGCACGATTCGGGAAAGATTCTCTGCTTCTGCCCGCTAGCACCGTCCTTGCAGCCTCTGCTGGCATGGTACTCCACTCACGTGGTGGGCCTACCTTTTGTGTGGCCAGCATTGAACTACCCCCTCCAAGTGAAGGGCTTCATAGGGGCAACATCGCAGGGGAAACCTCATGAGGCCTCTCATGTCTGGTTGACAAGCATCCAGTGCCCCCTCTCAGAGAGAGAGAGAGAGAGAGAGATATGGAGAGCTTCGCGGAGCCGGAGCCTCACAGGGTGATTGTCAGAGTCTTCCAGTGGGCTGCCTACCGCACTAGGCCTTCCTCGCATAGCTGACTGGGCCGACAGTAGATGGGCCATGGTACCCTATTTCCACTGGACCGAGAAAGATGTATTCAAGGGGGATATAATAAAAACTTCATGTAGCTCACTAAAGAGGAAACATGGGTTAATTTATATCGATGCAGTAATATGAAAGGATATAGGTGCATGATCATTGGTTAGTAGGAATATCAGTATTAAAGTTTGTTATTTACTTCTCATCTAAATATTGGTCACGACATGGTGATGAGGTGTGAGCATTTTTATGTCTGAAATGAAATCCTATCGTGTTGTTCGAACCGGGGGTGCGTGATACGTCTCCAACGTATCTATAATTTTTGATTGGTCCATGCTATTACATTATCAATCTAGGATACTTTATATGCTATTTTATAGCATTTTTAAGAACTAACCTATTAATCCAGTGCCAAGTGCTAGTTGATGTTTTTTGGCCTGTTTTTGGTTCTCTCTTGTGGGCCCCTCATGGCCTGATGCCTTGTGGGCCCCTCGTTGCCTAGTCTGACCTGATTCCACCTCCATGAATTCTCTAAAATCATGGAAACCAAAAGAGGGCGACTCAAAACACTTTTTTCACTGCCGCAAGCCTCTGTTCTGATGGGAAACCATCTGGAGACCTTTTCCGGTACTCTGTCGGAGGGGGAATCGACCATGGAGGCCATCTACATCAACCTTGTTGCATCCATAATGATGCGTGTCCACCACAGAGCTACGGGTTCATAGCTACTTTTGCAAAACAGCAGTGGCGGGTACCTATCCATGCCCACCACTAAATTGATCCAACTTATAAGCATTTTCCTAGTAATGATTGCGGAGATGCATACATATAGTTTTTTGAATAATTTAGGTTGCTTATCACATATATCATGTGGTGGAGATGCATATATAGTTGGTGAAATATGAAAATGGTACGACAGAAGTCGGCAATATAATATGCATGTGGATATTTAATAGCAGAGATATTTTACATAATTGGTGTGGAACCATGAGAATATTTAAGTCCTATTGCAACGTATCATTGGCTTCTCTTTGTAGGTGCTTAAATTTGACCTTGCCATTTGATCTTAAAAATTGGGGCCTGCTGGGAATCAGAGTGGTTGATAAATAGGTGGGACGCGGGAAGCAAAACTTCAATGCTTGCTTTAAGGTGCTTGAGGTATTTTTTGTCTTTTGTCATAGCAACGCGCGGGCATTGTTCTAGTAACATAATTACAAACATGTGTATTCATTGCTTCGAACAATTGCATGAAGATCGGTATGCAAACATTTCCCTTTAAGACTTTTACATATATGTGTTCCGATTTTTGAAATAGCATATATGTGTTCCGGTTTTTGAAATAGCACATATGTGTTCAATTTTTTGAATAATTAAACAACGTATTGCCTATTGCAAGGCACAGGAAATTTCCAAGTCAAGGAAAACTGGTCGGCGATCAGGGTGCTCGTGTGTAAGGGTCGCATCAGCCATCAGGGCATTTACCAGCCCAAGTTTCATTGCGTAGCGCCTTGTCCAGCCGTCCTTGGGCGAAAAAGGAGTGAAAACCTCCTCCGAGAGACTATCGGTATTCTCCAAGCGATGGGTTTGAAGTAATTCAGGTAGCATCAGTCACCTAGTGTGTGACCATCGACCAATAAAACCTGCATACTTGACTGAAAAATCAAAATCACAAATTCAATAAAATATTAGGTGATTGTGCACTAGCCAAACCCTACGTGCAGTGTAGTGGTGTGTGTGTCTTCTTTAGGAACCTTAGATAAAAATATAAAAGTAGTAATGAGCTTTCCAGATGACTCATTTTTTATACACGATGTATCTGTTTATTGGATTAATTTCGTACGTAATTTGGGAGTGAACAGATGCGATAATCTTGGCATGGAGTATTAGTAATTAAATTCATTTGTAAATAATTTTGGGAGCTAATAAAATGTCATAATGTTATTATGGAAAAGTAACAAATTTGTATGGTTATTTTTAGGAGGCAATAAACGCCCTAATTGTGTTTTGGAATGCTAATAAATTTCTTATGGATATTTTAGTAGTCAGTCAATCGATACCTAAAGGATATTCCATGATGTGTGTATTATTTGAGGATCCTAATTAATCACGGCGAATTATAAAAAAAGGAAACACATCATAACAGGAATGAATAAAATGGCAAAAATTGATACTCCAAGAATCGTCCGCGCCTCTATATAAACAGTTGAAGGAACCAAGTCCTACAAGTCTACAACAACCAGCACGAAAAGGACTTAGGACAAGAAAACATTACACAATTTCGTTATGGCTATAATCCGGATCAAGACAGGTGCTCTGTGCTTGATGGCAATTTTGATGGTTTCAACCACTTTATTGTCGAGTGAAGCGACAAGGAGGAACATTGGTACGTTTCTGTTTAGTAGAGATTATCAACTTGAGTATCTTTTGCATAATTCTGTTTTGCTAATGATGTGAATGTTCCTTACATGTTTTTTTGGTATTAGTGTTATAAAGTTTGATCGTTTAAGTTGAGACATGCAAGTATTTTTTTTTCTTGACAAAAGAAGAGTTAAGATCAGGTGGAAAGTGTTCCATCCATACCTACTAGAGTGAGGTGTTTAGTTAAGATAGGCAATTATCTTATTCCTCATCGCCGTAAAAATATATTTTCCTAAAAGTTCCAACTTAAGCGGCCGAAAGCATCCACTTATTTGAAAGTTGATATCCCTCGTAGTAATTTAAATCTAGTGTTATTTCGCATTGGCATGGAAGACAAGTGGTGTTTTTTCCATTGATTTTATGACAACCGTTACAATCCTATCATGGTACATATGTTTCGATAGTAGTAATTAGATACCAATTACTGGCAATGACATAAAAGATATTCGTAACTGTTCGGCATGTGTTTTTGTTATGACTACACTATTGTCCTAGTTTTTGCATAGTACATGGTATTCATAGAATCCGTTTAAGTATGAACTGCCACTGGTTCTGACGGCACAATTTATTTTTTATTATCATAGGCATGGAAGCCAACACTGGCGTTGAGGGGTACCGTGAACCCTACACTCCGTGTACAGATTCTTCATTCTGCAACGACATCTGCAAGAGAGATGCTAAGGGAGGTGGGAGCTGCCGTGACGGTGCCTGCATATGCCTCAAAAATTTGCAGCAAGAAAATGACCAAGAATAAAGTTTGGAAATAAAGATTCACTTGAGAGGAATAAGAATTATTGTATTTATGGAGTAATTTAAATGCAAGTTTATTTTCCCATACTCTAGGTACTGGAACCCGTATGCTTTTTTCACATAGCACAATCGCGGATGATCACAAACATGTATATACACTCATATTTGGATGTTTTTGGTATGTTTAAAACTAATTCTACCCACGGAGTTAAATAATTTGATTTCAGCCAGAACATTTTTTTCAACTACATATGGAGCTACACATGAGATAGTGCCAAAACTATTAAACACTAGGAAAACGCACGTGTGTTGTCACGGGCCAACAAATGGATCTATTAGGATCCTCTTCATTTCAGTTTTTTGATCATTGTGTTATTATTACCTCTGGTCCTGTTTAGTCTTTATATAAGTTTTACCTGAAGTCAAAGTATCTCTAATATGTCCAAACTTATAGGACACAATATTGACATTCACAATACCAAATCAATATCATTATATTCATTATGCAATGTAGTTTCATATATATATATATATATATACATATATATACATATATATATATACATATATATATATATATACATATATATATATATACATATATATATATACATATATATATACATACATATATTTGGTATCGTACTTGAATTTTTTAAATATAAATTTGGCCAAACATTACAAATTTGACTTGACAAAAATCTTATACATGGAATAAAAAGGACCGAAGTGAGTACATTATGTTGCCACTCCACTCAAAATCCGGCTCGTGTTTCCTCAAAGTCTATCAAATTGTCGAGTCCCGTCATCCCTAACTCATGGACTAACATATGAATAGAAGCCACTTGGCTTAAGCTTTGCATTGCCACCCAACTCAAAATTCGCATATGTTTTCTCCAAGTCCACCAAACTACCATAGGCATTCCATCAGACCTAACTTTGAACGTTTTCCAACATTTGTCATCCACTACCTCATAAAAGTTCTGACAAATTAAACAAGTTCCCCATACAATTTTGCAATGTTATACTACATCAAAATCCTCAATTGCTCTCATTTTACTTTTTAAGCATTGCATACAAAGGAAAATAGCTAGAATCATATCATATGCACATGATGATCAAGGTGTAGCACTTCTATTCTCGAATTAGCTATTATAAAAACTATTTGTTTCCACTTTTGTCACTTACAAATCACATGAAACAAGTCTTCTCACTTAAATTGATGACTCGTGCAACATATTTGTATCTTGTTATGTAAATAATTGCATGCATCGTCGTCCCTCTAGCTGGCTACTATGATAGGACTTAATGACAGAGTAGCTAGTCACTGGTTCCCTATTGCTCTCACATGCTTATACTCCTTTGCCTTCCCGTTGACATCCCAACTTTTCCTAAGTAGGAGATCTGTACAATGTAAAATTCTTTCATTGAAAACATAATCGATGTGCATATTTGCTATCTCAGCCATTTACAATCCGTCAAATGATTCTTCCTTCTCCTACAACCTCCGTCAACAAGTGTAGCTCAGAAGACATGCCACAACAGACATTACAACCACGACACAATATATATCCTAAACTAAGAGACAAAACCGTGTGCCAACTAACATTGGATGCCTCTGAAGAAAAGACACCATGATGACTTCCCTAATCAGCACACCAGCCACCTATGTAAGCCTAAAAGAGAGGTCGACGAGTAGGTGGCGGGACTTGGTCGGACTTGAGGAGGCACCGTCTTGGATGCATGAGTGTCGACGTACATAGAGCCCTTGAGGATCAACCTAGGGTAGCAATGAACACCAAAGGATCGCAACACAAGATCTCCATGTCGTGTCTCCTTACACAATGCTCCCAACAGATAGGAACGACATTGAGAACACCTCTATTGCTGATTTTGACCCGAACCTAGGCTTTTGCCCGGAGAAAACAACCAAACACCAATGCGGTGGAAGATATGCTGACACACCTCGTGTTGGAAATATGCCCTAGAGGCAATAAATAAAGTGTTTATTATTATATTTCCTTGTTCATGATAATCGTTTATTATCCATGCTATAATTGTATTAATTGGAAACACATTGCATGTGTGGGTAAATAAGCAGCACTCTGTCCCTAGTATGCCTCTAGTGAACTAGCTCGTTGATCAAAGATGGTCAAGCTTTCCTAGCCATTGACATGTAATGTCATTTGATAACGAGATCACATCATTAGGAGAATGACGTGATGGACAAGACCCAAACTACAAACATAGCATACGATCGTGTCAGTTTATTGCTACTGTTTTCTAGAGTCAAGTATATGTTCAAATGACCATGAAATCATGCAAATCACGGACATCGGAGGAGTGCCTTGTGTGTATCAAACGTCGCAACGTAACTGGGTGACTATAAAGATGCTCTACAGGTATCTCCGAGGGTGTCTGTTGAGTTGGCATGGATCAAGACTGGGATTTGTTACTCCGTGTGACGGAGAGGTATCTCAGGGCCCACTCGGTAATACAACATCACAATAAGCCTTGCAAATATTGTGACTAAGTGTTAGTTGCGGGATCTTGTATTACGGAACGATTAAAGAGATTTGCCGGTAGCGAGGTTGAACTAGGTATGGAGATACCGACGATCGAATCTCGGGCAAGTAACATACCGAAGAACAAAGGGAACATCATACGGGATTAACTGAATCCTTGACATAGAGGTTCGACCGATAAAGATCTTCATAGAATATGTAGGAACCAATATGGGAATCTAGGTCCCGCTATTGGTTATTAACCGTAGAGGTGTCTTGGTCATGTCTACATAGTTCTCGAACCCGCAGGGTCTGCACACTTAAGGTTTGGTGACGTTTCGGTAGTATAGAGTTATGTATGGTGGTGACCGAAGGTTGTTAGGAGCCCCGGATGAGATCCTAGACGTCACGAGGAGCTCCGGAATGGTTTGGAGGTAAAGATTCATATATAGGAAGTCTTGTTTTGGTCGCCGGAAAAGTTTCGGGCTCATCGGTAGTGTACCGGGAGTGCTGGTAGTGTACCGAGAGTGCTGGTAGTGTACCGGGAGGCCTCCGGGAGGGGTATTTCGACCCAAGAGGCTTCATGGGCTGTGGGAGAGTGAATATTAGCCCTTAGTGGGCTGTTGGAAACTCCCACACAAGGCCCATGTGGCTGGAGGAAAAAACCAAATAGGAAAAGGTGGAAAAAAGGCAAAAAAAGGAGCAATCCTAGTCCTACTAGGATTGGAGGAGGAGTCCAACTCTCCTAGTAGGTTCGGCCAAAGCCCTTGGCTTGGGAAGCCAAGGCTGCCTCCCCTCCTCCTCTCCTCCTATATATACTGGTGGATTTTAGTGTTTTGCACTAGTTTTTTCAGCCACGTGCTACCCGTTCCTCCAGTGCATAGTTTCTCCTCTAGATCGGATTTCTGCAGTGCTTAGGCGAAGCCCTGCCGGAATTGCTCCACCACCATCGCTGGAGCACCGTCACGCTACCCGCGAACTCTTCTACCTCTCCGCTCTCTCTTGCAGGATCAAGACAACGGAGATCGTCATCAAGCTGTACGTGTGCTGAACGCGGAGGTGCCGTCCATTCGGCGCTAGATCGGAAGGATCGTGATCAAGTTCGTGAGACGGATCGTGATCAAGTTCGTGGGACGGATTGTGATGAAGTTTGTGGGACGGATCATGATTAGATCGCGGGACGGATCGTGATTGGATCGCGGGACGCTTGGCGATTTGGATCGCAAAGACGTTCGACTACACCAACCGCGTTTCTTAACACTTCCCGCTTAGCGATCTACAAGGGTACATAGATACACTCTCCCTCTCGTATATGCTCATCACCATTGATAGATCTGTGTGTGCGTAGGAAATTTTTTGTTTCCCATGCAACGTTCCCCAATAGTGGTATCAGAGGTAGGTCTATGTGTAGATGAGATCTCGAGTAGAACACAAAAGGTTTGTGGGCATTGATGCTTAGATTGCTTCCTCCCTTGGCTGGAGTTTGGTTCAGTGGTATTGTGAGATGAAGCAGCCCGAACCAACATTACTCGTACGCTTACGAGAGACCGGTTCCCTCGACCGCAACTTGTTGCTTAGATGGCTTGCGGGTGCCAGTTTCTCTCACTTTAGTTGGATCGGATTCGGCAAAGGCGGTCCTTGAGAAGGTTGAAAAGCAACTACTGTATCACCGTTGTGGTTTTTGCGTAGATGAGAATTGTTCTTGCTAGATACCCGTAGCAGCCACGTAAAACATGCAACAACAATTAGAGGACGTCTAACTTGTTTTTGCAGGGTATGTTGTGATGTGATATGGCCAATTACATGATGTGATATATGTGATGTATGAGATGATCATGTGATGTATAGATTATCACGACTTGCATGTCGATGATTACGGCAACCGGCAGGAGCCATAGGGTTGTCTTTAATTATTGTATGGCCTGCGTGTCAATCATTAAGCGCTATGTAATGTCTTACTTTATCGCTAAACGGTAGCAATAGTAGTAGAAGCATGTTGGGTGCGACAACCCCGATGGCGACACGTTGATGGAGATCATGGTGTCTTGCCGGTGATGATGGAGATCATGCTGGTGCTTTCAAGATGGAGATCAAAAGCACAAGTTCATGGCCATATCATGTCACTTATATTTGCATGTGATGTTAATCCTTTTATGCACCTTGTTTTGCTTAGGACGATGGTGGCATTATAAGGTGATCCCTCACTTAATTTCAAGATAAATTGTGTTCTCCCCGAGTGTGCACTGTTGCGAAAGTTCGTCGTGTTGAGACACCACGTGATGATCGGGTGTGATAGACTCTACATTCACATACCACGGGTGCAAGCCAGTGTCGCACACGCAGAACACTTGGGTTAAACTTGACGAGCCTAGCATGTACAGACATGGCCTGGGAACACAAGAGACCGAAAGGTCGAACATGAGTCATATAGTAGATATGATCAACATAATGATGTTCACCATTGAAGCCACCTCAACTCACGTGATGATTGGACTTGAGTTGGTGGATTTCGATCATGTGACCCTCAGATGAACTGAGGGATGTCAATTTGAGTGGGAGCTTTAGTAATTTGATTAACTAAACTCATTATCTTGAACAATGGTCTAAATGAACTTTGCATATTTATGTTGTAGATCAATGGCTCGCGCAGTAGCACCCCTGAATTTTAATGCGTTCCTAGAGAAAGCTAAGTTGAAAGATGATGGAAGTAACTTTGTTGACTAGGCCCGTAATCTGAGGATTATCCTCATGGCTTCCCAGAAATCATATGTCCTTGATGCACCGCTTGGTGACCAACCAGAAGACATGACCTCCGAAGACGTTAAGAACGCTTGGTAGGCACATACCGGAGATTACTCAATAGTTCAGTGTGCGATATTGTATGGCTTAGAACCGGGACTTCAAAGACGTTTTGAACATCATGGAGCATATGAGATGTTCCACGAGTTGAAGTTTATCTTTCAGAAGAACGCCCGGATCGAGAGGTATGAAACCTCCGATAAGTTCTATGGTTGCAAGATGGAGGAGAACGGGTCTATCAGTGAACATATACTCAGAATGTCTGGGTATTCAACTCGTCTAGCGAAGTTGGGAATTGCCCTTCCGCTAGAAGCGATCACTGACAGAGTTCTTCAATCACTGCCAACTAGTTACAAGAGCTTTGTGATGAACTATAACATGCACGGGATGAACAAGTCAGTCGCCGAGCTATTTGCGATACTAAAATTTGCTGAGTCTGAAATCCAGAAAGAACATCAAGTGTTGAGGGTCAATAAAACCACTAGTTTCAAGAAAAATGGCACGGTCAAGGGAAAGGGCAAGAAGGGTAAAACCAAGAAGGATGGCAAAGCAGTTGCTACTCCTGTAAAGAAGCCCAAGCATGGACCCAAGCTAGAAACTGAGTGCTTTCATTGCAAGGGAACTCGTCACTGGAAGCGGAACTGCCCCAAGTACCTGGCTGACAAGAAGGCGGCCAACGACAAACAAGGTATATATGATATACATATTATTGATGTGTACCTTACTAGCTCTCGTAGTAGTTCCTGGGTATTTGATACCGGTTCGGTTGCTCACATTTGCAACTCAAAGCAGGAACTACGGAATAAACGAAGGCTGGCAAAGGACGAAGTGACGATGCGCGTGGGAAATGGTTCCAAGGTTGATGTGATATACGTCGGCACGCTCTCTCTTCGATTACCATCGGGATTAGTGATGAACCTGAATAATTGTTATTTAGTGCCTGCGTTAAGCATGAACATTATATCTGGATCTTGTTTGTTGCGAGACGGTTACTCATTTAAATCAGAGAATAGAAGTTGTTCTATTTATATGAGTAATATCTTTTATGGTCATGCACCCAATGTTAGGGGTTTATTCATATTGAATCTTGATAGTGATGACACACATGTTCATAACATTGATGCCAAAAGATGTAGAGTTGATAATGATAGTACCACTTTCTTGTGGCACTGCCGTTTAGGTCATATTGGTGTAAAATGCATGAGGAAGCTCCATGCTGATGGACTTTTGGAATCACATGATTTTGAATCACTTGACACATGTGAACCATGCCTCATGGGCAAGATGACTAAAACGCCATTCTCTGGGACAATGGACCAGGCGAGTGACTTAATGGAAATCATACATACTGATGTGTGCGGTCCAATGAATGTTACAGCGCGTGGTGGATATCGGTATTTTCTCACCTTCACTGATGACTTAAGTAGATATGGGTATATTTACTTAATGAAACACAAGTCTGAAACGTTTGAAAAGTTCAAGCAATTTCAGAGTGAAGTTGAGAATCATCGTAACAAGAAGATTAAGTTCATGCAATCTGATCGAGGAGGTGAATATCTGAGTTATGAGTTTGGCAGTCACTTAAGACAGTGTGGAATTGTTTCACAGTTGACACCGCCCGGAACACCACAACGTAATGGTGTGTCCGAACATCGTAATCGAACCTTATTAGATATGGTGCGTTCTATGATGTCTCTTGCTGATTTGCCACTATCGTTTTGGGGTTATGCATTAGAGACAGCTGCATTCACTTTAAATAGGGCACCATCAAAATCTGTTGAGACGATGCCATATGAACTATGGTTTGGCAAGAAGCCAAAGTTGTTGTTTCTTAAAGTTTGGGGATGTGATGCTTATGTCAAAAAGCTTCAGCCTGAAAAGCTGGAACCCAAAGCAGAGAAATGCGTCTTCATAGGATACCTGAAAGAGACAGTCGGGTATACCTTCTATCTCAGATCTGAAGGCAAAGTGTTTGCCGCTAAGAATGGAACATTTCTTGAGAAAGAGTTTCTCTCAAAAGAATTGAGTGGGAGGAAGATAGAGCTTGATGAGGTTATTGAACCTTTACTTCAACCATAAACTAGCACAACGCAGAAAGATGTTTCTGTGGAATCTACGACGGTAGAAGAGGAAGTTAATGATGATGATCATGAAGCTTCAGATCAAGTTACTATTGAACCTCGTAGGTCGACAAGGGCGCATACTACTCCTGAGTGGTACGGCAACCCTGTCTTAGAGGTCATGTTGTTGGACAACAATGAACCTATGAGCTACGAAGGAGCAGTGATGGGCCCGGATTCTGAGAAATGGTTAGAGGCCATGAAATCCGAGATGGGATCCATGTATTGAAACAAAGTATGGACTTTGGAAGTATTACCTGAAGCGCGAAAGGCCATTCAGAACAAATGGATTTTTAAGAAGAAGACAAACGCGGACGGTAATGTCACCATCTATAAAGCTCGACTTGTGGCAAAGGATTTTTCACAAGTTCAAGGAGTTGACTACGATGAGACATTCTCACCCGTAGCGATGCTTAAGTCTGTCAGAATCATGTTGGCAATAGCTTCTTATTTCGATTATGAAATTTGGCAGATGGATGTCAAAAACGGCGTTCCTCAACGGTTTCCTTGAGGAAGAGTTGTATATGATGCAACTCGAAGGTTTTGTCGATCCAGAGAATGCTGACAAAGTTTGCAAACTCTAGCGATCCATTTATGGACTGGTGCAAGCATCTCGGAGTTGGAATAAGCGCTTTGATGAGGTGATCAAGGCGTTTGAGTTTATACAAGTTTATGGAGAAGCTTGTATTTACAAGAAAGTGAGTGGGAGCTCTATAGTGTTTCTAGTGTTATATATGGATGACTTATTGCTGATTGGAAACAATATAGAAATGCTGGAAAGCGTGAAGGAATATTTGAACAAGAGTTTTTCAATGAAGGACCTAGGAGAAGCTGCTTTCATATTAGGAATTAAGATCTATAGAGATAGATCGAGACGCTTAATAGCACTTCACAGAGCACTTACCTTCATAAAATTTTGAAGAAGTTAAAAATCGATCAGTCCAAGAAGGGGTTCTTGCCCGTGTTACAAGGTGTGAAGTTGAGCAAGACTCAATGCCCAGTGACTGCAGAAGATAGAGAAAAGATGAGTATCATCCCCTATGCTTCAGCCCTAGGCTCTATCATGTATGCAATGCTGTGCACAAGACCCGATGTCAGCCTTGCCATAAGTATGGCCGGAAGGTTTCAAAGTGATCCTGGAACGGAGCACCGGGCAGCGGTCAAGAATATCCTTAAGTACCTGAAAAGGACTAAGGAAATGTTTCTCATTTATGGAGATGATGAAGAGCTCGTTGTAAAGGGTTACGTCAATGCAAGCTTTGACACAGATCCGGATGACTCTAAGTCGCAAACCAGATACGTATTTATTCTCAATGGGGGAGCGGTAAGCTAGTGCAGTTCTAAGCAAAGCGTGGTAGTCGATTCTACGTGCGAAGCGGAGTACATCGCAGCCTCGGAGGCGGGGAAGGAAGGTGTCTAGATGAAGCAGTTCATCTCAGATCTTGGAGTAGTGCCCAGTGCACTGAATCCAATGAACTTGTTCTGTGACAACACTGGTGCCATTGCTCTGGCCAAGGAACCAAGGTTTCACAAGAAGACCAGACACATAAAGCGACGCTTCAACTCCATCCACGATTACATCGAGGAGAAGGACATAAATATTTGCAAAGTGCACACGGATTTGAATGTTGCATACCCGTTGACTAAACCTCTTCCAAGGGCTAAACATGATCAACACCAGAACTACATGGGTGTTCGATTCATTACAATGTAAATCACATAGTGATGTGAACTAGATTATTGACTCTAGTACAAGTGGGAGACTGTTGGAAATGTGCCCTAGAGGCAATAAATAAAGTGTTTATTATTATATTTCCTTGTTCATGATAATCATATATTATCCATGCTATAATTGTATTAATTGGAAACACATTACATGTGTGGGTAAATAAACAGCACTCTGTCCCTAGTATGCCTCTAGTGAACTAGCTCGTTGATCAAAGATGGTCAAGGTTTCCTAGCCATTGACATGTGATGCCATTTGATAATGAGATCACATCATTAGGAGAATGACGTGATGGACAAGACCCAAACTACAAACGTAGCATATGATCGTGTCAGTTTATTGCTAATGTTTTCTGCATGTCAAGTATATGTTCCTATGACCATGAAATCATGCAACTCACGGACATCGGAGGAGTGCCTTGTGTGTATCAAACGTCGCAACGTAACTGGGTGACTATAAAGGTTCTCTACAGGTATCTCCGAGGATATCTGTTGAGTTGGCATGGATCAAGACTGGGATTTGTTACTCCGTGTGACGAAGAGGTATCTCATGGCCCACTCGGTAATACAACATCACAATAAGCCTTGCAAGCCGTTTGACTAAGTGTTATTTGCATGATCTTGTATTACGGAACGAGTAAAGAGACTTGCCGGTAACTAGGTTGAACTAGGTATGGAGATACCAATGATCGAATCTCGGGCAAGTAACATACCGAAGAACAAAGGGAACATCATACGGGATTGACTGAATCCTTGACATAGAGGTTCGACCGATAAAGATCTTCGTAGAATATGTAGGAACCAATATGGTCATCCAGGTCCCGCTATTGGTTATTGACCGTAGAGGTGTCTCGGTCATGTCTACATAGTTCTCGAACCCGCAGGGTCTGCACACTTAAGGTTTGGTGACGTTTCGGTAGTATAGAGTTATGTATGGTGGTGACCGAAGGTTCTTAGGAGCCCCGTATGAGATCCCGGACGTCACGAGGAGCTCTGGAATGGTCTGGAGGTAAAGATTCATATATAGGAAGTCTTGTTTTGGTCGCCGGAAAAGTTTCGGGCTCATCGGTAGTGTACCGGGAGTGCCGTTAGTGTATCGGGAGGCCTCCGGGAGGGTTATTTCGACCCAAGAGGCTTCATGGGCTGTGTCAGAGTGAAAATCAGCCCTTAGTGGGCTGGTGGAAACTCCCACACAAGGCCCATGTGGTTGGAGGATAAAACCCAAGAGGAAATGGTGGAAAAAGGCAAAAAAGGAGCAATCCTAGTCCTACTAGGATTGGAGGAGTCCTCCTCCTCTCCTAGTAGGTTCGGCCAAAGCCCTTGGCTTGGGAAGCCAAGACTGCCTCCTCTCCTCCTCTCCTCCTATATATACTGGTGGATTTTAGGGTTTTGCACTAGTTTTTTCAGCCACGTGCTACCCGTTCCTTCAGTGCATAGTTTCTCCTCTAGATCGGATTTCTGCAATGCTTAGGTGAAGCCCTGCCAGAATTGGTCCACCACCATCACCGAAGCGCCGTCACGCTGCCGGCAAACTCTTCTACCTCTCCGCTCTCTCTTGTTGGATCAAGAAAACACAGATCTTCATCAAGCTATACGTGTGCTGAACGCAGAGGTGCCGTCCGTTCGGCGCTAGATCGGAAGGATCGTGATCAAGTTCGTGGGATGCATCGTGATCAAGTTCGTGGGATGGATCATGATTAGATCATGGGATGGATCGTGATTGGATCGCGAGACGCTCGGCGATTTGGATCGCGAAGACGTTCGACTACACCAACCGCGTTTCTTAACGCTTCCCGCTTAGCGATCTACAAGGGTACATAGATCCACTCTCCCTCTGGTAGATGCTCATCACCATTGATAGATCTGTGTGTGCGTAGGAAATTTTTTGTTTCCCATGCAACGTTCCCCAACAGTGGTATCAGAGCTAGGTCTATGTGTAGATGAGATCTCGAGTAGAACACAAAAGGTTTCTAGGGGTTGATGCTTAGATTGCTTCCTTCCTTGGCTGGATTTTGGTTCAGCGGTATTGTGAGATGAAGCGGCCCGGACCAACATTACTCGTACGCTTACGAGAGACCGGTTCCCTCGACCGCAACTTGTTGCTTAGATGGCTTGCGGGTGCCAGTTTCTCTCACTTTAGTTGGATCAGATTCGGCAAAGGCGGTCCTTGAGAAGGTTGAAAAGCACCAAGCGTATCACCGTTGTGGTTTTTGCGTAGATGAGAATTGTTCTTGCTAGATACCCGTAGCATCCACGTAAAACATGCAACCACAATTAGAGGACATCTAACTTGTTTTTGCAGGGTATGTTGTGATGTGCTATGGCCAATTACATGATGTGATATATGTTATGTATGAGATGATCATGTGATGTATATATTATCAAGACTTGCATGTCGATGAGTACGGCAACCGGCAGGAGCCATAGGGTTGTCTTTAAGTATTGTATGACCTGCGTGTCAATCATTAAGCGCTATGTAATGTCTTACTTTATCGCTAAATGGTAGCAATAGTAGTAGAAGCTTGTTGGGCGTGACAACCCCGATGGCGACACGTTGATGGAGATCAAGATGATGGAGATCATGGTGTCTTGCCGGTGATGATGGAGATCATGCCGGTGCTTTCAAGATGGAGATCAAAAGCACAAGTTCATGGCCATATCATGTCACTTATGATTTGCATGTGATGTTAATCCTTTTATGCACCTTGTTTTGCTTAGGACGACGGTAGCATTATAAGGTGATCCCTCACTTAATTTCAAGATAACTTGTGTTCTCCCCGAGTGTGCACCGTTGTGAAAGTTCGTCGTGTTGAGACACCACGTGATGATCGGGTGTGATTGACTCTACGTTCACATACAACGGGTGCAAGCCAGTGTTGCACACGCAGAACACTCGGGTTAAACTTGACGAGCCTAGCATGTACAGACATAGCCTCGGAACACAAGAGACCGAAAGGTCGAACATGAGTATATAGTAGATATGATCAACACAATGATGTTCACCATTGAAGCCACCTCAACTCACGTGATGATCGGACTTGAGTTGGTGGATTTGGATCATGTGACACTCAGATGACCTGAGGGATGTCAATTTGAGTGGGAGCTTTAGTAATTTGATTAACTAAACTCATTATCTTGAACAATAGTCTAAGTAACCTTTGCATATTTATGTTGTAGATCAATGGCTCGTGCAGTAGCACCCCTGAATTTTAATGTGTTCCTAGAGAAAGCTAAGTTGAAAGATGATGGAAGTAACTTTGTTGACTAGGCCCGTAATCTGAGGATTATCCTCACGTCTTCCCAGAAATCATATGTCCTTGACACACCGCTTGGTGACCAACCAGAAGACATGTCATCCGAAGACGTTAAGAACGCTTGGGAGGCACATTCTGGAGATTACTCAATAGTTCAGTGTGCAATATTGTATGGCTTAGTACCAGAACTTCAAATACGTTTTGAACGTCATGGAGCATATGAGCTGTTCCAGGAGTTGAAGTTTATCTTTTAGAAGAATGCCCGAATCGACAGGTATGAGACCTCCGATAAGTTCTATGCTTGTAATATGGAGGAGAACGGGTCTATCAGTGAACATATACTCAGAATATTTGCGTATTCGACTCGTCTAGTGGAGTTGGGAATTGCCCTTCTGCCAGAGGCGATAACTGACAGAGTTCTTCAATCACTGGCACCTAGTTACAAGAGCCTTGCGATGAACTATAACATGAATGGGATGAACAAGTCAGTCGCCGAGCTGTGTGCGATGCTAAAAGTCGTTGAGTCTGAAATCCAGAAAGAACATGAAGTGTTGATGTTCAATAAAACCACTAGTTTCAAGAAGAATGGCAAGGTCAAGGGCAAGAAGGGTAAAACCAAGAAGGATGGCAAAGCAGTTGCTACTCCTGTAAAGAAGACCAAGCATGGATCCAAGCCAGAAACTGAGTGCTTTCATTGCAAGGGAACTCATCACTTGAAGCGGAACTGCCCCAAGTACCTGGCTGACAAGAAGGCGGCCAATGACAAATAAGGTATATATGATATACATGTTATTGATGTGTACCTTACTAGCTCTCATAGTAGTGCCTGGGTATTTGATACCGGTTCGGTTGCTCACATTTGCAATTCAAAGAAGGAACTACGGACTAAACGAAGGCTGGCAAAGGACGAAGTGACGATGCGCGTGGGAAATGGTTCCAAGGTTGATGTGATCGCTGTCGGCATGCTCTCTCTTTGATTACCATCGGGATTAGTGATGAACCTGAATAATTGTTATTTAGTGCCTGCGTTAAGCATGAACATTATATCTGGATCTTGTTTATTGCGAGACGGTTACTCATTTGAATCAGAGAATAAAAGTTGTTCTGTTTATCTGAGTAATATCTTTTATGGTCATGCACCCAATGTTAGGGGTTTATTCATATTGAATCTTGATAGTGATTACACACATGTTCATAACATTGATGCCAAAAGATGTGGAGTTGATAATGATAGTACCACTTTCTTGTGGCATTGCCGTTTAGGTCATGTCGGTGTAAAACGCATGTTGAAGCTCCATGCTGATGGACTTTTGGAATCACTTGATTTTGAATCACTTGACACATGTGAACCATGCCTCATGGGCAAGATGACTAAAACGCCGTTCTCTGGAACAATGGAACGGGCGAGTGACTTAATGGAAATCATACATACTGATGTGTGCGGTCCAATGAATGTTACAGCGCGTGGTGGATATCGGTATTTTCTCACCTTCACTGATGACTTAAGTAGATATGGGTATATTTACTTAATGAAACACAAGTCTGAAACGTTTGAAAAGTTCAAGCAATTTCAGAGTGAAGTTGAGAATCATCGTAACAAGAAGATTAAGTTCCTGCAATCTGATCGAGGAGGTGAATATCTGAGTTATGAGTTTGGCAGTCACTTAAGACAGTGTGGAATTGTTTCACAGTTGACACCGCCCGGAACACCACAGCATAATGGTGTGTCGGAACGTCGTAATCGAACCTTATTAGATATGGTGGGTTCTATGATGTCTCTTGCTGATTTGCCTCTATCGTTTTGGGCTTATGCATTAGAGACAGCTGCATTCACTTTAAATAGGGCACCATCAAAATCTGTTGAGACGACGACATATGAACTATGGTTTGGCAAGAAGCCAAAGTTGTTGTTTCTTAAAGTTTGGGGATGTGATGCTTATGTCAAAAAGCTTCAGCCTGAAAAGCTGGAACCCAAAGCAGAGAAATGCATCTTCATAGGATACCTGAAAGAGACAGTCGGGTATACCTTCTATGTCAGATCTGAAGGCAAAGTGTTTGTCGCTAAGAATGGAACATTTCTTGAGAAAGACTTTCTCTCGAAAGAATTGAGTGGGAGGAAGATAGAGCTTGATGAGGTTATTGAACCTTTACTTCAACCAGAAAGTAGCACAGCGCAGAAAGATGTTTCTGTGGAATCTATGACGGTAGAAGAGGAAGTTAATGATGATGATCATGAAGCTTCGGATCAAGCTACTATTGAACCTCGTAGGTTGACAAGGGCGCGTACTACTCTTGAGTGGTACGGCAACCCTATCTTAGAGGTCATGTTGTTGCACAACAATGAATGTACGAGCTACGAAGGACCAGTGATGGGCCTGGATTCTGAGAAATGGTTAGAGGCCATGAAATCCGAGATGGGATCCATGTATGAAAACAAAGTATGTACTTTGGAAGTATTACCTGAAGGGAGAAAGGCCATTCAGAACAAATGGATATTCAAGAAGAAGACAGACGCGGACGGTAATGTCACCATCTATAAAGCTCGACTTGTGGCAAAGGGTTTTTCACAAGTTCAAGGAGTTGACTACGATGAGACTTTCTCACCCGTAGCGATGCTTAAGTCTGTCAGAATCATGTTGTCAATAGCTTATTATTTCGATTATGATATTTGGCACATGGATGTCAAAAACGGCGTTCCTCAACGGTTTCCTTGAGGAAGAGTTGTATATGATGCAACCCGAAGGTTTTGTCGATCCAGAGAATTTTGACAAAGTTTGCAAACTCCAGGGGTCCATTTATGGACTGGTGCAAGCATCTCAGAGTTGGAATAAGCGCTTTGATGAGGTGATCAAGGCGTTTGTGTTTATACAAGTTTATGGAGAAGCTTGTATTTACAAGAAAGTGAGTGGGATCTCTATAGCGTTTCTAGTATTATATGTGGATGACATATTGCTGATTGGAAACAATATAGAAATGCTGGAAAGCGTGAAGGAATATTTGTACAAGAGTTTTTCAATGAAGGACCTAGGAGAAGCTGCTTTCATATTAGGCATTAAGATCTATAGAGATAGATCGAGACGCTTAATAGCACTTTCACAGAGCACATACCTTGATAAAGTTTTGAAGAAGTTCAAAATGGATCAGTCCAAGAAGGGGTTCTTACCCGTGTTACAAGGTGTGAAGTTGAGTAAGACTCAATGCCCAGTGACTGCAGAAGTTAGAGAAAAGATGAGTGTCATCCCCTATGCTTCAGCCATAGGCTCTATCATGTATGCAATGCTGTGCACAAGACCTGATGTCAGCCTTGCCATGAGTGTGGCCGGAAGGTTTTAAAGTGATCTTGGAACGGAGCACTGGGCAGCGGTCAAGAATATCCTTAAGTACCTGAAAAGGACTAAGGAAATGTTTCTCATTTATGGAGATGAAGAAGAGCTCGTCGTAAAGGGTTACGTCGATGCAAGCTTTGACACTAATCCAGATGACTCTAAGTCGCAAACCGGATACGTATTTATTCTCAACGGGGGAGCGGTAAGCTGGTGGAGTTCTAAGCAAAGCGTGGTAGTCGATTCTACGTGCGAAGCGATGTACATCGCAGCCTCGGAGGCGGCGAAGGAAGGTGTCTAGATGAAGCGGTTCATGTCAGATATTGGAGTAGTGCCCAGTGCACTGAATCCAATGAACCTGTTTTGTGACAACACTGGTGCCACTTCTCTGGCCAAGGAACAAAGGTTTCACAAGAAGACCAGACACATGAAGCGGTGCTTCAACTCCATCCGCAATTACATCGAGGAAAATGACATAAATATTTGCAAAGTGCACACGGATTTGAATGTTGCAGACCCATTGACTAAACCTCTTCCAAGGGCTAAACATGATCAACACCCGAACTGCATGGGTGTTCGATTCATTACAATGTAAATAGCATAGTGATGTGAACTAGATTACTGACTCTAGTGCAAGTGGGAGAATGTTGGAAATATGCCCTAGAGGCAATAAATAAAGTTTTTATTATTATATTTCCTTGTTCATGATAATCGTTTATTATCCATGCTATAATTGTATTAATTGGAAACACATTACATGTGTGGGTAAATAAACAGCACTCTGTCCCTAGTATGCCTCTAGTGAACTAGCTCGTTGATCAAAGATGGTTAAGGATTCCTAGCCATTGACATGTGATGTCATTTGATAATGATATCACATCATTAGGAGAATGATGTGATGGACAAGACCCAAACTACAAACGTAGCATATGATCGTGTCAGTTTATTGGTACTGTTTTCTGCATGTCAAGTATATTTTCCTATGACAATGAAATCATGCAACTCACGGACATCGGAGGAGTGCCTTGTGTGTATCGAACATCACAACGTAACTAGGTGATTATAAAGGTGCTCTACAGGTACCTCCGAGGGTGTCTGTTGAGTTGGCATGGATCAAGACTGGGATTTGTTACTCCGTGTGACGGAGAGGTATCTCAGGGCCCACTCGGTAATACAACATCACAATAAGCCTTGCAAGCAATGTGACTAAGTGTTAGTTGCGGGATCTTGTATTAGGGAACGAGTAAAGAGACTTGCCGGTAACGAGGTTGAACTAGGTATGGAGATACCGATGATCAAATCTCGGGCAAGTAACATACCGAAGAACAAAGGGAACATCATACGGGATTGACTGAATCCTTGACATAGAGGTTCGACCGATAAAGATCTTCGTAGAATATGTAGGAACCAATATGGGCATCTAGGTCCCGCTATTGGTTATTGACCGTAGAGGTGTCTCGGTTATGTCTACATAGTTCTCGAACCCGCAGGGTCTGCACACTTAAGGTTTGGTGACGTTTCGGTAGTATAGAGTTATGTGTGGTGGTGACCGAAGGTTGTTCAGAGTCCCGGATGAGATCCCGGACGTTACGAGGAGCTCCGAAATGGTCCGGAGGTAAAGATTCATATATAGGAAGTCCTGTTTTGGTTGCCGGAAAAGTTCCGGGCTCATCGGTAGTGTACCGGGAGTGCCGGTAGTGTACCGGGTGGCCTCCGGGAGGGGTATTTCGACCCAAGAGGCTTCATGGGCTGTGGGAGAGTGAATATCAGCCCTTAGTGGGCTGGTGGAAACTCCCACACAAGGCTCATGTGGCTGGAGGAGAAAAACCAACAGGAAAAGGTGGAAAAAAGGCAAAAAAGGTGCAATCCTAGTCCTACTAGGATTGGAGGTGTCCTTCTCTCCTAGTAGGTTTGGCCGAAGCCCTTGGCTTGGGAAGCCAAGGCTGCCTCCTGTCCTCCTCTCCTCCTATATATACTGGTGGATTTTAGGGTTTTGCACTAGTTTTTTCAGCCATGTGCTACCCGTTCCTTCAGTGCATAGTTTCTCCTCTAGATCGGATTTCTGCAGTGCTTAGGCGAAGCCCTGCCGGAATAGCTCCACCACCATCGCCGGAGCGCCGTCACGCTGCCGGCGAACTCTTCTACCTCTCCGCTCTCTCTTGCTGGATCAAGACAGCGGAGATCGTCATCAAGATGTACGTGTGCTGAACGCGGAGGTGCCGTCCGTTCGACGCTAGATCGGAAGGATCGTGATCAAGTTTGTGGGACGGATCGTGATCAAGTTCGTGGGACGGATCGTGATCAAGTTCTTGGGACGGATCGTGATTAGATCGCGGGATGGATCGTGATTGGATCGCAGGACGCTCGGCGATTTGGATCTTAAAGACGTTCGACTACACCAACTGCGTTTCTTAACGCTTCCCGCTTAGCGATCTACAAGGGTACGTAGATCCACTCTCCCTCTCGTAGATGCTGATCACCATGGATAGATCCGCGTGTGCGTAGGAATTTTTTTGTTTCCCATGCAACATTCCGCAACACCTCGGTGATGCCTCCAAGGAGAGGAACGACACCCACCTACGTCGTTGCCACCGACACCAACCTAAGCCGGGAAAGACTTTCAACTCTAGCACCAGATATCTCCAACTCCACACACCAGAATGGGGGCAACACCGTCGAAGTTGGAACACTTTACTGCTGCCACAACTCCTCTTCATCATGGCCGGAACACTGTGGTAACCGCATTAGCGAGAGATCATAGCCTATCTTCCATCTCTAGTCGCACAAACACACTCAATATACTTTTGCAAATAAAGCATGCCTCATCTTTAGTCGCACAAACACATTCAATATAAAGTCCTTTTATCAACTTAAGACATCTAAATCTTGCAAATAAAGCAGGCCCCATCAATATACCATAAGTTGATAGAAGGAGAAGCATACTCATAGAAAATAATTTGTCTATTTGTGTGAAACAATTCTAACAAAAATACAAGCACATGGCAGAAAGGATTTTGTGGATGCCATTTTATGAACATGCATATTCAAAAATTTGAAATATTCCATGGCAATGTTGTGTACTTTTCTAGCTAATCTACTTTGCAATATCATAACACAAGTCATTACAAACAACACTTTCCTTGGCACCTCGGGTATTCTCGAGGTTTTAGCCTAATATCAATTCAACATTGTTCAACAAAAGTACTATTGAACAGGCTAAGAACTTATATTTTTACCTAAGTATAGTGCTACTACGGACTATCGAAGCATAATCATCCTACAAATATTCCTACATGCAAAAATATATGTCTTCTGTGAGGTACTCGCTCCATCCCATAATATAACATATTATTACATGTTACAACAGATATAATAAGAGAGGGAGTAGTTATTTACCCGTAAATTTTTCTTGAGATTACCGACCCTTATAACACCACCATCTAATAAGCACTTCCTGATTTTCTTTTCTTCTTTGGAATCTCTGAATACTATTTCCTTTCCTCGATATAGAATGCTTTCCTTTCACCATGGTTTGTAAGCCTGAGTTCTACTACTTTGTAATATGCGCCTACGATTAACCATGCAACCGAATTTGATGCGCTTCTGTATCTATAGTTTTTAGATAAATAGCTATGAGAAGCATGGAACAGAAAGACGGGAAGATAACGGAACAAATTTACAAAGAATATAAGATATCACCCAACTTACTAAAGCAAAACCTTCCTAGGCTTAAGACATCCAGAACCTTTGTGTGAATGGTAATTTTTTATGACCAGGAAGAAGATGTGCCACCACAAGCGCCCAACTCCATCACAACGATTACTACCTTTTAATCAAATAACCTGCACGAATCAAAGCAATTTCTACGAGAACCTTTTTGTTTGGATTAGTTATACATTAGGATCCCAATATTATAAGATGGCGGGGCAAGAAAAAAATAGTCAACAATTTCAGATTTCGTGCTGCTTGCAGGATGCACTCTTGCCCCAATTTCGCTCGCTGAATCTTGCATACGTGCAGTACTACGCCATTGTTAAGGAAAGCACGCTACCATTGGCAGAGCTCCTGCAAGTTAAAAGGAATCTCCTTCTCCTAGTAATAGTCTAACAGCAAAATCCATAGGTCAACGGGTCTACCCCATTGTTCAAACATGTCAGCTTGTCCACTGCAAAACCTCATGATCTTCGAAAAAGGAAGGATAATTTGTGAAGGGTTTTACATTGATAAAATAATAAAGGGTACATAACACAAATGGAAATGACCCTCAAACCTTATCCGGCTTCCTCGTTGGCGTTGTATCCCTCGATGAGCTCATATCCGAGTAGCCAGCGTGGAGTAGTAGTTCTGCTGCCCTCGTACAAGGACATGATAATGCGGCAGGGGTGTCATCACGGTGGCGAGGCGAGCAGTCGACGGAGTACCTGCCGCCGCTGCACACCTTGATCTCCTCAGCATCAGAGGACTTTGTCCATGTCGCCCGTCGTTGGCGCCCAATGACATGATGAAGGCAGTAGGAGGCCGCTACTGAACATCTCGGCAGCAGCATGCTGAGGCCACTCTTGAACAGAGCCTACCCGCCTCACTGCAGGCTCCACCCGAGTGACTGCATCCGCGAGCAGGCTCTCTTTATGGAGGGTGACGAGCAGGGGGTCGGGCATCACCGCTGCTTGTTCCTTAATGTTGTCGTAGATCAGGCGCATGTTGCCTCCACGATCGCTATCCATGGTTGAACACGAGCCATCCGCATGTAGATGTGCATCTATTGTGGCGGCTTGATTAGAAACCCTATCTAGGGGAGGAGGAATTGGCGATGACGATGTAGGTGACCTTCTTGGATGAGTCACCGGTGCTGATGGGATGGTGCTCCACATTTGGCGTGTAGTTGATGTTGCGTCTGTCCCCTCCTCCACCTCCATGTACTTCATTGTACACCACCATCTCCTCCCCCATACGGCTCACTGTTGATGCCTTGGGCATTGCGGCGAGCCCTTGATCTGAGCGCCGGAAGAGGCGATGGCGCACGGGTCGATATTGCGGGGGCGCGTGAAGAGGCTGGGAGGATGGCGCGACAGGTGAGGACGAAATTGATTTATTCAAAATCTTTTATTTTATTTCCTTAAAATTCATTATTTATTTATTTTTAATTTGTTATTTGTGTCCTAAAGTAAATTGTACTGATGGAAAGAATCAATTAATTTGGGTATGTTAGGCAAGTTGGATCCATGATCTTTTATACGTTAAGAAAAGTATGGGTTTGCAAGGAAAAAATGAAGAGAAAAATAAACCAATGAATAAGAACCAACATGAAGGTGTAGTGGGAGAGGAGACGCAAGAAAACAAACGAAAATGGGAGACGAAACATAATGATGTTGAGAGAAGGGACGAAAAAACAGATAAAAAAACTAAATTAATGGGATTAGAAAAATTGCACCTGCATGAAAAGTTTTGATTCGTTTAGATTTTTTCTTATTATGTGGAAGATGAAGCGAAATAAATTTCACCTGCATGAAATGTTAATTAATGCAATTTGGAGATTTATGGAAATATTAATTAATGTGATTGAATGATTTATACTAAGGTTAATTAATTTAGATTTGGTATCTAAAGATTCATTAGAATTTAATCTCGATTGATTCTTTCACATAAATACATTACTAAATCTAAGATGATGGGATGAGGAATGAAAAAAACTGAACGGAAAAAATCGGACGAAGGTGGGAGGAATGACGAAAAAACCCAAGACAAGAAGCTACCAACTCCCCCGTTAACAATAGAGATATCAGCAACTTGTGTAGAATTTGATGTATGGAGTTGAATAGTTCTCTAGCAAACAATCTTCTTTGATACCAAGAGTCGGGACAACAAGGAAATGTATTATTGCTTATTGTCTATTGGGACAAAATAGATTCACTTGTTCTTGCACACAAAATAAATGCTCACCAATGGTCCATGAAACATATTCAGCTGGAAATAACAAGCTACTACGTATTTTTGGAAATGACTGGAAATAGATTGGCTCTTGCAAAATGGATTTTGCTGCGAGCCTAGTCGAGCTGCTATAAACTGCGCAGAACAACTCCACTTACTATAAAAATCTTGACTATCTCACAAATATGGAAGTTCTCAAAAAATGTTTAAAAGCTAAGGTTTCATAGGGCAGTTTTCTTCCTTCTTCTCATCGGAGGAGTAATCGCCGATCTACCTTATGGACGGATCGATACGTTTAGATTTCAGTGATCATTTTCTATTAACCTTTTCGTCCGTCCTCATATGTACACTATCCCGCATACTTAGATCATCTCCAGCCGTTCGGTCACTAGGACGCCGAAAAAAGCCGCCTTGCGACGAACCGGCGCTAGATTGGCCCCTGGGGTGATCTAGCTCCCAGTAATGCTCCCAGGCGCCCTCCAAGTCGCGACAAATTCAAACCTGGCCATTCCCGCTCATAAATAAATGCCACAAGTCCGGCGATCATCGGCCCAGTTCGGACGACAGTGTTCGGCGATCGGGTGAAAGGTTCGGCGTACAAAGAAAAGAAATGGCCCGTGGGCAACGCATCACATGACGAGGTCGGCCTCTTGCGTGGGCGCAGTCGGCGTGCGCGGGCTTGACGGAGCTGCTTCTGTGCTGGGCGGCGTCGGTGCGGCTTCCGTGCTGCTGGGCGTCGTGGAGGCATCAGCGCTCGGGCTTGGTGGCGAGGTCGGCATGGGCGTGGGAGTTGGCGACGCCGTCAAAGGTAGCTGGTTCAGGATGAGGCCATGCTCCGCCAAGTACCACGCCTTGAGCTGCTCGTCGTTGCTCTGGAGCATGTCCGCCCCGTCCATTAGGAAAGCCAGGTCGGTGTTCCTCTTCTTCGCGGCGACGTTGGTCCGGAGTAGGTCGAGCTTGACGGCGCTATTCGACATCAACGCCGACCATAGCGCCTCGGTCTTCTCTTCACGTAGGGCGGTCTGGGGCTGTGCGTCAGCGAGGCAATACTCAATGGACTCCTGCACCCGTGCGGTTTGCTGGCTCCAGGGCACGTACTGGCCGTGGCCACCGGGTGGATTCATCATTTCTGCGCGCTCCGCCTGCTCCGCCGTCGCCGCCGCCGCGAGCCGCGCCACGCTAGCCCGGGCCTTCTTGGCATTGGCCCTGTTTCACCGGTCGGTGGTGACAGCCTCCCGGCGTTGAACTTCTGCCCTCCAATCGACGTTGGACATGCCCGGGGGCTTGGATGGCGGCGCCCTCAGCTTCCTCTGCTTCAGCTGGACGACGGCGGCGGTCGCAGGCGTCGCGGCGCGAGGGACCATGTACTTCTTCGGCGGCATGGCGACTGGCTGGGAGGGGAGGAGGAGGAGATTGGCGGGAGGAATGAAGAGAAAGAGGGGGAGCCAGGGGGAAGCGGGAAGAAACGGCGGGAAACGACCCTCCTCTCGCCGAGAGAGCGGCCCCATGTCCCTTTTTGCTTGTGCCGGCGCTCCGAGGCGTCCCCTAGCGCGCCGGGTTCGGATCGGATGCGCCGGCTGTTATTTCGGTCCAATCCAGCAAAAAACAGACTCCTGGAGACGTGACAGGACCGATTTTTGTCCGTCGGCGCTAAAAAATCGCCTGAGGGAACCTGTTGGGGGAATGGCTGAAGATGCTCTTATATCAGTTTTCTAATCTCTAAAATTTGCTATTTATTATTTTTTCGTCTCTTCCTACCTAGAATACGAAAGCTTTAGTGCTACACTCCTGCATTCGTTTGTGCTTCGTTTGACGCTCTGCCCATGTCGAATGAACTGCAAAAAGTGTAAACTTTTTTGTCTAATAGAACAAACACTAGTACCTTAATTGAGTCGATAAAGATATACAGTAATTTGTTTACCAAAGTGCAACTCTGATTGCTCAAGGAATGTATTTTTCCTCGAGGAACAATCCAATCTCATGTCACTCCATTTTTAGTCAAATACCAAAGGATATCTCATTAATAATGCTAAAAGGGGTGGGCGGGATACATATTTAATGTTCTGCTCGATTAGGAGGAAAATATCTAGAATTAGTGCGGGAAAGTACTCCTCGGCCAGTCCCACACCCCAATCTGGTTTCTCATGGAAAAGCTCAACCGCTCCTTCCATGCACCTATCAATTAATCATGCAACGCTCCAACGACATGGCGTTCCTCGACCTCCAAATCAAGTCCCTCTTTGCCTAAGAATCGCACATCAAAGACCACCGACTCTCCGTTTGTCCGATAATTTCTGTTCAAACGTGCCACATTCCACATGCAGGCATTTTGTCTGACGCGCTTCATCCATCTTGGAAGCAACACGTTGTTGTTTCAGTAAGGGCGTGTTCGAATCTCCTCTAGCTTCACAAAACTTTTTATATCCAGCTTCTATTTATCTCTTCTCACTTTAGGTAGCGATCTGAGATGTGTTCGGCTGCGTTGGCAGCTTCTCCACCGCTACAGCCCAGCTGGAAGAGTTGGGCCTGTTCGGGACAGAGTGGGCCGACTTGAGCCAGCCCAATCAGGACCAGCGAGCCTACCGATTAGAAGGGAAGAGGGGTCAGCGAGGCGAGGGGATTGCTACTGTAGCGATGAGTTCTTTTTTTCGAGAGAGAGGCAACGAACCGGTATCTTTAGCGGTGGTAAGTGGATGTAAATTGAGTGAACTTCAGCTTTTCCAATACACGGAGCTGCGGCAAGCTCGCTCCAGATTTTTGTACTGCGATTGGGCTCAGCTTCGGGAAGCCACCTCCTTGAAGCCCAAACGTTCTGGTAAAAATCATTCGTGAAGTTAGTGAAGTTAGAAGTTGGAGAAGGTACGAACAAGCTCTAAGTCTCGTGCATATCCATAGAGCGCCGTCGGCATGTCCTGATGACCAAGACATTGATAACTTGTTTGCATTGGGCCTACCACTACTTCCTCTACCAAAATATTGGCCCTACATCACCCAAGAAGGTTTGCCCAACAAGAGAGACCCATCCTTATATGCGTTATGTCAATGGCAACTAGGCTAGCAAACTGGTAAACGGTCGAGAGCTGTTAGATTGTATCTTAACTGTAACTAGCACATTCATCATGTTTTGAGAGCAGATTCGAATTCCACCATAGCTACACTTAATTCCTTCACTGCGTTCCTAATAATTGGAACTCAAATGGGGACAACCCGGTACATGTAGCTCCTGCTTGCATAGGGTCCGAAGAAAGGCCCGACCACTTTAATAATTGAAACTCAGAGCTAGAATAAAATCCCCACCTCATGTTGGATCATGCACACAACACATGGTTGGTGGCAGCGGTGGCTTGTCAATGGACCGAGCACACGGAGAATGGCAATAATTGGTTTGATACAATTATTTGGCACTGCTAATATTTGGCAAGCCAACATTTGGCAAAATGAAAAGCTACCAAAAGTTGGTAACTTTTTGTGAGGTTGACAAGAAAAGTTGGTAGCCAACTAATCACTAGTCAACATTTGGCATTTGCCAAATATTGGCATGCCAACTTTTGGCATCGAACCAATCATGCCAAATATCACTACTAAGGGCAAGGCGGTCTACGAGGAGAACCATCACATGAATGAGGTGCCACACGCCTGCCACCAATAGGAGCTCGATAAGCTCATCATGGCTGCGGTAGACCGCGTGATCGACACGGCGGTGTCCCATTTCGTCAGTACCGCAATGGGCAAGGTGGTAAGTGAAATGGTTGGCCTATCGTCAATGACTTGCAAGCCTATACTCATGACACCAAAACGACATTGGTCAAGTAGATTCAGGAGCTAAGTACCACAAAGAGTCTTGCCCTGCACTCCGGCAACTCGGATTAGCTCATTGGGGTGTTGAATGGACTTGACTGGCACCTCGCGACCACGGTTATACATGTATGATGATAGTGTGACACACCAAGGGTGGCCCCTCGGTGGGGAGCCTCGCAATAGGCCTGCTCCAAAGCCCATGTAGCTTAGCAATGGCCCAACTATCGAAAGGAGCCCGGAGGCCTGGATAAGCGTCAAGTAGTCATTTTCTATGTTTAATACACACCATTGGAAGACCCATGATCAAATTTGGGCATGATTAACCACACATATAGGGGATCACAACAGTCTTCGAGGGAAATATTTTACCCAAATTTATCGATTCGACACAAAGGAAGCCAAAGAATATTTATAAGCCTTACCATTTGAGTTTTCAATTCAACCACACATGGGATACTAAATCTCTGTAGCAAAGTATTAGTAGCACAATACTTTGATAGTTTTGATGGTAGGGATAACGGTAACAGTAGCAGTAGCAATGGTAACATCAGCAGTAGTAGTAATAACTTAGCAAACACAATATGGGAAAAGTGTTGGCATGGAGTAGTGATGGATATTTGGATGAAATTCACCATGTAACAATCACAACCTAAAGCGACACATAACTAGCTCCAATTTATCAATAATATGTAAGCATGTATTCCACATATAGTTATACATGCTTATAATAAGAGCTTGTTGGAAATTTTCCCTAGAGGCAATAATAAATTGGTTATTATCATATTTATTTGTTCATGATAAATGTTCATTATTCGGAAGCTTAAATACATGTGTGGATACAGAAACAACGCCATGTCTCTTGTGAGCCTCTACCAGACTAGCTCGTTGATCAAAGATTGTTGAGGTTTCCTAACCATAGACATGAGTTTTCATTTGATAACGGGATCACATCATTAGGAGAGTGATGTGATGGATATACCCAATCATAAGCTTAGCACATGATCGTGTCACTAAGTTCACTTTGCCAAAGCTTTCATAATGTCAAATATGTGTTCCTTAGACCATGAGATCATGCTACTCACGGATACTGCAAGAATACTGTGTGAGCCATCAAAGGTCATTTCATAACTGGGTGATCATAAAGGTTCTATTCAGGTATCTAGAAAGGTGTTTGTTGGGTTGCATGGATCGAGAGTAGGATTTGTCACTCTGTGTGGCGGAGAGACATCTCTGGGCCCTCTCGGTAACACGATATCCAAAGCAGCTTTCAAGCATTTGACTAATGAGTTTAGCCACGAGGATATTGTATTATGAAACGAGTAAATAGACTTGCCGGTAATGATATTGAACTAGGTATGAATATATCGATGATCGAATCCCGGGCAAGTAACATATTGTTGGATAAAAGGAATTGCATATGAGATTAACTGAATCTTTGATATTGTGGTTCAGATCGATAATGATCTTCATTGAATAAGTGGTGGTCAATATGGACATCCAGGTCCCGCTATTGATTATTGACCGGAGAGGTGTCCGGTCATGTGTGCTTGATTCTCGAACCTGTAGGGTCATACACTTAATGTTCGATGACACTAGAGTAGTATTGGGATATTTGTATTGGCGACTGAATATTATTCAAAGCCCCGGATGTGATCCCGTATGTCACAAGGAGTCCCGCAATGGTTCGTAGGTAAAGATTTATATATGGGATGTTGTTGTGGTTTTGTCATGGCAGATGTCCTCCGGAGAGAACTAAGGCGTGAGACCATGTGATTACTTGAACGGGGTTGATCGGAAAACAGAGACCCAAGTTTACCCAGGTTCAGCCCCTCACAAGGGAGGTAAAAGACTACTCTTGCTTGATTGTTATTCATGATGATGATATCGATTACAAGGTATTGCCTTCGCTCCCTAGATTTTGAGGATTTCTAACATAGTCTTCTCGTCCTAGGGATCCCCTTTATATAACAGGTCAAATCACCGGGTTATAGACGGATCCAGGTTGTACTCATAACCCGTCTTCTACTCTAACTTTTAGTGAACGTATCTCCCAAGCTAGTGGAATATCCCTTAAGTCTTCTGTAAGCCGGCCCATTATCCTAGTACGAGAGCTGCCCTCACATGTTGGTCTTTTATGGGCCTCCGGTCCCTTTGTAATGAAATTCTCTTCTTGACCTAGAAATGAACTGACCCATAAGGTATTTTCCTTCTTGGTCGGGTCAATGAATTGTCGGGTCTTAACACTAGGAAACATCCCCAACATTAGGCCCGAATTTAACTTGGATTTGTCCACATTAAACTCCATTTTAGTCAGCTTCATCTTTACTATTTCAATGGATCTCATGGACGGGTCTCCATTAAGGCCCAAATGTTGCCGGGTCACAAGACTCCTCTCGCACCTGGCAAAATTTGGCAGCTCCTCACCATGGCATCACATGTAATTATGACTACGTGCGACCGTGATCTCACAACGGAGCTCTTGAGTGGATACGTCAAATCTTGTCACCACGGGAATCGAGGCACCCTTTTAGCCAAAAATTATTGCGTCGGTCCAGGTATCCACTGTGCTGCCTCGGTTTTACCTCACCCAAAAAAAGACCGACGGGGCCCCATATCCATTTTTTACCCCGCCTTATCGAGTGCTTCTTCTTCTGCTTGCTCGCCCCGTCTCACACGTCTCAAGTGTTGGGGAACGTCGCATGGGAAACAAATTTTTTCCTACGCACACGCATATCTATCCATGGTGATGAGCATCTATGAGAGGGAGAGTGGATCTATGTACCCTTGTAGATCGCTAAGCGGGAAGCGTTAAGAAACGCAGTTGGTGTAGTCGAACGTCTTCGCGATCCAAACCGCCGAGCGTCCCGCGATCCAATCACGATCCGTCTCGCAATCCAATCACGATCCGTCCCGCGAATTGATCATGATCCGTCCCACGAACTTGATCATGATCCGTCCCATGAACTTGATCACGATCCTTCTGATCTAGCGCCGAATGGATGACACCTCCGCGTTCAGCACACGTACAGCTTGATGACGATCTCCGCCGACTTGATCCATCAAGAAGGAGCGGAGAGGAAGAAGAGTTCTCCGGCAGCATGACGGTGCTCCGGCGATGGTGGTGGAGCTATTCCGGCAGGGCTTCGCCTAAGCACTGTAGAAATCCGATCTAGAGGAGAAACTATGCACTGGAGGAACGGGCAGCACGTGGCTGAAAATTCTATGCAAAAAACCCTAAAACCTCCAGTATATATAAGAGCAAGGGAGGAGAGGATTTGGCACAAGGGCCAAGCCTCCTTGGGTCAGCCGAAGTGGGGAGGAGAGGAGGACTCCTCCTCCAATCCTAGTAGGACTAGGATTCCTCCCTTTTTTGGCTTTTTCCACCTTTTTCCCTTTGGGCTTTTCTTCCCAGCCGCATGGGCCTTGTGTGGGACTTACACCAGACCACAAAGGGCTGGTATTTACTCTCCCACAGCCCATGTAGCCTCTTGGGTCGAAATACCCCTCCCTATGGTCTCCTGGTACACTACCGGCACTCCCGGTACACTACCGATGAGCCCGAGACTTTTCCAGTGACCAAAATAGGACTTCCTATATATGAATCTTTGCCTCCAGACCATTCCGGAGCTCCTCTTGACGTCCGGGATCTCATCCGGGACTCCGAACAACCTTCCACAATACACAGTTCTATACTACCGAAACATCACCAAACCTTAAGTGTGCAGACCCTGCGGGTTCGAGAACTATGTAGACATGACCGAGACACCTCTACGGTCAATAACCAATAGCGGGACCTGGATGCCCATATTGGTTCCTACATATTCTATGAGGATCTTTATCGGTCGAAGCTCTGTGTCAAGGATTCAGTTAATCCCGTAAGATGTTCCCTTTGTTCTTCGGTATGTTACTTGCCCGAGATTCGATCGTCGGTATCTCCATACCTAGTTCAACCTCGTTATTGACAAGTCTCTTTACTTGTTCCGTAATACAAGATCCCGTGACTAACACTTAGACACATTGCTGACAAGGCTCATAGTGATGTTTATTACCGAGTGGGACCTGAGATACCTCTCCGTCACACGGAGTAACAAATCCCAGCCTTGATCCGTGCCAACTCAACAGACACCCTCGGAGATACCTATAGAGCACCTTTATAGCCGACCAGTTACGTTCCGACGTTTGATACACACAAGGCATTCCCCCGGTATCCGTGAGTTGCATGATCTCATGGTCATAGGAACATATACTTGACATGCAGAAAACAGTAGCAATAAACTGACACGATCATATGCTACGTTTGTAGTTTGGGTCTTGTCCATCACATCATTCTACTAATGATGTGATCCCGTTATCAAATGACTTCTCATGTCAATGGCTAGGAAACCTTGACCATCTTTGATCAACGAGCTAGTTCACTAGAGGCATACTAGGGACAAAGTGTTGTCTATTTACCCACACATGTAATGTGTTTCCAATTAATACAATTATAGCATGGATAATAAACGATTATCATGAACAAGGAAATATAATAATAAACACTTTATTTATTGTCTCTAGGGCATATTTCCAACAGTGTCCCACTTGCACTAGAGTCAATAATCCAGCTCACATAACTATGTGATTTACATTGTAATGAATCGAACAACCATGCAGTTCTGGTGTTGATCATGTTTAGCCCTTGGAAGAGGTTTAGTTAATAGGTCTACAACATCCAGATCCGTGTGCATTTTGTAAATATTTATGTCCTTCCCCTCGATGTAATCGCGGATGGAGTTGAAGCGTCGCTTTATGTGTCTGGTCCTCTTGTGAAACCTTGGTTCCTTGGCCAGAGCAATGGCACCAGTGTTGTCACAGAACAGGTTCATTGGATTCAATGCACTGGGCACTACTCCAAGATCTGTCACGAACTGCTTCATCCAGACACCTTTCTTCGCCGCCTCCGAGACTGCGATGTACTCCGCTTCACATGTAGAATCGGCTACCATGCTTTGCTTGGAACTGCATCAGCTTACCGCTCCCCCGTTGAGAATAAATATGTATCCGGTTTGTGACTTAGAGTCATTCAGATCAGTGTCAAAGCTTGCATCGACGTAACCCTTTACGACGAGCTCTTCATCACCTCCATAAACGAGAAACATTTCCTTAGTCCTTTTCAAGTACTTAAGGATATTCTTGACTGCTGCCCAGTGTTCCATTCCAGGATCACTTTGAAACCTTCTGACCATACTTATGGCAAGGCTGACATCGGGTCTTGTGCACAACATTGCATACATGATAGAGCCTATGGCTGAAGCATAGGGGATGCCACTCATCTTTTGTCTATCCTCTGCAGTCACTGGACATTGAGTCTTACTCAACTTCACACCTTGTAACACAGGCAAGAACCCCTTCTTGGACTGATCCATTTTGAACTTCCTCAAAACTTTATCAAGGTATGTGCTCTGTGAAAGTGCTATCAAGCGTTTCGATCTATCTCTATATGAAAGCAGCTTCTCCTAGGTCCTTCATTGAAAAACTCTTGTTCAAATATACCTTCACGCTTTCCAGCATTTCTATATTGTTTCCAATCAGCAATATGTCATCCACATAGAATATTAGAAATGCTATAGAGCTCCCACTCACTTTCTTGTAAATACAAGCTTCTCCATAAACTTGTATATACTCAAACGCTTTGATCACCTCATCAAAACGCTTATTCCAACTCCGAGATGCTTGCACAAGCCCATAAATGGATCGTTGGAGTTTGCAAACTTTGTCAGCATTCTCTGGATCGACAAAACCTTCTGGTTGCGTCATATACAACTCTTCCTCAAGGAAACCGTTGAGGAACGCTGTTTTGACATCCATCTACCAAATTTCATAGTCAAAATAAGCAGCTATTGCCAACATGATTCTGACAGACTTAAGCATCGCTACGGGTGAGAAGGTCTCATCGTAGTCAACTCCTTGAACTTGTGAAAAACCCTTTGCAACAAGTCGAGCTTTATAGACGGTGACATTACCGTCCGCGTCCGTCTTCTTCTTAACGATCCATTTGTTCTGAATGGCCTTTTTCCCTTCAGGTAATACTTCCAAAGTCCATACTTTATTTTCGTACATGGATCCCATCTCGGATTTCATGGCCTCTAACCATTTCTCGGAATCCGGGCCCATCACTGCTCCTCCATAGCTCGTAGGTTCATTGTTGTCCAACAACATGACCTCCAAGACAGGGTTGCCGTACCACTCAGGAGTAGTACGCGGCCTTGTTGACCTACGAGGTTCAATAGTAGCTTGATCCGAAGCTTCATGATCATCATCATTAACTTCTTCTTCTACCGTCGTAGGTTCCACAGAAACATCTTTCTGTGCTACGCTACTTTCTGGTTGAAGTAAAGGTTCAAAAATTCTTTCGAGAGAAACTCTTTCTCAAGAAATGTTCTGTTCTTAGCGACAAACACTTTGCCTTCGGATCTGAGATAGAAGGTATACCCGACTGTCTCTTTCAGGTATCCTATGAAGACGCATTTTTCCGCTTTGGGTTCCAGCTTTTCAGGCTGAAGCTTTTTGACATAAGCATCACATACCCGAACTTTAAGAAACGACAACTTTGTCCTCTTGCTAAACCACAGATCATATGGCGTCGTCTCAACGGATTTCGATGGTGCCCTATTTAAAGTGAATGCAGCTTTCTCTAATGCATAACCCCAAAACGATAGTGGCAAATCAGCAAGAGACATCATAGAACGCACCATATCTAATAAGGTTCGATTATGACGTTCGGACACACCATTATGCTGTGGTGTTCCGGGCGGTGTCAACTGTGAAACAATTCCACACTGTCTTAAGTGACTGCCAAACTCATCACTCAGATATTCACCTCCTCGATCAGATCGCAGGAATTTAATCTTCTTGTTATGATGATTCTCAACTTCACTCGGAAATTTCTTGAACTTTTCAAATGTTTCAGACTTGTGTTTCAACAAGTAAATATACCCATATCTACTTAAGTCATCAGTGAAGGTGAGAAAATAACGATATTCACCACGCGATGTAACATTCATTGGACCGCACACATCAGTATGTATGATTTCCAATAAGTCACTCGCCCGTTCCATTGTTCCAAGCGTTTTAGTCTTCTTGCCCATGACGCATGGTTCACATGTGTCAAGTGATTCAAAATCAAGTGACTCCAAAAGTCCATCAGCATGGAGCTTCCTCATGCGTTTTACACCAATATGACCTAAACGACAGTGCCACAAGAAAGTGGTACTATCATTATCAACTCTACATCTTTTGGCATCAATGTTATGAACATGTGTGTCATCACTATCAAGATTCAATATGAATAAACCCCTAACATTTGGTGCATGACCATAAAAGATATTACTCATATAAATAGAACAACGTTTATTCTCTGAGTAACCATCTCGCAATAAACAAGATCCAGATATAATGTTCATGCTTAACGCAGGCACTAAATAACAATTATTCAGGTTCATCACTAATCCCGATGGTAATCGAAGAGAGAGCGTGCCGACGGCGATCACATCAACCTTGGAACCATTTCCCACGCGCATCGTCACTTCGTCCTTCGCCAGCCTTCGTTTATTCTGTAGTTCCTGTTTTGAGTTGCAAATGTGAGCAACCGAACCGGTATCAAATACCCAGGCACTACTACGAGAGCTAGTAAGGTACACATAAAATAACATGTATATCATATATACCTTGTTCGTCGTTGGCCTCCTTCTTGTTAGCCAGGTACTTGGGGCAGTTCCGCTTCTAGTGGCCAGTTCCCTTGCAATGAAAGCACGCAGTTTCGGTCTTAGGTCCACGCTTGGGCTTCTTTACAGGAGTAGCAACTGCTTTCCCATCCTTCTTGGTTTTACCCTTCTTGCCCTTGCCCTTGACCTTGCCATTTTTCTTGAAACTAGTGGTTTTATTGACCATCAACACTTGATGTTCTTTCTAGATTTCAGACTTAGCGATTTTTAGCATCACAAACAGCTCGGCGACTGACTTGTTCATCCCGTGCATGTTATAGTTCATCACAAAGTTCTTGTAACTAGGCGGCAGTGATTGAAGAACTCTGTCAGTGATCGCCTCTGGCAGAAGGGCAATTCCCAACTCCGCTGGACGAGTTGAATACCCAGACATTCTAAGTATATGTTTACTGATAGACCCGTTCTCCTCCATCTTGCAAGCATAGAACTTATCGGAGGTTTCATACCTCTCGATCCGGGCATTCTTCTGAAAGATAAACTTCAACTCCTGGAACATCTCATATGCTCCATGACGTTTAAAACCTCTTTGAAGTCCCAGTTCTAAGGCATACAATATTGCACACTGAACTATTGAGTAATCTCCAGTACGTGCCTCCCAAGCGTTCTTAAGGTCTTCGGAGGTCATGTCTTCTGGTTGGTCACCAAGCGGTGCATCAAGGACATATGATTTCTGGGAAGCCGTGAGGATAATCCTCAGATTACAGGCCCAGTTAACAAAGTTACTTCCATCATCTTTCAACTTAGCTTTCTCTAGGAACGCATTAAAATTCAGGGGTGCTACTGCACGAGCCATTGATCTACAACATAAATATGCAAAGTTTACTTAGACTATTGTTCAAGATAATGAGTTTAGTTAATCAAATTACTAAGGCTCCCACTCAAATTGACATCCCTCAGGTCATCTGAGTGTCACATGATCCAAATTCACCAACTCAAGTCCGATCATCACGTGAGTTGAGGTGGCTTCAATGGTGAACATCATTATGTTGATCATATCTACTATATGACTCATGTTCGACCTTTCGGTCTCTTGTGTTCCGAGGCCATGTCTGTACATGCTAGGCTCGTCAAGTTTAACCCGAGTGTTCTGCATGTGCAACACTGGCTTGAACCCGTTGTATCTGAACGTAGAGTCTATCAGACCCGATCATCACATGGCGTCTCAACACGATGAACTTTCGCAACAGTGCACACTCGGGGAGAACACAATTCATCTTGAAATTTAAGTGAGGGATGACCTTATAATGCTACCATCCTCCTAAGCAAAACAAGGTGCATAAAAGTATTAACATCACATGCAAATCATAAGTGACATGATATGGCCATGAACTTGTGCTTTTGATCTCCATCTTGAAAGCACCGGCATGATCTCAATCGTCACCGGCAAGACACCATGATCACCATCATCTTGATCTCCATCAACGTGTCGCCATCGGGGTTGTCGCGCCTAACATGCTTCTACTACTATTGCTACCGTTTAGTGATAAAGTAAAGCATTACATAGCGCTTAATGATTGACACGCAGGTCATACAATAATTAAAGACAACCCTATGGCTCCTGCTGGTTGCCGTACCCATCGACATGCAAGTCGTGATAATCTATACATCACATGATCATCTCATACATCACATATATCACATCATGTAATTGGCCATATCATATCACAACATACCCTGCAAAAACAAGTTAGACGTCCTCTAATTGTTGTTGCATGTTTTACGTGGCTGCTATGGGTATCTAGCAAGAACAATTCACATCTACGCAAAAACCACAACGGTGATACACTAGTTGCTTTTCAACCTTCTCAAGGATCGCCTTTGTCGAATCCGATCCAACTAAAGTGAGAGAAACTAGCACCCGCAAGCCATCTATGCAACAAGTTGTGGTCGAGGGAACCGGTCTCTCATAAGCGTACGAGTAATGTTGGTCCGGGCCGCGTCATCTCACAATACCGCTGAACCAAAATCCGACCAAGGGAGGAAGCAATCTAAGCATCAACGCCCACAAACCTTTTGTGTTCTACTCGAGATCTCATCTACACATATACCTAGCTCTAATACCACTGTTGGGGAACGTCGCATGGGAAACAAAAAATTTCCTACGCACACGCAGATCTATCCATGGTGATGAGCATCTACGAGAGGGAGAGTGGATCTACGTACCCTTGTAGATCGCTAAGTGGGAAGCGTTAAGAAACGCGATTGGTGTAGTCGAACGTCTTCGCGATCCAAATCGCCAAGCATCCCACGATCCAATCACGATCCGTCCCACAATCCAATCACGATCCGTCCCGCGTACTTGATCACGATCCATCCCACGAACTTGATCACGATCCGTCCCACGGACTTGATCACGATCCTTCCGATCTAGCGCCGAACGGATGGCACCTCCGCGTTTAGCACACGTACAACATGATGACGATATCCGCCGTCTTGATCCAGCAAGAAGGAGCGGAGAGGAAAAAGAGTTCTCCGGCAGTGCGACGGCGCTCCGGCAATGGTGGTGGAGCTATTCCGGCAGGGCTTTGCCTAAGCACTTCAGAAATCCGATCTAGAGGAGAAACTATGCACTGGAGGAACGGGCAGCACGTGGCTGAAAATTCTGTGCAAAAAACCCTAAAACCTCCAGTATATATAGGAGGGAGGGAGGAGAGGACTTGGCACAAGGTCCAAGCCTCCTTGGGTCGGCCGAAGTGGGGAGGAGAGGAGGACTCCTCCTCCAATCCTAGTAGGACTAGGATTCCTCCCTTTTTGGCCTTTTTCCACCTTTTTCCCTTTGGGCTTTTCTTCCCAGCCGCAAGGGCCTTGTGTGGAAATTCCACCAGCCCACAAAGAGCTGGTATTTACTGTCCCACAGCCCATGTAGCCTCTTGGGTCGAAATACCCCTCCCGATGGTCTCCCGGTACACTCCCGGCACTCCCGGTACACTACCGATGAGCCCAAAACTTTTCCGGTGACCAAAATAGGACTTCCTATATATGAATCTTTACCTACGAACCATTCCGGAGCTCCTCATGACGTACGGGATCTCATTCGAGACTCCTAAAAACCTTCGGTCATCACCATACATAACTCTATACTACCAAAACGTCACCAAACCTTAAGTGTGCAGACCGTGCGGGTTCGAGAACTATGTAGACATGACCGAGACAGCTATACAGTCAATAACCAATAGCGGGACCTGGACGACCATATTGGTTCCTACATATTCTATGAATATATTTATCGGTCGAAACTCTATGTCAAGGATTCAGTTAATCCCGTAAGATGTTCCCTTTGTTCTTCGGTATGTTACTTGCCCGAGATTCGATCGTCGGTATCTCCATACCTAGTTCAACCTCGTTATTGACAAGTCTCTTTACTCGTTCCGTCATACAAGATCCCATGACTAACACTTAGACACATTGCTTGCAAGGCTTATTGTGATGTTGTATTACCGAGTGGGCCCTGAGATACCTCTCCGTCACACGGAGTAACAAATCCTAGTCTTGATCCATGCCAACCCAACAGATACCCTCGAAGATACCTGTAGAGCACCTTTATAGTCACCCAGTTATGTTGCGATGTTTGATACACAAAAGGCACTCCTCCGGTATCCGTGAGTTGCATGATCTCATGGTCATAGGAACATATACTTGACATGCAGAAAACAGTAGCAATAAACTGACACGATCATATGCTATGTTTGTAGTTTGGGTCTTGTCCATCACATCATTCTACTAATGATGTGATCCCGTTATCAAATGACATCTCATGTCAATGGCTAGGAAACCTTGACCATCTTTGATCAACGAGCTAGTTCACTATAGGCATACTAGGGACAAAGTGTTGTCTATTTACCCACACATGTAATGTGTTTCCAATTAATACAATTATAGCATGGATAATAAACGATTATCATGAACAAGGAAATATAATAATAAACACTTTATTTATTGCCTCTAGGGCATATTTCCAACATCAAGCTCTCAGACTCAACCACCATCGAGGAGTGCTGCATCGTCGCCGCTGCCAAGATCTGTCGAACTCCGGCGCGGTCGCTTCTCCAACACTCAAGAACCTCAATCTCGTCTCTGCGAATCTTATAAATCATCACCATTCCTGTTTGTTTGAGGCTCTTCGTAGTTCTTCCAAAGTTCATTGTTAGTTCATCTATGAACATGACCATTCCTTTCCCGTAGATCAGTCGACCATTACGCGCTATAGCCACCCCATGTCCGATTTGCCCTTGCTCCCAATCCCTTTAGCATCGTAATTGATCTCTTTCATAGCAATCCCGCAGTTTTCAATATGAATAGGGTTTTTATTTCCCGTGATTTTTTGATTTATACTAGATCCATAGTTATAGCTGAATATGAATAGTATTTGTTTGTCATATGCACCTTTAGGACTTAGCTGTTTTTTGCTTTCCATCCTAAGAATTCTTAACTATGATTTCACTTTCCACTGGATTTACTGGCTTGAAGCTTATGTCGGCTCATAATTTACTACCTTTTCCGTCTTATACTTAAGTCAACTTATCTGATCTGTCGGCTCAACTTTACCATCATAGCCATGTCGTAGCTTAGGCATCGCCTCAATTTTCTTCACCCTCTATCCTTCTTGTCTTTTGTCATTTGTAGCCACCTAAAGAACTGATTTAGTAGAAATGGCCTCCAAGTTCCACAAAGACATCAACTGGACCAAGTCGAGCATGTCCTGGCTCATGCTTGAAAAACTTCTGAAAGTTGGGATGCTACTGGCTCAGAACCAGATAGAATGGCGGGTTCGTGTGTTTGAAATATGGCCTAGAGGAAATAATAAATTAGTTATTATCATATTTCCTTGTTCATGATAATATTTTATTATCCATGCTAGAATCGTATTGATCGAAAACTCAGATACATGTGTGGATATATAGACAACACCATGTCCCTAGTATGCCTCTATTTGACTAGCTCGTTGATCAAAGATGGTCAAAGTTTCCTAGACATGGACATGAGATATCATTTAATAACGGGATCACATCATGAGGAGAATGATGTGATGGACAAGACCCAAACTATAAACATAACATATGATCATGTCAATTTTTGCTATAGTTTTCTGCATGTCAAGTGTATGTTCCTATGACCATGAGATCGTGCAACTCACTGACACCAGAGGAATACCTTGTGTGTATCAGACGTCACAACGTAAATGGGTGAATATAAAGGTGCTCTATCGATATCTCCGAGGGTATCTGTTGAGTCGGCATGGATCAAGACTGGGATTTGTTACTCCGTGTGACGGAGAGGTATCTCAGGGCCCACTCGGTAATACAACATCACAACAAGCCTTGCAAGCAATGTGACTAAAGTTTTATCCACGGGATCTTGTATTACGTAATGAGTAAATAGACTTGTTAGTAACGAGATTGAACTAGGTATGAAGATACCGATGATCGAATCTCGGGCAAGTAACATACCGAAGAACATAGGGAACAACATACGGATTAATTGAATCGTTGACAAAGAGGTTCAACCGATAAAGATCTTCGTAGAATATGTAGGAACTAATATGGGCATCAGGGTCCCGCTATTGTTTATTGACCTTAGGGGTGTCTCGGTCATTTCTACATAGTTCTCGAACCACAAGGTCTGCACACTT
The DNA here is from genome assembly GCA_022496015.1 of Hordeum marinum. NCBI lineage: Eukaryota > Viridiplantae > Streptophyta > Magnoliopsida > Poales > Poaceae > Hordeum > Hordeum marinum. Next base: position 304,697,987 of record CM039672.1, on the reverse strand, counting down.
AACGTTTGGTGATGTTTTGGTAGTATTGAGTTATGTATGGTGGTGACCGAAGGTTGTTCAGAGTCCCGGATGAGATCCCGGACGTCACGATGAGCTTCAGAATGGTCCGAAGTTAAATATTGAAATATAGGAAGTCCCATTTTGGTCACCAGAAAAGTTTCGGGTACTTCGGTAGTGTACCAGGAGTGTCGAGAGAGTACCGGGGGACCATCGGGAGGGGCCTCTCACCCCAAAGGGCCACATGGGCTATTGGGAGGAGGCAAACCAGCCCTTGGTGGGCTGGACAAATCCCCCACTAAGGCCCATGCGGCTGGGAGTTGGAAAACCCAAAGGTGGAAAAGGTTTCCAAGTGGGGGGAGGAATCCTGCCCCTAGTAGGATTGGAGTAGGACTCCTCCACCTCTCCCACTTCGGCCGAAGCCTAGGGGCAACCCTAGGGCACCGACCTCCCTCCCCTTCCTCCTATATATACTAGAGGATTTTGAGGGCAGCTCCAACCCTAATTGCCATGTGCTTAGGTGAATCCCAGCCGGATTAGTTCACCACCAGTGCCACCACACCGTTGTGCTATCGGAGAACTCATCTACCTCTCCGCTCCCTCTTGCCGGATCAAGAAGGCAGAGATCATCATCGATCCATACGTGTGCTGAATGCGGACGTGGCATCTGTTCGACACTAGATCGGAACGAACGCGACTGGATCGCGGAACGGATCATGATTGGATCGCGGGACGGATCGTGATGGGTTCACGGAACGGGTTGCGATTTGGATCACGAAGACATTCGACTGCATTAACCGCGTTTCTTAACGCTTCCCGCTTAGCGATCTACAATGGTATGTAGATCCACTCTCCCTCTCGTAGATGCTCATCATCATGGATAGATCTTGCACGTGTGTAGGAATTTTTTTGTTTCCCATGCAACATTCCCAACAGTGGTATCAGAGCTAGGTCTATTTGTAGATGAGATCATGAGTAGAACACAAAGGAGTTTGTGGGCGTTGATGCTCAGATTGCTTCCTCCCTTGGTCGTTTTTTGGTTCAACGGTATTGTGGGATGAAGCGGCCCGGACCAACCTTACACGTACGCTTACGCGAGACCGGCTCCATCGATTGACATGTGACTTTGTTGCATAAAGATGGCTGGCAGGTGTCTATCTCTCCTACTCTAGTTGGATCGGATTCCACAAAGGCGTTCCTTGAGAAGGTTGAATAGTAATTTGTGTATCACCGTTGTGGAGATCATGGTGTCTTTCCGGTGACGATGGAGATCATGCCGGTGCTTTCTAGATGGAGATCAAAAGCACAAGTTCATGGCCATATCATGTCACTTATGATTTGCATGTGATGTTAATCCTTTTTATGCACCTTGTTTTTCTTAGGACGACGGTAGCATTATAAGGTAAACCCTCACTTTAATTTCAAGATAAATTGTGTTCTCCCTGAGTGTGCACCGTTGTGAAAGTTCGTCGTGTTGAGACACCACGTGATGATCGGGTGTGATAGACTCTACATTCACATACAACAGGTGCAAGCCAGTGTTGTACATGTAGAACACTCGGGTTAAACTTGGCGAGCCTAGCATGTACAGACATGGCCTCGGAACACAAGCGACCGAAAGGTCGAACATGAATCATATAGTAGATATGATCAACATGATGATGTTCACCATTGAAACCACCTCAACTCACGTGATGATCAGACTTGGGTTGGTGAATTTGGATCATGTATCACTCGAATGATTGGAGGGATTTCAATTTGATTGGGAGTTCTTAAGTAATATGATTAATTGAACTCATTTGTCATGAACATAGTCTAAAGTTGTCTTTGCAAAATTATGTTGTAAATTGATAGCTCGGGCTGTACCCCCCTGTGTTTTTAATACATTCCTAGAGAGAATAGAGTTGATAGATAATGGTAGAAATTATCTGGACTAGGTCCATGATAAGAGGATTATCCTTAGTTGCTACACAGAAGGTTTGTGTCCTTGATGCACCGCTCGGTGCGCCACCCCCTCAGTTGCAACACAGAGGATTGTCTGTGGATGTTGTTGGTGGAAATATGCCCTAGAGGCAATAATAAATTAGTTATTATCATATTTCCTTTTTCATGATAACCATTGCTAGAATTGTATTGATTGGAAACTCAGATACATGTTTGGATACATAGACAACACCATGTCCCTAGTATGCCTCTAATAGACTAGCTCGTTCATAAAAAATGGTCAAGGTTTCCTGGCCATAGACATGAGATGTCATTTAATAACGGGATCACATCATTAGGATAATGATGTGATGGACAAGACCCAAACTATAAACCTAGAATATGATCGTGTCAGTTTATTTCTATAGTTTTCTTCATGTCAAGTATATGTTCCTATGACCATGAGATCATGCAACTCACTGACACCGGAGGAGTACGTTGTGTGTATCAAACGTCGCAACATAACTGGGTGAATATAAAGGTGCTCTACAGGTATCTCCGAGGGTGTCTGTTGGGTTGACATGGATCAAGACTGGGATTTGTTACTTCGTGTGACGGAGAGGTATCTCAGGGCCCACTCGGTAATACACCATTACTATAAGCCTTGCGAGCAATGTGACTAAACAGTTGACCACAAGATCTTGTATTACAGAATGAGTAAAGAGACTCGTGAGTAATGATATTGATCTAGGTATAGAGACACCAACGATCGAATCTCGGGCAAGTAACATACCGAAGAACAAAGGGAACATCATACGGGATTAACTGAATCCTTGACATAGAGGTTCAACCAATAAAGATCTTCGTAGAATATGTAGGAACCAATATGGGCATCCAGGTCCCGCTATTGGTTAATGACCATAGAGGTGTCTTGGTCATGTCTACATAGTTCTCGAACCTGCAGGGTCCGCACACTTAACGTTTGGTGACGTTTGAGTAGTATTGAGTTATATGTTGTAGGATCGAAAGTAGTGCTAGAGGGGGGTGATTAGACTACTTGACCAAATAAAAGTTTCTCAATTCCCCAAATTTTAGTGTTTCATTTTTAGCATTCATGAAAAGTCAAGTACACCCTACACATGCATGTCTAACAGTATAGCAGCGGAAAATAACAAGAAGCATGAGTAGAAGGGATAGGGTACGAAGATCAAACACAATTGTAGACACGATGATTTTTCCCGTGGTTCCGATAGGTGGTGCTATCATACATCCACGTTTATGGAGTCTTCAACCCATGGAGGGTAACGGTCGCGAGAGTCCACGGAGGGCTCCATCCATAAGGGTCCACAAAGTAGCAACCTTGACTATTCCATAGCGGCTTCCGTCGATGAAGTACTAGCCTCACTATGGGTAGATCTTCATAAAGTAGGCAATCTCTTTGCCCGTACAAACTTCTTGGTTCAACTCCACAACACTAAGTAGGAGGCTCCCAAGCGACACCTAACCAATCTAGGAGGCACCATCCTCCAAAAGGTAATAGGCTCGGTAATAACGATGAACTCCTTGCTCTTGTGCTTCAAGATGATAGATTCCTCAACACACAATCACTCTCTCATAGATTTGGCTTGGTAGAAGAGATGGGATTGGTGGAAAGCAATTTGTGGAGGCTAGAAATCAAGATCCATATGGTTGGAGTGGAAGATCTTGACCTCAACACAATGGTAGGTGGTTCTCTCTCAGAAAATTGGATGGGGCAAGTATGGAATAGTTCTGAGTGCTTCTCTTTCAATTAGGTGGTGGTGAAGGGGTATATATAGGCATCCCCAAAAATCCAACCGTTACACACAAAATGACCAACTCGGTGACACTGATGTGTTAATCTAGGTGGTACTGAAGTGAGCAAAAGGTGGCAACTTTTGAATCTCGGTGAGACCGATATAGGAATCTCGGTTGCACCGATAAGGTGAGCAACCTTCAGAATGCCATTCTCGGTGACACCGACTCAACAATCTTGGAGGGACCAAAACTATGAACTTGTGTAACAGAAAGTTGGCAGCCCAACTCGATGGCACTGAATGCAGTTTCGGTTGTACCAAAAAGCTAGGGTTTGGCTGAGTCTGTCTAGGGTTGAGAATCAATGGCACCGGGATGGAAATGTTGGTTGCACTGATTTTGAATATTTGGCTTTGGACAGACTTTGGTGGGAGAGTTTGTGGGTGTTTTTGGTGACTATCACTTGTGCACGTATGAGCATTTTCTTCACCAACAAAACCTTACCCCCTTTTAATAGTATTGGCTTTCCTATGGCCTTAAAGTGATTTCTCACAAATATGAAAAGTAGATTCCTCTTGCTTGAAGCTTTGCCAACCTATTTCCTTGCATCTTGGGGCATTCCACAATCTCCACAATCCTTTTGCCAATCCTATCATTGAACATTTCCTGAAATATACTTGGTGGAAACATTAGTTCAATGACTTATATGTTGTTATAAATTACCAAAACCACCAAGGGAGCAAATGTGCTTTCAATCTCCCCCTTTTTGGTAATTGATGACAGCATATAGATCAAAGCTTTGACATATGATATAATCAATGAATATAATCGTCGCTTTGAGAAGTATGTGATAAGCAAGAGCTCCCCCTAAATTTGTGCATCATTTTGAATTTGCGTTTGAATGCAAATGCACAACCGATTAGGTACATGGGGCACTTATTCCATGTCACATACAACTTGGTGGTGTGCGAGAATAATTAGAGTGAACATCATATCACAACACAATCAAGCAATGGTGAAACATCATCTCATTAAGAATTAAGATGATAGGAAGTAGTAGCATCACACAGAATGTGTATGATCAAACACAAAGAACGTGTATCACAAGCAACCAAAAGAGAATTGTTTTTTGAAAAATCAATAAATGCCAAAACAGTCTCTCACTCGAAGCCTAAAGATCTATATACACTTCTCCCCCTTTGGTAACAAGTTACCAAAAAGTTCAAAGGCATATACCTAAGCGTTCTTGGGCTAATCTCCTCCGGTTGTTGATGAAGGAGTTGAGAGAACAGCATCAACAAAAATCTCTACAGATGTTGTGTATGGAGTTGGAGTGGAAGCTGGAGGAACTAAAACTGATGGAGCAGGAGCTGAGGTAACAATAGCAGGAGCTGATGAAGAGGGCCTCAATTCTGGAGCCGGCATAGTGGCTGATCTGGCTTGAGTAGGAAACTGTGTGCCTGTCCTGAGAGGTGATCCATCCTCATCATCATGCTCATCATCTGAAGAAGTCTGAGGAAGAGGCAGTGGGTCAACTTTCTTCTTGAGCTCATTGACTATCTTAGTTATCCCATCCACCTTATCATTAAGGGTCTTGATCCTATTTTCAAAGATCCTCACAAGACTGTTCTGGTTGTCCAGAATCCCCTTAATGTCTTTATGCATACCTTGAACTGATGATATCAACAGATCCATTTGCCCATTTATGGACCTAGGGACTTGAGCACTAGTGGCTCTAACTGCCCCTGCCTCTATGTGAGCTGTAGCAGATGTGGGATGTTCAGCATCCATCACCACAACATTGTCCTCGAGATCTGGCTGTAGGGGCAAATGGGGATGATCTAGAGAAAATATGTGCTTCTCCAACTTGGAGTTGATGAGCATCTGGATATAGGGTGCATAGCAGCAAGAGCGCTTTTGATCAGCAGCAACCCTCTTATCTGTCTCAACAATCAAGTCCATGACTCTGATCCTGGTGTGTCTGTCAAGGTGGATCAACATGTTGATGGAGTAGCCTCGGATCATCTTGTCATCTCCTGACTTGGGAATCAAAGTATGCCTCAGCATGGTGTTCATGGTGCGGAGGCCAGCCTTGAGAAAGTAAACAAATCCTAGCCCATGAGACTTCACGATAGCAGTAGGGATCTCCTTGTACATGTTAGCCATAGCATTGTGGCTCTCCTTGGATTCTGAGTAGACATCCAAATATCCATCTTGAGCTTATGGGACTCCTAAGATAGCAGCCCATGCATCAACAGTGGACCCATATATTGCACCTCCAGTCATCCATACAATCCTACCATCTCCATAGAAATGTGTAGTGGAGTAGAATCGCATGATCATCTCATCATTCGAAGTAGTAAACTCTCTGCCATCAAACTCATCCAATCCAGTGCAATGAAAATTATCTTGGACACTTGGAAAGTAGTCCTCATTCTCCTTGATGAATTTCTAGTCCACATACCTCATATCGCTCACAGCTGGACTCTTGTCAAAAAGCACAGTCTCATAGAAATCCTCTTGCTCTCTGGTATAGAATCTGTAGTCCACAGTTGTCTTCTTTCTTTGGGCATATGGATCAGCAGCTCTCTATGCCCTCAAGCCAGAGTCCTTCCTCTTCTTCATATCTTCAGCAAGTGGATAGCTGGCATTATGTACTGGAAGGTGTGGCCTAAGCTTTATTAAGGCAGTCAAGTCATCATCCTCTTCTTCTCTAAAGGTAGACCCCTTGTTCTTCTCAGAAGCAGGAATTTGTCTGGATGACCTCTTCGATATCTCAGCAGCAGCAACAACAATTTTCTTGGATTTAGTGCTCTTGATGGTTGCAGCCTTAGGCATAGCATCTGCCATAAGCCTTGACTTCTTCTTGGGAGGGGCCTTAGAAGCTGACTCTACCTCCTCTTCAGCAGCAGCTGCCTCCTCTAGATCTTCAAACATATATGTAGGCCTTCCAATAACATGGATTATCCTCTTTCTGGCCTTCTTCTTCTCCCTTGCCTTCTTAGCCACAAACTTCTTTGGGGGATCAACGGTCATTGTAGCTCTGGCACTCTCAGGCGCTCTCATTGGCTGACTTCTTGGCAGCCTTCTCTTACTTCTTGGCAAGAACCTCATCTGGCACAAAGTCTGAATCTTCTTCATCTGAATTCAGTCTCTTCCTGGTCCTTGTAGCAGCTTTAGGCAACCCATGAGAACTAGGGGTTCCTGGATCTAAAAACGAACTAGGCTCAGGACTAGTGCCCGAATCCATCTCAACACTCTGCTCTCTGAAGTTGTTCTCACTATCATCTGAAGAAGACATCTCTGACCCTGTGAATAAAGTGTAAGGAGCAGAAGAAGATGAGTCATCACAAAATGAGGCTGTTTTTTGAAAGTTTGAACAAAATATTTTCAAGATTTTACATTCTGTCATATGAAAATCGGTAGAGCCGAAGCAAAAATTTTGGTGCTACCGAGACTAACTATCCCATTAACAGAAACTTGGCACTCTTTTCGGTGAGACCGAAAAGTACTCAGTTTCACCAAGACAGTTCTCAGCAACACAGACAGGCAAATTGGTGATACCGATTTTTCCACTTTGGTTCTACCGAGTTCCATCAGGCAGAAGGTAAACCCTAGAAAATCAATGGTTCTCTAATCTACGGATTTTTCTCGTGGATAGAAAGCTGTGCAAACTGTGGCTTATAGACAAAATCAACTTTATTGCACAAGAATTAGACGGGGAGCGCAAGAAAGGTCTTATCCCTACCCTAGCTCGGTGATGGATCCGCTACGGCGGCGACGGCGGCGAAGATGCCCATCGATAGCGAGATTCCTAGTGGTGGAGACGCACGGGAAGGCAATGTGATGGCCAGGGGGTCCTTCTGCGGCAGCTTAGGGTTTGGGGCACGATGATTGAAGATTGAAATTTCGAACCGTCGGGACCACAACTTATATACCTTTCACTGTCGGTGATGTCGATTCTAAATTTTTGGTGTCACCGAGTTTCTCAACTGTCAGCTGACAGGGAAACTCGGTGTCACTGAGAATATGGAATCGGTTGTACCGAGATAGAAAACCAGATCAACCCTAGGCATTAGGTGAGACCAATATTTTGGGGTTGGTTCCACCAAGATGCACTTGGGAGGTTTTAATGGCCAGTCCTTGACGATACGGAACTCCGAGTGCTCCACACACAAAGGGATCGAAAAGCACTTGTTCAAATTTTGTAATGCAACATGAATAGAGTATGAGGTGAGAAAGCATAGGTAACTAAAGAGTAGTCCTAGGCATTCTTGTCCATCCAATTGGCAAAAGAGAAAATAAAGAGCCAAATAGCAACAATTGGATGTCCTCGAATGAGAAAATAAATGTAGACCAACATGCTCACACAATAAGATATCAAATGAAATCATGACAAACATGCACATACACACTAGCATCTAACAAGCACTTGGGCGATGACGAAGTCATCTATATATGAGTATTTGATTTAGGAGCAAAGTAAGAATACTGGATCATAGGTCATACTCATCGTTTAAGTACAAGTGGGGTTACCACTTTTACATAAAGCATTTAATGTTGTCACATACTAAGATATGATTTAACTCAAGTCTTAGTAAATTTCCCCCTTGATGTGACATCCCCCATAAGAGGGATAAACTAACCTTGGGTTTTGTCGATGAAGACTTCATGTTGGTGAGGTAGTTTTGGATGCTCAAGGCTGATGAAGATCACCAAGAGTTGGGAGCATCATTGTTGTTTCCATACTCTTCTCACCTACATGGGTTAGTCCCAACATACAAGAGACAAATACAAGGATATCTATGGACATGGAGTGAAAATCATATGTTATGATGTCCATTGATTTGTTGATTACCTTGTCCCTTGCTTACCTTTGAGGGAATGTGTGACTCCTTGAACTATTGCATAGAGTTGATGCTGTTTGCAAATAGTTCTTGCCAATAATGAATACGAGTGAATTTTATTGGCGGAGTCACTCCTCAATAACTCTCTAGTTCTTATTCTTGGGGACCCACATCAAGTTGATTGGGATCCTTGGTTTTGTAGTAGCCTTTGTAGAAGTTGAGCTTGAAGTAGCCTTGGGAACCCACTCCACCAAAGCTAGGGATTCATCTTCATATGAGTCAATGTCCTCTTGAAGCTTGTTCTTGCCCTTGAGCTTGTGGTCTTGTGGTGGAAGGTCATCTTGAGTGTTTGTCCCCTTGGGAAGAGTATTTTCATACTTCTCCTTTTGAGGAACAAACTTGGGTTTGTGGTATTGACCTTCTTCCCATTCAACTCCATTTTCATTGAAGTACCCAACACCACGATTCTTCCGATATCCTCCGTGCATGCATACAATTTCCTCAAATTGCTTGCACCCGGCGAGACTCTTGTAGATACCTTTTTCTATAATTCCTTTCAATAAAGTATTTTCTTGCTCAAGTGTTACATGGCTAAGAAGATCATCATTAGTGGAATCTATAGAACTACTAGAAGCAACATCATTGGGTTTAGGATTTTTATTGTTGCTACTAGATGAAGAAACTTTCTTGCCTTTGTTACTAGATTGCTTAGTTTTAACTTGAGGCATGAATGTAGACAAGAGTAGTCGCTTGGCTAGATAAGATGAAGTCTTCTTTTGGAGATCGTCATTGATAGCTTTAAGAAGTTCATGCTCTTGATCCAAGTTGAGCTTCTCGAAGCGTAGCTTCTCATGAGTTCTCACAAGCTCTCTATGATCTTCGAGAGTAGATTCATGAGATAACTTAAGAGTGTTTAGTTCTTTAGTTAGTTCTTCTATTTTAATCTTATCATCGTCAATTGACTTATCTTGACTAGCATGAGAATTATCAAGTGCATTTTGACTATCATTACTAGATTTTTCAAATAGCAAGTCATCTTCAATTAAAAAGTCATCTTCATCACTATTGAAATCAAGATACTCGGGGTGTGATACCTTGGGGCCTTTAGCCATGAAGCAACTTCCACTACCTTCATTTGGTGAATCAAATAGATCATAGGAGTTGGTAGTCACTAGTGCAAGTCCGGCAACACCTTCATCTTGACTATAGTCGGAGTTGGAGTGATAGCTTCTGTCGGAGTGGTTCTCGGATTCGGAGCCGGAAACCCATTCAAAAATACGAGCTTGATATTTCCTTCTTGAGTAGCTCTTAGTGTACTTGTCCTTCTTATCCGAGTCCCTACTTCTCCTTGAGGGTCTTCATTCATAACGTTCATCTCTACTCCTTCTCTCTCTTCGAGGTGACTCGTCTCTTGAGATTCGTCTTCTTGGTGACTCTTATTTTATCTTGTAAGGAGCCATGCACTCATTTCAGTAATGTTCGGACTTCCCACAATTGTAGCAGTTTCGGTCACGACTTGATGAATGCTTCTCTTCATATCTTGAGTTGGAGCTTCGATCTTTGCTTCCATTCTTGTAGAACTTGTTGAATTTCTTGACCATGAGGCTTATCTGTTCATTTGTGACAAGGTTGTCGCTTGAGGTAGCGGGAGCATCACTTGTGGCTTTGTAAGCACCGCTAGACTTGTGGTGAAGCTCATCCTTGTATTTGAGTGTCATCTCATGAGCAACAATTCTACCAATCACTTTCGTTGGCTTGAGATCTTTGTAGTTGGGCATCATTTGGATCAATGTGCAAACGGTGTCATATCGATCGTCCAAAGCTCGAAGTATCTTCTTGATGATGAATTTGTTAGTCATTTCTTCGCTTCCTAAGCCGACAATCTCATTGGTGATGAGAGCTAGCCTAGAGTACATCTATGACAGCCCAAGTGTTGTCCCTACCTTGTATGTCATGTAATCTCTTGTATGAACCTTGTTGCCATGAGCTTAATGTATGATTTGCACCTTGTCATACCATGTCTTGTCTTCAATTCATGCATCATGCATAATGCATCCATCATGCCATGTCTTTGCTTTTGTAGTGACCTTGTTTGTGAGTGTGGCTTGTGTTGTGTCATGTGGTTGGATCATATGTGGTGCACCTCCTTCTCTTCCCCTATCTTTTCTTTTCAACAAACCCAACCCAATGCCTTTATTTTCCCATGTCATTTTAGCAGCAATTTTAAATTGTTATTTAAATTGTTTAAAAATGTTCAAGTGCTAGTCTAAAATGTTTTAAGAGTGTGAGTGTGGTTCTTTTGTTGATTTGAGCCTTATGTGTTTGGATTTTTTAAATAACAAGGGGCTGTCTATTTATAAAATAATTAAATTACTTGTCCTAAAAATCATCTTGATATTTTAGTGAATAGTGCATTTTATTTTCATTGCAAAAGTATTTTTGTTCTGCCCAAAAGTCCTTTATATTTTCGCTGGTTTTTTTTCTTGTGTTGTCGTGTTTTAAAAAAAATAAAAACTTCTCTGTTTTAATTGTTTTGTGAGAGAGCGCCAGGATGGGAGTTTTCCTTCCCCGCGGCCTAGCCCGCAAGGGAACGGCCACCTGCTCCGTCCGTCGTCTCCGTTAGGTTCAGAGAGAGAGCGCGCTCCGCCATCCCCTTTTCCGTTGTCCGTCGCTGTCAGCCTCGAGGGTATTTAAACCCCCTCGGCGTGCGTTCCCCCTCCGCTAGGGTTCCTCTCTCCCCTCGCGCCCGCCGCAACTCCCTTCTCCCTCTCCATCCCTCTCCCTCCTCTCTTCTTCCCCTCGGTCAGGTAAGAAATTCAGTGAGAGCAGAGAGTTCAGAGAGTTTCAAAGAGCCCACCGGTCGTCTTCGCTGCCGTCACCGAGTCTCCGATGGGCCTTGTTCCTGGTGGTGATGGCGTGGAGCTCGGGGATCCTCCCCACGTTCCATTCCCGCCGCTAGGAGGTGAGGAGCGCCTCCCTGCGGTACCAATTTCCGTCGACATCGTCCGCAAGGGAGCGGGTCGTCGCCGGTCTTCTTCATCCTCATTGCCGCTGCGTCTCCGCCTCTTCTTCCCCGTCGTTGCGATCAGGGTCGCCGTCGTCCTCCCCTAGGTGAGCAGTCCACGCGCAGTCCTCCTGCCCTTTTAGCCAGAGCATCGCCGTCGTGTTCGTTGCCGCCGTGCCCCTGTTCAAGCTCGAGGTTCTCTGTTACCGGTGCCTTCTCCGCGTCTGAGTGCGGGAATGGAGTCCCCGTACTCCCCGCATTCCCCGCATCCTTCCTGTCGCTCCGCTAGTGCCATAGATCGTCGGAGTTGCTTCCCGTAGTGCCACTATCGCCGTGGGTGTTCTGCGGTTCAGTTTTGTCAGTGACTTGCGTGTGCGTGTGTGTAGTAGTGCAGCCGAGGGCCTCCTCTGTTAACGTTCGCGGCCATAGATGAGTGGCAACCGGCTCGGGGGTCGACTAGGAGGTCGCTAGTTCAAGCCCGAACCTCCCCCTTTTTTGTTTTTGTTTTCTTTCTTTTGTTTTTCTTTGTTTTCTCCTTTGTTGTTTGTATATGTGTATGTGCAGACCTATATGAGTGTGTGTGTCAATAATTATATTTGCTACATGTGTGTGTGTGCTTGATGTATACTCACATGTGTGTAGGGTGTATGTGTAGGTGTGTGCATATATGCTTGTGTGCATGTGGGTGAGAGTTTGTGTAGTGCATGTGTGTGTGCACATATGCATGTGCTTGTGAGTGAGTGTGTGTGTGAGTGTGTAGTCCTATGCATATGTATAGGCATATATGCACTTGTGCATATGTGTGTGGATGAACACCCACACACATGGACTTGTGTAGTGCAAGTGTATGTGCCATGCGCACTTGTGCATGTGAGTGGTGTGAGTGCTTATGCATTGTGCATATGTGGTGCTTGAGTGTGTGTGTGGATGAACACCACCCTCATGGGTGGTATGTTCATGAGTGGGCTTGTTCTCATATGCCCTTAGGCATATGGAGCATGTGTGTGTATGCTTTGTAGTGGTGTGTGTAGAGAGTGTGTGTGTAGGTGGATAGTGGGTTTTTCCCCACTAACCATATGCTTTGTTGGTATATGCTTGTTTGTAGGTATTATTAGTTACTTGCCATGTTAAACTAAGTTTCCAAATCTGCTTATGTTCATTTATGATCATGTCCATTTATAGTAAGTTTTAACTTATAAGAGAGTGGATGGTTGCTTGCTAGTATATTGTGCCATGTTGCTTCACATGAACATATGAGTATGACAGATGTTTTTTGGGGTAGAAAGAGCCAAGGAATTCATTGGTGCTTTCAGATTTCACTTTTGGCAAGTTTATAAAACTATCATTTTCTGCTGTGATGCTACTTTGTCATTTTTGCATGATTTAATCCATGCTTGCTTTGGGGCATGTGCCAACATGGAAGTTCTAGTGTTTTATGTCTATTATGCCATGGTATTTTTGTTTAACATGAGAATCACCCATATAAGTGGGAAACTTGCTGCAAAGTAGCTAACTTGATGTTACTGTTTTCACCATACTAAATATTTCTAAGTCTGAGAATCTGCTGGTATTTTAATGCCATGACGAGTGGTTGACATCTTGTGATATGTCGAGAATTAGCTCATGCTCAGTGTTAGTATTTTGAAGTAGATGTTGTCTAATACCACGTTGTTAATTTTCATGCCAAGAGGTGGTATCTAACCGCTTTAACTTCTGTTGTCAACATGCTACCATATTAACTCAGATTCCAGAAAAAAAACCTGTTGTTTTCACTAAGTCCCAGAACAACTGTTTCATCATGCCAACTTGATAGCTTCATACTTATTGATGTGTGCATCCTTTGCAGTTTGTATAGTTGGATAAGTTGAGAAGAATGTTATGTAGTTTCTGTCAATGCCTTGTTTGTGGTTATAGGATTCCTATAGCTCAAGTTGTGGGCTGTGAAAGTTGCTATGTTGCTGTTTTGTGGCAGATTGTTGTTTTATTGTTTTGTGAGTTGTGGGAGCTATACTCCATGAAATTGCTCGATCTATGGGTTAAATCTTTTCGAGAAGCCGTGCCCACGATTATGTGGCAACTTGGATATTTGTTTAACACCCGGTTATAGTCAACTTGAAGTAAACTCTAATAAAATACACCAACTGTGTGAGTAACCGTGATCGTCTCTGCTCGTGAACATGATCCGAGAGAGAACACGGTGGGGTTATGATTGACGTAAGTAAGTGTTCAGAATCTCATAGAGGTCATTTTAGATTCGATTGTTCATCGTAGGTCACTCACATTTATGTTCATGTTATGTAAGTTTAGCCATCATAAATGCTTAGCATTGCTGCAAACTAAACACATACCACATCCCATCCTTTAAGCTTGAATAGTCTCGGTACCCGGGCGCATGATTGCTGAGTCCTTGTGGCTCACAGATTACTACAACACTCCAGGTACATGTACGGATGAGTACGTGCAGGATAATCTGACGTAGCTCTAGTGGGAATATGATGAGGAAAGAGGCAAGATGTACGTGACTTACCCGGATGAGTAGAGGACCATGGTCGCGATCTTTGGGATAGCGAGATAGTTACATTTGCATCTGTTTTATTGTTTGATTTCATCCGTAGTCGGACCCTGTCTTCATCTTGATGATTTCAACTCTATGTGGAATTGTAATGTAGTATGTGGCGAGTTTAAGCCAAACTTGTATACTCTTCTCTTCCGTAATGTATGATGCAATGATACTATACTTGTGAACGGCAAGATGCGCATCTATCCCTTGCGAGGCTCCCATGCTTTAAAAATGGATAGGCGCGCATCTTGGGCGTGACAAGTTGGTATTCAGAGCCATACGAACATAGGAGCCTTTGCTTGATCGAACTTGGCCAAGTCGAGTCTAGTTAAAACTATTTTGAGTCTAGTTATATCAGAGATTAGGATTCTTTTTACTCCTCTTCTATGCTCTGGTGAGGTATTAGACTTAGGAATTTTTGATTCTACTCCTCTTCTCGCTCAAATTTTTTTAGGATCACGCGGGTATTTTGGATTCTATATGATACCGATGTGACAGGGTTCTGTCTTGGTGCCTCCTGTCTGACTTGATTTCTTCCGGGGAGTCGAGCTCCAGGGAATGTTGGCACATCATTATCATGCAGCTTGCTTTATATCTCAGGATGGAGAGTGTTCGAAATTACTTCAATACTTGTCGTGGTGAGATAAGGTCGGAGTCACCTATTACTGGGGAGGCGTCCGGGGTACCACCATGGTTTAGTATCGTAGTGAGTTCGAGGATTCGAGTTAGATGAATTTGTGAAAGCCTCTGGTTATGTGTTGAAGGATGGATACAGTTGGGGTGTAGGATTTCTAGTTGAGTGAGATATTTACTCCTTGTATCCCCCACACCGGATTGCATAACCAGAAAGTTTTTGGAAGTTCTTAGGTGTGAAATCTTGTAGTTATCTAGGATCATCTTCTTCAGATGTATGTGGGCATGTACATTTGTTCCGAGCAGTTAGCTCAACACTTTTGTCTTATTGCAAGTGGCTTATAATATCTGATGATGTTATCACAAACCGAAGAAGCATTCTTACTATTTTTTTAGTAGGAAGGATGTGTTGTTATTGTTCAATTCTTTCAAGTATTTGATTCAACTTTTGATTCTTCTTATCAATGAGGTGCTGATGCATTTTGTCCATCTTCAGGATGGCTCCACCAACTCGCAACAATCCGGGTCGTGGTGAGGAGCAGACTAATGTTCCACCACCACCCCCACCGCTGCCACCACCTCCTCCTCCAGAAGCTTGGCAAGCTGTGATGGACGCAACCAATGCGAACACTCAGATGTTGCTCAGGCTGTTGCAAGAAAGAGAGCAGGGTCAGCAAGGTTTTCAAGGGAATTTTCAGAACCAACCTCAGTTTGCGACGCTCAATCAGTTCCTTGCCAACCAGCCCAAGTCTTTCACCTGTTGTGAGCAGCATTTTGATGCTGATGATTGGCTCCATGATATGAGTAAGCATTTTGTGTGTAGCAATGTCAGGCCAGAGGACTTTGTCAGATTTGCATCGTTCCAGCTCAACGGTCAAGCAGCTGATTGGTGGTAGCAGTACAAGGATTCCATGGGCGATCGTGTTGTTACTTGGGACGATTTCCGTCGTCACTTCAAGGCTCATTACATTCTGACAAGCTTTGTCGAGGAGATGCGTGAGAAGTTCAGGCACCTGAAGCAGGGAAGCAAGTCTGTCTATCAGTACAACGTCGAGTTCCAGAATCTAGCCCGTTATGCTAAGCAAGATGTTCCAGATGACAAGGCAATGATATGTCAGTTCAGAGGTGGTCTCAAGGATGAGCTTCTGTCAGGCCTAGTTCTTCAAGAGCCTCGTGAGTTTGATCAGTTCTACAACATGGCTTTGAAGGTCGAGGCAACTCAGCTCAAGTTGGAGAACTCAAGGAAGCATTCAAGGGATTTATATTTGTCTTCTTCCAGCTCTCAGATGGTTCCCAAGCAGCAGAAGTATTGGGTGCCAAATCCTCCTCCATTTCGTCCTCCTCAACAGCAGAAGCAGTTCGGTGGTCGTGGTTCTTCCCACCCACCCAACCCAGGTTTTTAGCAAAGATCCGAGGCGTCCAAGCCAGTTCTTGTTCCTCCGCCAGGCAATGTTCTTCCGCTTTGTGAGGTGACTTGTCACAAGTGTGGCCAAAAGGGTCACTATGCAAACAAGTGCAACCCGCGACGTCTTCCGCCTTCTCCTCTTGTCAAGCCTCCAGACAATGCTATGGTGAAGCATAACCCCAAGACCACAAGAGTGAATATGGTGAATGTAGTAGAGGCATAGGATTCTTCTCAAGTGATCATGGGTAATCTCTCAGTTAATGATTTCCCTGCAAAAGTATTGTTTGATTCTGGTGCATCGCATTGTTTCATGTCAAAGCCATTTTTCATTAAGCATGATTTCCCGTCGGCATCATTGGGTAGACCATTGGGTATTGTTTCTCCGGGTGTTTCAATGAGGATCAATTCTATTGTCCCGGATGTTTCTATCAAGATGGGCAATTATTCTTTCTTGGCTTCTCCTTATGTTCTCGGTAATTCTGACATTGATCTCATTCTGGGCATGGACTTCCTGGCTATGAATAAGGCTTATATTGATTGTCAAGCAAAAGCAGTCAAGCTAACTCATCCTTCAGAAGACGTGATTATTTTCATGGCTCGCGATGACACAATCCGTCTCTTTGCTCTTAATGAGAAGGGTGAAATCTCGGTGATTTCTCAAATTCCGGTGGTGAATGAGTTCGAAGATGTATTTCTAGAAGAATTTGCCAGGAATGACTCTGCACCGGCCAGCTGAGTTCGTGATTGATCTCGAGCCCGGGACTGAACCGGTCTACAAACGCCCGTATAAACTTGGCCCCGAAGAGCTAAAAGAGTTGAAGATGCAGCTAGATGAGCAAGAACGTCTAGGTGTGATCAGACCAAGTTCTTCTCCATGAGGTTGTGGTGTTTTGTTTTTCAAGAAGAAATATGGCACGGATCGTCCTTGTGTTGACTACCATCCATTGAACAAGAAGACAATCAGAAACAAGTACCCACTTCCAAACATCAACGAGTTGTTTGAACAACTGAAACGTGCCAAGGTTTTCTCGAAGCTTCATCTTCACATGGGTTATTATTAGATTCGCATTCGCGAAGAAGTCATTCCTAAGACCGCTTTCAGGACGAGTTTTGGCTCTTATGAGTACACCGTCATGTCATTTGGTCTTGCTAATGCTCCTCCAACCTTCTCAAGAATGATGAATTTCATTTTCTATCCTTTCAAGAATGAGTTTCTCTTGGTCTATCTGGATGATATCCTTGTGTTCTCGGAGACAGAAGAAGAGCATGCAGAGCATCTCCGCCTTGTGCTTGACAAGTTAAGGGAGCATTGATTCTATGCCAAGTTTTCCAAGTGTGAGTTTTGGCTCAATGAAGTGGTGTACCTTGGGCATGTGATCTCTGCCGAGGGAATTAAAGTGCACCCTGAGAAAGTTGAGGCAATCTTTAAGTGGGAACGTCCTCAAAATGTGAAGTACTTTAGAGTTTCCTCGAGCTTGTTAGTTATTGCAGAAGATTCATGGAGAACTTCTCTCAAATTGCTAAGCCTCTCTCCAATCTCCTCCAGAAGAGTGTCAAGTATGTTTGGTCTCCTGAGTGTGATGTGGCGTTCAATACGCTCAAGCAGAGACTGACTTCAACTCCAGTTCTTGTTCCTCCTAAGCAGTCTAAGCCTTTCCAAGTATTCTGTGATGCTTCTCTCCAAGGTCTTCGTGGTGTTCTCATGCAAGACAACAAGATTGTTGCTTATACCTTGCGTCAGTTGAAGCCTGTCGAGAAGAACTACCCCACTCATGATCTTGAGTTGGCGGTAGTTGTGCATGCTCTAATGACTTAGAGGCATTTGTTGTTGGGTAGACCAGTTGAGGTATACACCGATCACAAGAGCTTGAAGTATATTTTCATTCAACCCAATCTTAATCTTCAGCAGTCTCGTTGGGTGGAAATGTTTGAGGACTTCAATCCAAGCATTGAGTATACTCCTGGGAAAGCAAATGTCATTGCAGACGCGCTCAGTCAGAAGGCGTACTGCAATAGTCTGATCTTGAAGCCTCTTCAACCCGAGCTGTGTGAAGCCTTCCGCAAGCTCAACCTTCAGATGATTCCGCAAGGATTTCCCACCAATCTTCAAGTTTCTCCGACTCTGGAAGATCAGGTTCACCAAGCGAAGCTTCTTGACGCTATGGTGAAGAAAGTGAAGAAAGGTGTGGCCAAGGGCATTCCAAAGTATAAGTGCTTTGACGTTGATGTCAAAGATACCTTGTTCTTTGAGGACCGTCTTGTGGTTCCAAAAGGTGATCTCAGAAAGGTTATCATGGGCGAAGCACACAATTCTCTTCTATCCATTCATCCAGGCAGTTCCAAGATGTATCAGGATCTCAAGCAAACCTTCCGGTGGACTCGCATGAAACGTGAAATTGCTCAGTTCGTGAACGAGTGTGATGTTTGTCGCAGAGTGAAGGAGGAGCATCAATGTCGAGCAGGTCTTCTTCAGCCTTTGCCTATCCCAGAGTGGAAATTCGATCGTATGGAGATGGATTTCGTCAATCGGTTTCCCAAGTCCAAGAGAGGTAACGATGCCATCTTTGTGGTTATCGACAAGCTGCCAAAAGTTGCTCATTTCCTGTCAGTCAAAGAATCTATCTCGGCAGCTCAGCTTACAGAGTTGTATACGTCAAGGATAGTATCTTTGCATGGTATTCCTCAGCTCATCTCTTCTGACCGTGGAAGCCTCTTTACTTCCAAGTTTTGGGAGTCCTTCCAGACTGCCATGGGTACCAAGATCCATTTCAGCACTGCGTTCCATCTGCAGACAAGTGGTCAAGTTGAGAGAGTTAATCAGATCCTTGAAGATATGCTCAGAGCCTGTGTGATTTCGTTCGACATGAAATGGGAAGACTACCTTCCATATGCTGAATTCTCATACAACAATAGCTTTAAAGCTAGCTCAGGCAAGGCCCCTTTTGAGATTCTCTACGACAGAAAGTGTCGTACCCCGCTTAACTAGTCTGAAACCGGTGAGCGTCAAATATTGGGCAATGACATGATCACTGAAGCAGAAGAAATGTGCCATGTCATTCATGAGAACCTCAAAGCACCTCAGTCCTGACAGAAGAGCTATTACGATAGCAAACATCGGGATGTTTCCTTTCAAGTGGATGATCTAGTCTATCTCAGAGTCACTCCCATCAAGGGCACTCAGCGGTTTGGAATTAAAGGGAAGCTAGCTCCTCGTTTTGTTGGTCCTTTCAAAGTTATTGGCAAGAGAGGTGGTCTTGCATATCAACTAGAGATTCCTCCAAATTTTGCGAACGTGCATGATGTCTTCCATGTTTCTCAGCTCCGGAGATGCTTCAAGACTCTAGAGCGCACCATTGACCTCCAAGACATTGATCTCCAAGAAGACCTCTCTTATCGTGAGCATCCAGTTGCAATTCTTGAAGAAACTGAGCGTAAGACTCGCAACAAGTCTATCAAGTTCCTCAAGGTGAAGTGGTCTCATCATTCTGACAAAGAAGCTACTTGGGAATGCGAGGACCTTCTCCATTCCGAATTTCTAGACTTCTTTTGTTCCTAGATCTCGAGTCGAGATCCTCTTGTAGTGTGGGAGAGTTATGACAGCCCAAGTGCTGTCCCTACCTTTTATGGCATGTAATATCTTGTATGAACCTTGTTGCCATGAGCATAATGTATGATTTGCACCTTGTCATACCATGTCTTGTCTTGCATTCATGCATCATGCATAATGCATCCATCATGCCATGTCTTTGCTTTTGTAGTGACCTTGTTTGTGAGTGTGTATTGTGTTGTGTGATGTGGTTGGATCATGTGTGGTGCACGTCCTTCTCTTCCCGTCTCTTTTCTTATCAACAAAACCCAACCCAATGCCTTTATTTTCCCATGTCATTTTAGCAACAGTTCTAAGTTGTTATTTAAATTGTTTAAAAATGTTCGAGTGCTAGTCTAAAATGTTTTAAGAGTGTGGGTGTGGTTCTTTTGTTGATTTGAGCCTTATGTGTTTGGAGTTTTTAAATAACAAGGGGCTGTCTATTTTTAAAATAATTAAATGACTTGCCCTAAAAATCATCTTGATATTTTAGTGAATAGTGCATTTCATTTTCATTGCAAAAGTATTTTTGTTCTGCCCAAAAGTCCTTTATATTTTCTCTGGGTTTTTTTCTTGTGTTGCTGTGTTTAAAAAAAATAAAAACTTCTCTATTTTAATTGTTTTGTGAGAGAGCGCGAGGATGGGCCTTTTCCTTCCCCGTGGCCCAGCCCGCAAGGGAACGGCCACCTGCTTCGTCTGTCGTCTCCGTCAGGTTTAGGGAGAGAGCACGATCCGCCGTCCCTTTTTCCGTCGCCTCTCGCCATTAGCCTCGGGGGTATTTAAACCCCCTCGGCATGCGTGCCCCCTCCGCTAGGGTTCCTCTCTCCCCTCATGCCGCCGCAGCTCCCTTCTCCCTCTCCATCCCTCTCCCTCCTCTCTTCTTCCCCTCGGTCAGGTAAGAAATTCAGTGAGAGTAGAGAGCTCAGAGAGTTTCAGAGAGCCTGCCGGTCGTCTTTTCCACCGTCACCGCGTCTCCAGTGGACCTTGTTCTTGGTGGTGATGGCGTGGATCTTGGGGATCCTCCCCGCATTCCATTCCCGCCGCTAGGAGTTGAGGAGCACCTCCTCGCGGTGCCAATTGCCGTCGACGTCGTCCGCAAGGGAGCGGGTCATCGCCGATCTTCTTCCTCCTCGTCTGTAACATCCCAAAAGTTCATTTTGGAATGTTATGAAATATAGCTATGCATCATCATCACTTTGTTGTAATGAAATGAATTGTTGAAGTTTTTCTTTTGGAATTTTGAAAGGCCTTTACAATTTCTTCTTATACTTGTTTCCCCCCATTTGAAAACCCTTCGAACATTCATAAAAAGAGAGGAGTAATATGACACTCCATACCAAGGGCATCTTGGTGAGTTATTTGAACAATAACACCAGGGGGTTATTTGAAAGTTTATCTCAAAAGAATTTAAAATCAATTAGGCATTTTTTTGAAAAAAATATATTTTTAAAGTATTCATTTTGACAGAGAAAAAATGTTCATTAAATATCATTTATTCCCCTGATCATTTTGATATATATATATCCCCTATGTTTGGAAATGATTTGAATGCATTAAAGGATTTTAAACGTTCTGGAAAATAGAAATGGAAACTCATTTCAAGCGTTTAATTAGAAAACCGGCTCGCCCACAACCATTTAAACCCCGAATTCATTTCGGATCGGCCACTGACGCGCAAATACCGCCCCCTCTCTCACTTACGCGCGGGACCCACTGTCCGACAGCGCCATCCCCGCGCTCATCCCCTTCCCCTCGCCCCCGATGTCGCCGGCGATCCCGACCCCGCCGATCTCTCTCCTCTCTCCCTCTCCCGACCCCACACCTGGCCTATATAAAGCCCTGGCCTCGCCGCTTTCCGTTCCACCCCGCTACCCCCTCTATCCTCGCTGGAACGCCACCGCACCACCTCGCCGGAGTTCGGTCGACGACCGAAGCTCTCCGAGCACGAGGTCGTCGCCTCCGTCGTCCCTAGCCCCGTCCGACGCCACCAATCGACGCCAGAGCTTCGCCGCCGTCGCCTGAGCACTTCGGACGCCGCCCTCGACCACCGTAGCACCAGCCCCGAGCACCTCCGACGTCCGATCGCCGTCGACATCGCCGGAACTCCGACCCCCCTCCTCTGTAAGCCGCACTTCCACCCACAACCGTCAGAGCTAGATCCAACGCGCTTGATTAGAAGATTTAAACGGCGAACCATTTTCTTTTACGTTTCGGTCGTCCGCCGCAAACACCTCGCACGCACACGGCCTCGGCCAATCTCAGCATGCCACGTAGCCCCTAACCGATCGATAATTTTTTCTTTTTCTGTTTCTATTTTAGAAAACAGAATGTGTTCTGATTTTATTTTTGTTATATCTTTTAAACTAATTAGTGTTTTTTATCGATTCTTTTTGCATTAGGTCACAAACTTCATGTAGTTTGATCCTGAAGTCTTTGATTTCAAATTTGAACTTTAGAATTTGAATCTAACCAAATTTGCTTAAATTACTAAAATCTGTATAACTAGAGTTTAAAAAAATATATTTTGAGTGAATCTTTTTGCCACTGTTTTGTATTAGTTAGACCTATCATCCTACATAGTTTGAGAATTTTGAGGATGAATTTGGTTAGGGTTTTTAACAAAAACAGAATCTGTTTAGTTCTTAATAGAGTTTAGTTAGTTTGATTTTAGTTTAGATTGAACCTGATTTAGTTTAACTTTTGTTTTTAGATTTCATTAGGTTCTGTTGTTTCAACATTAGGTGTATTATTTTCTGTTAATAATTTTTTTAATTTGTTTTGTGCTCTAGTTTGAATAGGTACATCTTATTTTCACCTTTAGTATTGTTTAGAAAAAAGTGTTGTAGTAACTCTTTTTGCACATATTTTTTATAATGAAATACTTTCTGTTTTCTAATAAAATTTTCTATTTACTTTTCTGTTATCTAAATGCCTAGTTGTCCAAAACAAATTTTTGACTTGTTATGTCTTAGTACAGATTTGACACCAAAAATTTTAGAGTCTTATATTTGAGTGATTCTTCCTTTTGATTGTGCTATTGTTTGTTGAAGTATTTGTTTACCTTGCTGTTGTGTGAATTGTACTGTGGTTGCTTATTGTGTGTTTTGTTTGATTCGTTAGATCATCTGGAGTGAGAAGCTTGTTATCTAGAGTCACTTGAGTACGAGGATCGTCAGCAAGGCAAGTCACTTTGATCATGATTACCCATGTTTTATTGCATTAGTTCTACCATCTCCCCAATTGCATGCAAAGTAGGTAATTTGGAAACTTGGTTACTTGATGTAGTATCATGTGGTAGGCACCCCTAACCCTTTGACACATTGGCCCCGGGAAACGTTGATTTAATTTTGCTATGCTATTAGTAGACGGGGTTGGTTGTGTGATTCATGAGAGTTATGAGTTAATAATTTCAAGACCTACAAGATGATCAAGACTTCGAGACTCCGTGTTTTCAACATACCTCTGGGTGGATGATGGTTGAACGGCGCCCTGGAGAAACCAGTGGTTAGCCTAGATGTTGCTGGAGAAGTGCCAGTATTCATGCGGGAAGGTCCACCCAGGCACAAAGAGATGGATGGATGCTTCAAGACCCAAGGCTTACTTGCACAACCACAAGCCATTATGGGCTCTAACTTGGTTGGATATCGTGGTGACCCTGGACAGGCGGTGCTACGAGATGTAGAAGAACGGTAGGAAAGGATGGGTACTGACAGAGTCTCGGGGAAACCCTTTAGAAGACCATGTTTTGGTCATCGGTTTCTCAAACACCCTGAAGTGCAAGAAACCCAATGGAGGCGATCAAATCTTGTGGGGAACGTGTGCAAAACTCTGCAGAGTACCCAAACCTAATCGATTAGCGGTGTCCACGGTCATGGACAGTTCGAGCCAAAGGAACTGAAACTATCTGGAACTCTCAACACAATTAATTGTATTGATGTGGGTTTTTAATGACAACTTGGGTATGAGAATTGGTTGGTGGAACCATCTCATTAATCAACCAACATTGTAGTAATAATTTTCTGCCCTCTCTTGTTGTAGGAAAAAATTGGCTTTATGCAAAAACTTACTACCCCACCTGCCATATATGCATATAGACTAGATGATTACTTTACCCCCTCTTTTGTGACATTGCCGGCATATTCAATATGCTGACCTACACGGCTGCAACGTATCATGTTGTAGAGTACTTTTCCAACCAGGAGTGAGGATATGCTCTACGCTCGGTGAGATGCCCTTGGAGTCAGATGGACTCAACTACCTTTGAAGCTTCCGCAAGATTAGTTATTCTCATGAGTTGGCATGCAACCACTTTATTGTAATTCTTATTGTAATAAAGGACTCGATATGAGATTTTTTCGATTATTAAAGCTGTGTGATTTCACTTTGATATATACATTGATGTACCGTGTGTGTACCAGCATGATCTTGGGATGGTACAGAAACACCGGAGATTCGACCTTTCAGGTTGGGTCGTTACATTGTCGCTACTTCGTCTCCGCCTCTTCTACCCCGTCATTGCGATTAGGGTCGCCGTCGTCCTCCCCTAGGTGAGCAGTCAACGCGCAGTCCTCCTTCCCTTTTAGCCAGAGCGTCGCCATCGTGTTTGTCGCCCCCGCGCCCCTGTTCGAGCTTGAGGTGCTCTGTTGCCGGCGCCTTCTCCACGTCTGAGTGCGGGAATGGAGTCCCTGTACTCCCAACATGCCCCGCATCCTTCCTGTCGCTCCGCTAGTGCCGTAGATCGCTGGATTTGCTCGCCATAGTGCCACTCTCGCCGTGGGTGTTCTGCGGTTCAGTTTCGTTAGTGACTTGCGCGTGCGTGTGTATTAGTGCAGCCGAGGGCCTCCTCTGTTAACTTTCGCGACCGTAGCCGAGTGGCAACCAGCTCGGGGGTCGACCAGGAGGTCGCCGGTTCGAGCCCGAACCTCCCCCTATTTTGTTTTTGTTTTCTTTCTTTTCTTTTTCTTTGTTTTCTCCTTTGTTGTTTGTATATGTGTATGTGCAGACCTGTATGAGTGTGTGTGAGTAATTATATTTGCTACACGTGTGTGTGTGCTTGATGTATACTCACATATGTGTAGGGTATATGTGTAGGTGTGTGCATATATGCTTGTGTGCATGTGGGTGATAGTGTGTGTAGTGCATGTGTGTGCGCACATATACATGTGCTTGTGAGTGAGTGTGTGTGAGTGTGTAGTCCTATGAATATGTATAGGCATATGTGCACTTTTGCATATGTGTGTGTGCATATGTGTGTCGATGAACACCCACACACATGGGCTTGTGTAGTGCAAGTGTATGTGCCATGCGCACTTGTGCATGTGAGTGGTGTGAGTGCCTTATGCATTGTGCATATGTGGTGCTTGAGTGTGTGTGTGGATGAACCCCCCCTCATGGGTGGTATTTTCATGAGTGGTCTTGTGCTCATATGCCCTTAGGCATATGGAGCATGTGTGTGTATGCTTTGTAGTGGTGTGTGTAGAGAGAGAGTGTGTGTAGGTGGCTAGTGGGTTTCCCCCACTTGCCATATGCTTTGTTGGTATATGCTTGTTTTTAGGTATTATTAGTTACTTGCCATGTTAAACTAAGTTTCCAAATCTGCTTATGTCCATTTATAATCATGTCCATATAGAGTAAGTTTTAACTTATAAGAGAGTGGATGGTTGCTTGCTAGTATATTGTGCCATGTTGCTTCACATGAACATATGAGTATGACACATGTTTTTGGGGTAGAAAGAGCCAAGGAATTAATTGGTGCTTTCAGATTTCACTTTTGGCAAGTTTATAAAACTTTTATTTTCTGCTGTGATGCTACTTTGTTATTTTTGCATGATTTAATCCATGCTTGCTTTGGGGCATGTGCCAACATGGAAGTGCTAGTGTTTTATGTCTATTATGCCATGGCATTTTTGTTTAACATGAGAATCACCCATATAAGTGGGAAACTTGTTGCAAAGTAGCTAATTTGATGTTACTGTTTTCACCATGCGAAATATTTCTAAATCTGAGAATCTGCTGGTATTTTTATGCCATGAAGAGTGGTTGACATCTTGTGGTATGTTGAGAATTAGCTCATGCTCAGTGTTAGTATTTTGAAGTAGATGTTGTCTACTACCACCCTGTTAATTTTCATGCCAATAGGTGGTCTCTAACCCCTTTAACTTCTGTTGTGAACATGCTACCATATTAACTCACATTCCAGAAAAAAAACTGTTATTTTCACTAAGTCCCAGAAAAACTGTTTCGTCATGCCAACTTGATAGCTTCGTACTTATTGATGTGTGCATCCTTTGAAGTTTGTGTAGTTGGATAAGTTGACAAGCATGTTATGTCGGTTTTTTCAATGCCTTGTTTGTGGTGATAAGATTCCTGTAGCTCAAGTTGTGGGCTGTGAAATTTGCTATGTTGCTGTTTTGTGGCAGATTGTTGTTTTATTGTTTTGTGAGTTGTGGGAGATATACCTCATGGAATAGCTTGATATTTGAGTCTATTGTGATTGGTTTTTCATTGCCTAACCAATGGATACCATGGAATGCCAAGAATTAGCCCATGGCCTTGTTGACTTGTGTTTTGCCTTCGTACCTTGTCATCAGCGTATCGTGAGAACCGTAACTCCATTTCTTGCGTTCTTTATATGCATTTCTATTGATTTTGCATGATGCATCCATATTTTCCATGTATGTCCATGCATGTCTAAATAACTTAACATGAGGTTCTGTCTAGATTCATTAATAACCAATCCTTGCATGTGAAACATGACTAGTTTTGGATTGCCATGTTTAATTCTTGATAAATGAATCATGCATCATCTTGGTTGTGCATTGCACCTTGGTTGGAGGTTTATTGTTGCTTTTTCTCTTGGGTAGACACGAGTGTTGATACTGAGTATGAGGACCCAGGAGAGTACCACTACGAGGATCCCGCTACTTGTTCCGCTGAAGAACCAACAGACAAGATGATCGTACCCGGATCCCGATACTATTTTCGCTTGCTAGTATCTAGCTCTTATCGTTAAAATTGCGCTACCTACCACTTGAATGTCAGCCTCCTAATTGCCATGATAGCCTCTAACCCTCCACATCCTAGCAAGCCTTTGATTGGCTAAGTTACCGCTGCTCAGCCCCTCTTATAGTGTTCTTAGTTGCAGGTGCAGGTTATTCCATGTGATAACATGGATTTGTCATATCACAATATTATCTGTTATTTAATTTAATGCACATATATATATATATCTTGGTATTGGTGGAAGGCTTGGCCTTTTGCTAGGTGATTTGTTCCGCTATTACCGCCATAGTTTCTTGTTACCGGTGTTATGTTTTCCATACTTTGCACTCCTAACATGCTCAGGGTTGGTATGGGGACCCCCTTGTTTATTCGGTTGAGATTAAAACTTGTCTCGCAAGACCCAACATTGGTACTACATTTGCTTAATAACTTAATTAAATTTGCATAGGGCTTTGCAACCCCGTGGATAATTAATCAACCCCCAAGCCAGTGCTCCTCATGAGTGTTGGTCCAAACTAGAGCACCGTGCGGGGCCAACTCGGGGCAACTGGGGAGATTTCTATCAGGCCGCCGTACGCTTCGCTTATCCGTCGTGTCCTGAGAACGAGATACGCGACTCTTATCGGGTTTGTCGACACGTCGGGTGGTCTTGCTGGATTTGTTTTACCTTTGTCGATTGTCTTGCGTGTGGACTCTGACTTTCTTCGGGTTATCTTGAGGTGTTGGAATTCCTTTGGAGTTACCTATGATGATCTCGAGATCCGTGGTCGAGGCTATTCCTGCAGAGTGTGGTTAATTTGTGATAGACTAGTTGGAGCACCCCTGTAGGGTTAAATCTTTTCGAGAAGCCGTGCCCGCGGTTATGTGGCAACTTGGATATTTGTTTAACACCCGTTTATAGTCAACTTGAAGTAAACTCTAATAAAATACACCAACTGTGTGAGTAACCGTGATCGTCTCTGCTCGTGAACATAATCCGAGAGAGAACACGGTGCGGTTATGATTGACGTAAGTAAGTGTTCAGGATCTCATAGAGGTCATTTTAGATTCGATCGTTCATCGTAGGCCACTCACATTTATGTTCATGTTACGTAAGCTTAGCCACCATAAATGCTTAGCGCTGCTGCAAACTAAACACATAGCACATCCCATCCTTTAAGCTTGAATAGTCTCGGTACCCGGGGGCATGATTGTTGAGTCCTTGTGGCTCACAGATTACTACAACACTCTAGGTACAGGTACGGATGAGTACGTGCAGGATGATCTGACATAGCTCCAGTGGGAATATGATGAGGAAAGAGGCAGGATGTACGTGACTTACCCGGATGAGTAGAGGACCATGGTCATGATCTTTGGGATAGCGAGATAGTGTCATTTGCATCTGTTTTATCGTTTGATTTCGTCCGTAGTCGGACCCTGTCTTCATCTTGATGATTTGAACCCCGTGTGGAATTGTAATTTAGTATGTAGTGAGTGTAAGCCAAAATTGTATACTCTTCTCTTCCGTAATGTATGATGCAAAGATACTACACTTGCGAACGGCAAGATGCGCATCTATCCCTTGCAAGGCTCCCGTGCCTTAAAATGGATAGGCACGCATCTTGGGCGTGACAATATCTCAGTGACTCCTTCACCATCCTTCATCTTGAACTTGTCAAGTTGACTTTGGAGAACATTCAACTTGGATTCTCTCACAGATTCTGTACCTTCATGCATATCAATCAAAATATCCCAAATCTCTTCTGCATTATCAAGACGGCTGATTTTGTTGAATTCTTTGGGGCATAGGCAGTTGAAGAGAACGTCGCATGCTTGAGCATTGAGTTGCAACATCTTCAACTTATCCACGGTCGCTTCACGATCGGGTTCCTTTCCTTCCACAAAGAATTCACCTTGCATACCAACATGAGCAACAGCCCAACAGAGGGGTTATGAGCAAGCAAATGCATTTTCATTTTGTGCTTCGAACTAGCAAAATTAGTGCGATCAAAGTACGAACCTCTATGGTGATAATTTCCCTCACTAGATGCCATACTCTCCTAGGTTGTGAGACCAATGCAATGGAGACCAAAGCTCTGTTACCACTTGTAGGATCGAAAGTAGTGCTAGAGGAGGGGGTGATTACACTACTTGACCAAATAAAAGTTTTGCCTTTTCCAAAATTTTAGTGTTTGGAGTTTTAGCATTCATGGGAAGTCAAGTACACCCTACACATGCATGTCTAAGAGTATATCACCGGAAAATAACAACAAGCATGAGTAGAAAGGATAGGGTAGGAAGATCAAACGCAATTGTAGACACGATGATTTTTCCCGTGGTTCCGAGAGGTGGTGCTATCATACATCCATGTTTATGGAGTCTTCAACCCACGGAGGGTAACGGTCGCGAGAGTCCACGGAGGGATCCACCCATAAGGGTCCAAGAAGTAGCAACCTTGACTATTCCATAACGGCTTCTGTCCACGAAGGACTAGCCTCACTATGGGTGGATCTTCACGAAGTAGGCGATCTCCTTGCCTGTACAAACTTCCTGGTTCAACTCCATAACACTAAGTAGGAGGCTCCCAAGTGACACCTAACCAATCTAGGAAGCACCACCCTCCAAAAGGTAATAGGTTCGGTAATAACGATGAACTCCTTGCTCTTGTGCTTCAAGATGATAGACTCCTCAATACACAATCACTCTCTCACAGATTTGGCTTGGTAGAAGAGATGGGATTGGTGTAAAGCAACTTGGGGAGGATAGAAATAAGATCCATATGGTTGGAGTGGAAGATCTTGACCTCAACACAAGGGTAGGTGGTTCTCTCTCAGAAAATTGGATGGGGCAAGTATGGAATAGTTTTGAGTGCTTCTCTTCCGATTAGGTGGTGGTGAAGGGGTATATATAGGCATCCCCAAAAATCCAACCGTTACACACAAAATGACCAACTCGGTGACACTGATGTGTTAATCTATGTGGTACCGAACTGACCAAAAGGTGGCAACTTTTGAATCTCGGTGAGACCGATATAGGAATCTCGGTTGCACCGATAAGGTGAGCAACCGTCAGAATGCCATTCTCGGTGACACCGATTCGACAATCTCGGAGGGACCAAAACTATGAACTTGTGTAACAAAAAGTTGGCAGCCCAACTCGGTGGCACCAAATGCAGTATCGGTTGTACCGAAAAGCTAGCGTTTCGCTGAGTTTGTCTAGGGTTGAGAATCGGTGGCACCGGGATGGAAATGTTGGTTGCACCGATTTTGAATATTTGGCTTTGGACATACTTTGGTGGGAGATTTTGTGGGTGTTTTTGGTGATTATCACTTGTGCACGTATTGGCTTTGGACATACTTTATCATTTTGTTTACCAAGAAAACCTTAACCCCTTTTAATACTATTGGCTTTCCTATGGACTCAAAGTGATTTCTCACAAACATAAAATGTAGAGTCCTCTTGCTTGAAGCTTTTCCAACCTATTTCCTTGCATCTCGGGGTATTCCACAATCTCCACAATCCTTTTGCAAATCCTATCATTGAACATTTCCTGAAATATACTTGGTGGAAACATTAGTTCAATGACTTATATGTTGTTATAAATTACCAAAACCACCGAAGGAGCAAATGTGCTTTCATATGTGTTGGTGACCGAAGGTTGTTTAGAGTCCCAGATGAGATCCCTAACATGATGAGGAACTCCGAAATGGTTCGGAGGTGAAGATCGATATATAGGAAGAAGCGAATCGGAGTCCAGAAGCATTTCGGGAGTACCGGTTTATGACCGGGAGTACCGAAAGGTGTTTTAGGGGGCCCCAGCAAGTGTTGGGGGGCCTCGTGGGCCAAGGGGAGGGGGCACACCAGCCCACAAGGGGGATGGGCGCCACCCAAACCCTAGCCCACTTCGGCCAAGGATGGGGGAGCCCATCTGAGGGGCCGCCACTAGGTAACTTGGGGGGGCCAAGCAACCCTATGGTTTCCCTAGGGGGAGCCCCCCCTCTTCCTTGGCCGCCACTTCCTAGATGAGAACTAGGGCGCCCCTGAAAATCCACGTGCTGCCCTCTCTCCCTCTAGATAGCTTCTCATCTAGATCTGTTCGGTACGGCTTAGCGAAGCTCTGCCGGATCAGCTCCACCACCACCGCCACCACATCGTTGTGCTGCCGGAGAACTAACCTACCTCTCCACTGTCGCTTTCTGGATCAAGGAGGTGGAGATCGTCATTGAGTTGTACCTGTGTTGAACACGGAGGTGCCGTCCGTCCGGCGCTAGATCGGAAGGATCGTGATTGGATCGCGGGACGGATCGTGATGGGATCGCGGGACGGATAGCGATTTGGATCGCGAAGACGTTTGACTACATCAACCATGTTACTCAATGCTTCCCGCTTAGCGATATATAAGGGTATGCAGATCCACTCTCCCTCTCGTAGATGCTCCTCACCATGGATAGATCTTGCATGTGCATAGAAAACTTTTTGTTTCCCTTGCAATGTTCCCCAATAGTGGTATCAGAGCTAGGTCTATGCGTAGATGAGATCATGAGTAGAACACAAAGGAGTTTGTGGGCGTTGATGCTCAGATTGCTTCCTCCCTTGGTCTTTTCTTGATTTAGCAGTATTGTGGGATGAAGCGGCCCAGACCCACCTTACTCGTGCATGTACGAGAGACCGGTTCCATTGAGTGACATTTGACTTCGTTGCATAAAGATGGCTGGCATGCATCTGGATCGGATTCGACAAAGGTGGTCCTTGAGAAGGTTGAATAGCAATTTGGGCATCACCGTTGTGGTTTTGTGTAGGTAAGAATCGTTCTTACTAGATACCCGTATCTGCCACGTAAAACATGCTACAACAATTAGAGGACGTCCAACTTATTTTTGCAGGGTATGTTGTGATGTGATATGGCCTATTACATGATGAGATATATGTGATGTATGAGATGATCATGTTTTGTATAAAATATCATGTCTTGCGTGTCGATGAGTACGGCAACCGGCAGGAGCCATAGGTTGTATTTTATTATCTTATGACCTGCATGTCAATCATTAAGCACTATGTAATGCTTTACTTTATCGCTAAGTGGTAGCAATAGTAGTAGAAGCATGGTGGACACGACAACCCCGATGGCGACACATTGATGGAGATCAAGATGATGGAGATAATGGTGTCATGCTGGTGACGATGGAGATCATGCCCGTGCTTTAAGGATGGAGATCAAAAGCACAAGATCATGGCCATACCATATCAGTTATGATTTGCATGTGATGTTAATCGTTTTATGCACCTTGTTTTGCTTAGGACGACTGTAGCATTATAAGGTGATCCCTCACTTAACTTTCAACATAACTGTGTTCTTCCCGAGTGTGCACCGTTGCGAAAGCTCGTCGTGTCGAGACACTACGTGATGATCGGATGTGATAGACTCTACGTTCACATACAACAGGTGCAAGCCAGTGTTGCACGTGCAGAACACTTGGGTTAAACTTGACGAGCCTAGCATGTATAGACATGGCCTCGAAATACAAGAGACCGAAAGGTCGAACATGAGTCATATAGTTGATATGATCAACATGATGATGTTCACCATTGAAACCACCTCAACTCATGTGATGATCGGACTTAAGTTGGTGAATTTGTATCATGTATCACTCGAATGACCGGAGGGATGTAGATTTGAGTGGGAGTTCTTAAGTAATATGATTTATTGAACTCATTTGTCATGAACATAGTCTAAAGCTGTATTTGCAAAGTTATGTTATAGATCGATAGCTCGCGATGTAGCTCCTTGTGTTTTTAAATACGTTCCTAGAGAAAATAGAGTTGAAAGATAATGGTAGAAATTATGCGGACTAGGTCCATGATCAGAGGATTGTCTTCAGTTACTGCACAGAAGGCTTATGTGGACATAGTCAGTAGTACCTTTGCAAATTATGTTGTAGATTACTAGCTCACGCTATAGCTCCCTTGAATTTTTATATGTTCCTAGAGAAATAGAGTTGAAAGATGATGGTAGCAATATTGCGGACTGGGTCCATGATCTGAGGATTATCCTCAGTTACTGCACAGAAGGCTTATGTCCTTCATGCACCGCTCAGTGCACCACCCCCTCAAGTGTTGTCTATAGATGTTATGAACATTTGATAGGCACGTTCTGATGACTACTTGATAGTTCAGTGCATCATGCATTACGGCTTAGAATTGAGGCTCCAAAATGTTTTGAATGTCACAGAACATATGAGATGTTCTAAGAGCTGAAATTGGGATCTCATGCTCATGCCCGTGTTGAGAGGTATGAGACCTCCAATAAAATTCTTTACTAGGAAGATGAAGGAGAATAGCTCAATCAGGGAGCATGTGCTCAGATTGTCTGGGTGCTACAATCACTTGAATCGAGTGGGAGTTAATCTTCCAAATAAGATAGTGATTAATATAGTTCTCCAAGTCACTGCCACCAAGCTACTAGAGCTTTGTGATGAACTATAACATGCCAAGGATGGATAAGATGATCCCTAAGCTGTCCGCGATGTTTGGCACCGCAAAGGTAGAAATCAAGAAGGAGCATCAGTGTTGAAGGTTAAGTAAAACCACTAGTTTCAAGAAGGGCAAGGGCAAGAAGGGAAAAACTTCAAGAATGGCAAGCCAGTTGCCGGTCTAGTGAAGAAACCCAAGGTTGAACCCAAACCTGAGACTCGGTGCTTCTATTATGAGGAGAATGGTCGTTGAAGTTGAACAACCCTAGATACTTGGTAGATAAGAAGCCTCGCAATGTCAATAAAAGTATATTTGATATACGTGTTATTGATGTGTAACTTGCTATTACTCCTAGTAGCACCTGGGTATTAGATACCTATTCGGTTGCTAAATGTTATTAACTCGAAATAAAAGCTACGAAATAAACGAAGGCTAGCTAAGGGTGAGGTGACGATGAGTGTTGGAAGTGTTTCCAAGGTTGATGTGATCACCATCGCATGCCCTCTCTACCTTTGGGATTAGTGATGAACCTAAATAAATGTTATTTGGTGTTTACATTGAGCATGAACGTGATTAGGTCGTGTTTATTGCAATACAGTTATTTGCTTAAGTTACAAAATAATGGTTATTCTGTTTACATGAAGAATACCTTCAATGGTCATGCACCCAATGAGAATGGTTTATTGAATCTTGATCGTAGTAATACACATGTTCATAACATTGATGCCAAAAGATACAAACTTAATAACGATAGTACCACATACTTGTCGCACTGCCACCAAATGTCATATTGGTGTAAAGCGTATGAAGAAACTCCAAGCCGATGGATATTTGGACTCATTCAATTTTGAATCGGTTGAGGCATGAAGACCATGCCTCTTGGGCAAGATGACTGATACCCCGTTTTTCGGTATGATGGAGCGGGGAAGTGACTTATTGGAAATGATACTTGTTGATGTATGCGATACAATGAGTGTTGTAGCATGCGGTGGATATCGTTATTTTCTTACATTCACTGATGATTTGAGTAGATATGGGCATATTTACTTAATGAAACACAAGTCTGAAACGTTTGAAAAGTTCAAGCAAATTCAGAGTGAAGTTTGAGATCATCGTGACAAGAAGATAAAGATTTCTATGATATGATCTTGGAGGTGAATATCCGAGTTACGAGTTTAGTATACAACTTAAGACAATGTGGAAGTTGTTTCACAACTCATGCCACCTGGAACACCATAGTGTGATGGTATGTCCGAACGTCGTAGTCATGCTCTATTGGATATGGTGTGTACTATGATGTCTCTTATCGTTTTGACACTATCATTTTGAGGTTATGCATTAGAGACAACTGCATTCACTTGACATAGGGCACCATCTAAATCCACTGAGGTGACATCGTATGAATTATGGCTTGCCAGAAACCTAAGTTGTCATTTCTCAAAGTTTGGGGATGCGACGCTTATGTCTAATGAGCTTGAACCCAAAGCTGAAAGGTGCATCTTCCTAGGATACCCTAAGGTAACAGTTGGGTATACCTTCTATCTCAGATTCGAGGGCAAAAGTGTTTGTTGCTAAAAATGGGTCCTTTCTCGAGAAAGAGTTTCTCTCGAAAGAATTGAGTGGGAGGAAGATAGAACTTGATGAGGTTGTGGAACCTTTGTTTCAACAAGAGAGTAGCGCAGCACAGAAAGATGTTTCTGCGGAACCTACATCAGTTGAGGAGGAAGTTACTGATGATGAACGTGAAGCTTCGGATCAAGTTACTATCGAACCTCTTAGGTCGACAAGGACGCGTACTGCTCCCGAGTGGTATGGCAACCCTGTCTTGGAAGTCATGTTGTTGGACAATGATGAACCTACGAACTATGGAGAAGCAACGATGGTCCTAGATTCCAACAAATGGTTAAACGCCATGAAATCCGAGAAAGGATCCATTTATGA
Source organism: Hordeum marinum (assembly GCA_022496015.1). Classification (NCBI taxonomy): domain Eukaryota; kingdom Viridiplantae; phylum Streptophyta; class Magnoliopsida; order Poales; family Poaceae; genus Hordeum; species Hordeum marinum. Next base: position 304,662,866 of record CM039672.1, on the reverse strand, counting down.
AAACCAAGTATGGACTTTGGTAGACTTTCCCATTGAACATCAAGTCATTGAGTACAAATGGACCTTTAAGATGAAGACGGACGCTGATGGTGAATGTCACCATTTATAAAGCTCGACTTGTCGCAAAGTACTTTCTGCCAAGTTCAAGGAGTTGACTCCGATGAGACTTTGTTACCCATAGAGATGCTAAAAGTCTGTTGGAATTATCTTAGCAGTTGTTGCATTTTTCGGTTATGAAATTTGGCAGATGGATGTCAAAACATAGTTTCCTTAACGGTTTCCATGAGGAAAGGTTGTATGTGATACAACTGGAAAGTTTTGTCACTCCTAAGGATGCTAAAAGGTGTGCAAGCTCCAGAAATCCTTCTATGGGCTGGAGCAAGCATCTCAGAGTTGGAATATACACTTTGATGAGGTGATAAAAGTACTTGAGTTTGTACAAAGTTTATGAGAAACTTGTATTTACAAGAAAGTGAGTGGGAGCACTATAGAATTTCTGATAAGTATATGTGGATGACATATTCTTGATCAGAAATGATGTAGAATTTCTAGAAAACATAAAGGGTTGTTTGAAAGGTGTTTTTCAAAGGAAGACATGTATAAAGCTACTTATTTGTTGGACATCGAGATCTATAGAGATATGTCAAGACACTCAATGAGTCTTTCAACGAGTACATACCTTGACAAGATTTTGAAAGAGTTCAAAATGGATCAGTCAAAGAAGTTGTTTTGCATGATTTGCAAGGTGTGAAGTTGAGTAAGACTCAAAGCTCGACCATGGTAGAAGAAAGAGAAAGGACGAAGGTCGTCCCCTATGCCTTAGGCTCTATATATAGTATGCCATGCTATGTACCGCACCTGTGTGTGCCTTGCCATGAGTCTATCAAGGGGTACAAGAGTGGTCCAGGAGTGGATCACTGGACAACGGTCAAAGTTATCCTTAATAACTAGAGGACTAAGGAAATATTTCTCAATTATGGAGGTGATAAAGAGTTCGTTGTAAAGGGTTACGTTGATGCAAGATTTAACACCAATCCGGATGACTCTTAGTAGCAATCCGGATACGTATAGTGGAGTAGCCATTTGGAATAGCTCCAAGTGGAGCGTGGTAGAAATGTCTATACACACAGATCTGAATGTCATAGACCCATTGACGAAAACCTCTTTCACATGCAAAACATGATTGAACCCTAGAACTCATTGGGTGTGAGATTCATAACAAATCACATAGCGATGTGAGCTAAATTATTGACTCTAGTGCAACTGGGAGACTGTTGGAAATATGCCCTAGAGGCAATAATAAATTAGTTATTATCATATTTCCTTGTTCATGATAATTGTTTAATAATCATGCTAGAATTGTATTGATCGGAAACTCAACTACATGCATGGATATATAGAGAACACCATGTCCCTAGTATGCCTCTAATAGACTATGTCGTTAATCAAAGATGGTCAAGGTTTCCTGGCCATGGACATGAGATGTCATTTGATAACGGGATCACATCATTAGGAGAATGATGTGATGGACAAGACCCAAACTATAAACATAGCATATGATCGTGTCAGTTTATTGCTATAGTTTTCTGCATGTCAAGTATCTGTTCCTATGACCATGAGATCATGCAACTCACTGACACCGGAGGTGTACCTTGTGTGTATCAAACGTCGTAACGTAACTAGGTGACTATAAAGGTGCTCTACAAGTATCTCTGAGGGTGTTTGTTGGGTTGACATGGATCAAGACTAGGATTTGTTACTCCGTGTGACGGAGAGGTATCTCAGGGCCCACTTGATAATACAACATCACTATAAGCCTTGCAAGCAATGTGACTAAAGAGTTAGACATGGGATCTTGTATTATGGAACGAGTAAAGAGACTTGTCGGTAACGTGATTGAACTAGGTATAGAGATACCGGCGATCGAATCTCGGGCAAGTAACATACCGAAGAACAAAGGGAACATCATACGGGATTAACTGAATCCTTGACATAGAGGTTCAACCGATAAAGATCTTCATAGAATATGTAGGAACCAATATGGGAATCCAGGTGCCGCTATTGGTTAATGATCGTAGAGGTGTCTTGTCCATGTCTACATAGTTCACGAACCCGCAGGATCTGCACACTTAACGTTCGGTGACATTTCTGTAGTATTGAGTTATATATGTTGGTGACCAAAGGTTCTTCGGAGTCCCGTATGAGATCCCAGAAGTGTCGAGGAACTCCGGAATGGTCCGGAGGTGAAGATCGATATATAGGACAAAGCGAATCGGAGTCCGGAAGCATTCCAGGGGTACCAGTTTATGACTGGGAGTACGGAAAGGTGTTTCGGGGGCCCCCAACAAGTGTTGGGGGAGCTCATAGGCCAAGGGGGGAGGGCACACCATCCTACAAGGGGTCTGGGCGCCACCCAAACCATAGCCCACTTCGGCCAAGGGTGGGGGAGCCCTTCGAAGGGGTTGCCACTAGGTAACTTGGGGGCCAAGCCACCCTAGGGTTTCCCTAGGGGCCGCCCCCCCTCTGCCTTGGCCGCCACTCCCTAGATGGGATCTAGAGCTCCCCACCTCCTCCTCTCCTCCTATATTTACGGGGTTACTACCCCTAGGTAGGCCAAAGCAGCGGGGTTCTCCTCCCCGCTTCAAAGAAAAAGTACGCGACAGCTGGCCTCGGACGGCTGGAGCACAACCAGTAGGTGTGATCGTCGGCTAGCTCGAGGACGGCTAGTTGAGGTGCCGGCTCAGCCCCCGGCCAGCTAGGCGTGACCAGCTGCCCTCAGGCCGCCTCCTCCGTTGACGACGGGGCAAACAAGCAACGTCCCATCCCTTTGCGCGCGGGTACGGCGACACGACGTGACCGCCACGATGGGCGCCATTGTAGCCATAGTGGCTGCTCACGCGCGTGTGAGCATGGCTACTTTTTGGCATTCCAGGCCGCTAACCTTGGCGACCGCGACCGGGTGGGGAAATAGTGCCAACATGACCCCGCCCACTCGATTACCTGCCCCGGCATGGCTACAGTGCAGCCGGCCATACCGAAGACTTCGGCTGGCTAGCAGTAGACGACGCCACCCGGGCGGCCCGTGCCGCTACAAGTTGGCGGGGGCCAATCGTGGAGCTGGCTGGTGGGCCCCAGCGGGCGATGGGACCGCGCAGCCGGTGGCCCCTCCGGTCGACGAGACGGTTCAAAGGGCGGGACCCCCTGGCTAGCCGGAGAGGCTGCCAGCCGGGTCCCCTCACTTATGTACCTCAGGAATATTGTAATCCAGGGAGTTGGCCTATAAAACCCCCCGAGCCCCCATGCAACGGGGACGACAAGTCTCATGCACACACCTACGGGATACATCCCTCACACTCTCACACTTCATAGCGGAGGAAGGCGAGCCGGCTGCTCTGACGGGGTTATTAGCCCTAGGTATGCCAAAGCAATGGGGTCTTCCCCCCTTTCGCTTCGAAGAAAAACTACACGGCCGGCTGGCCGTGGCCGACTGGAGGATGACCGGCGCGAGCCAGGGCCGGCTGACGCCCCAGCCGGCTGGTCAAGGAGACGGCTGGGCCCTCGACCGGCTGCCCACGGGCCGACTCTTCTGTTGACCTTGGGACGGACATGCCCTGTCCCGTCCCTCTGCGCGGGTATGACGATGCGACGCAACCGGCACGATGGGTGGCACTGTGGCTACAGCGGCCGCTGACGCACTAAAGCGTGTGGCTACAGTCCAACCATCTCGGCCGCTGACCTTGGTGAGTGCGATCGGGCGGGGGAACAGTGCCGGCACACCCTCACCACCGATTGCTTGTCCTGGCGTGGCTACAGTGCCGCCGGCCGTACCGGAGACTTCGACCGGCTGGTGCTAGACGACGCCCCCCCGGGCGGCCCGTGCCGCGGTAGGTGGGCGAGGGCCAATCACAGAGCTGGCTAGCGGGCCCCAACGGGAGATGGGACCGCTTGACCGGCGGGCCCTGCCAACGATGAGACAGCGCGAGCGGCGGGACCCTCTGCCCAACCGGAGAGATTGCCAGCCGGGTCCCCCCACCTTGGTACTTGAAACATATTGTAAGAGCTGCGGGTTGGCCTATAAAACCCCCCGAGCCCCCCATGCAATGGGGACGGATAATCACGGACAGACACACGCACACACGAGCGATCATCTCCTTATACTCCAGCCCTTCTAGCAGTGGAGGAGGAGGAGCTAGCTGCCCCTTCTTCCTCCTGTAGACACATCTCCAGGAGCACCATATTACCTATACCCATCCATCTAACTAAACCAAGCAGGATTAGGGGTATTACCTCCTCCGGAGGGCCCTGAACCTGTGTACATCGCGTGTCATCACAGCTTGTGCCCAATCTTGCACCCGGAGCCCGTTGGCGTCCTCCGGGCCCAACCACCTATGATAAGCCACCCCATGGCATCTGTCGTGAGAAAACGACGACATGCTCCCTCTTCTTCCTCTAGACATAGATACAGGAGAAACCTTGTAAACATACCCATCCATGAAACTAGACCAAGCAGGACTAGGGGTGTTACCTCCGACGGAGGGCCCTGAACCTGGGTACATCGTGTGTCACCACCGCTTGTACCTAATCCCGTTCCCGGAGCCCGTCGGCGTCCTCCGGCCCCAACCACCTATGATAAGCCTACCCATGGCATCTGTCGTGAGAAAACGAGGATAGTTGGCATCCACCGTGGGGCCCTACGCGGCGTCGGCCGGATTCATGCTCAGGACGGGACCCCTCGCCATTCCCCGCCGTTGCCGCATCTCCAGGAGAAATCGCGGGCTCGTGGGGCTTGCTCCGATAGGCCCCGCGGGCAGCTCCGTTGACCTCATGCTCAACATCGACGCACTCACCGAGCGCTTCGGCAGGCTCAGCCTTGCCGAAGCTCCGGCCACCAACGAGTACCCTAGCCTGGTGGTCGTCTACGTTGGTCCACCCATGGCTATAGGCGCACTCGCTGCGAACCAGTCCAGCGGCTCCCACGATCGCGTGGGAGCAATGGCCATCATCTCCTCCACCTCCTCCGGACGTGCGCGGGCCGAGGTTGACGCTGCCACGGCCCGCGTCGGAACCTCCAACCCGCTTGGTGCGACCCTTCAAGGCTTGAGCACTCCCATTGCCCCGACAGCAAACCATGACGCCGCCATGACCGAGCTCGAGGCGGCTCCCGTCTCCTGTTCGAGGACGCCAACGCCCTCATGGCCATGCGGCGCCGCATGGAGGCCGCTTAGCGAGAATACGCTTCTGCCTATGGTCTCACCCCGGCTGGCACTGAGCCCAGCCAGCGTGCGGCTATGCCTGACCGTGGCCGCGTGGTCGCCGAAATCTTGGGCGGCAACATGCTCGTCTACGAGACCCCTGCAGCCAACTTGCAGGTCGCCAAGGTAGCGTACGAGGATTTGGTTACCTTATAGGGCGAAGAACGTGCCACCCGCGAGCATCACGTCAAGGACCTCATCGATGCCGCCGACGTGTAGCAACATCTTCTCGCAGCAGGCGGTGCCGCCTCCGAAGCCCCCGGCTCGAGCGCGAGGGCACGGGGACTGCTGGCCATCAGCCGGCTTAGCAGTGCTGCTCCCCTCGCGTTTCCGGCCGCCGGGTCGGGGCAAGCAACCTCCAGTCCTCTCAGCTGCCGGGGAATGAGCAGCAGGCTGCAAATAGGCAGCGCACCAACGACCCGCCTCGCAGAGCCGATTGGCGGGCCCCAATGGGAAATGGGAGCACTCGGCCGGCGGGCGCCGCCAACGATGAGACGACGCGAGCGGCGGGACCCTCTGGCCAACCGGAGAGACTACCAGCCGGGTCCCCCCACCTTGGTACTTAAAACATATTGTAAGAGCTAGGGGTTGGCCTATAAACCCCACCGAGCCCCCCATGCAACGGGGACGGATAATCATGGACAGACGCATGCACACACGAGCGATCATCTCCTTATACTCCACCCCTTCTAGCAGTGGAGGAGGAGGAGCCGGCTGCCCCTTCTTCCTCCTCTAGACACGGCTCCAAGAGCACCATTGTACCTATACCCATCCATCTAACTGAATCAAGCAGGATTAGGGGTATTACCTCCTCCGGAGGGCCCTAAACCTAGGTACATCGCATGTAATCACCGCTTGTGCCCAACCTCCCACCCGGAGCCCATCGGCATCCTCCGGCCTAACCACCTACGATAAGCTACCCCTTGACATCTATCGTGAGAAAATGACGACATGCTCCCTCTTCTTCCTCTAGACACAGCTCCAGGAGCAACCTTGTAAACATACCCATCCATCAAACTAGACCAAGTAGGACTAGGGGTGTTACCTCCCACGGAGGGCCCTGAACCTGGGTACATCGTGTGTCACCACCGCTTGTACCTAATCCCGTTCTCGGAGCCCGTCGGCATTTTTCGGCCCCAACCACCTACGATAAGCCTACCCATGGCCTCTATTGTGAGAAAACGATGACAGTTGGCACCCACCGTGGGGCCCTACATGGCGCCAGCCAGATTCATGCACAGGGCGGGACCCCTTGCCATTCCCCGCTGTTGCCGCACGTCCAGGCAAAACCGTGGGCTCGTGGGGCTTGCTCCGGCAGGCCCTACGAGCAGCTCCGTCGACCTCACGCTCGACATCCACGCGCTCACCGAGCGCTTCGGTAGGCTGAGCCTTGCCGAAGCTCCGGCCACCGACGAGTACCCTAGCCAGGTGGTCGTCTGCGCCGGTCACCCACGGCTGTGGGCGCACTCGCTGCGAACCAGTCCAGTGGCTCCCACGATCGCGTGGGAGCAATGGCCATCATCTCCTCCACCTCCGCCAGACGTGCGCGGGCCGAGGTTGACGCCGCCACGGCCCGCGTCGGAACCTCCAACCCGCTCGGTGCGACCCTCCAGGGATTGAGCACTCCCATTGACTTGATGGCAAACCACGACGCCACCATGGCCGAGCTCGAGGCGGCTCTCGTCTGCTATTCGAGGACGCTAGCGCCCTCGTGGCCACGCGGCACCACATGAAGGCCGCTCAGCGGGAATACGCTTCCGCCTACGGTCTCACCCCGGCTGGCACTGAGCCCAACCAGCGTGCGGCTATGCCCGACCGCGGCCGCGTGGTCGTCGAAATCTTAGGCGGCAACATGCCCGTCTACGACACCCCCGCAGCCAACCTACGGGCCGCCAAGGTAGCCTACGAGGATTTGGCTACCTTGGAGGGCGAAGAACATGCCACCCGCGAGCATCACATCAAGGACCTCATTGATGTTGCCGACGTGCAGCAACATTTCCTCGCGGCAGGCGGTGCCGCCTCCGAAGGCCCCCGGCTCGAGCGCGAGGGCACGGGGACTGCTGGCCACCAGCCGGCTCAGCACTCCTGCTCCCCACGCGTTTTCGGCCGCCGGGTCGAGGCAAGCAACCTCTAGTCCTCTCAGCTGCCGGGAATGAGCAGAAGGCTATAAACAGCCGGCACACCAACGACCCGCCTCGCAGCGGCCGCCACAACGAGGTGCTGGCAGCCGGCAGCCGGCGCAGCCGCAGGCATACTCCACCCCTGCGGCGCGAGCTAGAATGGTCGGTTCCGCCCATCATCCGCCCTGAGCTCTCGGCCCGGCTTGAGGCCGCGTGTCCCACACAGCGAGAATGATGCTCACCTCTGCAGTGACCGGCTCGCACAGTCGGCCCTCCTCGAGGAGGAGGGCTCGATTGGCCCGACATGCTTCGGCCCTCAGATCCGCAACGAGCCATTCCCAACCGGCTTCACGCTCCCCTGAGACACCCCGAAGTACAACGGGGCCGCCTAGCCTGAAGATTGGATGATCGACTACACCACTGCGGTCGGCATCGCCAGGGGCAACAAACGCGTAGCCGTTCGCTATGCTCCCCTCATGTTGATCGACTAGGCCCACACCTAGCTCAATAGCATGGCGGTCGGCAGCATCAACACTTGGACAGACTTCGAGGAAGCCTTCGTCCGCAACTTCATCGGCACCTACAAGTGGTCTGGCCACCCTCATGAACTGGCCATGTGTGTTCAGGGGCCGGATAAGTCCCTCCGCGACTATCTCACCCGATGGACCGAGCTCCGCAACTGCTGCGAGGGGGTGCATGATGTGTAGGGAATACAATACTTCATCGAAGGCTATCGTGACGGCACCCCCTCAAGCACAAGCTTATGTGCTCCGAGCCGGCTACGCTCGTCGAGCTCATGACCAAGGCGGACAAGTACGCCATGGCTGATTCCGCCATTCGGGTCAAGAAGACCCCGTCCGCTAAGGCAATGTCGACACCGGTGGCGTCCCGACCGGCTGCCGACAACTGGTAGCCGCAAAACAACAAGCGCAAGAACGACTAGCCGGACTCCCGCCATGAGAGTCGGCAGGTTGCCACCATCGAGGAGCAGGAGCCGGCTGCCTAGCCATCCAGCCAGTGCCAGCACACTACCAAGGCTGCTTGGCAGATGAAGCTCACCTTCGAGCAGATGCTCGACCTCCCTTGCAAGAACCACTCTAGGCCAAGCCCTCTACGCACACGCTCTGGCAGTGCAGCTTCTCACAATGATTGGCCCGGGGGGACGACCTTCTGGCTCCTCCCGCGTCGCCTGCCCGCGCCTCCGCCCCGGCCCCAGCTACCGCCCCGGTGCCGGCGCCGGCTCCGGCTACGGCCCAAAATGACGGTCATCTACACGACCAGTTCCCCAACCAGGACGGTTGCTACGTTGTCTTCACCAGTGAAGAGACGAGCAAACATGCTCAACGCCGGCTCCATCGTGAGGTGAATGCCACCATGCCGGCAACTCCGCAGTTCATGCACGAGTCAGAGAAGCCGGTCACCTGGAGCCGGGCAGATCACCCTGTCGTGATGCCGAGTCCCGGCAGCTACGCCCTGGTCCTCGACCCCACCATCGCCATCGAGAATCGCACCTGCCACTTCTCGCGAGTGCTGATAGAGGGTGGCAGCAGCATCAACATCCTTTACCTCAACACGATGCGCAAGCTGGGGCTGAAGATAGAAGACCTGCAAGCGAGCCGGATGGTTTTCCATGGCATCGTGCCTGGAAAGTCCTACTCCCCTATCAGCAAGATCACGCTTGATGTCCTCTTCGGATGCATCGGCCACTTCTGCCGTGAGCCGGTGTTGTTCGAGGTAGTGGACCTCGCAAGTCCCTACCACACGCTGTTGGGCCGACCGACCCTCGTCAAGTTCATGGTGGTCCCCATTACGCCTACCTCAAGCTCAAGATGTCGGGACCCAAGGGAATCATCACCATCACGGGAGACTACAAGATGTCGCTCGAGTGCGCTCGAGACGGCAGCCGGCTGGCCGAGGCCCTGGAGATAGCCGAGCAAAAGCGGCAGCTTGACCGTCTCGTGGCCCTTGCTGCTAGCCACCCGGCCGTGCTGGCTCCTCCCTCACACACCGTCGGAAAGGCCTCCTTCCAGCCATCCAAGGACACCAAGCAAATCCCACTCGACCCCGCCAACCCCGCTCAGTGCGTCACCATCGGTTCCCGCCTCGACAGCAAATAGGAAGGCGAGCTCGTCGACTTCCTCAGTGAGAATCGGGACATCTTTGCATGGTCCCCCAAGGACATGCCGGGTGTTCTGAGGAAGTTCACCGAGCACAAACTACACAAACTATAGGAGAAGAGATTGCCTGGCTTCATCATGGAAGTTTTCCACCCGGACTGGCTGGCCAACCCAGTCCTGGTGCTGAAGAAGAACAAGTCCTGGCGCATGTGCATCGACTACACTAGCCTGAACAAGGCGTGCCCCAAGGACCCATTCGCCCTGCCACGGATCGACCAAGTCGTCAACTCCACGGCCGGCTGCGACTTGCTGTCCTTCCTGCACGCCTACTCTGGCTATCACCAGATCAAGCAGGATCTGGAGGACCGGCTCATGACCTCCTTCATCACGCCCTTGGGGGCCTGCTACTATATCACCATGTCCTTCGGCGTGAAGAACGTAGGCGCCACCTTCGAGAGGTGCATGCAGAAGTGTCTCCTGCCTCAGATAGGCAGGAACGTCCACGTCTACGTCAACGACATTGTCATCAAACCAAGAAGGGCCGCCTCCTCCGTTGACCCCGGGGCAGACAAGCAATGTCCCGTCCCTCTGCGTGCGGGTACGGTGACACGATGTGACCGCCATGATGGGCACCATTGTAGCCACAGTGGCCGCTGACGCGTGGGTGTGCATGGCTACTGTTCGGCCGTCCAGGCCACTGACCTTGGCGACCGCGACCGGGCGGGAAAACAGTGTCGGCACGCCCCCGCCCACTTGATTACCTACCCCGGCATGGCTAAAGTGCAGCCGGCCGTACCGAAGACTTTGGCCGGCTGGCACTAGACGCCGCCATCCGGGCGGCCCATGCCGCAGCAGGTGGGCGGGGGCCAATCGCAGATCCGGTTGGCGGGCCCTAGCAGGCAATATGATTGCGCAGCCGGTGGCCCCTACGGGTGATGAGACAGTTCGAAGGGTGGGACCCCCTGGCCAGCCGGAGAGGCTGCCAGTCGGGTCCCCCCACTTATGTACCTTGGGAATATTGTAAGCCGGGGGTTGGCCTATAAAACCCCCTAGGCCCCCATGCAATGGGGATGACAAGTCTCACGCACACACCTACGGGATGCATCCCTCACACTCTCTGTGATAGCCTGGCATATTAGGAATGATAGACTACTCATATCAATAAGGAATTCCTTGTTTTCCGGGATCCCATTCGAACAGATCTCCCAGGTTAAGCGTGCTTGGCTTGGAGTAGTTCTAGGATGGGTGACCGGCCGGGAAGTTGGTCCCGGGTGCGCATGAGTGAGGACAAAGTATGCAGAAAACACTAGTATTGATCTGTGAGGCCAGTCTAGATCCCGCGAGGAGTAACGACCACCGGCGGGTGTGTCCGGGGTGTTACAAGTTGGTATCAGAGCCGACCCTCGCGATTGCACGGATGTTTGTCGACATGTGCGCGATCATGTTGTTCACGAAGTTGGTGACCCATTGTGGCACACATAATGACACATGTATCAGGCTGGAAGCACATACATTTGTACCAAGAGGAAACGTTCATGTGACCCGACGAGGACGTCGGTTCCTCTGAGTGGTGGTGTATGTGATAGCCTGGCATATTAGGGATGATAGACTACTCATATCAATAAGGAATTCCTTCTTTTCTGGGATCCCATTGACCCATCGTGGCACACGGAATGACACATGTATCAGACTGGAAGCCCAGACGTTTGTACCAAGAGGGAACGCTCATGTGACCCGACGAGGATGTCGGTTCCTTTGAGTGGTGGTCTATGTGATAGCCTGGCATATTAGGGATGATAGACTACTCATATCAATAAGGAATTCCTTGTTTTCCGGGATCACATTCAAACAGAACTCCCAGGTTAAGCGTGCTTGGCTTGGAGTAGTTCTAGGATGGGTGACCGACGGGGAATTTAGTCCCGGGTGCGCATGTGTGAGGACAAAGTGTGCAGAAAAGACTAGTATTGATCTGTGAGACCAGTCTAGATCCTGCCTGGAGTAACGACCACTGGAGGGTGTGTCCGGGGCGTTACACTCTCACACTTCATAGCGGAGGAAGGCGAGCCGGCTGATCCCTCTTCATCCTCTAGACACAGCTCCAGGAGCAACCTTGTGAACATGCCCATCCATCAAACTAGACCAAGCAGGACTAGGGGTGTTACTTCCCACGGAGGGCCCTGAACCTAGGTACATTGTGTGTCACCACTGCTTGTACCTAATCCCGTTCCCGGAGCCCTCGGCATCCTCCGGCCCCAACCACCTACGATAAGCCTACCCATGGCATCTGTTGTGAGAAAACGACGACATATATATAGTGGAGGGAGAGAGAGGGCAGAAAAGACTAGTATTGATCTGTGAGACCAGTCTAGATCCCGCCTGGAGTAACGACCACTGGCGGGTGTGTCCGGGGCGTTACACTCTCACACTTCATAGCGGAGGAAGGCGAGCCGGCTGATCCCTCTTCATCCTCTAGACACAGCTCCAGGAGCAACCTTGTGAACATACCCATCCATCAAACTAGACCAAGCAGGACTAGGGGTGTTACTTCCCACGGAGGGCCCTGAACCTAGGTACATCGTGTGTCACCACTTCTTGTACCTAATCCCGTTCCCGGAGCCCTCGGCATCCTCCGGCCCCAACCACCTACGATAAGCCTACCCATGGCATCTGTTGTGAGAAAACGGCGACATATATATAGTGGAGGGAGAGAGAGGGCAGCCCACCTGAAAATCCACGTGCTGCCCTCTCTCCATCTAGATAGCTTCTCCTCTAGATCTATTCGGTACGGCTTAGTGAAGCTCTGGCGGATCAGCTCCACCACCACCGCCACCACGCTGTTGTCCTGCCGGAGAACTCATTTACCTCTCCACCCTCGCTTGCTGGATCAAGAAGGTGGAGATCGTCATCGAACTGTACGTGTGCTGAACCCGGAGGTGTCGTCTGTTCGGCGCTAGATCGAAAGGATCGTGGGACGGATCGTGGGACAACTAGCATTTTGGATCGCAAATACGTTCGACTACATCAACCGCGTTACTCAACGCTTCCCGCTTAGCGATCTACAAGGGTATGTAGATCCACTCTCCCTCTCGTAGATGCTCATCACCATGGATAGATCTTGCGTGTGCATAGAATGTTTTTGTTTCCCTTGCAACGTTCCCCAACAGTTGTGAACATCTGTCACGCAATTTTTGATGACTACTTGATAGTCCAGTGCGTCTTGCATTATGGCTTAGAATTCAGGCTTCAAATACGTTTTGAACGTCACGGACCATATGTAGTGTTCCAAAAGCTGAAATGTGATTTTAGGCTAGTGTCCTTGTTAGAGGTATGTGACCTCCAACGAGATTCCTTGCCTGCAAGATGAAGGAGAATAGCTCAATCGGTGAGCATGTACTCAGAATGTCTAGGTGCTACAATCGCTTGAATTGAGTGGGAGTTGATCTTCCGGATAAGACAGTGATTGATATGTTTCTCCAAGTCACTGTCACCAAGCTACTAGAGCTTCGTGACAAACTATGAACATATCACAGATGGAAATGATGATCCCTGAGTTATTTGTGATGTTCAACACCACGAAGGTAGAAATCAAGAAGGAGCAAAGTGTTGATAGTTAGTAAAACCACTAGTTTCGTGAAGGGCAAGGGTAAGGAGGGAAACTTCATGGATGGCAAGAAGTTGCTGCTCTAGTTAAGAAAGCCAAAGTTGAACCCAAACCCGAGACTAAGTGCTTCTATTATGAGGAGAGCAGTCGCTGAAGCGTAACAACCCTGGATACTTGGTAGATAAGAAGGTTGGCAACATCGACAACAGTATATTTGATATACATATTATTGATGTGTACCTTGCTAGTACTCCTAGTAGCACCTGAGTATTAGATACCGGTTTGATTGCTAATGTTAGTACCTCGAAGTAAAATTTACGGAATAAATGAAGACTAGCTAAGGATGAGGTGACGATGTGTGTTGGAAGTGTTTTCCAAGGTTGATGTGATCACCATCGCACGCTCCCTCTACCTTCGGGTTTAGTGTTGAACCTAAATAAATGTTATTTAGTGTTTGTGTTGAGCATGAACATGATTAGATCATGTTTATTACAATACGGTTATTCATTTAAGTTAGAGAATAATAGTTAATATGTTTACATGAATAAAACCTCCAATGGTCATGCACCCAATGTGAATGGTTTATTGAATCTCGATCGTAGTGATACACATGTTCATAATATCGATGCCAAAAAGGATGCAAAGTTAATAATGATAGTATCACATACTTGTGGCACTACCGCCAAGGAGATATTTGTGTAAAGCGCATGAAGAAACTCCATGCCCGTGGATCTTTTGACTCACTCGATTTCGAATCGGTTGAGACATGGGGACCATGCCTCTTGGGCAAGATGACCAAAACCCGTTTTCCGATATGATGGAGCGGGCAAGTGACTTATTGGAAATGATACATGCTGATGTATGGGGTCCAATGAGTATTGAAGCGCTGTCACATCCCTAGCTAGATGTCATAGGATAACATGTGTGTGCATCATGTTACAATTTTGCATCAACATGAAATGGGGACTAAAAGAAACCCCAAGCTCATATTTGAATCAAATTAATTCAAAGTTGTGAAAACTCAACAAATCCAAAATGCCCTTACAAAATGTCACCAATGTCTGATAAATATGGACATGATTATAACAGGGGCCATTTTAAATATTTGGACAACTATAGCAATTTGGACAACTTTTTATTAGAGTTTGAAATATCCAAACTTGATATTATAAAAGAATTGGGATATTTTATCAAAGCAATTATACCTGAAAAGAAAATAAAACAAACGTCAGAAATAGAAAACCAGAAGAGAAGAAAAAAAAGAAAGCAGAGGCCTAGGTGGGAACCGGCCCATCTGTCCCATGGCCAGTCATCCCTATCCTCTTGCCAGGAGGACAGGGGCGTGCGTTCGCCGCGCGCGGGCACACGCCGGCCACCTCCTTCCTGCCTGGCTGCCGGCCTGGAGGGCTGGGAGAGCGCCAGTACGAGGCCTCCTTGCCGTGGCCTCCTTCTACTCTCCCTCTCTCCCTCGCGCTCTCTCTCTCGCTCTCTTTCATCCTCTGCTCTGCCATGGCCGAGCTCGTCACCGCCGCATAGCCGTAGTTCTAGCCACCCCCGCGCCCTTCTGAGCCCACCACCAGCCCTGCAGCGACCCCCTCGTCCTCTCCGTGACGCTAGAAGACGCCGGGAGCCCTCCATGACGCGCCACCGCCTTTTCTTCCCCACTGGCCACCTGGACCTCCTCTTCGATGATTCGCCCTGTCCGGACCTCCCTCGACCTCGCTGTCGCCTCTACTAGAACTGCGGTGAGCCGCTGGTGCTCCTCCTCCTCTCCCCCTGCTTCCCCGTGCCCTCTAGCGCAGTAGCCGGTCCTGCCCGAGCCGCCGCCGCCGCCAAGCTCGACGTGGCCGTCGTCTCCGGCGACCCCGACCCCCTTTGCTGCTTCGCTAGATGCGCGCATGCACGGGCCACCTTCTGGTGCCCTCCGCGTGCCAAATGGCCGCCGGATGCACAACTCCAGCGAGTCGCCAGCGTGTTTTTTGTCGCCGCCGGCCCCGCTCCAGTGGGCGCCGACGTGGCCGACCATCAGGGGCTAATCCCACTGTTAATTAGCCCCCCAGTCACTGACCAGCGGGCCCCAGATGCGGGTCAAACCCTGGTCAGCGCGGGAATTAGGCCCGTGTCACTGACGTGCGGGCCCCACACGTCAGGTTTGACCTGGCCTGGTCAGCCGACCAGCTGACGTCGTAGTGACGTCAGGCTAACGTCATATTTCATTTTCCAGTTTTTAAATAATTCCAAAAATTGTTTAAAAATTCAAAAATTCATATAAATTAATCTGTAACTCAGATGAAAATAATTTATATATGAAAATTTATGAGAAAAATCCAATGAATCTAATGGTGCTATTATCATGCATGTTAGAGCAACTTATGTAGAAGAACATTGACATTTGCTAATAGGTTAAAATATGGAATTTGAAATGAAGAACGATTTTGAACCTATATTCGAACTCATTTCAAATTAACTTGGTCAATAGCTGCATTAGCTCATCCATACATGCTGCCATGTCATGATCATGCATCATATTGTTCCACTTGCGTGTATTGATTGCTATTTATCTGCATTAAGGTAGGCCCTACTTGTGAGGATAACCCCGAGTATTCCAACGAAAGAGAGAACCTTCCCGCTACCCAGCAAGGCAAGCAACCCCCCTTGATCATTCTGATAACATCCCAATCTCTCGCTCCTGCTCTTGTTTATTGCATTAGGACAAACGTTCACTGGTCTGTCATACACGGTAGATGAACCTATTCCTTTGCATGACCTGTCATTGTCACAGTAAATAGCTAAACCTTGCAACCTAGCATAACTGGTAGATGCTTGTGCCATGATGTGCTTAGCTTACCCTGCTATGCTTGCTATGCTTAGAGTTGTGTCAGGTCTGTTTCATCTGGATGATGAACTGGAGTGAAACCATAATGTTCCGATGTGATAAGCTTATGATGAACCCGATTTGGTAAAGGTAGCGATGAGAGGCTATGTAGGAGTACATAGCGGGTTGTCTCATTGGGACCGTTCTTAGGAACTGAGTTCCGTGTTTGTGATCCAAGACTAGTTACTACCCCACGTTGGGATACTTAATTGACCCTCTCGACTTATCAATCACTTAGTCCTTGGTCCAGATGTTGCAAGTAGTTTCTGGTGTTTATAGTATGCTGGAGGTCGTGCGTAGCACTGACCCTAGGGGTGGGTTACGACGCGGTAGGCAGTGGCACGGTGTACCAAGGGTCACCCGAATGGTGGGATTGGGAACCCTGCGCACATCGTTTGGGGCCGTTGCGAAAACTTCGGCCGGACTTCCGTGCGGGTTCAGTCTCAAATAGGTGATAGCCTGGATTACTGGTCTTATGTGATTGACGGTCGTGGCCGACTCCCTCGTTGGGCTTCCGCTTGAAGGTTTCCGAGGTGCATGGTTTTATGAGCACACAACGATAAGTGGCGAGAGCATGTGTGAAGAGGTATACCCTTGCAGGGTATGAAACTATTAGTATAGCCGAATCCTCGGATATGGACTACTTGGATAACTTATGCTGTTCATAGATAATCAAAAGGATACTCATAAAAATATCAAGACAAGTGTGAGTACTGTGGATGGCACTCTCCCAGGAGAGGGAAGTGAATCCATGGTGGTGTATTGTCATGGAGTTAGTGGACTTGTGTGCAATATCTAAAATTTAAACAAGGAGTTAAAATTGTGTAGTGTAGGTTAGCCATGAGTCAAAGCTAGCATTGTTGCTTAAACTCCACCACTCCCCTTGTTGATACATGAGCATGGATAGTCTAGGTTTGCTTTAATGACTTGTTGAGTACGTTTGTACTCATGTTTGCTTAATAAATGTTGTAGATGAGACCCAGAACCCATCAGGTGGGTTCTTTCTAGATGTCGACGATGCCGAATGGCTGATGTCCCAGCTACGACCCTATGCCCTGTGGCGGGCTGCAGATAGTCAGGCCATGTGCCTTTTTACCCTTTCATCTGTCTGTACTCAGACAACTTATGCTTATGCTTGGTTTGTATGAACTTGTTTGTATGACTTGAGTGTCGAGTCATGTGACCCCTATCTGTAAGAAAACGTTATGCAAGGCTTGTCTGAGCCCCTTAAATAAAAGTTGTTGTATGGTTATGTTGTGATGCCATCGTTGTATCTATGCATATCGGGCATGTCGTGCGTACGTGTGACGTGCAATGGTATGTATGGGATCTAACACCTAGTCGTGTGCCTTTAGTAGTACTCTTTACGAGAAACTGCCTCTTTGTGCTTCCACCAAGCCATGGTAGCTTGCTACTACTCCGGACACATTGATTGACCGACATGTATCCTTCTTTGCTGCCGTGTCTGTCCCTTCGGGGAAATGTTTCGCAGTGTAATGGAGTCCCTGTAGCCTGCTATGACTCGTCTACGTGCAGTGATGGCATTTATGTCTCATGGCGTAATGGAGTCCTTGTGGCTTGCTATGACTCGTCTACACACGCGTGAGGCCGACACCTACACTGCTGGGTTATGTATGCCTGTTTCCGTACGGATGTGCCACTTGGGTCCTATGACTAGTCATGTCGGCCCGAGTTCTCTGTCATTTGATTGCCAGTGACATGTTCACATACGTGAGCCAAAAGACGCAAACGGTCCCGGCTAAGGTAAGGCTGCAGCCGTGGAGCTTACCTTGCATGAGGCCACAAAGTGATGTGATATGTTACAGTCTGGATTCATATGACTTAGGATCAGGGTCCTGACAAGCACGCAGTGGATATCATTATTTTCTTACCTTCACTGATGATTTGAGTAGATATGGGTATATTTAGTTAGTGAAACACAAGTCTGAAACGTTTGAAAAGTTCAAGCAAATTCAAAGTGAAGTTTGAGATCATCGTGACAAGAAGATAAAATGTCTATGATATGATCGTGGAGGTGAATATGTGAGTTATGAGTTTGGTATACAACTTAAGACAATGTGGAAGTTGTTTGACAACTCATGCCACCTAGACAACCAATAGTGTGATGGTGTGTCCGAACGTCGTAGTCGTGCTCTATTTTTTGAAAGCCCCTGGCATAGGAAAGACTACTACTGACCTTTTCATAAATAAGGTAGAATTACAACTTACATGGTAGTAGGCATCTCAAATACACACTATCTCCATGCCCCAGCATGGGAGCATTTCCCTAAGTGTGGGTTTTTGGAGAGCCACTAATCAAGCTATAGAACCCTTAAGGTGGGTCCCAAATGAAGGAATTTAAAAAGTTTGTTATAAAGCTTTTCATGGAGGGTTTAACCCTATGAATCAATAGACCAACGTTTGTCCTGAACCTCTGTCCTCAAGATTCGAATGAAGGTGGGATCCCTATAAATCTTTTACAATTCCGCTCTTTCCAGATGCTCCAAGCCGAATTCATAAATATCTCCATGTACATGGGACGTGTCCATCGGGCTCTCCCGAAATGAATAATGTTTAGGTGGGTACCCTCGATTGTGAAGTCAAACCCAAGCACCTCTCAGCATCGTTTACTGAAAGGAAAGGCAAAGAACATATGTTCCACTGTTTCCTGTTCACCTCTCATGCAAATTCTGCAACTCATGTCTCCGTGTATGTTATAATGCCTTCTTGCTAACATATTCCTGGTATTTACCCTGTCGGACAGCAACAACCATGTGAAGACCTTGTTTTCATCATGCACTTAGATTTCCAGATCCAGGAGAAGGCATCATCAGGAGTCACATTTCTGAAATAGTGTTTGTAAAACTTCTCTACGGAGTACTTCGGGGCCTAGATGCATGTCCAAACATCCTGTCTAGTCCCCTCCGGCATAGTTGTGGCCGATAGTAGCTGAATATCTCAGACTTCATCTTTTGCCTATACCGAAAGCGGGAGGTGGAATCCTTCTTGCAGTTCAGTTATGGACAGGAAGTTTGCCCTCGAAGCATCTTCCAATTTAGTGTATGAGAACGCACGGGGATGTGATTCTTCAAAGACTTGATCCTTCCCGAGATCTTTCCAAAAGAGTGTAGACGATCCATCACGCACATGCACTCTGGTGACCCCTCGATATATGTCGCTGAGCTTCATGATGTCTCGCCACCAGAATGACCCACAGGGCGGTCAGGCGTGCGGCACTTTGTCCGCATAATATTCCGACCAGATCAAGTTCACCCATGGTGTGTCGTGTTTGTTGTAGAAACTGTGTAGGTATTTTAGGAGCAGTGCTGTCGGGGATATACCCCGTGGTATGACCCGGCCTGGTGATTCACAGGAGACCCGGTCAAGACATGGCATTTTATTGATCACCCGGTAGGCGAGTCACAAGAGACCCGGTCAAGACATGGCATTTTATTGATGACCCGACAGGCGAGTCACAGGACGACCAGACCCAACACCCGGCGTGTAAGCCAGCGCCAGGCGGCTCACAAGAGAAGGCCCATAGACTCCCTGCCAAAGGAAACAAAACCCAGAATAGGATTCTAGAGAGACTAGTCCTAATCCTACTCCTAGAAGGACTCTATTTGTAAACCTACCCTCTCCACTTATATGAGGGGTAGAGAACCCCTAGAGGGAGACAAGTTCACAAGTCCACAAGTTTTTAGACAGGTCTTAGATAGACAGATTAGAGACTCTCATGATTAGAGGTAGCAAAACAACACCTTTGTAATCAAGATATCTTCTTCATCATCAATACCAAATAAGCAAGATGTAGGCTTTTACCTCATCTCGAGGGGCCAAACATGGGTAAAATCGCGTCTTTCGATTCCGATCAACCCCTTCAAGCCGTCACCTAGTTGCGCTTCTGCCCCGAACCTAAAGTCCGTTCACCCAGACATCTGCCGTGACAAATCCACGATAGTTCGCGCCCACCGTGGGGCACGGTGCACGGTGATGTTGTGTTCTTGGAGGGAGCTCTTCACGGATCGAGAAGCTGGCAATCAGTATGGATGAAGAAAATATGGCTCGAAGGATCTACATGAGTGTGGATTCAGATTTTGACAGGTTCAACTTTCATCAACAATGGAGACTACATCGTCGCACTCTCGGTGAGAGAGTAGAAGAAATTAGAAGCATAGCCGCCTCCACGGCAAATCTGGTGTCAGAATTCGATTAGCGCCAGGACCAGAGCCGCCGAGACCGATAGTAATTGGTGAAAAAGTTTGGAAGTTTTCACGTCCATATACAGCCTTGGTGGCGTGAGGCTACTACAAAAGAAGCCACGTGAAAAAAGGGAGAACAATTATCGGCCATCGCGGACTCAAGCTCTGTCTCCGCCTGTGCTGTGCCTCGCTCCGACTCCGCGTCCGAGCCGCCAACATGGTTGTGCCGCCTCAGCCGTTTCACCGGTTCCTCCACCATCGAGTCGGCCTCGCCCCGCTTCGCTGATCTCTGCCGCCACCAGACCACCAAGCCGACCGGTCCACGCACCACGCCCCCGCATGCCCACCAGCCTCTGCCGTGCTCCGTCGTTGGCTCGCCGCTTCCGCACTCCCCGCTTGCAGCCGCCTCGCCCCGGCCGGGTCTGCGCCGCTTCGGCCGCCCTCACGAGCGTTGGCATCCGTGCCTGTTCCTCCCCGCCTTGCCGTCAGCCGGTTGCGTGTGCACCTGCCAGTTCTTCAGAACGCCATTTCCCCTCCACCACAGCCATGCCTCACCGCCTCCGTTGAGTCGCCGCATCCTCCACTCATCGGCCGACGGCCTTTTGCGTCGTGTCAGGCTTCGCCGCTGAGGCGCCGACCTCACTTCAATTGCTGAGCTGCCGGCATTTCTTTGAGCCCGACCCTGCCTGTTGAACTTTCTATATACGCAAAGTCGGCCCTCGGCGGCCACAACCTGCCGCCGCCCTCGCCCAGTTGCGCAAACTCCGCCGCCCACACACGTGCCTGCGCCAGGCCAGCTACGCTCCGCATGCCGGCTGTGCCCAGCTGTGCTCCGCCACTGTGGCTTGCCACAGCTGCCTTCGTTGAGCCGTCATAACAGCTGTGGCTCACCCACTGACGTTATGCTATGGGTCATCGTGGGCAAAGCGGCTGCTTCACCTCAAGGCGCCTCCGCTGTGTCCTGCTCGTCTAAGCCGCCCGCACGCCTCGCCTTCCACCGTGCGACTCGTTGCCTTGGCTTCACCCGATCGTGAGCCGTCGTCGTCGCTCGCCGGACCGCCACCACAATCCGGCGCCTCTCCAATCATGAGCTGCCATGGCCACATCTCCACTCCTCCGCCATGAGCCGTCGACGCTGAGCCAGCCTTGCCCCGCGTCCAAAGTCGCCATCGCCTAACCACACGTTGAGCCGTCGTAGTGCTGGCCCCCGCCGCCTTGCATCCGAAGCTGTCGTGGCCTTGCTTTGGTCCGCCTCGCGCCGCTTCAAGTCATTGGTCACTGTCGAGCCGCTGCCTGAGAACCGCTACGGCCTCTCCTCGCCGTGGTTGTTAGCCGCTATGCCCCGGCCGCCGTGGTGTCGGCCTACGCTGCGCTTCGCCTCCGCCATGCCCAGCCTTGAGTGGTGCGACCCACCGCCTCCACCGCAGCCGAGACACCCTGGCTCTCGCCATGCTAAGCCGCATCTGCCGCACCTGAGCCGCCCCTGCCCTCGCTGCACCCTCGGCCCCCGCCGTGGTCGAGCCACCCATCCACTGAGGCCATGTCTCGTCCGCTGGCAAACCATGTTTTGTACCTTTATATCAAGAATACCCAGCCCACCATGTTTTTTGGGGTGACACACCAGGTCCCAGGCAGCAAGTGAGTTGCAAGTTTCCCGTCATCATTTTTCTTACACCAAAGACATCTTCTTCTAATTTTTTCCAGATGCTTGATAAGTTTCAGAGGAAATTTGAGTGTGCACATTGGGAAAATCATGATTGATGTGATCATCGAATTCAGAAGTGTCAACTTGCTCCCCTGATTCATCATGCACAGGGAAGAGGACAACATGCGCTCTGTTCACTCAACTATTGGCATTAGATCATAAACAGTAGGTTTGGTTGTCCTCATGGGCAGCCCCAAATATGTGAATGGCATGGTGCCCACCTCACATTGCCACTAACGTGCTAATTGCTGTGTGAGTGCATCATCAACATTCAGAGGGATGAGCATCGATTTACTGAAGTTAATTTTGAGGCCAATAGAATTTGCATAATCAATTAGTAATTGATTCATGATCCCCACTTGTCGGGTGTAGGCTGGCATCAGTACAAGCATGTCATCGGCATATTGAATAACTGGATAGCCGCCAGAACTCCTTTTTGGAAGGGCAAATCAATCAGTCCGCTACGGTAGGCATCATTAATGGCTGACTGTAGTAAATCCGCAGCCAAAACAAAGATTAGGGGCGAGAGCAGATCCCCCTGATGAACGCCACAATAACAAGTAAACAGGCAGCCAGGGACACCATTAAGTAAAACCGAGGATGTTCCCGACCTGAAAATGCATTTGATCCAACTTAACCATCTCTCATCAAACCCCATCTGTCTCATAATCTCAATCATGGAAGAATGTTCGATTGTATCAAAGGCTTTCGCAAAGTCTAGTTTAAGCAAGATTATCGGTTTCTTCAATGCTTGGCATTGGTATATGTATTCAAAAGCCCAAGCCAAGCAATCTTGAATCGTTCTGGAGCGAAAGAAGCCGTATTGGTTTTTTTGCACTATGCTCAAGATGAACCTTTGCAGCCTATTGGCCAAAACTTTGGTTATGATCTTCAAATAGCAGTTCAGCAAGGTGATCGATCAAAAGTCATTAGCAGTCTCGAGTGTCCCATTTTTTGGGATGAGGGTGATGTAACCTGAGTTAATGCTCGTGAGATCTAGATCTCCTTTGTAGAAATCATCACACAATTTATAAAAGTCTGCTTTTATTATATGCCAACAAGCCTTCAAAAAAACGCCATTGAAGCCGTCTGGGCCGGGTGCACGATCAGTAGGCATGGTTCTTACAACATCATCAATTTCCTGATGGGTAAAAGGACGTGAATTTTTTTCCAGGCCCTCAACCCGCTTGATGATGGCTGGTAGATCAAATTTCATGACGGGGGGGTGGGATGACTCACCAAGTCTCTGTATGTGTTGAACAACATAGCTTCTTTTGTATTATAGTCGCTGACTATCGTGCCATCAGGTAATTTAAGTGAGGCAATCGAATTTTTCCTGAACTGTTCCGTGGCTAGGGCATGAAAGAGATTTGTATTTTCCTCTCCAAATTTAACATACCTTCTCGTGCATCTTTCACGCCAATATTGATTCTGAAATTGTAACAGTTTCAACAGGTGGGCCTTGACAATTAATCGAAAATTGGCTTCCGGGGTTGTCAAGGGTCTGCGCCCTTCCATCCCATCAAGCTCCGCAATGGCCCAATTACAGTTTTGAATTAGAATGGAAAGGCGGGAGATTCCTTTACTCCATCTCTTTAGATCAGATCGTAACGTTTTTCAGCTTCCTGTAGAGGAGAGCAGCGCTATTTTTTGCATGACATGCTTTACTCCATGATTCAGCCACAACATCCATGAATCCAGCGTGGTTTAGCTAGAAGGTTTCAAACTGAAATATTTTACTCTTACGTATACTGGTTTCAATATTGACTACACAAGGGCAATGATTTTATACTGGCTTTCCCAGGGAAGTGACACAAGTGTTGGGGAAGGATTGGAACCAGTTGGATGAGGAGTGGCTCGTCCTGCATACTATTTCATGTGTACGAGCATCCTTTCAAGGGGATTTCTACTAGTGATTGGGTTCGGATAATGTCATTAAACAAAAGGATATCATCAGTATTCCCTCCAGGTTTGTTTCTATTTTGTGAAGACCGGATAAAATTATAGTCACCCACTAGTAGCCAATCATCTGTGTAAGGTATATCCAGACCATAATGCCAGTCCGTGAATAAAATCCTATCATCACCTCTACAGGGTCCATAAACATTATATAAAGTCTAGGAGTTACCATTAGCTTTTGAGGTAAAAGAGATCCCCTGTGCAAAGAATTTCGAGAAAACCACATTTCCTTCAAACGTCGAGCTGCACCAGATAGTAACCAAACTTCCAGAATTACCACATGAAGGAACATAAGCAAACTCATCAAATTGTCTTGGGGAGAAGGTTTTAACATAAGCAAGGTCAAACGATAGGCGTTTGGTTTCCTACAAGCATACGACATTGTAACCATAGGCATTGATCGCATTTTTAATAGCTAAAGTTTTCTGGTCTGAATTTATTCCACGGACATTCTAGACCAGCACATTCCACTGCTGCTTGGGAGGCATCAAGTAGATGGAGGGGCCTTCGCTTCCTTCACAACCATGAGCTTGGAGGGAGCGAGATCATCAGCAGGGATACCACACTTGATGGTGCCAATCTGCTGGAGCATGGGAATTGGCGTTGGAGGCGGAATTGCTATCTCCACTATAGAAGTGGTGTTGTGTTGAAGTGGTGCAGAGGCGTTCTGGCGAGGTTTAACCTTGCTCTCGCACACTTGTCGTTCCGCCATAGAAGGGGCCTTGAAGCCATCGTATTTCGTGGCTCGAGTGCTCCTGCGCAGTCTAGTAGGATCAATGTTGGCTTGCGTCCACTTCTTGTTCTTGTCCTGCCCACTAAGGATTTCTACCTCATCATTCTTGTTCTCATTTGTGTCCATGGGCTGGGAGGAAAAACTGTTCATAGCTTGATCTGGGATCATCTCAGTCCCTTCAATCCGATTCATGTTAGTCATGCCCAAGATCATGAGCTGAGCTGAACTAGAAATGAGGATGGCAGGAGTGATATCAGTCACTTCAGAGTTTTTGGGCACCGACGACGACACCATGGTCTACCAAGAGCGGGGTCTCCGAGGCATATCCGGTCAGTGCACTTGATCTGGATGGGCCAACTTCAGGTGGGCTATATATGTGGCCTAACCCAATAGCCACCAACTCTTGCCTGTTCAAACTGAATCCTAAGTTCCAGGCAGCCGCAAAACTAGAGTTAAGATCAATTCTTTCCGGGCACAAAGCATTAAGGACAGACTTGCAAAATAATTAAATCTGACGCATGATGGCCGAGAATGGGTTTACAGGGAATACAACACTTGTTGCCTTAGGCGCCATCATAATCTTTGGTGTATAAGTTTGTTTCATCATACGACAAGTCCATAGTAGGAACTCCACATCAGAGACAGGCAAGGCACAATGGGAGAAGGCACGTCATCCATACATGGTATTTTCTGTTTTTCAAACCAGACTTTCTTGTGCTGCACCTCATGTGGCCGATAATCACGTATACTCCTCATATCATGCACCACAGAATCCTCATTAACCGATAATGCAGTCAAACATATCTTATGTTTCCAAATAAAAGAGTCCTTGGTGTGAAATGTGCGACCACACTCATGCGGACGCAGGTCCTTTTTAACAACCCATTGGGCTTTGAAGTGCTGAGCCAGATGCCCATTATGTTTACATGTAGTACACCAAGCCCATTTAGCTACCTGTTTGACTTGCCAAAAAGATTTTGTACCTCTACGTGCATTAACCTGCAGATTTATGTGTGTATCATGACAGGTACATTCAGAACGAGCACAACGCTGACAAATAATACCAGGACATGTAGTCTAATCATGGCCCAAACGATCACAGATGGAACAAAGCTTAAGTCTGTCATGAATATATTCCCGTGTCGGTATGCATGCACTCCCCATAGAAGCCATAATATCTGCATTAGAATACTCTGCTTGCCCAAGATCCAGAATATGGTATAATGTGCCTGACTCACTCCTATCCCAAAAGGAATGCCTGAAATCCCGTCCTTCAAAACGGCTCTTATCTTTGGCAACGGCCAACTGAAAATCCGCAACGGAGAAACTTCCAAACTTGACAGCCTCCTGATAGAATGAACCGAAAACCAGGCCATGAGCCGCCCGCGGTGATCGCCGTGAAATATCATACCGAGTAGAAGATTCATCCAGACCCGAGGGTGGGAAAAGACCAAATTTTCTCATCTCAAGACGTGAAGAATGATCAATCACTGCTGCCTGGTGCATATCACTAAGATTTGGTCTGATAGCAAAAGGCTTACATTCTGAAATCTCATGCAATGCACAATCAGCATGCCAAGCCAAAGAGGGTGCATTTTCAGCGGTAGATGACCCACGAAATAGATGAAAATGACACACGAAGTTCGGACAGACACAATCACGTAAACCATAAATGAAATGACCCACATGATTTGAAGCCAACGAGAATCGAAACCTTCGGTCACTGAGTTTGAAAACTCTGAATCCAGAGCTCAAACCGCCAATACAGCAATGCAGTGCCAACCCCACAGATTGCTCCGAGAGAGGAAAAGATGCCGAGGAGAATGAAAACCACCAGAAAGAACTCCTTGGTCGAAGAAGAGGGAGAGAAATGAACCAAAGATCCAAACTGACGACACACCTGAGCCTAGACTGCAATGCCGGGGGAAAAGTCCCAATGGATGAGACCGTCCATGATTCACCACCCCAGGTGGGTTGAGTTAGTCGTGCTCTATTGGATATGGTGTGTACTATGATGTCTCTTATCATTTTGACACTATCGTTTTGGGGATATGCATTAGAGACAACTATATGCACTTTAAATAGGGAACCATCTAAATCAGTTGAGATGACACCGTATGAATTATAGTTTGGCAAAAACCTAAGCTGTCATTTCTCAGCGTTTGGGAATGCAACTCTTATGTCTGATAAGCTCGAACCCAAAGCGGAAAGGTGCATCTTCATAGGTTACCCTAAGGAAATAGTTGGGTATACCTTCTATCTCACAACCGAGGGCAAAGTTTTTGTTGCTAAAAACGGGTCCTTTCTCGAGGAAAAGTTTCTCTCGAAAGAATTGAGTGGGAGGAAGATATAACTTGATGAGGTTGTTGAACCTTTGTTTCAACCACAGAGTAGCGCAGCGCAAAAAGATGTTTCTGTAGAGCCTACATCAGCTGAAGTGGATGTTAATGATGATGATCATGAAGCTTCAGATCAAGTTGCTATCGAACCTCGTAGGTCGACAAGTGCGCGTACTACTCTTGAGTGGTACGGCAACCCTATCTTAGAGGTCATATTGTTGGATAACGATGAATGTACGGGCTATGAAGAAGCGATGGTGGGCCCGGATTACGTCAAATGGCTATGACCATGAAATTCGAGAAAGGATCCATGTATGAAAACCAAGTATGGACTTTGGTAGACTTGTCCATTGAACGACATGTCGTTAAGTACAAATGGACCTTAAGAAGAAGACATACGCTGATGGTAAATGCCACCATTTATAAAGCTCGACTTGTCGCAAAGAAGTTTTTGACAAGTTCAAAGAGTTGACTATAATAAGAATTTCGCACCCGTAGCGATGCTTAATTCTGTTGAGATTATGTTAGCAATTGCTGCATTTTTCGATTATGATATTTTGCAGATGGATGTCAAAACATAGCTTCCTTAACGGTTTTTGTGAGGAAAGGTTGTATGTGATACAACCGGAAAGTTTTGTCACTCCTAAGGATGTTGAAAGGTGTGCAAGCTCCGGCAATCCTTCTATGGGCTAGAACAAGCATCTCGGAGTTGGAATATACGCTTTGATGAGATGATCAAAGTTTTTGGGTTTATACAAAGTTGATGAGAAACTTGTATCTAGAAGAAAGTGAGTGGGAGCACTATAGAATCTCTGATACGTATATCTGGTTGACATATTGTTGATTAGAAATGATATAGAATTTCTGGAAAGCATAAACGGTTGCTTGAAAAGAGTTTTTCAAAGGAAGCCGTTGATAAA
This sequence comes from Hordeum marinum, assembly GCA_022496015.1. Classification (NCBI taxonomy): domain Eukaryota; kingdom Viridiplantae; phylum Streptophyta; class Magnoliopsida; order Poales; family Poaceae; genus Hordeum; species Hordeum marinum. Next base: position 304,635,043 of record CM039672.1, on the reverse strand, counting down.
GCTACTTAATTGTTGGGCATCGAGATCTATAGAGATAGATGAAGACGCCTGATAAGATTTTTTCAATGAATACATACCTTGACAAGATTTTGAAAGAGTTCAAAATGGATCAGTCAAAGAAGGAGTTCTTGCCTGATTTGTAAGGTATGAAGTTGAGTAAGACTCAAAGCTCGACCATGGAAAATAAAAAGAAAAGACAAAAGACGTCCCCTATGCCTTAGCCATAGGATCTATATAGTATACCATGCTTTGTATCGCACCTATGTGTGCCTTGCCATGAGTCTGTCAAGGGGTACAAGAGTGATCCAGGACTGGATCACTAGACAACAGTTAGAATTATTCTTAGTAACTAGAGAACTAAGGAAATATTTCTCAATTATGGAGGTGATAAAGAGTTCATCGTAAAGGGTTACGTCGATGCAAGCTTTAACACCAATCTGGATGACTCTTAGTAGCAATCCAGATACGTGTAGTGGAGCAGTCATTTGGAATAGCTCCAAGTGGAGCGTGGTAACATTATCTGCAGTATGACATGGAGATTTGCAAAGTACACATAGATCTGAATGTCATAGACCCGTTGACTACATGCAAAACATGATCGAACCCCAGAACTCTTTGGGTGTGAGATTCATAACAATGTAAATCACATAGCGACATGAGCTAGATTATTGACTCTAGTGCAAGAGGGAGACTGTTGGAAATATGCCCTAGAGGCAATAATAAATTAGTTATTATCATATTTCCTTGTTCATGATAATATTTTATTATCCACGCTAGAATTATATTGATCGGAAGCTTAGATACATGTGTGGATACATAGACAACACCATGTCCCTAGTATGCCTCTATTTGACTAGCTCATTGATCAAAGATGGTGAAAGCTTCCTAGCCATGGACATGAGATGTCATTTGATAACGGGATCACATCATTAGGACAATGATATGATGGACAAGACCCAAACTATAAACATAGCATATGATCATGTCAGGTTCTTGCTATAGTTTTCCGCATGTCAAGTATCTGTTACTATGACCATCAAATCGTGCAACTCAGTGACACCGGAGGAATACTGTTGGGGATATAAACCCACGGCGAGACCCTCCCAGGAGGGGTTGGGTCACGCCTGGAGGCTCATAGTCAACACCCTTAAGGTGGGCCTGAAGATTAAAGGCAAGGCCACATGGCGAATTATCACATGTGCGAAGATGAAGCCCTAGAGACGGAAGATGGCGCGAGACCCGGGCGTGTAAGCTTCCTGGAGACGACTTGCCCAATAAGAAAAGGTGGATTAGAGACAGGGTCAGACACCTTGTATGAGTCGGTTTGTACTCTTGTAACCCCAGGGCCTCGATCTCCTATATAAAGGTCAGTCCCTAGGGCGGCTTAGGACAGAAACCAATTGATCGATAGCTAGGTCAAGTGAATCCATTCCCTTGTAATCGATACTCCATCAATACGACACAAAGCAGGACGTAGGCTTTTACCTCTTCCCGAGTGGCCAAACCTGGGTAAAATTGTGTCTTTCGTCATGATCAACCCCTTTGAGTCCACCGCCTTAGCGATGGCATCAAATCTAAGTCTTCGGACATCTACCATGACAAAACCACGACAGTTGGTGCCCACCATGTGTCTAGCACGCGGTGGTGTGGAGTTCTCAGAGGGCCCTCTCCCTGGGATCGAGGGATACACCGTCGGTATGATGACTAAGAGTTGTCTCGGCAAGCTCTACATTGACGATGCTGGATGGGGACCGGAGGCCGAATCAGTTGAGTACGGGTCTCTGTTTTAGCTTAGACCAGCACGCTTCGGAGGCGATTCTTCGGAGGACCCAAGTCGGCCTCCCTGTGTAGCTTCATCCCTGAAACCTCTTTAACACTCCCAAGGCTGGGACGAGCGCGCCGCCGGTTGTAACCCGGGCCACTGAGGCGCCGCGGTAGCCAGACCCGCCCCAGATGGATCAGACCCCGCCGCGGCACCTTGTGACACCACCTCGCCATTATTCTAACCCCGTGGAGAACATGATAGCGGCGGCTGCCAGGCTCAATGCACTCCCCTTCGCCGAAGGGATGCTGTTTCCTGAGGAGGCGCGGAACGCCATTAATTTGTTACAGACGGTAGTTGCTCAATAGGAAAAGTACACATACAGCCAAAGTCGTGTACACTCCATGCCCATCCCAAGCCATAGCTACAGCCGGTGTATAGAGTCACCGGTAGTTTCCAATAGTGAACAAAGACGCAACCCGCCCAATGATAACTTGCCTCAGATGAATGCTCAGGAGATCATAGATATGGGGCCAAGCTCATTGGGGGTCAACTCAAGTGACAGATTACCCGGCAATCCCTGAGCCGGCTCCAATAGCCCTTCCACCTTACTAGGAGCCGACGTCTCATCGAGGGGGTTGGGGGTTGGTGTGCCTTGCCTAACAATGGCTTTGTGGAACAAGCTCTTACCCAAGGATTTTAAGGGGCCACGTAAGGTGCCCAACTACACGACTGATTTACCCCATAAGCTTGGATTGAAAGTTATGAGCTTGCCATGGAGTTGTTGGATGTTAGTGAGGTGGTTTGTACAAAGTACTTCATCATGATGTTGGAAGGGCCGAATCGCACATGGTTGAAGGGTTTGCCTCCTAATACCATCGCATCATGGGCCGAGTTGAAGGCACACTTTATCAAGAACTTCCGAGTAACATGCAAGCAACCTATGACAATTGTAGATCTTGACCACTGTGTACATTAGGAGGATGAGTCGGTCCATCATTGGGTCCGGCGGGTTTTGACAGTTATCCACTCGCCCGAGAACATCTCGGCGTCTCAGGCGGTTCTGATTTTGGAGAAAAACTGCCACTTCTTACCCCTTAAGTAGAAACTCGAGCGGTTGAAGCGTTCTTGTCAAGACATGGGTGAGCTCATGACGGCACTCACGAAATATGCAGATTAAGATAGTACTAAGGATCCAAGCTCCGATGATAAGAGATCGGCTAAGGGTAAGAAGAATAACAATGGCAAGAGTCAACAGCGGAACAGAGCTGGAAATAGCAACCCGAGCAAAAGAAAGAACCCGAACGGCGGGTCAGAACTGGTGGCAAACATCAGAGCTGGGAACAATTGTGCCAAGGGTAATGGTAGGCCGCCCTTTAACAAAGGTAACGATACCTTTAACCTGGAGGAAATTCTCAGTAAGCCTTTCCTAGAGCACAACCAACCTGGTAAGTCGGCGGGCCATGCGTGGAGAGATTGCAATATTATGTGACAGTTTCAGGATTACAACCTTAAACAACATCACAATAATGGTGATGGGCCGTTAGGCGGCTCAGGTCCAAGCGGCTCAGGGACAGGTTTTGGTGGAGGCGGCTTAGGTTCAGGTTATCAGGGTCAAGGCAATCAAAGTGGTCACCATCAACAGCCCGGCAACGGAGGTCAGCAGCAAAACAACCAGTCAGGGTACCAGAGTAACCCGAAGCAACTCAGTGGAGGCTAGTATCATGTTTTCACTACAAGCCTAGACAAACTAGATGAAAAGCTACACAAGAGGGCAGTCAACACGGCAACGCCGGCTCTCCCATAGTATTTGAAGTGGTCTGAGTATCCTATATCATGGAGTAGGGAGGATCACCCGTCGCGGATCGATAACTCGAGGCACTTAGCGCTTGTGGTCGCACCTCAGGTTGGAGGTTATAAGGTTACAAAGGTACTGATGTGTGACATCCCAAGTGATGTCCCTACCTTTTATGGCATGTATCCCATTGTATGATCTTTGTGTCATGAGCTATGTTGGAGTTGAACCTTGTCATTCATGTGTTGGTGGAATTCATGCATCATGTCATCCATCAATTCTTCATCATGCATTCTTCTTGTTCATGTGTTTGTGATGTGTGTGGGATGATGTGGTGTTGTGCCTTGTGTGGTTTGGCCTTGAGAGTGGGGTGACCTTGAGTGCTCTTTTCCCTCTTCTACCTCTTTTCTTCTTCTCCTAAAAATTTCTCCTTTTAGTGCTTTTATTCCCATGCTTTCACTTGGCAGATTTTATTTGCTTTTAAAAATCAGTTTAAAATGTTCATGTGGTGGCCCCAATATTGCTATGAATTTTGAGCATGGAGTTTTTTGGTGTTTGGGTGATTTGGTTTTGAATCTCTTTTGAAAACAGGAGCTGTTTTATAATTATAAAAATAATTAACTTGCTCTTTAATCAACTTCATATTTTATTTAAAATGGACATTTAATTTCCTTCACAAAATTATTTTTATTTTCTCCAAAACCTTTTCCCTCTTCTCTGGCTTTACTTTTTTTCTTCTCTGCTTTATTTTAAAAGGTTAAACCTTTTCTGTTTTGAGAGAGAGGGAGAGAGAGGAGCGTGTGGCCTCCCGGCCCACTAGGCCCAGCCTAGCAATGGCCACCTGCCCCGTCGTTCCCTTCCGTCAGTTTCGTCAGGGAAGCAGAGAAAGCAGAGTGCTGCCGTCGCCTTTTCAGTCCGTCGTCGCCGTCATCTCCGTGGCTATAAAGCCTCCCTCGGCGTGCGTGCGTCCTCGCCTAGGGTTCCTCTTCCCTCCGCCACCGCCGCAGCCCCCATCGAGCTCTCCTCTGCTCTCCCTCCTCTCTTCTTCCTCCCTGTCAAGGTGGGTTTTCAGAGAAGTCTAGAGAGCTGCGCCGTCATCGTCGCCGTTGCAGCATGTCTCCGGTGGTCCCCGCCGTGTCCAGGATGGTGTGGTGGTCGGGGTTCGTCCCGGCGTTCCATTCCCGTCGCTAGGGGCCCAGGAGGAGCCCCGCAGTGAGGAGCTCGACGTCGCCGGACGTCCTGCTCTGCCTTCTTCTTCCTCTCTGTCGCTGCCGCGTCCCTGCCTGTCCTTCCTCTACGTCGTCGCGCTCCGCTTCTCCTCGAGCCCCTCGAGGTGATCAGTCGGAGATCCTTCCCCCTCTCCTCCTTTGTTGCGTGCCCGCGTAGTTTCTGTCGCCACCGTCCGCTGTTGATCACCGGCCAGTCACCTCCGTCCCCCTTGTCGCAAGATGAGCAAGGGGATGAGCTCGCCGTAGTTCCCGCGTCCTTCCCCAAGTGCCAATCGCGCCGTAGATCGCCGGAGCAGCTCGCGCAGGGCTCTGTTTCGCCGCTCGCCTCGCTGTAGCTCTGTCGCTGCTGGTACCTTTTGTCGATCGTGGGCTCGCCTCCGGTCCTTCCCTTCGCAAGATGATGGTGGGAACGGAAGCGTGGGTTGTCCGAGAGTGCGTGAGTGCAGTTAGTGTCACTGATTCAGCCGTGTATCGCTGGAGAGCTTCGCCGTCATTCCCCTGTCGCCGTGGCTCTACCTTTCTTCAGTTTCGTTAGGTTCCGCTAGTGTGTGTGTGTGTATAAAACAGATCGAGTCCCTCCTCTGTTAAGTATCGAGCCGTAGCCCAGTGGTGTGGAGTGCTGTGGTTTCCAGGGGAGGTCGTGGGTTCGATCCTCTTCCCGCCTTTTTGTTTTCTTTTCTGTTTTTCTTTTTTTTTGCTATTTCTTTCTTTTGCAAATATCTATAGTGTGTGTGTGTGTGTGTGTGTGTCTTATATTGTTTTATGTGTTGTTTTTGTGTGAGTGGCAGGTGTGTGTGTGTGTTTGTGTGCAGACACACATGAGAGTGTGTGTTGCGTGTGTGTGTGTATATGCACCCATGTGCATATACCCACATATTTGTTGTGTGTGTTAGCTAGTGAGAGTGTGTGTGTGCTTTGTTGCACATGCTCTTGTGGTGAGAGTGAGATGTGTGTGTGTGTATGCACTGTGTGCATATGCACCCATGCATGTGTGCGTATGTATGTTATGCATGTATGTGTGTGTATGGGTGTGTTACACCCACACATACATTTGTAGGTGTGTTAGTGAGTGGTGTGTGTAGGGTGTGTGGTGCACCATGTAGTGTGTGCTTGGCACATGGGATGTGCCATGTGATGTATGTGAGTCTGAGTGGTGTGTGTATGTCTACATACACTCACCCATGTGATGTGTAGCTCCATGTGTAGGGTTTTACCTATTTTGAGCATATGAGCATGAATCCTTCTCCAGCTAGTTTCATCTTTGTATTTGATGCTATGCCAAGTTAACATGTTACTAGGATGCTATTTTACCACTTCCAACATGTACCATTAGCCTACAAGTCATTTTGGGTCCTTTTCCTTGCATATGCATAAATGGCATAAGTCACCCATAAGTAATAGGTCAAATTTCGGCCTAGCTTTTCTCCTCCTTGCAACAAACAAGCATAGGGGTATGAGTAATGATTTTGGGGTATTTTCAACCCAGGAATGCACCTGTGAAGTCAGATTTGACTTTGGGGCAACTTGACAAAACTGCATTTTATGCTGTGATGCCATTTTGTCTTTTTCATATGATTTAATCTATGCATGCTTTCAAGATCTTGCCAACATGCTTTTGTTAGTCAAAGTTGTTGGGAATGTCCCAGTATTTTTTTTATTCACGTCAGATCCCTATTTAAGTGGGAACCATGCTGTTTATCAAGCTACTTTCTGTTTCTGCCAACCTGCTCTAGAAATGGCTGTCTGGAAAATCTGTTGTTATTGTTTTGCCATGTTAAGTGGGGTGTAGATAGTGAGGTGTTGTGTATTTGACCATGTTCAGTGTTAGTTATTTGTAGTAGATATTGTCATCTACCATCCTGTCATTTTTCTTGCCATTTGGAGCTTCCTAGCATATTTAACCAGTGCTGTTAACTTGTTACTTTATTAACCCAGATTCCAGAAAACTGGAATTTTCACTAAGTCCCTAAAAACCTGTTTCATCATGCCTACTTGGCAGCTCCATGCATAGTGATGTGTAGCTCTTTTGATGATTGTATAGTTGGATGAAATGGTTTGTGTGTGGTGTAGTTTATGTCCATGTCTTGTTTGTGGCTGTGGAGTTCCTGTAGCAGTAGTTGTGAGCTTTTCAAATTGCTATGTTGCTGTTTTGTGGCAGATTGAGTGCTATGTTGTTTTGTGTGTTGTGGGAGCTATACTCCATAGAATTGGGTGATTATTGAGTCTATTGTGATTGTTTTTTCATCATCTATCCATTGGCTACCTTGGAAAGCCAAGAATTAGCCCAGGTATTTGGTGGTATTGAGTTTTGCCTTCGTACCTTGTCGTGAGCGTATCTCGAGAACCGTAGCTCCGTTTCTCGCGATCTTTATATGCATTTCCATCAATTTTGCATGATGCATCCATATTTGCCATGTTCATGCACGTGTACATAACTTAACATGAGGTTCTATCCAGATTCATTAATCTACCACCTTTGCATGTGAAACTTGACTAGTTTATGATTGCCAAGTTATAATCCTTCATTAAATGGATCATGCATCATCTTGGTTGTGCATTGCACCTTGGTTGGTTATTTATTTGCTGTTTCTCTTGGGTAGACGCGAGTGTTGAATCTGAGTTCGAGGAACCTCGAGAGTACCACTACGAGGATCCCGCTACTTGTTCCGCTGAAGAACCAACAGGCAAGATGATCGTACCCGGATCCCAATACTATCTTTACTTGCTAGTTTCTCATTATTATCGTTACATTTGTGCTACCTACCACATGATATCAGCCTCCATGTTGCCATGACAGTCTCTAACCTCCACATCCCAGCAAACCGTTGATTGGCTAAGTTACCGCTGCTCAGTCCCTCTTATAGCGTTCTTAGTTGCAGGTGCAGGTTGTACCATGTGATAACATGGTTGTATATCACAATAAATTCTTTTATTTAAATTAATGCACATATATATCTGGTATTGGTGGAAGGCTTGGCCTTTTGTTAAGTGATTTGTTCCGCTCGTACTGCCATTAGTTCCTTGTTACCGGTGTTATGTTTTCCATATTTTGCGCTCCTAACACGCTTGGGGTTGTTATGGGGACCCCCTTGATTATTTGGTTGAGATTAAAACTTGTCTGGCAAGACCCAACTTTGGTGCTACATTTTCTAATAACTAATGAACTTGCATAGGGATTTGCAACCCCATGGATAATTTAATCAACCCCCGGGCCAGTGCTCCTCATGAGTGTTGGTCCAAACTAGAGCACTGTGCGGGGCGAACCCAGGGCAACTTGGGAGATTTCTATCAGGCCTCCGTACACTAGCTTATCCGTCATGTCCTGAGACTGAGATGCGCGGCTCTTATCGGGTTGTCGACACGTCAGGTTGTCTTGCTGGATTTGTTTTACCTTTATCGAATGTCTTGCGTGTGGACTCTGACTTTCTTCGGGTTTTTCTCGAGGTGTTGGAATTCCTTTTGGAGTTGCCTATGATGATCGCGAGATCCGCGTTCGAGGCTATTCCCACGGAGTGTGGTTATTTGTGATGGACTAGTTGGAGCACCCCTGCAGGGTTAAAACTTTCGGAAAGCCGTGCCCGCGGGTATGTGGCATCTTGGATATTTGTTTAACACCCGGTTCTAGCAAACTTGAAGTAAACTCTAATTAAAATACACCAACTGTGTGAGTAACCATGACTATCTCTGCTCGTGAACATGATCCGAGAGAGAACACGGTGGGGTTATGACTGACGTAAGCAGGTGTTCAGGATCTCCTAGAGATCATGTCAGAAACCGAACGATTGTCATAGACCACTCACTTTACATTCTTGCTACGTAAGTTAGCCACCATAATGCTTAGAGCTGCTGCAGACTTAAACATCACCCCTTCCATCCTAAAGCTTATATAGTGTTGGCACCCGGGGTACTTGATAGCTGAGTCCTCTGTGGCTCATAGTTTACTACAACAATCCAGGTACAGGTACAGATGATTATGTTCAGGATGATCTTACGCAGCTGCAATGGGAGTATGATGAGGAGAGAGGCAGGATGTACGTGACGTACCCGAATGAGTAGAGGACCTGGTCGTGATCTTTGGGATAGCTTGATAGCATCATTTGCAACTTATTTTCTCGTTTGATTTCGTCCGTAGTCGGACCCTATGTTCAACTTGATGCTATGAATGGAGTGACATTGTAAGTTAGCATGTGGCGAGTGTAAGCCAACTTGTATACTCTTCTCATTCAGTATTGTATGTTGTAATGATACTATTCTTGCTAACGGCAAGATGCGCCTCTATCCCTTGTGAGGCCCTCGTTGTAACATCCCAAACTTTGGAATGTTATAATAATTATTAGAATGATTGTTTGTTTGTTTGAGTGATTGAAAGTGAGTGAAATTTGAAACTTTTGAAAGTTTATTGAGAGGGAATGAAATGACTTTCCCAAAACTTTCAATCTGCATTTTGATCACCAGGAATTAAAATTCATTTCATCACAAAACCCTAGAGTGAAGATGACATGACTTCTTCCATTTAAAGAAATGAAAAGGGATTTGAAAATGATTTGAATTTCCATTTTTAAAATATTTCAAATTCAGAAAACTTTATGCAACTCAATGATTTTCATGAGAGAAGATAATATGACTTCTTCAAATTATATGAAATATGAGTTGGAAGTTAAAAGAAGGAATTGAAAGAGATTTTGAAAACCTCTGGATTATTTTGAAAATCCATTTCATATTGGTCCCTATCCAAAATTTTCAAAGAATTCAAAACCCTGACGAAAATTTGAGAGGAGTAACATGACACTCCAAGACAGGGGGTAATTTGTGAAGTTTTTGAATCATCAAACCCACAAAGTTATTTGAAAAGTATTTGCAAAAGTAAATAAAGCCAATTAAGGCATTTTCTGAAAAATGATTTTTTTAAAGTATTCAAATGCCAGAATAAAAATGTCCATTAAACGGAATTTATTATTCTGTTAATTTTGATATAAAAATTGACTATATTTGGAATTTATTCGAATGCATTGAAGCAGTTTTATGGCTCTAGTAAAATCATAAATAGCAAAACGGTAACGGTTTTAGAATTAAAACGGGCCGACCCACAGGCTTTAATTCGCGAATTCATTATGCGCCGGCCGACCGACGCGGAAACCTCGCCCTCCCTCTCGCTGCCACCGGGTCCCACCCGACCGACCGTTAGCCTCGCTCGGTCATCCCTTTCCCCCCCCCCACGACCTCGTCGCCGGCAATAACTTCCACCGGACCCCCTCCCTCCTTACTCCCCCCGACCCCTCTGAGCCCCTATAAATAGCCCTCACCCTCCTCTCTCCATTCCTCCTGTTTTCCCCTTCTTCCGTGCATCACCCTCACCGGAATCTCTCGCCGGAGACACCGGTAGCCGCCGCGCCATTTTCGACGTGCTGCTTCCCCTGCCTTCCCCGCAACCTCCCGGAGCCCACTAACCTCCCTCTCTCGCTCGCCCGAACCTCCCCATCTCCTCGCCTTCTCCGGAGACCCACCGGAGCCCCTTCGCCGTCGGCACCCGAAACACCACCGCCGCCTCTGAGCTCGCCGTCGTCGCCACCTTCGTTCCCGAGTCCCTCCGACACCACCATCCTCATCGCCGTCTTCGCCTGCGTCAAACGGAGCCTTTCTCCGTCGCCAGAGGACCACCGGAGGCGCGTCCCCGACGACCTCGCCATTCCTGCCGTCGACGTCGACCTCGCCGGAGCTCCTTCCACCGCGGTGAGTACTCTCCCCCGTCCGATCTCGTCTCAACGGCATAGATTAGAACCCACGTACCCCTTCGGTTCTTTTAAAAGAACCGGCCGCCTTTTTCTTTTCTAATTATAGACCGAACTGTTTTCTGTTATGTCTCGGTCGTCCGCTCGTAACACTCCGCACGCACACACCTGGACCAACCAGAGCATGCCACGTAGCCCCCTGACCGTTAGTTTAGATTTTTTCTTTTCTGTTTTAATTTCTGTTTCCAGAATAAGTTTTGATTTTATTTTCCTTATAACTTTTAAACTAATTAATGTTTTTAATTGATTTGTTTTGCATAAGATCACAAATTTCATATAGTTTCTGTGAATACCAAATTTGACTATGTTTGAATATCTAAATTTGAATTTCGACAGATTTGATTTAAATTTTGTTTTCTGAATATCTTGAGATCTAAAATGAATTTTTGATGGATTCTTTTTCCTACTTGTCACTAGTGACCTTAGCTATCATTTGGTAGAGTTTGAGAATTTTATAATAATTTTAAATAGTGTTTTCAACTAAAACAGATTCTGTTTAGTTTCCTATTAGTTTATTTAGATTGATTTACTTTGTTTTATTTTTTGAAAATCTGAATATGATTTATATTAAGTTTCAGATTCCATTTAGTGTTGTTGTACCAAACCTTAGTAATTTACTTGCTGTTAACAAAAGTTAATTTGTTTATTTATAAATTTTTGTTGTAGGGATCTATACCCTCTTTCAAATAGGTATAGTTGTTTTAAAAGCAAATTTGTTAGTAACAATTCTTTTAACTTAAATTTTAAGTATTTAGATTCTGTTTTCAAATAAAGTTTTTACTAATTCTTTTCTGTAAATAAATGTTTTAAATAAAAATACTTTAGTTTTGCCCTATTATGATAGGAAAACTATGTTCTTTATCATTAGGTAATGTGTTATAAAACAGTTTAGTTTAATAGAAACTCTTTTCACAAAACTTTTGATGATCTAATTATGTTTTGTAATAAAGGTTTTTATAAATTATTTTCTGTTAACTTAGTTATTTTTACAAAATGTTTTCTTTTAGTTTATAGTTGTGCTTGTAGTTAAGTTCATTAGGCAAACACTTATGTTGTTTAGAATATCGTTTTCATAGTTATACTTGTTCTTCAAAAGTAATTCATTTTGCTAACAAAATATTTACTAAAATCCTTTTATTATATTTTACTTTGTTTTGGGTTTTGTGTCACTTTTGAATTTGTTGAAGTTTTTGGTGTTCAACTTTGTCTTAAGTATTTCTTTTATCAACCTTGTTGCTCTTGTTTTCTTGTGTTACCTTGTGATTGTTAGAATTGATTTCTAGTATGATTTCTTATGAATGCAATGTTTGCTATATAGATTTTTATCGGAGAGTGACGAATAGTTCTATCAAGTTATTTCTGAGAGCCATCTTTATCTTCATCAACAGTACAGGCAAGTTCACCTTGACCATCTATTTCATACCTATGTTTTTATTGCATGTAGTGACATCATTCAACATATCCCTCCCGTAGTGTTATTGAAATTCTTGTAGTTGAGTAGAATGCATGAGGTAGGAACCCACCACTATTTACTAAAGCCCCGGGAACGCTAGTTAGTGCAATGCTATGCTAAAGTAGACGGGGTCTGGTATGAGTGTTCGTGAGTGGTGTGAAGAAGGACTCCACGTCAAAACGACGACTTCATGAAGACATCTTCAAGTCCTGCATCTTCAAGACCTCAAGACTTCAAGACTCGAGAAGACAAGTTTTCAATACACACTACTGGGTGAAGGATGGTTGATTGGGCACCCTAGAGAAACCAGTGAGTGGCCGGGATGCACGGAGAAGCGCCATGACATCTTGCGGAAAGCTTCACCTAGACTCAAAGAGAAGGATGAATACTTCATGCCTGGAAGCTTACCTGTGTAGCCACAAGTCATTATGGGCTCTGGCTTGGTTGATCTTTGTTGTGACTCTGCTGGGCAGTGCTACGAGATGTAGTCGACGTTAGGATTGGGATGGGCACTGTCGGACAGTCAGGGAAGCACTCTGAAAGACCATGTTTCTTTCATCCTGTTCTCAAACACCAGGCAGTGCGAGGACTTACCAGGAGGGAAAGAATCTTGTGGGTGGGTAAAGTACACAACACTCTGCAGAGTTAAACCTAATCGATTAGCCGTGTCCACGGTTACGGACAATTTGAGCCTCTGGACATGGATCTATCTCAGAACTCTCAACACTGGACTGATAACTTAATTGTGGGCAACTTAAGATACTTGTGGGTATTGAGACATTGGTTGGCGGAACCATGTCATGATAGGTAATTCCATAGTGAAATTCCTGATATTCCTTTTGTTGTAGGAAAAAAATAAAACCAGCTTTTACGCAAAAACTTAGACAGAGAGCCATAAAGCCTTTGCATATAGAATAGTCTTTATTCTTCTGTTCTACTATGGTGATCTTGCCAGTACATTCAATGTACTGACCTATATGGCTGCAACGTATTATGTTGCAGATTCTCTTCTACGACGGGTAAGAGTATGATTCAGGGTTACGGTCCGCACTCAACTTGCTGTTGGTGTTATTGGGACTCCACTCCCGTTGACTGTATCCGCTGCTATTCTAAGGTATATATCAGTTTTACGTTAATTACATGTGATTGCACTTTGATATATACATTGATGTACTGTGTGTGCCAGCATACTGATCCAGGGATGGCATAGCAAACACAGAGGCTTGACTCGTTTTGAGTCGGGTCGCTACAGAAAATGGTATCAGAGCACATGTTGACTGTAGGACGTGACCCTAGAAACTGGAAAGCCCTTAGGAAATGATTTCTCGAAAACTTTGTTTTCAAAAGACCTTCTACTTCTCATCCCTTCTGAGTTTTATCAAGAGTTAGAAAATACCCTTTTCCCCTTGACCCCACTAAGGATCAACTGAAGCCACTCCAAGAAGGACAAGATATCGGACAACTGGTGACCAACTCCAACAAAGATGTATTCCATTATGGAAAGAGCTACAAAAAAGGATTGAAGATTATACTGATCTAAAGAAATTGAAGACCATGAAGAATTTTCCAAGATATTATGCCCCTAGAAGACCAAATCCCTGCTGTATATTTACGTTAGATACGATGATTTGTGCGCTGTCATTTGTGTGTAAGTTTTATTTTCGACAGCCACAAAAAAAATCTATTTTCAAAACTATTGTTTGTATTGTGTGTTTTCCCCTCCTTTATCTCTCTTACCCATCTCATCCCAAAACCTTGAACTCAATAGATGACGAATGAAGCTAGACTCGTGTATTCTGGATCAATGACTCGGTTAGAGATAGAAGAATGGATTCAGAACATGGAGGATCACCTAAGGAGTAACCATGTTGCAAGGAACGAGATGGTCCTGTATGCTCTTCTGTACTTTGCAGAAGGTGCTGCACATTGGTGGAAGATGCATGAAGATATCCATGATACGCAAGCACCAATCACTTGGGAAGAATTCAAGATGATTTTGCAAAAGTCTCATGTTGTTACCAACACCCAGAAGCCCCGTCGCAAAGTTGTAAAGAAGATTTGTGCCTGCAAGATATGTGGAGAAATAGGACACACCCAGGAAGAACACAAGAAAGGATGCCCTCATTGTGAAGGAAATCACCCTGCTGAGGAATGCCCAACTGGGCAGGTGACATGTTTCTTGTGTGAAGGAACCAACCACTACCCGGCTCAATGCCAAATATACCCCAAGGTACAAGAAGTCATCAAGCAACAGAAGGAAGCCATGAAGGAAGCCTTCAGAGGAGAATTTGGAGAATTTGTGATGAAGAAAGATATTGAAGACCCTGATGGAGAAGGATTAACCATATTTTACTCCAATGCCTGCTATTCTTGTGGAGAAGAAGGACATTTCTCACAAGACTGTACGAAGGAAAGAAAAGAGTATCTGGGAAACTTCCCGGTAGAAGAAGTGGAGTTTGATCCACAGGAAATTGAAATGTTGATCGGAACAAAGGAGCTCAAGAAGAGAAACCGAAGACTTCCTCTGAACAACCCAATTTCTACGAAGAAGGATCTGAGTCAGATCATGTGTTTCAGGTGCAAGAATTTAGGCCACTATGCCGATAAGTGCCCAAGAAAGGAATCAAGAACCCAAGGAGCAAGCACCAACATCAAGAAGCCCCGAGATATGTCAGAAATCATTTGTTTTCAGTGCAACAAGACATGACCCTACTCTTATACCTGCCCAGAGAAGAATGCTAAGCATGAGTAGTTTGAGTTCGGAAGTAATAAATGTAATAGGTAGCACTCTTATCATTTGAGGTTATGGATAATCCATTTGTTTTAAGGATGACAATATTCTCTAAAGATGTTGGAAAGAGAATTTGAAGTTTGATTTTGGATAACATGGATGTTTACCCAAGTCGAGACATATGTCAATTCTGAGTACCTTTTCTGACACACGCAGATGACCACCCTTTATGAGTCTTTCCTCAAAGGCCCGGAAACAATCATGACCCTGACCAGTGATCATGACTACCCAAGGAACCTGAAGGATATGATGAAGCACATCCATCTTGAAGGAGATGCAGTCTACAAAGGCTACCCATTCATGGATAATGGAGTGAAACTTTGGTATGTGGAGGTACACCTTCACCGTGCAAAGGGAGTTTGCCCAAAGACTACTGGACGATACTTTTACATATCTCGTGTACCACAAGCTATTTTCTTTGACGCTGTTCGTGAAGCTGCCATGGAAGCCATACGCCATATTGGAGAAATACTTGAAGCAAGACTCCGTCATACTCAGGAATACCTGCAAGAGGTGCATACGGAGATGATGGAGATGAAGCTCATGTCCACCCTAATCAAGGAAAAGATGGAGGATTTCAAGGAGCACATCAGAAATTTTCAGTGGTACTAATATATCTCCAAGGGGAGATGAATGAATAAAGTTGAGAGTTGATGCTAGACCATACCAAACTAGGTGGATGGCAGCATTTGCAATAAAGTATTTTCTAGGAGTTTTAAGAAGTGATTGAGAATGTAACCAAGGATTGAATATGAGAAGAATGGGATAGTTTCGAAGATGGAAATACCTGTATCATGAAGCACTTTTGATTTCATGAGCTTATCTTGTAACGGAAGTCCCAGAGTTTGTAATAAATTCATGAGTCAATGGAATTTATGGTGTCATGATTTACCTTATGTTGCATTTCATGAGTTGTTACTCTATGACCCAAGGTCTCCGACCATTTTCGAGGATATGAGAAAATATGGTCTATGCAAACATGAGTGCATTTCATTTTAAGTGTGGTAGAAACCACAGGTACCTTTCCCGGATTTAGGAGTTTGGATAAATGAATACGGGTGAAGAGAATGTGGAACCACCGCAAACTATCCGGATAATAACCTTTGAGACAAAGTGCTTTCGAAGTTGGAATATTGAGAAAAGGAATGATTGTGATGAAACCATACCCAAGGTTAAACACACCAATGGAAAGGAAAATGGATTTCGTAGAGAGGAACTTAGACAAGAATAAGTCTGTGATTGTTACCTCAAGGGTATGGTGAAGTGAACTGAAGGCAACGTTGGGATATGGAACGATAGTAACCCCACAGGTGAGATGAAGCTATTCAAGGATTCAAGTGAAACCACAACTCACTGACCATCACGATTGATAAGGATCAAGCCCCACCTTGGTGAAGGAAGAAATTTGGAAGAAGCTACGACTGACTATCAAACGTTTTCCTTAGGAGTATTACGAAAACCTGAGAGTTGTGAAGAAACGATAGGTGTTTTTGTTCAGCTTGCAGAAATCAAAGAATTTATCCGAACTTTGTTCGTTGACAAGAGAAATTTCTGCAATGCTTGTGAGGGAACCCAAGTGCTAGAATACGAGATTACTAAACCTTATACAAGGTAATGATTTCAGTGCGACATGGCTTGGCCACCATGACGACTTACTCTTATCATTCTCTTGCTATTCGGAATAGTAAATCTGAGTGACTTACCCATAGTAAAGAGACGACGTTCTTTGAAGCTTTTGTTTAAGCCTTAGAATGGTAGGATGAAACCCTTGTACATGACAGTTGCTGTCACACGTAGGGATTTTATGGTGAGGAATGAAGCCACGACCCATTTTTCACTACAGGATAACCACTAATGGTAGACCACCATGAGATCTTCGATAAGTTATTTAGAATTGATCACGAGACTTACCAGCTAAGAAGACCCAATACCGGAGGAAATACATTTTGCTAAGAGATCACAAGATTTTGATATAACGGAAGAGCATCACCGAAGAAGCTATTGGGAAGAAGGTGAGCAGACAGACGTACCAGTGGACTGCCAAGATTTTGAGACCAGTAACATTCATTTTAAGTGTGGTAGACCCACATTTCTTGGTCAATGGATTTGTTAGAAGACCCCCAAACCCTAACCTTTTCTTTCTAGCCTTTCCGAATCTCGAGGACGAGATTCATTTTAAGTGTGGTAGATTTGTAACATCCCAAACTTTGGAATGTTATAATAATTATTAGAATGATTGTTTGTTTGTTTGAGTGATTGAAAGTGAGTGAAATTTGAAACTTTTGAAAGTTTATTGAGAGGGAATGAAATGACTTTCCCAAAACTTTCAATCTGCATTTTGATCACCAGGAATTAAAATTCATTTCATCACAAAACCCTAGAGTGAAGATGACATGACTTCTTCCATTTAAAGAAATGAAAAGGGATTTGAAAATGATTTGAATTTCCATTTTTAAAATATTTCAAATTCAGAAAACTTTATGCAACTCAATGATTTTCATGAGAGAAGATAATATGACTTCTTCAAATTATATGAAATATGAGTTGGAAGTTAAAAGAAGGAATTGAAAGAGCTTTTGAAAACCTCTGGATTATTTTGAAAATCCATTTCATATTGGTCCCTATCCAAAATTTTCAAAGAATTCAAAACCCTGACAAAAATTTGAGAGGAGTAACATGACACTCCAAGACAGGGGGTAATTTGTGAAGTTTTTGACTCATCAAACCCAAAAAGTTATTTGAAAAGTATTTGCAAAAGTAAATAAAGCCAATTAAGGCATTTTCTGAAAAATGATTTTTTTAAAGTATTCAAATGCCAGAATAAAAATGTCCATTAAATGGAATTTATTATTCTGTTAATTTTGATATAACATTTGACTATATTTGGAATTTATTCGAACGCATTGAAGCAGTTTTATGGCTCTGGTAAAATCAGAAATAGCAAAACGGTAACGGTTTTAGAATTAAAACGGGCCGGCCCACAGGCTTTAATTCGTGAATTCATTATGCGCCGGCCGACCGACGCGGAAACCTCACCCTCCCTCTCGCTGCCACCGGGTCCCACCCGACCGACCGTTAGCCTCGCTCGGTCATCCCTTCCCCCCCCCCCACGACCTCGTCGCCGGCAATAACTTCCACCGGACCCCCTCCCTCCTTACTCCCCCCGACCCCTCTGAGCCCCTATAAATAGCCCTCACCCTCCTCTCTCCATTCCTCCTGTTTTCCCCTTCTTCCGTGCATCACCCTCACCGGAATCTCTCGCCGGAGACACCGGTAGCCGCCGCGCCATTTTCGACGTGCTGCTTCCCCTGCCTTCCCCACAACCTCCCGGAGCCCACTAACCTCCCTCTCTCGCTCGCCCGAACCTCCCCATCTCCTCGCCTTCTCCGGAGACCCACCGGAGCCCCTTCGCCGTCGGCACCCGAAACACCACCGCCGCCTCTGAGCTCGCCGTCGTCGCCACCTTCGTTCCCGAGTCCCTCCGACACCACCATCCTCATCGCCGTCTTCGCCTGCGTCAAACGGAGCCTTTCTCCGTCGCCAAAGGACCACCGGAGGCGCGTCCCCGACGACCTCGCCGTCCCTGCCGTCGACGTCGACCTCGCCGGAGCTCCTTCCACCACGGTGAGTACTCTCCCCCGTCCGATCTCGTCTCAACGGCATAGATTAGAACCCACGTACCCCTTCGGTTCTTTTAAAAGAACCGGCCGGCTTTTTCTTTTCTAATTATAGACCGAACTGTTTTCTGTTATGTCTCGGTCGTCCGCTCGGAACACTCCGCACGCACACACCTGGACCAACCAGAGCATGCCACGTAGCCCCCTGACCGTTAGTTTAGATTTTTTTCTTTTCTGTTTTAATTTCTGTTTCCAGAATAAGTTTTGATTTTATTTTCCTTATAACTTTTAAACTAATTAATGTTTTTAATTGATTTCCTTTGCATTAGATCACAAATTTCATCTAGTTTCTGTGAATACCAAATTTGACTATGTTTGAATATCTAAATTTGAATTTTGACAGATTTGATTTAAATTTTGTTTTCTCAATATCTTGAGATCTAAAATGAATTTTTGATGGATTCTTTTTCCTACTTGTCACTAGTGACCTTAGCTATCATTTGGTAGAGTTTGAGAATTTTTATAATAATTTTAAATAGTGTTTTCAACTAAAACAGATTCTGTTTAGTTTCCTATTAGTTTATTTAGATTGATTTACTTTGTTTTATTTTTTGAAAATCTGAATATGATTTATATTAAGTTTCAGATTCCATTTAGTGTTGTTGTACCAAACCTTAGTAATTTACTTGCTGTTAACAAAAGTTAATTTGTTTATTTATAAATTTTTGTTGTAGGGATCTATACCCTCTTTCAAATAGGTATAGTTGTTTTAAAAGCAAATTTGTTAGTAACAATTCTTTTAACTTAAATTTTAAGTATTTAGATTCTGTTTTCAAATAAAGTTTTTACTAATTCTTTTCTGTAAATAAATGTTTTAAATAAAAATACTTTAGTTTTGCCCTATTATGATAGGAAAACTATGTTCTTTATCATTAGGTAATGTGTTATAAAACAGTTTAGTTTAATAGAAACTCTTTTCACAAAACTTTTGATGATCTAATTATGTTTTGTAATAAAGGTTTTTATAAATTATTTTCTGTTAACTTAGTTATTTTTACAAAATGTTTTCTTTTAGTTTATAGTTGTGCTTGTAGTTAAGTTCATTAGGCAAACACTTATGTTGTTTAGAATATCGTTTTCATAGTTATACTTGTTCTTCAAAAGTAATTCATTTTGCTAACAAAATATTTACTAAAATCCTTTTATTATATTTTACTTTGTTTTGGGTTTTGTGTCACTTTTGAATTTGTTGAAGTTTTTGGTGTTCAACTTTGTCTTAAGTATTTCTTTTATCAACCTTGTTGCTCTTGTTTTCTTGTGTTACCTTGTGATTGTTAGAATTGATTTCTAGTATGATTTCTTATGAATGCAATGTTTGCTATATAGATTTTTATCGGAGAGTGACGAATAGTTCTATCAAGTTATTTCTGAGAGCCATCTTTATCTTCATCAACAGTACAGGCAAGTTCACCTTGACCATCTATTTCATACCTATGTTTTTATTGCATGTAGTGACATCATTCAACATATCCCTCCCGTAGTGTTATTGAAATTCTTGTAGTTGAGTAGAATGCATGAGGTAGGAACCCACCACTGGTTACTAAAGCCCCGGGAACGCTAGTTAGTGCAATGCTATGCTAAAGTAGACGGGGTCTGGTATGAGTGTTCGTGAGTGGTGTGAAGAAGGACTCCACGTCAAAACGACGACTTCATGAAGACATCTTCAAGTCCTGCATCTTCAAGACCTCAAGACTTCAAGACTCGAGAAGACAAGTTTTCAATACACACTACTAGGTGAAGGATGGTTGATTGGGCACCCTGGAGAAACCAGTGAGTGGCCGGGATGCATGGAGAAGCGCCATAACATCTTGCGGAAAGCTTTACCCAGACTCAAAGAGAAGGATGAATACTTCATGCCCGGAAGCTTACCTGTGTAGCCACAAGTCATTATGGGCTCTGGCTTGGTTGATCTTTGTTGTGACTCTGCTGGGCAGTGCTACGAGATGTAGTCGACGTTAGGATTGGGATGGGCACTGTCGGACAGTCAGGGAAGCACTCTGAAAGACCATGTTTCTTTCATCCTGTTCTCAAACACCAGGCAGTGCGAGGACTTACCAGGAGGGAAAGAATCTTGTGGGTAAAGTACACAACACTCTACAGAGTTAAACCTAATCGATTAGCCGTGTCCACGGTTACGGACAATTTGAGCCTCTGGACATGGATCTATCTCAGAACTCTCAACACTGGACTGATGACTTAATTGTGGGCAACTTAAGATACTTGTGGGTATTGAGACATTGGTTGGCGGAACCATGTCATGATAGGTAATTCCATAGTGAAATTCCTGATATTCCTTTTGTTGTAGGAAAAAATAAAATCAGCTTTTACGCAAAAACTTAGACACAGAGCCATAAAGCCTTTGCATATAGAATAGTCTTTATTCTTCTGTTCTACTATGGTGATCTTGCCAGTACATTCAATGTACTGACCTATATGGCTGCAACGTATTATGTTGCAGATTCTCTTCTACGACGGGTAAGAGTACGATTCAGGGTTACGGTCCGCACTCAACTTGCCGTTGGTGTTATTGGGACTCCACTCCCGTTGACTGTATCCGCTGCTATTCTAAGGTATATATCAGTTTTACGTTAATTACATGTGATTGCACTTTGATATATACATTGATGTACTGTGTGTGCCAGCATACTGATCCACATAGCAAACACAGAGGCTTGACTCATTTTGAGTCGGGTCGCTACACTCGTGCCTTAAACGGATAGGCGCGTATCTTGGGCGTGACATGATGGACAGCGGCAACAGCATCAACATCTTGTACTATGACACTTTTCGCCAGATGGAGCTGACAGATAAGGCTCTTAAGCCGCCATCAACAGTTTTTCACGGTGTTGTGCGAGGAAAGTCGGCTTACCCGGTAGGTAAGATTGCCCTCGAGGTGGCATTCAGAGATAATTAAAACTACACGGTAGAGACCTTGTGGTTTGAGGTGGTGGAAATTAAGAGCCCATATCACGCCTTGTTTGGTCGGCCGACTTTTGCCAAGTTTATGGCAGGCCCTGTTATGTTTACTTGTAGCTCAAGATGCCAGCTCTCAAATGAACGATTACTGTGCACGGTGATCAGAAGGTGGCCCTTGAGTGTGAGGAGGGTGACGTTGCTTATGCGGAATCAAGCTGTGCTGAGGCGGAGCTTATGTTTTACAAAGATAATGTTAACCCGACGGATATGACTCCATTGAAGAAACCCAACACAGAGTCTGAGACACCCTTGAAGTTTATGACAGATGATACTAAGCTAGTGGATTTCGCTCCGGGTCACTCATTATTGGGGCTAACATGGACCCCGCATAGGAAAGCATGCTCATCGAATTCATCCATGAGAATTGGGACATCTTTGCATGGAAACCATCTGACATGCTGGGTGTACCGAGAGAGTTTGCTGAGCACCACCTTAATGTGGATCCCAAGTTTAAGTCTATTAAACAGTTCCTCCACCATTTCAACGAAGAGCGGCGTAAAGCAATTGGAGAAGAGGTGGCCCGGCTATTGGTTGTAGGGTTCACCATGGAGGTTTCTCACCCGGAGTGGTTAGCAAACCACGTGCTTGTGCTAAAAAAGAATGGCATGTGGCGTATGTGTGTAGACTACATGGATCTTAACAAGGCCTATCTAGTTGACCTGTTTGCTGTCCCCTGCACCGACCAAATTATTGATGCAATGGTGGGTTGTGAGAGTTTATGCTTCTTGGACGCTTATTCAGGTTATCACAAGATCAAGATGGTAGTTAAGGACCAAGAGAAGACTTCGTTTACAATACCTTTTGGGGCTTTTTGCTATGTGTCTATGCCTTTCGGGCTTAAGAGCGCGCATGCGACTTATCAGTGTTGTGTGCAAAATTGCCTTCACAGTCAGATTGGGCACAATGTTCAGGCTTGCATGGACGATATTGTGGTTAAGTCAAGAAAGAAGGAGACTCTACTTGACGACCTGAAGAAAACGTTTGACTACTTACGGGTCTACAAAAGGACGCTTAACCTAGCTAAGTGCGTCTTTGGGGTTCCTACAGGAAAGCTCACGGGTTCCTTAGTTTCAAAGCGAGGCATTGAGGCTAACCCAGATAAGATAAAGGCAATCACATCATTCTATACCTGACCCAAAGGGGCAGCTGGTGGCGGCTCTGTTGGAAATATGCCCTAGAGGCAATAATAAAATGGTTATTATTGTATTTCCTTGTTCATGATAATTGTCTATTGTTCATGTTATAATTGTGTTAACTAGAAATCGTAATGCATATGTGAATACATAGACCTCAACGTGTCCCTAGTGAGCCTCTAGTTGACTAGCTCGTACATCAATAGATGGTCACGGTTTCATGACCATGGACATTGGATGTCGTTGATAATGGGATCACATCATTAGGAGAATGATGTGATGGACAAGACCCAATCCTAAGCATATCACAAGATCGTGTAGTTCGTCTGCTAAAGCTTTTCTGATGTCAAGTATCGTTTCCTTAGACCATGAGATTGTGCAACTCCCGGATACCATAGGAATGCTTTGGGTGTGCTAAACGTCACAACGTAACTGGGTGGCTATAAAGGTACACTACGGGTATCTCCGAAAGTGTCTGTTGGGTTGGCACGAATCGAGATTGGGATTTGTCACTCCGTGTGACGGAGAGGTATCTCTGGGCCCACTCGGTAAGACATTATCATAATGAGCTCAATGTGACTAAGGAGTTAGCCACGGGATGATGTATTATGGAACGAGCAAAGATACTTGCCGGTAACGAGATTGAACAAGGTATAGGGATATCGATGATCGAATCTCGGGCAAGTGTATACGGGATTGATTGAATCCCCGACATCGTGGTTCATCCGATGATATCATCGTGGAGCATGTGGGAGACAAAATGGGTATCTAGATCCTGTTGTTGGTTATTGACCGGAGAGGTGTCTCGGTCATGTCTACGTGCCTCCCGAACCCGTAGGGTCTACACACTTAAGGTTCGGTGACGCTAGGGTTATAGGGAAATAGTGTACGTGGTTACCGAAGGTAGTTCAAAGTCCCGGATGAGATCCCGGACGTCACGAGGAGTTCCGGAATGGTCCATAGGTAAAGGTTTATATATAGGAAGTGAGGTTTTCCTCACCCGAAGAGTTTCGGGCATCACTGGTAACGTAACGGGACCACCAGAAGGGTTCCGGGGGTCCACCAAGTGGGGCACCAGCCCTAGAGGCCTGCGTGGGCCGAGAGTGGAAGGGACCAGCCCTAGAGTTGGCTGGTGCGCCCTCCACCCTAGCCCAAGGCATAGGAAATGTGGGAAGGAGGGGAAACCCTAGGCCCAGATGGGCCTAAGGCCCACCTAGGGCTGCGCCCTCCCCTCTCCCTCTCTCGCCGCCGGCCAAACGGCCAATCTAGGGCCGGCGGCAGCCCCTACGGTGGGAACCCTAGGGCTGCGCCCTCCCTCCCCCTCCTCCTATATATAGTGGAGGGTTTTGGAGCTGCCAGACACATGAGTTCTCTCTCTCTTGGCGCAGCCCTACCCTTCCTCTTCCTCGTTCTCCGTGGTGCTTGGCGAAGCCCTTCTAGAGACCACGCAGCTCCACTGTCACCACGCCGTCATGCTGATAGAGATCTCCCTCAACCTCTCCTTCCTCCTTGCTAGATCAAGGCGTAGGAGATGTCACCGGGCTACATGTGTGTTTAACGCGAAGGCGCTGTTGTTCGGCACTAAGATTGGATTCCATCATGATCTGAATCGCTGCGAGTACGACTCCACCAACCGCGTTCTAGTAACGCTTCCGCTTTGAGATCTTCAAAGGTATGAAGATGCACTCTCCCCACTCGTTGTTGGTTTCTCCATTGATAGATCTTGGTGAACACGTAGAATTTTTTTGATTTACTACTACGTCTCCCAACAGGCTCTACATGCTATTCCTGACTGGACATTGCCTTATCTGGCGTATCTAACTCGTGGCGAGTTACTCGAGGACGAGACCTTGGCAAGGCAAATAGTGAGGCAGTCTAACTCTTTGACTATCATCAACGGTGAGTTGCATAAGTGCAGTGTAACCGGCATCTTTCAGAATTGTGTTTCTCCCGAAGAGGGTAAACAGATTCTAAATGAAATACATGCTGGTAACTGCGGGCATCACACTAGCTCAAAGTCTCTAGTGGCAAAAGTCTTCCGACACGACCTCTTCTGGTTGATGGCTCATAAGGACGCTGAGGAC
Organism: Hordeum marinum; assembly: GCA_022496015.1. Taxonomy (NCBI): domain Eukaryota; kingdom Viridiplantae; phylum Streptophyta; class Magnoliopsida; order Poales; family Poaceae; genus Hordeum; species Hordeum marinum. Next base: position 304,610,354 of record CM039672.1, on the reverse strand, counting down.
TTGGTCACCAAGTGTGATGGATGTCAGAAATTTGGACGGCGTGCTCACATGCCGGCTCAAGAACCGTGGATGATTCCAATAACCTGGCCGTTTGCGGTCTCGGGGCTTGATATGGTTGGGCCCTTCAAAAGATCTAAAGACAAGAAGACCCACCTTTTGGTGGCGGTTGATAAGTTCACCAAGTGGGTCGAAGTAGAGCCGGTTAGCAAGTGTGATGCAGGCACGACGGTTCAATTTCTCAAGAAGTTGGTCTACCATTTTGGTTACCCTCACAGTATCATCACGGACAACGGAACAAATTTGTCCAAGGGGGCTATGAAAGCATTTTGTGGAAGTGAGCACATCTGTCTTGATGTTTCTGCTGTCGCTCATCCATAGTCTAATGGTCAGGTGGAACATGCCAATCAGGAGATCTTGAGAGGAATAAAACCCCAGCTTATGGTTCCTCTATAGAGAACGTCGGGTTTTTGGGTGGAGGAGTTTCCATCAATTCTTTGGAGTATCAGAACCACCCCAACAGGTCAACATGCTATATGTCTTTCTTCATGGTTTATGGAGCCCAAGCCGTTTTGCCAAGTGATATTCATCATGACTCTCCTAGGGTGGCGGCTTACATGGAAACTGACAACAAGACAGTGCATTAGAACATGTTAGATGCTTTGGATGAAGAGCGGGATCTTGTAGCAGCATGATCGGTGATTTATCAGCAAGTTCTGCGTTGCTATCATAGCCGCAGAGTCAAGACCCGGATGTTTCAAGAAGGCAACTTGGTGTTATGTTTGATTCAAGATCAGACAAATATGCACAAGTTATCTCCCCCTTGGGAAGGACCTTTCGTGGTCTGCAAAAATCTCAATAACGGCTCATATTACCTCATTGATGTCTGGGAAGGCAACAACTCACGTACCTCTTGGCAGGAGACCAACAAGTCATGGAATATTGCTCACCTCCGGCCTTACTACACTTGAGTCATCGACTCTCATCAATGTACATACATACATCATTGTATATACCTCTTTCATATAATAAAGTTGACATCCCTACAAGACGGGGCTTCTGTCGTTTCTTCGTACAAGATTATGCTTGGTACTTCAACAAAGGTCATTTGGGGGCTTCAAACGCACCGGGTTTAGCTTTCACACTCTCTTGATAGTCTCTTCAGCCACTGATTGTGTAAGTGTTGATGCTTCGACAAGGTCATTTGAGGGCTTCCAACCCACCGGGTTTAGCTTTCACACCCTCTTCACTGGCTCTTCAGCCATCGCAAGGCTGAGTTAAACCTGCATGTATGTTGCTGCTACTCCGCTAGGTGACCCGCCAAACTCTTACCGGTTAATCTTGACCAGAGACCCTAAGCTGATCAACATACTTGACAGTCACTCTCAACATGCGACCCTGTACTAGTTAAGGTTAAAAGGGCGGCTTATGTCACATGAGGGCTGGCTTACGGAATGTGAGGATAAACTCACCTATCTCCTGCCCCTCTCCGCCTTGTACCCGTTCGTACTCTTATTCAGTTATTCTTTTTAAAGACCTTGAACTGTTTAAGGTTCAAACGACAAATTTATGTCACGTGAGAGCCGGCTTATGGGTCTGGGGGTACTCATGCCCTGCTGCGCCTCTCCATTATATGGCTTGTTGTACTCTTAACAGTTACTCTTTTTTAAAGACCCTGCACTGTTAAGGTTCAAACAACGAATTTGTGCCATGGGAGAGATGACATATAAGTTTTGGGCTCCACGCCTAAGTTTTTGAAAAAAGAAAAGCAAGGTCATAAAGAGATTTAACATCTTTGGGTTGTGCCTCTAAAGCCGCCTTGAAAACGATACGAAATATACTGTGTCTTGTTTGTTTTTGCAGGTCTTGTCTTCTATGATAAGCCGCCATTAAGTATGAAGAAAGATGGTGATAGCGAGAAGGAAAGACAGATAAGCACATAAGCTGTTCAAATTCCGAACGAGTATGATCACGGCAAAGGCAATCAAGTTTATGCTACAACTATTACAAAGCTCTTCAAGAGCCCAAAAATTTGGGAACTTAAATTTTTTGGAATCACTTATAACCCGATAGATCAACCCAGCCGGGTTACCTTCAGTCAGGGGCAATTTGTTCAACTCGTCGTCGGGTCATCCTGCACTGGGTCTTCGATCTGACGGTTGTCCACATCCTAGTTGCAATTTATTAAAGCCTCAAACTAAGCTTCATCATCAAAGATGGGATAGGATTCAATGTCAGGAGCAAAGAGTTGCTTATGGCGTGCAGGAATTAAGTCTTTGGCTTCAAAAGTTGGCCCGCGCACTCGTTTGCTATCCTTGCCATAAGCCGCCTGATATGAGGTCAAGTCAATCTCGTTGACGAGTGTCTACGCGAGCACTCGGGAGGCCTTCATACACTGGGCATAGTCTGCTTGCATGAACTCTGAACCATCATCCTTCTTCGATGGGAAACCATCCATCATCTCTTCAGTGGTAAGCTCAGGGGCAAAAGCCAGTGATCGTCTTAATGCGGCCATTCCTCCCTTTTGGGCGGCTAATTGTTTTAGCTCTTCGATTTGCTTTGGGAGGGTGGACAAGACTTCTATTACCCCTTTCATGAACTTGGGGACACCTTTCTCAGTCAGAATCGACTTGATGGTACAAAGGGTCCCGCAGTACAGCTACTCCATCAGATCCTTTTAGCTTCAACAAGCTATCGGAGGACAACTAGCGGCTTCTCTGGCCTGCGAAGAAAATCAGAAGTTATAAGCATCCTAAAGAATGTTTTCAACAAGCTAAGGATTTTTTTTCATTGACAAGTACTTACCAAAGATGGGAACAGTCATCCGAGATATATGATGCTTGAGGGTTGTCAATTCTTCGGTCACAAGTTTCAACCTTTTATCAACGTCTTATGCATGCTTCGTCAGGGCGGCTTGTTTTGCTTTGGCAGATTTCCTGAAAGCTTCAAAATCCTCCTGTATTTTCTCGAGTTCTGTGATAGAGACCCGCCACTTCTCTCCTGCCTCAATCCGAGCAGCTTGTTGTGAAGCAACAGTTTCTCTAAGGCCAGTTAGGTCAGATTCTGCCATGCTCAAAGCTTCCTGCATAGTACAAAAAGATTCATAAGTTCTAAATTGCCAAGGAGACACATTAGTAGTCAGAAGTGATGAAGCAATAATATTACAAGACTCAAGTAGATTGCAAGCAATATACTTGACACTTGGGGGATAATGTCTGTCAGTTCTATCAAAGTCTACAATGCTACAAAGCTCTGGCTCATCATTCCGATGATAACCCAAACTTGGGGGCTACACTTGGCACTTCTAAGCAATAAAGATCCGGCTCATCATTGGCATAATGACCCGGACTTGGGGGATACAATTGGCACCTCTAATCAATAAATCTCTGGCTCATCATTGGCATAATGACCCGGACTTGGGGGCTACACTTGGATCATATTTTCAAGGAAGTACTGGCTTATTATCTATACTAACCCATCACTTGGGGGGCGACATGCCAAGCTAATTGCAACATATCAAAAGTGGGAAGACTCGGTCTACTATTTTCAATACTAAATAAGATCTTGGGGGCTACATAAGTATATAAGGAAAGGCAAGAAAGGAGGGGTACCTCTTATTTTTTCTTCATCAACCCAACAAGTGTTGACTCCATGTTGCGGCTTGCTGAAAGGCGGTTAAAATACCGAGTGTGTAGCTTGTCCATAGTCATCTTCTCCATGCTAGGGAATACAAAGTCAATTTTCTCCCTTTCTTGTGAGGGTGCCTCATCCTTGCTGGTATGTTTTGCTAACACATAAGGAGCAGGAGAATTGTAGCCCGTCCCAGTGATAACAATTTCTTCTGGAGGAGACGTATCCTCGGTGGCTGGTGAAGGGCTTAGCGACTTAGGTTCAGTCTCTAGAGGGCCTTCAGGAGCGTCCATGTCAAGATCAGCCGGTAGAGGATTGAGGAGCATCTTCATGAGCACCTTTTTCAGCCTCAGAGGGCTCAACATGAGCTACAGGAGAGTCCGGCTTGGAAATCTCTGGCTCTTGAGCAATAGGAGTGCTGGTTGACCCGCCCACTTTCCTTCATTTCACATGAGCCCTGGGAGCAAAACGATTGTTATACAAACATAAGGGCAAGATTATTAACATATGTTGTGGAGTATAAAGGTACATACTCCAGGTTGATTTTAAGAGGAGGCAGCTTGGAGGCGCTTGAGTCGCCAGAAGAAGGGGGTGTTTCCTGAAAGGTTAAGATGGTAAGAAGAAAGTAAGTTACAATGCAAAAATAGTATACAGACATTGGATTCGATCAAAGGAATACCTCAGTTTAACGTTTCTGACGAGCCGGAGAATTTGGCAAGCCGGCCAAGAGGTCTTCAGAGCTAGTGCTCTGGGTTTGACGCCTGGAGTCATGCTTTTGCTTTTTCAAAAGAAAGTTGGGATCCAAGTAAGGAAGAGGATGTGAAAATGGAACTCTCCCGATGACCCGTCGTGTTTTTCCTCATGGCAGAATTTCTGAGTCGTAGGAAATGTAAGTTACCTCAGGGGCGTCGGCGCGACTTGTCTCCACTTCTTCCTATGAGTAATCATTGTCAATGAGTTGCAAAAAGAGAAGGCCAAGATAGTCAAGTTCTACCTTCGAGTCTTCAAGCTCGAGCAGTTCCCAAGCAGAAGTTTTCTTCTTATGACCCGGAGCGCAGGTCTTACCCTCCTTAGGTTTCTTCTTGGAGGGGGCAGTATACCTTTTCTTCCAGAAAGGAGAGTCGTCCTATATGCAAACCGCCGGTAGGTTAAAAAGAGTAAATGCAGAAGGTCAATAGGAAAAAGTAATTAGCTGGAAAGGAATCTTACATCTGGAGACAGATTGGTAGCACAGAAAGGGTTTAACCCGATCTTGTTACAAACGTCTTGAGATTCGCCTAAAAGTGACTTGATGATGGAATTGAGATCTTGCTCCGTTAGAGGGGTGGTGTTGAAACGAAGAGGGTCATCCACCGCACCCGTGTATTCACACATGAGTTTATCTCGTCGGCTCAGTGGCAAGATCCTCCAGGTGACCTAGCAGCGGGTTATGTCAATACCCGTCAAGACATTAGCCATTATAGCCCTAATTTTTGTGAAGGTCGGAGCATATTTTACTCGTTCTGTGGTGGACATCCGGTCTAGAAGCTCGGTGGAGGTGCAAAGCCTGGTAGGGCGGTAACCCGGCAGCGGCTTCTCTCCTTCTGGAGAAGTATCCTTGCAGTAGAACCAAGTTTTATTCCAGTCCTTAGGGTGACTCGGCAAGGTGGCTGCTGGAAAGGTCATATCTCTTCGCCTCTAGATAGAGACGCCTCCAAGATCCAGACTCGGTCCAGCCGCTACTTCAGTTTGGTGGTTGATGTAAAAGAGGTCACGGAAGAGGTCAACAGACGACTCTTCTTGCAGATATGCCTCACATAAGACTTGGAACTAGCACATGTTTGTGACAGAATTGGGGCCTATATCTTGTGGATGGAGTTTGAAATAGTGAAGGACATCCCGGAAAAACTTTGACCCAGGTGAGCTGAAACCTCAGAGGAGGTGATCAGCAAATATGACCACTTCCCCTTCCTAAGGTGTGGGTTTGATCTCTCGCCCTAGAACCCGCTAGTGAATGATGTTCGGAGCAAACAAAACACCCATCTCCATGAGGTCATGAAGAAATGACTCGGTGATTCTGGAGCCAACCCAATCATAATATGTAGGGGCTTTCGACATGATGGCGGGTTAAAACTGTGGAAAGGCACAAGGTGTCGCGGGGTAAAAACGCTACGTGTTTAAAATGACTATGGCTAAAGCAGCGATGATGCCAAGGCGTATCATGCCTAAACTCTAAGTCGCCATCATATTTTGTCAGAGAGAGCCGGCAGCGTGATGGCGGGTTAAACGGACAAGGCAATATTGAAAATGTTGCTAAGTGTGGGCAAACAGGTTTCGCCTATTACAGCTACAATTGCAAGATCTACGGATGAAGATAAAAGACATATTTTCTAAACCTAAAAAGGTAGTGGAAGAACAGATGGCCATTATGCAGATTAAAATGGATTGCAGATCTACAATGAGTAGGACATGATTATTGAGCGGACGACCACATGATTTGGGCAGCGTTATAAGATTCATAGAGTTGTTCATCATCTAAAGTACGAAGATTGTTCGAATGAACAACGACGAACACTGAAGAAACCCGATGAACTCGGGAGAAATCTAAAAAGCTAAGTGCAGATCTGTTAAGGAGTGGAAATAGAACCTTGAGGATGTGGATGAACACGGGAAACTCTGGACCAGAACAGGTTGATGCACCGACCAGTGTTGGAGAAGACGGCGAGGTCCGGTCGGCGCAACGAGCCTCGGTGGTGCGAGCGTCTCGAGGAAGAAGAAGATGGACAATGGCGTTGGAGAGGAGAAAAGAATGGGACCCTTTCCCCAACATTTTTATGAGGAGATGGGACAGCAAGAGTCCATGCGAGAATCGAGGAGGCACAGTGATGACTGACCGAAGGAGACGCCTCGATTTTTGAGCCAACCATTTAAATGAGACAATCCTTTGCAACATCGTGGAATCTTTTTGACATATCCAAGATGATGTCATCCATGGCAGGTTACGAGGTTTTCTCTTTCAGGTAGTGAAGATGTGAGACTCGCTGCCAAATAAGTTTGAAGATTGACATCAACAGATTCAAATCAATCTGGGCCTAATGTTGGGGATATAACCCCATGCCAAGACCCTCCTGATACGTCTCCAACGTATCTATAACTTTTTATTGTTCCATGCTATTATATTACCTGTTTTGGATGTTTTATATGCATTAATATGGTCCTTATATTATTTTTGGGACTAACCTATTAATCTAGAGCCTAGTGCCAGTTTTTGTTTTTTCCTTGTTTTTGAGGTTCGCAGATAAGGAATATTAAACGGAGTACAAACAGAATAAAACCTCCGGAAATATATTTTTCTGGAATAAAAGGAAGCCATGAGACTTGAGAACCAAGGCAGAGGAGCTGTCACGGAGTCCAAACGGAATAAATTCCCAAATATTCCATCATTATTAGAATGAGCCACGAAAACACTTTTCCGCCGCCAAAAGCCTCTGTTCTCGAGAGATCCAATCTTGGAGCCTTTTCCGGTAATCTGCCGGAGGGGCATTCGATCACTAAGGGCACCTACATCAACTCCATTGCCCCTCCGATGATACGTGAGTAGTACACCAGAGACCTACAGATCCATAACTAGTAGCTAGATGGCTTCTTCTCTGTCTTTGCTTCTCAATACCATCTTCTTCATGATCTTCATGGAGATCTATCTGATGTAATACTCTTTTGCGGTGTGTTTGTCGAGATTCAATGAATTGTGGGTTTATGTTCAGATTATCCATGAATATTATTTGATTCTTTCCTGAATTCTTATATGCATGGTTTCATATCTTTGCAAGTCTCTTCGAGTTATTGGTTTGGTTTGGCCAACTAGATTGGTAATTCTTGCAATAGGAGAAGTGCTTAGTTTTGGGTTCAATCTTGCGGTGTCCTCACCTAGTGAAAAATTAGGGGTAGCGAGGCACGTATTGTATTGTTTCCATCAAGGGTAAAAAGATGGGGTTTTCATCATATTGCTTGAGTTTATCCCTCTAAATCATGTCATCTTACTTAATGCGTTACTCTGTTCTTCATGAACTTAATACTCTAGATGCAGGAAGGAGTCGGTCGATGTGTGGAGTAATAGTAGTAGATGCAGAATCGTTTTGGTCTACTTGTCACGGACGTGATGCCTATATGCATAATCATTGCCTTGGATATCTTCATAATTATTCGCTTTTCTATCAATTGCTCGACAGTAATTTGTTCACCCACCGTAATACTTGCCATCATCAGAGAAGCCATCTACTGAAACCTATGCCCCCCGGGTCTATTTTCCATATTATATTTTCAGATCTAAAACAAAAAACACCAAAAATACTTGCTGCACTATTTTTACTTTTAGTTTTACTTTCCGTTCAATCACCCTATTATATCTATCTCTATTAGATCTCATCCTTGCAAGTAATCGTGAAGGGATTGACAACCCCTTTATAGCGTTGGGTGCAAGAGTTTGATTCTTTGTGCAGGTATATCTATTGGTGGCTCGCTTGTATCTCCTACTAGATTGATACCTTCGTTCTCAAAAGCTAAGGGAAATACGTATCTACTTTGCTGCATCAAACTATTCCTCTTCACGGGAAACCAACGCATGCTCGAGAAGTAGCAAGTCAAGATACCAAGTACCCATCACAAACTCACCTCTTTAATTTACATTATTTGTCGTTTGCCTCTCATTTTCCTCTCCCCCACTTCTAAAATGATTTTCAGAAAATACCAAAAAGATTTTGCCTTTTATTCGCCCTTTTTCGTTCGCCTTTTCGTTGCTATGTTTGCTTGTGTTGCTTTGTGCCTTCTATTTGCTTGCATCTTCTCTTGCTAAAAATTTATTGATATGGATCCTCATCCACTTGCTAATCTTTTCAAAATACAAAATTATGATGAACCAATTTCTAGTGAGTTGAGTGCACTTGATTATCTCTATGAAGTTTTGTTTGAAAATCATGAATATGAAATTTTTGATGAAGTGTTGAAAGAAGATATTTGTAAGGAGATTCGTCACAGTTCCTTGAATGAAAAGCATGATTGCCATATTGTTAGTATGAATTCTCTGAATATCCATGATGCTAATGATATGCAAAACCACAAGCTTGGGGATGCTATGCTTGATGAATATGATATTCTTTGTTCCCCAAGTTTTGGTGATGACACGTATGCTATAATTGGTCATGAAAAGAATGCTTTGTGTGATAGTTATATTTTCATATTCCTTCATGATGCTAATAAAAATTACTATGAGAGAGGAACCTATGCTTTTACATGTTGCGATAATATCAAGTTTCCTCTCTATGTGTTCAAAGTTTGGAAGTTATGCTTGTTTTGCCTTCCTATGGTAGTAGATTTTTGTTCCCATAATTTGTTTGCTCAGAAAATCCCTATGCAGAGGAAGTGGTTTAGACTTAAATATACTTGCCATGTGATTCATGATGTTCCTATTGTTGCAAATAGGAATTATGTGCAATTAGGTTTCATTGTTCTTGATATAGGATGCAATCCTACATGTCCTATTATTTTTGGTAGACCTTTCCTTAGAACGATTGGTGCAATTATTGATGTGAAAGAAGGAACTATTAGATTCCAATCTACATTAAGGAAAGGCGTGGAACACTTTCCTAGAAAAAAATAAGATTGACTTATGAATCTATTATGAGCTATACTTTTGGATTACATACCAAAGATGACAATACGTAGATCTATTGCGTTTTGCCTAGCTAGGGGCGTTAAACAATAGCGCTTGTTGGGAGGCAACCCAATTTTATTTTGCTTTATGATTTTTTATTATGTTTTCATGTGTTTTGAACATTATTAATTCTGTAGTAATTGTGTTTTTTTGTTTTAGTTAGTGTTTGAGCCAAGTAAAACCTTTGGGGTGATCTATGGTAGTTGTTGATTTGATCTTGCTAAAAACAGAAACTTTTCCGCTCAGTCCAGGAATTTTGTAAATTTTTCAGACAGTCTAATTGATCTGAAAATTTTACACAAGATTTATATACAAATTTACCTAATTTTCCTAATTATTCAGAATTTTTACAGTTCCATAAATATTCAAAGTTTACAGATTGCTACAGATTGTTCTGTTTTTGACAGATTCTATTTTCTTTGTGTTGTTTGCTTATTTTGATGTATCTATGGGCCGCATCAGGGGGTGCGAGTCATGAAAAATTTGGAATACATTAGGAATTACACAAATATAAATAAAGAATGGGTTCACAACAGTACCTAAAGTGGTGATTTATTTTTCTTATACTAACAAATCTCATGAGTTTTCTGTTGAGTTTTGTGTTGTGAAGTTTTCAAGTTTTCGGTGAAGATTTGATGGACTATCGAATAAAGAGTGACAAGAGCCTAAGCTTGGGGATGCCTAAGGCACCCAAAGTTATATTCAAGGATACCAAAAAGCCTAAGCTTGGGGATGCCCCGGAAGGCATCCCCTCTTTCGTCTTCAATCCATCAAGTAAATTTACTTGAGGCTATATTTTTATTCACCACATGATATGTGTTTTGCTTGGAGTGTCTTGTATGATATGAGTCTTTGCTTCTTAGTTTGCCACAATCATCCTTGATGCACACATATTTTGAGAGAGACACGCTGAAATGTGAATTTGTTAGAATACTCTATGTGCATCACTTATATCTTTTGAGCTAGGCAATGTTGCTCTAGTGCTTCACTTATATCTTTTTAGAGCATGGTGGTGTTATATTTTATAGAAATTATTGAAAATCTCGTTCCTCACTTATATTATTTTGAGAGTTTCTTAAAACAGCATGGTAATTTGTTTGGGTTATGAATTTAGTCCTAATATAATGGCATCCAAGAGGGAGATAATAAAAACATTCATATTAAGTGCATTAACTGTTGGAAATATGCCCTAGAGGCAATAAATAGAGTGTTTATTATTATATTTCCTTGTTCATGATAATTGTTTATTATCCATACTATAATTGTATTGATTGGAAACACATTACATGTGTGGGTGAATAGACAACACTTTGTCCCTAGTATGCCTCTAGTGAACTAGCTCGTTGGTCAAAGATGGTCAAGGTTTCCTAGCCATTGACATGTGATGTCATTTGATAACGGGATCACATCATTAGAAAAATGATGTGATGGACAAGACCCAAACTACAAACGTAGCATATGATCGTCTCAGTTTATTGCTACTATTTTCTGAATGTCAAGTATATGTTTCTATGACCATGAGATCATGCAACTCACGGACACCGGAAGAGTGCCTTGTGTGTATCAAACATCGTAACGTAACTGTGTGACTATAAAGGTGCTCTACAGGTATCTCCGAGGGTGTGTGTTGGGTTGGCATGGATCAAGACTGGGATTTGTTACTCCGTGTGACGGAGAGGTATCTTAGGGCCCACTCGGTAATACAACATCACAAAAAGCCTTGCAAGAAATGTGACTAAGTGTTAGTCACGGGATTTTCTATTACGGAACGAGTAAAGAGACTTGCCGGTAACGAGGTTGAACTGGGTATGGAGATACCGACGATCGAATCTCGGGCAAGTAACATACCAAAGAACAAAGGGAACATCATACAGGATTAACTGAATCCTTGACATAGAGGTTCGACCGATAAAGATCTTCGTAGAATGTGTAGGAACCAATATGGGCATCCAGGTCCCGCTATTGGTTATTGACCATAGAGGTGTCTCAGTCATGTCTACATAGTTCTCGAGCCCGCAGGGTCTGCACACTTAAGGTTTTGTGATGTTTCAGTAGTATAGAGTTATGCATGGTGGTGACCGAAGGTTGTTCGCATTCCCGGATGAGATCCTGGAAATCACGAGGAGCTCCGGAATGGTCCAGAGGTAAAGATTGATATGTAGGAAGTCCTATTTTGGTCACCAGAAAAGTTTCGGGCTCATCGGTAGTGTACCGGGAGTGCCGGTAGTGTACCGGGAGACCACCGGGAGGGGTATTTCGACCTAAGAGGCTACATGGGCTTTGGGAGAGTGAATACCAGACCTTAGTGGGCTGGTGGAATTCCCACACAAGTCCCATGCGGCTGGGAAGAAAAACCCAAAGAGAAAAAGGTGGGAAAAGGCAAAAAGGCCAAAATAAGGAGGAGTCCTACTCCTACTAGGATTGGAGGAGGAATCCTCCTCTCCTCTTGGTTAGGCCGATGCCTAGATGGCTTGGCCCTTGGGACAAGCCTCCTCCTCTCTATCTCTTATGTATACTAGAGGTTTTAGGGTTTTTGCACTTGATTTTCAGCCACGTGCAACCCGTTCCTCTAGTGCATAGTTTCTCCTCTAGATCGGTTTTCTGCAGTGCTTAGGCGAAGCCCTGCCGGAATTGCTCCACCACCATCGCCGCGGCGCCGTCATGCTGCCAGAGAACTCGTCTACCTATCCGCTCCCTCTTGCTGTATCAAGAGGGCGGAGATCGTCATCAAGCTGTACGTGTGCTGAACGCGGAGGTGCCGTCCGTTCGGTGCTTGATCGGGACGGATTGTGATTGGATCGCGAGACGCTCGGCGATTTGGATCACGAAGACGTTCGAATACACCAACTGCGTTTCTTAATGCTTCCCGCTTAGCAATCTACAAGGGTATGTAGATCCACTCTCCCTCTCGTAGATGCTCATCACCATGGATAGGTCTTGCGTGAGCTTAGGAAATTTTTTGTTTCCCATGCGACATTCCCCAACATTAACGACTATGAGAAGTTGGATTCCTTGCATATAGTTTTGAGATAATAGGGATGGTAATATCAGAGTCATGCTAGTGAGTAGTTATGAATTGAAGAGATACGTGTGTTAAAGCTTGTGATTCCGGTAGCATGCACGTATGGTGAACCGTTATGTAACGAAGTCGGAGCATGACTTGTCTAATGATTGCTGACCTTTGTGTGAGGCTCGGGAGCGCGTGATGGTTAACTCCTACCAACCTCTACCCTAGGAGCATGCGTCTAATGCTTTGTTTGATAACTAAAGACTTTTGCAATAAGTATGTGAGTTCTTTATGACTAATGTGAGTCCATGGATTATACGCACTCTCACCCTTCCACCTTTGCTGGCCTCTCTAGTACCGCGCAAATTTCACTGGTACATCAAACCCTCCTTCCTCAAAACATCCACCATATATTCCTCAAAGCATCCACCATACCTACCTATTATGGCATTTCCATAACCATTCCGAGATATATTGCCATGCAACTTCCACCATGTAGTTTTTCTATTACTTGCTTCATCACTTCATATGTCATATAGAGTTATATCTTGTCATAGGAATCGAGTTGTAATTTCTTTTTCTTTGAGTTGGAAGTAAATAAAATTGTGATGATTTTTCATTAATAGAGCATTGTCCCATGAGAGAAAATGATGATGGAGGCTATCACTCCCTCACAAGTTGGGACGAGTATTTGGACTTTACAAAAAATAAAAGAGGCCAGCGAAGCCCAAACAAAAAAATAAAAGAGGCCAAAGAAGCCCACCAAAATAAAAAAATGAGAAAAAGAGAGAAGGGACAATTGCTACTATATTTTTCCACACTCGTGCTTCAAAGTAGCACCATGATCTTCATGATAGAGAGTCTCATATTTTGTCACTTTCATATAACTAGTGGATATTCATTAGGCACGACCACTTAGTTTTGTTTTTGAGCTTTCATACGCTTATAGCTCCAAGTGCACCTATTTCATGGCAATCCCTACTCACTCACATTGATATCTATTGATGGTCATCTCCATAGCCCATTGATACGCCTAGTTGATTTGAGACTATCTTCTCCTTTTTCCCTTGCACCTCCTCCATATTCTATTCCACCTATAATGCTATATCCATGGCTCACGCTCATGTATTGCGTGAGAGTTGAAAAGGTTTGAGAACGCCAAAAGTGTGAAACAATTGTTTGACTTGTTCATCGGGGTTGTGCGTGATTTAGATACTTTGTGTGGGGAAGATGGAGCATAGCCAGACCATATGATTTTGTAGGGATGACTTTCTAAGGCCATGTTATTTCGAAAGGACACGACTACCTTGTTGGTGTGCGCAAAGTATTACTGTTTTTATGTCAATATTAGACTATTGTTTTGAACCTTATGGATCTGAATATTCATACCACAATAAAGAATATTACATGGATAAATATGTTGGGTAGCATTCCACATCAAAAATTCTGTTTTTATCATTTACCTACTCGAGGACGAGCAGGAATTAAGCTTGGGGATGTTGATACATCTTCAACATATCTAGAATTTTTGATTGTTCCACGCTATTATATTATCTGTTTTGGAGGTTTTATATGCATTCATGTGCTATTTATATTATTTTTGGGACTAACCTATTAATCTAGAGCCGAGTGCCAATTTCTTTTTTTCCTTGTTTTTGAGTTTCACAGATAAGGAATATTAAATGGAGTCCAAGCGGAATAAAACCTCTAGAATGATTTTTCGGAATAAAAGAAAGCCACGAGACATGAGAACCAAGACAGAGGAGCTGCCACGGGGCCACAAGCCCGCTTGTCGTGGCCAGGGGGCCACCCGCGCCGGGCAGGCTTGTGGGCCCAGGGGGCACCCGTGCCAGGCAGGCTTGTGGGCCCTTGTAAACTCCACTAACCCTAATCATCAACCTATATATTCCCAAATAATCCATCATTATCAGAACGAGCCACGAAAACACTTTTCTGCCGCCAGAAGCCTCCATTCCCAAGAGATCCAATCTTGGAGCCTTTTCCGGTAATCTGCCGGAGGGGGATTCGATCACGGAGGGCATCTACATCAACTCCATTGCCCCTCTGATGATGCGTGAGTAGTTCACCACAAACCTACGGGCCCATAGCTAGTAGCTAGATAGCTTATTCTCTCTCTTTGCGTCTCAATACCATGTTCTTCATGATCTTCATGGAGATCTATCCGATGTAATACTCTTTTGCGATGTGTTTGTCGAGATCCGATGAATTGTGGGTTTATGTTTAGATTATCTATGAATATTATTTGAGTCTTTCCTGAATTCATATCTTTGCAAGTATCTTCGAGTTATTGGTTTGGTTTGGCCAACTAGATTGGTAACTCTTGCAATAGGAGATGTAGCGAACCAACTAGATTTCAAATCTCCGGTGTTTCCGTACCATCAAAAGATCATGCCGGTACACACACGGTACATCAATGTATATATCAAAGGGAAATCACATAGCTTTATTAATCGAAATCTCATATCGAGTCCTTTATTACAATAAGGATTACAATAAAGTGGCTGAAGGTCAACTCATGAGATAAACTAAACCAAAGTCTTGCGGAAGCTTCAAAGGTAGTTGAGTCCATCTGAATCCAAGGGCATCTCACCGAGCGTAGAGTGTATCCTCACTCCTGGTCGGAAAAGTACTCTACAACATGATACGTTGTAGCATGTAGGTCAGCATATTGAATATGCCGGCAATATCACAAAAGAGGGGTGTAAAGCAATCATCTATTCTATATGCATATATGGCAGGTGGGGTAGTAAGTTTTGCATAAAGCCAAATTTTTCCTACAACAAGAGAGGGCAAAAGTTATTACTATAATGTTGGTTGATTAATGAGATGGTTCCACCAACCAATTATCATACCCAAGTTGTTATTAATACCCACATCAATATAATTATTTGTGTTGAGAATTCCAGATAGTTTCAGTTCCTTTGGCTCAAGTTGTCCATGACCATGGACACGGCTAATCAATTAGGTTTGGGTACTCTGCAGAGTTTTGCACACGTTCCCCACAAGATTTGATCACCTCTGTTAGATTTCTCAAACTTCAGGGTGTTTGAGAAACGGATGACCAAAACATGGTCTTCTAAAGAGTTCCCCTGAGACTCTATCGGTGCCCATCCTTTCCTACCGTTCTTCTACATCTCGTAGCACCGCCTGTCCAGGGTCACCACGATATCCAACCAAGCCAGAGCCCATAATGGCTTGTGGCTGTGCAGGTAAGCCTTGGGTCTTGAAGCATCCATCCATCTCTTTGTGCCTGGGTGGACCTTTCCGCGTGAATACTGGCACTTCTCCAGCAACACCTAGGATAACCACTGGTTTCTCCAGGGCGCCTTTCAACCATCATCCACCCAGAGGTATGTTGAAAACTCGGAGTCTTGAAGTCTTGATCATCTTGTAGGTCTTGAAATTATTATCTCACAACTCTCATGAAACACACAACCAACCCCGTCTACTAATAGCATAGCAAAATTAAATCAACGTTTCCCGGGGCCAATGTGTCAAAGGGTTGAGGGGTGCCTACCACATGATACTACATCAAGTAACCAAGTTTCCAACTTACCTACTTTGCATGCAATTGGGGAGATGGTAGAACTAATGCAATAAAACATGGGTAGAACATGATTAAAGTGACTTGCCTTGCTGACGATCCTCGTACTCAAGTGACTCTAGATAAAAAGCTTCGCACACCGGATGATCTAACGAATCAAACAAAGCACACAATAAGAATACAACTAATAATACAACTCACACAATCAGCAAGATTAAACTAAAATAATTCAACAGTAATATCCAAGAGAGAAAAAATTCAAAACCAATATTTGACTCACAAATTTTTAGTGTCAAAGCTACTACTAATATAAAATAAGACCGACCACTATTTAATAACAAAACAATAGTTAACATAAAATAAATAATAAAACTTTTGTGAAAAGAAATGCTACTAAAATTATATGAAGATAACTAGTGTTTCCTATAACATTAGAGTATGAGACAAAATTATTATTATTAGTAGTAGTAGTAGTATTATATTTTATAAATAGAACATTACTTAACACAAAAGAATTACTAAGATTCTTTATTAGAAAACAGGATTAAATCTCCTAAAATGTTTGTGAAAAGTAAACTAAATTGCTTTATAAAACTATACCTAATGAAAAGGAATAAAGATTTCCTATAACAATAAGATATAAAACTAAACAATTATTTTTATTAATAGCAAGTTATTTCACCTAATGTTGAAACAATAGAACCTAATAAAAACAAAAGTTAAACTAACTTAGATTCAAACTAAACTAAAATCAAACTAACTAAACTCTATTAAGAACTAAAAAGATTTTGTTTTTGTTAAAACCCCTAACCAATTCATCCTAAAAATTCTCAAACTATGTAGGATGATAGGTCTAACTAATACAAACCAGTGGCAAAAAGATTCATACAAAAATATATTTTTAAACTCTAGTTATACAGATTTTAGTAATTTATGCATATTTGGTTAGATTCAAATTTTAAAGTTCAAATTTGAAATCTAAGACTACAGGATAAAACCACATGAAATTTGTGACCTAATGCAAAAATAATCAATTAAAAACACTAATTAGTTTAAAAGTTACAACTAAAACAAAACAGAAAACATTCTGTTTTCTAAAACAAAACAGAAAAGAACAAAAAATTAGCTAACGGACAGGGCTACGTGGCGACTTCCTATTGGTCGAAAGAGCGCGCGTGCGGGTGTTTGCGGCGGACGACCAAACGTTTGTGGATACCGGTTCGGGGTTTAAGTGATCTAATCTAACGCGTCGGATCTGGATCGAACGGTCCAGGGGGGTGCGGTGGCTTACAGAGGGGATGTCGAGGTTTTCGGCAAGGTCGACGGCGGCCGGAGGTCGGAGGTGGTCGGAGGCAAGGGTGTGGTGGTCGGGGGCGGCGTACGAAGTGCTCAGGAAACAGCGGCGAAGCTCCGGCATCGATTGGTGGCGTCGGACGAGGGATTCGGGTGGAGTCCAAACTCCGGCGAGGTGGTGCGGTGGCGTTCCGGCGACGGTAGAGGGGGTTCGGGGTGGAATGGAGCGCAACAAGGGCAGGGCTACTTATAGGCCAGGTGCAGGGTCACAAAAGGGAGAGAGGAGCTGGATCAGCGGAGGATGGATCTCCGGCGACGTCGACGACGCGAGGAGGGAGACGAGCGCGTTGATTGTGTTGTCGGACGGTGGGTCTCGCGTATCAGTGAGAGAGGGGGCGGGATATGCGCGTCAGTGACCGATCCGAAAGGATCTCGGGAGTAAAGGTTGGTGGGCCGGCCGGTTTCTATTTAAACGCTTTAAATCCGTTTCTTTTTCTATTTTCCGGAGTGTTTAAAACTCTTTAATACATTCAATTCATTTCCAAACATAGGGAATATATATATATCAAAATGATCACGGGAATAAATGCGATTTAATGAACATTTTCCTATGTCAAAATGAATACTTAAAAAAATTATTTTACAAAAAATGCCTAATTGATTTTAAATTCTTTTGAGATAAACTTTCAAATAAACCCCTGGTTTTATTGTCCAAATAATTCACCAAGACGCCCCTGGTGTGGAGTGTCATGTTACTCCTCTTTTTTTTGAATAATTCCAGAGATTTTCGAATAAGAGAAACAAGTAAATGAAAAAAGTGGAAGTGGCCTTTCAGATTTCAAAAGAAGAACTTCAAAAATTCATTTCATTCAAACAATGTGATGATGATGCATAGCTATATTTCATAACATTCCAAAATGAAATTTTGGGATGTTACAGGAGAAGTGCTTAGTTTTGGGTTCAATCTTGCGGTGTCCTCGCCCAGTGACAAAGTGAGGGTAGCGAGGCACATATT
This sequence comes from Hordeum marinum, assembly GCA_022496015.1. Classification (NCBI taxonomy): domain Eukaryota; kingdom Viridiplantae; phylum Streptophyta; class Magnoliopsida; order Poales; family Poaceae; genus Hordeum; species Hordeum marinum. The sequence goes on along the minus strand of CM039672.1, from coordinate 304,592,158 downwards.
GTATTGTTGCCATCAAGGGTAAAAATATGGGGTTTTCATCATATTGCTTGAGTTTATCCCTCTACATCATGTCATCTTACTTAATGCGTTCCTCTGTTCTTCATGAACATAATACTCTAGATGCAGGTAGGAGTCGATCGATGTGTGGAGTAATAGTAGTAGATGCAGAATCATTTCGGTCTACTTGCACGGATGTGATGCCCATATGCATAATCATTGCCTTCGATATCTTCATAATTATTCAATTTTCTATCAATTGCTCGACAGTAATTTGTTCACCCACCGTAATGCTTGCCATCATGAGAGAAGCCATCTAGTGAAACCTATGGCTCCCGGGTCTATTTTCCATATTATATTTTCAGATCTAAAACCAAAAACACCAAAAATACTTGCTGCATTATTTTTACTTTTAGTTTTACTTTCCATTCAAGCACCCTATTATATCTATCTCTATTAGATCTCATCCTTGCAAGTAACCGTGAAGGGATTGACAACCCCTTTATAGCGTTGGGTGCAAGAGTTTGATTCTTTGTGCAGGTATATCTATTGGTGGCGCTTGTATCTCCTATTGGATTGAAACATTGGTTCTAGAAAACTGAGGGAAATACTTATCTACTTTGCTACATCAAACCGTTCCTCTTCATGGGAAACCAACACATGCTCGAGAAGTAGCACCTCCCAGGAGGGGACGGGTCATGCCTGACGGCTCATACTCAAGACCCTTAAGGTCGGACTGAAGATTGAAGGCAAGGCCACATGGATACTTATCAAATGGGTCAACATGAAGGCTTGGAGATGGAAGATGGCACGAGACCCGGGCGTGTAAGCCGCCCAGAGATGGCCTGCCCAAGAAGGCAAGGCGGCTTAGAGAGAGGGTCAGACACCTTGTATGAGTCGGTTTGGACTCTTGTAACCCCAGGGCCTCGACCTTCTATATAAAGGTGAATCCCTGGGTCGGCTTAGGACAGAAACCAATTGATCGATTGCTAGGTCAAGCGAATCCACTCCCTTGTAATCGATACTCCATCAATACAACTGTCACAACCCTAGTTAGACATTGTTTGGCTTTGCATTGTGCATCATGGTTTCATGTTAAATTCAACTGAATTTGAAATGGGGATGTCAAACGCTAGTACCTCATTGAATAAACAAAACTCCATCAATTGAATTTTCAATGATTTCAAAATGCTCTAAAAAAATTTCCCCCGGGTCTGATAATTATTGGCAACAATATATAAGGGGACATTTTTAATTTTCAAAACATATATAGTATTTTAAAAATAAATAATAATGCTACTGAAATTGTCAAATAAAGCACTATAAATATTTTAGTCATTCAAAAATATTGAAACTGTTTGTGTAGGTTTGAAATATTCAAACTATGCTTGCAAAATATTTCAATGTATTTTGAAATAGGTTTGGAGGCCTTGAAAAAAAATGTCATAAAAAGAAAAGAAAAGAAAAATGAAAAATGGGAAAGAGAGAGAGAGAGACAGCTAACCTGAGGCCAGCTCTAGGCTGGCCCATCTGGCCTAAGGGGGTGTCGTCCTCCTGGCAGCCAGGAGGCCGAGCGTGTGGCCACCGTGCGCTCGCGCTGGAGCTGCCACGTAGCCCCTAGCCTGCCTGCCTCATCCCTCCCTGTCGCGCTGGCACCGTGGATAGGCTCCAGGAGCCGTCTGGATCGCCCCCTCTCCCCATTCGCCCCCGCTCCTCTCTCCTGTCCCACTGCTCTGCCATGGCCACCGCTCCCTCGCCGCCATAGTAGCCGCTCCAGCCGCTCCCCTTCGCCCCCGACTAGCTCCCCAGCTCCGTCTCGACCTGCTACTCCTCCCCACCGAGCTAGGCATCGCCGAAGCCCGCCCCCCAGCGACGCCCCCATCCTCTTCTTCATCCTTGGCCACCGGAGATCACCGTCGTCCACCCGCCACAAGCAGACCATCCCCGAGCTTGCTTCGGATGCCGTCGTGATCGTCATGAGCCCCTAGTCCTTTCCCCTCTCTTCCTAGACCATTTTGCAACCTGATTTGTCAAGCCCGTGCTCGGCCGAGCTCCGGCAGCCGCTGAACTCCTCTCTGGCCACGCTCCGGGCCATCCCCGCCGTTGGGATGTGTCCCGTTGGACGTGCGCGAGTGCGAGTGATCATTTGAGCCGCTCCACCGTTGTTTTGGTCGCCGGAGGGCAATTACCGACCCCCTCTGCCATCCCTGGAGTCGCCGACGGCGCAACACCGGCGAGCCAGCCCAGTTTGATCACGGGGCTAACCCCCTGGGTCTTTGGCAAGTGGAGCCCAGTCCTAGTTAGTTTAGGTTAATTAAAAAAATTAACTAGAGCATTAATTAAGTTAATGATCCACTAACAGGTGGGCCCATCCCTCCTAGTTATTATTAACAATTAAATGAATTCTTGTTAGTGCCTGGGTCACTCACCAATGGACCCCACTGTTCAGGTTTGACCTGGCAACAGCCAGTTGACCAGGTAATGTCATCCTGATGCATGCTGATGTAATAATTGATTTTCTGATTTTAAAATTAATTCCAGAAAATGCTGAAAACTTTATAAAATCATAGAAAATAATCTCTAACTGAGACTGAAATAATTTATATAGGAAAAGTGATGAGAAAAATCCAATGAATCTGTTTATGCCATGATCATGCATGTTTGACCAATTTAACATCACCAAGTATGACATTTGTGATTAGGGCAATATATGAAATACCATTTGGAGTTGGAATTCAAACTTGTTTGAATTCCACTTCGATTAACTTGGTTAATTATTCCTCTAGGTTAACTCAGTACCTTAATTTGCCATGTCATACATCATGTTTGTTGCATTTCATTGAATGTACTCCTTCCTTCTATGCCGATGTTTGTTTCTTCTTGGTAGATGTTTGTTCCGACATTGTGATCGTTGACTCTATGAAGAGAAGTAATATCTTTAGAACTGTCAGGAAAGCAACCCCCCTTGAGGATACTGATATGAAGCCACCCTCTCGCTCCTGCTCTATTTTATTGCATTAGGACAATCATGATTCAATTGTTACATGTCCTCGGTAGTTGAACCCATTCCTTTGCATGACCTTTCTTTGCCACAGTAAATAGTTGAAACCATTTAGCATGAGTAGCAACTGCTTGAGACTTGTTGTGCTTAATCATCCACGCTTGCTTACTTCGCCTGCTATGCTTAGAGTCGTGTCGGGTCTGATCCATCCGGGCGATGAATTGGAATGGTGGTGAACATGTGAAATCACATTTGCTCCCTTGGTGGTTTTGGTAATTAATAACAACATATAAGTCATTGAACTATTGTTTCCACCAAGTATATTTCAGGAAAAGTTCAATGATAGGGATGGCAAAAGGATTGCGGAGATTGTGGAATTACCCCAAGATGCAAGGAAATAGGTTGGCCAAGCTTCAAGCAAGAGGACTCTGCATTTTACATTTGTGAGAAATCACTTTGATTCCATAGGAAAGACAATACTATTAAAGGGGGTAAGGTTTTGTTGGTGAACAAAATGCTCATACGTGCACAAGTGATAGTCACCAAAGGCACCCACAAACTCTCCCACCAAAGTCATCAAAAGCCAATCACTCAAAATCGGTGCAACCAACAATCTACATTCGGTGCCACCGATTCCAAACCCTAGACAGACTCATCCAAACCCTAGCCTTTTGGTGCAGCCGATACTGCATTCAGTGCCACCGAGTTGGGCTGCCAACTTTCTGTTACGCAAGTTCCCAGTGTGGGTCCCTCCAAGATTGTCGAATCAACGTCACCGAGATTGAGCATTCAGACCGTCATTCACCTTGTCGGTGCAACCGAGATTCCTATATCGGTCTCATCGAGATTCAGAAGTTGCTAACTTTAAGTCACTTTGGTACCACCGAGATTAACACATCGGTGTCACCGAGTCTGACTTATTGTGTGTAACAGTTGGGTTTTTGGGGATTCCTATATATACCCCTCCACCACCACCTACTCGAGAGAGAAGCACTCAGAACTATTCCATACTTGTCCTATCAGATTTTTTGAGAGAGAACCACCTACCCTTGTGTTGGGATCAAGATCTTCCACTCCAACCATATGGATCTTGATTTCTAGCCTCCCCAAGTTGCTTTCCTCCAATCCCATCTCTTATACCAAGGCAAATCTATGAGAGAGTGATTGTGTGTTGAGGAGTCTATCATCTTGATAGCAAGGAGTTCATCGTCATTACCGAGCCCATTACCGTTTGGAGGGTGGTGCCTCCTAGATTGGTTAGGTGTTGTTTGGGATCCTCCTACTTCGTGTAAGGTCAAGGAGATCGCCTACTTTGTGAAGATCTATCCATAGTGAGGCTAGTCCTTCGTGGACGGAAGCCATATGGAATAGTGAAGGTTGCTTCTTTGTGGAACCCTCCGTTGGTAGAGACCTCCGTGGACTCTCGCGACCATTACCCTTCATGGGTTGAAGACTCCAAGAACATGGATGTATGATAGCACCACCTATCGCAACCACTGGACGTCTCCAACGTATCTACTTTTCCGAACTTTTTTCCCCTTGTTTTGGACTCTAATTCGCATGATTTGAATGGAACTAACCCGGACTGACGCTGTTTTCAGCAGAATTGCCTTGGTGTTATTTTTGTGCAGAAATAAAAGTTCTCGGATCGTCCTAAAATTTACAGAGAATATTTTTGGAATTAATAAAAAATACGGACGCAAGAAGTAACCAGAGCGGGGCCACCTACAGGACACAAGCCTCCTAGGCGCGACCACGCCCCTGGTCGCGCCTACCAGGCTTGTGGGCCCCTCGTGGCTCCTCCGACCTCCTCTCCAACTCCATATAACCATATTTGTCGAGAAAAAAATCAAAGAGAAGAGTTCATCACATTTCACGATACAGAGCCACCGCCATCGCCTGTTCTTCCTCGAGAGACCAGATCTGGAGTGCGTTTTGGGCTCCGGAGAGGGGAAATCGACGCCTTCGCCATCACCAACCATCCTTCATCACCAATTCCAAGATGCTCTCCACTGTTCGTGAGTAATCTCATCATAGGCTTGCTAGACGATGATGGGTTGGATGAGATTTATCATGCAACCGAGTTAGTTTTGTTAGGGTTTGACCCCTAGTATCCACTATGTTCTGAGATTGATGTTGCTATGACTTTGCTATGCTTAATGCTTGTCACTAGGGCCTGAGTGCCATGATTTCAGATCTGAACCTATTATGTTTTCATGAATATATGTGTGTTCTTGATCCTATCTTGCAACTTGTAGACACCTATTACAAGTTATGATCCGCATCCCCCAGGGTGACAATAACTGCGATTCTTTCCGGAGTTTGAGGAGTTCATGTATCACTAAGTGCTAATCCTTTGGTCTGGTTCTTTATTAAATGGAGGCCTTAATATCCCTTAGTTTCCAATAGGACCCCGCTACCACGGGAGGGTAGGACAGAAGATGTCATGCAAGTTCTTTTCCATAAGCACGTATGACTATATACGGATTACAAGCCTACATTACATTGATGAATTGGAGCTAGTTCTGTGTCACCCTATGTTATAACTGTTGCATGATGAATGACATCCGACATAATTATCCATCACTTATCCATTGCCTACGAGCTTTTCATATATTGATCTCCGCTAAGTTACTTTTCCGTTGCTACTGTCACAAACACTACAAACTGCTACTATCACCTTGCCACAGTTACCGTTACTACCATATTACTTTGCTACTGAATACTTTGCTGCAGATATTAAGTCTTTCAGTTGTGGTTGAATTGACAACTCAGCTGCTAATAATCGAGAATATTCTTTGGCTCCCGTCGTGTCGAATCAATAAATTTCAGTTGAATACTCTACCCTCGAAAACTGTTGCGATCCCCTATACTTGTCGGTTATGAAGACCTTTTTTTGGCACCGTTGCCGAGGAGCATAGCTTTATTCTCCGAGTCACTTGGGATATATATCTGTTAATCACTGTGAAGAATCTGAAAGTTCCAAAAACTGAGATCTATCCCTCTACTGCGAGGGGAGGTAAGGAACTGTCATCTAGCTCTGCACTTGATTCACCTTTTGTTATGAGTAAGTTTGCGACACCACCACCTGCTAGTTATTCTGATATGTCGCAAGTAATTGATGATCATCTTCTGCTATGCATGATGCTTATGATAATACTTTGCTTGATGATATTGTTCCATTGGGTGAATTTCTTGATGAACAAATTGCTAGAGCTAATGCTGAAACTGATAATATTTCTGAATCTGATGAAATTATTGAAACTGAACACTATGATTCACCTGCTAGACCTAGATCTCCTAGATATGAATTGCCTAATATACCTGAGGGTTATGTTATGGAAGGAGAGGTAGCTAGGGACTTTCTTGCTTGTCAACATAGACATGATCTTAAGAAATTGCTTCGCAAGTGGAAGGAAAAATCACTGAATGCTAGAATGCAATATGATCCTAAGTTTGCTACTTCACGTATCTTTGTTACCAATGAGGATTATGAATTCTCTAACGATGCTGAGTTAATTACTTTGGTTGAGTCTGATCCTTTCCATGGTTATGAATCTGAAAATATTGTGGAACATCTTACCAAATTAAATGATATAGCCACCCTATTTACTCATGAGGAAAAAATTCGCTATTACTATATTATTAAGTTGTTTCCTTTCTCATTAAAGGGTGATGCTAAGATATGGTTTAATTCTCTTGCTCCTGGTTGTGTGCGTAGTCCCCAGGATATGATTTATTACTTCTCTGAAAAATATTTTCCCGGCCATAAGAAACAAGCTGCCATGCAGGAAATATTTAACTTTGTGCAACTTGAAGAAGAGAGTCTCCCACAAGCTTGGGGGAGGCTTCTCCAATTACTTAATGCTTTGCTTGATCATCTTCTCAAGAAAAATGAAATACTTGATATCTTTTATAATAGACTAACCGATGCTTGATACTTGATACTTGATAGTTGTGTTGGTCGTGTTTTCAGGGAACAAACTGTTGAACAAGCTGAATTACTATTGAATAATATTTCAGCAATGATAATGATTAGACTATTGCCAAACCACCTCCAAAGCCAACTCCGTATAAAAGAGGTATTCTATTCCTCAGTCCTGAAGATATGCAAGAGGCAAATAAATCTATGAAAGAAAAAGGTATTGAAGCTGAAGATGTTAAGAATCTACCACCTATTGAAGAAATACATGGTCTTGATAACCCGACACACGTAGTAGAGGTAAATTCTCTCAGTAGATTCGATGAAGGAGATATCCCTTATAATAAGTTTGCTAGCCAATGCTTGGATGAATTTGATAATTTTATTATGAAGCAAGAAAATTTCAATGCCTATGTTAGTAGACAATTGAAACATAATGCTTATATGCCTGATCGCTTGGGTGATTATTTGAGTAGAACTATCAATGATCTTAAGCTTATTAGTAAACATGCTTCCATGGTAACCACTCAAGTAGAACAAGTACTTAAGGCTCAAAATGATTTGCTTAATTATATGAATAGTAAAGACAATGATCATTTTGTTAAAGTTGTGACTAGAGGTGGTAGAATTACTCAAGAACCTTTGTATCCCGAGGGCCATCCTAGGATAATTGAGCAAGATTCTTAGAGAGTTAATCTTGATGCACCTATTCTTTCCAATAAGAGTAGAAAGAAGAATGATGATAGTACTTTGCATGCTGCTAGTGAACCTGTTATAGATACGTCTGAGAATCCAAATGATATTTCTATTTCTGATGCCGAGACACAATCTGGTGATGAACATGAGCCTAGTGATAACATTAATAATGATGTTCATGCTGATGCTCAACCTAGTAATGATAATGATGTGGAGATTGAACCTATTGATGATCTTGATAACCCACAACCTAAGAATAAAAGATACGATAAAAGAGACTTCATTGCTAGGAAACATGGTAGAGAAAGAGAACCATGGGTTCAGAAACCCATGCCCTTTCCTCCTAAAACATCCAAGAAAAAGGATGATGAGGACTTTGAGCACTTTGCTGAAATGCTTTGACCTGTCTTTTTACGTATGCGCTTGACTGATATTTTGAAAATGTCTCCCTATGCTAAGTATATGAAAGATATTGTGACAAATAAAAGAAAGATACCGAAAGATGGGATTTCCACCATGCTTGCTAATTATATTTTTAAAGGTGGAATACCTAAGAAACTAGGAGATCCCGGAGTACCTAATATACCATGCTCTATTAAAGGAAATTATGTTAAAACTGCTTTATGTGATCTTGGAGTTGGTGTTAGCGTTATGCCTTTATCTTTATACCATAGACTTGATTTGAATAAGTTGACACCTACTGAAATCTCTTTGCAAATGGATGATAAATCAACTGCTTTGCCTATTGGTATTTGTGAGGTTGTACCTGTTGTAGTTGCAACTGCTACTATCTTGACGGACTTTGTTATTCTTGATATTCCCGAGGATGACAGTATGTCGATCATCCTTAGTAGACCCTTTTTAAATATTGTAGGGGATGTCATTGATTGCAACAAGGGCAATATTACTTTTCATATCAATGGTAATGAGCATACGGTACACTTTCCGAAGAAACAACCTCAAGTTCATAGTATCAACTCCACTGAAAAAATTCCAAAGATTATTATTGGAGACTTTGAGTTCCCACTTCCTATATCAAGAAGAAATATGATATACTTATTGTTGGGGAAATGCATATCCCCATTGAGGTAACTTAGTGTTATTCGAAAATTCTTCGGTTTCATGATAGTCGAAAGAAGTTTGTTAATAAGACTTGATCAACCTTATTGATGGATTCCTTTTTATGAGCATGAGATGGATGAATTTAGAAAGCACAACTTCCTGCACCTAACTTTTACTTTCTGTTACCTAGATGAAATTAGGTAAAATGCTAATTATTTTTCTGTTTTTTGAGTTTTCCGTGCAATAGAAAAATGATCTAAAAATAAAAGTTCCCAGAATTCCCTAAAAATTTAGTATGATTTTTCTGGAATATTTAAGAATTTTTTACACTGAGAATGCATCAGGGTGCTGCACTAGTGGGCCACAAGCCTTCAGGGCGCGTCCACCCCTTGGTCATGTCCTTGTGGCTTGTGGGTCCCACATGGCCCCCTCCACTTATTACAACACCCATTCACTTTATCTTCCTCTAGAAAAAATCCCACCATTGCTCAAACTCATGTTCTAGATCATCTTGCTGCCATTTTTGATCTCCTTGCTCAAAGCTCCGTTTGCAAAACTGTTTTAGGGGATTTCTCATTGGTATGTGACTCCTCCAATGGTCCAATTCGTTTTTGTTATAGTGCCTTATATATTGCAAATTTTTGCTGTTATGCTGACCATGTTCTTGAGCTTGCATGTCAAATTTGTATGGTCCCAAGTAGTTTTGATGCATGATATAGTCTCTAGGCACTTGAGGGAGTAGTTGCTATGAGTTTTGTTGAGTTTTACTCACCTTTATTTTCACTCACTAAAAATTTCAGAATTTTTGCAGAGAATGAAAAGATGTTGAGGATAATGTACCATGGTTGTTCCTCGAGCAAGAAAGCTCCGAGACTCGCGCTATGTGAGCCCGATTTTGAACTACCCAGGGAAGCTCGAGTATTGCCTTGTGAATGGCCGTCGGATCAATTCATGGACAACGCCGGATTCAAGGAAGAGTTTTATGTGTACATAAGGAATGCTGGCCTTGAGGATCTCATTTCAGATCGATGCAAGCAATATCATCAACTCACTGATTCTTTCCTGTGGAGGTTTGAATTTTCATCTAGGCATAATTATCATTTTGTTCTATTTGATCTTTATGATAAGACCTATACCATGGACCTAGAAGATTTTAATGATGCATGCAAAATTCCACAGTGGGGTAGTCGTAGCGATCCTCGTAAAAATGAATATAATGATTTCCTTGCTAGCATCATAGTGGGAGAAACTAGAATCATTACACAAGCTATTTTGGGGAGCATTCACTTTCCGTCTATACATTATTTTGCTCTCTTCATAGGTAGAGTATTAACAGTAAACTTGAGCATAGTCACCTTTGCGTGCCTGATCTGAGTATTCTTAAGAGTGCGGTAATGGTAGATAGACGATATAACTTGGGGGATATTATTGGGAGGAGGTTGCATCATGATGCTAAGGATGGAGATTTCTTTGGTGGAATTTATGCCACCCGTGTAGCTAAGTATCTTGGGGTACCCATAAGAGGGAATGACATTGAGTTACCCCTGCTTTCGTTGATTATGAGGCTTTGGTGCACTATCAGTTTCTTGAAAGAAACAAACAATCCCTCCAGTACGAACTAATTTTTGACAGGCAATGTGTTGTCCATGTTAGCCTTCCTGTTCCTGCCTTCTTTAACTTTCAGGAAAACCAGAGATATTTATAACTAGAGAGGAGGCAAACGAGTACGAGCGAAATGCAGAAACCGCTCGCCTTCATGCTCTAGTGGTTCAGGCAGTAGCCGCCGCAGCCCAGTACAACCCCAACTTTGACTTCGGATATTATCCAGGCTAGCCATGGCCCTAGACCAACTTAGGCCAAAAGCCTAAGCTTGGGGGAGTACGTATTTCTCACCGACATTACATTCATATTCACACACTTATTTCAGTTGTCGGTGTTCATACTTTTTCATTGTACTATCCATGGTAGTTTATTTTCTTATTTATGTTTTCTTCTTGTGTGTTTAATTATCTTTGAGGAAAATACAAAAAATCAGTCCTAGCTTTATTTCCTAGTTGCTTAGTTGTAGCATTAAAGAGAAAACCCAAAAATATTTCTTGTTCATTTTTTGCTTGTTGTGAGCTTTCCCGTGTAAATAATTTTCCTTTCTTTTCTTTGGGTCATAAGGAGAAGATCACGATGATGTGTTGAGTGTCTCTCATATGCACTATTGTTTATCTTACAAAGAGCCCATATTGCCTTGTCTTCTCCTTTGGTTTATTGTTTGTAGATTCCAGCTTAGTCCAATGCACGTGCACTCTTATTATTATTCACATCGTTCGGTCATGCCAGTGAAAGGCAATAATGACGATATTTGATGAAAAGATTGAGATGGAGAAAAGCTAGCATGAACTCAACCTATTTGCTTTTGTCAATATGATTAGCTCATCGTTCCGAATTCAGTACAATATGGGTTGAACATGCTTGAAATGATAATTAGAGATTATAGTTTTTCATTCCATGCTTAATTAGCTAAGAGTGGATAATTGTTCGTCTTGAGTGCCAACATGCGCATTAAAATGGTTGTGATGTAGTATGATAGAATGGTATCCTCCCCTGGATGATTCAAGTGGCTTGACTTGGCACATGTTCACGCATATAGTTGAAACAAATCAACATAGACTCCACGATATTTATGTTCATGGTGAATTATATCCTACTCATTCTTGCATTCAATATTGGTTAATCTCAAAGCATGTTGATGATTGTGTCACTCTCTAGTTGGTCGCTTCCCAATTTTGTGCTAGCCTTCACTTGTACTAAGCGATAATACTGCTTGTGCATCCATCTCAATAAACCCAAAGTTGTTCCATATAGTCCACCACATCTACCTATATGCGGTATTTACCTGCCTTTCCAAGTAAATTTGCATGTGCTAAACTTTAAACCTTCAAATAAATATTCTGTTTTGTATGCCCAAATCGCTCATGTGGTGACTGGGGGCTGTCAGTATCTACCATGCTAGGTGGGTTATTCTCACGATATGTGTTGATTCACTATCATTCACGAGAAAGTGGCTGGTAATCGAGATGCCGAGTCCCATGCTCGAAATAAGAGGCAAAATATAATTAAAAAAACTCCCCCAGAACTGTGTTTGTATGGACGGTACCCGTGAATTCGGCCTGCCATGGAGTGTGACTGATTGGTGGAGGGGGAGTAAAAACTTTACCGTTATGTTTGGGAAGCGCCTATAATGTATCTAGCATGGAAGATATTGAAAACCTCTTGGTCGTTATGTGAGCAACGAAAGCATGCCGCTCCAAAATCATTGCCTATCTCTGTTTTAAAGGCTTGACCTCTGGCACATCTACATATCAATGCTTACCTCTGCGAAGGGTATTTCCATTTACTTTATTGTTGAGTCATCATCCTCTTATAAAAAGCACCAGTTAGAGAGCAGCATTGTCATTTGTATGCCTTGCTATTAACTGATATTGCGTACGAGCATGACTGGATCTCTCTCATCGTGAATTACAATGTTTAGTCAGTCCTTGTTCTCTAGAGGTGCTCTACATTTTATGTTTTGTGGTCTCAGAAAGAGCTAGCGAGATACCATTATGTCATCTTGTATGATGATTGTTTTGATAAAATTGTTGTCATCCGAGACTTGATATTATTGCTCGCTAGTTGATTATGTCATTGCTATGAGTAAATGTGAGACCTAAATGCTATTGTGAAAGTGGTTAGTCTATAATCCTTGCTGAAAATCTAAACATAAGTTAGACATATTTACACCAGCAAGATCAAATAGAGTTTGTAATTTTTTTCTTTATCACTTTCAGTTTATCAACTGAAATACTTGAGGACAAGCAAAGGTTTAAGCTTGGGGGAGTTGACACGTCTCCAATGTATCTACTTTTCCAAACTCTTTTGCCCTTGTTTTGGACTCTAATTTGCATGATTTGAATGGAACTAACCCGGACTGATGCTATTTCTAGCAGAATTGCCTTGGTGTTATTTTTGTGCAGAAATAAAAGTTCTCGGATCGTCCTGAAAATTTACGGAGAATATTTTTGGAATTAATAAAAACTACCGACGCAAGAAGTAACCAGAGGGGGGCCACCTGTAGGCCACAAGCCTGCTAGGCGCGGCCACCCCATGGCTGCACCTAGCTGGCTTGTGGGGCCCTCGTGGCTTCTCCGAGCTCCTCTCCAGCTCCATATAACCCTATTTGTCGAGAAAAAAATCAGAGAGAAGAGTTCATCGCGTTTCACAATACGGAGCCATCGCCGTCGCCTGTTCTTCCTCGGGAGACCAGATATGGAGTCCGTTTTGGGATTTGGAGAAGGGAAATCGATGCCATCGTCATCACCAACCATCCTTCATCACCAATTCCATGATGCTCTCCACCATTCATGAGTAATCTCATCATAGGCTTGCTGGACGGTGATGGGTTGGATGAGATTTATCATGTAATCGAGTTAGTTTTCTTAGGGTTTGATCCCTAGTATCCACTATGTTCTGAGATGGATGTTGCTATGACTTTGCTATGCTTAATGCTTGTCACTAGGGCTAGAGTGCCATGATTTCAGATTTGAACCTATTATATTTTGATGAATATATGTGTGTTCTTGATCCTATCTTGCAAGTTGTAGACACCTATTATGATCCGCATCCCCCAGGGTGACAATAACTGGGATTCTTTCCGGTGATTACCGTAGTCTGAGGACTTCATGTATTCACTAAGTTCTAATGCTTTGGTCCGGTTCTCTGTTAAAAGGAGGCCTTAATATCCCTTAGTTTCCAATAGGACCCCGCTACCACGGGAGGGTAGGACAAAAGATGTCATGCAAGTTCTTTTCCGTAAGCATGTATGACTGTATACGGAATAGATGCCTACATTACACTGATGAATTGAAGCTAGTTCTGTGTCACCCTATGTTATATATGTTGCATGATGAATGCCATCTGACATAATTATCCATCATTCATCCATTCCCTATGAGCTTTTCATATATTGATCTTCACTAAGTTACATTTCCATTGCTACTGTCACAAACACTACAAACTGCTACTATCACCTTGCCACAGTTATCGTTACTACCATATTACTTTGCTACTGAATACTTTGCTGCAGATATTAAGTCTTTTAGGTGTGGTTGAATTGACAACTCATCTGCTAATACTCGAGAATATTCTTTGGCTCCTCTTGTGTCGAATCAATAAATTTCGGTTGAATACTCTACCCTCAAAAACGGTTGTGATCCCCTATACTTGTGGGTTATCAGGTGTCTCTTGGGAGCCTCCTACTTCATGTTGTGGATTGACCCAAGAAGTTTGTAAGGGCAAAGAGATCGCCTACTTCGTGAAGATCTACCCATAGTGAGGCTAGTCCTTCATGGATGGAAGCCATATGGAATAGTCAAGGTTGCTTCTTCATGGAACCCTCTGTGGGTAGATCCCTCCATGGACTCTCATGACCATTACCCTTCGTGGGTTGAAGACTCCATGAACGTGGACGTATGATAGCTCCACCTATAGGAACCATGGGAAAAATCATCGTGTCACCAATTATGTTTTCTTTCCTTACCCTCTCTCTACTTAGATGTGCATTGTATTTACATTCCACTGCTATACTCTTAGACATGCATGTGTAGGGTGTACATAACATACTATGAAAGCTAAAATCTGCCAAGAATTAAAATTGGGAAAAAGCATATTTTTATTTGGTCAAGTAGTCTAATCACCCCCCTCCAGACCTACTTTCGATCCTACAACATGTCCTACTATGTGGGAGCTAAGTGTGTGAACACGATTTGGTAAAGGTGGCAATGAGAGGCCAATGCAGGAGTACATGGCGGGTTGTATCATTGGGACCGTCTTTAGGAGCTGAGTTATGTGTATGTTATCCAAGACAAGATACTACCGCACATTGGGATCCTTAATTGACCCTCTCGGCTTATTAATCGCCTTGATCTTTGTCCAGGAGTTGCAACTAGTTTCTTGTGTTTGTAGGATGTGCTGGCGGTCGTGTATAGCACTGACCGGAGGGGTAGGCTATGGCGTGGTAGATGCACCAGTGGCCGAGTGTACCAAGCATAGAACCATCCGTCAAGGTGGGATTGGGAACCCTATACACATCGTTTGGGGCCGTATTGGACACTTCGGCAAGACTTCGTTGTGGGTTCTGTCCCAAATAGGCAATAAACCTAGACTAGGGTCTTGTGTGGTTGACGGTCGTGGCCGACACCCATGCCAGTGCTTCCGCTTGAAGGTTGCCGAGATGCATGATGTTCATATGGTGATAAGTGGCGAGAGCGTGTGTGAATAAGTATACCCCTACAGGGTGATTTAATTTGTTCGAATAGCCGCATCCTCGGATATGGACTACCTGGATTTCTTATGTGGTACATAGACAAGTGAAATGGATACTCTAAAATACGCAAGATAAGTGTGAGTGCTATGGATGGCCTTCTCGTAGGGAGACGGAAGTGGATCCATATTGGTGTATTGCTATGGTGAATATGTGGACTCGTGTGCACTATCCCACCTCCAAGAAATACTTGTAGTCGTAGTATAGGTTAGCCAAGAGTCAAAGCTGGCTTGCTGAAATAAACTCCACAACCCCCTTCATTGATACTCATGCATATGTAGATAGTTCTGATGTAAGTCTTGCTAAGTACCTTTGTACTCACGGTTGCTTAATTTATGTTTTTGCAGAGGAGACGTCAGTCTCATTAGTGATGCTTATGACGTGAAGTGCGATGTTGGCCAGATTAGCTTGGAAATCCCAGACAGAGGTATGGTTCCTTTGGCAGGGTCATTGTAGCTTTTCATGATCCTCCGGCCGCTTTTAGTAGATGTCTATACCCAGACATGTTTTGCTTCCGCTTGTTGCTCGTATGACTTGAGTGTTGGGTCATGTGACCCCTGTTTGTAACATCTTACTATGTTGGCTCTTCCAAGCCTCCTAAATAAATGTTGTAATGATGCATGGTTATGTTGTGATGCCATAGTTGTATCTATGCATATCGGGCATGTCATGTGTATGTGTGACGTGCAACGGTATGTATGGGTTTCGACACCTAGTTGTGTGCCTTTAGTAGTACTCTTTATGGGGAAATGCCTCTTTGTGCTTCCATCGAGCCTTGGTAGCTTGCTACTGCTCCGGACACATTGATGAATCGGCTTGTATCCTTCTTTCCTGCTGTGTCTGTCCCTTCGGGGAAATGTCTCGCAGTGTAATGGAGTCCCTGTAGCATGCTACGAGTCGTCTATGTGCAGTGATGACATTTATGTCCCATGGCGTAATGGAGTCCTTGTAGCTTGCTATGACTCGTCTACACACGCTAGAGATCGACATCTGCATTGTTGGGTTACGTATGCATGTCCATGTATGAATGTGCCACTTGGGTTCTATGACTAGTCATGTCGGCCCAGGTTCTCTCTCATTTGAATGCTAGCGACATGTTCACATACGTGAGCCAAAAGATGCAAATGGTTCCGGCCCAGGTAAGGTGCCAGCCGTGGAGATAACCATGCGTGAGGCCGCAAAGTGATGTGATGTGTTACATGTTGGGTTCTTATGGCTTAGGATCAGGGTCCCGACAACAACACAAAGCAGGACGTAGGCTTTTACCTCTTCCCGAGGGTCCGAACCTGGGTAAACTCATGTCTCTCATCCCGATCAACCCCTTTGTGTCCACCGCCTTAGTGATGGCCTCAAACCTAAGTCTTCCGACATCTGCCATAACAAAACCATGAAAAATACCTTGTTTGTTTCAACTGTCGCAACGTACTGGGTGACTATAAAGGTCCTCTACAGGTATCTCCGAGGGTGTTTGTTGAGTTGCCATGGATCAAGAATGGGATTTGTTACTTCGTGTGATGGAGAGGTATCTCAGGGCCCACTCGGTAATACAACATCACAACAAGCTTCACAAGCAATGTGACTAAAGTGTTAGCTACGGGATCTTGTATTACACAACAAGTAAAGAGACTTTCCAGTAACGAGATTGAACTAGGTATAGATATACCGACGATCGAATCTCGGTCAAGTAACATACCAAAAGACAAAGGGAACATCATACGGGATTAACTGAATCCTTGACATAGAGGTTCAAATGATAAAGATATTCGTAGAATATGTAGCAAACGATATGGGCATCTGGGTCCCGCAACTGGTTATTGACCATAGAGGTGTCTCGGTCATGTCTACATAGTTCTCGAACCGCAGGGTCTGCACACTTAACGTTAGGTGATGTTTTGGTAGTATTGAGTTATGTATGGTGGTGACCAAAGGTTGTTCAGAGTCTCGGACGAGATCCCGGACATATAGAGGAGCTCCGGAATGGTCTAAATTTAAAGATTGATATATAGGAAGTCCCATTTTGGTCACCAGAAAAGTTTTAGGGTACTTCGATAGTGTACCGGTAGTGCCGGGAGGGTACCGGGGGACCATCGGGAGGGGCTCTCGCCCCAAAGAGCCACATGGGCTCTCAGAGTAGGTAAACTAGCCCCTGGTGGGCTGGCCGAAGCCCCAACTATCGGTGTGAAAACCGGAGGATATCGGGTAGGGGGTCCCGATTTGTGAGTCTTGGATCGATGGGTAACAGGAGACAAGGGAGACGATATTTACCCAGGTTTGGGCCCTCTTGATGGAGGTAAAACCCTACGCCCTGCTTTGTTTGTATTGTTGATGGTTTATCGAGTATAGAGTCGATCTACCTTGAGATCGTATGTAGTGGTCTAAACCCTAAGAGCTATGCTCGTATGATGATATGATCTGTGATGATCTGATTGTCCCTAATGACTAGCCATGCCTCGGATAATAACACACCAGAGGCCTAGGATAACAAAAGTCCTAGTCGACTACATCGGTGGAGAGGAGTCCTTGTCTTGATCACCAAGTCTTGTGGAATCTTCCTCATATGCATCATGGGCTGTCTGAACTGGCCCATCAATGAACTGCCCTGGGGGTCCTCGGCCTGAACCACCTGTTGGGAGACGACGTGGTGGGTACCCCCTAGTCCAGGACACCGTCAGTAGCCCCCTGAACCATTCTTCAAGTTAGGGACGCTCCTCGGTTCTTCCGAACAGTTCTTCATCTTCGGTCGTCGGTCTTAAAAACTAGTTCGATAAATCTTCCCATCAGTGATCTCGAGGATTGACAAGGTGAATCCGAAGAGTTCACAAGTCGGGCATCCGACGAGCTGCTTTAGGTTATCGACATGTATTAATGCCTCATTATTTTTATGCCACAACTCGGGACCGCAGTCTTTCCGTGTGGTGGTATCCTCTTGTGTCCGCGATCCAATGCCGAACTGTATCCGAGGTGTCTTTTTGAGCCCGAGCTCCAACACTAGTCGGCATCTGAGGTGTCATAGGATACCTCGGACTTTGAATATTTGCAGTAGTTCATCCGAACTTAAATATCGAGATAGTCTTTTATGGATCCAACCGTTCACATTAGAGCTTTATGCCGCACTGCTCGTGAAGTGTCTTCGATCTTGAGCTTTATGCCAGAATGTTTCTGAGCTCCAACACCGGACCGCATCCGAGCTCCAACGATGATCAGCGTCTGAGGTGTCATAAACTATCTCAGTCTTTAAAATATTGAACACATTCAATTATGCTTAATGTCGAAATGCCCTCTATGGATCCATCCACTTGTGCACAAGCTTTATGTCGTAGTGCTTCCGAGGTGGTACACCACCCCGACTACCGGCTGATTTTTTGTGGATATTTTCGATTGGTGCAATTAATTCTCTGCCAAGATATATAGCCAGTAGCCCTCAAGGTGCGTGTCGGTTTAAAACCTGAGATGCCCCTGAAGGAAAGAACAATAACCAAAATAAAACCACTAATCCCAGTAGCCCATGAGACTTAGGTCGATTTGGAAAATTGGCCTGAGGATCAACTTCTTGCTCCACGACATTTGTTAGGGATGTAAACGCGGTACACAATAGTTTTCGAGACTCAGGTTGGGTGCGGTCGACCAACCTAAGGATCGAATCTCCTCGGAAATCGTATTGCACTTTGAATTTTCTGCATTGAATAGGCAATGCAGTAGCCCCGAGCCTTAATTTGGGCATGGGTGGTCGAATTAAGGATCAATATTTGCTTGACGCAAACTTTGTTACGTTTGACGCAATTTATGTGTAATGATTCTATGTATCCAAGTTCTTTACATCATGAACGCTCAGATCCGCATTGTGCAAGACTTTGTTGACCGACCATCGGCTTCAACCTCTTCAGCCAGTAGCTGAGGAGTTTTGATCCTACTTTATAAAGCCTTTATAAAGGCAAAGATTTACGGCAAACAAGGCAATCCGGCCATACGGTTTTATAAACAAAGGTATGCGGACAGGTATGTTATATTACTATGTAAGAAACATCTTCTGGGAGAAATAGTTCAGTTATAAGTTCCTTTTCCCAGGATATCATGTTGACCATGATCATGAAACCCCAACTCCGATCAATGCGGGAGGAAACATATTGAGGATTTAGTTCAGCGAATGTTCCCGAACTTTGTGGTCTTTAATGAACCAAAATTTTCACTTCCGTCGTTTTGGAACAATTATATTCTTAAGATGGCTAGCTTTCGGCTTCACCCAGTCTGAGGTACTAACCCAGATGACCCGGAAGTAACGATCATAGAGGTGCTCCCTTTACACCCTAGCCAAACAATCGGGAACATAGGGGATAAGCATAGGATCCAGGCAACCCAGCTTGGCCAAAATCTTAAATCAAATTGATGAATATTTATGGCTTTATAACAATGATTATGGAAGGCAACACTCACATGTTGAATACAAATGCTTTTATGCTATATGCTGTTTTGAATCATTTGTGGCCGTTGATCATTTAAGAGTGGCCCATCGTCGGATTCTACCCCTTTGTAGATCCTATGTCGGGTGTTTCCGCAAACCCTTAGCCTATGTCTCGATGCTCGAAGGCGGTTGTGTAGCGGAAACAAGGCAATCAGATATCCGGGCTTTATAACTTTCACTTAGTCATAGGAGCATATGTTTGGGGGCATGTTAATAGCCCCTAGTATACGTCGACTCCTCGGATTATTCAAGGTCAAACCACCCACAACTTGGCCTTTTCAAGAAATAAAGACCCTTCGTTTTACTTGGATAACCTCGCTCGACTATATTGAAGATCGCCCGCGGTTCGCCGAACGATTTACGCTTGTTGTGACAGTCAGCTTTTGGATTTCTCCAACTGAGGCACTTAACCAGTTAAACCGGAAGTGACAATCGTAGTGGTTCTCCCTTTACCCCTTAGCCGAACAAAGCGGAAACATAAGAGGTAAGCACAGGAGCCGGGCAATTCATCTATAGACCAAAGACACAACGCAAAATCAATGCATATAAATGCAAAATAACAAGGACATTTTGCCGAGGACTGCATGGAGTACCTCGGTGTGTGGTGGGTTTGGTGTTAACCGTAGGCCCTCTTTAGTACCGCCGATGCGTGAAATGCATCTAGCATTGTACTGCAAGAGTAATGCTTGGAAATAATAAAAAACTTATGCAGAAAAACTTTATGTTCAGACAAAAGAAAATTATGCCAATCCAGAATTGGTCTAAAATTTAATTTGTGCCTCAGTCGATCTTTAACATGATACATCCGATCTCCGGACTCCAAGCGGGTCAACCTTTGGCTTCAACCTATGTATCCCGAAAGCGGAGTGTTTCTCTGAGGCATGTTTAGCGAACTAAACTCGAGCATCTTTAGAAAGGAACCAGGCTATCTGGCTATTGACTGCACGCTAGTGTTGGAAAAAGGAGTAGTAGAAAAAGACTATGCAATGACTAAGAAGAAAACACAGTTATTATAAAACGGCTCTTACAAATTTAAGAGCTCCCGGTTAGATCGGGTAAATAATTTTTTTAACAAACAAAGTTTTTTTGTTTAACAAAAAATATAATGTTTGGTTGCACCGAACAAAAAGTAAAATTTCAAAGAGAGCTGAGCACGAAAACGACTTAGCTGGTTAATGTGCTCGGTGTAGTTCGGGGTTGTGGCGGTACGAAGACACAATCCTCGGTTTGGACGATGTCCCAGCCCCCAAGCCCGAGGTAATCGAGTGAAAATCTCAGATCGAGAAGTGACAAACCAATTATCATGGGAAAATAAAGTGTTTTTTAATAAAAACATTTTTATTTAACACAAATATAATGCTTGGTCGAACCGAACAAAAGTTAAAAATTGAAAAAAGTTGTGCATGAAAGCGACTTAGCTGGTTAATGTGCTTGTGACGTGTCGAGCTCGTAGTGGGTCAAAGTCCCAGCCCCCAAGCATGTCACGAGGTAGCCGAAGAAGAGCTCGTCTTGATGAACTGACAACACAACACTTTCGAAGGACCGAGGAGAAACCCCCAGTCCAGTCGAGTAGACAGAGTAGTTCGGCAGCATGACGATGAAGCCCCCATGTCCGTTGACCATGTCAACGACACAATTTGGTAGATGCAGGCGGACGACAATGTAGGCACACCAAGGTGACCAAATGACACAACTTAAGTCGATTACCTGTGCACACAATATAGTGCAAAGCCAAGAGTAATAACAAATAAAGGTAATAATATTTTTTAAAGAAATTTCTTCTACTTAGTTAATTTAAGGAAGAAAATAATTAAAAGAATATGGCCTGGGCACCGAGGTGGCTGGGCAAAGAGTTCGGCTTGATGAAGTGGCGACGCTGCATGGTCGATGTGGTGAGGCGAAGTCCCCGGTCCAGCTAACATGGCGAAGCTAGTCGCTGGTGATGCCGAAGTCCCTGGCACAGGTTGATGAAAGAGATGGCAAAGCTCCCGGTCTAGCCTAGGTGACGGAGCAAGTCGGCTAGTGACGTCGAAGTCTCATGCCAGCCGAGGTGTCGAAGCAGGTCGGTTGGTGACGCCAAAGTCTCCGGCCAGCCAGGATGTCGATGCAGGCCGGCTGGTGACGGCTAAGTCTCATGCCA
The DNA here is from genome assembly GCA_022496015.1 of Hordeum marinum. Taxonomy (NCBI): domain Eukaryota; kingdom Viridiplantae; phylum Streptophyta; class Magnoliopsida; order Poales; family Poaceae; genus Hordeum; species Hordeum marinum. Next base: position 304,570,529 of record CM039672.1, on the reverse strand, counting down.
ACCGAGGTGTCGAAGCTGGTCGACTTGTGACGCTGAAGTCCCCAAAGTAGGTTGATGATGAGATGACAAAGCCCCAAGTCTAGCCGAGGTGACGGAGCAGGTGGGTAAGATGATCCTAGAGCCCCATGCCAACCGACATGTCAAAGTAGGTCGGCGCGGTGGCTTGAAAAAGTGACGGCACGGCAATGCCGACGCGAGTCAGAATTCATGATGCAGTCAATGCTGGATTGATGAGGCAACGAAGCGCCCGACCGGTACAACTTGCGGATGATGAGGTTCCCTTGATGATTATTCAGCATTGGTGATGCCGAACACTTGGTTGGCTAACCGAGATGATGAGAAAATTTCCTTCAAAAAGGGCGTTTGACAACCCGTTCATGAAAAAGATAAACTCGGGTCGGATTCATTTTCGCGCAGAAAATAGATCCAAAATTCGTTGTACTCATCGGATGTTTCCTGGAGTTTTGATGGTTGGATCGAGCTGAAAATTTTAGGGGTTATCGATATAGGAATTCCACAGCCGGTGAACGGTGTGATTTTCCAATGGATATCCGATCTAGATACTGGACACATTGCCCTAAACTCATCCAGATTCCCGTCCAGATTCAACATGGCTCCAGTATATCAGAGATTGTCGTAGATTCCTCCATCGGAACGCGATGAAATTTTGCAGGGTTATTGTAGATACACTTCCGCACAATTACACTAAAGCAATCATAAAAGCGACGCTTGAGGAAACGGGGATGACGAACACAAATTCGCTGTCCAGAAAAAACTGCAATCTGCAAACGAGCCATCGATCCTTCTGGCGGTCCCACAGCAGAACTCTCAATGAAAGCACCAAGGTCGGTGTCAAAATCGGTGGATCTCGGGTAGGGGGTCCTGATCTGTCGGTCTTGTATTGATGGGTAACATGAGACCAAGGAGACAATATTTGTTGAGAATATAGGCGATTTTCCGATCAGATTAATCCTCAAGATAATAACTAGCATGGCATTGACTAGATTAACAATATATTGATGGCTAACCAGACTAGCATGTACTACAGAAATAGTAGACACATCTACGCATATTGCTAGTACTGGTAAAACTAAAATAAGGAGGAGGAGGATATACCCTCCAATGGGCCATTTGGCCATAACAGCAACATTGGCGACGACGGCATCTTCGGCCGCCTTCTTGTCAGCTTCGCGCTTCTCAGCAGTAGCACGGTTGGCGTCGGTTGTGGATGACATGGTGATGAAGAAGGCGATGCAGACATAGAGGAAGTAGTCGGATGGAGGCAAGGAGTCGCTCCCCAAAAACCTAATCACCCCTCTCCCCATACAGGGCTCGGAGAGGCGTGGTTTTAGAGGCCTACTCTCCCATCGACCATGTACGTGGTGAATGGGATGGAGTCACCGGTGGCAGCAATAGCAAAAGGAACTGCAGGCGGTGCGTGTGGAGGCAGATGTGATCTGATTCCGTTGATGCTAGGGTTGGCCAAAGCCATGCTTATGTAGGTGGCGTTCGGGTGGAAAGACGTGGGATGGACCCAGGTCCGAGTCGGTAGCCCATGATCCAACGTCTCAGATCGTGGTTACATATTCTCCATCCCCGACCAGCAAAAATAAGCACGTAGGTATGAGCTCAGCTCATTCCCGCAATACGAGACACGTCATGACGAGGTGTGGCGTGGCGTGGTGAGGCGGCGGCGGAGGAGGAGTGTGCGAGGGCTTCTTCTCCTCGCATGATCCAATTGCTTGTGGAAGAGAGACCCTTATAAAGGGGTGCAAGGTGGGACTAAACTTCCCACCCCCTTGTCATGCTACCTACCTGGGCCCTTAGAGATTTTTCTGAAATTGTCTCATGGGCCTAAAGCCCATCTCAGATTTTAACAATCCCCCACCATATATCAAGGGTCCATTTTGCCCTCAGTTCCAATTTCTGTTTTGATATACCAGCATTTCAATGAAGACCTGTTAAGGTTAAGCTTCACCTAGAATAAGTAGCTACACTCCTTCACAACTGAACAATGGACCATGGCTTGAATTGTTAGTTTAGCGTCTAGAAGTTTCACAATAGGTCCTCCTAGTACTAGGCTGTAGAAGGTTGACCCCTCGGGTGGAGCATATTAGTCACACTCCTGGCATGTTCGTGAGCTTACTAGAGAGCACCCAAATCTCATAGACCGTGACCAACAGTCAGGCTCATATAGGTGTGTTCCTCCAATGATCGCTCTGTAGGACAGCATCTTGCTTACAAATAAGCTTTAGAACACATTAAGACAGTAGTCATCCTACCATATAGTATCCGAGAGTATTGCATCTCCAACGGAGCAGATTAGTAAAGTTACTCTCCTCAGTTCACCACTGGCTTGTTTTCCCAGGTCCAACTTCACGGAATCTCCAATCACATAGGTTGGGTTACTAGCATGGCAACTCATGTGGGTCTCATACCCATCTCCCTCGATGCATTATCTATCACAACATGTGATTGCCCTTTAGTAAAGGGATCTGCCATATTCTTAGCCGTTTGGATGTAATCCAGTGCTATAACTCCAGAGCTTCTTAAATGTCTGCTAGCTTTCAAGCTCATTCTTATATGTTTTCTTGGATTTCATGTTGTCCTTTGAACTCTTCACTTTGACAATGACTATCTAGTTATCGCAGTTCATAAGGATAGCTGGAACTGGCTTCTCAGCCACTGCCAAGTCCATCAAAAGATCTCAAAGAAATTCTGCTTCAACACCAGATGTGTCTAATGATGTTAATTCTGCTTCCATTCTCGGTCTCGTTAAGATCATTTGCTTGCAAGAGTTCTAGGAAACAACACCACCTCCAAGGTAAAACATATACCTAGTAGTGGCCTTCATTTCATCAGAATCGGAGGTCCAATTCGCATTACTATACCCTTCAAGTACCGATGGGTATCCGGTATAGTGAAGTCCATGGTTCATAGTACCTTTCAGATAGCGCATAACTCTTTCAACAACACGCCAATGAACATCACCCGGATTGGCGACAAACTGGCTCAGTTTGCTCACAGCAAATGCGATGTCAGGCCTCGTTGTGCTAGCTAGATACATAAGTGAACCAATGATTTGAGAGTATCTAAATTGATCTTTAGTTGTGCCTGTGAACTTTCGAACCAGCACTCTAGGATCATATGGTGTTTGAGAAACTTTGCAGTCCGAATACCAAAACGACTCAAAATCTTCTCAATATAATGGGATTGCAGAAGTGTAATACCACCCTCATCATCTACCAATAGCTTGATGTTCAAGATAACATCAGCCACTCCAAGGTCCTTCATCTCAAAGTTCTGAGACAGAAAAGACTTAACCTCCTCAATCACTTTGAGATCGGTTCCAAATATCAGTATGTCATCAACATACAAGCACAGTATAACTCCTTCGCCCCCACCATGGCGATAGTATACACATTTATCAGCTTTATTAACAACGAAGCCAACAGATGTCAGAGTTCTATTAAACTTCTCATGCCATTTCTTAGGTGCTTGTCTCAAGCCATATAAAGATTTTAGCAACTTACACACCTTTTCTTCCTGACCATCTATCACAAAGCCATCTAGCTGTTGCATATAGATTTCCTCCCCTAGCTCTCCATTAAGGAAAGCCGTCTTGAAGTCCATTTGATCGACGAGAAGACCATGCGAGGCTGCCAATGGGAGTAGTACTCGAATGGTGGTCAGTCTGGCCATAGGTGAATAAGTATCGAAGAAATCTTCTTCTTCTTTCTGGGCATAGCCCTTGGCCACAAGCCTAGCCTTATACTTTTCAATTTTACCATCGGGCCTAAGCTTCCTTTTGAACACCCACTTACATCCCAATGGTTTGCAACCATAGGGAAACTCAGCTATTTCCCATGTTTCGTTAGCCATGATGGAATCCATCTCGCTATAGACCGCTTCTTTCTATTAGTCAGCATCAGGAGATGCATAGGCTTCTGAAATAGAAGTGGGATTATCATCCACGAGGTACATAAGGAAGTCATCACCAAAGGTCTTTGCAGTACATTGTCTCTTGCCCTACCAAGGGTTTCCTCGTCAACCTCCTCAGGATTTTCATCATGTGTTTGTTCATAATATTCCATAGGAATGGTAGGCTCAGGAGTCTCCTCCGATTCCTGTCTAGAAGTGCTTTGCGTATCTCTCACGGGGAATATACCCTCAAAGAATGTAGCATCCTTAGACTCCATAATTTTTCACGTCAGGTACCTCAGATTTCACTATGAGAAATCTAAAGCCAACGCTATTCTTAGCATAGCCCAAATCAATGCAGTCCACGGTCTTTGGTCCAAGCTTACACTTTTTGGGGATCGACACATTGACTTTCGCCAAACAGCCCCAAGCACGTAAGTAGGAGAGCGTCGTCCTTCTGTTCGACCACTGCTCATAGGGAGTGACCTCATTATCATTTGTCGAAACTTTATTCAGGACATGATACGAAGTCTATATAGCCTCCCCCACCATGCCTTGGATAAACCCGATGTATCTAACATGGCGTTAACCAAATCAATTAGAGTACGGTTTTCCGCTCGGTAACCCCGTTTGACTGGGGCGAATAGGGAGGCGTCCTCTCATGAATGATGCCATGTTCTGCAATGAAAGAATCAAACTCATTTGAGATGTACTATTGACTACGATCAAACCGGACTCGTTTAATTTTCTTTTCAAGTTGGTTCTCAACTTCTGCCTTATAGATTTTATAGTGTAGAGCCTCATCTTTAGTATTTAACAGATACACATAGCAATATGTAGTGGAATCACCTATCGTTCTCATGAAATATTTCTTTCCACCTTTAGTCAACACACCATTCATCTCACAGAGATCTAAATGTATGAGTTCTAGTGGTGCCAAGTGTCTCTCCTTAGCAGGCTTGTGGGGCTTGTGAGGTTGCTTTGCTTGCACACACGAATGTCACTTAGAACCTTTTGCTAAAGTGAAACTCGGGATTAAATTTAGTTTTGCTAGCCGCGTCATAACACTGAAACTAATGTGACAAAGACGTGAATGCCAAACTTCAGATTCAATAACACTCGAATGAATATTGTTCACGACTTTATTACAAAAATCTGCAAGGGAAAGGCGAAACATACCTCTGCATTCATAACCTTTTCCAACGAGAAGTCCATATTTTGTAACAAATACTTTATTAGACTTGAAGACCAACTTAAACCCTTCTCTACACAGAAGGGAGCCACTAACGAGGTTCTTCTTGATGGAAGGGCCATGCTGCACATTCTTCAGTTGCACGATCCTTCCCAAAGTAAACTTCAGATCAACCGTGCCAACACCAAGAACAGAAGCACTCATGCCATTCCCAATCAATACGGACCCTCGGCTTGTGACCTGATAAGAAGAGAACAATGAGATATCAGCACACACATGGATGTTTGCACCTGTGTCCACCCACCAATCGGTGGACTAACAAACTGAAAATATAGTAAATAAATTACCGTACCTAAATGCACCACTTTCATTGTTGCCCACAATCATATTGGCAGACTTATAGTCCTGCGCAGGCTTCTTGTACCTGTTTGGGCACTTGTTGGCCCAATGTTCCTCTGAACCACAATTGAAGCAACCATCACCCTTCTTATTCCTCTTGAAGGTCTTCTTTCCCTTCTTCTTGAAGTCGGTATTCCGTTGGACGGAATTCTTTCCCCTGGGCTTGTGGGAATTGAAGTTCTTCTGATGTACCATATTGGTAACCGAAGAGCTTTCAACCGCTTTTCCATGTGAGTCCTTTGCTCTCGAGTTCTGCTCAACACTCAGATGGCCGATGATATCCTCTATTGAGAATTCATGCCTATGATGTTTCAGAGCGGTAGCAAAGTTTCTCCAGGAATTAGGGAGCTTAGCAATTATACACCCTGCGAAAAATTTGCCCGGTAAATTGCACTAAAGAACCTCAAGTTCCTTAGCAATGCATATTATCTCATGCGCTTGTTCCAACAAAGAACAGTTGTCAACCATTTTCTAATCATGGAACTGCTCCATAACATACATCTCACTCCGAGCATCGGTGGCCCCGAATTTAGATTCGAGCGCCACCCATAGATCCTTGGCGCCCCCACATGTAAATATGCATCAACTAGCTTATCTCCGATCACGCTAAGGACTGCTCCAATAAAACAGACAGTGGCCTCCTTGAATGCCTTCTCCTTTTCAGGAGTGATCGTTCCTGTGGGAGTGACATCGGCTACCCATAACATGTTCATAGCCGTGAGCCATAAGGTGGGTTTGGTCTGCCAACGCTTAAAATATGTACCGGTAAACTTGTCCGGTTTCAGTGCAGCAGCAAAATCACTACTCGAAAAATTGCTACACATATTATGTTTTCGGATCATTGAGAATATAGGCAATTTTCCGATCAGATTAATCCACAAGATAATAACTAGCATGGCATTGATTAGATTAATAACATACTGATGGCTAACCAGACTAGCATGTACCACAAAAATAGTAGACACATCTATGCATATTGCTAGTACTGGTAAAACTAAAATAAGGAGGAGCGAGATATACCCTCCGATGGGCCAGTTGGCCGTAGCAGCAGCATTAGCGGCGGTGGCGTCCTCGGCCGCCTTCTTGTTAGCTTCACGCTTCTCAACAATAGGACGGTCGGCGTCGGTTGGGGATGACATGGTGATGACAAAGGCGATACAGACGTAGAGGAAGTAGTCGGATGGAGGCAAGCAGCCCCGTAGTTGTTCCCCAAAAATCTAATCGCCCCTCTCCCCATACAGTAACCGGAGAGGCATAATTTCGGAGGCCTGCTCTCCCGTCGACCGTGTACGCGGTGAATGGGACGGAGTTGCCAGCGGCAGCAGCAACAAAAGGAACTACAGGCGGTGCGCGCGGAGGCAGATGTGGTCTGATTCTGTTGCAGCTATGGCTGGCCAAAGCCCTTCTTATGTTGGCGGCGTCCGGGTTGAGAGACATCGGCTGGACCCACGTCCGAGTCAGTAGCCCACGATCCAGCGTCTCAGATCATGGCGTATGTATTCTTCGTTCTCGACTGGTAAAAATAAGCGCGTAGGTATGAGCTCGGCTTGGCTCATTCCCGCAACCCGCGGCGCGTCGTGATGAGGCATGGCGTGGGGAGGCGGGCGACGGAGTAGTGCACGATGACCTATTCTCATCTCATGCTCCAATAGCAGGTGGAAGAGAGACCCTTATAAAGGGGTGCAACTCCCTCTCCACTAGCAAGGTGGGACTAAACTTTCCACCCCCTTGTCATGCCACCTACATGGGCCCTTAGAGATTTTTCTGAAATTGTCTCATGGGCCTAAAGCCCATCTCAGATTTTCAAATTATTTACCTATGTTCGGGCCCTCTTCATGGAGGTAAAACCCTACGTCATGCTTTACTTGTATTGATGATGGTGTATCGAGTACAGAGTTGATCTACCTCGAGATTGTATGTAGTAGTCTAAACCCTAAGATTTATGCTCGTATGATGATATGATCTATGATTATCTGATTGTCCCTAATGACTAGCCTGGCCTCGTCTTATAGAACACACTAGAGGCCTAGGATAACAAGAGTCCTAGTCGGCTACGTCGGTGGAGAGGTGTAACATCCCAAATTTTGGAATGTTATAATAATTATTAGCATGAATTGTTGTTTGCTTGAGTGATTGAAAGTGAGTGAAATTTGAAACTTTTTGAAAGTTTGATGAGAGGGAATGAAATGACCTTCCCAAAAATTTCAATCTGCATTTTGATCACCAGGAATTCAAATTCATTTCATCACAAAACCCTAGAGTGAAGATGACATGACTTCTTCCATTTAAAGAAATGAAAAGGGATTTGAAAAGAATTTGAATTTCATTTGAAAAATATTTGAAATTCAGAAAACTTTATGCAACTCAATGATTTTCATGAGAGAGGATAATATGACTTCCTCAAATTTTAAGAAATATGAGTTGGAAGTTTAAAAGAAGGAATTGAAAAAGCTTTTGAAAACCTCTGGATTATTTTGAAAATCCATTTCATATTTGGTTCCTATTCAAAATTTTCAAAGTATTCAAACCCCTGACAAAAATTTGAAAGGAGTAACATGACACTCCAAGACAGGGGGTAATTTGTGAAGTTTTTTGAATCATCAAACCCAAAAAGTTATTTGAAAAATATTTGCAAAATTAAATAAAGCCAATTAAGGCATTTTCTGAAAAATGATTTTTTCAGTATATTCAAATGCCAGAATAAAAATGTTCATTAAATTGCATTTATTATTCTGTTAATTTTGATATATAATACTCCTATATTTAGAGACGATTTGAATGCTTTAAAGGTTTTTGAAACGCTCTGGAAAAACATTAAACAGAAAACGGTAACGGTTTTAGAATTAAAACGGGCCGGCCCACAGGCTTTATTTCGCGAATTCAATACGCGCCGGTCAACCGACGCGTTAACAGCTCGCCCGCTCTCGCTGACGTGTGGGACCCGCTGCCCGCTCCCTTCTCCCGCGCGGTCGCCTTCCTCCTCCCACGCGCCCGACGCCGTCGCCGGATCCCCTCGCCGCGGACCCCCTCCCTCCTTTACTCCCCCTACCCCGCACAACCCCTATAAGTACCCACCCCTCTCCCGCACTCATTCCCCTTGCTTCCCCCTCTCTCCGAGCCCCCATCTTGCCGGAATAGCTCGCCGGAGCTTTCGGTTGCCGCCGCACCTTTTTCAACCTAGCGCCCGTCTCCGACCTCCCCGTCCTCTCCCGAGCGCACCACCGATCTCCTCTCGCCTGTGCGCACCACTCCATCCCTTACCCGTGCTCAACCGCCTCTGGAACGCCGTAACCCCACCCTCGCCGGAGCTCCACTTCCACCGAACCACTCCCGAGCTCGTGCCCGTCGCATCCATCACCCCCGAGCCTCACTGACACCACCAACATGCTCGCCGTACTCGCCGCCGTCGACTAGTGCCCTTGCCGTCGCCGGAGGACCACTGGAGCGCCGCCCACATCGACCACTACGCCTCGGCCTCGCCGGAGAAGCCCTCGCCGGCGACCCACCACCGCGGTGAGCTCCACCACCCCTCTCCCCGTCCGATCTGGATCTGACGATCCAGATTAGAACCTATAAAACCGCGAAGCGTTTTCTTCTAGGCGTCGGTCACCCGCTCATATTTTCCCCGCACGCGCACCCCTTTATCCAATCAGGAAGCGACACGTGTACCCCCTGACCGATAGAAACGCATTTTTTTCTGTTTTAATTTCTGTTTCCAGAATAAGTTCTGATTTTATTTCCTTTATATCTTTTAAACTGTTTAATGTTTTTAAATGATTCTTTTTTTATAGTGTCACAAATTTCATCTAGTTTCTGTAGATATCAAATTTGTCTATGTTTGAACATTTAAATTGGAATTTGAACAGATTTGATTTAAATTTTGTTTTCTGAATATCTTGAGTTCTAAAATGAATTTTTGAATGATTCTTTTTCCTACTTGTCACTAGTGACCATAGCTATCATTTGGTAGAGTTTGAGAATTTTTATAATAGTTTTAAATAGTATTTTCAAACGAAACAGAATCTGTTTAGTTTCATATTAGTTTATTTATATTGATTTACTTTGTTTTATTTTGAAAATCTGAATATGATTTATGTTATGTTTTAGATTTCATTTAGTTCTGTTGTTCTAAATTTAGGATTTATACTTACTGTTAAAAACAATAATAATAATTTGCTTAGTTTATTACTATGTTGTTATAGGAACATTATATTTTTAACTAAGCATTGTTTCATAAAAACAGACTAGTTAGTAATAGTTAATTTTAACAAAGTTTTATATTATTAAAATTCTGTTTTCCAAGAAAAAAAAGTTTCCAGTAATCTTTTCTGTTAAGAAATGTTTTGTTAATAAAAATACTTTAGTTTTGCCCTATTATGATAGGAAAACTATGTTCTTTATCATTAGGTAATGTGTTATAAAACAGTTTAATTTAATAGAAACTCTTTTCACAAAACTTTTTGATGATCTAATTATGCTTTGTAATAAAGGTTTTTATAAATTATTTTCTGTTAACTTAGTTATTTTACAAAATGTTTTCTTTTAGTTTATAGTTGTGCTTGTAGTTAAATTCATTAGGCAAACACTCATGTTGTTAGAATGTTGTTTTCATAGTTTTTAGTTGTCTTTCAAAAGTAATTCTTTTGCTAGTAAAATATTTACTAAAATCCTTTTGTTGTATTTTACTTTGTTATTGTTTGTTACTATTTGAAAATAATTGTTTTAGGGGAAAACTACTTTAGTTACTTTTATGAAAACTTTCTTGATTTTAACTTTTGTCTTAAGTATTGCCTTCATCAACCTTGTTGTTTTGTTTCTTGTGTTATCTTGTGATTGTTAGAATTGATTGCTAGTATGATTGCTTATGAATGCAATGTTTGCTATATAGATTTTCATCGGAGAGTGACGAATAGTCTATCAAGTTATTTCTGAGAGCGATCTTTATCTTCATCAACAGTACAGGCAAGTTCACTTTGACCATCTTTTCATACCTATGTTTTATTGCATGTAGTGACATCATTCAACAGATCCCTCCCGTAGTGTTATTGAAACTCTTGTAGTTGAGTAGAATGCATGAGGTAGGAACCCACCTCTTGTTACTAAAGCCCCGGGAACGCTAGTTAGTGCAATGCTATGCTAAAGTAGATGGGTTCTGGTATGAGTGTTCATGAGTGGTGGGAAGAAGGACTCCACGTCAAAACGACGACTTCATGAAGACATCTTCAAGTCCTGCATCTTCAAGACTTCAAGACTTCAAGACTCGAGAAGACAAGTTTTCAATACACACTACTGGGTGAAGGATGGTTGATTGGGCATCCCTGGAGAAACCAGTGGATGGCCGGGATGCATGGAGAAGCGCCATGACATCTTGCGGAAAGCTTCACCCAGACTCAAAGAGAAGGATGAATACTTCATGCCCGGAAGCTTACCTATGTAGCCACAAGTCATTATGGGCTCTGGCTTGGTTGATCTTTGTTGTGACTCTGCTGGGCAGTGCTACGAGATGTAGTCGACGTTAGGATTGGGATGGGCACTGTCGGACAGTCAGGGAAGCACTCTGAAAGACCATGTTTCTTTCATCCTGTTCTCAAACACCAGGCAGTGCGAGGACTTACCAGGAGGGAAAGAATCTTGTGGGTAAAGTACACAACACTCTGCAGAGTTAAACCTAATCGATTAGCCGTGTCCCCGGTTACGGACAATTTGAGCTTCTAGACTTGGATCTATCTCTAAACTCTCAACACTGGACTGATAACTAATTGTGGGCAACTTAATGATACTTATGGGCATTGAGACATTGGTTGGCGGAACCATGTCATGATAGGTAACTCCATAGTGAAATTCCTGATATTCCTTTGTTGTAGGAAAATAAAATCAGCTTTTACGCAAAAACTCAGACACAGAGCCACAAAGCCTTTGCATATAGAATAGTCTTTATTTTTCTGTTCTACTATGGTGATCTTGCCAGTACATTCAATGTACTGACCTACACGGCCGCAACGTCTTGTGTTGCAGATACTCTTCTACGACGGGTAAGAGTACGATTCAGGGTTACGGTCCGCACTCAACTTGCCGTTGGTGTTATTGGGACTCCACTCCCGTTGACTGTATCCGCTGCTATTTTAAGGTATATATCAGTTTTACGTTATTTACATGTGATTGCACTTTGATATATACATTGATGTACTGTGTGTGCCAGCATACTGATCCAGGGATGGCACAGAACACACAGAGGCTTGACTCGTTTTGAGTCGGGTCGCTACAAGAGGAGTCCTTGTCTTGATCACCAAGTCTTGTGAAATCTTGCTCGTATGCATCATGGGCTGTCCCAACTGGCCCATTAATGAACCGCCCTGAGGGTCCTCGGCCCGACCCACCTATTAGGAGACGTTGTGGTGAGTACCCCCTAGTCTAGGACACCGTCACCCACTAAGGCCCATGTTGCTAGGGGTGGGAAAACCCAAAGGTGAAAAAGGTTTCCATGTGAGGGAGGACTCCTACTCCTAGTAGGACTGGAGTAGGACTCATCCACCTCTCCCACTTCAGCCGAAGCCTAGGGGCAACCCTAGGGCGCCGGCCTCCCTCCCCTTCCTCCTATATATACTAGAGGATTTTGAGGGCAGCCCCGACACTAATTTCCACGTGCTGTCCTATTCTCCCACTAGATTGTTTGTCCTCTAGATTACTTCTGCAGTGCTTAGGTGAAGCCCTACTAGATTAGTTCACCACCATCGCCACCACACCGTTGTGCCATCGGAGAACTCATCTACCTCTCTGCTCCCTCTTGATGGATCAAGAAGGTGGATATCATCATCGAGTTGTACATGTGCTGAACACGGAGGTGTCGTCCGTTCGGCACTAGATCGGAAGGACCGCGACTGGATCGCAGGACGGATCGTGATTGGATTGCAGGACAGATCGTGATGGGATCATGGGAAAGCTTGCGATTTGGATCATGAAGACGTTCGACTACATCAACCACGTTTCTTAATGCTTCCCTCTTAGCGATCTACAAGGGTATGTAGATCCACTCTCCCTCTCGTAGATGCTCATCACCATGGATAGATCTTGCGTGTGCGTAGGATTTTTTTGTTTCTCATGCAACATTCCCCAACATTGTGACCTGGAGACCCGGCCTCAACTCGCTCAGAACAAAATCATCATTTTCAGGGATAACCTGGACAGAGGGTTCCGTCCCCCTTGTTCCAAGTTCTTACGTGACGTGCGTCACTACTTTGGCATCAGGCCACAAGATCTTGCTCCCAATTCAATCCTTTACTTGAGAAACTTCCATGTCTTCTGTGAAGTATATATCCATATGAGCCAACCATTAGTCTATTTCAAGAGTTCTTCTACTGCAACCGCCAAACCAAATGCAAGGGAGGTCCGAGTCGGGAGTTAGGACGAGTCACCATCCAACGACGCGGGAATTCTGCCTATCCTAAGATGACTCTGGCAAGTCATCCTAAGGGATGTTAAAAATCTTCATTTTATTGCAACAACATATCCCTAAATCAACTGAACCAGTTGCAGGGTTATAGAGCAGACCGACTTGATGCCTCGAAAGAGTTTTAGGCTTTCGGCACAAAGGAAGAAAGGAAAGCTCCGAAGACTTTGTACTCTAGGATCAATGCCCTAATTGCTCATGGTCTTTGCAGAATCGACTTGACCCGATGTTGGATGAGCTAGAGGATTCAACCTCCTAGTTTAAGGAACCCACTCATGTATGATTACAACGGTGAGCTGACTAATGATTTGCACTTCAACCACAAAGATTTGACCTCCAATGATCTTATGAAATCCATCAAGAAACTACTTGGTGAAACTCGTGAGAAAATTGCCATTGTTGTCCTTGCCCCCTTTTTATGCTGGCAACCCGACACTAGAGGTAAGTGTCACTCAATTCCTTTTTAAATTTGGTAACTCACCTTGTTCTAATAAGTTGGCTTATGTTCGAACATAAGGATGCTGAGTGGTGGAAGACTGAACCTCAGGTTCCAACTCCTCCTGAGGATAGCAATCTGGAAGAGGTGGAAGAGGAGGAGCAACATGAGGTAGAACTTGATTCCTTAGGCATGTGCATAATGAACTTGTTGATGCTTCTTTTTCTCGGGAACTAGTCAAAACTAATAGATCCAGCTCGAGGTAAACTCGTCTGCCTCTGACTTGGAATATTTGGGTGAAAGGAGAACCCGACTTGCAGTCCGTAAGGTATCATTCTCACACCCATCGGCTCATTTGGAAAATAATTTATGTTTGAAGAAAATGCAACATGTGGCTAGAATGAATCAGAAGACCGGGAGCAGCTCGAGCAAACTTTCTGATGACTTGCCGTATGAGCCATCAACACACCATGCGCGTACTCAGGAACATCCCAGCCCAACTCCGTCTTGACCTAGAGCTGGCCAATTCAATGAGCTGCAATGACATTCTCACCCAGCGTCTTAGACGACATCTCCTTCTTCGCATGAATCATGTGCTAGGCATCTACCGACTTTCATGATCAATCGCGGGTAAGCTCTCATAGAACTATGAATAATTTCATGACATAGTTTTATCTGTGTACTAATTGTATTTTACTATGTTTTTAGGGTCAAAGCCTTCGTGAAGAAGAAGACAGATGATTCCACTTATGCTTCGGCAGATAATGAGATGGACATTCCATCTCATGATGCCACCGATGATGACCCGATAATCCAAGTTGACTTGGATACGCATGTTAACACAGCCTCTCATGTTGAACCACCAGCTGATGATGACCCGATGGAACAAGATGATCTCATGGTCTAGGATGACCATGGAGATCAATATCAAGTTCTTCCTAATGCCACGGTGGCTGAAGAGCATGAAGATGACCCGGCCGCGGATAAGGGGGGTGAAAAGGCGCAAGATGACATGGTGATTATTGGCAAGTACGATAATGCCACTCCCGAAACCTCCATCATTCTAGCCAAGATAATGGCTAAGGACGAGTCTCCAAGCCAGGAAAAGGGAAAAATCGGCTTTATCTAGAATCCTTTGAAGACTTAGATGTGAACTTGCTTCAATAGAGCTTCTTGGCCCGACTGTCTGAAAACATATGCATGGTGGGCCTTCTGAAAAGAAAATATGAGGTATGTATTAATGTCTACTACACAACTTTATTCTTGTAGACTCTATTGGGCCTACAACCAAAGAGTTTTGTATTACAGTAGCAATTTTCCCTCAAGTGGATGACCTAAGGTTTATCAATCCGTGGAAGGTGTAGGCTAAAGATGGTCTCTCAAATAACCCTTCAGTCAAATACAAGAAATATCTAGTGTCCCCAACACACCCAATGCACTAGTAAATTATATAGGTGCACTAGTCAAAGAGATGGTGATACAAGTGTAGTATGGATAGTAGATATAGGTTATTGTAATCTGAAAAATATAAAAATAGCAAGGTAACAAGTAATAAACAACAAGCAAAACGGTATATTAATTCTTGGAAATAAGGCCTAGGGTTCATACTTTCACAAGTAGAATCTCTCAACAATGCTAACGTAATAGAATCATATGAGCATCCCTCCAAGTGCGACAAAGAATCACTCCAAAGTTCATATCTAGCAGAGAACATAAGATGAAATTGTTGTAGGTAGTAGAACCACCTCAAATTTATCCTTTCCGACCAATCTATTGAACTATTCCTATAAGTGTCACAAACAGCCCTAGAGTTCATACTAGAATAACACCATATGATACACATCAATAGCCTCTAAAGTCACCTAGATACTCATATGTCACCACGAGTATCCCCGAGACTATTACACGATATGCATCAAAAAAATTCAGATTCATCATATTCAATCCACGCAAAAGAACTTCAAAGATTACCCCAAGATTTCTATCGGAGAAAGTGGGACAAGAATGTGTATCAACCCATATGCATAGATCACCCCATTGTCACCACGAGAATCCGCAAGTTGAGTACCAAAACTTATATCAAGTGTATGAACGGAACACCCCATTGTCAACACGGGTATCCACATGCAATACAAATATCAAGTGATCTCAAATCCAATATTCAATACGACATAGCAAAACCTCAAAGGAAAAGATTCAATTCACCACAACAAGATAGCAAGGGACGAACACCGTATGATACAACTATACTAATAAAGCTCATGATACAAAAAGATCATGACATCTAAAGAACATGGGGGAGAGAGAGAGATTAATCACATAACTACAGGTGCATACACTCATCCCCAAGGGTGAACTACTCCCTATTCGTCATGGAGACCGCCGGGATGATGAAGATGGCCTCCGGTGATGATTGCCCTTTCCGATAGGGTGCTAAAATAGGGCTCCAGATGAGTTTTCTTCTATAGAGAGGCTTGCGATGGCAGAGCAGAAGTTCTATGTTCATTTCTGAGGGTTTTTGTATTTATAGGATTTTTCAGCGTTGGAATCACGCCAAACGGAGCCATGGGGTGGTCCCAAGCTATCAGGGAGCGGCCACCCCCTGAGTGCGCCCTAATGGCTTGGGTGACCTGGTGGCCCCCCTCTGATGGTTATTAGCTCCAATATTTCTTATTTTCTCAAGAAAAAATGGTCAAAAAGTTTTGGGCGATTTCGAGAACTTTTATTTTCTACACAAAATAAGACCGCAGAAATTCTGCTGAAAATAGCGCCACTCCATGTTAGTTCCAATTAAATCATATAAAGTGCATCAAGACCATATAAAAGTATTGTAAACATGGGTAAATATGGCATGAATTCTTCATAAATTTTCGATACATTGGAGACATATCATCTCCCCGAAGCTTAACTCCTACTCGTCCTCGAGCAGGTAAATGATAAAAGAAGTAATTTATCAAGTGTGAATACTAGCATAGTGTATAAATTTTATCAATTCTAATACCAATCACGCTTTTTAGCATCATAAAAAACAACTCTTTTCTCATAAAACTTCTTATGATCAAGTGGCAAGCTATTCACATGTTGAATTATAGACCATAAACTTTCATGGAAACCGATAAACTATGTTTTGATTCATCAAATAATTGAAATTCATCGTATTTTCAGGAAGGGTCTATGTAAGAGCTTTTATTTAGCAAATTCAACATACTCAACTATCATTTTGTCTTCCATGATTTCTAACACTCAAAGCATATTTTTAGAATAAACAGTTTTTGTCAAACACATAAGAAGATAGGGGCTTAATGTTCCGCCTCCCAACTTATTTATCTTAGTCATAATGTCAATAATAATGAATCATGATCACCTATATTCAACTCGATATAACACATGATGCTATCCAAGTAAAGAATAAATAGACTTGAATAGGAATGAACATTATTAGCTCTTGCATAAAAGTAAATGCAGAAAAGTAAATAAAAAAAAAGTAAAAGATTGGCCCTTCTTCGAGCGAAGCAGAGGTTGTCATGCACTTTTTTATTTTTAGATGTGCAAGATCTTAATGAAAAGGAACATCACTTTATATTTCCCCTTGTGATAGAAACCTTTATTATGAAGTGCTTCGCTTTTATTTCTTTGCCATGACAAGTTCGTACAAGCATATTCTACCTTTCAATAATTACATATTTGAAGAGCAATTTTTATTTCTGTTTTGCACTCATGACAACTTAGTTGAAGGATTTTATTCAATCCATAGGAATATATGCTGGACTCTCATGGCAAGAAACTAGGTTTATGGGTTTTTGGATGCACAAGTAGTATCTCTACTTAGTACGAATTTTTGGTTAGCAAAATATACTAAGCAAGCACCACACGTTAGAGGATCCATGAAAATATAACTTCTATGTGAATATAAACAAACATAATCATTACATTGTCTTCCTTGTCCAACATCAACTACTTGATCAAGTTTGAAAATAATTAATGGGGGCTCACAATCATATAAGATGTCCAAGATAGTGTAGTTATATGTGAAATCTCTCTTCCTTAAATATTCTTTCATGATTTTTTCAAGTGACAAACGCTATGTTTGTTAACTTCCAATAAATTTTATCGCTTATACATGTTGTATGTGAAGTCATTACACCCCATGGGACAAGCATATGAAGCATATATAATTTCACATTTATGACATTCAATTCATTCAACATTTCCTCTTAGGCTATAAGTGAAGCACAAGAGTGAACATCAAACTACTCTAAAAAATATATAATGGAAAATCAATATGTAGTTAAACAATTAACTAGCTATGTGAGGACTATCACTCAATAAAGACTTTCGAATCTAAGTATTTTATTTTAACATCAAAAAAAACAAAAAAACACCAATAATAAAACATACCATGTGATTGAATAAAAAACTCAAGCTCAACAGTTGTTGATGAAAAGAGATGGGATGCATAGAATCCCCAAGCTTATATGCTTGAGACTTCCTGTAATGTTGACTTGGGGAGCCATGGGGATCCCCAATATTAGCTCTTGTGTCTCTTTAATTCCTCTCATATCACGGTTTCACTTAGGCCTTAAAAACATCATCCACACACAACTTGGAAAGAACTCGTGAGATAGGTTAGTGCACATAAAAATAAATCAACAGTGTATGTACTACCAAGATAAGTTGCACGATAATTTTGAAACATTAGCTACCGTATACTACCATTTCCACAATTTATATCTACCAATATAAGCCATGAAAACACTAGGACAAGTAGAGAACAAAACTATGACAACACTATGCCTAAACATGACAGTCTTTAGCAATTAATTCAAAAGGTGTACTTATCTAGCTCAAAAAATTCTGAAAATTTAGGACATGATATAACATTTACATGATAGCACTTTGTAGAAATTTCAGAAACTTTCCACGCTACACTAAAATATGAAAAATTCAAACGCTATAGAAAAAGTTTCTATTTTTACACAACACACATCAGACATGCAATTCAAGCATCCTAAAAGGCAATTCTCGGTAATTTTTTTATTGTAAAACATGATTATAAATAATATCTAACATAGGTAACAAAATGAAATGACGCTCCAAGCAAAACACATATTATGTGATGAATAAAAACATAGCTTCAAGTGAGGTATACCGATAGTGTTGAAGACGAAAGAGTGGACGCCTTCCGGGGCATCCCCAAGCTTAAACGCATGAGTATTTGTTGAATATTACCTTGGCGTGCCTTGGGCATCCCCAAGCTTAAGGTCCTGCCAATCCTTAGTCTTCTCATATAGGTATCTTACCCAAAACATGAAAACTTCTATTAACGGAACTTCATGAGATGGGTTAGTATAATAAATATATATCATTCACTTAGGTATTGTTAAGACAAGATTCATAATTTTTATCACCTAATACCTATTTTATTCTACCATTAACATAATTTATATCACTAAGTAAGCTGTGGGAACACTAAAACAAGCAAATTGTGCATAAAACAAAATTTGTCAAGAACAGAACAACTTGTAAATATCTAAATGAAAACCATACTTACCTGACTCTAAAAATTCTGAAGGAAAACATAGATAATTTATAGGGAAATACTTTGTAAAATTTCAGAAGTTTTTGACGCTCCAGTAAAATCACATATTTCATATATTGGACACAAAATTTTCTATTTTTTCACAGAATCAAATAAACAAGTATACACACTATCCCAAAGGCTTTAATTGGCAGGTCATTGAAATAAAAGGCACAAAACATTATTACTATAGTATCTTAATCATGTTAACACACACAAATAGGAAGGAGAAAAATTTGGTTGTCTCCCAAGAAGCACTTTCCTTTAATGCCTTCTAGCTAGGCATGATATTTCAATGATGCTCACGTAGAAGTAAAGATTGGAAACACAAAGGGAGCATCATGAATCACATAGCAAGCACATTTAAGCCTAGCCCACTATCTATGCAGATGGATTCTCTGAGCAAATAGTCTATGGGAGCAAGGATCAACTAGCATAGGAAGGCAAAACAAGCATAACTTAGAAACTTTCAATACATAAAGAGAAAACTTGATATTATTGAGATATGTAAAAGCATGTGTTCGTATCTCATAATAATTTTCAGTAGCATCATGAAGGAATTCAACAATATAATTATCACATAAAGCATTATCTTCATGGTTCACAAGCATAGAAAATTTATTACTCTCCACATACGCAAATTCATTTTCATTAATGGTATTGGAGGCAAACTCAACAAAATAACTATTATGTGGCACTTGATTGTCATAACCAAATTGAAAATTAAAACCATGATGACAAGTTTCATGGTTATCATTACTCATTATAGCATACATGTCATCTCTTGGGGAACGTTGCATGGGAAACAAAAAAAATTCCTACGCACACACAAAATCTATCCATGGTGATGAGCATCTAAGAGAGGGAGAGTGGATCTACATACCCTTGTATATCGCTAAGCGGAAAGCATTAAGGAACGCAGTTGATGTAGTCGAATGTCTTCGCGATCCAAATCGTCGAGTGTCCCATGATCCCATCACAATCCATCTCGTGATCCAATCACGATCCGTCTCGCGATCCCATCATGATCCATCTCGCGATCTCGATCACGGTCCTTCCAATCTAGTGCCGAACGGACGGCACCTCCGCGTTCAGCACATGTACAGCTCGATGACGATCTCCGCCTTCTTGATCTAGCCAGAGGGAATGGAGAGGTATATGAGTTCTCCGGCAGCATGACAACATGGCGGCGGTGGTGGTGGAGCTGATCCGGCAGGGCTTCGCCAAGCACTACGAAATCAATCTAGAGGAGAAACAGATCTAGAGGAAGAAGAGGGACGCACATGAAACTTACGGTTAGCTCTTCCCTCTAAATCCTCTAGTATTTATAGGAGGGGGAGGTGAGGAGGCAGCCTCAAACCCTCAAGGTTTGGTCGACATTGGAGGTGGAGGAGTCCTACTCCAATCATATTAGGAGTAGGATTCCTCCTTTCCACTAGGAAACTCTTTCCACCTCTCCACCTTTTGGGTTTTTCCCACTCCTAGCCACATGGGCCTTAGTGGGGGCTTAGTCCAGCCCACCAGGGCCTGATTTGACACCTCCCACAACCCATGAGGTCCTTTGGGTCGAGACACCCCTCCCGATGGTCCCCTAGCACCTTCCCGGCACTCCCGGTACACTACCGATGAGCCCGAAACTTTTCTGGTGACCAAAACAGGACTTCCTATTTATAAATCTTTACCTCCAGACCAGTCTGGAGCTCCTCGTGATGTCTGGATATCATTCAGGACTCCGAACAACCTTCGGTCACCACCATACATAACTCTATACTACCGAAACGTCACCGAACCTTAAGTGTGCAGACCCTGCGGGTTCGAGAACTATGTACACATCATCGAGACACCTCTATGGTCAATAACCAATAGCGGGACCTGGATGCCCATATTGGTTCCTACATATTCTACAAAGATCTTTATCGGTTGAACCTCTGTGTCAAGGATTTAGTTAATCTCGTATGTTGTTCCCTTTGTTCTTCGGTATGTTACTTGCCCGAGATTTGATCGTTAGCATCTCCATACCTAGTTCAATATCCTTACCAGTATGTCTCTTTACTCGTTATGTAATACAAGATCCCGTGTCTAACACTTTAGTCACATTGCTTGCAAGGCTTGTTGGCATGTTGTATCACCGAGTGGGCCTTGACATACTTCTCCGTCACACAGAGTAACAAATCCCAGTCTTGATCCATGCCAACCCAACAGACACCCTCGGAAATACCTATAGAGCACCTTTATAGTCACCCAGTTACGTTGCGATGTTTGATACACACAAGGTACTCCTTCGGTGTCAGTGAGTTGCATGATCTCTTGGTCATAGGAACAAATACTTGACATGCAGAAAACTGTAGCAATAAACTGACACGATCATATGCTACGTTTATAGTTTGGGTCTTGTCCATCACATCATTCTCCTAATGATGTGATCCCATTATCAAATGACATGTCATGTCCATGGCTGGGAAACCTTAACCATTTTTGATCAACAAGCTAGTCCATCAGAGGCATACTAGGGACATGGTGTTGTCTATGTATCCACATATGTATTTGAGTTTCCGATCAATACAATTCTAGCATCGATAATAAATGATTATTTTGAACAAGGAAATATGATAATAACTAATTTATTATTGCCTCTAGGGCATATTTCCAATAGTCTCCCATGTGCACTAGAGTCAATAATCTAGCTCACATCGCCATGTGATTTGTTATGAATCTCACACCAATGAGTTATGGGGTTCGATCATGCTTTGCATGTGAAAGAGGTTTTAGTCAACGGATCTGAGACATTCAGATACGTGTGTACTTTGCAAATCTCTATGTCATACTGTAAACACTGCTACCACGCTCCACTAGGAGCTATTCCAAATGGCTACTCCACTATACGTATCCGGATTGCTACTAAGAGTCATCCGGATTGGTGTTAAAGCTTGCATCGACGTAACTCTTTACGACGAACTCTTTATCACCTCCATAATTGAGAAACATCTCCTTAGTCCTTTGGTTACTAAGGATAATTTTGACCACTGTCTAGTAATCCACTCCTGGATTACTCTTGTACCCCTTGACATACTTATGGCAAGGCACACATAGTGCGGTACACAACATGGCATACTATATAGAGCCTATGGATAAAGCATAGGGGACGACCTTCGTCCTTTCTCTTTCTTCTGTCGTGGTCGAGCTTTGAGTCTTACTCAACTTCACACCTTACAATTAGGCAAGAACTCTTTCTCTGACTGGTCCATTTTGAACTGTATCAAAATCTTGTCAAGGTATGTACTCATTGAAAATCTCATCAAGCATCTTGATCTATCTCTATAGATCTTGATGCTCAACAATTAGGTAGCTTTATCCAGGTCTTCCTTTGAAAAACTCTTTTCAAACAACGGTTTATGCTTTCCAGAAATTCTATATCATTTTTGATCAATCATATGTCAACCGCATATGCTTATAAAAAAACTTATAGTGCTCCCATTCACTTTATTGTAAATACAAGTTTCTCATAAACTTTGTATAGACTCAAAAACTTTGATCACCTCATGAAAGTGTATATTCCAACTCCGAAATGCTTGCTCCAGCCCATAGAAGGATTGCTGGAGCTCGCACACCTTTTAGCATCCTTAGGACTGACAAAACCTTCTGGTTGTATCACTTACAACCTTTCCTCAAGTAAACTGTTAAGGAAACGATGTTTTGACATCCATCTACCAGATTTCACAATTGAAAAACGCAGCAACTGCTATTATAATTCTGATAGACTTTAACATTGCTATGAGTGAGAAAGTCTCATTGTAGTCAACTCCTTGAAATTGTTAGAAACTTCTTTGCGACAAGTTGAGATTTATAAATGGTGACATTTACCATCAGCGTATGTCTTCATCCTAAAGGTCCATTGGTAGTCAATGACCTGCCGTCCAACGACATGTCGTCCAATGAGCCCATTTGTACTCAATGACCTGCCATCCAAAAAGTCTACCAAAGTGTATACTTGGTTTTCATACATGGATCCTTTCTCGGATTTCATGGCCTCTAACCATTTGTCGGTATCCGGGCCCATCATCGCTTCTCCATAGCTCGTAGGTTCATCGTTGCCCAACAACGTGACCTCCAAGACAGGGTTGTCATACCACTCAGGAGTAGTATGCGTCCTTGTCGACCTACGAGGTTTGATAGTTACTTGATATGAAGCTTCATGATCATCATCATTTACTTCCTCTTCAACTAACGTAGGTTCCACAGAAACATCTTTCTGTGCTGCGCTACTCTCTGGTTGAAATGAAGGTTCAACAACCTCATCAAGTTCTATCTTCCTCCCACTCAATTCTTTCGAGAGAAACTTTTTCTCGAGAAAGGACCAAGTTTTAGAAAAACATACTTTGTACTCAGATCTGAGGTAGAAGGTATACCCAACTGTTCTTACGGTATCTTATGAAGATGCATTTTTTCGCTTTGGGTTCGAGCTTATCAGACATAAGTATCCCATTCCCAAACCCTAAGAAATGACAGCTTAGGTTTCTGCTAAACCAAATGGTGTCATCTCAATGGATTTAGATGGTGCCCTGTTTAAAGTGAATGTGGTTGTCTCTAATGCATAACCCCAAAATGATAGTGGTAAAAGGATAACAGACATCATAATTCGCACCATATCTAATAGAGCATGACTGCGACGTATGGACACACCATCACACCATCGTGTTCCTGGTGGCGTAAGTTGTGAAACAACTTTCACATTGTCTTAAGTTGTATACCAAACTCGTAACGCAGATATTCACCTCCACGATCATATCGTAGACATTTTTTCTTCTCATCACGATGATCTCAAACTTCAGTCTGATTCTGCTTGAACTTTTCAAATGCTTCAGACTTGTGTTTCATTAAGTAAATATACACTATATCTACTCAAATAATTAGTGAAGGTAAGAAAATAAGGATATCCACCGGACGCTACAACACTCATTGGACCGTATACATCAATATGTATCATTTCCAATAAGTTACTAGTCCGCTCCATCATACTGAAAACAGGGTATGTAGGCATCTTACCCAAGAGGCATGGTCCGCATGTCTCAACCGATTCTAAACCGAATGAGTCCAAAGATCCATCAACATGGAGTGTCTTCATACGATTTATACCAATATGACATGTAGAGGTAGTGTCACAAGTATGTGGTACTATCATTATTAACTTTGTATCTTTTGGCATCAATGTTATGAACATGTGTATTACTACTATCAAGATTCAACAAACCATTCTCACTGGGTGCATGACCATTGAAGGTATTATTAATGTAAACAGAATAACCGTTATTCTCTAACTTAAATGAATAACCGTGTTGCAATAAACACGATCCAATCATGTTCATGCTTAACGCAATCACCAAATAACATTTATTTAGGTTTGTCACTAATCCTGAAGGTAGAGAGAGCGTGCGATGTTGATCACATCAACCTTGGAAACATTTCCAGCATACATCGTCACCTCACACTTAGCTAGTCTCTGTTTATTCCGTTGCTTTTATTTCAAGTTACTAACATTTAGCAACCGAAGCAGTATCCTATACCTAGGTGCTACTAGCAGTACTAACAAGGTACACATCAATAACACGTATATCAAAATATATTTCTGTCGATGTTGCCAGCCTTCTTATCTACCAAGTATCTAGGCTGTTTCGCTTCAGCGACCGCTCTCCTCATAATAGAAGCACTTAGTCTCAGGTTTGGGTTCAACTTTGGGTTGCTTCACTAGAGCAGCAACTAACTTGCCATCCATGAAGTTTCCCTCCTTTCCCTTGCCCTTCTTGAAACTAGTGGTTTTACTAACCATCAACACTTGATGCTCCTTTTGATTTCTAACTTCATGACATCAAATATCGCGAACAGCTCAGGAATCATTATTTCCAGCCCTGGCATTTTATAGTTCATCACGAAGCTCTAGTAGATTAGTGACAGTGACTTGGAAAACTATATCAATCATGTTATTATATGGAAGATCAAATCCCACTTGATTCAAGCGATTGTAGCACCTGGACAATCTGAGCACATGCTCAACGATAGAGCTATTCTCCTTCATCTTGCAGGCAAAGAATCTTGTTGGAGATCTCATATCTCACAACATGGGCATGAGCCTAAGATCCCAATTTCAACTTTTAGAACATCTCATATGTTCCATGACATTCAAAACGTTTTTGGAACCTCAATTCTAAGCCGTAAAGCATGACATACTAAACTATCAAGTAGTCATCGGAATGTGCATGGAAGATGATCACAACATCTATAGACGACGCTAGAGGGGGTGGCGCACCGAGTGGTGCATTAAGGACATAAGCCTTCTCTGCAGCAATGAGGACAATCCTCAGATCATGGACCCAGTCCGCAATATTGCCACCATCATCTTTCAACTATATTTCTCTAGGAACATATAAAAATTCAAGGGAGCTACAACGTGGGCTAGTAATCTACAACATAATTTGCAAAGACACTACTAACTATGTTCTTGATAATGAGTTCAATTAATCATATTACTTAAGAACTCCCACTCAAATTAACATCCCTCCGGTCATTCGAGTGATACATGATCCAAATTCACCAACTCAAGTCCGATCATCACGTGAGTTGAGGTGGTTTCAATGGTGAACATTATCATGTTGATCATATCTACTATATGACTCATGTTCGACCTTTTAGTCTCTTGTGTTCCGAGGTCATGTCTGTACATGCTAGGCTCATCATGTTTAACCCGAGTGTTCTGCATGTGCAACACTAGCTTGCACCCATTGTATGTGAACGTAGAGTCTATCACACCCGATCATCACGTGGTGTCTCGACACGACGAACTTTCACAATGGTGCACACTTAGGGAGAACAAAATTTATCTTGAAATTTAAGTGAGGGATCACCTTATAATGCTACCATCGTCCTAAGCAAAACAAGGTACATAAAAGGATTAACATCACATGCAAATCATAAGTGACATGATATGGCCATGAACTTGTGCTTTTGATCTCCATCTTGAAAGCACCGGAATGATCTCCATCATCACCGGCATAACACCATGATCTCCATCATCATGATCTCCATCATTGTGTCTCCATCGGGGTTGTTGCACCCATCATGCTCATACTACTATTGCTACCGTTTAGTGATAAAGTAAAGCATTACATAGCGCTTAATGATTGACACGCAGGTCATACAATAATTAAAGACAACCCTATGGCTCCTACCGGTTGCCGTACTCATCGACATGCAAATCATGATATTCTATACAACACATGATCATCTCATACATCACATATATCTCATCATGTAATTGGCCATATCACATGACAACATACCCGGCAAAAACAAGTTAGAGGTCCTGTAATTGTTGTTGCAAGTTTTACGTGGCTGCTATGGGTATCAAACAAGAACAATTCCCACCTATGCAAAACAACAACGGTGATACATAAATTGCTTTTCAACCTTCTCAAGGACCGCCTTTGCCGAATCCGATCCAACTAAAGTAGGAGAAACATACACCCGCGAGCCATCTTTGTGCAACTTAGTTACACGTCAATCTATGGAACCGGTCTCTCGTGAGCATACGAGTAAGGTTGGTCTGGGCCGCTTCATCCCACAATATGGCTGAACCAAAACACAACCAAGGGAGGAAGCAATCTAAGCATCAACGCCCACAAACTCTTTGTTTTCTACTCGAGATCTCATCTACACATAGACCTCGCTTTGATACCACTATTGGGGAACATTGCATGGGAAACAAAAAATTCCTACGCACACGCAAGATCTATACATGGTGATGAGCATCTACGAGAGGGAGAGTGGATCTACATACCCTTGTAGATCGCTAAGCGGGAAGCATTAAGAAAAGCAGTTGATGTAGTCGAACGTCTTCGTGATCCAAATCATCGAGCGTCTCGCGATCCCATCACGATCCATCTCGTGATCCAATCATGATTCATCCGCCGATCCCATAAAGATCCATCTTGCAATCTTGATCATGGTCCTTCCGATCTTGTGTCAAACGGATGGCACCTCCGTATTTAGCACACGTACAGCTCGATGACGATCTCCGCCTTCTTAGTCCTTAAAGAGGGAATGAAGAGGTAGATGATTTCTTCGGCAGCGCGACGGTGCGGCGGCGGTGGCGGTCGAGCTGATCCGGCAGGGCTTCGCCAAGCACTACGAAATCAATCTAGAGAAGAAACTTATCTAGAGGAAGAAGACGGCAGCACGTGAAAATTAGGGTTAGCTCTTCCCTCTAAATCCTCTAGTATATATAGGAGGGAGGGAGGGGAGGAGGCAGCCTCAAACCCTCAAGGTTTGGTCAGAATTGTAGGTGGAGGAGTCCTACTCCAATCCTATTAGGAGTAGGATTCCTCCTTTCCACTTGGAAACTCTTCCACCTCTCCACCTTTTGGGTTTTTCGCACCCCCAGCCGCATGGGCCATAGTGGGGGCTTAGTCCAGCCCACTAGGGTCTGGTTTGACTCCTCCCACAGCCATGAGGTCCTTTGGGTAGAGACACCCCTCCCGATGGTCCCCCGGCACCCTCCCGCCACTCTCGGGACACTACCGATGAGCCCAAAACTTTTCCGGTGACCAAAACAGAACTTCCTATATATCAATCTTCACCTCTGGAATATTTCGGAGCTCCTTGTAATGTCCGGGGTCTCATCCGGGACTCCGAACAACCTTCGGTCACCACCATACATAACTCTATACTACCAAAACGTCACCGAACCCTAAGTGTGCAAACCCTACGGGTTCGAGAACTATGTAGACATGACCGAGACACCTCTACAGTCAATAACCAATAGCGGGACCAGGATGCCCATATTGGTTCCTACATATTCTATGGAGATCTTTATCGATTGAACCTCTATGTCAAGGATTCGGTTAATCATGTATGTTACTTGGTATGTTACTTGCCCGAGATTTGATTGTTAGCATCTCCATACCTAGTTCAATCTCATTACCGGCAAGTCTCTTTACTCGTTACGTAATATAAGATCTCATGGCTAACACTTTAGTCACATTGTTTGCAAGGCTTGTTGTGATGTTGTATCACCGAGTGGGCCCTGAGATACCTCTCCGTCACACGGAGTAACAAATCCCAGTCTTGATCCATGCCAACCCAACAGACACACTCGGAGATACCTGTAGAGCACCTTTATAGTCACCCAGTTACGTTGCAATGTTTGATACACACAAGGTACTCCTCCGGTGTTAGTGAGTTGCATGATCTCATGGTCATAGGAACAGATACTTGACATGCAGAAAACTATAGCAATAAATTGACACGATCATATGCTACGTTTATTGTTTGGGTCTTGCCCATCACACCATTCTCCTAATGATGTGATCCCGTTATCAAATGACATCTCAATTCCATGGATAGGAAACCTTAACCATTTTTGATCAACGAGCTAGTCCATCAGAGGCATACTAGGGACATGGTGTTGTCTATGTATCCACACATGTATTTGAGTTTCCGATCAATAAACTTCTAGCATGGGAGGTGTAGGATGTAGATGGCCCCTCTCAAACAAATATGCAATCAAATACAAGAAATCTCTTATGTCCCCAACACACCCAATACAATGGTAAATTGTACATGTGCACTAGTTCGGCGAAGAGATGGTGATACAAGTGTAGTATGGATAGTGGATATAGGTTTTTGTAATCTGAAAATATAAAAGCAGAAAGGTAACAAGTAATAAATAATGAGAAAAATGGTATATTAATGCTTGGAAATAAGGCCTATGATTCATACTTTCGCTAGTGCAATCTCTCAACAATGCTAACATAATAGAATCATATGATCATCCCTCAACATGCAAGAAAGGATCACTCCAAAATACATATCTAGCGGAGAACATAGGATGAATTATTGTTGGTAGAACAACGACCTCAAAGTTATCCTTTCGTATAAGTGTCACAGTCCTAGAGTTCTTACTAGAATAACACAGTATGATACGCATCAATCAACTCTAATGTCACCTAGATACTCCAATGTCACCACAAGTATGCATGAGTCAATTATACGATATGCATCAAACAATTTCAGATTCATCATATTAAATCCACGCAAAAGAACTTCAAAGAGTACCCCAAGATTTCTACCGGAGAAATTAGGAAAAGAACGTGTATCAACCCATATGCATAGAAACCCCATTGTCACCACGGGAATCCACAAGGTGAGTACCAAAACATATATCAAGTGAACCAGTAGAACAAGCCCTTGTCACCACGGGTATCCACTTGCAAGACATACATCAAGTGATCTCAAATCCAATATTCAATCCGACATAGCGAAACCTCAAAGAAAATATTAATTCATCACGAAAATATAGCAAGAGACGAACACAATATGATTCAACTATATTAACAAAGGTCATGATACATCAAGATCATGACATCTCAAGAACACAAGAGAGAGAGAGAGAGAGAGAGCTCACATAGATACTGGTATATACCCTCAGCCCCGAGGGTGAACTACTCCTTGTTCATCATGGAGACCATTGGGATTATAAAGATGGCCTCCAGTGATTATTGCCCCCTCCGATAGGGTGCCGAAACAAGGCTCCGGATGAGTTATCTTCTCTACAGAGGCTTATGGCGGTATAGTGAAAGTTCTAGGTTTATTTCTGAGGGTTTCTGTATTTATAGGATTTTTTAGCGTTGGAATCACACTAAACGGAGCCACAGGGTGGTCCCAAGCTATTAGGGCGTGACCACCCCTTTGGCGCGCCCTAATGGCTTGGGGTCACCTGGCGCCCCCCTCCGGTGGTTCTTCGCTCCAGTATTTCTTATTTTCTCCAGAAAAAAACGGTAAAAAGTTTCGGTTGATTCCGAGAACTTGTTTTTCTACAAAAAATAACACCACGGTAATTCTACTGAAAACAATGTCAGTCTGGGTTAGTTCCAATTAAATCATATAAAGTGCATCAAAACCATATAAAAACTATTGTAAACATGGATAAACATGGCATGAATGCTTCATAAATTATCGATACATTGGAGACATATCATGTCTCCCCATCCTTTCTCATATATGCTTATGTAGCCTCCAAGTATTTAGTTCAGAAAGTAATGATAACCGAAGACTTGTCGAAATCATCTTGTAGCTTATCTTTGTAACCTACATGTGATGATAGGTACCCCCAATTTTTTGACAAGCTAGGTCTTCCAGTGATAACCAAAAGTAGAAACAATTGTAGACATTAGCCACCAAGTGTTGGGTCAAATGCTTGCATATGACTGATGCGTCTCCAGCATATCTATAATTTATGAAGTATTAATGCCATGTTTACAATAATTTTACATGGTTTTTGTGCACTTCTATATGATTTTTATGGAACTAACCTATCAACCTAGTGCCAGCTGCTGTTTTATCCTTGTTTTTGGCTTTTAGGAATACCCATACCAAACGAAGTCCAAACACGACGAAACTTTTTGATGATTTTTTTGGAACATAAGAGACCCCCAAAGCTTTGTTAGAGGATTAGCGGACCCACAAGGAGGTGACAAGGCAACCCGGAGCGCCCAGGGGGGTGGCCCTGCCGGGATACCTTGTGGGTCCCTTGTAACTCCGTTTCACGTGAAACCGAGACTAAAAAATCATATAAATCGAGGAAACCCCAGAATTAACCTAAGAACTTCCACTCTGTCGTCACAAGCCTCTGTTTCAAAGCAATATCATTGGAGCCCCTTTTTGGCACCTACTGGAGGGGAAATCATCACCGGAGGCCATCTTCATCATCCCGGTGGTCTCCGTGACGAGGAGGGAGTAGTTTACCCTTGGGGCTAAGGGTATGTACCAGTAGCTATGTTTTTAATCTCTCTCTCTCTTGTTCTTGATGTGGCACGATCTTGATGTACCACGAGGTTTTTTAATATAGTTGGATCATATGGTGTTCTTCGCTCTCTATCTTCATGTGATGAATTGAGTGTTTCCATTTGAGATTCCGTTATGTTGGATTCAATACTTTGGATTTGAGAACACTTGAAATGTGTCTTGCATGTGGATACCCTTGGTGACAATGGGGTGTTCTATGGACTAACTTGATATATGTTTTGGTTATCAACTTGCGGACCCCTATGGTGACATTGGGGTGATCTAAGCACATAGGTTGATGCCCGTTTTCATCCTACTTTCTCCGATCGAAATCTTGGGGGTACTCTTTGAGGTTCTTTGTGTGGATTCAACATTATGAATCTGAAATTGTTTAGTGGTACTTAGTACGAACTCTAGGGCTGTTTGTGATGCCTATGGGGATGGTGATACGTCTCCAATGTATGTACTTTTCCAAACACTTTTGCTCTTGTTTTGGACTCTAGTTTGCATGATTTGAATAGAACTAACCCGGACTGACACTGTTTTCAACAGAACTACTTTGATGTTATTTTTGTGCAGCAATAAAAGTTCCTGGAAATTGACAAAACATTTTGTGAATTATTTTTGGAATAAACAATGAATTATGGAGAGAAGATCCACCGGAGGGGATCTGCCTATGTGCCACAGGCCAACAAGGCGCGGCCACCCCCTGGTCGCACCCTGATGGCTTGTGCGACCTAGGTGGCTCCCCAACCCTAATTCCAGTGCTATAAATTCACATCTTCGGAGAAAAAAGTGGGAGAGAAGATTTCATCGTGTTTTACGAGATGGACCACTGCCACCTCATGTTCTTCCTTGGGAGGGCTGGTCTGGAGTCCGTTTGGGGCTTCGGAGAGGGGGATCCATCGCCGTCTTCATCACCAACCCTTCTCCATCAACAATTCCATGATTTTCACCACCGGGAGTGAGTAATTCCTTTGTAGGCTTGCTGGTCAGTGAGGGGTGTGGATGGAATTGATCATGTAATCGATTAAGTTTGATAGGGCTTGATCCCTAGTATCCACTATGTTTTGAGATTGATGTTGCTATGACTTTGCTATGCTTAATGCTTGTCACTAGGGACCGAGTGCCATGATTTCATATCTAAACCTATTATGTTTTCATGAATACAAGAGTGTTTTGGATCCTGTATTGCAAGTTGTACACACCTATTACGTGTCTTGATCCGCATAACCCAAGGTGACAATAATTGGGATTCTTTCCGGTGATTGCCGTAGTTTGAGGAGTTCATGTATCCACAATGTGTTAATGCTTTGTTCTGGTTTCCTATTAAAAGGAGGCCTTAATATCACTTAGTTTCCAATAGGACCCCGCTGCCACGGGAGGGTAGGCCAAAAGATGTCATGCAAGTTCTTATCGCAAGCACGCATGACTATTCCTACATTATATTGATGAATTGGAGCTAGTTTTGTGTCGCCCTAGTGTGTAACTGTTACACAATTGATCCATCCATATATTTTTGGGGAACGTTGCATGGGAAACAAAAAATTTCCTATGCACACGCAAGATCTATCCATGGTGATGAGCATCTACGAGAGGGAGAGTGGATCTTACATACCCTTGTAGATCACTAAACGAGAAGCGTTAAGAAACTTGGTTGATGTAGTCGAACGTCTTCGTGATCCAAATCACCAAGCGTCACGCGATCAAATCACGATATGTCCCATGATCCAATCACGATCCGTCCCGCGATCTCATCACAATACGTCCCGCGGTCCAATCACGAATCGTCTCATGATCTTGATCACGGTCCTTTCGATCTAGCGCCAAATGGACGACACCTCCGCGGTCAGCACATGTACATCTCGATGACGATCTCTGCCTTCTTGATCCAGCAGGAGGCTGTGGAGAGGTAGACGAGTTCTACGGCAGCGCGACGGCGTGGCGGAGATGGTGGTGGAACTATTCCGACATGGCTTCGCCTAAGCACCGCCGAACTAGACTAGAGGAGAAAACCAATCTAGATGAATTAGAGGGAGCACGTGCCAATTAGGGTTATCTCTTCCCTCTAAATCCTCTATTATATATAGGAGAGAGGGAGGGGAGGAGGCAGCCTCAAACCGTCAAGGTTTGGTCGAAATTGGAGGTGGAGGAGTCCTACTCCAATCCTACTAGGAGTAGGATTCCTCCATTCCACTTGGAAACTCTTTCCACCTCTCCACCTTTTCGGTTTTTCCCATCCCTAGCTGCATGGGCCTTAGTGGGGGCTTAGTCCAGACCACCAGCGGCTGGTTTGACTCCTCCCACAGCCCATGAGGTCCTTTGGGTTGAGACACCCCTCCCGATGGTCCCCCGGCACCCTCCCGGCACTCCCCGTACACTACTGATGAGGCCAAAACTTTTCTTATGACCAAAACAGGACTTCCTAGATAACAAAATTTACCTCCGGACCATTCCGGAGCTCCTCGTGACGTCCGGGATCTCATCCGGGACTCCGAACAATTTTTGGTCACCACCATATATAACTCTATACTGCTAAGACATCACCGAACCTTAAGTGTGTAGACCATGCGGGTTCCAGAACTTTATAGACATGACCGAGACACCTCTATGGTCAATAACCAATAGCGGGACCTGGATGCCCATATTAGTTCCTACATATTCTACGAAGATCTTTATCGGTCGAACCTCTGTGTCAAGGATTGAGTTAATCCCGTATGTTGTTCCCTTTGTTCTTCGGTATGTTACTTTCCCGAGATTCAATCGTCGGTATCTGTATACCTAGTTCAACCTCGTTACCGGCAAGTCTCTTTACTCATTCCATAATACATGATCCCGTGGCTAACAGTTAGGCACGTTGCTTGCAAGGCTTGTTGTGATGTTGTATTACCGAGTGGGCCCTGAGATACCTCTCCGTCACACGGAGTAACAAATCCCAGTCTTGATCCATGCCCACTCAACAAACACTCTCGGAGATACCTGTAGGGCACCTTTATATTCACCCAGTTATGTTACGAAGTTTGATCCACACAAGGCACTCCTCCAGTGTCAGTGAGTTGCATGATCTCATGGACATAGGAACACATACTTGACATGCAGAAAACAGTAGCAATAAACTGACACGATCATATGCTACGTTTATAGTTTGGGTCTTATCCATCACGTCATTCTCCTAATGATGTGATCCCGCTATCAAAAGACATCTCATGTCCATGGCTAGGAAACCTTACCATCTTTGATCAACGAGCTAGTCTATTAGAGGCATACTAGGGACATGGTGTTGTCTATGTATCCACACATGTATCTGAGTTTCCGATCAATACAATTCTAGCATGGATAATAAACTATTATCACGAATAAGGAAATATAATAATAACCATTTTATTATTACCTCTAGGGCATATTTGCAACAGTCTCCCACTTGCACTAGAGTCAATAATCTAGTTCACATCACCATGTGATTTACATTGTTATGAATCTAACACCCAATGAGTTCTCGGGTTCGATCATGCTTTGCATGTGAGATAGGTCTTTAGTCAACGGGTCTGTGACACTCAGATCCGTGTGTACTTTTCAAATCTCCATGTCACACTGTAGACACTTCTACCACGCTCCACTTGGAGCTATTCCAAATGGCTGCTCCACTATATGTATCCGGATTGCCACTCAGAGTCATCCGGATTGGTGTTAAAGCTTGCATCGACGTAACCCTTTATGACAAACTCTTTATCACCTTCATAATTGAGAAATATTTCCTCAGTTCTCTAGTTACTAAGGATAATCCTGACCGCTGTCCAGTGACCACTCCTGGATCACTCTTCTACCCCTTGACAGACTCATGGCAAGGCACACGCAGGTGCGGTACACAGCATGGCATACTATATAAAGCCTATGGCTAAGGCATAGGGGATGACGTTCGTCCTTTCTCTTTCTTTTTCCGTGGTCGAGCTTTGAGTCTCACTCAACTTCACACCTTACAAATCAGGCAAGAACTCTTTCTTTGACTGATCCATTTTTAACTCTTTCAAAATCTTGTCAAGGTATCTATTCATTGAAAGTCTTACAGGCGTCTTGATCTATCTCTATAGATCTTGATGCCCAACAATTAAGTAGCTTTATCCAGGTCTTCCTTTGAAAAACTCTTTTCAAACAACCCTTTATGCTTTCTAGAAAATCTACATCATTTCCGATCAACAATATTGCATCCACATATGCTTATCAGAAACTCTATAGTGTTCCCACTCACTTTATTGTAAACCCAAGTTTCTCATAAACTTTGTATAGACTCAAAAACTTTGATCACCTCATGCAAGCATATATTCCAACTCTGAGATGCTTGCGCCATCCCATAGAAGGATTGCTGGAGCTCGCACACTTTTAGCATCCTTAGGACTGACAAAACCTTCTGGTTTTATCACATACAACCTTTCCTCAAGTAAACCATTAATGAAACGATGTTTTGACATCCATCTACAAGATTTCATAATTGAAAAATGCGTCAAATGCTAACATAATTCCAACAGACTTTAGCATCGCTATGAGTGAGAAAGTCTCATTGAAGTCAACTCCTTGAACTTTTCGAGAACTTCTTTGCGACAAGTCGAGCTTTATAAATGGTGACATTTACCAGCAGCGTCCGTCTTCATCTTAAAGGTCCATTGGTACTCGGGACCTGTCGTCCAACGAGCAAGTCTACCAAAGTCTATACTTGGTTTTCATACATGAATCCTTTCTCGGATTTCATGGCCTCTAACCATTTGTCGGAATCCGGGCCCATCATCGCTTCTCCATAGGTCGTAGGTTGATCGTTGTCCAACAACATGACCTCTAAGATAGGGTGTCGTACAACTTAGGAGTAGTACGCGTCCTTGTTAACGTACGAGGTTCGATAGTAACTTGATCCGAAGCTTCATGATCATCACCACTTACTCCCTCTTCAACTGACGTAGGTTCCATAGAAACATCTTTCTGCGCTGCGCTACTCTCTGGTTGAAAGAAAGGTTCAACAACCTCATCAAGTTCTATCTTCCTCCCACTCAATTCTTTCGAGAGAAACTCTTTCTTAAGAAAGGACCCAGTTTTAGCAACAAACACTTTGTACTCGGATCTGAGATAGAGGGTATACCCAACTGTTCTTAGGCTATTTGATGAAGCTGCATTTGTCCGCTTTGGGTTCGATCTCTTTAGGTGAAAAATCTTTTCACATAAGCGTCGCAGCCCCAAACAATAAGAAATGACAGCTTATGTTTCTGCCAAACCATATGGTGTCATCTCAATGGATTTAGATGGTGCCCTATTTAAAGTGAATGTAGTTGTCTCTAATACATAACAAAACGATAGTGGTAAAACGATAAGAGACATCATAATTCGCACCATATCCAATAGAGCACGACTAGGACGTTCGGACACAACATCACACTATGGTGGTCCAGGTGGCATGAGTTGTGAAACAACTTTTCACATTATCTTAAGTTGTATACCAAACTCATAACTTAGATATTCACCTCCACGATCATATCGCAGACATTTTATCTTCTCGTCACGATGATCTCAAACTTCACTCCGATTCTGCTTGAACTTTTCAAACGATTCAGACTTGTGTTTCATTAAGTAAATATACACTATATCTACTCAAATCATCAGTGATGGTAAGAAAATAATGATATCCACCACATGCTGCAACACTCATTGGACAGCATACATCAACATGTATCATTTCCAATAAGTCACTTGCCCGTTCCATCAAGCCGGAAAACAGGGTTTTAGTCATCTTGCCCAAGAGGCATGGTCTGCATGTCTGAGTCGATTCAAAATCGAATGAGTCCAAAGATCCATCAACATGGCATTTCTTCATGAGATTTATACCAATATGACATTTAGCGGCAGTGCCGCAGGAATGTGGTACTATCATTATTAACTTTGCACCTTTTGGTATCAATGTTATGAACTTGTGTATTACTACGATCAAGTTTCAACAAACCATTCTCATTGGCTGCATGACCATTGAAGGTATTATTCATGTAAATAGAATAACCATTATTCTCTCACTTAAATGAATAACGGTATTGCAATAAACATGATATAATCATGTTCATGCTTAACGCAAAAACCAAATAACATTTATTTAGGTTTGTCATTAATCTCGAAGGTAGAGAGAGCGTGCGATGTTGATCACATCAACCTTGGAAACATTTCCAACACACATCGTCACTTCACACTTATCTAGTCTCCGTTTATTCTGTAGTTTTTGTTTTGAGTTACTAACATTTAGCAACCGAACCGGTATCCGATACCCGGGTGCTACTAGGAGTACTAGCAAGGTACACATCACTAACACATATATCAAATATACTTCTGTCGACATTTCCAGACTTCTTATCTACCAAGTTCTAGGGTTGTTCCACTTCAGCGACCGCTCTCCTCATAATAGAAGCACTTAGTCTCGGGTTTGGGTTCAACTTTTGGTTGCTTCACGGGAGCAGCAATTGACTTGCCATCCATGAAGTTTCCCTCCTTGCCCTTGCCCTTCTTGAAACTAGTGGTTTTAATAACCATTAACACTTGATGCTCCTTCTTGATTTCTACCTTCGCGGTGTCAAACATCGCGAACAGCTCAGGGATCATTAGTTCCATCCCTGGCATTTTATAGTTCATCACGAAGCTCTAGTAGCTTAGTGACAGTGACTAGGAAAACTATATCAATCACTTTCTTATCTGGAAGATCAACTACCACTCGATCAAGCGATTGTAGCACCAAGACAATCTGAGCACATGCTCAACGATTGAGCTATTCTCCTTCATCTTGCAGGCTAAGAATCTTGTTGGAGATCTCATATCTCACAATATGGGCATGAGCCTGAGATCCCAATTTCAGCTCTTAGAACATCTCATATGTTCCGTGATGTTCAAAACGTTTTGGAGCCACAATTCTAAGCCGTAATACATGACACACTAATCTATCAAGTAATCATCAGAACGTGCGTGTCAGATGTTCACAACATCTACAAATGACGCTAGAGGGGGTGGCGCATCGAGCGGTGCATTAAGGACATAAGCCTTCTGTGCAGCAATGAGAACAATCCTCAGATCATGGACCCAGTTCGCAATATTGCTACCATCATCTTTCAACTCTATTTCTCTAGAACATATAAAAATTCAAGGGAGCTACAGTGTGAGCTAGTAACCTACAACATAATTTGCAAAGATACTACTGACTATGTTCATGATAATGAGTTCAATTAATCATATTACTTAGGAACTCCCACTCAAATTGACATCCCTCCGGTCATTCGAGTGATACATGATCCAAATTCACCAACTCGAGTCCGATCATCACGTGATTTGAATTGGTTTCAATGGTGAACATCATCATGTCGATCATATCTACTATATGATTCATGTTCGACCTTTTGGTATCTTGTGTTCCAAGGCCATGTCTGTACATGCTAGGCCCGTCAAGTTTAACCCGAGTGTTCCGTATGTGCAACACTGGCTTGCACCCGGTGTATGTGAACATAGAGTCTATCACTCCCGACCATCACGTGGTGTCTCGACACGAC
Source organism: Hordeum marinum (assembly GCA_022496015.1). Lineage (NCBI taxonomy): Eukaryota > Viridiplantae > Streptophyta > Magnoliopsida > Poales > Poaceae > Hordeum > Hordeum marinum. Next base: position 304,532,165 of record CM039672.1, on the reverse strand, counting down.
GAACTTTCGCAATGGTGCACACTCGGGGAGAACTCAATTTATCTTGAAATTTAAGTGAGGGGTCACCTTATAATGCTACCGTCGTTCTAAGCAAAACAAGGTGCATAAAAGGATTAACATCACATGCAAATCATAAGTGACATGATATGGCCATGAACTTGTGCTTTTGATCTCCATCATCAAACACCGGCATGGTCTCCATCATCACCGGCATAGCACCATGATCTCCATCATCATGATCTCCATCATTGTGTCACCATCGGGGTTGTCGTGCCCATCATGCTCATACTACTATAGCTACCGTTTAGCGATAAAGTAAAGCATTACATAGCGCTTAATGATTGACATGCAGGTCATACAATAATTAAAGACAACCCTATGGCTCCTTCTGGTTGCCGTACTCATCGACATGCAAGTCGTGATATTCTATACAACACATGATCATCTCATACATCACATATATCTCATCATGTAATTGGCCATATCACATCACAACATACCCTGCAAAAACAAGTTAGACGTCCTCTAATTATTGTTGCTAGTTTTACATGGCTGCTAGCAGTATCTAGCAAGAACAATTCTCACCTACGCAAAAAAACAATGGTGATACATAAATTGCTTTTCAACCTTCTCAAGGACCGGCTTTGTCGAATCCGATCCAACTAAAGTAGGAGAAACAGACACTTGCCAGCCATCTTTGTGCAACTAAGTTACATGTCAGTCGATGGAACTGGTCTCTCATAAGTGTACGAGTAAGGTTGGTCCGGGCCGCTTCATCCCACAATACCGCCGAACCAAAACACGACCAAGGGAGGAAGCAATCTAAGCATCAACGCCCACAAACTCTTTGCGTTCTACTCGAGATCTCATCTGCACATAGACCTAGCTCATGATGCCACTGTTGGGGAACGTTGCACGGGAAACAAAAAATTTCCTATGCACACGCAAGATCTATCCATGGTGATGAGCATCTACGAGAGGGAGAGTGGATCTACATACCATTGTAGATCGCTAAGCAGGAAGCGTTAAGAAACGCGGTTGATGTAGTCGAATGTCTTCGCGATCCAAATCGCCGAGCGTCACGCGATCCCATCACGATCCGTCCCGCGATCCCATCACAATCCGTCCCGCGATCCAATCATGTTCTGTCCTACGATCTCATCACGATCCGTCTCGCGATCCAATCACAAATCATCTCACGATCTTGATTATGGTCCTTCCGATCTAGCACCGGCCGGACGGCACCTCCGTGTTTAGCACACGTGCAGCTCAATGATGATCTCCACCTTCTTGATCCAGCAAGAGGGAGCGGAGAGGTAGAAGAGTTCTCTAGCAGCATGATGGCATGGTGGCGATGGTGGTGGAACTATTCCGTCATGGGTTCGCCTAAGCACCGCCGAACTAGACTAGAGGAGAAAACCGATCTAGATGAATTAGAGGGAGCACATGGCAATTAGGGTTAGCTCTTCCCTCTAAATCCTCTAATATATATAGGAGGAAAGGAGGGGAGGAGGCAGCCTCAAACCCTCAAGGTTTGGTCCATATTGGAGGTCGAGGAGTCCTACTCCAATCCTATTAGGAGTAGGATTCCTCCTTTCCACTTGGAAACTCTTTCCACCTCTCCACCTTTTGGGGTTTTCCCACCCCTAGCCGCATGGGCCTTAGTGGGGGCTTAGTCCAGCCCACCAGGGGCTGGTTTGACTCCTCCAACAGCCCATGAGGTCCTTCGGGTCGAGACACCCCTCCCGATGGTCCCCCGGCACCCTCTCGGCACTCCCGGTACACTACTGATGAGCCCGAAACTTTTCCGGTGACCAAAACAGGACTTTCTATATATCACTATTTACCTTTGTACCATTTCGGAACTCCTCGTGACGTACAAGATCACATCCGTGACTCCAAAAAACCTTCAGTCACCACCATATAAAACTCTATACTACCGAAACGTCACTGGACCTTAAGTGTGCAGACCCTGCGTGTTCGAGAACTATGTAGACATGACCGAGACACCTCTACGGTCAATAACCAATAGCGGGACCTGGATGCCCATATTGGTTCCTACATATTCTATGAAGATATTTATCGGTCGAAGTTCTATGTCAAGGATTCAGTTAATCCCGTATGTTGTTCCCTTTGTTCTTCAGTATGTTACTTGCCTGAGATACAATCGTCGGTATCTGTATACCTAGTTCAACCTCGTTACCGGCAAGTCTCCTTACTCGTTCCATAATACAAGTTCATGTGGCTAATAGTTAGTCACGTTGCTTGCAAGGCTTGTTGTGATGTTGTATTACCGAGTGGGCCCTGAGATACCTCTGCGTCACACGGAGTAACAAATCCCAGTCTTGATCCATGCCCACTCAACAGACACTCTCAGAGATACGTGTAGAGCACCTTTATATTCATATAGTTATGTTGCTACGTTTGATACACACAAGGCACTCCTCCAGTTTTTGTCATGGATTTATCACGGCAGATGTCCGGGTGAACGGACTTGGATTCGAGGCCATCGCTAACGGGGTGGACTCAAAGGGGTTGACCGGGACGAAAGACACGGATTTACCCAGGTTCAGCCCCTCAAGTCGAGGTAATAGCCTACGTCCTGCTTGTGCTTGTATTGCTTGTGTATCGATTACAAGTATCTAGAAGCTTCACCTAGTTCTCGATCACCTGTCCTCTAAGTCACCCCGGGTCTACCCTTCTATAGGAGGTCAGGACCACCGGGTCGTTACAATTGTTAAACGAGTCTTATCGCATGTCCGAGTCTCTCTCTATCTTCTTGTCCAAGCTGTCTTTGATACGGCTTACTCACCCAAGTCTTCTCCGTCTGGGCCGTCGTATGGCCCACACCTTGAGCCGCCTGTCTTCCTGGCCCACCAGTCTTACAGCTCACCCTTGGGCCGGCTCACGAGCCAGCAACATGACCCGAAGCCTCTAGGGCGGGTCATATTGTGGGGTTATATCCCCAACATTAGGCCCCAGGTTGAATTGAGCTTGCTCACTTCAGCCTTCTCTTCTGATTTTGGTGAGTCGCCCGAAAAAGACCCAGCGTGACATCATGAGATCTGCTGACGTGCCACCGAATCTTTCATTAACTGTCATGCCGAGAATCGAGGCGTCCGCCTCGGTCAAGCGTTGTCGTCGCCTGGATTTTCGCGCCTTCCTTGTTCCTTTCTTTAAATATGACTCGTGTGGGTCGAAGCCTTTCATCCTCCCGCTCGTGCCTCTTCTTCTTCTTCCTGTCGCCGCCACTCTAGCGTCCTCGTCGTCCAGCGCCGTCTTCGCAGCTACACCAACCGGGCCGCTGCATCACCCTAATTCATACTAGAGACCTTCTGCCTCTGCCGCGACATCTCCGGTGAGTTCTCCTTCTTCTTAGATCACCCACCACCATAGTAGGGTTTTACGGGGGGCTCTGCCGCCGCCGCTCGGGCTCCGGGCGCGCCACCGCGAGTATATCTCGATGCCGTTGGCGCCTTTAGAGTGCGCTCTCGCCTCACCGCCGCGCGCGGGGCAGCCGCGTGTAATGCGCGGACTGCGATGGCTCCGGTCCATTTTCTTTTCTTCCGCTGTTCATCGCTAGGTCAGGATTAAAATCCTTTTCTTCGCTTTTGTAGATCCGTAGACATAGTAGTAGTTTGCGGAATCTATTTTTTAGGACTTAGCCGATTTTCAATCTTCCTTTCCCTGGATGAGTCGCTAAGTCACGTCCGGCTCTTGTCACCCGGACGGAACCATGATATCGTAGAGTCCTTAAAATTGTAAGCCACCGTAGATTCCTACTTGTTCTTGACTTGTCGTCTTTATCTCCTTTGTAAAGTAGTTAAGCCGCGGTCATGTCTCATGCATCCAACTCATGCAACTCGGTTGGCTCCTGCGTCATGGAATAATATTTAGCAGATCTTGTCGAAGCGGGCACTCTCCATCCCAAAGAGGTTCTTCACTGGCGGGTTCCAAGTACTAAGACCCAGCCTGCAGCCAAGAAAGGAGAGGTAGTCGTTTTCACCGACCACATTGAGCGAGGGTTCGTGTCGCCCGGCTCTAAATTTTTCCGGGACGTTCTTCATTTGTATAAGCTGCACCCTCAAGACTTGGCCCCCAACTCTGTTTCAAATATATGCAACTTCCAAGTGCTCTGCGAGGTTTATCTGTAGTCCAGGCCGTCTATGGGGTTCTTTCAGGAGTTCTTTTATGCCAACCACCAAACCGAGATGAAGGGCGGTCCAAGTTTGGAGCTTGGAGGGATCTCTATTCAGCGATGCAGAGACATCATTTCTCCGGCTACGCAAATGCCGAGTCACCCAAAGGACTGGAATAAAACCTGGTTCTACTACAAGGACACCTCTCCTGTGGGTGAATGCCCCTTGCCGGGATACCGTCCTTCCTGACTCAAGACAGATTCAGAGCTTCCAGGCCGGCTCTCAGCCTCGGAGCGTGCCAGATTTGAGCTGGCTCATGCCAAGCTCAAGGCGCTCTTGGCCAATGGACTAACAGGATAGACTTGATCCGCTGCTGGGTTTCTTGGCGGATCATGCCCTTAAGCCACAGGGGGCGGCTTATGTGTGAATACGAAGGCAAGTACGACAGCTCCTTGTGCTTCAGCAAATCAATTTTGACTGAAGACGACATCACCATGACCATCCGGAGCCTTGTCCACGAAGCCTCGGGCTCTTGCAGCGCCATTGGGCTGGCGCCTTTCTGCCTCAATCATCCGGCTCCGGACGTAAGTTAATCTCTTCCCATCCGTCGCTTAAATGTTGCTTATACTTTGTTGATTTGCTATTCATTCTCCGGGTCATTCCTGCAGGCCGACTTAGACTTCTGGAAGAAGGAATATGTTGCCCCTCCAAAGAAATCCAGGAAGAAGGGCGCGACTAAGAGGGATAAAAAAGATGCCATGCAAGAGAATTTGTTTGACCCGCCACCATCATCTAGCTCAGAGGTAATACTTTAATTGCTTTGCCCCATCTTTTGCCTTCCTGCTTTATTAATGCTTGTTTTACTCGCAGGATGAAGTGGAAACCAGCCGCGCCAATGCTCCTGAGGTAAATTATGTTTCTTCTGGCTCAGAATGTTTCATCCCCCGAAAGTCGCGGCGGGTTATCAGAAAAGTTCCTCTTTCTCACCCTCTTGCTCACCTGGCTCCCGATTTTCTCTTAAAAAAGCAACAGCAGGCCGAGCGTCGACAGACTCGAAGCACCGGCTCTACTGAGCTCGTGTCCGGGTTACCAAATTCTTCGGCTCCAAAGAAACGCCCCGTAGAGGTTTATGTCTCTACCTTTTCCTTTGACTTTCCTTTGTAAACTTGACACTTTCTCATCTTTCTGTTTTATTCTTTTTAGAAATCCCCTTCCTTCGGCGACTCTTCGGCGTCGGTTCTACCACCGCCCAAGATCAATCCGCTGTAAGCATTCCTTACTATGATATCCGGACATCCAGCTCCTAATATGATAGCAACATCTTTCGACTGCTGATCCTTCCATTTTGTAGTGCTCAAGCCAAGCGTTGCAAGACCAACAAGCCCTCCCCCGGCCCCGTTATCCAAGAGCCGGAGCTCAAACAACCGGAGGAGGCTAAAGTAGAAGAAAATCCACCAACTTCCTCCACAGAACCGGCTGCTCTCGATGTCATCATGGAGAGCCCTCCAAGGGCTCCTTCAAAACCGGCGACTCCTGCCAAGACCCCTGCAACTCCAGATGTTGTTATCACTGGGTCTGGTCATCAAACTCCTTCGGCTCATGTGCTGACCAAGCATATAGAGCCGTCCGAGGCCTCGAAGAAGCTGAACTTTGACTCTTCGTACGAGAAGATGACAGCCGAGGAGCTCCACGCTGGGTATATAAACCGGGTTACCACCAGCCGAGATCTGGAACTTCAGCTGGTCTCTTTAATGAAGACAAAATACGAGGTACTATTCTTGTTTCCATATCCTTACTTAGCCCCCAAGGGCCGGTTCAATGTACTCAATCATTGAACCGGGTCTTTCTTTAACTTTCTGTTAGAAAAAATTCATAGCCATTGTCCCCTTGAGTCGGCTTAATTTGCCAAAATTGAATCGGATCTTCCTTTAGATAACTTAAACCACCAGTCTTAGCCCCCAAGGGCCGGCTCAAGCTTGATAAAGTTGAGTCGGATCTTTAGTGTAGATATCTTGAAGAATCGCCTGCAGCCCCCAAGGGCCGACTCAAAACTTAACAAAGTTTGAGTCGGGGCTTCCATTAGAAATAAATTGAAGAGCCATAGTGTAGCCCCCAAGTTCCTGATTAACTTTGAAGAAGATGAACCGGAACTACATTGCATACTCAAAGATCAAACATACATTAGCCCCCAAGTGTCAAATATATTGCTTGCAATCTGTTTGAGACTTGCATAATCTTTGCTGTCAACACTCATCGTTTGATATGACCTTTCCTTTGGTGGCTTATCCTGTATTTTGATGTTTTGCAGGAAACTTTAAGCGAAGCCGGATCTAAATTGGCGGATCTGAAGGCCAACTTGGCGGCTCAGCAAGAAGCCCGAAGCATTGCTGACGAAAAGTGTCGGCTTCTCTCTGAGGAGCTGGCCAATGCCACTGCTGAGCTTACCTCTTTGAAAGAAACGGCAGAATCTAAAAAGGCCGCTCTGACCAAACGGGCGGACGATGCCGACCAGCGGCTTACAGCTATGGCGGAGGAACTCCAAGTCCTGAAGCAGCACATAGCGAAGATGTGAGCCGCCCTATTTGGTAAGGTTCTGTTTTACTTTGTATTTTAACATTGCTATTGAAAAACTGGCGACTCATTAGCTTTATTCGGCTTATCCAGGTCCCATGAGCCGACAGTTGGCTTCTGATAGCCTTCTGCCACTGAAGGCCATCTACACCTTTGCAGAACAATTATACTACGGTGCCATCTTCACGATCAAGAGTGTTCAATATAAGGAGAAGATCCCCACCGCTTTGAAAGGGATCTTGGAACTCTTCTCCACCATGCCAAAACAGATTGAAGAACTAAAGAAATCAGCTTTTCATCAAGGAGCAGTCACCGGATTGAGCCGGGCTCTGGCCTTCATTCCTGAGCTGACGCCGGCTGAAATGATGGATGGCTATCCATCGAAGAAAGACGACGGCTCAGAATTCACAGAGGCGGACTACATCCGGTGTGTCAAGGACTCCTGCTTCTTGGTGTCTGTACTTGCAGATGAAGCCAACTTGAATGTCTATCAGCCGGCTTATGGCGACGAGGATAAGAGGATCCGCGGGCCTCTCTACGAGTGGAAGTCTGTAACACCCGCCCGTAGTAAGGAACTCTTTCCTAATGATCTCGACACGTCTCCCTTTTTTGAGGAAGGGTCCTTCGCCGCGCTGGCTGATTGCAACTGGGATTTGGAAACTCTCCAGATGAAGCCAGTAGAAGAGCCGGAGCAGGATGACCCGGCCGTCTGACTTTTCATTTTGTAACCTTCTGAGCGATGGCTCAAGCAATGATCCGTCGTGGACGGTTGAAACTTGGTAATGCCTTTGCTCCTTCTGAGAGCAATTTTTGTAATAGCTTAAGGATGACTCTGCCATTCTAAAGATAGTGCCAGCTGTATATATTTCCATCTCTTTGTGTATACTTTCCATCTCTCCGTGTTTCAATTTGATGTGTTGCCGGCTCTCCATTGATTGATCGCTCCTTTGCATAAATATACCTTGAGATTTTCTGATGAGGGGTGTTTGTCTTTGAAGACATCATTCCTTCTCCAGAAGATTAGAGCCGGATAATATCTTTGTCAACTAGAGAAACATGGCTCCGGCTCTTGTCGGATGAATCCATTAAGGAGCCGGTTGTCTTAGGATAATGTAAGCTATACCTGATGGTAAGAAGCCTCTATCGACAACTGCGGCTATTGATGAACTGGAAGCCACCTAAAGCCGGTTGTATGAAGGGCAATGTAAGCTATACCTGATGGTAAGAAGCCTTCTTTTAACAGCAAATGTTGTATGTGCGAACGCCGGCTATCGATGGGAGATGTAAGCTATACCCCAAGGCAAGAAGCCTGCATCGACAACCGCGGCTAATAATTAGCCTGAGATGGCATACAGCCGGCTGTTTGAAAGGAGATGTAAGCTATACCCGAAGGCAAGAAGCCTCTTTCAATAGCTACAGTTGATAAGCGACTGAGTTTTGGCGTAAACTCCGGTTGTTAGGGTGAGATAAGTGAACCCATCGGTAAGAAGCCCCCTTCGACAACCGTGGTTAATAAGTAACCGGAAGTGGCATAAAGCCGGCCATTAGGCTGAGATAAGCGAACCCGTCGGTAAGAAGCCCCCTTCGATGGCCGCAGTTGATAAGCAACTGGAATTTGGTGTACACGCTGTTGTCTTTAGGGCAATGTAAGCTATACCAAAGGTAAGAAGCCTCCATCAACAACAGCGCTTAATGTAACCAAACTAGGCATAAAGCCAACTTTGCAAGGGAGATGTAAGCTATACCCGAAGGCAAGAAGCCTCCTTGTAACAGTTTAATAATAGCTGGCCATGCAAAGGAGATGTAAGCTATACCCGAAGGCAAGAAGCCTCTTTGCAACAGTGCTTAATTGGGCATAACGCCGGCTCTGTAAGGGAGATGTAAGCTATACCCGAAGGCAAGAAGCCTCCTTGCAACAGCATAAAAGCAGGCTGTGCAGGGGAGATGTAAGTTATACCCGAAGGCAAGAAGCCTCCCTGCAACAGCGCTTGATAGGGCATAAAGCCGTATGATAGATTAGCCGTTTGGATGGTGAACAAACCACTTCAACTCAAATTTTTGAGCCGGAATTTTTTTTATCTTGATTGCACAAATACATACATAAGGGCAGAGGCCCCAGTCTTTGCGGGAATGCTAGCTTTTACTCATGTAAACATGATATATACAATGATAGCAGCTTTCTACGCCTGCTAGGTAAAGTATGGTCGTAGATGTGCGATATTCCATGGCCGCAACGTCTCTTGACCCGCAGTTTCCGACTCATCTCGGATATCAATGAGGTAATATGAACCATTGTTAAGGTTTTTTCTGATCACAAAAGGCCCCTCCCATGGTGGAGATAACTTATGCATTCCAGATTGGTCTTGAATCAACCGGAGCACTAGGTCACCTTCCTGGAACATCCGGGTCTTCACCCTGCGGCTATGATAGCGTCGCAGGTCTTGTTGATAAATTGCCGACCTGGCTGCTGCTAACTCTCGTGCTTCATCCAAGGCGTCCAACGCATCTTGGTGTGCTACCTCATTGTCCGTCTCAACATAAGCCGCCACCCTTGGTGAGTCGTGCCGGATATCACTGGGTAGAACCGCCTCAGCACCATACACCATGAAGAAAGGCGTGAAACCTATAGATCTGTTAGGGGTAGTTCTGATGCTCCATAAGACGGAAGGCAACTCCTCAACCCAACATCCAGGTGTCCGCTTCAAAGGAACCATGAGCCGTGGTTTGACTCCTCTTAAAATTTTCTGATTGGCTCGCTCCGCCTGACCATTAGACTGTGGATGTGCCACGGCTGAAACATCAAGCCGGATATGCTCCTTCTCACAGAATGCTTTCATAGCTCCTTTGGATAGATTTGTTCCTTTGCCCGTAATGATACTATGCGGGTAACCAAAGCGATAGATCAGCTTCTTAATAAATTGAACCGTTATAGCCGCGTCACATTTGCTGACCGGCTCTGCCTCTACTCACTTAGTAAATTTATCAGTCGCCACCAGAAGGTGTGTTTTCTTATCCTTGGATCTCTTGAAAGGTCCTACCATATCAAGCCCCCAGACCGCAAACGGCCAAGTGATTGGTATCATCCTCAACTGTTGAGCCGGAATGTGAGCTCACCGGCCAAACTTCTGACAGCCGTCACACTTACGGACTAAGTCTTAGGCATCCTTGTGAGCCATCAACCAGAAAAACCCATGTTGAAAAACCTTGGCCACTGAAGATTTTGACCCGGCATGATGTCCACAGTCGCCAGCATGAATTTCACTCAAGATCTGCCGGCCCTCCTCCGGTGAGACGCAGCGCTAAAAGACACCCGTCACACTACACTTATGTAACTCACCATTGATAATCGTCATAGACTTAGAATGCCGGGTGATCTTCCTGGCCAGATCCTCCTCCTGAGGCAACTCGCCGCGTGTCAGATACGCCAAATAAGGAATAGTCCAGTCAGGGATAGCATGCAGAGCCGCCACCAATTCCTCCTCCGGGTCAGGAATAGCCAGATCCTCCTCAGAGGGTATCTTGACAGTCGGATTATGCAATACGTCCAAAAAAACATTAGGTAGTACCAGCTTTCGTTGAGAACCTAACCGTGATAAAGCATCAGCCGCCTCATTCCTGCGACGATCAATATGATCCACCTGGTACCCCTTGAAGTGATCGGCAATGATATCAACCGCCTGTCGATAAGCCGCCATTCGCGGATCCTTGGAGTCCCAAGTACCTGAAACTTGCTGAGCCACAAGATCTGAGTCGCCTAAAAATCTGACCCGGCTTAAGTTCATCTCTTTAGCGACTCCGAGACCATGGAGCAGTGCCTCGTACTCATCTGCATTATTAGTACAAGGAAACATTAACCGGAGCACATAACAAAACTTGTCACCCTTCGGGGAGGTGAGAACAACCCCTGCACCGGACCCCTCTAGCTGCTTGGACCCATCAAAGTGTATAGTCCAATATGTGTTATCCGTCTTCTCCTCGGGAGCTTGACATTCCGTCCAATCATTTATGAAATCCACCAAAGCTTGAGACTTTATTGCTGTACGAGGGACATATTTGATGTTAAGAGGACCCAGCTCTAAGGCCCACTTGGCAATCCACCTTGTGGCTTCTCTATTCTGAATGATATCTCCCAACGAGGCAGAACTGACCACGGTTATCTGGTGCCCCAGAAAGCAGTGTTTTAATTTGCGGTTAGCCATGAAAACCCCGTATACCAGCTTCTGCCAATGCGGATACCTCTGCTTAGACTCTGCCAAAATTTCACTGATGTAGTAAACCGGCCTTTGCATAGGATATTCCTTCCCTGCCTCCTTGCACTCAACCACAATTGCTACACTGACCGCTTTGTTGTTAGCCGCCACATAAAGGAGTAACGGCTCTTTCTCAGCCGGAGCGGCTAATACTGGCGGCTCAGTCAACTGTTTTTTAAGAGCTTCAAGTGCTTCAGCCACTGCCTTGCTCCACTTAAACTTGTCTGTCTTCTTCATCATATGGTATAAGCGAATGGACTTCTCCCCAAGCCAGCTTATGAACCGGTTCAACGCAGCAATCCGTCCTGCAAGGCGCTGAACATCATTAATGCACGTCGGCTCTCCTAAAGAAGTGATAGCCTTAATTTTATCTGGGTTAGCCTCGATGCCCCGCTTAGAGACCAATAAACCCAAAAGCTTTCCTGCTAGAACACCAAAAACACACTTCGTCGGGTTAAGCATCATCTTGTAGACCCAGAGATTGTCAAAAGTTTCCTTCAGATCCTCTAGGAGAGTTTCTTTCTTTCTGGATTTAACCACGATGTCGTCTACGTAAGCATGAACATTTCGGCCAATCTGACTATGAAGGCAGTTCTGCACACAACGTTGGTAAGTCTCCTGGGCACTGTTGAGCCCGAAAGGCATGGAGACGTAGCAGAACACCCCAAAGGGTGTAATAAACGTCGTCTTCTCCTGATCTTTCATTGCCATCTTGATCTGATGAATATGCATCCAGGAAGCATAAACTTTCACACCCGGCTGTAGCATTAATAATCCGATCGATACGAGGGACTGCAAAAGGGTTAGCCGGGCATTCCTTGTTATGGTCCGTGTAATCTATACACATACGCCAGGTACCGTACTTTTTGAGCACTAGCACCGGGTTAGCCAACCACTCCGGGTGAAAAACTTCCACTATAAAGCCTGCAGCCAAGAGCCGGGAAACTTCCTCCCCAATAGTTTTACGTCTCTCTTCATTGAACCATCATAGAAACTGTTTAATTGGCTTAAACTTCGGATCCACATTAAGGTTGTGCTCAGCGAACTCTCTCGGTACACCCGGCATGTCAGAAGGCTTCCATGCAAAGATGTCCCGATTCTCACAGATGAATTCGATGAGCGCGCTTTCCTATTTGGGATCCATGTGAGCCCCAATGATGAGCAGCTTGGATGAGTCGCCCGGATTGAAATCTACTGCCTTGGTATCATCCGCTAAAAACTTGAGTGGCGGCTCAACTTCCGTAGTAGGCTTCTTCAGCGGGGTCATATCCTCCGGGTCAACGTTCTCCTTGTAGAACTTTAGCTCCTCCTGGGCACAACTAGACTCTGCATACGCCACATCTTCTTCCTCACACTCAAGAGCTGTTTTCCAATCACCGTAAATGGTAATTGTACCATTTATGCTGGGCATTTTGTGTTGTAAATAAACATAGCAAGGCCTAGCCATAAATTTGGCATAACCCGGCCTCCCAAACAGTGCATTATATGGACTTTTGATTTTAACCACCTCAAACCACAAGGACTCCACCCTGTAATTATACTCATCGCCAAAAGCCACTTCCAAAGAAATCTGGCCCACCGGGTATGCCGACTTACCCGGGACCACACCATGAAAGACGGTGGAGGAAGGTTTAAGGTCTTTGTCAAGCAACTTCATCCGGCGGAAAGTGTCGTAATAAAGGATGTTGATACTGCTGCCTCCGTCCATGAGCACCTTGTTCGCCATATAGCCATTCACCTGAGGGGCCACAACTAACGCCAGCCGGCCCGGGTCATCTACCTGCGGCAGGTGATCCTCCCGGCTCCACATTATGTCATACTCAGACCATGGTAAGTACCGCGGGAGAGCCGGAGCAACTACATTAACCGGTCACCTCCACAACTTCTCGTCTCGTTTGCTATGACCGGTCGTGAACACGTGATACTGTCCATAACTGAGCTGCTTCGAGTTACTCTAAAACCCGGATTGATGCGCTGCTGCTGATTGTTGTTATTGCTGTTGTTGCCAGGATGCTGCTGGTGCCCCCCTTGGTTATTCTGATCCAGATGCCCGGCTCCTGAACCGCTGGCGCTGAATCCAGCCCCTGATCCGCCATCCCCTGAGCCGCCAGGTGGGCCACCGCCCTGGGTATTGCTTGGTTGGGAATACTGGTTTTTGAATCTCTGCATGATAAAGCAATCACCCCACGCATGTAACGCCGGCCTATCAGGCATGCCGTGCTCCGGACAAGGCTTCTTAAGCACTTCTTCTAAATTGAAAGGACCTTTGTTCCTTTGGCGAAACGACCTGAATTTTCCGTTCCCCTTGGGATGGTTCTGTTCTGTGTTGGTGTTTGCCACTAGCTCTGACCCGCCATCAGCGTTCTTCCGTTTATTCTGATTCCCATTGTTCACAAAGCCTTTGCCTTGATTGTCTTTCTCATCATCCGAGCCTAGATCCTTGGTGTTATCTGAGTCGGCATACTTTGTCAGGGCCGTCATGAGCTCTCCCACATCCTGACACGTGCGCTTGAGCCGGCCAAGCTTCTGTTTCAATGGAACAATATGACAGTTCTTTTCCATAATAAGCACCGCTTGAGCCGCCGTGATCTACTCTGAAGAGTCAATAATGGTCGACACCCGCCGGACCCAATGATGGGCCGACTCATTCTCTTGTTGAACACAATGGTCCAAGTCTACAATGGTCATAGGCTGCTTACAGGTCCCCTGAAAATTCTTAATAAACTTCGCTCTCAACTCCGCCCATGAACTTATCGTGTTAGGCGGCAGACCTTTCAACCATGTGCGAGCCGGACCCTCAAGCATCATGATGAAATATTTTGCACATACCGCTTCACTGACGTCCAGCATCTCCATGGCCAGTTCATAACTCTCAACCCAAGCCTCAGGGGGTAGATCAGCTATGTAATTCAGAACTTTTCGTGGCCCCTTAAAATCTTTCGGTAGTCGTTCACTTCTCAGAGCCGGAGTTAAACATGGCACCCCTGGGGCTCTGGTACTTACTACTCCCATTGAGACGGAAAGCGCTGGCTCTGGACGGGTCGCTGCTATCTCCACCTCTCACCTGTTCCTTGCTCGGTCCACGAGGGCTTGTGCATCTAAAGCCACCTGCTCATCCTCCGGTGGTCCCCGTCGTGGATGACTGCTGGAACACGCCGGCAACTCGTAGCACCAGATGAAACTTCGGCTGGGGAGGGGGGTAGAGTGAACCCGGCTTCGATTGTGAGCATATCTCTGTTGCTGGGCCATGGCCGTCTGTAAATATCCAATGGAGTTTCACACGTCCTCCGCAAAGGGTGCTTCTCTAGGATGGGAATCGTCCCAAGCCGGGTGGCCGCCGCCACCATGTTCTCGGGCGGGTTAGAGTAATAACCCGCCGGTGTCGGAAAAGCTCTAGGTGAAGTTTGGTTATGCTGGGGTGGATGAGTTGCCGGGCGTTCCATCGGGCGGCTTTCTAGCGCGCCCATAACCCGCCCCGCACCAGGGGTATTAAATAGGTTCCTTGCTTCGTAACGTTCTGGCAGACGGGATGTAGCGAGCCGACCTGAAAGGTCGAATCTCCGATGTTTCTATACCATCCCAAGATCATGCTGGTACACACACGGTACATCAATGTATATATCAAAGGGAAATCACACAACATTTATTAATTGAATTCTCATATCGAGTCCTTTATTACAATAAAGATTACAATAAAGTGGCAGAGGGCCAACTCATGAGAATATCTAAATCTAGCGGAAGCATCGAAGGTAGATGAGTCCATCTAACTCCAAGGGCATCTCACCGAGCGTAGAGCGTATCCACACTCCTGGTCGGAAAAGTATTCTGCAACATGATACGTTGCAGCCGTATAGGTCAGCATATTGAATATGCCGGCAAAGTCACAAGAGAGGGGTGAAAAGATAATCATCTAATCTATATGCATATATGGCAAGGGGGGTTAGTAAGTTTTTGCATAAAGCCAATTTTTCCTACAACAAGAGAGGGCAAGGGCATAATTACTACAATGTTGGTTGATTAATGAGATGGTTCCACCAACCAATTCTCATACCCAAGTTATTAATACCCACATCATCATATTAATTGTGTTGAGGGTTCCGGAAGTTTCAGCTCCTTTGGCTCAAGTCGTCCATGACCGTGGACACGGCTAATCGATTAGGTTTGAGTACTCTGCAGAGTTTTGCACACGTTCCCCAACAAGATTTGGTTGCCTCCGTTTGATTTCTCGCACTTCAGGGTGTTTGAGAAACGGATGACCAAAACATGGTCTTCCAAAGGGTTTCCCTGCGACTCTGTCAGTGCCCATCCTTTCCTACCGTTCTTCTACATCTCGTAGCACCGCCTGTCCAGGGTCACCACATATCCAACCAAGCCAGAGCCCATAATGACTTGTGGCTGTGCAGGTAAGCCTTGGTTCTTGAAGCATCCATCCATCTCTTTGTGCCTGGGTGGACCTTTCCGCATGAATACTGGCATATCTCCAGCATCATCTAGGCTAACCACTGGTTTCTCCAGGGCGCCGTTCAACCATCATCCACCCAGAGCTAAGTTGAAAACTTGAAGTCTTGAAGACTTGATCATCTTGTAGGTCTTGAAATTATTAACTCTCAACTCTCATGAATCACACAACCAACCCCGTCTAGTAATAGCATAGCAAAAGTAAAACAACGTTTCCCGGGCCAATGTGTCAAAGGGGTTGAGGGGGCTACCTACCACATGATACTACAACAAGTAACCAAGTTTCCAATTACCTACTTTGCATGCAATTGGGGGGATCGTAGAACTAATGCAATAAAAACATGGGTAAAGATGATCAAAGTGACTTGCCTCATTGACGATCTTCGTACTCGAGGGATTCTAGGTAACAAGCCTCGCACTCCGGATGATCTAACGAATCAATCAAGAGCACTCAATAAGCATACAACAAAATGTTGCAACTCACAAAATGAGAAATGAACTAGAATCACTCAAGACAAAACAAAGGCACAATCACAAGAAAAGAAAAACATCACATAGTTTGGTTTTCTAAAAGTTGATAGGTAAACTACTACTAACAACATAGGAGTATTAGTATTAACAAAACAATAGTTGACAGAAAAGAACAATAAAAAATATTTTATTAATAAACAGAATTAAATTCATAGGAACTCTTGTGAAAGAAAAACTACTAAAGTTAATTTGTTTTTATAAAACTCTACTACATGAATTGGGCTAGAGTTTCCCAACAAAAGAGTGAACTAAACTATATTTTTGTTAACAAAACATTTATCTTAACTGAAAAGAATTCACTAAAACTTTTCTTATAAAACAGAATTTAATTATTTAAAATTTGTTAAAAGAATCTATTACTAAACTAGTTGTTTTTAACCAAATTATACCTAGTTGAAAAATTAGTAGAGATTCCTATGATATTAAGTATAAAACTAAGCAAATAAATATTTTTATTAACAGAAAGTAAAACACCTAATGTTTAAGCAACAAGACCTACTAAAACAAATTATAACTAAATTTGATTTGAATTAACTAAAAAAACTAATTAAATAAACCTATACTAAAACACTAGTCAGATTCTGTTTATAGCTAGAACACTAAACAAATTCATCCTAAAATCCTCAAACTAAACATGATGAGAGTCCTAACTAATACCAAGCAGTAGCAAGAAGATTCATATAAAAATCTATTTTTAAACTCTAGTTATTCAGATTTGAGTGATTTGAGCAAATTTGATTAAGTTCCAATTTTAGAGTTCAAATTTAAAATCTAAGACTACAGGGTGAAACTACATGAAATATGTTAGCTAATGCAAAAAGAATCAATTCAAAACACTAAATAGTTTAAATGATACACCTAAAACAAAATCAGAAAAGTTTCTGTTTACTAAAACAAAACAGAAAAAGAAAAGAGAAAAAAAATCTACCGACCGGTCAGTGCTACGTGGCAAGTGGTGGTTGGCTAGGCTAGCGGGCGAGCAGGCGTTTGCGGGCGGGCGACCGAAGCTTAGCACATAACGGTTCGGGAAATAAAACGATCTAATCCTATACGTTGTCTACGGATCCGACGGTCCAGAGAAGTCCGGTGACTTACAAAGGGGAGGGAGGAGGTCTCCGGTGAGGATGGCGGTGGTCGGTGGTTGAAAAGGTCGTCGAAGGTTGCTCCGGTGGTCGAGGGAGGCGGTGGAGGGGTCCAGGCGACTGCGGCTGGCGTCCGGCGTCAATAGGTGCGTCGGAGAGGCGTGGGGTGGAGTGGAGCGACGAGCACGCGCGGTGAGAGCTTCGGTCGAGGTAGAGCTCCGGCGAGCTGGTGCGTCGGCGGTCTGGCGAGGGAGAGAGGGGGCTTTGGGGGAAACTGAGTGCAAAGAGAGGCCGCACTTATATAGGGGCGAGGCAGAGCGAGGGGAAGGAAAGGGAGAGAGATCCGGGCGAGGAGAGATCTCCGGCGAGGGTCCGGCACGGGGAAGAAGAAGGTGACCGCGCTGATGCAGCGAGCGGTCGGAGTGGGGTCCGCTATCAGTGAGAGCGAGAGGAGTGCGGGAGCGTCGGTGGCCGATGGAAAAGGTAAGTGGGGAGAGGGTTTAAAGACAGATGGGCCGACCGGGTCTTTAAAGCTTTAAATATTTTCCTATTTTCAAATATCAGCGCAGTAAAAACCTTATAATGCATTCAGTATAGTTCCAAATATAGGAGTATTATATATCAAAATTAACATAATAATAAATTCAATTTAATGAACATTTTTATTCTGTCATTTGAATACTTTGAAAAAATATTATTTTTAGAAATTGCCTATTTGGTTTTAAAACCTTTTGCAAATATTTTTCAAAAGACCCCCTGGTTCTTTTTGTTCAAATATATGACCAAGATGACCCTTGTGTGGAGTGTAATGTTACTCCCCTCTTATTTTGAACTTTTTCCATGGTTTTCAAATAGGTGAAAGCAACATATTAAAAATAGAAAGGGACTTCCAGAAAGTCAGAAGAAGCATTTCAACTATTTCATACATTCAAGCAATGATGATGGTGATGCATAGCTATATTTCATAACATTCCAAAATGGAATTTTGGGATGTTACAAACCTACCCACCTTAAGATGAATCTCGCCCTCGAGATTCGGTTGGCTAGAAAATAGGTGCGGGTGGTCTCTCCGAAGATCTTCTTCGTTGGCAGTCTCGAGGATTCTGACAGGCTTCTCCTCGTAGGTCAGATCACTGTCAAGTTGTATGGCCTCTAGGGGCACTGTGTCTCTCAAGGGAATATCAGCCATCTCAGCATGGCATTTCTTCAGCTGGGAAACATGGAAAACATCATGAACACCGGACAATCCTTCCGGCAATTCTAGCTTGTATGCTACTTTGCCTCTACGTTCAAGAATTTTGTAGGGGCCTATGAATCTGGGTGCTAATTTTCCTTTAACACCAAACCTCTTGATTCCTCAAAGTGGGGACACACGAAGATATGCTCGGTCTCCCACTTCATACGTCGCTTCCTTACGTTTGCTTTCAGCATAACTCTTCTGTCGAGATTGAGCTATCTTGAGTCTGTCACGAATCAGCTTGACTTTCTCTTCAGAATCTTGGATAAGGTCGGGACCAAAAAGTTGTCGGTCTCCAACACCATCCCACGTCAATGGTGTTCCGCACCTCCTTCCGTATAAAGCTTCGAAAGGGGCCATCTTCAGACTGGTCTGATAACTGTTGTTGTATGAGAATTCTGCGTAAGGTAAGTTGTCATCCCAACTAGATCCATAATCTAGCGCACAGGCTCTCAACATGTCCTCCAGAATCTGGTTGACTCTCTCAGTCTGTCCATCGGTCTGTGGATGAAAAGTTGTACTGAACTCCAGTCTTGTACCCAAAGTTTCATGTACTGATGCCAAAACTTTGAGGTAAGTTGTGTTCCTCTATCTGACACGATACTCCTCGGAACTCCATGCAGACATACGATCCTGGTCATATATATCTTGGCTAGCTTAACACTGGTATAGGTGGTCTTCACTGGAATGAAATGAGCCACCTTGGTCAAACGATCGACCACTACCCAGATGGAATCATAACCTGAACGGGTCCTGGGTAGTCCTGTGATGAAATCCATACCAAGCTTTTCCCATTTCCACTCGGGTATCGGCAAAGGTTGGAGTAACCCTGCTGGCTTCTGATGTTCCGCCTTTACTCGCTAACAAACATCACATATTGCAACATGTTCTGCAATATCCTTCTTCATACCTGTCCACCAATAACTTTCCTTCAAATCCAGGTACATCTTGGTGTTGCCTGGGTGTATCGAGTAAGGGGAATCGTGGGCTTCTTGAAGTATCAACTTCCTAAGCTCTCGGTCATTGGGCACATATATTCGGTTCTCGAACCACAAAGTTCCGTGTTCTTCCTCATGAAAACCTTTAGCTTTATCATCTTTCATTCTCTGCTTAATCTCAGCAATCTCCTTGTCCGTCTTCTGAGTTCGTGAATTCTTTCGGTCAAGGTGGACTGAATTTCCAGTGTGGCAACATATCCGCTTGGAACTATCTCTAGCCGGAGCTCTCTAAGATCATCGACTAACTCCTGAGGTAGTCCTCCCGCTGTGAGTGTGCTCACATAGCTTTTCCGACTCAAAGCATCGGCTACAACATTTGCTTTTCCTGGATGGTAGTGTAATCTCATGTCATAGTCCTTTATTAACTCTAACCATCTCCTCTATCTGAGGTTCAACTCTTTCTGCGTGAAGATATACTTCAGGCTCTTATGATCGGTGTAAACATCACAACTATTTCCGACAAGGAAATGTCTCCAAGTCTTGAGTGCGTGCACTACGGCTGCTAGTTCCAAATCATGGGTGGCATAATTCAACTCATGAGGTCATAGTTGTCTAGATGCATAAGCTACAACCTTTCCATCTTGCATGAGTACTCCTCCAAGTCCTTGACGTGAAGCATCACAATAAACCTGGAAGTCCTTCCGAATATTGGGCAAAATCAACACTGGGGCTGTGACCAATCGTTTCTTCAACTCCTGGAAACTGGCTTCACATTCCTCAGTCCAAACATACTTGGACTCTTTCTTTAACAGCTCTGTCATGGGCTTGGCAATCTTTGAGAAATTCTCAATGAATCTCCAGTAATAACCGGCAAGTCCGAGGAAACTGCGGATCTCCTTAACTGAGGTGGGTCACTTCCACTCGGTGACGGCTTCAACCTTAGCGGGGTCTACGGCTATTCCTTCTCCGGAAATAATATGTCCAAGGAATCTGACATCCGTCAGCCAAAATTCACATTTGCTAAACTTGGCATATAACTGATGTTCTCTAAGCTTCTCCAGAACTAAATGCAGGTGTTCCTTGTGTTCTTCCTCGTTCTTGGAGAATATCAAAATGTCATCGATGAACACCACGACAAACTTGTCCAAATATTCCATAAACACTTTGTTCATTAAATTCATGAAGTAGGCAGGAGCATTAGTCAAACCAAAGGACATGACTGTATACTCGTATAAGCCATACCTGGTGGTGAAAGCTGTTTTGGGTATATCCTGTTCACGAATCTTCAGTTGGTGATACCCTGATCGAAGATCGATCTTGGAGAATACTTTGGCGCCTACTAGCTGACCAAACAAGTAATTAATCATCGGAAGAGGGTACTTGTTCTTGATAGTCACCTCGTTCAAGGCACGATAATCGACTACCATTCTCAAGGTTTTATCCTTCTTCTCCACCAAAAGAACTGGGGCTCCCCAAGGTGAAGAACTTGGGCGAATATACCCTTTGTCCAATAACTCCTTAATTTGCTTCTTGATTTCCACTAAATCATTTGCGGGCATCCGATAGGGTCTCTTGGAAATTGGGGTTGTCCCTGGTTGTAGCTCTATTAGGAACTCAATCTCCCTATCTGGTGGCATGCCTAGTAATTCTTCCGGGAATACATCCGGAAAATCTTTTACCACAGGTACTTGCTCCTGAACAACTCCTGTGAGAGAATTTAACCGAGCACTCATACGTGTGCGTCGGGATACATACTTAATCCTCTTGTTCTCTGGGGTGGTGAGTGAAACAGACTTGCTGGGGCAATCAAGGTTTCCTTCATACTTGGTCATCCAATCCATGCCTAGGATTACATCCAATCCCTGGGACTCTAAGACGATGAGGTCGGTGGGAAAAACATGGTTTCCTATGTGAAGTTTCAGGGCATGGCATCCTATCCCTGCCATCATCATAACTCCTGGGGAACTAACCTTAATGGGCTGACTAAGGGTTTTGGTGGGCAAACCATACTTATCCACAACTACCCTTGATATGAATGAATGAGTTGCACCGGAATCAAAAAGTATTGTAACTGGACGTGAATGCAATAAAAACTTACCAACCACAGTCTCGGGTTGATCATAGACTTCTTCCACGTCGAGGTGGTTCACCTGGGCACGAGGAAACGGATTTGGCTTCTTGGCTGCGGAGTTGCCGTTTCCATTTCCCTGCTTTCTCTGGGGACACTCAGTAGCATAGTGCCCTGTCTTCTGGCACTTGAAACAGGTGATGTGGCTCAGATCCTTCTGAGTAGGAGCGTGATGGTGCTGGTTGTTGTTCCCATTCCCATTGTCAGTCTTGAAGTTACCATGGTTGGGACAGGCATTCCCATTTCCTCCATGGTTGTGGCCTCCATGGTTGTGCATGGCATGAGTGTGCCTTCCAAACTTACCAGTCCCTGATCCGTTATTCCCTGAGTACGGGGAGTAGCGGGGCTTCTGATGAGCTCCAGAGTTAAACTTCCCCTAAGTATACTTCCTCTTGTGGTTCTCAATTTGCTATTGTTTTCCCTCCAAGATGAGGGCCTTGTCCACCAGCTCTTGGTAGTTGTTGAAAGTAGCCACTACCAGCTGCATGCTCAACTCATCGTTGAGTCCTTCCAGAAACTTCTCCTGCTTGGCCGCATCATCGGCCACGTCTCCTGGTGCATAACGAGCCAATGTGCTGAAGTCGTCCACGTACTGGGCCACGGAGCGACTACCCTGGCACAAGTTGCGAAACTCGCGCTTCTTCAGACTCATTGCTCCAGCTGAAACATGTGCGGTGCGGAAAGCTTGCTTGAACTGCTCCCAAGTTACATCAGCAATAGGATATGTGGTGGTGTAGTTCTCCCACCATGAAGCTGCTGGTCCTTCGAGTTGATGTGCGGCAAAGCACACTTTCTCAGCATCAGTACATCCAGCGGTGACGAGTTCTCTCTCCATCTTATGGAGCCAGTCATCTGCCACAATGGGCTCAGTGCTGCTGGAGAAAGTTGGAGGGTTCAACCTCAGAAAACGGGTGAGATTGTCAGCCTGAGGTGGATGGTGGTGGTTGTTGTTCTGGTTATTGGTCTAATTCTGGATCAATAGATGCATCAGTGCATTCTGCTGCTGAAGGAGTTGCGTGAGTTCCGGCGGGAAGGTGAAGTCGGACTCACGTCGTGGAGGCATCTTGCTGTTTTCAGAGGGGTGAGAATTAGAATAGAACAAGGGCCTAAAAGGGTAAATTCACTACCCATATGCAATGCAACAAACATATCACACCAAACACTCATTCATTTATTCAACTCAAAGATTCAAACATCGGGAATATAAGTCTCCATCAAACTAAACATCAACCTACGCTTTAACGATGGAAATGAAGATACATGGTGGCATAACTAAAGTTTTCCTTAGAAGTACATGGTGACTGAGCCTCCTCCAGTGGTGCTCTCCTCATAGTCATTATCGTCGCTGATGAAA
Organism: Hordeum marinum; assembly: GCA_022496015.1. Classification (NCBI taxonomy): domain Eukaryota; kingdom Viridiplantae; phylum Streptophyta; class Magnoliopsida; order Poales; family Poaceae; genus Hordeum; species Hordeum marinum. The sequence continues at coordinate 304,509,477 of CM039672.1, read as the reverse complement.
GGAGCCAAGTCTCCCTCAGGATGAAGATTTTCACCCATGTCCATCTGTTCCTCCAGAGTGACGATGCGAGTGTTCAGCTTGTCGATCCTCTCTAAGAAATCCTTCACCTCATACTCATGCTCGTACTCAGCTTCCCGTAAGTCGGCTTCGAGGTCAATCTCGCGGTTCATCAGATTCTTGATTGTCTTCGTATCTGCACGAACTCGAAGCTCCAAACTCCTGATGTGAGTCTCCAAGGTCTGGATATAGGAAATGGTGGTGTCTGCAGTGGGAGGGGGTATGAGGTTTCCATTGGCATCCCTGCGACAAACCACGCTGAGTCCTGGTGAAATGGTTCCACCTCTGTATTCCTCCTGAATACGTCCAAGGGCACGATGAATGGCCATGTCTCTCCCAAGTATCCAGCTGGGTGCCACAAACTTGAAGTCGATGGGTTCCTTCCGATTCCCAAAGGTCTTCCCTAGGATGTGCACCTCGATCCTGTAGCGTCCATCTTAGGGAAAGGACATGATAGGAGTCCCGGTGATGCTCGACAAAGCAATTCTCACGTCCCTGACGATCCTCATCATCTCCTTGCCAAAGGGCATTGTTGCGTCAGGCTGGCAAAACTCCGTGATCAAAACTGGGATGAAGGTGGCCATCTATAAATTTTGAAATAATCGGAGAGAAGTCAGAAACGAGTAGATGAGAGTATAAGAAGTTTAAAGATAGAGAGAAACAAATCCTAAGGCTTTCCCAATCCTAGAGGTTACGTCCTACGGTCAGCGTGTGCTCTGAAACCATTTCTGTAGCGACCTGACCTGAAAGGTCGAATCTCCGGTGTTTCCGTACCATCCCAAGATCATGCTGGTACACACATGGTACATCAATGTATATATCAAAGGGAAATCACGCAACATTTATTAATTGAATTCTCATATCGAGTCCTTTATTACAATAAAGATTACAATAAAGTGGCTAAAGGCCAACTCATGAGAATATCTAAATCTTGCGGAAGCATCAAAGGTAGATGAGTCCATCTGACTCCAAGGGCATCTCACCGAGCGTAGAGCGTATCCTCACTCCTGGTCGGAAAAGTATTCTGCAACATGATACGTTGCAGCCGTATAGGTCAGCATATTGAATATGCGGGCAAAGTCACAAGAGAGGGGTGAAAAGATAATCATCTAATCTATATGCATATATGGCAAGGGGGTAGTAAGTTTTTGCGTAAAGCCAATTTTTCCTACAACAAGAGAGGGCAAGGCCATAATTACTACAATGTTGGTTGATTAATGAGATGGTTCCACCAACCAATTCTCATACCCAAGTTATTAATACCCACATCATCATATTAATTGTGTTGAGGGTTCCAGAAGTTTCAGTACCTTTGGCTCAAGTCGTCCATGACCGTGGACATGGCTAATCGATTAGGTTTGAGTACTCTGCAGAGTTTTGCACACGTTCCCCCACAAGATTTGGTCGCCTCCATTTGATTTCTCACACTTCAGGGTGTTTGAGAAATGGATGACCAAAACATGGTCTTCCAAAGGGTTTCCCTGCGACTCTGTCGGTACCCATCCTTTCCTACCGTTCTTCTACATCTCGTAGCACCGCCTGTCCAGGGTCACCACGATATCCAACCAAGCCAGAGCCCATAATGACTTGTGGCTGTGTAGGTAAGCCTTGGGTCTTGAAGCATCCATCCATCTCTTTGTGCCTAGGTGGACCTATCCGCATGAAAACTGGCACATCTCCAGCATCATCTAGGCTAACCACTGGTTTCTCCAGGGCGCCGTTGAACCATCATCCACCCAAAGGTAAGTTGAAAACTTGAAGTCTTGAAGACTTGATCATCTTGTAGGTCTTGAAATTATTAACTCTCAACTCTCATGAATCACACAACCAACCCCGTCTACTAATAGCATAGCAAAAGTAAAACAACGTTGCCCGGGGCCAATGTGTCAAAGGGGTTGAGGGGGGTACCTACCACATGATACGACAACAAGTAACCAAGTTTCCAATTACCTACTTTGCATGAAATTGGGGGGATGGTAGAACTAATGCAATAAAAACATGGGTAAAGATGATCAAACTGACTTGCCTGATTGACGATCTTCATACTCGAGGGATTCTAGGTAACAAGCCTCGCACTCTGGATGATCTGACGAATCAATCAAGAGCACTCAATAAGCATCCAACAAAATGTTGCAACTCACAAAATCAGAAATGAACTAGAATCACTCAAGGCAAAACAAAGGCACAATCACAAGAAAAGAAAAACATCACATAGTTTGATTTTCTAAAAGTTGATGGGTAAACTACTACTAACAACATAGGACTATTAGTATTAACAAAACAATAGTTGACAGAAAAGAACAATAAAAAATATTTTATTAATAAACAGAATTAAATTCATAGGAACTCTTGTGAAAGGAAAACTACTAAAGTTAATTTGTTTTTATAAAACTCTACTACATGAATTGGGCTAGAGTTTCCCAACAAAAGAGTGAACTAAACTATATTTTTGTTAACAAAACATTTATCTTAACTGAAAAGAATTCACTAAAACTTTTCTTAGAAAACAGAATTTAATTATTTAAAACTTTGTTAAAAGAATCTATTACTAAACTAGTTGTTTTTAACCAAATTATACCTAGTTGAAAAATTAGTAGAGATTCCTATGATATTAAGTATAAAACTAAGCAAATAAATATTTTTATTAACAGAAAGTAAAACACCTAATGTTTAAGCAACAGAACCTACTAAAACAAATTATAACTAAATCTGATTTGAATTAACTAAAAAAACTAATTAAATAAACCTATACTAAAACACTAGGCAGATTCTGTTTATAGCTAGAACACTAAACAAATTCATCCTAAAAACATGATGATAGTCCTAACTAATACCAAGCAGTAGCAAAAAGATTCATATAAAAATCTATTTTTAAACTCTAGTTATTCAGATTTGAGTGATTTGAGCAAATTTGATTAAGTTCAAATTTTAGAGTTCAAATTTAAAATCTAAGACTGCAGGGTGAAACTACATGAAATATGTGAGCTAATGCAAAAAGAATCAATTCAAAAAACTAAATAGTTTAAAATATATACCTAAAACAAAATCAGAAAAGTTTCTGTTTACTAAAACAAAACAGAAAAAGAAAAAAAGAAAAAAAATCTACCGACCGGTCAATGCTACGTGGCAAGTGGTGGTTGGCTAGGCTAGCGGGCGAGCGGGCTTTTGCGGGCGGGCGACCAAAGCTTAGCACATAACGGTTCGGGAAATAAAACGATCTAATCCTATACGTTGGCTACGGATCCGACGGTCCAGAGAAGTCCGGTGACTTACAAAGGGGAGGGAGGAGGTCTCCGGTGAGGATGGCGGCATCCGGTGGTCGAAAAGGTCGTCGGAGGTCGCTCCGGTGGTCGAGGGAGGCGTTGGAGGGGTCCAGGCGACTGCGGCTGGCGTCCCGCGTCGATAGGTGGCGTCGGAGAGGCGTGGGGTGGAGTGGAGCAACGAGCACGCGCGGTGGGAGCTTCGGTCGAGGCAGAGCTTCGGCGAGCTGGTGCTTCGGCGGTCTGGCGAGGGAGAGAGGGGGCTTTGGGGGAAAACTGAGTGCAGAGTGAGGCCGCACTTATATAGGGGCGAGGCAGAGTGAGGGGAAGGAAAGGGAGAGAGATCAGGGCGAGGAGAGATCTCCATCGAGGGTCCGGCACGGGGAAGAAGAAGGTGTCCGCACTAATGCAGCGAGCGGTCAGAGTGGGGTCCGCTGTCAGTGAGAGCGAGAGGAGTGCGGGAGCGTCGGTGGCCGATGGAAAAGGTAAGTGGGGAGAGGGTTTAAAGACAGATGGGCCGACCGGGTCTTTAAGGCTTTAAATATTTTCCTCTTTTCAAATATCAGCACAGTAAAAACCTTTTAATGCAATCAATATAGTTCCAAATATAGGAGTATTATATATCAAAATTAACAGAATAATAAATGCCATTTAATGAACATTTTTATTCTGTCATTTGTATAATTTGGAAAAATATTATTTTTAGAAATTGCCTATTTGGTTTTAAAACCTTTTGCAAATATTTTTCAAAAGACCCCCTGGTTCTTTTTGTTCAAATATATCACCAAGATGACCCTGGTGTGGAGTGTCATGTTACTCCCCTCTTATTTTGAACTTTTTCCAAGGTTTTCAAATAGGTGAAAGCAACATATTAAAAATAGAAAGGGACTTTCAGAAAGTCAGAAGAAGCATTTCAACTATTTCATACATTCAAGCAATAATGATGGTGATGCATAGCTATATTTCATAAATTTCCAAAATGGAATTTTGGGATGTTACAAACCTACCCACCTTAAGATGAATCTCGCCCTCGAGATTCGGGTTGGCTAGAAAATAGGTGCGGGTGGTCTCTACGAAGATCTTCTTCGCTTTCCCAGGTGGCTTCTTCCTCGGTGTGGTGACTCCACAAAACCTTACAGAACTTGATGATCCTGCTGCGGGTAACTCTGTTGGCAGTCTCGAGGATTCTGACAGGCTTCTCCTCGTAGGTCAGATCACTGTCAAGTTGTATGGCCTCTAGGGGCACTGTGTCTCTCAAGGGAATATCAGCGATCTCAGCATGGCATTTCTTCAGCTGGGAAACATGGAAAACATCATGAACTCCGGACAATCCTTCCGGCAATTCCATCTTGTATGCTACTTCGCCTCTACGTTCAAGAATTTTGTAGGGGCCTATGAATCTGGGTGCTAATTTTCCTTTAACACCAAACCTCTTGATTCCTCGATGTGGGGACACACGAAGATATGCTCGGTCTCCCACTTCATACGTCGCTTCCTTACGTTTGCTGTCAGCATAACTCTTCTGTCGAGATTGAGCTATCTTGAGTCTGTCACAAATCAGCTTGACTTTCCGGTGCACCATGGCTACTGACCTTTGTTCCAGCTCCAGATGGAAAGCATCTGCCTTGATACGCTCCGCCTCTTCCTCCATCCGGATCTTCAGCTCAGCCATCCTTTGTCGTTCCTCTGCCATCCGGCCCTTGATCCTTGCCACCTCTAGATTCCGGGCTGCTTGATTATCCGGTGTTACTTCCGTGGCCATGAGAGCTATAAGCTCGTCCATCAATTCCACTAGAACCTGAGCCGACGGCGGCGGGCTATCACCCGCTGCGGCGGCTCCCGTAGCTGTGTCACCGGCGGCTAGAGCTGACCCCGCCATGAACACCGCCGCATGAACCGGGGGTCTTGGAGCATCCGACTCAAAGCCCCCTACCTCAGAATAGGTGTCGTAGTATCCCCCAAGGCCACCGTTACTGAGCCGATACACAGACTCTGTCTCCCCTCTCGAGGACTCATCTTCCGAGCAAACAAGAGTTCCCTATGACCCGGACGCTTCCAGGTCCATACCTTGAGTGAAGCCCACGAGAACATGCCTTTGACCTGGATGGGCACGGGCCGGCCGCACACCACTCGCAGATTGGAGACGCCGAGCCGGCTCGAAGATGTTGGTGCATATGTCCGGCCCGGGTGTAGATCCATCAACCTTTCCAATGAAAACCTGGATCCCGCCAAACGGAACCCGGAATCCATACTCCACAGAATCAGCATCAAGCCCCCAGCCGGCATCGTCGATGTAGAGCCAGCCGTGGCGAGTCTTGCTCATCCTTCCAACCATGTATCCCTCGAGCCCTGGGAGAGAGCCCTTTGAGAACTCAACACCAACAAGCGCTAGCCCCACGGTGGGCGCCAACTGTCGTGGATTTATCACGGCAGATGTCCAGGCGAACGGACTTGGATTCGAGGCCATTGCTAACGGGGTGGACTCAAAGGGGTTGATTGGGACGAAAGACATGGATTTACCCAGGTTCGGCCCCTCAAGTCGAGGTAATAGCCTACGTCCTGATTATGTTTGTATTGCTTGTGTATCGATTACAAGGAGCTAGAAGCTTCACCTAGTTCTCGATCACCTGTCCTCTAAGTCGCCCCGGGTCTGCCCTTATATAGGAGGTCAGGACCACCGGGTTGTTACAATTGTTAACCGAGTCTTATCGCATGTCCGAGTCTCTCTCTATCTTCTTGTCCAAGCTGTCTTTGAGAAGGCTTACTCGCCCGGGTCTTCTCCGTCCGGGCCGTCATACGACCCACACCTTGAGCCGCCTATCTTCCTGGGCCACCAGTCTTACGGCTCACCCTTGGGCCGGCTCACGAGCCAGCAACATGACCCGCAGCCTCCAGGGCGGGTCATATTGCGGGGTTATATCCCCAACAGTTTTAGTGAGTTGCATGATCTCATGGTAATAGAAACAGATACTTGACATGCAGAAAACAGTAGCAATAAACTAACACGATGATATGCTACGTTTATAGTTTGGGTCTTGTCCATCACATCATTCTCCTAATGATATGATCCCGTTATCAAACGACATCTCATGTCCATGGCTAGGAAGCCTTAACCATCTTTGATCAACGAGCTAGTCTATTAGAGGCATACTAGGGACATGGTGTTATCTATGGATCCACACATGTATCCGAGTTTCCGATCAATACAATTCTAGCACGCATAATAAATGATTATCATGAACAAGGAAATATAATAATAACCAATTTATTATTGCCTCTAGGGCATATTTCCAACATATATTTCCATCACTGCACCATGGCCTACGCTTTACATATGCTGAATCTTGCTAAGTTACTACCGCTGCTGTTACTGTCACACTTGCTACTCAATTGTTATTGTTACTACTCTTACCAAATTGTTGCTATCACTATTATTGGTACTAGTATCATTTGTCGTGCTACTCAAACTTTGGTTTAGAGAGATATCCCAGGTGCAGTTGAATTGACAACTCAACTGTCAAGGCCAATAAATATTCTTTGGCTCCCCTTGTGTCGAATCAATAAATTAGGGTGAAATACTACCCGTCAAGACTGTCGCGATCCCCTATACTTGTGGGTTATCAAGACCTTTCTCTGGCACCGTTGCTGGGCAGAATAGGTCTATTTATTGTGTTAACCTGAGGATATCCAATTTCCACTATGAAGAATCTGAAAGATAATCGAACTAAGATTGTCCCCTCTCATACGAGAGCACGCAAGGAACTGCCATCTAGCTCTGCTTTTGAGTCACCTACTATTTTGCATTAGCTTGTTACACCACCACCTGTCGATCGTCCTCATATGCCACATGAACTTGATGATGCTACTTCTGAAATTAATGATGATACTATTGCTACACATGTTGAAACTTAAATTATTCCACTGAGTGAATTACTTGATGCTCATATTACTAAAGCTAAGGAACTTGAAAATGCTGAAATTGATGAAGACTTTGAATCGCCTATTACACCTCGCCCTCCTAATAGATATGAATTGACGTATGTACTTGAAGGTTATGTTATGGATGGTGAGCTAGCTCGGTACTTTCTTGCTTGTGAGAAAAGAGATGATTTGAAGAAACTACTATGCAAAGTAAAAGAAAACCTATGATGGAGAAAACAAAACATGATCATAAGTTTGCAACTTCTCCTATATTTGTCACTGGTAAGGATTATGAGTTATCTATAGACCCTGAATTGATTCCTATAGCAGAGTCTGATCCTTTCCATGGTTATGAAAATGAAATTGTTGTCGAACACCTCATCAAACTAAATGATATTGCTGCTTTGTTTACTGATGAGGAAAAGATACACTACTACTTTATCCTTAACCTTTTCCCTTTCTCGCTCAAAGGCAAGGCCAAGGAATGATTCCTTCCTCTGGCTCCTGGTTGTACGCTTAGTCCCCAGGATATGCTTTATTACTTTTCTGAAAAATATTTTCCTGCTCATAAGAAACAAGCTTCCTTACAGGAAATATTTAACTTTGTGCAAATTGGTGAAGAGAATCTCCCTCAAGCTGGGGGAGGCTTCTCAAGTTGCTTAGAGCATTGCCTGATCATCCTCTTAATAAAAATGAAATACTTGATATATTTTATAATGGACTAACCGATGCTTATAGGGACTTCCTAGATAGTTGTGCTGGTTGTGTTTTCAGGGAAAGAACTGTTGGACAAGCTCAAGAACTATTGAATAATATATTGAAAAATGCCGATGATTGGACACTTCCACAACCACCTCCAGAACCTATTAAAAAAGAGGTATTCTATTTCTCGGTCTTGAAGATATGCAAGAAGCAAAAAATATCTATGAAAGAGAAAGGTATTAAAACTGAAGATGTCAAGAATTTATCACCTATCGAAGAAATACATGGACTTGACACCCCGACACAAGTAGTATAGCTAAATTCTCTCCGTACCTGTAATAAAAGTGATATACCTCATAATAAGACTCCTAGTCAATGCATGGATGAATTTGATAATTACATTGTTAAGCAAGAGATTTTCTATAATTATGTTAAAGATCAATTAGGATGTAATGCCATGATGATAGATCACCTATGTGACTTCATGTTAAGAATTGCTAATGATGTAAAGGGTCTAGGTAAACATGCTTCTATGGTTCATGCCCAACTAGGCCAAGTTGCTAAGTCACAAAATGATTTGCTTTCTAGAATAAAGAATAATATGAATGATCATGTTGTTAGAGTAATGACTAGAGGAGGTAGAATGACTCAGGAACCTCTTTGTCCTGAGGGACACCCGATGTCTACTACGCAACCTTCTTCTTGTAGACTCGTGTTGGGCCTCCTAGCGCAAAGTTTTGTAGGATAGTAGCAAATTTCCCTCAAGTGGATGACCTAAGGTTTATCAATCCATGGGAGGCATAGGATGAAGATGGTCTCTCTCGAACAACCCTGCAACCAAATAACAAAGAGTCTCTTGTGTCCCCAACACACCCAATACAATGATAAATTGTATAGGTGCACTAGTTCGGCGAAGAGATGGTGATACAAGTGTAATATGGATGGTAGATATAGGTTTTTGTAATCTAGAAATATAAAAACAGCAAGGTAGATAGTAACATAACTAAGCAAAAACGGTATTGCAATGCTTGAAAACAAGGCCTAGGGTTCATATTTTCACTAGTGCATGTTCTCTCAACAATATAGACATTGAATCATATGTGTATCCCTCACGTGCGACAAAGAGTTCACTCTGAAGTGACAAATAGCGGAGAACAAACGAAGAAATTATTGAGGGTACGAAACCACCTCAAAGTTATCTTTTCCGATCAATCTTATGAGCTATCCCTATAAGTGTCACGAATAACCCTAAAGTTCGTACTAAAATAACACCTTAAGATACACATCAACCAAAACCCTAATGTCACCTAGATACTCCAATATCACCACAAGTACCCATGGGCTTGATTATAATATATGCATCACACAATTTCAGATTCATCATGTTCAATCCAACACAAAGAACTTCAAAGAGTGCCCCAAAGTTTCTATCGGAGAGTCAAGACGAAAACATGTGCCAACCCCTATGCATAGATTCCCAAGGTCACGGAATCCACAAGTTGATCACCAAAACATAAATCAAGTGGATCAATAGAACATCCCATTGTCACCACGGATATCCCATCGCAATACATACATCAAGTGTTCTCAAATCCTTTAAAGACTCAATCTGATAAGAAAACTTCAAAGGGAAAACTCAATTCATCACAAGAAGATAGAGATGGGAAAACTCCATATGATTCATCTATATTAATAAAGCTCGCGGTACATCAAGATCATGTCATCTCAAGAACATGAGTTGGGAGATCAAACACATAGCTACTGGTACATACCCTTAGCCCCGAGGGTGAACTACTCCCTCCTTGTCATGGAGACCGCCGAGATGATGAAGATGGCCTCCGGTGATGGTTTCCCCCTTCGGCAGGGTGTCGGAACGGGCTCCCGATTGGTTTTTCGTGGCTACAGAGGCTTGCAATGGTGGAATTCCCGATCTAGGTTTCTTTCTAGGGGGTTACTGGATTTACAGGAGTACTTGGCATTGGAATCACGTCAAGGGGACTCCCGAGGGGCCCACAAGCCAAGGGGCGTGCCCTAGGGGGAGCGCCCTGGTGGTTTGTGGCTGCATCGAGACTCCTCTCCGGTATCTTTTTGCCAGTATTTTGTATATTTTCCAGAAATATTATCCGTAAATTTTTAGCCCATTCCGAGAACTTTTATTTTTGCACAAAAAACAACACCATGGTAGTTCTGCTGAAAACAACGTCAGCCCGGGTTAGTTCTAATAAAATCATACCAAAATCATATAGAATTATTGTAAACATGGCGTGAATACTTCAACACCCTAAAAGAATTGAACAAGATTCTTAGAGAATTAACGAAGATGCACCTAGTTCATCTAAGAAGAAAAAGAAAAAGAAAGATGATAGGAACTTGCATGCTTCTAGTGAACCTGTTGTAGAAAACCCGATGAGAAACATAATGATGTTCCTATTTCTGATGCCGAGACACAATCTGGTAGTGAACATACACCTAGTGATAGTGAAAATGATAATAAACGTGATGTTCACATAGATGCTCAACCAGATGATAACAATGAACATGATAATGATGTGGAAATAGGACCCGCTGACAATCTTGAAAACCCACATCCTAAAAATAAATGCTATGATAACAAAGACTTTGTTGCTAGAAAACACGGTAGGGAAAGAGAACCATGGTTTCAAAAAACCATGTCATTCCCTCGTAAGGATTCTGAAAGTAAGGACAATATGGATTTTGAAAGCTTTAAAGAAATGATTGGACCTGTCTTTTGCGCACTCGCTTGACTGGTATACTGGAAATGCCTCTATATGCTAAGTATATAAAGGATATTATTGCCAACGAAAGAAAAATACCTGAAACTAAAAATTTTACCTTGCTTGCTAATTATTCTTTTGATGGCGGGGTACCTAAGAACTTGCGAGACCCAGGTATACCGACGATACCTTTCTCTATTAAAAGAACTTGTGTTAAAACGGCTTTATCTGATTTAGGAGCTGGTGTTAGTGTTATGTATTTCTCTCTACATAAAAGACTTGATTTGAATAAGCTTACACCTACCAAGATATCTTTGTAAATGGCTGATAAATCCATTGCTTTACCTATTGGAATTTGCGAGGATGTTCCTGTTGTCGTTGCAAATGTGACTACCTTAACAGACTTTGTTATTCTTGATATGCTCGAGGACGACAATATGTCGTTAATCCTTTGTAGGCCCTTTTTAAATGTTGTAGGGCTTTTATTGATTGCAACAAAAGCAAGGTTACTTTTCGTGTCAATGGCAAGCAACATACCGTACATTTTCCAAAGAAGCAAACTTTGGTTGATAATATTAATGTCATTGAGCCTAGTGCCATGGTTTTCATTGGATATTTTCAAATCTCTCTACCTACTATTAAGAAGAAATATTATAATCTTATTCTTGAGGAGATGAAAATCCCCATTGAGGTAACTTAGTTCTATATGAAAATTCTTTGGTTTAAGAATTGAGCCTAGCTCACCTGGCTAGTGGAGTGGATGTACAACCCAGTCACCCAGGTTCAAGTCCTCACGGGCGTGGATTTGGGTTCTTATTATTGAAAAAAAACTCGCTGTGGGGGGCTTCCCTTACATTTTTCCTTTAAAAAAATAAAAAATTCTTTGGTTTCATCTCAATATGAAACGGTTGTTAATAAGACATGATCAACCTTATTAATGAATCCTTTTTGAAAGACACGTGATTGAGGAATTCAATATTCACAACTCTCTATACCATACATTTATCCTCTATTACTTTTAGTCAACAAAAATAAATTAGTTTGATTTTCTTGTGCAATATAAAAATGACCCAAAATAAAAAGTCTCAGATTGCCACAAAATTTTAGCATCAATTTTTATGTATGATGACCCACAAGTATAGGGGGTCAATGGTAGTCCTTTCGATAAGTCAGAGGGTCGAACCCAATGAGGAGCAGAAGGAAATGACAAGTGGTTTTTCACCAAGGTAATTTTTGCAAGCATTGAAATTGTTGGTAAGAGGTAGTTTGAAAGCAAGATAATTGGTAACGAGCAAGTAGCGATAACGGTAAATAAAGTGCAGCAAGATAGCCCAATCCTTTTGTGGAAAAGGACATGCCAAAAAGGTCTCTTATAATAAGCGAAGCGTTCTTGAGGGTACACGAGAATTTCATGTAGTCACTTTCATCGTGTTGGATTGATTTGCGTTTGCTACTTTGATGATTTCATATGTGGGTGGACCGGTGCTTGGGTATTGTTCTAACTTGAAAAAACCACCCACTTATGATTAACCCCCTCGCAAGCATCCGCAACTATGAGAAAAGTATTAAGATAAAACCTAACCATAGCATTAAACATTTGGATCCAAATCAGCCCCTTACAGAATAGCGCATAAAATAGGGTTTAAGCTTCTGTCACTCTAGCAGCCCATCATATAATAACTCCTCCACAATGCATTCCCATAGGCCCAAATATGGTGACATGTCATGTAGTCGATGTTCACATGACACCACTACGGTAATCACAACATACATATCATAAAAATATCGAACACATATCAAATTCACATGATTACTTGCAACATGACTTCTCCTGTGACCTCGAGTACAAAGTTAACTACTCACAAATAATATTAATGCTCAAGATTAGAGGGTATTAAATAGCATAATGGATCTGAACATATAACCTTCCACCAAATAAACCATATAGTAATCAACTACGAGATGTAATCAACACTACTAGTCACCCACAAGTACCAATCTGAGGTTCCGATACAAAGATTGAACACAAGACATGAACTAGGGTTTGAGAGGAGATGGTGCTATTGAAGATGTTGATGAAGATTGGCCTCCCAAAGATGAGAGGGGTGTTGGTGATGACGATGGTTTCGATTTCCCCTCTGGGAGGGAAGTTCCCCCGGCGGAATCGCTCCACCGGAGGGCAAAGGTTCTCCTGCCCAAGTTCCTCCTCGAGACAGCGGCGTTTCATCCCAAAAGTCCTCTCCTTATTGTTTCTAGGTCAAAAGACCTTATGTACCAGAAGATGGGCATTAGAGGTGGGCTGGGCTGAGCATAACCCACCAGGGTCCCGGGGGAGCGTGAAGCCAGTCGGGAAGAGCTCGTTGCGGATCCGAGGGCTGAAACATGCCGGGCCAATCTAGCCCTCCTCCTTGAGGAGGGCCGACTGCACGAGTCGGTCAATGCGGAGACGGGCGTCATTTTCACTGTGGGGGGCCCGCGGGCCGAGGCGGGCCGAGAGTTCTCGCGGATGGCAGGCGGGACCGACCGCATTGGCTCGTGCCGTGGAGGCGATGTATGCCCGCGGCTGCGCCGGCTTCCGCCAGCCGATGCCTAGTTGAGGCGGTTTCTGTGAGCCGGGCGGTGTCTGTTCTGGGTGTTCACAGCTGGCTTCTCTTTCCCTGCGACTGGGAGCACCGGGGGTTGCTCGCCTCGAGCCGGTGGCCGAAGGCGCGAGGGGAATAGGAGTGCTGAGCCGGCTGACGGCCAGCAGTCCTAGTGCCCTTGCCCTAGGGATGGGGGCCTTCAGAGGCGGCTCCATCGAGGGCGAGCAGGTGTTGCTGCACGTTAGCAGCGTCGATGAGGTCTTTGATGTGATGCTCGCGAGCGGCACGCTCTTCACCCTCCAAAGTAGCCAGATCCTCGTAGGCTACCTTGGCGGCCCGTAGGTTGGCCGCGGGGGTATCGTAGACGGACATGTTGCCGCCGAGGATTTCTGCGACCATGCGGCCACGGTCATGCATGGCCCCGCATCGGCTGGGCTCGGTGGCAGCCGGGGTGAGACCATAGGCAAAGGCGTACTCTCGTGAGCAGCCTCCATGCAGCACCACGCAGCTACGAGGGCGCTGCTGTCCTTGAACAGTAGGCGGCAAGCTGCCTCCAGCTTGGCCATGGCAACATCAGGGTTCTCCATTAGAGCAATGGGGGTGCCCAGGCCTCGAAGGGCCGCACTGAGCGGGTCAGAGGTGTTGGTGCGGGCCGCGGCAGCGTCGGCCTCGGGCCGCGCCCGGCCGGAGGAGGTGGTGGAGGTGATGGCCGTCACTCCCACATGGACTTGGGAGCTGCTGGACTGGGTCGCAGCGAGTGTTTCCATAGACGTGGGAGGGTCGGTGCAGTCGAGCACCTTGTTGGGGTACCCGTCGATGACTGGTGCTTCGGCGGGGCTCAGCTTGCTAAAGCGCTTGGTGAGCACGTCGATTTCGAGCGTGAGGTCGATGAAGCTGCCCGCAGGGCCTGCCAGAGCAAGCCCCACAAGCCTGCGATTTCGCTTGGATGTGCAACGGCCGTTGGGAATGGCAAAGGGTCCCGCCCGGAGCATGACTCCGGCCGGCGCCGCGTACGGCCCCACGATGGGGGCCAACTGTCGTTGTTTTCTCACGACGGATGCCATGGGTAGGCTTATCGAAGGTAGTTGGGCCGTAGGACGCCGACGGGCTCCAGGAGCGGGATTAGGCACAAGCAATGACTAACACACGATGTACCAGGTTCAGGGCCCTCCATGGCAGGTAATACCCCTAGTCCTGCCTGATCTAGTTGATCGATGAGGAGAGGCTGCAATGGTGCTCCTTGAGCTGTATCCAGAGGTGGAAAGTGGAGCAGCTGGCTCCCCTTCCCTTGCTATGAAGGTGTGCTATGGAACGAGGTGTTCCTCCCTGTGTGTGTGCGTGTGAATCCGTTCCTATGCATGGGGGGCTCGGGGGTTTTATAGGCCAACCCCCCGGCCTACAATATTTGTAAGGTACTGCGCAGGGGGGCCCGGCTGGCAGCCTCTCTGGCTGGTTAGTGGGACCCACCTCTTGAGCCATCTTGTTGCCAGCGGAGTCCACCGGCTGCGCGGTCCCGTCACCTGATGGGGCCCGCCAGCCGGCTCAGCGATTGGCCTACACCCACCTGCTATGGCATGGGTCACCCGAGTGGTGTCGTCTTACGCTAGCCGGCCGAAGTCTCCGGTGCGGCCGGCGGCAGTGTAGCCACGCGGGGATAGGTAATGGAGTGGGCGGAGGCATGCTGGCACTATTGCCTTGCCCGGTCCCGGTCAGCCAAGGTCAGCAGTGCGACCGGCTGGATTGTAGCCATATGCGCCCGAGCGTCACCGATCACTATGGCCACGTTGGGACCCGTCGTGGGGGTCTTGTCTTGTCGCCATACCTGCGCGCAGGAGGATGGGACGGAAGCCTGCTCGCCCAAAGGTCAATGGGGGAGCCAGCCTGGGGGCAGCCGGTCGTGGCCCAGCCGAACAAGGCCGAGCCGGCTCTTTAGAGAGTCGGTCGCGAGCCAGTCGGCAACAAGCCTGTCGATCGTGCACCAGCCAGCCGTGAGATAGCCGGCGATGTGATTTTTCTTGAAGAAGGGGAGAGAACCCCGTTGCTTTGACCTACCCAGGGGTAATAACCCCATCACTCTATGACTACCTCACCTGGTGGACTGAACTATGCAACTCCTACGAAGGGGTGCATGAGGTGCAGGCCATACAGTGCTTCATCGAAGGCTGCCGCAACGGCACCCACCTCAAGCACAAGATCCTATGCTCTGAGCTGGCTACGCTGGCCGAGCTCATCACCAAGGCAGACAAGTACGCCATGACTGACTCCGCCATCCAAGTCAAGATGATCCCGCCTGCCAAGGTAACACCAACTCTAGCTGCTGACAACCGACAACCGCAAAACAACAAGCGCAAGAACAACCAGCTCGACTCCCGCTACGGGAGCCGGCAGGTCGCCACCATCACAGAAGAGGAGCCGGCTGCCCAGCCTGCCGGCCAACGTCAGTGCACCAGCGCGGCTTCCTGGCAGCCCAAGCTCATGTTCGAGCAAATGCTCAACCTCCCCTGCAAGAATCACTCTGAGGCCAAGCCCTCTACACACATGCTCTGGCAGTGTAGCTTCTCACAGTGGTTGGCCTAGGGGGATGGCCTTCCGGCTCCTCCCGCACAGCCTGCCCGCGCGCCGGCCCCGGCCCTAGCTGCCTCCCCGGCGCCGGCTCCGGCTCCGACCCAGAGCGACGGTCGCCTACACGACCAATTCCCCACCCAGGACGACAGCTACGTCATCTTCACTAGTGAAGAGATGGACAATCACGCTCAGCGCCGGCTCAAACATGAGGTGAATCCCACCATGCTCGCAACTCCCCGGTTCATGCACTGGTCAGAGAAGCCAGTCACTTGGAGCCGGACCGACCACCCGACCGTAATGTCGAATCCCGGCAGCTACGCCCTGGTCCTCGACCCCACCATCGCCTCCGAGAGGCGCCCCTGCCACTTCATGTGGGTGCTGATCGATGGTGGCAGCGGCATCAACATTCTCTACCTCGACACAATGTGCAAGTTGGGGCTGAAAGTAGAAAATCTGCACGCGAGCTGGACAGTCTTCCACGGCATCATGTCGGGAAAGTCCTTCTCCCCCATAGGCAAGATCAAGCTCGACGTCCTCTCCGGCAGTCCTAGCCATTTCGGCCATGAGCCGGTATGGTTCGAGGTGGTGGACCTCAACAGTCCCTACCACGCACTACTGTGTCAGCCGGCTCTCGTAAAGCTCATGGCTGTTCCCCACTATGCCTACCTCAAGCTCAAGATGCCGGGTCCCAAGGGGATCATCACCATCGCTGGCGACTACAAGATTTCGATTGAGTGCACTCGAGACGGCAGCTGGCTGGCCGAGGCCCTGGAGATAGCCGAGGAAAAGCAGCAACTCGACCGGCTTGTGGCCCTTGCTGCCAGTCAGTGGGCCGTGCCGGCTCCTCCCTCGTAGTCGGTCGGCGAGGCCTAATTCCAGCTGTCCAAGGACACCAGGCAAGTCCCGATCAACCCGGCCAACCCCGCGCAGTGCATCACCATCGGCTCTTGCCTTGACAGCAAATAGGAAGGCGAGCCCGTCGACTTCCTCCGTGAGAATCAGGACATCTTTGCATGGTCCCCCAAGGATATGCCGGGTGTTCCGAGGAAGTTCGCCAAGCACAAGCTTCATGTCTGGCCGGACGCTAAACCGGTCAAGCAACCCATGCGTCGTTTCTCCGAGGAGAAGCGATGCACTATTGGAGAAGAGATCGCTTGGTTGCTCGCAGCCGGCTTCATCATGGACGTTTTCCACCCGGACTGGCTGGCCAACCCAGTCCTGGTGCTAAAGAAGAACAAGACCTGGCGCATGTGCATCGACTACACCAGCCTGAACAAGGCATGCCCCAAGGACCCGTTCACCCTGCCGTGGATCGATCAAGTCATCGACTCCATGGTCGGCTGCGATCTGATGTCCTTCTTGGACGCCTACTCTAGATACCACCATATCAAGATGGACCTGGAGGACCGGCTCAAGACCTCCTTCATTGCCCCCTTCGAGGCCTACTGCTACATCACCATGTCCTTCGGCCTGAAGAATGCAGGCGCTACCTTCCAACGTTGCAAGTAGAAGTTTCTCCTCCCACAGATAGGCAGGAACGTTCACGTCTACATCGACGACATCGTCATCAAAACCAAGAAGCACTTCAGCCTCCTCGATAACCTCCAGGAGATGTTCGCGAACTTACGCGAGTACAAGATCACGCTCAACCCAAAGAAGTGCGTCTTTGGCGTCCCAGCCGGCCAGCTTCTGGGTTTCTTCGTGTTCGCTCGTGGCATCGAAGCTAACCCCGAGCAGATCCGGGCGATCGAGCGCATGCCCAAGCCGGCCCAGCTCCACGACGTCTAGAAGTTCACCGGCTGCCTCGCCTCCCTTAGCCGGTAAATCAGCCGGCTGGGAGACAAGGCTCTGCCCCTCTACGGGCTCCTTTGAAAGACGGCTATGCTCGAGCCGGGCCGCACCCTCATGAAGAAGCCAGGCATGTTCGACTGGCCCGACGAGGCGGACGAGGTCTTCCGCGACCTCAAGCGGGCCCTCACCAGCGGGCCCATCCTGGCTGCACCGGATGAGAAGGAGCCCTAGCTCGCCTACATCACGGTGATCACGCGTGTCATCAACATCGTCCTAATGGTCAAGCGGCCGGAGGAGGGCAAGACGCTACCGGTTCAGCGCCTCATCTACTACCCCAGGGAGGTCCTGTCCGCCTCCAAGCAGAACTACCCCCACTACCAGAAGATGTGTTATGGCATATACTTCGCCGCCAAGAAGGTCAAGCAATACTTCTAGGAGCACACCCGCACCATGGTGAGCATGGCCTCGCTCGGCGAGATCATTAGCGGCCAGGACTCCACCGGCCGGATCGCCAAATGGGTCATCGCCCTCGCTGACCATGAAATCCGAAACGAGCCGCGTACCGCCATCAAGACACAGGCGATGGTTGACTTCCTCATTGACTGGGCGAAGACCGAGTTCGTGCCGTCTCCCCTAGACTCTACGCATTGGCGCATGCATTTCGATGGATCAAAGATGAGGATTGGCCTGGGTGCCATCATAGTCCTCTCCTCCCCGAAGGGTGATCAATTCAAGTACGCACTCCAGATTCACTTTGCCGCTTCCAACAACATGGCCGAGTAAGAGGCGCTCGTCCATGGCCTCCAGCTTGCCAAGGAGATTGGCATATGGCGCATCCGATGTTTCGGCGAATCTGCCCTTGTGGGGCAATAGGTCTCTAGCAAATGGGACGCCAGAGACGCCAACATGGCCATCTACCGCTTCCTCATCTAGCAGCTCACCACCTCCTTCGAGGGCTGTGAGTTCCACCACGTCCCGCGGGTGGACATCGAGGCGGCCGATACGCTTGCAAAGATCGGTTCCACCTCGCAGGCCATCCCAGCAGGCATCTCCCTCGGACAGTTTCTCAAGCCGTCGATCAAGCCCTCCCCTGAATCGGAGTCCATCTTCATGTCGGATGACGCTGTCGGCCCATTGGCAAAACCAGCTGCTCCGTCGGCATCTTCGTCACCGGCTCCATCAACTCCGGATGCCTTGTCGGCCATATCAGTGCCGGGCACCCAGTCGGCGTCACCAGCTCCAACTGTCCAGCCGGCCGTGTCCGAAGCGGACGGCTCCGACACCACGACGGTCATGATGACGATAGATGCCTCTCCCGCCGTCTCTGCCCCGGGGACTGGCAAGCCGGTCCCGAGGGGTGATTACCCAGGCCCGGGGGCTCCCGAGCCGGCCCCCGTCTCGGCTCCCTCATGGGCCCAGCCCATCCCGGCTTTCCTTTTATGTGGCAGGCTCCCACCAAACAAGGCCACGGCGAGGCAAATCCAGCGCTGGGATCCGGCCTACAGCATCATTAATCGCGAGCTTGTTCACCACAGCACCACCGACGTCTTCCAAGGGTGCGTCAAGACGGAAAACGGTCAGGAGATCCTCCTCGACATCCACCAGGGCGAGTGCAGGCACCACGCCGCCTCCAGGACCCTGGTGGCCAAGGTTTCTGCCATGGATTCTACTAGTCGACTGCTTTGGAGGAGGCCAAGCGGCTGGTCGACGAGTGCGAAGGTTGCCAGCGCTTCAGCACGCAGAGCCACCGGCCGGCCACGGCCCTCCAGACCATCCCCCTCTCGTGGCTCTTTGCCGTCTGTGCTAGACATGGTGGATCCTTTCAATACCGCACGAGGCAGCATGACGCATCTGCTAGTAGTAGTTGACAAGTTCACAAAATGGATCGAGGCTAGGCCGATCAAGAACCTGGACGGCACCATGACCGTCCCATTCATTGAAGATATCACGGTCCGCTACGTCATTCCCTATAGCATCATCACCGACAACGACACAAACTTCGCCAAGAGCGCACTAGCACATTTCTGCACCAAGGAAGGCATCCAGCTCGACTTAGCGTCCGTCGCACCTCCATAGTCGAACGGCCAGGTCGAGAGGGCAAACGGCCTGATCCAGGCCAGCATCAAGCCCCGGCTCGTCACGCCACTTGTCAGGTCGGCCGACTGCTGGATCGAGGACCTGCCAACCATTCTTTGGAGCCTCAGTACCATGCCTAACCAGTCGACCGGCTACACTCCCTTCTTTCTCGTGTATGGGTCCGAGGCGATCATCCCCACCAACATTGAGTTTGACTCGCCTCGGGTCACCCTGTACACAGAGAAGGATGCGAGGGAGGCAAGAGAAGACGACGTCGACCTAATCGAAGAAGCACATGAACTGGCCTTGAGCCGGACGGCCATCTACTAGCAGAAGCTCCAGCACTACCACAACAAGCGGATCCGGCCGCTCTCCTTCCACGAAGCAGACCTAGTGCTCAGATGGATCCAGCGAATAGCTAGCCATTACAAGCTATCCTCCCCATGGGAGGGTCCGTTCATCATCTTCAAGGCGCTGCACAACAACGCGTACTACCTAATAGACGCCCAGAAGCCACAAAAGCGGAAGAGAGACGCCTCCGGCGAGGAGACGGAGCGCCCATGGAACGCGGCGCTCCTCCGCCCGTTTTACTGTTGAGTACCAGTGTATGTATGTATCCTTCCCTTTTTGGCTTATGAATGCAACGGGTGCCCCCAAGACGACTCTTGGGACACGCCCTTTTCGTTTCCATCCAAGTTTCTCAACTCTTTAGCCGGCTCCCGGTCCCAGGGGCTAGCTGGCTAGTCCTGACGTCCTCCCCTAAAAATCGACCAAGTAATGTGAGACAAATAAGTCCTCCCACCCCTCCCAGCTACAGACCGGCTCCCAGCTGTCTGGCTGATGGGGTCGTGAGGCGACAGAACTTAGCACACACGAAAGGTTGACCGCTTGGGGGCGCCGGCTGGGTCTAGCCGGAGCACTTTCTCTCCTATGTCACATGCCTTACCCAAAAAGGCTCTTGCGGTTCCCGAGCTCAGATCTAGTTCCTTCGAGGTGGACGCCCCATCCTAGCCATAGACCGGCTCGCAGCTGTTGGGCTGGTAGGGCCGAAACCAAGAAGGACAATGCTTTGAGCAGACAGAATCAAAAGAGCAAACAAGGGTAAGGGCAAGCCGACATGCAAACAAGACAAGCAACAAACATAGCCATAGCCAAAAGCTTCATAAAAACTTAAAAAGGCCATCGGCCATAGGTTCATTACATACACCCCTAGTTGGTGGAAATGCGTCTCAAAGTTAAAGTACTATAGCTAAGAAAAAGACAGTAAAAGCACGGGGCCGGCTCAGGCTGCCGGTGTGTCGCTAGCCGGCTCCATGTTGCACCATGACGAAGCCGCGGCCTTTGGGTCCGCCTCCGTGGTCTCCGTGGCCTCGCCGTTCGCCACCCGTGCTGGAGGCGGTGCTCTCGTCGGCGACCTCCTCGTCCTCTGGGCCTTGGGGGTTACCGAAGGAGTCCTCAGGGGACAGGCTTGCTGTCCTCGTCGAGAGTCGGCATGAGTTCATCCAGGTCAACGTACGAGGTAAGCTCGTTGGCCCGGCGGACAAGGGCGCTCTCACGAGCCGCCCACTCCTCCCCTGGCACGTCCTGCATGGTCACCAGCTGGTCCATGTGGACTCCACGGTACCAGGATGTGACGAACCAGAGTGCCATCTGCTCTCTGGCCAGGGCCAAAGACGCCTTCCAGGTCTCGATCCAGGTCGCGGCGTGCTCCAGCCACAGCGCCACGCAGCTACCGGAGCTCCATGACCCAGCCACAAGGCGGCAATATCCTCATTGCCGGCCTTCTTCAGCCGCTCTATGCTATGCTGAATATGGATGAACCGGTTCCCTATGGCCAGCCCGAGCTCCGCCATGTCCCAGCCGGCGTCCTTCGTGAGCTCGCGCCCGCGTTCCTGGAGATACTCCCGGTGCTCCGCCATGGCACGCTCGGCACGGCATTGGGTTTTTGGGAAGCACTCTGGAAAAGAGAAGAGGAATCACAAAGAATGACCCAAAGGCAAGAAGAACCCAGCCAGCTGAAAAAGTGAATCGAGGCTTACGCTTGAAGGAGTCGTCCAGCTCGATGGGGAAGTGCAGCGACGAATCTTTCTCCCTCTCCAGCGCCGCCTCCGCCTGGGCTAGCTTGGCTGAGCACGCCTCGAGCGTCTTCTCGAGGGGGTCACCTCGCCTTGGAGGGTGGCGGTCCGTTGGGGGCGCCAGCCGCCTCCTTCATAGCCTTCTCCTTGGCCGCCACCTCCCGCGCCACGTCCACCTTCAGATGCTCCTGGGTCGCCTGCTCGTCCACCAGTAGGCCGCCCAGCCGGTCCCTTTCTGAGGTAATCGACTGGACACTCTGCGCCAGCCGGTTCCGCTCGGAGACCGTCCCATCCTTCTCCTCCTGGAAAACGCTCAACTCCCCTACAAAACAAAACCAGCAAAAGTTAATAAAAATATACAAGAACTGGCCCGACCGCCAAGCTGTGGGGACCCCGACATAAGTCATGATCACCAAATGCACGTGTACAGTGATCCCAGAGATCAATGCTCACTAAACACACGGAAGCTGAATAACAAGAGTCCTACATCCACATTTAGCGTCTTACACAAATATAGACCATGAAGGTCTAGTCTTACGTAGATAGGGCCACCAGGGCCAAACACATGAATAGAACAAAAAGCGGAAATCTTGATCGAAAGCGTGAACCCATTGCCATCTGCCTTAACCTACAGGCATTCTGATTGCGAAGCTTCCTAGTTCGCATGTTCGTCACCGACGAACTCTTCAACATACTCCTGTTCTTCCATGCCTAGCCAATTAAATAACAAGTGGCAAGCCAATGGGTACTTTGAATGTACTCGCAAGCAACCCAAATTGTGTAAAAAGGTAATGATGATGCATGATATAGCACTTAGTAGGTAATTTGTGGAAAGCTAACTTTTAATGCAATGTCATGATCAAGTAACTAGGTAAGCATGCATTAACAGTTGGGAGATATCCATATGAACAAGTTATAGATATCATCATAAGCAGGAGTTGAACATCTCATGTTCATTCATCATGCTAAGTCATCAGACTTAGTTCAATTGTCATGCTAAGTCATCAGACTTAGCACAAGTACCATCTTTGTCTCCGACACACACACACACACACACACTAGTTTGCGAAAACATTATTGGAAGTAACACAAGAGCGGTCATCCAACTGTCCTTGACCGTGGACACGACTATTCGAATAGACTTACACTCTGCAGAGCTTGCACATTTTACCCACAAGACTCGGGGAACTTTCATGTCATCCACGACTCGCGGTACATTGCATACCCGAGGTAAGCACCCGAACAATGTCTTTCCCATGGTGATACTAAACAAACAGTCCACTCATTGGTACCATCCCTCATGATATACACCACTCATATCATCCATGAGGGCACGCAATAGTGTGCTCGGTGCCTGTAAAGACAGCGCATGGCCTTCCACTTCTGGGACGACTCCATCTCAAGAGTGACCACTTCACTCTTGCCACTAGTAATGCGGGATCCTTGCTAGCACCAACCATAGTAATCAACAAAGCCCCGTCCCATAAGGGGTATCATGGTCATAGATGTAAGGTTGGAATAACGGACGCAACTTACACCAATCCACAGATGGAAAGACACTCACTTACTCCAGTACACCACTTCTTCCTCAGGTGGTCACCCAACTCATCATTATCTCCCTCGGGCATTAGTGGCACCCGACAGAGTTTTTGGGAAGTCTTTGAAGGCATCTCTTCCTTTCCATCACTATGCATAAATCCCAAACCCACTTGTGTAGCATCTACTAGTGTCCTATCTACACCCACCCGCGTAACCCTCATAAGGTGGTAGGGTCATGCACGATGCAAGTGTCAACGGTAAAAGTGTCGGAAGCAACCCACCGAAGGGGGCACTACTCCACATGATCAAGTATAACATAAGTAAAGTGCTATATGACATGCAATGAAAAGGGTTTCTTAACATGGTCAAAGGTTTGCTTGCCTGGCTCAACGAAGTCTTCGGGGTCTTCGAAGCCTTCGGGTCCAACTTCCTCGTCAACAGCACAATCTATCGTCGCAATAAATAGCGATAAAAATAAGCATCACACAAAAACAGAGCACACAAGCTATTATTAAAAACGCTACCCTATTATGATAAATACTAAAAACTATAGTAAAAATAGTTGTCTAGGGTTTTGAAGTTATAAAGGTTTTCAAAAATACTTAAAATACGGGCTGATAATGCCAAATAGGGTTTATTAAATTAAAACAATATATAAAATATTTTCAAAAAATTATACAAAAGGCACTATTAAATTCTATGGAATAATCTAGGAATTGTGGTGGAAAAATATTAGTCATTCGATAAATATTGAGCTCTGTGGGATTTTTGCAAAACCTTAAATAAAATAAAAAGGGAAAAGGGCACGCGACCCTGGGCCAGACCGAGCCTGCAACTGGGCCGGCCTAGAGGCTAACCAGCCCAGGCGAACCGACGTGCGCGCATGCCCATGTTTAAACCTGACGCTGGGTCCCGAAGGCTAGCGACAGAGAGAGGAGGAGAAGGGAGGGGAGGATGATAGGCGGGCCACGCTTTTCATCTCCAACCTTGCGGTAGGGAGGCCGACGAGATCACCGGCGACGATGCAGGGCATAGCGAGGGTAGCTGGAGGTGGAAACGTGCTCGGGGTCGAGTCGCTGTTCCAAGGGAGGTCGAAGGGGTGCTGGAGGCAGTCGGAGTTGTCGACGGCGAGCACCTGTGGCGGAGGAAGCTTCGGGAGAGATCGCCAGGGCCTCTCCAAGCTGAAAACAGGATGGGGCAAGGGGGAAACGGGTCTGGAGAGCAAGGGGAGACTAGCGGAAGGAAATGGGAACCTGAGGGGGTCGCTACCAGGAGATCGACGACAAGGCGGCACGACGGTCTTCGGCTCGATCCCGAGCACAGAGGCTTAGGGAGTTCTCCAAGGTGCATAGGAGGTCTACTGGGGAGTGGAGAGAGAGGCCAGAGGGGAGAGGAGGCTCGGGGAGGGCCTTAAGTAGGCGGACCTCGGTCCATTGAGCTTGGGTGTGCCCGCGAGCTCGTGGCTGAGGCCAGAGGCCACGAGAGAGGGAGGAAGCAAGTCTGGGGTGCATGTGGAGTTGGTCTAGGCCAGGGAGGAGAGAGGAGAGAGGCGGGGTAGCGTGCGCGTGTGAGCTCCACGGTTGGTCGACTCGGGCAGCCACGACACGTGCGAGGGGGCCAGAGGAGGGAGAGAGAGGAGGGGGACAAGGGGTGGCATGTTGCAGACGCTGAGGCCGACCAGCTGGCGAGAGGGGGCTGCTCAAGGTCATCGGGGCCATGGAGTGCGCAACGGCTACAGTCCATGTCGGCACTGTAGCATGCTCTAGAGCGCGCGTTTGGCATAGTATGGCATGCCAACGGCGTCTTGTGCATGTCCAAGGGTGTCTAGAGGGATCTAGGGGTGCTTAGGCTAGGGGAAAATGCATTGGATGCCCTGGGAGAGAGATAGAATAAGAGGAGAGGGTAAAAATGTTCCTGCCAAGGCTGTCTAGAGGAGAAAATGGGGGGTTTACCCAATCTTTCAGTGTCTTATGGACCTGAGGTTTTTACTGGGGGTGCTTGGGCATTGCAAGAGGGTGTGGTAAAAGTTTGAAGGTAAGAGGGGGAGTGAATGTGGTGAAAACAAGTACTTTACCATTTCACCAGAAGGTGTTTTATGGGTGTTTGGGCAAGATAAGTTTACCAACTTACTGAGATATTCAACAGGGTCAGATGTTAGGTAAAAGGAGATGGATCACCAGATTTGAGCTCAAATGAGCAACGTTGCCAATAGAAACTTTGTGAACCCTAGAAACTAACAGAATCAGGTTTCTGTAGATCTATTTATGCTAAGATTTTACACTTGATGCACCACTTAGTGTAGCACCATTATTTGGTGATTAGAGCACGTCCACAAAGTTTGGGGTCAATGGGAGAAACTTCACAATGTAAAGTTGTTCCAATTTGACTCTAGACAGGGAGGCTTCTGGGATGGTATGATGAACCAAATCAACTTGGATTGATATGAAACTTTGCAAGGTCATCACCTATGGTAGTGTTGACTTTCTAAAATTTTCTTGGAATTTATTGAGAATATTTCTTATAGAAATATTTCAAAATCTTGATTTGGACAAAAAGGCTTTAGAGGGGTTTTTCCCATGATTTGAACATGCCCATGTGTTGAAACTCATATATATGGAAAATATATGTCCAATGAGTTTCCCTAAATTTTCTCAAATATTTTGAAAGCATTTAAATACTTTTTCGATATGAAAAAACATTTCTAGACTTAAGAAAAATCCTTTAATTAAAATAAAAAATAATCTTTAAAAATAATATTTGGTGGTTTTGGGAAGTCATATATATAGTAGGTTTGAAGTAAAGCCTTTGGGGAGAAAGAATCCACCCAATTTGAGGACTTGAAGTGCAAACCTCATTTCAGGGGGTTTTGAAAACCTACTTTGGATAAACCCTTTTTGGTCAAAATAAATTTGATAAATATAATTTTAGGCACTATTCACATGGCATGATCATTGGGCAAGGGGTTTTGGGTCAAGGAAGATGAATATGAAGAGGGATAGAATCTAAGAGTGCCACATACCACAATCAACAAGCAAACAAGCAACAATTCGAACAAGCACAAACATTGAAAAAGTTTTAATTGGTTCCAAATTTTATAAATCCAAACATAACAAGGTGATACAACACAGGGTGTGACAGACCTACCCCCCTTACAAGAATCTCGTCCTCGAGATTCCTAGACTAAGCACTAAAAAGATAAGGGAACTCGGATCTAAGATAGTCTTCACGCTCCCAGGTTGCTTCAGCTTCAGTGTGGTTGCTCCACTAGACCTTGAAGTACATGATGGTGCGGATTCGGGTGTAGCGCTCGGCTTCATCCAAAATGCAAACCGGCCTCTCATTATAAGTGAGGTCTGGCTGCAGATCGATGGCCTGATGGTCGATGTCCTTGTAGAGGTCGGGGCGTTTGGGAACTTGGAGACACTTCCGGGGTTGTGACACATGAAAGACGTTGTGCACATCCGACAGTTCGGAAGGTAACTCTAGCTTATAGGCAACTTCTCCTCGCCTGTCGATGATCTTGAAGGCACCGATGAACCTCGATGCAAGTTTTCCCTTGACATGGAATCACTTGGTTCCTTTGAGAGGTGTGACACGGAGGTAAACATGGTCTCCAACACGGAAACTCATGTCCCGACGGTGAGAGTCGGCGTAGCTCTTCTGCCTAGTCTTGGCGGTCTCGAGTCGCTCTCGGACGAGTTGAACTTGCTCTTCTGCTTTGCGGAGGCTGTCTGGTCTGAAGACTAACCCTTCTCCGGTCTCTGACAATTGAGGGGTGTACGACACTTGCATGCATACAACACCTCAAATGGTGCCATCTGAAGACTCGCGTGGTAGATGTTGTTGTAGGAGAACTCAGCAAACGGTAGGCAATCTTCCCACTTGGCTCCATAAGCCAATACACAAGCGTGGAGCATGTCTTCGAGTATCTGATTTACTCATTCAGTTTGCCCACCGTTCTGGGGGTGAAAAGCAGTGCTGAAGGAGAGCCTCGTCCCCAAGGCTTCTTGGAACCTATTCCAGAACCTCGAGGTGAACTGGGTGCCTCGGTCCAATACAATCTCCTTAGGAACTCCATGGAGGCTCACAATCCGGTTGATGTATAGTTTGGCCAATTGGTTCCCATTGTAGGTTGTCTTGACTGGAATGAAGTGGGCTACTTTTTGGTTAGGTGATCGACAATGAACCAAATAGAATCGTGTGCCTTACTTGACCTCAGTAAACCGGTTATGAAATCCATCCCGATTTTGTCCCACTTCCACTCAGGCACTTTGAGAGGTTTTAGTAGTCCGGCAGGTCGCTGGTGCTTAGCCTTGACTCTCTGCCATATGTCACACTTAGCGACGAACGTGCCTATCTCCCGTTTCATGCCATGCCACCAAAATCTTGCCTTGAGGTCTTGATACATCTTGGTTCCTCCAGGATGGATGGAGTATGGTGTGTCGTGAGCGTCTTGCAAGATCAAGTTCTTGAGCTCCTCCTTGTTGGGTACGCAGATGCGATTCCCGAACCATACAACTCCTTGTTCATCCACTGAGAATCCTGGGGCCTTGCCTGCCTTGATCTTCCTCTTGATGCCTTCAATGCTCTCGTGTCCCTTCTAAGCTTCTTTGATATCATCCATCAAGGTAGGCTTTGCTTCGAGGTTGGCGAGGAATCCAGGCGCAACTAGTTCCAAGCCGAAGCTTTCAAGTTCTTCATACAGGCCGGGTAGCCTTTCCTTAATCATTGCATTGAAGGAACAAGACTTTCTGCTTCAGGCGTCGGCTACCACGTTGGCCTTTCCGGGGTGGTATTGAACACTGAGGTCATAATCCTTGATCAACTCCAACCATCTTCGCTGCCTCATGTTCAATTCCCTTTGAGTGAAAATATACTTCAAACTCTTGTGGTCTGTGTATATCTCACATCGCTTCCCCGGAAGGTAATGTCGCCATGTCTTCAAGGCATGAACCACGGCTGCCAACTCAAGATCATGAGTTGCGTAGTTCTCTTCATGAGGTCGTAGCTGTCTGGATAGATATGCTACAACTCTGCCTTCTTGCATTAGAACACCTCCAAGCCCAGTTCTTGATGCATCACAATATATCACAAACTCCTTGTGAATATCGGAGGTGGCCAAAATAGGGGATGTGGTCAATCTCTTCTTGAGCTCCTGGAAGCTTTCCTCGCACTTAGTTGTCCATTCGAACTTCTTGGCCTTCTTAAAAAGTTGGGTCATGGGCCGGGCAATGCTCGAGAACCCTTCCACGAACTTGTGGTAATATCCTGCGAGTCCGAGGAAGCTCCTGACTTCCTTCACGGTGGTTGGAGTTTTCCATTCAGTTACGGTTTCAATCTTGGCAGGATCCACTGATAATCCTTCTGCAGTCAGCACATGACCCAAGAATCCAACTTCATGCAGCCGGAATTCACACTTGCTGAACTTGGCATAAAGTTGGTGCTCTCGAAGCTTTTCTAGGACCAACCTCAAGTGTCCCTCATGCTCTTATTCAAACTTGGAGAAGACGAGTATGTCATCAATGAAGACGACAATGAACTTGTCCAAGTACTCCATGAAGACCTTATTCATGAGGTACATGCAGTAGGCAGGGGCATTGGTTAACCCAAATGACATGACCGTGTACTCGTACAGGCCATACCGTGTTACAAATGCCGTCTTCGGAACGTCTTGGGGTCTGATCTTCAGCTGATAGTACCCTGACCTGAGGTCAATCTTGGAGAACACCTTGGCTCCTTTCAACTAATCGTACAAGTCTTCAATCTTGGGGAGTGGGTACTTGTTCTTTATTGTGACTTCACTGAGAGAGCGGTAATCGACACAGAGTTGAATAGTTTCGTCCCTCTTTGACACAAATAGAACAGGTGATCCCCACGGAGAGGCACTCGGGCAAATGAATCCTTTTCTGAGCTGCTCTGCCAGTTGCTTCTTCAATTCAGCCAACTCTTCGGATCCCATCCTGTAGGCCTCCTTATAGATGGGCCTTGATCCGGGCATAAGCTCAATGATGAACTCAATGTCGCGATCAGGAGGCATTCCGGGTAGCTCATCAGGAAACACATCCGGGTATTCACATACCACTGGCACTTGATCCAACTCAATTCCCGATAGATAGTTAGCCTGAGGGGCTTGATTGGAGGTAGGGTTGGGAACATACTTGACTTCCACTCCTTGGCTATTGATCATGGTAACGATCCTCTTGGCACAGTCTAACAAGCCGTGGTGCTTGGTTAACCAATTCATGCCAAGGATGACATCCAAGCCTAGTGAATCAAGAACTATAAGGTCCGCTAGGAAGTCTACCCCGTTGATGTTAATCTCCACTCCTTTACAACCTATCCCAGACTTCATAACTGATCTTGGGGTTTGTATCAACATACGACTACCCCAAGGGTGTAGGCTTCATGCCAATCTCTAATGCAAACCTTTGGGTGACAAAAGAATGTGAAGCTCCACAATCAAACAATACTGTTGCTGGGGTTGAGTTGATGAGGAACGTACCCAGTATGACGTCCAGGTCTTACTGGGCTTCCTTTGTGGTGACGTGATTCACACGGCCCTTGCCATTGTTGGGCCTGTTGCGGGGAGCGGGATTCCTTGGGGGTGCTTGTAACGACCCGACCTGAAAGGTCAAGTCTCCGGTGTTTCCGTACCATCCCAAGATCATGCTGGTACACACACGGTACATCAATGTATATATCAGAGGGAAATCACACAGCAAATATATTAATCGAAATATCATTTCGAGTCCTTTATTAAAATAAAAATTACAATAAAGTGGCTAAAAGCCAACTCATGAGAATATCTAAATCTTGCGGAAGCGTCGAAGGTAGATGAGTCCATCTGACTCCAAGGGCATCTCACTGAGCATAGAACGTGTCCTCACGCCTGGTCGGAAAAGTACTTTGCAACATGATACGTTGCAGCCATGTAGGTCAGCATATGGAATATGCCGGCAAAGTCACAAGAGAGGGGTGAATAGATAATCATCTAGTCTATATGCATATATGGCAGGTGGGGTGGTAAGTTTTTGCGTAAAGCTAATTTTTCCTACATCAAGAGAGGGATAAGCAAAAATATTACTAAGTTGGTTGATTAATGAGATGGTTCCACCAACCAATTCTCATTCCCAAATTATTAATACCCACATCCTCATTATTAATTGTGTTGAGAGTTCCGGAAGTCTCAGTTCCTTTGGCTCAAGTCGTCCATGACCATGGACACGGCTAATCGATTAGGTTTTAGTACTCTGCAGAGTTTTGCACACGTTCCCCACAAGATTTGGTCGCCTCCGTTTGATTTCTCGCACTTCAGGGTGTTTGAGAAACGGATGACCAAAACATGGTCTTCCAAAGGGTTTCCCTACGACCCTGTCGGTGCCCATCCTTTCCTACCGTTCTTCTACCTCTCGTAGCACCGCCTGTCCAGGGTCACCACAATATCCAACCAAGCCAGAGCCCATAATGACTTGTGGCTGTGCAGGTAAGCCTTGGGTTTTTAAAGCATCCATCCATCTCTTTGTGCCTGGGTGGACCTTTCCGCGTGAATACTGGCCATCTCCAGCATCACCTAGGCAAATCCACTGGTTTCTCCAGGGTGCCGTTCAACCATCATCCACCCAGAGGTATGTTGAAAACTCGGAGTCTTAAATCTTGATCATTATGTAGGTCTTGAAATTATTAACTCTCTCAACTCTCATGAATCACACAACCAACCCCGTCTACTAATAGCATAGCAAAAAGTAAAACAACGTTTCCCGGGGCCAATGTGTCAAAGAGTTTGAGGGGGTACCTACCACATGATACTACTACAATGTAACCAAGTTTCCAACTAACCTATCTTGCATGCAATTTGGGGAGATGGTAGAACTAATGCATATAAAACATGGGTAATCATGATCAAAGTGACTTGCCTGATTGATGATCTTCGTACGTGAGTGACTCTAAGTAACAAGCTTCGCACTCCGGATAATCTAACGAAGCAAACAAGAGCACTCAAATAAGCATACAACCAAAATATTCTAACTCACAAACACCAACCAAGAACTAGTAAAAAAAATCAAGACAAAACAATGCACAATTCACAAGTAAGTGAAACACACAAAGTTTTGCTTACTAGGAGATGATTGATACAACACTACTACATAATAAAACTATTTTGAAATAACAAAACAATTGTTGACAGCAAGGAAACAATAGAATATTTTATTAATAAACAGAATAAAATCAATTTAAGTTTGTTGGGAAAAGATAAGCACTATATGAATCAACTATAGTTATACTAACAAAAGAATGAAAAACTAAACTTATTATTTATTAGCAAAACATGTTCTTAATATAAAAGAATTTTACAAATAAACTTGTCTTAGAAAACAGAATTAAATTATATAAAACTTTATTTGAAAGCAAAACTATTACTAGTTAGTTGTTTTAGTCAACATAAACCTATTTGAAAAGAAGTTGTGATTCCTATATTAACAAAGAAATAACTAAACAATTTTATATTTTTTTATTAACAACAAGTAAAACACTAAATGTTTAAATCAACAGAACCTACTAAACAAATTAAAACTAAATCTAGTTAAACTAACTAAAAATAAGTAAATAAAACTATACTATAATACTAGGCAGATTCTGTTTATAGCTAAATAACTAACAAAATCATCCTAAAAATCCTCAAACTAAACATGGTGATAGTCCTAACCAATACCAAACAGTAGCAAAAAGATTCATGTCAAAATCTATTTTCAAACTCTAGGTATTCAGATTTGAAGATTTTGAGCAAATTTGATTAAATTCAAATTTTATAGTTCAAATTTGAAATTTAAAAGTACAGGGTGAAACTACATGAAAAATGTGAGCTATTGCAAAAAGAATCAACTCAAAATACTTAATGGATTAAAAGATATAGCTAAAACAAATGTTGAAATCATTCTGTTAATTAAAACAAAAACAGAAAAGGAAAAATTGATTTGCGACGGTCAGGGGGCTACGTGAGAGCACGCGAGTGGCTAAGGGGGTGTGCGCGCAAGGGTTACGGGCGGGCGACCGGTCGGTAGAGGATACCGGTTCGGATTTAAATCCGTTCTAATCTGGATCGTCAGATCCAGATCGAACGAGTGGGGATGCTCACAGTGTTAAGAGGTCGCCGGCGAGGGATATCCGACGAGTCCGGAAGCGGCGAAGACGACGGCGAGGTGCTCCGATGGTCGAGGGAGGTAGCGAAATGGTCCGGGCGACGGCAACGGGTCTCCGGAGTCGACTGGTGGCAACGGTGGGGCGAGCGGTGGACGGAATCGGTGGCTACGGTCGACGGGAGCTCCGGTGGAGGTGGGAATTCCGGCGAGGAATTGCGCCGCTTCTAGGCGAGGGACAGAGGGGGCTCGGGGGGAAATGGATGGGGGAGTGGCCGGCTTATATAGGAGTGCGGGGAGCGAGAGGGAGTTAAGAGAGGAGAGAGATCCGGGGTGGGGTGAAACTGCCGGCGAGGTCCGGCGCGTGCGGGAGGAAGAGGGCGACCGCGCGGGAGAAACGGTCGGTCGGGGTGGGGTCCAGCGTCAGTGAGAGAGGAGGTGTCCGTTGCGCGTCGGTCGGCCGGTCGGTAATAAATGCGCGAATAACTGCCGTGGGCCGGCCCGTTTAATACTAACCATTACCGTTTTTCCTTTAATGATTTTCTAGAGAAATTCAAAAGCTTTTAAAGCATTCAAACAGTTTATAAATATAGGGGTATTATATATCAAAATTAACAGAATAATATATTCTATTTAATGAACATTTTTATTCTGTCATTTCAACATTTGGAAAAATTAATATTTTCAAAAATTGCCTAATTGTTTTTAAACCCTTTTTGTAAATATTTTCAAAATAACTCCTGGTTATTTTTGTTCAAATAGGTCACCAATTTGTCCCTGGTGTGGAGTGTCATGTTACTCCCCTCTTATTTTTAACATATAACAAAAATTTCCAATAGGTGAAAGCAACATAGGGAAAAGTAGAAGGGACTTTCAGAAATTTAGAGAAGGCATTTCAACAAACACATACATTCAAGAAATGATGAGGATAGATGCATAGCTATATCATAACATTCCAAAATGGAATTTTGGGATGTTACAAACCTACCCACCTTAAGATGAATCTCGCCCTCGAGATTCGGGTTGGCTAGAAAATAGGTGCGGGTGGTCTCCACGAAGATCTTCTTCGCGTTCCCAGGTGGCTTCTTCCTCGGTGTGATGACTCCACAAAACCTTACAGAACTTGATGATCCTGCCGCGAGTAACTCTGTTGGCTGTCTCGAGGATTCTGACAGGCTTCTCCTCGTAGGTCAGATCATTGTCAAGTTGTATGGCCTCTAGGGGCACTATATCTCTCAAAGGGATATCAGCCATCTCAGCATGACATTTCTTCAGCTGGGACACGTGGAACACATTATGAACTTCGTATAATCCTTCCGGCAATTCCAATTTGTATGCAACTTCGCCTCTATGTTCAAGAATTTTGTAGGGGCCTATGAATCTGGGTGCTAACTTTCCTTTAACACCAAACCTCTTGATTCCTCGAAGCGGGGACACACGAAGATATGCTCGGTCTCCCACTTCATACGTTACTTCTTTACGTTTGCTGTCAGCATAACTCTTTTGTCGAGACTGAGCTATCTTGAGTCTATCGTGAATCAACCTAACTTTCTCTTCAGAATCTTGGATAAGGTCGGAACCAAAAAGTTGTCAGTCTCCAACACCATCCCATGTCAACGGTGTTCTACACCTCCTTCCGTATAAAGCTTCGAAAGGGGCCATCTTCAGACTGGTCTGATAACTGTTGTTGTACGAAAATTCTGCGTAAGGTAAGTTGTCATCCCAACTAGATCCATAATCTAGCGCACAAGCTCTCAACAAGTCTTCCAGAATCTGGTTGACTCTCTCAGTCTGTCCATCGGTCTGCGGATGAAAAGTTGTACTGAACTCTAACCTCGTACCCAAAGTTTCATGTAACTGATGCCAAAACTTTGAGGTAAATTGTGTTCCTCTATCTAACACGATACTCCTCGGAACTCCATGCAGACATACGATCCTGGTCATATATATCTTGGCTAGCTTAGCACCGGTATAGGTGGTTTTCACTGGAATGAAATGAGCTACCTTGGTCAAGCAATCTACCACTACCCGGATGGAATCATAACCTGAACGGGTCCTAGATAATCCTGTGATGAAGTCCATACCAAGCTTTTCCCATTTCCACTCGGGTATTGGCAAAGGTTGGAGTAACCCTGCTGGTTTCTGATGTTCAGACTTTACTCGCTGACAAACATCACATATTGCAACATGTTCCGCAATATCTTTCTTCATACCTGTCCACCAATAACTTTCCTTTAAATCCAGATACATCTTGGTATTGCCTGGGTGTATCGAGTAAGGTGAATCATGGGCTTCCTGAAGTATCAACTTCCTGAGCTCTGGGTCATTGGGCACATAGATTCGGTTCTCAAACCACAAAGTTCCGTGTTCATCCTCACGAAAACCTTTAGCTTTACCATCTTCCATTTTCTGCTTTATCTCAGCTATCTCCTTGTCTGATTTCTGGGCTTCACGAATTCTTTCGGTCAAGGTGGACTGGATCTCTAGTGTACCAACGTATCCTCTTGGAACTATCTCTAGCTTGAGCTCTCTGAGATCATCGGCTAACTCTTGGGGTAATCCTCCCGCTGTGAGGGTGTTTACATAAGTTTTCCGACTCAAGGCATCGGCTACAACATTGGCCTTACCTGGATGGTAATGTAATCTCATGTCATAGTCCTTGATTAACTCTAACCATCTCCTCTGTCTGAGGTTCAACTCCTTCTGAGTGAAAATATATTTCAGGCTCTTATGGTCGGTGTAAACATCACAACTATTTCCGATAAGAAAATGTCTCCAGGTCTTGAGTGCGTGCACTACGGCTGCTAGTTCCAAATCATGGGTGGCATAATTCAACTCATGAGGTCGTAGTTGTCTGGATCCATAAGCTACAACCTTTCCATCTTGCATGAGTACTCCTCCAAGTCCTTGACGTGAAGCATCACAATAAACCTGGAAGTCCTTCCGAATATTGGGCAAAATCAACACTGGGGCTGTGACCAAACGTTTCTTCAACTCCTGGAAACTGGCTTCACATTCCTTAGTCCAAACATACTTGGATTCTTTCTTCAACAACTCTGTCATGGGCTTGGCAATCTTTGAGAAATTCTCAATGAACCTCCGGTAATATCC
The DNA here is from genome assembly GCA_022496015.1 of Hordeum marinum. Classification (NCBI taxonomy): domain Eukaryota; kingdom Viridiplantae; phylum Streptophyta; class Magnoliopsida; order Poales; family Poaceae; genus Hordeum; species Hordeum marinum. The sequence goes on along the minus strand of CM039672.1, from coordinate 304,473,929 downwards.
GGCAAGTCCGAGGAAACTGCGGATCTCCTTAACTGAGGTGGGTGACTTCCACTCGGTGACGGCTTCAACCTTAGCGGGGTCCACTGCTATTCCATCTCCGGAAATAACATGTCCAAGGAATCCGACTTCCGTCAGCCAAAATTCACATTTGCTGAACTTGGCATATAGCTGGTGCTCTCTTAGCTTCTCCAGAACTAAACGCAGATGTTCCTTATGCTCTTCCTCGTTCTTGGAGAATATCAGAATGTCATCGATGAACACCACAACAAACTTGTCTAGGTATTCCATGAATACTTTGTTCATCAAATTCATGAAGTAGGCAGGAGCATTAGTCAAACCAAAGGACATGACAGTATACTCATACAAACCATACCTTGTGGTGAAAGCTGTTTTGGGTATATCCTGTTCACGAATCTTCAGTTGGTGATACCCTGATCGAAGATCGATCTTAGAGAATACTTTGGCGCCTACTAGCTGATCAAACAAGTCATTAATCATCGGCAGAGGGTACTTGTTCTTGATAGTCACCTCGTTCAAGGCACGATAATCGACTACCATTCTCAAGGTTTTATCCTTCTTCTCCACCAAAAGAACTGGGGCTCCCCAAGGTGAAGAACTTGGGCGTATATAACCTTTGTCCAATAACTCCTTAATTTGCTTCTTGATTTCCAACAGATCATTTGCGGGCATCCGATAGGGTCTCTTGGAAATTGGTGCTGTCCCTGGCTGTAACTCTATTAGGAACTCAATCTCCCTATCTGGTGGCATGCCTGGTAATTCTTCCGGAAATACATCCAAAAAATCTTTTACCACAGGTACTTCCTCCTGAACAACTCCTGTGAGGGCATTTAACCGAGCACTCATACGTGTGCGTTGGGATACATACTTAATCCTCTTGTTCTCCGGGGTGGTGAGTGAAACAGACTTGCTGAGGCAATCAAGATTTCCTTCATACTTGGTCATCCAATCCATGCCTAGGATTACATCCAATCCTTGTGACTCTAAGACGATGAGGTCGGTGGGAAAAACATGTTTTCCTATATTGAGTTTCAAGGCATGGCATCCTATCCCTGCCATCATCATACCTCCTGGGGAACTGACCTGAATAGGCTGGCTAAGGGTTTTGGTGGGCAAACAATATTTTTCCATCACTACCCTTGATATGAATGAATGGGTTGCACCAGAATCAAAAAGTACTGTAACAAGACGTGAATGCAATAAAAACTTACCAACCACAGTCTCGGGTTGATCATAGACTTCTTCCACATCAATGTGGTTCACTTGAGCAAGGGGAAATGGATTGGGCTTCTTAACTGCTGCATTGCCGTTGTTGTTGCCGTTTCCATTGCCTTGCTTGCTCTGTGGACACTCAGTAGCATAGTGCCCTGTCTTCTGGCACTTGAAACAGGTAATGTGACTCAGATCCTTCTGAGCAGTAGCGTGACGGTGCTGGTTGTTGTTCCCATTCCCATTGTCACTCTTGAAGTTACCATGGTTGGGACGGTTATTCCCATTTCCTCCATGATGGTGGCCTCCATGGTTGTGCATAGCATGAGTGTGCTTTCCAAACTTACTGTTTCCTGATCCGGTATTCCCTGAGTACGGGGAGTAGCGAAGCTTCTGATGAGCTCCAGAGTTGAACTTCCCCTGAGTATACTTCCGCTTGCGGTTCTCAATCTGCTGTTGTTTACCTTCCAAAATGAGGGCCTTATCCACTAGCTCTTGGTAGTTGTTGAAAGTAGCCACTACCAGCTGTATGCTCAACTCGTCGTTGAGTCCTTCCAGAAACTTTTCTTGCTTGGCCACATCATCGGCCACATCTCCTGGTGCATAACGGGCCAACATGCTGAACTCTTCCACATATTGGGCCACGGAGCGATGTCCCTGGCGCAAGTTGCGAAACTCGCGCTTCTTCAGACTCATGGCTCCAGCTGAGACATGAGCGGTGCGGAAAGCAAGCTTGAACTGCTCCCAAGTCACATATGCAATGGGATAAGTGGTGGTGTAGTTCTCCCACCATGAAGCTGCTGGTCCTTCCAGTTGATGTGCGGCAAATCGCACCTTCTCAGCATCAGTGCATCCAGCGGTGATGAGTTCTCTCTCCATCTTGCGGAGCCAGTCATCTGCCACAATGGGCTCAGTGCTGCTGCTGAAAGTTGGAGGGTTCAACCTCAGAAAATGGGTGAGATTGTCAGTCTGGGGTGGATGTTGGTGGTTGTTGTTGTTCTGGTTGTTGGTCTGATTCTGGATCAATAGCTGCATCAGTGCATTCTGCTGTTGAACGAGTTGTGTGAGTTCCGGCGGGAAGGTGAAGTCGGTCTCACGTCATGGAGGCATCTTGCTGTTTTCAGAGGGGTGAGAATAAGAATAGAACAAGGGCCTTAAAGGAGAAATTCACTACCCATATGCAATGCAACAAACATATCACACCAAACACTCATTCATTTATTCAATCAATGTCAAACATCGGGAATACAAATCTCAAACAACTAAGCATTGACCTACGCTTTTAACGTTGAAAAATAAAAGGTACATGGAGGGCATAACTAAAGTTTTTCCTCAGAAGTACATGGTGACCGAGTCTCCTCCAGTGGTGCTCTCCTCATAGTCATCATCGTCGCTGATGAAAGGAGCCAAGTCTCCCTCAGGATGAAGATTTTCACCCATGTCCATCTGTTCCTCCAGAGTGGCGATGCGAGTGTTCAGCTTGTCGATCCTCTCTAAGAAATCCTTCACCTCATACTCATGCTCGTACTCGGCTTCCCGTAAGTCAGCTTCAAGGTCAATCTCGCGGTTCATCAGATTCTTGATTGTCTTCGTATCAGCATGAACTCGAAGCTCCAGAGTCCTGATGTGAGTCTCCAGGGTCTGGATATAGGAAATGGTGGAGTCTCCAGTGGGAGGAGTTATGATGTTTCCATTGGCATCTCTGCAACAAACCATGCTGAGTCCTGGTGAAATGGTTCCACCTCTGTATTCCTCCTGAATACGTCCAAGGGCACGATGAATGGCCATGTCTCTTCCAAGTATCTAGCTGGGTGCCACGAACTTGAAGTCGATGGGTTTCTTCCGATTCCCAAAGGTCTTCCCTGGGATGTGCACCTCGATCCTGTAGCGTCCATCTTGTGGAAATGACATGATAGGAGTCCCGGTGATGCTCGGCAAAGCAACCCTCACGTCTTTGACGATCCTCATCACCTCCTTACCAAAAGGCATCGTTGCGTCAGGCTGGCAAAACTCCGTGATCAACACGGGAATGAAGGTGGCCATCTATAAATTTTGAAATAATCGGAGAGAAATCAGAAATGAGTAGATGAGAGTATAAGAATTTTAAAGACAAAGAGAAACAATCCTAAGGCTTTCTAGTCCTAGAGGTTACGTCCTACGGTCAGCGTGTGCTCTGATACCATTTCTGTAACGACCCGACTTGAAAGGTCAAGTCTCCGGTGTTTCCGTACCATCCCGAGATCATGCTGGTACACACACGGTACATCAATGTATATATCAGAGGGAAATCACACAGCAAATATATTAATCGAAATCTCATTTTGAGTCCTTTATTACAATAAAAATTACAATAAAGTGGCTAAAAGCCAACTCATGAGAATATCTAAATCTTGCGGAAGCGTCGAAGGTAGATGAGTCCATCTGACTCCAAGGGCATCTCACTGAGCATAGAACGTGTCCTCACGCCTGGTCGGAAAAGTACTCTGCAACATGATACGTTGCAGCCATGTAGGTCAGCATATGGAATATGCCGGCAAAGTCACAAGAGAGGGGTGAATAGATAATCATCTAGTCTATATGCATATATGGCAGGTGGGGTGGTAAGTTTTTGCATAAAGCCAATTTTTCCTACATCAAGAGAGGGATAAGCAAAAATATTACTAAGTTGGTTGATTAATGAGATGGTTCCACCAACAAATTCTCATTCCCAAATTATTAATACCCACATACTCATTATTAATTGTGTTGAGAGTTCCGAAAGTTTCAGTTCCTTTGGCTCAAGTCGTCCATGACCGTGGACACGGCTAATCGATTAGGTTTGAGTACTCTGCAGAGTTTTGCACACGTTCCCCACAAGATTTGGTCGCCTCCATTTGATTTCTCGCACTTCCGGGTGTTTGAGAAACGGATGACCAAAACATGGTCTTCCAAAGGGTTTCCCTGCGACCCTGTCGGTGCCCATCCTTTCCTACCGTTCTTCTACCTCTCGTAGCACCGCCTGTCCAGGGTCACCACAATATCCAACCAAGCCAGAGCCCATAATGACTTGTGGCTGTGCAGGTAAGCCTTGGGTTTTTAAAGCATCCATCCATCTCTTTGTGCCTGGGTGGACCTTTCCGCGTGAATACTGGCCATCTCCAGCATCACCTAGGCTAATCCACTGGTTTCTCCAGGGTGCCGTTCAACCATCATCCACCCAGAGGTATGTTGAAAACTCGGAGTCTTAAATCTTGATCATTATTTAGGTCTTGAAATTATTAACTCTCTCAACTCTCATGAATCACACAACCAACCCCGTCTACTAATAGCATAGCAAAAAGTAAAACAACGTTTCCCGGGGCCAATGTGTCAAAGAGTTTGAGGGGGTACCTACCACATGATACTACTACAATGTAACCAAGTTTCCAACTAACCTATCTTGCATGCAATTTGGGGAGATGGTAGAACTAATGCATATAAAACATGGGTAATCATGATCAAAGTGACTTGCCTGATTGATGATCTTCGTACGTGAGTGACTCTAAGTAACAAGCTTCGCACTCCGGGTAATCTAACGAAGCAAACAAGAGCACTCAAATAAGCATACAACCAAAATATTCTAACTCACAAACACCAACCAAGAACTAGTAAAAAAATCAAGACAAAACAATGCACAATTCACAAGTAAGTGAAACACACAAAGTTTTGCTTACTAGGAGATGATTGATACAACACTACTACATAATAAAACTATTTTGAAATAACAAAACAATTGTTGACAGCAAGGAAACAATAGAATATTTTATTAATAAACAGAATAAAATCAATTTAAGTTTGTTGGGAAAAGTTTAGTAAAGTTTATAAAAGTTTTGATAAGCACTATATGAATCAACTATAGTTATACTAACAAAAGAATGAAAAACTAAACTTATTATTTATTAGCAAAACATGTTCTTAACAGAAAAGAATTTTACAAATAAACTTGTCTTAGAAAACAGAATTAAATTATATAAAACTTTATTTGAAAGCAAAACTATTACTAGTTAGTTGTTTTAGTCAAAATAAACCTATTTGAAAAGAAGTTGTGATTCCTATATTAACAAAGAAATAACTAAACAATTTTATATTTTTTTATTAACAACAAGTAAAACACTAAATGTTTAAATCAACAGAACCTACTAAACAAATTAAAACTAAATCTAGTTAAACTAACTAAAAATAAGTAAATAAAACTATACTATAATACTAGGCAGATACTGTTTATAGCTAAAACACTAACAAAATCATGCTAAAAATCCTCAAACTAAACATGGTGGTAGTCCTAACCAATACCAAACAGTAGCAAAAAGATTCATGTCAAAATCTATTTTCAAACTCTAGTTATTCAGATTTGAAGATTTTGAGCAAATTTGATTAAATTGAAATTTATAGTTCAAATTTGAAATTTAAAAGTACACGGTGAAACTACATGAAAAATGTGAGCTATTGCAAAAAGAATCAACTCAAAACACTAAATAGATTAAAAGATATAGCTAAAACAAATTTTGAAATCATTTTGTTAATTAAAACAAAAACAGAAAAGGAAAAATTGATTTGCGACGGTCAGGGGGCTACGTGGCAGCACGCGAGTGTCTAAGGGGGTGTGCGCGCGAGGGTTACGGGCGGGCGACCGGTCGGTAGAGGATACCGGTTCGGATTTAAATCCGTTCTAATCTGGATCGTCAGATCCAGATCAAACGAGTGGGGATGCTCACAGTGTTAAGAGGTCGCCGGCGAGGGATCTCCGGCGAGTCCGGAAGCGGCGAAGACGACGGCGAGGTGCTCCGGTGGTCTAAGGAGGCAGAAAAATGGTCCGGGCGACGGCGACGGGTCTCCGGAGTCGACTGGTGGCAACGGTGGGGCGAGCGGTGGACGGAATCGGTGGCTATGGTCGACGGGAGCTCCGGTGGAGGTGGGAATTCCGGCGAGGAATTGCGCCGCGTCTAGGCGAGGGACAGAGGGGGCTTAGGGGGAAAATGGATGTGGGGAGTGGTCGGCTTATATAGGAGTGCGGGGAGCGAGAGGGAGTTAAGAGAGGAGAGAGATCCGGGGTGGGGTGAAACTGCCGGCGAGGTCCGGCGCGTGCGGGAGGAAGAGGGCGACCGCGCGGGAGAAACGGTCGGTCGGGGTGGGGTCCAGCATCAGTGAGAGAGGAGGTGTCCGTTGCGCGTCGGTCGGCCGGTCGGTAATAAATGCGCGAATAACTGCCGTGGGCCGGCCCGTTTAATACTAACCGTTACCGTTTTTCCTTTAATGATTTTCTAGAGACATTCAAAAGCTTTTCAAGCATTCAAACCCTTCATAAATATAGGGATATTATATATCATAATTAACAGAATAATAAATGCTATTTAATGAACATTTTTATTCTGTCATTTGAGCGCTTTGAGAAAATTAATATTTTCAGAAATTGCCTAATTGTTTTTAAACCCTTTTTGCAAATATTTTCAAAATAACTCCTGGTTATTTTTGTTCAAATAGGTCACCAATTTGTCCCTGGTGTGGAGTGTCATGTTACTCCCCTCTTATTTTGAACATTTAACCAAAATTTCCAATAGGTGAAAGCAACATAGGGAAAAGTAGAAGGGACTTTCAGAAATTTAGAGAAGGCATTTCAACAAACACATACATTCAAGAAATGATGAGGATAGATGCATAGCTGTATCATAACATTCCAAAATGGAATTTTGGGATGTTACAGTGCTCCACGGCCTTGACCTTGAGCTGGCGCATTGGGGCACGAGGCATCTGGCTTCTTGTTGGGGCAAAGTTATAGATGTGCCCAGACTGACCACACCCAAAGCAGGTGACTTGTCCAGGGTTGTTGTTGTAGTTTCTGCCACTGTTCTTGTTATTGGGGTTGTTGTTGTAATCTGGCTTGGGATTGGCATACTGATGAGGCTAGTATCTCGGACGAGGCACGGGAGGTCTAGCCTGCTGTGGCTGATAGGTTGGCTTGGCTGGGGCTGGCTACCAGGGGTGAGGCTTCTAGTTGCTGGAGCTACCCTTGCTGATCATCTTGCGCTTGCGAGTGTCGTCTATGGCATGATGCTTGTCTTCTAGCATGACGGCCTTGTTCACCAGGTCGAAGAAGGTGCGATAGTCGTAGACAATGAGCTGATACTGCAGGGTCTGTTGAAGTCCTTCCATGAAGCGTTCCTTCTTGGCAGCCTCCGTGTTGGCATCTTCAGGTGCATACCCTGATAGTAGGTTGAACTTCTGCAGGTACTCCTTGACTGAGCCACTTCCTTGCTTCAACGCTCGGAATTCTCTCTTCTTGATAGCCATGATCTCAGAAGGAATGTGGGCAGTGCAGAATCCTTCCTTGAAGTCATTCCAAGTGATCACACACTCACCTTGCATGACCTTGAATCCATCCCACCAAGCTCGGGCAGTACCTCTGAGGCAGTGAGAGGCATAAAGAACCTTCTCATTGTCCTCATTGCAATTGACCAATGCAAAGGAGGTCCTCCATGGTGTAGATCCAGTCGTCAGCATCCAAGGGTTCAGCAGTCTCGGTGAAGGTTGGGGGCGAGTTCCTCATGAACTCAGACAGAGTGGAGTGGCCATTGTTGTTCCTGCCTTGATGCTGGTTGTTCAGAAGGGCCTGAGCCATCTGCTGAATAGCAGCATTGTTGGCTTGGCATTCCTCCCAGACAACTTGGAGAAACTGGGCTATGGTCATGTTCTTCGGTGGACATGGTGGCGGGGGAATGTCACCTTGTGGGTGCTCCTGGTGTCCTCTAGCGTGAGCAGCCCCACCAGCTCCCTGTTGCTGGCTTGAGTTGCCAGCTTCAGGGTTGGCGAAGGAGCTGTTGCGGGTAGCAGTCACCATCCTGTTTGGAGCAGCCAAGTCAAACAACTGGGATAGATGAGAGGAAAATCAATAATGGAAAAGCGCGCCTAAGGGGGTTGGTCGAGTGCAAGTGTGGTAAAACAAAGGTCGAAAGACCAACATATATTAAGATAGACGATGGAGTCGCCTACATGCTGCCTAAGGTAAAAGCACGACTTGCATCGGAACACAAGCAACAAAACAATCAACAAGCACACATGGTTTCATATGAACCATTACACGGACTGGACTTCGCATGAGTGGTACATGACTGATCCTACCCTAGGGGTTCTTGGACTCAGGTCTTGTAGTCATGCTCCTCTAGGTCTTCCTCCTATTCATCATCTGAACGGGCATCATTCCCGATCGAAGGGGTCGGGGAACAAGGAGGTCCATCCAGATGACGCTTTGCTGGCGGGTCAGTGAAGAGCTCACGGTACTCCTTAGCACTTATGCGATGACGACGTCTAGGTGCATCTCTAGCTGGGGTACTCCTCCTCGATAAGCGACAGCTGGTCGTCCCTCGGGGGCTCCATCCTTCTTGATCCTATCTAGCTTCGTCTTGGCTTGCCGAAGTAGCTCTCGGGTATGGTGAAGTTCCTCGCGGAGATTCACGGACTCCTTAATCAAGTGGTGAACCAGACTATCGGCAGAGAGGCTGAAGTAGGTCTGGAACCTGAGCGGTGTGCCATCCTCCTAGGTCGGAACCATTGTCCAAGTCTTGCCAAGATCATCCTTTCTGAAAGGAAGGTAGCGAGTAGCCAGCTCATCAGCCATCTCTAGTATGATGTCTCGTAGGTGCAAAAGTGCCTTGCGTGCAGCTGACGTGACTATGAGTACCATGGTCTCCATCCGTGGTCCTACAAAGAACCAACTAGTCGGGGAGTCTTTTGCCTTCATGACCACATCCATGTGGTACTCCTTCGTGACAGCATCGACCCAGTGCTCGTGGTAGAGGAAAATGGGTGGTTGGCAAAACTGGCACTTCTCTAGGCTATCCCGAAGGAGTAAGGGAAAGCCGGATGTCAGGAAGGCTTCGGGTACGACGGCCATCTACAAAGGTTTGAAAGGAGGAGAGTCAGCAGAGTGTTGTGTGAAGAATAGAAGAGGTAAATAGTGCAGAATTCCTAAGCATAGGTCCTAGGTGCAGTTTTCAAAATGGTTTGATCCTAACTAACGTCCATGCTAACTAAGGGCTTCCTACAGTCATGATGTCTCTGATACCAACTCTATGGGGACCCCGACTCATAAGTCATGATTACCGAATGCACGTGTACAGTGATCCCAGAGATCAATGCTCACTGAACACACAAAAGCTGAATAACAAGAGTCTTACATCCACATTTAGCGTCTTACACAAATAAAGACCATGAAGGTCTAGTCTTACATAGATAGGGCCACCAGGGCCAAACACTTGTATAGAACAAACAGCAGAAATCTTGATCAAAAGCGTGAACCCATTGCCATCTGCCTTACCCTACAGGCATTTTGACTGGGAAGCATCCTAGTTCACATGTTCGTCACCAACGAACTCTTCAACATACTCCTGTTCTTCCATGCCTAGCCAATTAAATAACCAATGGCAAGCCAATGAGTACTTTGAATGTACTCGCAAGCAACCCAAGTTCTGGAAAAAGGTAATGATGATGCATGATATAGCACTAAGTAGGTAATTTGCGGAAAGCTAATTTTTAATGCAATGTCATGATCAAGTAACTAGGTAAGCATGCATTAACAGTTGGCAGATATCCATATGAACAAGTTATAGATATCATCATAAGCAGGGGTTGAACATCTAATGTTCATTCATCATGCTAAGTCATCAGACTTAGTTCAATTGTCTTGCTAAGTCGTCGGACTTAGCTCAAGTACCATCTTTGTCTCCAACACACACACACACCAGCTTGTGAAAACATTATTGGATGTAGCACAAGAGCGGTCATCCAACTGTCCTTGACCGTGGACACGGCTATTCGAATATTTTTACACTCTACAGAGGTTGCACACTTTACCCACAAGACTCGGGGAACTTCCGTGTCATCCACAACATGCGTTACATTGCATACCCGAGGTAAGCACCCGAACAATGTCTTTCCCATGGTGATACTAAACAAACAGTCCACTCATTGGTGCCATCCCTCATGATATCCACCACTCATATCATCCATGAGGGCACACAATGGTGTGCCCGGTTCCTGTAAAGACAGCGCATGGCCTTCCACTTCTGGGACGACCCCGTCTCAAGAGTGACCACTTCACTCTTGCCTCTAGTAATGCGGGCTCCTTGCTAGCACCAACCATAGTAATCAACAAAGCCCCGTTCCATAAGGGGTATCGTGGTCGTACATGTAAGGTTGGAATAACGGTCGCAACTTACACCAATCCGTTTTTGAAAACCACAGACACTCACTTACTCCGGTACACCACTTCTTCCTCAAGTGGTTACCTAGCTCATCATCATCTCCCTCACGCATTAGCGGGACCCTATGGGGTTTTCAAAAAGTCTTTGAAGGCATCTCTTCCTTTCCATCACTATGCATAAATTCCAAACCCACGTGCGTAGCATCTACTAGTATCCTATCTACACCCACCCGCATAACCCTCGTAAGATGGTAGGGTCATGCACGATGCAAGTGTCAATGGTAAAAGTGTCGAAAGCAACCCACCGAAGGGGTCACTACTCCACATGATCAAGTATAACATAAGTAAAGTGCTATATGACATGCAATGAAAAGGATTTCTTAACATGGTCAAAGGGCTGCTTGCCTGGCTCAACAAAGTCTCTGGGGTCTTCGAAGTCTTCGGGTCCAACTTCCTCGTCAACAGCGGAATCTATCGTCACGATAAATAGCGATAAAAATAAATTCACACAAAAACAGAGCACACAAGCTAATATTAAAAATGCTACCCATTCTGATAAATACTAAAAACTATACTAAAAATAGTTGTCTAGGGTTTTGAAGTTAAAAAGGTTTTCAAAAATATTTAAAACAGGGGCTAATAATGCCAAATAGGGTTTTTTAAATTAAAATAGTATATAAAAGATTTTCAAAATTTTATACAAAAGGCACTATTAAATTCTATGGAATAATCTAGGAATTGTGGTGGAAAAATATTAGTCATTGGATAAATATTGAGCTCTATGGGATTTTTGCAAAACCCCACAGAAAAGAAAAAGGAAAAAGGGCACGGGGCCCTGGGCCAGAGCCAGCCTGCAACTGGGCCGGCCCAGAGGCCAACAAGCCCATGCGAACCAACGTGCGTGCACGCCCGAGTTCAAACCTAACGGCTGGGGCCCGAAGGCTAGAGCTAGAGACAGGTGGAGAAGGGAGGGGAGGATGACAGGCGGTCCCCGCCTGTCATCTCCAACCTCGCAGCAGGGAGGTCGGCGAGCTCACCGGCGATGATGCATGGCATGGTGAGGCTAGCTGGAGGCGGGAACGTGCTCGGGGGCGAGTCGCCGTTCTAGGGGAGTTCGAAGGGGCGTCGGAGGCAGTCGAAGTCACCGGCAGTGAGCACCCGTGGCGGAGCAAGCTTCAGGAGAGATCGTCGGGGCCTCTCCGAGCTGAAAACAGGACGGGGTCGAGGGGAAAACGGGTCAGGAGAGCAAGGGGAGACCAGCGGAAGGAAAACGGGGACCGGAGGGGGTCGCTACCAGGAGATCGGCGACGAGGTCGCCGCGGCGGTCCTCGGCTCGATCCCGAGCGCAGAGGCTTCAGGAGTTCTCTGGGGCACACAGGGGGTCTACTGGGGAGTGGAGAGAGATGCGAGAGGGGAGAGGAGGATCGGGGAGGGCCTTAAGTAGGCGGCCCTCGGTCCATCGAGCTCGGGTGTGACCGCGAGCTCGTGGCTGAGGCCAGAGGCCACGAGAGAGGGAGGAAGCGAGTCTGGGTGCATGTGGAGTTGGTCTAGGCCAGGGGGAGAGGACAGAGGCGGGGCAGCGTGCGTGTGTGAGCTCTGCGGTTTGCCGGCTCGGGCGATTGCGGCGCGTGCGAGGGGGGCCAAAGGAGGGATATAGAAGAAGGGGTAAAGGGGCGGCGTGTTGCGGATGCCGAGGCCGACCATCTGGCGAGAGGGGGCGCTCGAGGTGGTCGGGGCCATGCAGTGGGCAACGGCTACAGTGCTTGTCGGCACTGTAGCGTGCTCCAGAGCGCGCGTTTGGCATGCCACGGCATGCCAATAGCGTCTTGTGCATGCCCAAGGGTGTATAGGGGGATCTAGGGGTGCCTAGGCTAGGGGAAATGCATTGGATGCCCTGGGAGAGATATAGAATAAGAGGAGAGGGTAAAAATGTTCCTCCCAGGGCTATCTAGAGGTGAAAATGGGGGTTTTACCCCATCTTCCACTGGCTTATGTACCTGAGGTTTTTACTGGGGATGCTTGGGCACTGCAAGAGGGTGTGGTAAAAGTTTGGACGCAAGGGGGGAGTGAAAGTGGTGAAAACAAGTACTTTACCATTTCACCAGAAGGTGTTTGATGGGTGTTTGGGCAAGATAAGTTTACCAACTTACTAAGATATTCAACAGGGTCAGATGTTAGGTAAAAAGGAGATGGATCACCATATTTGAGCTCAAATGAGCAACGTTGACAATAGAAATTTTGTGAACCCTAGAAACTAACAGAATCATGTTTCTGTAGATCTGGTTATGCTAACATTTTTTACCCTTGATGCACCACTTAGTGTAGCACCGGTGATTAGAGCATGTCCACAAAATTTGGGGTCAATGGGATAAACTTCACAATGTAAAGTTGTTCCAATTTGACTCTGGACAGGGAGGGTTTTCGGATGGTTTGATGAACCAAATAAACTTGGATTGAGATGAAACTTTGCAAGATCATCACCTATGGTAGTGTTGACTTGCTGAAGTTATCTTGGAATTTACTGAGAATATTTCTTATAGAAATATTTCAAAAGCATGATTTAGACAGAAAGGCTTTAGAGGGGTTTTGCCCATGATTTGAACATGCCCATGTGTTGAAACTCATATCTATGGAAAATATATGTCCAATGAGTTTCCCTAAATTTTCTCAAATATTTTGAAAGCATTTAAATAATTTTTCCTTATGAAAAACTATTTTTGGTCTTAAGAAAAAGTCTTTAATTAAAATATAAAAATAATCTTTAAAATTAATATGGTGGTTTTGGGAAGTCATATATATAGTAGGTTTGAAGTAAAGCCTTTGGGGAGAAAGAATCCACCCAAATTAAGGACTTGTAGTGCAAACCTCATTTCAGGGGGTTTTGAAAACCTAATTTGGATAAACCCTTTTTGGTCAAAATAAAATTTGATAAAAATAATTTTGGGCACTATTCACATGGCATGATCATTGGGCAAGAGGGTTTGGGTCAAGGAAGATGAATACGAAGAGGGTTAGAATCTAAGAGTACCACATACCACAATCAACAAGCAAACAAGCAACAATTCAAACAAGCACAAATATTGAAAAAGTTTTAATTGGTACCAAATTTTATAAATCCAAACATAACAAGGTGATACAACACAGGGAGTGACAGAAGCAGCCGGCATGCAAGACCCCTAACCCGGCTGCCAAGCAGCCGACCCGACTCCTAGGGGCTACACGCCCCCACTTGGCCAAGCATACCTTGGACCCTCTTCAACTCCTCCTCCAACCGGTAGAATTCATGCTTCCCACGGATGCGGATAGTGACCATTTCGTCAAAGAGCTCCTATTGTCAGGCATTCCCATCCTTCCTCAGGATGCCAGGGTTAAGGGGATACGAGCAAAAGAAAAAAGAATACGAGCAAAAGGTGGAATGCAAGCAAAATAAGATCCGACCTGGCTCCCCCACAGCCGGTCAACCGGCCCACATCTCGGGGGCTACACCCAATGGGTACACTCGCGCTCCCCCATTAGAGGACAGAAGCAAAAAAGCAAAGGCAAGCAAAAGAGAGTGAACTGCAAGAAAAAGAAGATCCACCCAGCTGACCCACAATCGGTCAGCCGGCCCACATCTCGGAGGCTACACCCAGTGGGTGCGCTTGCGCGCACCCACCAAAAAAATTCGGTGAAGACAGAGCTTACCTCGGCACACTGCAGGGCACTATCGGCCGCCTCGGCGAACTTGGCCACCTCCTCCTCGTGGCATCACGCCAAGACGCCGCCCAGCTCCCCGAGAGTTGGCACCAGGCCGCCGGCCGGCGGAGGCGGGATAGCTGGGACGCGTGCCAGCGCCTCCCGGTCCCGGATCACGTCCAAGATGGACTGGTGGGACCGGCTCTCCTTGCTGCCCGTTCTGGCATTCACCACTGCACCGGCTGTTGGGGACGGTTGAGAACGACGAGGGCGCGGGAGCCGGCTCCCGACTGCCCTGCGTTTGGTGCCACCAACTCCTCCTCCTCTTGCCAGCTCACCACGTTGATCACGACGGTCGGCACTTCCGTCTCCATGGATGGCACCTCTGGTGCCAACTTCGGGGCCTCCGGCATGTCAGCCTGGACCGGCTCGGCAACGGGCGGCACCACCGCCGGTTCCACCAGCCGGGTCTCCTCACGGGACAGCTCCGAGGCCGCCGCCCTAGGTTGGGTCGTCTCCTCCGCGGACGGAGGCACGACCGCCTCTACAGCCGGCCTTCACGGCTTGCTCGATGGAGGTATCGGCATACGAGCCGACTCCACCGCCAAGTTTCGACGCCTGCATGGTGTCCGCCGACCTACTCCATCTCCCATCGCTTAAAGACGCAGAGCGAGAGGGTCTGCCCGTGGCTCCTGACTTTGAGGCTCGCAGTTCCGCGAGCCTATTCTTCTCCTCACGCAGCGCGGCTGCATGCTCCTGCACTAGCCAGCTGGCTGCCTCCACCGGGCCAGCTGCCAATTCCCCCTCATGGAGCTCGATGGGGTCCCTGGAGCAAGCAAACACTCATATACCTGACGGCACGCGACTCACCAAGAAAAACCTACACTACAAAAAAGACACTCACCCGGTGACAACGGGCAGGGCGTGCTTGGCGCATGCCGACGGCTTTGACGCGACCGACTTTGCTCACTTTCGAGCTAGCGGCTGGGCCACCGGCTCCTCCTGAGCCGGCCTCTTCCCTCGGCTAGAGGTCCCGGCCGTTGGGGTGCGCATCGGCTGCTCCTCGTCCCGCCCAAGCGGGCCATATGGAATTGTGGGGGAGGCCCATTCAGGATCCGGACATCATCATCATCATTGTCGTCATCATCAGTCCAATCTTTGATCGAGAGGCCAGAGGGTAACTAACCAGCCGCTCTGGACCTGCCAGCTCTCGGGTTGCCCGCCGCCTCGACCTCCCCCGAGGAGTCGACCTCCTCTTCGGGCCCTCCTCCTAGCTCGTAGTCCTCGGAGTCGAACTAGGTGCGCTCCGCCTCGAAGATCTGGGGGTGCGGACCATCCGGCGTGTTCTATCAAACGAATAGCTACGGTCAGCACGACAAGTAAGATCGATAGCCTGTCGGAAAAATTCAGAGAAGAAAGAAATGTCACCTCGACAGGGTGTACCAGGGGTGCCGGGTTGTGCCGGTCGTACAGCTCCTTGCCGAAGGACCAAGTTCCCGTCGCCAGCTGGAAGGTGGTGATGGTGTTCACCCACTATGCCACTCGAGCCGTCATCACCTTGATGGTTGATAGCCGGCAGGGGTCCCGGCGGCCGAACATGTCGCAGATTTGGTGCCGCCTCAGCTAGAGAGGCAGCACCCGGTGTGCGATGAAGGCGGCCACCAGGTCGGAAGCGACCAGCCCTTCCCCGCTCCTCATCACCATGAACCGGCCTAGCTCTTCAAGCCCGGCTTTGCGTGGCGCGGTCCCCGGCCAGTTCACTCCGGAGGATGGGGCATTGATGAACGCCGGCAGCCGGATGTAGTCCCACTGCGAGAACGTCCGGTGCCAGCCCTTGACGCAGTCGATGAGGATGAAGTGCGGGAAGCGCGCGCCATGGCAGCACACCGCCATGCCCCCACAAGCATGCGGCTCCTTGGCGTTCTTCAACGCCTTGAGGAAAAAGAGCTTCTTGAAGAGCTCCACATAGGGGAGCATCCCCAGGTAACCCTCGCACAGGGTCATGAAGCCTATGATGTAGAGGATGGCATTGGGGCCGAGGTGGTGCGGCTGGAGATCGAAGGTGTCCAGCAGAAGACGGAAGAAGAGGCTAACCGGCAGCCCAAAGCTACGCGAGAAATTGCAGGTGAAGACGATGTGCTCCCCCGCCTGCAGCTCGGGCACCACTTCGTGGCCCGGAGCACGAGCGGTCACGCGCTCCTCCGACGACAACATACGAGCGTGGTGGAGCTCCACGATGGTTGCCTCCGTAACGAAGGAGCCCGCCCAGCTCCCTGAGCAGCCCTCGGTCGTCGTGACAACAGGATGGTGCAAGAAGGCAAGCAGGCGAAGCAACGGGCGAATCGGGATGCAGCGCGAGAAAGAGTGGAGAAGGCAAGGAAGAGGAAGATGACGGGGGCAAAAGGAGCGCGGTATCCTCTGCCTCCCTCCCTTCCCCTTTAAATAAGGGGCGGTGCCCGGGGTGGTGGGGATTAACTGCGCCCACTCCCCCAGGATTCCCGCACGAACGTGGGCGCCTCGGGCCACAACCGCCGCATCTGAGCATAGAAGATATTGGCTTGCGGCCCGAGGCCTACTAGGCTACGCCCGCGGCCTAGCGGGCTAGGCCCAGGGCGACGTCTCGTCTGCCCATGAGCGAGGGCCCCGCGGCATCATTACGCTCCGCATGGCACGTTGCGGGCAGGCTCGGGCCCCGGGGCGATGCAACAGAACCCGAGGCGTCGAGGGCGGCCGCCGACTCGGTCGATCGTTCGTCTTCGAGTCATTGGCGGGCGCCGCATGGGGGAAGCCGCCGGCTCCCCCTCGTCCTGCAGACGCGGGGCCCCACTAGCTTCGGGGACTACTGACGGGGGTTATTACCCCTGGGTAGGCCGAAGCAACGGGGTTCTCTCCCCCACTTCAAGAAAAAACACATTGCCGGCTGGCTCACGGCTGGCGGGCGCACGGCCGGTGGGCTCGGTGTCGGCTGCTCGTGGTCGGCTCTCCAAAGGAGTCGACTTGTCCCTAGCCGGCTGGGCCTCGGCCGGCTACCTCCAGACCGGCTCTCCTGTTGTCTCACGGGCAAGCAAGCTTCCATCCCATCCCACTTCACGCGGGTA
The DNA here is from genome assembly GCA_022496015.1 of Hordeum marinum. NCBI lineage: Eukaryota > Viridiplantae > Streptophyta > Magnoliopsida > Poales > Poaceae > Hordeum > Hordeum marinum. Next base: position 304,456,715 of record CM039672.1, on the reverse strand, counting down.
CGGCAACAAGACAAGACCCCCACGACGGGCCCCAACGTGGCCACAGTGACCGCCGACACGCGTGCGCGTATGGCTACAGTCCAGCCGGTCGTACCGCTGTCCTTGGCTGACCGCGACCGGGTGATGCATCAATGTCAGCATGCCTCTGCCCACTCCATTACCTGCCCCCGCGTGGCTATAGTGCTGGCGGCCATACCGAAGACTTCAGCCGGCTAGCGCAAGATGCCGCCGCTCGGGCGGCCCTTGCTGTAGCAGGTGGGCGCGGGCCAATCATGGAGCCAGCTGGCGGGCCCCATTGGGCGATGGGAACACGCATCCGTTGGACCCTATAGGCGACAAGACGGCTCAACAGGCAGGTCCCACTGGCCAGCTGAAGAGGCTGCCATCCGGGTCCCCCCGCGCAGTACCTTAAGAATATTATAGCTCGCGGGGTGGCCTATAAAACCCCCAAGGCACCCCATGCATAGGGGAGAGAGATTCACATGCACACACACCCAGGGGAGCACTTCACCTCACATTCACCCACGTAGCAAGGGAATAGGAGTCGGCTGCTCCCTCTTCCACCTCCAGATACAACTCTAGGAGCAACGTTGTAACCTCCCCATGTCTATCAACCTAGACCAAGAAGGACAAGGGGTATTACCTGCCACGAAGGGCCCTGGACCTGGGTACATCATTCTTCCCTCGTCACTTGTGCCTAATCCCGCTCCCGGAGCCCGTCGGCATCCAACCACCTTCGATAAGCCTACCCATGGCATTTGTCGTGAGAAAACGATGACAATGAGTGTTTTGTTCACCAACAATACCTTACCCCCTTTTAGTAGTATTGGCTTTCCTATGGACTCAAGATGATTTCTCACAAAGTAAAATGTAGAGTCCTCTTGCTTGAAGCTTTGCCAATCCATTTCCTTGCATCTTGGGGTATTCCAGAATCCTTTTGCCATCCCTATCATTGAACTTTTCCTAAAATATGCTTAGTGGAAACATTAGTTCAACGACATATATGTTGTTATAAATTACCAAAACCACCAAGGGAGCAAATGTGCTTTCAATCTCCCCTTTTTGGTAATTTATGACAACATATAGATCAAAGCTTCAACATATGATATAATCAATGAATATAATCGCCGCTTTGACAAGTATGTGATAAGCAAGATCTCCCCCTAAATTTGTGCATTATTTGAAATTTGCGTTTGAATGCAAATTCACAATCGATTAGGTACATGGGGCACTTCTTCCATGTCACATACATCTTGGTGGTGTGCGAGAGTGATAAGAATGAATATCGTAGCACAACACAATCAAGCAAAGTGGATGATCATTTCATAAGCATCAAAAGGATAAGAAATGGTAGCAACACACATTAAGCGTATGACCAAACACCAACAAAGTTTAACATAAGCAAACCAAAAGACCAAATGTGTTTGAAAAACGACAAAAACCAATGCTCTCTCACTCAAAGCCTAAAGATCTATATACAACTTCTCCCCCTTTGGCAACAAGTTACCAAAAAATTCAAAGAGATATAGCTAATCGTTCTTCTGAGGCTGATCTCCTCCAGTGGTCGATGTCGAAGTCGAGAGAACCGCGTCGGCGAGGACCTCTGCTGATGTCATGGATGAAGTTGGAGTAGAAACTGGAGGTACTAGAGGAGCTGATGGAGCTGAAATGACTGTAGCAGGTCTGATGAAGAAAGCCTCAACTCTAGAGCTGGCATTGTGGCTGATCTGGCCTAGGTAGTGAAGTGAGTGCCTAGCCTAAGAGGAGAGTCATCCTCCTCCTCCTCATCATCTATATAATGAGTAAGAGGCACAACATCAACTTCCTTCTTGAGCTCGTTCATGGTCTTGGTCAGCCCACCACCTTGTCATTAAGGGTCTTGATCCTATTGTCAATGATCCTCACAAGTCTATGCTAATTCTCCAAAATGTCCTTGATGTCCTTGTACATGCCCTGAACAGTAGTGATCAAAAGATCCATTTGCTCATTCCTGGATCTAGGGACTTGAGCACTAGCGGCTCAAGCTGTCTCTATATGTGCTTGTGCTGTAGCTGATGTGGGATGATCTGGGTCCATCACCACAACGTTGTCCTCAAAGTTTGGTTGTAGGGGCAAATGGGGCCTGTCAAGAGCAAAAATGTGCTTCTCTAGCTTATAGTTGATGAGCATCTGAATGTAGGGTGCATAGCAGCATGAGCGCTTCTGAACAGCAGCAACCCTCTTCATAGTCACCACAATAAGATCCATCACTCTGAATCTCTGATGCTGGTCAATAAGAAGCAGCAAGTTGATGGAGTAGCCTCGGATCATCTTCTCGTCTCTTTACTTGGGCATGAAAGTATGCCTCATAATGGTGTTGATACTATGAAGTCCTTCCTGGAGGTAATAGATAGATCCTAGCTTATGAGACTGAAGATGTGTAGCAGGGATACCATTGTACATGTCCTTCATGGCATTGTTGTTGGCCCTGGACTCTGAATACACATAGACATCTCCATCTTGCACCTCTAGGACTCCTAAGATGGCAGCCCATCCATCAACAGTGGACTCATATCTTGGTCCATCAGTCATCCACACAATTCTACCATCTCCATAGAAGTGAGCAGTGGAGTAGAATTAGATGATCATCTCATCGTTCGATGCAGTGAATTCTTTGCCAATGAATTCATCTAGGCCAATGCAGTTGTCGTCGTTTTCTCATGACACATGCCATAGGGTGGCTTATCGTAGGTGGTTGGGACCGGAGGACACCGACGGGCTCCGGGTGCGAGATTGGGCACAAGCGGTGGTGACACGCGATGTACCCAAGTTCAGGGCCCTCCGTGGGAGGTAACACCCCTAGTCCTTCTTGGTCTAGTTGGATGGATGGGTATGTGTACAAGGGTGCTCCTGGAGCTATATCTAGAGGAGGAAGAAGGAGAAGTCGGCTCGTCTTCCTCCGCTACTAGAGGGGGTTTGAGAGTTCTCTGGATGTGCGAGAGTGATTGTCCGTCCCCGTTGCATGGGGGGCTGGAGGGGTTTTATAGGCCAATCCCCCGGCTCTACTACATACCTAAAGTACAAGGGCGGAGGGACCCTACTGGCAACCTCTCCGGCTGACCTGGGGGCCCTGCTCTTCATGACGTCTTGTCGCCGGTAGAGTCCACCGGCTGGGAGGTCTTGTCGCCTGCTGGGGCCCACCAGCCGGCTTTGCTATTGGCCCTCACTCACCTACCGCGGCACGGGTTGCCAGGGAGGCGTCGTCTAGCGCCAGCCGGCTGAGGTCTTCGGTACAGCCGGCGGTACTGTAGCCATGTTGAGGCAGGTAATCGAGTGGATGAGGGCATGCCGGCACTGTTCCCTCGCCCGGTCACGCTCGCCAAGGTCAGTGGCCTGGACGACCGGACTATAGCCATGCACTCCAGTGCATCAGTGGCCACTGTGGCCATAGGGCCGCCCATCATGGCGGTCGTTTTGTGTCGTCGTACTCGAGCACAGTGGGATGGGACGTCGCCTATCCGCCCTAAGGTCAACGGAGGAGCCGGCCTGGAGGCAGCCGGCCATGCCCAGACGGTCGAGGGTCGAGCCGGCTTGTTGATCAGTCGTCCACCTTGCCAGCCGGTGGCCGCTCGAGCCGACTGTAATCCAGCCGGCCATGAGCAGCCAATCCCATGGTTTTCCTTTGAAGTGGAAGGAGGGAGAACCCTGTTCCCTTGGCCTACCCAGGGGTAATAACCCCATCAGTAGTCCCCAAAGCCGGCGGGGGCCCGCATCTAGCAGACGGAGGGGAGCTGGCGCCTTCCCCCTAGCGTGAAGCCGAAAGGGCAGCCGGGTCGTCCGTTCAACTCGACGCCTCAGGTACCGGTGCATCACCCCGGGACCTGCACCGGCTCGCCGCACGCCACACGGCGAGTAATGATGTCATGGGCCCCACGCACTCGGGGAGATGGGACGTCGGCCTGGGCCTAGCCCACTAGGTCCCGGGCGTAGCCCAATAGGCCTCGGGGCGCAGGCCAGGATGCTCTGTGCCCCATAGCGGTCGTTACGGCCCGGGGCCACCCACGCGCGCACAGGGTTTCTTAGGGAGTGGGCGCAATTAATCCCACGTCCCCTGGTCATGGCCTTCCCAATAAAAGGGGAGATACCCGCATCTCGCTTGCCCCCTCGCTGCCCATCTTCTTGCTTTCTTCCTCCTCCTTGCCGAGCCCGCAACCGTGCCCGCGTGCCGCCTCGCCGCCAAGATGGCCGATGGACGCGGAGGGAGCTGGGCTGGCTCCGTCATCGTGTAAGCTGACATTGCAAAGCTTCGCCACACATGCATGCTGCCACCGATGGAGCGGGTGGTCGCACATGTGCCAGGCAATGAGGTGGCACTGGCACAGCAGCCAGGGGAACATGTTGTGTTCCTCTGGCACTTCTCCTACGGCTTCGGGCTCTCGGTGAGCATCTTCTTCTGCCTTTTTCTCGACACCTTTGACCTCCAGCCGCATCATCTTGGCCCCAATGCGATCTTGTACCTCTCCGCCTTCGTGACGTTGTGCGAGGGGTACCTCAGAATCCTTCCTTTCATCGACTTCTTCAACGCTCTCTTCTATCTCAGGCCGTTGAAAGTCGGTGCCTGCGGGGGCACGGTGGTGTGCTGCCATGGCACTGCGCGCTTCCCTCCTCTTTCTCTCATTGCTTTCGTCAAAGGGTGGCACCTGACATTCTTCTACATGAAGAACGCCGACCCAAACTTTGACTTCATTCAGTTGCCGCCATTCGTCGACGTGCAATCCAGCAAGGTGAACTGGCTGGGGGTTGCCCCACGGGGCGTGGCCCTAACGGAGCTCGGCCGGCTCGCGATGCTGAAGAGCTCCGAGATATTGGTCGCCACCGATCTGGTGGCGGCCTTCATCGCACCCCGGGTGCTGTCTCTCCAGCTGAGGACGCACCGGATCTGCGATATGTCCGGCTACCAGGACGCCTGCTGGCTGTCCGTGGTACACCAGACACCAGCTCAGGTGGCGAAGCGGGTGAACGCCCTTACAACGTTCAAGCTAAACCCGAGTCATGGTCGTTCGGCATGGAGCCGTACGACCGCATCAACCACCCCCCGGTAAGTCTTTCGTTGAGGTGAATTTTCTTCGTTTGATTCTTTCTAGCTGACAGCCGGCCACGGACCTCACTTTGTCGTGCTGACCATAGCTGTTGGTGCGATAGAACACCCTAGACGGCCCGCACCCCCAAATCTTCAAGGCGGAGCGTGCAAACTCCGACTCTGAAGACTATGAGTGGGGAGGCCCGCCGGGGGAGTGGGCGGACTCCTTAGGAGGAGCTGACGAGCTGGCCGGCCCGCGAGCCGGCGACCCTACTGGAGCCGAAGGATCCAGCATAGCCGAGGAGCCTAGCAGAGTGGGTGAGTTCCTTCTTGCCCCCTCGATCAGGGACTGGACAGACGATGATGATGATGATGATGATGATGATGATGATGATGATGACGTAATGATTCTAAACGAGCCTCCTCCCTCAACGTGTTAGGGTCGGCGGAGCGAGGAGCAGACGGCTCAAGCCTCGAAGGTTGGAGCAACCGGTCAGGCGAAGAGGCCGACCCAGGAGGGGCCGGCGTACCCGCCGCCAGTCCAAAAGCGGGTGAAGGTGGTCGCGTAGAAGCCACCGCCGTGCGCCAAGCGGGACTTGCCCCTCATCATCGGGTACGTCTTCTTTCCGTGTTTTGTGTTTGTTTTCTTCCGGGTTGCGAGCCGGTGGGTAATCCGGCCTTTGTGCGTTGCAGGGACCCCATCAAGCTTCATGAGGGGGCGCCGGCGGGGAAACCGACAGATGCTGCCAGCCGGGTGGCCCGCGAACACGCGGCCACCCAGTGGGAGGAGAAGAGGAGGCTCGTGGAGCTGCGAGCCTCCAAGTCCGTAACGAGAGGCGAGGCCTCGCATTTCGAGACTTCGAGCGGCGAGCGGCGAAGGAGATCCGCGGACCCCATGCGGGCATCGGACTCAGCAGCCAAATCGACCCGCATGTTGAGGCCTCCGTCGAGCGAGCCACGGGAGGCGGTCATGGACCCGCTTGTCCCTCCACCCGCGGAGGAGGCGGCCCGAGCGAGGGCAGCGGTAGCAGAGCCGGCTCCCGAGGCGACCCGGCCGGAGGTGTCAGACGTGACACCGCCCACAGCCGAGCCGACCTGGGTTGACATGCCGGAGGCCCTGGGGGCGGCAACAAAGGTGGCGCCAGAGGTGGCGGCCGCGGAGGAGGAGGCGCCCTTCATCGCGATCGACGCGCCGGAGCGGCAGGGAGTGGAGACGGTGATAGCTTCGGGCGGAGGGCCGGTGGGGGGCGACACTCGGACCCTCGTCATTGTTGACCCGCCGTTGCCAGCCGGTACTGTGGTGAGCCTAGGCGGCAACGGTGGCCGGTCCTGGAGGACCCTGCGGACCATGCAGGAGGTGCTCCGGGACTGGCAGGGACTAGCGGGCGTGCCAGCCCTACCGGCTCCCTAGGCGGGCGGGCCGGTCCCTTCATTCAAGGACTTGGGGAGCGTCCTGGACCGGTGCTGGCAGGAGCTGGCCTGGTTTGTAGAGGCCATAGACGCCACCCTGCAGCGGGCGGAGGTAAGCCGTTGCCTTTGTATTAGGTTTTCTAGTGGGGGCACGTAAGCGCACCCACTGGGTGTAGCCCTCGAGATGCGGGCCGGCTGACCGGTTGATGGGCAGCCGGGACGGATCCCTTTTGAGCATGTCTTGATTTCTTGCTCTGCGTGACAGGAGGGGAACTCCCTGCTGCAGAAGCTGTTTGTGGAGGCAGTCGCCATCCACGACCATGACAATCACGGCTTCTACCGCCTGGAGGAGGAGCTGGAGCGTGTGCAAGGTAAGTTGAGTTTCACGGGAGGGGTAGGCATCCCCCGACAGCCGGCTAACGCATGCCTTGTCTTGCAGGTGACCTGACCGCCCTCCGGGAGGAGAAGACCGGGCTCGTCTCCGAGCGAGACCGGCTAGCGCAGGACGCCCAGGCAAACGTGCAAGAGAAAGACCGGCTGGCCGCACTGCTGGCGGCCTAGGACCGCCTCAAGCCGTCATGGCGAAGGAGGAGGAGGCCAGGGAGACAGCCGTCAAGGAGGCGGCTGACGCCACCCGAAGGACCGCCGCCCTTCAAGATGAGGTGACCCACCTCAAGAGGTTGCTCGAGGAGGTGAGGGGCTCCCTCGTTGCATCGGAGGTGGCGCTGGCATCGGAGCGGAAGGCGGCGCTCAACTTCGCCCTCGGGGTGGACGACGCCATTGAAGGTATGCGCCCATTTTTCCTTTCTCCAGCCGGTTGCTTTTTCTTTTGCTAGCTCTTATGTTTGATTTGCCTTTCTTTTCTTCTCTCTTACAGGGCGCTTCCTAGAAACTTAGCACCGTGCTGAGTGCGCCGTTGAGGAGCACCGGGAGTACCTTCGGGAGTGCGGGCGCTCCATCGAGGTGGATGACGCGTGAGATGCGGATGAGCTCGGGGTCACCATCGAGTATCGGCTAACCCACCTCCAGTGGAGCGTGGAGTGGCTGAAGATGGCCGGGAAAGAGATCATCGCCACTCTGTGGCCGGGCCGCGGAGGAGCTCAGGCAAACCGCGTGGCCTTGTGGCTGGAGCATGGCATGGCCCAGCTCGAGGCCTGGAAGGCGTTCGCAGCCTGAGCCGGCGCGCAGATGGCACTCCGGTTCGTCACGTCGTGGTATCGTGGCGTGGACTTGGGTCGGCTAGCCACCATGCGAGACGAGCCAGCTGAGGAGCAGGAGGCCCGTGAGCCAGCCCTTGTCCGCCGGGCCAACGAGCTTGTGTCGTACGTCGACGTGGATGAATTCCTGCTGGCTCTTGGCGAGGATGGCGAACCGGTGCCCGAAGACTCCTTCGGCATCCCCCAAGGCCCAGCAGACGAGGAAGTTGTCGACGAGAGCACCGACTCGAGTAGCTAGATGGCCGGAACCACGGATACTGCCTCGATGGCCAAGGGGGCCGACCCGAAGGCCGTAACTACCAATGAGGCGAGAGTCGAGCCGCCCGGCAACGTGCCGGCTGGAGGCGTGCCGGCTGGTGATGCACCGGTGGCCCAAGTGTCACAACCCTAGTTTCTTTATGATTGCAAGTGCATTCATGCATGCATTTTTATTTTCAAATGAAGATGAAATGAGGAATGATCAAGCCTCATAATTCAAAATTTTGTCAAATAAGCATTATAAAAATTGCTTCGAACAATACCAAGAAAATGTTCCTGGTTCTCTAATAAAATATTGGTTTGATTTCAAATTGTCAACCAATATTTTGGGATCACAGAAATATTTATATAGGGTTTTTGAATTAAATTAACTCTATTTGCATTGGATATATATTTTTCCATATATGAAATATATGTCAAATAATTCTGAAATTAATTATGTGGCACTATTTATTTATATCAAGGTCATATAATAATTTCCAGGATTTTATAAAATGGTTGGATATTTATTTTGAGCCAAAACAAAATATCAAAAATAAAAACAAAAACAGAAATAAGAAAGAAAAGGAGAAAGGCTTACCTGGCACGCAACCCACCAGGAGGCCCAGCCCATAGGGGCATCCCTGTCTTCTAACTCTTGCCAGAAGGCAGAGGAGAAGCAGGGGACGTTGCTCGCGACGGTGGCACCACGCCACCTACCTGCCTAGCCCCCATCGCGCTGGTGGGCGGGATGACCCCGCCCGGGACGTGTAGATCCCCCTGCCCTCTCCATTCCTCCCCTCGCCTTCTCCCTCTCCTCTCCCTCGCCATGGCCGAGCTCTGCTCGAGCTCGCCTTCACCGGCCGCCTAGCTAGAGCCCCCCTGCCGCGCCCCAGAGCTCCTCCGCGACCCCTTTGACCTCCCCCTGGAGCCAGAAGCCATCGGGAGCCCCCCATCGCAGAGCCATCGCCGTCTTCCCCGCCGGCCACCGGAGCTCGTCGAAGTCGATTCGCCGCAACCGGGTCCTCCTCGAGCCCGCCGAGCACCCCTGCAGCCTCCCTGTGAGCTCGTCGTCCCTCTCCCCCTCTCCCCGCGGTCTTTCCGTGCCCCTAAGCCATAACATTGTCGCGGTTGAGCTCCGATTGCCTCGCGAGGTCGTCGCCGGCCTCACTACCGGCCACCCCCTGACCATGGGTGGGCCAGGTGGATGCGCGTGGCTACGGGCTACGACCCGGTGGCCTCGGCTGCCCATCCGCCGCTAGTTTGGTCACCGGCGCCGACGTGGCCGGCCAATTAGGGCCTAATCCCCCCTGATTAGCCAGCCCCAGCCGCTGACACCGGGCCCCAGCTGCGGGTCAAACCCCGGTCAGCGCGGGGATTAGCCCGTGTCGCTGACGTGTGGGCCCTGGCTGTCAGGTTTGACCTGGGCAGCCGCTGTTGACTGGCTGACGTCAGGCTAATGCAATAAATAGTTTTTGGAATAAAATAATTCGGAAAATTTTAGAAGTTAATAAAAACTTCAAAAATTCATAGAAAATAATCTATAAGTCAGATTAAAATAATTTATATATGAAAATTTATCAAAAAAATCCAATGAATCTAATGGTGGCATTTTCATACATGATACAGCAAGTTAAATTGCCAAACTTGGACATTTTGTTCAAAACACAATAGGCCACTTTTCATATGGAGTTGAATTTGAACCTTGCGTTCAAACCATCTTCATTTAACATGTTGATAGATGCACTAGCTCAAACCAGCAACATATTGCCATGCTATTATCATGCATCATTGTGAAGCATTTGCCTTGTTTAAATTGTACCTTGTTTGATCTTGTCGATAAACTTGCGAGACTTATTTATCGACGGCATCGAAGAACAGTTGAGTTCTTCTGATAAAGAGGCAAGCAACCCCCCCCTGAGCATATTCAATACAATCCCATCTCTCGCTCTTGCTCTCATCTCAATGCAGTAGGACAACGTGTTCAACTACTACTTGTGTTGCGATAGATGAACCCACTCCTTTGCATGACCTGTCATTGTCACAGTAAATAGCTAAATCAAGCAACCTAGCATACCTGGTAGAAGCTTGAGCCATGTTTTGCTATAACACTATTATACTTGCTATGCTTAGAGTTGTGTCAGGTCTGATTCATCTGGGAGATGAACCAGAGTGAAATGAATGTGTCCTGATGATGAGAGTTAAGTGATGAACTTGTTTTGGTAAAGGTAGCGATGAGAGGCCATGTAGGAGTATATGGTGGGTTGTCTCATTGAAACCGCTCATAGGAGCTGAGTTCCGTGTTTGTGTTCCAAGACTAGCTACTACCGCACATTGGGCTCCGGTAACTCGAGCTCTCTCGTCCTATTAACCTACCCTGTTCTCAGTCCAGGAATCGCAGTAGTTTGAAACGTTGATAGGTGTGGCACGGCCTGCAAAGTGGATGAACGGCCCAATCGGGACCGGCTTGGGGCCCTGCTCGCAACGTTTGAGGCCATGTTGGAAACCTCGGCCGGACTTCCATTATGGGTTCCAACTCAGATAGGCCACTGCTTTGGCCGTGAGTCGTTGAAGGTTAACGTCCGTGGCCGACTCCCTCGATGGGCTTCCGCTTGAAGGTTGCCGAGGTGCCTTTTTACGTGCACATGGCGATAAGTGGCGGGAGCATGTGTGACGAAGTACACCCCTGTAGGGTAAATTTATCTATTCGAATAGCCGCGTCCGCGGATATGGACTACTTGGATACTTGCATTGTTCATAGACATCTTAAGTGGATAGTCTAAAATGCACCAAACAAGTGTGAGTGCTATGGATGGCTTCTCGTAGGAAGACGAGAGAGGATCCATAGTGGTGTATTGAGATGGTGAACATGTGGACTCATGTGTGCTCTCTCATAGGGAGACGAGAGAGTAGTGATACGTTGGTTACTTTGTCGTAGTCTAGGTTAGCCAAAGGTCAAAGCTGGCATTCTGTAGTAAACCCCACAATCCCGTTCATTGATACATGATGCATATGTAGATAGTTCTGATGTAAGACTTGTTGAGTACCTTCATACTCACTATTGCTTATTTACATTTTTGCAGAGTTAGATGTTGTGTTCAGTTATGTTCTCCTGACGTTGACATCGACGGATTAGCTTAGTAACCCAGACAGAGGTCTGGCTCCTATGGTAGGGTCATTGTACTTTTTCAGGCTCTTCTAGCCGCTTTTGTAGATGTCTATACTCAGACATGTAACTTCCTCTTGTTGTTTGTATGCTCTGAATGTTGGGTCTTGCGATGAATGTTGTTTGTATGCTCTGAATGTTGGGTCTTATGACATGTAGTGAAGATACCCCGAACAAACCCCTCAAAGGATTGCTTTCCATAGTAACAAGTGACAGTAAATTTCAACACGTAGTATAAGTTTTTCCTTACAGATTTCCACTTACCAAAAGCACTTCACTCCCTGGAAACGATGCCAGAAAAAGAGCCTTGATGACCCACAAGTATAGGGGACCAATCATAGTCCTTTCGTTAAGTAATAGTGTCGAACCCAATAAGGAGGAGAAGGAGATGATAAGCGGTTTTCATAAAGGTAATTTCTGCAAGCACTAGAATTGGAAGTAGCAAGTAGTTTGATAGCAAAGTAATTTGTAATGAGCAAGTAACGGTAATGGTAAATAAAGTGCAGCGAGGTAGCCCAATCCTTTTGTGGCAAAGGAAAGGCCAAAATGGTCTCTTATAATAACCAAAGTGTTCTTGAGGGTACACGAATTTCATCTAGTCACTTTCATCATGTTGGTTTGATTTGCATTCGCTACTTTGATAATTTGATATATGGGTGGACCGGTGCTTGGGTGTTGTTCTTACTTGAACAACCTCCCACTTATGATTAACCCCCTTGTAAGCATCTGCAACTACGAGAAAAGTATTAAGATAAAATCTAACCATAACATTAAACACGTGGATCCAATCAGCCCCTCACGAAGTAGCGCATAAACTAGGGTTTAAGCTTCTGCCACTCTAGCAACCCATCATCTAATAACTACTCCACAACACATTACCTTAGGCAAAAAGATGGTGAAGTGTCATGTAGTCGACGTTCACATGACACCACTAAGGGAATCACAACATACATATCAACAAAATATCAAACACATATCAAATTCACATGATTACTTGCAACATGACTTCTCCCGTGACCTCAAGAACAAAGGTAACTACTCACAAATGATATTCATGTTCAATATCAGAGGGGTATTAAATAGCACAATGGATCTGAACATATAATCTTCCACCAAATAAACCATATAGTAATCAAATACATAATGTAATCAACACTACTAGTCACCCAAAGGTATCAATCTAAGGTTCCGGTACAAAGATTGAACACAAGAGATGAAGTGGGTTTGAGAGGAGATGGTGTTGTTGAAGATGTTGATGAAGATTGGCCTCCCCAAGATGAGAGGTCTGTTGGTGATTACGATGGCTTTAATTTCCCCCTCCGGGAGGGATGTTCCCCCAGCGGAATCGCTTTGTCAGAGGGCAAAAGTGTTCCTGCCCAAGTTCCGCCTCGAGATGGCGGTGTTCCGTACCAAAAGTCCCCTCTTGATTTTTTCTAGGTCAAAAGACCTTAAGTACCAAAAGATGGGCACCGGAGGTGGGCCGGGCTGAGCACAACCCACCAGGGCACGCTTGGGGGGGCTGGCGCATCCTGGTGTCTTGTGTTCATCAGGTGTCACCCCTCCTATAGTTATTTCTCCAGTATTTTTATATGTTCCAAAATAATTCTCCGTGAAGTTTCAGCTCATTTGAAGATGTGCAGAATAGGTATCTCTGATATGCTTTTCCAGGTCCAGAATTCCAACTGTCGGCTTTCTCCTTCTTTGTACAAACCTTTCCTATTATTGGACAAAGGGCATTAGAATTACTCCATAAATCATTATTATGCATAAGAGCATTATAAATAATAGTTGGAAATCATGATGCAAAATGGATGTATCAGACGCGCTTTTGTGCAAGCAAGGATAATTGGCTAGCTCGTCGAAGCCACAACCCTAAAGACCCTGGCACCTCTGAAGTGCGGGATGGAAACGGGAATCCACGACGCAACAAGAACAAATGCCGACACAACAACGGTGATGTCGAGGACACAAACGTAAATGTCGGTTTCCTCATCTCAAAATCCGGACAGCGGAAGAAGCCCTCTAAAGGAAATAGAGACAAACCTTTCATGCTGGACAAAATCATGGATAGGCCCTGCCAAATCCATGGCACCCAAGACAAGCCTGCCACCCACACCAACCATAATTGTTGGGTATTCAAACAAGCCAGCAAACTTGCAGCTGAGGTGCAGGGCAAGGGCCCACGCGGCGATGACGATGTAGAGCCTCGTGGGCTGAACAATGGAGGACAAAAGCAATTCCCTCCTGAGATAAAAACTGTGAACATGATATACGTTACACACATACCCAAAAGGGAGATGAAGGGCGCCTTTCGGGAGGTCTACGCCATAGAGCCCATAGCCCCGAATTTTAATACATGGTTGGCTTGCTCGATCACCTTTGATTGTAGGACCATCTGACCAGTATCCGTCATGTAGGTTCGACAGACCTTGTCTTAGATCCCATTATCAACGAGTATCACGTCACTAGAGTCATCATGGTTGGAGGAAGTAGCCTTAACCTGCTTTATTCAAACACAGTGAAAAAATGGCCATCGATTTGTCAAGGATCAAACCCAGCAACACTACCATTGAAAGAGTAATCCCAGGCGTCGAAGCCCGCTGCTGGAGCACCGTAACTTTGGAAGTAGTTTTCATCTCGCCCGACAACTTCCGCGGCGAGGACTTAATCTTTGAAATTATCCCTTTCCAAAGTGGCTATCGTGCATTGCTTGGCCATACAACATTCGCTCGCTTTAACGTTGTCCCCCATTACGCATATCTGAAGCTCAAGATGCCCGAACCCAAGGCGGTGATCGGTGTCAATGGCAATACAGAGCGCTCCCTCCGAACTGAGGAACACCCAGTGGCCCTGGCAGCCAACTTCCCTAACGGCAACGAAGCGCCAAGGCCCCAATCAGCCATCAAGGCGCGAGAGGCGAGCAAATGAGCCCAAGCTCAATCTGATCTCCCGTAGCCATCCCCCGCTCAACACAAATAGGAATATGCACCCCACAGCGTGGCCCAGTTACAAGCAAGGTACGTACTCCAAAATCATAAAATCCCTTGGGCAACTGTGGGGACATATCATCTAGAGGCCTAGTGTTTGGCTAAACTGAACAGTGGTCATATATGTCTTAGGACAACACCAGGCTCCATCAAGGATCCAATCAACAGTGTTAATCTCACATAATTCAGTGAACTCTCACAAGGCCTACTCATTAACTACCACCTCCTCTAAATGAGCACCCTCCAAGAGAACAAAGGCATAGACGTGCAGCAGGACATAGTAAAGGATATCAAGCCATTTTTTGTCTAGGTCCTATGTAAACCTTTTTTCCTATAAATTTATTCTCGCATACTTATACAAGTTGCATGAGCAAACAAAAGTGTACGGAATGTCAAGTATTCATCGCGATAACACCCAAACATGACGATCCTAGGGAAATTATTGATATTGTACATGCCTTTTTGCTCTTCAATGCAAGTTAGTTCAATATGTATTTCTTCAGATGCGGTTGGTCCATAAAACCGGGGGCTTTATCAACTCACCCCATGCATCGCCCCAACACTATCTTGATATCATGTGTTCGGTGTCTTGGATATTGCGTTATATGCATCAGTTCCAAATTGTGTCTTTGGTCAAAGGTTGGGTTGCCCAGCTCCTGTGCTTCCCTTTTTATGTTCCGCTTGTTCAGCAAAAAGAGGAAATGGATAACCATTGCAATTGTACTTCTAGTTTGCCTGGTTAAGTACCTTAGTGGAGAAAGCCGAAAACTGATTGACATAATAAGCGTGAATTGATCTGAGATCCGATGACAATTGTTAAACTAAGAATGTTGGAGGTTCACCATGTTAAAATGGAGGGTTCGGAGTAACACAAGCCATGTGATGAGGCTTTTGCTTAAAACACAGAACTTCACAAAATAAAGGGGGGCTAGTGCACACTCCTCGCATTTAAGCTCCTATGGTTAAGTGAAAGCAATAAAGCCGCACAGTCTGATTGCCTCATTTTCTTCCGAACTACCGCCTCCGGGTACCAAGACGTTGGCTAAGGGCAACAGTGTAGATATTGAAAACACCCCTTTTAGTATCTATAAGGGGGTTGAAGCCGACGACTGGTAAATTTCAGGATTAAAACAACCACACATGAGTTAAAAATAACAAAAGAACAACATGACATATACCATGCAAATTCACAAACATTAAAGACACAATAAAGTTGAGCCATCAAACAGAAGGTGATACTTTCACTCAAGAACAACATCCTTTGGGCATAAAGCCTCTATTGCACGTGCGTCATCCATAACGACGGAAAAATACAGCTCGGGACGCCTATGCTCCTTCCCAGGCGGCGGAGGACTAGTAGCCATTTCTATGGGCTTCAGCTTCATCCAATGCACCACCGTCTTTGCAAACACCATCTGGGCACCCTCGGTGCAGGCTGAGCGAGTGAAGATGTCAACAGGGGCACAATAGCGACCAACCTTTGCACCAACAGCAACTCTATAGGCTATAACCGAATAAAAAGATCCTTCATCGTCGGCTCAGCTATGCGGTGCAACTCCATCAACTACTTCAGCTGGTCGAAGACAAGGAGCGGTTGCTCTGGGGCCTGAAACTACTCCCAGAATAGCCATTGATCAACATCCCCTTCCTAGGAGACATAATGTTGCACCGCATCCGCCGCACTCTTGGGCAGGTCCACAAACATGGATGGAGAATGCCACACTCGAGTGAGCAACAAAACCCCTTTTCCACCAACGGGGCATTGTAGTAAGTATCGCTTACCACTTGCAATCTGCTTTATTTGGTGGAGTTCCTTCTCATGGTGTTGCACCTTCATGTGTGCCCCCTGGAGGGTTACAGAGTTCAATGATAGCTTGGTAGCTTTCTCCTTGCACTTCAGCTCAAGGGCATCACACTTAGAGATGGCATCCTTGAGGTACTTTTGCACTCCCTCAACCTTGGCTTCATGCTTGTTACTTTTGTATTTTGCTGATAACATATCAAGAGCCGCTTGTTCAACACACGCCTTACGTTCGGTGGTCTCCTGTCTTGCCTTCGATAGCTCGACCTTGAGGTTCTCGATCTCTGCAGCCATGGCTGCATTGAGCATTAACATATTCATTTTTAAGGATACAACCATGAAATTCCTCACTCATATGAGGTAAATACCTACATTAGTTGAGTTCAGACTTACCTTGTGACAGTGTCCTGGACTAGGGGGTACTCACCATGTCGTCTCCCGACAGGTGGGTCGGGCCGAGGACCCCTAGGGAGGTTCATTAATGGGCCAGTTTGGACAGCCCATGATGCATACGAGGAAGAATTCACAAGACTTGGTGATCAAGACATGGACTCTTCTCCACCGACGTAGCCGACTATTTGAGGACGAGCAGGAATTAAGCTTGGGGATGCTGATACGTCTCCAACGTATCTATAATTTATGAAGTATTCATGCCATGTTTACAATAATTCTATATGATTTTGGTATGATTTTATTAGATCTAACCCGGACTGGCGCTGTTTTCAGCAGAACTACCATGGTGTCATTTTTCTGCAGAAATAAAAGTTCTCAAAATGGGCTGAAAATTTAGTATGATTTTTTGTGGACCAAAAGAGACCCCCGAAGCATTGGAGATGGGCCAGAAGAGCCACGAGGAGGCGACAAGCCTGTCAGGCACAGATAGAGGGGTGGTCGGGCCTAGCAGGCTTGTGACTACCTCACGGCCCCCACTTGACGTGAGATCGATGCGAAAAAATTTCTATAAATCTAGAAACCACCGAAAAGAAACCTAGATTGGCTGTTCCGCCACTGCACACCTCCAGAGCCATGAAGAACCAATCTTGGTCCTCTCTAGCACCCTGCAGTAGGGGGTCACCATCACCGGAGGCCATCTTCCTCGTCCCGGAGGGGCCATCAACACCATGGAGTCCAAGGACTAGAGGAAGAACCTATCCCCATAGAGGGGGAGGCCATGGAGGAGGAAGCACAAGGGGGAGAACCTCTCCCCCTCTCTCCCTGTGGTGCCGGAGTGCCATCGGGGGAACTATCGCCCCGGTGATCGTCTTCATCAACATCACCTTCTTCATCACAATCCTCGTCTCCTTTTAGAGGTCAACTCTCCCGCACCCCGCTGTAATCACCTACTTGAACATAGTGCTTTATGCTACATATTATGATCCAATGATTTGTTGCCATCCTATGATGTTTTGAGTAGATTACTTTTGTCCTTTGGGTAGATTGATGATCTAGATTGGTTTGAGTTGTGTGTTTATTTTGATGTTGTCCTATGGTGCCTTGCATGTCGTGGACATGTGAAGGATTCCCACTATAGGGTGTTGCAATACATTCATGATTCACTTATAGTGGGTTACTTGATTGATAGAAGCATAAACCCGAGTAAGGGGGTTGTTGTGTATGGGATAAAGGGGACTTGATGCTTTAATGCTATGGTTGGGTTTTACCTTAATGATCTTTAGTATTTCCGGATGCTTGCTAGAGTTCCAATCATAAGTGCATATGATCCAAGTAGAGAAAGTATGTTAGCTTATGCCTCTCCCTCATATAAAATTGCAATACTAACTTCCGATCTTGTGACCAATTGCCTAGGATAATTCCGCACACCGACCCATCATTATTCCACACTCGCTATTTGTAATATATTGTAATATTATGTTAACAGCACATATTTTAATATTTTATTTCCCCGTTATCATGCAAATATATCCTCTTCATACCCACAACATAGTTTTATTTATCGTTTCTAGATGGAAGCAAACGTTTGGTGTACGTAGAGTCGTATCGGTGGCAGATAGGACTTGAGAGAATATTGATCTTACCTTTATCTCCTTGTGGGTTAGACACTCCATACTTATCACTTCCACCTTTGGAAATTTCTACGATGATTCCTTGCACTTGGGGATTATCATGGAGCTCATATTCCGAGGTTTTCAGCTTCTGATTCATCTCTGACAATTCCACAACACTAGGGGTTGTGGTCAGCGGCATAGCCTGTATCGTGGTTTTGTCACGGTAGATGTCCTAGTGTGAGGACTTAGTTGTGAGGCCATCCCAACCGGGTGATTATCTTGACGGGGTTGATCGTAATTGAGAGACATGGTTTACCCAGTTACAGCCCCTCAAGATCGAGGTAATAGCCTACTCCTTCTTTTCTGCTTAATGCTTGGGGGATCAATACAAGGGAGTGAATTCACTTGACCTAGCTATTGATCCATTGTAACTCGAGTCTACTAGCCTCAGGGGGCGGCCTTTATATATAGGTCAAGACCCTCGGCTTACAAGAGTCTGAGTCGTGCTACGATTCGTGGCCAAGTATATCTCTAATTTGCCTTGTCTCCTAAGTAAGGAAACTCTAGTTTGCTTGTTTCAAGTGTTCCTATAGCTTATATTGAGTAATATAAATTATGGAAATTATATAATATAGTAGGTATCATGGGGGAACAATTGTGAATCTTGTCTTGATAGTACCTAAGTGTATGATTTATCTTTATTACACTAACCCTTCTCACGAAGTTTCGTTAAGTTTTGTGTGATTGATGTTTCCAAGTGTTGGCGAGATACCTATATGAGGGGAATAAGGAGTGACATGAAACCAAGCTTGGGGATGCCCAAGGCACCCCCAAGATAATATTCAAGGAACACTCGAGCGTCTAAGCTTGGGGATGCCCCGGAAGGCATCCCCTCTTTCGTCCTCAACATTATTGGTATATCTTACTTGGAGCTATATTTTGATTCGTCACATAATATGAGTTTTTCTTGGATCATCATTTTATTTTATTTTTATCTGTTAGGTGTTATTTATAATCTTTTTTTCAATAAAAAGTTCCAATAATTGCCTTCGGATGCTTGCTTTGCATGTTTAATGTGTGTTGTGTAAAACAAAACAGAAACTTTTGATGTAGTGTTTGAATTTTAATATTTTACTAGAACGCAGAAAGTTTCTGAAATTTTTACACAGTTTTTTCATATAAATTCCTTAGCATGTCCTAAAGTTTCATAATTTGTAGAGTTATAGAGGTACACTAGTTTAATAAATTACTACAGACTATTCAGTTTAGACAGATTGTGCCATAGTTTTGATATCTACTTATCCTATAGTTTCCATAGCCTATTTTGCTAGATATAAATTATGGAAATGATAGTATAAAGTAACTAATGTTTGAAAATTATTGTGCAACTTGTCTTGGCAGTACATGAAGTGTTGATTTGTTCTTATGTGTACTAACCTATCTCACGAGTTCTTTTTGAGTTTTGTGTGGATGAAGCTTTTGAGAATATGTGAAACTGGGATATGAGAGCATAGAAAAGGATGCAAAAGATCAAGATTGGGGATTCCCAAGGCACCCCAAACAAATATTTCAAGAACTCTCAACTATCTAAGCTTGGGGATGCTACGCATCCCACCTCTGTTCATCAAAAATTATCGGTTAGCCTATGTTGAGCCTAAATTTTTATTCGTTCACATGATGCGTGCTATTCTTGGAGTGCCATTATATTTTGTTTGTTGTTTCAATAAAATCATTGGATCAGAAATTTTGAATAAGAAAGAGTCCTCACATGGCTATTTAACTAATTGACTATGCATTGATCTTCGCTTATATCTTTTTAGAGTAGTTTGTCATTCACTCTCGTGCTTCACTTATATCCTATGAGTAAATGGTTGAATGAATTGAATATCATAAATCTGAAATTAAAAATGATTAATATACTTATCCCATTGGGAGTAATGACTTCACACATAATAAGTATAGGTGGTGAAATTTATCGAAAGTTAGCAAACACCGCATTGGTCACTTGAACAATCCATGAAAGAATATTGAAGGAAGAGAGATTTCACATATAAATATACTACCTTGCACATCTTCTATGATTGTGAATACCCATTAATTATTTTCAAACTTGAGAAAATTAGTTGAAGTTGGACAAGGAAGACAACGTAATGAGTTATGCTTGGGTATATTTGTATAGAAGTTATATTGTTTGGATCCTCAAACATGTGGTGCTTGCTTACACCTCATTAAAAGTGTGTTATATCGACTAGAGGGAGGGTGAATCGGTGATTTTTACAAATTCATCACTTGAGGAATTTCAACTTTGAGGAATTTGAAATGTGATGAATAACTAGCAGCGGAATAAGTACTCAAGTGCATGAGGAACATAGTAACATCATAGTCATCATGATGAAATGAAACATGCACAAATTACAAGTACCATGACACAGGATAAGCAGTGATAAACAAGGTAACTTGAAGAATTTGAGGCAAGGAAATTGTGGAAGTCTTCAGTCAAATTCTTCAAACTGTAATGATCAATTTCATCAACAACTATATGAGGAATAGAGCGGTTGAGGAAATAGAACCAGGTAGCTCGATGAAGACAATGGTTTGATGACCAAGTTCCAATTGCTATGACAGTCGTACGTCTGGTTTGGAGCGGCCTGGTATTTAAACCAGAGGACACACAGTCCTGAGACACATAGTACTTACCATATTCTCCTTGAGCTAAGGTCACACAGTCCTCGCGCGACACTCGTGGTAAGTCTTTAGGGTAGAATTCCAAAACCCTCACAAACTGGTCACCCAGCGATCCACAATTTACTATTGGATGCTCTAGACCAAGGTCACTTCGTGATCCCCAACTGACTGCAGGATGCACTAAACCATGACGCCTAACCGTCTGGAGGATGCACAGTCCTCAAAGGTAACAAGCGTCGGTTCCACACAGGAATTTCTTCGGTGTTGCTCAATAACTTTGGTTTTGGTGGTTTGGTTGTCGGTTTTTCCACACTGGTGATTTTCTCTCAAAGTCCTCAGAGGATGGGTTGCTCTCAAATGTCAAGTGTCAGTTCTCTCTCGGAGCAGCCAACCAACTAGTGGTTGTGAGGGTGGCTATTTATAGCCAAGGTGCAACCTGACATGATAAGACATAAATGCCCCCAATGATATGACCGTTATGTGGATGTTATGATTGGGGACAGCTGGCGCTAAGCACAACAACGGTCAGAATTTCGAACTATGAAAGTCCTCAGACATATCATGTTCCTCACTTGTAGGCAATTCGCACTGGCAAAATCCTAACTCCTTAGTCAGATCAATTTCCTTAGAGACCATAAGAACTTCGTCTCTTTCACTAAAGAACTTGACTGAACCATAAGATATTTCCAAAAGGCTTCACTCGAAGGATTGTATAGGTTGAGAATTTTGGAGTTGAGCATCAGTTGGAAATTTTCCTTAGTATTACCTCGGCCTCCTTTAACAGTAAGGTGTTTCCTATGACTCAAAGAAAGGAAATGAAACTACGAAAAAAAAGTCTTCATGCTTCATAGTCCTCGTTCATATCTTCAAGGTCACACCAACTTCTTCATTTTCAAAGTCTTTAGCAAAGTCTTCACCAAAGTCTCCAGTTGAAGACATACATTTTTAAGGGTCAGTAATCTCCAGATGTATCAAACTCATCGAATTATAGAGCCTATGTACACTCACAAACACATTAGTTCCTTAACCTATAAGTCTTCAATACACCAAAATCACTAAGGGGCACTAGATGCACTAACAATCTCCCCTTTTTTGGTGATTGATGACAAATAGGTTAAGTTTTCAACGGGGATAATAATATGGAATGTAAATACTGAGTTTGAGGAATTTGATTGCAAGATATAGAAGAACTCCCCCTGAAGATGTGCATATTTGAGGAATTTACTTTGGACTGCAAATGCACATAGCAGGTTAAAAACATGGAGAACTCCCCCTATATCTTGTAATTCATACACGCATTTGATCATATGATACGAAGAATTTGAAATGCATGATGAAAATAGTGTCTAAAAAAATTCAGCATGTGTGCGTTAAGGTACTTGAGGAAATAAACATGCGAGGAAATAGTTCAAAAGAGTCAGACCACCATCGGAATTAAGTTTACAATTCAATCAACAAAAGCTTCAAAAGAGCGAGAGTTGTAACTTAAACAAAAACAGCCCATATATAGTGACCCTCTTGAGGACTAACTCAAATTTTCTCCCCCTTTGTCATCAATGACCAAAAGGGACGAAAAAGTGAGGACTAACGCCCCTTGAAGAATTTCATCGTGTTGGTGAGGAAGGAGCGCTAGCGTTGTCAAGGTTGTTTGTCGATGCAGGGCCTGCCGTAGTGTCGTCAATGTCCTCAGCTTCATCTGTCTTACGTGATGAAGAATATGAACTTGTGACCATCAGAGGAACTTGGACTTTCTTGAATTTCTTATTTGGTTGACGAGCCCAGTTAAGATTTTCCTCAAGATCCAACTCCTTCAGTTCTTCAGGAGCCTTGAGGTAAGACAACATGGCCCAAGTGCGGTTGAGGTTTTCATGCGCATAGTAGTGATTCTTCTTCAAAGAGTTCTGCATCACAATCATGTTTTCCACAATGTAACCAAGTTGACGCTTCACCCACTTGTGATTGTGATCGACCTTCTGATGAAGACTTATGAGAAGCTCATGATCAATCATCACACGAGGGGCGGACTCTTGAGGTTTTTGAGCTGAGGACTTTGCTTCTGAGTCCTGAGTTGCAGTGTCATCATTGGTGGAGAAGGATGCAGCTTTGCGAAATTGTCCATCCAATGGACGAGTGCCTTCATCAATGACAGTCTTGCCTTTTCCTTCCACTGAGGCAATTGTGCTCTTGATGAGTTCGATCGGAGGCAAGAAGCCAAAATGATTCTGAAAGTCCGCCTTGAAGGGAACTGAGGACTTTGCCCTGATGAACTTCATGATCCAAGGTGCATAAGGCTTCTGTTCAAATGGGGCTAGAGTAGCATTAGCCAATGTCCTCATGAAGAAATCATGGAAGTTGATGGGAATCCCATGAAGGATGTTGAACAACGTATTCTTCATGACTCCCTCTACTTCCTCTTCTTTAGAGTTGTGGCCCTTCTGAGGACACAGGGTATTCGTGAGAATGCGATAAACCGTCCTTGGCGCATATAGCAAATCCTTCACAAGGAAGGTTTTCCGTTGAGGCTTTCTAGGAGCCAATGGCTTCATCAACACTTGCATCAGTTGGTTTGGAAGAGTAGGTTCATCAAACAGCCGACAAGCTTCTTCTGAAGGAATTGGCACTGGGACAGATCGAAGTAATTTAGATGCTTGAGCAATGAGATGTGTTGATCCTGTCATCCAGTCCAAAACCCAGGAATTGATGTCAGAAGCATTTGCACTGATGTGCAGAGTAGCATAGACTTGAACAATGAGTTCTTCATTCCAGTCATAGATGTCTACGCAAAAGGGAAGAATGCCTGCATCATGAAGAACTTGCAGCACCGACGTGAATGATGGAAGTGTTTCCATGTCAGCATGAGGAATTTGATGGTGCTCGAAGACTTTCTTCTTTTTGAACAAGACTGATGCATAGTAGTTCATCTGAGTGCAGTCTAGAATCTGCTTCGTCTGGCCCTTGCTAAGTCATAAGGATTGGGACCTGTGAAGAACATGCGCTCACTGAAGAAATTGCTTTTGAGCAATTTGGGGCGCGCTGAGCCTTTGAACGGCATTCTAGGCTTAGGTTGAAGATTTGGCTTGAAGCAGCCCTTGATATCCTTTGGCATGGGAGGAATTTCTTCAGTCTGAGGAATTTGCGTTGCAGGTTCCTCAATGGCAGTTGGAGCAGCAAAGTCATCAGCTGATGCAGCTGGAATATCTTCAATGACTTTGGCGGTCAAGTCATCAAATCCTTCATGAATTTCTTTAGTCTGGGCTAGGGACTAAGGAATCTGTGACAGAGGAGTAGTCATAGGTGAATTTGGGTGAGCTCTTTCCCAATATTCATCATTGATGAGAGGAGTTGTATTTCCAATGTCTACATCCTCATCAATTTCTTCAATCCCAGCCTCTTCAGCAGTGAACTGAGGTTGCGGCGATGATACCTGAGGAGTTGAATAATTTCCTTCAACTTCAATGTCTTCATCAATCTGCTCTGTCGAAGCAGCATAATGATCTTATTCAGTTTTTTCATCTGGGATGACATAGTCAACACCAAATGGGATGATCTCATAAGCGGGTGCTGAGGAGAGTGGAGTGGCATCAAATGGTTCAGTTGAGGACTTTGGCAGAGTCTTCAACTTCTTCAACACCAAGGAATCTGAAGTTGAAGCTTTTCTTTTTAGTGCCTTCTTCTCAACAACCTTAGTTTTCTTCACTTCTGATGCAGAAGGAAGGTTGATTGTCTTCACCTTTGATGATTTGTCTAATTTAGCAGAAGGAGAGGGTGGTACAATTTCTTCAGGCACGACTGATGCAGTCGTCCTTGAGGGTTCAGTTCCATCAGGCGCACCAGTGGAGGGTGCCCTGGCAGGTTCTTCAACGGTCTGACTTTCTTTAGCAGCACTGGAAGTTTCCTCAGTAGGCTGAGCAGTTTCTTCAGCAGGAGGAATTTGTTGCTGGGAGCGAGACGCAAATCTTGAGTTGTGGTCAGTGATGACTTTGTCAGCAATGTTGACGAAGCAAACCTTGGCGCCTTGCCAATCAGCATAGTATGAACTGAATTCCTCACTTAGGCTTTGAATCTCAGACCGCACCCTCACAAGTTCCTCGGGAGACAAATTCAGAACATTCTTCTTCGAGTAATGCTCTTTCTTGTATTAAGCCTTCTTGGTTTGTCTTGCCTTCTCATATTTCCATTTTTCCTCAGCAATGAAAGTTTTGAGGACATGATCAGGACCAGGAGGCAGTTTCAAGTCATCAATGGGTGTCTTTGGATCCGTGTGCCAGATATTAGTGAGTTTAGCACTTTTTTAGGATCAAGCAACAAAGGAATTTGAGATCCCTTTGCTTTAGCCACTCGTTGTTGCTTGTTTCTGATGATAGCTTCCAGTTCCTCATCATCAGCTTCATCTGAGGATTCTGAAGGTATTGTGAAAGCCACTTTCTTAGTTTGAGGACTTGGTCAAATGCCTCGTCCAGCAGTTGCTTTCTTTTTCCTTAGAGAAGGACCGCTTGAGGAATGAGTTTGGGCTGAAGAACTTGCTGATGCCCCTGAAGCAATTGAAAATCCTTCAGTCTGTTGGCTTGAAACAAGGTGCACAGGAGTTGAGGACTTTGCAGCAACAGCCGAGGACTGAGCAACAACTATACCAGAAGCTGAGGCCTTTGAGCTTGAGGAATCTGCTCCGATGACTTTGAAGTTGAAGAAATTGGCTTCACAGCAGATTTCTTCATCATAGATTTCTTTGGAGCACTTACAGAGGTTCCTGCAGTGGCAGCAGCAGAGTCTTCATTGAATTTCTTCACTGCAGCTTCAGCAGTTCTCTGCAATTTGAGTTGATGCTTTGCCCACTTTGCGGGAAAGTCTTCACCGCAAGCAACACTGGTGGGATCAACCACTTGATCATCAGCTCAAGGAGCCCTAATGCAAGGGGGTTTAAGTGCGAATTTCTTCATGTACTTGGGAGTAACATAGCGATACTCCTTCCATTCCCTCACCCACCTCCGTTCAATTCGCTGAATCCTGATCTTTCTTTGTTCTTTTGTCTCTTTGCCATATTTGGATTCATCTGGTGTACAGTAGCCAGTATACATATGGTCAGCAATCTCAAAGGCAGTATTCTGTTCAGCCTTCTTTCCACCTTTCTGTGGCTTCTTCCCATCAGCCATTTTCTTCAGCTGAGGATTTTGAACTCTTGAGGACTCTGAAGAAGTGCACAGTTTTTCCTCAAGAAACGCTGCAAATGAGTTAAGTTGATGAGAACCTAGTGATTCATCAGCGGATATGTTTGTACCTATGAACAGAGTATATGTGTGAGGAATTTTAAGAGGTCATATGCGTTCTCAGAAATTTTTCAATAAAAATAGGTGTGAGGAATTTGACCATTGGTGTCTTGAGGAATTTCACTAAGTGTTCTTTGTCTTAGGTTCCATAGTTGTGCAAATTTGAGGATTCACACAATTGAGGAATCTTGAAGAAAAGCTTAACTTATATAAAGTCATCAAGTAAATGTATATGTAAGGTGCTTTAGAATGAGATTCTTGAAGATTAAACACCTTTCTGAAGATTTAGGAAAACTTGAAGATCAAATAAGGGCAGTAAAAATAAATTTTATTTACCCTGATGAAGAACACGACGAACTATGAGATGAGATTGAGGAAGTTTGTCAGTCCAAATCTCCCACGCCCTAGCTTGGCAGAGGGAGACAGCTACATCGGCGGCGGGGTGAAGACTTCCGCGACCGATGCGAGTACGGCGACGACGAGGTCGAGACAGTGAAGCTCTTCCACACCGGCATTGATGATTTTAGCGGCGCCGCCAGGTCGGAGCTCAGGACAGAGTAGAAGTGAGGAGTAATCGAGCACAGCGAAAGGGGAGGGGTATTTATAGTGGAGGTGAAAACCAATATGTCCGAAGATTTTGGACCAGATTGCCCCTGACCCTTGCTCTCCTCGCGACAGGTGTCACCCACGTTCTGAGTAGTGGCGATAGTGGGGGATCGTGGGTTATCCAGTCATGGGAATCAGAACTGATTGAGCGGGAAACACCGAAAATTTTGATAGTGAAAATTTTAACGTTTTTGTTTGCAAATTCTTCAGCTATCAAGGACACAGTGAAGACTTTGAACGAGTTTCAAAGTAGAATGCATATGAATAATTTGTGAATAGAATGGGTTGAGTTTAGCATAGAGGGGAAAAGGGTCCGATCACATTCACTTAAATGAAAATCAACTTGAAGAATTAGCAATAAGTGAATGTTGTTGAGGACATTGAAAACTCAAATATATATATATATATATATATAGTCAATGAAGAACATTAGTTTCATAGTTTGAAGAATTTGACAAGTTGATGAATTTGAAAAGTTGAGGAATTTGCAAACTTGAGGAATTTGAAGAATTTGCAAAATGACGAAAAACTCAACTTTGAAGAATTTCAACTATGGTTGGTGGCGTGACCCACCGTATAAGAATGATGACTTCAGACACCGCATACAATTCTCGTAGGGTTCTAAGAATCAAATTCTTCGTTAATTTCTTCACACTCAGAGAGTTATTCTTCATTGATTGAAGAAAAACGTTACTTCGTGTGTTGCACATCTAAGTCATCAATTTTGCATAAGTGTTAGGATGTGTGTCCTTTTTCAAAGAACATTCAAAGATTCTAAGATATTTAGCTCACACCGCAACTTGCAAAATCTCTTTTCATCCAAGGGCTTTGTGAAGATATCGGCCAGTTGTTCTTTAGTGGGGATGTGGTCGATGGAGATGTCGCCCTTGAGTACATGATCTCGAAGAAAGTGATGACGAATCTGGATGTGCTTGGTCTTGGAATGTTGAACTGGGTTGTAAGAAATCTTGATGGCACTCTCGTTGTTGCAGTAGTGAGGCATGTTCTTCAACTTGATGCCGTAGTCCTTGAGGGTTTGCTTCATCCACAGTAACTGAGCGTAACATGAACTAGCAGCAATGTACTCAGCTTCAGCAGTAGATAGTGAAACACGGTTCTGCATCTTCAAGGACCAACAGACTAAGGATCGTCCAAGGAAATGACATATACCTGAGGTTGACTTGCGATCCACATGATCTCCAGCATAGTCAGCTTCAGAGTATCCGACGAGGTGAAGATTTGAGCCCTTGGGATACCATAATCCAAGCGTTGGTGTGTGAGCTAAGTATCAAAGAATATGTTTCACAGCCTTATGGTGTGATTCCTTCGGTGTTGCTTGGAATCGGGCACACATGTAAACACTCAGCATGATATCAGGCCTAGATGCACATAGATACAATAATGAGCCAATCATGGAGCGATATACCTTCTGATCGAAATCTTTACCATTTTCGTTAGTGCAGAGGTGGCCTTTTGAAGACATTGGAGTTTTGACGCCTTTGCAATCTTGCATGTCGAATTTCCTCAGAACATCCTTGAGGTATTTCTCTTGTGAGATGAAGATGCCGTTGTCTTGCCAACGAATTTGAAGACCTAAGAAGAATTTCAACTCTCCCATCATAGACATTTGATATTCTTCACTCATCATATAGGCAAATTCATCACTGTAACGGTTGTCGGTACAGCCAAAGATAATATCGTCTACTTATATTTGGCATATGAACAGTTCAATGTCATAGGATTTTGTGAAAAGAGTTGGGTCGAGTGAACCGGGTTTGAAGCCTTTCTTCATGAGGAATTCCTTCAGAGTGTCGTACCACGCCCGAGGGGCTTGCTTGAGGCCATAGAGGGCCTTGTTGAGTCTGAAGACTTTGTCAGGATGCTTAGGGTCTTCAAAACCTGGGGGTTGAGAAATATATGCTTCTTCCTCAAGCTTACCATTGAGGAATGTACTTTTCACATCCATTTGATATAAGATGATATCATGATGGTTAGCATAATCAAGCAATATGCGAATAGCTTAGAGTCTAGCAACAGGTGCAAAAGTTTCATCAAAGTCAATTTCCTCAACCTATGTGTAGCCTTGACCTACAAGACGAGCCTTATTCCTTACCACAAGGCCTGTTTCATCTTGCTTGTTGCGGTAGATCCACTTGGTACCTATGATGTTATGCTTGTGAGGATCTGACCGCTTGACAAGTTCCCACACATTGTTGAGTTTGAATTGATACAATTCCTCTTGCATAGCTTGAATCCATTCAGGCTCCTTGAATGCTTCATCAACTTTGATGAGCTCTATGATAGCGACAAAGGCAAAGTGCCAACAAAAGTTAGTCAAATGTGAAGCTTTTGAGCGAGTGAGAGGACCTGGTGCATTGATGTCATCGATGATTTTGTCAATCTGCACTTCATTTGCAACTCTTGGATGAGCAGGTTGACGTGGTTGAGGATTTTCTTCAGCACCATTTTCTTCAGGTGTATCAGCATGAATGTCTTCATTCGTTGGAATGACTTCCTGAGTGGGTATGATATCTTCAGTAGCCTTCAACTTAATGGATTCCTTAGGAGACTGTTCATCTAACACGGAAGGTAGGTGCTCTCTTTGAGAGCCATCAGTTTCATTGAATCGCACATCTACAGTTTCAACAACCTTATGGTGGTAGGTGTTGAAGACTCTATAGGTGTGCGAGTCCTTTCCATAACCAAGCATAAATCCTTCATGTGCTTTCGATGCAAATTTAGAACTGTGGTGAGGATCTCTAATCCAGCATTTTGCACCGAAGACTTTGAGATAACTTACATTGGGTTTCTTGCCAGTCATAAGTTCATACGAAGTCTTCTTGAAGAATTTGTGAAGATATACCTTGTTGATGATGTGGCGTGCAGTATCAATTGCTTCAGGCCAGAAGCAACGAGGAGTCTTGTATTCATAAATCATGGTGCGAGCCATCTCAACAAGAGTCATGTTCTTGCGCTCCACGATGCCATTTCATTGAGGAGTATAAGGGGCAGATAACTCATGAGTAATACCAAGTTCATTAATATATTCATCAAGATTAGTATTCTTGAACTCAGTCCCATTATCACTCCTGATATGCTTGATCTTGATGCCGAAGTTGGTGGAGGCCCTTGAAGCAAATTGTTTGAAGACATCCTGCACTTTAGTCTTGTACAGAATAATATGCACCCAAGTGTAACGAGAGTAATCATCAACAATGACAAAGCCATACAAACTTGAAGAATTTGTTAGTGTGGAATAATGAGTGGGGCCAAAGATATCCATGTGAAGCAATTCAAAAGGTCGTGTCATGGTCATGATTGTCTTCGAGGGATGCTTGGATCTGGTCATCTTTCCAGACTCACATGCACCATAGAGGTGGTCTTTGAGGAATTTGACACCTTCAATGCCAATGACGTGCTTTTTCTTCACGAGCGTGTGCAGGTTCCTCATACCAGCATGTCCAAGTCGTCGATGCCACAACCAGCCTTCTGAGGACTTTGCAAGTAGGCATGTGGCAGGCTGAGGACCTGTAGAGAAATCAACAATATACAAGTCTCCTCCCCTAAAGCCTTTGAAGACTTTGGGGTTGTCAGATTCCATGATGACAACACAATGATATTTTCTAAATACCACAATCATATCAAGATCACAAAGCATTGAGACAAACATAAGGTTGAACCCTAGGGATTCGACAAGCATCACCTTATCCATGGTTTGGTCCTTTGAGATTGCAACCTTACCTAGACCCAATACCTTGCTTTTTCCTTTGTCTGCGTAGGTGATATGCTTCAGATGAGATGGAGCAAGTGGCAAATTCATCAGAAGACTCTTGTCACCAGGCATGTTGTTTGTACACCCACTGTCGAGGACCCACTCAGTAGCTTTTAGAGCATCATCATGTAGATGAATTAGTACAACTTACGAACTCATATGCTTTAGAGTGAATAATATGACATCAATTTCATCAGACAGAATTTCATCACACAAGATAGTAAGCAAGTAGTGTGAGGACGTGAGAAATGAAGAATTCATTTCTACAAGGTTAGCTTGCATCCTTTCAAGCATTTCCTCGGGTCTCCAGCAAATTCATCAGATGTTTAAGTTCATCTGGAGACCTGACCCTGCATAAGAAATTAGTTCAATTTCTTCACCACACACATCTGAAGGGGTGGTAAAGAGTTCATCATTCTGCGAGCACCATATGAGAAGGGAGGCATTGAAGCAAGTGCGCTTAGTTTCACAGGGCGAGGGTTAGAGTACCCATATGAATAAGTAGAGAAATTCTTTGAGGACTTGTGAACATAACGGTTTGACGAATAATGCACATATTCATAACTCTTAGATTTTCCCTGCGAAACAGAGGCATTAGCACGAGTATGATATTTTTGACCATTTGAGGAATTTGGTCCAAGTGAGGACTTTGGTCCATATGAGGAATTTGATCTAGGGTTCATATTCTTAATGAGTGGTGTCGTGAGGACATTCACTTGAAGATTTTGTAGGTAGCTCTTGGGAACCCAGATTTTCTTCATAGGTGAACCGTTCCTGCAGTTAGTTCCAACAAACCTAGCAAATACTTCACCTTTCTAATTTTGGAAGAATTTGTAGTTTGAGTCAAGTGACTCATCAGATGAATATGAAGTTTCACAAGTAAAGCCAGATAAAGTGGATGGATCTATAGGAGGTCCTTTCGCAGCAACCCATGACGTTTTCGGGTACTGCTCAGGTGTCCAGTAGGATCCATCAGCTTTGAGTTTCCTCACAAAGGCAATACCCTCTTTCCTAGGGTTCCTGTTCAGAATATGCTTTTTGAGAACATCGCAAAGGGTTTGATGCCCTTTGAGACTTTTGTACATGCCTGTCACATACAATTCCTTCAACTCTGCATTTTCATCAGTGATACTTGTGGTATCCTCAAATGAGGAATTTGAGACCACTGGAATAGTTGAAGAATTTGCAATGATAGAAGCATTCGAACATTCAGGTGAAGAATTAGCAGTTTCATGTTCGATGCATTTCAAACAAGGTGGAACAAATTCTTCCTGAGCGGTACTGATCTGTTGATCCAGTAAGGAATCTTTTTCCCTCTGGAGATACTCATGTGACACCCTTAGTTTCTCAAGATCTTGCTTTCTTTGAAGAAATTCATAAGAGAGCTTCTCATGATTGGCTAAGAGGTCATTATGATGACTCTGCAGGTTATCATACTTTGTCTGAAGACTTTTGAGATCGTCGGACAGAGTTTGAGTCTGATCCACTTCATCATTCAACAGATCATCGCTTTTGTCTAGCATTTTCTGAAGCTTTTCAAGTGCACTTTGTTGCTTAGTGGCAAGTTTAACAAGTTTAACATAGCTAGGTTTCACATATTCATCAGATTTACCTTCACTTGATCCAGAAGAGGAATGATGTTTGTTTACCTTTGAGCCTTTTGCCATGAAGCAATAGGTGGGAGCATAATCATCATTGCTGATGTCAGAGTCGTTGGAGTAGTCATATTCTTCATCATTGAAGATGTACTTGCTAACGAAAGCAGTAGCGAGAGCAAGGCTAGCGACACAAGATTCAGAATCCACCTCAGATTCTTCCTCTTCTTCATATTCTTCAAATTCTTCCTCAGAATCCATTTCCTTCCCAATGAATGCTCGAGCCTTTCTGGAACCATTCTTCTTGTGCTTTCAGGACTTTGAAGATGAGGCCTTTGAAGATTCCTTCGAGTCATCGGAACTATCATCCTTGTATTTCTTCTTCTTCTTTGAATCTTTTTCCCAGAGAGGACAGTCAGAGATAAAGTGACCAGGCTTCTTGCAACGATGACAGGTTCTTTTCTTGTAGTCTTCTGAGGAATCTGATTTCCGCAAACCACTTTTTGATGACTTTCCAAATCTACCTCTCCTTGAGAACTTCTGGAATTTCGTCACGAGCATTTCTAGCTCCTGACTTAGTTCTTCAAGATCACCACGGCTACTGTCAGAATCTTCTTCTTTGGATGAGGAAATTGCTTTTGCCTTTAGAGCACGAGATCTTCCATAGCTTGGCCCGTAGAGGTCTCTCTTCTCAGCTTGTTGGAATTCATGAGTATTGAGTCTCTCAAGAATATCAGTAGGATCTAGTGACTTGTAGTCTCCATGTTATTGGATCATCAAGGCCAGAGTATCGAATGAGGAGTCAAGAGATCTTAGTAGTTTCTTCACCACTTCATGGTCAGTGATATCGGTGGCACCCAGTGCTTGAAGCTCATTGGAGATATCAGTAAGACGATCAAAAGTTTGCTAAACATTTTCATTGCCAAGTATCTTGAAGCGGTTGAAGATATTGCAAAGAACATCAACACGAGAGTCACGTTGAGAGGAAACACCTTAGTTGACTTTGGACAGCCTATCCCAGATAAGCTTAGCAGTCTCGAAAGCACTCACTCTGCCATACTGACTTTGCTCAGATGGCCATAGATGATATTCTTTTCTTAAGAGTCAAGTTGCTTGAATCTCTTCACATCAGCAGTAGTAACAGTGGGAGTGACAGAGGGTACACCATTTTCCACAACGTACTAGAGATCGTTGTCAATAGCTTCAAGGTGCATACGCATCTTGTTCTTCCAGTAGGGGTAGTCCATCCCATCGAAGGTAGGACATCCCGTGGAAACCTTGATCATACCTGCAGTCAACATAACTAGAACTCCAGGTGGTTAAACCAAAATCACATAGAACAAGGGAGTACCTTGCTCTGATACCAATTGAAAGTGCGTTATATCGACTAGAGAGGGGGTGAATAGACATTTTTTACAAATTCATCACTTGAGGAGTTTCAACTTTGAGGAATTTGAAATGTGATGAATAACAAGCAGCGGAATAAGTACTCAAGTGCATGAGGAACATAGTAACAGCATAGTCATCATGATGAAATGAAACATGCACAAATTACAAGTAGCATGACACAGGATAAGCAGTGATGAACAAGGTAACTTGAAGAATTTGAGGCGAGGAAATTGTGAAAGTCTTCAGTCAAATTCTTCAAACTGTAAAGATGAATTTCATCAACAAGTATATGAGGAATAGAGGGGTTGAGGAAATAGAACCAGGTAGCTCGATGAATACAATGGTTTGATGACCCAGTTCCAACTGCTGTGACAGTCGTACATCTGGTTTGGAGCGGCCTGGTATTTATGTTGGAAATATGCCCTAGAGGCAATAATAAATTAGTTATTATCATATTTCCTTGTTCATGATAATCGTTTGTTATCCATGCTATAATTTTATTGATCGGAAACTCAGATATATGTGTGGATACATAGACAACACCATGTCCCTAGTATGCCTCTAATAGACTAGCTCGTTGGTCAAAGATGGCTAAGGTTTCCTAGCCATTGACATGAGATGTCATTTGATAACGGGATCAAATCATTAGGAGAATCATGGGATTTTCAAGACCCAAACTACAAACATAGCATATGATCGTGTCAGTTTATTGCTACTGTTTTCTATATGTCAAGTATCTGTTCCTATGACCATGAGATCATGTAATTCACTGACACCGGAGGAGTGCCTTGTGTGTATTAAACGTCGCAACGTAACTGGGTAACTATAAAGGTACTCTACAGGTATCTCCGAGGGTGTCTGTTGGGTTGGCATGGATCAAGACTGGGATTTGTTATTCCGTGTGACGGAGAGGTATCTCAGGGCCCACTCGGTAATACAACATCACAACAAGCCTTGCAAGCAATGTGACTATGTGTTAGTCACGGTATCTTGTATTACAGAACGAGTAAAGAGACTTTCCAGTAAAGAGGTTGAACAAGGTATGGAGATACCAACGATCGAATCTCCGGCAAGTAACATATCGAAGAACAGAAGGAACATCATATGGGATTAACTGAATCCTTGGCATAGAGGTTCGACCGATAAAGATCTTCGTAGAATATGTAGAAACCAATATGGGCATCTAGGTCCCACTATTGGTTATTGACCATAGAGGTGTCTCAGTCATGTCTACATAGTTCTCAAACCCGCAGGGTCTGCACACTTCAGGTTTGGTGACGTTTCGGTAGTATAGAGTTATGTATGGTGGTTACCAAAGGTTGTTCGGAGTCCCAGATGAGATCCCGGACACCACGAGGAGCTCCGGAATGGTCCAGAGGTAAAGACTGATATATAGGAAGTCCTATTTTGGTCGCCGGAAAAGTTTCGGGCTCATCAGTAGTGTACCAGGAGTGCCGGTAGTGTACCGGGAGACCATCGGGAGGGGTATTTCGACCCAAGAGGCTACATGGGCTGTGGGAGAGTGAGTACCAGCCCTTAGTGGGCTGGTGGAAGTCCCACACAAGGCCCATGCGGCTGGGATAGAAAAGCCCAAAGAGAAAAGGTGGAAAAAGGCAAAAAAGGCAAAAAGGAAGGAGTCCTAGTCCTACTAGGATTGGAGGAGGATTCCTCCTCTCCTCCTTGGTTCGGCCGAAGCCTAGGCCTGGCCCCTTGAGGGAAAGCCTTCTCCTCCTCTCTTCCTCTTATATATACTATAGGTTTTAGGGTTTTTGGCACAAGTTTTTCAGCCACGTGCTACCCTTTCCTCTAGTGCACAGTTTCTCCTCTAGATCAGTTTTCTGCAGTGCTTAGGCGAAGCCCTGCCGGAATTACTCCACCACCATCTCCACGGTGCCGTCACTCTACTTGAGAACTCGTCTACCTCTCCGCTCCCTCTTGCTGGATCAAGAAGGCGGATATCGTCATCAAGCTGTATGTGTGCTGAACGTGGAGGTGTCGTCCGTTCGGCGCTAGATCGGAAGGACCATGATCAAGATTGCGAGACGGATCGTGATGAGATCGCGAGAAGGATCATGATAAGTTCGTGGGACGGATCGTGATTGGATCACGGGACGGATCGTGATGAGATCGCGGGACGCTCGGCGATTTGGATCGCCAAGACGTTCGACTACACCAACTGTGTTTCTTGACGCTTCCCGCTTAGCGATCTACAAGGGTATGTAGATCCACTCTCCCTCTCGTAGATGCTCATCACCATGGATAGATCTTGTGTGTGCGTAGGAAAATTTTTGTTTCCCATGCAACGTTCCCCAACAGTGGCATCATGAGCTAGGTCTATGTGTAGATGAGATCTCGAGTAGAAAACAAAGAGTTTGTGGGCGTTGATGCTTAGATTGCTTCCTCCCTTGGTCATGTTTTGGTTCAGCGGTATTGTGGGATGAAGCGGACCGGACCAACCTTGCTCGTATGCTTACAAGAGACCGGTTCCATCGACTAACGTGTAACCTCGTTGCACAAAGATGGCTGGTGGGTGTCTATTTCTCCTACTTTAGTTGGATCGGATTTGACAAAGGCGGTCCTTGAGAAGGTTGAAAAGCAACTTATGTATCACCATTGTGGTTTTTGCGTAGGTGAGAATTTTTCTTGCTAGATACCCGTAGCAGACACGTAAAACATGCAACAACGATTAGAGGACGTCTAACTTGTTTTTGCAGGGTATGTTCTGATGTGATATGGCCAATTACATGATGAGATATATGTGATGTATGAGATGATCATGTTTTGTATAGAATATCACGACTTGCATGTCGATGAGTATGGCAACTGGCAGGAGCCATAGGGTTGTCTTAAATTATTGTATGACCTACGTGTCAATCATTAAGCGCTATGTAATGCTTTACTTTATCGCTAAACGGTAGCAATAGTAGTAGAAGCATGGTGGGCGCGACAACCCCGATGGTGACATGTTGATGGAGATCAAGATGATGAAGACCATGGTGTCATGCCAATGACGATGGAGATCATGTCAGTGCTTTCAAGATGGAGATCAAAAGCACAAGTTCATGGCCATATCATGTCACTTATGATTGCATGTGATGTTAATCCTTTTATGCACCTTGTTTTGCTTAGGACAACAGTAGCATTATAAGGTGATCCCTCACTTAATTTCAAGATAAATTGTGTTCTCCCCGAGTGTGCACCGGTGCAAAAGTTCGTCGTGTCGAGACACCACGTGATGACCGGATGTGATAGACTCTACGTTCACATACAACGGGTGCAAGCCAGTGTTGCACATGCAGAACACTCAGGTTAAACTTGACGAGCCTAGCACGTACAGACATGGCCTCGGAACACAAGAGACCGAAAGGTCAAACATGAGTCATATAGTAGATATGATCAACATGATGATGTTCACCATCGAAACCACCTCAACTCACGTGATGATCGGACTTGAGTTGGTGAATTTGGATCATGATCACTCGAATGACCGGGGGGATGTCAATTTGAGTGGGAGTTCTTCAGTAATATGATTAATTGAACTCATTATCATGAACATAGTCAGTAGTGTCTTTGCAAATTATGTTGTAGATTACTTGCTCATGCTGTAGATCCCTTGAATTTTTATATGTTCCTAGAGAAATAGAGTTGAAAGATGATGGTAGCAATATTGCGGACTTGGTCCATGATCTGAGGATTGTCCTCATTGCCTGCATGGAAGGCTGTAGCGACCCGACCTGAAAGGTCAAGTCTCCGGTGTTTCCGTACCATCCCAAGATCATGCTAGTACACACACGGTACATCCATGTATATATCAAAGGGAAATCACACAGCATTATATTAATCGAAATCTCATATCGAGTCCTTTATTACAATAAAAATTACAATAAAGTGGCTAAAAGCCAACTCATGAGAATATCTAAATCTTGCGGAAGCGTCGACGGTAGATGAGTCCATCCGACTCCAAGGGCATCCCACTGAGCATAGAACGCGTCCTCACTCCTGGTCGGAAAAATACTCTGCAACATGATACGTTGCAGCCGTGTAGGTCAGCATATGGAATATGCCGGCAAAGTCACAGTAGAGGTGTGAAAATAATCAGCTAGTCTATATGCATATATGGCAGGTGGGGTGGTAAGTTTTGCGTAAAGCCAATTTTTCCTACATCAAGAAAAGGGGCTAAGCAAAACATTACTAAGTTGGTTGATTACTGAGATGGTTCCACCAACCAATTCTCATACCCAAAATTATTAAATTCCCACATCATCATATTATTTGTGTTGATAGTTCCGGAAGTTCCAATTCCTTTGGCTCAAGTCGTCCATGACCGTGGACACGGCTAATCGATTAGGTTTGAAATACTCTGCAGAGTTTTGCACACGTTCCCCACAAGATTTGGTCGCCTCCGTCTGATTTCTCGCACTTCAGGGTGTTTGAGAAACGGATGACCAAAACATGGTCTTCCAAAGGGTTTCCCTGCGACTCTGACGGTGCCCATCCTTTCCTACCGTTCTTCTACCTCTCGTAGCACCGCCTGTCCAGAGTTACCACGATATCCAACCAAGCCAGAGCCCATAATGACTTGTGGCTGTGCAGGTAAGCCTTGGGTCTTGAAGCACCCATCCATCCCTTTGTGCCTGGGTGGACCTTTCCGCGTGAATACTGGCCATCTCCAGCATCACCTAGGCTAACCACTGGTTTCTCCAGGGCGCCGTTCAACCATCATCCACCCAGAGGTATGTTGAAAACTTGGAGTATTGAAATCTTGATCATTATGTAGGTCTTGAAATTATTAACTCTCTCAACTCTCATGAATCACACAACCAACCCCGTCTACTAATAGCATAGCAAAAGGTAAAACAACGTTTCCCGGGGCCAATGTTGTCAAAGGGGGTTGAGAGAGGTATCTACCACATGATACTACTACAATGTAACCAAGTTTCCAACTAACCTATCTTGCATGCAACTGGGGAGATGGTAGAACTAATGCATATAAAACATGGGTAAAACATGATCAAAGTGACTTGCCTGATTGATGATCTTCGTACGTGAGTGACTCTAAGTAACCAGCTTCGCACTCCGGATAATCTAACGAAACAAACAATGCACTCAAATAAGCATACAACCAAAATAAGTACTCATACATTCAGCAAAGAAGTACTAAACAAACAAGGCAAACAATGCACAAAAGTCTCTAGCAAGTAAAACACACAAAGTTTTGTTTTTCCAAAGGGGATGATGAAACACTTCTACATAATAAAACTTATTTTGCAATATCAAGACAATTGTTGACAGCAAGGGAAACAATAGAATTTTTTTTATTATTAAACAAAGAAAATCAATTTAAGTTTGTTGGGAAAACTTTAGTAAAGTTTATAAAAGTTTTGATAAACACTATATGAATCAACTATGGTTATACTAACAAGGGGAATGAAAACTAAACTTATTAATTTGTTAACAAAACATGTTCTTACAGAAAATAACTTACAAATAAATTTGTCTTAGAAAACAGAATTAATTATACAAAACTTTATTTGAAAACAAAACTATTACTAGTTAGTTGTTTTAATCAAATTATGCCTATTTGAAAAGAAGTTGTGATTCCTATGTTAAATGAAATTAAACTAGGCAAATTTATATTTTTATTAACAGTAAGTGAAAACACTAAATATTTACTAACAGAAGCTAATAAACAAATAAAACCAAATTCTAAATCAAACTAATCAAAATTAAGTTTATAAAACTATATTATAATAATAAGCAGATTCTGTTTATAGCTAAAACTCTATTAAAAATCATCCTAAAAATCCTCAAACTAAACATGGAGATAGTCCTAACCAATATCTAACAGTGACAAAAAGAATCATATCAAAATCTATTTTTAAACTCTAGTTATTCAGATTTGAAGATTTTGAGCAAATTTGATTAAATTCAAATTTTATAGTTCAAATTTGAAATTTAAAAGTACAGGGTGAAACTACATGAAAAATGTGAGCTATTGCAAAAAGAATCAACTTAAAACACTAAACTGATTAAAAGATATAGCTAAAACAAATTTGGAATACATTCTGTTAATTAAAACAAAACAGAAAATAAAAAAAAATTGCGTCGGTCAGGGGGCTACGTGGCGTGATCCGATTGGCTAAGGGGGGGCGTGCGGTAGGTGAATTAGAGCGGACGACCGATCGATAGAAGATACCGGTTCGGTTTAAGTTTGTTCTAATCTGGAACGTTGATTCGGGATCCGACGGTCGAGGGGGCTTACAGGGAGGAGGTTGCCGGCGTCGGGGTACTCCGGCGAGTCCGGTAGCGGCGACGGCGTCGGCGAGGTATTCCGGTGGTCGGGGAGGACGGGGAAGTGGTCCGAGCGACGGCGACAGTTCTCCGGAGTCGATTGGTGGCGACGGCGAGGCGAATGGTGGTCGGGGGTGGTGGCTACGGTCGACGGCGACTTCCGGTGGTGGTGGAACTCCGACGAGCAATCGACGGCGTCTCGGCGAGAGAGAGAAGGGGGCTCGGGGGGGAAATGGATGCGGGGCAGTGGGGCTCTTATAGAGGCTCGGGGGGGTGCGGGAGTTAAGAGGGGAGAGAGAGATCCGGCGAGGGGGAAACTGCCGGCGTCGGATCCGGTGAGCGCGGGGGAGGGAAGACGATGACCGTTTCGGGCAACGGTCGGTCGGGGGTGGGGCCCGGTGTTAGTGAGAGAGAGGGGAGTGAATGCGCTCGGTCGGCCGACCGGTAACGGTTTCGGCTTTTAAAGCCGGTGGGCCGGCCCGTTTAATACCGGAAACGGTTACCGTTTCTTTTTAATAATTTCCAGAGACATTCAAAAACTTTTAAAGCATTCAAATCGTCTCTAAATATAGGGGTATTATATATCGAAATTAACAGAATAATAAATGCTATTTAATGAACATTTCTATTCTGTCATTTGAACACTTTGAAAAAAATATTATTTTCAGAAATTGCCTAAATGTTTTTAAATCCTTTTTGCAAATATTTTCAAAATAACCCCTGGTTATTTTGTTCAAATAATTCACCAATTTGACCCTGGTGTGGAGTGTCATGTTCCTCCTCTCTTATTTTGAACATTTAACCAAAATTTCAAATAGGGGAAGCAACATAGGGAAAAGTAGAAGGGGACTTTCAGAAGATCAGAAAAAGGCATTTCAGCTAACACATACAATCAAGCAATGATGATGATAGATGCATAGCTATATTCATAACATTCCAAAATGGAATTTTGGGATGTTACAAAGGCTTATGTCCTTAATGCATCGCTCGGTGTGCCAACCCCTCTGGCGTCGTTTGTAGATGTTGTGAACATCTGACAGCACGTTCTGATGACTACTTGATAGTTTAGTGTGTCATGCATTACGGCTTAGAATTGGGGCTTTGAAACGTTTTGAACGTCACAGAACATATGAGATGTTCTAAGAGCTGAAATTAGGATCTCAGGCTCGTGCCCGTGTTGCGAGATATGAGATCTCCAACAAGATTCTTTGCCTGCAAGATGAAAGAGAATAGCTCAATTGTTGAGCATGTGCTCCGATTGTCTGGGTGCTACAATTGCTTGAATCGAGTGGGAGTTGATCTTCCAGATAAGATTGTGATTGATATAGTTCTCCAAGTCACTATCACTAAGCTACTAGAAGTTGGTGATGAACTATA
Organism: Hordeum marinum; assembly: GCA_022496015.1. Taxonomy (NCBI): domain Eukaryota; kingdom Viridiplantae; phylum Streptophyta; class Magnoliopsida; order Poales; family Poaceae; genus Hordeum; species Hordeum marinum. The sequence goes on along the minus strand of CM039672.1, from coordinate 304,415,853 downwards.
AAATGCCAGGGATAGAAATAATGATCCCTGAGCTGTTCGCAATGTTTGACACCGCGAAGGTAGAAATCAAGAAGGAGCGTCAAGTGTTGATGGTTAGTCAAACCACTAGTTTCAAGAAGGGCAAGAGCAAGGAGGGAAACTTCATGGATAGCAAGTCAGTTGCTGCTCCAGTGAAGCAACTCAAAGTTGAACCCAAACCCGACACTGAGTGCTTCGATTATGAGGAGAGCGGTCACTGAAGCGGAACAATCCTAGATACTTTGTAGATAAGAAGGCTAGCAACGTCAACAGAAGTATATTTGATATACGTGTTAAACATGTGTACCTTGCGAGTACTCCTAGTAGCACCTGGGTATTGGATACCGGTTCAGTTGTTCAATGTTAGTAACTCGAAATAAAAGCTATGGAATAAACGGAGAACTAGCTGAGGGTGAGGTGACGACGTGTGTTGGAAATGTTTCCAAGGTTGATGTGATCAACATCGCACGCTCTCTCTACCTTCGGGATTAGTGACGAACCTAAATAAATGTTATTTGGTGTTTTGCATTGAGCATGAACGTGATTAGATTGTGTTTATTGCAACATGGTTATTCATTTAAGTTAGAGAATAGTGGTTATTCTGTTTACATGAATAATACCTTCAATGGTCATGCACCGAGTGAGAATGGTTTGTTGAATCCTTATCATAGTAATACACATGTTCATAACATTGATGCCAAAAGATACAATGTTAATAATGATAGTACCACATACTTGTGGCACTGCCGCTAAATGTCATATTAGTATAAAGTGCATGAAGAAACTCCATGCTGATGGATCTTTGGACTCATTCGATTTCGAATCGGTTGAGACATGCGAACCATGCCTCTTGGGCAAGATGACTAAGGACCCCGTTTTCCAGATGGATGGAGCGGGCAAGTGATTTATTGGAAATGATACATGTTGATGTATGCAATCCAATGAGTCTTGTAGTGTGCAGTGGATATCGTTATTTTCTTACCTTCACTGATGATTTGAGTAGATATAGTGTATATTTACTTAATGAAACACAAGTCTGAATCGTTTGAAAGGTTCAAGCAAACTCGGAGTGAAGTTTAAGATCATCGTGACAAGAAGATAAAAATGTCTGCGATATGATCGTGGAGGTGAATATCTGAGTTATGAGTTTGGCATACAACTTTAGACAATGTGAAAGTTGTTTCACAACTCACGCCACCTGGAACACCATAATGTGATGGTCTATCTGACTGTCATAGTCGTACTCTATTGGATATGGTGCGTGCTATGATGTCTCTTATCATTTTGCTACTATAATTTTGGGGTTATGCATTAGAGACAACTACATTCACTTTAAATAGGGCACCATATAAATCCGTTGAGATGACACCGTGTGAATTAGGGTTTGATAGAAACCCAAGCTGTCATTTCTTAATGTTTGGGGCTGCGACGCTTGTGTAGAAAATGTTTTCATCGAATGAGCTCAAAACCAAAGCGGACAAATGCATCTTCATAAAATACCCTAAGAACGGTTGGGTGAACCTTCTATCTCAGATCCAAGCATAAAATGTTTGTTGCTAAAACTGGGTCCTTTCTCGAGAAAGAGTTTCTCTTGAAAGAATTGAGTGGGAGCAAGATAGAACTTGATGAGGTTGTTGAACCTTTGTTCAACCAGAGAGTACCGCAGCGCAGGAAGATGTTTCTGTGAAGCCTATGTTAGTTGAAGAGGAAGTTAATGATGATGATCATGAAGCTTCAGATCAAGTTACTATCAAACATCGCAGGTCGACAAGGATGTGCACTGCTCCTGAGCGATACGACAACCCTGTCTTGGAGGTCATGTTGTTGGATAATGATGAACCTACGAGCTGTTGAGAAGCGATGACGGGCCCGGATTCCGACAAATGGTTAGAGGCCATAAAATCCGAGAAGGATCCATGTATGAAAACCAAGTATAGACTTTGGTAGACTTACTCATTGGACGGCAAGTCGTCGAGTACAAATGGACCTTCGAGATGATGACAGACGCTGATGGTAAATGTCACCATTTATAGAGCTCGACTTGTCACAAAGAAGTTTCTGACAAGTTCAAGGAGTTGACTGCGATGAGACTTTCTCACTCGTAGAGATGCTAAAGTCTGTTGGAATTATGTTAGCAGTTGCTGCATTACAATTATGAAATCTGGCAGATGGATGTCAAAACATCGTTTCCTTCCTTAAGGAAAGGTTGTATGAGATACAACCAGAAGGTTTTGTCAGTCCTAAGGATGCTAAAAGGTGTGCAAGCTTTAGTGATCCTTCTATGAACTGAAGCAAGCATCTCGGAGTTGGAATATACACTTTGATGAGGTGATCAAAGTTTTTGAGTCTATACAAAGTTTATGAGAAACTTGTATTTACAATAAAGTGAGTGGGAGCGCTATAGAATTTCTCATAAGTACATGTGGATGACATATTGTTGATCAGAAATAATGTAGAGTTTCTGGAAAGCATGAACGGTTGTTTGAAAAGAGTTTTTCAAAGGAAGACCTAGATAAAGCTACCTAATTGTTGAGCATCAAGATCTATAGAGATAGATCAAGATGCTTGATGAGACTTTCAATGAGTACATACCTTGACAAGATTTTGAAAGAGTTCAAAATGGATCAGTCAGAGAAAGAGTTCTCGCCTGATTTGTAAGGTGTGAAGTTGAGTGAGACTCAAAGCTCGACAACGGAAGAAGAAAGAGAAAGGACGAATGTCGTCCCCTATGCCTTAGCCATAGGCTCTGTATACTATGCCATGTTGTGTACCGCACCTGTGTGTGCCTTGCCATGAGTTCGTCAAGGGGTACAAGAGTGAACCAGGAGTGGATCACTGGACAACGGTCAATATTATCCTTAGTGACTAAAAGACTAAGGAAATGTTTCTCGATTATGGAGGTGATAAAGGGTTCATCATAAAGAGTTACGTCGATGCAATCTTTAACACTAATCCGGATGACTCTTATTAGAAATCCGGATACGTATAGTGGAGCAGCCATTTCGAATAGTACCAAGTGAGTGTGGTAGCAGTGTTCATAGAGTTTGACACAGAGATCGGAAAGTCGCAGACCCGTTGACTATAAGACATCTCTCATATGCAAAGCATGATCGAGCCCCAGAACTCATTGGGTGTTAGATTCATAACAATGTGAATCACATGGTGATGTGAACTAGATTATTGACTCTAGTGCAAGTGGGAGACTGTTGGAAATATGCCCTAGAGGCAATAATAAATTAGTTATTATCATATTTCCTTGTTCATGATAATCATTTATTATCCATGCTATAATTGTATTGATCAGAAACTCAGATACATGTGTGGATACATAGACAACACCATGTCCCTAGTATGTATCTAATAGACTAGCTTGTTGATCAAAGATGGCTAAGGTTTCCTAGCCATTGACATGAGATGTCATTTGATAATGGGATCACATCATTAGGAGAATGATGGGATGGACAAGACCCAAACTACAAACGTAGCATATGACTGTGTTAGTTTATTGCTACTGTTTTCTGCATGTCAAGTATCTGTTCCTATGACAATGAGATCATGCAACTCACTGACACCGGAGGAGCGCCTTGTGTGTATCAAATATTGCAACATAACTGGGTGAGTATAAAGGTACTCTACAGGTATCTCCGAGGGTGTCTGTTGGGTTGGCATGGATCAAGACTGGGATTTGTTACTCCGTGTGACGGAGAGGTATCTCAGGGCCCACTCAATAATGCAACATCACAACAAGCCTTGCAAGCAATGTGACTAAGTGTTAGTCATGGTATCTTGTATTATGTAATGTGTAAAGAGACTTGACGGTAACAAGGTTGAACTAGGTATGGAGATACCGACGATCGAATTTCGGGCAAGTAACATACTGAAGAACAAAAGGAACATCATACGGGATTAACTGAATCCATGACATAGAGGTTCGACCGATAAAGATCTTCATAGAATATGTAGGAACCAATATGGTCATACATGTCCCGCTATTGGTTATTGACCGTAGAGGTGTCTCGGTCATGTCTACATAGTTCTCGAACCCGCAGGGTCTGCACACTTAAGGTTCGGTGACGTTTCGGTAGTATAGAGTTATGTATGGTGGTTACCGAAGGTTGTTCAGAGTCCCGTATGAGATCCCGGACGTCACAAGGAGCTCCGGAATGGTCCAGAGGTAAATATTGATATCTAGGAAGTCCTATTTTGGTCACCGGAAAAGTTTCGGGCTCATCGGTAGTGTACCGGGAGTGCCGATAGTGTGCCGGGAGACCATCGGGAGGGGTATTTCGACCCAAGAGGCTACATGGGATGTGGGAGAGTTAATACCAGCCCTTAGTGGGCTGGTGTAAGTCCCACACAAGTCCCATGCGGCTGGGAGAGAAAAGCGCAAAGAGAAAAGGTGGAAAAAGGCAAAAAAGGCAAAAAGGAAGGAGTCCTAGTCCTACTAGGATTGGAGGAGGATTCCTCCTCTCCTCCTTGGTTCGGTCAAAGACTAGGGCTGTACCCTTGAGGGACAAGCCTCCTCCTCTCTTCCTCTTATATATACTATAGGTTTTAGGGTTTTTGGCACTAGTTTTTCAGTCACGTGCTACCCTTTCCTCTAGTGCATAGTTTCTCCTCTAGATCGGTTTTCTGCAGTGCTTAGGCGAAGCCCTGCCGGAATTACTCCACCACCATCACCGCGGCGCCGTCACGCTGCCAGAGAACTCGTCTACCTCTCTGCTCCCTCTTGCTGGATTAAGAAGGCAGAGATCGTCATCAAGTTGTACGTGTGTTGAACGTGGAGGTGTCATCCGTTCGGCACTAGATCGGAAGGACCGTGATCAAGATTGTGAGACGGATCGTGACGAGATCGTAGAACGGATCATGATGAGTTTGCGGGACGGATCGTGATTGGATCGCGGGATAGATCATGATGAGATTGCGGGACGCTCGGCGATTTGGATCGCGAAGACGTTCGGCTACACCAACCGCATTTCTTAACACTTCCCGCTTAGCGATCTACAAGGGTATGTAGATCCACTCTCCCTCTCATAGATGCTCATCACCATGGATAGATCTTGCTTGTGCATAGTAAATTTTTTGTTTCCCATGCAATATTCCCCAACAATTTAAACCAGAGGACGCACAGTCCCAGGACACACAGTCCTTATCGTATTCTCCTTGAGATAAGGTCACACAGTCCTCGCCTAACACTCGTGGTAAGTCTTTAGGGTAGACTTCCAAAACCCACACAAACTTGTCACCCGGCAATCCACAATTTACTGCTGGATGCTCTATACCAAGGTCACTTCGTGATCCCCAATTGACTGTAGGATGCACTAGACCATGATGCCTAACCGTCTGGAGGATGCACAGTCCTCAAAGGTAACAAGCATTGGTTCCACACAGGAATTTCTTCAGTGATGCTCAATCACTTTGGTTTTGGTGGTTTGGTTGTGGGTTTTTCCTCACTGATGATTTTCTCTCAAAGTCCTCGGAGGATGGGTTGCTCTCAAATGACAAGTGTTAGTTCTCTCTCGGAGCAGCCAACCAACTAGTGGTTGTGGGGGTGGCTATTTATATCAGGGTGCAACCTGACATGATAAGACATAAATGCCCCCAATGATATGACCGTTATGTGGATGTTATGATTGGGGACAGCTGGCTCTAAGCACAGCAACGGTCAGAATTTTGAACTATGAAAGTACTCAGACATATCATGTTCCTCACTTGTAGGCAATTCCCACTTACGAAATCCTAACTCCTCAGTTAGATCAATTTCCTCAGAGACTAGAAGAACTTCGTCTTTGTCACTTAAGAACTTGACTGAACCATAAGAGATTTCCAAAAGGCTTCACTCTAAGGATTGTATAGGTTGAGGATTTTGGAGTTGAGCATCAGTTGGAAATTTTCCTTAGTATTACCTCGGCCCCCTTTAACACTACGGTGTTTCCTGTGACTCAAAGAAAGGAAATGAAACTACGAAAACAAAAGTCTTCACGCTTCATAGTCCTTGTTCATATCTTCAAGGTCACACCAACATCTTCATTTTCAAAGTCTTCAGCAAAGTCTTCACCAAAGTCTTCAGTTGAAGACATACATTTTTAGGGGTCGGTAATCTCCGGATGTATCAAACTCCTCATTGAGTTATAGAGCATGTGTACACTCACAAACACATTAGCTCCTTAACCTATAAGTCTTCAATACACCAAAATCACTAAGGGTCACTAGATGCACTAACACTCATACTAGCCAAAACTTCCGCACCAAGTAGAAATACTACTTGTGCATCCAAACACCCTTAAACCAATTTTTCCATGAGAGTCCACTATACCTACCTATGGATTGAATAACATCCTTCAAGTAAGTTGTCATTGGTGCAAAAAGCAATAAAAATTGCTCCTAAATATGTAAGATCTTTTATTGTAAGGGAAAAAGTGTTGGACAAATTTGTGATGGTAAAGAAATAAAAGCGACGGACTGCATAATAAATGTTGCTATCACACAGGGCAATACAACGTGACGTTCCTTTGCATGAAGAGTTTCCACATCCAAAAACAAAAAGCGCATGACAGCCTCTGCTTCCCCCTACGAAGGGCCTATCTTTTACTTTCTAGTACTTACCTTTATACAAGAGTCATGGTGATCTTCACCACTTCCTATATTTCACCTTTTTCTCTTGGCAAGCATCATGTGGTGGGGAAAGATACAAGAATATATGGTAATCCAAATATATTTGATCATTAATTATTATTGTTGACAATTATCTATATGATAAATAAGTTGGGAGGAGAAACTCTAAGCCCCCATCTTTCTCTGTGTTTGATGGATGCCATTTGCTATAAAAATATGCTTTGAGAGTTAGCAATCATGGAATACTATATGATAGTTGAGCATGTGGAATTTGCTAAATCAAAGCTCTTACATAGACCCTTCTTGAAAATAGGATGAATTGCAATTGTTTGGTAAGTGAAGGCATAGTTGTCAGTTTTCAAGAAACTTTATGGTCTATACTTTAACATGTGAATAGCTTGTTACTTCATCATGAGAGGTTTTATGAGATGAGCTACTATTTATGATATATAATGATGCTAGAAAAGTGATTGGAATTATCATTGATCAAACATGTGCACTTACTAGCATTCACACTTCATAAATTATTTCTTTTATCATTTATCTACTCGAGGAAGAGCGGGAATTAAGCTTGGGGATGCTGATACGTATCCAACGTATCTATAATTTATGAAGTACTTATGCCATGTTTACAATAATTCTATATGATTTTATTAGAACTAACCCGGACTGACGCTGTTTTTAGCAGAACTACCATGGTGTCGTTTTTTGTGCAGAAATAAAATTTCTCGGAATGGTCTGAAAATTTAGTATATTTTTTGTGGACCAAAAGAGACCCCCGAAGCATTGGAGCTAGGCTAGAAGAGCCACAAGGAGGCGACAAGCCTGCCAGGCGCGGCCAGGGGAGGTGGCCGCGCCTAGCAGGCTTGGGACTACCTCGTGGCCCCCCTTAACGTGAGATCGATGCCAAAAATTCCTATAAATCCAGAAACCACCGAAAAGAAATCTAGATCAGGTGTTCCGCCGCCGCACACCTCCAGAGCCACGAAAAACCAATCTTGGCCCTCTCCCGCACCCTGCTGTAGGGGGTCACCATCACCGGAGGTCATCTTCATCGTCCCAGAGGGGCCATCAACACCATGGAGGCCAAGGAGAAGAGGGAGAACCTCTACCCACAAAGGGGGCAGGCCATGGAGGAGGAAGCATAAGGGGGAGAACCTCTCGCCCTCTCTCCCGGTAGTGCGAGAGTGCCATCGGGGGAACCATCGTCGCGGTGATTGTATTCATCAACATCACCTTCTTCATCACCATCCTCATCTCCTTTTAGCGGTCCACTCTCCCGCACCCCGTTGTAATCACCTACTTGAACATGGTGCTTTACGCTACATATTATGATCCAATGATGTGTTGCCATCCTATGATGTTTTGAGTAGATTACTTTTGTTCTTTGGGTGGATTGATGGTCTAGATTGGTTTGAGTTGTATGTTTATTTTGGTGTTGTCCTATGGTGCCTTACATGTCGCGCACACGTGAAGGATTCCCACTGTAGGGTGTTGCAATATGTTCATGATTCGCTTATAGTGGGTTGCTTGATTGACAGAAGCATAAACCCGAGTAAGGGGGTTGTTGCGTATGAGATAAAGGGGACTTGATGCTTTAATGCTATGGTTGGGTTTTACCTTAATGATCTTTAGTAGTTGCGGATGCTTGCTAGAGTTCCAGTCATAAGTGCATCTGATCCAAGTAGAGAAAGTATGTTAGCTTATGCCTCTCCCTCATATAAAATTGCAATAATGACTTCCAATCTTGTGACCAATTGCCTAGGATAATTCCGCACACCGGCCCATCATTATTCCACACTCGCTATTTGTAATATATTGTAATATTATGTTAACAACACCTATTTTAATATTTTAGTTCTTCATTATCATGCAAATCTATCCCCTTCATACCCACAACGTAGTTTTATTTATCGTTTCTAGATGGAAGCAAACGTTCGGTGTACATAGAGTCATATCGGTGGCAGATAGGACTTGAGAGAATATTGATCTTACCTTTATCTCCTTGTGGGTTCGACACTCCATACTTATCAGTTCCACCTTTGGAAATTTCTATGATGATTCCTTGCACTTGGGGATTATCATGGAGCTCGTATTCGTAGGTTTTCAGCTTCCGATTCATCTCTGACAACTCCACAACACTAGGGGTTGTGGTCAACGGCATAGCGTGTGCCTTGGTTTTGTCACGGCAGATGTCGTAGTGTGATGACTTAGTTGTGAGGCCATCCCAACTGGGGGATTAGCTAGACGGGGTTGATCGGAATTGAGAGACATGGTTTACCCAGTTTTGGCCCCTCACGATCGAGGTAATAGCCTACTCCTTCTTTTGTGCTTATTGCTTGGGGGATCAATACAAGGGAGCGAATTCGCTTGACCTAGCTATTGATCCATTGTAACTCGAGCCTACTAGCCTTAGGGGCCGGCCTTTATATATCGGTCAAGACCCTCAACTTAAAAGAGTCTGAGTCGTGCTACGATTCGTGGCCAAGTATATCTCTAATTTTCCTTGTCTCCTAAGTAAGGAAACTCTACACAACCCTCCACCTCTTGGGCCTTGAGTCGCCGCCTTCGGGTACTAGGCCGCAAGCCGGCTTACATGGTAAACCGCCTTGCCGGTCTTGTTCCTCAGCATCACGACCCACCTTGAGTATTCCTTACAAGCCGCCATCAAGATGACCCGTCCCAATAGGGCGGGTTATATCATGGGGTTACATCCCCAACATTAGGCCCCGGATTGATTTGAATTTATTCAGGTCAATCTCCACCACTTTAATTGGTGGCTTATCTTCTAATCGTATCTACGTCTTCTCTGGGTCATGAAATGTCGGCTTATGACGCCTCCAGACTTGTAATTTTCTTGTTCTACCCATCAATGACATCACTCGCCAGAAATCTAGGAAATCAATGATGACATCACAACAGATCTTTGCATATATCCATTTAGCCTGAAAATCAAGGCTCCTCTGGCTCCCAAAATTTACTGTGCCTCCTTAATTCTCGTGCCTACCCATTACACTTCAACTTTTTGCCCTTTAAATACTCGCGAGGGGCCCTCTCATTTACTTTTTTACCTTGCCCCCTTGCTTCTTCTTCCTCCTCGAGCTCAAGCCTTCACTACACCGCCATTACTATTCGTCCCTCACCGACCAACTGTTTCCAAGACAGCGGCATCACCCTAAATTCACCAAAGGTCCGGTCGAACGTCTCCGCCGCCCCCAACAACCGTCTGATAAGTCATTTTCCTTTCCTCAGATCTGCTTCAGTTCATCGCAGTTCATCGGAGTTACCGGAGTTCATCACTTGCTCATCACCATTTCTAGTCCATATATAGCTTCAATGAACTTTCTGACTGAAATAAAGCGGTATGAATAATGGCACCATTTTATCTAGAGCATACTTAGATCTCCCTTAGGTATCCGTAAGCTAGGTCACCACTGCTTCCATGCCTCGTCGTTAGGTTTAGTAAATATTTTTCCTTTTTGAACCATTTCCAGATCCATAATTATAGCTGCTTCGATAGAAATTTGTTTGTTCCATACTAGCTAAAACCAAAAATTTCTGATTATCATAAGACGCCCTTATATTTGTCGGCTCATTATCATGACTGTAAACCACCATGTTTTAAAGACTGCTTCATTTAGGTGTTGACTTATCATGAGGCAACTCATCTGTTGTAAATAATAGGCCGTCTTACCCTTGACCATAACTGCCAGAATATTATCTGATCACATAGCTCCTTTAAATGAGTTGTCATTTCTTAAATAATCCTCCATATACGCTTCTGCAACTCCTTGCACTTTTACTTAAGTGACTCATCATTTCAAAAACCACCACATGCAACTAGGTGCCTTCCCAAGTTTCTGAACTTATGCTCAAAGACTATGAAGACCAAGGCCTTCTGTCATCTAAGGAGGAAATTAGCTGGCAGGTTGCCCTCGGAGATGAAATTGCACAACCCGGCGAAGGAGAAGTAGTGGTGTTCATAGATCACCTTCTTCGGAGCTTTTCTCTCTCCGGGTCAAAATTCTTCCGGGATGTTCTAAACTTTTTCAAACTTCATCCTCAAGATCTCTCTCCCAATTCCATATCCAACCTATGCCAGTTCCAAGTGTTTTGTGAAGTGTATCTGCAAATGGAGCCCACTGTCCTTGTTTTTAGGGAGCTCTTCTATCTCAATCGCCACACTGAGTGTGTAGATGGCCCCAGTCTAGAACTCGGTGAGGTCTCAATTCAACGGCAAAGAGATGGTTCTCTCCCTGCAGCTACTTGATATGTCTCTGTCGTATCTATAATTTCGGATTGTTTCATGCCAATATTATACAAATTTCGCATACTTTTGGCAACAATTTATATGATTTATTGGACTAACCTATTGATCCAGTGCCTTGTGCTAGTTCTTGTTTTGTGTTTGTTTTTTGTTTCACAGAAACTCCATATCAAATGAAGTCCAAATGCGATAAAAGTTTATGGAGATTTTTTTGGAATATTTTTGAATTTTGATGAGTGGAATCAATGCAAACGGAAGCCCACAGAGGGCACAAGACACTAGGGCACGGGCTAGGGCTCAAACGTGGCCTGGTGGAACGTGCCCACCTCGTATGTCATTTGGAGCTCTCCTTCGGGCACAACAAAGCTAATTTAAAAATCCCCTCAAAATTTCAGCCCGATCGGAGTTACGGATCTTCAGGAATGTAAGAAACGATTTTCGGCCAGAAAATAGAAACGCGAAACAAAACAGAAGAGAGAGGGAGATCCAATCTAGGAGAGGATCCCGCCCCTCCGCCGCTATGGAAGACATGGACCAGAGGGGGAACTCTCCTCCCATATAGGGGGAGTCCAAGTAAGAAGAAGAAGGAGGGGGATCTCTCCCCCTCTCTCCCGGCGACGTGGGAACACCGCCTGGGGAAGCATCGTGACGGCGATCTACATCAACAATCTTGCCGCCGTCAACACCAACTCCCTCCTCTCTATGCAGCGGTGTAACACCTCTCTTACCCGCTGTAATCTCTACTTAAACATGGTGCTCAACTCCATATATTATTTCCCAATGATATTTGGCTATCCTATGATGTTTGAGTAGATCTATTTTGTCCAATGAGTTAATTGTGGTATGATGTTATGGATATGAGTTGTATGTTGATATGGTGTTGTCCTATGGTGCCCTCCGTGTTGCGAAAGCGTGAGGGATCCCCTCTGTAGGGTGTTGCAATATTTTCATGATTTGCCTATGGTGGGTTGCTTGAGTGACAGAAGCATAAACCCGAGTAGTTGGGTTGTTGCGTATGGGAGTAAAGAGGACTTGATACTTAATGCTATGGTTGGGTTTTACCTTAATGATCTTTAGTAGTTGTGGATGCTTGCTAGAGTTCCAATCATAAGTTCATACGATCCAAGTACGGAAAGTATGCCTCTCACTCATTACATATAACAAGTATCTATCATATGATATTCGATTGCCTATGGACAATCTTTCTCTTGTGTTACACAAAAAGCTTTCTACAAAACTATTTACTTTTATTGTTCTTTTATTAAAACATCACTTAACTTTTATTTCCATGTTCTTTATTATCTTTCAAAGTACTTCTAGTTTTATTCCCGCAAAGTAGTTTCATACTTGTTCTAGGTAAAGCAAGCATTAGCATGCGTAGAGTTGTATCGGTGGTCGATAGAACTTGAGAGAATATTAATTCTGTCTTTAGCTGCTTGTTGGGTTCGACACTCTTACTTATCATAAAAGGCTACAAACGATCCCCTATACTTGTGGGTTATCAAGACTTTTTTGGCGCCGTTGCCGGGGAGCAATAGCGTGGGGTGAATATTCTCGTGTGTGCTTGTTTGCGTTATCACTAAGTAGTTTTTATTTTGTGCTCTTGTTTTCTATCTTTAGAAATGGGTAGGAAACACAAAATACCAAAACAAATAGATTTACTTGCTACTCCAAAAGTTGAGGAACCACTTGTGCTCCGTACTACCGAAGAATATTACTTGGATCATCTTTGATCCCTTTGTGCTTGTGCTGAAAACCCAACTAGCTTAGTTGAGGTAAAATCATTAAATGAGCATGCTCATTATGTGCGACACTGCATATCTCAAAAAGGGAAACTCTTGTGGCATCAAATTAATACTTCGTGTTGCTATGCTTGGAACCTTTGTGAAATTTATGATTATACTTGTTGTTTTGAAGAAACTAAAAAACATCTTCCCTACCAATGTGTGTTTAATGATAATGAAATAATATCTTCTTATGCCAAGGAGGCCTATTGTTATTTTGATGTTGAGAAAATTGAAGAATTTGTTGCTTTGAAGGGTGCCAATGAAATTGCTTCTTTGATTGAAAAGTATGATGCTACTCTTTACGAATCTGAAAAATTTGCCATACTTAAATATTTCTATGAAAACTATGCTTCTAATGCTTATATCAATGAATTTATTAAAAGAATGGCTGCTGCCTTGGAGGAGACTAATATTTTCCGGGAATCTATGGAAGAGGAAGTTGCTGAAATTGTGAGCTCATTAGATGAAAAAGATGAGGAGGACAGTAAAGAACAAAAGGAGGAAGAGGGGATTACCTACCCGTGCCCACCTTCTAATGAGAGTAACTCGTCAACTCATACATTGTTTAATTACCCTTCGCACATACCGAAGGATGAATGTTATGATGATTGCCATGATCTCTTGGATTTGTTTGAAATATCCCTTTTGGTGAACTTGATGCTTGTTATGCTTGTGGCCATGATGCCAATATGAATTATGCTTATTGAGATGAACTTGCTATATTTCCTTATGTTAAGCATGAAATTTTTGCTATGGCACCCACACATGATAGTCCTATTATCTTTTTGAATTCTCCCAACGACACTATATCGAAGAAGTTTACGCTTGTTAAGGATTATATTGATGGGTTGCGTTTTACTACTACACATCATAATTTTTATGAATATAATATGCATGTGCTTGCTACTCCTACTTGCAATTATTATGGGAGAGGAACTAAATCTTTACCTCTCTATGTTTCTAATACGATAAAATTGCAAGAAACTAATTATGCTATGTATTGGCCCTTACTCTATGTGAATGAATTGTTCTTTTATGACATGCCAATGCATACGAAGAGAGTTATACTTCATTGTCATATGATATATATCACGTTGTGCTCACTACTAAATTAAGAATCATTGTTAACTAGAAAAGTGGCCCTTGCAAATGCGAGGGCATCATCTGTACTACATTAAAAGTATTTGTGAAATAAAAATATATTTCATAGTTATTTATATTATATTGCTAGTATTATTTAATATGGTTACGTAATCACGTGACGATGTTCGGACCTCTATTTCTCTCAAGAAATGCCTACATTCTCTTGAACCCAAAAAATGTGACAAAATTCTAGGATAGTTTAATTTCCATCTAAAATTAGATGGGAAGACCTTGACCATAATTTAATATTATTAAATAATGTATGATAATGAATGTGATCAAATGGCATGAAGCTTGAGCACTTATTAGGTAAAGTAATAATATTGTACATATGACTTTAGACCATTAGCATGGGGGTCTAACTAAGAAATAAATGATTTCTAGTTGAAAGATGTCATTTGTTGGTACAAATGATCAAATATATCAACTAATGGAAAACAATGAAATTGAATTTATTTTTTCTCAAATGCTCATGTTGCTAATAGTACAACCAAAAAAATCAAAGAGTGTATTCATATTGATCATGGACACCAAATATTGAAATAAAATTTCAATATCACAAATTCCTGTCAAAATGCATACTAGGTACATATTATGTGGTCCATCAAAACATCAATGGCGGTCAACTAACCTACACATATCAAATATGTGAAAGTAAGAAGTTGCAAAGGGGCTAATAACATCATTATTAGGTGCATCAATCAATGTATTGTTAACTTTTAGTGCCATTGGTGTAAATGAGTTTCCTACTATTTTTAGGGTGCAATTAAGCTTCGAGATTGGAACATATACATACACACTTCAAAGTTTGATCTCAGTCATCTGACTTAACATTAGTCAATTACCTGATCTGCTTGCTATTAATTTATAATTATCTATGTAGTGAGAGACTTATGAAGCCTACCTCGTCCTTAATAGCGGCAATGTGTTACTCTATTGCATAAGAAAGGTGGAAACAAAAAACCACCCATACAATTAGGTGAGACACCATGTATTTGCGAAATTGTCACAAGACCACTAATAAGACATGCAAATTAGGGCGTACTGTGAAATAAATGTACAATGAAACAATTAGCCAAGATTTTATAGCTGCTTCAAAGATGTTACCTTGTAATTGCTAGCCGATGACAAAAAGTATCCCTACATTTGGAAGACAAATCAATTTTCTGGGTACTCAAATATCTATTGTGAATTTCAATTATACCAATTTGGTTTTAATGAATTTTGATTGTCCGGGTTATTTCCTAGTTTTTTTTCTAGGACGTCTTTGCAAATTCTCAGAACTCCTTTTTAACAAAATAATTATTTAAGGAAATTTGTATTTATGTGCTAAAAATAGAAACTTGACTACATCACAGTTTGCTCCCTATTCTTGCATATTGACAGAGCCCCTATTTTTCTACATTCTAATGATGACAATCTGCTAGTCTACTAGATAATATATATTGTTATGCTTTATAATACAAAGAAATATATATAGTAGCTTGAAGAAAGATACTTATCACGTGTGAAAGGATGTGGATGTCGCCTAGAGGGGGTGAATAGGCGCTTTAAAATAATTACGGTTTAGGCTTGAACAAATGCGGAATAAAACTAACATTTAATAAGTCAAGCACAAAACCTAAAAAAACAAGGCTCACCTATGTGCACCAACAACTTATGCTAAGCAAGATAAACAACTAGGTGATAGCAATATATATAGCAAGAAACAATATGGATATCACAATGTAAAGTGCATAAGTAAGGGGCTCAGGTAAGAGATAACTGAGGCATGCGGAGATGATGATGTATCCTGAAGTTCACACCGTTGCGGATGCTAATCTGCGTTCGGAGCGGTGTGGAGGCACAATGCTCCCCAAGAAGCCACTAGGGCCACCGTAATCTCCTCACGCCCTCGAACAATGCAGATGTCGTGATTCAACTAAGGGACCCTTCAGGGTGGTCACCGAACCCGTACAAACAATGTTGTGGCAAACTCCACAACTTAATTGGAGGCTCCCAACAATACCATGAGGCTTCACCACAATGAACTATGGCTTCCGTGGTGACCCCAAATGCTCGGGGCAATCTCCACAACTTAATTGTAGACCCCGACACATGCCCGGAGCTTTGAACCACAATGATTGAGCTCCGAGGCACCACCAACTGTCTAGGGCGCCAAAGCACCCAAGAGGAACAAGCTCTAGGGTGCTCAAACACCCAAGAGTAATAACCTTCTCAACTTCTCACTTCCACGTATCACCGTGGAGAACTCAAACCTATGCACCAAATGCAATGGCAAGGGCACATGGAGTGCCCAAGTCCTTCTCTCCCAAATCCCACCAAAGCAACTAATGCTAGGGAGGAAAATGAGAGGAATAACAAAGAAGAACATGAAGAACTCCAAGATCTAGATCCAAGGGGTTCCCCTTACTTAGAGGATAAAGTGATTCGTGGAAATGTGGATCTATATCTCCTCTCTCTTTTCCCTCAAGAACTAGCAAGAATCATTGGAGGTATTGAGAGTTAGCAAGCTCGAAGAAGGTCAAAAATGGGGGAAGAACACGAGCTCAAAGGATAAGGTTCAATGGGGAGGAAGACCCCCTTTTATAGGTGGGGAAAAATCAAACCGTTATGCTCACAGCCCGCACAGAGCGATACTACCGCTCATGGGAGCGGTACTACCATGCTTACCACATCATGGGATCACTTGATCCCTCTTAGTACATCTTGTACACTTGGTGTGTTGATCAACTTGATTCACTTTTTGAATTAGTCTTGATCAACCTTGTATCTTATATTCTCTCTTCATAAAGATGATGTCTTGAAGGTAAACATGAATGCTTACACAATCTTCTTCTTCAAGACATGCTTGCAATAAGCTCAACTCCCACATGACCAATCTTTGGATAAACCTTGAATACTACCTTGGTCACCATATAAACTCCTTGAAACCAACAGATGGACTTCAAGAAGTACCTACGGACAAATCCTTCGAATATAACACAAGGAAACCATTAGTCCATAGGGATTGTCATCAATTACCCAAAACCACACATGGAGAAATGTGCTCTTACAACGTGCCATTAGCTGGCTCTATGCTAGTTGTTCATCCATGTGCATGAATCGATCCATCTTGTATGTACGACTGCATGGTGAGTATATGAGGCATGATTAAAACCTCACGGTGATGTGCATGCATGGAGAGGAGAGGAGACCTGCCGATGCAAATACATACCGCCGGCAACGTCGCCAACGTACATCACAATACGCTAGTGAATCCGAATATGAAGACAATCATAGTATGCATCATGCTTCCGGAAATGATCACACGAAGATTAAGGCGCTCGAGGAAAAATATCATGCGTGCATATTGTATTCTTCCATAATTGATCCATCGGGCAGATTTTAAAGTTAACTTGATCATGTACTCGTTCGTCTCAGCGGAATTTAACCAACATGTGCTTGCGTATGTGATACACAATCCATGCAAAATCGCATCACACACCACACCATGACTACTCGGCGTATTCCACATGTACGCCGATAGAGGTGAAGGTGGCCGGATGTTGGGGCTACCTGCCAACCTTGTTGGGGGCGTTGACATCTGCAAAAGGGCAGCAATGGCTGTTGCGGCCTTTCGAGCTAAAGGATAGCTTAGGGTTAGATATGCTTACGATAGATGTTTTTTTTGCTAAATAGAACGAAGGGGTATATGACGAAAACTAATCGAGGGCATTGGTGTGTAATTTTTCCAAACTCTAAAATCAATAGATTATTTTAATGATCCATCGGTCGTGAACGCCTAGTTAGATTAACTGATGGTCAGATTTTTCTGATTAATGTGGGAATTTCTAGCTTATTTCCCAACTCTGGCCCATATTTTGCTTTTAGTAGATAATAGATAGATAGATTGGCTTTGATATACCTTGGGATCTGGATGGATCCATTACTTGAGCACTTTATGCCTAGCTTACTGGCTTTAAAGAAAGCACTGCCAGGGAGACAACCCAGAAGCTTTGGAGAGTCATTTATTTCTGTTGTGTGCTTTTGTATTATATTGTGCCAAGATTTGCCTTTAGGTTGATTCATAAGATAAGTAGAAACAATGCTGAACGTGTAACAGAACCCTTGACTCCAGTGCGGGAATTTTCATTTTTTACTGGAGAGCGATAATGAGCTGAAATTTTAACACATTATTTTCATACGAATTCTTTACGTTTTTCCAATTTTTCAGAACTTTTGGAGTTACACAAGTACGGTCAAAGTTCAGATTACTACAGACTGTACTGTTTAAGATAGATTCTGTTTTTGATGCATTATTTTGCTTGTTTTGATGAAACTATCGATTTTATTAGTGGTATAAGCGTTGGAAAAGTTATCATACAAAATGGATAATGCAAATATAAAATATGAATGGGTTTGCAACAATACTTAAAGTAGTATTTTTCTTTACTATACTAACGGATCTTACTAGTCTTTTGTTAAGTTTTGTCTGAATGAAGTGTTCGAAGATCAAGGAGGTCTCGATATGAGGAGAAGGAGGAGAGGCAAGAGTTCAAGCTTGGGGATGCCCAAGGCAACACAAGTTAATATCCAAGGACACTCAAGCATCTAAGCTTGGGGATGCCCCGGAAGGCATCCCATCTTTCTTCAACAAGTATCGGTATGTTTTTGTTTTTGTTTCATTCATGTGATATGTGCAAATCTTGGAGCATCTTTTGTGTTTAGTTTTCACTTTTATTTTATGCACCATGCTGGTATGAGATAGTCCACGGTTTATTTATAGAATGCTCATTGCACTTCACTTATATCTTTTGAGTATGGCTTTATAGAATGCTTCATGTGCTTCACTTATATCATTTGAAGTTTGGATTGCATGTTTCGCTTCACATAGAAAAGCATTGTTTGTAGAATTCTCTTTTGCTTCACTTATATTTATTAGAGCATGTCCAGGTCTTTTGTAGAAAGAATTAAACTCTCAGACTTCACTTATATATATTTAGAGAGTCAACATGAATTGGCCATTCACATGGTTAGTCATAAAATCCTACATAAAACTTGGGGATCACTGAATATGATATGTTTGATTCTTTGCAATAGTCTTGCGATATCTAGATGATAATATGTGGGAGGTACTAGTGGATGATCATGTTTAGTAAGATATTGGTGTTAAGGTTTTGTGATTCCTGAAGCATGCACGTATAGTCTCCCGTTATGCCAGGAAGTTGGAGCACAATTTATCCTTGATTGTCTATCTTTGAGTGAAGGTTGGGGGCGCGCGATGGTTAACTCCTACCAACCTCCCCCCTAGGGGCACGTGTAGTAATACTTTGCTTCGAGGGCTAATAAACTTTTGCAATAAGTATGTGAGTTATTTATGACTAATGTGAGTCCATGGATTATACGCACTCTTACCTTTTCGCAATTTGCTAGCCTCTATGGTAGCATGCATTGCCATTTCTCACCTCGAGAGTCGATGCAAACTTCGTCAATGCATCCAAACCCCGTGATATGATGTGCCCTATCACACATAAGCCTTATTATATCTTCCTCAAAACAACCAACATACCTACCTATTATGGCATTTCCATAGCCATTCCGAGATATATTGCCATGCAACTTCCACCGCTTCCGTTTTGATGACTTGAGCATTCATTTCCATAGCCATTTAGAGAGAAACTCTTTCTTGAGAAAAGACTTGTTTTTAGCAACAAACATTGTGCCCTTAGATCTAACATAGAAGGTATACCCAACTGTTTCCTTAGGGTATCCTATGAAGATGTACTTTTCTACTTTGGGTTTGAGCTTATCAGACATAAGTGCCGCATTCCCAAACTCTGAGAAATGACAGCCTAGGTTTCTGCCAAACCATAATTCGCACGGTGTCATCTCAATGGATTTAGATGGTGCCCTATTTAAAGTGAATGTAGTTGTCTGTAATGCATAACCCCAAAATGACAGTGCCAAAACGATAAGTGACATAATAGTACGCACCATATCCAATAGAGCACGACTACGACGTTCGGACACACCATCAAACTATGGTGTTCCCGATGGCGTGAGTCGTGAAACAACTTCCACATTGTCTTAAGTTGCATGCCAAACTCCTAACTCGGATATTCACCTCCACGATCACATTGTAGACATTTTATCTTCTTGTCACGATGATCTCAAACTTCACTCTGAATTTGCTTGAACTTTTCAAACATTTCAGACTTGTGTTTCATTAAGTAAATATACCCATATCTACTCAAATCATCAGTGAATGTAAGAAAATAATGACATCCACCGCACACTACATCACTCATTAGACCGCATACATCAACATGTATTATTTCCAATAAGTCACTTGCCCGCTCCATCATACCGGAAAACGGGGTCTTAGTCATCTTGCCTATGAGGCATGGTCCACATGTCTCAACCGATTCGAAATCGAATGAGCCCAAAGATCCATCAACATGGAGTTTCTTCATGCGCTTTACACCAATATGACATTTAGCGGCAGTATCACAAGTATGTGGTGCTATCATTATTAACTTTGCATCTTTTGGCATCAATATTATGAACATGTGTATCACTACGATCAAGATTTAATAAACCATTCTGATTGGGTGCATGACCATTGAAGGTATTATTCATGTAAACCGAATAACAATTATTCTCTAACTTAAATGAATAATCGTATTGCAATAAACACGATCTAATCATGTTCATGCTCAACGCAAACACCAAATAACATTTATTTAGGTTCATCACTAATCCCGAAGGTAGAGAGAACGTGCGATGGTGATCACATCAACCTTGGAAACACTTCCAACACACATCGTCACCTTGCCCTTAGCTAGTCTCTGTTTATTCCGTAGCTTTTATTTCGAGTTACCAACATTTAGCAACTGAACCGGTATCTAATACCCAGGTGCTACTAGGAGTACTAGTAAGATACACATGAATAAAACGTATATCAAATATACTTCTATTGACGTTGCCAGCCTTCTTATCTACCAAGTATCTAGGGCAGTTCTGCTTTAGTGACCGTTCTCCTCATAATAGAAGCACTCAGTCTCGGGTTTGGGTTCAACATTGGGTGTCTTCACTCGAGCGGCAACTGTCTTGTCGTTCTTAAAGTTTTCCCTTCTTGAAACTAGTGGTTTTACTAACCATCAACACTTGATGCTCCTTCTTGATTTCTACCTTCGCGGTGTCAAACATCACGAACAGCTTAGGGATCATCTTCTACATCCCTGGCATGTTATAGTTCATCACGAAGCTCTAGCAACGTGGTAGTAGTGACTTGGAGAACTATATCAATCGCTATCTTATATGGAAGATCAACTCCCACTCGATTCAAGCGATTGTAGCACCCAGACAATCTGAGTACATGCTCACTGATTGAGCTATTTTCCTTCATCTTGTAGGCAAAGAATCTTGTTGGAGGTCCCATACCTCTCAACACGGGCACGAGCCTGAAATTTCAATTCTAGCTCTTGGAACATCTCATATGCTCCGTGACTTTCAAAACGTCTTTGGAGCCTCAATTCTAAGCCGTAATGCATGACGCGCCGACCTATCAAGTAATCATCACAACATTCCTATCAGATGTTCACAGCATCCACAAACGACCCTATAGGGGGTGGTGCACCGAGCGGTGCATCAAGGATAGAAGCCTTCTGTGCAGCAATGAGGACAATCCTCGGTTTACGGACCTAGTCCGCATAATTGCTATCATCATATTTCAACTCTATTTTCTCTCAGAACGTATTAAAAACACAAGGGAGCTACAAATCAAGCTATCGATCTACAATATAATTTTGCAAAGACAACTTTATACTATGTTCATGATAAGGAGTTTAGTTAATCATATTACTTAAAAACCTCCACTCAAATTGAAATCCCTCCGGTCATCCAAGTGCTACATGATCCAAATTTATCAACCCAAGTCCGATCATCACGTGAGATGAGGTGGTGTCAATGGTGAATATCTCCATGTTGATCATATCTACTATATGACTCATGTTCGACCTTTCGATCTCTTGTGTTTCGAGGCCATGTTTGTACATGCTAGGATCGTCAAGTTTAACCCGAGTGTTCTGTACGTGCAACATTGGCTTGCACCCATTGTATGTGAACGTAGAGTCTATCACACCCGATCATCACGTGGTGTCTTGAAACGATGAACTTTCGCAACGGTGCACACTCGGGGAGAACACAATTTTATCTTGAAATTTTCTGAGGGGTCACCTTATAATGCTATTGTCGTCCTAAGCAAAATAAGATGCATAAAAGGATTAACATCACATACAAATCATAAGTGACATGATATGGCCATGAACTTGTGCTTTTGATCTCCATCTCCAAAGCATCAACATGATCTCCATCGTCACCGGCATAACACCATGATCTCCATCATTGTGTTTCCATCGGGGTTGTCACGCCCACCATGCTTCTACTACTATTGCTACCACTTAGAAATAAAGTAAAGCATTACATAGTGCTTAATGATTGACACGCAGGTCATAAAAAAATTAAAGACAACCTTATGACTCCTACCGGTTGTCGTACTCATCGACATGCAAGTCATGATATTCTATACAAAACATGATCATCTCATACATCACATATATTTCATCATGTAATTGGCCATACATCACAACATACCCTGCAAAAAACAAGTTAGACATCCTCTAATAGTTGTTGCATGTTTTACATGGTTGCTACGGGTATCTAGCAAGAACGATTCTTACCTATGCAAAAACCACAACGGTGATACACAAATTGCATTCAACCTTCTCAAGGACTGCCTTTGTCGAATCCGATCCAACTAGAGTAGGAGAAATAGACACCCGACAGCCATCTGTATGCAACAAAGTCACATGTTAGTCGATGGACTGGTCTCTCATAAGCGTACGAGTAAGATTGGTCCGGGCCGCTTCATCCCACAATACTATTGAATCAAGAAAAGACCAAGGGAGGAAGCAATCTGAGCATCAACGCCCACAAACTCCTTTGCGTTCTACTCATGATCTCATCTGCGCATAGACCTAGCTCATGATGCCATTGTTGGGGAACGTTGCATGGGAAACAAAAAAATTCCTACACTTCACCAAGATCAATCTAGGAGATGAGCATCTACGAGTGGAGAGATCGGATCTACATACCCTTGTAGATCGCTAAGCGGAAGCATTACGAAACACGATTGATGTAGCCGAACGTCTTTGCGATCCAAATCACAAGTCGTCTTGCGATCCAATCACGATCTAGCGCTGAATAGATGGCTCCTCCGCGTTCAACACACGTACAACTTGATGACGCCTTCACCTCCTCGAT
Source organism: Hordeum marinum (assembly GCA_022496015.1). Taxonomy (NCBI): domain Eukaryota; kingdom Viridiplantae; phylum Streptophyta; class Magnoliopsida; order Poales; family Poaceae; genus Hordeum; species Hordeum marinum. The sequence goes on along the minus strand of CM039672.1, from coordinate 304,392,717 downwards.
CCAGCAAGCGATGGTGAAGTAGTAGATGAGTTCCGACAGCACGACGGCATGGTGATGGTGGTGGTGAACAAAAATCTCCACAGGGCTTCGTCGAGCACAACAAAAACTATGACGGAGGATAAAGTAGAGGGGACGGGGTTGCCGGCACACGGCTTGGGGAATTCTTGATGTGTTTCGGGTGCTAGCACTGTCCCTCTATTTATATGTTAAGCCCTGAGGTCGAAACTTGGAGAAAGAGCCTCCTCAAAGTCGGTTTGGCCCGCAAGGCAAGAGTCCTCCTTGGACTCCAGGACCAGACGCCAGGGTTCCTGGCATCTGGCCCCTGGCCTTTGCAAAAATCCTTTTGCACCATTCTAAAGCCTCGTGGGCTTTACCCCTTGGCCCAAATAAAGTGTTCTCGTACCCGAACATTTCAGGAAACATCCGAAACCCCTTCCGGTGAATTTCGGAACCCTTCCGGAGACCAAACACTATTATGCCATATATGAATCTTTCCGCCGAACTTTTCTGGAGCTCCTCGTCATGTCTAGGGTCTCATCCAGGACTCCGAACAACTTTTGGTCACCAACATAATAACTCAACTATACTTATATCGTCACCAAAGGTTAAGTGTGTAGACCCCGTGGGTTCGAGAACTATGTAGACGTGACCGAGACACCTCTATGGTCAATAACCAATACCAGGACCTGGATTCCCATATTGGTTCCTACATATTCTACGAAGATCTTTATTGGTTGAACCTCTATGTCAAGGATTCACTTAATCCCGTATGTTGTTCCCTTTGTTTATCGGTATGTTACTTGCCCAAGATTCGATCATCGGCATCTCCATACCTAATTCAATCTCGTTACCGACAAGTCTCTTTACTCGTTCCATAATACAAGATCCCATGGCTAACACTTTAGTCACTTTGCTTGTAAGGCTTGTTATGATGTTGTATTACCGAGTGGGCCCTGAGATACCTCTCCGTCACACGGAGTAACAAAACCCAGTCTTGATCCATGCCCACTCAACAAACACCTTTGGAGATACCTGTACATCATCTTTATAGTCACCCAGTTACGTTGCAATGCTTGATACACACAAGGTATTCCTTCAGTGTCAGTGAGTTGCATGATTTCATGGCCATAGGAACAGACACTCGAAATGCAGAAAACTATAGCAATAAACTGACACGATCATATGCTATGATTATAGTTTGGGTCTTGTCCATTACATCATTCTCCTAATGATGTGATCTCATTACCAAATGACTTCTCATGTCTATGGCTAGGAAACCTTGACCATCTTTGATCAACGAGCTAGTCTATTAGAGGCATATGAGGGACATGGTGTTGTCTATGTATCCACACATGTATCCGAGTTTCCGATCAATACAATTCTAGCATGGATAATAAACTATTATCATGAACAAGTAAATATGATAATAACTAATTTATTATTGCCTCCAGGGCATATTTCCAACACCACTCCCACTAAAGAAATATCAATCTAGTTAGCCAAACTATCTCAATAGACCGGGGAGCATTACGAAGCTATGATGATCATGCAAATAAGAATCTTAGTATTCAGGTTTGACTCGAATACTTTTCATGAATAATCTGAACATAAACTCACAATTCATCATATCCCAACAAACATCATACAAAGGGATTACATCATATAGATCAATGCAAAGATGCGATGAACATTGTATTGAAGATCAACAAAGAGAGATTGCAATATAGGTACTACCTATGGACCCGTAGGTCTATGGTGAACTACTCACACATCATGGTGAGGGCAGAAAGGTTGATGAATAGGCCCTCTGTGATCGATCTCCCCATCGGCAGGGTGCCGGAATGGAGGTGTAGATGGGCTCCCGTCGGAACAGAGACTTCAGAATATATGAGAATTTATAGGCCAGAGAGCGGTATCAAGAGGCGCAGGAGGGCCCTCGTGCGGCTCCCGGCCTCCTCCCGAAGCTTCTAGGTCTTCTTTTGGTCCAGAAAAAATCATCAAAAAGTTTCGTGGCAATTGGACTTCGTTTGCTACTGTAAACCTGAAAAGTAAAAAACATGCAGAAAATAGCAACTGGCACTGGGCACTAGGTCAATAGGTTAGCACTCAAAAATATTATAAATTAGTTAACGATTGCCCAAAAAATATCCTAGAATGACAATATATACGCATGGAACATTAAAAATTGTATATACATTGGAGACGTATCAGTAGGCATGCTGGGGATTGGATCAGGAAGATGGGTTTGCTAGGGTTAGCAGGTACGCCGGCTGGGCCTTGTGGGTTAGCCTCACCGGTTGGGGTGCGTTGGGTTCTCTCTCTCCTATGTTCTCTATTTATATAAAATATACCAAATAATTGAATGCAAAAGAAAGAGGGATTCGTAGAGCTTGGATAGGAGGGTAATTTTCTGAGAGTCACAAAATGAGCTTGATCCAAGAAAATAGGAGTGGGAATGATTGCAAGAATTAAATTCAAACACATGTGAATATAATTCAAATGGGTTTGGATAGGTCTAGGTTTATAAGTCTTCAAAAAATGTTGAGAATTTACGTGGAGCTTGGAAAGGATAAAAGAATTTGGAAAAACTTGGAAGGCCAAAGTTGAAGTAGAATAAACATATGATTTAATTGCAAGTTTGTTGTGGTTCTTCCCAAGATTAATATAATGGTTTATAATAGCTCCCTAATAATATTGGGAGGATATATGTTATAAATAGAAATCACCATGTGAATTCCCTCAATTTAAATAGATCAAAATATCTATGCAATTTACTTATTTGAGAAACATTTGGTTTGGTAATATTTAATGGCATGATGACATGATGCAATGCAAAAATAAATTAGAGAAACCAATTACAATAATAATGCAAGAATTGGTCTTGAGTTGTTACAACTCTCCTCCACTTACAAGAGATCTCGACCCGAGATCTTAGAATTAGGAGTGGAAGAAGAAGAGGAAAAGAAGAGGTAAAACTTAGTTGCTTCTTTGGCAAAAGAGTGAAACCAACGAACCTTGGAGGCTGCAAGAGATGAAGAATGCAGAATTTCAAACCATTCCGATTTAAGGGAGATAGACAATTGATGAGAATGAAGAATTTGGGCAGCACTCCAGATGAAAAGAGGATACAAAACTTGGTAAGATGAAAAGAACTTGAAAAGAGAACACAACACTCCGGTTAATGGATAAGCAAGACAAAGAACATGATCTTGACAAAATGAGATGATGGGTCGAAGAGAGAAACATCACATGCCTCCAGAACAAATCAATATAAGGTAGATACTTGGAATGGATAAAACACAAAATGAAAATTACAACTTCTAGCACAATTGAATTTGAAAAGCATCCTTACAAAGAAGGATTGAATGAAGTTGTCGGAAAATCAACAACGAAAAGAAATGATTGTTGTGGGATTATGTAAACATCTCGAAATTATGAGGTGATAACCTGCCACTAATGGAAACAATGGATTGATTGAGACAACAAAGACATGAAAACTCACTTCGTCGAGAGGATAAATGAATACATGGATCATTGATAAGCACCATAATAGCAACAATCCTTAGGAAGCTTTTGGTGAATTCCAATCCAAGATAGCTCCAAGGAAGAAATGATGGGTTTAAATATCTCATTCTTGACAAATTTTCTCTTTGGGACTCCTCTATGACACCATCTCAAAAGTTAATGGAGGAAGAATTGCACTTTCAAATGCAAGACAAAGAATACTTGAGATCCTCCAACAATAATCTTCAAGAACACTTCGATAATGAATTAAATCCTTACCGAACCACCATGACGAACAAGATTGAAGCCTTGCAATTATTTAGATGGAGCTTCGCGATGAGATAATTGAGAAACTTGGAATTCTAGACTGCAGGTTTGTTCGCTCAAAACCACAAGCGATGATACCACTGCCCTCCTAACCATCCAACCACATGTTGGTTTGCTCAAAACCACATGTTTGAAAATCGTTATTCATGAGATGAAAACACCAAGGATAACAGGTGCATTAAGACGAGCCTAGAACCTCTCTGGTCCTACTCGAAATTCATTCAAAGACTATCGGATGCCACCAGATGGGTCTAGTACCATACCGGCCTCGTTCGGTGGGCGTATAGAGGCTCCGTGCCTCCTCCGGGCCAGAACAGAAGCATGCAGATGGAGTCTTTATTGGGTAACGTTGCATGGGAAACAAAAAATTTCCTATGCACACGCAAGATCTATCCATGGTGATGAGCATCTACAAGAGGGAGAGTGTATCTACATACCCTTGTAGATAGCTAAGCAGGAAGCGTTAAGAAACGCGGTTGGTGTAGTCGAACGTCTTCGCGATCCAAATCGCTAAGCGTCCCGCGATCTCATCACGATCCGTCCCGCAATCCAATCATGATCCGTCCCGCAAACTCATCACGATCCGTCCCGTGATCTCATCATGATCCGTCTCGCGATCTTGATCACGGTCCTTCCGATCTAGCGTCGAATGGACGGCACCTCCGCGTTCAGCACATGTATAGCTCGATGACGATCTCCTCCTTCTTGATCCAGCAAGAGGGAGCGGAGAGGTAGAAGAGTTCTCTGGCAGCGTGACGGTGCTGCGGCGATGGTGGTGGAGCAATTCCGGCAGGGCTTTGCCTAAGCACTACAGAAAACCGATCTAGAGGAGAAACTATGCACTAGAGGAACGGGTAGCACGTGGCTGAAATCTAGTGCAAAAACCCTAAAACCTCTAGTATATATAGGAGGAACATAGGAGGAGGCTTGACCCTCAAGGGTCTAGCCCTTGGTTTGGCCGAATCAAGGAGGAGAGGAGGACTCCTCCTCCAATCCTAGTAGGACTAGGATTCCTCCCTATTTTGCCTTTTTTTCCACCTTTCTCTCTTTGGGTTTTCTCTCCCAGTCACATGGGCCTTGTGTGGGACTTCCACCAGCCCACTAAGGGCTGGTATTCACTCTCCCACAGCCCATGTAGCCCCTGGGTCGAAATACCCCTCCCGATGGTCTCCCGGTACACTACCGGCACTCCTAGTACACTACCGATGAGCCCGAAAAAATTTCGGCGACCAAAATAGGACTTCCTGTATATGGATATTTACCTCCGGAGCTCCTCGTGATGTCTGGGATCTCATCCAGGACTCCGAACAACCTTCGGTCACCACCATGCATAACTCTATACTACCGAAACGTCACCAAACCTTAAGTGTGCAGACCCTGCGGGTTCGAGAACTATGTAGACATGACCGAGACACCTCTACGGTCAATAACCAATAGCGGGACCTGGATGCCCATATTGATTCCTACATATTCTATGAAGATCTTTATCGGTCGAACCTCTATGTCAAGGATTCAGTTAATCTCGTATGATGTTCCCTTTGTTCTTCGGTATGTTACTTGCCCGAGATTCGATCGTCGGTATCTCCATACCTAGTTCAACCTCGTTACTGGCAAGTCTCTTTACTCGTTCCGTAATACAAGATCTCGTGACTAACACTTAGTCACATTGCTTGCAAGGCTTATTGTGATGTTGTATTACCGAGTGGGCCCTGAGATACCTCTCCGTCACACGGAGTAACAAATCCTAGTCTTGATCCATGCCAACCCAACAGACACCCTCGGAGATACCTGTAGAGTACCTTTATAGTCACCCAGTTACGTTGCGGCGTTTGATACACACAAGGTATTCCTCTGATGTCAGTGAGTTGCATGATCTCATGGTCATAGGAACATATACTTGACATGCAGAAAACAGTAGCAATAAACTGACATGATCATATGCTACATTTGTAGTTTGGGTCTTGTCCATCACATCATTCTCCTAATGATGAGATCCCGTTACCAAATGACATCTCATGTCCATGACTAGGAAACCATAGCCATCTTTGATCAACGAGCTAGTCTATTAGAGGCATACTAGGGACATGGTGTTGTCTATGTATCCACACATGTAATGTGTTTCCAATCAATACAATTATAGCATGGATAATAAAAGATTATCATGAACAAGGAAATATGATAATAACTAATTTATTATTGCCTCTAGGGCATATTTCCAACAGTCTTTTAGGGTTTTAAGGGGCAAGTATGAAATTTATTAATCAAATACTACAGGTAGTGGGATACAATCTGGGTCTTTTGGTTGACTAGACATGATGACCCTGAGCTAAAGACAACAAAAATCTAGATAAACTATGTGCGTCGACATTGACCGCACGACCCTCAAAATTAAAGATACAATGAAACGTAATTGCCCTGGTTTTGATCTCAGTGACTATTGCTCCAGCTTTACCTTTACTTCCTTGGTTGATCTCTCCTACCACTTGTTTTGAGTTGGATGCTATGACAAAACTATGTAGATGAAGGTCGTGTGCTAGCGAAAAAGCTTCTCGGCATGCCATTGCCTCCAGCACCACTAGGTCACAAACCCCTGTTACTACCAAGGAAGAGGTCCCTAGATAGTTTCCATCAATGTCTCTACACACAGCCGATGCCGATCCATCGCTGTTTATCCTAACAGTCGGATCAACGTGAATTCTAGCATGTCCTAGGGGGTGCCTTCAGTAGTTGAGACTCCACACGCATTGGTACCAGAGCCGTAACAACCGTCCTAGGCGTTTTCTTCTGAATAATTGGGAGCTCCTATACAAATGCATGCAATGCCACTGGAGTTTGAAATATCCATTCATGAATAGCCTTTCATCGTGAAGACCAAATGGCACAAAGTGTAACTGCCATCCTCATGAACTGTTCATGTGATAATCTATCAAGAAGAGAGAAGAGCCACTGCTTTGCATTAGGTTCTGTTGTTACGAGTAGACTTTGCCCTAGCTCCTCATCGACAAGTGCCTAGGAACACCTCGAGGTCATGCACTCCAGCAACGAGTGGCGTCAGGAATCCGGTGACCCACATAATTCGTAAGAGCTCGACGTTGTCATATGCCTATGCGCTTTTACATCTTCTGTTGGCAATGATTGTTCAGAGTCTCCACAAAAATATTCTTATTTTTCTGGGTACCTCGGTTTTTCGTAGTGACTTCCACACCCCTTCTTCCCTGTTCGTGCCAGAAGACCCTGTCGGGCCCTCCAACCAAGCTTCTCTTCTTTGCTTAGTTTCAACTAGCATTCTATAGGCAGACTTAACCGTGAACGTATTGTTCTTTTCATAATTCCATATCCAGAAATCTAAGATATTCATGGTGCACAGTGGAATGCCCGTGATGACTGCCACATCAAAGGGTAAGAATACATATTGTAGTCATTGCATATTTCACATATTCCATGTAGTTGTCAAATTGTTGGGGCCATCAGAAAAAAATTTGAAGAAGATTTCAATGTATCACACTTACACCACCACAATCGCATTGACATATGTCGAAGCGTTGGACAACAAACCGTATATCGAGAGTCGTTGATCCAGATGACCTAAACACCATAGGCTCTTCAATACCCACCTCGTCGACGATAACGACCATGCGTGGATGATAATGTGAATTTTTTATTTCGTTCAACACCATATTCACCTTGAGACGTCACTGCTATCGTCACACAAATCTAAAATGGTAAAAATTAAAATCAATTAAAACCGCATGTAATGCCCCCACCTTTCGGTTCCTTAGAGAGATCGGAGGCGAGGGGAACCGGCGGAGGAGTGGATGAAAAACTTAATCTCTCATCGGCGCCTAGGGTTGCCCTATTTTGATCATAATAAATGACATTTCTTTATATTGTCTATATAGGCACGAATTGAAATTTTCCCAAAATGCAACAGGAAATTAAGTGTCGATCCTTCTGTAGAGTTCGGCCCGGCCCATGTAGCCCGAACTGAATAAAACCCGCCGGCTGCTGCTTCCCTCGCTCTTCCCTACTTCCCTACTTACCAGCTGACGGCGGCGCCGCACGGAAGGAACGAAGCGCCTCTCGCGTCCACTCGCCGCCTCCTCCGGCGCCGCTGCAGGTCAGGCGCCTTCCTCCCTGCTCCCCCCTCCCCCCTCCCCCGTTAACTCTGCTGTCCTTCTTTTTCGCGTACTTCCGCCATCCACGTAGCTAGCGAACGCTGGCGGCCGGCGGCTGGCGGCGATCCCAGCTCGTTCGGCGCGCGTCTCCGGAGTCGGCGGGGCCGCGGCGCTCCTGTTCTCGTGTGAATTTTCTGCTAATAAGTTAGGATACGAGCTACGGGGGACCTCTTTCACCCTGGGAATTCAGGTTTGGTTGCGGTTATTGCTCCTGTTTGTTCGATAGGAAACGCAGGCAGCGAGCTCTAGCTTTGCTGATGTCAGGTTGTTCTAGTAGCGAATATACTGCTGCGGCCATGCTAGCAAATGTCAGTTCTTTGACGTCGGCCGTTCTTGTCGCTCGCCGCCGTAGTCGGCTGCTCGGATGTAAGCTTCCGACGATGCTTCCATACCCCGGCCGGTTTGGGTCCTGTTAAATGTCGTGTGAGAGGGATATGCTTTGTGAGTTGTGACATGTACATTTGTGAAGAAGATGCTTGTGAAGCTTGCAAGTTCTGTTGTTTGGCAAAAGCTGCATAGAAATTGTTACGTTTCAATCCATGTACTATGTCTGTTGGTTTGGTGGGGAACTAGTTTGATTGATGTCGCACAAGAGATTCTGCGGCCTGCGTTACTTCTACTGCCGGCTTCAACAATCAGTGGAGATTTCAACATAGTGGAATTTGCCAGTTGCCGAACTCGATATCTTTTCTTTCCGCTTGTTTTGATAGATTCCTTGCCTGGTGTCTTCGATCGATAGCTATCGTATCATTGTAGTGGAAGTATTGCTTATTGATTATTTCTCATTAGATTAGTATTTGGAGCGTGCAATTCTACCATGCTTTACTTTTACATGAGTTCCAATTCTAATTTGTTACTCACAGAGCATTTGAGAAATTATGGCCACATTTTCCTAGAGTCATCGCTCATCGCCTCTGGTGCATCTCTATGGTGCCGAAGAAGCTCTAAAAACAAAGCAGATGGGAGCAAGATATTTTTTTTCTTGAAAACATAAGAAATCCGGTGATCGGCCTTGGGGGCGAGTGTTTTAGTTAGGGGAACCTGAGAATGGTGTGTTTGTTTAAGAGGGATCCCTGCTTTATGGGCCCTGATTTTTTATTTGCACTCCAACTATTTCCCTATAATATCCTCTGTGTTTTATTTTCTTCTATTTTTCACATTAACAAAACTAGCACATGCGAACTCCAGGCCACGAGAAGGTTTGCCTATCAGAATGACGAGCTCCGGTGAGCTCCCTCGAGGTCCGACGATCGGGCCTATTCGGCGGGGCTGGGGTACCGGGTGTGTAGGGTTGGATTTTCTCTAACACGATTCATATATATTTTTTGTCTAAAAAGACCAGTCTGTTTTTCTTGTTTTTTTCCCTTCGTGCTGCACAGTGCTGTGCTTCGTTTTTTTTTTGAGGGGGCTTCGGTTAAGTATTACGACGGGAGGATATGTCCAAGAACAGCCCAACAAGGCCCATTAGGGTTGTATCAACCCCCTCACTTTGGTCACCTGGTTGTACCCCACGTCCGTTTTCTATTCCTTCCCTCTTTTGTTTTCTCCCGCGAACAGCTCGTGCGACAGCTGCGCTGCCGCCGCCGCCGCCGCCGCCGCTACTTTGCTTCGCTGTGAGCAGTCCCGACGAGAACCGGGAGGGGGTGTCGTTGAGGCACGCGAGGGTCTTTGCAGCGAGGGGATCGCCGCCGCTGCAGCCTGGTGTGCGCGCGCTCCAGGCTGCTCCGCTACTCAGGCACCGGGTTGCAGATGCCGCCATTGCTCCTGCTACCCTCCGTCGCCAGCCGTCCGTGCTGCTGACACCACCTTCCTCGCGCCGCCGCCCAGGAGTCGCCCAACCCAGCCTTGTCGTGTTGCCCTCTGCCGGTGCGCGCGGTAGGCGCCGCCTTTGACGTTTGTCTTTCTGACCAAACGCATTCCTCGGTTAGTTCTGTGAGTTGACTCCTTACATTCCCATTTACGAATCAATGGAGGTGCTCTCCGCGAATGCAAGTAGTAATATATACTTCAATTCCCAAGATTTCAATTGCCGTATTTGAACGACGGGGGAATAGTAATTATTCCACAGTTTTACAAGCTGGTGAATCAAGTGATGTGAGAAAGACAGATACAGTTTAGTGGTTGACTATGTAATTATGCCGTATAATGTAGAAAAATAGTTCTAGTGTTCTACTCGGATAGACTAATACCATTTCTTATGAACATCATTCCATACTGTGGTAAATATGGCATGAGCATGCACATCACCGAGTCAAGGGATGTGCATTCCTTCTCCAAAACACAAGTAGATTGGAAATCCTCTTTAAGTGTAATATAAACCCCCACTATCAAGAATGAAATAAATGAATCTCATACAGGTAACCTGAAGAAGGGCAATGGTTATGATATATTCAGTTTGTTACTCTAACAATGTGGTATACAATTTTTCGCAGAACCCTTTGTGATTCTTTTTAAGGCAACTTTTGTAATTCACCCGACATACTGCCACCTGCTTAGAATATATTATTTATCAGTTGTTTGCTCTTCTGGTAAAGTACGTGACAAATTACTCTTTGCATCCTTGATGTAGGGTCTTTGCCTGAACTTAATCCATTTCACACATTGTTTCATTAATTCAGTTGACATATAGATAATTGATCATCACATTTTGAATAAATTACTTATTTAAAGTGGTTACTTCGTGTAGGTTTGAACTACAATTTGAAGATGTAGTGGGTTGTGATATGAAACTGTTTACTGTTTTGGTAGATTATATTATTTCTACATGTAGGCATTTTGGCCATCTCTTTGAATTTTTTCCATATGAGACTATTTTGACAACTATTTACAGTACACTTAGCATTTGGGTTCTTAACATTTTCAGGTGTCCCATAAAATTTACCGTGGATGATTTCAGTTTATGTCTACTCAAAATTTGTTATTCCACATGCCATACACTTTGTTCTAAATGTTATGGCAAGTTTTTTTTTGTTGTTGCTGAAAACCCTTATGTTCTCTTAAATTAAGCAGGATATATAAAGTCAACCTTAAAATGGAGGATGCTAATGCAGTAGTAGATTGGAATGTTGACATTATTGGCCCCGATGGTGGTAGTGCTTGCCGCAAATTGGCGAAAACTGAAGACCCCGATGCCACGGAGTGTTCAAGTTCCTTTGGGGACACACTATCCGGATCTCAGGATGATGCAAAGCCTTCAGAGATTAGTGACATTGAAGTAGACTCACCATTCTGCCGATATCCTCATAATGGTGATGCTGCTGCGCTCTTGGATGCAGCTGCTTCTGACAATTTGGATAGATTATTGAAGTAAGTTGTTTGGGTAACTGATTACCTCCCAACCTTGTTTTTCTGCCTTAATATAAATGTCAAATCATGTTTTCAGCAGTCGCTCATCTCGTGATAAAAGGAAAGTTACCCCTATAACATGAAAATTAGTCAGAAAACTTCTTATCTTGAATGGGTTATGTGAGACATGAATTTGTGGTACTTAATATGCCAAGCAATTGTTAGTGTGTCTACAGTTTGAAAGGGGCATGATGTTAGCCAGTGAGAAATTTAAAAATTACGAATAATGGCATGGTAATTAGATAGAGTCAGCTGAAGAACAGTAATATACTACATGTTTGGTGTAGGCAGAGACTAGTTTAGGTCTTCTATCAGTTCCGAACGGATTTGAAGTGCGTGCCCTGAGGAACTTACAATTTATAAGTGATTTACGGAGTAGTTTAGATGAATTTGCAGTTGAAGTTCGCATGCGCGATTCCTTGTAGACATATTTGGTGCTATATTAGTGGCAGTGCATGAGCTTGGTTCTTAAGGGCTATGTTTCTTTCATCGAACTCCTCCTGACCAGTTTCTAGACTTCATTATTGCTGGTAGCATTCGTACTCCAATATGAATATGTATCCAGTGTACACTTAGTGCTCACCCTCCATAAGGTATGGGTCCATGCACACATAGCACCCTGATTGCACTTTGTCTCCCCTTGTTGTAAAGGGGTAAATCAGGAGGTGCTACTTTTACTTTTAGACCCAACTAAGCATTATATACTAGTCACTTTAGACTTTTAGTGTGGCCCATGTGGGTACTATGCCATGCTCCAACTCCATAACCATATGAGCCACATGGTCCAGGCTGCAAAACGAGTCAGATGTCATTTTATATTTAATACCCATCATATGTGAAAATCTTGGTGATAAAGAACCATGTCTAGGGTCTGATGTAATTGATTCCTGAAAGTGGGACTTAATTGTCACAAGTGAAATGTTCACTCTTCTGTCGAAAGCACACGCTGGCTCTAGTTTGTGATATTTGCTTTAAGCGAGTAAATTGATTCAATCTGATGCTTTTCCCAAACCCATCTCCATCAAGCTAAGGCCCTTGCAAGTTTGATGACGCCTGTGCATTAGATGCATAATATGTCATTCAGTTTGTGTATGTTTCTAGTTTTGTAGTAATGCCTGTTTTCTTGGATTCCTATGCGTCGTGTTATCTCAGTGGTCTTACTATTATTATGTGGCGCAACTGCACAAATCATATTTGAGTATTTAAAACAACTTATCATCCATTACAGAAAGAAAAAGGTGACTGATCATTGGAGAAACTATATTAGCCCATTAATGTGGAGATGCCAATGGTTAGAGCTGCGGATGAAAGACTTGCAATCTCAAGTATCCAGATATGACAGGGAGCTTGCAGTACTTAAACATGAGAAAGAGTTACAGACAAAAATGATCGAGTTGGACTGTTCCTCGTCAAGATCAGTGCCCTTCTCTTCTCATTGCTGCAGGAAGACTATGAAGAGGAAGAAGAGAAAGAGAAACGAGGAGAAAACCAATGCTCCCTCATACATCGCGACCCATGCCATATTGTCTTATTATGGTAACCATTGTGTTCTACTTCACACAATTTATTACAAACTGCCCTAGTGAGAGCTCATTACAATCGTCCTGCAGAAAAAGAGAAAACAGAAGGGGATGGCCATTCTATCGACGACAATGGAAACTTAGGTAAAACTGGCAATTGCTTCATGATTGAAAACAAATATGATATCTCAAACACGTAAAATGCTAGGGATTGTGTTGTTTTACTTCCTGAATTGTATTCCTAGTACTTTTGTCCAGAAAATAATGTGTTCCATACTTATAGAGCACAAAGTTGGTTGCATCTTGTATAGAGAAAGAAGCTTATTTCCCGCTTACAATAATAGTAGCACACTAGATATGATGACTCGACTAGTAAAAGTTAATACTCATAATTGCACGTCAAGGTCAGTTTAACAAGAAACCATACATATTGTGATCAATGCTCTATTTGTTGGAAATAAATAAAAATGACTTGTTTTATATGTAGCAGATGAGCTCACAAAAGTTTTTCTGACCTTTCAGCAGATGACAGCACAAAAGGAAATAATGACGCTGACTGGCTACTTGGTAATGGAGATGATGCTACTGTCGAGCAGATTCTTTTAAGCATTCAGTCTGTTCAAGACAAAGTCTGTAGTCTGAGATCAGATCTCAAGAAAGCAATGGCCAAGAAGAGTAAGGGGCTTGTCCTTAAAGTCAACACACGGGTCAATGGCGGCGCACAGAGCTCTAATTGCTCGCATGGAAAAGGCAAAGTTGCCGAAATGCCTGAAATATCAACTCAAGATGCGTCTGATTGTGATATGGATGATACGGACATGCCCGATAGTGCTGTCTCAAGCTATGGAGAAGCTAACAATATGGATATTTTTGAGAGCACCATGAACCTATTGTCAGTTGAAGATCCAGATAAAATAGGTGAACTACACCAGGTAAGCTACTACAACTCTTTTATTTCACACCATAACAAACTAATTCGTTCACCTATTTGGAGGAGCTTGAACTCCAACCTCTATTAACCGTTAAGAGCCGAAACTCTCCACAACAATGTTTCTGGTTAACTTCTCCTATGCCATAGATTCTACACTATACACTTCAGACAGGTCTGACAAACCTTGTCATTTCCAAGTGGCTAATAATCCAAGTTAGTGAATCAATTAGGTAAAGGTTAACAATAATAGGTTGTCTATGTGTACTATATCATAGGGAAGTCTGAAAACTAGCAATTTTGAAGAACTGTGCATTTGAAGGAGGTCAACTCTTTACTATTATCTTCTTGCTTTGCTTACAGAGTTCGGAAGATGTATTGATCGACAACCAACCAGCTGAGGAAGGGTATCAAAATTTTGAGGTGATCAGTCATCCATGGCAGCGACTGCGGGTATCAGTCAAGAGGGAACAGGTACCTGTGAAGAGAGAAACCGTAGCACATTCCGAGGACGAGAGCGTGGCCGCCCCCATGGCGGTCGTCAAGGAAGAAGGCACAACCAGATTGGGCCTCCAGGGGATCTTGAAGCCCTGCTACACGGGCAAGAGAAAAGGGAGGAAGCCAAAGATTCTAAGGCGCGGTGGTTCATCGTCTGCTCTCAGCTCATGGAGGAGCGCACGGACTCGAAAAAAGAGGAAATCGTAGATGCAGATTGTCTCAGTGACTACGCCCTATCCTTTGGCTTGGGATCTTTGTTTAATTAGATGATGATGACGGCAACTGTGAACTCCCCCCCCCCCCCCCCCTTTTTTTTCTCTCTTTCTACCAGTCTGATGACATTGTTCGTGAAGCCAGGAGAGGGTGATGAAAAATGGCACTAGGGCTTTCAGCCGCGAAGTGCTTGTAAACTTGGCAAGATCTGTTTCTATTTCTACTATTATTGTTGTTGTTGTTGCGTGTGGTCTTTGTTCTGAAAGAGTGAAACTTTGGTCTTGTTCTGAAAGAGTCAAACTTTGGTCTTGTTCTGAAAGAGTCCAACTTTGGTTGTTACAGTGTAACTTTTGATAAGGATTTCCTGCAATGTTGCTTATTTTCAGACGGGCACTTGCACGCCAACTCCATGACTAATGGAACACGTATTTTTCAGAAATGTTTTCTCTACAGAGCTGAAAACCGTATTTTGTTGTGCAGTTTAAAAGAAGAAGAAAATCACTGAGTTCAGACTAATGAAAATGTTTCATTTGTGTCCATGACGACTCGTGATGAAGAAAATCATATCCATTTGTAGGCTAGGAGTAATCTTTTTGCTGCTTCCAAATTTTGCGAATCATGCGTATCCAATGTGTTACTACTATATGCTTATACCAACCAGATATGTATACTGTTCGAAATGGGAGATGCATGCATACATACTGTTGGACAGATGAGATCTCCAAGAAGAGTGTGTTGCTGCGTTGCATTGCATTAGAGCTGGAGGGAGCTTTGTGGCTTGTCTTGCTTGCATTCTCGTTGAGTTGGGTTCTGCCCTCTCTGGAAACCGGACGCAGCATATGCCGTAGATTTCTACACTATACAGGAAACGGGTTCTATGAACTTGGTACCGACAAGAAAATTTATAAGACGTGTTTCGTTCCTCGTATCTATTCTGCGTGCATCGCATGCTTGTCCTAATTGGGTCTAGTTGAGAGAAAAAGTAGGCTAAAAACCAACATGTCCATGTTGTTTGGTTTTCTGCATACCCTCTAGCCTGGTTGCGACGAAACGGAAGACAGGTTGTTTGGTTGCGGGCTTGTTTAGGCAGAAACACAAATCAAGCCGTTTGATTACATGCAAACACATGTTGTTTGGTAATCTTCTCATGGAGGTGGTGAGGTTACTAGTAGACATGACACAACCAAACTAGATAGCATAAGAACCAGCTTAACTTAGTATGAATCTTAAACAATCGGTCTTAAGCAAGCAAGGCGTAGTCTTAAACAAGCATGAACTAGTTTAACTCTAAACACGGAGCAACCAGACAACATAGGGCTCTCTAGACATTGACGGTGAAGGCGTTGTTGTGCTTCTTACACTTGGTTACCACCTCAATGCCGTCGTCATTGAAGATGATCACCTTAAGGGTGTCAGCAGCTTGAATGTGACCATCTAGCCGATCCTGATCTTGTGAACATCGGCGAAGGAGGTGCAACCCTGATCAAGGGTGACCTTGTCTTTCATCAGTCACACCGTCACCCTCCATGCGCAGTCAATGGTGTCTTGAGCTTGAACTCCTGAGGGACGGCGGGAAAGTACTCCGTGAAGTCTAGAGGCCTCGGCACGCACTCCAGTTTCGGAGCAAGGATCACCTTGTAAAAGTGGGTTGATGCCGCCTCCCCATGGTAATGTTTGTAGTTTCTCCACTTGCTGATGGGGGGGCTCATCCCTCACCACGTCAACGTCTAAGAGCGGCATCAACTCCTTGCCCTTGTCTCCACGCCGGCACCACCTCCTTGCCATTATCTCTAGACGCGACCACCTCCTTGCCCTTGTCTCCGGGCGGCGACACTTCCTTGCCCTTGTATCCAGGTGTCACCACCTCTTTGCCCTTCGCGTTCTTCGTCTCGATCTGCATTATGAACAACATGAAATTCAAAGGATGATCAACATTTAGTCGTATCGTCCAAAGCCATTATATTTATCCACCTAAAGGCCACCCCACCACCGCACTCAATTAACCATCTCTGTCTCTCACTCTCACTCCTCTTCCACATCTATGTTTCACTACATGTCCATCGCCATGAACCCCATCCCAACCCCTTCCACGGGTATTGGATGGAGGGCTTTCTTCCTTCGTTGTTTGCTCGGCGACCGTACCAAGTTCGAGAACATGAAGTGTGCTCTAACTTCACCAACATCGGGGAGATGCATAAGGAGACATATGATGTGGTGTTGAAGGCGGCGGCGGAGGATTTGAATACGTTTATTCCTGACCCAATCAAAAGCGTTGTGTCTGTGGACATACTGCATTGGGTGATGGATGAGGCCGAGTCCGGCGATGCTGATTAGAGAGCCAGATGGGCCAAGTACATGATACATACATTATGCATCATGAATTATTATTAATATTTATATTATTTTTTGTACTTTATTCCTCATTATGATGCAATTCTTATTCCTTTTCTCTCTGAATATGCAAGGTACATCATAAGGAGGGAAATCACTGGAAACTGGAATTCTAGACCTCAAAACCAAGAAAATGGCTAAAAATTCATTGGAATCCAAATGACCTGAAACTTCACAGAGAATTTTTACGGAATATATAAGAATTATTGAGCCAAAAATATACCAGAGGGGGGCCACCTGCAGGCCACAAGCCAACAGGGCGCGCCCACTCCCTTAGGTGCGCCCTGTTGCCTTATGGAGCCCCAGCAGGTCTCCCGACCCCTCTTCTCATATATTGTGTGTTTTACCCTAGAAAAATCATAAGGGTACTTTCGGGACGAAGCACCGCCGTCTTGAGACAGAAACCTGGGCATAGGCCTTTTAATCTCTGACAGAGAGATTCTGTCGGGGAAACTTCCCTCCGGGAGGGGGGGATCGAAGCTAGCGTTATCACCAATGCTTCCTCCTTTGTGGGAGTACCAATCTTCATCAACATCTTCACGAGCACCATCTCATCTCAACCCCTAGTTCATCTCTTGTATTCAATCTTTGTCACAAAACCTCATATTGGTACATATGGGTTACTAGTAGTGTTGATTACATCTTGTAATTGATGCTTGTTGGTTTACTTAGTGAAAGATATTATGTTCAGATCCTTGATCTCCATTATTAAACCTATGATCTTGAACATGTTGATGATGTGTGGCTACTTTTGTTCCCGAGGACATGAGAGAAGTCTTGTTATAAGTAATCATGGGAAGTTGGTATTCGTTCGATATCTTGATGATGTGTATGTTGTTGCTTCTCCTAGTGGTGTCCTGTGAATGTCGACTACACGACACTTCACCATGTTATGGGCCTAAGGGAAGGCATTGTGGAGTAACAAGTTGATGATGGGTTCCGAGAGAGACAAAAGCTCAAACCCCGGTTTATGCGTTACTTCATAAGGGGTTGATTTGGATCCACATGTTTCATGCTATGGTTAGATTTATCTTAATTCTTCTTTCGTAGTTGCGGATGGTTACGATAGGGGGAGAAAGCATCGCTCAAGCTTGGGGGAGATTTAAATCTATGATGCACACTTGCCCCAACCACGAACTCTCAAGAGAAATGATTATACAAAAAAATTAAGCTCGGCTTACTCGTGATGATCAATTACTACTCGATTCTTCCTCTAGTGGCTCCTACATGAAGAGGACTATTGAATTCAAATGGGATCTTCTAGAAAGTATTAAACGCAACTTTGAAGATTGGGAATTCGACAAAGGGAAAGAGTCAGGTATAATGCTTAAGTTTGATTGTGTTAAATATTTTATGAAAAACGATACTTTCCATGAGTTTAGCAATAATATGGACTTGACTCCGAGATAGTAGCTTCTTTCTATGAATCATTTGCTACTAATGTTGATCTCCCTAAGGATAAGTGGTTTAAATATCGTCCATCTATTGAAAAATCATTAGAGGAACCTATTAAAGTTAAAATAGGAAACAATCGTTTATCATGTTTATCCAGTTGTGCCCACCACTTACACTGAGAAACCTCCTTTTCCCGTTAGGATTAAGGAACATGCTAAAGCTGCAACTGTGGTTAATAAAATTTATACTAGAACACCTAAACCTCCGAGCAAATAAATGTTGAGCCTAATATTTCTATGGTTAAAGATCTCCTAGTTGATAATATTAATGGTCAGGTTATCTATTTTGTGATGAAGCTGCTAGAATTGCAAAACCTGTTAAAAACAAACAGGATGGGCTAGACAAAAATAAACCGGCTACTTGCATGCGTGTTGTTTATGTTAAAATTGGATATCATTGTTATCATGACTTATGTGACATTGGTGCTAGTGTTAGTGCTATACCTTTTACCTTATACCAAGAAATTATGAATGACATAGCTGTTGGGGAACGTTGCATGGGAAACAAAAAAATTCCTACGCACACACAAGATCTATCCATGGCGATGAGCATCTACGAGAGGGAGAGTGGATCTACATACCCTTGTAGATCGCTAAGCGGGAAGCGTTAAGAAATGCGGTTGATGCAGTCAAACGTATTCGCGATCCAAATTGCTAGCCGTCCCGCGATCCGATCACGATCCGTCCTGCGATCCAATCACGGTCCTTTCGATCTAGCGCCGCACGGATGACACCTCCGCGTTCAACACACATACATCTCGATGACAATCTCCACCTCCTTGATCTAGCAAGCGAGGTTGGAGAGGTAGATGAGTTCTACGGTAGCACAATGCGGCAGCATGGCGGCGATGGTGGTGGTGCTATCCCGGCAGGGCTACGCCTAGCGCTACCAAAACCGCGAACGGAGGAGAAAATGATCTCGGGAGAGGGAGGGGCGTCAAGGGCTTCGTGTGTGCTCTTGGGGAGCCCCCTCCCCTCTATATATAGGTGGAGGGGCATGGAGATCAGCCCCTCCAAGCCCTAGGGCGCAGCCAAGGGGGAGGAGTTGGACTCCTAGTCCAATTCCCTCCCTTTCCAAAACCAGGTGGACTTTCCACCTCTCCCGAGCCACATGGGCCTTGAGGGACTTGTGCGCCTGGTCCAATAAGGATAGGGCGCCTCTACTCAGACCATGCAAATGCTTGGGACGTTGTGGAACCCTTGGTGGACTTCTAGACTCTTCCGGAAGTTTTTGGAACCTTCTAGAAGCTTCCCGATACAATACCGGAAAAACCCAAAACTTTTCCGGTAGCCAAAATCTGACTTCCCATATATAAATCTTTACCTCCGGACCATTTTTGAGCTCCTCGTGATGTACATGATATCATCCGGGACTTCGAATAACCTTCGTCACCAACATACATAACTCAACAATACCAAATCGTCATCGAACGTTAAGTGTGCAGACCCTGCGGGTTCGAGAACTATGTAGACATGACCGAAACAACTCTACGGTCAATAACTAGTAGCGGGAACTGGATGCCCATATTGGTTCCTACATATTCTATGAAGATCTTTATCGGTCGAACCATGATGTCAAGGATTCAAACAATCCCGTATGTAGTTCCCTTTGTGCATCGATATGTTACTTGCCAAAGATTCGATCGTCGATATCTCCATACCTAGTTCAATCTCGTTACCGGCAAGTCTCTTTACTCGTTCCGTAATACAAGAGCCCATGACTAACTCCTTTTCTTGCAAGCTTATTGTGATGTTGTATTATCGAGTCGGCCCAGAGATACCTCTCCGTCATACAGAGTGACAAATCCCAGTCTCGATCCATGCCAACCCAACAGACACCCTCGGATATACCTATAGAGCACCTTTATAGCCACCCAGTTACGTTGCAACGTTTGATACACACAAGGTACTCCTCCGGTGTCAGTGAGTTGCATGATCTCATGGTCATAGGAAAATATAATTGACATGCATAAAACTACAGCAATAAACTGACATGATCATATGCTATGTTCATAGTTTGGGTTTTGTCCATCACATCATTCTCCTAATGATGTGATCCCGTTATCAAAAGGCATCTCATGTCCATGTCTAGGAAACCTTGACCATCTTTGATCAACGAGCTAGTCTATTAGAGGCATACTAGGGACATGGTGTTGTCTATGTATCCACACATGTATCTAAGTTTCCGATCAATACAATTCTAGCATGGATAATAAACGATTATCATGAACAAGGAAATATGATAATAACTAATTTATTATTGCCTCGAGGGCATATTTCCAGCAGTCTCCCACTTTCACTAGAGTCAATAATCTAGCTCACATCGCTATGTGATTTACATTGTTATGAATCTCGTACCCAATGAGTTCCGGGGTTCGATCATGTTTTGCATGTGAAAGAGGTTTTAGTCAACGGGTCCACGACATTCAGATCTGTGTGTACTTTGCAAATCTCTATGTCATACTGTAGACACTGCTACCATGCTCCACTTGGAGCTATTCCAAATGGTTGCTCCACTATACATATCCGGATTACTAATAAGAGTCATCCGGATTGGTGTTAAAGCTTGCATCGACATAACCCTTTACGACAAACTCTTTATGACCTCCATAATCGAGAAATATTTCCTTAATCCTCTAGTTACTAAGGATAATTTTGACCACTGTCCAGTGGTACACTCCCGGATCACTCTTGTCCCCTTGACAGACTCATGTCAAGGCACACACAGGTACGGTACACAACATGGCATACTATATAGATCCTATGGCTAAGGCATAGGGGACAACCTTCGTCCTTTCTCTTTCTTCTGCCGTGGTCGAGCTTTGAGTCTTACCCAACATCACACCTTACAATCAGGCAAGAACTCCTTTGACCGGTCCATTTCGAACTCTTTCAAAATCTTGTCAAGGTATGTACTCATTGAAAGTCTTATCAAGCTTCTTGATCTATCTCCATAGATCTTGATGTCCAACAATTAACTAGCTTTATCTAGGTCTTCCTTTGAAAAACTCTTTTCAAACAAACGTTTATGCTTTCCAGAAATTCTACATTATTTCCGATCAACAATATGTCAACCATATATACTTATCAGAATTTCTATAGTGCTCCCACTCACTTTCTTGTAAATACAAGTTTCTCTTAAACTTTGCATAAACCCAAAAACTTTGATCACCTCATCAAAGCATATATTCCAACTCCGAGATGCTTGCTCCAACCCATAGAAGGATCACTAGAGCTTGCATACCTTTTAGAATTCTTAGGACTGACAAAATCTTCTGCTTGTATCACATACAAACTTTCCTCAAGTAAACCGTCAAGGAAACGATGTTTTTACATCCATCTGCAAGATTTCATAATCGAAAAATGCAGCAACTGCTAACATTATTCCAACAGACTTTAGCATCGCTATGGGTGAGAAAGTCTCATTGTAGTTAGCTCCTTGAACTTGTCGAAAACTTCTTTGCGACAAGTTGAGCTTCATAAATGGTGACATTTACCATCAACATTTGTCTTCTTCTTAAAGGTCCATTTGTACTCAACGACATGTTGTTCAACGGGCAAGTCTACCAAAGTCCATACTCAGTTTTCATACATGGATCCTTTCTTGGATTTCATGGCTCCTAGCCATTTGTTGGAATCCGGGCCCACCATCATTTCTTCATAGCTCGTAGGTTCACTATTGTCTAACAACATGACCATCAAGACAGGATTGACGTACCACTCAAGGGCGGTACGAGTCCTTGTCGACCTACGAGGTTTGGTAGTAACTTGATTCGAAGTTTCATGATCATCATCATTTGCTTCCTCTTCACTTGATGTAGGCGTCGCATAAACATCTTATGCGTCGTGCTACTACCCAACTGAACTGACGATTCAACAACCTCATCAAGTTCTACTTTCCTCCCACTCAATTCTTTCGAGAGAAACTCTTTCTCGAGAAAGGAACCATTTTTAGCAACAAACACTTTGTCCTCAGATCTGAGATAAAAGGTATACCCAACTGTTTCCTTAGGGTATCCTATGAAGATGCACTTTTCCACTTTGGGTTCAAGCTTATCAGACATAAGCGTCGCATTCCCAAACAACGACAAATGATAGCTTAGGTTTCTGCCAAATCATAATTCATACGATGTCATCTCAACGGATTTTGATGGTGCCGTATTTAAAGTGAATGTAGTTGTCTCTAATGCATAACCCCAAAACGATAGTGGCAAAATGATAAGAGACATCATAGTACGCACCATATCTAATAGAGCACAACTACGACGTTCGGACACACCATCACACTATGATGTTCCAGGTGGCGTGAGTTGTGAAACAACTTCCACATTGTCTTAAGTTGTATACCAAACTCGTAACTCAGATATTAACCTCCACGATAATATCATAGACATTTTATCTTCTTGTCACGATGATCTTAAACTTCACTCTGAAATTGCTTGAACTTTTCAAACGTTTTAGACTTGTGTTTCATTAACTAAATATACACATATCTACTCAAATCATCAGTGAAGGTAAACAAATAATGATATCCACCGCACGCTACAACACTCATTGGACCACATACATCAACATGTATCATTTCCAATAAGTCACTTGCCCGCTCCATCATACCGGAAAACGGGGTCTTAGTCATCTTGCCCATGAGGCATGGTCCGCATGTCTCAACCAATTTGAAATCGAGTGAGTCCAAAGATCCATCAGCATGGAGTTTTCTTCATGCATTGTAAACCAATATGACCTTTAGAGGTAGTGCCACAAGTATGTGGTACTATCATTATTAACTTTGCATCTTTTGGCATCAATACTATGAACATGTGTATCACTACAATCGGGGTTCAATAAACCATTCACATTTGGGTGCATGACCATTGAAGGTTTTATCCATGTAAACATAATAACTATTATTCTTTGTCTTAAATGAAAAACCGTATTGCAATAAACACGATCTAATCATGTTCATGCTCAACGCAAAAACCAAATAACATTTATTTAGGTTCAACACTAATCCTGAAGGTAGAGGGAGCATGCGATGGTGATCACATCAACCTTGGAAACACTTGCAACACACATCGTCGCCTCACCCTTTGCTAGTCTCCGTTTATTCCGTAGCTTTTACTTCGAGTTACTAACATTAGCAACCGAACCGGTATCTAATACGCAGGTACTACTAGGAGTACTAACAAGGTACACATCAATAATATATATATAATATTCTTTTTTCAACATTGCTAGCCTTCTTATCTACCAAGTATTTAGGGAGTTCCACTTTAGTGACCGTTCCCCTCATTATAAAAGCCCTTAGTCTCGGGTTTGGGTTCAACCTTGAGTTTCTTCACTGGAGTAGCAATTGGCTTGCCATCCATGAAGTTTCCCTCCTTGCCCTTGCCCTTCTCAAAACTAGTGGTTTTACTAACCATCAACATTTGATGCTCCTTCTTGATTTCTACCTTCGCGGTGTCAAATAGCACGAATAACTCAGGGATCATTATTTCCATCCCTGGTATGTTTATAGTTCATCACGAAGCTCTAGTAGCTTGGTGGAAGTGACTTGGAGAACTATATCAATCACTATCTTATCTGGAAGATCAACTCCCACTCAATTCAAGCGATTGTAGCACCCACACAATCTGAGGACATGCTCACCAATTGAGCTATTCTCCTTCATCTTGCAGGCAAAGAATATTGTTGGAGGTCTCATACCTCTCAACACGGGCATGAGCCTAAAATCCAAATTTCAGCTCTTCAACATCACATATGTTTAGTGACGTTCAAAACATATTTGGAGCTTGAATTCTAAGCCATAATGGAAGACACACTGAACTATCAAGTAGTCATCAGAACGTGACTGTCAGATGTTCACAACATCCATAGTCGATGCTTGTGGGATCGCGCACTGAGCGGTGCATTAAGGACATAAGCCTTCTGTGCAGGAACTAAGGATAATCCTCTGATCACGGACCTAGTCCATATAAATGCTACCATGATATTTCAACTCTATTTTCTCTAGGAACGTATAAAAACACAGGGGAGCTACAACGCGAGCTATTGATCTACAAGTTAATTTGACAAAGACAACTTTAGACTATGTTCATGATAATGAGTTCAATTAATCATATTACTTAAGAAATCCCACTCAAATTGACAGAGTGCTACGTGATCCAAATTCACCAACCCAAGTCCGATCATCATGTGAGATGAGGTGGTGTCAATGGTGAACATCTCCATGTTGATCATATCTACACTATGACTCATGTTTGACCTTTCGACCTCTTGTGTTCCGAGGCCATGTCTATACATGCTAGGCTCGTCAAGTTTAACCCGAGTGGTCCACATGTGCAAAACTGGCTTGCACCCTTTGTATGTGAACGTAGAGTCTATCACACCCGATCATCACGTAGTGCTTCGAAACGACGAACTTTCGCAACGGTGCACACTTGGGGAGAACACAATTTTATCTCGAAATTATAGTGAGGGTTCACCTTATAATGCTACCGTCGTCCTAAGCAAAATAAGATGCACAAAAGGATTAACATCACATGCAAATCATAAGTGACATGATATGGCCATGAACTTGTGCTTTTGATCTCCATCTCTAAAGCACCAGCATGATCTTCATCGTCATCGGCATAACACCATGATCTCCACCATTGTATCGCCATCGGGTTTGTCGCGCCCCCCATGCTTCTACTACTATTGCTACCGCTTAGCGATAAAGTAAAGCATTACATTGCACTTAATGATTGACACACAAGTCATACAATAATTAAAGAAAACCCTATGGCTCCTACCGGGGTCCGTACTCATCGACATGCAAGTCGTGATATTGTATACAAAACATGATCATCTCATACATGACATATATCTCATCATGTTATTGGCCATATTATATCACAACATACCCTGCAAAAAGAAGTTATATGTCATCTAATTGTTGTTGCATGTTTTACCTGGCTGATATGCGTATCTAGCAAGAACGATTCTTACCTACGCAAAACCACAAAAATGATACACAAATTGCTATTCAACCTTCTCAAGGACCGCCTTTGTCTAATCCGATCCAACTAAGGTGGGAGAGATAGACACCCACCATCCATCTTTATGCAACAAAGTCACATGTCAGTCGATGGAACCGGTCTCTCGTACGTGGACGAGTAATGTCGGCCGGGCCACTTCAACCCACAATACCACTGAATCAAGAAAAGACCAAATCTGAGCATCAACACCCACAAACTCCTTTGTGTTCTACTCGTGATTTCATATATGCATAGACCTAGCTCATGATGCCACTGTTGGGGAAAGTTGCATGGGAAACAAAAAAAAATTGTACGCACACACAAGATCTATCCATGGTGATGAGCATCTACGAGAGGGAGAGTGGATCTACATACCCTTGTACATCGCTAAGCGGGAAGCGTTAAGAAACGCGGTTGATTCAGTCGAACGTCTTCGCGATCCAAATCTCTAGCCTTCCTACGATTCGATCATGATTCATACCATGATCCAATCACGATCCGTCCCACGATCCAATGACGGTCCTTCCGATCTAGCGTCAAACGGACGGCACCTCCGCGTTCAGCACACGTACAGCTCGATGATGATCTCCACCTCCTTGATCCATCAAGCGAGGGTGGAGAGGTAGATGAGTTCTCCGGTAGCATAACACGGCGATTTGGCGGCGATAGTGGTGGTGCTATCCCGGCAGGGCTATGCCTAGTGCTACCGAAACCGCGAACGGGGGAGAAAACGATCTAGGGAGAGAGAGGGGCGCCAAGGGCATAGTGTGTGCTCTTGGCGCGCCCCTCCCCTCTATATATAGGTGGAGGGGTGTGGAGATCAGCCCCTCCAAGCCCTAGGGCACAACCAAGGAGGAGGAGTTGGACTCCTAGTCCAATTCCCTCCCTTTCCAAAGCCAGGTGGACTTTCCACCTCTCCCAAGCCACATGGGCCTTGAGAGACTTGTGCGCCTGGTCCAATAAGGCTAGGGAACCTCCCCTCAGACCATGCAAACCCTTGGGACGTGTTGGAACCCTTGGTGGACTTTCGGACTCCTCTAGAAGTTTCCAAAACCCTCTAGAAGCTTCCCGATACAATACCGAAAAAATGCGAAACTTTTTCGGTAGCCAAAATATGACTTCCCATATATAAATCTTTACCTCCGGACCATTTTGGAGCTCCTCATGATGTCTGGGATATCATCAGGTACTCCGAAAAACCTTTTGTCACCAACATACATAACTCAAAAATACCAAATCGTCATCGAACATTAAGTGTGTAGACCCTACGGGTTCGAGAACTTTGTAGACATGACCGAGACAACTCTACGGTCAATAACCAATAGTGGGACCTGGAGCCCCATATTAGTTCCTACATATTCTAGGAAGATCTTTATCGGTCGAACCATGATGTCAAGGATTCAGACAATCATGTATGCAGTTCCCTTTGTCCATCGGTATGTTACTTGCCCAAGATTCGATCATCGATATCTCCGTACCTAGTTCAATCTAGTTACCGGCAAGTCTATTTACTCGTTTCGTAATACAAGATACCGTGACTAATTCCTTAGTCACATTGCTTGCAAGCTTCTTGTGATGTTGTATTACCGACTGGTCCCAGAGATACCTCTCCGTCATACGGAGTGACAAATCCCAGTCTCGATCCATGCCAACCCAACAGACACCCTCGGAGATACCTGTAGAGCACCTTTATAGTCACCTAGTTATGTTGTGACATTTGATACACACAAGGTACTCCTCCGGTGTTAGTGAGTTGCATGATCTCATAGTCATAGGAATAGATACTTGACATTTAGAAAACTATAGCAATATAGTAACACGATCATATGCTATGTTCATAGTTTGGGTCTTGTCCATCACATAATTCTCCTAATGATGTGATCCCGTTATCAAATGACATCTCATGTCCATGGCTAGGAAACCTTGACCATCTTTGATCAACAAGCTAGTCTATTAGAGGCATACTAGGGACATGGTGTTGTCTATGTATCCACACATGTATCTAAGTTTCCGATCAATACAATTCTAGCATGGATAATAAAATATTATCATGAACAAGGAAATATGATAATAAAAAATTTATTGTTGACTCTAGGGCATATTTCCAACAATACCCCCTCCGAGATTGAATAGATTGATATCACTATTAAACTTGCAAACAGAGACACCATTGCACCACTTGGGATTGTTAGAGATGTTGAGGTCTTGTGTGGAAAAGTAAAGTACCCTACAGATTTCTTAGTACCTGGTTCACAACAAGATAGTTTTGTGCCATCATATTTGGTAGACCTTTCTTGAATACTGTTATCGCCGACATTAATTGTGTTACTGAGAAAGTCAAGGTAAGCTTTGGTGATGAGTCTCATGAATTTCATTTCTCTAAGTTTGGTAGAAAAATATATGAAAAGGAATTACCTAGTAAGGATGAAATAATTGGTCTTGCTTCTATTGTCGTGCCTCCTACCGATCCACTAGAACAATATTTGCTAGACCATGGGAATGATATGCATACGAATGAAAGAAATGAGATAGATGATATACTTCGTAGACAAACAATTATTCCTAAACACAACTTGCGTGTTGATATTTAGGGGATCCTCCTCCACCCAAGGGAGATCCCATGTTTGAGTTAAAGACATTACCTGATACTTTGAAATGTGCTTATCTGGATGAAAACAAGATATATCCCGTTATTATTAGTGCTAACCTTTTACAGCATGAAGAGAAGAGATTACTTAAAACTCTAAAGAAGCACAAGCCTTCTATTGGATATACTCTTGATGATCTTAAGGGCATTAGTCCCTCTCTATGTCAGCACAAGATTAATATGGAACCGTATGCTAGACCTGTCGTTGATCATCAACACCGCTTAAATCCTAAGATGAAGGAAGTGGTAAGAACTGAAATACTAAAGCTTCCGGAGGCATGTATAATTTATCCTATTGCTGATAGTAGATGGGTAAGTCATGTTCATTGTGTTCCAAAGAAAGGATGTATAACTGTTGTTCCTAATGATAAAAACGAACTTATCCCACAAAGAATCGTAACTAGTTATAGGATGGTAATTGATTTCAGGAAATTAAACAAAGCTACTAGAAAAGATCATTACCCCTTGCCTTTTATCGATCGCATGTTAGAAATGTTATCTAAGCACTCACATTTTTGTTTTCTTGATGGATATTATGGTTTGTCTCAAATACTTGTGTCAAAAGAAGATCAAGAGAAAACTACTTTCATATGCCCTTTTGGAACTTATGCTTATAGACATATGCCTTTTGGTTTATGCAATACACCTGCTAACTTTCAAAGATGTATGACTGCTATATTCTTTGATTTTTGTGAAAATATTGTTGAGGTTTTCATGGATGACTTTTCCGTTTAGGGGACTTCTTTTGATGATTGCTTGAGCAACCTTGACCGACTTTTGCAGAGATGTGAAGAAACAAACCTCGTCTTGAATTGGGAGAAGTGCCACTATTTGGTGAATGAAGGTATAGTACTTGGGCATAAAATATCTAAATGAGGCATTGAGGTAGACAAAGCTAAAGTTGATGCAATAGAAAAGTGGCATGTCCTAAATATATTAAAGGTATAAGAAGTTTTCTTGGTCATGCCTTTTTTTGTAGCCGTTTTATTAAAGATTTCTAGGCCACTAACTAATCTTCTTGAAAAACATATTCCTTTGTTTTTGATGATGATTGTGTAGAAGACTTTGAATACTTAAGAAAGCCTTGATTTCTGCACCTATTGTTCAACCACCTGATTCGAATTTACCATTTGAAATTATGTGTGATGCTAGTGACTATGTTGATGGTTTTGTTCTAGGGCAAAGAGTAGACAAGAAATGAATGCTATTCATTATGCTAGCAAGACCCTAGACAATGCTTAAAAGAATTATGCTACTACCGAGAAGGAATTTTTAGAAGTTGTCTTTACATGTGATAAGTGTAGACCTTATATTGTTGATTCAAAAGTTACTATTCACACTGATCATGCTGCTATTAAATACCATTTGGAAAAGAAATATGCCAAGCCTAGACTGATTAGGTAGGTTCTTTTACTTCAAGAATTTGACCTGCACATTATTGATGGAAAGGAAGCTGAAAACCCCGGAGCAGATAATTTTTCTAGGATGAAAAATGTTCTTGATGACTCACTGCCTATTAATGATAATTTTTCTGATGAACAACTTGCTGTTATAAATTCTTCCCATAGTACTCCTTGGTATGCATATTATGCTAATTATATTGTTGCTAAATATATACCACCTAGTTTCACCAACCAACAAAAGGACAAGTTCTTTTATGATTTAAGACATTACTTTTGGGATGACCCACATCTTTATAAAGAAGGAGTAGATGGTGTTATTAGACGTTGTGTACCTAAGCGTGAACATAGACAGATCCTACGGAAGTGTCACTCCGAGGCCTATGGAGGGCACCATGTTGGTGACAGAACTGCACACAAGGTATTATAATTCATTTTATTGGCCTACTCTTTTCAAAGATGCTCGTAAGTATGTCTTTTCTTGTGATGAATGTCAAAGAATTGGTAACATTAGTAGACGTCAGGAAATGCTTATGAATTATTCACTTGCTATTGAACCATTTGATGTCTACGACTTTGATTATATGGGACATTTTCCTTCCTCTAATGGGTATACTCATATTCTAGTTGATGTTGATTATGTTACTAAGTGGGTAGAAGTTATTCCAACTAGTAGTGCCGATCATAACACTTCTATAAAAATGCTTAAATATGTTATTTTTCTGAGGTTTGGATTCCCTAGATATTTAATGACTGATGGTGGTTCACATTTAATTCATGGTGCCTTCTGTAAACTTCTAGCTAAATACGATGTTAACCATAGGATTACATCACCTTATCATCCTCAGTTTAGCGGTCAAGTTGAGTTAATCAATCGAGAAATAAAATTGATATTGCAAAAGACTATTAATAGATCTAAAACCAATTGGTCTAAAAAACTCAATGACGCTTTATGGGCTTATATAATTGCTTATAAAAACCCTATGGTAATGTCCCCATATAAAATGGTCTATGGAAAAGGATGTCATTTACCTCTTGAGTTAGAACATAAAGCTTACTGGGAAATTAAAGAACCTAACTATGATTTCAAACTTGTCGGTGAAAAGAGGTTATTCGATATTACCTCATTAGATGAATGGAGGACACAAGCTTATGAAAATGCTAAATTGTTTAAATAAAAAGTCAAAAGATGGCATGACAAAAGAATCCAAAAACGGGAATTCAATGTGGGAGACCTTGTTCTTTTGTACAATTCTTGTTTTAGATTTTTTTCAGGTTAGCTTTTCTCCAAACGGGAAGGTCCTTATGTTTGTGAGGGGGTCTATCGCTCCGGTGCTATCAAAATTAATAACTTCGAAGGCAAAAATCCGAGAGTGGTAAATGGGTGAAGAATTAAACATTATATCTCAGATACACCCGTTAGTGTTGAAACTAATATTATTCAAGTTAAGACTCCGAAAGAAGACATAAGGGAGACCTTTCGAAACACTCTAGAAAGTTGAAAAGGGGTAGGTGTGTGATACGGTAAGTAAACCGACTCCAAAAATTCCAAAAAATATTTTCTATCAGTTTTGGTATTTTAGAAAAATTCTAAAAATAAAAATGAGTTACCGGGACCCACGAGGGATCCATAAGGCAACAGGGTGCACCCACCCCCTAGGCGCGCCCTGATAGCTTGTGGCGCCCTCATGTGCCTCCCGGACTCCGTTTTCTTCCTCGACACGTATTTTGACCTAGAAAAATTCATTATAAATACTCCCGTACTTTTTACCACCACATCGCAAGTTTCCCCTTTGTTCTTGTTTCGGGATGTTTTTATGACATACCTGGATTGCCATGACGCCGTCAAGCTCCTCCAAGGACAAGTTCTTTGAGAAGATCATCAACCTACCTGCCGAGGTGATTAAGCACTCTCAAGCCATTGAGATGCATGAGGGGGTGCTCCATATCCAGGATGTTCAAGGCCCAAAGAAGGAGGGGAGCGAGGAGGCCAGGCTTGCGGTGGTGGAGCAAGAAATCTTCAAGTGCCAAGGGATGGTTGAACATGGTTTGAGTGCTAATCATTCTATGATCATGGAATTCATCTGAGAGAACAAGCTAGACACTAGGAGCGTGGGAGAGGCTCTCTTCAAGCTTTAAGATCGGATCGATCATCTCCAAGCTCAAATCTTTGATATGCAAAAAACCAAAACTTTGAGTATGAATCCAGGTTTAAAAGGATGAGCACAACTGCCAATTTCAGGACCCAGAAGACAAGATCATCTGTCTTTGATGGGGAGCATATGCCCTGGAAGACGAAGGACCAACCTACTACATCATCTCCACCATCACCCAAGAGGGACGCTTGAGTACATGGGTATGGGCACCACCCTTAGCTTGTTTCAAGCTTTGGGGAGGTGCCCCTGTATCGTATCACCATCACTTTTACCATTATCATCTATTTTTGTTCGATCCTTAGTTATGTCATGATTTAGACAAATAAAATTTCAGATTTGCTTTGCTTAGAGTTTTTTCTTTGAGATATACCTATCCTTGTAATTGAGTATGAGAGTTATACAATAAAGATTATTTGAGTTTGCTTGCTTTACTCTCATCCATCAATCATAGCAATGAAATAAAAGAAATAGGAAAATAATATGCTAATCACATGGGGAGTAATGATTTCACATAAAATAAGTATGTTAGATAAATGTTGTTGGAAATAAACAAACATATCATTAGTCATTGATACAATCTATGCAAGATTATGATAGAGGAGAGGAGATTCAAACACAAATACACTATCTTGGACATCTTTTATGATTGTGAGCCCCCACCAAATATTATATAATGATCAAATGTTGATGTTGGACATGGAAGACAACATAATGATCATGTTTATTTACATTCACATAGAAGTTATATTGTCATGGATCCTTTAACATGTGGTGCTTGCTTTAGATCTTTTGCTAGCCAAAAAAAATTCCACACTAAGTAGATATACTACTTGTGCGTCCATGCATGACCCCTTAAACACAGTTTCTTTCCATGAGAGTCCACCATACCTACCTATGGATTGAATAAGATACTTCAAGTAAGTTGTCATCGGTGCATGAAGCAATAAAAAAATTGTTCTTAAATATGTATGATCTTTTATTGTAAGGTAAAATAAACTTTGTACGATCTTTGGATGGCAAAGAGTTAAAACCAACAGATTGCATACTAAAGTTTGCTATCATAAGGGGCAATATCAAGTGACATTCCTTTCCATTAAGAGTTTGCAGATCCAAAATTAAAAAGCGCATGACAACATCTGCTTCCCTGCGCGAAGGGCATATCTTTTACTTTCTTGTACCTACTTTTATACAAGAGTCAATAATGTTTATTCCTCTTCCTACCTAGTAATTATATAGTTGGCAAGCATGATGTGTTGAGGAAATATCCAAATATATATATCTAGTTGGATGTAGGTCATCATGATTCATTATTGTTGACACTATCCATGAGGTAAATGAGTTGGGTGGAAAATAGTATGAAGCCCCTATCTTCCTATGTGTCGAATGGAAGCATTTGCTCCAAAAATATGCTATGAGTGTTAGCAATCATATAAGACTACATGATAGTTGAGTATGTGAACTTTCTATAATGAAAGCTCTTACATAGACTATTCTCTAGAATAGGATGAATGGTCATTGTCCCAATGACTAAGAATATAGTTTGTTGATTGTCAATAAAGTTTATGCTTCATACTTCAACAAATTGTGGATACATTGTTACTTGTTTGTGAGAAGTTATATGATGAAAAACTTGATGCTGTATTAATATCAACGATTGTCTGATTTTTGTATTATCTTTTTATCGAGACCTCTTTCTCAAATCATGTGGTCATTATTATCGAGTTCGGCTTTCGCTTGAGGACATGTGAGGTCTAATCTTGGGGGAGTTGATACATCCATTATGCATCATGAATTCGTATTGATATTTATGTCATTGTTCTCCTTTATTCCTCATTATGATAAAATTCTTCTGCCTTTTCTCTCTGAATATGCAAGGTACATCACAAGGAGGGAAATCACTAGAAACTGGAATTCTGGACCCGAAAACCAAGAAAATGGCTGAAAATTCACTGGACTCCAAATGACCTGAAACTTCACAGAGATTTTTTATGGAATATATGAGAATTATTGGGCTAACAATATACCAGAGGGGGCCACCTGTTGGCCACAAGCCAATAGGGCACACCCTATTGCTTTGTGGGGCCCCAAAAGGTCTCCCGACCACCATCCTTCTATATGGTGTGTTTTACACTACAGAAATCATAAGGGTACTTTCAGAACGAAATGCTGCCATCTCGAGGCGGAAACTGCTACCTCTTGAGCGTTCGTTGGTTTTCTCTTGAAGAGGAAAGGGTGATGCAACGAAGTAGATAAGTATTTCCCTCAGTTGTTGAGAACCAAGGTATCAATCCAGTAGGAGGAACAAGTCACCAATGGATGCACCTACACAAACAATCAAACTCTTGCACCCAACGCTACCAAGGGGTTGTCAATCCCTTCACGGTTATTTGCAAGGATTAGATCTGATAGAGATATATGTGAAAGATTGTGGAAAGTAAAAAAGGTAAATAAATTGTAGCAGGGTATTTTTGGTATTTTGGGTTTATAGATCAGAAAATATAATATGGAAAGTAGACCCGGGGGCCATAGGTTTCACTAGAGACTTCTCTCTTGAAGGAAAGTATCACGATGGGTGAACAAATTACTGTCGACCAATTGATAGGAAAGCAAATAATTATGAAGATATCCAAGGCAATGTGACGGGGTTTATACCCCTAGGTAGGACAAAGCAACGGGGTCTTCCCCCTTTTCGCTTCGAAGAAAAACTACGCGGCCGGCTGGCCGTGGCCGGCTGGAGGGCGTTCAACGCAAGCCAGTGCTGGCTGGTGCCCCGGCCGTCTGATCAAGGATCCGATTGGGCCCTTGGCCGGCTGGGCATGGCCGACTGGCCATGGGCCGGCTCTTCCATTGACATCGGGACGGACATTCCCTGTCCCATCCTCCTGTGCGCAGGTACGATGACACGACGTGACCGGCACGACGGGCGGCCCTGTGGCTACAGTGGTCGCTTACGCACCACCGCGCATGGCTACAGTCCAACCGTCCTGGCCGCTGACCTCGGTGAGCGTGACCAGGCGGGGGAATAGTGTCGGCACACCCTCTCCACTTGATTACCTGCCCCGGCGTGGCTGCAGTACCGCCGACCATATTAGAGACTTCGGCCGGCTGGCGCTAGACGACACCCCCCGGGCGGCCCGTGCCGTGGTAGGTGGGCAAGGACCAATCACAGAGCCGGATGGCAGGCCACAACGGGAGATGGGACTGCACGGCTGGCGGGCCCCGCCCATGACAAGACAACACAAGCGGCGGGACCCTCTGGCCAGCCGGAGAGACTGCCAGCCGGGTCCCCCCACCATTGTACTTATGACATATTGTAAGAGCCGGGGGGTTGGACTATAAAACCCCCGAGCTCCCCCCATGCAACGGGGACGGACGAATGGTCTCACACACGCATCCACAGAACTCTCATTCCCTCCTCCAGTAGGAGAGGAAGACGAGCCGGCTGCTCCTTCTTCCTCCTCTAGACACAACTCCAGGAGCATCCTTGTACACATACCCATTCATCCAACTAGACCAAGCAGGACTAGGGGTGTTACCTCCCATGGAAGGCCCTGAACCTGGGTACATCGTGTGTCATGACCGCTTGTGCCCAATCTCACACTCGGAGCCCATCGGCGTCCTCCGGCCCCAACAACTCACGATAAGCCACCCCATGGCATCTGTCGTGAGAAAACGACGACACCGCCGGATGTAATCCCTCCTCGGGTCGACGTTCTTCACGTAGAAGAACGATCGGTGCCACCCCTTGACGGACTCGATCAGAGAGAGGGGGAAAGCGAGCGATGCCACGACAGCACACCACCGTGCCCCCGCACGCGGCGCTCTTCAAAGACTTGAGATAGAAGAGGGCATTGAAGAACTCGAGGAAGGTGAGGATGCTGAGGTACCCCTCGCACAACATCACGAAGGTGGAGAGGTACAAGATCAAATTCGGTCCAAGGTCGTGCGGCTGGAGGTCGAAAGTGTCAAGAAGAAGACGGAAAAAGAGACTCACCGGAAGCCCGAAGCCCCGGGAGAAGTGCCAGAGGAACACGACGTGTTCCCTGGCTGCGGCGCCGGCACTATCTCGTCGCCCGGTGCGCGGGCGGCCACCCGCTCCGCCAACAGCAACATGCGTGTGCGGCGCAGCTCGACGATGTCCGCCTCAACTAGAAAGGAACCAGCCCAACTGCCTCCGCGTCCATCAGCCATCGCGGCGGCGGTGCGGTGTGCGGGCACGGGCGCGGGCTCGGGTGCGACGGCGTGCGAAGGAAGGAAAGAAGCGATGACGAAGCAGGGCAGCAAGGAGGCCAGTGGGGCGTGGTACCTCCGCCTCCTGCCCTTCCTCCCCTTCTATAGGGGAGGCCACGACCGGGGTACGTGGGATCGTCTGCTCCCACTCCTCCAAGAAATTCCGCGCGTGTGGGTGGCCCCGGGCCATAATGGCCGCTTCAGGGCGCAAAGGATCCTGTCCTGCGCCCCGAGGCCTACGAGGGCTAAGCCTGGGACCTACCGGGCTAGGCTTGGGAGACATCCCGTCTCCCCACGTGCGGGACCCGTAGCATCATTACTCGCCGCATGGCGTGCCGTGTGCCGGCGCGGGACCCGGGGCGGCGCGCCGGAACTCGAGGCATCGGATCCACCGGCTGACCCGGCTGCCCCTTCGCCTTCGAGCCAGGGGTGGCTGGTGCTGAGGGGAAGCCGCTGGCTCCCCACCGTCCGCCAGACGCGGGCTCCCACCGGCTTCGGGGGCTACTAACGGGGTTTATACCCCTAGGTAGGCCAAAGCAACGGGGTCTTCCCCCTTTCCGCTTTGAAGAAAAACTATGTGGCCGGCTGGCCGTGGCCGGCTAGAGGGCATTCAGTGCAAGCTAGTGCCGGCTGGCGCCCCGGCCGTCTGATCAAGGATCCGGTTGGGCCCTCGGCTGGCTAGGCGCAGCCAGCTGCCCACGGGCCGACTCTTCTATTGACATCGGGACGGACATGCCCTATCCCGTCCCCCTGCGCGCAGGTACGACGACGCGACGTGACCAGCACGATGGGCGGCCCTATGGCTACAGTCGACGCTTACGCACCGCCACGCATGGCTACAGTCCAACCGTCCTGGCCGCTGACCTCGGTGAGCGCGACCGGGCAGGGGAATAGTGCCGGCACGCCCTTGCCACTTGATTACCTGCCCCGGTGTGGCTACAGTACTGCCGGCCGTACCGGAGACTTCGGCCGGCTGGCGCTAGACGACGTCCCCTGGGCGGCCTGTGCCGCGGCACGTGGGCGAGGACCAATCACAGAGGCGGCTGGCGGGCCCCAATAGGAGATGGGACCGCTCGGCCAGTGGGCCCCGCCCATGACAAGACGGCGCAAGCGGCGAGACCCTCTGGCCAGCCAGAGAGACTCCCGGCGGGTCCCCCCACCATTGTACTTATGACATATTGTAAGAGCCGGGGGTTGGCCTATAAACCCCCCCGACCCCCCATGCAACGGGGACGGACGAATGGTCTCACACACGCATCCATAGAACTCTCACTCCCTCCTCTACTAGCAGAGGAAGACGAGTCGGCTGCTCCTTCTTCCTCCTCTAGACACAGCTCCAGGAGCATCCTTGTACATATACCCATTCATCCAACCAGACCAAGCAGGACTAGGGGTGTTACCTCCCATGGAGGGCCCTCAACCTGGGTACATCGTGTGTCATCACCGCCAGTGCCCAATCTCGCACCCGGAGCCCGTCGGCGTCCTCCAGCCCCAACCACTCACGATAAGCCACCCCATGGCATCTGTCGTGAGAAAACAATGACACAATGATTATGCATATAGGCATCACATCCATGTCAAGTAGACCGAAATGATTCTGCATCTACTACTATTACTCCACACATTGACCGACTCCTGCCTGCATCTAGAGTATTAAGTTCATGAAGAACAAAGTAACACATTAGGTTAGATGACATGATGTAGAGGGATAAACTCAAGCAATATGATGAAAACCCCATCTTGTTACCCTTGATGGCAACAATACAATATGTGCCTCGCTACCCCTACTTTGTCACTGGGTGAGGACACCGCAAGATTGAACCCAAAACTAAGCACTTCTCCCATTGCAAGAATTACCAATCTAGTTGGCCAAACCAAACCAATAACTCCAAGAGACTTGCAAAGATATGAAATCATGCATATAAGAATTCAGAAAAGACTCAAATAATATTCATGGATAATCTTAACATAAACCCACAATTCATCGGATCTCGACAAACACATCACAAAGGAGTATTACATCAGATAGATCTCCATAAAGATCTTGAAGAACATGGTATTGAAGCACTAAGAGAGAGAAGAAGCCATATAGCTACTAGCTATGGACCCGTAGGTATGTGGTGGACTACTCACGCATCATCGAAGGGGCAATGGAGTTGATGTAGATGCCCTTCATGATCGGATCCCCCTCCGACAGATTACCAGAAAAGGCTCCAAGATTGGATCTCTCGGGAACAGAGGCTTCTGGCGACGGAAAAGTATTTGTGTGGCTCTTTTGGTATTGGAGGAATATTTTGGTATTTATAGGATGAAGAATAGGGCTAGGACTCCTGCCAGGGAGTCACAAGCCTGCCAGGCGCGGCCACGGGGGTGGTCGCACCCCCATGGCTTGTGACTTCCTGGCAAGTGCCTTGCCTTGCACTCCAAGGCTGGTAGATCTCTTTCGTTCCAGAAAAGATCACCGCAAAGATTTTATTCCGTTTGGACTCCGTTTAATATTCCATACCTGCAATACTCAAAACAAGGAAAAAATAGAAATTGGCACTAGGCTCTAGATTAATAGGTTAGTCCAAAAAATAATATAAAATAGCATATTAATGCATATAAAACATCCAAAACATATAATATAATAGCACGACACAATCAAAAATTATAGAGACGTTGGATACGTATCAACATCCCCAAGCTTAATTCCTGCTTGTCCTTGAGTAGGTAAATGATAAAAACAAATTTTTTGATGTGGAATGCTACCTAACATATTTATCCATGTAATATTCTTTATTGTGGCATGAATGTTCATATCCATAAGACTCAAAACAAAAGCTTAATGTTGACATAAAAATAATAATATTTCAAGCATACTAGCAAAGCAATTGTATCTCTTCAAAATATAATGGCAAAAGAAAATTATCCCTACAATATCATATAGTTTGTCTATGCTCCATCTTCCTCACACAAAGTATTTATATCATGCACAACCCTGATGACAAGTCAAGCAATTGTTTCACACTTTTATTTTCTCAAAACAATTCAACTCTCACACAATACATGAGCGTGAGCCATGTATATAACACTACAGGTGGAATATAATATGGTGGAGGTTGTGAAGGAAAAGGAGAAGATAGTCTCACATCAACTAGGCGTATCGACGAACTATGGAGATGCCCATTAATAGATATCAATGTGAGTGAGTAGGGATTGCCATGCAACGGATGCACTTGAACTATAAGTGTATGAAAGCTCAAAATAAAACTAAGTGGGTGTGCATCCAACTTGCTTGCTCATGAAGACCTAGGGCAATTTGAGGAAGCCCATCATTGGAATATACAAGCCAAGTTATATAATGAAAAATTCCCACTTGTATATGAAAGTGACAAAATAGGAGACTCTCTATCATGAAGATCATGGAGTATAAAAGTACTTTCATGCTTGTCCTTTGATATAAATTGATTGGGATACCTTCCTGCGCCTTTGTTACTGTTGCTACTTGTCACTTGTTATGGATTACTTTGGTATAAAACTATCTATCATTGTTGCTTGCAGAACTTGTAGAGAATACCTTACTGAAAACTGCTTATCATTTCCTTCTGCTCCTTGTTGGGTGCGACACTCTTATTGAAAGGACTATGATTGATCCCCTATACTTGTGGGTCATCGGTACACGCAATACATGGCTTGTCCAGACTAGCTGACCACCGTTGTGGCGTCGACCGTCATTGTTCTGGAGTTAGAGGAGGACGAAGAAGCGGTGAATGTGGTGGTTAGGATGTTGGAGCCTGGCCGTCATACTATGGCAATTGTTCTGGACGATTATGGGGATAAGGAGATGGTGCATTGTACGGTCGAGCCAGAGGTGGACAACTACAAGGCCAAGGTGTCGGTGTCAAAACCAGCAGATCTCAGGTAGGGGGTCCAAGCTATGAGATCCGATAGATGGTAAAAGGACACGAAGAACACAAGGCTTTTACCCAGGTCCAGACCCTCTTGATGAAGGTAAAACCCCGCATCCTGCTCTTTTTGTATTGATATTGTACATATTACATAGTTGATCTACCTCGAGATCGTGGATTTTTGGACTAAACCCTAGGGGTTACGATGTTGTGTATGAATACCCTCTACGGACTCAACCCCATGGTTTACATAGGCACCCTAGCAAGTGTCCTGCCTTGCACTCCAAGCCTGGTAGATCTATTTTGTTCCAGAAAAATCATCGCGAAGATTTTATTCCGTTTGGACTCCGTTTAATATTCCATATCTCCAATACTCAAAAACAAGGAAAAACAGAAATTGGCACTAGGCTCTAGATTAATAGGTTAGTCCAAAAAATAATATAAAATAGCATATTAATGCATATAAAACATCCAAAACATATAATATAATAGCACGACACAATCAAAAATTATAGAGACGTTGGAGACGTATCAGCATCCCCAAGCTTAATTCCTGCTCGTCCTCGAGTAGGTAAATGATAAAAACAGAATTTTTGATGTGGAATGTTACCTAACATATTTATCCATGTAATATTCTTTATTGTGGCATGAATGTTCAGATCCATAAGAGTCAAAAAAAGCTTAATGTTGACAGAAAAATAATAATATTTCAAGCATACTAGCAAAGCAATTGTATCTCTTCAAAATATAATGGCAAAAGAAAGTTATCCCTACAATATCATATAGTCTGGCTATGCTCCATCTTCCTCACACAAAGTATTTATATCATGCACAACCCCGATGGCAAGTCAAGCAATTGTTTCACACTTTTATTTTCTCAAAACAATTCAACTCTCACGCAATACATGAGTGTGAGCCATGGATATAGCACTACAGGTGGAATATAATATGGTGGAGGATGTGAAGGAAAAGCAGAAGATAGTCTCACATCAACTAGGCGTATCAACGGACTATGGAGATGCCCATTAATAGATATCAATGTGAGTGAGTAGGGATTGCCATGCAACGGATGCACTTGAACTATAAGTGTATGAAAGCTCAAAATAAAACTAAGTGGGTGTGCATCCAACTTGCTTGCTCATGAAGACCTAGGGCAATTTGAGGAAGCCCATCATTGGAATATACAAGCCAAGTTATATAATGAAAAATTTCCACTAGTATATGAAAGTGACAAAATAGGAGACTCTCTATCATGAAGATCATGGAGTATAATAGTACTTTCATGCTTGTCCTTTGATATAAATTGATTGGGATACCTTCCTGCGCCTTTGTTACTGTTGCTACTTGTCACTTGTTATGGATTACTTTTCTATAAAACTATCTATCATTGTTGCTTGCAGCACTTGTAGAAAATACCTTACTGAAAACTGCTTATCATTTCCTTCTGCTCCTCGTTGGGTTCGACACTCTTATCGAAAGGACTATGATTGATCCCCTATACTTGTGGGTCATCAGTACACACAATACATGGCTTATCCAGACTAGCTGACCACCGTTGTGGCATCAACCGTCATTGTTCTGGAGTTAGAGGAGGACGAAGAAGCGGTGAATGTGGTGGTTAGGATGTTGGAGCCAGGCCGTCATACTGTGGCAATTGTTCTGGACGATTATGGGGATGAAGAGATGGTGCATTCTACGGTCGAGCCAGAGGTGGACAACTACAAGGCCAAGGTGTCGGTGTCAAAACCAGCAGATCTCAGGTAGGGGGGGGACAAGCTATGAGATCCGATAGATGGTAACAGGACACGAAGAACACAAGGCTTTTACCCAGGTCCAGACCCTCTTGATGAAGGTAAAACTCCACATCCTGCTCTTTTTGTATTGATATTGTACAGATTACATAGTTGATCTATCTCGAGATCGTGGATTTTTGGACTAAACCCTAGGGGTTACGATGTTGTGTATGAATACCCTCTACGGACTCAGCCCCATGGTTTACATAGGCACCCTAGCAGGTGTTCTGCCTTGCACTCCAAGCCTGGTAGATCTCTTTTGTTCCAGAAAAAATCATCACGAAGATTTTATTCCGTTTGGACTCCGTTTAATATTCCATATCTCCAATACTCAAAAACAAGGAAAAACAGAAATTGGCACTAGGCTCTAGATTAATAGGTTAGTCCAAAAAATAATATAAAATAGCATATTAATGCATATAAAACATCCAAAACATATAATATTATAGCATGACACAGTAAAAAATTATAGAGATGTTGGAGACGTATCAGCATCCCCAAGCTTAATTCATGCTCGTCCTCGAGTAGGTAAATGATAAAAACAGAATATTTGATGTGGAATGCTACCTAACATATTTATCCATGTAATATTCTTTATTGTGGCATGAATGTTCAGATTCATAAGACTCAAAACAAATGCTTAATGTTGACATAAAAACAATAATATTTCAAGCATACTAGCAAAGCAATTGTATCTCTTCAAAATATAATGGCAAAAGAAAGTTATCCCTACAATATCATATAGTCTGGCTATGCTCCACCTTCCTCACACAACGTATTTATATCGTGCACAACCCTGATGACAAGTCAAGCAATTGTTTCACACTTTAATTTTCTCAAACTTTTTCAACTCTCACGCAATACATGAGCGTGAGCCATGGATATAGCACTATAGGTGTAATGGAATATGCTGGAGGTTGTGAAGGAAAAGGAGAAGATAGTCTCACATCAACTAGGCGTATCAACGGACTATGGAGATGCCCATTAATAGATATCAATGTGACTGAGTAGGGATTGCCATGCAACGGATGCACTAGAGATATAAGTGTATGAAAGCTCGAAAGAAAACTAAGTGGGTGTGCATCCAACTTGCTTGCTCATGAAGACCTAGGGCAATTTGAGGAAGCCCATCATTGGAATATACAAGCCAAGTTATATAATGAAAAATTCCCACTAGTATATGAAAGTGACAAAATAGGAGACTCTCTATCATGAAGATCATGGAGTATAAGAGTACTTTCATGCTTGTCCTTTGATATAAATTGATTGGTATACCTTCTTGAACCTTTGTTAATACTGCTACTTGTCACTTGTTACAAATTACTTTGCTATAAAACTATCTATCATTGTTACTTGCAGCACTTGCAGAGAATACCTTATTGAAAACTGCTTATCATTTCCTTCTACTCCTCGTTGGGTTTGACACTCTTATCGAAAGGACTATGATTGATCCCCTATACTTGTGGGTCATCAGTACACACAATACATGGCGCGTCTAGACTAGATGACCGTCATTGTGGCATCGATTGTCATTGTTCTGGAGTCATAGGAGGACGAAGAAGT
The DNA here is from genome assembly GCA_022496015.1 of Hordeum marinum. NCBI lineage: Eukaryota > Viridiplantae > Streptophyta > Magnoliopsida > Poales > Poaceae > Hordeum > Hordeum marinum. The sequence goes on along the minus strand of CM039672.1, from coordinate 304,349,667 downwards.
AGTGAATGTGGTGGTTAGGATGTTGGAGCCAGGCCGCCATACTATGCCAACTGTTCTGTACGATTATGGGGATGAGGAGATGGTGCATTCTACGGTCGAGCCAGAGGTGGACAACTACAAGGCCAAGGTGTCGATGTCAAAACCAGCAGATCCCGGGTAGAGGGGCCCAAGCTGTGAGATCTGATAGATGGTAACAGGACACGAAGAACACAAGGCTTTTAGCCAGGTCCAGACCCTCTTGATGAAGGTAAAACCCCACATCCTGCTCTTTTTGTATTGATATTGTAGAGATTACATGGTTGATCTACCCCGAGATCGTGGTTTTTTGTACTAAACCCTAGGGGTTATGATGTTGTGTATGAATACCCTCAACGGACTAAACCCCATGGTTTACATAGGTACCGGGGGCATCTAGGCTTACACGAATGACAGTTATCATCTATGCATTATACGCCAAAGAGAGTCCTTTTTCCTTGGAGCCCACGTCAAGTCTTCAGCAGAATACAGGATGCTCACGCCTCGTCACAAGGCCTCTGAAGTCCTTTCTCCAGGTTGGGCCTCCAGCCTGGCCATTAAGTATCCCACCTCAGCAAGGACCCCTAGTCAAGGTCTCCCTCAATAGCCAGCAAACTAGGCTTCAGCACCGATCATAAGAATCTTCATGGAATAGTCTTCGAATATGTAACTTCGGATAATAGAGTCTTCAGCTCTGCAAACAAGTTCAAGAATTTAAAAATAACCTGCCCAACCGTGTAATTCATCCGAGGTGTTGACTGGAACCCAAAAAAGACCATAATGAAAACGAATGCTGCGATGAGGTTCTGACAACTTTTACCAAATTGTCATCTTAATGATCTCGACCTTGCGTGTCTATCCATACGTCATATCTATCCCGCCTACATGCACCTGGTCTCGAGCTCCATAGATTGATCGGGGAGGTGATCTTCCCCTGCGTACATGTCGTATGGCTCTATCGCTTCCTTACCGTGCGGGTGGGGCCTCATCGGGGCTCTTTATACGCCCATGTTAGCCGATCTCGTCCTTTATGGGGAAGGTCAGCATGTTCGTTGTATTGATAATTGAGGGGGTCAGAATCAATAACCTTGTCCTTGAATTTGGGCAACAGGCACCATCGTGGAAAGGATTTGACCGCCATGCGTCATGCCTTTAGATAGGATTCGACCGCGAATACTTTCTCCCATTTGTCGGTAAGGGTGGCTTCGTGCGAATACAACTCTCGCTGCTTCCGCTTCATGCTTCGAGCGGTGGCAGCCGACGTTGGAAACGTACCTGTTCGGATGGGTCCTTGGGTACCTCAAAGTCAAAGGGTCTGAGGCTGTGATCTTCCTTGGATTTGCGCATATAGTAACCGTTCATTCTGTTGTCAGAGCCTTCATATCCTTGGCTTTGTCTCTGATACGTCTCCAACGTATCAATAATTTATGAAGTAGTCATGCCATATTTGCCTATGTTTACAATACTTTATATAGTTTTGCACTTTATATAATTTATTGACAACTAACCGGGACTGACGCTGTTCTCAGCATAATTACTGTGGTGTTGTTTTTTTTGGAGAAAATGGAAGTTCTCGAAATCGCCCAAAACTTTTTTGTGATTTTTTCTGGGGAAATAAGCAACATTGGAGCAAATAATCACTCGAGGGGAGCCACCTGTGCGCCACAATCCAACAACGCGCACCCCCAACGCTGAAAAATCCTATAAATCCCAGAAACCCTAGAAATAAAGAAAGACTCCTCGTTCCGGCGCCGCAACTCTCTATATCAATGAAAAACTAATCTAGAGGAATTCTAGTACCCGGTCGGAGAGGCAAAACCATCTCCGATGGCCATCTTCATCATCCCGGCAAAGGCCATAACAAGGAGGGAGTAGTTCACCCATGGGGCTGACGGTTTGTACTAGTAGCTATGTGTTCAATCTCTCTCTCTCTGTCTCTCTCTCTCGTGTTCTTCAGATGGGACAATGTTGATGCATCACATGATTTGTTAATATAGTTGGATCGTATGGCGTTCTTTCCTCTCTATCTTGTTGTGAAGAATTGAATCTTACCTTTGAGATCTCGTTATGTTGGATTGAATATTTTGGTTTGAGAACACTTGATGTACGTCTTGCGTGGGATACCCATAGTGACATTGGGGTAATCTATTGATTCACTTGATATATGTTAAGTCATCAACTTGCGGATTCCATTGACCTTGGGGATCTATGCATAGGGGTTGATTGCACGTTTTCATACCATGTTCTCTGATCGAAATCTTGGGGTGATCCTTGAAGTTCTTTGTGTTGGATTGAATATGATAGATCTAAGATTGTTTGATGCATGTCGCATAATTTACCCACAGATACTTGAGGTGATATTGGAGTATCTAGGTGACATTAGGGTGGATTGATATGTATCATTGGTGTTATTTTACTATGAACTCCAAGGCTGTTTGTGACACTTATAGGAATAGATCAAAAGATTGATCGGTAAGCATAACTTTGAGGTGGTTCTACTACCTACACCAATTTCATCTATTTGTTCTCCGCTATAGGAACTTGGGAGTGATTCTTTGTTGCACGTTGAGGGATGATCATATGATTCAACTATCTTAGCATTGTTGGGAGATTGCACTAGAAAAAGTATGAACCCTAGGCCTCATTCCCAAGCATTTATAAAACATTTTGCTCGCTGTTTTCCACTTGCTACCTTGCTGTTTTTATATTTCAGATTACAAAAACCTAATCTACTATCCATATTGCACTTGTATCACCGTCTCTTTGCTGAACTAGTGCACCTATACAATTTACCATTGTATTGGGTGTGTTGGGGACACAAGAGATTTATTGTATTTGATTGCAGGGTTGTTTGAGAGAGACCATCTTCATCCTACACCTCCCATGTATTGATAAACCTTAGGTCATCTACTTGAGGGAAAATTGCTACTATCCTACAAATCTCTACGCTTGGAGGCCCAACATAGTCTACAAGAATAAAGTTGCATAGTATACATCAAGCTCTTTTCTGGCGTTGTTGCCGGGGAGGTGAGTGCTTGAAGGTATATCTTTATATCTTGCACTTAAATCTTTTAGTTTCTTGTTTTTCACTAGTTTGGTTTTATAAAAGAAAACTACAAAAAATGGAGTTTAGGTTTCCTCCTTTGCTTCATCTGTATAATGTCTTTCGTGAAAATGATGGTTTGGAAAATTGTGATCAATTGTTAGAGGAAGAATTTATGAAAATGCTTAATTTGAATTCCTCCAATGATGAGCATGATACTAATGTTGCTAGTATGAATTCTCTGAATATCCATGATGCTAATGATATGCAAAGTCACAAAACTTGGGGATTCTATGTTTGATGAAGATCTTTTTAGTCCCCCTACTTGTGATGATGATATTTACTACTCACTCCTTCCAAAATAAGTTTCTTAATCTTAGTATAATTAAGAAGTAGAGCTAGTACAAAGTTGAGACAGGAGGGAGGGAGTATAATTATAGCATGCCTCCTATGTATGATGATTATTGTGATGACACGTATGCTATAAGGAGTAATGATAACCATGGAACATGCCATCATGATTTTAATATTCAAAGTGGTTATGATCAAGTACCTCATGATAGTTGTTTTGTTGAGTTTGCTCCCACTATTATGAATGAGAAGAAGTTTGCTTATGTGGAGAGTGATAAATTTTCTATGTTTGTAGATCATGAAAAGAATGTTTTATGTCATAGTTATATTGTTGAATTCCTTCATGATGCTACAGAAAATTATTATGAGGGAGGAACATATGCTTGTAGGAATTGCAATAATATCAAGTTTCCTCCGTATGTGCTCAAAATTCTGAAGATATGCTTGTTTTGCCTTCCTATGCTAGTTGAGTCTTGCTCCCATAGACTGTTTGCTCACAAAATCCCTATGCATAGGAAGTGGGTTAGACATAAATGTGATTGACATTCGATTCATGATGCTCTCTTGCATATTTCAATTACTATTCTTATGTGAGCATCATGGAAATCATCATGCCTAGCTAAAAGGCATTAAAGAAAACCTCTTGTTGGGACACAACCCAAAACTTTTACTTTTTGTTTTTGTTTATTCAAATGATTAAACTAATTTATTAATCATGTTTTGTGTCTTTTATTTCAATAAGGTTCCAAGTAAAGCCTTTGGGATAGTGTGGGAACTTGTTAGTTTAATTCTGTGCAAAAACGGAAACTATTATGTCGAGTGCAAAATTTCCCTGATTTTACTAAAGCGTCAATTTTTTTTTTGAAATTTTACACAACTTTCTATGCAAATTCTCTATGTTGCCCTAATTTTTCAGAATTTTTAGAGTCAGGTAAGTATGGAGATCATTCAGATCTTCACAGACTGTTCTGGTTTTGACAAATTTTGTTTTTCATGCATAGTTTGCTTGTTTTAGTGTTTCTATAGCTTATATTGAGTGAAATAAATTATGGGAATGTTATAATACAGTAGTTATTTGTGACATCCCAAAATTCTAAATTTTGGAATGTTATATTAAATAAATAAGTGGGATTGTTTGCTTGAATGTTGTGTGATTGATTGTGTGAAATTGAGTGGAATTTTGAAACTTCTGAAATGTTAATGAGAGGGAATAAAATGAGTTTCCCAAAATTTTCTATTTCGAATCCCTATTCAATTTTGAGTTCTAATATTTTCAAAACCCTCTTATAAAAAAATCAAATGAGAGGAGGTAAATGACACTCAAAAATCAGATACAGTGTTTGATTCAAATTTTAAAATAAAAACTATTTGCCATTTATTTGAAATTCAAGTTTCTTGTTCATTTGGGAGTTATTGCAAAAAAATTATTTTATTCGGCCTTGAAAATATGTTCATGTTTTAGGAAATATGTTTCTTAAAATTTTGTTATATAATATGCCTATATAAAATGTTTGTCTATTTTTGTTTATTTGTTTTTGTTTGCTGTTTAAAAAAAACAGGAAACACTGTTCATGGCGGAACACTGTTCATTTGAAAAAAATTGCAGCTTGCCGCTGGCCTTAGGTGCGGCCGACTGAAGCCCATGTGGCTCCTCTTCTTCTCTCCTTTTCCTCTTTTTGTCTATGATTTTAGTCCCACCTCGCTTAGCTTTAGACCTTTGCACCCCTTTCTACCTATAAATATAGACCCATAGGTGCATTCAAAAAAATCATCCAACTCGGGTTAAACCAATTTTTTGGTTTGACTAGGTTTATTAAATAAAAATATTTACTTCTCCCGACGGGATTTCTGGAAGTCGTCTCCACGTTGGAATTATTTCTTACTCTGCATTCTAAAGGTATTTTCTTCGTATTTTCTTTTATACTCCTGTAGTTTAATATCCATAGACTAGTATTTCTATACTAGTATACGGTAGATTAATTAGATTATTAATTAGTCCCCGTATTTACACATTAGTATTAGAATTCGTTTAGACATAGTACTTTTTCTTCCCTAAAACAGCATGGTCCTGATTTTTCAAATAGCCATAACTTTTTACTCATTCACTCAAATTAGATGAAACCAACGCCTAGATTTTCGTCTTGACTTCACCTATCCAATCAACTTATCACATCAAATTTTTCAAATTTTCAAATTTCTAAATTTATTCAGATTTATATTCAAACTTCATTTGATCATATCTTTTATCCGTACCTCCGTTTTCGATGAATCCAGTTGCGTTGGATTCGTATCGAAGTAATCTTTCCGTTCACATCATTAGTGTTATCGTTTCAACATATAATTTTGATCTTGCTCATACTTCTCTATTAGTCCCCAAAATATGTTCACACACCGTAGTAAGCTAACTCAATACCATATTGAATTGCTTATAACTTTTGATCCGTCATTTTGAACCTAGTAATTCTTTTTTATACACGTTCATATTGACTTCCCATATATAGTAACATCATTAGTTTCAATCTTTGAACCTTTCAAATTTGAGCGTTTCAATTTGAATCCGAACCTTCATTTGATCATATCTTGCAAACTTTAACACCTTTTCAATTGATTCCTTTTGCCCCTAAATACTCGTGTCATATATTTCTATTCATAACCATCGTACTTCGGTTCAACTTCTTTTGACCTTTGTGAATTTAGATTCAATTCATACTTGAATTTACAGTTCAACTTCTTTTGACCTTTTCAATTAAATTCTTTCTACAAATGAATTCTTATGTCTTATACTATTTATCAAACAACGTTCATGTTGTTCTCCCATACTTTGGATCGTCTTTCGTAGTCTCTCCAACCTAAGCTTATATAGCAATAGTTCATCATCCATTAACTCTTTTGAGTTGATTCCTCCACTTCCACTTTACAACACAGCTAGAACCTATCTTTTCTTATTTAACCTTAGTATGTTGTTATTTTCGCACCAAGACATGTTTTGTTCTTGCGTTTTTTGGTTCTTTGTTTTGGCATGAATGTTTATTGAATGTTATTTGCTTACGATAGATTTCTCGGAGTGTGACGAGTAGAATTATCTAGATTGTGAGAGTGACTATCTTCATCAAGTAATACCAGGCAAGTTCACATTGACCATGTTATTACCTATGTTTTTCAAGTTGCATTAGTTCAACCTTCCACCCATTGCATGCAAAGTAGGTACTTGGAAACTTGGTTACTTGAGTAGTATCATGTGCTAGGCACCCCTCAAATCCTTGACACCTTGGCTCTGGGAAACGTTGTTTTAAATTTTGCTATGCTATTAGTAGACAGGGTTGGTTGTGTGATTCATGAGAGTTGTGAGATAATTATTACAAGACCTACATGACATTCAAGACTTCAAGACTCCAAGTTTCAACATACCTTTGGGTGGATGATGGTTGAACGGCACCCTGGAGAAGCCAGTGGTTAGCCTAGGTGTTGCTGGAGAAGTGCCAGTATTCATGCGAAAAGGTCCAACCAGGAACAAAGAGATGGATGGATGCTTCAAGACCCGAGGATTACCTGCACAGCCACAAGTCATTATGGGCTCTGGCTTGGTTGGACGTTGTGGTGACTCTGGACAGCCGGTGCTACGAGATGTAGAAGAACAGTAGGAATGGATGGGCACCGACAGAGTCTCAGAGGAACCCCTTAGAAGACCATGTTTTGATCATCCGTTCCTCAAACACCCTGAAGTGCTAGGAATCCAACGGAGGCGATCAAATCTTGTGGGGAACGTGTGCAAAACTCTGCAGAGTACTCAAACCTAATCGATTAGCCATGTCCACGGTCATGGACAACTTGAGCCAAAGGAACTGAAACTATCACGAAGTCTCAACACAAATAATTATAATGATGAGGGTATTATTGTTAACTTGGGTATGAGAATTGGTTGGTGGAACCATCTCATTAATCAACCAACATCGTAGTAATAACTTCTGTTTTGCCCCTCTCTTGTTGTAGGAAAAATTTGCTTTATGCAAAACTTGAACTTATAGCCCCACCTGCCATATATGCATATAGTATAGATGATTATTTTTCACCCCCTCTTTTGTGACTTGCCGACATATTCAAAATGTTGACCTACATAGCTGCAACGTCTCATGTTGTAGATACTCTTCTTCGACGAGTAAGAGTACGATTCAGGGTTACGGTCTACACTCAACCTGCCGTTGGTGTTTATTGGGACCCCACTCCCATTGACTGTTTCCGCTGAGATTATAAGGTATATATCAGTTTTACGTTAATTACATGTGATTGCACTTTGATATATACATTGATGTACTGTGTGTGCCAGCATACTGATCGAGGGATGGCACAGAACACACAGAGGCTTGACCTTTCCAGGTCGGGTCACTACATTATTATGTGAGAACAATTATGAATATTGTATTAACAGTACCTAAGTGAATTATCTATCTTTATTACACTAACCCATCTCACGAAGTTCCGTTAAGTTTTGTGTGATTCAAGTTTTCAAATTTTTGGTGAGACACTGATATGAGAAGAACAAGGAGCAGAAAGAACCTAATCTTGGGGATTCCAATGCACCCCAAGGTAATATCCAAGGAATACTCAAGCGACTAAGATTGAGGATGCCCTGGAAGGCAACCCGTCTTTCGTCTCCAACACTATCGGTGTATCTTACTTGGAGCTATATATTTTTTCCTCACATGATATGCGGTTTTCTTGGAGCGTAGTTTAATTTTGTTTTACCTGTTATATATTACTTATATTCTTGTTTTTCAATAAAAATTTCCAAGAATTTCCTTAAGATGCCTCCATTGCATGTATGGATGTGTGCTATGTTAAAACAGAAACTTTTGTTGTAGTGTTTGAATTTTTCTATTTTACTAGAAATTGGAAAGTTTTTGAAATTTTTACACAGTATTTTCACATAAATTCTTTATCATTTCCTAAATTTTGAGAATTGTTTGAGTTACAGAATTACACTAGTTTAATAGATTACTACACACTTTTTTGTTTGGACAGATTGTTGTCATAGTTTTGTTATCTACTTATCCGATAGTTTCCATGGCCTATATTGGTAGATATAAATTGTGGAAATGATAGTAAACAGTAGATGATGTTTAAAAATTATTGTGTAACTTGTCTTGGCAGTACATTAAGTGTTGATTTGTTCTTATGTGTACCTATCTCACGAGTTCTTTTTGAGTTTTGTGTGGATGAAGTTTTGGGAATAGGTGAAGCCGTGATATGAGAGGATTGAACGATATACAAAAGCTCAAGCTTGGGGATTCCCAAGGCACCCCAAGTAAATATTCCAAGAAGTCTCAAGCATCTAAGCTTGGGGATGCTACGCATCCCACCTCCCTTCATAAAAAAATTGTTGGCCTATTTGAGCCTAAATTTTTATTTGTCCACATGATATGTGCTATTCTTGGAACACATTTTTATTTAGTTTGTTGTTTGAATAAAACACTAAGATATTAAAATCTTTATTTAGATAGAGTCCTCACATAGCTACTTTATTGATTGACTACTCATCGATCTTGACTTATATCTTTTTGAGAGTAGTTTGATGTTTACTCTTGTGCTTCACTTATATCCTAAGAGTAAATTGTGAATGAATGAAACATCATAAATATGAAATTATCAATGTGCTTTATGCTTAGTAGTAGCTTCAGATCTGGTTTATAAAGTAAAATCTATTAAAGTTTGACAATCATCAAATTGGTCATATGAGCAATTCATGAATGATTAGTATAAGAAAGAGAACTTTCACAAATAAATATATTATCTTGGACATCTTTTATGATTGTGAATACCCATCAATTATTTTCAAACTTGATCAAATTGTTGAAGTTAAACAAGAAAGAAAACGTAATGGTTATGTTTGGGTATATTTGCATAGAAGTTATATTGTTATGGATCCTCCAAGGCGTGGTGCTTGTTTAGAACCTTTGGCTAGTCAAAACTTCGTACTAAGTAGAAATAATACTTGTGCATCCAAATCGTTGAGACAAGTTTCTTCCATAAGAGTCCACCATACCAACCTATATATATATATGCTATTTCACTACCATTCCAAGTAAATTTGCATGTGCCACCTCAAAACATTCAAATAAACATCTGTTTTGTGTGCTAGTACCGCTCATGGAGCGACGAGGCGGTCATTATCTTCCATGCTTGGCGAGTTATTCTCATCATGAGTGTTTCACTTGTCATTGCACGAGAGAGGCTGGTAAAAAGGATGCCCAGTCCTGCATAATACAAAAAAATAAACAACCCCCCTAGAATGTTGATTGTTTGGAGGGCAACCGTGGATTCGGGCAGCCATGGAATGTGTTTGAATGGCGAAGGGGGAGTAAAATTTGAATTCTGTTTGGGAACTGCCAATAAAGTGATTAGCATGGAAGATATTAAAAACTCTGTTGTGACATTGTTAGGCAAAGGAAACCACTCAAAATTACATATTCATCTCTGTTTTAAACAATGACTCTAGCACCTATGCAAATCCCTACTTCCCTCTGCGAAGGGACAATCTATTTACTTTCATATTGAGACAACTTCTTATTTCAACCTTAATCTATTAGTTGGCAAGCACCATGTGATGGAAAAAGATCCAAACATATATATCCACTTAAATATATTTGACCACGATACATTATTGTTGACAATTATCTTTATGACAAGTATGTTAACATTAAGCCCCTATCTTTCTCTGTGTTCGATGGATGTTGTTTGTTCTAAAATATTCCTTTAGTATTAGCAATCATAGAAGACTATATGATAATTGAGTACGTGGGGATCTTACTTAGACTTGATGATGCATTGAAATTGTTTGGTGACCAAGAACATAGATTGTTAAATTTCAAGTGAATAAATTGTTTGAACCATGACATGTGAATTGATTGCTACTCTATCATGATGATTTGTGTGAGAAAAAGTTGTTGATTATGATGCTAGAAAAGTAACTTAAATTACCAATGATCAATATTATACATTATGCTAGCATACACACTTCATAAATTATTTATTTTATCATTTACGTACTCGAGGACGACCAGGAATTAAGTTTGGGTATGTTGATATGTCTCTAACGTATTGATAATTTATGAAGTATTCATGCTATATTTGCCTATGTTTACAATACTTTTATATTGTTTGATGCACTTTATATGATTTATTTAGAACTAACCTAGACTGATGTTATTTTTAGCACAATTACCGTGGTGTTGTTTTTGTGTAGAAAATGAATTTTCTTGGAATCGCCCGAAACTTTTGGTGATTTTTTTGGAGGACATAAGCAACATTGGAGCGAAGAACCACCAGAGGGGAGCCACCTATGGGCCACAGGCGAACAGCGCGTGCCCCTGGGGGCGCACCCTGATGGCTTGTGGGGCCCACGTGGCTCCGTTGCGCATGATTCCAACGCTAAAAAATCCTATAAATCCCAGAAACCACAAAAATAAAGAGACTCCTCATTCCACCGCCGCAACTCTATGTATCAATGAAAAACCAATCTGGAGGCATTCTAGTACCCTGACAGAGAGGCAAAACCATCTCCGGTGGCATCCTTCATCATCGTGACGGAGGCCATGACAAGGAGGGAGTAGTTCACCCTCGGGGCTGAGAGTTTGTACCAGTAGCTACGTGTTCAATCTCTCTCTCTCTAATGTTCTTGAGATGGCATGATCTTGATGTATCATGGGCTTTGTTAGTATAGTTGGATGATAAGGTGTTCTTCCCTCTCTATCTTGTTGGGATGAATTGAATCTTACCGTTTGAGATCTCGTTATGTTGGATTCAATATTTTGGTTTGAGAACACTTGATGTATGTCTTGCCTGGGATACCCATAGTGACATTGGGGTATTATATTGATTCACTTGATATATGTTAAGGCATCAACTTGCGAATTCTGGTGACCTTGGGGATCTATGCATAGGGGTTGATTGCATGTTTTCATACCACGTTCTCCGATAGAAATCTTAGGGTGCTCCTTGAAGTTCTTTGTGTCAGATTGAATATGATAGATCTGAGATTGTTTGGTGCATGTAGCATAATTTACCCACAGATACTTGAGGTGACATTGGAGTATCTTGGTGACATTAGGGAGGATTGATATGTATCATTGGTGTTATTTTACTACGAACTCTAGGGCTGTTTGTGACACTTATAGGAATAGCTCAAAAGATTGATCGAACACAATAACTTTGAGGTGGTTCTACTACCTACACCAATTTCATCTATTTGTTCTCTTCTAGATAGGAACTTTGGAGGGATTCTTTTTTGCACGTTGAGGGATGATCATATGATTCAACTACGTTAGCATTGTTGTGAGATTGCACTAGCGAAAGTATGAACCCTAGGCCTTATTTCCAAGCATTTATGCAACGTTCTGCTTGCTGTTTTACACTTGCTACCTTCCTGTTTTTATATTTTCAGATGACAAAAACCTATATTTACTATGCATATTGCACTTGTATCATCATCTCTTCGCCGAACTAGTGCACCTATACAATTTATCATTGTATTGGGTGTGTTGGGGACACAAGATATTTCTTGTATTTGATTGTAGGGTTGTTTGAGAGAGACCCTCTTCATCCTACACCTCCCACAGATTGATAAACCTTAGGTCATCCATTTGAGGGGAAAATGTTACTATCCTACAAAACTCTGCGGTTGGAGGCCCAACATAATCTACAAGAATAAAGTTTCATAGTAGACATTAGTCTCCCGAAGGGGTTTCCATGGTCCCCTTCTGTTGTATGGGCTCGATATGCTCGTTCTCGACGGTATTGGGTGTAGTGTCGTCTTCTACGGTGTTGGTTTTGTGATTACTTCCATCGATGGATTCGGGCTTCCTCATCGGACGATGGTGTTTGGAACTCCCTTTAGGCTTTTAGTCAGGTCCTCCTTGGGAGTGTCAACCATGTAAACATCACAGGTAGATGTGGCATCCCACTTCCCTGTTCGGGGTATGGTCGTGGGTGAATTTGGTCCATATAAGCAGAGATCTTCATCACCCATACCGCGGGTGTCGTTGGATCCGTATTCTAATGCGTTAGTTAGATCTTCAATAGTGGCGACTAGGTGGGTGGTGGGCGGGATGAAAAATTTCCGATCGTCGGCCTTATAACCGATCTAATCATAAACTGTAGATGAGATCGCCAGGTTTTGGATCCGGTCCAGTACCTCATTTATCTATGAGAGCTCTTCCACATCCAAGGCGTGGCGGTAGGTCGGGTTGATGTGCAAAAGTTTGTTTGGGCCACTTGCGGTTGGCCCATCATCCAAGGCTTCATTGGCCAGCTTCAATATGAGGGCCGGGCGGACTCTTCGAGGATGGCCATCGGATCCAAAGAGGAGTTCGGCTCCAGGCGATTGCCCGAGGCGGCGCAAATGGGTTTGGATGCGATATCCTCCAAATCCATCTCCGGGGCAGCTTCCGTGAGGAGGTCGGACCCATGGGTTAGCTCGGAGATTGGTTCCGTGGTGTTGATGCCCAAGAGTTCCTCAAGTTGGACCATGATACATGTGATCTGCGTTGGGTTTTCCATGAAGAGGAACAGGTTATCATTGCACAATGTGGGTAAGTAATTCCCTCATTTATGAAATCAAGGTTTATCGAACCAATAGGAATACCAATCCTCAATTGTCTTCAGCGGTTGGACACAAAAGAACAAACAACTTGCACCCAACATTGGCAACAGGGTTGTCAATCCCCTTGATCTCATTATTTGCAAGCAAAGGAGTTGTGTAGATAATTGTAAATTGCAAAATAAAATAAATGCAAATAAATAACAACAAGTTAGTGATAGTGTTTGTGAATATGTAAGTGAATTAACCCGGGGGCCGTAGAGTTCTCTAGTGGCATCTCTCATAGAAATAGCATACGACGGGTAAAAAAATTACTATTGGGTAATTCATAGAAAAGTGAATAGTTATGCGATTTTCACGGCAATGATCATATGTATATATGCATCACGTCCAAGCAAATAGGCCGACTCTTACCTGGACCTACTACTATTACTCCACTCATCGACAGCTATCCAGCATGCATCTAGAGTATTAAGTAAAACAGAGTAATGCTTGGAGAACAATGACATGATATAGATAAAGTAAACTCAATCAATATGAATAAATCCCGTCATTTTATCCTTAGTAGAAGCAACACAAAGACGCAACTTGTCCCCTTCTGTCACTGGGATATAGAAACTCACCAGGTTGAACGTACTACGATGCACCACTCCCATCGAAGAAATATCAATCTAGTTGGCCAAACTATCTCAATAGACCGGAGAGCATTACAAAGCTATGATGATCATGCAAATAAGAACCTTGGTATTCAGGTTTGACTCAAATACTTTTCATGAATAATCTGAACATAAACTCACAATTCATCGGATCCCAACAAACACACCATACAAAGGGATTACATTGGATATATGAAGGCAAAGATGCAATGAACATTGTATTGAAGATCGATATAGAGAAAGAGATTGTCATCTAGGTACTACCTAAGGACCCGTAGGTCTGTGGTGAACTAATCACACATCATGGTGAGGGCAGCAAGGTTGATGAAGAGGTCCTCCGTGATTGATCTCCCGTACGGCATGGTGCTGGAACGGAGGACTAGATGGCCTACCGTTGGAACATAGACTTGTGGTAGAGGAAAAAGTGTTTCGGGATTGCCTCTAGGGTTTTTGGAATATATGTGAATTTATAGGCCAGATAGGGGCATTGGGAAGCGCACGGGGGAGGCACAAGCCATCACCCCCTGGTGGGGCGCCCTGTTGGCTCATGGGCCCCTCGTGGCTCTCCGGCCTCCTCCCCAAGCTTCTAGGTCTTCTTTTGGTCCAGAAAAAATCATCACAAAGTTTAGTGGTAGTTGGACTTTGTTTGGTATTGTAAACCTAAAAATTCAAAAACATGAAGAAAACAACAACTGGCACTGGGCACTGGGTCACTAGGTTAGTGCTCACAAATATTATAAATTGGTAAACAAATGCCCAAAAAGTATCCTAGAATGATAATATATTATCATGGAACAATAAAAAATTATAGATACATGGAGACGTATCAATAAGAATCTTAGTATTTAGGTTTGACTCAAATACTTTTCATGAATAATCTGAACATAAACTCACAATTCACCGGATCCCAACAAACACACAATACAAAGGGATTACATCGGATAGATCAAGGCAAAGATGCGATGAACATTTTATTGAAGAGAGAGAGAGAGATTGTCGTCTAGGTACTACCTATGGACCCGTAAGTCTGTGGTGAACTACTCACACATCATGGTGAGGGTAGCAGGGCTGATCAAAATGCCCTCCGTGACCGATCTCCCTTTCGAAAGGGTGCTGAAACGGAGGTGTAGATAGCCTCCCGTCGGAACAGAGAGTTACGGCGGCGGGAAAGGTGTTTCGGGAGCGCCTCTAGGGTTTTCAGAATATATGAGAATTTGTAGTCCAGAGAGGGGCATCGTGAGGCGCACGAGGGAGGCACAAGCCATCAAAGCGCCCCCTAGTGGCACATCATGTTAGCTTGTGGGGCCCTCATGCCTCTTCCGGCCTCCTCCTGAAGTTTCCAGGTCTTCTTTTGCTCTAGAAAAAATCATCAAAAAGTTTTGTGGCAATTGGACTTCGTTTGGTACTATAAACCTGAAAAGTCAAAAACACGTAGAAAACCGAAACTGGCACTAGCCACTAGGTCAATAGGTTAATGCTCAAATATATTATAAATTATTAAACAAATTTCAAAAAAGTATCCTATAATGATAATATATTAGGATGGAACAATAAAAAATTATTGATACATTGGAGATGTATCAGACCGCGACTTGTCTCGATAGGACTAGGTCGTGGTGGGCGTCTGCAACGTACTGAAAACTACTGAACATGATGGCATGATTCAGGGGAAAGGTGTCGATGTGGCCTAGATGGCCTCTAGGGGTGGCGTGTAATACTACACTACCGAAGGCGAAAAGTTGTTCGGGGAGAAAAACGCCACCGCAGCCAATGTTGTTGTTGAATCGCAGATGATCCATCAGTCCTAATGATCACATAGCAAGCTCTCAATGAAAGCACCAATGTCGGTGTCGAAACCATCAGATCTCGGGTAGGGTGCCTCGACCTGTGAGATCGAACAGATGGTAACAGTACATGAAGAACACGAGGCTTTTACCTAGGTTTGGTCCCTCTTGATGGAGGTAAAACCCTACGTCATGATCTTGTTGTATTGATATTAAAGAGATTACGGAGTTGATTGATAACCCACAAGTATAGGGTATCAATCGTAGTCCTTTCGATAAGTAAGAGTGTCGAACCAAATGAGGAGCGGAAGGAAATGATAAGTTGTTTTCAGTAAGGTACTCTCTGCAAGTGCTGCAAGTAACAATGATCGATAGTTTTGTAGCAAGGTAATTTGTTACAAGTGACAAGTGGAAATAGTAACAAAGGTGTATAAAGGTATCCCAATCCTTTTTATAGCAAAGTACAGGCCTAAAAGTACTCTTGTATTAAGCAAGCGATCCCGAGGACACATGGGAATTTATGTCTAGTCATGTTCATTATGTTGAGTTGATTCACGTTTGTTACTTTGATAATTTGATATGTGGGTGGACCGGTGCTAAGGTGTTGTTCTTACTTGAACAAACAACCTACTTATGATTTCCCACAATCACAACCATCTGCAACTATGAAAGAAGAATTAAGATAAATCTAACCATAGCATGAAACGTGTGGGTCCAGATCAGCCCCTTATGAACTAACACATAAACTATAGTTTAAGCTTCTGTTACTCTCGCACCCCATCATCTACTTGTTACTCGACAATGTCTTCCCTTAGGCCCATATCATGGTGAAGTGTTGTGTAGTCGATGTTCACTTGACACCACTAAGAGAAGCAACAACATACACATCATCAACATATCGAACGAATACCAACTTCACATGATTACTTATAACAAGACTTCTCCCATGTCCTTGTGAACAAAATTAACTACTCACACATCATCAACACGTTCAATATAAGAGTTTTTACAATGGATATCAAGGATCTGAACATCATATCTTTTGCCAAGTAAGCCAAGAAGCATCAACAACAAGATGTAATCAACACTAGTAGTAACCCACAAGTACCAATCTGTGGTTTCGAGATAAACATTAAACACAAGAGATGAACTAGGGTTTAATATGAGATTGTGTTATGAAGATGTTGATGATGATTCGTCCTCCCATGAAGTACGAGGCGTTGGTGATAACAATGGCTTCGATCTCCCCCTTCCGGAGGGAAGTTTCCCTAGTAGAATCTCTCTGCCGGAGATCAAAAGGTCTTCTTCCCAGGTTTCCACCTCGAGACGGCGGCGCTTTGTCCTGAAAATATCCTTATGATTTTTTCTAGGGTAAAACACACCTTATAGGAGAAGAGGGGGGTCGGAGAGCTGATGGGGCTCCACAAGGCAACAGGGCGCGCCTAGGGGGTGGGCGCATTCTCCTGGCTTGTGGCCGGCAGGTGGGATCCCTCCGGTATATTTTTGGCCCAATAATTCTTATATATTCCATAATAATTCTTTGTGAAGTTTTAGTTCATTTGGAGTCGAGTGAATTTTCAGCCATTTTCTTGGTTTTCATGTCGAGAATTCCAGTTTCTAGTGATTTCCCTCTTTGTGACGTACCTTGCCTATTTAGAGAGAAAAGGAATAAGAATTGTATTGTAATGAGGAAGACCAAGAATAGCACAAATATCAATAAGAATTCATGATGCAAAATGGACGTATCAACTCCCCCAAGCTTAGACCTCGCTTGTCCTCAAGCGAAAGTTGAACTCAATAATAAGGACTACATAATTTGAGAAAGAGGTGTCGATAAAAACAGAATATGAACATGAGAGCATCATGAATGTTATCATAGCAGCAAGTTTTTTTCATCATATAACTTCTCATAACCAAGTAATTAATAATCCATCCACAATCGTTGAGGTATGAAGCGAAAACTTTATTGACAATTAACAAACTATGTTCTTAGTCATTGAGACAATCATAATTCATATATTCTAGATGAGAGCCTATGTAAGAACTTTTATTCTAGCAAGTTCACATACTCAACTATCATTTAATCTACTATGATTGCTAACACTCATTACATGTTTCCATTGGACACATAACAAGATGGGGGCTTCAAAGTATTTGCCACCCAACTCAGTTACCTCAAGGATAATGTCAACAATAATGAATCATGATCACCTACATCCAAATGGAAATATATATGGATCTTTCCTCAACACATAATGCTTCCCAACTATAGAATTACTAGGTAGGAAAAGGAATGAACATTATTGACTCTTCTATAAAAGTGAATACATGAAAGTAAAAGATATGCCCTTCGCAGAGGGAAGCAGAGGTTGTCATGCTTTTTTAGTTTTGGATGTGCAAACTCTTAATGGAAAGAAATGTCACTTTATATTTCTTTGCCACCATAAGATAGGACAAAGTTTATTTTCCGTAACAATAAAATATCATACATATTTAAGAGCAATTTTTATTACTTTGTGCACCGATGACAACTTACTTATGGGATCTTATTCAATCCATAGGTTGGTATGGTGGAGTCTCATGGAAAGAAACTTGGTTTAATGGGTTATGGACGCACAGGTAGTATTTTTACTTAGCGCAAAAAAGTTTTTGCTAGAAAAAGATCTAAGGCAAGCACCACATGTTAAAGGATTCATGACAATATAACTTCTATGTGGATGTAAACAAACATAATCATTGAGTTGTCTTCCATGTCCAACATCAACACTTGATCATTATAATATTTGGTGGGGGCTCACAATCATAAAGATGTCCATCATAGTGTATTTTTATGTGAATCTCCTCTCCTATATTATAATCTAGCATAGATTGTATTGATGACTAATGCTATGTTGTTTCATTTCCAACAATTCTTATATATCATACTTGTTTCATGTGAAATAATTACTCCCCATGGATTAGCATATGATTTTTCTATTTCTTTTATTTCATTGCTATGATTGATGCATGATAGTAAAGCAAACAAACTCAAACTAATATTTATTATATAACTCTCATACTTGGTTACAAGGATAGATATAACTCAAAGCAAAAACTCTAAGCAAAGCAAATCTGAAATTATAATTCTCTAAATCACGACATAAATAAGGATCAAACTAAAATAGATGATAATAAAAAAAGTGGTGGTGATACGATACTACGGCACCTCCCCCAAGCTTGGAACAGGCTAAGGGTGGTGCCCATACCCATTTACTCAAGCATGCATCTTGGGTGATGGTGTTGTTGTTGATGATGTAATCCTCTTAGCGATGATGCCTCTTAGGATACAAATCTCCTCATTAAGCTTACCAACTTCTCGCTTAACATCTAGATTATCCTTGCGAAGTTTGTTGTGATGATCATTGCTCCTTCCATCAGAGGAGGGGCTTTGCTAGAGGAGCCATCAGTGGTATCTACCTGCGTACGATGATAAGGGGTAAAATGTGTGTTGGAAGGTGTAACCTAATTTGGTAAACTTGAATTTTTGAATTCCACGTGCATGGCTTCAGGTTGAGGCAACGATACTTCTTCTTCATAATCACTTGAAGGTTCAATTCTTTTTAGGTTAGCCTCTACCTATTCTTCCATTGAGCACCCATAAGACTACACATCCCCATAGAATTGGAGATTGGCAATGAGATCTGAGACATAGATCTCTCCCTCCAAATCTTGTGATGACATATTGCTCTTGAATCTGTCAAGAAAACAACCCGAAACAAGAACAGAGGAGAAACTTGCGATGCGGTGGTCAAAACAAATAGGGGTATATATAATGATTTTTTCTAGGCCACAATACATGTCCATGAAGAAAACAAAGTCCACGAAGCACATGAGGGCCCCACAAGCTATCAGGGCATGCCCAGGGGGAGGGCGCGCCCTGTTTCCTTGTGGGTCCCTTGTGGGTCCTCCTGACTTGTTTTTATTTTTGGAATTATTCTAAATAAAAAAATTGACAGAGCATATTTTTTAATTTTTGGAGTTGGTTTACTTACCATATCACATACCTACCCATTTTCAGCTTTCTGGAGTGTTCTGGAAGGTCTCTCTCATTTGTCCTTCCGGAGTCATAACTTGAATAATATTAGTTTCAACATTGACGAGCGTACCTGAGATATAGTGTTTAATTTTATTCCATTTATCACTCTCAGATTTTTGCCTTCGAAGTTGTTAATCTTGATAGCACCGGAGCGATAGACCTCCTCGACAATGCTATATACCTCCTCGACAACACAAGGGTCTTTCCATTTGGAGAGAAGCTTACTTGCAAAAAACCTCAAACGAGAATTGTACAAAAGAACTAGGTCTCCTATATTGAATTCTTATTTTTGGATTCTCTTATCATGCCATCTTTTAAAATTTTCCTTTAAATAACTTGGCATTTTCATAATCTTGTGTGCTCCATTTGTCTAATGAGCTTATATCAAATAACCTCTTTTCATCGGCAAGTTTACAATCATAGTTAAGTTCCTTAACAGACCAATAAGCCTTGTGTTCTAACTCAAGAGGTAAATTTCATACTTTTCCATAGACCATTTTATATGGTGACATTCCCATAGGGTTTCTATAAGCATTTATATAAGCCCATAAAGCATCATCAAGTTTCTTAGACCAATTCTTTCTAGATCTATTAACAGTCTTTTGCAATATTGGTTTTATTTCTTAGTTGCTAACTCAACTTAAACCGCTAGATTGAGGATGATAAGGTGATGCAATTCGATGGTTAACATCGTATTTAGCGAGGATTTTATGAAAATCACCATCAATAAAATGTGAACCACCATCACTCATTAAATATCTAGGGACTCCAAACCTTAAGAAGGTAATATCTTTAACATTTTGATAGAAGTGTTATGATCAGCACTACTAGTTGGAATAGCTTCTACCCACTTAGTAACGTAATCAACAACAACTAGAATATGAGTATACCCATTAGAGGAAGGAAAAGGTCCCATATAATCAAAGCCCCAGACATCAAATGGTTCCATAGCAAGTGAATAATTCATAGGCATTTCCTGACGTCTACTAGTGTTACCAATTCTTCGACATTCATCGCAAGAAAGGACATACTTACGAGAATCTTTGAAAATAGTAGGCCAATAAAAACCATATTGTAATACCTTGTGTGCAGTTCTATCACCGGCATGGTGTCCTCCGCAGGCCTCAGAGTGACACTTCCGTAGGATTTGTCCCTCTTAATGCTTAGGTACACAACGTCTAATAAGACCATCTACTCCTTCTTTATAAACATGTGGGTCATCCCAAAAGTAATGTCTTAAAACATAGAAAAACCTTTTCTTTTGTTGATAGGTGAAACTATGTGGTATATATTTAGAAACAATGTAATTAGCATAATCTACATAGCAAGGAGTATTATGGGAAGCATTCATAACAGCAAGTTGCTTAGAAGGAAAATTATCATCAATAGGTAGTGGGTCATCAAGAACATTTTCCATCCTAGATAAATTATCTGCTACGGGGTTTTCAACTCTTTTCCTATCAACAGTGTGCAGGTCAAACTCTTGAAGTAAAAGCACCCACCTAATTAGTAGAGGCTTAGCATCTTTATTTTCCATAATGTATTTAATAGCAACATGATCGGGGTGAATAGTAAGTTTGGAATCAATGATATAAGGTCTATACTTATCGCATGCAAAGACAACTGCTAAAAATTCCTTCTCGGTAGTAGCATAGTTGTTTTGAGCATTTTCTATGGTCTTACTAGGATAATGAATAACATTCAATTTCTTGTCTACTCCCTGCCCTAGAAAAACACCAACGACATAATTACTAGCATCACACACAATTTCAAATGGTAAGTTCCAATCAGCTGGTTGAACAATAGGTGCAGAAATCAAGGCTTTCTTAAGTATTTCAAATGCTTCCACACAATCATCATCAAAAACAAAAGGAATATATTTTTGAAGAATATTAGTTAGTGGCCTAGAAATCTTTTATAAAACGCCTATAAAAACCAGCAATGACCAAGAAAACTTCTTATAACTTTAATACCTTGAGGACATGGCATTTTCTCTATTGCATCATATTTAGCTTTGTCTACCTCAATGCCTCGTTCAGATATCTTATGTCCAAGTACTATACCTTCATTCACCATAGACTGGCACTTCTCCCAATTCAAGACAAGGTTAGTTTCTTCACATCTCTGCAAAACTCGATCAAGGTTGCTCAAGCAATCATCAAAAGAAGTACCATAAACAAAAAATCATCCATGAAAAACTCAACAATCTTTTCACAAAAATTAGAGAATATAGCAGTCATACATCTTTTAAAGGTAGCAGGTGCATTGCATAAACCAAAAGGCATACATCTATAAGCACAAGTTCAAAAAGGGCAAGTGAAAGTAGTTTTGTTTTGGTCTTCTTTTGACACATGTATTTGAGAGAAACTAGAATATCCATCAAGAAAAAATGGGTGCTTAGATAGCCGTTCTAACATTTAATCGATAAAAGGAAGGGAGTAATGATCTTTTCTAGTAGCTTTGTTTAATTTCCTGAAATCAATGACCATCCTATAACTAGTTAAGATTCTATGTGGGATAAGTTCGTTTTTATCATTAGGAAAAACAATTATACGTCCTTTCTTAGGAACACAATGAACAAGACTTACCCATCTACTATCAGCAATATGATAAATTATACCTGCCTCCAAAAGCTTTAGTATTTTAGTTTTCCCACTTGCTTCATCTTAGGATTTAAGTGGCATTTATGATCAACGACAAGTTTAGCATCCGGTTCCATATTTATCTTGTGCTGACATAGAATGAGACTAATGCCCTTAAGATCTTTAAGAGTATATCCAATAGAGGCCATGTGCTTCTTCAAATTTTTAAGTATCTCTTCACTTCATGCTCTAAAAGGTTAGCACTAATAATAACAGGATATATCTTCTTTTCATCAAGATAAGCATATTTCAAAGTATCAGGTAATGTCTTTAACTCAAAACACAAGATCTCCCTTGGGTGGAGGAGGATCCCCTAATATATCAACATGCAAGTTGTGTTTGAGAATAGGTGTTTGTCTAAGAAATATATCATTTATCTCATTTCTTTCATTCATATGCATATCATTCTCATGGTCTAGCAAATATTGTTCTAGCGGATCAATAGGAGGCATGGCAATAGAAGCAAGACCAATTATCTCAGCCTTACTAGGTTATTCTTTTTCATAATGTTTTCTGTCAAACTTAGAGAAATTAAATTCATGGGACTTATCACCAAAGTTTACCTTGACTTTCTCAGTAACACAATTAATTTTAGCATCAACAGTATTCAAGAAAGGTCTACCAAATATAATGGGACAAAAACTATCTTGTTGTGAACCAAGTACTAAGAAATCCGTAGAGTGCTTTACTTTTCCACACAAGACCTCGACGTCTCTAACAATCCCAAGTGACGTGATGTTGTCTCTGTTTGCAAGTTTAATAGTGACATCAACATCTTCGATCTCAGAGGGTGCTATGTCATTCATAATTTCTTGGTATAAGGTAAAAGGTATTGGACTGACACTAGCACCAGTGTCACATAATCCATGATAACAATGGTCTCCAATCTTAATAGAAACATGGGGCATGCTAGTAACATGTTTGTTTTTATCTAATAGGTTTTGCAATTCTAGTAGCTTCATCATAGAAATAAATAACCTAAATGTCCATATTACGAGCTAGGAGATCTTTAACCATAGCAATATTAGGCTCAACATTTATTTGTTCAGAGGATTTAGGTGTTCTAATATAACTTTTATTAACCATAGTTGCATCTTTAGCATGTTTCTTAATCCTAACGGAAAAGTGGGGTTCTCAGTGTAAGCTATAGGCACAACTGGATCAACATGATAAACAATTTTTTCCTCTTTAACTTTAACATGTTCGCCTAATGGTTTTTCAATAGGTGGATGATATTTAAACCACTTCTCCTTAGGGAGATCAACATGAGTTGCAAATGATTTACAAAAAGAAGCTACTATCTCGGACTCAAGCCCATATTTACTGCTAAACTCATGGAAAGTATCAGTTTCCATAAAAGATTTAACACAATCAAACTTAAGCTTTATACCTGACTCTTTACCTTTGTCGAATTCCCAATCTTTGGAGTTGTGTTTAATTCTTTCCAGAAGATCCCATATGAATTCAATAGTCCTCTTCATGTAGGAACAAGTAGAAGACGAATCGAGTAGTAATTGATCATCATGAGAAAGTCGAGCATAAAAAACTTGTATAGTAATTTCCCTTGAGAGCTCGTGGTTGGGGCAAGTGTGCATCATAGATTTAAGCCTCACCCAGGCTTGAGCATGCTTTCTCCTTCACGAGGCCAGCAATTATATATAAAATTTTGATCAGGATGGACGAGATGCATAGGATAAAACTTCTCATGAAATTCCAGCTTCAAGCGATTCCAGTGCCATGATTCAATATCATCCAATAGCATGTACCACATTAATGATTTTCCCTCCAAATATAAAGGGGAAACATTCTTCCTAACTTTGTCTCCAGATAAACCTGCAAGCATACCTCTCCATGGGCAGCCTATCCCGTACGGACCGACCCGACCCGGCCCGAAAATCCCGGGTAGGGTTGGGCCTAAACTTCCCATTGGGCCAGGATCGGGCCTAGAAATTGAGCCCGGTGGTTGGGCTAGGCCAGGCTCGGGCTGAAGGAATACATATTTTAAACCGCCGTCGGGCCGGGCCGGTCGGGACCAATCGGGCTTTTTCGGGCTCGGGCAGGGCTTGGACCCAATATTTAGGCCCGCCGTCGTGTTGGGTCGGGATCGGACCTGGGTTTTCAGCATTGGGCTTTGTTTGTCCCGGCTCGAAGCCCAGGCTGGCCTGAAGTATGCCCAGATATACCTGCAAGCTTAAACAATCCACAAATCTCATCTACATATATCAAGTGGTAATCAGGATGGGTTGTACTGTCATAGGGATTATTAGCTAGCAGTTTCTCGACCATACCTGAATGAATCTCATAATAAATATTTTCAGTAGGTTCAGTAGGTTGAGAGGCAATCTTTTTCACTTCTGTTCGAGGCAAAGATGCCCCGAACAAGCCACTCAAAGGGTGACCGTCCAAAGTAACAAGCAACAGTAAATTTCCGCACGTAGAAAATGTTTCCTCACCAAGTTCCACTTACCATAGGTGCTTCACTCCCCGACAACAGCGCCAGAAAAGTGTCTTGATGACCCACAAGTATAGGGGTCAATCTTAGTCCTTTTGATAAGTAAGAGTGTCGAACCCAATGAGCAGCAGAAGGAAATGATAAGCAGTTTTTGGTAAGGTATTCTCTGCAAGTTTTGCAAGTAACAGTGATAGATAATTTTGTAGCAAGGGAATTCGTAATAAGTAACAAGTAGCAATAGTAACAAAGGTGCAGCAAGGTAGCCCAATCCTTTTTATAGAAAAGGAGAGGCCTGAAAGTACAATTATATTAGGCAAGCACTCCTGAGGACACATGTGAATTTTTGTCTAGTAATGTTCATCATGTTGACTTGATTCGTCCTAGTTACTCTGATAATTTATACGTGGGTCGACCCATGCTAAGGTGTTGTTCTTACTTGAACAAACAATCTAGTTATGATTACCCCCTTGACGAGGGGATGACCCCGGGGTAGCCTCAAGCGCCCCCTTTCCCCAGCCTTCTAACGCAATCAAAGGGCGGGCCACCTCCCCCTGTGGTCCGGCTATGCCCTGCCAGAAGCGGCCCGCCGGCTACGCCCCGCCGGTTATGATGTGACAGCCAGCTAGGGGCGTAGCCGCCTGGCACCCCAGCCGGTCGCGCATTGGATACCTCGTTAGGGCATGCGTGGCAACAGTGGGGCCCATCCCATCGGGGGTCAGCGCCGATATGGCCACAGCAAAGGCGTCAGGGCCTCTGACCCTAGCGGATGGTGACCGGGCTTCCAACAGTGCCGGCACGCCCCAACCACTCCATTACCTGCCCCGGCATGGCTATACGGTGGTTGGCCGTACCGCTGACCTCGGCCAGCCACCGCAAGACGACGCCACAAGGGGCGGCCCGTGCCGTGACGTGACCGGCGTTGGGACCCGCCACGTGGGCCCCACCGATTACTGACGGGACCCTTCAGCCGGCGGGACCTACCGGCAATAGGACCCCATAGCCGGCGGCCCCCACAGCAGGCCAGAGAAGCTGCCGGCTGGGGGGCCCCTTTGACCTTCTATTTGTATTGTAATCCGGGGGGTTGGCCTATAAAAAAACCGGGCCACCCCCATGCAAGGGGTCGATCGGCCAATCTCTGAACTCTCTTGACATCCACTCCACACACACGCGCATAGGGAGGCAGAAGAGCAGGCTAGCTCCTTCTTCCTCCACGATCCATACAGCTCAAGGAGCGCCATTGTAATCCAACCATTGCCTCAACTAGACCAAGCAGGACTAGGGGTATTACCTCCCACGGAGGGCCCAGAACCTGGGTACATCGTGTGTCTGCCACCGCTTGTGCCTAATCCCGCTCCCGAAGCCCGCCGGCGTCCTTCGGCCCCTCTTGATAAGCCTACCTATGGCATCTGTCGTGACGAAACCACGACAGTTGGCGCCCACTGTGGGGCCGTCCGCGGCGCCAGCCGGAGTCACGCTCCGAGCGGGACCCTTCACCACCTCCGTCGACCGCCTTGCGTACGGGCGAAACCGCGTGCTCATGGGGCTTGCTCTGGTGGGCCTTGTGGGCAACGCGGCCGGCATCTCTGACGAGTGCCTCAGTCGCGACCTCACGCTCGACATCGCCACGCTCGCTGGGCGGTTCAGTAAGCTGAGCCTCACCGAAGAACCGGAGGCCGACGAGTACCCTAGTTGGGTGTTCGACTACACCGACCCTCCCTCGTCCGTCGGCGCGCTCGCCACGGGTGAGACCATCGGCCCCCGCACCCGTGTGGGAGTGATGATCACCGTCTCCTCCACCACTTTGGGCCGTGTGCGGGTGGCCGAGGCCGATGCAGCCGCCGCTCGCGCCGGCACCTCCGACCCACTCGCCGCCACCCTCCGGGGTCTGGGCACTCCTATCGCTACGATGGCGAACCCGGCCACCGCCAGAGTCGAGCTAGAGGCGGCTCGTCGCCTGCTGTTCAAAGACGCCAGCACCCTCGTTGCCGAGCGGCGCCGAATGGAGGCCGCGCAGCGGGAATACAACTCCGCGTACGGTCTCAACTTGGCTGGCCCCGGGCCCAGCCGGCGTGGTGCTGTGCGAGAACGCGACCGCGTGGTCACAGAAATCCTCGGTGGCCACTTGCCCGTCTATGACACCCCGTGCCGCCAAGGTTGCCTACGAGGATTTGGCAACCTTGGAGGGCGAGGAGCGGGCCGCACACGACCGGCACATCAAGGACCTCATCGACACCGCCAACGCGCAACAGGTCGTCCTCACCCCCGGTGGGGCCGTCTCCGAGTTTCCCCGTCCCGAGGGCTGCTGACCGCCGGCCGGCTCAGCACTCCAGCATCCCTCGTCCCTCCGGCCGGAATGCCCGGGGAGCAACGCTCAGCGCCCCCATCACGCGGAAACGAGCAGCCGGCTGAGAACAGCCGGCACAGCAACAATCCGGCTGGCAGCCACCACCGCGACGAGGCGCCGGCTGGCGACAGCCGACGAACCCGCGGGCATACCCTGCCTCCGCGGTAGGAACCGGCGCGGTCCATCCCGTCGGCCGTCCGTCCCGAGCTTGCAGCCCGGCTCGGACCGCGCGTCCCCCATAGCGACAACGACACCCGGCTCCGTCTTGACCGACTAGCGCAGTCGGCTCTCCCCGAGGAGGAGGGCTCAATTGGCCCGGCCTGCTTTGGTCCGCGGATCCGCAACGAGCCTTTTCCGTCCGGCTTCACTCTCCCCCGCTACACCCCGAAGTATATCGGGGCTGCCAAGCCGGAGGACTGGCTGGTCGACTATACCACCGCCGTTGGCATCACCAGGTGGGACAGGTGCGTAGCCGTCTGCTATGCTCCCCTCATGCTGATCGGCTTGGCCCGCACCTGGCTGAACAGCCTGGCTGCCGATAGCATCAACACCTGGACGGACTTCGAGAAGGCCTTCGTCCGCAACATCACCGGCACCTACAAACGGCCTGGCCGTGAGCTGTCCATGTGCGCCTAGGGGCCGGAAGAGCCCCTTCGCGACTACCTCACACGTTGGACCGAGCTCCACAACTCCTGCGAAGGAGTACACGAGGTACAGGCCATCCAGACTTCATCGAAGGCTGCTGCGATGGCACCCCCCTCAAGCACAAGCTCTTGTGCTCCGAGCCAACCTCCCTGGCGGACCGGATGTCCAAAGCGGACAAATATGCCACGGCCGATTCCTCGATGAGGATGAGGGCTAAGGCACCAGCCAAGCCAGCTACGCCCCCCGCTGCACCGCGGGTGGCGGCCGACAACCGGCGGCAGCAGAACGGCAAACGCAAGAACGACCAGCCCGACTCCCGCTACGGAGCCGGCAGGTCGCCTCCATCGAGGAGGAGCAGCCGGCTGGCCAGGCCTCCGGTCAGCGCCAGCGCACCGGCAAGGCCGCCTAGTAGCCCAAGCTGACTTTCGAGCAAATGCTTGACCTCCCCTGCAAAAACCACTCCGGTGCCAAGCCGGCCATGCACACGCTCCGGCAGTGCAGCTTCTCACAGCGATTGGCCTGGGGGGACGACCTCCCGGCTCCCCCCCGTGCAGCCAGCCCGCGCTCCGGCACCAGCCCCGGCTCGGGCCCCGGCTCCCGGTCCGGGTCAGGCATACCCAGCCCCGGCTCGGGGCGACGGCCGGCTGCACGACCGGTTCCCCGAACATGACGACTGCTACATCGTCTTCACCAACGAAGAGACGGACAAGCACGCTCGGTGCCGGCTCCACCGCGAGGTGAATGCCATCATGCCCGCGACTCCCCAGTTGATGCATTGGTCCGAGAAGCCGGTCACCTAGAGTCGGGCTGACCACCCGGCCATGATGTCGAACCCTGGCAGCTACGCCCTCATCCTCGATCCTACCATCGCCTCCGAGAAACGCTCGTGCTGCCTGTCACGGGTGTTGATCGATGGAGGCAGTAGCATCAACATCCTCTACCTTGACACCCTGCTTAAGCTGGGGCTCAAGGTGGAGGATCTGAAAACAAGTTGGACCGTCTTCCACGGCATCGTGCCAGGAAAATCCTGCACCCCTGCGGCAAGATCAAGCTCGACGTCCTCTTCGGCGACGCCAGTCACTTCTGCCGCGAGCCGGTCTTGTTCGAGGTAGTGGACCTCGACAGTCCCTACCACGCATTGCTGGGCCGGTCGGCTCTTGTCAAGTTCATGGCGATCCCCCACTACGCCTACCTCAACCTCAAGATGTCGGGTCCCAAGGGCATCATCACCGTCGTCGACAAATACCAGATGTCAATGGCGTGCGCGCGAGACAGCAGCCGGCTGGCCAAGGCCCTGGAGATAGCAGAGGAGAAGCGGCAGCTCGATCGGCTGGTGGCCCTCGCCTCTGCCTAGCCGACCGTGTCGGCGCCTTCATCCTAGTTGGTCGGCAAATCCTCGTTCCAGCCGTCCAAGGACACCAGGCAGGTGCCACTCGATCCAGCCAACCCCACCCAATACGTGACCTCGTCTCTCGCCTCGACAGCAAATAGGAAAGCGAGCTCGTCGACTTCCTTCGTGAGAATCGGGACATCTTTGCATGGTCCCCCAAGGACATGCCGGGTGTTCCGAGGAAGTTCGCCGAGCACAAGCTACACGTACGGCCGGATGCGAAGCCGGTCAAGCAACCCCAGCGCTGTTTCTCCGAGGAGAAGTGGCGTACTATAGGAGAAGAGATCGCCCGGTTGCTCATAGCCGGCTTCATCATGGAGGTATTCCACCCGGACTGGCTAGCCAACCCAGTCCTAGTGCTGAAGAAAAACAAGACCTGGCGCATGTGTATCGACTACAAAAGCCTGAACAAGGCATGCCCCAAGGACCCGTTCGCCCTGCCGTGGATCGATCAAGTTATCGACTCCACGGCCGGCTGCGATCTGCTGTCTTTCCTGGACGCCTACTCCGGCTACCACCAGATAAAGCTGGACCCGGCCGACCGGCTCAAGACCTCCTTCATCACCCCCTTCGGGGCCTACTACTACATCACCATGTCCTTTGGCCTGAAGAATGCAGGCGCTACCTTCCGGCGTTGCATGCAGAGGTGCCTCCTGCCTCAGATAGGCAGGAATGTCCACGTCTACGCGGACAACATCATCGTCAAATCCAAGAAGCATTTCAGCCTCCTCGACGACCTCCGGGAGACGTTCGCCAACTTGTGCGAATACAAGATCAAGCTCAACCCGGAGAAGTGTGTCTTTGGCGTCCCAGCTGGCCAGCTCCTGGGTTTCTTCGTGTCTGCCCGCGGCATCGAAGCTAACCCCGAGAAGATCCGGGCGATTGAGCGCATGCCCAAGCCGGTTCGGCTCTGCGATGTCCACAAGTTCACCGGCTGCCTTGCCTCCATCAGCCGGTTCATTAGTCGGCTGGGCGAGAAGGCCTTGGCCCTCTACGGGCTCCTATGCAAGTTGGCCCTGGTCGAGCCGGGTCGGGACCTCTCGAAGAAGTCGGCCCTATTTGATTGGTCCGATGAGGCAGACGCGGCGTTCCGCGGCCTCAAGCGGGCTCTCACTAGCGCGCCCATCTTGGCTGCGCTGGCCGACAAGGAGCCCTTGCTCGCCTACATTGCAGCGACCACATGCGTCATCAGCGTTGTCCTAGTGGTGGAGCGGCCGGAGGAAGGCAAGGCGCTGCCGACGCATCGTCCCGTCTACTACCTCAACGAGGTCCTCTCTGCCTCCAAGAAAAACTACCCCCACTGCTAGAATATGTGCTACGGCGTATACTTCGCCGCCCAGAAGCTCAAGCAGTACTTCCAGGAGCATGTCATCACCGTCATGAGCACAACACCGTTGGGAAAAATCATGGCCGGCCGGGACGCCACCGGCCGGATCGAAAAATGGGCCATCGCCCTGGCCGACTACGAAATACGGTACGAGATGCGCACCGCCATCAAATCCCAGGCAATGGCCGACTTCCTCATCGACTGGGCCGAAACCCAGTTCGTGTCGCCTCCGCCAGACTCCACGCACTGGCGCATGCACTTTGACGGCTCGAAGATGTGAGTCGGCCTGGGAGCCGGCATCGTCTTGTCTTCTCCCAGAGGAGACCAGCTCCGCTATGCCCTCCAGATCCACTTCGTCGCCTCTAACAACGTGGCCGAATACAAGGCCCTCGTCCACGGCCTCCGGCTCCCCAAGGAGATCGGCATCCAACGCATCATCTGCTTCGGCGACTCCGACCTCGTGATGCAATAGGTCTCTGGCGAATGGGACGCCAGGGACGCCAACATGGCTAGCTACCGCTTCCTCGTCCAGCAGCTCACCGGCTCCTTCGAGGGCTGCGAGTTCCACCACATCCCCCGTGCAGACAACGAGGCGGCCGACACGCTGGCCAAGATCGGCTCCACCTGGCAGGCCATCCCAGCCGGCGTCTCCCTCGAGCGGCTGTTAAAGCCTTCGATCAAGCCTTCTCCCGAATCGGAGTCCATATTCGCACCGGCGAACGTGGCCGACACCTCGGCACAATCGGCTGCCCAACCGGCTGGGGCAGCTCTGCTGGCTCCGTCACCATCAACTGCCGAGCCGGCGCTGACCGCCACGGCAATTGAGCCGGCCACGTCTACGCACGCCGGCACCGGTCCCGTCGCCGTCATGATGACGGTCGACGCTCCTTCCGCCGCCTCGCTCCCGGGGGCTGGCGAGCCGGTCTCGGGGACTGGCGAGCCGGTCACGGGGGCTGAGCCGGCCCCTGTCTTGGCTCCCTCATCGGCCCAACCCATCCTGGTGTTCCTCCAGCGCGGCGAGCTTCCTTCTGATGAGGCCACTGCAAGGCAAATTCAGCGCCGGGCCCCGGCCTACAGCATCATCAACCGCGAGTTGGTTCATCGCAGCACCACCGGCGTCTTCCAACGTTGCGTCAAACAGGAGAAAGGGCAAGAAATCCTCCTCGACATCCACCAGGGCGAGTGCGGGCATCATGCCGCCTCCAGGTCCTTGGTGGCCAAAGCATTCCGCCACGGTTTCTACTGGCCGACTGGTCTGGAGGCGGCCAAGAAACCGGTTGACAAGTGCGAGGGCTGCCAGCGCTTCAGCACGCAGAGCCATCTTCCGGCTAGCGCTCTCCAAACCATCCCCATTTCGTGGCCCTTCGCCGTCTGGGGTCTAGACATGGTGGGACCCTTCAAGACCGCACGAGGCGGCATGACACATTTGCTGGTAGCCGTCGACAAGTTCACCAAGTGGATCGAGGCCCGACCAATCAAGAAACTGGACGGCCCCACGGCTGTCCGGTTCATCGAAGACATCACAGTACGCTACGACGTCCCCCACAGCATCATCGCCGACAATGGCACGAACTTCGCCAAGGGCGCGCTAGCACGTTTCTGCTCGAGGCGGGGCATCCGGCTCGACCTGGTGTCCGTTGCCCACCCGTAGTCAAACGGACAGGTTGAGAGGGCAACGGCCTACTCCTGTCCGGCATCAAGCCCCGGCTTGTGACACCACTGGTCCGGTCGGCCGGCTGTTGGGTCGAGGAGTTGCCGGCTGTCCTTTGGAGCCTCCGGACCATGCCCAACCGGTCGACCGGCTACACTCCGTTCTTTCTCGTTTATGGGTCCGAGGCGATCATCCCCACCGACATCGAGTTCGATTCGCCTCGGGTCACCCTGTACACCGAGAAGGATGCGAGGGAGGCAAGGAAAGACGGCGTCGACCTCCTCGAGGAGGCTTGTGAGCTGGCCTTGAGCCGGACAGCCATCTACCAGCAGAAGCTCCAGCATTACCACAGCAAGCGGATCCGGCCACTCTCCTTCCGCGAAGGAAACTTGGTGCTCGGGCGGATCCAGCAAACCGCCGACTAGCACAAGCTGTCCTCCCCATGGGAGGGCCCGTTCATCGTCAGTCGGGCGCTGCACAACAACGCGTACTATCTAATAGACGCCCAGAAGCCGCAGAAGCTCAAGAGAGACGCCTCCAGCGAGGAGACGGAGCGCCCGTGGAACGCGGCGCTCCTCTCACCATTTTATTGCTGAAAACCATTGTATGTATCCTCCCCCTTTTGGGCTTATGAATGCAACAAGGGCCCCAAGCTGGCACTTGGGGCACGCCCCTTTTTCGATTCCTCCAAGGATTTCCCGTTACTTAAAGGCACGTCAACCGGGTCCGGCTCCCCGGCCCGGGGGCTCGCCCGACTCCCCGCCGAGGCGGACAAAGAATGTGAGCAAGCCATCCTTCGCCTCCCCTCCCTAACCAGCTACAAACCGGCTCCCGGCTGTCCGGCTGAAGGAACCACGAGGTACGAAGGAACTTCTCACATAAAGGTTGGCCAACGCGCGTGGCAGCCGGACCGGCCCAGCCAAGCTATGTTGATCCTAGCAACCGGCCTCTGCCGGCTCAACCTAGCCCTAGCCGGTTGACTCTAAGAGCCCGCTGGTTTTCCGCAAGGGTGAAGCCCCGCCCCTGTCCCAGACCGGCTCTCGGCTGGCTGGCAGGCGGGGCGGAAGCCGGAAGGAATCCCGGCACGCAAACACAAGTCAAAAGGCAGAAGGCAAAAGAAGAGCCGGCATGCACTTTCTTTTTTAAGAGCAAATGGTATAAGTTATAACAATAAAAGTCCCACAGCCACGAGTTCATTACATATACACCCAGTGGGTGGAATTCTAGTCTAAAACAAAAATGCAGGAAAGAAAGTCCTAAGTGATGGCAGCTTCGGGCCAGCCCTCCTCCGATGCTGACGCCTCTGGAGCCGGCGGTGCTCACGCCTCGGGAGCCGGCGGTGCTGGCGCCTCCGAGGCCGGCACCTCCGGGGCAGCCGAGGTAGAAGCCCCCGCCCCCGCATCCGGAGCCGGCTCGCACTCGGCATAGTCATCGGTGTCGGACTCTTCATCGGCCGTCTCGGTGGCGCTGCCCTCCAGGTCATCCAGGGCGAGTCCGTACCGGTCCTCCGGGACCACCACGCCGTCCGCCCCGTGCTCCGGGACGTACTTGTCCCACGCGGCGAAGGACGCAAGGTCGCTCGCCATCACTAGCATCTCATCGGCCACCGCCTCCAACTCCGCGTTGGCGCCGGCACGCTGGGCAGTGAGCAAACCCAAGTCCAGCTCGGGGTACCATGACTTGGCAATGCGGAGCGCCATGCCCACGCCGGCACGTGCCGTGGAGGCCCTCCAGGCGTTCACCCGCATGGTCTCGAACTCCAGCCACCTCGACAGCCGGTTCGAGGAGCCCGGCTCCGCCGTGCTGGGCCAAAGCATGCGGACCAGCGCCATGCCGGCTGCTTGGAGCCACCTCAGGGCGCGGACCACCTCCGACAGATGCGCCTCCGTGGCGATCCCCACCTCGTCTAGGGTCTAGGGGGCAAGCGGCCCAACAGCCTCTCCTCGCGCCCGCCAGGCCTCACGGTCGGCCTCCACGGCCTCCTCCGCGACCTCCCGCGTGCCGGGGAAAAGCCCTAAGAAGAAGACGAGGGATGAGCGGGGAGGCGAGTCAGAAAACCCAGAAGGAAGGTGCAAGAAGAACAAGGCAACAGAAGCTTACTATGCAGCATCTGATCCACCTCGTGCCCTTGCTCCTGCAGCTGCACCTCCTTGGCTGACCACTCCTGGCACCGGCGCTCGTGCTCATCCTGAGCCGCCTGCGCGTCCTCGGTCGCCTTGGCTAGTGCGGCGTCCTTGGCCTCCAGCTTCTCACGGAGAGCCTTCTCCCGCTCCTCCGCCTCCCGACGAAGGGCCGCCCCTTGGTCCGCCAACGCTTGGCGGTGGGCCGCCTCACGGCCCTCTCGCTCTGCCTTCACCTGGTCCGCCTCCCCATGGAGCCGATCACGCTCTATCGTCAGAAGTTCCCACTCCATGTAAAGGTGCACCACCTGGAGCCGAAGGCAGACCGTCTCGGTGTGGGTAGCTGCATGAGAAGAAGCCGCTGTTGTCAGAAAGGATTCAGCCCGCCTCCGGGGCAGCCGGCCTGATTCCCGGGGGCTACACCAAGTGGGTGCACTTGCGCGCTCCCACTGAAAGATCGCAAGAGCACATACCTCGCAAGCCCGCGGACACGACGGCGAGCCGGTTTTCAGCTCCTCGGTACAACCCCAACAAGGTGTTGTACGCGGCCACTCGGCGGTCATGCGCTGCCTACAAAACAATAAGAGTGCACAGCTTTAGGCTCGACCCGCCTGCGCCCTAGCCGGCTCAAGCCTCGTGGGCTACACCTAGTGGATGCGCTGGCGCGTCCCCACTGGAAAGACGGAAAAACGCAAATCAAGAGAAGAAGGAAACAAGAAACTCACCGGGACCGCCTGCTCCAGGCTCACCAGCCGATCGTTGGCGGCCCGAGCGTCTTGCGTCGCCTGGGCACGGCAAGCGGCAAACGCTTCGACAACGGCGGCCACCGTCGCCCCGAGGGCGCTCGACGGTCCGCCAGGGGCCAGGCTCCCGGCCGCCGCCCAGGTCTACTGCGGCCGGCCTCCATCTACAGGCCCTCCCTTGTTGGAGACCGTGATGGGACCGGCCCCTCCTGTCGCCGTCGTGCCGGGGGCCGCCGTCGACGCGCATGCGGCGGCCATTTCCCCGGCCATCGCAGCCCCCACCTTTGGCACTCCGCCTGCGGCAGCTCCGAGCCAACTCGCCTTCGGTGCTGGCGCCTCTGGAGTCGGCGCCTTCGGAACCGGCGCCTCCGAGGCCGGCACGTCCGTTGCCGGCATGTCCGGGGCCGGTACCTCCGCCCTCGGCGGCACGTCGCCCGCCACCGGCTGGGCGGCGTCGCGGTCCATGTCCGCCTCGTCCTCCGCGGCCTTCGCGCTCGCCTCCGCCCTTCGCCCGGAGCCATGGTGGCCCTTCAACCTCTTCCCCTGGATGCGGGGGAAACGCTCCCACGCTCCACCAGCGGCCTCCCCGCTGGTTCCATGGAGGAGGGGGAACGGCTCCCACGCTTCGCCAGCGGCCTCCCCGCTGGCTCCCCCTCGCCTCTTCGCCGCTTCCTCCCATGGGCTGAGCTCCTCGACACGCTGATCCCACTCGTCCGCCTCGAAGTCGAGCCACGCCTGGCGCTCCCTCTCCTCAGTAGCCGTCGGCAGCGCCGCCCTCTCCGTCCCGCCACCCGGGGTCCTCCCCAGGGCGTGCGCCTTCCTGGTCATGACGAAGTAAGGGACTAGGGGAAGGCAGAACGGACCAAGGTGGAGGACGAGATGGACTTATCCGGCGACGACGGGGACCGCCCTCCTCATGGGTCCCACCTGGGCGACCTTCTGCTTCTTGCACCAGCCTCCGCGGCTGCTGCCTGGTTGCGCAGTCGCCGCACGCTTGGGCGCCGGCTTGGTGGCGGCCGACCTTTTCCCCTTGTCGTCCGCGTCCGGGCCTCCCCAGCTAGAGCTGCCGCCGGCTCGAGGTTGGCGCCTCCGTGGCGCCGTGACCTCATCCTCCGAAGTCTCGGGCTTCTTCGGAGCCT
This sequence comes from Hordeum marinum, assembly GCA_022496015.1. Lineage (NCBI taxonomy): Eukaryota > Viridiplantae > Streptophyta > Magnoliopsida > Poales > Poaceae > Hordeum > Hordeum marinum. Next base: position 304,313,698 of record CM039672.1, on the reverse strand, counting down.
CAGCAACACGCGTCTCGGGAGAAGACGCACCCGTCGATTCAGCCTCTTCAGCCCCCTCCGTCTCCGTCTCCGCATCGCCGGCTCTGGATGCTCCGGCTCGCTCGGAGTCAGCTGGCTCCACGTCGTCGGCATCTTCGACCTCCTTCGGGTCCGACTCCGCCATGTCGGGGGATGGCTCCCCGTAGTTCTGAAGCAACGGGAAAAGCTGCGGGCGGGCCCGGCGGTGCGCTGTCAGACTAAAGGGGGAAGGGGTACTGCCTCTGAAAGAAGATGGAGGGAAGGAGGCGGCTAGACACTTACTCGCGGTGTCGGGCGGCTCCGGCTGTACGGGGTTTTCCCCCATTGCCATTCGCCCACCGCCATCTTCGTCATCGAGATGGCGTTCACCCTCCTCGCCACGTGGGCAAGTTTCATCTCCTTGGTGGAGAGCCGATAGGGGTCATAGCGTCCCCCCATCTGGTAGATGAGGTGCGGCCGGCGCTGCAGCAACTGCACCCGGCGCGCCACCATCGCGGCCAGCAGATCTATGGCCTTCAGCCCCTCCGACCCAGTCATCGTGAGCAGGCGCTCGTAGAGCCGGTCCGCCGTCTCGAGTGTCGGAGACGCAGCCGCCCGCCAATTCAGCATCGCGGTCGTGGGTGGTTGGCGAAGTCGGGGAGGTTGATGTAGTCCTCCTCCGGCTTCGCACTCTTCACATAGAAGAAGCCCCGCTGCCAACGCTTCACCGACTCGTGCAGAGGGAGTTTCGGGAAGCCGGTCCCCTTGCAGATATGGATCAAGGCACCTCCGCAGGCGGTCATCACCATCTGCTTCGTCACCGGATCCTTCGTTGTCTCCCGCTTGAGGAAGAAGAGTCGGCACCAGAGGTCAAGCCTCGGCGCAACCCCCAAGTACCCCTCGCAAAGGGTGACGAATGCCGCCAGCTACAAGATGGCATTAGGGGCGAGGTGGTGTGGCTGCAGGCCGAACCGCGTCAGGAAGCGGAGGAAGAAGGCGCTCGCCGGCAGCCCGAGCCCGCGGAGGAAGTGATCGACGAAGACAACCACCTCTCCCTCCCGCGGTGCCGGGGAGTTCTCCAGCCCGGCTGGGCGTGCCTCCAAGTGCTCCTCCGTCGGGAGCTTGCGGCGGTGGCGGAGGTGCTCGATGAAGGTTTCATCCACATCGTTGCCATCCCAGGCGCCCTTGCCCGCCATCGTCGCCGAGGGAGCGTGCGGTCGCGACGACGGGCGCGGGAGCTTGGCGGCGTCCCGGGCTTTCTTCGGCGGCGGATGGCGGCGCAGCCTGCTCACGTGCCTCTGGCCTCCTGCTCTCTCTCTCTCTCGTGGCGGGGGGAGGAAGGCGATGAAGGCGATGCGACAGCAGGGGAGCGAACGGGTCGTTCTACCTCCCCCCTCTCGACATTTAAACCCTACGCGGGTGATCGTGGGGGCCGAATTCATTGCGCACTACCCCCACGATTCCCACGGCGTGCGGTGCAGATATTGTGGCACTCGAGAACGCCAACCGTCCGCCCCGCGTCATAAAGGATCCCCGCGCGCAGGCCGAGGCTACAGTCGCAGGGGGGCCCGCCCCGCCGCCCGGTCTTTTCAACCGTGTGGCATGTCTCCTCTACCCGCTGGGGAACCCGGGGCGGCGCGCGAAGCGTCGGGCGGCTGTGGAGCCGGCCGTCGCTTGCCGGCTTTGCTCGACTCTCAAGGCAGCCCGCGGTGCAAGAACGATCTTCGAGCCGGCGAGGACTGCCATGGCTCGTCGGCGGGTCCTCCCCAGCTTCGGGGACTACTAACGGGGGGATGACCCCGGGGTAGCCTCAAGCGCCCCCTTTCCCCAGCCTTCTAACGCAATCAAAGGGCGGGCCGCCTCCCCCAGCGGTCCGGCTACGCCCTGCCAGAAGCAGCCCGCCGGCTACGCCCCGTCGGTTATGACGTGCCGGCCGGCTGGGGGCGTTGCCGCCTGGCCCCCCAGCCAGCCACGCATTGGATACCGTCATCAGGGCATGCGTGGCAACAGTGGGCCCCATCCCATCGGGGGTCAGCGCCGATATGGCCACAGCGAAGGCGTTAGGGCCTCTGACCCTGGTAGATGATGACCCGGCTTCCAACAGTGCTGGCACGCCCCAACCACTCCATTACCTGCCCCGGCATGACTACAAGGTGGCCGGCCATACCGCTGGCCTCGGTCGGCCGCCGCAAGACGATGCCACAAGGGCGGCCCGTGTCGTGACGTGACCGGCATCGAGACCCGCCGCGCGGGCCCTGCCGGTTACTGACAGGACCCTTCAGCCGGCGGGACCTACCGGCGATAGGACCCCATAGCCGGCGGCCCCCGCAGCCGTCTAGAGAGGCTACCGGCTGGGGGGCCCCTTTGACCTTCTATTTGTATTGTAATCCGGGGGGTTGGCCTATAAAACCCCCCGGGCCACCCCCATGCAAGGGGTCGATCGGCTGACCTCTGAACTCTCTTCACGTCCACTCCATACACACACGCATAGGGAGGCAAAAGAGCAGGCTAGCTCCTTCTTCCTCCACAATCCATACAGCTCAAGGAGCGCCATTGTAATCCAACCATTGCCTACACTAGACCAAGCAGGACTAGGGGTATTACCTCCCACGGAGGGCCCCCAACCTGGGTACATCGTGTGTCCGCCACCGCTTGTGCCTAATCCCGCTCCCGGAGCCTGCCGGTGTCCTTCGACCCCTCTCGATAAGCGTACCTATGGCATCTGCCATGACGAAACCACGACACCCCTCTCGCAAGCATCCGCAACTACGAAAAAAATTAAGATAAATCTAACCATAGCATGAAACGTGTGGATCCAAATCAGCCCCTTATGAACTAACGCATAAGCTAGGGTTTAAGCTTCTATCACTCTCGCAACCCATCATCTACTTGTTACTCCACAATGCCTTCCCTTAGGCCCATATCATGGTGAAGTGTCATGTAGTCGACGTTCACACGACACCACTAAGAGAAGCAACAACATACACATCATCAAAATATCGAACGAATACCAACTTCACATGATTACTTATAACAAGACTTCTCCCATGTCCTCAGGCAAAAGTAACTACTCACACATCATCAACACATTCAAGATCAGAGGTGTAATAATGGAGATCAAGGATATGAACATAATATCTTTCACCAAGTAAACCAACAAGCATGAACAACAAGATGTAATCAACACTACTAGTAACCCACAGGTACCAATGTAAGGTTTTGAGACAAAGATGGAATACAAGAGATTAACTAGGGTTTGAGATGAGATGGTTTTGGTCAATATGTTGATCAAGATTGGTCCTACCATGAAGGAGGAAGCCTTGGTGATGATGATGCCTTCGATCTCCCCCTTCTAGAGGGAAGTTTCCCCGACAGAATCTGTCTCCTAGAGATCAAAAGGGCTTCTACCCATGCTTCTGCCTCAAGACGGCGGTGACGGTGTCCTGGACTAGGGGGTAATCACCGCGTCGTCTCCCGGCCAGTGGGTCGGGCCTAGGACCCCCATGATGATTCACTAATGGTCCACTTCGGCCAGCCCATGACACATACAAGGGATATTCCACAGGACTTGGCGCACAAGACAAGGACTCCTCTAAACCCTAGGCCTACGGCGCATATATAAACCGAGGCCAAGCTAGTTAATAGACAAAATCAATCTCATATTCATTACCACAATCTCATAGTAGATATCTATACTATGTACTATCCCCATATCAATACAATCAAAAGTAGGACGTAGGGTATTATCTCCTTGAGAGAGCCCGAACCTGGGTAAAATCCTGTCCATCTTACCATCGCTCCAAGACGCCTAGCTTAGGACCCCTACTACGAGATACACCAGTTTTGACACCGACATTGGTTCTTTCATTGAGATTCTGCTGGGTAGTCGCCGCGGTGCGATGGGAATTCAGATCGGCTCCATCGCGATCTACGCGTCAGAACCGAGCTACATCGTCAACGTCGGCATCTTCGTTGCCAGCTTGACTGGTAACCTCGGCTATGCCAAGGACTGCGCTCCATGTCAGATCATATAGATCGGATAGGTGTCTTCATCAACATCAACTCCAATGTCAACCAAGATCATGGAAGAATCCTCCATGGTGCTTGGGGGCTCAACACACTGCCCTCGCGTGATCATGCAGTTTTTCTGGACAGCGGACTCGTGTTCGTTGTCCTCGCCTCCTCGAGTGTCGTTTTGACGATTGCTTCGGTAGAATTGTGCGTAATTGAGTCTAGAACAACCCTGCAAAATTTTGTCGTGTTCTGATGGAGGAATCTCCGACGATCGACAATATACCGGAGCCCTGTGAAATCTTGACGGGAATCTGGATGAGTTTAAGGGGAGGGGTCCAGTATCTAGCTCGGACATCCATTGGAAAATTCCACTGTTCATCGGCTGCGGAATTCCTATACCGATCATCCCTCATAATTTCAGCTCGATCCGACTGTTCAAACTTCGGGAAACATCCGATGAATACAAGAATTTTGGATCTATTTTTGCGCGAAAACAAATATGACCCGAGTTCATCTTTTTCATGAATGAGTTGTCGGACGTCCTTTTTGAAGGAAATTTTCTCATCATCTTGGTCATCTGACCACAATTCGGCATCGCAAGGGCCGAACTATCATTAATAAAACCTTGTTGCCCCACGGGTGGAACGGGAAGTGCGTGTTGTTGCTTCATTAAACCAACATTGACCGCGTCGCAAAATCTGACCTGCGTCGGCATTGCCGCGTCGTCGTTTCTTCAAGCCGATGTTTAGCATGCCGATATTCCTCGACACGTAGGCTAGCATGGGGGCTCTAGTGCCACCTTACTGAACTACTACATCACCTCGGTTAGACCGGGGGCTTCGTCATCTCCTTCATCAACTTGCTCTGGGGACTTTGGCGTCACCAGCCGACCTGCTTCAACACCTCGGCTGGCATGAGACTTCGGCGTCCGCCGACCATAGCTTCGCCATGTCAACTGGCCCGAGGACGTCATATCGCCACATCAACCGTGCAGCGTCGCCACTTTGTCAAGCCGAACTCTTTGTCCAGGCACCTCGATGCCTAGGCCATATTCCTTTACCTTTTTGCTTCACTTAATTAACCAAGTAGAACAAAAAAAACTAAATATATATTATTACCTTTATTTGTTATTACTCTTGGCTTGCACTATATTTTGTGCATAGATAATCGACTTCGGTTGTGTTATGCGGTCACCTTGGCGTGCCTACATCGTTGTCCCGCCTCCATTGTACAGTTCGACCAAGCATTATACTTTTTTTACAAAAAGTTGTTTGCGAAAAACTTTGTTTGTCAAAACTTTGTTTGTTACAAACAAATTCAAATACCCCGTTTACTTGGGGGCTTCCTTTATGAAACTAGTCCTCTTGCATATGATTATTAATGAATCGCACCCTTTCTTGTTCGTGTTTAAGCCAATATATGCATCATGTTGACTTAAGTGTTCCACAAAGGCGGGTTTCCTTTCTCCTGTGCTTACCCCTACGTTCCCGATTGTTCGGCTAGGGAGTAAAGGGAGAACCTTTGCGATTGTTACGATCGGGTCATCCCTCAGACGAGTGAAGTCGAAAGCTAGCGTTCTTACTGTTTTCAACTATGGTCGGCAACAACAGAAGACAAGCATACATAAATCTATTGCACACCCCTCATGGTAATCATGAGAACCCAAAGAAAGGAACCATTGGCAGAACTATTTTCTTTGAAGATGCTTCTTACGTTAAATAGTAATATAGCATAAGTTACCTGGGCGCGCTTTGTCTGTTATAGCCTAATGGCCTGATTGCCTGGTTATTCGAAACACCTCCGATACCCTCGGATGGCGTAGTAGATAACACTTTTCGTCCCTTGGCCTAAGAGGGAGAAGTCAACGGTTGGTTAAGACGCGTTTAAAGTTCGGGAGGACACGTATATGATATAAGCACTTCGGTACATACAATCATTATACATAAAATTCTTTTACCCAAGTCACTTGGGGGCTCTTAAATTTATATGAGCCATTTTATCATAAATGTCGTTTTCTTCTTGGTCATTGCAAAATGTTTTTTTACTACTCCTTTTTTCGACACGAGTGTTCGGTCAATAGCCGGGTAGCCTAGTTTCTCTTTAAAGCCGCTTGAGTTCGGTTCTCTAAACAGGCCTCGGAAAAACACTCCGCCCTCGGGATATGGAGGTTGAAGCCAAAGGCTGACCCGCTTGAAGTCTGAGAGATTGGATGTATCATGTTAAAGCACGCCCGAAGCACATGTTAGTTTTAAGACCAATTTTCGGATTGGCACAAAAACACTTGATTTAGTTCGAAAGTCAAAGTTTTTACGTAAGTTTTTTCAACTTCTCGAGCTTATGGCAGTTTTAAGCTATTTGTATGTTTTTTAGGAGGAGGAACATCGTCTTGACTAGGGTGCCCTATGAATACCTCAACTCGAGAAATGTTTACCAACCCATAGTTCGGCATCTTCCCTGCCGACCTGCACCTCGGCATTTGGATATTGCTTTATATGCATCAGTCTCGAATTGTGTCTTCGGTCAATAGTTGGGTTGCCCGGCTCCTATGATTGCCTCCTACATTCCGCTTTGTTCGGCTAGGAGTGCAAAGGGAGAACCACTGCGATTGTACTTCTAGTTTAACTGGTCAATTACCTCAGTGGAGAAAGCCGAAAACTAACTGTCACAATGAGCATAAACTGGTCAGCGATCCGATGACCATATTAAGCAACGAGCCTTTCGTAAGATTGGCTGAAGTATTACTGGTTTGACCTTGGCTCATGCCGAACACTATTCGAGGGCTAGTAACTGGCCCCGAACTTTAAACTCCTATGACTAAGTGAAAGTTATAAAGCCTACATATCTGATTGCCTCATTTCCGCTAACACAACCACCTTCGGGCACCGAGACGTCGGCTAAGGGTTGTATTATTAGTATCGAAACACCCTGTGTAGCATCTACAAAAGGGTGGAAGCCAACGATGGGCCACTCTCAGGTTATAAACAGTCCCAATGGAGAATTTGCCTTCCATAATTATCGTAATAAAGCCATAAATATGCATCAATTTGACTTAAGATTTTGGCCAAGCTGGGTTGCCTGGCTCCTATGCTTACCCCTATGTTCCTGATTGTTCGGCTAGGCAGTAAAGGGAGCACCTCTATGGTTATTACTACCGAGTCATCCGGGTTAGTACCTCAGACTGGGTGAAGCCGAAAGCTAGCCCTATTAAAGGATATAATTGGTTGGCAATGATGGAAGTGAAAATTTCGGTTCATTATGGACCAGAGAGTTCGGGAACTTTCCCCCAACTAAATCCTCGATATTTTACTCCCACATTGATCGGAGATGAGGTTTCATGATCATGGTCAGCATGACAAACCAAAGAAAGGAACTGATAGTGGGACTATTTTCTTTGGAAGATGTTTCTTACGTTAAATAGCAATATAACATATCTCTCCGCGTACCATCGTTTATAAAACTGTATGGCTGGATTGCCTTGTTTGCCATAAATCTTTGCCCTCATAAAGGCTTAATAAAGTAGGACAAACACTCCCCAGCCACTGGCCGAGGAGGTTGAAGCCGATGGTCGGTCGACAAAGTTTTGTACAATACGGATCCGAGCATTAATGATGTAAAGTACTTGGATACATAGAATCATTACACATAAATTGTGATTAAAGTCAATTTACTCCGGATATCGATCCTTAATTCGGCCACCCGTGCCCACATTAAGTCTCAGGGGCTACTGGGTTTCGCGCTTATCATTTACAAATATTAAAGGGGCACATCAATCCCATGATCTGGTGTTGCCACCCGGCCAGTGGCTCGGGGGCTACTGCATTGCTTATTCAATGCAGAAAATTCAAAATGCTCAGTGTTCGGGTTGACCGAGCTATGGGCAAACGTGTCTTTAGACAACAATAGGTACCATCTGGACCTATCTGGCATCAAGCTAATATATTATGGCAACTTCTCAAGACCCTCTCTCAAGGGCGCGCTTGCCGATCACTATTTCCTCTAAAATATTACACCGCTTTTCTATTCCTAAGTATGCCGTAGAGCTAGGAGTTGATCCTCAGGCCGATTTTGTGAATCGACCTGAGTCTCGGGGACTACTGGGATCAGCGATTTTATGTTTTCCTTCAGGTGCATGCCAGACATTCAACGGACACACACCTTGAGGGCTACTGGCTATATATCTCGGCAGAGAATAAATTGCACCAATCGAAAATATCCGCAAAAAACAACCCAAGGCTAAGGTGGTGCACCACCTTGGAAGCAGTCCGGCATAACGATCGGGTGCAAGTGGCTGACTCCATAGAGGGCATTTTTGGCATTAAGCTTGGATGAACTCCTTCAACTTTTTCAAGACCGAGGTAATCTATGACACCTCGGACACAGCCCGGTGTTGGAGCTCGGACATAGACCGTCATTTGGCGCTCAAATGTCGATCAGCGTTGGAGCTCAGCTACAAAAGACACCTCGGATGTAGTCCGGAGTTGTAGCTCGAACGTAAGAGGATACCTTGAATGCCGAATAGTGTTGGAGCTCGGGTGTGAAAAGACGCCTCGGATGTAGTTCGGCGTTGGAGTTCGGACGCAAGAGGACACCGCTGCATAGGAAACACTTCAAACCCCAGGTGTGGCGTAAAAAATTACAAGGCATTGATAAAGGCTAATAACTTAAAGGGGCTCCTCGCATGCCCGACATGTAAGCTCTTCGGATTCACCTCGGCGACCCTCAAGATCCGAGATAGGAAGATTTATTGAACCAGTTTTCAAAACCGATGGTTGAAGATGAAGAACAGTTCGGAAGAACCGAGGAGCGTCCCCAACTTGAAGACCGGTTCAGGGGGCTACTGACGGTGTCCTGGACTAGGGGGTACTCACCACGTCGTCTCCCGACCAGTGGGCCGGGCCGAGGACCCCCATGATGATTCACTAATGGGCCACTTCAGGTAGCCCATGACGCGTACAAGGGAGATTCCATAAGACTTGGCGCACAAGACAAGGACTCCTCTAAACCCTAGGCCTATGGTGCATATATAAACCTAGGCCAGGCTAGTCGATAGACAATCTCAATCTCATGTTCATTACTACAATCTCGTAGTAGATACATGTACTATGTACTATCCCCATATCAATACAATCAAAAGCAGGACGTAGGATATTATCTCCTTAAGAGAGCCTGAACCTGGGTAAAATCATGTGTCCATGTTACCATCGCTCCAAGACGCCTAGCTTAGGAGTCCTACTACGAGATACGCCGGTTTTGACACCGACAGGCGACGCATCGTCCCGAAAGTATCCTTATGGTTTTTGTAGGGTAAAACGCACCGTATAGGAGAACAGGGGGCTGGGAGACCTGTTGGGGCCTCATAAGGCAACATGGCGTGCTTAGGGGGTGGGCACGCCCTGTTGGCTTGTGGCCAGTAGGTGGTCCCCTCTGGTATATTTTTGGCCCGATAATTCTTATGTATTCCATAAAAATTCTCTATGAAGTTTCAAGTCATTTGGAGCCCAGTGAATTTTCAACCATTTTGTGGTTTTCAGGTCCAGAATTCCAGTTTTCAGTGGTTCCCTCTTTGTGATGTACCTTGCATATTCAGAGAGAAAAGGCATAAGAATTATATCATAATGAGGAATAATCGACAAGAATAGCATAATTATAAATAAGAATTCATGATTCAAAATGGACGTATCATTGATCTACCATGATATGGTGGATCTGTGGGCTAAACCCTAGGGGTTATGATGTTGTGTATGAATACCCTCTACGGACTAAACCCCACGGTTTATATAGGCACGAGGGCATCTAGGGTTACACCAATGTCGGTTATCACCTATGCACTACACGTCGAACGGAATCCTTCTTCCTTGGAGCGCACGTCAAGTCTTCGACAGAATCCGGGATGGTCACGCCTTGTCACAAGGCCTCTGAAGTCCTTCCTCCTGAGTGGGCCCCTAACCCGTCCCATTAAGTAGCCCACCTCGACCAGAACCCCCTAGTCCACAATTCCCTCATTAGGGCCCCCTCCGCACCAAGTGCCTCCACGGTTGCCGCGGCTAGGATTTAGCGGTACTATGTGCAAGATCAATTTAGCCCCATTTCACAATCCCCTTGTACTTAATCTTGATCGAACCCTAGAATACCCTAAATCAAAATGTGTCGATCAATCGTATCAAACCCTGCAATCAATCGTACCCTAGCACCTGAATCGAATGCGCAAATATAATCTAATACATGAATCAAATGCGGGAAATCAAGAGCGAGGTGGTGAAACATATGGCTTACTGCCATTGTCGAAGTGTTGTCGGTGATCGACACCGGTGCTTGCCTTGCTGTTCTTCACTCCGCTGATTGCCGCCGCAGGTGTAAGAATGGGAGAGATAGAGATAGAGATAGAGAGATAGATAGATAGATAGATAGATAGATAGATAGATGAGGAAATGTGAGAGTAATTATGCCAACGCTTCAGGATACAACGCGATATCTTGAGCGTGGCTCCTCACGTGCAGCCGCTGCCGCCCACGTGCACCCCACGTGCTTTGCTGTGAAAAAACTACCGGTTCAACTGTTCCTAATGGGCCTGATCCAAAGATGTTTTAAAATTCATGTTATGCCGACAAAACAGTAAATACATGCAATCAAACGAACAATTTAAAACATGTCCATGGTGTATGGGGGTATGCTATGAGGCCCATCCATCCGTTGGGGTTGGGCAACCACACACAAAAAATTGAGGCCACACAATTGCCTGAACATATGTTGAAAACTAGTCTATTCATCCAGTATAGTACAGTGGGTCGAGTATCTACTTTTCGAAAAAATAACGTCAGTACAACCAACAAAACAGATTTTCTCTCGCTTTATATTATAAAGTAACCATCACGACGAGCACATCAGTAAGGGACAGTATACACCCCGGCGAATATATCTGACACAAATCCGCAAAGTCGCAAAACAAAACAAGACCGCAAAGTACAGCTGGGAGACTGCACAAACGCGAGAACAACCGCGTGTCTGCCCTGCGTATCTTCACCGTGGACACAAAAAATACATGGAGAGAATACAGGACGTGAGCGTGAAGAAATGTTTTACGTGTGTGCGTGTGCGCCTCTCCCCGGCTTCTCTGGACCCGATTTGCCGATGAGACGAAAGGTGGGTCGTTCGGTCCGTCCGTGGCGTATCTGCGCCGATCAACCCCGAAAGCAGCGTGCAACGAAGTGGCGGCCGATGGTGACTCACTCACAACCACAAACATGGAGCAGCCGAGTTGGTTTTCGGCTTTCCACTACTTTTGTTGTTGTTGCCGTCGCCGTGATCGAGTAGCCACTACACGACTACAAACGTGATCTCGACCACGAAGAACCTCGGTGCATGCCTTGGATCCTCTGCGCCGCTCCATCGGCTCCCTCTTCTCCTTTTCTTTCTTTTTCCGGTGAAGTCGCCGTTAGGCATCGATGTATAATATGTAGGGTGAGCTCTTGGCCCCTGCTGCTTCCGTGTCACTTTGAATCGCCCGGCCGTCTCGTCTAGCTGAAGCAAACATGTCCACGGAGAGCCAGCCATCACGTGGCAGGCAGTTTTGTCTTGGTCTCGCGTGACAGCAACAATTGCGTGGCAGCTCCGTCACTTTGCTTGACAGCAGCTGGCCAGCCGCAGGTTCGACCATCGTCATCTCGATCTCCCATGGCCCCTTCGCGGCTTTGCTTGGAGGCTTCCACGCTCCTCTCCTCTTGCAGCTTCACGACTTTGGAGACACCGTCAATATTTTGTCCTTTTTAGAGATCATCATATCGTCAATGTTAACATGTGATATCTTAAGTTTAACAGCGTTTAAGTTCGGATGTTTGCATTATTTGTGAATTTATTTTAAGATTTTCAGCGCTACGTTTTTACTGAGACGAGACGTTTCCGTCAACGACGATGCGTCTACGGTAACTTTATAAAATGTCGGCTTAGCCTTCCGAATATGTTCACAGGTGCGATCCTGCATAGGGATGAGTGTATGCGTGTATGTATGAACGCTTGCGTCTATAATATATTTAAAAAGACATATAACGCCTGCACGAATCAAAGGTGCCTCCTTTTGTTCAAAGTACTCTATTGGTAAAGAAGTGTAAAAAGCATTTAAATCACTAGTTTGTTATCTAAACGCTCTTATATTTCTAGGGAGTATATAACAGTATTATAGAAATAGAAAATCTACACAAAGTAAGAGGGCGTGTATTTTAATTTTCAAATCCTATGAATATGTATGAAACCTTGCGACGCCTCCGAGGGCGCCGACAAGGAGCGAAACCTACTGCCGCCAACATCTCCTTCAAGTCGATGAGTTCCCATTAGTCGCTGTAGCCAAATCCCCTAGACTATCTGGGGCAAGACCTAGCAGGGAGCGCACACAAAACAGCCAGGGCGGTGTCCCTAGTCGTGTGGCAGCGGAGCTCGCCCACATGGCCAGCAGCAGAGCTCGCCCATATGGCCGTCAAGAACCCACATTCCATGGCGATGGTGAGCACAACGGCACACGTGAATCGGGATCCCACCCAGATCCGTCATCTCCTTGTCGAAGGCAACATCGGCCGCAATCGTCGTTATCTCGTACCAACTGCTCCAACGGGAAACCATAGATTCGGGATTCCCGGATCAAGCGATGACGGGGCCTTCAGGTCCGTCCTCCCTTTTGAGGGCATCGTTTTGGAGTAGGTGATGCCTGAAGGGGAGAAGAGGAGAAGCGGTGTTGCATCTATTGCAACGATGACGACGGGTGTCAGCGGCGTGGCAAAGCGGAGCCTGGCGACGAATCCATGTTGATGGACGCGCACAAGTGGTGGCATTGTTGGCGTCAACGGCGGAATGGCCTCTCAAGTTGAATGCATTGATCGCTCCTCAAGGTGGGACGACGGAAGATGACGGTGGTTGATTCTTGTTAGACATTGTAATCCTTGTGTACCGGTGATATTATAAACCGTGTATACCAAGTAATATGTGGCGTGCGTGTTGTAATCTTTTGGTTGTTTGGGCCGGTAGGATTGATCTTCTCTGTAGTTATCTTGTAGATCAATCCTAACCTCCTCCAACTTCCTCCCCTTATAATCTATCTCGGCCAGGTGCCTATATTAACACTCATGCATCCCTACCCGATGGCATATGCTTATAGCCTATCTCACATGGTATCAGAGCCTCCTCTTCCTAATACATCTATGTCATCATCTTCCTCAAGCTCCACAATGGCCTCCTCCATTGCTGCGCTAGGACACACCATCTCAGAGAAGCTATCAAGAGACAATTTTTTGGTGTGGAAGGCTCAAGTCCTCCCACACATCCGCGTTGCCGGGCTGATGGGATACCTAGATGGTTCCATCATCGCGCCGCCAGCCACCATTGTCTCGGAGATTGAAGTCTCTAGGAAAAAGGAGCTTTCATCTGCTCCGAACCCGGCCTATGGGCCCTGGTACATGCGGGATCAACATATCCTCACTTTTTTGCTCGCCTCGCTATCCCGGGAGGTCCTACTTCAGGTGCACTCCATCACCTCCGCCATCGGCGTCTGGCAAGCCCTCCTGTAGATGTTGGTCATGCACTTCTTCCTACTCCACACCAATCACTCAAGTTGAATAATATCTTTCATGTTCCCAACACTGCAAAAAGTCTTCTTTCTGGTCATCAGCTTACTAAAGATAATAATGCTTATCTCGTTGTTTACCCGGAGTTCTTTTCTGCTAACGATCAGGTCACGGGGGGAACAATTCTTCACGGTCTAAGTAAGGAAGGGTTATACCCTATTGCTGGCCAGCCGACCACCTTTGGACGGCACATCCTTGGAGTCACAAAACCATCTACCTCTAGGTGGCATAGGCGCCTAGGACATCCCTCGCTCTCTGTGGTGCAGCACATCCTCCGCCAACATAATCTTCCCGTGTCGAATAAAACCGATCATCATTTAGTATGTGATGCTTGTCAAATGGCTAAAAGCCATCAGCTACTATATTCTCGTTCCACTAGTGTGTCTAAAGCTCCTTTAGAGCTAATTTTTTCTGATGTATGGGGCCCTGGGACTCTTTCTGTTGGTCGGCAAAAATATTATGTTAGTTTCATCGATTATTTCAGCAAGTTTAGTTGGATTTATCTTATCAAACATAAGTCAGATGTGTTTCAGAAATTTCATATCTTTCAAGCACTTATTGAACGTCTCTTTGATCGTACGATTATTGCCATGCAAACTGATTGGGGTGGTGAATACCAAAAATTGAATCAATTTTTTAAGTGTATTGGCATTACTCATCATGTTTCTTGCCCCCATGCCCATCAATAGAATGGTTCCGCTGAACGTAAACATCGCCACATAGTTGAAGTTGGCCTCTCTCTTTTGGCCCATGCTTCCATGCCTCTCAAATTCTGGGATGAGGCCTTCCTCATAGCGGTATATCTCATTAATCGTGTTCCAATTCGTGTCATCAACAATCAAACTCCCCTCGAACGTATTTTTGGAACTAAACCCGACTACTCCTTCCTACGTATTTTTGGTTGTGCCGTATGGCCCAACTTGCGGCCTTTCAACAAACATAAACTTGAGTATCGCTCCAAACAATGTGCTTTTCTTGGGTATAGTACTCTTCATAAAGGGTACAAATGCCTCAATGTCTCCACTAGATGGGTTTATGTCTCCCGTGACGTTATTTTTGTTGAACATATTTTTCCCTTTGCTGCTCTACATCCGAATGCCGGTGCCCAACTTTGTGTGGAACCTATTCTCCTCCCACCAACACTTTTCACTCCACCCTCTTCTCCTCCACGTGAGGAAGTTTGCCATGATCACATGTTGGTTTCCCATACTATTGCTAACTCCTCTAATGATAGTGTGCAGGAAATAGGAGAAAATAGTACACAAAATTGTGATTTTATGCAGGCACATGATGACGCAGTTTCCTCCGCCGTAGAGGATCTGGGCGCTGCAAGTCCCGACGCTGATCTTCCTGCACCATCCCCTCTGGGATCCCCCCGAAGCGCCTCGGGATCGCCCGCTGCCGCACCTGGCTCAGGTGGATCAACTGTCGGCTCCACGCATCCGCCTAGGGATCTTTCCGCCTCGGACCATGTGCGGTCCCCCGGTTCGGCACCCGCACTGGGCCGTTCCCCCCGATGTGGTGCCTCTTCGGTGGTGGGTGCGGACCTGACTGCTCCCTCGGGTGGTGATGTGCCCCACACGGGCCCTCTTCTGTCGCCTGGTAGCGACATTGCTGTCTCGCCTAGGGGGTCTCCTCACGGCGACGCCCTCGACCGCACTGCCGCTGACCACTTGGAGCGCTCTGGTTTGCTGCATGTGCCCGATTCTTCCTCCTCAGGTGCCATCTCCTCGGGATCTCCTGTAGGGAATTGCACACGCCAACAGCTCCTTCCACCTCCGGCAACTTCTCCGACAAAAATACACACCCACTCGCAAAGTGGTATTTCTTAGCCCAAAGAGTTTAAGGATGGTTGCATACGTTGGGGTTCTTTTTGTGCTACAGGTGAACCCGCACACTTTAAGGAAGCTCTTGCTCATCCGAACTGGAATGCTGCCATGAATGAAGAGTTTGGTGCCTTGTTGGACAACAAAACTTGGCACTTGGTTCCTAGACGTCCAGGCCAAAATGTTATTGACTGCAAATGGGTGTACAAGGTAAAAACAAAATCAGATGGTAGTATTGACAGGTATAAAGCACGTCTTGTGGCCAAAGGTTTTAAACAACGTTATGGCCTTGACTATGAGGATACATTTAGTCATGTTGTCAAGGTTGCCACCATTCGCTTAATACTTTCTCTTGTTGTCTCTCGCAATTGGTGTATTCGACAGTTAGATGTCAAGAACCCGTTCTTACATGGTGTTCTGGAAGAGGAAGTGTTTATGAAACATCCTCATGGATATGAGGACCCCACCTTTCCGCATTTTGTTTGCAAATCGGATAAATCCTTGTATGGTCTCAAGCAAGCTCCTCGTACCTGGTACTCCCGACTGTCATCCAAACTACAGTCTCTTGGTTTTAGTCCATCAAAGGCGGATACCTCTTTGTTCTTTTATGCTCATCATGGGACTTTCATTTTTATGCTTATTTATGTGGATGATATCATTGTTGCCAGTTTCTCTCCTCGGGTAGTTGAAGCTCTCTTGGCAGATCTCCGTGTGGACTTTGCACTCAAGGATTTAGGTGACTTGCATTATTTTCTTGGTATTAAGGTAACCCCCGCTCGAGCTGGTCTTATATTATCTCAAGGCAAATATCTACTTGATCTTATTCAGCGAGTGGGCATGAAAGATTGCAAACCAGTCACCACACCGCTTCCTACATCCGAAAAATTGTCACTTTATGATGGTGAGCCTCTTGGAGGAGAGGATTCCACCAAATATAGGAGCATTGCTAGTGCACTGCAATATTTGACTTTGACTAGGCCTGATATCTCCTTTTCTGTCAACAAAGTTTGTCAATTCCTACATGCTCCTACCACTGTGCACTGGACATTGGTCAAGCACATCCTTCGTTATTTGCAAGGAACTGTCACTCATGGTCTCAAAATTTGTAAGTCAGACTCTATGCTGGTCAGTGCCTTCTCAGACGCCGACTGGGCAGGCTGCCCTGATGATCGCAGGTCCACTCGTGGTTTGCTGTTTTTCTTGGCAGCAACTTGGTGTCTTGGACTGCTCATAAGCAACCTATTGTCTCTCGATCTAGCACTGAAGCTGAATATAAAGCTCTTGTCAATGCCACTGCTGAGATTATTTGGGTTCAAAATCTTCTTACGGAATTGGGAATTCCACATCCTAGCTCAGCTTCTCTCTGGTGTGATAATATGGGTGCCACTTATTTGTCTGCTAATCCCATCTTTCATGCTCGCACCAAACACATTAAGATTGGCTATCATTTTGTTCGAGAGTGGGTGGCTAAGAAGTTGTTGCATATTCAGTTTATTCATACTGGTGATCAAGTGGCAGATGGGTTCACAAAACCTCTGACGGCAAAGCAAATGGCAGTTTTTCGCTGCAATCTCAACTTAGACAGTTGTGATTGAGGGGGGTGTTAGACATTGTAATCCTTGTGTACCGATGATATTATAAACCGTGTATACCAAGTAATATGTGACATGTGTGTTGTAATCTTTTGGTTTTTTGGGCCGATAGGATTGATCTCCTCTGTAGTTATCTTGTAGATCAATCCTAACCTCCTCCAACTTCCTCTCCATGTAATCTATCTCGGCCATGTGCCTATATTAACACGCATGCATTCTTGCCCAATGGCATATGCTTATAGCCTATCTCACAATTACAAAACGTGTGCATTCAATGCATGCAGAGCGTCTGCAAGACCGGTTGGTGATCTCGGCTTGCCGAAGGATGGCTTGGTGTGGCCACGAGATGGTGTGTTAGGACACATTATTAAGCTTGTAGGTGTAGTGACTATGGTTTTCAAAAGGATGGCTTTGGGTTGATCCATGTATTTATTTTGTTGCGATATATTGAGTAATATAATAAAATGGATATGTGCATCGTCTCATGTAGAGACCGTGGGTTATCTCCCCTTTCAAAAAATGAATATGTATGAAAAATAAATTTCACTTGGTCCAAAGCATAGAATGTTTCGGTTGAGTATGAGGCAATGTTTGTGTTTATTTAAAGTTTGAAGGATAGGAGTATGGTTTTGTTCCGCAAACCAAAGAACT
Source organism: Hordeum marinum (assembly GCA_022496015.1). Lineage (NCBI taxonomy): Eukaryota > Viridiplantae > Streptophyta > Magnoliopsida > Poales > Poaceae > Hordeum > Hordeum marinum. The sequence goes on along the minus strand of CM039672.1, from coordinate 304,296,010 downwards.
CTAAATAAGTTCACACCCTTGTGTATGCTAATCTCTGTTTGGAGCGGTGTGAAGGCACAATGCTCCCCAATAAGCCACTAGGGCCACCGTAATCTCCTCACGCCCTTGCACAACGCAAGATGTCGTGATTCCACTAAGGGACCCTTGAGGGCATTCATTGAACCCGTACAAATGGCAACCCTTGGGGGCAGTCACCTTACCCATACACTTTGGCAACCCTTGGGGGCAGTCACCGTACCCGTACACTTTGGCAACCCTTGAGGGCGGTCACTGGAAACCGTACAAATTTCTCGAGGTAATCTCCACAACCTAATTGGAGGCCCCTGATGTTTTTCCGGAGCTTTACACCACAATGATTGGGCCCTGAGACACCACCAACCGTCTAGGGCACCAAAGCACCCAAGAGGAATAAGCTCTGGGATACCAAGCACCCAAGAGTAACAAGCTCTAGGGTACCAAGCACCCAAGAGTAATAAGATTCTCAAAATTTTCACTTCCACGTATGACCTTGGAGAACTCAAGCCGATGCAACTAATGCAATGGCAAGAACACACAAAGTGGTCAAGTCCCTCACACTCAGATCCTACCAAAGCAATGAAAGCTATGGAGGAATATGAGAGGAAGAGCAAGGAGCTCACAAAGAACTCGAAGATTTAGATCCAAGGGGTTCCCCTCACATAGAGGAGAAAGTGATTAGTAGAAATGTGGATCTCGATCTCCTCTCTCTTTTCCCTCAAGAACTAGCAAGAATCATTGGAGGGATTGAGAGTTAGCAAGCTCGAACAAGGTCAACAATGGGGGCAAACTCGAGCTCAAAGGATAAGATCTATTGGTGATGAATACCCCCTTTTATAGGTGGGGGGAAATCCAACCGTTACTCCCTCAGCACGCACATGAGCGGTACTACCACTCCAGGGAGCGGTGCTACCGCTCGGGAAGCAGTGCTCCGCCAAGAAGAGCAATGGCACGAAGCAGAGAGACGGTAGAGCCATCGGATCGGTACTACCGCTCGCCCCAGTGGTACTACCACTTCGTACTACCGTGCCACTACCACCTAGTCCGACACGAAAAATCAAGACCGCACACACGCAGCGGTAGTACCAGCGGAACTGGACATGGGTACTACCACCTATACGCGGGACTACCACTTGCTCAGAGCAGTACTACCTCTATAGGCGGTACTACCGCTTTCCTAGAGCGGTACTACCACGGGAGAGCAACAAAGACCCCAAGCAAACAGATGCATACAATAAAACCTGAATAACCATAACTTCTGCAAATGAGCTCCGAATTGAGCAAACTCAAGCTTGTTGGATTCAGGACGGCACGATCAATCTACTTGGTTATGATAAGAAGAGGCAGTATGAAATTGCCAATGATATATATATGTGAAACCTCTATGAATGAAGAACCGGCAAAATCTCCAACATCGAAAACATCATAGAAGATTCATATGAACTCCGTTTCGATGAGCTCTAGCTTGTCATGAAGATGACCATAAGCTCTAAGACTCACAAAGAGAAACGCCAAACAAGAACCAAGAAAGATTGTGCAAGGATGCAAATGGTTTGAGCTCTCAATGAACGATACGATCAAGCTACTCACATGAGAGCCCCCCTTAATAATACGGCTATCGGTCCTATAACCCGGTCTCCCAACTACCATCATGAGACCGGTAAAATAGAAAACCTATCAAGGGCAAACCTTTGCCTGCGCATAGTCCATTTCACCTAGATGATGACGATCTTGTCCTCCTCAATATGGACCATCTTTCTTGATTGTGTTGGCTCTATGAAGAGTAGTTGATTGCTCCCCATAGTCCACTATGGGTGGGAAAATCTTTGACACATCTTCACAAGTCCATTGTCACCACAATGAATGGCAAGCTTCAAGCATGATCTCTTATGCTTCACTTGAACTTGCACACCACAACCTTGATGACGATCACCACTTGATGTCATCCTCCATGGGTTGTATGTGATCTTCCTTTTGATGCATGCCCATGGAAACATATCTAAACCCACAAAGAACACTCATAAAGATCATGGGTATAGACGTGAGGCATCATCTAGTTTTGATAGCTTCAGGCCAATTATTTCCAGCTTCACCGGCAGATTCTGGATGTCCATTTGAGACGAACTATATTTTTTCCATTGACTCCTATGAATCTAGCCAAAAAATGTAAACTTAAGCCTTCTTCCCAAAATCGGGCCATTCCCACAAAAGAAAATACTTTGTTTAGGACAATACATCTATTGCAGTAGGCATTTATGACAAAACTACCACCAAAGGTAACTGGGCGGAATGACTTGCACGACTACTCTCCCCCATCCCACCTCCCCACTCAATTCTTTATGCATCCTGCTACTAGTGGCGTGGCTCACTTTCCCCCCATTGCACACACGTTGTCCCGCTTGTGTTTATGTTGCTGATTGTGGTCTTGATGTTTTGTTGTGTGATGTTGCTAATTATTCGTAATGTGCGACTAACCAACGACAATGGTGGTCTTTGATACGTCTCCAAGTATCTATATATTTTTTATTGTTCCATGTTATTATAGTATCATTCTAGGATACTTTTTGCATAATAATTTACTGATTTATATTATTTTTGAGCACTAACCTATTGACCCAGTGCCCAGTGTGAGTTGATGTTTCCTACGTGTTTTTTACTTTTCAGGTTTATAGTACCAAACGAAGTCCAATTGCCACGAAACTTTTTTATGATTTTTTCTGGACCAAAGAAGACCTGAAAGCTTCGGGAGAAGACCAGAGGATGCACGAGGGATCCACAAGCGAACAGCGAGCGCCTAGGGGGTGGTCGCGCCCTGATGGCTTGTGCCTCCCTGGCGGCCCTCATGACCCCATTCTCTATTCTATAAATTCTCATATATTCCAGAAACCCTAGGGGACATCACGAAATACTTTTTCCGATGCCGTAAGTCTGTGTTCCGCCATGATCCCATCTGGAGCTCCGTTCTGGCAACATGTCGGAGGGGGATCAATCACGGATGACCTCTTCATCAACCTTGCTGCCCTCATGATGATGTGTGAGTAGTTATCCACAGACCTATGGGTCCGTAGTTAGTACCTAGATGGATCTCTCTCTCTCTTTTGATCTTCAATACAATGATCATCGCATATTCGCTTTGATCCATCCGATGTAATTCTTTTGTGTAGTGCGTTTGTTGGAATCAGATGAATTATGAGTTTATGTTCAGATTATTCATGGAAAGTATTTGAGTCTTCTCTAAAATTATTATGATTCTTAATTACGTGATCATTATAGCTTCGTAATTCTCTCCAATCTATTGATTTGCTTTGGCCAAGTAGATTGATCTTTCTTCAATGAGAGAGGTGCGTTGTAGTGGGTTCAATCTGACGAGTTTTCATAGCCCAGTGACAAAAGGGGACAAGATGTGTCTTTGTTTTGTTGCCACTAAGGAGAAAAGGATGGGGGTCTATTCTTATTAATTGAGTTCACTTTGTCTACATCATGTCATCGTTCTCCATGTATTACTCTGTTTGTCATGAACTTAATACGTGGAGAAGCAAGCATAGAAGCGCTTTTAAAGTGGAGTAATAGTAATAAGTGCAGGCAGGATTCGGCCTATTTGTTTTGGACGTGATGCCTATATACACATGATCATTGTCATGAATATCACATAACTATGTGCTTTTCTATCGATTGTCCAATAGTAATTTGTTTACCGACCAAATGCTTATTTTCATGAGAGATGCCGCTAGGGAAAACTATGGCTCCCGGGTATATTCAATTATATATTTACAAACTTATCAATACCTTGTTATTCTTATTTACTTTTTATTTTATTTTGCAATTTATAATTATATAATATTATCTACACAGTTTACTTGTTTGCAAATAACGAGGTCAAGGGGATTGACAACCCTCTTTCCCGCATTGGGTACAAGTTGTTTGCTCTTTTGTGTGCAGCCGCTGAAGACGGTTATGGATTGATATTCCTATTGTTTTGATAAATCTCAGTTTCATAACTGGGGGAAATACGTATTCGTAATGTGCTGCAATTACCCGTTCCTCTTCACAGAAAATCCAACGCAGATCGCAAGTATCAGTCTTCTTGTCAGCAGTTAGATGCGCTGTCCACAATCTGAAAAATAATGTTTAATGTTGATGCTAAGGATTTTAATCATGTATGATAACATGTGGAGCATTTGATGCAAAACACAACACAAGTTCCATAGGGACATGAATGCAAATTTTTGGTTTTTGTGGTTTACTATACTTGACAATGTACAATATATTTGGAAATGGTTATGTAAATATGTGTAAGTCCTCGTGTTGGTTTAGTCGTGCTTAGGTGATCTAGTTTGAAATGCTATCATGAATTCTCAGCAAATACTCAAAATGGAGCCTATGTACGGAATACACACTTATGCAAAAAAATATCAGGAAAAGAATCATAATTGCTTGGTCACCAACTGAATGTGGATGTATAAATAGTATAAGTTTGTTTTGGATGCCTAATATGTAATGTGCAACTACTACAAATTTATGAATGCAATCTATATGCAGAGTGACAACCAATGTATGATTTCAAGTTACGTAAAACAGTTAGAAACGCCTAAGTGTTATCAACTAAACACACAATTTTAGTCTAGGGGCATTATTGACATTCAATGCACAACGCATACGACAATCTCAAACTACACCAACTAAAAAGAACCGGACAGTTGATTATGCACACAACTGATTCTTTGGACAGTTTCTGTGAAAACAACTAGCCCTAATATATGCTCCACGGGATGCAAACATCAATGCTTACATTTCCTATGAATTTGATAGGATCATTTGTATATAGGAAAAATTCAGAGGTTTCCATATTTCCACCCCTGACAAATATACAGTTTTATTCTAAAGGTGTACATGATTTTCAAATTGTGTGACTATCAAATTATCAGTAATAAAGAATGAGTGTCCAGGATCTTCGACCTAAAAATATAATTTCTCATACGCCCTCTGGGTTTTGTATACAAGGCCACTATCCCATTTTTCAGGTATCAAGAAAAACAAAATCAACTAATAAATAGAGGAATTAACTGTGTGGAAAATCTCTCGCATTTTGGGCTAATTAAACATGTTGCATGCGGTGATTCTTTCTTTGTGCTTTCATGCAACTTCTTGCATTAATAAGCATCATCTTACAAGGTAAAATTTTAATTAATTCTTCTTGGGAAGACATAATGATCTTGTATAGATGAAAATTGTATTTTGATAGTGGACTTGTATTTAAAATAGAGGGAGTATAAAATATCACACTGGTGTATCTGTGTAGCTGTTCAGGTGAGTCAAAACAAGAATTGATACATCTAAAAAATTAAAACTACTATCTTTGTCCTAGTTTATTAGCCCCCTCGTATTTTGAGCCATATTTGATCATAATTTTAACTAATAAAATATAAGTTATACATAAGAATCCAATAGTATATTTTTTTATGACATGCATTCACATTTTCTAGTTAAATATGTGGTCAAACATTGACCCAAAATACAATGAGGACTAGTAAAGCTAGACAAGGTAGTACAATTGATACATTATACATTAATTATTTACTTAGGAACACTTTTTTGTTGTTAGAAGCATTGTTCAAAAAATCTTTCGATTCAGCGATTTATCGTCTGATTTATCGCTATCCGTGGGGTGACCAATAAGATTATGCCTTATCTTCGCCGTTTATCTTTTGGGCCGATTTATCGCTCTCACAAGTGACTTATGGGCAATCTAAATTATGTTTATTTGTGTTTTTGTGGACTTTGTTATGCAATATGTGCTATTTCACTGTTTTGTTTGTCAATATACGAGGATTCAGAGAGTAGGCATCAAGGTAACATTTCTGTCCAATAATTTTTGGTGTTAAATATAGTATTGGGAACCTGGGATTTGTAAAAAATGGCCAATTAATAGTCAATCGATAAAATCGATTAGTCGGCCGATTTCTGATTAATCTTTAATCTCCAAATGACCGAAACGATAACAATAAGCGATATCCTCAACATTGGTTAGAAGTATGGAATGAACTACTAACATCTTACATGATAAATAGGCATAACATAGAAATGCACTTTACGGTGAATTAATGATACTAATTTTGTATTATGGATGTTGATATAATTCTTTCTACAAACTTGATCAAACATGCACATGTTTGTTTTACCTTTAGAAACCTACTCCCTCTGTTCGTTGGTATAAGAAAGAGACTTGTATGGTCAGTCTACCCCGCAAAAAAAAGACTTGTATGTTTGTCCTAAAACGGTGGAAGTACTATGCACTACAATTTTTTAAATGGAGATAGTATAATTTATAAAGTTATTGTTCTCTCCGAGTTAATATCATGGACATACCACATTTATGCACCATGTTACGAATCAGTATCACCATCTCTGCATGTCGCAGTTCAGTACCAGCTTTCGTCCTAATCGTTACAAATAGGTCTGACAGCCATCTAATCCCGTATTGACTGTGTATCTGACATGCCTGGCCCACCCGTCAGTTGCCACGTTGGCCGAGTCGGTGCGTGTTGGAAACATGCCCTAGAGGCAATAAATAAAGTGTTTATTATTATATTTCCTTGTTCATGATAATCTTTTATTATTCAAGCTATAATTGTATTGATTGGAAACACATTACATGTGTGGGTAAATAGACAACACTTTGTCCCTGGTATGCCTCTAGCGAACTAGCTTGTTGGTCAAACATGGTCAAGGTTTCCTAGCCATTGACATGTGATGTCATTCGATAACGGGATCACATCATTAGGAGAATGATGTGATGAACAAGACCCAAACTACAAACATAGCATATGATTGTGTCAGTTTATTGCTATTGTTTTCTGCATGTCAAGTATATGTTTCTATGACCATGAGATCATGCAACTCATGGACACCGGAAGAGTGCCTTGTGTGTATCAAACGTCGCAACGTAACTGGGTGACTATAAAGGTGCTCTACAGGTATCTCCGAGGGTGTCTGTTGGGTTGGCATGGATCAAGACTGAGATTTGTTACTCCGTGTGATGGAGAGGTATCTCAGGGCCCACTTGGTAATACAACATCACAATAATCCATGCAAGCAATGTGACTAAGTGTTAGTCACGGGATCTTGTATTACGGAACGAGTAAAGATACTTGCCGGTAACGAGGTTGAACTAGGTATGGAGATACCGACGATCGAATCTCGGGCAAGTAACATACCGAAGAACAAAGGGAACATCATACGGGATTAACTGAATCCTTGACACAGAGGTTCGACCGATAAAGATCTTCGTAGGATATGTAGGAACCAATATGGGCATCTAGGTTATGCTATTGGCTATTGACCATAGAGGTGTATCGGTCATGTGTACATAGTTCTCGAACCCGCAGGGTCTGCACACTTAAGGTTGGGTGATGTTTCGGTAGTACAGAGTTATGCATGGTGGTGACCGAAGGTTGTTCAGAGTCCCGGATGAGATCCGGACGTCACGAGGAGCTCCGGAATGGTTTGGAGGTAAAGATTTATATATAGGAAGTCCTATTTTGGTCACCAAAATTTTTTCGGGCTCATCGGTAATGTATCGGGAGTGTCGGGAGTGTACCGGGAGACCATCGGGAGGGGTATTTCGACCCAAGAGGCTACATGGGCTGTGGGAGAGTGAATACCAGCCCTTAGTGGGCTGGTGGAAGTCCCACACAAGGCACATGCGGCTGGGAAGAAAAGCCCAAAGAGAAAAAGGTGGAAAAAGGCAAAAAAGCAAAAATAAGGAGGAGTCCTAGTCCTACTAGGATTGGAGGAGGAATCCTCCTCTCCTCTTGGTTCTGCCGAAGCCTAGATGGCTTGGCCCTTGGGCCAAGCCTCCTCCTCTCTTCATCTTATATATACTAGAGGTTTTAGGGGTTTTGCACTTGATTTTCAGCCATGTGCTACCCGTTCCTCTAGTGCATAGTTTCTCCTCTAGATCGGTTTTCTGCAGTGCTTAGGCGAAGCCCTGCCGGAATTGCTCCACCACCATCGCCGCGGCACCATCACGCTGCCGGAGAACTCATCTACCTCTCCGCTCCCTCTTGCTAGATCAAGAAGGCGGAGATCGTCATCAAGTTGTAAGTGTGCTGAACGCGGAGGTGTCGTCCGTTCGGTGCTTGATCAGGACGGATCGTGATTGGATCGCGGGACACTCAGCAATTTGGATCGCCAAGACGTTCGACTACACCAACCGCATTTCTTAACGCTTCCCGCTTAGCAATCTACAAGGGTATGTAGATCCACTCTCCCTCTCGTAGATGCTCATCACCATGGATAGGTCTTGCGTGAGCGTAGGAAAATTTTTGTTTCCCATGTGACGTTCCCCAATAGTGGCATCATGACCTAGGTCTATGTGTAGATGAGATCTCGAGTAGAACACAAAGAGTTTGTGGGCGTTGATGCTTAGATTGCTTCCTCCCTTGGTCGTGTTTTGGTTCAGCGGTATTGTGGGATGAAGCGGCCCAGACAAACATTACTCGTACGCTTACGAGAGACCGGTTCCCTCAACTGCAACTTGTTGCAAAAGATGGCTGGCGGGTGGCAGTTTCTCCTACTTTAGTTGGATCGGATTTGACAAAGGCGGTCCTTGAGAAGGTTGAAAAGCAACTTATGTATCACCATTGTGGTTTATGCGTAGGTGAGAATTGTTCTTGCTAGATACCCGTAGCAGCCACATAAAACATGCAACAACAATTAGAGGACGTCTAACTTGTTTTTGCAGGGTATGTTGTGATGTGATATGGCCAATTACATGATGTGATATATGTGATGTAGGAGATGATCATGTGTTGTATAGAATATCACGACTGGCATGTCGATGAGTATGGCAACCGCCAGGAGCCATAGGGTTGTCTTTAATTATTGTATGACCTACGTGTCAATCATTAAGCACTATGTAATGCTTTACTTTATCGCTAAATGGTAGCAATAGTAGTACAAGCATGATGGGCACGACAACCTCGATGGCAACACGTTGATGGAGATAAAGATGATGGAGATCATGGTGTCGTGCCGGTGATGATGGAGATCATGCCGGTGCTTTCAAGATGGAGATCAAAAGCACAAGTTCATGGCCATATCATGTCACTTATGATTTGCATGTGATGTTAATCCTTTTATGCACCTTGTTTTTCTTAGGACGACAGTAGCATTATAAGGTGATCCCTTAGTTAAATTTCAAGATGAATTGTGTTCTCCCCGAGTCTGCACCGTTGCGAAAGTTCGTCATGTCGAGACACCACGTGATGATCGGGTGTGATAGACTCTACGTTCACATACAACGGGTGCAAGCCAGTGTTGCACATGCAGAACACTCGGGTTAAACTTGACGAGCCTAGCATGTACAGACATGGCCTCGGAACACAAGAGACCAAAAGGTCGAACATGAGTCATATAGTAGATATGATCAACATGATGATGTTCACCATTGAAACCACCTCAACTCACGTAATGATCGGACTTGAGTTGGTGAATTTGGATCATGTGACACTTAGATGACCTGAGGGATGTCAATTTGAGTGGGAGCTTTAGTAATTTGATTAACTAAACTCATTATCTTGAACAGTAGTCTAAGTAACCTTTGCATATTTATGTTGTAGATCAATGGCTCGCGCAGTAGCACCCCTGAATTTTAATGTGTTCCTAGAGAAAGCTAAGTTGAAAGATGATGGAAGTAACTTTGTTGACTGGGCCCGTAATCTGAGTATTATCCTCATGGCTTCCCAGAAATCATATGTCCTTGATGCACCGCTTGGTGACCAACCAGAAGACATGTCATCCGAAGACGTTAAGAGCGCTTGTATGGCTTAGAACCAGGACTTCAAAGGCGTTTTGAACGTCATGGAGCATATGAGATGTTCCAGGAGTTGAAGTTTATCTTTCAGAAGAATGCCCGACTCGAGAGGTATGAGACCTCCGATAAGTTCTATGCTTGTAAGATGGAGGAGAACGGGTCTATCAGTGAACATATACTCAGAATATTTGGGTATTCAACTCGTCTAGTGGAGTTGGGAATTGCCCTTCCGCCAGAGGCGATCACTGACAGAGTTCTTCAATCACTGTCACCTAGTTACAAGAGCTTTGTGATGAACTATAACATGCATGGGATGAACAAGTCAGTCGCCGAGCTGTGTGCGATGCTAAAAGTCGCTGAGTCTGAAATCCAGAAAGAACATCAAGTGTTGATGCTCAATAAAACCACTAGTTTCAAGAAGAATGGCAAGGTCAAGGGCAAGAAGGGTAAAACCAAGAAGGATGGCAAAGCAGTTGCTACTCCTGTAAAGAAGCCCAAGCATGGAACCAAGCCAGAAACTAAGTGCTTTCATTGCAAGGGAACTGGTCACTAGAAGCGGAACTGCCCCAAGTACCTGGCTGACAAGAAGGCGGCCAATGACAAACAAGGTATATATGATATACATGTTACTGATGTGTACCTTACTAGCTCTCGTTGTAGTGCCTGGGTATTTGATACCGGTTCGGTTGCTCATATTTGCAACTCAAAACAGGAACTACAGAATAGACGAAGGCTGGCAAAGGATGAAGTGACGATGCGCATGGGAAATGGTTCCGAGGTTGATGTGATCGCCGTCGGCACGCTCTCTCTTCGATTACCATCGGGATTAGTGATGAACCTGAATAATTGTTATTTAGTGTCTGCGTTAAGCATGAACATTATATCTGGATCTTGTTTATTACGAGACGGTTACTCATTTAAATCAGAGAATAAAGGTTGTTCTATTTATATGAGTAATATCTTTTATGGTCATGCACCCAATGTTAGGGGTTTATTCATATCTACTAGGATTGGAGGAGGAATCCTCCTCTCCTCTTGGTTCGGCCGAAGCCTAGATGGCTTAGCCCTTGGGCCAAGCCTCCTCCTCTATTTGCCTTATATATACTAGAGGTTTTAGGGTTTTTGCACTTGATTTTCAGCCACGTGCTACTTGTTCCTCTAGTGCATAGTTTCTCCTCTAGATCGGTTTTCTGCAGTGCTTAGGCCAAGCCCTGCCGGAATTGCTCCACCACCATCGCCGTGGCACCGTCACGCTGCCGGAGAACTCATCTACCTCTCCTCTCCCTCTTGCTGGATCAAGAAGGCGGAGATCGTCATCAAGCTGTACGTGTGCTGAACGCGGAGGTGCCGTCCGTTCGGTGCTTGATCGGGACGAATCGTGATTGGATAGCGGGATGCTCGGCGATTTGGATAGCGAAGACGTTCGACTACACCAACCGCGTTTCTCAGCGCTTCCCACTTAGAGATCTACAAGGGTATGTAGATCCACTCTCCCTCTCGTAGATGCTTATCACCATGCATAGGTCTTGCGTGAGCGTAGGAAAATTGTTGTTTCCCATGCGATTTCCCCAATAGTGCGCTGGGACGAGGCGGGCTCGGTTGGAATTAAATCGGCCGGTCGAACCGAGCCACCCCCCACCTTCCCACCCCTGACGAACCCTAGTTCTTCCCTCCCCTCTCCTCCTCGTGGATCTCAGGCAATGGTCGCGGCGACCCCCGGCAGCGACGGCGGCCGTTTCCCGGCCGACTACAACGACCTTCCTGGCCTCGGGCCCGATGACCACGTTGGCCTGGACGGCTCCAATTCATCCTATGACTCCGGCGACGAGGAGGAAGAGGAGGAGGCACCCATTTCCATGGAGAAACGGGTGTGTGTAGCCCAAATGTGGTTGGCCAACCCCACCACAAGCCATCAGTGGACCAGTGGAGTAGGTGGAGTAATGTAAGCCCCTCCCTCCCATTTATGATTCTGTGATGTTCAAATCAGCTATGGTTTATGTTATAAATCATTGAAAAATTTCAATTTTGTTGTCTCTTGTAGCTTAAATGATGCTATATGGGATGTTAGGATTCACTTTGATGTTGGGCATAATTTGTATACGAAGATCTGCAGCTTAGATATCACATTTCTGAATATGTATGCACTGTTGACACTAGTTGGATTTAATTTCAATGATGAAGTGTACCACATGAAGAATACTGTTGTAGGAGCTGAGAGAGAGCAAGGAATTGAACTGATTGACACTAACATCAAATTGCAACAGGTAAAGAAACGGTATCAGGATTCATTAGTGTTGAATTTGTTAGTGAGGGCAGCATCACCTGTCAGTTCAAGATTAGTTAGAGAGAGCAGTATTAATCAGAGAGTAGATGATTTGGCTATAGTCGTATATCAACCACCTGTTGTGTATGATCTCAGTGATCCAGGTATTCTAGTTGTTGATGATAATGGTGTAGTTTTCCACAGTCAGGGCAGCAACAGTAGTAGCATGCAACCTACTCAACAGCTGCTATGTCAACACAAGAGAGTAGAAATGTCACTAAGGGGAATCTGAAAGTAGTGTTTGAGGAAGAGGATCAGGAGGCATATAATAGTACTGATGAGGAGAATGCATATAATAGTGATAACAACCCTTTTAGCCTGGAGAATTACAAAATTCCTGATGCAGAGGATGAATATGAAGATTAAGATGAAGGTTCATATGAAGAATCAGAAGAGGAGAACTTAGATTATGAGGGTGACACTGACGTTGAGGACTTGTTTGAGGAGGAGGAGGAGGAGGAGGTGAATTGTGTTTCAGCTGAAGAACCACAGATATAGCAACCTGCAAGGAAGAGGCAGAAGCTACCAGTTAGGAGAGGTCCCACAACTAGGTCACACTCTAATGTTCTAGAGGAGGTGCAACCTAATTTCATTCCTTCATCAAATGAGGAAGATCATGGGTTGTTGTTTGACTGTGAGGATGATGGATATGAGGAACCAGCATTTTTCCTAAAAAATGCAAGAAAAGTAGGGCCAAGAAAATAAAACCTAGGATATGGTACAATGAAAAACTTGAGCAACCACATTAGCAATTGTGTTTGTACATGTGCTTTAAGAATTAGCAGCAATTCAGAGAAGCATTGTTGAGCTTGCACATTACACAGGCAAGGAATTTCAGGTACCATAGAAACTCAGACAAAAGGATAATTTCCCAATGCAAAAATGAGAAGTGCCATTTTTCATAGTTGTTTCAGTGATCAAAGGGGAAAAGACATTTGCTATTAAGAAGATGAGGCTACGGCACACTTGTCCTAGCAGTACAAAGTCTTCTAGGGTTAGTGCTAAATGGCTTGCAAAGACATATGAATCACTGTTCAGATCTGATCCAAGCACCAGTATAGCAACTATGATTGACAACTGCCAGGAGAAGTATTGTGTTGATGTGCCCAAGCACATGGCCTATAGGGCTAAGAACCTTGCTGTGGAAGTTGTATTAGGAGAGCACAAGTTGCAGTATCCCAGGCTGAGGGACTATGCTCAAACCATCATGGACACAAACCCTGGAAGTAGAGTTGTTGTGACAACGGTAACTCCAAGACCTACAACAAAAAGGCCACATCCTAGACCAAGGTTTCATGCTATGTTCTTCTGCATAAATGGAGCAAGAGAGAGATTTCTCAATGGATGCAGGCCATTCATTGGTTAGTAACATTTTTATTTCATTTAATATAGAATGTTTGTAGATCACACGTGTGAATGATGGGTGCTTTTTGTAAAATTAGGTGTTGATGGGTGTTTTATTAAGCTAAATACTGGTGCTCAAATCCTAGTTGCCATTGGGAGAGATGGAAATAACAACATATTTCCACTAGCATTTGCTATAGTTGGACAGGAGAACACATCAAATTGGTGTTGGTTTCTACACCAGCTCAAGATATGTATTGGAGGTGAATATGGGAAATATGGGCCTTACACAATCATGTTTGATAGACAGAAGGTATGCATTAATGTCCCTCTGTTTATATTTTTGTTATACCAGCAATATTGTAGTATCTTAGTATGTTATATTATTGGAACAGGGGCTACTAAATGCAGTAAATCAAGTTTTTCCAAACTGCCATCAAAGATTTTGCCTTAGACACATGTATGCAAATTTCCAAAATGCTGGGTTTAGGGGGGAAGATCTCAAGAAATGTATGGATAATGCCAGCTATGCTTATAACCAACACAAGTTTAACATTGCAATGAATGATCTAAAAAATGAGAGTGAGGAAGCTTGGAAGTGGTTGAGTGGAATACCAAAACACACATGGGCTAGACATGCATTTGACACTAACTGCAAGACAGACCTGGTTGTTAACAACTTGTCAGAGGCGTTTAATAAGTACATATTAGATTTTAGGAAAAAAACTATTAGGACTACGGTTGATGGCATTAAGGACAAGTAGATGGTGAGGTGGCATAGGAATAGAGAGAGAGGAAAAGCAGCTATGTGGGAGATCACACATCATTATGCTGAGAAGTTAGAGATGGAAAAGGAGAGGCCAAGATTTTGCAAACCAATTCAAGCTGGTGTTAATCTATGGCAAGTGACAAGTGGGCAGCAAACACATCCAGTTAACCTGGAACATCACACATGTGGTTGTAGAAAGTGGGACTTGTCTGGCATACCATGCAACCATGCTATATCAGCAATTAATAAGGCAAAAAGGTTTCTAGAGGACTATGTTTATAAATTCTTCAAAAAAACTATGTACCTGGCATCATATGAACCCATAATATATCCTGTTCCTGGTGAACATGATTGGACAAAGACTCCAGGCCCAGACATAGAACCACCTAAGTTCCATGTCAAGAAAGGAAGGAAGAAAGTAAAGAGGATTAAGGGCAGGTTTGAAGTTCCAAAGCCAAAGGACACTTCTAGAATGGCCACTATAACATGTGGTAATTGTGGGCTCCAAATCCATAGGTACACCAACTGCAAGCAACCTTTGAAACCACATTTGGCAATGAGGAAAAATAAGCATGTGGTAATCCCCTTTCTCCTGTTTATATTTTTGCATTTATGTATTCCTTAATAACTACAATGTTTACTTTTTTTTATTTTAAGCCACTTGCAAGAACAAATACCACAGCTTCAAGCTCACCTCCACCTGCAGGATCATAGCCCCAAACTGCAAGATCACAACCCCAACCTGAAAGATCACAACCCCAAACTGAAAGATCTGAGCCAGCTGCAAGATCACAGCCAGCTGGTAGATCACATCATGCTTCAAGATTTTCCAAGGGGAGAAGTTCTGCTACTACAAGCTCTCAAAGACCATTCTCTGCCCCCAAGAGCTTCAACCTATGGTGCTTCAACTTCTGGTGCTCCTCCTATTGCTGGTGGCCCAAGAAACCATTCTGGATGGATGGCTTATTTTAGTGCCAGTAGAAACATATGATTACAATACTTGTTTGTGAACCCTTCTATTGTTGGGTACTGAACCCTATCTTGTAATGAACATCTATGTATGCTACTAAACCCTACTGTTGTTGTCTACTTATTATGATCTATGGTATGTCATGTGATGTGTTTGATATATGGTATTTGATATTTCATACTTCATATGTTTCCAACCAATTCTTAAACATCATAGTATAGATAGGCATAATATAGCTAGATTCAAACGACATACTTAATACATTCTAGCAATATAATTCAAATATTCCAACCACATACTTAATAGAATCCAACAACATACTTAAAAGATTCCAGCAACATACTTAATAGATTCTTACATAATTCCAGCAACATACTTAATAGATTCTTACATAATTCCAGCTTAGGGTCAATAGTACACAGCCATAGATTACATATACTACTTCTAAACAACAACACAATTCCCAAAAGCAATGGATGTTCCTCTCCTCTGCCCTTAGCTCTACATCTTCTTCATTCTGCCAAGATATGCCGGATCCCCTTTAGCTTCTGATTGTTCCTTCCCTCTGCCCTTAGCAAATCAGCAATTTGCAGTTTTAGCTTCTGACTGTTCCTCTCCTCTGCCCTTAGCAAATCAGCAATTTGCAGTTTTAGTTCAGCCCTGCCTCTAGTGAGCTTGTCATGGCCCTTCTTCAAATCAGCAATGTGAAGTTTCAACTTTGAGTTCTCCTGGGTGAGCTTTTCCTGGGACTTGTTTAGTTCATCAACCTGTAACTGCAATTTCATACTAGATTCACACAGCTGCTGCTTCTCCTTCATACGGTTGAGCTTAAGGTTCCTGATGACATTTCCGTGAGCTTCTGCCAGGTTCATCAGCACTTTATACTTCTCTTGCAGCTTAAATATCTCTGCTTCTTTCTTCTCCATCTCTGTCTTCATATCATATACAACTGAGTTGTCAATCTGAGCATCCTTCACCTTAGCATTCAAATAGCTGAAATCAACCATCCTTTCCTCTTGGGCATTGAATAGTCGATGCACATCTTCAACCAATTTGTCATAGTTGCCCTCTAACTTGTTTTTCTCCTCTGTCAAATGGTGAATAGTGAGTGACTTCTCAAGGTTATCCTTGGTCCTATCACTCTTGCTATCTTCATACATCTCCCATAGCTTCAACAAAGCATTCTGTAGTGTAGGAGGCCACTCTGGGTCAACCCATTGCACAAAACCACAGTTGTCAGACTCCTGCAATCTAAACAACATATTTGATTATAAGTAAATAGTGAGAGCTATTAACAACTACCGGTTAAGAAAGGAGCTATGAAACAATTAACAAATGAAAGTACAATCAGCTACATTAAATCAATGAACATGTGCACTCAAAACAATGAACAATCATTTAGCTAATTAAATATGCATGGAAAGCATCACCAACCAGACAAACAAGTACACACTCAGATGATGCCTAATTATACAAACACACAAACTTGATATGCTAGTAATTGACTAATAGACCTGCCAAGTACTCCAACATTAACTACGGACTGGACCATGTGCTTTCTATAGTTCTAAATAGAAGAAGTTATATGTCTAACCTTATTAGGACACATTAAGAACCTTCTGTCCATCTCAAATCCCTGAAATGCCACACGTCTCTCGGCTGCCAGACCATGCTGCTCGCAAGGAACCAAAGGGTCTTTCTCAATGCCCATGTAGTCCTGGTCAACAATGCTAGCAGCGACCTAAAGGAGCAACAATCCATCGAAGCAAATTAGGAAATCGGCCAAGATCACAAACCCTAACCCTAACCCTAGTTCAACAACTAACCTGGTACTGCATGCCGTCGAAGGAGGAGCTGAAGTACAACAGGCTGGAGAGGTCGTTGTTGCTCTCGTCCTCGTACACCATGGCGTGACGACGACGGCGGCCGTGGGGGCGGATGACGGCGAATCGGGGGAGGGAGGAGAGAGGTAGAGGAGGAGGAGAGAATGGAGTCGTCAGGGGTGGGGAGGTGGGGCGGCTCGGTTCGACCGGCCGGTTTAATTCCGACCGAGCCCGCCTCGTCCCAGCGCACCGATTCGGCCAACGTGGCAACCGACGGGTGGGCCAGGCATGTCAGATACACGGTCAATACGCGATTATACGGCTGTCAGACCTATTTGTAACGATTAGGATGAAAGCTGGTACTGAACTGCGACATGCAGAGATGGTGATACTGATTCGTAACATGGTACACAAATATGATATGTCCATGCAATTAACCCGTTCTCTCCTCTAGAGCCACTCGTCTCGCTTCCAGGAGCCCCATTTTTGCCATTTCCCTCATCTGCTTGTACAGCCGGCCGTGCAATATCTGGCAATTTGGGCACCATGGGTACCCCAAGCAAGAAGCATCCTCTTCGTGGCTACCAAACACAGCGCGTCGCCATCACCTGCCGTTCGTGTCAAACTAGGAGCTGAATAGACCAGGCATTCGGCCAACAACATAGTACGCTATATAGGAGCCAGAGGTTGCCCAGAAGCCTCGAGGCGTCACGACGGAGAGAGATGAGGCCCGTGCCCTGCGCCGCGCCGCTCATGCAGCGGCTGCTGGTGGTGCTGCTGCTTGCCGCGCCATGGCGAGGCGGCGGGGCGGCGGCGGCCGGAGCTCTCAACTTCACGAGGGCGGACTTCCCCGGGGACTTCGTCTTCGGGGCCGGCACGTCGGCCTACCAGGTACGTACGTGTCCGCTCGGCGCAGCGGCACGGCTATTTGGTTCTAGCTTTCGTTTCCCGTGATGGAACGGAGCTGGCTTTGCCTTGTTTTTCTCGTCGATTTTATGGTTTCTTGCTTGTTTTTAGTACGAGGGGGCGACCGATGAAGACGGAAGGAGCCCAAGCATCTGGGACACTTTTACTCATGCAGGTGATGATAAAATCTCACATCTTACGGGACCTGTGCATGATCATATTTTACATGTAGCTGCATGGCTAAATGGTTTTTTCTCTTTCTTGAGTTCCTTCTGTGGTCATGCTTGTGATCATTGACTGTAATTTCTCTGATTCTTAATGGAAAAGCAGAGCACCTTCTATGTTTGGTCAAAAAAAATTATTAGCTGAAGAATCATGATTTGCAAATCAGCCGATTCAGCAATTACTTTTCGAGTGACTGGGGAACAGAGAGTTCAATATCTATTTTTGCGAAGAAGTCTGTTTTACTCCTTACAGCAGTGTTGCTTACCTGAAACACGTGTTGAACAAGGCAGAGTTTGGTAGCAATTTCCCTAAACTCCAGCTAAATCCTCTGCCTCGGAACTTACTCTATCTCTGGCCTTCCTAAAAGTAGTCCAAGCTGCACATGATCGTCTTCCTCTCAACACAAAAGTACTGTACTAACTTGTGCTGACAGTGCATGGAACTAATTGACGATAACGTTGTTGATCTGACGTGGCCGCAGGGAGGATGCCGGACAAGAGTACCGGCGATTTGGGCGCAGACGGCTACCACAGATACAAGGTCTGCATATGTTCTTCCACCAGTGTGCACTAGGCTATAGCTTACCGCTTGCATACAAAAGCAGAATCGTCTCTTGATTTTTTCGGAACGACAGCGATGTCTTGCATTGGTTTCTAGGCGTACGTATCATTCTCGTTGGAACTCATGTGGCCGTCATTTTCAACCGTTTCTTGTTGACAAATGGATATACGGCTACGGCTTTCGTCAGAACATGTGCGGGCTCATCTCAGAAAAACTGATAAATGTGCAGAAGAAGATTGTAACTTTGACCATTTCCGCATGTAATTCTACTATTATTTGAATTTGATCGTGTCAAATGACGTACCATTAGGTTCTCGATGCCTGGTTTGTAAGTTCAGATTTGTACATTCTCTGAAGTGTGTATATACTGCATTTTGTAGGAGGATGCGGCGTTGATGAGCGACACCGGCCTGGAGGCGTACCGGTTCTCCATTTCCTGGTCTAGGCTCATTCCAAGTAAGAACACACCAGTTGCACCTTATTTTTATTTATTTTGACGGTGAGTTGCACCTTATTTGGAGGACAGAAGACCTGTCACCACTGCAACCTCCCATGAGCGATGATTTTATTTTTCTCCCTTTCCTTCATGAAAACAGGAGGAAGAGGGCCTATCAATCCGAAAGGGCTGGAGTATTACAACAACCTGATAAACGAGCTAACAAAACGAGGTAGTACAAAACATCCATGAACCATGTCAGAATTCCTCAGGAGTTCCCTTTTTCAAGCTCAGATGGTTGCGTTACCCATGGATGCAGGAATTGAGATACATGTGACTCTGTACCACCTCGACTTCCCTCAGATCCTTGAGGACGAGTACCACGGCTGGCTCAGCCCCAGGGTCGTGTAAGATCTTGCTATTTGGCTACACAAATTCTGATGGGTGTGCATTCTGATTCTGATGGGCGTTGCATTTGCATGCAGGGATGACTTCACGGCGTTCGCGGACGCGTGCTTCCGGAAGTTCGGCGACCGGGTGCGGCACTGGACCACCATGGACGAGCCCAACGTGATCGCCATCGCCGCCTACGACAGCGGCGCCTTCCCGCCGTGCCGCTGCTCCGCGCCCTACGGGATGAACTGCACGACGGGGGACTCCACCGTGGAGCCCTACACCGTGGCGCACCACTCCATCCTGGCGCACGCCTCCGCCGTCAAGCTCTACAGGGACAAGTACCAGGCCACGCAGGGGGGCGTCGTCGGCATGAACATCTACAGCTTCTGGAACTACCCCTTCTCCCCCAGCCCCGCCGACGTCGCCGCCACGCAGAGGTCGCTCGACTTCATGGTCGGCTGGTGAGAATTAAGATCATCTCTCGATGGAGGCCATATACTATTATCTACTGTATCTATCTATCTATAGGCGTGTGTTTCTCTCTGAATCACACGTTTTTTGGCCTTCTTTCTTGTTTAGGATCTTGGACCCCTTGGTGAAAGGAGACTACCCTGAGATCATGAAGAAGAAAGCCGGGTCACGGATTCCGTCCTTCACCAAGGAACAGTCCGAGCTGATCCGTGGGTGCATCGACTTCGTCGGCATCAACCACTACACGTCGGTGTATGTCAGCGATGGGAAGAGCAGCGCCGACGTGAGCCGCCGGGACTACAACGCCGACATGTCTGCTACATTCAGAAGTATGTCTGGTTTTGTTTTGTTTGGATCAGAAAGCAAAGTCTTTTTGGATCAAGAAACCATCTGGTAAAAATGAAATAACTGTATTGTCTGTTTGTTTTGTGTTTCAGTGTCAAGGAATGATAGTGGTACTGGTCAGGTATTTTTGTTACCCTTTTACCTGTTTTTTTACTTTTTTCAGATGAATTTTGTGTAAAGGCGGCAATCAAACTTGACCTTTGCCTTTCAATTATTGGAACAGTTTATCCCTATCAACATGCCGAATGATCCACAAGGGCTGCAATGTATGCTCCAGTACCTCACAGACACATACCAGAACATCCCTATCTATGTCCAAGAAAATGGCGAGTCTTCTGATCTTTTGTCTATAATCTTTCTGTTTGCAGTATTTTTCATTGTCGACATATATAGTGTCCCAGATCGTGGGCACTGCAGTCGTATGCGTTCTATAATCCCTCGGAAGTGCCTAAAATAATCCAATGATGAAATTCCACATTGCCATGGTTTGAAGAAAAAAAAATACATTGCCGGCAAATTCTGCAAAACTGAGACACTACGTTGCCGCTTCATCACTTGAGTTACTATGTATCAAGTTAAACATTAACCTTCTTTTGGTGTTTCCACTGATCAAATATTTATCGCCTATTCTTCCACTTTATTATATTTTAGGCTATGGGCAGTTCTTCGTTGACTCGGTCAATGATCATAACAGAGTAGAGTACTTAAGTGGCTACATCGGCAGCACACTCGCTGCACTCAGGTGAGTGTTGTTTTGTACATCACTGAAGATGAATATGTTGTCTCAACTTATTGGTGTTACTAGTAAGGTTTTAGCCATTGGGTTCACAACGGGAACACTTAAAATTTTGTTGCAGGAATGGAGCCAACGTGAAGGGATACTTTGTTTGGTCATTCATGGACGTGTTCGAGCTGCTAGCGGGCTATTATTCGCGCTACGGACTGCACTACGTTGATTTCCAGGATCCTGGCTTGCCAAGGCAGCCAAAGCTCTCTGCTAAGTGGTACTCCAAGTTCTTAAAGAGTGAAATTGGGATAAACATAGAGAACATGGTTAGTCCTGACACAAGGTCGCATGCTCAACAATGAGGTTAACTAGCAGTGCATAGAGATATTCAGGTTGGAGGGACTGGAGAAACAAGAAAAAGACCAGATGGTTGCTTATAATTTTTCTTGTTCGGTTTGCAAAGATGAAATTTATTTCGTCTTCTTATAGTTGATGGTGGCTCACCATCAGGTGTTTTTTTTTTATGAGAAATAGGTGTATACCCTTATGTTCCTGGTGTCATGACTAATTACATTTTGGTAATCAAATATAAATAAAGCAGACCATACTTAATCACGTGAGTTCTTTTTCCAGGATAATCATTCGGGTTATTGCCTTTGAACTTTGAAGTAAAGTATGGTGAGAATTTCCAATGCTTGTCTTCAAGCGTCAAAGTGCCTTTGTGCAGAAGCGACGCATCCATAATAAGTAACTCCATGCATGTCAGCATGTGCAAGACCTGATTAAGGACCTCAATTGCACGAAAACTAGGACTATTCTTCAAATTAGACATCTCTAGCCCTTCCCTCAAATCCATTCAATTTGCACAAAATATATGTTTGAGAAGACACATCTAGCCCTTCCGTCAAACCCGTCGACTCCTCACATAATTGGGAGAAGCTCCTCAAACCATCCACCATTGCTCAAATTCGAGCAACTCATGTTCATTCGCCCTAAACCTTCTCTCTCTCTCCTCCCTGCCGCTCTTGTTTCTTGGCAGGCATCCAACAATCATTGTCCGTCTCTTTATATCTCGCCTCTGACACTGTCGTTGACCTTTCCCGTGCCTCCCGCAACTCGTTGGCGGCCCCATCATCTCCAACAACGGCATAAAAGGCCTCCACTGCCACGCCACCGCCCCTCCCTTCGTTGCTGCCATCCCATTGTCAGCCATGACATCACCTCTCCATTCATGCCGACGGTCATAGTGGGAGGGGGGCATGTAGCGAGGCATAGGCACCTCGCAATGGCTTGGATCCTGCATATGTCTTACTCGCGGAGAAAAATAACATGCTCATGGTCATCGGCGTGGGGCATGATGTCCTGCAAGTGCACATGGTTTAGTTATAGCTTTTTCAAAGTAAATGTATCGATCCCACAAGGAGCACATGAATCAATTTTTTGTCTATTGAAGGGTTTAAACAGTTATGCATGCAAGTTGAGAGAAATCCAAACTAGTATGGTACAAATTACATAGGAAGCATAAAAGTAAATTACTGAAATGGAATTTAGTAATAATGGTTGTAACCAACGATGATGAAATCAGTAACATTAAAACATTCTCAAGGAGTCTGGATTCTCCACTAGTGTGCGTCTATATTGGTGCTTAAACACAATGCTACATCGAATTCCTAAGCCACTTTGCATATTTGTATTTGTGGACAAAGACGATACAAATAAGTGCATACACATGGCAACCCCTTATCACATAGCCCCGTATCACGAGGACGTCAGTTCCTTTTCGCATGGTGTCCGACGTGTACATGACAACAGCCCGAACATCGGTAAAGCCCCTTGGCTTGCCTCCGTTTTACAGGAAAACAGGCATCTAGAATACTTCATGAACCGATGAAGTACCATGCTAGATGTCAAATTATCGTCCGAACTGCTCGGTCTAGAGGTATGTGGGGTTTAGGGCGTGTTTGATTGCCCGCATAGAGGCCAACCAGGGCCGCGTGGGATAAAACTAGGTTGTTTGGTTCCGTGCGTTCATGAAAGTGCTAGTTATCGACTAGAGGGGGGTGAATAGGCGAATTTTATGAAAGGCTTCGAAACAGTGAATGTATTCAAAATATGCGGAAACATAAATAGGATCAGGTAGGGATACAATCAAGATTCTAGACAGGGCATGCAAGGCAGAGAAGTCATTCAAGCAAGACAAGGATAATCATCATGACTACTAAGATGTGTCGAAGACAAACTTAGATGGTATGAAGATAAGCAGTTGATATGAATGTCTTCGGTGAAAATCTTCACACGATGTTCAAGCAATGTCTTCACGGTTCAGAGTAGGAATGTAAGAGAGTGAAGGATAGAACCGGTTGCTTGACGAAGACACGTGATTTGTTGGACCAGATCCAGTTGTTGTGACAACTATACCTCTAGTTAGGGAGGCTGAGATTGAACTCGGAAGACCTCGTCTTCACCTTATTCCCCTTGAGGTGAAGTCACTTAAACAACGCCCAATCACTCAGGTAAGTCTTCAGGGGAGACTTCCGAAACCCGTACAAACTTGGTCACCCGGCAGTCCACAATGGCTCTTGGACGCTCTAGACCCAGACGCCTAACCGTCTGAAAGATCACAGTCTTCAAGTGTAATAAGTATTCAGTTCAGTCAGAACAGAAAGTCTTCAGTGATGCTCAAACACTCTAGCTCTAGGTGTTTAGGTGTATCCTCGCAGGATGTGTATCTCTCAAAGTCTCCGAGGTGGGTTGCTCCAAAATGACAACAGTCGTATCTCTCTCTAAGCAGACACCTCCTTATGGTGGAGGGAGTGGGCTATTTATAGCCAGCAGGCAACCCAACCTGATATGACCAAAATGACCCTAGGTCAATGGTGAAAGCACATTTGCTCCCTTGGTGGTTTTGGTAATTAATAACAACATATAAGTCATTGAACTAATGTTTCCACCAAGTATATTTCAGGAAATGTTCAATGATAGGATTGGCAAAAGGATTCTGGAGATTGTGGAATACCCCAAGATACAAGGAAATAGGTTGGCAAAGCTTCAAGCAAGAGGACTCTACATTTTATATTTGTGAGAAATCACTTTGAGTCCATAGGAAAACCAATACTATTAAAAGGGGGTAAGGTTTTGTTGGTGAATAAAATGCTCATACGTGCACAAGTGATAGTCACCAAAAACACCCACAAACTCTCCCACCAAAGTCTGTCCAAAGCAAAATACTCAAAATCGGTGCAACCAACATTCTACACTCGGTGCCACAGATTCCAAACCCTATACTGTAGGATCGAGAGTGGCGTGTCTAGAGGGGGGTGAATAGAATACTAGCAAAAATTTAAAACCTAACATTTTCCCAAGTTAATTGGTTGGCAGATTTTAACTATTTTAAAGAGTCTAGCAAGTCTAACAGCACTACACATGCATGTCTACAAATATGGCAGCGGAAAGTAAAGATATTGCACATGTAAGTAAAGAGATGGGATAGGAAGATCAAACGCAATAGGAGACGCAAGGATTTTTCCCGTGGTTCCGATAGGTGGTGCTATCATACGTCCACGTTCATGGAGTCTTCAACCCACGGAGGATAACGGTCGCCAGAGTCCACGGAAGGCTCTACCCACGGAGGGTTCCACGGAGAAGAAACCTTGACTATTCCATGCGGCTTCCGTCCACGAAGGACTAGCCTCACTATGGGTAGATCTTCATGAAGTAGGCGATCTCCTTGCCCTTAGAAACTTCTTAGTTCACTCCACAACATGAAGTAGGAGGCTCCCAAGCGACACCTAACCAATCTAGGAGGCACCACCCTCCAAAAGGTAATAGGCTCGGTAATGACAATGAACTCCTTGCTCTTGTGCTTTAAGATGATAGACTCCTCAACACACAATCTCTCTCACACAGGTTTGGCTTGGTACAAGAGATGGGATTGGTGGAAAGCAACTTGGGGAGGCTAGAAATCAAGATCCATATGGTTGGAGTGGAAGATCTTGACCTCAACACAAGGGTAGGTGGTTCTCTCTCAAAAAACTGAGTAGGATAGGTATGGAATAGTTCTGAGTGCTTCTCTGTCGAGTGGGTGGTGGTGAAGGGGTATATATAGGCTTCCCCAAAAATCCAACTGTTACACACAATAAGTCAGACTCGATGACACCGATGTGTAAATCTCAATGGTACCGAAGTGACAAAAAGTGGCAACTTTTGAATCTCGGATGGACCGATATACAATTCTCGGTTGCACCGACAAGGTGACCAACGGTCAGATTTACCAAACTCGGTGACGCTGATTCACCATTCTCGGTCGGACGGAAAATGAGAACTTGCATAACAGGAAGTTGGCAACCCAACTTGGTGGCACCGAGTGCAGTGTCGGCTGCACTGAAGTGTTAGGGTTTGGCTAGGTTTGTCTAGGGTTTGGAACTCGGTGGCACCGGGATAGGAATGTTGGTTGCACCGGATTGGCATATATGGTTTAGGACAGACTTTGGTGGGAGAGTATGTGGATGTTTTGGTGACTGTCACTTGTGCACGTTCGAGCATATTGTTCACCATCAAAACTTTACCCCCTTTTAATAGTATTGTCTTTCCTATAGACTCAAAGTGATTTCTCACAAATGTAAAATGTAGAGTCCTTTTGCTTGAAGCTTGGCCAAAGTATTTCCTTGAATCTTGGGTAATTCCATAGTCTCCTCAATCCTTTTTCCAACTCAACTCTCCATGGACTAATATCTGAAATATACTAGATAGAAGTGTTAGTCCAAGAGACAATGTATGTTGTCATGAATTATCAAAACCACCAAGGGAGCATATTGTGCTTTCAATCTCCCCCTTTTTGGTAATTGATGACAACATACAATCAAAGCTTCAATTAAAGGTATGCATGGATGCAATGAAGACTTTGAGAAACCGCATGACTTAGAGTTGCTCCCCTAAATGTGTGCAGTCCTTTAAAGGATAGTTGCTTTGGAATGCATGGACACACATATGAATGAAAGGTATATAGGAGTCATGTGTATCTTGGCTATATGCATCAATATATGTGAATGAAATGTATATCCTTGATCAAGAATTCACTCTTGCAAACAATATGTACAAGAAGCAAGAGATCATGTTGATCAGAGATATGATGCACATACTTACCATGAGTTCTTGAGCATTCCAGTAGTAGAGACACACTTGAGAAAACAATGTTAGGAAACACAAGAGTATTCTACTAAACAAAAGCATAGAACTCAAAGAGTATGCTCCACATCTTGGTAATAATCTATTATATCTTTTCTCCCCTTTGATATAAATATGGTAGTACATCCTCTCCCCCCGAATCTCAGCATGTAGATATTGGGATTGGATAGGGTGAGAAAAGTAATCCTTTTTTCACTTGAGACTTTTCTACAAAATTGGTTTTCTTCCCTTACATTGTTGTTACTCTCCTTGATCATGAAAGTGTGAACTTTGAAGTTTTCTTCTCCCCCTAAATCATATCTATCCCTTTGCATAAGCATGTGACTCTCCCTTTAGCATGAAGCTTTGATATTCTCCCCCTTTGGCATAAAATACCAAAAAGGTTAAACTCTTGGGAGTAGTGACAGGGATCATTGACAAGGAAGGGATCATGGAGATCAAGGGGCATTGAAAGTAGTGTTCAATGAAAGTCTAAGGGAATCATTGAATGTAGCTTCTCTTCCTTTGGCAAATTTGAGTTTTCTTCTCCTTGGAGCTAGGGACTCTTGAATAAATAATTTCTCCCCCTAAGAGTTGTTTGTTCTTCTCCCCCTTAATTAATATATATATATATATATATATATATATAATTTTTATTTTTATTTTGGATAAGGGATCATGGAAGAAACAAGATTATCATAAGAACTGAAAACAAATAAACCATGTCAAGAAAACACCTGAACACAAAGAAAATCGGTGACTCCGAGATGGATAAATCAGTGATACTGAGATTGTGTAGTGCATCTTATCTGCAAGTTCGGTAGAGTCGAGTTATCTAAATCGGTGACTCCAAATGGTAAACCAAGTTTCTGTTTTCAGAGATACAAGTGAAACTGTTTCAAACGAAAAATGCGAAAAATTTACAAAGGTCATCAAATAGATAAGATTTTGAGTGGTTTTGAGAGATAATACAATAAGAGAACAAACCACACAAGATTCTTAACTAAATGATGGGCGGTGACTAGGTCACCTATATTAGAGTATATTGACTTAGGAGCCAAGCAAGAATACTTGATCATAGGTCATACTCATCGTTTAAGCTTAAAATGGGGTTACCATTTTTTGATTAAGCATTTTGATGTCTTCATATCACTTGAGTTGCTTTAGCCCATGTATTGGAGTAAAGCCTTTTCAAGGATATGAGTACATACCTTAGAGTGATGTTGATGACGTTGCTCGTAGGTGAACTTGTTGAGGATGCTCGAGGTTGATGAAGATCATCTTGAGTTTGGAGCTATCCTTCTCGTTCTAGTGCACTAGTCACCTACAAAGGTTAGTCATGCAAGGAAGAACAATGGATATATCCTATTGACATGATACCACTTATAGGTTTTGCAACTAAGATCATGTATATGTCAAGGATATGTTTTTGTTGTCTTCTTCCTTCCATGATCAAGAGGGGTTGTGGATACTTGGTAATGACAAGATTGCTTATGATTGAAGTTGATGGCAATCTTGTGGAATGAAGTTCTTCCAAGTACCTACAAAAGGTTAGATACAATACAAGGGAGCATAGAATTCCATGGCATGTGATAACGAGTTATGAGAACATGGAGATAATAATAAAGCTCGTGCCCTTGCTTGCAACCGAGTGAGTCTAGCTCAAATTTGAAGCATCAATGATGTTCAACTCACTCCTCAAATGACAAAATGTCTTCTCATCAAGTGGCTTGGTGAAGATATCGGCCAATTGTTTGTTAGTACGAACATGCTTAAGATTGATATCTCCTTTGGCAACATGATCACGAATGAAATGATGTCGAACTTGAATATGCTTGGTTCGAGAATGTTGCACAGGATTATGTCCAATTTTAATAGCACTTTCATTGTCACAAAGTAATGGAACATTTTTAACATGAATACCATAATCCTTAAGCGTTTGTGTCATCCATTGTAATTGCGCACAACAAGATCCAATAGCAATATACTCAGCTTCGGCAGTAGATAGAGATACCGAGTTCTGTTTCTTGGATGACCAAGACACAAGAGATCTACCTAAAACTTGACAAGTACCCGAGGTGGATTTTCTATCAACCTTGTCACCGGCATAGTCCGAATCGGAATAGCCAACAAGATTAAAAGAAGATCCCTTGGGATACCAAATGCCAAAGTTTGGTGTTTGTATCAAGTATCTCACAATACATTTCACAGCCAAAAGATGACACTCTTTAGGTGTGGCTTGATATCTAGCACACATGCAAACACTAAGCATAATATCGGGACGAGATGCACATAGATATAACAGTGAACCAATCATAGATCGATAAACCTTTTGATCAATTGGTTCATCCTCCCTTGTGAGGTCAACATGTCCACTAGTAGGCATAGGAGTTTTCATACCTTTGCAATCCTGCATGTTGAACTTCTTGATCAAGTCCTTGGTATACTTAGTTTGAGAGATGAAAGTTCCTTCTCTTGATTGCTTGATTTGCAATCCAAGAAAGAATTTCAGCTCACACATCATAGACATCTCATACTTCTCGGACATCAACCTTCCAAATATTTCACTAAATTGAGGGTTAGTGGAACCAAAGATAATATCATCCACATAGATTTGGCACACAAATAATTCTCCATTAACTCTTAGTGAAAAAGGTTGCATCAGTTTTACCAATTTCAAAACCTTTTTTGATGAGAAACTTCATTAAACATTTATACCAAGCACGAGGGGCTTGCTTAAGACCATAAAGAGCTTTGCGAAGCTTGTAAACATGATTAGGTTTCTTAGGATTCACAAAACCAGTTGGTTGCTTAACATAAACTTCTTCCTCAATTTCACCATTTAAAAATGCACTTTTGATGTCCATTTGATAAAGCGTGATATCATGGTGATTAGCATAAGCAAGAAGAATACGAATAGCTTCAAGTCTAGCAACGGGGGCATAAGTCTCACCGTAGTCCATACCTTCGACTTGCGTATATCCTTGGGCTACGAGACGAGCCTTGTTGCGTATGACTTGACCATCTTCGTCTTGTTTGTTCCGAAACACCCATTTGGTTCCGATGATATTGTGCTCATCTTCGGGCTTCTCCACGAGTGTCCATACTTCGTTCCTCTTGAAGATGTGTATCTCTTCATGCATTGCATTCACCCAATCCACGTCTTCAAGAGCTTGTTCTACCTTTAAGGTCTCAATGCTAGAGATGAAAGAATAATGCTCACAAAAGTTAGCTAGACGGGTTTTAGAGCGAGTGATTCTCCCTGTTTGTATATCACCAAAGATTTTGTTTAGGGGATGGTTCTTGGTCACTTGATCTCGAACACGGGTCAGCTTCCGATTGTTGGATGGTGGAGCTTCCTCTTCTTCATCATCATCTCGTTCATATTCGTTGTTGTTGAAGGTGTCGTTCCCTTGAGGTGGTGGTGAAGGTGGTTGTGGTGGATCTTCATGATGCACTTCCTGTTGGGGAACGTTGCCTAGGAAACAAAAAAAATCCTATGCACACGCAAGATCTATCCATGGTGATGAGAATCTACGAGAGGGAGAGTGCATCTACATACCCTTGTAGATCGCTAAGCAGGAAGCGTTAAGAAACGCGGTTGGTGTAGTCGAACGTCTTTGCAATCCAAATTGCCGAGCATCCCGCGATCTCATCACGATCCATCCCGCGATCCAATAACGATCCATCCCGTGAACTCATCACGATCCATCTCGTGATCTCATCACGATCCGTCTCGCGATCTTGATCACGGTCCTTCCGATCTAGCGCCAAACGAACGGCACCTCCGCTTTCAGCACACGTACAGCTTGATGACGATCTCCGCCTTCTTGATCGAGCAAGAGGGCATGGAGAGGTAGATGATTTCTCCAGCAGCGCGACGGCGTTGTGGCGATGGTGGTGGATCTATTCCAGCAGGGCTTCGCCTAAGCACCATTGAAAACCGATCTAGACGAGAAACTGCGATCTAGAGGAAAGGGTAGCACGTGGCAGAAAATCTAGTGCAAAACCCCTAAAACCTCTAGTATATATAAGAGGAAGAGAGGAGGAGGCTTTGACCAAGGGCCAAGCCATCTAGGCATCAGCCGAACCAAGAGGAGAGGAGGATTTCTCCTCCAATCCTAGTAGGACTAGGACTCTTCCTTATTTTGGCCTTTTTGCCTTTTTCCACCTTTTTCTCTTTGGGCTTTTCTTCCCAGCCGCATGGGCCTTGTGTGGGACTTCCACCAGCCCACTAAGGGTTAGTATTCACTCTACCACAGCCCATGTAGCCTCTTGGGTCGAAATACCCCTCCCGATGGTCTCCCGGTACACTACCGGTACTCCCGGTACACTACCGATGAGCCCAAAACTTTTCCGGCGACCAAAATAGGACTTCCTATATATCAATCTTTACCTTCGGACCATTCCGGAGCTCCTCGAGACGTATGGGATCTCATCCGGGACTCTGAACAACCTTTGGTCACCACCAAGCATAACTCTATACTACCGAAACGTTACCAAACCTTAAGTGTGCAGACCTTGTCGGGTTCGAGAACTATGTAGACATGACCGAGACACCTCTACGGTCAATAACCAATAGCAGGACCTGGATGCCCATATTGGTTCCTACATATTCTACGAAGATCTTTATCGGTCGAACCACTATGTCAAGGATTCAGTTAATCCCGTATGACGTTCCCTTTGTTCTTCGGTATGTTACTTGCCCGAGATTCGATCATCGGTATCTCCATACCTAGTTCAACCTCGTTACCGGCAAGTCTCTTTACTCGTTTCGTAATACAAGATCCCGTGACTAACACTTAGTCACATTGCTTGCAAGGCTTATTGTGATATTGTATTACCGAGTGGGCCCTAAGATACCTCTCCGTCACACGGAGTAACTGTTGGAAATATGCCCTAGAGGCAATAAATAAAGTGTTTATTATTATATTTCCTTGTTCATGATAATCGTTTATTATCCATGCTATAATTGTATTAATTGGAAACACATTACATGTGTGGGTAAATAGACAACACTATGTCCCTAGTATGCCTCTAGTGAACTAGCTCGTTGATCAAAGATGGTCAAGGTTTCCTGGCCATTGACATGAGATGTCATTTGATAACGTGATTGCATCATTGGGAGAATGATGTGATGGACAAGACTCAAACTACAAATGTAGCATATGATCGTGTCAGTTTATTGCTACTATTTTCTGCATGTCAAGTATATGTTCCTATGACCATGAGATCATGCAACTCACGAACATCAGAGGAGTGCCTTGTGTGTATCTAACATCGCAACATAACAGGATGACTATAAAGATGCTCTACAGGTATGTTCGAGGGTGTCTATTGAGTTGGCATGGATCAAGACTCGGATTTGTTACTCCGTG
Source organism: Hordeum marinum (assembly GCA_022496015.1). Lineage (NCBI taxonomy): Eukaryota > Viridiplantae > Streptophyta > Magnoliopsida > Poales > Poaceae > Hordeum > Hordeum marinum. The sequence goes on along the minus strand of CM039672.1, from coordinate 304,264,344 downwards.
TGACGGAGAGGTATCTCAGGGCCCACTCGGTAATTCAACATCATAATAAGCCTTGCAAGCAATGCGACTAAGTGTTAGTTGCGGGATATTGTATTACGGAACGAGTAAAGAGACTTTCCAATAACGAGGTTGAACTAGGTATGGAGATACCGACGATCGAATCTCGGGCAAGTAACATACCGAAGAACAAAGGGAACATCATACGGGATTAACTAAATCCTTGACATAGAGGTTCGATCGATAAAGATCTTCGTATAATATGTAGGAACCAATATGGGCATCTAGGTCCCGCTATTGGTTATTGACCGTAGAGGTGTCTTGGTCATGTCTACATAGTTCTTGAACCCACAGGGTCTGCACACTTAAGGTTCGGTGACGTTTCGGTAGTATAGAGTTATGTATGGTGGTGACCGAAGGTTGTTTGGAGTCCCAGATGAAATCTCGGATGTCACGAGGAGCTTTGGAATGGTCCGGAGGTAAAGATTTATATATAGGAAGTCCTGTTTTGGTCGCCGGAAAAGTTTTGGGCTAATCGGTAATGTACCGGGAGTGCCGATAGTGTATCGGGAGACCATCGGGAAGGGTATTTCGACCCAAGAGGATTCATGGGCTGTGGGAGAGTGTTTACCAGCCCTTAGTGGGCTGGTGGAAGTCCCACACAAGGCCCATGCATCTGCGAAGAAAAATCCAAAAGGAAAAAAGGTGGAAAAAGGCAAAAAAGACAAAATAAGGAAGGAGTCCTAATCCTACTAGGAGTGGAGGAGGTGGACTCCTCCCAGCTAGTTCGGCCGAACCAGATTGGCTTGGAAGCCAAGGCTGCCTCCTCTCCTCCTCTCCTCCTATATATACTAGAGGGTTTTAGGGTTTTTGCACAAGATTTTCAGCCACGTGCAACCCTACCCTCTAGTCCATAGTTTCTCCTCTAGATCGGATTTCTTCAGTGCTTAGGCGAAGCCCTGCCGGAATAGCTCCACCACCATCGCCAAAGCGCCGTCATGCTGCCGAAGAACTCTTCTTCCTCTCCACTCCTTCTTGCTGGATCAAGAGGGCGGAGATCGCCATCAAGCTGTGCGTGTGCTGAACGCGGAGGTGCCGTCCGTTTGGCGCTAGATCGGAAGGATCATGATCAAGTTCATGGGATGGATCGTGATCAAGTTCGTGGATCGAATCGTGATTGGATCGCGGGACGGATCTTGATTGGATTGCGGGACACACGGCGATTTGGATCGCGAAGACGTTCGACTACACCAACCGCGTTTCTTAACGCTTCCCGCATAGTGATCTACAAGGGTACGTAGATCCACTCTCCCTCTCGTAGATGCTCATCACCATGGATAGATCTGCGTGTGCATAGGAAAAATTTTGTTTCCCATGCAACGTTCCCCAACAGTGGTATCAGAGCTAGGTTTATGTGTAGATGAGATCTCGAGTAGAACACAAAAGGTTTGTGGGCGTTGATGCTTAGATTGCTTCCTCCCTTGGCGGATTTTGGTTCAGTGGTATTGTGAGATGAAGCGGCCCGGACCAACATTACTCGTAAGCTTACGAGAGACCGATTCCCTCGACCGCAACTTGTTGCATAGATGGATTGCGGGTGCCAGTTTCTCTCACTTTAGTTGGATCGGATTCGACAAAGGCGGTCCTTGAGAAGGTTGAAAAGCAACTAGTATATCACCGTTGTGGTTTTTGCGTAGATGAGAATTGTTCTTGCTAGATACCCGTAGCAGCCACGTAAAACATGCAACAACAATTAGAGGACGTCTAACTTGTTTTTGCAGGGTATGTTGTGATGTGATATGGCCAATTACATGATGTGATATATGTGATGTACGAGATGATCATGTGATGTATAGATTATCATGACTTGCATGTCGATGAGTATGGCAACCGGCAGGAGCCATAGGGTTGTCTTTAATTATTGTATGACCTACGTGTCAATCATTAAGCGCTATGTAATGCTTTAATTTATCGCTAAACGGTAGCAATAGTAGTAGAAGCATGTTGGCCGTGACACCCCCGATGGCGACACGTTGATGGAGATCAAGATGATTAAGATCATGGTGTCATGCTGGTGACGATGGAGATCATGCTGGTGCTTTCTAGATGGAGATCAAAAGCACAAGTTCATGGCCATATCATGTCACTTATGAATTGCATGTGATGTTAATCGTTTTATGCACCTTGTTTTGCTTAGGACGATGGTAGCATTATAAGGTGATCCCTCACTTAAATTTCAAGATGAATTGTGTTCTCCCCGAGTGTGCACCGTTGCGAAAGTTCATCGTGTCGAGACACCACGTGATGATCGGGTGTGATAGATTCTATGTTCACATACAACGGGTGCAAGCGAGTGTTGCACACGTAGAACACTCGGGTTAAACTTGACGAGCCTAGCATGTACAGACATGGCCTCGGAACACAAGAGACCAAAAGGTCAAACATGAGTCATATAGTAGATATGATCAACATAATGATGTTCACCATTGAAGCCACCTAACTCACGTGATGATCGGACTTGAGTTGGTGGATTTGGATCATGTGACACTCAGATGGCCTGAGGGATGTCAATTTGAGTGGGATCTTTAGTAATTTGATTAACTAAACTCATTATCTTGAATAATAGTCTAAGTAAACTTTGCATATTTATGTTGTAGATCAATGGCTCACGCAGTAGCACCCCTGAATTTTAATGCATTCCTAGAGAAAGCTAAGTTGAAAGATGATGGAAGTAACTTTGTTGACTGGGCCCGTAATCTGAGGATTATCCTCACGGCTTCCCAAAAATCACATGTCCCTGATGCACCGCTTGGTGATCAACCAGAAGATATGACCTCCGAAGACGTTAAGAACGCTTGGGAGGCACGTACTGGAGATTACTCAATAGTTCAGTGTGCAATATTGTATGGCTTAGAACGGGGACTTCAAAGACGTTTTGAACGTCATGGAGCATATGAGATGTTCCAGGTGTTGAAGTTTATCTTTCAGAAGAATGCCCGGATCGAGAGGTATGAAACCTCTGATGAGTTCTATGCTTGCAAGATGGAGGAGAACGGGTCTATAAGTGAATGTCTGGGTATTCAACTCGTCTAGCGGAGTTGGGAATTGCCCTTCCGCCAGAGGTGATCACTGACAGAGTTCTTCAATCACTGCCACCTAGTTACAAGAGCTTTGTGATGAACTATAACATGCATGGGATGAACAAGTCAGTCGTCGAGTTGTTTGCGATGCTAAAAGTCACTGTGTCTGAAATCCAGAAAGAACATCAAGTGTTGATGATCAATAAAAACACTAGTTTCAAGAAAAATGGCAAGGTCAAGGGCAAGGGCAAGAAGGTTAAAACCAAGAAGGATGGCAAAGCAGTTGCTACTCCTATAAAGAATCCCAAGCATGGACCCAAGCCAGAAACTGAGCACTTTCATTGCAAGGGAACTGGTCACTGGAAGCAGAACTGCCCCAAGTACCTGACTGACAAGAAGGCAGCCAACGACAAACAAGGTATATAGGATATACATGTTATTGATGTGTACCTTACTAGCTCTCGTAGTAGTGCCTGGGTATTTGATACCGGTTCGGTTGCTCACATTTGCAACTCAAAGCAGGAACTACGGAATAAACGAAGGCTGGCGAAGGACGAAGTGACGATGCACGTGGGAAATGGTTCCAAGGTTGATGTGATCGTCGTCGGCACGCTCGCTCTTCGATTACCATCGGGATTAGTGATGAACCTGAATAATTGTTATTTAGTGCCTACGTTAAGCATGAACATTATATCTGGATCTTGTTTATTGCGAGACGGTTACTCATTTAAATCAGAGAATAAAGGTTGTTCTATTTATATGAGTAATATATTTTATGGTCATGCACCCAATGTTAGGGGTTTATTCATATTGAATCTTGATAGTGATGACACACATGTTCATAACATTGATGCCAAAAGATGTAGAGTTGATAATGATAGTACCACTTTCTTGTGGCACTGCCGTTTAGGTCATATTGGTGTAAAACGCATGAGGAAGCTCCATGCTGATGGACTTTTGGAGTGACTTGATTTTGAATCACTTGACACATGTGAACCATGCCTCATGGGCAAGATGACTAAAACACCGTTCTCTGGAACAATGGAATGGGCGAGTGACTTATTGGAAATCATACATACTGATGTGTGCGGTCCAATGAATGTTATAGCGCGTGGTGGATATCGTTATTTTCTCACCTTCACTGATGACTTAAGTAGATATGGGTATATTTACTTGATGAAACACAAGTCTGAAACATTTGAAAAGTTCAAGCAATTTCAGAGTGAAGTTGAGGATCATCGTAACAAGAAGATTAAATTCCTGCGATCTGATCGAGGAGGTGAATATCTGAGTTATGAGTTTGGCAGTCACTTAAGACAGTGTGGAATTATTTCACAGTTGACACCGCCCAGAACACCACAGCATAATGGTGTGTCCAAACGTCGTAATCGAACCTTATTAGATATGGTGCGTTCTATGATGTCTCTTGCTGATTTGCCACTATCGTTTTGGGGTTATGCATTAGAGATAGCTGCATTCACTTTAAATAGGGCACCATCGAAATCCGTTGAGGCGACGCCATATGATCTGTGGTTTGGCAACAGGCCAAAGTTGTCGGTTCTTAAAGTTTGAGGATGTGATGCTTATGTCAAAAAGCTTCAGCCTGAAAAGCTGGAACCCAAAGCGGAAAAATGCGTCTTCATAGGATACCCGAAAGAGACAGTTGGGTATACCTTCTATCTCAGATCCGAAGGCAAAGTGTTTGTCGCTAAGAATGGAACATTTCTTGAGAAAGAGTTTCTCTCAAAAGAATTGAGTGGGAGGAAAATAGAGCTTGATGAGGTTATTGAACCTTTACTTCAACGAGAAAGTAGCGCAGCGCAGAAAGATGTTTCTGTGGAACCTATGACGGTAGAAGAAGTTAATGATGATGATCATGAAGCTTCGGATCAATCTACTATTGAACCTCGTAGGTCGACAAGGCCGCGTACTACTCCTGAGTGGTACGACAACCCTGTCTTGGAGGTCATGTTGTTGGACAACAATGAACCTACGAGCTATGGAGGAGCAGTGATGGGCCCGGATTCTGAGAAATGGTTAGAGGCCATGAAATACGAGATGGGATCCATGTATGAAAAAAAATTATGGACTTTGGAAGTATTACCTGAAGGGCGAAAGGTCATTCAGAACAAATGGATCTTTAAGAAGAAGACGGACGCAGACGGTAATGTCACCGTCTATAAAGCTCGACTTGTGGCAAAGGGTTTTTCACAAGTTCAAGGAGTTGACTACGATGAGACCTTCTCACCCGTAGCGATGCTTAAGTCTGTCAGAATCATGTTGGCAATAGCTGCTTATTTCGACTATGAAATTTGGCAGATGGATGTCAAAACAGTGTTCCTCAACGGTTTCCTTGAGGAGGAGTTGTATATGATGCAACCAGAAGGTTTTGTCGATCCAGAGAATGCTGACAAAGTTTGCAAACTCCAGCGATCCATTTATGGGCTGGTGCAAGCATCTCGGAGTTGGAATAAGCGTTTTGATGAGGTGATCAAAGCGTTTGAGTTTATACAAGTTTATGGAGAAGCTTGTATTTACAAGAAAGTGAGTGGGAGCTCTATAGCGTTTCTAATATTATATGTGGATGACATATTGCTGATTGGAAACAATATAGAAATGCTAGAAAACGTGAAGGAATATTTGAACAAGTCTTTCAATGAAGGACCTAGGAGAAGCTGCTTTCATATTAGGCATTAAGATCTATAGAGATAGATCGAAACGCTTGATAGCACTTTCACAGAGCACATACCTTGATAAAGTTTTGAAGAAGTTCAAAATGGATCAGTCCAAGAAGGGGTTCTTGCCTGTGTTACAAGGTGTGAAGTTGAGTAAGACTCAATGCCCAGTGACTGCAGAAGATAGAGAAAAGATGAGTGTCATCCCCTATGCTTCAGCCATAGGCTCTATCATGTATGCAATGCTGTGCACAAGACCGGATGTTAGCCTTTCCATAAGTATGGCCGGAAGGTTTCAAAGTGATCCTGGAATGGAACACTGGGCAGTGGTCAAGAATATCCTTAAGTACCTGAAAAGGACTAAGGAAATGTTTCTCGTTTATGGAGGTGATAAAGAGCTCGTCGTAAAGGGTTACGTCGATGCAAGCTTTGACACTGATCCGTATGACTCTAAGTCGTAAACCGGATACGTATTTATTCTCAACAGGGGAGCGGTAAGCTGGTGCAGTTCCAAGCAAAGCGTGGTAGCCGATTCTACATGTGAAGCGAAGTACATCGCAGCCTCGTAGGCGGCGAAGGAAGGTGTCTGGATGAAGCAGTTCATGACAGATCTTGGAGTAGTGCCCAATGCACTAAATCCAATGAACATGTTCTGTGACAACACTGGTGCCATTGCTCTGGCCAAGGAGCCAAGGTTTCACAAGAGGACCAGACACATAAAGCGACGCTTCAACTCCATCCGCAATTACATCGAGGAGAAGGACATGAATATTTGCAAAGTGCACATGGATCTGAATGTTGCAGACCCGTTGACTAAACCTCTTCCAAGGGCTAAACATGATCAACACCAGAACTGCATGGGTGTTCGATTCATTACAATGTAAATCACATAGTGATGTGAGATAGATTATTGACTCTAGTGCAAGTGGGAGACTATTGGAAATACGCCCTAGAGGCAATAAATAAAGTGTTTATTATTATATTTCCTTGTTCATGATAATCTTTTATTATCTATGCTATAATTGTATTAATTGGAAACACATTACATGTGTGGGTAAATAGATAACACTCTGTCCCTAGTATGCCTCTAGTGAACTAGCTCGTTGATCAAAGATGGTCAAGGTTTCCTGGCCATTGACATGAGATGTCATTTGATAATAGGATCGCATCATTGGGAGAATGATGTGATGGACAAGACCCAAACTGCAAACATAGCATATGATTGTGTCAGTTTATTGCTACTATTTTCTGCATGTCAAGTATATGTTCCTATGACCATGAGATCATGCAAGTCACGAACATCGGAGCAGTGCCTTGTGTGTATCAAATGTCGCAACGTAACTGGATGACTATAAAGGTGCTCTACAGGTATCTTCGAGGGTGTCTGTTGAGTTGGCATGGATCAAGACTCAAATTTGTTACTCCGTGTGACGGAGAGGTATCTTAGGGCCCACTCGATAATACAACATCACAATAAGCCTTGCAAGCAATGCGACTAAGTGTTAGTTGCGGGATCTTGTATTACGGAACGAGTAAAGAGACTTGCCAATAATGAGGTTGAACTAGGTATGGAGATACCGACGATCGAATCTCGGGAAAGTAACATACCGAAGAACAAAGGGAACATCATACAGGATTAACTAAATCCTTAACACGGAGGTTCGACCGATAAAGATCTTCATAGAATATGTAGGAACCAATATGGGCATCCAGGTCCCGCTATTGGTTATTGACCGTAGAGGTGTCTCGGTCATGTCTACATAGTTCTCGAGCCCGCAGGGTCTGCACACTTAAGGTTCGGTGACGTTTCGATAGTATAGAGTTATGTATGGTGGTGACCGAAGGTTGTTCGGAGTCCCAGATGAGAACCCCGGATGTCACGAGGAGCTCCGGAATGGTCCATAGGTAAAGATTGATATATAGGAAGTCCTGTTTTGGTCGCCGAAAAAGTTTCGGGCTAATCGGTAATGTACCAGGAGTGCCGGTAGTGTACTGGGAGACCATCGGGAGGGGTCTTTCGACCCAAGAGGCTCCATGGGCTGTGGGAGAGTGTTTACCAGCCCTTAGTGGGCTGGTGGAAGTCCCACACAAGGCGCATGCGGCTGGGAAGAAAAATCCAAAAGGAAAAGGTGGAAAAAGGCAAAATAAGGAAGGAGTCCTAATCCTACTAGGAGTGGAGGAGGTGGACTCCTCCCTCCTAGTTCGACCGAACCAGATTAGCTTGGAAGCCAAGGCTGCCTCCTCTCCTCCTCTCCTCCTATATATACTAGAGGGTTTTAGGGTTTTTGCACAAGATTTTCAGCCACGTGCAACCCTACCCTCTAGTCCATAGTTTCTCCTCTAGATCGGATTTCTGCAGTGCTTAGGCGAAGCCCTGCCGGAATAGCTCCACCACCATCGCCAGAGCGTCATCACACTGCCAGAGAACTCTTCTTCCTCTCCGCTCCTTCTTGCTAGATCAAGACGACGGAGATCGTCATCAAGCTATACGTGTGCTGAACGCGGAGGTGTCATCCGTTCGGCGCTAGATCGGAAGGACCGTGATCAAGTTCGTGGGACGGATCGTGATCAAGTTCGCAGGACGGATCGTGATTGGATCACGGGACGGATCGTGATTGGATTGCAGGACGCATGGCGATTTGGATCGCGAAGACGTTCGACTACACCAACCGTGTTTCTTAACGCTTCCCGCTTAGCGATCTACAAGGGTACGTAGATCCACTCTCCTTCTCGTAGATGTTCATCACCATGGATAGATCTGCGTGTGCGTAGGAAAATTTTTGTTTTCCATGCAACGTTCCCCAACAGTAACAAATCCTAGTCTTGATCCATGCCAACCCAACAGACACCCTCGGATATACCTGTAGAGTACCTTTATAGTCACCCAGTTACGTTGCGACGTTTGATACACACAAGGCACTCCTCCGGTGTTAGTGAGTTGCATGATCTCATGGTCATAGGAACAGATACTTGACATGCAGAAAACAATAGCGATAAACTGACACAATCATATGCTACGTTTGTAGTTTGGGTCTTGTCCATCACACCATTCTCCTCCGTCACACGGAGTAACAAGTCCCAGTCTTGATCCATGCCCACCCAACAGACACCCTCGGATATACCTATAGAGTACCTTTATAGTCACCCAATTACGTTGCGACGTTTGATACACACAAGGCACTCCTTCGGTGTTAGTGTGTTGCATGATCTCATGGTCATAGGAACAGATACTTGACATGCAGAAAACAGTAGCGATAAACTGACACGATCATAGGTTACGTTTGTAGTTTGGGTCTTGTCCATCACACCATTCTCCTAATGATGTGATCCCATTATCAAATGACATCTCATGTCCATGGCTAGGAAACCTTAACCATCTTTGATCAACGAGCCAGTCTATTAGAGGCATACTAGGGACATGGTTTTGTCTATGTATCCACACATGCATCTAAGTCTCCGATCAATACAATTATAACATGGATAATAAACGATTATCATGAACAAGGAAATATGATAATAACTAATTTATTATTGCCTCTAGGGCATATTTCCAACACTTCCTCCTCTTCATCATCTTGCCGTGTACCGCTTGTGGATGCCTCCATGTCGTGTTGAGGTTCACCTTGACGTGAAGTAGCGGCTTCCACTTGAGTTGATGAAGTACTCTCCTTCACTTCCATGGGACGAATCTTGCCGATGGGTAGATCTAGTATGGCTTCTGATGGATCCTTATCACCTACATCATTTGGCAATTGTTTGACTTGCGAACCATTACATTCATCAAACTTCACATCTACCGTCTATTCAACTTTTCGAGTGAAGTTGTTATAGACACGGTAAGTGTGAGAGTTCGATCCGTAACCAAGTAGGAATCCTTCATGAGATTTAGGAGCAAATTTAGTACGATGATGCTTATCAAGAATGTAGCACTTTGAGCCAAATACCCGAAAGTATCTGGCTTGGGGGTTTGTTACCGGTGAGTAGCTCGTATGTCGTTTTACCAAGAAGCTTGTGCAAGTAGAGTCGGTTTGTGGCCTGACATGTTGTTTCAACGGCTTCTGCCCAAAAGTGTCTTGGCATCTTGTATTCGTCAAGCATCGTTCTTGCCATCTCAATGAGCGTCTAGTTCTTCCTCTGAACAACTCCATTTTGTTGAGGTGTGTACGTAGCCGAGAGCTCATGTGAGACACCTTCTTCGTCAAGAAAGGTATCCACATGGGTGTTCTTGAACTCCGATCCATTATTGTTGCGAACCTTCTTGATCTTCACTTCAAACTGATTTTGCGCTTTGCGAGCGAAGTTCTTGAAGATCTTTTGAACCTGTGACTTATCATCAAGAAAGAATACCCACGTAAATCTGGAAAAATCATCAACTATAACTAGACCATAGGAATTTCCACCGAGACTCTTGTAAGCATTGGGACCAAAAAGATCCATGTGAATTAACTCGAGTGGTCTCCTAGTAGTCATGATATTCTTAACAAGATGACTTCCACCTACTTGCTTTCCTGCTTGACAAGAACTGCAAAGTCAATCTTTGTTAAAGGTAATATCTGAAACTCCAAGTATATGATCACCTTTGATTAGCTTATCTAGATTTCGCATGCCTACATGTCCAAGTCTTCTATGCCAAAGCCAACCTTTAGAGGATTTTGCAATTAAACAAGTGCGAGGCTTGGATCTTTTAGTGAAATCTACAATGTATAGATCACTTCTATGGAAACCGGTAAAGACCATTTTATGATTATCTTGATGAAACACTCGGCAATCGACTTTCGTAAATAAAACATTGAAACCGAAATTGGCAAGTCTAGAAACGGAAAGAAGATTGTAGCCAAGGGATTCAACAAGCATTACATTTTGAATAGAGCTATCATGAGATATGGCCACCTTACCAAGGCCAGGTACCTTACCCTTAGAGTTGTCTCCAAAGGTCACGTACCTTTGAGGACCTTGATTAAGCATGATCTCTTGGAACATGTCTCTATCACCAGTCATATGATCCGTACATCCACTATCAAGAATCCACTCTTTTCCTCCGGACATGTGGTCTCCAAAGTTTGCCATAAGACTCAAATTCTTCATGATCTCATACTCGATGTCAAACAGCTCATCTTCTTCATAGTAGCCATGTTCTACATTGTCATCATCAAGTGGAAAATCCTCATCATAAAGAACAAGAGATTCGTTAGAATAGTGATTATGACAATGTTCAAGTTTATGAATGTGAATGGCTTCAAATATTATGTTGTTGATAGTAGTGACATCTCCTTTAGCATGCATAAGATCACAGAACTCAAATAAGCCTTTATCAAAGTTTGGATCACTAGGCTTCATTTTGTCAAAAGCAATAGTTTTATGAAGAATTTCATCAAGATTTCCTAAGCAAAGATTTGGATATCGTTTCTCCAAATCAGTCCATAAGGTATAGGCACATGCAAAGTTCTTCATTTGAGAAAGCACGAATCTTGGTAAACCTCTAACAATAAGATTGACAGCTCTTAGGTTACCAAGCATGTTAATTTCCTCTTCATGTGTGGGATGCAATTCATCAATGGGGAGCACATAGGGTTTCTCAATGTATTCAGTCAAATGGAATCTATCTAATAGATCAATCATGGCATTCTTCCATTGACTATAGTACTCTCCATCAAGAATGGACACTCTACAACTCAAACTCTCTACTCTAGACACATCCATCTCCCTCCACGATGATTAAACCAAAGCAATGGAGACCAATGCTCTAATACCACTTGTAGGATCGAGAGCGGCGTGTCTAGAGGGGGGTGAATAGACTACTAGCAGAAATTTAAAACCTAACCTTTTCCCAAGTTAATTGGTTGGCAGATTTTAACTACTTTAACAAGTCTAGCAATTCTAACAGCCCTACACATGCATTTCTACAAATATGGCGGCAGAAAGTAAAGACATTGCACATGTAAGTAAAGAGATGGGATAGGAAGATCAAACGCAATAGGAGATGCAAGGATTTTTCCCGTGGTTCCGATAGGTGGTGCTATCGTACGTCCATGTTCATGGAGTCTTCAACCCATGGAGGGTAACGGTCGCGAGAGTCTAGGGAGGTCCCTACCCACGGAGGGTTCCATGGAGAAGCAACCTTGACTATTCCATGCGGCTTCTGTCCATGAAAGACTAGCCTCACTATGGGTAGATCTTCACGAAGTAGGCAATCTCCTTGCCCTTACAAACCTCTTGGTTGACTCCACAACACGAAGTAGGAGGCTCCCAAGCGACACCTAACCAATCTAGGAGGCACCACCCTCCAAAAGGTAATAGGCTCTGTAATGACGATGAACTCCTTGCTCTTGTGCTTCAAGATGATAGACTCCTCAACACACAATCTCTCTCTCATAGGTTTGGCTTGGTAGAAGAGATGGGATTGGTGGAAAGCAAATTGGGGAGGCTAGAAATCAAGATCCATATGGTTGGAGTGGAAGATCTTGACCTCAACACAAGGGTAGGTGGTTCTCTCTCAGAAAACTAAGTAGGATAGGTATGGAATAGTTCTGAGTGCTTCTCTATCAAGTGGGTGGTGGTGAAGGGGTATATATAGGATTCCCTAGAAATCCAACCGTTACACACAATAAGTCAGACTCGGTGACACCAATGTGTAAATCTCGGTGGTACCGAAGTGACAAGAAGTGGCAACTTTTGTATCTCAGATGGACCGATATACAATTCTCAGTTGCACCGACAAGGTGACCAACGGTCAGATTTACCAAACTCGGTGACACCGATTCACCATTCTCGATCGGACCAAAAAGGAGAACTTGCATAACAGGAAGTTGGCAACCCAACTCGATGGCACTGAGTGCCGTGTCGGTTGAACCGAAGTGTTAGGGTTTGGCTGGATCTGTCTAGGGTTTGGAACTTGGTGGCACCGGGATAGGAATGTTGGTTGCACCGAATTGGCATATATGGTTTAGGATAGACTTTGGTGGGAGAGTAAGTGGATGTTTGGTGATTGTCACTTGTGCACGTTCGAGCATATTGTTCACCATCAAAACTTTACCCCCTTTTAATAGTATTGGCTTTCCTATAGACTCAAAGTGATTTCTCACAAATGTAAAATATAGAGTCCTTTTGCTTGAAGCTTGGCCAACCTATTTCCTTGAACCTTGGGTAATTCCACAGTCTCCTCAATCCTTTTATCAACTCAACTCTCCATGGACTAATATCTGAAATATACTAGATAGAAGTGTTAGTCCAAGAGACAATGTATGTTGTCATGAATTATCAAAACCACCAAGGGAGCATATTATACTTTCATAGACACACTCAGCCAAACCCTAGCCACTTTGGTCCAACCGATTCCATACCGGTGCCACCAAGTTGGGCTGCCAACTTTCTGTTACGCAAATTCATAGTTTCGGTCCCTCCAAGATTGTTGGATCAGCGTCACCGAGATTGGACATTCTGCCCGTTGGTCACCTTATCGGTGCAACCGAGATTCCTATATTGGTCTCACCGAGATTCAAAAGTTGCTAACTTTAGGTCACTTTGGTACAACCGAGATTCACACATCGGTTCCACCAAGCCTGGCTTATTGTGTCTAACGGTTGGATTTTTGGAGATGCCTTTATATACCCCTCCACCACCACCTACTCGAGAGAGAATCACTCAGAATTGTTCCCCACTCATATCTACTGATTTTCTGAGAGAGAACCACCTATCCTTGTGTTGAGGTCAAGATCTTCCACTCCAACCATATGGATCTTGATTTCTATCCTCCCCAACTTGCTTTCCACCCAATCATTCTCTTCTACCAAGCCATATCTGTGAGAGAGTGATTGTGTGTTGAGGAGTCTATCATCTTGAAGCACAAGAGCAAGGAGTTCATCACATTACCGATCCTATTACCTTTTGGAGGGTGGTATTCGGGAATGTTGCATGGGAAACAAAAAAATTCCTACGCACACGCAAGATCTATCCATGGTGATGAGCATCTACGAGAGGGAGAGTGGATCTACATACCCTTGTAGATCGCTAAGCGGGAAGCGTTAAGAAACGCGGTTGATGTAGTCGAATGTCTTTGCGATCCAAATCGCCGAGCGTCCCGCGATCCCATCATGATCCATCTCGCGATCCAATCATGATCCATCTCGTGATCCCATCACGATCCGTTCCGCAATCAAATCACAAATTGTCTTGCAATCTTGATCACGGTCCTTCCGATCTAGCGCCGAACGGACGGCACCTCCGCATTCCGCACACGTACAGCTCAATGATGATCTCCGCCTTCCTTATCTAGCAAGAGGGAGCGGAGAGTTAGATGAGTTCTCCGGCAGCGCGACGGCAATGGTGGTGGAACTATTCCGGCACGGCTTCGCCTAAGCACTGCCGAACTAGACTAGAGGAGAAAACCGACCTCGATGAAGTGGAGGGAGCACGTGGCAATTAGGGTTAGCTCTTCCCTCTAAATCCTCTAGTATATATAGGAGGGAGGGAGGGGAGGAGGCAGTCTCAAACCCTCAAGGTTTGATCGAAATTGGAGATGGATGGGTCCTACTCCAATCCTATTAGGAGTAGGATTCCTCCTTTCCACTTGGAAATTCTTTCCACCTCTCCGACTTTAAGGTTTTCTGACCCCTAGCCACATGGGCCTTAGTGGGGGGGCTCGGACAGCCCACTAAGGGCTGGCTTGACTCCTCCCACATCCCATGAGGCCCTTTGGGTCGAGACACCCCTCCCGATGGTCCCCGGTACCCCTCCCGGCACTCCCGGTACACTACCGATGAGCATGAAACTTTTCCGGTCACCAAAACAGGACTTCCTATATATCAATCTTTACCTCTGAACCATTCTGGAGCTCCTCGTGATGTCCGGGATCTCATCCGGGACTCCGAACAACCTTCGGTCACCATCATACATAACTCTATACTACCAAAACGTCATCGAACCTTAAGTGTGCAGACCTTGTCGGTTTGAGAACTATGTAGGCATGATCGAGACACCTCTATGGTCAATAACCAATAGCGGGACCTGGATGCCCATATTGGTTCCTACATATTATACGAAGATCTTTATCGGTTGAACCTCTATGTCAAGGATTCAGTTAATCTTGTATGTTGTTCCCTTTGTCCTTCAGTATGTTACTTACCCGAGATTCGATCGTCGGTATCTCTATACCTAGTTCAATCTCGTTACCGGCAAGTATCTTTACTCATTCTGTAATACAAGATCCCATGGCTAACTCTTTAGTCACATTGCTTGCAAGGCTTATAGTGATGTTGTATTATCGAGTGGGCCCTGAGATACCTCTCCGTCACACGGAGTAACAAATCCCAGTCTTGATCCATGCCAACCCAACAGACACCCTCGGGGATACCTATAGGGCACCTTTATAGTCACCCAGTTATGTTGCGACGTTTGATACACACAAGGTACCCCTCCGGTGTCAGTGAGTTGCATGATCTCATGGTCATAGGAACAGATACTTGACATGAAGAAAACTATAGCAATAAACTGACATGATCATATGCTATGTTTATAGTTTGGGTCTTGTCCATCACATCATTCTCCTAATGATGTGATCTCATTTATCAAATGACATCTCATGTCCATGGCCAGGAAACCTTGACCATCTTTGATTAATGAGCTGGTCTATTAGAGGCATACTAGGGACATGGTGTTGTCTATGTATCCACACATGTATCTGAGTTTCCAATCAATACAATTCTAGCATGGATAGTAAACTATTATCATGAACAAGGAAATATGATAATAACTAATTTATTATTGCCTCTAGGGCATATTTTTAACAGTCTCTGACTTGCACTAGAGTCACATCGCTATGTGATTTGTTATGAATCTCACACCCAATGAGTTCTAGGGTTCGATCATGTTTTGCATGTGAAAGAGGTTTTAGTCAACGGGTCTGCAACATTCAGATCTATGTGTACTTTGTAAATCTCTATGTCATACTGTAGACATTGCTACCACGCTCCACTTGGAGCTATTCCAAATGGCTACTCCACTATACGTATCCAGATTGCTACTAAGAGTCATCCGGATCGGTGCTAAAGCTTGCATCGACGTAACTCTTTACGACGAACTCTTTATCACCTCCATAACCGAGAAACATCTCCTTAGTCGTCTAGTTACTAAGGATAATTTTGACCGTTGTCCAGTGATCCACTCCTGGATCACTCTTTTACCCCTTGACAGACTCATGGCAAGGCACACACCAGGTGCGGTACACAGCATGGCATAATATAGAGCCTATGGCTAAGGCATAGGGGATGACCTTCGTCCTTTGTCTTTCTTCTGCCATGGTCGAGCTTTGAGTCTCACTCAACTTAACACCTTAAAAATCAAGCAAGAACTCTTTCTTTGTTTGATCCATTTTGAACTCTTTCAAAATCTTGTCAAGGTATGTACTCATTGAAAGTCTCATCGGGCGTCTTGATCTATGTTTATAGATCTCGATGCCCAACAATTATGTAGGTTTATCCCGGTCTTCCTTTGAAAAACTCTTTTCAAACAACCCTTTATGATTTCCAGAAATTCTACATCATTTCCGATCAACAATATGTCATCCACATATGCTTATCAGAAATTCTATAGTGCTCCCACTCACTTTATTGTAAATACAAGTTTCTCATAAACTTTGTATAGACTCAAAAACTTTGATCACCTCATCAAAGCGTATATTCCAACTCCGAGATGCTTGCTCCAGTCCATAGAAGGATCACTGGAGCTTGCAC
Source organism: Hordeum marinum (assembly GCA_022496015.1). Classification (NCBI taxonomy): domain Eukaryota; kingdom Viridiplantae; phylum Streptophyta; class Magnoliopsida; order Poales; family Poaceae; genus Hordeum; species Hordeum marinum. The sequence goes on along the minus strand of CM039672.1, from coordinate 304,247,865 downwards.
GCCTTTTAGCATCCTTAGGACTGACAAAACCTTCTAGTTGTATCTCATACAACCGTTCCTCAAGGAAGGAAACGATGTTTTGACATCCATCTGCGAGATTTCATAATTGAAAAAACGCAACAACTGCTAACATAATTCCAACAGACTTTACCATCACTACGAGTGAGAAAGTCTCATCACAGTCAACTCATTGAACTTGTCGGAAACTTCTTTGTGACAAGTCGAGCTTTATAAATGGTGACATTCACCATCAGCGTCTGTCTTCATCTTAAAGGTCCATTTGTACTCAACGACCTGTCGTTCAACGGGCAATTCTACCAAAGTCCATACTTGGTTTTCATACATGGATCCTTTCTCGGATTTCATGGCCTCTAACCATTTATCGCTTCTACATAGCTCGTAGGTTCATCGTTGTCTAACAACATGACCTCTAAGCCAGGGTTGTCATACCACTTAGGAGCAGTATGCGTCCTTATCGACCTACGAGGTTTGATAGTAACTTGACCTAAAGCTTCATGATCATCATCATTAACTTCCTCTTCAACTAACATAGGCTCCAGAGAAACATATTTCTGCGTTGCGCTACTCTCTAGTTGAAACAAAGGTTCAACAACCTCATCAAGTTCTATCTTCCTCCCACTCAATTCTTTCGAGAGAAACTCTTTCTCGTGAAAGGACCCATTTTAGCAACAAACACTTTGTGCTTGGATCTAAGATAGAAGGTTTACCCAACTGTTAAGTTAGGGTATTCTATGAAGATGCATTTGTCTGCTTTGGGTTTGATCTCATTAGGTGAAAACCCTTTTTCACATAAGCGTCGCAGCCCCAAACATTAAGAAATGACAGCTTAGGTTTTCGCCAAACCAAAATTCATAGGTGTCATCTCAACGGACTTAGATGGTGCCCCTTTTAAAGTGAATGTAGTTGTCTCTAATGCATAACCCCAAAACGATAGTGGCAAATCGATAAGAGACATCATAGTTCGGACCATATCCACTAGAGCATGACTACGACGTTCGGACACACCATCATACTCTGGTGTTGCAGGTGGCGTGAGTTGTGAAACAACTTCCACTTTGTCTTAAGTTATATACCAAACTCGTAACTCAGATATTCACCTCCACGATCATATCGTAGACATTTTATCTTCTTGTCAAGATGATCTCAAACTTCACTCTGATTTTGCTTGAACTTTTCAAACGATTCATACTTGTGTTTCATTAAGTAAATATACACTATATCTACTCAAATAATTAGTGAAGGTAAGAAAATAACGATATCCACCGCACGCTACAACACTCATTGGATTGCATACATCAACATGTATCATTTCCAATAAGTTAGTTGCCCGCTCCATCAAACCGGAAAACGGGGTCCTTAGTCATCTTGCCCAAGAGGCATGGTTCGCATGTCTCAACCGATTCGAAATCGAATGAGTACAAAGATCCATCATCATGGAGTTTCTTCATCGCTTTAGACCAATATAACATTTAGCGGCAGTGCCATAAGTATGTGGTACTATCATTAATAACTTTGTATCTTTTGGCATCAATGTTATGAACATGTGTATTACAACGATCAAGATTAAACAAACCATTCTCATTGGGTGCATGACCATTGAAGGTATTATTCATGTAAACAGAATAACCATTATTCTCTAACTTAAATGAATAACCATATTGCAATAAACACAATCTAATCATGTTCATGCTTAACGCAAACACCAAATAACATTTATTTAGGTTCGTCACTAATCCCGAAGGTAGAGAGAGCGTGCGATATTGATCACATCAACCTTGGAAATGTTTCCAACACACATCATCACCTCACCCTTAGCTAGTCTCTGTTTATTCCATAGCTTTTATTTCGAGTTACTAACATTTAGCAACCGAACCGGTATCCAATACCCAGGTGCTACTAGGAGTACTAGCAAGGTACACATCAATAACACGTATATCAAATATACTTCTGTCAACATTGACAGCCTTCTTATCTACCAAATATCTAGGATTTTTTCGCTTCAGCTACTGCTCTCCTCATAATAGAAGCACTTAGTCTCGGGTTTGGCTTCAACTTTGGGTTTCTTCACTGGAGCATCAACTGACTTGCCATCCATGAAGTTTCCCTCCTTACCCTTTCCCTTTTCAAAACTAGTGGTTTTACTAACCATCAACACTTGATGTTCCTTCTTGATATCTACCTTCGCGGTGTCAAACATCGCAAACAGCTCAGGGATCATTATTTCCATCCCTGGAATTTTATAGTTCATCACGAAGCTCTAGTAGCTTAGTGACAGTGACTTGGAGAACTATATCAATCACTATCTTATCTAGAAGATTAACTCCCAATCGATTCAAGCGATTGTAGTACCTAGACAATCTAAGCACATGCTCAACGATTGAGCTATTCTCCTTCATCTTACAGGCAAAGAATCTTGTTGGAGATCTCATATCTCACAACACGGGCACGAGCCTGAGATCCCAATTTCACCTCTTAGAACATCACATATGTTCCATGATGTTCAAAACGTTTTGGAGCCTCAATTCTAAGCCGTAATGCATGACGCACTGAACTATCAATTAGTCATCGGAACGTGCCTATCAGATGTTCACAACATCTACAACGATGCTAGAGGGGGTGGCGCACCGAGCAGTGCATTAAGGACATAAGCCTTCTATGCAGCAATGAGGACAATCCTCAGATCACGGACCAAGTCTGCAATATTTCTACCAACATATTTCAACTCGATTTCTCTAGGAACATATAAAAATTCAAGGGAGCTATAGCGTGAGCTAGTAATCTACAACATAATTTGCAAAGACATTACTAACTATGTTCATGATAATGAGCTCAATTAATCATATTACTTAAGAACTCCCACTCAAATTGACATCCCTCCGGTTATTCGAGTGATACATGATCCAAATTCACCAACTCAAGTCCGATCATCATGTGAGTTGAGGTGGTTTCAATGGTGAACATCATCATGTTGACCATATCTACTATATGACTCATGTTCGACCTTTCGGTCTCTTGTGTTCCGAGGCCATGTATGTACATGCTAGGCTCGTCAAGTTTAACCCGAGTGTTCTACACGTGCAACACTAGCTTGCACCCGTTGTATGTGAACGTAGAGTCTATCACACCCGATCATCATGTGGTGTCTCGACACGACGAACTTTTGCAATAGTGCACACTCGGGGAGAACACAATTGATCTTGAAATTTTAGTGAGGGATCACCTTATAATGCTACCATCATCCTAAGAAAAACAAGGTGCATAAAAGGATTAACATCACATGCAAATCATAAGTGACATGATATGGCCATGAACTTGTGCTTTTGATCTCCATCTATAAAGCACCGACATGATCTCCATCGTCATCGGCATGACACGATGATCTCCATCATCTTGATCTCCATCAACGTGTCGCCATCGGGGGTTTTGCGCCCACCATGCTTCTACTACTATTGCTACCGCTTAGCGATAAAGTAAAGCATTACATAGCGCTTAATGATTACATGCAGGTCATACAATAATTAAAGACAACCCTATGGCTCATGCTGGTTGCCGTACTCATCGACATGCAAGTCGTGATATTCTATACAATACATGATCACCTCATACATCACATATATCTCATCATGTAATTGGCCATATCACATCACAACATACCCTGCAAAAACAAGTTAGACGTCCTCTAATTGTTGTTGCAAGTTTTGTGTGGCTTCTACGGGTATCTAGCAAGAACAATTCTCACCTACGCATAAACCACAACGGTGATACACAAATTGCTATTCAACCTTGTCAAGGACCGCCTTTGTCGAATCCGATCCAACTAGAGTAGGAGAGAAAGACACGCGCCAGCCATATTTGTGCAACAAAGTTACATGTCCGTCGATGGAACTGGTCTCTCATAAGCGTACGAGTAAGGCCGGTCCGGGCTGCTTCATCCCACAACACCGCTGAACCAAAACACGACCAAGGGAGGAAGCAATCTAAGCATCAACGCCCACAAAATCCTTTGTGTTCTACTCGAGATCTCATCTACACATAGACCTAGCTCATGATGCCACTGTTGGGGAACGTTGCATGGGAAACACAAATTTTCCTACGCGCACACAAGATCTATCCATGGTGATGAGCATCTACAAGAGGGAGAGTGGATCTACATACCCTTGTAGATCGCTAAGAGGGAAGCGTTAAGAAACGCAGTTGATGTAGTCGAACGTCTTCGTGATCCAAATCACTGAGCGTCCCGCGATCCCATCACGATCCGTCCCGCGATCAAATCACGAATCGTCTCGCAATCTTGATCACGGTCCTTCCGATCTAGTGTCGAACGGACGGCACCTCCGCGTTCAGCACACGTACAGCTCGATGACGATCTCCGCCTTCTTGATCCAGAAAGAGGGAGCGGAGAGGTAGGTGAGTTCTCCGGCAGCGCGACGGCGTGGTGGCGATGCTGGTGGAACTATTCCGACAGGGCTTCGCCTAAGCACCGTTGAACTAGACTAGAGGAGAAAACCGATCCAGATGAAGTAGAGGGAGCACGTGGCAATTAGGGTTAGCTCTTCCCTCTAAATACTCTAGTATATATAGAAGGGAGGGAGGGGAGGAGGCAGCCTCAAACCATCAAGGATTGGTCGAAATTGGAGGAGTCCTACTCCAATCCTATTAGGAGTAGGATTCCTCCTTTCCACTTGGAAACTCTTTCCACCTCTCCACCTTTGGGTTTTCCCCACCCCTAGCCGCAAGGGCCTTAGTGGGGGGCTCGTCCAGCCCACTAAGGGCTGGATTGACTCCTCCCACATCCCATGAGTCCCTTTGGGTCGAGACACCCCTCCCGATGGTCCCCGGTACCCCTCCCGGCACTCCCGGTACACTACCGATGAGCCCGAAACTTTTCCGGTGACCAATACAGGACTTCCTATATATCAATCTTTACCTCTGGACCATTTCGGAGCTCCTCGTGACGTCCAGGATCTCATTCGGGACTCCGAACAACCTTCGTTCACCACCATACATAACTCTATACTACCGAAACGTCACTGACCCTTAAGTGTGCAGACCCTATGGGTTCGAGAACTATGTAGACATGACCAAGACACCTCGACGATCAATAACCAATAGAGGGACATGGATGCCCATATTGGTTCCTACATATTCTAAGAAGATCTTTATCAGTTGAACCTCTATGTCAAGGATTAAATTAATCCCGTATGTTGTTCCCTTTGTCCTTCGGTATGTTACTTGCCCGAGATTCGATCGTCGGTATCTATACACCTAGTTCAATCTCGTTATCGGCAAGTCTCTTTATTCGTTCCGTAATACAAGATCCCGTGGCTAAATCTTTAGTCACATTGATTGCAAGGCTTATAGTGATGTTGTATTACCGAGTAGCCCCTAGATACCTCTATGTCACACGGAGTAACAAATCCCAGTCTTGATCCATGCCAACCCAACAGACATCCTCGGGGATACCTGTAGAGCACCTTTATAGTCACCCAGTTACGTTGCGACGTTTGATACACACAAGGTACTCCTGTGGTGTCAGCAAGTTGCATGATCTCATGGTCATAGGAACAAATACTTGACATGAAGAAAACTATAGCAATAAACTGACACGATCATATGCTATATTTTTAGTTTCGGTCTTGTCCATCACATCATTCTTCTAATGATGTGATCCCGTTTATCAAATGACATCTCATGTCCAAGGCCAGGAAACCTTGACCATCTTTGATTAACGAGCTAGTCTATTAGAGGCATACTAGGGACATGGTGTTGTCTATGTATCCACACATGTATTTGAGTTTCTGATCAATACAATTCTAGCATGGATAATAAACGATTATCATGAACAAGGGAATATGATAATAACTAATTTATTATTGCCCCTAGGGCATATTTCCAACAGGTAGTGCCTCCTAGATTTGTTAGGTGTCGCTTCGGAGCCTCCTACTTCGTGTTGTGGAGTGAACCAAGAAGTTTGTAAGGGCAAGGAGATTGCCTACTTCGTGAAGATCTAACCTGAGTAAGGCTAGTCCTCCATGGACGTAGGCCGTCATGATATAGTCAAGGTTGCTTCTTCGTGGAACCCTCCATGGACTCTCGCGACTGTTACCCTCCGTGGGTTAAAGACTCCATGAACGTGGATGTACAATAGCACCACCTATAGGAACCATGGGAAATATCATCATGTCACCAATTGCATTTGATCTTCCTACCCTCTCTTTACTTACATGCTTGTCTTTATTTTCTGCTGCTATACTCTTATACATGCATGTGTAGGGTGTACTTGACATACTATGAATGCTAAAATCTGCCAAGAATTAAAATTGGGAAAAGGTAAATTTTCATTTGGTCAAGTAGTATAATCACCCCCCCTCTAGAACTACCTTCGATCCTACAAGTGGTATTAGAGCTTTGGTCTCCATTGCATTGGTCTCACAACCTAGGAGAGTATGGCGTCTAGTGAGGGAAATTATCATCATAGAGGTTTGTACTTTGATGGCACTAATTTTGCTAGTTGGAAGCACAAAATGAAAATGCATTTGCTTGGTCATAACCCCTCCGTTTGGGCTGTTGTTCGTGTTGGTATGCAAGGTGAATTCTTTGTAGAAGGAAGGGGACCCGATCGTGAAGCGACCGCGGATGAGTTGAAGATGTTGCAACTCAATGCTCTAGCATGCGACATTCTCTTCAACTGTCTATGCCCCGAAGAATTCAACAAAATCAGCCGTCTTGAACATCCAAAAGAGATTTGGGATACTTTGGTTGATATGCATGAAGGAACTGAGTCCGTGAGAGAATCCTAGTTGGATGTTCTTCAAGGTCAGCTTGACAAGTTCAAGATGAAGGATGGTGAAGGAGTCGTGGAAATGTACTCTAGGATAGCTCTCATCACCAATGAGATTGCTAGCTTAGGAAGCGAAGAAACGACTGACAAATTCATCATCAAGAAGATACTTCGAGCTTTGGATGATCTATATGAAACCGTTTGCACATTGATCCAAATGATGCCCAACTACAAATATCTCAAGCAAACGGAAGTGATTGGTAGAATTGTTGCTCATGAGATGACACTCAAAGACAAGGAAGAGCTTCACCACAAGTCTAGCGGTGCTTACACAGCCACAAGTGATGCTCCCGCTACCTCTAGCGACAACCTTGTCACTAATGAAGAGATAAGCCTCATGGTCAAGATATTCAACAAGTTCTACAAGAATAGAAGCAAAGATCGAAGCTCCAACTCAAGATATGAAGAGAAGCGTTCGTCAAGTCGTGACCGAAACTGCTACAATTGTGGGAAGCCCAGACACTACTCCAATGAGTGCACATCTCCTTACAAGAGAAAAGAAGAGTCACCAAGAAGACGAAGCTCAAGAGACGAGTCACCTCGAAGAGAGAGAAGGAGTAGAGATGATCATTATGAATGAAGACCTTCAAGAAGAAGTAGGGACTCGGAGAATAAGGACAAGTACACCAAGAGCTACTCAAGAAGGAAACATCAAGCTCATGTTGGTGAATGGATTTCCAGCTCCGAATCCGACAACCACTCCGAGAGAAGCTATCACTCCAACTCCGACAATAGTCAAGATGAAGGTGTTGCCGGACTTGCACTAGTAACTACCAACTACTATGATCTATTTGATTCACCAAACAAAGGGAGTGGAAGTTGCTTCATGGCTAAAGTCCCCAAGGTATCACACCCCGAGTATCTTGATTTCAATAGTGATGAAGATGACTTGTTAATTGAAGATGACTTGTTATTTGACAAATCTAGTAATGTTAGTCAAAATGAACTTGCTAGTACTCACTCTAGTGTAGATAAGTCGTGCGTTGATGATAAGTTGAAAATAGAACGACTAACTCAAGAACTAAAAACTCTAAAGTTAGCTTACGAGTCTACTCTACGAGATCATAGAGAGCTTGAAAGGGCACATGAGAAGCTCCGCTTCGAGAAGCTCAATTTCGAGCAAGATCATGAGTTCCTTAAAGCTATCAATGAAGATCTTTGAAAGAATACTTCCTCTTATCTAGCCAAACGACTTCTCTTATCTACATTCATGCCTCAAGTTAAGTCTAAGCAAGCTAGTAACAAAGGAAAGAAAGGTTCTTCAACTAGTAGCAATAAAAATGATAAATCCAATGATATTGCTTCTAGTAGTTCTCTTGATCCCACTAACTCTTCTCTTAGCCAAGTTACACTTGAGCAAGAAAATGAACTCTTGAAAGGGATCATAGATAAAGGTATCTACAAGAGTCCTAAAGGGTGCAAACAATTTGAGGAGATTGTACGCAAGCACAGAGGATACTGGAAGAATCGTGGTGTTGGCTACTTCAACGCTAATGGAGTTGAATGGGAAGAAGGTCAATACCCCAATCCCAAGTTTGTTCCTCAAAAGGAGAAGTATGAAAATACTATCTCCAAGGGAACAAAAGCTCAAGATGACCTTCCACCACAAGACACCAAGCTCAAGGACAAGAACAAGCTTCAAGAGGACATTGACTCTTATGAAGATGAATCCCAAGCTTTGGTGAAGTGGGTTCCCAAGGCTACTACAAGTTCTACTTCGACACCAAGGATATCCATCAACTTGATGTGGGTCCCCAAGAAGAAGAACTAGAGAAGTTCTTGAGGGGTGACTCCGCCAATGAAATTCACTCACATTCATTATTGGCAAGAACTATTTGCAATCAACATAAACTTCATGCAATAGTTCAAGGAGTCACACATTCCCTCAAAGGTAAGCAAGGGACAAGGTAATCAACAAATCAATGGACATCATAACATATGCTTTGCACTCCATGTCCATATATATCCTTGTATTTGTCTCTTGTATGTTGGGACTAACCCATGTAGGTGAGAAGAGTAATGAAACAACAAGGATGCTCCCAACTCTTGGTGATCTTCATCAACCTTGAGCATCCACCACTACCTCACCAACATGAAGTCTTCATTGACAAAACCCAAGGTTAGTTTGTCCCTCCTATGGGGGGATGTCACATCAAGGGGGAGCTTTACTCTAAGACTTGAGTTAAAGCATCTCTTAGTATGTGACAACATTAAATGCTTTATGTAGAAGTGGTAACCCCACTTGTGCTTAAACGATGAGTATGACCTATGATCAAGTATTCTTACTTGACTCCTAAGTCAAATAATCGTATATAGATGACTTCGTCATCTCCCAAGTGCTTGTTAGATGCTATTTGTTTGTGCGTGTTTTCCATGATTTCATTTGATATCTTATTGTGTGAGCATGTTGGTCTGCATTTATTTACTCATTCGAGGATATCCAATTGTTTCTATTTGGATTTTCATATTTATTTGCCAATTGGATATACAAGAATGCCTAGGACCACCCTTTATCTATCTATGCTTTCTCACCTCATACTCTATTCATGCTGCATCACAAAATTTAAACAAGTACTTTTTCATCACTCTGTGTGAGGAGCACTCGGAGTTCCGTATCATCAAGGACTGACCACTAAAACCTCCCAAGTGCATCTCTATGGAATCAACCCACAATTCTCGGTCTCACCGAATGCCTAGGGTTGATATGGTTTTCTTATCTCGGTAAGACCGATTTCATATTCTTGGTTACACCGAGTTTCCCTGTCAACTTACAGTTGTGAAACTCGGTGACACCAAAAATATCAAATCGGTGTCACCGACAGAGATGGGTATGTAATCGGTGGACCTCGACTTTTGAAATCTATTCTTCAAACGTTGCGCCTCCACAACCCTAGTTGCCACAAAAGGACCCCCTGGTCATCGCCTTGCCTTTCCCGAGTGTCTCTGCCGCTGGAAATCTCGCCGTCAACGGGCATCTTTACCGCCGTCGCCGTCGTAGCGGATCCGTCGCCAAGCTAGGGTACGGATTCGACTTTTCTTGCGCTCCCCGTCCAAGTCTTGCACAATGAAATCATTTTTATCTATAAGCCACCGTCTGAACGCTTTCCATCCACAAAGAAAATCCCGTAGAGTAGCGAATGATAGATTTTTAGGGTTTTGCCGTCCGCCACCTGTATCTCAGTAGAATCGATGTGGTAAAATCGTTTTCACCGATTTTAGTTTTTCCCACACAGAGAACACCTGGTGGAACTGAGTGCTTGTTTTTGGTCCGACCGAAAACGGTGCCAAGTTCCTGGAAAGTAGGTGTCAGTCTCGGAGTGACCGAAATTTCTGCCTTGGTTGCACCGAAATACATTTGACAGAATGCAAAACTTGGAAAATATTTTGTTCAAACTTTCAAAAATCAGTCTCATTTTGTGATGACTTATCCTATTCTACTATTCTATACTCTATTCATAGGGTTAGCCTGTCAGGATCACATAGTCAGAATTTGCCAGAGCAGAACGTTTTGATGAGTTCATGCATGAGTCCTGAGTCCAGTTCTTCCACAGATCCAGGAACTCCTAGTTCTCATGGGTTGCCTAAGTCTGCCACTAGGACAAGGAAGAGACTCAACTCAGAGGAAGAGAATTCTGATTTTGTCTCGGAAGAGATTCTTGCTAAGAAGCAAGAGAAGGCTGCTAGGAAGTCTACCAATGAGGACACCTCATCTAGGAAGGTGGTCAGCAAAGTTTATGCTCCTATAGAGACCTTCAAATCACATGAGAGTGCTAGGGCAACAGTGTCTGTTGAGGTCCCCAAGAAAGCTTTGCCAAAGAAGACAGTCAGGAAGAGGATCATCCGTGTGCAGGGCAAGCCTACCTCAATGTACGAGGATCCAGAGGAGGCTGCTGCTGCTGTTGCTGAAGAGGAAGAGGAGGAACCTGCTACTCAGGCCCCTCCTAATAAGAAGGCCAAGAAACTTCTGGCTGATGCTATGCCCAAGCCAGACACCTCCAAGAGCACCAAGGCAACTTCAAAGAAAGCTGTTGCACAGAAGTCCAAGAGGACTACCAGAGACACACCTGCTGCTAAGAAGAACAAGAAGTCCACTTTCACAGAAGCTGATGATGATGATGCTATGGTTGTTCTGATGAAGCTCAGACCTAACCTTCCAGTTCATGATGCTAGCCACACAGTAGCTGAGGATATGAAGAAGAGGAAGGATTCAGGGCTGCGGGCATGGAGAGCTATTGATCCATATGCCCAGAGGAGAAAGATTGTTGTGGACTACAAGTTTTACACCAAAGAGCGACAAGACTTCTATGAGACTGTTTTGCTAGACAAGAGCCCTGCAGTCAGTGACATGAGATATGTTGAATGGAAGTACATCAAAGATAATGAGGATTACTTTCCATGTGTCCAAGACTACTTCCACTGCATTGGACTTGATAAATTTGTTGGGAAGGAGTTCACTGCTTGGAATAATGAGATGATCATGCAATTCTACTCCACTGCACATTTCTATGGACATGGTAGGATTGTATGGATGATTGAAGGAGCAAGATATGAATCTTATGTTGATGAGTGGGCTACCATCTTAGGAGTCCCAGAGGTTCAAGATGGAGATTTGGATGTCTACATAGAATCCAAGGAGAGACACAATGCTATGAAGGATATGTATAATCCTATCCCTGCAGATAAAGTGCAATCTCACAAGCTTGGTTCTATCTACTTTCTCCAGCCAGGCCTCCGTACCATGAACTTTATCCTGAGGCATACCTTGATGCCCAAGTTTGGAGATGAGAAGATGATTCATGGATACTCCATCAACATGCTCATCCATCTTGATCGTCACACCAAGATTCGAGTGATGGACTTGATAGTAGAGACTATGAAGAGGGTTGTTGCTGATCAGAAGCGCTCATGCTGCTACGCACCCTATATCCAGACGCTCATCAATTCTCAGCTTGAGAAGCACATCTATGCTCTGGACAGTCCCCGTTTGCCACTTCAGCCGGACTTTGAGGATAATGTTGTGGTGATGGACCCAGACCATCCTACACCAGCTGGAGCTTAGGCACATGCAGAGGCAAAAGCAGAGGCATCTCGATCCACTAGTGCTCAGGTTCCCAGGTCCAGGAATGAGCAGATGGATCTTTTGATCACTACTGTCCTGGAGATGAAGAAGGACATCAAGACCATCATGGATACTCAGGAGAGCCTTGCAAACATCATTGATGATAGAGTGAAAACTCTAAATGACAAGGTTGATGGGCTGACTAAGACAGTCAATGAGCTCAAGAAGGAGGTTGATGAAGCCCCAATCCATCGCACCTCTTCAGAGTCATAGGCTTCTGATGAGGAGGAGGATAGTGCACCTGTCAAGATGACTGCCCAGTTAACGACTAAGGCCAGGACTCCTATAGTACCAGCTCCAGATACGAGGCCTTCATCTTTTGCTCCAGCCACAGTATCTTTAGCACCATCAACTCCAGCGCCTCAAGTATCTACTCCAGCTCCATCCAGGACTTTAGCAGAAGTCTTCGCCGACGCAGTTCTCTCGACTCCGCCATCGACGACCGGAGGAGATCAGCCGTAGACGATTAGCTATATCTCTTTGAACTTTTTGGTAACTTGTTGTCAAAGGGGGGAAGTTGTATATAGATCTTAGGCTTCAAGTGAGAGAGTGTTTGTTTTTATTTGCTGGTTTTACAAAACATTTGGTTTGTTTGGTTTGACGTGAGATACTTTTGTGTTTGTGTGTGATCATACGTTGTTATGTGTGTTTCTACTATTTCCTATCTTTTGATGATTATGTGATGATATTTCACCATTGCTTGATTGTATTGTGCTATGATGTTCACTCTAATTATTCTCGCACACCACCAAGTTGTATGTGACATGGAAGAAGTGCCCCATGTACCTAATTGATTGTGCATTTGCATTCAAACGCAAATTCAAAATAATGCACAAATTTAGGGGGAGCTCTTGCTTATCACATACTTCTCAAAGCGATGATTATATCATATGTCGAAGCTTTGATCTATATGTTGTCATCAATTACCAAAAAAGGGGAGATTGAAAGCACATTTTCTCCCTTGGTGGTTTTGGTAATTAATAACAACATATAAGTCATTGAACTAATTTTTCCACCAAGTATATTTCAGGAAATGTTCAATGATAGGATTGGCAAAAGGATTGTGGAGATTATGGAATACCCAAGATGCAAGGAAATAGGTTGTCAAAGCTTCAAGCAAGAGGACTCTGCATTTTATATTTGTGAGAAATCACTTTGAGTCCATAGGAAAGCCAATACTATTAAAAGGGGTAAGGTTTTGTTGGTGAACAAAATGCTCAAACGTGCACAAGTGATAGTCACCAAAGACACCCACAAACTCTCCCACCAAAGTCTGTCCAAAGCCAAATACTCGAAATTGGTGCAACCAACATTCTACACTCGGTGCCACCGATCCCAAACCCTAGAGAGACTCGACCAAACCCTAGCCACTTCGGTGCAACCGATTCCATACCGGTGCCACCGAGTTGGGCTGCCAACTTTCTATTACGCAAATTCATAGTTTCAGTCCCTCCGAGATTGTTGGATTGGTGTCACCGAGATTGGAAATTCTGACCGTTGATCACCTTATCGGTGCAACCGAGATTCCTATATCGGTCTCACCGAGATTCAAAAGTTGCTAACTTTAAGTCACTTCGGTACAACCAAGATTCACACATCGGTTCCACCGAGTCTGACTTATTGTGTGTAACGGTTGGATTTTTTGAGATGCCTATATATATCCCTCCACCACCGCCTACTCGAGAGAGAAGAACTCAGAACTGTTCCACACTCATATCTACTAATTTTCTGAGAGAGAACCACCTATCCTTGTGTTGAGGTCAAGATCTTCCATTCCAACCATATGGATCTTGATTTCTAGCCTCCCCAACTTGCTTTCCACCCAATCAATCTCTTCTACCAAGCCATATCTATGAGAGAGTGACTATGTGTTGAGGAGTCTATCATCTTGAAGCACAAGAGCAAGGAATTCATCGCATTACCGAGCCTATTACCTTTTGGAGGGTGGTGCCTCCTAGATTGGTTAGGTGTCGCTTGGGAGCCTCCTACTTCGTGTTGTGGAGTGAACCAAGAAGTTTGTAAGGGCAAGGAGATCGCCTACTTCGTGAAGATCTACCCCGAGTAAGGCTAGTCCTCCATGGACGTAGGCCATCATGGTATAGTCAAGGTTGCTTCTTCATGGAACCCTCCATCGGTAGAGCCCTCCATGGACTCTCGCGATCGTTACCCTTCGTGGGTTGAAGACTCCATGAACGTGGATGTATGATAGCACCACCTATCAGGACCACAGGAAAAATCATCGTGTCACTAATTGTGTTTGATCTTCCTACCCTCTCTTTACTTACATGCTTGTCTTTATTTTCCGCTGCTATACTCTTAGACATGCATGTGTAGGGTGTACTTGACGTACTATGAATGCTAAAATCTGCCAAGAATTAAAATTGGGAAAAAGTAAATTTTCATTTAGTCAAGTAGTCTAATCACCCCCCTCTAGCACTACTTTCGATCCTACAAATGGTCAGCCGACACGTGTCACAACGGTCGAATTTCAAACACACGTGACATCTTTACTTGGGCTACAAGTAAAGGTGACTCAACCAGCTCTGGAAGAGTTTTCCTCTCAATGTCTTCGCTCCAAGACATAGGTATGGGTTGAGCATCACCTCAGCATTTGACTTCGATCACATCAACCCCACTTAACAGTACGGTGGTTCCTATGACTCAAGAAAGAAGAAACAAAATTACCAAAAGACATTGTCTTCCTGTTTCATTGTCTTCGGACGAATGTCTTCATCCACCACCAATGGCTTCAGCCGTCATCAATGTCTTCAGACATTTTGGGGGGTCATCTTCGATGGCTAAACCGAAACTCCAGGGACTTCTCTCTGTGTTAACCTGTGAACTCTCAAAAACACATTAGTCCCTCAACCACGTTTCTCTTTAATACTCCAAAACCAAACAAGGGTGGCACTAGATGCACTTACAATCTCCCGCTTTTTGGTGATTGATGACAAACTGGTTGAAGTTTTCAACAAGGATAAAAATATGTGAAGATAAGGTTTTGAAGATTTTGATTGCAAGATATAGAGAGCTCCCCCCTGAAGATGTGCATATGAAGATTTTGCTTTGAATGCAAATGCACATGGAAGGTTGTAGTTTGTGGAGAACTCCCCCTATATCTTGTAATCTAATCACTATGCATTTAACAAATATGACAAAGATAATGAAATGCACCATAAAAAATGGGCGTCTGCAGAATGGCTTCGGGCGCATAAAATAACTTGAAGAAGCGCCAAAGAGTACGGTAAACATAAAGTGCAGACGTCCATCAGGACTTAAGTATTATAACCCAAAGCAGCAAATGTTCAGAAACGAGAGTTGTAAACTTAGCAAAATAGCACCCAACCCTTATAAGTAGACCCGTTTGAAGACTATCACCCAATGCTTCTCCCCATTTTTTCATCGAATAACCAAAAAGGTACGAAGACAATGAGAACTACGCGTCCCCAGTAGGTGTTGATGAAGACGGTGCAGCAGGGTCTTGGGTTGCTGGTGTAGAGGAGCTTGGTGCAGTGCCACGACACCGAGTCAATGGAGGCACAGAAGTTGCATCATCAGCTTCGTCTGCAAGCCTGACGTTAACGGAAGTAGCTGACGAAGAATAATCATTGTCTTTGAGAGATGGGGTCTGGCACCACTTCTCCGCACTTGGAGGTGGTGCACCAAATATGTAGTGAGGGTGAACTCCATATTCACGAAGCTCATGCTCAGGTGCTAGCAGAGTCATAGTCCTCCATGAACGACGACTTGTTTCATAAGCGACGAAGGCATTTTTGGTAGCCAAGTTGTGAACATGGTTGAGATCTTGCACAACTGAGTGCATATGGCGTCAAGTCCATTCATGATGCTTTTCTTGCTTCTGGATTAGTGAAACTAGAAGTTCATGATCAGTAAGTGCATGCTCTCTCCTGGCCGGGCATTGACGAGGCAAAGTGGTGGCAGTGTCTTCGGAGTTGGTTGCAGCAGATCTTGGTTGGTGAAGTGCACCAATGAGTCTTGCTCTTGATGGATCAGAAGGAATAAGAAGACCTTCAACATTAATAGTGCCACTTGTGCCTTCAACAATGGGGTTCTTGCTCTTGGATGGATACAAGTCTGCTGGCACAACCTCAATATTTGGAAGATAAATGCCATGGTTGCGAGTAGAGGGAAGATACCTGGTGTTGGTTCTGTACTTCATGAAGAGAATGATCCAAGGAGCATAAATCTTCGGCTCAAGCACATTGACACCATTGGCAGCAAGGTTGCGAAGGAACAAGTCTTGAAGATCGAATCTGATGCCATATACAATGTTGTATAGCAATGTCTTCAGAGGCCCTTCAATCTTGTGTGAGGAGTTGTGCCCTTTGATCGTCCAAATTGTATGTCGAAGAATATGGTAGAGTGTCCTCGGCAGGTACTGAAGATCATCCACAAAGAATGAAGTGGGCAATTCTGCATCTTGAGAGCCAAAGGCTGCATCAATGTCAACATCTCTGTCATATTGGGTTCTCGCATATGGAATAGGCTTCGAGTTGCAGTCGCATAGGCTTCGGAATGAGGATCCAAGTCTTCACCAAAGGCAGCAAGAGGTGTTGCAGGAAAGAAATCTAGTGGTGAAGCAGTGATGTGTTCATCCCTTATCATGAATTCCATCTGCCAGGTGTTCAAGTCACGACTGAAGCCTGAGATGTGTAGGGTTGCATAGAACTGGAGGATGAGTTCTTCATTCCAGTCTTCATGATCTGTGTAGAAGGGCAGCAAACCCACATCTCGAAGACAATTCAATGCCTAGTCAAAACAAGGAAGACCTTTCATAGCTTCAAAGCTTTGATGCTTGTGGGGAAAGATCATGTTTTGGCCGTAGAGCGCGCACATGTAGTATTGAAGTTGTGGACCTTTCCAAAACCCGTCAGACTGTATCCTGGCTCTCTTGTATGGATTGCAATTGGAGACGAAGTATGTGTTGTTCAGCCTGAATCTCTCCAACTCGAAGACCAAGGGTATTTCTGGGCCTAACTGTCGAAGACTTGGAAGTTGAGGCATAGGATTCATGATAGAGGGGCGGCGATCCAGGTTGAACTCAAACTGAGGTCCCATCCTTGGTGGAGCAACAAGGCAAGGCCATCTTGTAGGGACCATCTCTCCTTCCCTATTCTGAGCCACCACAATCTTGTCTTCATTGTGTTCAGTTGATGGCGTGGCATGGACAGGAGGTCCATCAGGGGATTGGGCATTGGCTTCGCCCATGGTGGTATCGGCAACATTGTCTTCGGCTGCCATGTCTTCAGTGGTAGGTTGGCTGGGAGGAACATCTTCAATCCCCAGCACATCATCGACTGGTGCGGTTGGAGAAACATGCACTTCGTCTTCAGGAATTGGAGACATGAGAGCTCTGGGTCCTCTACGAAGACGTTTGAGTGGTGAAGTGTGGTTGATAGGTTCAGTCTCCTCTGGTGCAAACGGAGATTCTGGCAAAGCTGACATAGGTGGGAAGAATGGAGGTGATGGTGTACCAGGGTCAGCTTCAGGTACATCCGGTCAAAGAGGAGTTCAAATATCCACGAACTCACTGATTGGTTGGGGAGAGTGGACCATTAGGGAATCCACTTGTAGAACAGGTTCTGGCTTGACATTGTCTTTAGGACCAATGTCTTCATGTGCATTATCTTCAGCTGGGGCAGAGGCTTCGACAACTGGAATCTCTTCATGTTTCTGAGTCTCTGTGGAAGCAGACTCATGCAGTACAACTTGTCTTTCCAAGTTTTCAGAGGCAGGGGACGCCATAGAAATTGGTGTAACAAGCAAAGGCTCTTGAGGAGCAAGTGCTGATGATGGAGCAGAGGGTGGTGTTGTGGCTTGCACTGGTTCTAAAGGCTTGGTTTTTCTTGTCTTCAACCTCTTCGGAGGTTGGGCTTCAAAGGCAGATGCCTTGCGCTTCTTGGCTTCAGCTTCAGGTTGCTTTGTCTTCTTACTAGACGAAGCAGTGGTTGTGGAGCGTGGCCGTGGGTTGGCAAACCCAGCGGGGAAGACTATGCCACGCTCCTCAGATTGTACAGGAGCAGGCTGTTTAGAAGACACTGAAGCTTGATGTGAGCGAGCAATGACTTCGAGCGCAAGGGCAGGCTGACCGAGTGCCTTCCTCTTTAGCATATCATTGTGAGCTTGCACCATCATGGTGGTCTTCCTCTTGATGTGTGCAAGAGCACCCTTTACATCTTCACATATCTTCTCAAACACAACTTTGATATCTGCCATCATAAGTCTGTAGCCTTTGATTTCTTCGACATCAAGTCTGTGCACAGTTTGCTTGAAGAGTTCTTTCTCATGGCTGATCTTGGCCTTGGTATGCTTCGCCTTCTGAGCCACAGTCAATTCCTCGTTCACAAGTCCTTGGAACATGACACTCATCCCAGTTGGGAGCTGAAGAGCATCAATGCTGATGGAGGGGTCAGCAAACCATTCATCAATGAAATGTTCGTATACAATCGGGTCAATCAAAGGTAAGTCTTCAAGTCGCTTGGCTTCCTCTTATTTATGTTGAATAAGCCTATCCAAGGCTTCATCATCAAACTCGTCATCTGACAGCTCAATCATGTTGGCTGCATCCATCAAAGACATGTTAGGCTTTGGTCCACGAGAAGCAACAACCTTTCTCTTCATATGCCTATGCAGGCGACCTTTAGATTTTGATTCCTCGGGGTTTGCAGAAGGGGACCGAGGAGCTTGTGGAGAAGACTCTACAGGAGGAGTTGCCTTGGAAGACTTAGGCTTTGAAGACTTCGACTTGGAAGACTTTGGCTTTAAAGACTTTAGTTCTTCCAGAGGCTTCGGTGGCGGTTTAGGAGCATTTTCTTGCTCAACTTCCTCCTCATCTGACTCTATGGGATTTAGGATGCCAAGTATGCTTGATGGATCAGGATTCTCTGGCATTGGTGGCCTGAACATACAAGGGTAGAATCCCATCTTGATGGCGTCAGCCTTGGTCTTCGGATGAAGATTTCTATATATGATGTCTGTCCAAGGTGCATTCTCAGCACACTTTTCAGCACACTCATCAGTGACGAAGTGGTAGTAAAACCACTCCACACTCCAATATCTTCGGATCCACTTGAGGCGATTCTTGCGTTTGGTGTATGTCTCCTCCTCACCATACTTGTACAGCTCATAATGATCTGGGGGAAGATCCTTAGCAGTGTTCTTGCGTCTCTGCTTCCCTCCCTTCTTGACTGGTTTATCATCTTCCATTGGCTTTGGCAAAGGCTTAGTCAATGGCTTCACAGGTGTGCACAAATAGGAACACACACCAGAAGATTCCAGATGTATCCACAAGTAGTCTGCAAACGAATTCAGAATATGAGATCCAAGCGATTCTGCTGCGGACATGTACCTGTGAAAGAGTTAGAGACACGAGGGAAGAGGAGAGGTCATATGCATTCTCGGAAGATTTTGAAGTTAAAACTGAGTTTTGAAGACATTGACCTTATACCGAAGACATTCACTTCTATAGAGAATATGGTGATTTCAGATTTTTACAAGCCCAAGGATTTGCACAAGTGAGGAATCAAACCAAGTTTCAGACCACAAAGTGAATATATTTGATAAGGATAGATCTAGATCTAGATTCGGTTGAGTGGAAAGAGAATAAACAACAACCGACAGATTTCAGTAAGAATCTTGGAACAAAACGCGTGGTAAAAAAGATTTTAATTACCACGATGAAGAACGAGACGAACTACTCAACGAGGCGAAGAAACCGAGCGGTTCAATCTGCCTCACCCTAACTTGGTGGACGCAGACGGCTACGGCATCGGCGAGCGGACGATGAACGCGGCTGGCATGAGTACATCATCGAAGAGTCATGGCAGTGAAGCACTTCGTCTCCGGCGACGATGGATTCAAGCGACGATGCTATGGTTTTGAGCACGTGGGGTGGCAGAGGAAGGGGAAAGTAATAATGGAAGGAGGGTAACTCGTATTTATAAGGGTGGAGGAGTTCGAACCGAAAAGACGAATTTACCCTTGACTCTTTGGCTAAAGTGGGACACGTGGCATGCATGCAAACCACTTGACAACCCACTACCATAATCGAAGCGGCGGCATGGGAGTTGTTGCTAAAAACACAAAGACAATTTAGATTTGCGAATTAAATATGTGGTTGATTTGTCTTCGACCGACAAGGACGCAGTGAAGACAGTCAACACGTGTCAACATAGAATGCATATGAATGGATTAGAACAGATTGGACGAGGTAAGAACAAAGGGGAATGTCGGGTCCAATCACATTTGCCTAGGAAAAAGTTGAAGACAAAGCTATAGGAAAAATCATGTATAGGGCAACGCTCTAATCCAAATGTAGATCTGCAAATAGTTTTCAGCCGAAACGCAGGTGCAAACAGCAAAGTTTTGTTCCGAAGACATTCGGCTCTCGAAGACATATGAAAAAGTTGAGATAAAAGCAATGTCTTCGAGATTGGTTGGTGGTGTTACCCACCGTATAAGAATGTTTGACCCAGACATGGCGCACAATTATCGTGGTGCTCTAAAGTCATATTCTTCGTTAATGTGTTCACATTCAGCTTGTAAGTCTTCATGAGTTGAAGACATACGTTACATCATGTGTTGTGCATCAAAGTCGTCAGCATGCATAAGCGTTAGGATGTATTCCCATTTCAAAGGAAATTTGAGGATTCTAAGATATTTAGCTCACACCGCAACTTGCAAAACCTCTTCTCATCCAAAGGCTTTGCGAAGATATCTGCCAGTTGATCTTCAGAGTCTGCATGCTTGATGTTGATGTCGCCCTGCATCACATGATCCCAAAGAAAATGATGTCGTATCTGAATGTGCTTCGTCTTCGAGTGGTGTACTGGATTGTAGGAGATCTTGATTGCACTCTCATTGTCACAGTAGAGAGGTACATCCTTCAGGTTGATGCCGTAGTGCTTGAGTGTTTGCTTCATCCAAAGAAGCTGAGTGCAGCATGCACCAGCAACAATGTATTCGGCTTCAGCAGTAGAGAGTGACACACAGTTCTGCTTCTTCAGAGACCAACACACAAGGGATCGTCCAAGAAAGTGACAAGTGTCTGATGTAGACTTGCGATCAACTCTATCACCAGCGAAGTCAGAATGTGAGTAGCCAATCAGCTCGAACTTCGAACCCTTTGGATACCACAATCCTAGCATTGGGTGTGAGCCAGATATCTAAGTATTCGCTTCACAACAAGGTGATGTGATTCCTTTGGTGCCGCTTGAAATCGGGCGCACATGCAAATGCTAAGCATTATATCTGTCCTAGATGCACATAGGTACGACAAAGATCCAATCATGGAGCGATATACCTTCTGATTGAAATCTTTACCATTTTTGTCAGTGCAAAGGGGTCCATTGGTAGGCATTGGCGTCTTGAAGCCTTTGGCTTCATTCCTACCAAATTTCTTGAGGCGGTCCTTGAGGTACTTCTCCTGAGATATGAAGATGCCATTTGGTTGTTGTCGAATCTGAAGCCCTAAGAAGAACTTCAGCTCTCCCATCATCGACAGTTGATACTTCTCTTGCATCATATAAGCAAACTCATCACTATATTTCTTGGTAGTACAGCCGAAGATAATGTCGTCCGCATATATTTGGCATACAAACAATTCACTTTCATAAGACTTAGTGAAGAGAGTGGGATCGAGTGAACCAGGTTTGAAGCCTTTCTTCATGAGGAATTCCTTGAGTGTGTCATACCAAGCTTTTGTGCTTGCTTGAGGCCATAGAGTGCCTTGTTGAGCTTGAAGACATAGTCAGGATGCTTTGGATATTCAAACCCTAGTGGCTGAGCAACATATACTTCTTCCTCAATCTTACCATTGAGGAATGCACTTTTGACATCCATTTGATACAAGCATATATCATGATGGTTAGCATAAGCAAGCAATATACGAATGGCTTCGAGTCTAGCAACAGGTGCAAAGGTTTCACTGAAGTTAATACCCTCGACCTGTGTGTAACCTTGAGCCACCAGTCGTGCCTTGTTTTTGACGACTTCGCCAGACTCATCTTGCTTGTTGCAGAAGATCCACTTTGTATCGATGGCGTTGTGCTTCCTAGGATCAGGACGCTTTATGAGCTCCCACACATTGTTCAGCTTGAACTAGTGAAGCTCTTCTTGCATGGCGTGAATCCATTTCGATTCTTTGAAAGCTTCATCAAATTTGGTGGGTTCTATGATAGATACAAAAGCAAAGTGCCCACAAAAGTTAGCCAATTGGGTAGCTCTTGAGCAAGTAAGTGGAACTGGTGCATTAATGCTGTTAAGCATTCTCTCAATTTGAACTTCATTTGCCACGCATGGGTGAGCAGGGCGAAGACTTTGTTCTGGCTGCTAAGCATTGTCTTCGTCAGCAACATTGTCTTCATGTTCAGCATTGTCTTCGCGCTGAGTGGATGGTGGAATGATGAATTCTTCAAGCACAGGTTCTTCAGGCACAATTTCTCAAGTGCCTATCAGTCTAATAGCTTCTTATGAAGGTAATTCATCTAGCACAGGAGGCAGGTGCTCTCTTTGCGAGCCATTAGTTTCATCGAATCGCACATCTACAATTTCAACAACCTTATTGTGAAGGATGTGGTAGACTCTACAGGTGTGCGAGTTCTTTCCATAACCAAGCATGTAACCCTCATGTGCTTTCGGTGCAAATTTAGAAGTGTGGTGTGGATCTCTTATCCAACATCTTGCACCAAAGACTTTGAAGTAACTTACATTGGGTTTCTTACCAGTGAGAAGCTCATAAGATGTTTTCTTGAAGAATTTGTGAAGATATACTCCGTTGATGATGTGGCATGCAGTATCAATGGCTTCATGCCATAGCTTCCTAGGTGTCTTGTATTCATCAAGCATGGTGCATGCCATCTCAATGAGAGTCCTATTATTGTGCTCCACGACGCGATTTTGTTGTGGGGTGTATGGAGTTGAGAACTCGTGAGTGATGCCTAGCTAGTTAAGGAATATGTCAAGTCGAGTGTTCTTGAACTCTATCCCATTGTCACTCCTGATGTTCTTGATCTTGATGTCGTAGTTGTTCATACACCTGTTGGCGAAACGCCTGAAGATATCCCGCACTTCTGTTTTGTAAAGTATGATATGCACCCAAGTGAATCGAGTATATTCATCAACAATTACGAAGCCATATAGATTTGTAGTGGTAGAGAAGGTGGAATGATGAGTAGGGCCAACTAAATCCATGTGTAGCAGCTCGAAGGGACGTGAAGTCGTCATGATGTATTCGAGGGGTATTTGGCCCTGGTCATCTTCCCGGCTTCACATGCACCACAAAGGTGTTCCTTCTTGAACTTGACACCCTCAACGCCAATGATAAGCTTCTTCTTGGCGAGTGTGTGCAAGTTCCTCATCCCAGCATGTCCTAGCCTTCTGTGCCATAGCCAGCATTCCGAAGCTTTTGCTAGAAGACATGAGGCAACTTGTGGTCCTATAGAGAAGTCTACCATATACAAATAACCTCGTCGAAAATCTTCGAAGACTTTGGTTTTGTCAGAGGCCATTAGTACCACACATCGAAATTTGCCGAATATGAAAAGCATATCTAAGTCACATAGGATTGAGACTAACATTAAGTTGTAACCAAGGGATTTGACAAGCATGACAGTTTCCATGTGCCGATCCCTTGAGATAGCAACTCTACCTAGCCCCAGTACTTTGTTGTTGGTCTTGTCAGCAAAGACAATGTGGTCTTTTGTTGGAGGTCGAAGAGCTTTCTCCATCAATAGGCTTCGATCACCAGTCATGTGGCTGGTGCAACCACTATCCATGATCCATTCAATGGCATTGGATTTGTCTTCCTGCATTGAGAATTAGTATGGTTCACCAAGGCATGCAACGGTAACATGCATTGATGAGTGATATAGCAGTGCATATTGATAGAAGACTTTGGATGATATGAATGATAACATTCGCATTGATTTTCTTACGTCCAAACAAGATAGTTTTCGTGTCTCCATAGATAATTTTCGCGATAGGCTTCTTCCTATCTGAAGACCCGATGCTGCATGAAGATATTAGTTCTTCTTAACCATGCACATGCGAAGGGGTGGCTTAGAAGCAATGAGACGTAAGGCAACATCAGAGAATTTTTGGCAAAGTTGCCCTAATAGCATGTTTCACGGAAGGGTTAGTATACTCAAATGAATAAGCTGAGAAATTCTTGGTTGGATGAACATAACGGTTCATGTCGTGGTGCACATATTCATGTGTCATTTGAGACCTTCCCTATGAAACATATTTCTTAGAGTGATCATATGAAGACCTTTGTCTTCTCGAAGACATTGATCTGGGGTTAATCTTCTTCTTGAGAGATGTCGTCAGGACATTCACACGAAGCTTCTCAAGAAGACATTTGGGAACCCAGATCTTCTTCAAAGGAGAACCATTCCTGCAGTTAGTACCAACAAATATGGCAAACATTTCACCATTTTGGCATTTGAACAATTTATAGTTGGAAACTTGGAATCAAAGGATTCATCAATAATGAGAGGATTCGCACAGTCATAGCCAGATAATGTGGAAGGATCAACTGAAGGACCTTTCGCAGCAACCCATGTGGTTTTGGGGTACTGCTCAGGTGTCCAGTATGATCCATCAACATTGAGGTTTATTTCGAAACCAACACCCTCTTTCCTAGGGTTTTTGTTCAGTATAGTCTTCTTCAGGTCATCACAAAGAATCTGATGCCCTTTCAGACTCTTGTACATGCCAGTCTCAAGCAATGTCTTCAACCTGTCATTATCATCAGTGATAGCAGTGGCTTCCTCGGATGAGGGGTTAGGTGCCACAGATACAGTTGAAGATACAACATTTTCAGAAGCCTTAGAACATTTAGCAGTAGAGTCATTAGCTTCACGAGCAATGCATCTTAAGCATGGAGCATCAAATTCATCCTGAGCAATACTGATCTGTTGTGCTAGGAGTGAGTCATTTTCCTTTCATAGATCATCAAGTGCTTCCCTCAACTTCTCATGATATATCTTTTTCTGAAGATATTCAAGAGAAAGCTTCTCATGATCAGTTGAGAGGGCATCATGACGATTTTGGAGATCCTCAAACCTTGAACGAAGACTACGCATGTCTTCAGCCATAGTTTCGTTCAGACTCATCTCGTCGCGTAACAGGTCATCGCTTTTCTCTAGAGTAGATTGCATTTTCTCCATGGAATTTTGTTGCTTAGTGGCAAATTTTACAAGTTTAGCATAGCTTGGTTTCATCTCATCATCAGATTCAGCTTCAGATTCAGATTCATGACGTGAGGACTTTGAGGATACCTTGGAGGCTTTCGCCATGAAGCAGTAGGCTGGAGCAGTGTCATCAACACTGGCTTCGGTGTTGAAGAAGGAGCCATTGTCTTCGGGTTCGAAGGCAGGCGTACAAAGATAAGCCGAAGCCATTGCCAGTCCAGCTACTTCAGCGTCAGACTCCTCCTCACAAGCTTCCTCAGCCTCAGAACCAGATTCAGACTGTGAATCCATCTCCTTTCCGATGAAGGCATGGGCCTTTCCTGATGAACTCTTCCTGTGTGACGAAGACTTTGCATACTTCTTCTTCTTCTTGTCATTGGAGTCATAGTTCTTGCTCTTCTTCTTGGATTCGTTCTCCCATTGAGGACAATCACCAATGAAGTTACCAGTTTTCTTGCACTTGTGACAAGTTTGTTTCTTGCTGTCCTTGGAAGACATATCTCCAGATCTCTTGGAATCACGTCTTGAAGATTTAGCATAGAGTTTTGACTTGGCAAACTTCTCAAACTTCTTGACAAGCAAGGCAAGCTCCTTTCCAAAGTCTTCAGCACCATCAGAACTGCATTCAAAGTTATCTTCGGATGAAGACACACCTTTGGCCTTCAGCGCACAGGAGCAACTGTAGCTTGGTTCGTATATCTCTCTCTTCTCAGCTTGTTGGAATTCATGGATGTTCAACCTCTCAAGTATATCAGCTAGATCCAAACTCTTGAAGTCAGGGCACTCTTGGATCAAGTGCGAGAGTGTCAAAGGAACTGTCAAGTGATCTGAGTAGCTTCTTGACGACTTCATGTTTGGTGATATCAGTGGCGCCGAGTGCATTTAGCTCATTAGAGATGTCAGTGAGGCGATCAAAGGTGAGCTGAACATTCTCGTTGCTGAGTCTCTTGAAGCGGTTGAACAGGTTGCGAAGCACATTAACGTGGGAGTCTCTTTGTGATGAGACACCTTTGTTCACTTTGGACAACCATTCCCAGATTTGCTTGGAGGTGTTAAGTGCACTCACACGGCCATATTGTCCTTTGGTCAGATGACCGCAGATGATGTTCTTGGCGGTGGAGTCGAGTTGCGCGAACCTCTTCACATCAGCAGCAATAACACCTTCACCAACTTCAGAAATGCCCGCCATGACGACATACCATAGGTCGTTGTCAATGGCTTCGAGATGCATGCGCATCTTGTTCTTCTAGTAGGGGTAGTCGGTGCCATCGAAGACAGGGCACGTAGCGGAGACCTTGATTATCCCTGTAGTCGACATAGCTAAAACTCCACAATGGTTAAACCGAAACACAGAACAAGGGAGTACATTGCTCTGATACCAATTGAAAGTGCTAGTTATCGACTAGAGGGGGGTGAATAGGCGATTTTTATGAAAGGCTTCGAAATAGTGAATGTATTCAAAATATGCGGAAACGTAAATAGGATCAGGTAGGGATACAATCAATATTCTAGACAGGGCATGCAAGGCAGAGAAGACATTTAAGCAAGACAAGGATAATCATCATGACTACTAAGATGTGTCGAAGACAAACTTAGATGGTATGAAGATAAATAGTTGATATGAATGTCTTCGGTGAAAATCTTCACACGATGTTCAATCAATGTCTTCACACTTCAGAGTAGGAATGTAAGAGAGTGAAGGATAGAACCAGTTGCTCGACGAAGACACAGGATTTGTTGGACCAGTTCCAGTTGCTGTGACAATTATACGTCTAGTTAGGGAGGCTGAGATTGAATTCAGAAGACCTCATCTTCACCTTATTCCCCTTGAGGCGAAGTCACTTAGACAATGCCCAATCACTCGGGTAAATCTTTAGGGGAGATTTCCGAAACCCGTACAAACTTGGTCACTCGGCAGTCCACAATGGCTCTTGGATGCTCTAGACCCAAACGCCTAATTGTGTGGAAGATCATAGTCTTCAAGTGTAATAAGTCTTCAGTTCACTCAGAACAGAAAGTCTTCGGTGATGCTCAAACACTCTAGATCTAGGTGTTTAGGTGTATCCTCGCATGATGTGTATCTCTCAAAGTCTTCAAGGTGGGTTGCTCCAAAACGACAATAGTCGTATCTCTCTCTAAGCAGCCACCTCTTTATGGAGGAGGGGGTGGGCTATTTATAGCTAGCGGGCAACCCAACCTGATATGACCAAAATGTCCCTAGGTCAATGGCCAACCGACACGTGTCACAACGGTCGAATTTCAAACACACACGACAACTTTACTTGGGCTACAATTAAAGCTGACTCAACCAGCTCTAGAAGAGTTTTCCTCTCAATGTCTTCGCTTGAAGACATAGGTGTGGGTTGAGCATCACGTTAGCATTTGACTTTGATCACATCAACCCCACTTAACAGTACGATGGTTCCTATGACTCAGGAAAGAAGAAACAAAACTACCAAAAGACATCGTCTTCGCGTTTCATTGTCTTCGGATGAATGTCTTCGTCCACCACCAATGGCTTCAACCGTCATCAATGTCTTTGGACATTTTGGGGGGTCGTCTTCGATGGCTAAACTGAAACTCCAGGGACTTCTCTTTGTATTAACCTGTGAACTCTCATAAACACATTAGTCCCTCAACCACGTTTGTCTCCAATACTCCAAAACCAAACAAATGTGGCACTAGATGCACTTAAAGTTCACTGTTAGGCCTGCATAGCATGGAACTCAAAGAACCTCTAGGCCTGTCTCCCTAGAAAAGCTGGAATCAACTGTTTCCCTAGAGCGAGGCCCGTGATAACCCATAAGTATAGGGGATCACAACAGTCTTCATGGGTAGTGTTTTACCCTGACTTATTGATTTGACACAAGGGGAGCCAAAGAATATTTATTGGTCTTAGCAATTGATTTATCAATTCAACCACACCCGGGATATCTCTTTGTAGCAAAAGTTTTAGTAGCAGAGCAAAATAGTAGTAGTAGTAACAGTAACGGCAACAACGACAGTTTTGTGGTGATGTAAGAGTAGCGGTAGCAATAGTAACTTAGCAAGATTCAGTATATGAAAAGCGAATGCATTTGAATCGGTGATGGATAAGCATATTGATTGGATAACCTTCATCATGTAATAGTTACATACTAGAGCGACACAGAACTAGCTCAAATTCATCAATGCAATGTAGGCATGTATTTCGTATATATTCATACGTGCTTATAATAAGAACTTGCATCCCCTATTTTGTCCCACCCTCCCGTGGCAGCGGGGTCCATAAGAAAACTAAGGGATATTAATGCCTCCTTTTGACAGAGAACCGGAACAAAGCATTGACACAGTGAATACATGAACTCCTCCTTAATTATTGTCAATCGCCGGAAAAAATCACCGAAAAAATCCCAATTATTGTCACCTTAGAGGGTATGATGTTAAGCAGAGCTAGATGAAAATTCCTTACCCCCTCGTCTTAGAGGGTATGATCTTGGTTCTGGTATCTTTCAGATTCTTCATAGTGAAAATTGTATATCCCCAAGTGAACACGGTAAACAGAGCTATGCTCCCCGGCAACGACGCCAGAAAAACGTCTTGATAACCCACAAGTATAGGAGATCGCAACAATCTTCATGGGTAGTATTTCACCCTAACTTATTGATTCGACACAAGGAGAGTCAAATAATAATTATTGGTCTTAGCAGTTGAGTTGTCAATTCAACCACACTTGGGATATCTCTCTGTAGCAAAAGTTTTAGTAGTACAACAAAATAGTAATAGTAACGGTAATAGTAACAACAATAGTTTTATAGTGATGTAATAGTAGCAACAAGAGTAACTTACAAGATGATCATGACCCCAAAGCTCGAGGCCATACATATGCCCCTAGACTTCAGGAAGCACTTCCTCGGCTGTGTCGATGGAGTTCAAGCTCAAGACGAACACCAGATGCCCGTGGAGGGTCAGTACGACTGATGAACGACAGGGTCACCCTCGATCAGGGTTGGGCAACCTTCATCGTCATCCATCGAATCAAGATCAGGTACATGGTGACCTTCAAGTTGCTGACTCCCGACACACTCAAGGTCATCGTCTTCAACGATGACGACATTTAAGTGGTGACCAAGTGCATGCGGCATGATGACGCCTTCTCCGTGAACGTATAGGACAACCTTGTCTATGCTCCAGCTGGTTTAATATCTATCGTACTGCTTTGCTTGAAAAGTGCTTTGATTAAGTGTGGCACTATATTTAAAACTGCTTACTATGGTTTAGAACTATATTCTGTTGTGTGTCTATGGGTTATTCTTTAGGTTGTTGTGTGTTGATATCTCACCACCTCGTCGAATAGGTTACAAGAAAACATGCGTTTCATGGAACGAAATACCATGCCTTATGTTGGGCCTAAACAAGCGAACAACCAAACAGACTACATTTTGTTACACCCAATACCGGCTAGAGGGGATTCAATGATTCATGCAGGGCCGATCGTGAGATTTCAGGGGGCCTGGGCGAAGCTATAGCCCAGGGCCCTTAATATAAACATAATTTTTTTAACTAATATATGTATTTATCAACACTAGTACTTTTTGTAGTTGACTCTATAACTTCTTCAATAAACGCTGGTTCTTCGATCAAGTTTTGAATGACTTTCCAATCAGATCAAATACTTCTTATGTACTATCTTTAAAATGAATTCTAGATCTATTTACTTGTCTTCCAGGCCCCCTTATGCACTATATTTCTCTTTATTTGTTAATAATAAAGATACCCCAAATCTTTTCATCATGGATATCCATCGTAGAATTTGATTTTCAGTCAAGCCTAGCAAATTCTACAAAAGAGGTATTAAATATGTGCACACAATCACTTACATTGTTATCATATGATGGTTTCCCTTGTCTTCTCGACTAAGACCAGTTGTTCGTCCAGAACAAATGACAGTCATGGATTTCTTCAACTGCTTGTATTACTCCTAAAACTAATTATCAGTGGATCCTTTCTGTAGCTATATCAACTCATCTGCTTGTTCCTCTATATGTTTTCCTCACCACCGGGTGCATCAATTTAAAATGGCATGTGATGCTAAAATTAAAAGAAGAAAAATATTATTTGGAAATCTTGGCAGGATATGGTGACGCCATGAACATCAGACTACCCACAATGGGAGTAATATAAGTAGTAATATATATTTCATCTAAGACTTGTTGTAATGGGGAGTATCATATACTAGTATCATGCATGTGATACTACTATATGACACTACCTCCCTAATGCATAGTATCATATATTAGTATCATATAGTCTTTTATTTATTGCCATGTATGACACATAGTAGTATAACATTTATTATGATACAGTATCATGATATGTTACTCAACCTTCTCTTTCTTCATTTAATTCTATGCCACCTCATCAAAGTTGCCTATTTGGCATGCATGATAGTAGATATGATACTCCCATTACGACCGGCCTAAGCAAAAAAATATGATGTGACAACTAATTAATGATAAGAGAGAGAAACAACCTCATATGAGTAACATAACGCATACCAAGGCAAGATGAGTCCATAAGCTAATAAATGAAAGACTCAATGTTACTACCCCTATGTCAACATCCACTGTGAAAGTAGTAACTTCGACTAGTAACATATACATATTACTACTCTATGTTACTCTCCATCATGGGTAGTCTCATAGGCCGATCCTCGAGATCAAATCAAGCATCGCACAGGAGGGGATCACGTCATGCTGAACGCCGAACGACATACGCGTTGCCTATGATAACTTTATTAAGGAACCATTCTACATTAATGCGCTTGATTGTGTGCTACTCACGGCCCATGCATGACGCTATTTTTCTTAATAATTGCCCATGACACTAAAATTAACAGGCCCAATACATAACACCCACATGATGAGGGGCCCTTCGCCGTCGGGGACTCGGGGCGGCTGCCCCGCTCCCTCTCCTCCCCCGCGCTCATGGCCTGGTCTGTATTCATGAAACCAAATTAGATACTCCCTCCGTAAACTAATATAAGAGCATTTAGAACATTATTTTAGTAATCTAAACACTCTTATATTAGTTTACAGAGGGAGTACATTCTTTTTTCCAACCTGTACATCCTTTTTTTTTACCGTGGAACTTTTTTTTAACCATACATGTTATATTAATTAATAAACCCGAGTACAATTGCATACATACATGTGGAAACTACCAAAAAGACCGAGACATGACCGATGTCTAGGAAACTTTGCAGAAAGGACTCCACACAAAAGAATATTACAGATAATTCTAATGGAGACCCTGTAAACAACTATATCTGAAATTGCCGCCAACCACCAGTGTCATCGAGACACACACCAGTGAAGGAGGCAGCGCACCAGCAAAACCAACATCCAGGCCAGCGCCATAGCCTTGTAGGCGTTGTGAACCGAATAGCAGACCTGTAAAACAGGCGCTTGATGAAGTGTCGTGTCGACCGAAGATGTTCCCCACGCCAACCTGGATCCAGATCGAACGCATCCCGTCACCATTGCCAAGGAAGAATGCCAAATCTGTAGCCGTCGAGCCACCAATCCTATACCAGCATCAATATGTCCCACTTGTCAGCGTCGTCATGAGATACAACAACCACGTGACACAAGAAACATAAGGCCTACCGATCCAATGAAACGACAATCAGACGAGACCACCGGATCAACGGCGTTGACAAAAAGGACATCGCCGTGGTCAGGAAGAGTCTGAGGCCACATTATTCAATGCAACATTATAGGATCGCTAGAAGAGAGTCTAGAGGGGCGGGGGAGGGGGGAAGAGACTACTAGCAGGAACTTAAAATCTAACCTTTTCCCAAGTTAATTGGTTGGCAGATTTTAACAGTTTTAACAAGTCTAGCAAGTCTAACAGCCCTACACATGCATGTCTACAAATATGGCAACCGAAAGTAAAGACATTGCACATGAAGTAAGGAGTAGAGATAGAGAGATCAAACGCATGAAGGATACGAAGATTTATCATGTGGTTCCGATGGGTGGTGATATCGTACGTCCACGTTTATGGAGTCTTCAACCCACGAAGGGTAACGATTGTGAGAGTCTACAGAGGGCTCTACCCACAGAGGATTCCATGAAGAAGCAACCTTGACTATACCACGATCGCCCATGTCCACGGAGGACCAGCCTAACTCGGGGTAGATCTTCACGAAGTAGGCGATCTCTTTGCCCTTGCCAACTTCTTGGTTCACTCCACATCACGAAGTAGGAGGCTCCCAAGCGACACCTAACCAATCTAGGAGGCACCACCCTCCAAAAGGTAATAGGCTCGGTAATGACGATGAACTCCTTGCTCTCATGCTTCAAGATAATAGACTCCTCGACACACACTCACTCTCTCACAGATTTGGCTTGATGGAAGAGATGGGATTGGTGGAAAGCAACTTGGGGAGGCTAGAAATCAAGATCCATATGGTTGGAATGAAAGATCTTGATCTCAACACAAGGGTAGGTGGTTCTCTCTCAGAAAATCTGATAGGATAGATATGGAATAGTTTTGAGTGCTTCTCTTTCGAGTAGGTGATGGTGGAGGGGTATATATAGGCATCCCAAAAAATCCAACCGTTACACACAATAAGTCAGACTCGATGACACCGATGTGTTAATCTCGGTGGTACCGGAGTGATCAAAAGGTGGCAAGTTTTGAATCTCGGTGATACCGATATAGGAAACTCGGTTGCACCAATAAGGTGACCAACGGTCAGATTTCCAATCTCGGTGACGCCGACCCAACAATCTTGGTGGTACCGAAAATGTGAATTTGCATAACAGAAAGTTGGCAACCTAAACTCGGTGGCACCGGTATGGAATCGGTTGCACCGAAGTGGCTAGGGTTTGGCTGAGTCTGTCTAGGTTTTGAAATCGGTGGCACCTGGATAGGAATGTTGGTTGCACCGATTTTGAATGTTTGGCTATAAACAGACTTTGGTGGGAGAGCTTGTGGATGTTTTTGGTGACTATCACTTGAGCACGTACGAGCATTTTGTTCACCAACAAAACCTTACCCCCTTTTAATAGTATTGACTTTCCTATGGACTCAAAGTGATTTCTCATAAATGTAAAATGCAGAGTCCTCTTGCTTGAAGCTTGGCCAACCTATTTCCTTGCCTCTTGGGATAATTTCACAATCTCCACAATTCTTTTGCCAACCCAACTCTCCATGGGTTGTTATCTGAAATACACTAGATAGAGGTGTTAGTCCAAGAGACAATGTATGTTGTCATGAATTATCAAAAGCACCAAGAGAACATGTTGTGCTTTCAAGCACCAATCTCACTAAATTAACACTACTAGATGAAGACGGAGCTCTAAATCAATGGAACAACAAGAAAAGAAACACGAGCCCACCCCTCTCCACCAACCGCCGGAGAAGCGGACGGAGAAGGATGAAAATCAGCGCTCATCGGCGTTCAAAAAAAGAATAGGAACTGCCGCTTTTGTCGCCTGGAACAGAGCGAAACGATTCAACCGTAAAATTGACTGTGAAACTAAAGACCCACCTGTACATCCTTAAACATGCTCAGTTGAGTCAGACTCCATGAATCAGGCTGCACTGCAAAGTTATCAAACAAGCCCTTAAAAGTCCACGTTGGAGATGCCCAGTTTTACTCTGAAAATTCCCCCGCCCCAAACGCATCACCAAACAACCGCGAAACGGATTTTCAAGAAAATACAACCGGGTGAAGAAAACCTAAGCTCGCTCGTCTGCTGTTCCCGCTCAGATATTTTCGCCACGCCAGCAATCCGCTCCGAAACGCATCCCACCCGTCCACAGAAAACAGAGCCGAACGCATCGCACGGTTCCACGTCACTGATCCGGGGCAAACACCTTTCCACCAATCAGCGCTCCCCTCCCCCTCCGTATAAACCCAGCCCTCCCGCCGCTCGTTCCCCCAACATCTCCTTCCATCCCCACCTTCCAGCACTCACAACCCACCAGCGAATCCCCCAAGCCTCGATCCCCTCTCCCGAAGCAGCTATGGCCCCCAAGGCGGAGAAGAAGCCGGCGGCGAAGAAGCCCGCGGAGGAGGAGCCGGTGACGGAGAAGGCCGAGAAGGCCCCGGCGGCGAAGAAGCCCAAGGCCGAGAAGCGGCTGCCGGCGGGCAAGACCGCCTCCAAGGAGGGCGGCGAGAAGAGGGGCAGGAAGAAGGGCAAGAAGAGCGTGGAGACGTACAAGATCTACATCTTCAAGGTGCTCAAGCAGGTGCACCCCGACATCGGCATCTCCTCCAAGGCCATGTCCATCATGAACTCCTTCATCAACGACATCTTCGAGAAGCTCGCCGGCGAGGCCGCCAAGCTCGCCCGCTACAACAAGAAGCCCACCATCACCTCCCGGGAGATCCAGACCTCCGTCCGCCTCGTCCTCCCCGGCGAGCTTGCCAAGCACGCCGTCTCCGAGGGTACCAAGGCCGTCACCAAGTTCACCTCCTCTTAGATTGCGTTGCCTGTATCTAGTAGAAGCAACTGTAGCTGGTTCTGTTACTCTAGTGCTTGTCGACTCTGGTTATCTGGAAGTAGAACTGGTATTAGTGCTGGATGGGAATTGCTGTATGATTGCCAATGCTCTGTTTTCTGTTTGGTTGTAAGAACTGAATTCGTGGTTCTTTTGCTAAATTGATATCTCAAAAGTAGTGATTCATTTGAGTTCTGACTACTAATATCTGCCACACGATTAATGATGCACTGACAGAATTTATGTTTGTGCATCAGGTACAGAACTGACAGTAAGTTTTCAGATTGTTGAATGTGTTGGCTTTAACTGAGTACCCTGAGCTTTGCCGCTGTGATGATCAATAAGATGAGAGCAACCCAATCTCCACTTATTTTAGGAGTAAAGTAGTGTCGAGTCAGTTAGTCCGTGAACAGCTTGGTTGTAAGTCCTGAATTGCGGGTGTTTAGCAAACTGAGATATAGAATGCTAGTGGTTTGTACTGCCTGAACTGAACTCTACCATGTTTGGCCATTTACATTTGAATGTTCTTATGTTTGGGAGTTCCTATTATAATTATAGTGCTTGACTCCGGTTATCTGCAAGTAGTACTATTGTCAGCGATTTGATTTGCACTAATAGTGCTTTTACTAATCCCTTCCACGTGATTGCGCTTTGGTGCCAATGTAAGTTTCCAGAACCCTAATATTCTGCATCAGGTGCAGGACCCAGTGTTGTCCAATAACCCGGGCTGAGATTATTGTCAATAAGAGCAACCCAATTGTTTGCCTTGCCATGTCCGCTTCTTGTTTTGGTAGTAGTTTGCTTATCCAGTAGTATCAGTCAATTGGTTAGCCTGGAGCAGCTTGGTGCTGTACATGGTGTTACTCTGAAAATGCAAAGTGTGAGAAAATTAGACTAGACGTCACTTGTTTGTGGGAAGCGGTTCCTCAAACAAGATGATGTGCTAGAGACATGCTACTATATTTGGTGTATCCATGGAAGCTATGATCTTCTGGCTGTATCTTCTGACCTGCTGGTATCATGTACTCATAGAAGGTGAACTATCTGCATTTCGTGTATCCATTGAAGCTATGGTCTTCTATCTGCACATTTTGGGATGAGTTTTATTTTCTCAGTGTTGTTAGCCGTTTGTTAGCTTAAAACTTTAGTTTCTCTGCACTAATCTTCCCTAGCTCATAGCTTGTTGGTTCAGTTTTTACTGCTTTTGCTTCGGCCTGGATCTTATATATGGTTTGCCAGGGAGAACCTCCCTGTTTTTCTAACAAAAAACTTAAATTGAAGAATCGATAACTTTTGCGACTTGCCACGGTGGTATTATGTAAAGTGTTGGATTTGTGATAGCTGTGGCGACCTGAATGTGCGCACATGTGTTTTGTAACAGAGCGAAAAGGAAGCGTACATCTACTGCTCCTGAAACTACCTGTTTGCATCCTGCTCCTAAAATACTGCAACAATTCAGAGATCGTTTAACTTCACAACTGGCTAGTGATTGCTTCATTTTTAGCAGTACCTTTCAAGTACTTTCTTGATTTCGGTGGTTTGATATTTATACCCATACGCATATGGGGGCTCCTGTTCTCTGTCGTTTACTGAAGAACCGCCTAAGTTCATCTGTGGCAATTTAGCAAGCTCCCATAACCAGTATGCAAGTTTAGGGACAGATCACCTCAATATCAAAGTACTTAATTATTTCTGAACCCTCCTTCCAGAAAGATAACCAAAAGAAAAACCTGGAACTTCTAGGTAAGCAAATCTACAGGCAACTACAACATCCTTAAACATAAGTCTCTACATAATTATGGTGACAGGTTGCACCTCGAAGGCTGCAATTTATTTGAAAACAGCAACTTGGAGATGTGTTCATTATCTGTCCGTATGTCGTATTTGTCCTTCTACTTAGTTCCCCATGCAATAAAATAAGTGTTGGATTTATGGTAGCTATGGCGACCTGAATCTGTGCACATGTGTTTTGTACTAGCGCAGTTTTTTCTTGACAACTTGGGCAATTTTTATAGCTTGGCAATTTTTTTGTCAGTGACTTTCTTTTTCCTGGTAATTTGACTACTATCTTTTATCTTCAGTTTGGGTGTGCAGGAGAACCTGCCTCCTGTTTCCCATCGTTTACCCAAGAACAGTGGTAGCACTGATTTCATACCGTACCTGCCATGTAATCACTAGGGTGCTAACACCCTGTATTGACATTCAGGTAGTGAATGCGTGACCATGTTGAACCAAGTGAACCCATCAGCAGTTCAGCACAGCCCGTAGAGCAGCAAACGTACTACAGTCTACAGGGAGAACAATTACTATGTGCCAATACTTGGACACCAAAGGTTTGTATTTCTTTTTTCATAGTTGAGACAAGCGATGCATTTTTTCTTCATCTCGGTGGAAGATACAATCTTCAGTATATCGTCAATCTTCATTATATCAGAACAAGAACGTAAAAGTAAGTAAATGATCTTTCCGTGTCTTACAGTTGGCATTATCAAGGAAGGGGGTCTCGAGCATGCCTCCTAACAATATTTGAACGTAAGCCAACTTAGCCTGACGATGAATAACTAGTTAATATCAACATGAATAATCCAGTTTTATGAAGAAATGCAAATTAAACGTGGGATGTGATATTAGTAACACCAGTTTTCTAACACCTTGTCATACAGTCACTGAGTCTGGAAATCACTAGTTAACAGAAGTATTCAGATAACAATGCAACTCAACTAAAATTGTAAGTTAAAAAGATTCAACAAAAGCTAAACTAGTTCTTCAGCAGTCCAGAGAGGCTGCGACTTTGTTCACTAGAGGTAATCATCTGCACAAAATTTTGTAGTTTAACATGAGGTTTATCAGCATTACCATCAAATACTAATGAAAAGGGGCTGAACTGTACATTAAGAAAAAAATGCATCACATACCAGAAAAAAATGCACAAAGCTTACAGTTAGAACAGTTACCACATGCCAATAGTTGGCACACAGGACCTGGAGACAGTAGGACATCAAAGGTTTATATTTCCTATTACATAGTTGGGACACACAAAGTTTTTTTTTCTTCATCTAGGTGGAAGCCGCGATCTTCATTACTATATCAGGACATGAATGCAAAATTAAGTACAAGGTCTTTCGTGTCCTACAGATGTCAATATAAGATCCCCACAAAGAAGAAAAGTAGATCAAGGAAATTAAGAGTAAGTTTAGCACAACAGACAATTCGACTATATAAATCATCATCTTCAGCTGCAGCGGCAGTGGATGCCAAAGGATCTTAACCTGGCATTGAATAAATAATCATTTGCAACAAAAAAGTGCAGTATGACAGAAGGTTTATTAGCAATGCATATAATCATATTAATACCCTTGATGTATAGCTTGCAAACAGACAGGAATCAGGGACTATAGTAATGTTTTTTCTCTTTTAGGTGGAGGATACAGTCTTCAGTATATACAATATAAGTACATCAAGGAAATTACATGGTCCAGCATAATATTATAATAATTACATCAAGGAAATTACATGGTCCAGCATAATATTATAATAATTACATCAAGGAAATTACAAGTCATGGCACAGTAGACAATTTAACTATACAAATCATCTTATTCAGCTACAATTTAACTATACAATTCATCCTAAGAACACCCTTAGGAGACATACCAAACTTCTCAAAGGGAAAGGGGCGACGGCACCCAGGAGTCCCGGCACCCTGTAACCCCCTCCATCCCGATTTGTGCCAGCCACTGTACAGCTGCAGACTATTTCGCAGCGACAGAGTAATTAGGCCAGCTTTTCTAAGAGCATCTCTAACAGAGGCGTTAAATAAGCTGCGCGTCCAAAAAACGGCCGTGCGCGAGGCGAAAGCAGCGCTCCAGCAGCTGCGCACGGTAAAAAGGCGCCAGCAAACTGCATCGCGCGCAATATATTTGGTGCACCCATTCCAGCGCGCATGACAAAACAAATCGCGCGCGCGAACATCCAACCGTCACTAGCCGCTCCGGCCGCGCTCGCCTTCGCCCCACCCCGTGCCTCCACCGGCGATGGACGGCCGCGCCGACATCCCCCCAACTCCTCCCTATGCCCTAACTCACCAGTCGCCGCCGCCGCCGCAAACCCTTGCGCGGGGTTGACCTCAGGTTTCGCCGCCGGCGGAGCACCGGCTCCAAGCACCAATCTCGTGCGCGGCCTTTTCATGGCGCCCCGGACGAACCCTTAGGGTGGCTTCGTGCCGTCCCCCTTGAAGCCACGGAGCTCCATCATCAAGCGACCGATGGCGGCGGCGGCGTCGGCGGCCCAAAAGAAGAAGAAGGTGCCGCGAAGAAGAAACCGACAGCGCCCCTCGCCCAGCTTCCGCCGTCGCCGCCAGAAGCGCCCGAGGAGTCGCAATTTGGTACGCCGGCGGCCGATGCCCAAATGGCGTTTGATGAAATGCCCGCAAGGTAAGATTTTTTCCTTTTTTTGTTGTTGCTAGAAATGTGTACATATGAATAGTTTGATATAGTTTTCTTTATCATAATTTGTAGCGAATACTTCAATGATGACACATATTTTTCAACTATGGGTGTTGGCTCCAACAATTCTCATTGGTCTCAAACCAATGAAGTGCATCAAGATGATCATGAATATGAAGTGGACGAGGAGGGTGAGGGTATGTTTGATGCACCGAGAGGAAGGACGTGCAACTACACCATGGATGAAGACATCTTGCTATGCAAGACATGGTTGAATGTGTCTATGGATGTCACCGTTGCGGGTGACCAAACTAGAGACACATATTGGTTTAGGATGAAGGAGTACTTTGATGCAAAAAACAAGAGAGAAATTGAGCGCACTGATAGATCTCCTCGCTCCCGGTGGTCGATGATCTACATAGATTGCCAAAGGTGGGAGGCGGCAATGACGTCGGTTGACAAGATAAACCCAAGTGGCACTAATGATAGAGATAGGGTAAGTGCAATTTCTTTATGTTGAATGTTCATGCTTCATCTTTTAGGATTTCAAGTGGTAACTTGTTCTGTTGTTTGTTGCACAATATTGCACAAATCTTGTTTCGAGGAGAAGAAAAGAAGACCAAGAAAGGCAAGGTTAAGATAGGGAGAGCATTTGTGTTGCTCCATTGCTATGAAGTGTCGAAGGATGAGGAGAAATGGCAGAAACGTCCGGATGATGATGAGGAGAACAAGAAAGGCAATGTTGATGCGGTGGTCTTAGATGGTGATGATGATGATGAGGCATTAAGTGATGGCGCCAAGAGGAGCCCTACACCAAACTCGGTTGCCTACTCCAAGCCAAAAAGACCAAGTGGAGTTGCAAAAGAAAAGAAGAAGAAGAAGAAGAAGGGAGGATATGATGACATAAATAATTGTATGGAGGCTATTGCGATGGCAAGAAAGGAAGCAAAAGAGGAGAGGAGGGTGGCAAGGAGCCAAGAGTTCGCGGTCGAGGAGAGGAGGTTGGCTACCGAGGAAAGGAGGGTGGCATCCAAGGAAATGAAGGTGGCATTGAAGGAGAAGAAATTGGCCATGGAGGAGCAAGTTAAAATGTTGGAATATGAGAAGCACCTCTTCTTCATGGACACATCTAAATTCGATGATAGGAAAAAGGAGTACATCAACCTTTGTCGTGATCAACTCTTGGTCCAAAAAATGATGGGCATGGGATGCATGGAGCTACCATTGGAGGCTTCAGAGGCATGGGAGCTACCATGGGAGGTTTTGGAGGCATGGAAGCTACCATCGGAGGCTTCAGAGCTACCATGGGTGGCTTGGGCGGCATGGGCGACATGGGAGGCATGGATGGCATGGGAGGCATGGGAGCACCTACAACAAGCATGGGAGGCATGGGAGCACCTACAGGAGGCATGGCCGGCATGGGAGGCATGGAGCACCTACGGGAGGCATTGGAGGCATGGCCGGCATGGGAGGCCTAGGAGCTACCATGGAAGGCATGAGTTTTGGATCTCTCATGGGAGGTACGGGAGCACCTCGCATGATGCTTCACATGCCTTTGGAGATAATGCAAATAACGTCCGAGGTTCCAATGACACGGAGGTGCTTGAACATGACGAAGAGGAGGAAAAAGAGGAGTACGACAGGAAGGAAGAAGAGGAGGAAGAAGAGAAGAAAGAAGATGGAGCATGATTCTTGATGTTTCATTCGTTTGTGTGAACTTATTTTTCATGAACTTGTTTGTGGTAGATGATTTTGAACTATGCCATGAATTTGAATTATGCTATGTTGCCTAACTCATCGTTTTGCAAATTTTTTA
Organism: Hordeum marinum; assembly: GCA_022496015.1. Classification (NCBI taxonomy): domain Eukaryota; kingdom Viridiplantae; phylum Streptophyta; class Magnoliopsida; order Poales; family Poaceae; genus Hordeum; species Hordeum marinum. The sequence goes on along the minus strand of CM039672.1, from coordinate 304,206,914 downwards.
ACGTTCAAAACCATGTTGTTTTTTGTTCACAAATTATTCATATGTGCCAAGCGGCGACTGGGCACGTGAGCTGTATTTTACCACGTCTGCTGAAGCGCTACAACGGCGCGCTAAATTTTGAAGCGTCTGGAAAACCCACCACATGTCTGCACGTGCAAAAACACTATTTTGGCGCCCAAATTTTTTAGTGCGCGACGATGCCGCGCATCTGTTGGAGATGCTCTAAGGGGACAAAGAGCGATGGCAAGGTATTAAATTTACTAAATGGCCCCTCGACAATCTTATGTCGTGCACTGACCCCGTAAAAAACTTATTTCGTCGCCTGACCCCTCCATTCGCGCCTGATCGTTAGGCGTGTAACCTACATGTTTGCACACATTCCAACATGGCGCCATTGATCGTCCTCGACGACCGGCTGTCAGGGTGGCAACCACAGAAACCACCCATCCGGTCGGCGTTGCAAATGTTAACACACAGTATTGTTTAGCATTTTTGTACGCAATAAGAAACGCTAATCACCATGGCGTGTTGTGTTGGATGCAGCCGCGTGTAATGATTAGGTGTGTATCCTATCCATGTGAAGACACCAGATTGAAAGGCGTGTCAGCTACGTGGCGCCTTGTTGTTTGTCGCTACAGGTGGCTAAGTTTATTGCAGCCATAAGAGCTTGGAGGCAGCTATTTAGTTAGCATGACTGGTGCGATAGAGGAATCTGTGACTGCACCGAAGAGACAAAGAAAAATTGCTCCGGTCTTATCGCGCGGCAGGATAGTCATGATGGACTCCGCAATTAAAACCCATCTTCCTCCTCTGGTAGCTCCCTGCGGCTCTTCCCCTCCCCCTCACTGTCCCCGTATCTCTCCCCTCCCCGTGTACGCCCCTCCCCTGGCCCCCACTGCTTTCTTTCCCCATTACTTCTACAAGTTTTCATGGGGGAGCATGAGATCGATGTTCTTGAGGTGAGGCGCCTGATAGAGGAGCTCCGAGCGAAGGATGCAGAGCTCCAGGTGAAGTACGTTGAGCTCCTTTGTCATCAGAGGGACTTGGTGGGGCTTCGGGAGTGGCTAGAGGCGCAGAGCAAGTTGCTTGCGGCCGCAAAGTCATTTTGCAAGAAGGCGGCGGTTACGCTAGGCATGTGGATTGCCGCGTTGGTGAGCCATGTAGAGCGCGAGCAGGACGATCGTCTGGAGGCCCAAGATCGGCTGAATCGCTTGTTGGACGTTGTTGCAATGGAAGTGTTGTGGCTCCATGATGCCTACCGTCGTGCCAACACGATCATGCTGGCCGTCAGGCTAAATCCGTTTGACCATCCCATCAACTTCCAAGAGTTGCTACTTCCGGATCTGGATGCCTTCTTCACCCATGTATCAGACGAGCTGAACAATCCCCATGCGAAGGTTCGTGTGTCGCTGGACAACGAGGGTGTGCGGGCACCCATTGCCGTTGCCGAGCGAATCCTCTATGGGCTTCATCATCGGAATCCACTTCTGCCATTGGACGGCGTCTTCGACGAGCTGGCCCCCGTCGACCGGGAGTGGGAGTTGCTGGCGGTGGCATCCTGCATCACCCAAGTCGTTCTACTGGAGAAGGATAGTGACTTAGGTCTTGTTTAGGCATCATTCTAGTTGTCTTCTCTGCATTTTAGGTGCCAAATCTGCTGTTCTATGACCTTTTGTGTTCTGAAGTTGTTGTGACTACTTTTGTAATTATGTGTTGGCCGTCGGCTGCTTCGTTAATTTCTAGTGTTGGCACTCCTTTTGGGTTGTTAATTCGTACTACAATTTCTAGTATTGGCACTCCTTTTGGGCTGTTATTCGTACTACAATTGTTGAACGCCATTTAACCTGCCGTGTTACATTTAGTCTCACTTTCCCTTTTGCACATATGTTGAACGACCATTTGAAACCAACCCAAACCTCCATTCAAGTATAGTCGAGCCTAATCATGCTGTGACCGGGATGAATCATGTAGCTCTATGGTCGATGGCGCTCTTGGAATTTCGTTGTGATGACCCAAAAGTATAGGGGATCAACCATAGTCCTTTCAATAAGTAAGAGTGTCGAACCCAACGAGTAACAAAAGGAAATTATAAGCAGTTTTCAGCAAGGTATTCTCTGCAAGTGCTGTGAGTAACAGTGGTAGATAGTTTTGTAGCAAGATAATTCGTAACTAGTGACAAGTAACAATAGTACCAATGGTGCAACAAGGTAGCCCAATCCTTTTTGTAGCAAAGGACAGGCCTGAAAGTACTCTTATATTAAGCAAGTGCTCCTAAGGACACATGGGAATTTTTGTCTAGTCATGTTCATCATGTTGAGTTGATTCACGTTTGCTACTTTGATAATTTGATATTTGGGTGGACCGGTGCTAAGGTGCCGTTGTTACTTGAACTAACAACCTACTTATGATTAACACCTATCGCAAGCATACGCAACTACGAAAGAAAAATTAAGATAAATCTAACCATAGCATGAAACATGTGGATCCAAATCAACCCCTTATGAAGCAATGCATAAACTAGGGTTTAAGCTTCTGTCACTCTCGCAACCCATCATCTACTTGTTACTCCACAATGACTTCTCTTAGGCCCATAACATGGTGAAGTGTCATGTAGTTGACGTTCACATGACACCACTAAGAGAAGTAACAACATACATATCATCAAAATATGGAACGCATACCAACTTCACAAGATTACTTATAACAAGGCTTCTTCCATGTCCTCAGGAACAATAGTAACTACTCACACATCATCAACATGTTCAAGATCAGAGGAGTAATAATGATAATTAAGGATCTAAACATAACCTCTTCTACCAAGTAATCCAACAAGCATCAACTATGAGATGTAATCAACACAACTAGTAACCCATATGTACCAATCTGAGGTTTTGGGACAAAGATTGAAGGGGTTTCTATTCTTGTGCCCCTGGTTCCTTAGTTGTACTCATTAATCCCCACACCCTTAACTTTCGCTCACTTTTCCCCACTCCCTTGTCCAAAACCCTTAGAAATGGTCATAATGGAGGATGCGTCGGGTCAATGGTTTGACCGTTAACTCTGACGTGTGGGGCCATGCTAGACTGTGTCGCCCGTTGGACCTGCCAAGTGGGGCCGCGTTGGACCGTGTCGCCCTCCTTTGACCATTCTGACGTGTGGGCCCACATTGGACTGTGTCGCCCATTGGACGGTGGTGCTGGTTGGATCGTTGGGCCGTGATTTCGTTTGGACCGTTGCATTAAACGCCAGCGTGCATGTGCTGATGCATGCCGCCATGATAAGCCCGCTATGCATGCGCGGCATGATCCAGCTAACCCGCGTGCATGCGCCGATGCGAGCCGCCACGGACGTAGCCTTCCTGTGAGCCGTCATGGATGCAATGACTGTCGCTGCTGCCAGTTCGTCTCTTCTGGCATGCGCCTCCTTGATCAATTCATAGTTCACACCGTCTCAGCCTTTGACCTGTGTAGCATCAATTCAGCGTGGCAATTAAAGTCTAGGGCATACCGATCGACGTGTACCGCCGCGATACAGAAGCCTGCTATGCATGCCATGTGATCCAACTAGCCTGCCTGCATGCGCCGATGCGCGCCACCACACCGTTGCCGCTGGTTCCTCTCTTCTCGCACGCGTCTTCACCTTCCAGGTGCCACAGACCGAGGCCATGGTGCGGTACTACGTGCGGGCTTCGCCCTCCTTTTTACCCACCCATATGTCACTCCCTCCATGTACAAAAGCATGCAATATATTTTTTGAAGCATTAGCAAAAACAAAAATAGTTCAGGTCGACCCTATTACAATCATCCATGACACTAGAGAATAGAACCCGCAACTAGAGTGAGCTAAACATAGCTCAGAGAGCATAATAGCGAAAGCATACAATATATATCATACGTACTACCTAGTGCACTATGCGTATTCGTCGTTGGAGATGGCCTGATCCGCCCGCGCCGGAGTCTGATCCGCCTGCAACGGAGCCTGGTCCGCCTGCGTTGCCGCCCGCGCCGCCCACGGTGCCTCCATCTACTGCTGACGAAGACGTCGGGCTTGCACAACTGATTCCGATCGGATGGAGTTGAGGATCGCCACCTGGTCGGGCCATAGATAGTATACCGACGGTGCCTCCACTTCCGGCTCCTCCGGCAGAGCCTCCTTCTGCAGCGGCGCCTCCTTCTCCGGCTCCTACGGCAACGCCTTCTCCTCCGGCTCCTACGGCGGCGCCTCTGGATCCTCCTCCCCATCTCTAACCCCTCCTCGAAATCCTCCTCCGGTTCCAGAGGTAGCCTCGATTGCCTCTGGATTTGGACCTGCTAAAGGAGGAAGAGATGGTGTTCGATTGTGTAGTACTGGTGGCGTGGTGGCATGGTTGATGGGCTCGGAGAGGGGAGTGCTCGGGTGTCGGGGAGAGGGAGCAAGCGGATGATCTAGGTCTGGGGGACACCGTCCGGCTTAAATAGCCGTCTATGGATAATGATGGGGAGCCGGATGAGTGCCTCCTCCCTCGACAGTCAACGCGTAGCGAAGGACCAACCAGGACTTTTTTTGCGCGGGCGAGTGGGTGAGCAAAACCAATGTCTCGAGGATCGCCCAACGATCCAACTATGCAGAGCCGTCCATGTGATCCAACGGTGCGGAGCCTGCACGCAGCCTGTCCATATCATTCTAGAAGACCATATCTCACTTTTTTGCTTGGCGCTAGGGTATGATCGGACTACTGCAGTTCGATGTTAGGGTTTGTAAAGATGCTACGGGGTTTTGAGCCGGTCAATCTTACATTTGACTAGCTTTAAAATGACCTTAACTAATTAAAAAAATTAAAAATATATGAAACCTTCCCTGTTCGTCGTTTTATAAGACACAATTACCCTAAAAAAATAATATAAACCTGGTTTAGGGACCTTTTAAGAAAAATCTTCTTTTGAGATGAGCTATCGTTTCCAAGTTCAAATGTGCAGAACTAAATTAAAGAAAAATTCAAAAAATGTAAAACATGCTCACAATGCCTTTGTATGTGACATGGTTATAGAAAAAATATATAAAAATCATGGTTTATGGACATTTCCATGACAACTCCTTCACACATATAAGCTATCACGTACGGAGTTGTATAGAGTTCGCGAAGAGAGCGCCAATGGATTTATGTCTATGAAAAATAAAAAAATAAAAAAATCACTAGAGCTCCATTTCAGTGTGAGTAGGAAGTATCTGAACGTATTTTTCATTTTTGAAATTTTAAATTCTCTTTATAATAATGGGTTTTGCAATAAAGGGTTAGGGTTTAGGAGTCTATTTTTGTTTTGTTTGCTGTTAGATCATTTCAACAAAGGGCAACATGATCATTACAACTTATGCCTCTTTCAAGATGTCGCTTATAATTCAAATGTTAGTTCAAATTCAAGTTTTACCTTAATTAATCATCAAATCACATCATATTCAAACATCATGTAGGATTGGCGGCATATATGTGGTTAGATGATGGCCATCTATCTTATTATAGATGCATGTATTTATTAACTGGATTTCTTCTTGTTTACGAATAATGGGGCATCTGCCTAACCCTATCAAACCTTTCAGTAAGATAATACAAGAATTGTATTTGGTTGGGTTCTAACTCTGTTGTTCAGTCTGGTGCGGGTGTGATACCGGTCACATCACATCACATCACATCACATCACATCACATCACATCACATCACCATGCATTAGCTTTAATTAAACATTAATTCTGACCACAGAGGCCGACGATAGTTCTAGTGCATTATACAGAATGCCAATAGCAACTAATATAAAATGGACCCAATATAAAAACACAGATAAAAATATAACACATATAAAATATAGACAATGTCGCCCGCCAGTGAAGCTGTGCCATCTTTAGGTGCGCCGGCCTACTCGTCATCATTGCTGGTGAGGCCGACGTAGGGAGACGACTGCCAAAGGTGGGCTGGCGGCCCCTGCCAGGCCGGAGGCGCTTGTGGTGTCTACAACACCTCCTCCCATGGCTCCTGCTCCGGTTCGGGTAACCATGACGGCAAGGGTGCCCACGGCTGGACAACTAGTGCATCGGCTGTCTCTGACGCAGTGGTTGACCATCCCCATGACTGGCCCACCAGCCGGGGGTTCCACGCCACAAGGGCCGACACCTCCATCACCTCCTCCTTCACCTCCTCCTTGATGATGACAGCCATCTCCAGCTTAGGGATGGCCATGTTGTCGACCATAGAGAGGGCCAACGCCCTCTCCGTGTTCGCCAATTGACGCTTGTCGTGCGTGCACGAGGATTCCTCCATTTCATGCCTAATGAGCTTGGCCTCCTCCTCCTCGGTCATCGTAGGTGGTGGTGATGGGGACGGAGATGGTGTTGGGGTTAGGCCTGTAGGATCGAAAGTAGTGCTAGAGGGGGGGGGGTGTGTGATTAGACTACTTGACCAAATAAAAGTTTTGCCTTTTTCCCAATTTTAATTCTTGGCAGATTTTAGCATTCATAGTATGTCAAGTACACCCTACACATGCATGTCTAAGAGTATAGAAGCGGAAAGTAAAGACAAGCATGTAATTAAAGAGAGGGTAGGAAGATCAAACGCAATTGGTGACACGATGATTTTTCCTGTGGTTCCGATAGGTGGTGCTATCGTATATCCACGTTCATGGAGTCTTCAACCCATGGAGGGTAACAGTTGCGAGAGTCCATGGAGGGATCTGCCCACGGAGGGTTCCACGAAGAAGCAACCTTTACTATACCATGACGGCCTACGTCCATAGAGGACTAGCCTTACTCGGGGCAGATCTTCACGAAGTAGGCGATCTCCTTGCCCTTACAAACTTCTTGGTTCAACTCCACAACATGAAGTAGGAGGCTCCCAAGCGACACCTAACCAATCTAGGAGGCACCACCCTCCAAAAGGTAATAGGCTCGATAACGCGATGAACTCCTTGCTCTTGTGCTTCAAGATGATAGACTCCTCAGCACACAATAAATCTCTCACAAATATGGCTTGGTAGAAGAGATTGATTGGGTGGAAAGCAAGTTGGGGAGGTTAGCAATCAAGATCCATATGGTTGGAGTGGAAGATCTTGTGACAGCCCAAGTGCTGCCCCTACCTTTATTTGGCATGTAACCTATTGCATGAACCTTGTGCCATGAGATTAATGAGATCGCACCTTGTCATGCCATGCTTTGTTTTGAATCCATGCATCATGCATCATTTCATCCATCATGCATTTTGATTCTTATGTGGCCTTGTGTGATTGGTGGGTTGTGATCTTGAGTGTTGTGTGTGATGTGGTGGAATGTTGGTGTGCAACCCTCCTTTTCTTCCCTCTCTTTTCTTTTCAACAAACCTTCCAATACCCCCCTTTTTGCTTCATGTTATTTGTTAAGTAGAATTAAGTTGCTATTTAAATGATTTAAAAATGTTCAAGAGGTAGCCCTATATGTGTTATGAATTTTGAGTATGGGTGTTTTGATGTTTGAAGTTTGTGTGCTTGTGAGTTTTAAATAACAGAGGGCTGCCTATTTTAAAACATTTAAATTACTTGTCCTAAAAATCAACTTAATATTTTTATTAAATAGTGCATAATATTTTCTTTACAAAAGTATTTTTGTTTGCACCAGAACCCTTTTATTTTTATCTGGGTTTTCCCTTGTGTTGTGGTGTTTTTAGAAAGAATAGGCTTCTGTTTTGTTTGTCCGAGAGAGTGTGTGCGTGTGGCCTTCCTGGCCCACGAGGCCTAGCAGCCACCTGACGGCCACCTGCTACGTCGCCGTTGCCATCAGGTTCAGAGAGAGCAAGAGTGCTCCGCCGTCCCCTTTCCATCGCCATTGCCGTCTATTCTCGAGCCTATTTAATCCCCTCGACGTCCGTGCCGCTCCCCTAGGGTTCCCTCTTCCCCCTCGTGCCGCCGCCCTCCATCTCTCCCTCTCTTTCGTCTCAGGTAAGCATGGGTTCAGAGAGTCCAGAGAGGGTGAAGTGAGATTCAGAGAGAGAGCTCGTCGTCGCGGGAGCTTCTCCGGCGAGCCCCTCGAGCAGGAGTTCGTTGGGATCTCGTCGCTATCGCCTTCTGCTTCCCCAACGTCCTCTGCATCCGCATGGGACACCAAGGCCGTGCCTCTGCTTCGTCTTCTTCCCCTTCGGCCGAGCTCCTCTGCCACGGCAATTTGCCGTCGCCGTGCTTCCTCGAGCTAAATTGGCTGCGCTGTCGTGTCTAGGTGAGCTCACCGTGCATCCTCGCATGATCCCAAGCTTTTAGCTTTGTTGTAGTGCGTGCCTGCGTTAGGTGCGTTCCGCCGCCGTCGGATCTCGTCTCCGATGAGTGCACCGTCGAGCTCATGCTTCCGGGCGTCGCATGCGAGTTCCTGCTTCTTGCAGGGGCACGTTTTTGCTCCGCCCCATCCGATTCCTTGTTTGGGTCATCGCCGCGCGATTCGTGTGCAGGTCCCCGCCGTTGCCATTGTGTCGTCGTCGTCGGTAGCGTTCTCGCCTGCGTTTGGTGGCTGTGCTAGTGTGTGCGTGTGCGGGCAGGAGCAGGGCGTCCAGCGAGCGCCTCCGCCGCTCGTGTGGTCATCGGAGTCCTCTAGTTGGCCGCCGTCGTGCTCTGTCGCGTAGGTGTCGTTCTTCTTCAGTTTTGTCAGACATGGTAGTGCGTGTGTGTACTAGTGCATTAGTCCCCTCCTCTGTTATCAGTCGATCCGATAGCAGAGTGGTAGGCATTAGGGGAAGCAACCGGGAGGTTGTGGGTTCGATTCCGAACCCCTCCCCATTTTTATTTTCTTTTTCTTTTTTTCTTTTTCTTTGTTTTCTTCCATTGCAATATATATATATGTGTGTGTGGTTAATTCCAGCATGTGTTTTTCTTATTTTGCTTGATTGTGTGCATGTGTGTGTATGTGTATGTGCATGTGAGTGTGCACATATGCATGACCTTGTGCTTGTGTGTGTGTGTGGCAGATTGCACACATGTTGTGTGAGTATATATGCATGTGTGTTTGTGGGAGTGTGTGTGTGTTACCATACACATATACATGTGCATATATGCATTGTGCATATATGTATGCATATGTGTGTGGATGACCACCCACACACATGAGCTTGTGTGAGTGTATGTGCCTAGTGCACTTGTGGGCGTGAGTGTGTGTATGCCTATGTGCATTATGCATATATGAGCGTGTGAGTGTGTGTGGGTGAACACCCCCTTCTTGGGTGGTATGCTCATGAGTGTTGGTGCTCATATGCCTTGGGCATATATAGAGCATGGATGTGCTTGCTTGTAGTGTGTGTGTAGAGTGTATGTGTGTGTAGGGACTAGTGGGTTTCCCCACTTGATAAACCCCTTTGTTGTATTTATATGCATGTGGTTATTGTTAGCTCTTTTCCATCTCTAGCTAAGTTACAAATCTGGTTGTGATCATTTATGCCCATGTTCAAATAGAGCTATGTATCATTTATGAGAATAGGTGGTAGTTTTGCTTTATTGTTTGTGCCTTGTTGTTTCACATGAACATATGAGTATGACACATGTTTTTGGTGTATAAAGAGCCAATGAATCCATTGGTGCTTTCAGATTTCACTTTTGAGCAAGTTCATAAAACTGTCATTTTAGCTGTGATGCCAATTTGTTATTTTTGCATGATTTAATCCTTGCTTGCTTTGGGGCATGTGCCAACTAGGAAGTGCTAGTGTTTTATATCTAATATGCCATGGTATTTTTGTTTAATATGAGAATCACCCATATAAGTGGGAAACATGCTGCTAAGTAGCCAACTTAATGTTTCTGTTTCAGCATGCTAAAAATTACTAAGTCTGAGAAATCTGCTGTTATTTTTATGCCATGTAGAGTGGTTGGTATCTTGTGATGTGTTGTGAATTAGATCATGCTCAATGCTAGTATTTTGTATTAGATGTTGTCTACTACCATCCTGTTAATTTTCATGCCAATATCATATTTAACTACTGCTGTCAACTTGCTACTTTATTAACTCAGATTCCAGAAAACTGTAATTTTCACCAAGTCCCAGAAAACTGCTTCATCTTGTCAACTTGATAGCTTCATGCTTATTGATGTGTGCCTCCTATGCAGATTGTAGTTGGATAAGTTGATGTATATGTTGTGTAGTGTCTGTCAATACCTTGTATGTGGCTGTACGATTCCTGTAGCTCAAGTTGTGGGCTGTGGAAGTTGCTATGTTGCTGTTTTGTGGCAGATTGTTTGTTTCAGTGTTTTGTGACTTGTGGGAGCTATACTCCATGGAATTGATTGATTTTTGAGTCTACTGTGGTTGGTTTTTCATTGCCTAACCAGTGGCTACCTAGGAATGCCAAGAATTAGCCCATGGTATTGGTTGTCTTGTGTTTTGCCTTCGTTCCTTGCCGTGAGCGTATCGTGAGAACCGTAACTCCGTTTCTTGCGTTTTTTATATGCATTTCTATCGATTTTGCATGCTGCATCCATATTTTCCATGTTCATGCATGTTTAAATAACTTAACATGAGGTTCTGTCCAGATTCATTAATAAACAAATTTTGCATGTGAAACATGACTAGTTTTGGATTGCCATGTTAATTCTTCATAAATGAATCATGCATCATCTTGTTTGTGCATTGAACCTTGGTTGGATGTTTATTGTTGATGTTTCTCTTGGGTATACGCTAGTGTTGATACTATGTACGAGGACCCACGAGAGTACCACTACGAGGATCCCGCTACTTGTTTCGCTGAAGAACCAACAAGCAAGATGATCGTAGCCGGATCCCGATACTATTTTTGCTTGATAGTTTCTCGGTCTTATCATTACAATTGCGCTACCTACCACTTGAATACCAGCCTCCTAATTGCCATGAAAGCCTCTAACTCTCCACATCCTAGCAAACCTTTGATTGGCTAAGTTACCACTGCTCAGCCCCTCTTATAGCGTTCTTAGTTGCAGGTGCAGGTTGTTCCATGTGATAACATGGATTGGATATCACAATATTATCTGTTATTTAATTTAATGCACATATATATCTTGGTATTGGTGGAAGGCTTGGCCTTTTGCTAGGTGTTTTGTTCCGCTGTTACCGCCATAGTTCTTGTTACCGGTGTTATGGTTTCCATATTTTGCGCTCCTAACACGCTCGGGGTTGTTATGGGGACCCCCTTGTTTATTCGGTTGAGATTAAAACTTGTCTGGCAAGATCCAACATTGGTACTACATTTGCTTAATAACTTAATAAAATTTGCATAGGGCTTTGCAAACCGGTGGATAATTAATCAACCCCCGGGCTAGTGCTCCTCATGAGTGTTGGTCCAAACTAGAGCACTATGCGGGGCCAACCCAGGGCAACTTGGGAGATTTCTATCAGGACTCCATATGCGTCGCTTATCCGTCGTGTCCTGAGAACGAGAGACGCGGCTCTTATCGAGTTCGTCGACACGTCGGGCAGTCTTGCTGGATTTGTTTTACCTTTATCGAGTGTCTTGCGTGTGGAGTCTGACTTTCTTAGGGTTTTCTCAAGGCGTTGGAATTCCTTTGGAATTACCTATGATGACCACGAGATCCGTGGTCGAGGCTATTCCCGCAGAGTGTGGTTATTTGTGATGGACTAGTTGGAGCACCCCTGCAGGGTTAAATCTTTTCGAGAAGCCGTGCCCGCGGTTATGTGGCAACTTGGGTATTTGTTTAACACCCGGTTATAGTAAACTTGAAGTAAACTCTTAATAAAATACACCAACTATGTGAGTAATCGTGATCGTCTCTGCTCGTGAACATGATCCGAGAGAGAACACGGTGGGGTTATGTCTGACGTAAGTAAGTGTTCAGGATCTCATAGAGATCATACTAGATTCGATCGTTCATCGTAGGCCACTCATATTTATTTTCATGTTATGTAAGTTAGCCACCATATATGCTTAGTGCTGCTGCAAACTAAACACATATCCCATCCCAACCTTTAAGCTTGAATAGTCTCGGTATCCGGGCGCTTGATTGCTGAGTCCTTGTGGCTCACAGATTACTACAAACCTCTAGGTACAGGTACAAATGAGTACGTGCAGGATGATCTTACCCAGCTCCAGTGGGAGTATGATGAGGAAAGAGGCAGGATGTACATGACTTACCAGGATGAGTAGAGGACCATGGTTGTGATCTTTGGGATAGCGAGATTGTTTCATTTGCATCTGTTTTATCATTTGATTTCGTCCGTAGTCGGACCCTGTTTTCATCTTGATGATTTGAACTCTGTGTGGAATTGTAATTTAGCATGTGGAAAGTGTAAGCCAACTTGTATACTCATCTCTTCTGTAATGTATGATGCAATGTTACTATACTTGCGAATGGCAAGATGCGCCTCTATCCCTTGCGAGGCCCTCGTGTCTTAAAAAGGATAGGCACACATCTTGGGCGTGACAGATCTTGACCTCAACACAAGGATATGTGGTTCTCTCTCAGAAAATCAATAGATATGAGTGGGGAACAGTTTTGAGTGCTTCTCTCTCGATTAGGTGGTGGTGGAGGGGTATATATAGGCATCTCGAAAAATCCAACCGTTACACACAATAAGTCAGACTTGGTGGAACCGATGTGTGAATCTCGGTTGTATCGAAGTGACTTAAAGTTAGCAACTTTTGAATCTCGGTGAGACCGATATAGGAATCTTTGTTGCACCGATAAGGTGACTAACGATCAGAATGTCCAATCTTAGTGACGCCGATCCAACAATCTCGGAGGGACCGAAACTGTGAACTTGCGTAACAAAAAGTTGGCCGCCCAACTCGGTGGCACCGAATGCAGTATCAATTGCACCGGAAATCTAGGGTTTGGCTGAGTCTGTCTAGGGTTTGGAATCGGTGGTACCGAGTGTGGAATGTTGGTTGCATCGATTTTTAGTGTTTGACTTTGGACATAATTTGGTGGGAGAGTTTGTGGGTGTTTTTGGTGACTATCACTTGTGCACGTATGATCATTTTGTTCATCAACAAAGCCTTACCCCCTTTTAATAGTATTGGCTTTCCTATGGACTCAAAGTGATTTCTCACAAATGGAAAATGTAGAGTCCTCTTGCTTGAAGCTTTGCCAACCTATTTCCTTGCATCTTGTGGTATTCCACAATCTCCACAATCCTTTTGCCAATCCTATCATTGAACATTTCCTGAAATATACTTGGTGGAAACATTAGTTCAGTGACTTATATGTTGTTATTAATTACCAAAACCACCAAGGGAGCAAATGTGCTTTCAATGTCCCCATTTTTGGTAATTGATGACAACATATAGATCAAAGATTCGACATATTATATAATCAATGAATATAATCATCGCTTTGAGAAGTATGTGATAAGAAAGATCTCCCCCTAAATTTGTGCATTATTTTAAATTTGCGTTTGAATGCAAATGCACAATCGATTAGGTACATGGGGCACTTCTTCCATGTCACATACAACTTGGTGGTGTGCGAGAATAATTGGAGTTAACAACATAGCACAACACAACAAGCAAAGTGAATGATCATCACATAATCATCAAATGATAGGAAATAGTAGCAACACACATAACAGTGTATGATGAAACACAAACACAAAAGTATCTCACATCAAACCAAACGAACCAAATGTTTTCTAAAACCAGCAAATAAAAGTAGACACTCTCTCACTCGAAGCCTAAGATCTATATACAACTTCTCCCCCTTTGGAAACAAGTTACCAAAAAGTTCAAAGAGATATAGCTAATCGTTTTGCGGCTGATCTCATTCGGTCGTCGATGGCGGAGTAAAGAGAACTGCATCGGCGAAGACTTCTGCTGAAGTCCTGGATGGAGCTAGAGTAGATACTGAAGGCACTGAAGCTGATGGAGGTGAAGATATTGTAGCTGGAGCAGAAGATGAAGGCCTCACCTCTGGAGCTGGTACTGTAGGAGTCCTGGCCTTATTCGTGAACTAGGCAGTCGTCTTGACAGGTGCACTATCCTCCTCCTCATCAGATGTCTCAGAATCTGAAGAGGTGCGATGGATTGGGGCTTCATCGACCTCCTTCTTGAGCTCATTGGCTATCTTAGTCAGCCCATCAACCTTGTCATTGAGGGTCTTCACTCTATCCTCAAAGATCCTCACAAGACTATTTTGATTGTCCACTATACCTTTGATATCCTTCTTCATGTCCATGACAGTAGTGATCAAAAGATCCATCTGCTTGTTCCTAGACCTGGGAACCTGAGCACTAGTGGCTCGAGCTACCTCTGCTTCTGCCTCTACATGTGCTTAAGCTACAACTGATGTGGGAATGGTCTGGGTCCATCACCACAACGTTATCCTCAAAGTCATACTGAAGTGGCAAATGGGGTCTGTCCAGAGCAAAGATGTGCTTCTCAAGCTAAGAATTGATGATCATCTGGATATAGAGTGCATAGCAGCATGAGCGCTTCTGATCAGCAGCAACCCTCTTCACAGTCTCTACTATCAAGTCCATCACTCGAATCCTAGCGTGACGATCAAGATGGATGAGCATGTTGATGGAGTATTCATGAATCATCTTCTCGTCTCCAGACTTGGGCATCAAGGTATGCCTCAGGATAGTGTTCATGCTACGGAGGCCTGGCTGGAGAAAGTAGATAGAACCAAGCTTGTGAGATTGCACTTTATCTGCAGGGATGGGATTATACATATCCTTCATAGCATTGTGGCTCTCCTTGGATTCTATGTAGACATCCAAATATCCATCCTGAACCTATGGGACTCCTAAGATGGTAGCCCACTCATCAATAGAAGATTCATATCTTGCTCCTTCAATCATCCATACAATCCTACCATCTCCATAGAAATGTGCAGTGGAGTAGAATTGCATGATTATCTCATCGTTCCAAGCAGTGAACTCCTTCCCAACAAATTTATCAAGTCCAATGAAGTGGAAGTTGTCTTGGACACATGGAAAGTAATTCTCATTATCTTTGATGTACTTCCAGTCAACATATCTCATGTCACTGACTGCAGGGCTCTTGTCTAGCAAAACTGTCTCATAGAAGTGTTGCCGCTCTTTGGTGTAAAACTTGTAGTCAACAACAGTCTTTCTCCTCTAGGCATATGGATCAATAGCTCTCTATGCCCTCAAGCCTGAATCCTTCCTCTTCTTCATATCCTCAGCTACTGGGTGACTGACATCATGAACTGGAAGGTGAGGTCTGAGCTTCATCAGAACTGTCATAGCATCATCATCATCATCAGCTTCTCTAAAAGTGGACTTCTTGTTCTTCTCAGCAGTAGGTATGTCTCTCGTAGTCCTCTTGGACTTCTATGCAACAACTTTCGTTGAAGTTGCCTTGGTGCTCTTGGAGGTGCCTGGCTTGGGCATAGCATCAACCAAAATTTTCTTGGCCTTCTTCTTAGGAGGGGCCTGAGCAGCAGGTTCCTCCTCTTCCTCTTCATCAGCAGCAGCACCACCAGCAGTAGACTCCTCTGGATCCTCATACATTGAGGTAGGCCTGCCGTGCACATGGATGATCCTCTTCTTGTCTTCTTTGGCAAAGCTTTCTTGGGGACCTCAACAGACACTGTTGCCCTAGCACTCTCATGTCCTTTGAAGGTCTCTGCAGAACCATAAAGTTTGGTGACCACCTTCCTAGATGAGGTGGCCTCATTGGCACACTTCCTGGCAGCCTTCTCTTGCTTCTTAGCAAGAACCTCTCCCCGGACAAAATAAGAATCATCCTCTAAGTTGAGTCTCTTCCTTGTCCTAGTGGCAGCCTTAGGCAACCCATGAGAACTGGGAGTGCGTGGATCTATGGAAGAACTGTACTCATGACTCGTGCGTGAACTCTTCTCAACGGTCTGCTCTGGCAAATTCTGACTATCTGAACATGAAATGCTGACCTTGTGAACAGAGTATAGAAGAGTAGAATAGGATAAGTCATCACAAAATGAGGCTGATTTTTGAAAGTTTGAACAGAAGATTTCAAAGTTTTACATTCTGTCACATGAAAATCGGTACAGCCGAAGCAAAAATGTCGGAGCTACCGAGATAGACTTTCTCCTTAGCCGAAACTTGGCACCCCTTTTGGTGAGACCTAAAGGTGCACTCGGTTTCACTGAGAAAGTTCTCAGCAACACAGACATACAAATCGGTGACACCGATTTGCTTGCTTCGGTTCCACCGTGTTTCATCGGGCGGAAGGTAAACCCTAGAAAATCGATCGTATGGAGTTTTTATGTGGATGGAACAACTTGCAAATGGTGGATTATCGATGGAATAAGCTTCATTGCACAAGATTTGGGCGGGGAGCACAAGAAGGGTCGAATCCATACCCTAGCTCGGTGATGGATCCGCTACAGCATGGACGGCGACGTTGATTCCCGTCGACGACGAGATTTCCTACGACGGAGGCGCTCGGGAAAGGCAGACGATGACCTGGGGTTCCTTCTGCGACAGTTAGGGTTCTGAGGCGCAACGTTTGAAGATTGATTTTCAAAGCGTCAGGGTCCACGACATATATACCCATCACTGTCGGTGACACCGATTCTAAATTTTTGGTGTCACTGAGTTTCACAATTGCCATGTGACAGGGAAACTCGGTGTAACCGAGAATATGGAATCGGTCTTACCGAGGTAAGAAAACCAGATCAACCCTAGGCATTCAGGGAGACCGAGATTTGTGGATTGGTTCCACCGAGATGGACTTGGGAGGTTTTAATGGCCAGTCCTTGACAATACGAAACTCAAAGTGCTCCTCACACAGAGTGATTGAAAAGTACTTGTTCAAATTTGGTGATACAACATGAATAGAGTATGAGGTGAGGAAGCATAGATAGCTGAAGGAGTGGTCCTAGACATTCTTGTATATCCAATTGGCAAATAAATCTGAAAAGCCAAATAGCAACAATTGGATATTCTTGAATCAGTAAATAAATGCAGACCAACATGCTCACACAATAAGATATCAAATGAAATCATGGCAAACATGCACAAACACAATAGCATCTAACAAGCACTTGGGTAATGAAGAAGTCATCTATATATGAGTATATTGACTTAGGAGCCAAGTAAGAATACTTGATCATAGGTCATACTCATCGTTTAAGCACAAGTGGGGTTACCACTTTTACATAAAGCATTTAATGTTGTCACATACGAAGAGATGCTTTAACTCAAGTCTTAGAGTAAAGCTCCCCCTTGATGTGACATCCCCCCATAGGAGGGACAAACTAACCTTGGGTTTTGTCAAGAAAGACTTCATGTTGGTGAGGTAGTGGTGGATGCTCAAGGTTGATGAAGATCACCAAGATTTAGGAGCATCCTTGTTGTTTCATTACTCTTCTCACCTACATGGGTTAGTCCCAACACACAAGAGACAAATACAAGGATATCTATGTACATGGAGTGCAATGCATATGTTATGATGTCCATTGATTTGTTGATTACCTTGTCCCTTGCTTACCTTTGAGGGAATGTGTGACTCCTTGAACTATTGCATGAAGTTGATGTTGATTGCAAATAGTTCTTGCCAATAATGAATATGAGTGAATTTCATTGGCGGACTCACCCCTCAAGAACTTCTCTAGTTCTTCTTCTTGGGGACCCACATCAAGTTTATGGGGATCCTTGATGTTGAAGTAGCACTTGTAGAAGTTGAGCTTGTAGTAACCTTGGGAACCCACTTCACCAAAGCTTGGGATCCATCTTCATAAGTGTTAATGTCCTCTTGAAGCTTGTTCTTGTCCTTGAGCTTGGTGTCTTGTGGTGGAAGGTCATCTTGAGCTTTTGTTCCCTTGGGAAGAGTATTTTCATACTTCTCCTTTTGAGGAATAAACTTGGGATTGGGGTATTGACCTTCTTCCCATTCAACTCCATTAGCGTTGAAGTAGCCAACACCACGATTCTTCCGGTATCCTTCGTGTTAGCGTACAATCTCCTCAAATTGTTTGCATCGTTCAAGACTCTTGTAGATACCTTTCTCTATAATCCCTTTCAAGAGTTCATTTTCTTTCTCAAGTGTAACTTGGCTAAGAGAAGAGTTAGTGGGATCAAGAGAATTACTAGAAGCAATATCATTGGATTTATCATTTTTATTGCTACTTGTTGAAGAACCTTTCTTTCCTTAGTTACTAGCTTGCTTATACCTAAATTGTGGCATGAATGTAGATAAGAGAAGTTGTTTGGCTAGATAAGAGGAAGTATTCTTTCTAAGATCATCATTGATAGCTTTAAGGAACTCATGCTCTTGCTCTAAATTGAGCTTCTCGAAGCGGAGCTTCTCATGTGTCCTTTCAAGCTCTCTATGATGAATTTTCCAGTCATTTGTCCGCTTCCTAAGCCAGCAATCTCATTAGTGATGAGAGCTAGCCTAGAGTACATCTCAGTGACTCCTTCACCATCCTTCATCTTGAACTTGTCAAGCTGACCTTGAAGAACATCCAACTTGGATTCTCTCACGGATCCCGTTCCTTCGTGCATATCAACCATATTATCCCAAATCTCTTTTGCATGTTCAAGATGGCTGATTTTGTTGAATTCTTCGGGGCATAAGCAGTTGAAGAGAATGTCACATGCTTGAGCATTGAGTTGCAATATCTTCAATTCATCCGCGGTCGCTTCACAACCGATTTCCTTTCCTTCCATAAAGAATTCACCTTGCAAGACAAGACGAACACGCCCAAACGACGGGGTTATGACCAAGCAAATGCATTTTCATTTTGTGCTTCCAACTAGAAAGATTAGTGCCATCAAAGTACGTACCTCCACGGTGGTAATTTCCCTCACTAGACGCCATACTTCTCCTAGGTTGTGAGACTAATGCAATGGATACCAAAGCTCTCATAACACTTGTAGGATCAAAATAGTGCTAGAGGGGGGGGGGTGATTAGACTACTTAACCAAATAAAAGTTTTGCCTTTTCCCAATTTTAATTCTTGGCAGATTTTAGCATTCAAAGTATGTCAAGTACACCCTACACATGCATGTCTAAGATTATAGCACTGGAAAGTAAAGACAAGCATGTAAGTAAAGGGAGGGTAGGAAGATCAAACACAATTGGTGAGACGATGATTTTCCCGTGGTTTCGATAGGTGGTGCTATCATATATCCACGTTCATGGAGTCTTCAACCGACGGAGGGTAACGGTCGCGAGAGTCCACGGAGGGCTCTACATACGGAGGGTTCCATGAAGATGCAACCTTGACTATACCATGACAGCCTACGTGCATGGAGGACTAGCCTTACTCGAGGTAGATCTTCATGAAGTAGGCGATCTCCTTGCCCTTACAAACTTCTTGGTTCAACTCCACAACATGAAGTAGGAGGCTCCCAAGTGACACCTAACCAATCTATTAGGCACCACCCTCCAAAAGGTAATAGGGTCGCTAATGTGATGAACTCCTTGCTCTTGTGCTTCAAGATGATAGACTCCTCAACACACAATAACTGTCTCACATATATGGCTTGGTAGAAGAGATTGATTGGGTGGAAAGCAAGTTGGAGAGGCTACAAATCAAGATCCATATGGTTGGAGTGGAAGATCTTGACCTCAACACAAGGATAGGTGGTTCTCTCTCAAAAAATCAGTAGATATGAGTGGGGAATAGTTTTGAGTGCTTCTCTCTTGAGTAGGTGGTAGTGGATGGGTATATATAGGCATCTCCAAAAATCCAACCATTACACACAATAAGTCAGACTCGGTGGAACCGATGTGTGAATCATGGTTGTACTGAAGTGACTTAAAGTTAGCAACTTTCGAATCTCGATGAGACCGATATAGGAATCTCGGTTGCACCGATAAGGTGACCAACGGTCAGAATGTCCAATCTCGGTGACGCCGATCCAACAATCTTGGAGGGACCGAAACTGTGAACTTGCATAACAGAAAGTTGGCAGCCCAACTCGGTGGCACCGAATGCAGTATCGGTTGCACCGAAAATCTAGGGTTTGGATGAGTGTGTATAGGGTTTGGAATCGATGGTACCGAGTGTGGAATGTTGGTTGCACCGATTTTGAGTGTTTGGCTTTGGGAAGACTTGGGTGGGAGAGTTTGTGGGTGTTATTGGTGACTATCACTTGTGCACCTATGAGCATTTTCTTCACCAACAAAACCTTACCCCCTTTTAATAGTATTGGCTTTCCTATGGACTCAAAGTGATTTCTAACAAATGTAAAATGTAGAATCCTCTTGCTTGAAGCTTTCCCAACCTATTTCCTTGCATCTTGGGGTATTCCACAATCTCCACAATCCTTTTGCCAATCCTATCATTGAACATTTCCTGAAATATACTTGGTGGAAACATTAGTTCAATGACTTATATGTTGTTATTAATTACCAAAACCACCAAGGGAGCAAATGTGCTTTCAAGGCCGCGGACACGCCTACGAATGCGCACTTGGGGAGGGCTAGCAACACATCGTCGCTGTGGGCTAGGTGGACAACCGATAAAAATAGATTGCCGCCAAAGGTCATGCTTATTGCGGAGCCACGTATCCCACATTGACGAGTAAACACCGTACCTTGGGTCGTGGAGGAGATCCGGAGGGAGGCGTGCGTGACATCGGTCGATCTACTCACGGCAAGCGCGCCCGCTCATCAGCACTAGGGGGATTGGAACTCGATTCACAAACAGATGCGAGTTGTTCGGGAGGTGGGCGTCTCCCCACGGCAATGGCATGGCCGTCTCCCAGTTGCTTTGACATATTTCCGTGCCGATGTATGGGCGGGTGCACTGCGGGGCAACCGGTAGACCGATTGCAATTGCGGGCGGAGCGGCCAGAGTGGACAGAGCAGGCGGTGGCGGCGACATTGGTGGTGGTGGGCTCCTAGAGAGACCAGAGCGATGCCTACCACAGGATGAGCTGGACTCATGGACGTGCTTCCCCTTCCTGGACCATGGCCAGGTCATGGCGACGGCGGAGGGCTATGGTTTCTAGAAACTGCCGGGGGTGTAGGGGGCAGGATTGGCTTTGGAAGCAGAAGTTACTGTGTGGAGTGTGACTAGCCGGTCCACGGGTTTCCACTTAAAGAAGGACGATGACATGAAGGTGGGTGGCTGACGACTGGGCCCCACCATGCGTGCGCATTTACTTTAGGCGGCGGGGGATAGGTTGGACGCCGCCACGAGTGACGGCCCGTCTATACGTTTTTCCCCAAGCGGACGTGGGTGTACGATTTGGAGTTGCCCTTACGACGCGACCCCACTAGTCAGAGTTAACAGTCAAACCATTGACCCGATGACATCCTCCGCTATGACCTTTCGTGAGGGTTTTGGACAAGAGAGTGGGAAAAAGTGAGCAAATTGTAAGAGTGTGGGGACGGATGAGTACAACTAAGGAACGAGGGGCACAGATGTAAAAAACCCAAGATTGAATACAAGAGATGAACTAGGGTTGGAGGTGAGATGGTGCTGGTGAAGAGGTTGATGAAGATTGGTCCTCCCACGAAGGAAGAAGCGTTGTTGATGACGATGGCTTTGATCTCCCCCTCCCAGAAAGGGATTTCCCCGGCAGAATCTGACTGTCGGTGTGCAAAAGGGCCTCTGCCTAGGTTTTCGCCTCGAGACAGTGACGCTTCATCCTGAAATGTTGCTTATGATTTTTTGTAGGGTAAAACACACCATATAGGATAAGAGGGGCATCGGAGGACCAGCAGGGGGCCCACAAGCCGTGTGGCCGTGCCCCCCCGGGGGGGGGGGACTGTTGGCTTGTGGCCTGCTGGCAGCCCCTCTCCGGTATATTTTTGCTCTAGAAATTCTTAAATATTCCAAAAATATTCTCTGTAAATTTTCAGGTCATTCTGAGACTGGTGATTTTTTTGTCTTTTTCTCGGTTTTCCGGTCCAGAATTCCAGTTTCCAAATATTTCCCTCCTTGTGATGTACCTTGCATATTCAGAGAGAATAAACATAAGAATTGCATGATAATGTGGAATAATGAACAAAAATAAGGTAGATAGTGGTAAGAAATCATGATGTAGAGTGGACGTATCAACTCCCCACAAGCTTAGGCCTCGCTTGTCCTCAAGCGAAAGCCGAACTCTAAAATAATGACCACATAATTTGAGAGAGAGAGGTGTCGATAAAAACAGAATACGTACATGAGAGCATCACGAATATCATCATATCAGCAAGTTTTCAATCATATAACCTCCCATGAACAAATAAAAATCTATTCACAACTGAAGAAATAAAGGGCAAAATATTTATTGAGAACCAACAAGCAATGCAATTAGTCCTTGAGATGATCATAACTTTTGCAATTGAGAGAAGAGTCTATGTAATAGCTTATATTTCTAGCAAGTTCACATATTCAACTATGATGTAACCTTCTATGATTGCTAACATACATTGCATATTTTTGTAACGAGTGACTCTGCGGGACACATAGGAAGATGGGGACTTTAATGTTCTTGCTCCCCAACTTATCTACCTCAAGTATAATGTCAACAATAATGGAACATGATCATTTACATTCAACTGGATATATTTAATTGAATCTTTAGTCAACATATAATGGTTTCCACTAAATAGTTTGGAGGATAGGAACAAGGGAAATATTAATGACTCTTGCATGAAAATAAGACTTATAAGAACGTAAAACATAGGCCCTTCGCAGAGGTAAGCAGAGGTTGTCATGAGCTTTGATTTGTTTGACATGTTCAATCTCTTAACATAAAAGAACATCACTTCATATTGCCCCTTGTGATAGCGAACTTTATTATGCATTTCGTCGCTTTTATTACTTCACCATCACAAGATCATACAAAGCTTACTTTCCCTTAGAATAAAAGATCTTTGATTAGAGGCAATTTTTATTGCCTTGTGCAACAATGACAACTTACTTGAAGGATCTTATTCAATCCATAGGTAGGTATGGTGGACTCTCATGGCAAGAAACTGGATTTAATGGTTATGGATGCACAAGTAGTATCTCTACTTAGTGCAAATCTTTGGGCTAGCAAAAGGTCCTAAGCAAGCATCACATGTTAAAGGGTTCAATACCATATAACTTCTATGCAAATGTAAACAAACATGATCATTATGTTGTCTTCCATGTCCCACTTCAACACTTGATCATTATGTAATATTTTGATGGAAGCTCACAATCATAGAAGGGGTTCATGATAGTATATTTATATGTAAATCTCCTCTTCTCTACCAGACTTTTGCATAGATCATTACTAACATTATGTTTGTTGGTTTCCAACATTTCTTATTGCTTATACCTCTTTTTCTATGTGAAGTTATTACTTCTCAAGAGATAGGCAAATGAATTTTATTTTATATTCTTTTTATTGCCTTTCTAAGATGATGGGTGCAAGTGAAGAAGGAACACAAGATCTCAACTAACTTTATTATATAACTCTCACACTCGATTACAAGGATAGGTAGAACTCAGAGAAAAATTCTAAGCAAAGAAAATCTGAAACTTTTATTTATCTTAAACCCTAAATAACTAAGGATCAAACTAAAATAAAAGATAGCGGTGAAAAAGTGACGGTGATACGATACCGGGGCACCTCCCCCAGTCTTGGAACAAGCTAGGGGTTGTGCCCATACCCATGTACTCAAGTGTTCTTCGGTGATGGTGGTGATGTGCGGAAATCTTCCATCTTCCAAGGCATAGGCTCCCCATCATGGAAAGAAACCGTGGTCTCTAGGATCCTAAAATCAGCAGCTAGGCTCATCCTTATAAACCTGGATTCATACTCAGAGTTTTGGAGTTGGAGTTGATAGGGTTGATCCTGGAGGTGTTCAATCCAATCTTGAAGCTTGGCGAGAGCCTACACCACGCTTTTGGTGTCCATCTTGTTTTCACGGATGAAGTCCGTGATCATAGAGTGATTAGCAATAAATCCACGTTCAACCATCCCTTGACACTTGAAGATTTCCTACTCCACTTGTGCAAGCCTGGGCTTCTCGCTTCCCTCCTTCTTGGGGCCTTGAACGTCCCGGATGGTGAGCACCCCCTCACGCATCTCAATAGACCGAGGGTGCTTCATCACCTCCGGTAGGTAGGGATTGATGACCTTCTCGAAGAACTTATCTTTGGTTGGCGAAGGGGAAGTCATAGCGACCTAGATCTATCAGATAAACAACCCAAAACAAGAACAGAGGAAAATCGCGATGCGGTGGTCAAAACATCCGGGTGTATATATAATGATTTTTTCTAGGTCAGAATACGTGCTCCAGAAGAAATCGGAGTCCGGAGGCCACACGAGGGGCCCATAAGCCGTCTAGCCACGTCCCTAGGGGAGCACGACCTGTTGGCTTGTGCCTCCCTCATGGGTCCTTCCGACTCCATTTTATTTTTGTATTTTTTCTAAAATACCAAAAACAATAGAAAATATTTTTATGGAATTTTTGGAGTCAGTTTACTTGCCGTACCACACAGGTCACACATACCCCTTTTTCAGGTTTCTGGAGTGTTTCGGAAGACTTCCTTGATGTGTGTTCTTCCGGTGTGATGATTTGGATGACATTTGTTTCTTCATTAATGGGTGCACCTGAAATATAATGCTTAATTCTTTGCCCATTCACCACTCTCAGATTCTTGCCTTTGAAGTTGTAATTTTTATAGCCCCGGAGCGATAAACCTCCTCAACAACATATGGGCCTTCCCATTTGAAGAGGAGTTTTCCTGCAAAAAATATGAAACGAGAATTGTATAAAAGCACTAAGTCTCCTACATTGAATTCTCGTTTTTGAATCCTTTTGTCATGCCATCTTTTAACCTTTTGTTTAAATAACGTAGCATTTTTGTAGGATTGTTTTCTCCATTCATTAAGTGAGATAATATCAAATAACCTCTTCTCATTGGCAAGTTTAAAATCATAGTTAAGTTGTTTAAGTGCCCAATAAGCTCTATGTTCTAACTCAAGAGGTAAATGACAAGCTTTACCATATACCATTTTGTACGGAGACATACCCATAGGATTCTTATAAGCAGTTCTATAAGCCCAAAGTGAATCATCTAGTTTCTTATACCAATTCTTCCTAGATCTATTAACAGTCTTTTGGAATATTAATTTTATTTCTTGATTACTCAGTTCAACTTGACCACTATACTGGGGATGATAAGGTGATGCAATCCTATGGTTAACATCATATTTAGCTAGATGTTTACAGAAAGCACCATGAATGAAATGTGAACCACCATCAGTCATTAAATATCTAGGAACTCCAAACCTCGGGAAAATAATATCTTTAAGCATTTTAATAGAGGTGTTATGATCAACACTACTAGTTGCAATAGCTTCTACATATTTAGTAACGTAATAAAAATCAACTAGAATGTGACTATACCCATTTGAGGAAGGAAAAGGTCCCATAAAGTCAAAGCCCTAGACATAAAATGGTTCAATAGCAAGTGAATAATTCCTAGGCATTTCTTGACGCTTAGAGATGTTGCCAACTCAGTGGCATTCATTGCATGAAAGAACATACTTACGAGCATCTTTGAAAAGAGTAGGCCAATAGAAAACAAATTGTAATACCTTGTGTGTAGTTTGGTCACCGGCATGGTGTCCTCCATAAGCTTTGGAATGACATTTCCAAAGAATCCATTCCTGTTCATGCTCAGGTACACATCGTCTAATAATACCGTCTACTCCCTCTTTGTAAAGATGCCAGTCATCCCAAAAGTAATGTCTTAGGTCATAAACGAATTTTATCTTTTGTTGATATGTGAAACTAGGTGGAATGTATTTAGCAACTATACAATTAACATAATAAGCATACCAAGGAACACTACGTGAGGTATTTATAGTAGCCAGTTATTCATCAGGAAAGCTCTCATCGATGGGAAGTGGGTCATCAAGAACATTTTCCATCCTAGACAAGTTATCTGCTATGAGATTTTCATCTCCTTTTCTATCAATGATATGCAAGTCGAACTCTTCAAGTAAAAGTACCAACCTAATAAGCCTACGTTTAGCATCTTTCTTTTCCATAAGGTATTTAATAGTAGCATGATCAGTGTGAATAGTTACTTTGGAATCGAAAATGTAGGGTCTAAACTTATCACAAGAAAAAACAACAACTAAAAATTCCTTTTCGGTGGTATCATAATTCCTTTGAGCAGAATCTAGAGTTTTACTAGCATAATGGATAACATTTAACTTCTTGTCTACTCTCTGCCCTAGAATAGCGCCAACAGCATAATCACTAGCATCACACATAATTTGAAATGGTAGGTTCCAATCATGTGGTTGAACAATAGGTGCAGAAATTAAAGCATTCTTAAGTATTTCAAAAGCTTCTACACAATCATCATAAAAAACAAAAGGAACGTATTTTTGAAGAAGATTAGTTAATGGCCTAGAAATCTTTAGTGAAACGCCTATAAAAACCAGCATGACCAAGGAAACTTCTTATACCTTTGATATCTTTCGGGCATGGCATTTTCTCTATCGCATCAACTTTACCCTTGTCTACTTTAGTGCCTCATTCAGAAATTTGATGCCCAAGCACTATGCCTTCATTGACCATAAAGTGGCACCTCTCCCAATTCAAGACAAGACTAGTTTATTCACATCTTTGCAAAACTCGATCAAGATTGCTCAAGCAGTCATCAAAAGAAGTCCCATAGATGGAAAAATCATCCATAAAAAACCTCAAAAATATTTTCACAAAAGTCAGAGAATATAGCAGTCATACATCTTTAAAACGTAACAGGTGCATTGCTGTAACATCCCAAACTTTGGAATGTTATAATAAATATTAGAATGATTGTTTGTTTGATTTAGTAATTGAATTTGAGTGAAAATTTGAAACTTTTTGAAAATTTTGAAAGTTTAATGAGAGGGATGAAATGACTTTCCCAAAACTTTCAATCTGCATTTTGATCACCAGGAATTCAAATTATTTTCATCACAAAACCCTAGAGTGAAGATGACATGACTTCTTCCATTTAAAGAAATGAAAAGGGAATTGAAAATGATTTGAATTTCATTTGAAAATATTTCAAATTCAGAAACTTTAAGCAACTCAATGATTTTCATGAGAGAGGATAAAATGACTTCTTCAAATTATATGAAATATGAGTTGGAAGTTTAAAATAAAGCTTTGAAAAGTGAATGTGAAAATCTCTAGATTATCTTTTGGAATCATTTCATATTTGGTTCCTATTCAAATTTTCAAAGTATTCAAACCCCTGACAAAAATTTGAGAGGAGTAATATGACACTCCAAACCAGGGGAAAATTTGTGAAGTATTTGAATCATAAAAATCAAGGGGTTATATGAAAAATAATTTACAATAATAAATAAAGCCATTTAGGCATTTTTTGAAAATAATTTTTTTTAAAAGTATTTAACTTGGCCGTGGAAAAATGTCCATTGAATGGAAATTATTTCCCTGGTCATTTTGATATATACACTTTAATTTTTGGACAAGTTTTGAATGCCTTAATGCTGTTTTTATTGCCCTGTAAATTAATATAGGAAAATCATTAAAGCCTTTTAAGACGACCGGCCCACCTGCTCATTAAGCCCACCCCGAAACTCCTCCTCAACGGTCGCCCGATAACCGCGCCTCTCTCTCTCTCCCACTAACAGCAGGACCCACCCGTCCGACCCTGTGAGCCCACGGTCACCTCCTTCCTCCTCTCGCACCCGTTGACCACGCCGGCGACCTCTCGCCGTGGATCTCGCCCCCTTCCATTCCCCGACCCCCTGAGCCCGCCTATATAAAGCCGCCGCTCCACTCGTCTCATTCCCCCTGTTTCCCCCTCTCCCCGAGCCCTCTCCTCACCGGAACTCATCACTGGAGAAACCCACGGCCGCCGCGCCATTTTTGAGCAACTGCTCCACTCCGATTCCCTCGAGCGCCACCGAGCCCTCCATCCAACTTCTCTCGCCCGTGCGCATCTTACCCACCCCTCCTATTCACCGGAGACCCACCAGAACGGCACAACCATCACCTCGCCGGAGCTCCATTTTCCACCGAACTGCCCCCGAGCTCGTGCCGCTCGTCACCGTCGCCCCCTCGCCTCTCCGACGCCGCCAATCATCGCCGGAGGATCACCGCCGTCATCTGGAGTCCTCCGACGCCTCCCTCGATCACCGGAGCTCCTCGCCGACGTCCTTGCCGCCTTCGGACCACCGGAGATCTCCATCGCCGGCGACCCCATCCTCGGTGAGCTTCCTCTCCCGTCCGATTTTTGATCGACGACCACGATTAGATCCTTTAATAGCGTGAAGCGTTATGTTGTAAGCTTCGGTCGCCCACCCGTATCTCCCGCACGCACGCACTAGCAGCCAATAGGGTCTTGCCACGTAGCCCCTGGCCGTCCGGTAGATTTTTCCTTTTTCTATTTTGTTTTAGTTAACAGAAACTATTCTGAATTTTTTTAGCTATATCTTTTAACCTGTTTAGTGTTTTGAGTTGATTCTTTTTGCAATAGCTCACATTTTTCATGTAGTTTCACCCTGTACTTTTAAATTTCAAATTTGAACTATAAAATTTGAATTGAATCAAATTTGCTCAAAACATTCAAATTTGAATAACTAGAGTTTGAAAATAGATTTTGACATGATTCTTTTTGCTACTGTTTGGTATTAGTTAGGACTATATTCATGCTTAGTTTGAGAAATTTTTAGGATGAATTTGATTAGTGTTTTAGCTAAAAACAGATTCTGCCTATTAGTTAGTATAGTTTTATTTAATTAGTTTTTAGTTGGTTTAAATTAGATTTAGTTTTAATTGTTTTAGTAGGTTCTGTTAGTTAAACATTTAGTGTTTTACTTACTGTTAATAAAAAATATAAAATTGCTTAGTTTATTTCTTTATGGTTATAGGAATCTCAACTCCTTTTTCAAATAGGTTTAATTTGTTATAAAACAAACTAGTTAGTAATAGTTTATTCCAACAAAGTTTTATATAATTAAATTCTGTGTTCTAAGAAAAAGTTTTATTAAATCTTTTCTGTTAAGAAATGTTTTGGTTAATAAAAATAGTTTAGTTACTATAGGAATCTATATCATTAGGTGATGTTTTATAAAACAACTTAGTTTTAGTAGAAATCCTTTTCACAAAAGTTTTAGATGAATCAATTCTGTTTTATAATATAGATTTTTATTAATTACTTTCTGTTAACTTAGTTGTTTCATAATTTGTTTTCTCTTAGTTTATGGTTGTGCTTATAGTTAAGTTCATTAGGCAAACACTTATGTTGTTTAGGATGTTGTTTTCATAGTTTTACTCGTTCTTCAAAAGTAAATCTTTTTGCTAGTAAAATATTTACTAATATCCTTTTTTTGTATTTTACTTTGTTATTGTTTTGTTACTATTTGAAAATAGTTGCTTGTAAGGGAAAACTACTTTAGTTGTGTTCTTGAAAGCTTTCTTGATTTTAACTTTTGTCTTAAGTATTTCCTTCATCAACCTTGTTGTTTTTGTTTCTTGTGTCACCTTGTGAATGTTAGTTTGATTGCCAGAAGTGTTTGCTTATGAATGCAATGTTTGTTATATAGATTTTTCATCGGAGAGTGACGAATAGTCTATCAAGTTATTTCTGAGAGCGATCTTTATCTTCATCAACAGTACAGGCAAGTTCACTTTGACCATCTTTTCATACCTACGTTTTATTGCATATAGTGACATCATTTCAACAAATCCCTCCCGTAGTGTTATTGAAATTCTTGTAGTTGAGTAGAATGCATGAGGTAGGAACCCACCACTTGTTACTAAAGCCCCGGGAACGCTAGTTAGTACAATGCTATGCAAAAGTAGACGGGGTCTGGTATGAGTGTTCGTGAGTGGTGGGAAGAAGGACTCCACGTCAAAACGACGACTTCATGAAGACATCTTCAAGTCCTGCATCTTCAAGACTTCAAGACTTCAAGACTCGAGAAGACAAGTTTTCAATACACACTACTGGGTGAAGGATGGTTGATTGGGCATCCCTGGAGAAATCAGTGGATGGCCGGGATGCATGGAGAAGCGCCATGACATCTTGCGGAAAGCTTCACCCAGACTCAAAGAGAAGGATGAATACTTCATGCCCGGAAGCTTACCTGTGTAGCCACAAGTCATTATGGGCTCTGGCTTGGTTGATCTTTGTTGTGACTCTGCTGGGCAGTGCTACGAGATGTAGTCGACGTTAGGATTGGGATGGGCACTGTCGGACAGTCAGGGAAGCACTCTGAAAGACCATGTTTCTTTCATCCTGTTCTCAAACACCAGGCAGTGCGAGGACTTACCAGGAGGGAAAGAATCTTGTGAGTAAAGTACACAACACTCTGCAGAGTTAAACCTAATCGATTAGCCGTGTCCCCGGTTACGGACAATTTGAGCTTCTAGACTTGGATCTATCTCTGAACTCTCAACACTGGACTGATAACTAATTGTGGGCAACTTATGATACTTATGGGCATTGAGACATTGGTTGGCGGAACCATGTCATGATAGGTAACTCCATAGTGAAATTCCTGATATTCCTTTGTTGTAGGAAAATAAAATCAGCTTTTACGCAAAAACTCAGACACAGAGCCACAAAGCCTTTGCATATAGAATAGTCTTTATTTTTCTGTTCTACTATGGTGATCTTGCCAGTACATTCAATGTACTGACCTACACGGCTGCAACGTCTTGTGTTGCAGATACTCTTCTACGACAGGTAAGAGTACGATTCAGGGTTATGGTCCGCACTCAACTTGCCGTTGGTGTTATTGGGACTCCACTCCCGTTGACTGTATCCGCTGCTATTTTAAGGTATATATCAGTTTTACGTTAATTACATGTGATTGCACTTTGATATATACATTGATGTACTGTGTGTGCCAGCATACTGATCCAGGGATGGCACAGAAAACACAGAGGCTTGACTCGTTTTGAGTCGGGTCGCTATAATTGCATAAACCAAAAGGCATACATCTATAAGCATAAGTTCCAAAAGGACATGTAACCGTAGTTTTCTCTTGATCCTCTTTTGACACGGGTATTTGAGAAAATCCAGAATATCCATCAAGAAAACAAAGTAGGTGTGATTGGATAACCTTTCTAACATTTGATCAATAAAAGGCAAGGGGTAATGATCTTTCTTAGTAGCTTTATTTAACTTTCTAAAATCAATTACCATCCTATAACCAGTTACGATTCTTTGTGGAATAAGCTCATTCTTATCATTAGGGACAACAGTAATACCTCCTTTCTTAGGAACACAACTAACATGACTTACCCACCTACTATCAGCAATACGATAGATTATACCTGCCTCCAGAAGCTTTAGTATTTCAGTTCTTACCCCTTCCTTCATCTTAGGATTTAAGCAGCGTTGATGATCAACAACAGGTTTAGTATCTGGTTCCATATTAATCTTGTGCTTACATAGGGTAGGGCTTATGCCCTTCAGATCATCGAGAGTATATCCAATAGCAGCCCTATGCTTCTTCAGAGTTTTAAGTAATCTTCTTTCTTCATGCTCCGAAAGGTTAGCACTGACAATAACATGATATATCTTCTTTTCATCAAGATAAGCATATTCAAAGTATCAGGTAAAGTCTTTAATTCAAACACATGATCTCCTTTAGGTGGAGGAGGATCCCCTAAATATCAACTGGTAAGTTGTGTTTGAGAATAGGTGTTTGTTCGAGGAGAATCCGATCTATTTCATTCCTTTCATTAATTTGCATATCATTCTCATGGTCTAGCAAATATTGTTCTAGAGGATGAGTAGGAGGTACGACAATAGAAGCAAGACCAACAATTTCATCTTTACTAGGTAATTCCCTCTCATGCATTTTATTAGTAAACTTGGAGAAAATAAATTCATGAGACTCATCACCAAATCTTATTTTAACCTTTTCAGTAGCACAATTGATTTCAGCATTAATAGTGTTCAAGAAAGGCCTACCGAATATAATGGGACAAAAGTTATCTTTTTTTGAACCAAGAACTAAGAAATCAGCATGGTACTTGACCTTTCCACATAAGACCTCAACATCTCTAACAATCCCAAGTAGCGAAATAGTGTCTCGGTTTGCAAGTTTAATAGTAACATCAATATCTTGAATAGTAACGGGTGCTATGTCATTCATAATTTCTTAATACAAGGTGATCTGAATAGCATTGAAACTAGCACCTAAGTCACACAAGCCATGATAACAATGATCTCCAATTTTAACTAAGACAATAGGCATGCCTACGACTGGTTTATTCTTATCGAGCTCACCTCGCTCCTTTCTAACACGTTTTGCAATTCTAGTAGCTTCATCATAGAGGTAGGTAACCTGACCATCAATATTATCAACTAAGAAGTCCTTAATCATAGCAACTTTACGTTGAACATGAATTGTTTAGGAGGTGTAGATGTCCTAACATGACTTTTATTGACCACAACTGTAACTTTAGCATGTTCTCGAATTCTAACAGGAAAAGGGGGTTTCTCAATGTAAGCAGTGGGAACAACATGATCAACATGACTATAATTATCTCTTATTTCTCAATTTTAATTGGCTTCTCTAATTGTGGTTCGATGGGATGATGATATTAAAACCACTTTTCTCTGGGAAGATCAGCATGAGTAGAACGTGATTCACAGAAAGTAGCTACTATTTCAGAGTCAATAACATATTTTTTTGCTGAACTCATGAAAGGTTTTGGTTTCCATAAAGGATTTGACATAAGCAAAATTAAGTTTTATTCATGACTCGTTACCTTTGTAGAGCTCCCAATATTTAGAGTTGCATTTAATATGTCCAAAAGATCCCATTCGAATTCAATAGTTTCATTCATATATGAGCCCGAGGAAGAAGAATCCAATAATTTTTGATCATGCTGAGAAAGCCGAGCTTATTTTTTTTGTATAATCCTTTCTCTTGGAACCTCATGGTTGGTGCAAGTGTGCATCATAGATTTAATCCTCACCCAAGCTTGAGCGATGCTTTCTACCTTGCAAGGCCAAAGGTTATATATATAATTCCGATCACACTGAACTAGATGCATTGGGTAAAACTTCTGATGAAATTCTAGCTTCAAGCGATTCCAATCCCATGATTTGATGTTGTCCAATAGCCTATACCCGTCGGATTTCAGGCTCTGCAAAACCCTTAAGATTCGAACAGAGGGGCGTGTGCGAAGATCCCCCGCGGCCTCGTCCAACCTAGCTCACTACTCAAGGAATACAACAAAGAACTCGTGCGGTGATGAGGAAGACGACGAACACGACAATTTACCCAAGTTCGGGCCGCTGCGAAGCATAATAACCTACTCATGCCTTTGGTGGATTTCCTCTTGAGGAGGTGTGGTGGATGAACAAGTACAATGTTTCGGAGCCTCCCGAGGGCTCTCGGTGGTGTTCGGGGCTTCTTGTGGTTTCATGGTCGGTGAGTGGTGGACTTGGCCGATCCCCCTCTATGAAACAGCCTACCCCCTATATGTACCGATGGCCCGGGTCCTCTTCCCTTATTGCAATGGTGGGAAGGGATCTCACAACAACCAATTTTGAAGGGGGACAGGGGTTCGTGCTTGCCCTGCCCAAAGGCAGTCTTCGCCTGCAAAGTAGCTGTCAACGTTGCTGGGATGGGCCTAGCAATGACGTCTATCCTGTAGAGCTGATGGTTGCGGTCTTGTTGCACCAGAATGGAAACCTGTCGGGGTGCTTTGGGAACCCGCGTACGTCCTTGCTCCCTTTGCACCAGAGGGGAAACTGCACCGCCTAGCGCACTGGTGCTCGCCTATCCTTCCTTGCGTCATCTTTGACTCCTGAGGCCGGGCCTTGCATAGAGATCTATGCTGCTCCGGAGGGGGCCTGGGGAGGCCCATCCTCTGCTGGTCTTGATGCTGCTCATCCTCACGAGGCTTGGGCTCTCGCTAGGGCCTTGTCCTGAGTGGGACCACATCTTGCTGCGTTTGGTCGATGAGGTGGGCCATGCCCTGGGCCGCAGGCAGGCAAGTCTGGGTACCCCCATTCCGAGAACGCCGATAGTAGCCCCCGGGCCCACGGCATGCTCGGGCCGTCCTCGAGGTGGAGTCCTGAGGGTGGTCAGGAGCACTACGGGCCCCATACGCTTGTGGGCTAGGCCTGATGCGTGTTGTGCGGCTTGATGTCGGGTGCCCCTCGCGCTTTTTGCCTCCGCTCGAATTGCCAAGAGCCTGACTTCTAGCATTGGGCCATTATTGCTTTCCCTTCCTATGCTCCTTCTCTTGCTTCCTAGGTCTCCCGCTCTAGCAGGCGCCTCCCTGGATCCAGCGCCGCTCCGTCCTCTTCCTTGCTGCTTCGGCCCTGCTAGCTCTTTGATGGCTCTCGCCGACAAGCAGAAGCTAGAGGCGCAGAGCTCTGCCTCCACTCCCACTTTGCCGACGCTCTTGGGGTCTACCATTGCCAAGGATGAGGACCTCCTCCCCGTGCTCCCATGGATGGTGGATGGGTCCAACGAGAAAGGGTGGACCCTGATTTGGGGTGTCTCCTCAGCGAAACGACCCTCGTCCAAGGCGGTCTACCCCTTCTTCCTTCATAGCATCTTCGTCGGGCTCGTTCCACCCTTCTCTGCGTTCTTCACCAACATTCTTGACCACTACGGTATCTAGTCCCTTCACCTCCAGCCCAATTCCATGTTGCTCTTGTCTGTCTTCGCCTTCTACTACGAGGTCTTCGTGGGCATACGGCCTTCGGTAGCCCTCTTCCATCATTTCTGCAGCTTGCGCTTGCATGACGACGCCCAACGGTCGGTGTGTGTCTCTTTCATCGCGGTCCAGAGCAGCAACATGCTCCTGAAGGCCGGGAAGAAGGTGGAGAACTTCAGGCACCGCTGGGTCCTCATGGATCTCAAGGACACCAACCCTCAGCTGGATCTGCTAAAGGGGTTGCCGGACAAGATTTCCACGTGGAGCTCCGCGAAGCTTTCTGACCCCCGGGCCGTGCCCGTTCTGGAGTGCTCCACCCGCGATATCAGCGCCAAGAGGTTGACTGGTGGAATGATAGTGAAGGAGTTCTTGGTGCAGCGCCTGGCGCCCCTTCAGGCCCATTCTAGGCCCTTGTGTGACTATCAAGGCTGAGGCGACAACCTCAGGCTTCGGTCCGCGCGCATATCTCCCGGGGAACTGAGCAGGGTTGTGGCAACCTTGCTCGGCGGTGACCCTATTGACCTTCCTGAGGCTCACGATCCGTTGTACTGCCGCGATAACGGGCCTGACCTAGTTGCATGATACCTGTCTTCAATGAGCTGGGGATTTTCCTAGCCAAGGGCCCTGGTCCGGTGGCGGTGTTCTCCAGCGATACCTCATGCGGGGAGGACTCGGAGAGGACCACCGCCGACGGCCCGACGGGGGCGTCCCCCCGTCGCAGGGTACCCTTCTGCACAAGCTTGAAGATGATGACGATGTTGGTGAAGTTTTTGCTGCGGGTCCTCACGCACCGCTAAGGCCTCTAGGGGGCTAGGGCCAGCCCCTCGCGCCACACGGTCCGCGTGCGTATCGACTCCCCGGAAGCGCGGCGCTGAGTCTCCTCCGGCGCGCCCTGCCTCCGCTGGCAGGAGGATCGAGGCGCCGACATCGCCCCCGCTCGAATCGCAACTCATAGGCAAGGTGGGCGAGGACAGGGCCATGGCGATCTCTTCTGCGAACGCCTCGGCTATCGACGACTCTGCTCCTCCGTGCGTCGGCCCCCTCTCTATGGGGAGCTCGGGCGCCCCCATCGTTGCCGGAACGGAAAGGAAGAGGAAGTGGATCGACGTCAAGGAGTAAACGACCCGACTTGGCTTGGCTCACATGTCTATGGCTGATGCATTGCCGACCTCCCCTTGCTTGGTGACCAGGGATGTCGCTATATTGAAGATGAGGAAGAAGAAGGCGGGCGTTAAGCCAAAGGCGACTCCCAATGCCCCGCCTACCCTTGCCAACACGCCGCCCGCCGGCTGCTGAAGAAGTGAGGGCTCGAGAGGTGATCCCTCAGCCCCCCATCGTCGAGCCCCCTAAGCCCCCGATGCTTATTGATGTGATCATTCCTGCCCTTGGGGGCGTGGTGACACCAACGTCTAGAGGACTAACCCCTCACGGCTTGCCGCCTGCCAATTTGTCTGCGTCTGTGGTCACCGAGCGGCCTTCGGAGCTTCCTGTCCTTCGTTGCGCCGTCTCCCCGAGGGACACTCCCACGACCACGCTGGGACTGTGTAGGGGGAGGCCTTGACGCCTCCGGTGCATGTCCATGACGTCCTGGACGGGGCCTTCGCTGCTCTAGGTCAGCTTTGTGATGCCTTCAGGAGTGCCAGTGATCGCCTCGCGGGTGGACACCTAGAGCTCCTCTCAGGGTGGCTCCAGGCCACCGCCACCGCCGTGGCGATGTGGGGTCAGTCCGCGGCCGCTTGCACCATGCACGAAGAGGGGGAGGCCCGTCTGAAGACCTTCCATGAGGAACAGGCCAAGCTTGCGATGCAACTTCGTCAGTGGATGAAAGACCTCGAGGCCCTTGAGGCCAAGCTTATCGCTCGGGAAATCGAGCCGTCTCAGGTGGCGACCTGCCAGGACATAGAGCGTGCTCCTGGACATGTAGGAGAAGGAAATTGCTTCGAGGAAGATCCTTTTTGACACCAAGGGGAAGCTATCGCCACATCCGAGGAGAAAAGGCCATAGAGCTGAGCGCCTTCCCTGCCGTCAAGCTCAAGCTTCGCAAGGTGCTCCACACCCTCTGCCGAGATGGGTTCATGGAGCCTCTGGCCGCTCCGGAGAGCGGCTTCGTGGGGCTTGCTTCGAAGCTCTCCGAGGCGCTGGAGGGCGCCATCGTCAAGGTGGATAGGGTCTTGGACAGTGAGTGCCGCGACCTCTTTTCTAAAGCCACGACACAACCATCTTCATCTTCGTGAGCCGGGGTTCGACTTCGACTCCGTGATCCTCCCGGTCACCCCTGAGGTCTGCGCTGGTGCTGCGGCAGTGGTGAGGGGCGCCGTGGAGGCGCTGGTGAAGAGGTTCACCCGCGTCATCGTTTCTCCGCCTACGGATGCTGATGAGGCTGGTAGCAAGGAAGACGACGCCGGTGATGTCGACGACGAGTCCCCTGAGGGTGGGATGAACGATGGCGGCGGTTCCTCCTGATTCCTTCCTCCTGCTCCTTTCCTGCAATGCACATCATGCCTCGTGGAGGCATTAAACTCGTTTGTGTTTGCGAAAACTTCTAATGCTTGTAATAGCTATTGGACTGCATGATTGCTTTCTTCGCCTTGTTTCCTTCTTGCTTGCTGTGATGCTCTGCATCGGTAGGGCCCGGTCCGCGCATACCTCAACCGCTGTTGGGCCGACCAAAAACCAAGGATGGTCCAATGGGTGAGGAGCTACGAGTCTAGTTAGGCTCCTGAGTCGCGATGCTCAGGAGTCCCCCTTGACGTGCGAGCAAGCCTCATGAAGGGAACATGGTGAGGATTGAGATAACTTGAAACTTCCGAACACCTTCAGCGCTCTGCATCGGTAGGGCCCGGCCCGCGCATACCTCAACCGCCGTTGGGATGACCAGAAACCAAGGACGGTCCAAGGGGTGAGGGGCTACGAGTCTAGTTAGGCTCCTGAGTCGTGATGCTCAGGAGTCCCCCTTGATGTGCGAGCTCCAGCATCCTCCCTAGGGATTCTGAGCAGTTTTTTGAGCGCTTTGGGCTCTGTGTCTACAGGGCCTGGCCCGCGCATACCTCAACCGCCGTTGAGCCGACCGAAAACCAAGGACAGTCCAAGGGGTGAGGGGTTATGAGTCCAGTTAGGCTCCTGAGTCGCGATGCTTAGGAGTCCCCCTTGATGTACGAGTGGCTCCCATACCTTTTCTCGCTAGCTTTTCCGGAGATGGGCACATGAAGACCAGGTTTGGCAGACCTAGGAAGGCGGCCTGTACTACGCTTGGCCGGGTAGTAGCCCCGTGCACCCCCCTCACGCATGCATCCCTGGGGAACGTAGCGAGAAAGGGGCCGCCAAGGACCTTCCCAAGGTTTGATGCAGCCGCTGGGGTGCCCTCAGTTGTTTATCCCCCCGCAATAGGCGTGGGGCTTCCACCTTGCGTGGGCATAGTCATTGGTGGACCGTGTTGACTGCCAGCATGGAGCTGTGGCTTCCACATTGCATGGGCATAGTCATTGGTGGACCGTGTTGACTTCTCTGCCAGCGCTGGGCTGTGGCTGCCACATTGCATGGTAAGGGACCCCTCTAGGTCCTCGGGGGGCCCCGGGCATGTACAACCCATAAAGTTCGTACGTGTGGCCGGCACGGTAGAACTGGGAGGTGTATCTAGGAGGTCGCAAGGGTGCTTTGGCCTCGCGAGTGTCCCTACCACAAAGGCGTTTGCGCCTGAATCTTCTTGTAGATGGGGCCATTTGAAACCCCGCTTGCTTCTTCTTCTTCTTCGGGAGTGAGGCAGGTTGGGGGTCCTTTGACACTCTATGTCTGTAGGTCCCGGTCCCGCACATTTCCCCACCACCGTTAGGCATGATCGGAAACCAAGGATGTGCTTCACGGGGTGAGGGCCCACCACTCCTGATGCCGACCGGAAACCAAGGACGACAGCAGGGGGGCGAGTGGACTTATGACCGGTTAGGCTCCTGAGGCTCAATGCTCAGGAGCCCCCTTTGACGCTCGAGCATCCCCCATTCTACCCTGTCGCCTGCTGCCTCGGGAGGCCACGGGGCCTCCTGAGACTCCATGCTGAGGCGACGCACCACAACCGGAGCCCCCAAGCGGGGGGTCGACCGCCCAGCGATGCAAGTAAGGTAGAACGTCAAGACATAGAATAGATGCACAAGAATCTATTGAAACATTCATAAACGAAGCGATAGTAGGGGCATGCCCTGATCACCTAAAGATCATGTGGCCCAGTGGGCGCCCTTGGATAAAGTGAACCAAAAAATTACATGGCAACAACCAACAAAAAGTCACCTAGCGGCCATGCCGCTGAAGAGCCAGGCCACCGTCATTGCCCGATCTCCTGCTTCCACGAGTGCGACCTTAACGGGTCCATCGTCTCCCTAGGCTCGGAACCTTCGCTTGGTCTGAGCACATCCTCTAGCTCCTCGCTGCGCCCCGCTAGGCAAG
Organism: Hordeum marinum; assembly: GCA_022496015.1. Taxonomy (NCBI): domain Eukaryota; kingdom Viridiplantae; phylum Streptophyta; class Magnoliopsida; order Poales; family Poaceae; genus Hordeum; species Hordeum marinum. Next base: position 304,167,985 of record CM039672.1, on the reverse strand, counting down.
GCACAAGCATGGCTCGATGAAGGCGCTGGAAGGTGTCGCTTGCGTTCGCCAGCCCAAAGGGCATGCGGACATAGGTGTTCGGGTAGACCCATCTATGATCGGCACGCGCTGGCCAGAAGGGGCCTTGAGCCACGGCCTTGTTGATCGCGAGCGCGTTGACGTAGACGCGTGGCTGATCGACCGTGCCAATGATGGCGACTGCTATTGGTGGTGCAGGGCAGTCCCCGCCTCACATGGCCTGGGTTCCCCGAAGCTCTTCGATCGCTCTAACGACGGACTCTCGCAAACTGGGCCCCACGCGCCGTGTTCCCAGCTCGAGCTGGCGTGCATTAGAGCGCGCCTTCAGGTTATGCTCGAGAGCCTCTCTCGGCTCACTGACCAAGACGGAAACTTCCCCGATGGGAGCCCCTAGGCCCGACCCAAGAGGGGCGCCGGGCGCGCTTTCCTATGAGATAGGAGGCGGGGCCCCATCCCTAAGCGCAGAGCGTGAAGTTCCAGGACGCCCTACAGGGAGGAATTGCTTCTTATTATTGCGTGGGTCCTCACAAGGCAGTGCGTCTTCCTCATCGTCCAAGCGCTCAGCCGCCGTAGCACGGTAAGCACGCTCGAGGGTACAGACGACATCCTTCTCATCGCAAGCAATGGTGATGACGCCGCCACTCCCTGGCATCTTGAGGATGTTGTAGCCATGGTGGGTTACTGCCATGAACTTGGCGAGAGCTGGGTACCCAAGGATTGCATTGTACGCGAGGTGGATGTGCGTAATGTCGAAGACGATGATCTCGATGTGGTAGTTCTTGCGCCCGCTGAAGGTGACAGGCAGACGCACCTGCCCGATGGGTACGGTGGACCCGTCTGTGAGCCCCGAGAAGGGCTTAGTTGGCATGAGCTGTTCGTATGACACTTGGAGCATCTCGAAGGTCTTGATGGAGAGGACGTTGAGCCCCGCCCCACTGTCAATGAGGGTCTTGGTGACAAGGACATTGCTAATGGTTGGGGTACACAACATGGGGAGCTTGCCGGCCATAAACGAACACCTGAGATGATCGCTTGAGTCGAAGGTGATGGCGGCCTGGGACCAATTGAGGGGGCGCATCGCTTCAGGCTTCGGGAGGGCCGCATTCACCTCCCGTGCGAATTGCTTGAAGGCAGGGTTCAATGCTAGGGCCTGGGTGCCGCCCAAGATACATGCCACCGCCCTGATTTCCTGGAAGCCCCTAGCCCCTAGCCCCATCGTCCTGCCTGTCTTCCTCTTTCCTTCTGGGTGGCGGAGGCAGTGGAGGTAGTCTAGCCTCACACGGGCAAGCCTCGCGAGGCTGACCGCGTCGTGATCCCTCCGGAGGGTCGTCGCGCTAGCGGTCCTCACGAGGCGGGTCGCGCCAGCGATCGTCCTGAGTTTGATCGCACCAGTGGTCCTCTTGAGGCTGATCGCCACCCCTGACGTGGCTTCCGGTTGTCCCAGCGGCCTCCACCGTGGCCACCATCGTGTTCGAAGCCCCGGTCGCATCGGCCGGGGCGCCTGCCGAAGTGCTCGACACGTATCAGTCGGAGTTCCTGGCAGTCGGCGGTGTTGTGGTTGTTGATGCCATGGAAGATGCAGGTCGACCTTCCTCCTGGGGGTGGTCTTCTCCCCGGCTGCGCTTTGCCTCGGATTCGGCTGCAAGCACCGCTGGGGCCTTGCACTTTGCTTCATTGGTCTTGGTCTTCTTCTCTTCCGGCTCCGCCGCCGGAGGCCTGTGGAGCGATAGGCGGCCCTCCTCGGCCTTGGCGCACTTGTTCGCTAGGTTGAACATCTCCAAGGCAGAGCACAGTTCGTCACTCATGGCAAGCTCTTCCTTCAGTTTGAGGTTAGTGACTCCGTCTGTGAAGGACGAAACGATGGCCTCGTCCGACGCCCTAGGGATCTTGAGGCGTGTGGTCGTGAAACGTTGTATGAACTTGTGCAGGGTCTCCCCATCCTGCTGCTTGATACGCCGCAGGTCGTTCACGGTGGGTGCGTGGTCGCAGGTGCCTTGGAAGTTGGCGATGAAGCATTTGCGCATGCCATCCTAGGAGGTGATGCATGCCTCTAGGAGGTTGAAGATCTAGGAGAGTGCGCCGCCCTTGAGTGCCATGGGGAACCAACATGCCATGAACTTGTCGTCTCCTCCTGCCGCCCGGATACTCAGCGAGTAGAGCTGTAGGAACTCGGCTGGGTCTGGGGTGCCATCATAACGCGGGGGAAGGTCACGCTTGAACTTGCAGGGCCACATACTCGGGTAGAGATTCGGGGCAATGACAAGGCACCCCACCGGCTTGACGGGCTTCGCATGCGCGAGGGCGACCTGGTCTTGACGCTCACGCGGGGCCGCCTCGAGTGGTGTTCGGTCACGACATTGAGTCGGCAGCGTAGGGAATGCACGCACGTCGGCGCGTGGCCGGGGAACCACTTGGCAGATTACTTAATCTCCCGGCCTTGCCCTTGGTCCGTGAGGCTGGTCATGGGGGCACGCTTCTCGTCTGGGCTCAGGGTCAGCGTCGCGTCGCGAAGGCGGAGGCTGCACGTCTTGTACCACGTCGTGAGCCAGGGACGGTTGGGGTCAAAGCGAGTAGGAGAGCGCCGAAGCATCGCCGACAGCGCTGACGAGCTCCGCGATGCGCCGAAGCTAGTCGTCGTAGTGGTCGAGAGTGGGGCGGTAGCAAAGCAGTTCGTTAGCCATGGTGAGCGCACCCTGGCCGCGCATCGGCCCTGGCCGAACATGAGAGGACGAACCGGAGGCTGGGATGATTAGCGGAGTGGTGATGTGGCCGTCGCACTGCATGGTGCCCTGCTGGGAGGAGTCTTGTTGCTCATGGGCGTCGGGGCCCATGGTGGCGTTCACCACAGGAAAAGGTGGCCTGCATGCACTGGAGTAGCCCACCAGCGCCGTCTAGGTGACACGGGTGGCACGACGCTCGGTGCGGGCTCGGCGAGCGTCAGACATCGGAGCGGCAAGGTGGGAGGAGATCTTGGCTTGAGGGAGACTCCGACACGCCCCCTACCTAGCGCGCCAAATGTCAGATTTTGGGCTCTGCAAAACCCTTAAGATTCGAACACAAGGGCGTGTGCAAAGATCCCCCGTGGCCTCGTCCAACCTAGCTCGCTACTCGAGGAACACATCAAAGAACTCGCATGGTGACGAGGATGACGACGAACATGAGAGTTTACCCAGGTTTGGGCCACTGCGAAGTGTAATGCCCTACTCCTGCCTTTGGTGGATTGCCTCTCGAGGAGCTGTGGTGGATGAACAAGTACAATGTTTACCCAGGTTCGAGGCTTCTTGTGGTTTGCTGGTCGGTGAGTGATGGAGTTGGCCGATCCCCCTCTACGAAGTAGCCTGCCCCCTATATATAGCGGTGGCTCGGGTCCTCTTCCCTTATCACAATGCCGGTAAGGGATCCCACAATGGACAATTTTGAAGGGGGACAGGGGTTCGTGCTCGCCCTGCCAAAGGCGGTCTTCGCCTGCAAAGTAGTTGTCGACGCCGCAGGGACGTGCCGAGCGACAACGTTCGTCCTGCGGAGATGATGGTTTTAGTCTTGTTGCACTGGAATGGAAACTTGTCGGGGGTGCTTTGGGAACCCTCGTACGTCCTTGCTCCCTTTGCAACAAAGGGGAGACTGCACGGCCTGGCGAACCGGTGCTCGCCTGTCCTTCCTTGCGTCATCTTTGACTCCTGAGGCCAGGCCTTGCATAGAGATCTCCGCCGCTCCGGAGGGGGCCTGGGGAGGCCTGCCCTCTGCCGGTCTTGATGCTGCTCATCCCCAAGAGGCTTGGGCCCTCGTGAGGGCCTTGTCCTGAGTGGGGCCACACCTTGCTTCATTTGGTCAATGAGGTGGGCCATGCCCTGGGTCGCAGTCAAGCAGATCTAGGTACCCCCATTCCCAGAATGCTGACAAGACCACATTAATGCTTTTGCCTCCAAAGATTTCTTATTATCTTCGTCCCTGGACAAACTGGATGCTGAAATAATCCACAAACCTCATCAATGAATATCAAATGGAAATCAGGATGAGTTGTACCATCATAAGGATCAAACAATAGTTTTTCAAGCTTACCCGAAGGAATATCATAATAAATATTTTTAGTAGGTGTAGTAGGTGGAGGAATAATTTCCTCATCTTCCATTCGAGGAAAAGATGCCTTGAACAAGCCACTCAAAGGGTGACCGCTCATAGTGACAAGCAACAATAAATTTAAGCACATATGCAAAATTTTTCCTTACCAATTTCCACTTATTAAAGGCGCTTCACTCCCCGGAAATGGCGCAAGAAAAGAGTCTTATTGACCCACAAGTATAGCGGAGCAATCATAGTGCTTCCTATAAGTAAGAATGTCGAACCCGATGAGGTGCAGAAGGAAATGATAAGTAGTTTTCAACAAGGTATTCTCTGCAAGTGTTGTGAGTAATAGTGGTAGATAGTTTTGTAGCAAGATAATTCGTAACAAGTGACAAGTAACAATTGTACCAATGGTGCAGCAAGGTAGCCCAATCCTTTTTGTAGCAAAGGACCGACCTGAAAGTACTTTGATATTACGCAAGTGCTCCCGAGGACACATGTGAATTTCTGTCTAGTCATGTTCATCATGTTGAGTTGATTCACGTTCGCTACTTTGATAATTTGATATGTGGGTGGACCAGTGCTAAGGTGCTGTTCTTACTTGAACTAACAACCTACTTTTGATTAACCCCTTTCGCAAGCATCCGAACTACGAAAGAAGAATTAAGATAAATCTAACCATAGCATGAAACATGTGGATCCAAATCAACGCCTTATGAAGCAACACATAAACTAGGTTCTAAGATTCTATCACTCTCAGAATGCATGATCTACTTGTTACTCCACAATGACTTACCTTAGGACCATAACATGGTGAAGTGTCATGTAGTCGACGTTCACATGGCACCACTAAGAGAAGTAACAACATACATATCATCAAAATATGGAACACATACCAACTTCACAAGATTACTTATAACAAGACTTCTCCCATGTCCTCAGGAACAATAGTAACTACTCACACATCATCAACATGTTCAAGATCAGAGGAGTAATAATGATAATTAAGGATCTGAACATAATCTCTTCCACCAAGTAATACAACAAGCATCAACTACGAGATGTAATCAATACAACTAGTAACCAACATGTACCAATCTGAGGTTTTGGGACAAAGATTGAATACAAGAGATGAAATAGGGTTGGAGATGAGATGGTCTTGGTGAAGAGGTTGATGAAGATTAGTCGTCCCATGAAGGATGAAGCATTGATGATGATGGCTTTGATCTCCCCCTCCCGAGGAGGGATTTCCCCGGCAAAATCTGACTACCGGAGTGCAAAAGAGCTTCTGCCCAGGTTTCCGCCTCAAGACGACGACACTTCGTTCAGAAAGGTTGCTTGTGATTGTTTCTAGGGTAAAACACACCATATAGGAGAAGAGGGGCATCGGAGGACCAGCAGGGGGCCCACAAGACATCTAGCCGCGCCCTTGGGGGGGATGTTTGCTTGTAGCCTGCCGGTAGCCCCTCTTCGGTATATTTTGGTCAATAAATTCTTATTATTCCAAAGTTATTCTCTGTAAATTTTTAGATCATTCTGAGAATGGTGATTTTTTTGCCTTTTTCTCGGTTTTTCGGTCCAGAATTCCAGTTTCCAGGTATTTCCCTCCTTGTGATGTACCTTGCATATTCAGAGAGAATAAACATAATAATTGCATGATAATGTGGAATAATGAATAAAAATAAGGTAGATAGTGGTAAGAAATTATGATGGAGAATGGACGTATCATGCTGCCACCAGACTCAGGAGCGCCCGAAAGAGCTTTGGTGGTGCCTCATCAAGGACGAGATAGAGTAGAGCTACATGATAGAGTGTTGCAAAGAGATTGTCAGAGCCAAAAGGGATTTTTATTGTTATCTCGACTCCTCCACTTTCGTCGACTTTACAGACCAAGAGATTGACCTGGCCGTCGGCATAAAAGAAGAGATTCTTCGGTCACTAGAGTCGAAAGAAGTCGAGCTCAAACACAGGTTGGCTATGTAGATCTCTGCCTTTGCCAGTCTCGAAGAATTAGATGAGTTGGATATTGATAGACCTGGGCAAATCACACGCCGGACAATCAGGCAAGGAATGTCGTCCAAACCTGGTAGAGCAGCTTGCTGGTGTTTTGTTTGCAAAAAAGAGCACGTTCTCATGTACTGGGCCGGATCGTGTGATTACGCCCTTGACCCCCTTGGTTAGTTCTAGTAGTTCATCGAATTCATAATATATCTTTTATGATTCATTACTTTATGTATTGTTAAAAGTAACTTGTATGGTGTCTTGGATGTACAAGCAACAAATAATCAGACGACACATACCTATTTGGGACATCTCTATCTTTAATACACCGTTTGCTCGCCACTATACGGGCCCAATAACAAGGTGACACACAACTATTGGAACATCTAACCTACCATTCGACGCTTCAGTCCTGCTAGGCGTCTATCCATAACGCCTTTGCTCATCGTCACGTACTATACACGCCTAATAACAAGGCGGTACATGATACTTGTGATCTGCGTTGGGTTTTCCACAAAGAGGAGCGGGTGATGCAACACAATATAGATAAGTATTTCTTTAAATGAGAACCAAGGTTATCAAACCAATAGGAGTAGCACACAAGCCCCGTGTTTAGCGAGTGCACACAAAGAAGCAAGCACTTGCACCCAATGCGGGCAAGAGCTCTATCAATCCCCTTGGACTCGTTATTTCCAAGCAAATGAAGTTTGCAGATGATAGTTGATAATTGTAAATTGCAAAACAAATAGAATATAAATAAATGGCAGAAAGGTAATGGTTGTTTTGTAAATATATAAGTGGATAGACCCGGGGGCCATAGTTTTTCCTAGTGGCATCTCTCATGTAGTAGGCATACGGTGGGTAAACAAATTACCGTTGGACAATTGATAGAAAAAGCGCATAGTTATGAAATATTTATTCAAGGAAATTATCATTACATATAGGCATCACGTCCGTAAGCAAGTAGACCGACTCCTGCCTGCATCTACTACTATTACTCCACCCATTGACCGCTATCCAGCATGCATATAGAATATTAAGTAAAATAGAGTAATACTTGGAGAACAATAACATGATGTAGACAAAGTAAATCCAATTAATATGAATCAACCCCATCATTTTATCCTTAGTGGCAATAATATAAAGACGTCTCTTGTCTCCTTCTATCACTAGGATATAGAGCACCGCCAGATTGAACCCACTACAACGCACCTCTCCCACTAAATAAATATCAATCTAGTTGGCCAAAATATTTCAATAGATCGGGAAGAATTACGAAGCTACCATATAATTAGGCATATGTAAAGAAGGACCAACAAGGAACCCAATATAATTTCATGAACAATTTGAATATAAACTAACAATTCATCGGATCCTAACAAACGCACTGCACAAAGTGATTACATCGAATAGATCACCCGCGGAGATGCGGTGAATTTTGTATTGAAGATCAGGAGAGGGAGAGAGATCCATATAGGTACTAACTACGAACCTGTAGGTCTGTGGAGAACTACTCATACATCACCATGGGAGCAGCAAGGTTGATGTAGAGGGCCTCCGTGTCCCTCCTCCAACAGGGCACCAAAACACGGCTCCAGATGGGCGTACGGCGAAACAGAGACTTGAGGCAGCGAAAAAACTATTTCGGGAGGCTCATGTATATTGGAATTTATAGGCCAAAGAGGGATGCCGGGAGACGCTAGGAGGAGCCAGCATACAACAAGGCGCGACCACCCCCTAGGCACGCCCTGATGTGTGCTGCCTCTCTCGTGCAGCCTTCAGGCTCCTCGAGCTTCCATGTATTCTTTTGTTCTAGAAAAAACATAAAAAAGTTTCATAGCAATTGGACTTCATTTGGTACGGTAAGCCCGAAAAGCCAAAAACACGCAGAAAACAACAACTGGCACTAGGAATTGGGTTAATAGGTTACTGTTCAAAAATAATATGAATTGGCAAATAAATTCCCAAAAAGTATCCTAGAATGATAATATTATAGCATGGAATGATAAGAAATTATAGATACATTGGAGATGTATCAGCATCCCCAAGCTTAATTCTTGCTTGTCCTTGAGTAGGTAAATGATAAAAACATATTTTTTGATGTGACATGCTACCCAGCATGTAATCTATTACATGTATGATCATTGATAAACGATGAATTAATAAACATCAACATATTAATATTCATAAATATAAGTAACATAATCATCAAGTTTCAAAATATACGATCCTTAAAGAATGTTCACCCCCTTTTCATTTTATCATATTAGCATGGCATGGCTCCGTCTTCACCACATAAATACAAACGTCAAGCACCACCGTGTTAAGTCAAGCATTTGGATCATACTTTTTAATGCGCTTCAGCTTTTTATTACTCAGGCAATATATGAGCATGAACCATGGATATAGCATATAGGTGGAATAGAGTGTGGTGGTAGGTCTCAAAGGGGTAAAAGTGGAGAAGAAAGGCTCACATCAACTAGGCGTATCAATGGGCTATGGAGATTCCCATCAATAGATATCAATGCGAGTAGTAGGGACTGCCATGCAACAGATGCAGTAGAGCTATAAGTGTACAAAAGCTCAAATGATCTAAGTGGGTGTGCATCCAACTTGCTTGCTCATCAAGACATCAGGCATTTGAGGAAGCCCGTGATCAGAATATACAAACCAAGTTCTATAATTAAAAATTCCCGCTAGCCTATGAAAGTGAAAAATCAAGAGACTCTCTATATGAAGAACATGGCGCCACTTTGAGGCACAAGTGTGGAAATATAAGTAGTAGCACCGTCCCTTCTCTCTTTTCTCTCATTTTTTCCTTTTCCTTTTCTTTTTCTCCTTTTCTTTTTCTTTTCTTTTTTTCTTTTTTCCTTTTTCATTTATTTTTTGTCTAGAGTCTCATCCTGACTTGTGGGGGAATCATTGTCTCCATCATCCTTTCCTCACTCACAAAGTGCCCTAATAATGATGATCATCACACTTTTATTCACATACAACTCAACATGAAAAATTATAGTATGACTCTATATGAATGCCTTTGGCAGTGTACCAGGATGTGCAATGATCAAGCGTAACATGTCTAAAAAAGGATGAATGATGGCTTTGCCACAAATACTATGTCAGCTTATATGATCATGCAACGCAATATGATAATGAAATTACTAGTCATATGATGTAACAGTGGAAGTTGCATAGCAATATATCTCGGAATGGCTATGAAAATGCCATAATAGGTAGGTACGGTGGATGTTTTGAGAAAGATATAATGAGTCTTATGTGCAATAGAGCGTATAATTACACGGGGTTTGGATGCACCGGCGAAGGGTGCACCAATCCTCGAGGTGAGAATGGGCAATGCACGACACTGAAGAGGCTAGAAAATATGAGGTGGTGAGAGTGCGTACACTCATGGATTCACATTAGTCATAAAGAACTCACATACTTATTGCAAGGTTTTAGTAGTTCTCTCGAAGCAAAGTACTACATGCCTTAGGGAGGCGGTTGGAGGAGTTAAGCATCGCGCGCCTTTGACTTAAACAATGCCAGGATTTCAACGAGGAATAATAATGCTCACACATCATCATGATGCCATAAAAATATTTAGATGAACATAGAGTTAACACCCTCTAATTTATGTTATTCTTATCAACCAATGTTCATGCACTCATGCCCTTTCCCATTGCGACATTATTATCATTAACTCAGAAATTCTCCTTTATGTGCTACATGAACGTTTTGATTATGCACTCCTAACTCTCAAACAAATATAAGGGAAGAACAACAGCGAAATTATTTCTTTAAAATCTATATGGTACCGTGCTCTAAAAGATATAAGTGAAGTACTAGAGCAACTGCTTAGCTCAAAAGATATAAGTGAAGCACAAAGAGTATTCTGTTAAATCATGGTGATCTTGTGTCTATCTCAAGTGTGTGTGTCCATTAAACAATGATTGTGGAAAACTAAAGCAAAATCAAACTAAAGCAAACGACACTCCAAGCAAAACTCATATCATGTGATGAATAAAAATATAGCTCCAAGTGACATACCGATGGATTGAGACGAAAGAGGGGATGCCTTTCGAGGCATCCCCAAGCTTAGATGCTTGAGTATTACTATAATATTACCTTGGGGTGCCTTGGGCATCCCCAATCTTAGACTCTTTCCGTTCCTTATTCCTTCATCCATCATGATAGGACCAAAAAATTGAAAACTTCAGCACACAAAACTCAACAGAAACCTTTGTGAGATCCGTTAGTATAATAAACATATAAAATACTTTAGGTGCTGTTATAATTCTATTCTTAATTTATGATCTAATAAGGTAATGTATTCTAACTTCTCCATGGCTCATACCCCCTGATACAAACCATAGCATCATCAAAACAAGCAAACTATGCAAGCACAAATAGAATCTGTCCAAAACAGAACAATCTATAATGATATATAGAGAACCTTTGCTTATGTAACTCCAAAAATTCTTGAAAATAAGGGAAACTTGGGTAATTTTTATATAAATTCTCTGTATAATTTACATATCTGAAAGACATGCCAGTAAAATAATAGAAATTCTACACCGGACGCTAAACTTTCTGTTTTTGCACCGTATCAATTCTACTTATCATGCAAGTCATGCCAAAGGCTTTACTTGGCACAAAAACTAATTTAAACATAAAAACACAATGATTATAGAGGAAATAATCATGTTATAAAAAATAAACATAATGTAAAATTAAGAAAATAAGATAACTATTGGGTTGCCTCCCAACTAGCGCTATTGTTTTACGCCCCTAGCTAGGCATAATGCATATGATCAAGTGTCGTCATCCTTGGTATCAAGCTCCTCAATCACAGAAACATGTTTCCTAAAAGGAGGAAGCCTTATGATAGGATATTTTATTAAATTTATAAAATGGGGATGCACATTAATCATCTTAAGATCCTCATTTCTTTTAGTAGGAGTGATACTAGTATTCTTGGGGACATACATAGATTTAGAATTCTTTCCTTGAGAGGTACTAGCATTCACTTTTGATGGGGTGAAATAGGAATCCATTTTAGTAACATAATTCTTATATTTTACAAATTATACCAAAACCTTGCTCTACCTGCTCATTAATAGTTGTATCTTTCTCCTTTAGTGCTTTCAAAGTGATTCCTAACTTTGACCCAAATTGAGTGATATGATTGTGAATATTTTTATCCAACTCCTCAATTTGTTCTTTTGTAGCCATTTTATTTTCACCAATATCAAGCCTTTGAATAACATGTTACATGGTCAAAGTAGTCTCATTTATAATAAGAGGTGGTGCCCCAACAAAATTTTCCATAGCTTTGAAAGCATTCGAAGTGTGACTCATTAAGAAATTACCACCAGTGATAGTATCAAGTACAAATCTATACCAAGTATTAATACCAACATAAAAATTATGAAGCAATATGTTGGGGGATTGCTTATGTTGATTTATGTTGAGCATTGAAAATCCTATACCATGAATCTTTTAAACTTTCTCATCCCCTTTGTTTCAAATTGAGCACCTCGTTATCGGAGGTAAAGGGAACAAGAGAAGAACTAGCCATCACGAAAAGCAAACAAGTAAACTATCAAACATAAATATTTTTGTATTTTTGATTTTTATGACGCAAGAAAAATATAACAGAAAATAAAAAGTAGAACAAGTGAATACTCCTTGGCAATTGTGCCAAAAATCCTTCCTGATACTTGTGATCTGTGTTGGGTTTTCCGTGAAGAGGAGAAGATGATGCAACATAGTATAGATAAGTATTTCCCTCAATGAGAACCAAGGTTATCAAACCAATAGGATTAGCACGCAACCCCTGTCTTCAACGACTGTACGCAAAGAAGCAAACACTTGCACCCAATGTGGGCAAGAGGGTTGTCAATCCCCTTGGACTCGTTACTTGCAAGCAAATGAAGTGTGTATATGATAGTTGATAATTTTAAATTGCAAAATAAAGAAAATATAAATAAATGTAAGCTTTTATAAATATATAAGTGGATAGACCCGGGGCCATAGTTTTCCCTAGTGGCATCTCTCACGTAGTAGGCATACAATGGGTAAACAAATTACTGTTGGGTAATTGATAGAAAAGCGCATAGTTATGCAATATTTATTCATGGAAATGATCATTACATATAGGCATCACGTCCATAATAAAGTAGACCGACTGCTGCATGCATCTACTACTATTAGTCTACCCATTGACCGCTATCCAACATGCATCTAGAGTATGAAGTAAAACAGAGTAATGCTTGGAGAACAATGACATGATGTAGACAAAGTAAATCCAATTAATATGAATCAACCCCATAGTTTTATCCTTAGTGTCAGAAATACAAAGATGTATCTTGTCCCCTTCTGTCACTGGGATATAGAGCACCGCCAGATTGAATCCACTACAACGCACCTCTCCCACTGAAGAAGATATCAATCTAGTTGGCCAAACTATTTCAATAGATCAGGAATAATTAGAAATCTATAATATAATCATGCATATGTAAAGAAGGACCAGCAAGGAACACAATATAATTTCATGAACAATCTGAACATAAACCCACAATTCATCGGATCCCAACAAACACATCATACAAAGTGACTACATCGAATAGATCACTGTGGAGATGCGATGAACTTTGTATTGAAGATCAAGAGAGAGAGAGAGATAGCCATCTAGGTACTAACCACAGACTCGTAGGTTTGTGGTGAACTACTCACACATCACCATGGGAGCAACAAGGTTGATGTAGACGCCCTTCATGATCGACCCCCCTCCGGCAGGGCACCAGAACAGGGCTCCAGATGGGCACACGGCGGAACAGAGTCTTGCGGCGGTAAAAAAGTGTTTTAGGAGGCTCCTTAGGGTTTTGGGACATATTGGAATTTATAGGCTAGAGAGGGACGACGGGAGATGCCAGGAGGGTCCATCACACAACAGGGCGCGACCACCCCCTTGGGTGCATCCTGATGTGTGCCACCTCTCTCATGTAGCCTCTGGTGTCCTCCCGAAGTTTCAAGGTCTTCTTTTGTTCCAAAAAAAATCATAGAAAAGTTTCATGGCAATTGGACTTTGTTTGGTAAGGTAAACATGAGAAGCTAAAAACACATAGAAAACAACAACTGTAATAGGTTATTGCTAAAAAATAATATGAATTGGCAAATAAATTCCCAAAAAGTATCCTAGAATGATAATATTATATCATGTAACAATAAAAAATTATAGATACATTGGAGACGTATCACTACACACCAATTGGAACATCCAACTGTCCATTCAACGCTTCAGTCCTGCCACGCATCTGTCGATACCGCCTATATGACTCGTCAATCGACCAACGACCACTCTACTCTTCCCATTCCTCTCTTTGAAGAAAAACCTCATCCTCTCACATTCTCTCCCATTGGGCTAGGATGGTCTCGCATTAGAGTAACCTGCCCCCTCGCGCCAGCCGTGGAAGCTATCAGCCCGAATGATCTGTCGCCTTCTAGCCGTCGTTGTCTTGTCCCTCGTTAAAGGCTTTAAGGTTAGGTTCCTATTATCCATCCGATTAAGTTTATTTCTAGCACCCACCATGCCCAAACCCTATCTCATTTTGCTTCTGATTCACGATTTCAAACATCCAACTTTCTAGATCTGTCATACGCAACCTTGAACTTGTTTCTCTGATACTGTACTGACGTCTGGTGTTCGGATCGATAGGTTACGCCTGAACACGAGTGAACTTGTTGGTTCTACCGTCTATTTAACATGATTGTTGCATACGGTGATGTCTCCTAAGTAGAAAGCATTGCAGTTCTGTCCGTTATTCCTTTTGAGGGTACGAATTTTGTTTGTTTGTTCTGAATCTGGTAACTGTTTCCATGGTCTGATTTGTTTGTTTTGACTGATGATACGGTCCATTCATGTGCTAAGCTTATGTTTTGCGTCCTAACCCTTCATGTTTGCAGTCATGGCTTCTCGGTATACGCCTATAGTGATCACATATCAGACAACGAGAAGGATGGAAGCATGTCCACCCTCGTGAAGCCCACAAAACTTCAATTCGGTGGTAATCAGGACACTAAGGAGAAGCTCCATGACTGTGGTACCGAGCAGATGCAGTTAGCTGATAACCAGGACACCGATAAGAAGCACCATGAGGATACAAACCAAGAACTACGAGTAGATGCTAAACAGGACTCTGAGGAGAAGCACCATATTGGTAAGAAGCCTAGTGGATGGCTAATTGCCCAGGATAACTACCCATATAAGAGGGGGAATCCATTGCGTCACTCCAAAAATGATGAATTTGCATGGTGCCCTATCATTTTGTCGAGATCAGGAAAGAGTAAGCATTTTTGTGGCAACGACGGATGGCCTGGTTCCAGTGCTTCGATGGCAGTTGAACCAAAGGATACAAACAAGATGAAGACAAGGGATGTTCCACAGGAGTAGAACAAGATGATGAAACGAAGGGCATGGAACAACAACAACATAAGAAGATAATTGTTGTTTCCCAGCAAAAACATAACAAGTTTGAGGATGTTGCACAAGAGGAACATGAGAGGATGAAGGCGAGGAATGATCTCCAGGGACACAAAAAGATGGGGAATAAGGAAATGCTAGAGCTTCAGGAGCAGAAGAACATGAAGGGTCCTGCACAGGAGGAGCAAAACATGGAGGTCTCTGCTCCAAAGAAGAGGGGACGACCCATTAGGGTTGGGCATGTACTGCAGCATTGTTTGGAACAAATTTTATTTGCATCCTCATGCCCTCTCACCTACAATCAACGTTTCCTATTCTCGCCAAATTTGGAGAATGTTTGAGCTATGGTGAGCCCAACCATCATACCGTCAATGCTTGTGTAGGCAGAATCTGTTCCTGGTCAGTGAAGCTGAGATCTTCAAGTCATAAGATGTTCCTGAGCGAGGGATGGCTTACTTTTGTCAAGGACACGAGGTTGTCACCTGGCTACATTCTACATTTTCATGTTGTGTGGCCTGATTACTGGGAGGTCATGGTGTTCAACCTAGCTCTGGTTGAGTTTCCTATGATATGTTATCACACAGATCACGATGTGTAGTTCTCAGTTGAGTAAATTTTGTGTTGTCTAAACTTTGTGGCTTATATGTCATCCCATTTAATATCGTACTTTGCAAAAGAAGGCACCTGAACTTTGTGGCTTGTTATTCTGTTGCCCGTTTAATATTGTACTGTGCTGAAGTAAGGCACCTGAACTTTCTGTCTACGATTGTCGCCCCGTTTAATATCGTACTTTGATGAAGTAAGGACTTCCACAAATTTTAAGCACACTCGACAATATTTACTTAGCAGAAAACAAAGAGATTGACAGTCTTACCACATATTTTAAGCACACTCGGCAGTATTTACTTAGCATCAATATTAGAAATTACAATCATAGATTGTTAGTACTACATGAAGGTAGCAACAAGGAGCACATTTGCCTTGAGCACATTTTCACATAGGATCAGCATATTAGGATACTCATATAAGGAAGATCAGCTGAAGGAATTGGGTAAATGAAGAGGACATTCCGTCGATTGCCATGGTAGAGCATGAAAGAACCTTGTCCTCGACTGCCTTGCTTGGACGGAACGACAAGATATGGCGCCACCCATTAACCAGATGCCGCCAATCTGTACAAGAGGTGGAGTACATCGATAATACCTTAATGTTCTTGCCTAGCTCTAGAACCATCTAACCATTGTGGGGAAATTGGGATGAAACGATTACACGAGGCAGACTCTGTTGCAACACAAAAAAACATTTTACACGAGGCAATTTTAAAAAACGACCAGGTCATATATAACAAGTAGTACAACTTACCATTCGCTTCTTCACCAAATTTGACATTACTAATGAGTGCATGATGGCCCACAAGTATAGGGGGTAAATCATAGTCCTTTTGATAAGTAAGAGTGTCGAACCCAACGAGGAGCAGAAGGAAATGCCAAGCGGTTTTCAGCAAGGTAATTTCAGCAAGCACTAAAATTGTAGGTAATAGGTAGTTTGATAGCAAGATAATTGCTAACGAGCAAGTAATGGTAATGGTAAATAAAGTGCAGCAAGGTAGCCCAGTCCTTTTGTTCCAAAGGACATGCCAAAAAGGTCTCTTATAATAAGAAATCGTTCTTGAGGGTACACGGGAATTTCATCTAGTCACTTTCATCATGTTGGTTTGATTTGCATTCGCT
This sequence comes from Hordeum marinum, assembly GCA_022496015.1. Classification (NCBI taxonomy): domain Eukaryota; kingdom Viridiplantae; phylum Streptophyta; class Magnoliopsida; order Poales; family Poaceae; genus Hordeum; species Hordeum marinum. Next base: position 304,151,692 of record CM039672.1, on the reverse strand, counting down.
ACTTTGATGATTTGATATGTGGGTGGACTGGTGCTTGGATGCTGTTATTACTTGAACAAACCTCCACTTATGATTAACCCCCTCGCAAGCATCCACAACTATGAGAAAAGTATTAAGATTAAATCTAACCATAACATTAAACATTTGGATCCAAATCACCCCCTTACGAAATAGCGCATAAACTAGGGTTTAAGCTTATGTCACTCTAGCAACGCATCATCTAATAACTACTCCACAATGCATTCCCTTAGGCCCAAATATGGTGAAGTGCCATGTAGTCGACGTTCACATGACACCACTAAGGGAATCACAACATTCATATCCTCAAAATATCGAACACATATAAAATTCATATGATTACTTGCAACATGACTTCTCCCGTGACCTCAAGAACAAAGGTAACTACTCACAAATGATATTCATTCTCAAGATCGGAGGGGTATTAAATAGCATAATGGATCTGAACATATAATCTTCCACCAAATAAACCATATATTAATCAACTACGATATGTAATCAACACTACTAGTCACCCACATGTACCAATCTGAGGTTCTGGTACAAAGATTGAACACAAGAGATGAACTAGGGTTTTAGAGGAGATGGTGTTGTTACAGATGTTGATGAAGATTGGCCTCCCAAATATGAGAGGGTTGTTGGTGATGCCGGAGGCTTCGATTTCCCCCTTTGTGAGGGAAGTTCCCCCGGCGGAATCGCTCCACAGGAGGGAAAAAGTGCTTCTGCCCAATTTCCGCCTCGAGACGGCACCGTTTCATCCCGAAAGCCGCCTCTTGATTTTTTCTAGGTCAAAAAACCTTATGTACCAGAAGATGGGCATCGGAGGTGGGCCGACTGGCCACAACCACCAGGGCGTGCCTGGGGGCCTAGCGTGCCCTGGTGTCTTGTGGTCACCAGGTGGCCCCCCTTCGGTAGTTATTTGCTCCAATATTTTTTATATATTCTAAAATAATTCTAAGTGAAGTTTCAGCTTATTTGGAGATGTGCAGAATAGGTGTCTGTGATATGCTTTTTGAGGTCCAGAATTCCATGTGCCGGCATTATCCCTCTTTGTGTAAACCTTGCATATTGTGAGACAAAAGGCATTAGTATTACTCCATAAAGTATTATTATGCATAAAAACATTATAAATAACAATATGAAATCATGATGCAAAATGGACGTAACAAATCCCCCAAGCTTAGACCTGGCTTGTCCTCAAGCGAAAACCGATATCAAAAAACATGTTCACATGGTTTGAGAGAGAGGTGTCGATAAAAACGAAATACGGACATGGTAGCGTCATGCTTATTATCATAGCAGCAATAAAATTTGTCATAGAACTTTTTCATATAACTTTTATTATATAACTTCATCATATACCTTCTTATGAACAAGTAACAATTCATCACAACATAGAAGTATAAAGCATAAACCTTATTGAAAACCAACAAACTATGTTCTCGGTCAACTTTGTATCTACAATTCATCATACATTCAGGAAGGATCTCGTGTCACAGACTTTTGGCAAGTCCACAAACTCAACCATCGTTTAATATTCTATGATTTCTAACACTCACAAAATACCCATGAGCAAAAAGTTTCAATCGGACACATAGAAAGATAGGGGCTTATAGTTTTGCCTCCCAACGTATTCACCTCAAGGGTGATGTCAACAATAATAACTCATGCTCACTCATATTCAATTGGATATATGTGCCTAGATATTTCCTCACCACATGATGCTTGCAAAAAGATAAATTAAAAAGGAATAGGGAAGAATACTTTGACTCTTGTATAAAAGTAAAAGATAGGTCCTTCGCAGAGGGAATCAGAGGTTGTTATACGCTTTTTGATTTGTATGCCAAATCCCTTAATGTAGAAGAATGTCACATTATATTGCCCCTTATGATAGCAACCTTTATTATGTAGTCCATCGCTTTTATTACTTTGCCATGACAAGTTCGTACAACGCTCAATTTTCTCTTACACTAATTGATCAAACACATTTAGAAGCAATTTTTATTGCCTTAGTGCACCGATGACAACTTACTTGAAGGATCTTACTCAATCCATAGGTAGGTATGGTGGACTCTCAAAACATGAGTTTGGATTTAGGGTTTTTGGGTGCACAAGTAATATCTCTACTTAGTGGAGAAATTTTGGCTAGCAAAGATATTGAGGAAGCACCACATGTTGAAGGATCTATGACAATATAACTTGTATGTGAATATGAACTAACATAAATCATTACATTGTCTTCCTTGTCCAACATCAGCAATTTTGGCATATAATATTTAATGGGGGTCACAATCATAAAAGATGTCCAAGATAGTGTATTTGCATGTGAATCTTCTCTTCCCTTATTAATTCTTTCATCAATTGCATCATTGAACAATGCTATGTTTGTAATCTCCAATAAATTTTACTACTTATATACTTTTCCTTATATGGTTTCATTACTTACCATAAGATTATCATATAATCGTTTTCATTTATTTCGTTTTTATTTTGATTGCAACAAGAAAGTAAAGACGCGAAAGCTCAAACTAAACTTTATTATATAACTCTCACTCGATTACATAGATAGTTAGATCACGAAACTAGCACTCAAAAATAGATTATATTAAACTTTTATTCAACTAGATCACAAAAGAGCTAAGGACCGAACTAAAATAGGTAAAGGTAAATAAAAGTGATGGTGATATGATACCGGGGCATCTGCCCCAAGTTTGGCACAAGCCAAGGGGATTGCCCATACCCGTGTACTCAAGTCTCGTTTGGTGGTGAAGACGATGAAGGTAGTGGTGACGAAGTTGTAGGTTTGTCCTCCGGCTTCCAAGGCAAGGGCTCACCATCAAAAGATGATGCACAAGTCTCCCGAGTCCTGTAACTCCCAGCTAAACTGATACCTTTAAATCTTGCTTCCTACTCAAAAACTTGGTTTTGCAGGTCATAGATTTGACTTCACAGAAATTGATTTGCTCGTTGAAGGTGAAGACGATGTCCTTCATGGACCAGCTATACACAATGTGATCATAGGTGAATTCCGTGATCATGGAGTGATTGACACTAATTCCACGCTCCACCATCCCTTGGCACTTGAAGAGGTCTTTGTTCCATAGCCTCGAGCCTGGCCTCCATGCTTCCCGTCCTCTTGGACCCCTGAACATATTTGATGTGGAGCACCTGTCACGCCCAAGATGCGGTCCTATCCTTATTTGGGCACGAGGGCCTCGACAGGGATAGAAGCGCATCTCGATGCGTTCGCAAGAATGGATATAATTACAAGTACATGTATAGAAGAGATGAGTATATGGAATTGGCTTACACTTGCTACAAGCTACATCAGAGTCACATCAATACAATAACATCTCAAACATCATACATAAGAGCAGGGTCCGACTACGAACGAAATTAAACGATAAAATGACATCCACCCTTGCTATCCCAGGCTGCCGCCTGGAACCCATCCAAGATTGAATAAGAAGAAGAAGAAGAACTCCAAGTCAAATCAAGCAACGCGCTCACGTCAAATCATCGCATTACTTGTACCTGCAACTGGTGTTGTAGTAATCTATGAGCCACAGGGACTCAACAATCTCATTTCCAAGGGTATCAAGACTATTAAAGCCTAATAGTTAAGGCATTGTTAAGTGGTGAGGCTGCAGCAAGCGACTAAGCATATATTTGAGTGGCTAACTTACGAGCACAGAAAGTAAAGTATGGTCGTCTACGCATAACGGACGTGAACTAGTAATGATCACTAACTGATCCTGAACACCTACTTACGTCAATCATAACCCCACCGTGTTCTCTTCCGGATAAAGACTCACGAGAAGAGACAATCACGGTTACACACACAGTTGGGTGTATTTTATTAGAGTTTACTTCAAGTTTGCTATGACCGGGTGTTAAACAAAGTATCCATGTTTGCCACATAACCGCGGGCACGACTTCTCGAAAAGATTTAACCCTGTAGGGATGCTCCAACTTATCCATCACAAATTAACCACACGCAGCGGGAATAACCTCAACCACGGAACTCGTGATCTTCCTAGGCAATTCCAAAGGTAATCCGACACCTCGAGATACCCTGAAGAATAATCAGAGTTCCTCACTCAAGACGTTCGAGAAAGGTAAAACAAATCCAGCAAGGCTGCCCAACGTGCCGACAATCCCGATAGGAGCCGCGTATCTCGTTCTCAGGGCACAACCGGATGAGCGATGGTTACCACGCCAAACACCGAGTTGCCCCGGGTAGCGTTAATAAGCTACTCTGGTTTGGACCAACACTCATGCGGAGCATTGGCCCGGGGGTTGATTAAATTATCCACGGGGTGATCATGCCCTATGCAAGTTCATTAGTTTTAGGCAAATGTAGTACCAATGTTGGGCCTTGCTAGACAAGTTTTATTTTAACCCGAAAATCAAGGGGGTCCCCATAACAACCCCAAGCATGTTAGGAGCGCTCATTTATGGAACATAACACCGGTTCACAAGTAACTAAGGGCGGCAAGAGTGAAACAAAACACCAAGCAAAAGGCCAAGCCTTCCACCCTTTACCAAGTCTATAGGTGCATTAAATTAAATAGCAGCAATATTGTGATATAACAAAAGAATGTCCATGTTGACACATGGAAGCAATTGCACCTGCAGCTAGCAACGCTATAAGAAGGTCTGAGCAAGCGGTAACATAGCCAAACAATGTTTTGCTAGGATGTGGAGGGGTTAGAGGCTTATCATGGCAGTGTTGGGAGGCTTATCAAACAAGTGGTAGGTAGCGAGACATAACGGTAAAAGACGAGACAACTAGCATGGCAATGATAGTAATGGTATCCAGGGAAATGTGTCATCTTGCCTGAGATCCCGCTCGGAAGAAGACCAAGTCCATGAAGAAGACGAACCAACATAGTCGAACGAATCCTCACACTCCGAACGCTTTCGGAACTCTATCGAGAAGAAGCAATCCGAAACAAACAATTAACACAAGATACACCACAAAATATGCAAAACACGATGCACAACAAATATGATGCATGTCCGGTTTAATATGCAAGGCATGACAATTCACAACAATCTGATACTACACATTAAGTAAAGCTCAATATGCAACGAGTTGCATATTGACGAAACTCCACATTCGAATTATGTAGTTCACTCCCGTTAGGTACACGACAATATTAAATGTTGTTAAACATACCAAGAGGTGAAGCATAAGTAAACTATCTATCTAGGCATCTTAAATGAGGTCAGAAACAACTTATAGTATTTCCGAAATGACCCCATATGTTAATTATGAATTTGGTCCAGATCTGATCTAAACATATTTTATGTTTGTTAAACATCATTATAAAGCCTACCGTGTTATTCTACACGTCAATCTAGTCGATTTACATATATAGAACATCTCAAACGGAGCTACGGTTCAAAAGATATGAGCCACACAAGATGCACATGACATGAATGCAAATGCATGGGAAAACAATCACAACCATCTCAAATCATGAATGTAACAAGTTATTATGAAACTACATGAGCTTCTAAGCAAGTTTCATATGCAACATGTCCATATCGAAGCTGCGGTTCAACCACAACCATCAAACAAGTTTTTGTTGAAATCTGCCAAAAACAGCAACATGACATTTTGAACACAAGAAAACAACAGGTTATAATGTTCTAAAATGCACAAATCAGGCATGGGGCAATATCATACAACATCCACTTCATTTCATCTTCACACATCATATTCAAAACATGCATGGATCACTAGGTAGGAAGCTCTCAAAGTAGCTACTTGAAAACAGTTTCAGACTTAGTGAAAATAGCAGTTTTAGACAGTGCAGTTTTATCACGAAGGCATATTGACAGCAGTAAAACTATATGCTACAAGTCATATTATAGCATGAAACTTAACAGCATGCTAGAGGGCAATATCAACAACAATTAACTCCATTACACCTACCACAAAAGAGTTCTAGATCACTAGCAAATCACATGGCAAGACAGCAACAAAATATAACAGATTTCAGACTTAGAAATATTTTGGACCCTCAAAATAACAGATTTTCATAGCAAGTTGACAACAACAAAACCACACCTAATCATGCATTTCTATGACAAGCAAAATGTCCATGGGCTAGGTCACATAGCAAAGAGCAACTTTCATGTTGAAAATTAATTCATATCATGCACGGATTAATTCCTACGAAAATGAAAAAAGGGCATCACGGCATAAATGACATTCACACAAACATGCCCAAATGGCAAAACTAAATGCGCCGATAAAACCAATGGATTTTTCTACCCCGAAAACATATATAATATGATTAGGTTTATATAGAAAATTAATCACAATTAAATATGCGGCAAATAGGCCTAATCACGTTATCGCAATTCATTAATGCAAAATAATTGCAATCATCATGCCATAATTTATATCATACATAAAGATGCGGTGCGAATGGGATGAACATTTTTAATATATTATTGGATTAATTTCGACGCACGTTAAATAATTATGACAATGCAATTAAATGCAATTATGAAAAATGACAGGTTAAAATGATTTTGGCATGGATGCAAATGGCATAATATCAAACTACATTTAGTTTTAAGCACTTTACATGTTAGGAACATTTTGAAACGGTGCACGGTTATTTATCTATCATCGTTTTAAACACGAAAAAAATAATTAACTAAAAAAAACAAAAAAAAACAAAAGGGGAGGGGGCTCCTCACCCTGGGCCGATCTGGGCCGAATTGGGCGACAAGGGAGCAGCTCTGGGCCGGCGCTGGCCGAGGCCCACGCGGGGCGAGTGCTGGGGAGGTCAACGCGCAGAGCGCTCGCGCTCGTCTTCGACCTCCCGAGCGGGAGCGAGCGAGGCCATGGCGGCGACCTGGCGAGGCAAGGCCTGAGACAGCTATGGCGCGGGGACGAGGGGGATCCGGCGCGGGGCGAAGCGGATCCGGCCGGCGACACGGTCAGCCGCGACGAGGCGGCCCGGACGGAGCTCGTGAGGAGCTTCACGCGACCATGGCGAGGCGGGGCTTGCAGGGCGGCGGCGCGGCTGTGCGCGGGATGGGGGCGAGCGGCGACCTGGCTAGCTGCGAGGAGAAGGCGCGGGGTGCGAGCGTAGGAAGGTTGGCTGCTGCGGCACTGCGGCGGCGAGGCCGACCGGAGGGAGGAGCTCGGGGTCGGGGCTTAGCAGCCATGAAAGGAGCACGGGAAGCTCCGGTTGGACCCGGATGGGCTTTCCCGGGCCTCCAGATGGGCTCGGGCGGGCTGGCTGGAGGAGGGAGAAGGTGGGGGTTGGCTAGGGTTTGGCATGCGAAACGAGGAGAGTTAGGGCTATATATAGGTTCGGGTCTAGGGTTACGACACTGTCCATTTTCGGACTGTCGGGTGACGATCCGACATCCGGAAGCAGAAGGGGGTTACGGCGGCTGGGCAGATGGGCTACGAGGGGAAGAGAGAGAGAACGGTGACCTGTGACACATGGTTTTAAAATGCTGAAAACGTCCGACGATAAAACGATGACCTCAATGCTACGACTGTCGACGGGGTATCTAACGAACTTGGGTCGCGACGAAATTCGACAGGCGGTCTACCTACAACATAACAAGACCGCACGACAAGTTTTAACTCAATCCGAGTATATTTTTGCGCGCACTTAGAAACGGTTTTATTTTCACGGTGCCGCTGGCGCGTGCGTGTGTGGTTGGTCTCGAGACGGACAACGGCAAAACGGAGAGAACCGGCAACTACGAACGGATGCACGCTTTGGAAAATGGGAGATGATGTAATGCAGATGATGCGAATGATGCGATGATGAATGCAACACATAGACGAAACACAACCGAGAATGGAAACTAAAGGGGAATCTTCTGGAAACTTCTGGAACATCGGTCTCGGGCTGTCACAGCACCCCTCACGCATATCAATGGATTGAGGGTGCTTAATAACTTCCGACAAGTATGGGTTGATGACCTTCTCAAAGAAGTTGTCCTTGGATGAGCTTGGTGGAGCCATGGAGATCGAGATATGACGAGTAAACAACACAAAACAAGAACAAAGAATTTTTCTGCGATGCGGTGGTCAAAACAATGGAGGGTATATATAAAGATTTTTTATCTTGTGAAGCAAGGATATGGAAGGAAAATGGAGTCGGAAGGTACCCAAGGGGGCACAACCCACCATGATAATCGTTTATTATCCATGCTATAATTGTGTTGATTGGAAACACATTGCATGTGTGGATACATAGACAACACTTTGTCCCTAGTATGCCTCTAGTAGACCGGCTCATTGATCAAAATGGTCAAGGTTTCCTAGCCATGGAGATAAGATGTCATTTGATAATGGAATGATGTGATGGACAAGACCCAAACTATAAACATAGCATATGATCGTGTCAGTTTATTGCTATAGTTTTTTGCATGTCAAGTATCTGTTCCTATGACCATGAGATCATGCAACTCACTGACACCGGAGGAGTACCTTGTGTGTATCAAACGTCGCAACGTAACTAGGTGACTATAAAGATGCTCTACAGGTTTCTCGGAGGGTGTCTGTTGAGTGAGCATGGATCAAGACTCAAATTTGTTACTCCGTGTGACAAAGAGGTATCTCATGGCCCACTCGGTAATACAACATCGCAACAAGCCTTGCAAGCAATGTGACTAAAGTGTTAACCATGGGATCTTGTATAACGGAACGAGTAAAGAGACTTGCCGGTAACGAGATTGAACTAGGTATACAGATACCGACGATCGAATCTGGGGGAAGTAACATACCGAAGAACAAAGGGAGCAACATACGAGATTAATTGAATCCTTGACATAGAGGTTCAACCGATAAAGATCTTCGTAGGATATGTAGGAAAAAATATGGGCATCCAGGTCCCGCTATTGGTTATTCACCGTAGAGGTGTCTCGGTCATGTCTACATAGTTCTCGAACCCGCAGGGCCTGCACACTTAAGGTTCGGTGACGCTTCTGTAGTATAGAGTTATGTATGGTGGTGACCGAAGGTTGTTTGGAGTCCCAGATGAGATCCCGGACGTCATGAGGAGCTCTGCAATGGTCCGAAGGTAAATATTGATATATAGGAAGTCCCGTTTTGGTCACAGGAAAAGTTTTGGGTACTTCAGTAGTGTACCGGGAGTGCCAGGAGGGCACACCGAGACCATCGGGAGGGGCCTCACGCCCCAAAGGGCCTCATGGGCTGTGGGAGGAGACAAACCAGTCCCTGGTGGGCTGGCTGAAGCACCCACTAAGTCCCATGCACCTGGGAAGAAAGAACCCAAAGGTGGATAGGGTTTCCAAGTGGAGAGGAGGAATCCTACTCCTAGTAGGATTGGAGTAGGACTCCTCCACCTCCCACTTCGGCCACACCAAAGGGGCAGCCCTTGGGGCACCGACCTCCCTACCCTCCCTCCTATATATACTAGAGGATTTGAGGGCAGCCCTAAACCTAATTGCCATGTGCTTCCCTCTTCTTCCTCTAGATCGGTTTCTCCTCTAGTTTAGTTTTGGAGGTGCTTAGGCAAAGCCCTGCCGGAACAGTTCCACCACCACTGCCGCTGCGCTGCCGTGCTGCCAGAGAACTCATCTACCTCTCCACTTCCTCTTGCTGGATCAATAAGGCAGAGATCATCATTGAGCTGTACGTGTGCTGAACACGGAGGTGCCGTCCGTTTGGCGCTAGATCGGGACGGATCGTGATTGGATCGCGGGACACTCGGCGATTTGGACCGTGAAGACGTTCGACTACATCAACCGCATTTCTTAACAATCTACAAGGGTATGTAGATCCGCTCTTCCTCTCGTAGATGCTCATCACCATGGATAAATCTTTCATGTGCATAGGATTTTTTTGTTTCCCATGCAACGTTCCCCAACAGTGGCATCATGAGCTAGGTCTATGTGTAGATGACATCACGAGTAGAACACAAAGGAGTTTGTGGGCGTTGATGCTTAGATTGATTCCTCCCTTGGTCGTGTTTTGGTTTAGCAGTATTGTGGGATGAAGCGGCCCGGACCAACCTTACTCGTATGCTTACGAGAGACAGGTTCCATCGACAGACATGTGACTTTGTTGCATAAAGATGGCTGACGGGTGTCTGTCTCTCCCACCCTAGTTGGATCGGACTTGACAAAGGCGGTCCTTGAGAAGGTTGAATAGCAATTTGTGTATCACCGTTGTGGTTTTTGCGTCGGTGAGAATTATTCTTGCTAGATACCCATAGAAGCCACTTAAAACATGCAAGAACAATTAGAGGACATCTAACTTGTTTTTGCAGGGTATGTTGTGATGTGATATGGACAATTGCATGATGAGATATATGTTATGTATGAGATGATCATGTTTTGTATAGAATATCATGACTTGCATGTCGATGAGTACGACAACCAGCAGGAGCCATATGGTTGTCTTTAATTATTTTCCCCGTTTTTGCTTTACTTTATCGATATGAGTTAGCAATAGTCATTGAACCAACACTTGGCACGGCAACCCCGATGGTGACACGCTGATGGAAATCAAGATGATGGAGATCATAGTGTCATGGCGGTGACGAAGGAGATCATAGTGTCATGCCGGTGCTTTGGAGATGAAGATCAAAAGCACAAGTTCATGGCCATATGATGTCACTTATGATTTGCTTGTGATGTTAATCCTTTTATGCACCTTGTTTTGCTTAGGACGATGATAGCTTTATAAGGTGATCCCTAACTAAATTTTCAAGATAAATTATGTTCTCCCCGAGTGTGCACCATTGCGAAAGTTCATGGTGTCGAGACACCACGTGATGATCGGGTGCGATAGACTCTACGTTCACATACAACGGGTGCAAGCAAGTGTTGCACATGCGGAACACTCGGGTTAAACCTGACGAGCCTAGCATGCACATACATGGCCTTGGAACACAAGAGACCGAAAGGTCGAACATGAGTCATATAGTAGATATGATCAACATGATGATGTTCACCATTGAAACCACCTCAACTCACGTGATGATCGGACTTGAGTTGGTGAATTTGGATCATATAACACTCGGATGACTGGATCCTCACGGCTTCCCAGAAGGCTTATGTCCTTGATGAACCGCTTGATGACTCACCCGCTCCCGTGTTGTCCGAAGATGTTAAGAACGCTTGGGAGACACGTTCTGGAGATCACTCAATAGTTCAATGTGCAATGTTGTATGGCTGAGAACCGGGACTTCAAAGACGTTTTCAACGTCATGGAGCATATCAGAAGTTCCAAGAGTTGAAGTTTATCTTTGAGAAGAATGCCTGGTGTATGAGACTTAATTATGAGGAGAATATCTGAGTTATGAGTTTGGCACTCACTTAAGATAGCGTGGAATTGTTTTACAATTGACACCGCCTAGAACACCACAACATAATGGTGTGTGTGAACGTCGTAATCGAACCTTATTAGATATGGTGTGTTCTATGATGTCTCTTGCCAATTTGCCACTATTGTTTTGGGGTTATGCAATAGAGACAACTGGAGTCACTTTAAATAGGGCATCATTGAAATCCGTTGAGACGACACCATATGAACTGTGATTTGGCAAGAAGCCAAAGTTGTCGTTTCTTAAAGTTTGGGGATGTGATGCTTATGTCAAAAAGCTTCAGCCTGAAAAGCTAGAACCCAAAGCGGAGAAATGCTTCTTCACAGGATACCCAAAAGAGATAGATGGGTATACCTTCTATCTCAGATCCAAAGGCAAAGTCTTTGTCGCTAAGGACGGAGCATTTGTTGAGAAAAAGTTTCTCTCAAAAGAATTGAGTGGGAGGAAAATAGAACTTGATGTGGTTATTGAACCTTTAATTCAATGAGAGAGTAGCGCAGCGCAGAAAGATGTTTCTGTGGAGCCTGCATCGGTTGAAGAGGAAGTTAATGATGATGATCATGAAGCTTCAGATCAAGTTACTATTGAACCTAGTAGGTCGACAAGGGTGCGTTCTGCTCTTGAGTGGTACGGCAACCCTGTCTTAGAGGTCATGTTGTTAGACAACGATGAACCTACGAGCTATGGAGAAGAGATGATGGGCCCGGATTCCAAGAAGTGGTTAGAGGCCATGAAATCCGAGATGGTATCCATGTATGAAAACAAAGTATGGACTTTGGAAGTATAACCTGAAGGGAGAATGTCGTTGTTTTCTCACAGGGGGTGCACCGAGATGGCAGATCCCATGGGATGGCTTAAGAGGTGAGAGCAAGGCTGCAGTGGAATATCCGAGACGGGTATGCAAATAGTACATAGTGGTTTTCCCAGGTTTAGGGATCTCTGGAGAGACAATACCCCTACTCCTACATGTTTGTTTATATGTAGTATATCTGGTACATGGTTGCTCCTGGAGCTGTATCTAAGGAGGAAGAGGGAGCTGTGAGCTCCTCACCTTGGCCTCCTGTGTATGCATGCATGAGCATGAGTGAGAGAGAGAGGATGCGAAGAGGCTTCCCGTGAGTGTGTGTATGTGTGAGTGGGCAGGGCCCCTTTATATAGGCATGGGGGCATGGGTGAGTGATTGGTTTGTAAGCTACCTTGGGTAGCTTACAAACCAAGCTGTGTCTGTGATGTGGTGCCACACTAGCTTGTCCCTGGACACTTTATAAAATAGTGTCTAGGGTACAAGTACACTACAGATGATTTCCTGTGTACAACGTCCGATTGTTTGCCAACAGTGCGGGGTATGGTCGTCTTGTCCGCGCGTGTCTGATGATATGTCGTAATTGACTCCGAGTAGCCGGCCAGGAGGAGCCGGCCCGGAGGAGCCGGCCAAGAGGAGCCGGCTAGGCGGAGCTAGACGGGAGGAGCCGGCCAGGAGTAGCCGGCCATGAGGAGCCGGCCAGGCATAGTCAGGCGGGAGGAGCCAGCCAGGAGTAGCCATGCAGGAGTAGCTAGCCGGGAGTTGTCGGCCGGGCGTAGCCAACCGGGAGGAGCCCGCCGGGCCGTAGCTTTGTCTTCACTTCTTCGAATTTCTTGTTGATTCGTCAGGCTTGGCATACCAGGGGTGGCTTCCCTGGTGCTTTAAAATATTGAGTCATCTCCATGAGCCTACCCAGGGGTAATCCCCTCGATAGTAGCCTCCGAGCCTCCGGGCGACTTGGAGAGTCGGGCGGAGGGTTTCTGCCGTTTGAGTTGCAGAAGTCGTTGATGTTGCAGAAGTTGTTGATGTTGCAGAAGTTGTTGATAACGGTCGATTGCGGGTCGGGGACGACGCGACTTGCTTCCAACGGGGGCACGCCAGCGCACCCACTGGGTGTAACCTCCAAGCCTCCGGGCGACTCGTAGAGTCAGGCGGAGGGTCTTTGCTATTGCTGAAGTAGACGGTGGCGTCGAGGACACTGGGAGAGGACGCGGAGTACGCCGGATGAAGGGCGCGAGGCAATGTCGGAGGCGAATGCGGAGTCCGCCGGCTGGCGGTTTCTAGGGGGGTGTACTAGCGCACCCACTGGGTGTAGCCTCCGAGCCTTCGGGCGACTCGAAGAGTCGGGCGGAGGGTCTTTGCTGTTGCCGAAGTAGACGGTGGCATCAAGCGGAGGGTCTTTGCTGTTGTTGAAGCGGACAGTGGTGTCGAAGATGTCGGGCACAGACACGGGGTCTGCCGACTGAAGGGCACGAGGTGCTGCTGAAGGCGGATGCAGGGTCCACCGGCTGATGGCATGGAGCCCTGTCGAGGGCGGACGCGGGGTCCACTGGCTGTTGGGCATGGAGCCTTGCCGAGGGCGGACACGGGGTCCGCTAGCTGTCGAGCACGAGGCACTGCTGGACGCGGACGCGGGGTCTGCTGACTGATGGGCATGAAGCCCTGCCGAGGGCGGATGCAGGGTCCGCTGGCTGTCGAGCACGAGGCGCTGCCAGGCGCGGACGCGGGTTCCGCCGACTGTTGGGCGCGAGGCCCATCCGATGGCTTACGCGGAGTCCCTCGGCTGTCAAGCGCGAGGCGATGCCGGGCATGGACACGGGATCTGCCGGTCGATGAGTGTGGAGCCCTGGCGAGGACAGACGCGAGGTCCACCGGCTGAATGGTGCGGGGCCCTGTCGGAGTAGCCTCCGAGCCTCTGAGCGAGGAGGTTCCTCATGGAAATGATCGCGCAAAAGACAAGGTTAAGTCGGCGCAGATATATCAAATATTTGATTTTGGTAGTGCAAGTTTGTGTAGAGGGTGTCGACTCGGTTTCGTCCGAGCCCCTTTAAGTTTTTTTTCATGTTCTCTCCGCTCTTTGGCTTTTGCTCTTGCTAGCCAGGTAGCCGGAAGTCGGTCTGTAGCTAAGACGAAGAGTGGGCCGCGAAATGGAGCGTACAATACTCGGACTCTAGGAACAGACTCGATCGAGTAGATACTCGGAAATGAAATGGCCGGGTATCCCAAGTCATTTTCTCCCGAGATGCTTTTCAGGTGGGGTGACCTCCAGCTTGTGCTCTCGCTAGCTAGACAATCGCGGTGCAAGCTGTAGCTGAGACAAAGAGTGGCATTTTGTACCGTACACGCTACTAAGCCGTATCGTGGGAATGAATGTATCGGGCCAAGCGTCCAACCCCGGGCCGAGACTACATAGCGTAGGGGTAAACAGTAAGGCAGCTGAATAAATACGGAGATGGCCCCCAAGGGTCGCTCGAGGTTATTCGTTTCGTGTGTACGGCACATGGATATGCCGCATATGCGGGTGGGGATCTCACATTGGTTTTGGGTACTGGTGAGGCAGTTCTGTCGATGTCGATCAGCGCGTCCCGCGGCCCATGTGGTCCGGCTGATGCGCGTGAGGCGCTGTCGGGCACGAACACGGAGTCCATCGGCTGATGTGCGTGAGGCGTTGCCGAGGGCGAACGCGGGGTCCGCCGGCTGAAGAGCGCGAGGCGTTGCTAGTGGTTGACACGGAGTCCGCTGGGTGATGTGCGCGAGGCGCTACCGGGAGTGGACGCGGGATCCGCCGGCTGAAGAGCACGGGGCGCTGCCGAGAGTAGCCTCAGAGAATTGATTTTCGTGTAGGCGAGGCAGTTGTTGTTGAAAATAGCCGGAGTGGCTTGCAGATGGTGCAGTTTTTTACCAGCGGGCGCGCTGGGCTCACCTGCAGGGTGTAGCCTCCAGGGCGGTTGATGGAGGTGCCAGACGGCTGGGCCCAACCGGTCAAAGTCGAAGTAGATGCGCGGCCAAAGAACCCGATGTCAAAGTAGACGGGTAGGCTAGCTGACCAGGCGACGACGCAGGTCGGCCGTCCAAGTGGGAACACGGGTAGACGGACACATGTGTCTTCTTTCTTTCTTTTTTTGTAGCCGGACCCACCTCATTTTTTATCAGCCGGCCCACACTTTTTTCCTCTCTCCCCGCGTGGGCAGCCGGCCACGACATTCGGGAGTGGGAGGAACCAGCTAGCGCGGCGTGGGGCAGCAGCCGGCCATGGGGCGCAAGGAGGCAGGAGCGCGGCCGTGGTGCGGAGGAGGCGTAGCCGGGCCCTGCGGGCGGCCGTGTCGGCGGCGGTGCTGGCGCGGCTGGAGGCAGGCGCCAGGTTACACTGGTGGTGGAGCCAGCCATGGCAGAAGGCGGAGCGGGCGCGTGCGCACGAAGACGACCGCAGCGGAGCCGATGCAGGCTGGGGAAGCACGGCGAGCCGGCCGGGTGCATGGACAACGCAGGCGACTGGGCTCATGCGGGGCGGACGGAGGCGGAGGTTAGCGCGACGTGGGCTGGGGAAGCACGGCGAGCTGGCCGGGCATCGTAGGCAAAGCCGCGGGCAGGGGGCAGGCGACCGCAACAGAGGAAGGCGTAGATGCATGGGCAGAGCCGGCGCGGGCTGGGGAAGTGCGGCGAGCCGGCCGGGTGCGCGGACAGCACAGACGACTGGGCTGGTGCAGGGTGGACGGAGGCAGAGGCCAGCGCGACGTGGCTGGGGAAGCATGACGAGCCGACCGGGCATTGTAGGAGGAGCCGGCGGTTAGTGCGCGGGGCGGCCGACGAGTGCAGGCGGGCGCCCACCGGGGGGGGGGGCGTGAGGTTAAGCAGGCGGATGGTGGTGGAGCAAGGTGGGCCGAACGCACAGGCGACAGGCGGCTGAAGCGCAGGAGCCGGCCAAGCGCACGGATGCGTTGGACGCGGAGCGGGCAGGCACGGGAGCAGCCATGACACGTAGGGGCACTATCGCCGAGCCGTCATGAGCGCACGTTGCCAGCGGGAAGAACGTGACTGCCGGGCCTGCGCTGGATGGGAGGAAATCGGGCGCTGAGGTGCGGCTGAGGGTTGAGGATGATGATGGAGCCGGCGTGGTGGAGGTGCAGCTGGCATTGTAGACGCGCTCGGGGTCTAGCAGAGGCGCTCTGGAGGGCGGAGAAGGGTGCTTGGGAGGTGGCGTGTGGCTGCTCGTGCGCAGTGGAAGATGGGGCTTTGTTCGAGGCTCGGGATGAGCTGTTGCTGCGGCACGAGGAGATTTTTGCCTTGAGGAAGCGAGTAACAAGGGAGCAGAGAACGACCGTTGGCTGCTACAGCTGCCGGAGTCGCTTGCTAGCGCGAGCGCGACGACTAGGATCAGCTTGTTACAAGCAGGACACGATGATGGCCTGACATGGCCATGAGTCACCGGCGACGGCGCGTGTGGGGGTGGTGAAGTGGTCAGCGAGGAGGGCGCCTCGAGGAGGAATGCGAGCAAGGGAACATGGGAGCGATGATGTCGTCGCGGTGAAGACGAGACTGGCGGCGAGGCCGCCACGTCGCGCACGTTCGCCCCGGGGGGATGTTGATGTCGAGCCCCCGAGTGCCAATCGCGGCAACGTTGCCGTGGTAATGATCAAGAGGGACCCTCCCGGACCGTGGTTCCAGCAGCAGCTAGCCCCACGGTAGGCGCCAACTGTCATCGTTTTCTCACGGGGGGTGTACAGAGACGACATATGCCATGGGATGGCTTAAGAGGTGAGAGCAAGGCTGCAGTGGAATATCCGGGATGGGTATGCGAATAGCACGCAGTGGTTTACCCAGGTTCGGGGCTCTCCAGAGAGATAATACCGCTACTACTGCATGTCTTTATATATGTAGTATATCTGGTACATGGTTGCTCCTGGAGCTGTATCTAAGGAGAAAGAGAGAGCTGTGAGCTCCTCACCTTGGCCTCCTGTGTATGCATGCATCAGCATGAGTGAGAGATAGAGGATGGGAGGAGGATTCCCGTGAGTGTGTGTTTGTGTGAGTGGGCAGGGCCCCTTTATATAGGTATGGGGGCATGGGTGAGTGATCGGTTTGTAAGCTACCTTGGGTAGATTACAAACCAAGCTGTGTGTGTGACGCGGTGCCATGCTAGCTTGTCCCTGGACACTTTATAAAACAATGTCCAGGGTACAAGTACACTGCAGATGATGTCCTACGCACAACATCCGACTATTCGCCAACAATGCGGAGTATGGTCGTCTTGTCCGCGCATGTCTGATGGGATGTCGTAGTTGACTCCGGGCAGCCGGCCAGGAGGAGCCAGCCGGGAGGAGCCGGCCAAGAGGAGCCGGCCAGGCGGAGCCAACCGAGAGGAGCCGGGCAGGAGGAGCCGGCCTGGAGTGGCGAGCCGGGAGGAGCCAGCCAGGAGTAGCTAGCCATGAGGTGCCGGCCAGGCGTAGCCAGCCGGGAGTAGCTAGCCAGGAGGAGACAGCCGGGAGTAGCCAGCCGAGCATAGCTAGCCGGGAGGAGCCCGCCGGGCCGTAGCTTTTTCTTCACTTCTTCGATTGTCTTGTTGATTCGTTAGGCTTGGCGTACCGGGGTGGCCCCTCCTGGTGCTTTAAAATGTTGAGTCGTCTCCTTGAGCCTACCCGGGGGTAATCCCCCCAACAGCGAATGTCCATTCAGAACAAATGGATCTTTAAGAGGAAGACGGACACGGACGGTAATGTAACCATCTATAAAGCTCAACTTGTGGCAAAGGGTTTTTCACAAGTTCAAGGAGTTGACTACGATGAGACCTTCTCACCCGTAGCGATGCTTAAGTCCGTCAGAATCACGTTAGCAATAGTTACATATTTCGACTATGAAATTTGGTAGATGGATGTCAAAAGAGCGTTCCTTAACGATTTCCTTAAGGAAGAGTTGTATATGATACAAACGGAAGGTTTCATCGATCCATAGAATGCTAACAAAGTTTGCAAACTCCAGCGATCCATTTATGGACTAGTGCAAGCATCTCGGAGTTGGAATCTGCGTTTTGATGAGGTGATCAAAGCGTGCGGGTTTATACAAGTTTACGGAGAAGCTTGTATTTACAAGAAAGTGAGTGGGAGCTCTATAGCATTTCTAATATTATATATGGATGACATACTGCAGATTGGAAACAATATAGAAATGCTGGAAAGCGTGAAGGAATATTTGAACAAGCGTTTTTCAATGAAGGACCTAGGAGAAGCTGCTTTCATATTCGGCATTAAGATCTATAGAGATAGATCGCGACGCTTAATAGGACTTTTACAGAGCACATACCTTGAAAAAGTTTTGAAGAGGTTCAAAATGGATCAGTCCAAGAAGGGGTTCTTGCCTGTGTTGCAAGGTGTGAAGTTGAGTAAGACTCAATTCCCAGTAACCGCAGAAGATAGAGAAAAGATGAGTGCCATCCCTTATGCATCAGCCATAGGCTCTATTATGTATGTAATGCTGTGCACAAGACCCAATGTGAGCCTTGCCATAAGTATGGCTGGAAGGTTTCAAAGTGATCCAGGAATGGAGCACTGGACGGTGGTCAAGAATATCATTAAGTACATGAAAAGGACTAACAAAATGTTCCTCATTTATGGAGGTGATCAAGAGCTCATCGTAAAGGGTTACGCCGATGCAAGCTTTGACACTAATCCGGATAACTGTAAGTCGCAAACCGGATACATATTTATTCTCAATGTGGGAGCAGTAAGCTGGTGTAGTTCCAAGCAGAGCGTGGTAGCCGATTCTACATGCAAAGCAAGTACATCGTAGCCTCAGAGGCAATGAAGGAAGGTCAGTTCATGACAGATCTTGGAGTAGTGCCCAGTGCACTGAATCCAATGGATCTGTTCCGTGACAACACTAGTGCCATTGCTCTGGCCAAGGAAGCAAGGTTTCATGAGAGGACTAGACACATCAAGCGACACTTACACTTCAATTCCATCCGCGAGTACATCAAGGAGGAGGACATAAATATTTGAAAAGTGCACACGGATCTGAATGTCGCATACCCATTGACTAAACCTCTTCCAAGGGCTAAACATGATCAACACCACAACTGTATGGGTGTTAGATTCATTACAATGTAAATCACATAGTGGTGTGAGATAGATTATTGACTATAGTGCAAGTGAGAGACTATTGGAATATGCCCTAGAGGCAGTAATAAATGATTATTGTTATATTTCCATGTTCATGATAATCGTTTATTATCCATGCTATAATTGTATTGACGGGAAACACATTGCATGTGTGGATACATAGACAACACTTTGTCCCTAGTATGCCTCTAGTAGGCTGGCTCATGGATCAAAGATGGTCAAGTTTTCCTAGCCATGGACATAAGATGTCATTTGATAATGGGATCACATCATTGGCAGAATGATGTGATGGACAAGACCCAAACTATAAACATAGCATATGATCGTGTCAGTTTATTGCTATAGTTTTCTACACGTCAAGATATGTTCCTATGACCATGAGATCATGCAACTCACTGACACTAGAGGAGTACCTTGTGTGTATCAAACGTTGCAACATAACTATGTGACTATAAAGATGCTCTACAGGTATCTCCGAGGGTGTCTGTTGAGTGAGCATGGATCAAGACTCGGATTTGTTACTCCATGTGACAAAGAATTTTTCTGCGATGCGGTGGTCAAAACAATGGGGGGTATATATAAAGATTTTTTATCTTGTGAAGCAAGGATATGGAAGGAAAATGGAGTTGGAAGGTACCCAAGGGGGGCACAACCCACCATGATAATCATTTATTATCCATGCTATAATTGTATTGACTGGAAACACATTGCATGTGTGGATACATAGACAACACTTTGTCCCTAGTATGCCTCTAGTAGACCGGCTCATTGATCAAAATGGTCAAGGTTTCCTAGCCATGGAGATAAGATGTCATTTGATAATGGAATGATGTGATGGACAAGACCCAAACTATAAACATAGCATATGATCGTGTCAGTTTATTGCTATAGTTTTTTGCATGTCAAGTATCTGTTCCTATGACCATGAGATCATGCAACTCACTGACACCAGAGAAGTACCTTATGTGTATCAAACATCGCAACGTAACTAGGTGACTTTAAAGATGCTCTACAGGTATCTCCGAGGGTATCTGTTGAGTGAGCATGGATCAAGACTCAAATTTGTTACTCCGTGTGACAAAGAGGTATCTTAGGGCCCACTCGGTAATACAACATCTCAACAAGCCTTGCAAGAAATGTGACTAAAGTGTTAGCCACGGGATCTTGTATTACAGAACGAGTAAAGAGACTTGCCGATAACAAGATTGAACTAGGTATACAAATACCGACGATCGAATCTCGGGCAAGTAACATACCGAAGAACAAAGGGAACATCATACGGGATTAACTGAATCGTTGACATAGAGGTTTAACCGATAAATATCTTTGTAGAATATGTAGGAACCAAAATGGGCATCTAGGTCCCGCTATTGGTTATTGACCGTAGAGGTGTCACGGTCATGTCTACATAGTTCTCGAACCCACAAGGTCTACACACTTAAGGTTCGGTGACGCTTCAGTAGTATAGAGTTATGTATGGTGGTGACCGAAGGTTGTTCTGAGTCCTGAATGAGATCCCGGAAATCACGAGGAGCTCCGAAATGGTCCGGAGGTAAATATTGTTATATAGGAAGTCCCATTTTGGTCACCAGAAAAGCTTTAGGTACTTTGTAGTATATCGGGAGTGCCGGGAGGGTACCGGGAGACCATCGGGAGGGGCCTCACGCCGCAAAGGGCCTCATGGGCTGTGGGAGGAGACAAACCAGCCCCTCGTGGGCTGGCCTAAGCCCCATCTAAGGCCCGTGCAGCCAGGGAAGGAAAAACCCACAGGTGGAAAGGTTTTCCAAGTGGAGAGGAGGAATCCGATTCCTAGTAGGATTGGAGTAGGACTCCTCCACCTCTCACTTTGACCACACCAAAGGGGAAGACCTTGGGGAATTGACCTCCCTCCCCTTCCTCCTATATATATTAGAGGATTTGAGGGCAACACTAACTCTAATTGCCACGTCCTACCCTCTTCTTCCTCTAGATCGGTTTCTCCTCTAGTCTAGTTTCGAAGGTGCTTAGGCGAAGCCCTGCCGGAATAGTTCCACCACCACCGCCGCTGCGCCGTCGCACTGCCGAAGAACTCAACTACCTCTCCTCTACCTCTTTCTGGATCAAGAAGGCAGAGATCGTCATCGAGCCGTACGTGTGCGGAACGTGGAGGTGTTGTCCGTTTGGCGCTAGATTGGAACGGGTCGTGATTGGATCGCGAGACGCTCGACGATTTGGATCACGAAGACATTCGACTAAAACAACCACGTTTCTTAATGCTTCGCACTTAGGGATCTACAAGGGTATGTAGATGTACTCTTCCTCTTGTAGATGCTCATCACCATGGATAGATCTTGCGTGTGCGTAGTAATTTTTTTGTTTACCATGCAACGTTCCCCAACATAAAGTGTGAACCACCATGAGTCATTAAATATCTAGGGAATCCAAACCTCGGTAAAATAACTTCTTTAAGCATTTTAATGGAGGTGTTATGATCAGCACCACTAGTTGGAATAGCTTCTACCCACTTAGTAACTTAATCAACAACAACCAAAATATGAGTATACCCATTAGAGGAAGGAAAAGGTCCCATATAGTCAGAACCCTAAACATCAAATGGTTCAACAACAAGTGAATAATTCATAGGAATTTCCCGACACTTACCGATATTACTAATTCTTTGACATTCATAAGAAGACAAAACAAACTTACGGGCATCCTTAAAGAGAGTAGGCCAATAAAAACCAGATCGCAATACCTTGTGAGCAGTACTATCTCCCGCATGATGTCCTCCATAGGCTTCAGAATGAAATTTCCGTAGGATTTGTTCCTGTTCATGCTCATGTACACAACGTCTAATAATACCATCTACCCCTTCTTTATAAAGATATGTATCAACCCGAAAGTAATGTCTTAAATCATAGAATAATTTTTTCTTTTGTTGGTATGTGAAACTAGGTGGTATATATTTAGCAACAATGTAGTTAGCATAATCAACATACCAAGGGGTGTTTTGAGAAACATTTATTGCAGCTAACTGTTCATCAGGAAAACTATCATCAATAGGTAGTGGGTCATCAAGAATATTTTCTAACCTAGACAAGTTATCAGCTACGGGGTTCTCAACTCCTTACCTATCAGTGATATGTAAATCAAATTCTTGAAGCAAGAGAACTCACCTAATGAGTCTAGGTTTAGCATCTTTCTTTTCCGTAAGATATTTGATAGCAGCAAGATCAATGTGAACGATAACTTTGGAATCAACAATGTAAGATCTAAATTTATCACAAGCAAACACAACTGCTAAAAAATATTTTTCAGTATTAGCATAATTTCTTGGGGCACTGTCTAGAGTTTTGCTAGCATAATGGATAACATTTAATTTCTTATCAACTCTTTGTCCTAGAACAACACCAACAGCATAACCACTAGCGTCACACATAATTTTGAAAGGCAAGTTCCAATCAGGTGCTTGAACAATAGGTGCAGAAGTTAAGGCTTTCTTGAGTATTTCAAAGGCTTCTACACAATCATCATAAAAAACAAATGGAATATCCTTTTGTTAAATATTAGTAAGAGGCCTATAAATTTTATAGAAGTCTTTAATATACCTCCTATATAAACCTACATGACCAAGGAAACTCCGAATACCTTTAATATCTTTAGGACATGTCATTCTCTCAATTGCATCAACTTTAGCCTTATCCTCCTCAATACCTCGTTCGGATATTTTATGCCCCAAGACAAAACCTTCATTAACCATAAAGTTGCACTTCTCCCAATTCAAGACGAGATTAGTTTGTTCACATATCTGCAAAACTCGATCAAAGTTGCTTAAGCAATCATTAAAAGAAGTTTTGTAAACGGAAAATCATCCATGAAACATCCACAATCTTTTCACAAAAATGAGAGAATATAGCAGTCATACATCTTTGAAAGGTAGCAGGTGCATTGCATAAACCAAAAGGCATATGTCTAAAAGCATAGGTTCCAAAAGGACAAGTAAAGGTGGTTTTCCCTTGATCAGGTTGTGATACAGGTATTTGAGAGAAACCCGAGTATCCATCCAGAAAACAAAAGTGTGCGTGCTTAGATAATCTTTCTAGCATTTGATCAATGAAAGGCAGAGGGTATTGATATTTTCTAGTAGCTTTAATTAATTTTCTAAAACAAATCACCATTCTATAGCCAATGACAATACTCTGTGAGATAAGTTCATTTCTATCATTAGGAACAACAGTAATACCACCTTTCTTAGGGTCACAATGAATGGGACTTACCCATCTACTATCATCTATGGGATAAATTATACCTGCTTCCAGAAGCTTTAATATTTCAGTTCTCACCACTTATTTCATCTTAGGATTCAATCATCGTTGGTGATCAACAATGAGTTTAGCATCAGGTTCCATATTGATCTTGTGCTGACATAGAGTGGGACTAATGACCTTAAGATCATCAAGAGTATATCCAATGGCATCCCAGTGCTTCCTCAGAATTTTTAATAATCTTTCTTCTTCATGTTCTAAAAGGTTAGCACTAATAAAAAAAGGATATATCCTTTTCTCATCAAGATAGGCATATATGTTCATGTTCAAAGTGTCACGCAATTGCTTTAATTCAAACACAAGATCGCCTTTAGGTGGAGGAGTACCTCTTATAGTTTCAATAGGAAAATTGTGTTTTAGGAGAGGTTGTTGTTCAAAGATTTTTTGATCTATTTCATTTCTTTAATACAAGTGCATATCATTTTCTTGGTCTAGCAAATACTGCTCTAGTGGATCAGTAGGAGGAACAACAATAAAAGCAAGACCAATTATTTCATCCTTACTAGATAATTTTTATTATGGGGTTGTCTACTAAACTTGGAAAAGTTAAACTCATGAGACACAACACCAAAACTAACACCGACAGTTTATTTTTCACAATCTATCTTAGCATTAAGAGTGTACAAGAAAGGTCTACCAAAGATAATGGGACACAATTCATCTTGTGGGGAACCAAGAACTAGAAAATTAGTAGGATATTTTATTTTTCCACACAAAACTTCAACATCTCTAACAATCCCAAGTGGTGTGATGGTGTCTCTATTAGGAAGTTTAATAGTAACATCAATGTCTTTTATTTCAGCGGGTGCTATATCATTCATAATTTCTTGGTATAAGGTAATAGGAATGACACTCACACTAGCACCCACATCACATAACCCATGATAGCAATGATCTCCTATTTTAACTGAGATAACATGCATGGCAACTATGGTTCTATGTTTATCTTTTTCATTGGGTTTGGCAATTCTAGCAGCTTCATCAGAGAAGTAAATAACATGCCTATCAATATTTTCTACCAACAGATCTTTAACCATAGCAACACTAGGTTCTACTTTAATTTGTTCAGAGGGATTAGGGGCTTTAATATTACTTTTGCAAACCACAATTGATACCTTAGCATGTTCCTTTATCCTAATAGGGAAAGGTGGTTTTTCAATATAAGTAGTAGGCACAACTGTAGTAACATTGTAAATGATAGTTTCATCTATAGCTTTTATCGGTTCTTTAATTTCTTATTTAATAGGGGGATGATATTTAAACCACTTCTTCTTTGGGAGGTCAACATGACTAGCAAATGATTCACAAAAAGAGGCTACTATCTCAGAGTCAAGTCCATGTTTAGTGCTAAACTTGTGAAAAGCATCGATATTCATAAAAGATTTAACACAATCAAACTTAAGCTTAATACCTGACTCATTACCTTTGTCGAGTTCCGAATCTTCAGAGTTGTGTTTAATTATTTCTAAGAGATCCCACTTGAATTGATTAGTCTTCCTCATAAAAGAACCAGTACAAGAAGTATCGAGCATGGATCGATCATTCTGAGAAAGCCAAGCATTAAAATTCTGAATAATAATTTCTCTCGAGAGCTCATGATTGGGGCATGAATATAACACTGACTTAAGCCTCCCCCAAGCTAGAGCGATGCTTTATCCTTCACGAGGCCAAAAATTATATATATAATTTCGATCACGATGAACTAGATGCATAGCATACAACTTTTGGTGGAATTCTAATCTCAGTCAATTCCAATTCCATTATCCAATATCATAACATAGCCTATACCATGTCAAGGTTTTTCGCTTCAAAGATAAAGGGAAAATCTTCTTCTTAACTTCATGTCTGGGTAAACCTGCTAGCTTAAATAATCCACAAATTTCATCCACATGTATTAGATGCATATCAGGATGTTCAGTTCCATCTCCTGCATAAGGATTAGCTAGCAGTTGTTCTACCATACCCGAAGGAATTTCATAACCAATACTTTTAGTAGGTGCAGTATGTTGAGGGGCAACTAATTGTTGTTCCAATCGAGGTGAAGATACCCCGAACAAACACCTCAAATGATTGTCTTTCATAGTAGCAAGTGACAATAAATTTCAGCACGTAGTATAATTTTTTCCTTACCGAGTTCCACTTACCAAGAGCGCTTCCTGCCCAGCAACGACACTAGTAAAGAGCCTTGATGACCCACAAGTATAGGGGGTCAGTCATAGTCCTTTCAATAAGTAAGAGTGTCGAACCCAACGAGGAGTAGAAGGAAATGACAAGTGATTTTCAGCAAGGTAATTTCTGCAAGTACTGAAATTGTAGGTAATAGGTAGTTTGATAGCAAGATAATTGGTAACAAGAAAGTATCGGTAATGGTAAATAAAGCGCAGCAAGATAGCCCAATCCTTTTTGCACAAAGGACATGCCAAAATGGTCTCTTATAATAAGAAAGCATTCTTGAGGGGACACGTGAATTTCATCTAGTCACTTTCATCATGTTGGTTTTATTTGGGTTCACTATGATAATTTGATATGTGGGTGGACTGGTGCTTGGGTGATGTTCTTACTTGAACAAACCTCCCACTTATGATTAACCCCCTCACAAGCATCCGCAACTACGAGAAAAATATTAAGATAAAATCTAACCATAGCAATAAACATTTGGATCCAAATCAGCCCCTTACAAATAGCGCATACACTAGGGTTTAAGCTTATGTCACTCTATCAACCCAGCATATAATAAATACTCCACAATGCATTCCCTTAGGCCCAAAGATGCTGAAGTGCCATGTAGTCGATGTTCACATGACACCACTAAGGGAATCACAACATTCATATCATCAAAATATCAAACACATATGAAATTCACATGATTATTTGCAACATGACTTCTCCCGTGACCTCAAGAACAAAGGTAAATGCTCAAAAATGATATTCATGATCAAGATCATAGGGGTATTAAATAGCATACTGGATCTGAACATTAATCTGCCATCAAATAAACCATATAGTAATCAACCACGAGATGTAATCAACATTACTAGTCACCCACAGGTACCAATCTGAGGTTTTAGTACAAAGATTGAACACAAGAGATGAACTAGGATTTGAGAGGAGATGGAGTTGTTGAAGATGTTGATGAAGATTGGCCTCCCAAATATGAAAGGGCTATTGGTGATGACGATGGCTTCGATTTCCCCCTCCGTGAGGGAAGTTCCCCGATGGAATCGCTCCGCCGGAGGGCAAAAGTGCTCCTGCCCAAGTTTCGCCTCGAGACAATAGTGTTCCATCCCGAAAGTCCCCTCTTGATTTTTTATGGGTCAAAAGACCTTAAGTACCAGAAGATGGGCATCGAAGGTGGGCCGGGCTGGCCACAACCCACCACGGCACGCCTGGGGGCCTGGCGCGCCCTAATGTCTTGTGGTCACTAGGTGGCTCCCCTCTGGTAGTTATTTGATCCAGTATTTTTTATATATTCCAAAATAATTCTCCATGAAGTGTCAAATTATTTGGAGATGTGGAAAATAGGTGTCTCTGATATGCTTTTTCAGGTCAAGAATTCCAGCTGCCGGCATTCTCCCTCTTTATGTATACCTTGCATATTATGAGAGAAAAACATTATAATTACTCCATAAAGCATTTTTATGCATAGAAAAATTATAAATAATAGTATGAAATCATGATGTAAAATGGACATATTAGTGCACGAGTGGCAGAAATTTTCCTTGAGCTAGACTACCTCGGTGACGATCGATAGAGACCTGCCGGGACCCCGATCCTAAGTCGTATGAATCCAGACTATAACATATCACATCTCTTTGTGGACTCACACATGGTAAGCTCCACGGCTACAGCCTTACCTTAGCCGGGACCGTTTGCGTCTTTTGGCTCACGTATGTGAACATGTCGCTGGCAATCAAACGATAGAGAACCTGGGCCGACATGACTAGTCATAGAACCCAAGTGGCACATCCGTACAGAAACAGGCATACGTAACCCAACAATGCAGGTGTCGGCCTCAAGTGTGTGTAGACGAGTCATAGCAAGCTACAAGGACTCCATTATGTCGTGTGACATAAATGTCATCACTGCACGTACACGAGTCATAGCAGGCTACGGGGACTCCATTACACCACCATGGATTCACTTCCATCTCCTACGAGAGTGCTATCCACGGTACTCACACTTGTCTTGATATTTTATGAGTATCCATTAAATTATCTATGAACAACATAAGTTTTCCAAGTAGTCCATATCCGAGGACGCGGCTATTCGAATAGTTTCATACCCTGTAGGGGTGTACTTCTTCACACACGCTCTCGCCACTTATCGCTGTGTGCTCATAAAACCATGCACCTCGGCAACCTTCAAGTGGAAGCCTAGCGAGGGAGTCGGCCCGACTGTCAATCACACAAGACCTCTAGTCCAGGCTATCGCCTATTCGAGACTGAACCCACACGGAAGTCCGGCCAAAGTTTTCGCTATGGCCCCAAACAATGTGCGCTGGGTTCCCAAGCCCACCATTCGGGTGACCCTTGGTACACCATGCCACTGCCTACTGTGTCGTAACCCACCCCTAGGGTCAGCGCTACACACGACCTCTAGCATGCTATAAACACTAGAAACTACTTGCAACTCCAGTACCAAGGACTAAGCGATTGATAAGTCGAGAGGGTCAATTAAGTATCCCAACGTGTGGTAGTAACTAGTCTTGGATCACAAACACGGAACTCAGTTCCTAAGAACGGTCCCAATGAGACAACCCGCTATGTACTCCTACATAGCCTCTGATCACTACCTTTACCAAATCGGGTTCATCATAAGCTTATCACATCAGAACAACATTGTTTCACTCCAGTTCATCACCCAGATGAATCAAACCTGACACAACTCTAAGCATAGCAAGCATAGCAGGCAAAGTAAACAAAGCACATCATGGCACAAGCATCTACCAGGTATGCTAGGTTGCAAGGTTTAGCTATTTACTGTGACAATGACAGGTCATGCAAAGGAATGGGTTCATCTACCGTGGATGACAGACAAGTGAACGTTTGTCCTAATGCAATAAACAAGAGCAGGAGCGAGAGAATGGGAAGTTATCGGAATGATCAAAGGGGTTCTTGCCTTGCTGGGAAGCGGGAACATTTTCTCCTTCGTTGGAATACTCGGAGGTATCCTCAGAAGTAGGGCCTACCGTAATGCAGATAAATAGGAATCAATACACGGCAAGTGCAACAATATGATGCATAATCATGACATGGCAACATGTATGGATGAGCTAATGCAACTACTGTCCAAGTTAAATGGAGTGATTTTGAGTATAGGTTCAAAATCATTCTCCTTTACACATTTTATATGTTAACCTATTAGTAAATGTTAATGTTCATCTACTTAGGTTGATTTAACATGCATGATAACAGCACCATTGGATTCATTGGATTTTTCTGATCAATTCTCATATATAAATTATTTCAATCTGAGTTAAGAATTAATTTCTATGATTTTTATAAGTTTTAAATAGTTCCTGGAATTAATTTAATTCGAAAAATTCATTATTGCATCAGCCTGACATCATCATGACGTCAGCTGGTCAATAGACCATTGACAGGTCAAATCTAACTAGTGGGGCCCACTAGTCAGTGACCCAGCCACTAACAGAGCTAACTAACTAACTAATTACTAATAGGGCCCACTGTCAGTGGGCCATTAACTTAATTAAATAATTAATCAAGTTTTAATTAGCGGGGTCTGGCCCCACTTGCCAGTGACCCAGGGGGTCAAATCCCCGTGGTCAACTCCGGCAAGACCCACCGGCATTGAGCCGCCGGTGGCTCCAGAGACGGTGGAGGGGTCGGGTTCCCTCCTCTCATGACCAAAAGGATGGCGGAGGGCACCGATCTGCTCTGCTTGCTCGCGCGCGTCAAGCCCGATAGCTCCCAGGGGCTGGGATGGCTGGAATCGGCACCGACGATGAGCATGGCGGCTGCTAGAGCTCGAGCGAGCACAGGCTCGTCAAGCCGGAGCTCGAATGGCCCAACCAAAGGCTCCTAGAGCTTCCTAGGTTCCTCCTGAGCATGACTACATGCTCAGGTGCGAGCTTGGGCGCTGCAGCGATGGCCACGTCCTCGCTGGTGGCGAGGAGATCTCTGACCCAAGAGGATGCGGCGCTAGAACGCGCTATCGAAGGGGGAAAGAGGGGAAGAAGGCTGCGAGGTCGACACTGGGGGGCCTCGGTGCTCGATTCTTCCGGTGAAGAGGACCGACACGTCACGGCGGAGCTACATAAGGGCTCGGGAGCGAGGGGGAGCGGTTGGAGCGGCGGCTATGGCGGCGAGAAGACAACAGCCGTGGCGGGCAGAGGACAGGAAGAAGGCAGGGGGCGAATGCGAGAGAGAGAGGGATGGGGACGACAGCGGCGTCCTCATCCTCTCACCAGCACGGCATGGGATGCAGGCGCGCAGGGTGCTACGTGGCAGCACCGGTGCATGCGCACGGCGAGCACACACTCGTCCTCCTGGCCGCCAGGAGGACGAAGTCGGTGCTGGGCCAGCTGGGCCGGCCCAGGTGCTGCCTCCTTTTCCTTTTTTGAATTTCTAGTTTCTGCTTTATTTTTCTGACATTTGTTTTATTTATTTTTAGGCACAATTGCTAAGTATTAAATATCCCAAATATTTTATAGAACTAAGTTTGAATATTTCAAACTTCTATAAAAAGTTTCAGAATATTTTGAAATCTGAAATAATGATAATGCTTTATTTGGCATTTTCAGCAGCTTTAATATTTATTTTAAAATTACTATAAATGTTCAAATATTTAAAATGGCCCCTTGTATAATCATGTCTACATTTATAAGACATAGGGAACATTTTAGATGGGCAGTTTGGATTTGTTGGTTTTTCACAATCATTAAGTTGGTTTGATTCAAATGAAGTGTTTGGGGTTTCTTTTGGTCCCCATTTCAAGTTGATGCAAAAAGTAAAATATGATGCACACACATGCTGTCCTAAGAAGCTAGCTAGGGATGTGACAACTCACCCCACTCAAAAGAATCTCCTCGCGAGATTTGGAAGTCGTCGGGAAGAGCGCGGGGTACTCTAGTCGAAGATGATCCTCTCTTTCCCATGTGACCTTCTCAGAATGATGTGACCACTGAACCTTGAGAAACTTGATGCTCTGATGCCGAGTGGTACGCTCAACTTGATCAAGAATACGAACATGGTATTGTCGATATGTAAGGTTACCTTGGAGATCAAGCACTTCGTGGTCTACTTCATGGACAGGGTCCGAGAAGCAACGCCTAAGTTGCGAGGCATGGAAGACATCATGAACCTTGGAAAGATGCGGCGGATGTTCCAATTGGTAGGCAACCTCTCCTCGTTTAGCAAGAATGCGAAAAGATCCAATGTAATGAGGAACCAACTTGCCCTTGATACCGAATCGGTGGGTACCCTTCAGAGGTGTAACCCAAAGATAAGCCTTCTCGTCAACTTCATAGGTCACAGCCTTATGATGACGATCATACTGACTCTTTTGACAAGATTGGGCTGTTTTCAACTTTTCACGAATAATGCGAACTTGCTCCTCTTCATCCTAGATCATATCCGGGCCAAAGAGTTGCCTCTCTCCGGTTTCTTACCAGTTAAGGGGTGTTCGACACCTTCGTCCATAGAGAACTTCAAAAGGGACTTTGCCCAAGCTTGATTGATAACTATTGTTATAAGAAAATTTGGGAAATGGAAGACATTTCTCCCAATTCATACCAAAGGATATAACACAAGCTCGGAGCATGTCTTCGAGGATTTGATTGACTCGCTCAACTTGACCACACGATTGCGGGTGGAAAGCAGTGCTAAAGGATAGATGAGTCCCCATAGAGGTTTGGAAACTTTCCCAGAATCGGGAAGTAAAGGTACTTCCACGGTCTGAGTTAATCTCCAATGGAACACCATGAAGAGAAACTACTCGAGAAACATATAACTCCGCTAGCTGGCTAGCAGTTATACTCTCCCGAACATGAAGAAAATGAGCCACTTTGGAAAGGCGGTCGATGACCACAAAGATAGCATTATTCCCTCTCTTAGTCCTGGGAAATCCGGTAATGAAATCCATACCGACCTTGTCCCATTTCCATTCAGGAATAGCTAAAGGTTGAAGGGTGCCAGCAGGCCTTTGATGTTCTGCCTTAACGCGATGACAAATGTCGCAGTTAGCAACGAACTGAGCAATTTCTCTCTTCATCCTAGTCCACCAGAACCTCTGGCGTAGGTCCTGATACATCTTTGTACTACCCGGATGAATTGTGAGAGGAGAATCATGAGCCTCCTTAAGGATCAGCTATCTTAAGCGTCTACTCTTAGGAACCACCAACCAGTTCTGGAAGAACACAACACCTTGATCGTCCTTGGAGAAATCTTTAGCGTTTCCGCTAGCAATATTCTCCTTGATCCGAGATATACCTTATCATACCTCTGGACAGCTACTATTTGATCCTTAAGAGTAGGTTTCACCACCAGGTTGGAAAGGAATCCTTGAGGAACTATGTGGAGGTTCAACTTCCGAAATTCCTCATAGAGAAGTGGTTTCCCTTGTTGTAACATCCGGTTGTTACAATAACACTTACGACTTAGTGCATCAGCCATGACATTGGCTTTCCCCGGGGTGTAAGTTATGCCTAAGTCGTAATCTGTAATCAACTCAACCCACCGTATTTGCCTGAGATTCAAATCCGGCTGGGTGAAAATATATTTCTGACTTTGGTGATCAGTGTAAATTTCGTAGCGATTACCCAGAAGGTAATGTTGCCAAGTTTTCAGTGCATGGACCACAACTACAAGCTCAAGATCATGTGTTGGATAATTATCCTCATGTGGATGCAACTGTCGAGATGCGTATGCAATCACATGACGATCTTGCATGAGAATGCAT
This sequence comes from Hordeum marinum, assembly GCA_022496015.1. Classification (NCBI taxonomy): domain Eukaryota; kingdom Viridiplantae; phylum Streptophyta; class Magnoliopsida; order Poales; family Poaceae; genus Hordeum; species Hordeum marinum. Next base: position 304,119,195 of record CM039672.1, on the reverse strand, counting down.
CCTAATCCTTGTCGCGAGGCGTCGCAATAGATAACAAAGTCCTTAGAGAAGTCTGGTGGCACCAGAACGGGAGCAGAGGTTAGTTGTCTTTTCAACTCCTAAAAACTGTGCTTGCATTGTGGAGTCCACTCAAACTTTTTATCTTTCTTGAGGATTTCAGTCAGAGGTTTGGCAACCTTGGAGAAATTCTCGACAAAGCGGGGACAATAACTCGCTAAGCCAAGGAAACTCCAAACTTGCTTAACCGATTCAGGTTGAGTCCAATCAAGGACGGCCTGAACTCTCTCGGGATCAAAGCAATACCTTTGCTAGAGATTATGTGGCCTAGGTAGGTTACTTCTGGCAACCAAAATTCACACTTGGAGAATTTGGCATATAGACGAAGTTTCATCAATACCAGCCTGAGATGCTCGGCATGTTCCTATTCGTTCTTAGAGTAGATGAGTATATCGTCGAGGTAAACCACGACAAATTTATCCAGATACTCCATGAATATCGAATTCATCAAGCGAGAGAAGGTGGCTGGGGCATTGGTTAAACCGAAGGACATGAGGGTGTACTCGTATTGGCCATAACGAGTAACAAAAGCCATTTTTGGAATGTCCCTGTTTCTAATTATGATTTGATGGTATCCCAACCTCAAATCCATTTTGGAAAAGACAGAGGATCCAATGAGTTGATCATACAAATTGTTGATCCTGGGGAGCGGATACTTGTTCTTTATGGTGACTAGATTCACTGGCCGATAATCCACAACCATCCGATCCGACCCATCCTTGTTGTTGACGAAGAGGACGGGGCAAGCCCAAGGAGAAGAACTAGGACGGATGAAACCTTTCTTCAAAGCCTCATCGAGTTGATTCTTAAGTTCGGCTCGTTCTAAGGGTGCCATCTTATAGGGTCTTCTGGCTATTGGGACAGTCCTTGGAATGATCTCTATCACAAACTCAACATCTCTGACAGGTGGAATTCCTGGCAGTTCTTCTGGAAAGACATCAGGAAAGTCACGGACTAACGAAATATCTTCTAATTCTGGAAGAGGGCTAGCGTTGAGGGAATAGAGTTGGCGCTTGGCTGCTCGAGTGGAGACATTAACTATCTCACCCGATGGATGTGTAAGTTGAACATTCCTAGTATGAGTATCATTCTTAGCATAGTGGGATTTCATCCAATCCATGCCTAAGATGATATTGATGTTCGAAGACTTGAGGGCTATCAAAGATGCTAGGAAGACTAGCCTATCCACAAGAATCTCATTGTCATGGCTTACTCTAGAAGTTTGCCATTTTGAACCAAGAGTCTGAACTACTAAAGGAGTAGGCATATCACAAAAGGACATGTTATGCAACTGTGCATAACTTTCTAAGATGAATGAATGAGATGCTCCAGTATCAAATAGAACAGATGCTGGATGACTATTGACAAGGAGCTTACCTAGGATAACATCAGGATCCTCAAGGGATTCTTTAGCAGAAACATAGTTCACTCGACCACGAGCAGGAGCTAGCTTCACATAGAAGGCTTTTCCCGGCTTCCCACATCCAGCCGGCTTAGCATCGTTCTGGGGACACTCACGGGAGTAGTGTCCTGGTTCTCCACATTTGTAGCAGACAACGGTGACACGGGGAGCAACATTGGCAAGAGGACCTCCGAATGTCCTAACTGGAGGGTTGGGCTGAGCTGGGCGAGGCACCTGGAAGGATGGCCTCACGGTGTACCTTGGCGGCAAAGCTGCGTTGGGTACCCACACCCGGCGTTTGTTAGAGCCCGAGCCAGATGCGGGGCTGAAGTCACGGGTATGCTTCCTAGTTGCCTCGTAGCTAGTCTATCCAGTTTCGGCATTGATAGCCTTGTTGACGAGAGCTTGGAACATTGTGCACTCATGCAGGCGCAGATCTCGACGGATCTCAGGACTAAGTCCCTTGCGGAACCTAGCCTGTTTCTTGGCATCGGTTGACACTTCCTCCGGAGCATAACAAGCAAGATTGTTGAACTCGCGGCTATAGGCATCCACTGTCAGTCTTCCCTGGGTAAAATCACAGAACTCCTCTCTCTTGCGATCCATCAGCTCTTCCGGGATGTGATGGGTACGGAATGCCGCACTGAAATCTGCCCAAGTTGGTGCGGGTCCTGCGGGACGCATAGCTTCATAATTTTCCCACCACAGATTGGCGGGTCCTTGCAAAAAGTAAGCAACAAAGGTCACCTTTTTGGCCTCACATACATTGGCAGCTCGAATTTTGTGGGACATGCTGGTCAGCCAGTCATCTGCGTCGATCGGGTCGACAGAATGATGAAACTTGGGTGGGCACAACTTGACGAAGTCGTTGAGACACACACCATCATTGCGATCATTGCGGGGAGCATGCGCTGTGTTCTACTCAATACGTTCCAACAGCCTGTTGGTCTTCCTTTTGTTCCGTTCAGCTTCAAGCATCACTTCTGCCAAAGAGGGCACCTGTGGCAGGTTCTCTTGCCTTGGCTGGCTTCCCTCGCCCTACTCGGGGGCAGGCACGGGGTTATTCCTAGTTGCCACCATCCTGGGAAAACAAACCCACAACTTAGACAAGGAAGACACCAACTCTAAAGAATGAGATAAGGGATTTACTGGACAACATGGCATGCAGGGGTAAACACCCGATCAACATGGTAATAACAACTGTCTCCAAATCATCATAGCCTGTCTGCACGACAGGTGCTAGCTGCGTCAGGGCTGTCCAAATACGTGCACGGGTAGCATATAGCTCCATGTGAAGGGCACATACATCACGATCCCTGTTCTCCAACATCTGAGCGGTCACCTGCAGCCTAGTGTCCTCATGAGAATGATCATAGTAGGCTGCACTAAGATAGCTATCCTCTCCTCCTAGATAAGTAGGAACATAACAGAGCTCTGTGTTCTTAAGTAGACCATGATGAAACCTCATGATTGTCAGCATGGTGTAGGCGGCCTCTTGAACTGCCATGTCTATGGTGACACCTAACCCATAAGTCCAATGAAGCGGCTCTACAGCTCCAGGATATGATGGATATATCTTAACAGTACACATATACTGGCTCTGGTTGAAATCTTGATACTGCTCCTCCACTATGTACTCTGGGTACCAATGGTATCCAGCCTCCATCATAACTCTAACCAACATGGCTGTGTGATCCGGTACATCGATGCACCTAGTCAGACGGACCACTTGACGGGAGGGACGAGGGGGCATCGGAAACAGAGAATGATGCAAAGACATTAGAGACCCTAGAAGAAATTGGACAGCATAACGGCTGTAATTGCTCAAAAAGGATTTTGAGACAACTGCAAAAGATTGGAAAAGCATAACCACTCGACTATCTAGACTCAAATCTCTGCTCCAACTGTTTGTCACACCAACAATACTTGAATACCGAATTCACTTGCAAACAAGCTAGCTAATAGTCCATGGTTAGTAACTCATCATCCTAAGCAATAGATGAGAAGCCTAGTTTTTAACCCCGTAGAAAAGATGAGAATGACTCAGAGTACAATAACTTGGGAAGAGGAGTAAAAAGAGCCTTACATTCCCTTCCACAATCAATTCCCCTACTTTTCTATAGTGTTTCTAGACTTAACTTCGACCGGTTTGGCTTGGTAGTCCTACAGTCAGTCAGGCTTTGCTACCAACGCTGTCAGGACCCCGATCCTAAGTCATATGAATCCAGACTGTAACATATCACATCTCTTTGCGGCCTCACGCACAGTAAGCTCCATGGCTACAACCTTACCTTAGCCGGGACCGTTCGCGTCTTTTGGATCACGTATGTGAACATGTCGCTGGCAATCAAACGACAGAGACCCCGAGCTGACATGACTAGTCATAGAACCCAAGTGGCACATCCGTATGGAAATAGGCATACGTAACCCAGCAATGCAGGTGTCGGCCTCAAGCGTGTGTAGACGAGTCATAGCAAGCTACAAGGACTCCACTACGCCGTGTGACATAAATGTCATCACTGCACGTAGACGAGTCGTAGCAGGCTACAGGGACTCCATTACACTGCGAGACATTTCCCCGAAGGGACAAACACAACAGCAAAGAAGGATACATGCGGGTCAATCAATGTGTCCGGAGCAGTAGCAAGCTACCAAGGCTCGGTGGAAGCACAAAGAGGCAGTTTCCCGTAAAGAGTACTACTAAAGGCACATGACTAGGTGTCGGATCCCATACATACCGTTGCACATCACACGTATGCACGACATGCTCGTTATGCATAGATACAACTATGGCATCACAACATAACCATACATCAACACAACTTTTATTTAAGAGGCTCAAAAGAGCCTTGCATAATATGTTCTTACAGATAGGGGTCACATGACCCGACACTCAAGTCATACAAGCAAGTTCATACAAACCAAGTGGAAGCATAAAGCTATCTGAGTACAGACAGTTGAAAGGGTAAAAAGGCACATGGCCTGACTATTTACACCCCGCCATAGGGCATAAGGTCGTAGCTGGGACACCAACTATTCGGCATCGTCGACATCTAGATAGAACCCACCTGATGGGTCCCGAGTCTCATATGCAACATTTATTAAGAAAACATGAGTGCAAACGTACTCAACAAGTCTTTAAAGCAGACCTAGACTATTAGTGCTCAAGTATCAACAAGGGGAGTGGTGGAGTTTATGCAGCAATGCCAGCTTTGACTTATGGCTAACCTATACTACAAAATTTTAACTCTTTGTTTAAATTTTAGATATCGCACACAAGTCCACTAACTCCACAACAATACACCACCATGGATTCACTTCCGTCTTCTACAAGAGTGCCATCCACAGTACTCACACTTGTCTTGATATTTTTATGAGTATCCATTAAATTATCTATGAACAACATAAGTTTTCCAAGTAGTCCATATCTGAGGACGTGACCATTCGAATAGTTTCATACCCTGTAGGGTTGTACTTCTTCACACACGCTCTCGCCACTGATCGCTGTGTGCTCATAAAACCATGCACCTCGTCAACCTTCAAGCGGAAGCCCAGTGAGGGAGTTGGCCATGACCGTCAATCACACAAGACCTCTAGTCCAGGCTATCACCTATTCAAGACTGAATCCGCACGGAAGTCTGACCGATGTTTCCGCTATGGCCCCAAACGATGTGCACAGGGTTCCCAATCCCACCATTCGGGTGACCCTTGGTACACCGTGCCACTACCTACAGCGTCGTAACCCACCCCTAGGGTCAGTGCTATGCACGGCCTCTAGCATGCTATAGACACCATAAACTACTTGCAACTCCTGGACCAAGGACTAAGCGATTGATAAGTCAAGAGGGTCAATTAAGTATCCCAATGTGTGGTAGTAACTATTCTTGGATCACAATCATGGAACTCAGTTCTCAAGAACGGTCCCAATGAGACAACCCGCTATGTACTCCTACATAGCCTCTCATCGCTACCTTTACCAAATAGGGTTCATCATAAGCTTATCGCATTAGAACAACATTGTTTCACTCCAGTTAATCACCCAGATGAATCAGACCTGACACAAATCTAAGCATAGCAAGCATAGCAGGCAAAGTAAGCAAAGCACATCATGGCACAAGCATCTACCAGGTATGCTAGGTTGTAAGGTTTAGCTATTTACTGTGACAATGACAAGTCATGCAAAGGAATGGGTTCATCTACCATGTATGATAGACAAGTGAATGTTTGTCCTAATGCAATAAACAAGATCAGGAGCGAGAGAATGGGATGTTATCAGAATGATCAAAGGGGTTCTTGCCTTGCTAGGAAGCGGGAAGGTTTTCTCCTTCGTTGGAATACTCGGAGGTATCCTCAAAAGTAGGACCTACCGTAATGCAGATAAATAGCAATCAATACACAACAAGTGCAACAATATGATGCATGATCATGACATGGCAGCATGTATGGATGAGCTAATGCAACTAATGTCCAAGTCAAATGGAGTGATTTTGAGTATAGGTTCAAAATCACTCTCCTTTACACATTTCATATGTTAACCTATTAGTAAATGTCAATGTTCATCTACTTAGGTTGCTCTAACATGCATGATAACAACACCATTGGATTCATTGGATTTTTCTGATAATTTTTCATATATAAATTATTTCAGTCCGAGTTATAGATTAATTTCTATGATTTTTCTAAGTTTTAAATAGGTTCTGGAATTAATTTAATTCAGAAAGTTCATTCTTGCATCAGCCTGACATCATCATGACGTCAACTAGTCAACAGACCATTGACACATCAAATCTGACCAGTGGGGCCCACTGGTCAGTGACCCAGCCACTAACAAAGCTAACTAACTAACTAATTACTAATTAGTTTAGGGTAGGACCCACTTTCAATGGGCCATTAACTTAATTAAATAATTAATCAAGTTTTAATTAGCGGGGCCCGACCCCACTTGCCAGTGACCCAGGGGTCAAACCCCCGTGGTCAACTCCAGCAAGACCCACCGGCATGAGCCGCCGGTGGCTCCAGAGACGGCGGAGGGGTCGGGGTCCCTCCTCCGTCGACCAAAAGGACGGCGGAGGGCACTGATCTGCTCTGCTTGCTCTCGCGCGTCGAGCCCGACACCTCCTAGGGCTAGGATGGCCGGATTCGGCGCCGGCGATGAGCACGGCGGCTGCCGGAGCTCGGGCGAGCATGGGTTTGTCGAGCCAGAGCTCGAATAGCCCAACCAAAGGCTCCTAGAGCTGCCTAGGTTCCTCCTGAGCATGATTACGTGCCCAGGTACGAGCTTGGGCCGCTGCAGCGACAGCCACGTCCTAGCCGGTGGCGAGGAGCTCTCGGACCCGAGGGCATCCGGTGCTAGAACGCGCTATCGAAGGGGGAAAGAGGGGGAAAAGAAGCAGGAGCTCATAGCAGACGCAACAACGATGCGAGCAGGCTCGGGGAGGCCTTGCTTGCGACGCACGGGCGGCGGCGGTCTCCGGTGACCGAGGAGGAAGAAGGAGGCTATGTCGACACTGGGGCACCTCCGGGCTCGATTCTTCCGGGGAAGAGGACCGGCACGTCACGGTGGAGCTACAAAAGGGCTCGGGATTTAGGGGGAGCGGCTGGAGCGGCGGCTACGGCGGCGAGAAGACGACAGCCATGGCGGGCAGAGGAGAGGAAGAATGCAGGGGGCGAATGCGAGAGAGAGAGAGGGATGGGGACGGCAGCGGCATCCTCATCCTCTCGCCAGCGCAGCGGGGCATGTAGGCGTGCAGGGTGCTGGGTGGCAGCACCGGCGCGAGCGCACGGTGAGCACATGCTCGTCCTCCTAGCCGCCAGGAGGACGACGACGGTGCTGGGCCAGCTGGGCCGGCCCAGGTGCTGCCTCCTTTTCCTTTTTTGAATTTCCATTTTGTGCTTTATTTTTCTGACATTTGTTTTATATATTTTTAGGCACAATTGCTAAGTATAAAATATCGCAAATATTTTATAAAACTAAGTTTGAATATTTCAAACTTCTATAAAAAGTTTCAGAATATTTTGAAATCTGAAATAATGATAATGCTTTATTTGGCATTTTCAGTAGCTTTAATATTTGCTTTAAAATTACTATAAATGTTCAAATATTTAAAATGACCCCTCGTATAATCATGTCTACATTTATTGAACATAGGGAACATTTTAGATGGGCATTTTGGATTTGTTGGTTTTTCACAATCATTAAGTTGGTTTGATTCAAATGAAGTGTTTGGGGTTTCTTTTGGTCCCCATTTCAAGTTGATGCAAAAGTAAAATATGATGCACACACATGCTGTCCTAAGAAGCTAGCTAGGGATGTGACAAGACCCAAGACGGTTAACAAAACGTACTGGATGGCCCAATGTTTTCCATGAAACTTCGACAGTGCCCCCTCTAAACCTGAGGGTCCTGATTACAGATTGCACCCATATGCTTACTTTGTAATAATCCGCGTAAGAGTGGTTTCCGATTACTGAGCACAACACCAAAACATGCAGTTAATACCATGCCAAGAGCATATCCAACAACCGTGCTATATAAGCACCGCGGTGAAAAATCAGTGGTTTTTGCGCGCGCTACTGCTCCGGGCACTCCAGCGGAGGCGCAAAAATCAAGTGCATGGCATATCGGTTCAGCACACAGGCCGAAATGCCATCACGCGCCGCTTATTTGCTATGCCCGCTCCCGTGCGCTGGACTCTCGAGCGCTCGCTCGCAACTCCACCTAGCCCATCCATCCGCAGCGCCGCCGCCGCCCGCGCTGCCCGTGCCGCCCGACGACCGTTCCGGCGCTTCCCCGGCCTATCCCCGCAAGGTTCCTCCGCCTCCCCCTAGTCACCTCGCCCCTCGCACGCGGCGGTTCTTCGACGAACAGCGCGCGGCCACTTGCTGCCGCTTGGCGCCCGCAAGGTGTTCGACAAAACGCCCGCAAGGTATGTATTGCTCAAACTTCATGAATTTGGTGCATGTTGATTGTAAGTTGGTGCATGTTTATAGCCTAGTATTGAACATTGTAGATGAGTTCGTCGTATGATTCTTCCGAAGAAGAATTTGATATGGAAGAGCAGGAGGATCTTGCAATGATCCTAGCTATACACACCGACAAAAAACCAAAGCACGGTGGTTCGGTTATGGGTTGGCAGAAATTTTGGAGGGATAGGATCGATGCCCATAACATATTGATGAGGCACTATTTCATGGAGAATCCCACATACCCGGAGTCATACTTTTGTCGCTGGTTTAGGATGAGCATCGAGTTGTTCAGGCGCATTGCAGAGAAACTAGCGAGACATGACCGGTTTTTTCAGCAAAGGAGGAATGCCGCCGGAGAGCTCGGGCATAGCACCTTTCAGAAGGTGACAACCTCTTTGCGTATGTTGGCATATGGTATCCCGGCTGATCTAGTTGATGATCACTTGGCTATGGGTGAGAGCCAAGCCATCATGTGTGTCAAGCGCTTCGCAGTCGGAATTGTTCAAGTGTTTGGCCAGGAGTATTTGACATGTCCCAATGCTGAAGACGCCACAAGGCTATTGGAGATGAACAAAGCTCCCAGCTTCCCACGTATGCTTGGCTCAATTGATTGCATGCATAGGAATTGGAAGAATTGTCCAAAGGCATGGCATGGGCAATTCCATGGCCAAAAAAAAGGGTTCCACTATAATCCTCGAAGCGGTGGCCGATCAAGAGACTTGGATTTGGCATGCTTTCTTTGGAATGCCTGGATCTTTGAATGACATCAATGTTGTCAACTGGTCACCACTGATGAATAAGATTGCAAATGGTGATTTGCCACCGGTGCAGTTTGTAGCAAATGGTCGTACATACAACTATGGCTATTATCTTGCGGATGGCATCTACCCAAAGTGGAAAACGTTTATGAAGCTGTTGAAAAAACCGGAAAGTAAGAAAAATCTTGATTTCCACAATGCTCATGCGGAGGCTAGAAAAGATGTGGAAAGAGCTTTTGGGATTTTGCAAGCCCAATTTGCTATTGTGAGAGGACCTGCTAGATTTTGGGATCAAAAAATGCTTTGGTACATCATGCACGCTTGTGTGATCATGCACAACATGATCATCGAGAATGAGCGTGGCCAAGATGTAGACTACTCTCAGTATGAGGTCTTGGGACATCCCGTGCGAGTGCGACGGAGGGCTAAAAGGGTGGCCCGTTTTGTTGCCTCCTATCATGTCATTCGACGTCTCGCAGAATAACAATCTTCAGAAGGATCTCATTGAGGAGTGGTGGGCATGGAATGGGCGACAAAGAGCATCATGATTTGTGTGTTTGATGTTGTGTTATCGAACTATTTGTTGTGTTATTGAACTATTTGTTGTGTTATTGAACTATTTATTGTATTGAACGATAAACTATTTGTTTGAGTTTTAATAACGAAATTGAACTATTTATTGTTGATTTATTTTGTTTGTGTTTGATCTTTTTGCTTGTGTTTGGAAGACATATGTTGTTTGTGCGAGAGTCGCGCGCGCTGCATTTTTGCGCGCTGCTAGAGTGGCATGCGCGCTGCATTTTAGCGCGGCTGTTGGAGCCAGCGCTGCCGGCGGCGCCAAACCAGGCGAAGCGCGTGTTGCAAAGTAATTTTTAGCACGGCGCGTGTTGCGCGGCTGTTGGAGATGCTCTAACAACTTCTTAGTCTAGAAGTACTAACAAGGATGCATGTAAGGAATGCGATCAGGGTGCAATGTGACAGGGATGGTAACACCTTGGTCTCCCATGACAGAGCTTCATAGATCCAGGCTCATCTGATTACCTATTAAGATGGCATACTTGTTGGAAAACTCAACCACACACCTTTGTCCACATCAATATAGCATCTTCCTTTCGAGTTTTGCAGCCAATATGCTCACAGGAACACATGTCGTGTTTTCAGCAACACCCTAACTCTAGTACACTCATCTTTAGGAACCCGAAGCTTGCTCAGGATAGCTATCATACCAAAGCAAGGGATGTACTGCGTCTAATAACAAAGATTAACAGTTTGGACTTCACTTGCAGAACAATCAGTAAGTACATGTTGCACTTCAAGCAAAGTTTGTCCCTAACATACCGTGCGGAGCCTGAATTCCTTCGTTAATGTCAGATCAAAGATGTGCTCTATCTTTGCATCATGCACAATTCTCTGTTGTTCGTGCAGTTGGCGTAGTGCGAATGAAAACACTAAAGTTGAGAAAATGATGCAAAATAGTGAATCTCGTGTGTTTGATACAGTGGATGGATGAAATTTGAGGGACGACTAACCCGGTCTGTCATGACGAAACCCTAAGCAGTCAAGGAGAGCTGGCCAAACACTAGGGACAAGTGGTTCTAGTTCACAGGCAGTGTACGCGTCGACCCGTCCCCCAATGTCGATTGACAGTCCATTCTGACAGCTTTGATCGGCAACCTCGACCGCCGAGATGGGCATCTGACCAACAAGGGCAAGGGAGGGATCTAGGGGATGTTGCTTACGACAGACGGAAGCTAATGTGCATATGTAGTGCCACCGCCCGCTGCCAGCCGCCTCTTAGCCTATATGTCATACCAACCCTTGCGCTATTTCGGGCTAGCTGCTTTAAGCCCAGCCCATCAGGACCTTATGCTGGTCTGTCCATCGCATGTACCCAAAACCCTATAATTAGTTTCAGCCACTCCCTTGGTCTGTTCACAACACTATAATACCATCCCTTCCCTCCCACTGTATTTCAAATCTACACCCATCTACCAAAGCCTCCGCAAGAGTAGACAGTACCTCGCAGCATCGACATGGCCATGATTCTTGGAGATGATTATCCCTGCTTTCCCTGCTTTCAGATCCTACTCCCTCCGTCACAGTTTAGAAGGCATGGACGTGTACCAAGGTCGTCAATTTGACCAACTTAATTAGAAGTATATATTACAAAAATATATCATTAGAAACTTTAGATGTTCAATTTTCTAATGATATAATTTTTATATTAAACAATGTATTTTATATAAGTCAAATTGACGTCCTAGATATATGTGCATGCCTTCTAAAGTGTGACACAGGAAGTACTTCTTGCCTTCCCTGCTTTCAGCACCTTGTTAGATATGGCGTAACAGCTTATTTACAGAGCATCGTGTTGATTGGGATGAGTTCAGGAGGCTCCGTGCCCTCGCAAAGAAGAGCAAGGGTAAGTACCCTACCATTGCTTCAAAATATGATCCGATTCCACCTAGGTCCCTAGTTCCTCTATGCTGCTACGGCGAGCTAGCATACATATTCCAATCGATGCATCCAGATACATCCGAACATGTGTACTACTATTGTGGACACCGAGAGGTGTTTATTTTCTTGTGTCTTGAAATAGGAAGAACAACAACAAGGTTTCCTATTAACAGGGTTTGTATCTTAAATGCAGAGTTAGCCGCGTTGCTACTTTTTCCAATGGATAGATGGCCCAGATGTGCACGATTATTATCTACTTACGAGCAGAGCCTGTTTTGCTCTATGTAGGAAGTCTGCACACACCTAGACACGCGCAGTCCATCCCCCCTTCACCACCAGCTATATGGCGTCCGGGTTAGACAACATTGCGGGCGCCATATCCGATGTGGTGCGAGCATTGCCAAGATATAACTATGTGGTGCCCGCTCTATGGTCTAGACACATTGGATGAAGCTTGGAATGTGCTTGATGAGGAACTTCATATGGAACAGGATATCAAAGATGGACAATTCAAAGAAGCACGACTTCGCAAAATGGAGGCCCGTGAAGCAGAGCGCCTCAAGCTGGAACATGAGGCAAAGGCGGCAAAAGAGCTTGAAGAAATTGCAAGCCAAGAAAGCAATAAGCGACATCTGAAGGAGAACTATGATTTGCTAGTCGATTCCTACAAGACGGTCCAACAATTTTATTCTTCAGTAGTCTAGGAAAGAGTGACTTTACGATCTTTTGTTAATGTGTTGTGCTATAAGACCTACTGTTGTATCGAATATCCCTTACATCACAAATATGCAATGAAAACTTGACCTAAGAGGCAATAACCGCTAGTTCATACAAAAAGTACAAAGGTACACAACTAAATTGTTCAATAGAAACATTACTACTACACACGAAAGAAATTATCACAACATTAGTTCATATAGCAAGCACCATGCTTACCTGAACTGATCACCACTATACTGATCACCATGTAGAGAAATAATCGATGGCCTGATCTTCGTCCCCTGGTATGTTCTAGTCCCACATTCGTGGTATGGATGGGACCATCCACATAGGTGGGCTGCTGCATGTGAGAGCGGTACCTAATGCATGAGCCCAAGCCAAGATGAAGCAGCAAATGTCAGGGATCTAGTTTGCTGCTCCTCCAAGAGGCATGTGGGCATTGTAAACACAATCCGCCTTCAGGAACGGCAGGCCATCAGCATCCTCCATGGATGGTGGCACCTTCAGCAGTAGTGGTTGGCTGTCCCCTATGAAGAGCGAGCGCCCACCGAGAGTGTTCCTGGGTGCCCATGCACCATGATGTACGTCCCCCTGCCCGCCGTCTAAGATAAATACCAAGCAGTGCAACCCTGTTTGTTCACACAAGTTGTCAATGTCGAACCAAAGGATAGTGATAAAGTTAGATAGTATGCCGCAATAGTTGTTCTGAGGACATACGGAACCTGTGTAGACAGTCAGTGTCCGATCAAGGTAAGGCTTTTCGACTTCTTGCCCAGTGACCTCACAAAAAGTGACGGCGAGGTAGATGTTGCCTGGCCATGACGATTGTTCAATCGCAAGGTTCCATGTTAGTCCTACGATAGGTGGAACTTCCTGCCATGGCGAAATGATTTTCACAGGGGTGTGTGTCATCCCTTAGAAGTAGATAATATGAGTATTTATAGGCTAGTGGAATGGTAATACGAAGGTGTTAAGATGCGATCTCTTACGGTAGGTTCTAGTATGCTAGACGAAGTGTCGGCGTTCTGGGACTGGGGGTACCCAGACTTGCCTGCCTGCGGCCCAGGTTGTGGCCCACCTTGCTAGTCAAGCACGGCCGAGCGAGACCCCACTCAAGACAAGGCCCTCGTGAGCACCTGAACTCGCGAGGGAAGAACCATCAAGACTAGCAAGTACAGGCCTCCTCAGGCCCCCTCCGGAGTGACGGAGTTGGCCAGGGATGATGCAAGGCAGGACAGGCGAGCGCCAGCATGCCAGATGGGACAATTTCCCCTTTGGTGCAAAGGGGGCAAGGACGTACGCGGGTTCCCAAAGCACCCCCAAAGGTTTCCATTCCGGTGCAACAAGACCATGACCACGAGCTCAGAAGGAAGGGTGTCATCGCAGAGCGCCCGAGCCCACATCTACATCATCAATGACTACTTTGCAGGCAAAGACCATCTTTCGTCAGGATAGGGGTGTACTCCTGTCCCCCTTCAAAATTTTCCATTGTAGGATCTCTTACCGCCATTACGCTAAAGGAAGAGGACCCGAGGCACTATAAGTAAAGGGTAGGCTGCACCATAGAGAGGGACGACACAACAGAGAGGCAACCGAAGAGAGGCAACACCACCAGAGCCCCCTCACGAGGCAAAGCACCACTATACTAGTTCATCCACAAACCTCCTCGTGAGGCAATCCACCAAAGCTGGAGTAGGTTATTACGCTTCGTAGAGGCCCGAACCTGGGTAAGTTATTGTGTGCATCTGCTTCCTCGTTGTGGGAGTCCTGGTTTAAGGGGTCCTCGGGAGGCCGACCTGTTTCTTATGGGCCGGACTATATGGGCCGTTTGCTGAACATTGGATCGATCGAAGGCCCTATCTCCTGGAGGGAAGTTTCGGGACTCGTGGATTGTACTCCACATTTGGAGTAGTGAATAGGCATGTTTATCCTTTCGACGTCTAACCAACCATGTGTAAACCCTAGGTACCCTTGGCGTCTATATAAGATAGAGGGTTTTAGGTTGTAGACAAAGAACAACTCATCTAGGGTTTAGCTATTCGATCTCGAGGTAGATCAACTCTGTAACCCACATATCATCAATACAATCAAGCAGGACATACAGTATTACCTACATAGGGGGGCCCGAACCTAGGTAAACATCGTCTGCTTCGTCTCGTGTTACCATCGATTCTGGTCTCATAGCTCGACACCCCCTACTCGAGATCCGCCCATTTTGACACCGGCATTGGTGCTTTCATTGAGAGTTCCACTGTGATCACCAAAGGAATCGATGGCTTGCCTTATCATCAACGAAGAGGTCCGCAACATGGACACTTTCGTCCCCGGATAGATCTTCACCTTCAGCAGCATTGTGCTACACGCCGACCCGACCGGCCAGCTAGGCCGTGTTGGAAGTTTCGCCCCTGACCAAGAGGTCAGATTCGGGAACCTAGAGTTCTCTGTAGACTCTCGGGGCAACCTGTCGCTAACCGGGCTCGCGGTGTCGCCTTCCATGCCCGAAGACTCGGAGGCTTTAACCTCGGATCCGTCTTTTGGTCCCGCCCACGGGATCTACCCCGGCGATGACCAGACCCTCAACCCAGATCTGGCCATAGTGCCAGATGCCCGGATACTTGTTCTTGCCAAACAGTCCCCTTGCCCAGACACATCGGAGGTCAACTCCAAAAGCTCCGAGCAGGTTGACCTGATCGAGCTCTTGACACTCAACGAGGACCTAGATCGGATCTCGTCGATGAAAATTACCGATGACCCAACCCCGATCCATGCTCAGATCGGTCTCAGGGCCGGTCAGGACGATTTTTCTTCCCACCCACCACCCACTTGGTAGCCACAGTCGAATATTTAACCGACATGTTGGACTATGCCTCTGAGGAGGCAAAATACATGGATGAGGAGGATTGTGCTCCCACCCCTGTTAACACCGGGTGATGGGCCACCACCTCCACGTACGACATCTACATGGTGGACACTCCGGCAGCTAATGGTGAGAACACGCATAAAAACGATGACGACAAGTCGGGCGAAGCCCCGTCAAGGCGTCGGAAGCCGCATAAACGGTCAAAAGGCAATAAGGGAAGAAAAGCTATCATCGGCACCGGGGACACAGATACCCCAGAAGACCTCGACGATCCCGATATCCCCGAACACCGCTAGAGGGTGAGGAGAGGCCTGAGGACCAGTGCAACCCCGATGACCTCAACGATTCCGAGGATGACAATTACCTCCCCCCGGTCAAGGAGGAGGACATCCCGAAAGCCGATGACTTTGACATCCCTAATAATCTTGAAGATTAGGAACTGTTCAGGAAACAGCTCATAGCCACGGCCCGCAACCTGAAAGCAAAAGAATGACAGCTTAAAGCCGAACAAGACAACCTCAATGATCGATGGACGAGAGTCCTCTCAGCTGAGGAAGGATATAGTACCGGTCTGTCGGACCAACCTAAGAGCTATCCACGTAGAAGGTTGCTATCACAATTCGACGACGAGCTCACTGATACGTCGTCTCCCAAACATACCCCATACAATAGGCTAGACCTCCCTCCTCGAGGATGAGACAGGACGGCTGACGACACCGGTTATAGGCCTATGAAAAGAGCCACTAGAGCCCGACGACATATTTGACCTGCGGCGTGCGATACGTCTCCAACATATCTATAATTTTTGATGATGGAATGATATTATATTATATTTTTTGGATGTTTTATATGCATTATTATGCTATTTTATATTATTTTTGGGACTAATTTATTAATCTAGAGCCAAGTGTCAATTTCTGTTTTTCTTTGTTTTTGAGTTTTACAGATATGGGATATTAAACGGAGTCCAAACGGAATAAAACCATTGGAAGGAATTATTTTTGGAAGTAAACAAGTCGATCAAGCCTTGAGTGCATGTCAGGGGAGGTGCCAGGGCGCCACAAGCCTGCTAGGCGTGCCTCCTGGCCGTGCCTAGTAGGCTTGTCGCTCCCTTGCAGGTCTCCTAACCCTATTATTTGGCCTATAAATACCCAAATATTCCCCCAAAATCATAACAAGCCATACAAATACTTTTCCGCCACCAGAAGCCTCTGTTCCCGAGAGATCCAATCTTGGGGCCTTCTCTGATAATCTATCGAAGGGGGAATCGATCACAGAGGGCATCTACATCAACTCCATTTTCCCCTCTGATGATGCATGAGTAGTCCACCATAGACCTACGGGTCCATAGCTAGTAGTTAGATGGCTTCTTCTCTCTCTTTGATCTTCGATACCATGTTCTTCATGATTTTCATGGAGATCTATCCGATGTAATCCTGTTTTGTGGTGTGTTTGTCAAGACCCGATGAATTGTGAGTTTATGTTCAGATTCTCCATGAATCTTATTTGAATCTCCTCTGGATTCTTATTTTCATGATTTCATATCCTTGCAAGTCTCTTCGAGTTATTGGTTTGGCTTCCCCTACTAGATTGGTAATTCTTGCAATGGGAGAAGTGCTTGGTTTTGGGTTCAATCTTGCGGTGTCCTCACCCAATGACATAGGGGTAGCGAGGCACGTATTGTATTGTTGCCATCAAGGTGAACAAGATGGGGTTTTCATCATATTTCTTGAGTTTATCCCTCTACATCATGTCATCCTTCTTAATGCGTTAATCTGTTCTTCATGAACTTAATACTCTAGATGTAGGCAGGAGTCGGTTGATGTGTGGAGTAATAGTAGTAGATGCAGAATCATTTCGGTCTACTTGACACGTACGTGATGCCTATATGCATGATCATTGCCTTGGATAACTACATGATTATTCGCTTTTCTATCAATTGCTTGAAAGTAATTTGTTTACCCACTATGATATTTGCCTTCAAGAGAGAAGCCTCTAGTGAAACCTATGCCCCCCGGGTCTACTTTCCTTCATATACATTTAGATCTATAAACCAAAAATACCAAAAATACCTTGCTGCAATTTATTTATCTTTTACTTTCCACACTCGTTTACATCTATCTCTTTCAGATCTAATCCTTGCAAATAACTGTGAAGGGATTGACAACCCCTTTATTGCGTTGGGTGCAAGAGTTTGATTGTTTGTGTAGGTGCATCCATTAGTGACTTGCTTGTTCCTTCTACTGGATTGATACCTTGGTTATCCATAATTGAGGGAAATACTTATCTACTTCGCTGCATCACTCTTTCCTCTACAAGGGAAAACCAACGCAAGCTCAAGAGGTAGCAAGAAGGATTTCTAGCACCGTTGCAGGGGAGGATACACATCAAGCCTACCAAGTACCCATCAAAAACTCATCTCTTGCATTTACATTATTTTCCATTTGCCTCTTGTTTTCCTCTCCCCCACTTCTAAAACGATTTTCAGAAAATACCAAATAGATTTGCCTTTTTGTTCGCCCTTCTTTTGTTCGCCTTTTCGTTGCTATGTTTGCTTGTGTTGCCATGTGCTTTCTATTTGCTTGCATCTTAGCTTGCTAAAAACCTATTGATATGGATCCTCATCCACTTTCTAATCTTTTCAAAATACCAAATTATGATGAACCAATTGCTAGTGAGTTGAGTGCACTTGATTATCTCTATGAAGTTTTGTTTGAAAATCATGAATCTGAATTTTTTGATGAAGTATTGAAAGAAGAAATTTATAAGGAGATTCATGATAGTTCCTTGAATGAAAAGCATGATTGCCATGTTTTTAGTATGCAAAACCACAATCTTGGGGATGCTATGCTTGATGAAGATGATATTTTTTGTTCCCTAAGTTTTGGTGATGACACGTATGCTATAATTGATAATGAAAAGAAACCTTTATGTGATAATTATATTTTGAGATTCCTTCATGATGCTACTGAATATTATTATGAGGGAGGAACATATGCTTGTAGTAATTGCAATAATATCAAAGTTACCTCTCTATGTGTTTAAAGTTTTGAAGTTATGCTTGTTTTGCCTTCCTATGCTAGTTGATTCTTGTTCCTATAAATTGTTTGCTCACAAAATCCCTATGCATAGGAAGTGGGTTAGAATTAAATGTGCTTGTCATGAGATTCATGATGCTATCTTGCATATTCCAATTACTACTTTTTATGTGAGCATCATTGAAATCATCATGCCTAGCTAGGGGCGTTAAATAATAGCGCTTGTTGGGAGGCAACCCAATTTTATTTTTGTGTTCTGTTTTTGCTTTTGTTTTTGTGTGTTTACCACATTATTACTTCTGTAGTAATTGTGTTTTTGTGTTTCAATTAGTGTTTGAGCCAAGTAAAACCTTTGGGGTGATCTATGGTAGTTGTTGATTTGATCTTGCTGAAAAACATAAACTTTTGTGCTCAGTACAAGAATTTTCCAATTTTTTCAGAGCTTCTAATGGATCTAATTTTTTACACAAGATTGATATATAATTTTCTCCGGTTTTCCTGATTTTTCAGAATTTTTTGAGTTACAGAAGTATACGAAGTTTTCAGATTGCTACAGACTGTTCTGTTTTTGACAGATTCTGTTTTCTCTGAGTTTTTGCCTATTTTGATGAATATTTCGGTTGTATCATGGGGTATGAACCATGGAGAATTTAGAATACAGTAGGTATAACACCAATATAAATAAATAATGAGTTCACAACAGTACCTAATGTGGTGATTTATTTTCTTATACTAACGGATCTCACGAGTTTTTTGTTAAGTTTTGTGTTGTGAAGTTTTCATGTTTTGGGTAAAGATTTGCTGGACTATGGAATAAGGATTGGTAAGAGCCTAAGATTGGGGATTCCCAAGGCACACCAAGTCATATTCAAGTATTACAAAGATCCTAAGCTTGGAGATTCCCTGGAAGGCATCCCCTCTTTTGTCTCCAATCCATGAGTAAATTTACTTGAGGCTACATTTTGATTCACCACATGATATGTGTTTTGCTGGAAGCGTCTTGTATGATATGAGTCTTTGCTTGTTATTTTTCCACAATCATACTTTATGCACACATATTTTGAGAGAGACACGCTGAATCGTGAATTTATTAGAATACTCTATGTGCTTCACATATATCTTTTAGAGCACAATGGTGTTTGCGTTTTATAAAAATACTTGAACTCTCGTAACTCACTTATATTATTTTGAGAGTTTCTAAAACAGCATGGTAATTGGTCTAGGTTATGAATTTAGTCCTAATATGAAAGGCATCCAAAAGGGATATAATAAAAACTTGCATATTAAATGCATTGAGTATTTATGAGAAGTTTGATTCCTTGCATAAAGTTTTGAGATATAAAGATGGTAATCTTAAGAGACATGTTGGTAAGTAATTGTTATTTGGTAAAAATACTTGTGTAAAGGTTTGTGATTCCCGTAGCATGCACGTATAGTGAACCATTACGTAAGGAAGTTGGAGCATGACTTGTTTATAGATTGTCGATCTTTGTGTGAGGGTCGGGGGCGTGCGATGGTTAACTAATACCAACCTCCCCCCTAGGAGCATGCATTTAATGCTTTGCTTCAATGACTAATAGACTTTTGCAATTAGTATGTGAGGTCTTTATGACTAATGTTGAGTCCATGGATTATACACACTCTCACCCTTCCACTTTTGCTAGCCTCCCTATTACCACGCAACTTTCGCCGGTATACCATATACCTTCCTCAAAACAGCCACCATATACTTACCTCAAAACATCCACCATACCTACCTATTATGGCATTTCCATATCCATTCCGAGATATATTGCCATATAACTTCCACTGTTTCCTTTTATGACATGCACCATCACTTCCATATTGCATATAGTGTCATATTTTGTCATAGGTATCGAGTTGTAATTTTCTTTTGAGTTGTAAGTAAATAAAAGTGTGATGATTATAATTAAAAGAGCATGTCCCATGTGAGGATAGGATGATGGAAGATATGATTCCCTCACAAGTGGGTATGAGATTCTGGACTAAAAAATGAATAAAAGAGGCCTTAGATGCCACACAAAAAAAGGAAAAATGAAAAAAATGAGAGAAAAGAGAGAAGGGACATTGCTAGTACCTTTTTTCCACACTTGTGCTTCAAAGTAGCACCATGATCTTGATGATAGAGAGTCTCCTATTTTGTCACTTTCGTATAGCTAGTGGAATTTTTCTTCACGATGCACGTCCACTTAGTTCCTTTTTGAACTTTCATACACTTATAGCTCTAGTGCATCCGTTGCATGGCAATCCCTACTAACTCACATTGATATCTATTAATGGGAATCTCCATAGCCCGTTGATACGCATAGTTGATGTGAGACTATCTTCTCCCTTTCCTTGACAACCTCCACCATATTCTATTCCACCTATAGTGCTATATCCATGGCTCACGCTCATGTATTGCATGAGAGTTGAAAAAGTTTGAGAAAATAAAGGTGTGAAAACAATTGCTTGACTTTTCAACGGGGTTGTGCATCACGCTGGAAATGGGGATTACCCATGCTGGTATTGGACTCGCATCCCCGTCCCCAAGAGAGCCTTCCCATGCCCGTCCCTATCCCTATACACGTTAGCGGGGATAAAAATGTTCCCATCCCCATCCCCGTCGGGTTTTGTATCCTCGTGGGGAAACCCATGTATGCAATCAAGAACAACCTTTGATAGAATTTTAGTACAAAATATTAGCATTTCAGCAAAATAAATAATATATTGTGGCTAGGTTAGATTTGGGGGGGGGGGTGGGGGTTTGGCCAAATTGATGAGATGAATAGAAACTTGGGTGGGTAAGGACAGAAATTACATGGTGTCTAGTAATTTTAGATGACACATGTAAGGGTTTCACAAGTAAGACGGGTAATGGGCATGAGTAATGCTATCCCATCCCCATCCCTGTCTTGCGTGCTGGGTAAGGTATTCAACCCACCAACTTCCCCGTGGGCATTAAAGCTGGCATATCCCTGTCCCCTGATAAGTAATTACCCATGGGGATGTGGGTAACGGTTAACCATTGCCAGATTGAGTTGTGCATGATATAAATACGTTGTGTGGGGAAGATGGATCATAGCCAGACCATTTGATATTGTAGGGATAACTTTATTTTGCCATTATATTTTGAAGAGATACAATTGCTTTGCTAGTATGCTTGAAATGTTATTGTTTCTATATGAATATTAAGCTTTTGTTTTGAGTGTTACGGATCTGAACATTCATGCCACAATAAATAATATTACATGGATAAATATGTTAGGTAGCACTCCACATCAAAAATTCTGTTTTTATCATTTACCTACTCGAGGACGAGCAGGAAATAAGCTTGGGGATGCTGATTCGTATCCAACATATCTATAATTTTTGATGATGGTGCTATTATATTATATGTTTTGGATGTTTTATATGCATTATTATGCTATTTTCTATTATTTTTGGGACTAACCTAGTAATCTAGAGCCAAGGGCCAGTTTATGTTTTTTCCACGTTTTTGAGTTTTGCATATAGGGTAATCTAGAAACAAGTCGATCACACTTGGAGTGCATGTCAAGGGAGGTGCCAGGCCGCCACAAGCCTGCTAGGCGCGCCCCCTGGTCGCGCCTAGTAGGCTTGTCGCTCCCTGGCAGGTCTCCTAACCCTATTATTTGGCCTATAAATACCCAAATATTCCCCCAACATCATAAGAAATCATGCGAATACTTTTCCGCCACCGAAAGCCTCTGTTCCCGAGAGATCCAATCTTGGGGCCTTCTCCGGTAATCTGTAGGAGGGGGAATCGATCATGAAGGGCATCTACATCAACTCCATTTGCCCCTGTGATGATGCGTGAGTAGTCCACCACAGACCTACGGGTCCATAGCTAGTATCTAGACTTCTTCTCTCTCTTTGATATTCAATACCATGTTCTTCATGATCTTCATGGAGATCTATCTGATGTAATCCTCTATTGTGGTGTGTTTGTCAAGATGCGATGAACTGTGTGTTTATGTTCAGATTATCCATGAATCTTATTTGAATCTCCTCTGAATTCTTATTTGCATGATTTCATATCCTTGGAAGTCTCTTCGAGTTATTGGTTTGGTTTGGCCAACTAGATTGGTAATTCTTGCAATGGGAGAAGTGCTTGGTTTTGGGTTCAATCTTGCGGTGTCCTCACCCAGTGACATAGTAGGGGTAGCGAGGCATGTATTGTATTGTTGCCATCAAGGGTAACAAGATGGGGTTTTCATCATATTGCTTGAGTTTATTCCTCTACATCATGTCATCTTTATTAATGCGTTACTCTGTTCTTCATCAACTTAATACTCTAGATGCTGGCAGGAGTCGGTCGATATGTGGAGTAATAGTAGTAGATGTAGAATCGTTTTGGTCTGCTTGACATGGACGTGATGCCTATATGCATGATCATTGCCTTGGATAACTATATGATTATTTGCTTTTCTATCAATTGCTTGACAGTAATTTCTTTACCCACCATGATATTTGCCTTCAAGAGAGAAGCCTCTAGTGAAAGGTATGGCCCCTGGTTCTACTTTCCATCATATACTTTCAGATCTATAAACCAAAAATACCAAATATACCTTGCTGCAATTTATTTATGTTTTACTTTCCGCACTCATTTACATCTATCTCTTTCAGATCTAATCCTTGCAAATAACCATGAAGGGATTGACAACCCCTTTATAGCGTTGGGTGCAAGAGTTTGATTGTTTGTTTAGGTGCATACATTGGTGACTTGCTTGTTCCTCCTACTGGATTGATACCTTGGTTCCCAACAACTAAGTGAAATACTTATCTACTTCGTTGCATCATCCTTTCTTGTTCAAGGGAAAACCAGCACAAGCTCAAGAGGTAGCAGAGCGACCTGGACTACAGAGCAGGTCGTACGAGATCCATCTATGGATCCAGAGGATACTCACCCAATAGACAAGAAGGGTACATGCCTTGGCTTGACCGCAACAATAGAGGCCGGGAACGAAACCGGGCTAGAAAAGACACCGATTACCGGTGCGACATAGCTCGGGTCAGAGGCGCCACCCACCCACTATTCTTAACGGATGAGGTGATGCAGCATCCGTTCCTGGAGTGGTTTAAACCCGTAAACATAGAGCAGTACGATGGTACAACTGACCCAACCGCATGGATTGAGTATTTCCTCCTCCACATCCACATGACACGAGGAGACGATCTCCACACCATTAAATATCTATCCCTTGAACTTAAGGGGCCAGCTCGACATTGGTTAATCAGCCTCCCCGAAAACTCCATCGGGTGCTGGGAAGACCTAGAGGATGCATTCTGATCTAACTTCCAGGGAACCTATGTTCGGCCGCCGGACTCCTCCGACCTAAGCAACATCGTCCAGAAGCCAGGAGAGTCCGCGCGACAATTCTGGAATTGGTTCTTGACCAAGAAAAACCATATTGTTGATTGCCCGGACGCCGAGGCAATAGCCTCCTTCTGGCACAATATTCGGGATGAATGGTTGGCCCGCCAGCTCGGCCAGGATAAACCTCAGACCATGTCCGCCCTTACATCACTCATGACCCGCTTTTGCACGGGCGAGGATAACTGGCTAGCAAGACGTTGCCACAACTCCAAAGACCCCGGAACCTCCGAAGTTCGGGATGGCAACGGAAAACCAAAGCGCAACAAGAATAAGCGTCGACACAACAATAGTGATGCCAATGACCCGGCCATTAACGCCAGCTTCCACAACTCCCAACCTGGACAGCGGAAGAAGCCTCCTAAAGGCAATCGAGATGGACCCACCCCTCTAGAGAAGATCATGACGTGGCCTTATGTCTACTACACAACCTTCTTCTTGTAGACTCGTGTTGGGCCTCCAAGCGCAGAGTTTTCTAGGACAGTGCCAATTTTCCCTCAAGTGGATCACCTAAGGTTTATCAATCCGTGGGAGGCATAGGATGAAGATGGTCTCTCTCGAACAACCCTGCAACCAAATAACAAAGAGTCTCTTGTGTCCCCAACACACCCAATACAATGGTAAATTGTATAGGTGCACTAGTTTGACGAAGAGATGGTGATACAAGTACAATATGGATGGAAAATATAGGTTTTTGTAATCTGAAAATATAAAAACAGCAAGGTAACAAAAAGTAAACAACTAGCAAAACATTGTATAAATGCTTGAAAACAAGGCCTAGGGTCCATACTTTTCACTAGTGCAATTTCTCTCAACAATATTGGCATAGTTGAATAATATGTAAATACCTCTCGTGCGACAAAGAGTTCACTCCAAAGTCATAAATAGCGGAGAACTAACAAATAAATTATTGTTGGGTATGAAACCACATCAAAGTTATCTTTTCGTATGAGCTATCCCTATAAGTGTCACAAACAGCCCTAGGGTTCAAATAACACCTTAAGATACACATCAACCAAAACCCTAATGTCACCTAGATACTCCAATGTCACCGCAAGTACCCATGGCCTTGATTATACGATATGCATCACATAATTTCAGATTCATCATGTTCAATCCAACACAAAGAACTTCAAAGAGTGCCACAAATTTTTTACCGGAAAGTCAAGACAAAAACGTGTGCCAACCCCTATGCATAGATTCACAAGGTAACGAAACCCACAAGTTGATCACCAAAACATACATCAAGTGGATCAATAGAACATGCCATTGTCCCCATGGATATCCCTTCGCAAGACATACATCAAGTGCTCTGAAATCCTTAAAGACTCAATCCGATAAGAAAACTTCAAAGGGAAAACTCAATTCATCACAAGAAGATAGAGAGGGGAAAATTCCATATGATTCATCTATACCAATACTGCTCATGGTACATTATGATCGTGCCGACTCAACCACACGAGGGAGAGAGAGATCAAACATGTAGCTACTGGTACATACCCTCAGCCCCAAGGGTGACTACTCCCTCGTCATGGAGAGTGCCGGGATGATAAAGATGGCCTCCGGTGATGGTTTCCCCCTCTGACAAGGTGCCGAAACGGTCTCCCAATTTGTTTTTCGTTTCTCTAGAGGCTTTTTGCAGCAGAACTCCCTATCTAGGTTTCTTTTCGGGGGTTTCTTTATTTATAAGAGTTTTTGGCGGCAGAAACAAGTCCTGGGGGTCCACGAGGAAGTCAGAAGCCAGGGGGCGTGCCCTAGGGGGTGCCGTGCCCCTGTGGCTTGTGGCTTCCTCGGCCTTCCTCTCCGTTGGCTCTTCGGTCCAGTATTTTTTATGTTTTCCAAAAATATTCTTCATAAATTTTCATCTCATTCCGAGAACTTTTATTTTTGCACAAAAACAACACCACGGTAGTTCTGCTGAAAACAACGTCAGTCCGGGTTAGTTCTAATAAAATCATACCAAAATAATATAGAACTATTGTAAACATGGCATGAATACTTCATAAATTATAGATACGTTGGAGATGTATCAAGGCCTTGCCAAATCCATGGCACTCAAGAGAAGCCCGCCAACCACACCAACCGTAACTGTTGGGTATTGAAACAGGCCGACAAACTCACCCGCGAGGATCAAGGCAAGATCCCACACAACAAGGACGAGGATGAGCCTTGGGGTCTGATTGGTGGCGGACAAAAGAAGTTCCCTCCAGAGGTGAAAACAATAAATATGATATATGCCACCCATATACCCAAGAAGGAGAGGAAGCGCGCCCTTCGGGAGGTCTACGCCATAGAGCTTGTAGCCCAAATTATAACCCATGGTCGGCGTACCCGATCACCTTTGATCGACATGACCACCCGACCAGTATTCGTCGTGTAGGTTCGTCCGCCCTCGTCCTAGACCCCATTATAGACAGGTATCACCTCACGAAAGTCCTAATGGACGGAGGAAGTAGCCTTAACCTGATTTACTCAGAAACGGAGAAAAAGATGGGTATAGATCCGTCAAGGATCAAACCCATCAACACTACCTTTAAAGGAGTGATCCCAGGCGTCGAAGCCCGATGCATGGGCTCCGTAAGCCTAGAAGTAGTGTTCAGCTCGCCTGATAACTTTCGAAGGGAAGACCTAATCTTTGACATTGTGCCTTTCCGGAGCGGCTATCACGCCCTGCTCGGCCCTACATCATTCGCTCGCTTTAACACCATCCCATACTATGCATACCTCAAGCTCGAGATGCCCGACCCCAAGGGGGTCATTACTGTCAACGGCAACAAAGAGCTCTCACTCCGAGCTGAGGAACATGCGTTGGCCCTGGTGGAAAAATTCCACTACAATGATGATTGGTAAACGCCAACACCGGTCGTAAAGGCACATAAGGTTGGGAAACGAGCTCGGTTTCAGCCCGAACTCTCAGAACCTTCTTCTCCTGGTAAATAGGGACTCACCCCCTATCGCACAACCCTAGGACCAGTGAAGTACATGCAAAGGAGGCACAACTTGGCGCTCAAAATTTCATGGGTGGCGGTGGGTAAAAGGGGTAAGTGTTCGGCTGGACCGAACTACTACCATCAAATGTGTTTGGACACACTGCAAGTACTATCAAGGGCCTACTAAAGGCGTAAAACTCATCCTCACTTCGGCGACTTCTCAAGACCTTGTCTGCAAGATCCGTTCGCCGAATAGTACCACCCATTAAGGTGCACCACTCCCTAGGAGGCGCAGGAGTAGACAAGTGACAGGGCACATCGCAGTCGTAAGGTCACCAATCGAAGACCCCTGGTACAACCACTCCTGTAAAACTTCTTTTTTCAAATACGAGTAAACAGTTGCTTCAGCAATTCGAGCAATAAGAGTCCTTGAGAAAATATAAAATCATTATACATGGTTGTCTTGTTGTCCTCTTTTGGCACATATTCTATTTTCTCCCTCTTCTTGCGAAATAGTTCGGTACATTATGACACAACTGGCTAATAGACCGGGGGCTCATGTTTAAAAAATCGCCTTATGCACAATTGATTATGCGTTCGACATCTTGGAATTTGCTTTATATGCATTGGTCCAAACTATGTCTTGGGTCAACAGTTGGGTTGCCCAGCTCCTGTGCTTGCCCCTTTACGTTCCGCTCGTTCGGCTAAAAGGCAAAGGGAGAACCTCTGCGATTGTGTTTCCGGCTAGTCTAGTCAAACACCTCAAAGCAGAAAGTCGAAAACTGACTGTCATAGTATGCGAGAATTGGTCTGCCAATCCAAGCTTAAGTGTTATACCCCAGACCTTGTCAGAGGTTATTTCGTGTCATATGATGGGTTTGGTATTTGTACAAACCATGTGATATTGGCTTTGGCCGCAGTTCATCCGAACATCACAAGTCACCGGTGGCTAGTCACCAGCCTCCCGTAATCCTTTTTGCGCCCCTACGGCTAAGTGAAAGCAATAAAGCATTATGGTCTGATTGCCTGGTCCGCCACACACTACCGCCTTCGTGTACCGATAGCTCGGCTAAGGGTTATAGTGCATAAGCAGAGACACCCCTCGTAGCATCTACATGGGGGCTGAAGCCGACGACTCGCAACTTTCAGTTTCAACAGCCACACAGGAGTTATAAGGAATGCAAAACATTAAAAACATGATAAACCATGCATAACAAATATACAAGCGTTCAAAGGTATTCATACATATTACAACCAAGGTTGTCAGAATCGCGATTCTAAATCGGATCGGAACTCCGATGGTAGGATCGCAAATCGTAGAATCTTCACTATCAAGATCATAGAAACGTAGATTCTATGAAGTAAAATCATAGAATCAGAGGGGTTAATTTGGATCGTAAAGTCATAGAATCGCATAACAGAATCGCGATTCTGACAACCTTGATTACAACGCATTTACTCATAAATGTTCTCTTTCGAACACTACGACTCTATCGCCCGAGCACCCTCCATTACTCCGGAGAAATATAGCTCAGGGCGCCTATGCTCCTTTCCAGGAGGCGGAGGGGCGGTGGCTATGTTCATCGGATCAACCCCGACCAGTGCACCTTGGCCTTCGCAAAGGCCATCCGAGCTCCCTCGATACAGGAGGAATGCCTTAGTGCGTCAATCCAGGGCAAGGCGTCGCTCAGCTTCTGCACCAGGACGAAGTAGCTGCCCGACAGTGGCTCGTTGGGCCATAGCCAGATGCAGATATCCTTCATGGCCGGCTCCGCCATTCGGTGCAACGCCATCAGCTGCTTAAGCTGCTCGACAAGAAGAGGAGAGCGCTCAGGGGTTTCAAACTCCACCCAGAACAGTCGAGCTTCATCTCCCTCTCCCCGCGAAGCATAGAACTGATTCGCGTCTACTACGCTTTTCTGGAGGTCGGAGTAGGTGCCTGAGGAATGCCACACCTTGGTAAGAAACTCGAACTTGCTATCCCTAAAGACACACTGCAATAAACAGGGCTTACCATCCGTGATAACCTTCGCTTGGCAGACTTGCTCCTCAAAGAACTGTCTATCCACCCGCTCCTTTTGAAGATCGGTTTCAAGGTGGATAGTTCGGTGGCCTGCTCTTAGCCTCTCTGCTCGAGGGCCTCACACTTTTGGCCGGCGTATTTCCCCTGTTGGATTTCCTCCACCCGAGCCTCATGCTTGTCACTGATGGCTCTTAAGGCGGGAAGCGCGTTAGCCGCTTGTTCGGTCGCCGCCCTCTTGACCGCAGCCTCCTGCTTCGCATGCTGTAGCTCGGCCTTGAGATTCTCAATTTCCTTCGCCGAGGCTGTGTAAGCATAAAAAAATATGAATACTGCATTGACAGTACGATGATGAAAATTCTCGGATATTGAATTAGGCTTACCTTGCGCCTCGTCGAATTTCTTGTTCAGAGCATCAATCTCCTCTTAGGAGCTTTTGAGCTTCCGATTCAGCTCATCTAGCTCAGCGGTATTCACAGGCACCACCAACGATGAAGCCTGCAAAACACAAATCCCCATCAGGTTACATGGACTCAAAACTTCTGAACTGTAATAATAATGATCCCATACATAGTTCGGATAATGATCTATGATTGACCCACAAATGTTTTTTTCCAAACTCACCTAGGGCTCAGGGGCTGCCATGTATATAATGGTACCACAAAGAAATTGATATTGCACAAATAGAGCTTTGCGTGGCTCACCTGAAAGCCCGTCAGGAGACCGTTGAAGGCCTCCTTCCATTCGCTGTCGACGGACTGAATGCTCTGCAATACCGCACCCATAATGGTGCGGTGCTCCTCAGAGATGGAGGCGCTCGATAGAGCCTCCCCCATAACCGGACACCCATTGGTCGATGGCGCCTACGGTGATCGGTTAACCCGATCCCCAACCGGGGTTTGAACCGGTGCCTCCGGAGGCATGGTGCGCTCCGGAGATGTCCTTGGAGGGGACTGAACATCCCCTCATTTGGTCTCCTCAGTATCCGAGTGGGGCTCTCCCCCCGTTCTTCAGTGGCAGAGGCGTTAGCCTCAACCATGACGTCGCCTCCCCCACCATAGTTGTTCGGCTCCATAGGAGCCACCTGGGATGATACCTCCGTAGCATCCTTCGCGGCGCCTGGAGGAGTGGGGTAAGACGCGGTACCGCTCTCCGCTAGCTCGGCGAGCAGGGTCTCCTCGTCCGAAACTTGGTCGATGGGAAGGACACGTGGTGGGCTGCAAATCAATGAGTGCTCACATGATTTTAACATTCAGAAACTTAGCATTAACAGCCCAGGAAGCCTTCGGATCCTTACCTCCGAGCTTGGGGCTTGACCCTTAGGTTCTTTCGTGGAACTCTGTCGAAGTCGTCGGACTCGTATCCGAGTCCGAACTGTCGTCGGACAGAATCACTTATGTCCGACGCGCTTTCTTCAAGGCAGGAAGAGGTACATCCTCCGTGGCGTCCGATGACGCTGCCCTCTTTCTTTTGAGGGGGGAATCATCTTCCCCCTCGTCTTCATGCTCCTCCTCTTGATTGGAGGAGGCATGGGTTTCCTCGGACACAACATATGGCTGGTCCCTCATACGAAGGCCTTCTCGGCCTGGTTTCTTCTTCTCCTCCTTCTTTGCTGGCGCCTCGTAAAGTGCCACGACGAGCATCTCCGACAGCATCCTGGACCTGATGTCTTCGGGTTGAGGCACCGGGCAGTCGATGCCCATGGATTTGCTCAGCCATCTCTACAAAAGTGATTGGAAAGGCGCTTAGATTTTCTTTAGGAAAAATAGATCCGATCAAACAAAGCTGTGTTATACCTGGGTAGGGGGCTTATCAGTGTGTAGACCCCGATCCTCCTCCTCGGCTGGCCAGTCCTTCTGCGCCTTGAAAAGTGCCTTCCACAGCTTCTCTCGAGTATTGCGGAAGAACTGACGAATAGTAGGCTTGTCGTCAAGCCGACAAGCCCACATAGGAGAGTCCCGACGTTGGTAGGGGAGGATGCGCCGCCAGAGCATAATCTGGAGCACGTTGGCCAGCCCGATATCGTTTTTGATCATGGAGGCAATGCACTTCTGTAGGTTGTCAACCTCCTTGTCCGACCCCCAGTCGAGGCCCTTTTGGAGCCACGAGGTGAATCTGGTGAGAGGACCGAATCCGAATTCGGTCAGAGCAGCTCGGCCTTCCTCCCTTGGCTCGGTGATATAAAACCACTCTTTTTGCCATATTTTGATGCTGTCAATGAAGGTGCCGGATGGCCAGCCGACACGGGGGAGTTTGCTGATAACAACCCCGCCGCAGTTAGCATGTTCGCCTATGACACACTTCGGCTTGATATCAAATACCTTGAGCCAAAGTCTGAAGTGTGGCTCGACTCGCAAGAAGGCCTCGCAGACGATGAAGATGGCCGATATGTGCATGAAGGAGTTCGGCGGGAGGTCGTGGGAGTTGAGGCCATAGAAGAAGATGAGCCCCCTGACGAAGGGGTGGAGCGGGAAGCTCAGTCCCCAAATGAAGTTGGGGATGAAGACCACCCTCTTGCTTGGCTTGGGAGTGGGGACCACCTGGCCCTTCTCCGGCGCTCGGTGGACAATGTTGGCAGGGAGGTAGCCAACATCCTTGAGGTCCCGCATGTCCCGGTCGGTTACCGTGGAAGCCTCCCACCTACTGTTGGAGCCAGAACCAGCCATGGATGAGCTCGGAGGGGGGAGTTGTGGAAAACCTAGATCTGTGCTCTAGAAGCTTAGGAGATTGGGGAAGCAGAGGATGCGAATGGGAAGTGTGTTTAGGCCTTGGGGTTTTCTTTCCCTTTTATGAGGCTTATCACTGTTTAGCCTCCCTTTACTGCGCCGTCAATTCCTCTGCTTCCCAAGACGCAATTGTCACGGAACACTACTTACTCCTTGACGTTTGGCCTTCAGGGCTGACCTATTCACAGTGTTCGGACGCACCTCTAATCGGAGAACTACAGGTTGTCGGAGGCCGAACTAGACTCAGAGGGAAGAACTCCCCTATCAAGCCAAAGACTCTGATTAGACGAAGCAGCTGGAGCTAAGACCCTTGGCATTGGAGGCAAGTTCGGGGGATACCGAGGGAGTCCTTGTAACACCCCGTTACGCCTGCGGGATTAGACTGGCCTCACAGACCAACACTAGTCTTTACCTCGCACTTTGTCCTCACTCATGCGCACCCGGGAGGAACCTCCCGGTCGGTCACCCATCCTAGAATTGCTCCAAGCCAAGCACGCTTAACTTTGGAGTTCTTTTCAAATGGTCTCCTGGAAAAGAAGGAATTCCTTGTCGATATGAGTAGTCTGTCATTCCTATTAAGCCAGGCTCTCACATACACCCCCACTCAAAGGAACCGATGTCCTCGTCGGTCCATCAGGAACGTTCCCTTTTGGCACACGTATGCGTGTCCAGTTCGGCACATGTGCCATGCTGTGTGCCACGACGGGCCACACACGCCATGCGCCACATGCCCGTGCACCTGACCCGCGCATGCCCGTGTAACTGCAAGGTTCAGCTCTGATACCAATTGTAACACCCCATTATGCCTGGCGGGATCGAGCCTAGCCCCACAGACCAACACTAGTCTTTACTGCGCACTTTGTCCTCACTCATGCGCACCCGGGAGAAACTTCCCGGTCGGTCACCCATCCTAGTATCACTCCAAGCGAAGCGCGCTTAACTTTGGATTTCTTTTCGAATGGGCTCCTAGAAAAGAAGGAATCCCTTGTTGATATGAGTAGTCTGTCATTCCTATTAAGCCAGGCTCTCACAGTCCTGGTTTAAGGAGTCCTCGGGAGGCCGACCTGTTTCTTATGGGCCAGACTGTATGGGCTGTTTTCCGAACATTAGATCGATCGAAGGCCCTATCTCCAGGAGGGAAGTTTCGGGAATCATGGCTTGTCCTCCACGTTTCGAGTAGTGAATAGGCATGTTTATCCCTTCGACGTGTAACCGACCATGTGTAAACCCTAGGTACCCTCGGTGTCTATATAAGTCGGAGGGTTTTAGGTTGTAGACACAGAACAACTTGTATAGGGTTTAGCTATTCGATCTCGAGGTGGATCAACTCTGTAACCCACATATCATCAATACAATCAAGCAGGATGTAGGGTATTACCTCCATAGGAGGGCTCAAACCTAGGTAAACATCGTCTCGTTCGTCTCATGTTACCATCGATTCTAGCTCATAGCTCGGGGCATCCTACCCAAGATCCGCCAGTTTTGGCACCGACACTCATCATCGTGTGAGTTCATCGTAAAAATCATCGAGTAGCGAGCTTGGTTTGGCGAGGCTACAGGGGATCTTCGCACACGCCCCTGTGTTCGAACTTCTTGGGGTTTTGTGGAGCCCAAAATCCGACATTTGGTGCGCCAGGTAGGGGGCGTGTCGAAGCTTCCCCAGTCGCAACAACAGCCGAGCCTTGGTTTGGCAATCCCATGGCGTACGAGATCTCCGGCGCCGACCGGCCTTGGCACACGGTGGTGCCATAACGCACGGGGCTGACCTTGTGGTCGCGTGCATCCTCGGCGGAGCACAGGCGCCCTCCTCCGACCGCCAGGTCAAGCAGTTCTTCCACCGTGTAGGAGCGATTAGGCCGCTGCTCGAGCCCACGACGCCTTGGACATGGCCGGAGATCGACATCACCTTCGGCCCTGAGAACCACCCCAAGACAACGATGGCCGCCAGAACGCTCCCCATGTTGTGCATGCCAACCATAATGGGTGTGGCTGTCTCCAGGACCTTCATAGACGGTGGTGCCAGCCTTAACGTCAGCTCAGTGGAGGCCTTCGACATGCTGTAGTTAACCTGCGACCAGCTCGCACCTTCAAGGCCCTTTTCTGGGTGGTCTGGGGTTCCGTTGTCCCCGTGGGGCGGGTGCGCCTCCCCATCGTCTTCGGCACTCGCTCCAACTTCCGCACTGACTAGATCGACTTTGACGTCGCCCACATCCACCTTCCATACAACGTGATACTCGGCTACCCCGCCCTCGCCCAGTTCATGGCAGCAACGCACCTGGTCTATAACGTTGTCAAGATGCCTGGGAGAGGTGGCATCCTCACCGTCGTGGGGAATGCCAAGGACGTGTCCGACACACTCAAGTTCGCCTACAAAGCGGCGACCGCGGCGCGCCCCAGCACTGGGGACGCCACGCATGCCACGGAGGACTCTGGGGGTGTCCCTGACGTCGCGCCGGTCAAGAAGAGACAATTGTTCTCTTAGAGCCGATGGAAAACAAAGCAGGTGCCAGTGGATGAAGGAGACCCGGGCCCAATCTTCACCATTGGCGCTGACCTTCCCTAGGAGCAAGAGGTGGCGTTGGTGGCCTTCCTCCATGCAAACAAGGATGCGTTCGCCTGGAGCGCCTCCGACCTAGTGGGGGTCCCGAGGGACGTGATCGAGCACCACCTCATGGTGTGCCTGAATGCGCGCCCGGCGAAGCAGAAGGCAAGGAGGCAATCATAGGAGAAACATGCGTTCATCGCCCAGGAGGTTAGCAAGCTAAAGAAGATGTGCTACGTGGAATGGGTCGCCAACCCGGTGCTCGTCCCGAAGAAGTGAGGAAAGGAGTGCATGTTGGTAGACTACATGAGCCTCAACAAAGCTTGTCCCTAAGACCCATTCCCGTTGCTGCACATCGATCAGATTGCGGACTCCACCACCTAGTGTGACCTCCTAAGCTTCCTGGACGCATTCTCGGGCTACCATCAGATCAATATGGCGGTGGAGGACATCGAGAAGAGAACCTTCCTCACTTCGTGTGGTGTGTTCTGCTACACATGCGTGCCCTTCGGAATGCGAAACGCTAGGACAACCTTCCAGCGGCTGATGCAAATCGACCTGGGGCTATAGGTCGGGAGGAACGTGGAAGCCTACATTGACGACATCGTGGTCAAGTCATGAAAAGCCAAGACCCTGGTCGAGGACCTGGAGGAGACATTCCCCAGCCTGAGGGAGGTGAACGTGAAGCTCAACCCCGAGAAGTGCATCTTCGGGGTCCCGTCGGGCAAATTGCTCGGTTTCCTGGTGTCGCACCGGGGAATCGAGGCCAACCCCGAGAAGATCAAGGCAATAAACAAGATGA
Organism: Hordeum marinum; assembly: GCA_022496015.1. NCBI lineage: Eukaryota > Viridiplantae > Streptophyta > Magnoliopsida > Poales > Poaceae > Hordeum > Hordeum marinum. Next base: position 304,084,523 of record CM039672.1, on the reverse strand, counting down.
GCGCCCCCCATACCCTCAAGCTGGTAGGTCGTGTGACCTCATTGGGGCGATTCATCTCCAAGCTTGGTGAACGGGCCATGCCTTTCTTCAAGATCATGAAAAGGAAGGGCCCCTTCGAATGGACTCCAGAGGCGGATGCGGCATTCAAGGAACTCAAGCGATACCTCATGAGCCCGCCAGTAATGGTGGCGCCTCGTCCTCGGGAGCCTTTGCTGCTGTACCTAGCTGCCACCCCCCATTCTGCCAGTGTCGTGCTGGTGGCAGTTAGGAAGGAGTGCATCGACGCGCCCACCACACCCACAGGCACAAGCAGGCCCTTCGACATGGAGTAGGGGGCTCGCAGGACTCCAAGGAGCCCGCTCCTCCACAAGACAATCCTCATGAGGCCCGAGCCGTTCTGACGACCCCCGAGGCGCTCACCCTCATGAGGCCCTGTCCGTTCTGACGTCCCCCGAGGCGCTCGACCCCCACGAGGCTCTGGCTGCCCCGGTGGCCTCTGGGCGCTCGAATCTCACGGCCCCTCAGCCGAGCAAGGCACCTCAGGGGGCTTCACCCTCGTTGAACACCCAGTGTACTACGTCAGTACAGTGCTGCGGGACGCACGTTCATGCTACCCCATGCAACAAAAGCTCCTATTTGTAGTCCTCGTTCCTTCGAGGAAGCTGCGCCACTATTTTCTGTGGCACCCCATCAAGGTCGTCTCTACATACCCCTTGGAGAAGGTGCTTCATAACCCCAACGTGTCGGGGAGAGTCGTTGAATGGAACATCGAGCTACAGAGCTTCAACATAGAGTTCAACACGACCAGAGTCATCAAGCGGGCGGCCCTAGCAGCCTTTGTGGTGGAATGGAGAGACGCTCACAACCGGGGGCTGGACGAGAGCCAGTCCCTCGCCCCTGGCGACGAGGCACCTAAGGGCTGGACCATGCATTTCGATGGGGCGTTCGCATGCATGGGAGCAAGGGCCGGTGTCATGCTCATCTCCTCGATGGGGGACAAGCTTCTCTATGCTGCACAACTCTGTTTCCAGCATGGTGAGAAGGTCTCCAACAACATCACAGAGTACGAGGGCCTTATCGTCAGCCTCAAGGCAGCGGCAGCCTTGGGGATTCGGCGACTCACCATCAAGGGTGACTCCCAGCTCCTCGTCAACTTCCCCAACAAGGAGTATACACCCAAGGACGAGCACATGGAGGCGTATTTGGAAGAGGTACGTAGGATCGAAAAACGTTTTTAGGTCCTGGAATTGCAGCACATCCGACGCAATGCGACCAAGGAGGCCGATGACATTGCCAACAGGGCATCGTGCCACGAGCCTCAGGAGCCGGGCGTCTTCGAGGAGCGTCTCTTCAAGCCCTCCGCAGCGCCATCGAATGAGGACCAGACACCACGGAGTGAGGAGCTCCCCCCAGCGCTGCCCTCAGGGGCTTTGGACTGTGGCCAGGCCTAAGGAGCCGGACTGCTCCTGGCACTGGAGCCCCAGGTCGACGACTAGATGCAGGAGTTCAGGCGTACCTACTTCATGCCATGTTGCCAGAAAAGGAGGAAGACGCGGAGCGCGTGGCATGGCAGCCTATAGATTACTACCTGCAAGATGGCGACCTGTACCACAGGCACAAGAATGACGTCGTGCTGCGGTGCATCTCTAAGGAGAAGGGGTGCAAGCTGCTGGCCAACATCCACGGAGGATACTGCGGGCACCACTCCTTGTTGCGCTCCCTTGCACGTAAGGCGTGCCGGTCCGACTTTTACTGGCCCATGACACTCAACAACGCCATCAAGCTGGTCCGTTCTTGCAAGGCTTGCCAGTTTCACTCCAGGCAGATTCACCAACCTACCTAGGGCCTACATACCATCCCGCTCTCTTGGACCTTAGCGGTTTGGGGGCTGGACATACTGGGGCCCTTCCCGTGGGCTACAGGTGGGCGTCCCTACCTATACGTCGCCATTGACAAGTTGACCAAGTGGGCAAAGGTGGATCCCGTCCGCACCATCCTAGTCGGATCGGTCATCAAGTTTAAAAGGGCCTCATGAGTCGCTTCGGCGTCCCCAACTGCATTATCACCGACAACGGTTCGCGTTTCTTGAGTAACTTTTTCAGGACCTATTGCGCTAACCTTTGAACGAAGATATGCTATGCCTCGGTAGCACACCACGGAGCAATGGCCAAGTAGAGAGCACCAACGTGGATGTCCTATGGGGCCTCAAGGCAAGAAGCTTCAAGAAGAAGCTCGAAGCTTGCGGCAGCGGTTGGGTCGATGAGCTTCAGACTGTGCTATGGTCCATCCGCACCACTGTGACTAAGCCCACTGGCAAAACCCCGTTCCTCCTCATCTACAGAGCCGAAGCCGTCCTCCCACACAAATTCAAGCACTGATCCCCGCGGGTCTTGGCACTCGATGAGGAGCGTCAGGATGCCGTGTGGGGAACATACCTCGTGTTCGGGATGAGGCCCGTCGCCAAGCCTCGCTCCAAGCTGCGAGGTACCAGCAGGCGTTGTGGCGTTACCATTGCCATAATATACACCCCAGGACCCTCGAAGTCGGGGCCCATGTCCCGAGGCGGGTCCTCTCCAGGGAAGGTCTTCACAAGCTCTCGCCCATGTGGGAGGGCCTGTTCAAGGTCGCTCACATCTCCAGGGCTGGCGCCGTGCGCCTGGAGACTTAAGATGGGGGTCCCCATCTAGAATGCCTCGAACAACCAGCACCTCAGGAAGTTCTATTCGTGAAACTCTCACGTAATAATGAGTGGGCTGTATATGCTTGAAGCCCCTCGAGGACGCGGAGGGGTTCCAATCCACGCCCAAGTGGAAGCCCCATGCTCTGCACTGGCAAACAACACTACCCTCCAATGGCTATACCCACACAATGTGGATGCCCTACGCTCTGCACTGGGGGAAGACGAATATGAAGACAGGCATAGGCGCCGGATGCAGTTGTTATTTGCTTAACTGGTATTTGCATTTGCCAACTTTTGTGGAACAAAACTCGGGGCTTTTTCCCAATCATGTTTTACAGAAAAGGGTCAGGGGTTTTCTTCTCATTGTCGTTTCCTATCTTGACTTTTTTCTCTTCAAGTTGAGCACTTGCCTGCTCCCCTCCATCTCGCACCTCACGAGCGGGAGCTGGGGGGCATGGTGCTCACACCTCGCCAAGGCCTTGGCGCCCGGATCCTCACGTGGTGCTCCTGGGCAAGTCAGCAGGCGCGTGTCATCTCATACTCGCTTGGGGGCTCCGCCCACGGCCCGACGTGCCAACTCAGAGCCTCGGGAGGTGTGAACCTCCCAGGGTAGGAAACAAGTTTTTTTGTGGAGCCGCTTGAGCGTCAAAGGGGGCTCCTGAGCAGCGCGCCTCAGGAGCCTTAGCAGTCATATAGCCACTCGCGCCTTGATGTCGTCCTGGCAATCCGGTCGGTGTCAAGGGTGTCGAGGTCTCACCCCGTAGTTGTGTCCTAGTGATCCGGTCGCACCCTACGATGGTCGAGAAATGTGCGGGACTGGGACCTACCGACGTAGAGCTACTTGAGTGTCAAAGGCAGTTTCCTGAGCAGTGCGCCTCAGGAGCCTTACCAGTCATATAGCCACTCGCCTCTTTCTATCGTCCAAGCAATCCGGTCGGTATCAAGGGTGTCGAGCTCACACCCCGTAGTTGGGTCCTGGTGATCCGGTCACATCTTATGGCGGTTGAGGAATGTGTGGGACTGGGGCCTACAGACACAGAGTGCCGAAAGGGCTCCCAACCTGCCTCACTCGTAAGAAGAAGAAGTCCCTAGGACGTCCGGACTCCCCAAGCGCCATAGCTTAACCTCCTTGACGAAAAGCCTACCGCGAGCATGTCAAGCTAAGTACCCTAACCGCGGTCGAGAGAATGTTTCGATTAGCAATAACACAAGAACCTGGACACACGATAAGGGTACTAACAAGGGTGCAAGCGCCAAAACTTATTACAAGCCCATAGAGCTCCACCCTTTTGGTTCTTTCGATTACAGGAAAGAAGAAGAGGAGGAGAAATACAGTGAGGAAGCCCCCTCGGGGGCTGCTACTCCAGGAGCCCTAGCGTGAGCGCACCAGCACCCAGTCAGGATCCTCCTCGTCCTTCATGGGCCGGTGGAGGCGCGCCGGTGTGGATGCTTCTGTATCAGAGGAGCGGTGCCGTGGTGGCAGGCTACCCCCAAGGTCCGAGTGCGCCGACACGGTGGCGCGCCATATCTCCTGTCGCTGCTGTCGCTTGGGCTCTCCTCGGAAGGGTGTTGCTGCTGCTATAGATGCGACACCCGTCGTGAAGGGCAAGCTCATCTCCAAGGTCGTCGCAGACGACGTCTTTCGGGAAACACCGTAGGCGCTTGCCCTCTCTCCAAAGATCCTGAAAAAAGCGTCACCATCCCGTCATAGTTGAAGTCAAGGGTGTACCTTCCCTCCAAGCCATGGGCGTGGGCAAACGTCAGCCACCAGCGGTTCAGGTACACATAACCCCCGGGGGTGACCTCGACCACCACCCATGAGGCCGCGCTGCATCAGCCGTCGGCCTACAGCCATAGGCCAACACCCCCCCCGTGCCGGCAACACCTCCGCAAAGGAGCCTGGGAGTTGAAACCAAGCGTTCCCTAGCCTCTCCACCCACATGAAAAACTCCCGGGCTATGCCGGCTGAATGGAGTCATGGACGCAGTGGCCAGGTGGCCACCGCCGGCCTCCCATCACGGGCGTCGCCACCATGACTACTGCGGCCTCCCGCGCTGGACGGAGCCCCCTCACATCTGCCGATGGTGACCATGGGCAACATTGGAGCAAGCCCGCGCCCACGGGGAACCACCGCCAGCATCATGGCATACTTACGGGGATGACCGCAGCCCCTCCTGGGCGACGGTGAGGTGGGGCTCTCCCCGGGAGCCTTCCCTTTCTCGGCGGCGGAGAAATTCCTCACTAGAGTCATGATTAGGAGAACGACGGCTTGGAGATTGGGGGCGAAGGAGATGAGGAGGACCTAAGGGTTTTCTCGCCCTCACCCACTTATATATGACCGAGGGCCAACCGCGCCCCCCTCGCATCCTGCGAAATAATGACGCCGCTGCGCGTCCCACCCCTTGTCAGCTAGAGCGTCATGGGGAGTGCGGGCGTCAAGCGCTCCTTGGGCACCACGTGACATGCCTGGGTGGCATGCGTCTCCCCTCCACATCAATCCGTTAGCTCCCGAAGGGTCACACCCGCGTGGCCCAAAGGGAGAAGGCCAAGGGAGCGGCCGCATTCAAGAAAAGCTAATGATGGCCAGCACAGCATGCAGACGTCCCATCAGTTTGTCTCGGGCGGTCCCTGGCGACCTTAGGAGAGGATACGACGTTCACTGGGCGCACGAAACATGTCGAGCCTGGCCCGTAGGCGTGTTGGACTTGCGGCGCTTCGGGCTGTCCTTAAGGGCTTTGCCTGGAAGCCTGCTCATGCGCGCTTGGGCCCGGGGGCTACTGTCGGCGTTTTGGGAACGGGGGTACCCAGACCTGCCTGCCTGCGGCCAAGGGTGTGGCATACCTCGTCATTCAAGCATGGTTGGGTGAGACCCCACTCAAGACAAGGCTCTCTTGAGGACTTGAACTTGCTAGGGAAGCTCCATCAAGACCAGCAAGTATGGGCCTCCTCAGGACCCCTCCGGAGCAGCGGAGATCTCTATGTAGCGCCTGGCCTCAGGAGGCCAGGGATGACGCGAAGCAGGACAGGCGGGACAATTTCCCCTTTGGTGCAAAGGGGGCAAGGACGTATGTGGGTTCCCAAAGGGACCCCAAAGGTTTCCATTCCAGTGCAAGAAGACCACAACCACGAGCTCAGCAGGAAGGGTGTCATCACCAAGCCCACCTCTGCATCATCAACGGCTACTCTGCAGGTGAAGACCACCTTTCGTCAAGATAGGGATGTACTCATGTCCCCCTTCGAATTTGGTTATTGTTGGATCCCTTGCCGCCATAGCACTGAAGGAAGAAGACCGGGGGCACTATAAGTAAAGGGTAGGCTGCACCGTAGAAAGCGATGACACAACAGAGATGCAACCGAAGAGAGGCAACACCACCAGAGCCCCCTCGCGAGGCAAAGCACCACTGTACTAGTTCATCAACAAACCTCCTCGTGAGGCAATCCACCAAAGCAGGAGTAGGGTATTACCCTTTGCAACGGCCCGAACCTGGGTGAATTATCGTGCATCTGCTTGCTCGTCATTGTGTGAGTTCATTATAGAAATCATCGAGTAGCGAGCTTGGTTTGGCGAGGCTGCAGGGGATCTTCGCACATGCCCCTGTGTTCGAACTTCTTGGGGTTTTGCAGAGCCCAAAATCCAACACGAAGCAACTCCCCTCGTTTGTCAGCGCATAGAGCCGGTCGCCGAGTCGCACCGTGTCTTTAAATTTGGTGGGGCACAACTGGTAAGGAGCCAGTGTGCGCCATGCTTCCCAGTGCTCCATGGGAACCACCAGCATGTCGAATATAATGATGAGAAACTTGTCATCGTAGCCCGAATATCTTGTTGGTGGACATTCAATCACAACCTTCTTCCATGCTGCTTGAGCATAATTGTATTTCACTATACGTCGGTCTTCCGAATCTGTAGTGGCGAAACCAATTGAGGACAACCTTTCTCCATCCACGATCACAATTATGTACACATTGTGTAACTTGATTTTGGTGTTCTCTCCGATGCACGCCATCCAATCTTGATGAGCTACTATGCAAACCAGCAAACAGAGAGGAGAAGGTACAATTGAGCGTTAATGTCAAGAAATTTTAGCAACATGGCGTAATAATCGCCTACAAACCTCCTCATCTGTTGCAATCGATGTGCTCCTCAAAGTCACGTTGTCCAGTGGCGTGATCCTGCAACGGCGCCGAATCATAGTAGGTTCTATTGCTTGGACATGATCGTCCTGGAAGATGCATGGCTGGCCAAGGAAGATGGGCAAAGGGCATGAATGCTTAACGGCAGCCTTAATGAATCTGAAGCAACCAACGTCGAGGCTTGTGGCGGTCAAGACGTTGGTGGTAGATGTGATCAGGCCCAACGCATTGTCGGACGTGCTACTGGTTCTCCTTTTGGGCTTCTTGCTGCCTGGTTTGTCCATCGCTCCACGGATTCTCCAATGAAACTACCTTTGCGTAAGAAGGAAGTTGATCATGGAGAAGGAGAATGAATAAATAGGGGAGAAGAGAAGGAATACATCATGGAGAAGGCATGTGAGAAAAGGAAGTTGAAGCAATCGAGCGAAGGGGAGAAGGTGTAGACAAGAGAACGAATAAATCATGGAGGGGGCGGTTGGCGCGTGAAAAGGAACTAGAAGCAATCGGTTTTGGCATTTTCAAGAGATGCCAGCTTTTACGGCCCTGCCTAAAGGAACGGTAAAGGGGATTAGGATCTGACCATTCTACCGCGCCAAAGAGGTTCACGTGCCGAACTGGCTGACGTTCAGAATGAACCATGTCCATACAAAAAATTTGAGAAGTGTGCTGCCTACGAGCACGATGGATGTGGAGTACGATAAAAGTCACGTACACGGTACCTCCGGCAGCTGTTCCCCAATCAACACGGCCCACACCCATCGACCTACCACCCACCCCACCCCCGCGCCTCCATTAGTAAAGCTCGGACGAGCCAAACTACACCGTCCTTGCAAGGTCACGAGACTTGACCGATCGACCCATGGTCTTAACTGGCGGCGACACGAACAATGGTAAAGCTGACAACTTCAACATTGATTCCTTGTTCAACATCGTGAGTTCATCTAGTCCTGTGTTGGGGTCGTTGAGGGAGTCCTGGATTAGGGGGTCCTCAGATAGCCGACCTATTGTTATGCGCTAGACTATGAGGGCTGCTTATCGAAGACCGAAGGATTTGAAGGCCCAATCTCTAAGATGGAAGCTTCAGGAAACAAGGCTATGCTCCACGTCTGATGTAATAGTTAGGCAAGTTTATCTCTTCGGCATGTAACCGACCATGTACAAACCCTAGGCATCCCCGACATCTATATAAGCCGGAAGATTTTAGGGTATAAACAGAACAACTCATCTAGGGTTAGACATACGATCTCGAGGTAGATCAACTCTGTAACCCCTTACACCATCAATACAATCAAGCAGGACGTAGGTTATTACCTCCATTGGAGGGCCCAAACCTGGGTAAGCTTGTGTCCCTTTTGTCTCTTGTTACCATTGATCCCGGTCTCACAGTTTGGGACCCCCTACCCGAGATCCGCCGGTTTTGACATCGACATTGGTGCTTTCATTGAGAAATACTCTATCGGTGAGATGGAATCGACGCCTTGTCCCTTCATCAATGAAGAGGTTTGTAACATGGACATTTTCGTCCCCAGGCAAATCTTCGCCTTCCGCAACGTCGTGCTGCATGTGGATTCCGCCGGCCTTCTAGGCCATGTTGAGAGTTTCGCCCCTGATCAAGAGGTAAGATTGGGAAACTTAGAGTTCTCCATCGACTCTCGAGGTGACCTGTCACTAATAGGGCTCACGGCTTCTCCTGCAGCCCTCGAGGACCCTGAGGCCTTAACCTCAAGCCCTTGTTTCGGACATGCCAACGGGGTCACCCATGGCGGCAATCCGATCTCTCATCCCGGTCTGGCCATCAAGCCATGTGACCAAACATGTGTTCCTTCCGAACACTCCCCACAGGTGGGCCTCATGGGGGTTGACTCCATGAGTTCCGAACAACTGGATCCGATCGGGCCCTCAACGGTTGACGAGGCCTTGGAGGAATTCTCATCGATGAGGATCACCAACGATCCATCCCCGATCTACACCCGACCTGGTTATAGTTTGGGCAGGGACGGAGTTTTCGACCCACCCACCCCCCAGTTGATAGCCAACGTTGAAGAATTAACCGATGTGCCAGACTATGCCTCCAAGGAGGCAGAATACATGAATGAAGAGGACCGTGCTCCCACCCCATTAACACCGGGAGTTGGGCCGCCACTTCTACATACGAAGTCTACATGGTGGACATTCCTTCCACCAACGATGACAGTACGCTTCACAACAACAGTGACAAATCGGGTGATAGGCCATCAAGGCGTCGGAAATCGCATAAGCGATCCAAAAGCAAAAAGGGAAGAAGAGCTATTATCAGCAACGGGAAAGGTAATGGCCCCGCCGATCATGACAATCTCGATATCCCCGAGCACCCATTTGAGGGTCTAGAGGAGCCCAAGGATCAAAACGACCCCGATATCATCAACGACCCCGAAGGCGACGATTACATTCCCCCCGTTGAGGAGGAAGATATACCGGAAGCCGATGACTTGTACATCCCTAATAACCTTGAGGATTAGGAGGAAATCAGGCAACGGCTCATAGCAACGGCTCGTAGCCTAAAAGCTAAAGAACGACAACTCAAAGCCGAACATGCCGACCTCAATGATCGATGGACGTAAGTCCTCTCAGCCGAGGAAGTATACGACACTGGCCCGTTAAACCAGCCTAAAAGCTACCCCCGGAGAAGGTTGCTGCTGCAATTTGACAACGAACCTACTAATACTCCATTTCCAAACCATACTCCGTATGACAAGTCGGACCGCCCCCCTCGTGGTCGAGACAGAATGGCTGGTGATGCTGGTTACCTATCGGTAGTGCCCAGAAGATGGGGCAAGGAGCCATTAGAGCCCGAGGATAGGTTCGACCTACGAGATGAGCTGGATCACAGAGCAGGCCGCACTAGATCTATTTATGGATCTAGAGAGTACGCGCCCGATAGACGTGGCGAGTATAGACCATGGTTCGACAAAAACCATAGGGTCCAAGAACGCAACCAACCCCATACAGATGCCGAATACAGGCGCGACATAGCACGGGTCAGAGGCGCTGCTCACCCTCTGTGCTTCATGGATGAGGTAATGCGACATCAGTTCCCCGAAGGGTTTAAACCCATGAATATAGAACAGTACGATGGGACCACTGACCCAACTGTATGGATCGAGGACTTCCTCCTCCATATCCACATGGCACGAGGAGATGATCTCCACCTACCTCTTAAGCTGAAGGGGCCAGCTCGGCACTGGTTAAACAACCTCCCCGAAAAATCCATAGGATGCTGGGAAGACCTAGAAGAAGTGTTCCGCTCTAACTTCCAATGGACCTATCTCCACCCGTTGGACTCTTCCGATCTTAGCAACGTCGTCTAGAATCCCGGTGAATCCGCCCAAAAGTTCTGGAATCGGTTCTTGACTAAGAAGAACCAAATCATCGATTGTCCGGATGCTGAAGCCATAGCCTCCATCCGGCACAATATTCGGGATGAATGGCTATCCTGCCAGCTAGGCCAGGACAAGCCTCAAACAATATCCTCCCTTACCTCCCTCATGACCCGCTTTTGCACGGGCGAGGATAACTGGCTGGCTAGACGTAGCCACCATTCTAAATATCCCGTGGCACCTAAAGCCCTGGGTGGCAACTAAAAGCCAAAGCGCAATAAAAATAGGCGCTGGCACAATAGCAATGATGCCGATGACATGGCGATTAATGCCGGATTCCGTAACTCCCGACCTAGGCAGCGGAAGAAGCCCCCTAAAGGCAATCATGACGGACCCACTCAGTTCGAGAAAATCATGGAAAGGCCTTGCCAAATCCATGGAACGTCGGAAAAGCCTGCCAACCAGACACACCACATTTGCTGGGTGTTTAAACAAGCCGACAAGATACAACCCGAAGACCAGGGCAAAAGCTCATGCATTGAGGACGAAGATGAGCCTCGGGGTCTAATGGGTGGCTGTCAAAAGAAGTTCCCTCCCGAAGTAAAGACGGTGAACATGATATACACCACCCATATACTGAAGAAGGATGTTGGGACCCCGATCCTAAGTCAAATGAATCCAAACTGTAACATATCACATCACTTTGCGGCCTCACGCACGGTAAAATCCACGGCTGCAGCCTTACCTTAGCCGGGACCACTTGCGTCTTTTGGCTCACGTATATGAACATGTCTCTAGCAATAAAACAACAGAGAACCCGGGACGACATGACTAGTCATAGAACCCAAGTGGCACATCCGTACGGAAACATGCATACGTAACCCAGCAATGCAGGTGTCGGCCTCAAGCGTGTGTAGACGAGTCATAGCAAGCTACAAGGACTCCATTACGCCGTGGGACATAAATGTCATCACTTCACATAGACGAGTCGTAGCAGGCTACAGGGACTCCATTACACTGCGATACATCTCCCCGAAGGAATAGACATAGAAACAAAGAAGGATACATGCCAGTCAATCAATGTGTCCGGAGCAGTAGCAAGCTACCAAGGCTCGGTGGAAGCACAAAGAGGAAGTTTCCCGTAAAGAGTACTACTAGAGGCACATGACTAGGTGTCGGATCCCATACATACCGTTGCACGTCACACGTATGCACGACATGCCCGATATGCATATATACAACTATGGCATCACAACATAAACATAACTCAACACAACTTTTATTTAAGAGGCTCGGAAGAGCCTTGCATAATATGTTCTTAGAGGAAGGGGTCACATGACCCGACACTCAAGTCATACAGGCAAGTTCATACAAACCAAGCGGAAGCATAAATCTGTCCGAGTACAGACAGTTGAAAGGGAAAAAAGGCACATGGCCTGACTATCTACAGCCCGCCATAGGGCATAAGGTCGTAGCTGGGACACCAGCTATTTGGCATCGTCGACATTTAGATAGAACCCACCTGATGGGTCCTGAGTTTTATCTGCAACATTTATTAAGAAAACGTGAGTACAAACGTACTTAGCAAGTCTTTAAAACAGACCTAGACTATTCATGCTCATGTATCAACAAGGGGAGTGGTGGGGTCTATGCAGCAATGCCAGCTTTGACTCATGGCTAACCTATACTACACAATTTTAACTCTTTGATTAGATTTTAGATATTGCACACGAGTCCACTAACTCCACATCAATACACCACCATGGATTCACTTCCCTCTCCTAGGAGAGTGCCATCCACGATATTCACATCAATACACCAACATAAGTTCTCCAAGTAGTCCATATCCGAGGACACGGCTATTCGAATAGTTTCATACCTGCAGGGGTTTACTTCTTCACACACGCTCCCGCCACTTATCACCGCATGCTCATAAAACCATGCACCTCGGAAACCTTCAAGCGGAAGCCCAGCAAGTAGTCGGCCACGACCGCGAATCACATAAGACCTCTAGTCCGGGCTATTGCCTATTTGCGACTGAACCCGCACGGAAGTCCGGCCGAAGTTTCCGCTACGGCCTCAAACGATGTTTGCAGGGTTCCCAAGCCCACCATTCGGGTGACCCTTGGCACACCGTGCCACTACCTACCATGCCGTAACCCACCCGTAGGGTCAGCGCTACACACTGCCTCTAGCATGCTATAAACACCAGAAACTACTTGCAACTCCTGGACCAAGGACTAAGTGATTGATAAGTCGAGTGGGGTCATATTTCAGGGCCCAGCATGTGGTAGTAACTAGTCTTGGATCACAAACACGACACTCAGTTCCTAAAAACGGTCCCAATGATACAACCCGCTATGTACTCCTACATAGCTTCTCATCGCTACCTTTACCAAATTGGGTTCATCAAAACTTATCACATCAGAACAACATTGTTTCACTCCAGTTCATCACCTAGATGAATCAGACCTGACACAAATCTAAGCATAGCAAGCATAGAAGGAAAATAAGCAAATCACATCATGGCACAAGCATCTACCTGGTATGCTAGGTTGCATGGTTTAGCTATTTACTGCGACAATGATAGGTCATGCAAAGGAATGGGTTCATTTATCGTGTATGACAGACAAGTGAACATTTGTCCTAATGTAATAAACAAGAGTAGGAGCGAGAGAATGGGATGTTATCGAAGTGATCAAAGGGGTTGCTTGCCTTGCTGCGAAGCGGGAAGGTTTTCTCCTTCGTTGGAATAATCGGAGGTATCCTCAGAAGTAGGGCCTACCGCAATGTAGATAAATAGCAATCAATACACGACAAGTGCAACAATATGATGCATGATCATGACATGGCAGCATGTATGGATGAGCTAATGCAACTACTGCCCAAGTTAAATGAAGTGATTTTGAATGTAGGTTCAAAATCATTCTCCATTTAATATTTCATATTTAACCTATTAGTAAATGTCAATGTTCATCTACATAGGTTTCTCTAACATGCATGATAACAACACCATTGGATTCATTGGATTTTTCTGATAAATTTTCATATATAAATTATTTCAATCTAAGTTATAGATTAATTTCTATGAATTTTCTAAGTTTTAAATAGTTTCAGGAATTAATTTAATTCAGAAAATTCATTATTGCGTCAGCATGACATCATCATGACGTCAGCTGGTCGACAGACCGTCGACAGGTCAAACCTGACTAGTGGGATCCACGGGTCAGTGACCCAGCTGCTAACAGATTTAACTAATTAACTGATTATTAATTAGATTAGGATAGGGCCTGTTGTGAGTGGGTCATTAACTTAATTAAATTAATTAATTAAATAATTAGGCTAATCTTAATTAGCAGGGCCCGACCCCACTTGCTAGTGACGCAGGGGGTCAAACCCCGGTGGTCAACTCTAGCAAGACCCACCGGCGTTAAGCCGCCGGTGGCTCTAGAGACGGCGAAGGGGTCGGGTTCCCTCCTCCGGCGACCAAAAGGACGGCGGAGGGCACCAGGCGAGCCTATGGTCACGCGCGCATCCACCCTGGGACCTCTCAGGGGCTGAGATGGCCGTGATTGACGCCGGCGACGATCTCGGCGGCTATCGGAGCTCAGGCGAGCACGAGCTCGACAAACCAAGGCACCACATGGCCGGGGCTTAGCACCTACAGGCTCTACGCGACCCCACGAGCTCGATGGTATCCACGGATGGACCAGCTGGTCACCGGAGCGACGCCGCCGCCGAGCTCGTGCGGCAGGGCATTCGAGAGCCGATGCTACCGGGGCCTACAGAGGGGGAAAAGGCCAGGGAAGAGAGGGGAAAGGGCCGGGAGCTCACAGTAGGCTCGGAGCCGACGAGAGCTTGCTCGGGGACGACGAATCGACAGTGGCGGAGCTCGGGTCCGAGGAGGAAGATGAGCTCGAGGGCGACGCTCTAGAGCTCCTAGCGATGCGTGGCTCGATGCAGAGGATAGGGACGACGAGGCAGAGCCTCTGGCGGGCTCAGGGAGGCGTGGGAGCGGCTGCAACTACGGCAACGAGCTAGCGGGGCCGTCGGCCATGGCGGAGCAGAGGAGAGGAAGAAGCAGGGGGTGAAATGGACGAGAGAGAGAGAGACGGGACAGCAGCGGCATCCTCATCCTCTTGCCAGCATGGCGGGGGATGCAGGCACACAGGATGCTACGTGGTAGCACCGGCGCGGGCGCACGGCAAGCACACGCTCGTCCTCCTGGCCGCCAGGAGGACGATGATGTTGCTGGGCCAGATGGGCCGGCCCAGGTGCTTGCTCCTTTTTTTATAATTCCAGTTTCTGTTTTATTTTTCTGACATTTTTTTTTTATTTTTAGGCACAAATGCTAGGTATAAAATATCCCAAATATTTTATAGAACTTAGTTTGAATACTCCAAACTTCTATAACAAGTTTCAGAATATTTTGAAAACTGAAATATTTATAATGCTTTATTTGGCATTTTCAGAAGCTTTATTATTTATTTCGGAAATGCTATAAGTATTCAAATGGAGTGTTTGGGGTTTCTTTTAATCCCCATTTCAAGTTGATGCAAAAAGTGAAACATGATGCACACACATGCTGTCCTAAGTAAGCTAGCTAGGGATGTGACAACTCACCCCCACTCAAACTAATCTCATCCCGAGATTTAGAAGTCGTCGGGAAGATCGTGGGTTACTCTAGTCGAACACGATCCTCTCTTTCCCATGTGGTCTCCTTCTCAGAATGGTGTGACCACTAAACCTTGAGTAACTTGATGTTCTGACGCCGAGTGGTACGCTTAGCTTGATCAAGAATTCGAACAGGGTATTCTCGATATGTAAGGTTATCTTGGAGATCAAGCGCTTTGTGGTCTACTTCGCGAACAGGGTCCGAGAAGCAACGCCTAAGTTGCGAGCCGTGGAAGACATCATGAACCTTGGAAAGATGCGGTGGAAGTTCCAATTGGTAGGCAACTTCTCCTCGTTTAGCAAGAATGCGGAAAGGTCCAATGTAACAAGGAGCCAACTGGCCCTTGATACCGAATTGGGTACCCTTCAAAGGTGGAACCCGAAGATAAGCCTTCTCGTCAACTTCATAGGTCATAGCCTTATGATGACGATCATATTGGCTCCTTTGATGAGATTGGGTTGTTTTTAGCTTTTCACGAATAATGCAAACTTGCTCCTCTACATCCTAGATCATATCCGGGCCAAAGAGTTGCCTCTCTCCAGTTTCTGACCAGTTAAGAGGTGTTCGACACCTTCGTCCATAGAGAACTTCAAAAGGGGCTTTGCCCAAGCTTGATTGATAACTATTGTTATAAGCAAATTCGGCAAATGGAAGACATTTCTGCCAGTTCATACCGAAGGATATAACACAAGATCGGAGCATGTCTTCGAGGATTTGATTAACTCGCTCAACTTGACCACTTGATTGGGGGCGGAAAGCAGTGCTAGAGGATAGATGAGTCCCCATAGCGGTTTGGAAACTTTCCCAAAATCGAGAAGTAAAGATACATCCACGATCTGAGTTAATCTCCAATGGAACACCATGAAGAGAAACTATTCGAGAAACATATAACTCCGCTAGCTGGCTAGTAGTTATACTCTCCCGAACAGGAAGAAAATGAGCCACCTTGGAAAGGCGGTCTATGACCACAAAGATAGCAATATTCCCTCTCTTAGTCCTGGGAAATCCGGTAATGAAATCCATACCGACTTTATCCCATCTCCATTCAGGAATAGCTAAAGGTTGCAGGGTGCCGCAGGCCTTTGATGTTCTGCCTTAACGCGACGACAAACGTCGCAGTTATCAACGAACTGAGAAATTTCTCTCTTCATCCTAGTCCATCAGAACCTCTGGCGTAGGTTCTGATACATCTTGGTACTACCCAGATGAATTGTGAGAGGAGAATCATGAGCCCCCTTAAGAATCAGCTGCCAAATATGTTGGTTCTTAGGAACCACCAAATGGTTCTGGAAGAACACCACACCTTGATCATCAATAGAGAAATCCTTAGCGATACCGCCGACGAGGTTCTCTTTGATTCGGGAAATACCCTTATCATGCTTTTGGCCAGCTATAATTTGATCCTTAAGAGTAGGTTTCGCCACCAAGTTGGAAAGGAATCCTTGAGGAACAATGTGGAGGTTCCACTTCCGAAATTACTAATAGAGAAGTGGTTGACATTGTTGTAGCATCAGGTTGTTACAATAAGACTTACGACTTAGTGCATCAGCCATGACATTGGCTTTCCCCGGGGTGTAAGTTATCCCTAAGTCATAACCTGTAATCAACTCAACCCGCCGTCTTTGCCTGAGATTCAAATCGGGTTGGGTGAAAATATGTTTCAGACTTTGGTGATCAGTGTAAATTTCGCAACGATTACCCAGAAGGTAATGTCGCCAAGTTTTCAGTGCATGTAGCACAACTGTAAGCTCAAGATCATGTGTTGGATAATTATCCTCATGTGGACGCAACTGTCGAGATGCATATGCAATCACATGATGATCTTGCATAAGAATGCAACCTAATCCTTATCGTGAGGCGTCACAATAGATAACAAAGTCCTTAGAGAAGTCTGGTGGCACCAGAACGGGAGCAGAGGTCAGGCATCGTTTCAACTCCTGAAAACTGTGCTCTCATTGTGGAGTCCACTCGAACTTTTTATCTTTCTTGAGGAGTTCAGTCAGAGGTTTCGCAACCTTGGAGAAATTTTTGACAAAGAGGCGTTAATAGCTCGCTAAGCCAAGGAAACTCCGAACTTGCTTAACCGATTCAGGTTGAGTCCAATCAAGGACGGCCTGAATTCTCTCGGGATTGATAGCAATACCTTTACAAGATATCACGTGGCCTAGGTAGGTCACTTCTGGTAACTAAAATTCACACTTGGAGAATTTGGCATACAGACGATGCTCTCGAAGTTTCATCAATACCAGCCTTAGATGCTCGACATGTTCCTGTTTGCTCTTCGAGTAGATGAGTATATCGTCGAGGTAAACCATGATGAATTTCTCCAAATACTCCATAAATATCGAATTCATCAAGCGAGAGAAGGTGGCTGGGGCATTGGTTATACCGAAGGACATGACGGTGTACTCGTATTGGCCATAAGGAGTAACAAAAGACGTTTTTGGAATGTCCCCGTTTCTAATTCTGATTTGATGGTATCCCAACCTCAAATCCATTTTGGAAAATACAAAGGATCCAGCGAGTTGATCATACGAGTCGTTGATCCTCGGGAGCGGATTCTTGTTCTTTATGGTGACCAGATTCACTTGCCGATAATCCACAACCATCCGATCCGATCCATCCTTCTTCTTAACAAAGACAACGGGGCAAGCCCAAGGAGAAGAACTAGGACGAATGAAACCTTTCTTCAAAGCCTCATCGAGTTGTTTCTTAAGTTCGGCTAGTTCTAAGGGTGCCATCTTATAGGGTCTTCTGGCTATTGGGATAGTCCCTAGGATGAGCTCTATCACAAACTCAACATCTCTGACAGGTGGAATTCCTGGTAGTTCTTCTGGAAAGACATCCGGAAAGTCTCGAACTACCGGAACATCTTCTAATTCTGGAAGAGGGCTAGCATTGAGAGAATAGAGTTGGCGGTTGGATGCTCGAGTAGAGACATTAACTATCTCACCCGAGGGATGTGTAAGTTGAACATTCCTTGTATGAGTATCAATCTTAGCATAGTGGGCTTTCATCCAGTCCATGCCTAAGATGATATTGACGTACGCAGACTTGAGGGCTATCAAAGATGCTAGGAAGACTAGCCTATCCACAAGAATCTCATTGTCATGGCTTACTCTAGAAGTTTGCCATTTTGAACGAGGAGTCTGAACTACTAAAGGATTAGGCATATCACAAAAAGACATGTTATGCAACTGTGCATAACTTTCTGAGATGAATGAATGAGATGCTCCAGTATCAAATTGAACAGATGCTGGATGACTATTGACAAGGAGCGTACCTAGGATAACATCAGGATCCTCAAGGGCTTCTTCAGCAAAAACATAGTTCACTCGACCACGAGTAGGAGCTAGCTTCACATAGAAGTCTTTTCCCGACTTCCCACGTCCAACCGGCTTAGCATTGTTTTGAGGACACTCACGGGAGTAGTGTCCTGGTTCTCCACATTTGCAGCAAACAATGGTGGCACGGGGAGCAGCATTGGCAGGAGGAACTCCAAATGTTCTGGCTGAGCTGGGCGAGGCGCCTAAAAGGATGGCCTCACGGTGTACCTTGCCGGTAGGGCTGCATTGGGCACCCACACCCGGCGTTTGTTGCAGCCCGAGCCAGATGCTGGGTTGATGTCACGGGTGTGCTTCCTAGTTGCCTCGTAGTCAGTATGTCTAGTTTCAGCATTGATGGCCTTGTTGACGAGAGCCTACAAGGTTGTGGACTCATGTAGGCGCAGATCTCGACAGAGCTCAGGACTAAGTCCCTTGCGGAACCTAGCCATTTTCTTGGCATCAATTGACACTTCCTCCGGAGCATAACAAGCAAGATTGCCGAACTCATGGCTATAGGCATCCACTGTCATTCTGCCCTGGGTGAAAGCACAGAACTCCTCTATCTTGGGATCCATCAGTCCTTCCGGGATGTGATGGGTACGGAATGCCTCACTGAAATCTGGCCAAGTTGGTGCGGGGCCTGCGGGACACATAGCTTCATAATTTTCCCACCACAGATTGGCGGGTCCCTCCAGAAAGTATGCGGCATAGGTCACCTTGTTGGCCTTAGATACATTAGCAGCTCGGATTTTGCAGGACATGCTGGTCAGCCAATCATCCGCGTCGAGCGGGTCGACCGAATGATGAAACTTAGGTGGGCACAGCTTGACAAAGTCACTGAGAGACACACCATCATTGCGATCATTGCGGGGAGGACGCACTGTGTTCTGCTGAATATGTTCCAACAACCTGTTGGTCTCCCTTATGTTCGGTTCAACTTCGAGCATCACTTCTGCCAAGGAGGGCGCCTGGGGCAGATTTTTTTTGCTTTGGCTGGCTTCCCTCGCCCATCTCGGGGGCAGGCACGGGGTTATTCCTAGTTGCACCATCCTGGGAAAACAAACCCACAGCTTAGACAAGGAATACACCAACTCTAAAGAATGAGATAAGGAATGTACTGGAATATCAACATGGTAATAACAACTGCCATATGAACACCATGATTCATACACACCATGACATAGTTCAGTACGAGCACAAGATGAAATACAAACTACAGAGAGATGACACAACTCATCGGAGGCATTACAAGCTTCATATACATTATCTATCTACACCTACGGAACTTAGCTCTCAACCTCACTCATATCCCACAAGACACGCAAGACTGTGGCAATACGACTACTACCATACTAGTACTAACATCCACGTACTCAAGCATCGCCGTAGAATGCCTCATATAGGTTACCCCCATGGCCCGGGAGCTGAACCTGAGGATCTAGAAACACCCTAGCCTGTGATCCATGGAAACCGTAAGGACACGGATGTGGCCTCGGTACCCTTGTTGGTGGCAACAGCGGTCCTCGAAGAGGAGTGATGCTTCCAACATCAGGCCGTCTACGTGTGCTGGCAGATGAGTCCGCGATGGGTTCAACATCTCCAAATCTCCATGGCCTATCTACACGATAGGTGCTAGCTGTGTTAGGGCTGTCCAAAGACGTGCACGGGTAGCATATAGCTCCATGCGAAGGGCACGTCCATCACGATCCCTATTCTCCAACATCTGAGCGGTCACCTTCAGCCTAGGGTCCTCATTAGAATGAGCATAGTAGGCTGCACTAAGATAACTATCCTCTCCTCCCAGAGAAGCATGAACATAATAGAACTCTGTGTTCTGAAGGAGACCATGGTGAAATCTCATGATAGTCAACATGGTGTAGGCGGCCTCCTGAACTGCCATGTCTATGGTGACACCTAACCCATAAGTCTAATGAAGCGGCTCTGCATCTCCAGGATATGATGGATATATCTTAATAGTAAACAGATACTGGCTCTGGTTGAAATCTCGATACTGCTCCTCCACTATGTACTCTAGGTTCCAATGGTATCCACCCTCTATCATAACTCTAACCAACATGGCCGTGTGACCCGGTACATCGATACACCTGGTCAGACCGACCACCTGATGGGAAGGACGAGGAGGCATCTAAAACAGAGAATGATGCAAAGACATTAGAGACTCTAGCAGAAATTGGACAACATAACGGTTGTAATTGCTCAAAAGGGAATTTGAGACAACTGCAAAGAATTGGAAAGCATAACCACTCGACTATCTAGACTCAAATCTCTTCACCAACTGTTTGTCACACCAACAATACTCGAGTACCAGAATTCACTTGCGAACAAGCTAGCTAATAGTCCATGGTTAGTAACTCGTCATCCTAAGCAATATGTGAGAAGCCTAGTTCTTATCCTCGTAGAAAAGATGAGAATAACTCAGAATAGAATAACTTGGGAAGAGGAGTAAAAAGAGCCTAACGTTCCCTTCCACAATCAATTCCCCTACTTTTCTATGGTGTTTCTAGACTCAACTTCGACCGGTTTGGCTTGGTAGTCCTACAGTCAGCCAGGCTCTGATACCAACGCTGTCGGGACCCCGATCCTAAGTCATATGAATCCAGACTGTAACATATCACATCACTTTGCAACCTCACGCACGGTAAACTCCACGGCTGTAGCCTTACCTTCGCCGGGACCATTTGCGTATTTTGGCTCACGTATGTGAACATGTCGCTGGCAATCAAACGACAGAGAACCCGGGCCGACATGACTAGTCATAGAACCCAAGTGGCACATCCGTATGGAAACAGGCATATGTAACCCAGCAATGCAGCTGTCGGCCTCAAGCGTGTGTAGACGAGTCATAGCAAGCTACAAGGACTCCATTATGCCGTGGGACATAAATGTCATCACTGCACGTAGACGAGTCGTAGCAGGCTACAGGGACTCCATTACACCGCTAGACATTTCCCCGAAGGGACAGACACAGCAACAAAGAAGGATACATGACGGTCAATCAATGTGTCCGGAGCAGTAGCAAGCTACCAAGGCTCGGTGGAAGCACAAAGAGGCAGTTTCCCGTAAAGAGTACTACTAGAGGCACATGACTAGGTGTCGGATCCCATACATACCGTTGCACGTCACACGTATGCACGACATGCCCGATATGCATAGATACAACTATGGTATCACAACATAACCATACATCAACACAACTTTTATTTAAGAGGCTTACAAGAGCCTTGCATAATATGTTCTTACAGGTAGGGGTCACGTGACCCGTCACTCAAGTCATACAAGCAAGTTCATACAACCAAGCAAAAGCATAAAGTTATCCGAGTACAGATAGTTGAAAGGGTAAAAAGGCACATGGCCTGACTATCTACAGCCCGCCATAGGGCATAAGGTCGTAGCTGGGACACTAGCTATTAGGCATCATCGACATCTAGATAGAACCCAGCTGATGGGTCTTGAGTTTCATCTGCAACATTTATTAAGCAAACGTGAGTACAAACGTACTCACAAGTCTTTAAAACAGACCTAGACTATTCATGCTCATGTATCAACAAGGGGAGTGGTGGGGTTTATGCAGCAATGCCAGCTTTGACTCATGCCTAACCTATACTACACAATTTTAACTCTTTGATTAGATTTTAGATATCGCACACGAGTCCACTAACTCCACATCAATACACCACCATGGATTCACTTCCCTCTCCTAGGAGAGTGCCATCCACGGTACTCACACTTGTCTTGATATTTTTATGGGTATCCATCGAATTATCTATGAACAACATAAGTTCTCCAAGTAGTCCATATCCGAGGACGCGGCTATTCGAATAGTTTCATACCTTGTAGGGGTGTACTTCTTCACACACGCTCCCACCACTTATCGCCACGTGCTCATAAAACCATGCACCTCGGCAACCTTCAAGCGGAAGCCTAGCGAGGGAGTCGGCCATGACCGTCAATCACATAAGACCTCTAGTCTAGGCTATCGCCTATTTGAGACTGAACCTGCATGGAAGTCCGGCCAAAGTTTCCGCTACGGCCCCAAACGATGTGCTCCGGGTTCCCAAGCCCACAATTCGGGTGACCCTTGGTACACCGTGCCACTGCCTACCGCGTCATAACCCACCCCTAGGGTCAGCGCTACGCACGGCCTCCAGCATGCTATAAACACCAGAAACAACTTGCAACTCTTGGACCAAGGACTAAGCGATTGATAAGTCGAGCGGGGTCATATTTCAGGGCCCAGCATGCGGTAGTAACTAGTCTAGGCTCACAAACATGGCACTCAGTTCCTAAGAACGGTCCCAATGAGACAACCCGCTATGTACTCCTACATAGCCTCTCATCGCTACCTTTACCAAATCGGGTTCATCAAAACTTATCACATCAGGACAACATTGTGTCACTCTAGTTTATCACCCAGATGAATCGGACCTAACACAACTCTAAGCATAGCAAGCATAGCAGGCAAATAAGCAAAGCACATCATGGCACAAGCATCTACCAGGTATGCTAGGTTGCATGGTTTAGCTATTTACTTTGACAATGACAGGTCATGCAAAGGAATGTGTTCATCTACCGTGTATGACAGACAAGTGAACGTTTGTCGTAATGCAATAAACAAGAGCAGGAGCGAGAGAATGGGATGTTATCGGAATGATCAAAGGGGTTGCTTGCCTTGCTGGGAAGCGGGAAGGTTTCCTCCGTCGTTGGAAAAACTTGGAGGTATCCTTAGAAGCAGGGCCTACCGCAATGCAGATAAATAGCAATCAATACACGACAAGCGCAACAATATGATGCATTATCATGACATGATATCATGTATGGATGAGCTAATGCAACTACTGTCCAAGTTAAATGAAGTGATTTTGAATGTAGGTTCAAAATCATTCTCCAGTTCATATTTCATATGTTAACTTATGAGTATATGTCAATGTTCATCTACATAGTTTGCTCTAACATGCGTGATAACAACACCATTGGATTCATTGGATTTTTCTAATAAATTTTCATATATAAATTATTTCAATCTCAGTTATAGATTAATTTCTATTATTTTTCTAAGTTTTATATAGTTTCTAGAATTAATTTAATTCAGAAAATTCATTATTGCATCAGCATGACATCATCATGATGTTAGCTGGTCAACAGACCGTTGACATGTCAAACCTGACCAGTGGGGTCCACTGGTCAGTGACCCAGCTACAAACAGAGTTAACTAATTAACTAATTACTAATTTTTTTAGGGTAGGGGCCACTGTCAGTGGGTCATTATCTTAATTAATTAAATAATTAGGCTAATCTTAATTAGCAGGTCCTTGCCGCACTCGCCAGTGACCCAGGGGGTCAAACCTCCATGGTCAACTCCGGCAAGACCTACCGACGTTGAGCTGCCGGTGGCTCCAGAGATGGCGGAGGGGTCGGGTTCCCTCGTCCGGCGACCAAAAGGACGGTGGAGGGCACCAGGCGACACCTCTCAGGGGCTGAGACGGTCGGGATCGACACCGACGACGAGCTCGGCGGCTGCCGGAGCTCGGGCGAGCGTGAGCTCAACAAACCAGGGCACCACATGACCGGGGCTTAGCACCTACGGGCTCTATGCGACCCCACAAGCTCGATGGTATCCACGGATGGACCAGCTGGTCACCGGAGCGATGCCGGTGATGAGCTCGTGCAGCGGGGCATTAGGGAGCCGACACAACCGGGGCCTACAGAGGGGGAAAAGGCCGGGGAAGAGAGGGGAAAGGGCCGGGAGCTCACAGCGGGCTCGGAGCCGACGAGAGCTTGCTCGGGGAGGGTTCGGGGGCGACAAATCGACGGCGGCGAAGCTCAGGTATGAGGAGGAATATGAGCTCGAAGGCGATGCTCCAGGTCTTCTGGCGATGTATGGCTCAGCGCAGAGGACGAGGACAACGAGGCGGAACCTCTAGCGGGCTCAGGGAGGCGCGGGAGCGGATGCAGCTACGGGGGCGAGCTAGCAGGGCCGACGGCCAGGGCGGAGCAGAGCAGAGGAAGAAGTAGGGGGCGAAATGGGCGTGAGAGAGAGAGAGATGGGGACGACAGCAGCGTCCTCATCCTCACACCAGCGTGGCGGGGGATGCAGGCACGCAAGAAGCTGTGTGGCAGCACCGGCGCGGGCGCACGACGAGCACACGCTCGTCCTCCTGGCCGCCACGGGAACGACGATGTTGCTGGGCCAGATGGGCCGGCCCAGGTGCTTCCTCTTTCCCTTTTTTATAATTTCAGTTTCTGTGTTATTTTTCTGACATTTGTTTTATTTATTTTTAGGCACAAATGCTAGGTATAAAATATCCAAATATTTTATAGAACTTAGTTTGAATATTCCAAACTTCTATAAAAAGTTTCAGAATATTTTGAAAACTGAAATATTTATAATGCTTTATTTGGCATTTTTAGAAGCTTTAATATTTGTTTTTGAAATGCTATAAATATTTAAATATTTATAATGACCCCTGGTATATTCATGTCCATATTTATCAGACATAGGGGACATTTTAGATGGGCATTTTGGATTTGTTGGTTTTTCACAATCATTAAGTTGGTTTGATTCAAATGGAGTGTTTGGGGTTTCTTTTAATCCCCATTCCAAGTTGATGCAAAAAGTGAAATATGATGCACACACATGCTGTCCTAAGTAAGCTAGCTAGGGATGTGACAAAGGAGAGGAAGTACGCCCTCCGGGAAGTCTACGCGGTGGAACCCATAGCCACGAAGTACAACCCATGGTCGGCATACTCGATCACCTTTGATGGGTGTGATCAACCGACCAGTATCCGTCATGGGGGTTTGATGACCCTCGTCCTAGATCCCATTATAGATGGGTATCACCTCACAAAGGTCCTAATGGACGGAGGAAGTAGCCTTAACCTAATGTAATCCGAAATGGTGAAAAAGATGGGCATTGATTCATCAAGGATCAAACCCAGCAGCACAACCTTCAAAGGAGTGATCCCGCGCGTTGAGGCCCGATGCATGGGCTTAGCAACTCTAGAGGTCGTGTTCATCTCACCTGAAAACTTTTGCAGCGAAGATTTGATCTTCGACCTCGTGCCCTTCCGCAGCGGCTATCATGTGCTGCTTGGACGGACAGCGTTCGCTCGTTTCAACGCGGTCCCACACTACGCATACCTCAAGCTCAAGATGCCGGGCCCCAAGGGGATCATTACTGTTAATGGCAATACCGAGCGCTCCCTTAGGACCGAGGAGCATGCACTGGCCCTAGCGTCTGAATTTATTTATGAAGAAGATCAGCAAGTTCCCACATCCGCCATAAAGGCACATAAAGCTAGGAAGCGAGTTCGGCTTCAGACCGATAACTCGGATCCTTCCTCTTCCCCTTTACAGGGACTCGCCGCCCACTGCACAACTTCCGGACCAACATAGTATGTGCCGAGGAGGCACATTTTCAAGCTTAAGATTCCATGGGAAGCGGTGGGGAAATAAAGATGGGTGATCGGCTGCCCCAACCTACTACCACCAATACGTCTTCGAACAAGATGCATGCGCTCCTAAAAGAGCCTGCCTATGGTGTAAAGCTCACCTATAATGATGTGGCCTCTCAAGATTTTGTTCGCAAAATTTGCCCGCACTAACACCCATCAAGGTGCATCCAAGAGCAGGAGTCAACTAGCAAGGGGGCATTTCGAGGACGTCAGGTCACCAATTGAAGACCCTTGGTACAACAACTCATGTGGGATGTTAATTCTTAATTTCTTTTGCATACCTGTAAATAGTTGCTTCAGCAATCCAAGTTATAAGAGCTGTTGAGAAAATGCAAAATTGCGTGGCGCAAGTATGCCTCATCTGTCCTGTTTTCGGCACATACTTTTTCTCCTTTCTCCCTCTCCTCGTAAAACTGTTCGGTATGACGCAAGGTAACCGACCAATAGACCGGGGGCTCGATTCAAACACAAATTGCCTTAACTATCGTGTGTTCGGCGTCTTGGTGTTCGATTTATATGCATCAGTTTCGAGCTATGTCTTTGGTCATTAAGTTGGATTGCCGGGCTCCTGTGTTTGCCCCTTTATGTTCCGCTCGTTCGGCTAAAAGGGCAAAGGGAGCACCCCTGCGATTGTGCTTCCGGATAGTCCGATGAAGCACCTCAAGGGAGAAAGCCGAAAACGGACTGTCGTAGTATGCACGATCTGATCTGTGATACCAAGTTAGAAGTATTATACTTCAATCCTAGTAAGCGGTTTTTCCGTGTTATACGAGGAACTTGCCGTTTGAGCAAATATTATGATGTGGGCTTCGGCCTCGGTTCGTCCGAACATCGCAAACACTTTGGTGGCTAATCGTACGCTTCCCATAGTCCTTTTCGTGCCCCTTCGGTTAAGTGAAATAAATAAGGCACTATAGTCTGATTGCCTAGTCTGTCGTACTACACCGCCTTTGGTTCTGATAACACGGCTAAGGGACATAGTGCATTGGCATAGACACCCCAGGTAGTATCTACATGGGGGCTGAAGTCGATGACTCACATTTTTCAGTATTAAACAACCACACAGGAGTTATAAAGGAATACAAAACCATATAAGAGAGGATACTAATATCATTAAAAGTTATCACAAGTCTTCAGACACATTACAAGCTCATTCAAATAGTTTTTTACCCACACACTGTGACGCTATCACCCGTGCACTCTCCATCACTCCATCGAAGTATAGCTTTGAGCATCGGTGCTCCTTCCCAGGTGGCGGCGAGTCGGTGGCGACCTTCATCGGATTGAGCCCTGGCCAGTGCACTTTGGCCTTGGCAGGGGCCATCCGAACTCCTTCGATGCAGGAGGAGTGCTTGACGGCGTCGAGGTGGGGTGTGGCAGCAATCAGTCTTTGCAACAGACCGAAGTAACGTCCTAGGAGTGGCTCGCCGGGCCATAAGAGGATGCAGAGGTCCTTAATGGCCGTCTTCTCCATCTGGTGTAGCTCCATCAGTTGTTTCATCTGCTCCGCTAGTAGAGGGGACGCTCGGGGGCTCCGAACTGTGCCCAAAACGTCCTAGCTTTGTTTTCCTCTCCCCATGAGGCGAACATCTGATTGGCGTCCGCCGTGCTCTTCTGGAGATCGGTTGATGCGCGTGAGGATCACCACACCCAGGTCAACAATTCGAATCTACTATCCCCGAGTACGCACTTTAGGGAGTACGGCTTACCATCGGCTATCTCCTTGGCTTTGCGAACTTACTCCTCGAAGAACCGTCTGTCCATCCGCTCCTTTTGGAGATCGGATTTCATGGTGGATAGTTCATCCGATCTTGCCTTATTCTTCAACTCCAAGGCCTCACACTTTTTGCTAGCGTCCTTGAGCTCATCCTGTATCTCCACCACACAAGCCTGGTGCTTATCACTAGTAGCTCGAAGGATGGAGAGCACGGTGGCTGCTTCTTTGGCTGCCACCTTCTCAATGACCGCTTCGTCTTTGGCACGTTGAAGCTCGACCTTGAGCTTTTCGATCTCTTTCGACAAAGCTACAAAACGAAAAAACTTTATATAAAAGGAATCTGCATTGACAGTATTCGGGGGAAAGTATTCAGATTTAGCTCGAACTTACCTTGTGCCTTGGTGAACCTCTTGTTGAGGGCTTCCACCTCACTCGGAGCGATTGAGCTCCCGATGTAGCTCGTCCAACTCGGCACCGTGTTTGGCCGCTGCTGATGACAAAGCCTACATTACACACACAATGCATACATCACATCGTCACTCACTTCCCGAATTATAGATATGACCCCTAGGTGAGCTTGTTCATGTCACCTAGGGCTCGGGGGCTGCCATGTATATAATATGAATAAATAAAAATCTTAGCGAAATATTGGGCGACTTAATTGAAAGACCACAAGGAGACCTTTGAAGGTCTCCTTCAGTCCGTTGTCAACGGACTAGACGCTTTGTAGTACTGCTCCCATGGTGCGGTGATCCTCAGGGATGGAGGCACTCGATAGAACCTCCTCCATGGTCGACCACCTGTTGGTCAGCGGTGCTGGGGATGATCGGATTTCCCGATCACCCACTGGGGATTGGACCGGTGCCTCCGGAGGCATAGTGCGCCCCGGAGATGTCCTCGGAGGGGACTGATTGCCCGTCCGTCCGGCCTTCTTGGTGTCCGGGTGGGGCGTTGTCCCCTGGTCTTCGGTGGCCGAAACGTTAGGCTCGGCCATGGTGCCTTCTCCCTCGCCCCTGTGTCCGCCTCCATTGGAGTAGGCTGGGACGACACATCATGACGTCCTTCGTGGCGCCTGGAGTGGTGAGGTGCGAGGCATCCCTGCTCTCTGCCAGTTCGGTGGGCCGTGTCTTCCCATCTGATACTACTTTGGTGGGGATAACGCGTGGGGGGCTGTTGGACCAATAATCTACGTGTTAGCAAACTCTGTTCCTACTAGTTATAGGTAGAAGGGTCTTTGGATCCTAACCTGGATAGAGCAGGCTTGACCCTTAGGATCCTTCGTGGAACCTCCTCGGGGTCTTCGGACGTACAGCTCGAGTCCGAGCTATCATCGGACAGAACCACCCATGCCTGTCGTGCCCTCTTCGGGGCAGGAGAAGCTGCCTGCCCTGGGGCGTCCAAAGACGCCGCTCTCTTCTTGGCACGGGGGAAGTTTCCTCCCCCTCGCTCTCGACCTCCTCCTCCTCTTCTTCCTCCTCTTCGGCCTCTTCCTGATTTGAGGAGGCACGGTTGTCTTCGGATGCAGCATCAGGCTGGTCCTTGATGTGAAGGCCAACCTGACCTGGTTTCTTCTTCTTCTCCTTCTTCGTGGGAGCCTCATAAGGCTTCTCCATGAGCATCCTGGCTAACAGACCGGTCCTCTCGTCTTCGGGCGGAGAGGATGGCTAACAGACTATTGATATTGCTGGCTTTCTTCTCCCATATCTGCCAGAATAGATCGGATAAGAGGATGAAGGGATTTTCTGTGTAATAGAGCCAACCAAGTCGGGGGAAATCATTGTTGGGGAACGTCGCATGGGAAACAAAAATTTTCCTACGCACACGCAAACCTATCCATGGTGATGAGCATCTACGAGAGGGAGAGTGGATCTACGTACCCTTGTAGATCGCTAAGCGGGAAGCGTTAAGAAACGCGGTTGGTGTAGTCGAACTTCTTCGCGATCCAAATCGCCGAGCGTCCCGCGATCCAATCACGAACCGTCCCGCGAACCAATCACGAACCGTCCCACGATCTCGTCACGATCCGTCCCACGATCCAATCACGAACGTCTCGTGGCCTTGATCACGATCCTTCCGATCTAGTACCGAACGGACGGCACCTCCGCGTTCAGCACACGTGCAGCTTGATGACGATCTCCACCGTCTTGATCCAGCAAGAGGGGTGGAGAGGAGAGAGAGTTCACCGGCAGCGTGACGGCGCTCCGGTGATGGTGGTGGAGCAATTCCGGCAGGGCTTCGCCTAAGCACTGCGGAACTACGATCTAGAGGAGAAACTATGCACCGGTGGAACGGGTAGCACGTGGCCGGAAATTCTGTCCAAAAACCACCCAATCCACTAGTATATATAGGAGGAGAGGAGAGGAGAGGCAGCCAAGGCCTTTGGGTCGGCCGAAATAGGAGGTGGGAGCAATCCTACTTCACCTCCAATCCTAGTTGGAGTAGGATTGCCTCCTATTGGCTGATTTTCCACTTTTTGCTTTAGGACTTTCTCTCCTGCGCCATGGGCCTTTGTGGCTGTTTTCCCAGCCCACTAAGGGCTGGTTATTATTCTCCCACAGCCCATGGACCTCTTGGGGTCGAAATACCCCTCCCGGAGGTCCTCCGGTACACTACCGGCACTCCCGGTACAATACCGATACTCCCGGTACACTACCGATGAGCCCGAAACTTTTCCGGAAACCAAACTGGGACTTCCTATATATGAATCTTTACCTCCGGACCATTCCGGAGCTCCTCGTGACGTCCGGGATCTCATCCGGGACTCCGAACAACCTTCGGTCACCACCATACATAACTCTACACTACCGAAACGTCACCGAACCTTAAGTGTGCAGACCCTGCGGGTTCGAGAACTATGTAGACATGACCGAGACACCTCTACGGTCAATAACCAATGGCGGGACCTGGACGTCCACATTGGTTCCTACATATTCTACGAAGATCTTTATCGGTCGAACCTCTATGTCAAGGATTCAGTTAATCCCGTATAACGTCCCCTTTGTTCTTCGGTATGTTACTTGCCCGAGATTCGATCGTCGGTATCTCCATACCTAGTTCAACCTCGTTACTGGCAAGTCTCTTTACTCGTTCCGTAATACAAGATCCCGTGACTAACACTTAGCCATATTGCTTGCAAGGCTTGTTGTGATGTTGTATTACCGAGTGGGCCCTGAGATACCTCTCCGTCACACGGAGTAACAAATCCCAGTCTCGATCCATGCCAACTCAACAAACACCATCGGAGATACCTGCAGAGCACCTTTATAGTCACCCAGTTACGTTGCGACGTTTGATACACACAAGGCACTCCTCCGATATCCGTGAGTTGCATGATCTCATGGTCATAGGAACATATACTTGACATGCAGAAAACAGTAGCAATAAACTGACACGATCATATGCTATGTTTGTAGTTTGGGTCTTATCCATCACATCATTCTCCTAATGATGTGATCCCGTTATCAAATGACATCTCATGTCCATGGCTAGGAAACCTTAACCATCCTTTGATCAACGAGCTAGTCCATTAGAGGCATACTAGGGACATGGTTTTGTCTATGTATCCACACATGCATTTAAGTCTCCGATCAATACAGTTATAGCATGGATAATAAACGATTATCATGAACAAGGAAATATGATAATAACTAATTTATTATTGCCTCTAGGGCATATTTCCAACAGTCTCCCACTTGCACTAGAGTCAATAATCTAGTTCACATCACTATGTGATTTACATGGTAATGAATCGAACACCCATACAGTTCTGGTGTTGATCATGTTTAGCCCTTGGAAGAGGTTTAGTCAACGGGTCTGCAACATTCAGATCTGTGTGCACTTTGCAAATATTTATGTCCTTCTCCTCGATGTAGAACCGGATGGAGTTGAAGCGTCGCTTTATGTGTCTGGTCCTCTTGTGAAACCTTGGTTCCTTGGCTAGAGCAATGGCACCAGTGTTGTCACAGAACAGATTTATTGGATTCAGTGCACTAGGCACTACTCCAAGATCTGTCATGAACTGCTTCATCCAGACACCTTCCTTCGCTGCCTCCGAGGCTGCGATGTACTCCGCTTCGCACGTAGAATCAGCTACCACGCTTTGCTTGGAACTGCACCAGCTTACCGCTCCCCCGTTAAGAATAAATACGTATCCGGTTTGCGATTTAGAATCGTCCGGATCAGTGTCAAAGCTTGCATCGACGTAACCCTTTACGACGAGCTCTTCATCACCTCCATAAATGAGAAACATGTCCTTAGTCCTGTTAAGGTACTTAAGGATATTCTTGACCGCTTGCCAGTGCTCCATTCCAGGATCACTTTGAAACCTTCCAGCCATACTTATGGCAAGGCTGACATCAGGTCTTGTGCACAGCATTGCATACATGATAGAGCCTATGGCTGAAGCATAGGGGATGACGCTCATCTTTTCTTTATCTTCTGCAGTCACTGGGCATTGAGTCTTACTCAACTTCACACCTTGCAACACAGGCAAGAACCCCTTCTTGGCCTGTTCCATTTTGAACTTCTTCAAAACTTTATCAAGGTATGTGCTCTGTGAAAGTGCTATTAAGCGTCTCGACCTATCTCTATAGATCTTAATGCCTAATATGAAAGCAGCTTCTCCTAGGTCCTTCATTGAAAAACTCTTATTCAAATATTCCTTCACGCTTTCCAGCATTTCTATATCGTTTCCGATCAGCAATATGTCATCCACATATAACACTAGAAACGCTATAGAGCTCCCACTCACTTTCTTGTAAATACAAGCTTCTCCATAAACTTGTATAAACCCAAACGCTTTGATCACCTCATCAAAGCGTTTATTCCAACTCCGAGATGCTTGCACCAGTCCATAAATGGATCGCTGGAGTTTGCAAACTTTGTCAGCATTCTCTGGATCGACAAAACCTTCGGGTTGCATCATATACAACTCTTCCTCAAGGAAACCGTTGAGGAACGCCGTTTTGACGTCCATCTGCCAAATTTCATAGTCGAAATAAGCAGCTATTGCCAACATGATTCTGACAGACTTAAGCATCGCTACGGGTGAGAAAGTCTCATCGTAGTCAACTCCTTGAACTTGTGAAAAACCCTTTGCCACAAGTCGAGCTTTATGGACGGTGACATTACCATCCGCGTCCGTCTTCTTCTTATAGATCCATTTGTTCTGAATGGCCTTTCGCCCTTCAGGTAGTACTTCCAAAGTCCATACTTTGTTTTCATACATGGATCCCATCTCAGATTGCATGGCCTCTAACCATTTCTCGGAATCCGGGCCCATCACTGCTCCTCCATAGCTCGTAGGTTCATTGTTGTCCAACAACATGACCTCTAAGACAGGGTTGCCGTACCACTCGGGAGTAGTACGCGTCCTTGTCGACCTACGAGGTTCAATAGCAGCTTGATCCGGAGCTTCATGATCATCATCATTAACTTCCTCTTCTACCGTTGTAGGTTCCACAGAAACATCTTTCTGTGCTGCGCTACTCTCTGGTTGAAGTAAAGGTTCAATAACCTCATCAAGCTCTACTTTCCTCCCACTCAATTCTTTCGAGAGAAACTCTTTCTCAAGAAATGTTCCGTTCTTAGCGACAAACACTTTGCCCTCGGATCTGAGATAGAAGGTATACCCGACTGTCTCTTTCGGGTATCCTATGAAGACGCACTTTTCCGCTTTGGGTTCCAGCTTTTCAGGCTGAAGCTTTTTGACATAAGCATCACATCCCCAAACTTTAAGAAACGACAACTTCGGCTTTTTGCCAAACCACAGTTCATATGGCGTCGTCTCAACGGATTTTGATGGTGCCCTATTTAAAGTGAATGCAGCTGTCTCTAATGCATAACCCCAAAACGATAGTGGCAAATCGGCAAGAGACATCATAGAACGCACCATATCCAATAAGGTCCGATTACGACGTTCAGACACACCATTACGCTGTGGTGTCCCGGGCGGTGTCAACTGTGAAACAATTCCACACTGTCTTAAGTGATTGCCAAACTCATAACTCAGATATTCACCTCCTCGATCAGATCGAAGAAATTTAATCTTCTTGTTACGATGATTCTCAACTTCACTCTGAAATTGCTTGAACTTTTCAAATGTTTCAGACTTGTGCTTCATCAAGTAAATATACCCATATCTACTCAAGTCATCAGTGAAGGTGAGAAAATAACGATAACCACCGCGCGCTTCGACATTCATTGGACCGCACACATCAGTATGTATGATTTCCAATAAGTCACTCGCCCGTTCCATTGTTCCAGAGAACGGCGTTTTGGTCATCTTGCCCATAAGGCATGGTTCACATGTGTCAAGTGATTCAAAATCAAGTGACTCCAAAAGTCCATCAGCATGGAGCTTCCTCATGCGTTTTACACCAATATGACCTAAACGGCAGTGCCACAAGAAAGTGGTACTATCATTAACTACTCTACATCTTTTGGCATCAATGTTATGAACATGTGTGTCATCACTATCAAGATTCAATATGAATAAACCCCTAACATTGGGTGCATGACCATAAAAGATATTACTCATATAAATAGAACAACCTTTATTCTCTGATTTAAATGAGTAACCGTCTCGCAATAAACAAGATCCAGATATAATGTTCATGCTTAACGCAGGCACTAAATAACAATTATTTAGGTTCATCACTAATCCTGATGGTAATCGAAGAGAGAGCGTGCCGACGGCGATCACATCAACCTTGGAACCATTTCCCACGCGCATCGTCACTTCGTCCTTTGCCAGTCTTCGTTTATTCCGTAGTTCCTGTTTTGAGTTGCAAATGTGAGCAACCGAACCGGTATCAAATACCCAGGCACTACTACGAGAACTAGTAAGGTACACATCAATAACATGTATATCATATATACCTTGTTTGTCGTTGGCCGCCTTCTTGCCAGCCAGGTACTTGGGGCAGTTCCGCTTCCAATGACCAGTTCCTTTGCAATGAAAGCACTCAGTTTCTGGCTTAGGTCCATGCTTAGGCTTCTTTGTAGGAGTAGCAACTGCTTTGCCATCCTTCTTGGTTTTACCCTTCTTGCCTTTGCCTTTGCCGTTTTTCTTGAAACTAGTGGTTTTATTGACCATCAACACTTGATGTTCTTTCTGGATTTCAGACTCAGCGACTTTCAACATCGCAAACAGCTCGGCGACTGACTTGTTCATCCCGTGCATGTTATAGTTCATCACAAAGCTCTTGTAACTAGGTGGCAGCGATTGAAGAACTCTATCAGTGATCGCCTCCGGCGGAAGGGTAATTCCCAACTCCGCTAGACGGTTTGAGTACCCAGACATTCTGAGTATGTGCTCACTAATAGACCCATTCTCCTCCATCTTGCAAGCATAGAATTTATCGGAGGTCTCATACCTCTCGATCCGGGCATTCTTTTGAAAGATAAACTTCAACTCCTGGAACATCTCATATGCCCCATGACGTTCAAAACGTCTTTGAAGTCCCGGTTCTAAGCCATACAATATTGCACACTGAACTATTGAGTAGTCTCCAGCACGAGCCTCCCAAGCGTTCTTAACGTCTTCGGAGGTCATGTCTTCTGGCTGGTCACCAAGCGGTGCATCAAGGACATATGACTTCTGGGAAGCCGTGAGGATAATCCTCAGATTACGGGCCCAGTCAACAAAGTTACTTCCATCATCTTTCAATTTAGCTTTCTCTAGGAACGCATTAAAATTCAGGGGTGCTACTGCGCGAGCCATTGATCTACAACATAAATATGCAAAGGTTACTTAGACTATTGTTCAAGATAATGAGTTTAGTTAATCAAATTACTAAAGCTCCCACTCAAATTGACATCCCTCGGGTCATCTGAGTGTCACATGATCCAAATTCACCAACTCAAGTCCGATCATCACGTGAGTTAAGGTGGCTTCAATGGTGAACATCATTATGTTGATCATATCTACTATATGACTCATGTTCGACCTTTCGGTCTCTTGTGTTCCGAGGCCATGTCTGTACATGCTAGGCTCGTCAAGTTTAACCCGAGTGTTCTGCACGTGCAAATCTGGCTTGCACCCGTTGTATGTGAACGTAGAGTCTATCACACCCGATCATCACGTGGTGTCT
Organism: Hordeum marinum; assembly: GCA_022496015.1. Lineage (NCBI taxonomy): Eukaryota > Viridiplantae > Streptophyta > Magnoliopsida > Poales > Poaceae > Hordeum > Hordeum marinum. The sequence goes on along the minus strand of CM039672.1, from coordinate 304,049,070 downwards.
CGACACGACGAACTTTCGCAACGGTGCACACTCGGGGAGAACACAGTTCATCTTGAAATTTAAGTGAGGGATCACCTTATAATGCTACCGTCGTACTAAGCAAAACAAGGTGCATAAAAGGATTAACATCTCATGCAATTCATAAGTGACATGATATGGCTATCAACTTGTGTTTAAGATCTCCATCTTCGAAACACCGGCATGATCTCCATCGTCACCGGCATGACACCATGATCTCCATCATCTTGATCTCCATCAACGTGTCGCCATCGGGGTTGTCACGCCCTGCATTCTTCTACTACTATTGCTACCGTAGCGATAAAGTAAAGCATTACATAGCGCTTAATGATTGACACGCAGGTCATACAATAATTAAAGACAACCCTATGGCTCCTGCCGGTTGCCGTAATCACCGACATGCAAGTCGTGATAATCTATACATCACATGATCATCTCATACATCACATATATCTCATCATGTAATTGGCCATATCATATCACAACATACCCTGCAAAAACAAGTTAGACGTCCTCTAATTGTTGTTGCATGTTTTACGTGGCTGCTACGGGTATCTAGCAAGAACGATTCTCACCTACGTATAAACCACAACGGTGATACATAGATTGCTTTTCAACCTTCTCAAGGACCGCCTTTGTCGGATCCGATCCAACTAAAGTGAGAGAAACTGTCACCCGCAAGCCATCTAAGCAACAAGTTGCGTCGAGGGAACCGGTCTCTCGTAAGCGTACGAGTAATGTTGGTCCGGGCCGCTTCATCTCACAATCCCGCTGAACCAAAATCCAACCAAGGGAGGAAGCAATCTAAGCATCAACGCCCACAAACCTTTTGTGTTCTACTCGAGATCTCATCGAACCATCAACCTAGCTCATGATGCCACTGTTGGGGAACGTCGCATGGGAAACAAAAATTTTCCTACGCACACGCAAACCTATCCATGGTGATGAGCATCTACGAGAGGGAGAGTGGATCTACGTACCCTTGTAGATCGCTAAGCGGGAAGCGTTAAGAAACGCGGTTGGTGTAGTCGAACTTCTTCGCGATCCAAATCGCCAAGCGTCCCGCGATCCAATCACGAACCGTCCCGCGAACCAATCACGAACCGTCCCACGATCTCGTCACGATCCGTCCCACGATCCAATCACGAACGTCTCGTGGCCTTGATCACGATCCTTCCGATCTAGTACCGAACGGACGGCACCTCCGCGTTCAGCACACGTGCAGCTTGATGACGATCTCCACCGTCTTGATCCAGCAAGAGGGGTGGAGAGGAGAGAGAGTTCACCGGCAGCGTGACGGCGCTCCGGTGATGGTGGTGGAGCAATTCCGGCAGGGCTTCGCCTAAGCACTGCGGAACTACGATCTAGAGGAGAAACTATGCACCGGTGGAACGGGTAGCACGTGGCCGGAAATTCTGTCCAAAAACCACCCAATCCACTAGTATATATAGGAGGAGAGGAGAGGAGAGGCAGCCAAGGCCTTTGGGTCGGCCGAAATAGGAGGTGGGAGCAATCCTACTTCACCTCCAATCCTAGTTGGAGTAGGATTGCCTCCTATTGGCTGATTTTCCACTTTTTGCTTTAGGACTTTCTCTCCTGCGCCATGGGCCTTTGTGGCTGTTTTCCCAGCCCACTAAGGGCTGGTTATTATTCTCCCACAGCCCATGGACCTCTTGGGGTCGAAATACCCCTCCCGGAGGTCCTCCGGTACACTACCGGCACTCCCGGTACAATACCGATACTCCCGGTACACTACCGATGAGCCCGAAACTTTTCCGGAAACCAAACTGGGACTTCCTATATATGAATCTTTACCTCCGGACCATTCCGGAGCTCCTCGTGACGTCCGGGATCTCATCCGGGACTCCGAACAACCTTCGGTCACCACCATACATAACTCTACACTACCGAAACGTCACCGAACCTTAAGTGTGCAGACCCTGCGGGTTCGAGAACTATGTAGACATGACCGAGACACCTCTACGGTCAATAACCAATGGCGGGACCTGGACGTCCACATTGGTTCCTACATATTCTACGAAGATCTTTATCGGTCGAACCTCTATGTCAAGGATTCAGTTAATCCCGTATAACGTCCCCTTTGTTCTTCGGTATGTTACTTGCCCGAGATTCGATCGTCGGTATCTCCATACCTAGTTCAACCTCGTTACTGGCAAGTCTCTTTACTCGTTCCGTAATACAAGATCCCGTGACTAACACTTAGCCATATTGCTTGCAAGGCTTGTTGTGATGTTGTATTACCGAGTGGGCCCTGAGATACCTCTCCGTCACACGGAGTAACAAATCCCAGTCTCGATCCATGCCAACTCAACAAACACCATCGGAGATACCTGTAGAGCACCTTTATAGTCACCCAGTTACGTTGCGACGTTTGATACACACAAGGCACTCCTCCGATATCCGTGAGTTGCATGATCTCATGGTCATAGGAACATATACTTGACATGCAGAAAACAGTAGCAATAAACTGACACGATCATATGCTATGTTTGTAGTTTGGGTCTTATCCATCACATCATTCTCCTAATGATGTGATCCCGTTATCAAATGACATCTCATGTCCATGGCTAGGAAACCTTAACCATCCTTTGATCAACGAGCTAGTCCATTAGAGGCATACTAGGGACATGGTTTTGTCTATGTATCCACACATGCATTTAAGTCTCCGATCAATACAGTTATAGCATGGATAATAAACGATTATCATGAACAAGGAAATATGATAATAACTAATTTATTATTGCCTCTAGGGCATATTTCCAACAATCATACCTTGGACTCCGGCTTGGCAGCGTGCAGGCCCTTGTGCTCCTCCTTGGATGGCCAGCTCTTCATCGACTTGAAGAGCGCCTTCCAGAGCTTCTCCCGCGTAGTGTGGAAGAGATTCTGGATTGTGGGCTCGACTTCGTGTTCTTGAGCCCTTACAGGAGTGTTCCGACCCTGGCAGGGGAGGATGCATCTTCGGAGCATCACCTGGACCACATCGGCTAGCTTGATGCCCTCCTTGATCAGGGAGCGAAGGCGCTTCTGCAGATCGGTCACCTCTTTGCTCGAACCCCAGGCCAGGCCCTTTTCGGGCCACGAAGCCAATCGGATAGGGGGCCAGATCTGAATGCGGCGACAGGGAGTTGGCCCTCCTCTTGTGTTTCGGTGATGTAGAACCACTCCTTTTGCCATCCTTTGATGGTGTCGATGAAGGTGACCGACGGCCACCCAACGCAAGCAAGCTTGCTGATGACTGCCCCGCCGCAGTCCGCGTGCTTGCCTCTGACGCACTTGGGCTTGATATTGAAGACCCGTAGCCAGAGCCCAAAGTGCGGCTCGACGCGCAGGTAGGCCTCGCAGACGAGGATGAACGCCAAGATATGCATGATGGAGTTCAGCGGGAGGTCATGGAAGTCGAGGTCGTAGAAGAACATTAACCCCCTGACGAAGGGGTCGAGTGGGAAGGTCAACCCCCTGATGAAGTGGGGGATGAACACCACCCTCTCGCCTGGCCTGGGGGTGGGGATCACTTGGCTCTCCTCCGCCATGCGGTGATGAATGTTGCAGGGAGGTAACCGGCCTTCTTGTGGTCGAGGATGTCCTTGTTGGTGACCGTGGAAGCTCCCCACTGGCCATTGGAGTCCACCATTTCCGAGCTCGAAGGTGGGGGCCAGAGAGACCTAGATCAGTGCTCTGGAGGTGCAAGAGAATGGGAGGCAGAGAAGTCGAATGCAAAGTGTAAAAAAGCTTTTGGGGTTTTCCATCTCTTTTTATGGGGCCTGTCGATGTGGATTCCCCTCGCCGTGCCATGAATCCCTCTACTTCCCGAGACATTGTGCGCGCGTAGTTAAGTATATCCCATATAAAATGGGACACGGTCGATATATTGATAGATCGTGATGATTAAAATGACCTCGAACCGCGAATCGAGTCTATGCAACTGGTCTGGCAGTCGTAGTGGGCCGTAATCTTTCGCCAGAAAGGTCATCAGAGAGCCGTTGTTTATCCCCTCACGATTGGGCCTCAGAGCCGATCAATTTACAGTATTCAGACGAGCTACTACGTAGGAGACTACTTGTCATCAGAGGCCGAACTACAATTTGGCAGGAAGGAACTCACCTCGCAAGCCGAAGACTCTATTCGCGAAGCAGTCGTGGCTGAAGACCCTTGGCATTGGAGGCGAGTTCGGGGGCTACTGAGGGAGTCCTGGATTAGGGGGTCCTCAGATAGCTGACCTATTGTTATGGGCCGGACTATGAGGGCTGCTTATCAAAGACCGAAGGATTTGAAGGCCCAATCTCTTAGATGGAAGCTTCGGGAAACAAGGCTTATGCTCCATGTCTAATGTAATAGTTAGGCAAGTTTATCTCTTCGACATGTAACTGACCATGTACAAACCCTAGGTATCCTCGGCATCTATATAAGCTGGAAGGTTTTAGGGTATAGACAGAACAACTCATCTAGGGTTAGACATACGATCTCGCGGTAGATCAACTCTGTAACCCCTTACACCATCAATAAAATCAAGCATGACGTAGGGTATTACCTCCATTGGAGGGCCCAAACCTAGGTAAACTCGTGTCTCCTTCGTCTCCTGTTACCGTTGATCCCGGTCTCACTATTTCGGACCCCCTACCCGAGATCCGCTAGTTTTGACACCGACAGTCGTCTGTCACATCTAGATTTGTCGTTCGCTGAACAAATTGACCACTAGGATACAAATTTCCTCATGCAAGTGGTAGACACCATCGAGGGTGATGATACTGCAGTTGCATGGTTGATGTTAGTGCGATATGCCATCACCGAGGATACAACCAAAGACTTGTGGCATTTTATAGAATTGACACGGGGTGGAGATTTTTGTATGCACTGATCTAGTGAGTATGATATATGGCGCTTCTGAATTTTGATGTCGCAGTTGATTTCCAAGACAAAGAAACCCATCCATAAATATGTGCTAACACAATGTAGGGGGGGTCCAACTGTGGCTTCTTGGAATGGGATGAGCGGGAATGGCTAGAATTTCTAAAGAAAGTTTTGACAAAGATTTGGAGGTTGTATGATGTAGAGAGATGTAGAAGAATCAGGGACAACGTGTGCAGTGCAAAATAATATTACAAGCTTGAGCGGGAGAATATGAAGCTGCAGGCTTAGGTTGAGAGGCTCAGTGCATATATTGACAAAGCCCGGGAGGAGAAGATCGAGATACAATCAAGGATTCAGCAAGTCTTAGACGAAAGTGAGGTGTTGAGGTATAAGATTAGGAAAACCGTTTGAGGCGTTGTGTACAATTTGTGAGTGAAGCATTGTGCCTTTTTTTTACCGTGGTCTACCATTAACGTACTCTCTTATGTTTCATCAAATAAGCATAAGTTAGTTACAACAACAAAAGCTTCATTCATGCCTTACTCCATTATCAAAGGGACTTTCATGGTAGAACGAGGAAGGGAAGGAAATGTTTGATACTTGTGAACTGCATTGGGATTTTTCCCGAAGAGGAGGGGATGATGCAACACAGTAAAGGTAAGTATTTCCCAGGGTGAGAACCTAGGTTATTGAACCAATAGGAGGACCGCAAAATTTCCCATCTTCAACGCCTACACAGAAAAGATCACACACTTGCACCCAATGCGAGCAAGAGGGTTGTCAATCCCGTTAAACTCGTTTCTTGCAAGCTACAAGTAGTGATAGATAGATAATTTGATAAATATAAATTGAAAATAAAAAGAAAGTAAATAATTACAACAAGGTATTTAGATCGTTTGTAAATATATTTATGAGGAGACCCGGGGGCCATAGTTTTTTCTAGAGGCTTCTCTCTCAAAGAAAGCATACTGTGGGTAGACAAATTACGGTTGGGAATTGATAGAAAAGCACATAGTTATGCAATATTTTTCACAAAAAATATCATTTATATAGGCATCACGTCCATAAGCATGTAGACCAACTCCTGCCTGCATCTACTACTATTACTCCACACATCGACCACTATCCAGCATGTCTATAGTATTAAGTAAAAACAAAGTAATGCTTGGAGGACGATGACATGATGTAGACAAAGTAAATCCAATTAATATGAATGAACCCCATTGTTTTACCCTTAGTGGCAGAAATACAGTACATGTCATGTCCCTTTGTGTCACTTGTATTGAGCACCACAAGATTGAATGCACTACAACGCACAACTCCCACTTGAAGATAAATCAACCTAGTTGGCCAAACCAAACCGATAGACAAGAGAGCATTGCGAAGCTATAACAATCATGCATATAAATAACTAGCAAGAATTCAATATATTTTCATGAATAATCTGAACTTAAACCCACAATTCATAGGATCCTAACAAACATATCACAAAGATTGATTACATAAGATAGATCACCACGGGAATCGCGGTGATCTTGGTAGTGAAGAACACACAGAGAGATAGTCATCTAGGTACTAACTACATACCCATAGGTCCATGGTGAATTAATCACACGTCACCATGGGAGCAACAAGGTTGATGTAGAGTCCCTCCATGATTGATCCCCCTCTGACAAGGCACGAGAACAAGGCTCCAGATGGGCACACGACAAAACAGAGACTTGTGCTGATAGAAAAGGTGTTTCAGAGGATCTCTAGGGTTTTTGGGATGTATGAGAATTTATAGAGAAAAGATTCATGCCATATGAGCTGGGAGGTGGCTCCTACCCATCAAGGCACGACCACCCCCTAGGGGTGTCCTTTTGGCCTCGGGCCACCTCGTATGCTCTCCGTCCTTCCTTCAAAGCTTCCAAGTCTTTTTTTGTCCAGAAAAAATCAACAGAAAGTTATGGGGTGTTTGGACTTCGTTTGGTACAGTATTCCTGAAAGGAAAAAAACATGCAGAAACATCACTTGGCACTGGGTTATTAGGTTAGTGCTAAAAAATATTATAAAACATCAAGTAAATGCTTAAAAAGTATCCTACAATGATAATATAATAGCATGAAACAATCAAAAATTATAGATATGTTGGAGATGCATCAACATCCCCAAGCTTAATTCCTTCTTGTCCCCGAGTAGGTTAATGATAAAAACTGAGTTTTTGATGTGACATGCTACCCAACATGTAATCTTTTTCAGGTATGATCATTGAGAAACAATGAGTCAACAAGCATTAACATATAATATCCATAAATATAAGTAACATAATCATCAAATTTCAAAATATCCTTAAAGAATTCTTACCTCCCATCCATTTTATAATATTAGCATGGCATGGCTCTGACGTGGCTTGAGACTGGGTCGCTATTTCCCCAAAGAGGAAGGGATGATGCAGCACACCGACGGTAAGTATTTCCCTCAGTTATGAAACCAAGGTATCAATCCGTATAGGAAGATCACGCACCCATGTAAACATTACCTGCAAACAAATAACAAATACTTTCAACCCGATGCGAAAGAAAGGTTTCCAAGCTCTCAATGGCAAAAAGATAGATTAGGTAATGATAGTTCTGGCAAGTAGATCTCCAAATAACATAAAATAAAATAAGTAAACAAAAAGTGCATCAAGGTATTTTTTTGGATTAATAGATCTGAAAACAAAAAGGCAAAATAGTAGATTGGAAAGCAATATGTTGGAAACATAGACCTGGGGCTGTAGGTTTCACTAGTGACTTCTCTCATGAGTATAGCACACGGTGGGTGAACAAATTACTGTTGGGCAATTGATAGAACATCAAATAATCATGATGATATCCAGGCAATGATCATTATATAGGCATCACATGCATGATAACTAGACCGAAATGATACTGCATCTACTTCTATTACTCCACACATCAACCGCTATCCAGGATGTATATAATGTATTAAGTTCATGGGAAAATAGAGTAATGCAATAAGAACGGTGACATGATGTAGACAAGATCTATTCATGTAGGAATAGACCCCATCTTGTTATCCTTAATGGAAACGGTACATGCGTGTCTTGCTGCCCCTTCTATCACTAGGAAAGAACATCGCAAGATCGAACTCATCACAAAGCACCTCTTCCCATGGCAAAAAAACGATCTAGTTTGTCTAACTAAACCAAAGATTCGAAGAAGAAATACGAGGCTATAAATAATCATGCAAATAAGAGATCAAACAAGACTCAAATCATATTCATTGATGGAAACTAATCATGAACTCAAAATTCATCGAATCCCAACAAACACACCGCAAAAGTCATTACATCAAGTAGATCTCCAAGATACCATTGTATTGAGAATCATAGAGAGAGAGGAAGCCATCTAGCTACTACCTATGGACCCATAGGTCTATGGTGGACTACTCACGCATCATCGGAGAGGTACTTATGAGGAAGATGAACCCCTCCATGATGGTGTTAGATTGGATCTTGAGGTTCTGGAACTTGCGACGGCTGGAATTGTGTTTCGTCGACTCCTCTAGGGTTTTCTGAATATTTGGGAATTTATAGGGCGAATAGTCGGTTGAGGGGACTCCCGAGGCGGGCATGCTCCACCAGGCCGCGGCAGGGGACTTTAGCATGCCATGGTGGAGGGTGGCTACCCTAGGCCCCCTCTCTGGTGGTTGTTTGGCCCATCCTGGTTCTTCTTGTCCACAAATAATTAACAAAACTTTCTGACATTTGAGCTCCGTGTGGTACTGATTTTCTACGAAGTGAAAAACAAGCAAAAACAACAACTGGCACTTTGGCTCTATGTCAATAGGTTAGTCCCAAAAAATTATATAAAGTTGCTATAAAATGATTGTAAAACATCCAAGATTGATAATATAACAACATGGAACAAGAAAAAATTATAGATACGTTGGAGACGTATCAGGATTGGTCTTCACCACATAAATACAAATGTCAAGCGTCGTGGTGTTAAGACAAGCAATTGGATCATACTTTTTCACGTGTTTCAACATTTATAACTCAGTCAATACATGAGCATGAACCATGGACATAGCATATAGGTGGAATAGAATATGGTGGTAGGTCTCAAAGGGGTAAAAGTGTAGAAGAAAGTCTCGCGTCAACTAGGCGGATCAATAGACTATATATGGAGATACCCAACAGTTGATATTAATGCGAGGAGTAGAGATTGCCCTAAAGTGGATGCCCTAGAGCTATAAGTGTATGAAAACTCAACTCAAGCTAAGTGGGTGTGCATCCAACTTGTTTGGTCATGAAGACCTCATGCATTTGAGGAAGCCCGTCATCAGAATATACAAGCCATGTTCTAGAATAGGAGGTGGAAGCGGGCTCGTCTCGTAAAACCCGATGAAATCTTCTCTCCCATTTTTTCTGAGAAGATGTGAATTTATAGGACTAGAATTAGGGTCGGGAGAATCATGTGGGCCCCACAAGCCATTAGGGTGCGGCTAGGGGGGTGGTCGCACCCTGTTGCCTTCTGGCCCGCATGCAACCCCCTTCGCATGCATCTTTGCTCCATAATTCCTTATTTATTCCAAAAATAATTCACAAAAAGTTTCGTCCAATTCCAGGAACTTTTATTTCTGCACAAAAATGAAACCAAGGTAGCTCTGCTAAAAGCAGTGTCAGTCCGGGTTAGTTACATTCAAATCATGCAAACTAGAGTCCAAAACCAGAGCAAAAGTGTTTGCAAAAGTTGATACATTGGAGACCTATCACCATCCCCATGGGCATCACAAACATCCCTAGAATTTGTACTAAATAACACTAAATTTCAGATTCATAATGTTCAATCCACACAAAGAACCTCAAAGATTACCCCCATGATTTCGATCACAGAAAGTAGGATGAAAATGTGCATCAACCTATGTGCCTAGATCACCCCAATGTCACCATAGGGGTATGCAAGTTGATAACCAAAACATATATCAACTGACCCAATATAACACCGCATTGTCACCAAGAGTATCTACATGCAAGACATATTTCAAGTGTTCTCAAATCCAAAGTATTCAAACCAACATAACGGAATCTCAAATGCAAAGACTCAATTCATCACATGAAGATAGAGAGGTAGGAACAACATATGATCCAACTATATTAACAAACCTTGTGGTACATCAAGATCGTGCCACATCAAGAACAAGAGAGATATATATATATATATTAAACACATAGCTACTGGTACATACCATTAGCCCTGAGGGTGAACTACTCCCTCCTCATCATGGAGACCGCCGGGATGACGAAGATCGCCTCCGGTGATGATTTCCCTTCCAACAAGTGCCACAAAAGGGCACCGAATGACATTGATTCGAAACAGAGGCTTGTGGTGGCGAAGTGGAAGTTATTAGGTTAATTCTGGGGTTTCCTCGATTTATAGGATTTTTCAGTGTCAGTTTCACATGAAACAGAGTTACATGGGTCCCACAAGGTATCTCGGCATGGCCACCCCCTTGGGTCTGCTGGGTTGCCTTGTCACCTCCTTGTGGGTCTTCTGATCCTATAACAAAGCTTCGGGGGTCTCTTATGTTACAAAAAAAATCGTCAAAACATTTCGTCGTGTTTGGACTTCATTTGGTATGGATATTCTTAAAAGCCAAAAAACAAGCATAAAACAGCAGCTGGCACTAGGCACTATGTTAATAGGTTAGTTCCATAAAAATCATATAAACATGCACCAAAACCATGTAAAATTGTTGTAAACATGGCATTAATACTTCATAAATTATAGATATGTTGGAGACACATCAGTCATATGCAAGCATTTGACTCGACAGTTGGTGGCTAATTTCTACAATTGTTTCTACTTCTGGTTATCACTAGAAGACCCCGCTTGTCAAATAATGGTGAGTTGACCCTGATGGACACATCCTATGATGATTTATTCTAAGTCAAAGTTATACATGAAGACCCGGTTCATCACATGGTGGTAAGCCGGCCCTTGGGGACTATACTTTGCAATTGTTACAAGATAAACATCTAACTACAAGTTCCATATCACTATTGTTAGTTACCCGAAAGTAGGGGGCTACCTATCATCACATGGAAGTTACAAAGATAAGCTACAAGATGATTTCGACAAGTCTTCGGTTATCATTACTTTCTAAACTAAATACTTGGGGGCTACATAAGCATATATGATAAATGATGGGGAGACATGATACCTCTCCAACATACAGATATTTTATGAAGCATTCATCCCATATTTATCCATGTTTACAACAGTTTTTATATGGTTTTGATGCACTTTACATGATTTTATTGGAACTAACCCGGACTGAAAAACAATTTCTCGGAATTACCGTGGTTTTGTTTTTGTACAGAAAAACAAGTTCTCGAAATCGCCCAAAACATTTTAATGATTTTTCTAGAGAAAATAAGAAATACTAGAGCGAAGAACCACTAGAGGGCGGGCCACCAGGTTCCCCAAGCCAATAGGGCGCGCCAAACCGGTGGCCGCGCCCTGATAGCTTGGGACCACCCAGTGGCTCTGTTTAGCATGATTCCAATGCTAAAAATACTATAAATATAGAAACCCTCAAAAATAAACCTAGAACTTTCACTCTACCACCGTAAGCCTCTATAGTATAGAAACTCATCTGGAGCCTTGTTCTGGCACCCTTCGGAGGGGGCAATCATCACCGGAGGCCATGTTTATCATCCCGACGGTCTCCATGATGAAGAGGGAGTAGTTCACCCTCGGGGCTGAGGGTATATACCAGTAGCAATGTGATCTCTCTCTCACTCTCCCTCATGTTCTTGAGATGTCACGATCTTGATGTATCATGAGCTTTGTTAATATAGTTGAATCATATGGTGTTCGTCCCTTGATATATTGTTGTAATGAATTGAATCTTTTTCTTTCAGGTTTTGCTATGTCGGATTGAATATTGGATTTGAGCTCACTTGATGTATGTATTGCATGTGGATACCCGTGGTGACAATGGGGTGTTCTATTGATTCACTTGATATATGTTTTGGTACTCACCTTGTGGATTCCTGTGGTGACAATGGGGTATTCTATGCATATGGGTTGATATAGTCCTTTTCCTACTTTCTCCGATAGAAATCTTGGTGTACTCTTTGAAGTTCTTATGCATGGATTGAATATGATAAATGTAAAATCGTTTGATGCATATCATATAATTGACTCATGCATACTTGTGGTGACATTGGAGTATCTAGGTGACATTACAGTTGATTGATGCATATCATACGGTGTTATTCTTGTACGAACTTTAGGGCTGTTTGTGACACTTATAGGAATAACTCAATAGATTGATAGTAAATGATAACTTTGAGGTCATTGTTCTACCTACAACAGTTTCATCTTGTGTTCTCTGCTAGATATGTACTTTGGAGTGATTCTTTCTTGCACGTTAAGGGATGATCACATGATTCTATCATGTTAGCATTGTTGAGAGATTGCACTAGTGAAAGTATGAATCCTAGGCATTACCTCCAAGCATTAATATATCGTTTTGCTCGTTTTTTATTACTTGTTACCTTGCTGCTTTTATATTTTCAGATTACAAAAGCCTATATCTACTATCCATACTACACTTGTATCACCATCTCTTCGCCAAACAAGTGCACATATACAATTTAACATTGTATTGGGTGTGTTGGGGACACAAGACATTTCTTGTATTTAATAGTAGAGTTGTTTGAAAGGGACCATCTACATCCTACACATACCACGGATTAATAAACCTTAGTTCATACACTTGAGGGAAAATTGCTACTATTCGAAGAAACTCTACGCTTGGAGGCCCAACAGAGTCTACAAGAATAAAGTTGTGTAGTAGACATCAAGCTCTTTTCTGGCGCCATTACCGGGGAGGTGAGTGCGTAAAGGTATATATTTAGATCTTGTAGTTGAATCTTTTATTTTCTTGTTTCATCATTAGTTTGATTTATAAAATAAAACTACAAAAATGGAATTTAGGTTGCCTTATATGCTTCGTATTTATAATGTCTTTCGTAAAAATGATGGTTCGAAAAATTGTGCTCAATAGTTAGAAGAAGAATTTATAAAAATGCTTAATATGAGTTCGTTGAATGATGAGCATGATTGCAATGTTTCTAGTATGAATTCTCTGAATATCCATGATGCTAATGATATGCACAACCACAAGCTCGGGTGCTCTATTTGCTAGTATGCCAGACTCTACTACAGGAGTCAATTCAGGTTTTATAGATAACACATAATCCTTACTAGTGACAAATATAGGAGAAGTAGAAAATTTAGGATCATATTTCATTTCCTCCATCATAGATTTTTCTTTTATTTTTCATAGTAGTTTTCCCTTTATCTTTGAAGGGAAAATCATTGACATGGTATAGGCTATGTGATGATATTTGATCATGGAGCTGGAATCGATTGCAATTAGAATTCCACAAATTTTTTATCTTATGCATCTAGTTCATCGTGATTGGAATTAGATATATAATTTTTGGCCTTGTGAAGGAGAAAGCATTGCTCTATCTTGGGGGAGGCTTATGTCAATGTTATATTCAGGCCCCTATCTTGATATCCCGAGAGAAATTATTATTCGGATTTTTTATGCTCGGCTTTCTCATAATGATTGATCCATGCTCGATACTTCTTATACTGGTTCTTTTATGAAGAAGACTATTGAATTCAAGTGGGGTCTCTTGGAAAGAATTAAAAGTAACTCTGAAGATTGGGAACTCGACGAAGGTAATGAGTCGGGTATTAAGCTTAAGGTTGATTGTGTTATATCTTTTATGAATACAAAATTTCACAGGTAACACTAAACATGGACTTGACTCTGAGATAGTAGCTTATTCTGTGAATCATTTGCTACTCATGTTGACCTCCCTAAGTAGAAGTGGTTTAAATATAACCCCCTATTAAAAATAAAATTAAAGAACCAGTCATAGCTAAAGTTGAAACCATCATTTACACTATTGATCCAACTGTGCCTACTGTTTATACTGAAAAACCAATTTTCCCTATTAGATAAAGGAATGTGCTAAGGTATCAAATGTGGTTCACAAAAGTAATATTAAAGCACCTAATCCCATTGAACAAATTAAAGTAGAACATAGTGTTGCTATGGTTAAAGGTATCTTGGTACAAAATATTGTTGGGCTTGTTATTTACCTCTCTAATGAAGCTGCTAGAATTGCCAAACCAGATGAAAAAGATAAACATAGACATGTATTTGGCATTCTTGTTGTCTCAGTTAAAATAAGGGATCATTGTTATCATGGTTTATGTGATATGGGTGCTAGTGTGAGTGCTATTCCTTTTGCCTTATACCAAAAAATTATTAATGATATAGCACCCGCTGAAATAGAAGACATTGATTTTACTATTAAACTTGGTAATAGAGACACCACATCACCACTTGGGATTGTTAGATATGTTGAAGTATTGTGTGGGAAAATAAAATATCCTACTGATTTTCTAGTTCTTGGTTCCCCACAAGATCTCTTTTGTCCCATTATCTTTGGTAGACCTTTCTTGAACACTGTTAGTGCTAAGATAGATTGCAATTCCTCTTACCGATCCACTAGAATAATATTTGCTAGACCATGAAAATGATATGCACTTGCATGAAAGAAATGAAATATATCAATTTTTCTTTGAACAACAACCTCTCCTGAAACACAACTTGCCTATTGAAATTCTAGGAGTTCCTCCTCCACATAAAGGTGATCCTGTATTTGAATTAAAACAATTGTGTGACACTTTGAAGTATGATTATCATGATGATAAAAAATATCCTCTTATTATTAGTGCTAACCTTTCAGAACATGAAGAAGAAAGATTATTAAAAATTCTAAGGAAGCACCGGGCTGCTATTGGATATACTGTTGATGATCTTAAGGGCATTAGTCCCACTCTATGTTAGCACAATATCAATATGGAACCTGACACTAAACCCACTGTTGATCACCAACGCCGATCGAGTCCTAAGATGAAAGAAGTGGTAAGAAGTGAAACAGTCAAGCTTCTGGAAGCAGGTATAATTTATCCCATAGATGATAGTAGATGGGTAAGTCCCGTTCGCTCTGTCCCTAAGAAGGGAGGGATTACTGTTGTTCTTAATGATAAAAATGAGATCATGTGTCAGTGCACGGGTACAGGGGTACCCGGTGCCCCTGACTTATGCATAGGCGATAGAAGCAAAGAACCCCGCCAACAACAAGACAAGACTCCAGCAAGCTCAACATAGGAGCCCAGTCCTGGGCTGCGATGCACCAAGCACTCCCCCGACGCTTGATGGGGACCAAGGCGCACTCACTTCCTAGAAGACCGGACAGGACATCACCCGACAGGCATGATCCAGCTAGCCACCGCTCCACCGCATCCCTACGCCCGTCAATTATCGATGCGGTGTCGAGCCCTTAGGCGGTTAACTCCTACCAACATCTCCCCTAGGAGCATGCGTCTAATGCTTTGTTTGATAACTAATAGACTTTTGCAATAAGTATGTGAGTTCTTATGACTAATGTTGAGTCCATGGATTATACGCACTCTCACCCTTCCATCTTTGCTAGCCTCTCTAGTACCGTGCAACTTTCGTCGGTACACCAAACCCTCCTTCCTCAAAACAGCCACCATATATTCCTCAAAACAGCCACCATACCTACCTATTATGGCATTTCCATAGCCATTCCGAGATATATTGCCATGCAACTTCCACCATGTAGTTTTTCATGACTTGCACCATCACTTCATATTGCATATAGAGTCATACTTTGTCATCAGTACCGAGTTGTAATTTTCTTTTTGAGTTATAAGTAAATAAAAGTGTGATGATTTTTCATTAATAGAGCATTGTCTCGTGAGAGAAAAGGATGATGGAAGCTATGACTCCCTCACAAGTTGGGATGAGTATCCGGACTTTACAAAAAATAAAAGAGGCCAGCGAAGCCCAAAAAAAAAAGGAATAAAAGAGGCCAAAGAAGCCCACCAAAATTAAAAAATGAGGGAAAGAGAGAAGGGACAATTTCTACTACCTTTTTCCACACTTGTGCTTCAAAGTAGCACCATGATCTTCATGATAGAGAGTCTCCTATTTTGTCACTTTCATATAACTAGTGGATATTTGTGCACGACCACTTAGTTTTATTTTTTGAGCTTTCATACACTTATAGCTCTAAGTGCATTTGTTGCATGGCAATACCTACTCACTCACATTGATATCTATGGATGGGCATCTCCATAGCCCGTTGATACGGCTAATTGATGTGAGACTATATTCTCCTTCTTCTCCTTGCACCTCCGCCATATTCTATTCCACCTATAATGCTATATCCATGGCTCACGCTCATGTATTGGGTCAGAGTTGAAAAGGTCTGAGAACGCCAAAAGTGTGAAACAATTGCTTGACTTGTTCATCGGGGTTGTGCATGATTTAGATACCTTGTGTGGGGAAGATGGAGCATAGCCAAACCATATGATTTTGTAGGGATAACTTTGTAAGCCGATGTTATTTAAAAAGGACACCACTGCCTTGTTGGTGTGCTCGAAGTATTACTGTTTTTATTTTAATAGCAGACTAATGCTTCTAATCTTACGGATCTGAATATTCATGCCACAATATGGAATATTACACGGATAAATATGTTAGGTAGCATTCCACATCAAAAATTCTGTTTTTATCATTTACCTACTCGAGGACGAGCAGGAATTAAGCTTGGGGATGCTGATACGTCTCCAACGTATCTATAATTTTTTATTGTTACATGCTATTATATTATCTGTTTTGGATGTTTTATATACATTAATATGCTATTTTATATTATTTTTGGGACTAACCTATTAATCTAGAGCCTAGTGCCAGTTTTTGTTTTTTCCTTGTTTTTGAGAATTGCAGATAAGGAATATTAAATGGAGTCCAAATGGAACAAAATCTTCGAAATGAATTTTTCTGGACTGAAAGGAAACCAGGAGACTTGAGAACCAAGGCAGAAGAGCCACCATGGGGCCACAAGCCCTAGGGGCACGCCCAGTAGGCTTGTGGGCCCATGGAAGCTCTCCCAACCCTAATCTTCAGCCTATAAATTCCCAAATATTCCATCGTTATCAGAAAGAGCCACGAAAACACTTTTCCACTGCCAGAAGCCTCCGTTCCCGAGAGATCCAATCTTGGAGCCTTTTTCGGTAATCTACTGGGGGGATTCGAGCATGGAGGGTATCTACATCAACTCCATTGCCCCTCCAATGATGCGTGAGTAGTTCACCACAGACCATCGGGTCCATAGCTAGTAGCTATATGGCTTCTTATCTCTCTTTTCTCTTCAATACCATGTTCTTGATGATCTTCATGGAGATCTATCCGATGTAATACTCTTTTGCGGTGTGTTTGTCAAGATCCAATGAATTGTGGGTTTATGTTCAGATTATCTATGAATATTATTTGAGTCTTTTCTGAATTCTTATATGCATGATTTCATATCTTTGCAAGTCTCTTCGAGTTATTGGTTTGGTTTGGCCAACTAGATTGGTAATTCTTGTAATGGGAGAGGTGCTTAGTTTTGGGTTCAATCTTGCGGTGTCCTCACCCAGTGACAAAGTAGGGGTAGCGAGGCACGTATTGTATTGTTGCCATGAAGGATAACAATATGGGGTTTTCATCATATTGCTTGAGTTTATCCCTCTACATCATGTCATCTTACCTAACGCGTTACTCCGTTCTTCATGACCTTAATACTCTAGATGCAAGCAGGAGTCGGTCGATGTGTGTAGTAATAGTAGTAGATGCAAAATCGTTTCAGCTTACTTGACACGGACGTGATGCCTATATGCATAATCATTGCCTTGTATATCTTCATAATTATTTGATTTTCTATCAATTGCTCGACAGTAATTTGTTCACCCACCGTACTACTTGATCATGAGAGAAGCCTCTAGTGAAACCTATGGCCCCCGAGTCTATTTTCCATCTTATAATTTCATATATAAAACCAAAAATACCAAAAAATACTTTACTGCATTATTTTTACCTTTTGTTTTACTTTCTGTTCAAGCAATCTATCTCTATCAGATCTCATCCTTGCAAGTAACCTTAAAGGGATTGACAACCCCTTTATAGCGTTGTGTTTAAGAGTTTGATTCTTTGTGTAAGTACACCTATTGGGTACTTGCTTGTATCTCCTACTGGATTGATACGTTGGTTCTCAACAACCAAGGGAAATACTTATCTACTTTGCTGCATCACCCGTTTCTCTTCACGGAAACCAACACATGCTCAAGAATATACCTGGCCATGGGTAGCCTAGCCCGGTCGGCCCGACCCGACCCAGCCCGAAATTCTCGGGCCGGGCCGGGCCTGAAAATCAAGCCCGAAGGTCGGGCCGGGCCAGGCTTGGTCCTGCACAAATACATTTTTACGCCGACGTCGGTACGGGCTAGGCTTTCTCGGGCTTGGGCTGGGCCTGGGCCCAAAAAATAGGCCCGACGGTCGAGCCAGGCCAGGCTCGAGCCTGAGTTTTATACTCCAGGCATTTTTAGGCCCAGCCCGAGTTTTGACCAGGTATACTCGAGAAGTAGCAAGAAGGATTTCTGGTGCCATTGCCGGGGAGATACATAGCAAGTCAGGATCAAGTTTACCAAGTACCCGTCACA
Organism: Hordeum marinum; assembly: GCA_022496015.1. Lineage (NCBI taxonomy): Eukaryota > Viridiplantae > Streptophyta > Magnoliopsida > Poales > Poaceae > Hordeum > Hordeum marinum. The sequence goes on along the minus strand of CM039672.1, from coordinate 304,030,528 downwards.
AACTCATCTCTTGCATTTACATTATTTGCCCTTTGCCTCTTGTTTTCCTCTCCCCCACTTCTAAAACAATTTTCCAAAAATATTTGCCTTTTTATTCGCCCTTTTTCGTTCGTTTTTTCGTTTGCTTTTTTGCTTTCTTGTGTTGCCATGTGCCTTCTATTTGCTTGCATCTTCGCTTGCTAAAAATCTATTGATATGGATCCTCATTCACTTGCTAATCTTTTCAAAAGACCAAATTATGATGAACCAATTGCTAGTGAGTTGAGTGCACTTGATTATCTCTATGAAGTTTTGTTTGAAAATCATGAATCTAAAAATCTCGATGAAGTGTGGAAAGAAGAAATTTGTAAGGAGATTCATGATAGTTCCTTGAATGAAAAGAATGATTGCGATGTTGTTAGTATGAATTCTTTGAATATTCATGATGCTAATGATGTTCAAAACCACAAGCTTGGGGATGCTATGCTTGATGAAGATGATATTTTTTGTTCTCCAAGTTTCAGTGATGACACATATGCTATAATTGATCATGAAAAGAATGATTTGTGTGATAGTTATATTGTGAGATTCCTTCATGATGTTATTGAAAATTACTATGAGAGACGAACATATGCTTTTACATATTGCAATAATATCAATTTTCCTCTCTATGTGTTCAAAGTTTGGAAGTTATGCTTGTTTTTCTTTCCTATGGTAGTTGATTTTTGTTCCCATAGTTTGTTTGCTCACAAAATCCATATGCATAGGTAGTGGGTTAGACTTAAATATACTTGCCATGTGATTCATGACGTTCCTATTGCTGCAAATAGGAATTATGTGCCCGTAGATTTCATTGTTCTTGATTTAGAATGCAATCCTACATGTCTTATTATTCTTGGTAGATCTTTCCTTCGAACGATTGGTGCAATTATTGATATGAAGGAAGGGAATATTAGATTCGAATTCCCATTAAGGAAAGGCATGGAACACTTTCCTAGAAAGAAAATAAAATACATATGGATTTCATACCAAAGATGACAATACCTCGATCTATTGCGTTTTGCCTAGCTAGGGGCGTTAAACAATAGCACTTGTTGGGAGGCAACCCAATTTTATTTTGCTTTTTGCTTTTTGCTTCTGTTTTGGTGTGTTTTGACCATAGTTTATAGATTGCTACACACTGTTCTGTTTTTTGATAGATTCTGTTTTTCTTTGTGTTGTTTGCTTATTTTGATGTATCTATGGGTCGTATAGGGGTGGTATGAGCCATGGAGAAGTTAGAATATAGTAGGTATTACACAAATACAACTAAATAAGGATTTTACAACAGTACCTAAAGTTGTGATTTATCTTTTTATACTAATGGATCTCATGAGTTTTTTGTTGAGTTTTGTGTTGTGAAGTTTTCAAGTTTAGGGTGAAGATTTGATGGACTATGGAATACGGAGATGTAAGAGCCTAAGCTTGGGGATGCCCATGGCACCCCAAGTCATATTCAAGGATACCAAAATGCCTAAGCTTGTGGATGCCCCAGAAGGCATCCCCTCTTTCGTCTTCAATCCAGCGGTAAATTCACTTGAGGCTATATTTTTATTCACCACATGATATGTGTTTTGCTTGGAGCGTCTTGTATGATATGAGTCTTTGCTTTTTAGTTTGACACAATCATCCTTGATGCACACATCTTTTGATAGATACACGTTGAATCGTGAATTTATTAGAATACTCTATGTGCTTCACTTATATCTTTTGAGCTAGGCAATGTTGCTCTAGTGCTTGACTTATATCATTATAGAGCATGGTGATTTTATATTTTATAGAAATTATTGAACTCTCGTTCCTCACTTATATTATTTTGAGAGTTTCTTAAAAACACATGGTAATTTGTTTAGGTTATGAATTTAGTCCTAATATAATGGGCATCCAAGAGGGATATAATAAATAGTTTCATATTAAGTGCATTGAATACTATGAGAAGTTTGATTCCTTGCATGTAGTTTTGAGATAATAGAGATGGTAATATGAGAGTCATGCCAGCGAGTAGTTGTGAATTGGAAGAGATACTTGTGTTAAATTTTGTGATTCCCGTAGCACTGGGAAGGCCCTTACCGTGTAGTATGAGTCACCAGACATGGCGCAATCCATCTGGAGACCGAAGACGGCACCAAGGTGCAAAACTCATGGAACATTGAGGATATTCATAAGGTCTACCCATAAGACATGGCTGTCAGGCCCAGTCCTCGACATCCACCTTTTGTACAAGCCTTGCCGATGTTGCATGTAACCCTTGTACAAAGCTAGGCACAGACCCTATGCAACATTAATAAAAGCTAGGCTTTGCATCATATAGTCATCATTACATGCTCGTTATGCAGTTTTCTCTCATGACTATGATGTTAACGCGTTCTAGATATTATAGATTGCTAGAATGTTTGATGTGACTGTAATATTTGTTACTCTCCTCACCTTACATGTTTCATCATTAAGAAAATAGGGGAGGAAGACAAGGGAACAAATATGGCGATCCATCCCGCTCGAAGAAGAAGACACTGCTTGGAGAAGATAAGTATATCATATATCTCCAATTCAGTACTTCTGAAGAAAGCCCTTAGCATCTTCCTTACCGTGGGACACAGAGTCATCTGCACGGTGAAAACACTTGTCGGGACGAGCCATCCCCCTGTCCAAGCTCACTGGGGTGGCAACGCGAATACCGACAGGGGGCTTTGTCGGGGAACAATGTCAACCTGTTGCCGGGGGCTCATCCTCCTACTCCGGCACTCATGGTTTGAATGATGACCTCTAAAGTAGCCCTATGCGGCAAAGACAAAACGTACTAACACAGAACGAATAAGGAAGAGAAAGGACAAGTACTTCTGGGAGAAAAATAGCATTTTATTCTCGTTCATTTCCAATACAAAATAGGTAGAGATTACATTATGATTCATTAAATCTTGGCAAGCGCCTACATCTTTTAACATGAAAAAACATAAGTGCCACGTAATCCCTTTCTTGTCCCTCTCCTCTTAGGGATTAGGTAGAAAGAGAGCAGAGGGAAAAAGGAGCGCCTGGCCGGGATCCGACACTTCCTATCCAGGACTAGAGGGACGCGACCGGCAGGAGGACCCCACCCCCAGGAAGGGCGAACAAAGCCAACGGAGCGGACAAGACCGATAGGGGGGAAGAAGGCGGAGCGCAGGTGTAGATGGTGGAGCTGCCGGGGCCCGGCTGGTAATGATGGTACTACCGGCGAGGGCAACGCGTCGGTGTTGTCACCCGCGCTTCCGAAGCGATGAAATGCGCTGGCCGCCACCGTCTTCCTCTCCGCCATCCCCGGAGGGGGCTCCTTCACTATCCAAGGCTTCGACGCAGCTGCTGGGATGAACGCCATGCTCTCCAGGACATCCTACAGACAGCATGGTCATCCCTGGTGGCAAAACATGGGGAATTCCTCTTCCCATTAAGAAGAACATGCAGACGAAAGGTCCCCGCCCTTGCGATGCGCACATAGCGCCGCGAGAGGGGAGATCCATCACGATACGAGATGATCCATCACTGCGGCTTCCCGCGTTCGACTAGAGGTCGTACGAGCATCCTCTCTTCTTCACCATTAGAAGGGAGCGCGAGGACCGCAATATGTGACACTGCGTCCTCATTGAAAACCAGGATTGGCGCCAACCATGTGGCGTTCCCCCAAGACTGAGGTAGCGGGCGGCGCAGCGGCAGGTATTCCGCCGCGGTCGCTCCAGGCGTGACCACCTAGCTGCCCGCTGCCACCAATCGAGCCCTTATCGCCGCTGTCCCACGAAAGAGACTGGACGTGGGCTCAAGAAGAAGGCTGCACAATGATATGCACGCCCACCAAACCCTTCTCCCTTGGCATCAGAGGTGGAGGGGCGACCCGATAGCAAGAGGAGTAAGGTGAGCTTTGTGTGCTTGGACTCAAGGAGGAGACAAGAATGAATGAGCATCACCTCCCGCAACCTTCCAATTTATAGGGAGAGCGCGGGGGTGGCTCTCCTCCACTCCAAGGGTCGCCGCGCATCTCCACCAATCCCATCGCCCACGATCACGGGCAAGCAGGTAATCGCCCCAGTCCTCCAATCCATGGCGCTGCGGTTCCCTGCCATGATCAGGACTTTAAGTCACGTGCACCCGTCGCTAACTCTTCGCTATGCATGCGACATATGTGGCGGAAACGCCCTGAGGTGGTGGGTCAGTGCTGACCAATAAATTGGTAGTTACCCCCTCACATTGCGCGCCTGTGCATGAAATTTGGGCATGACCCAATGGCACTTGGCGAGCACGTGTGGTCCAGTACCCGGGGCTCCTATAGGTGCACGAGTATAGGGGTACCCAGTGCCCCTGACTTATGCATAGGCAGTAGAAGCAAAGAACCCTGCCAGCAACAAGACAAGACTCCAGCAAGCTCAACACAATAGCCTAGACCTGGGCTACAGCACCCCAAGCATGCCCCGACGCTTGCCGAGGACCAAGGCGCACCCACTTCCCAGAAGACCCAACAAGACATCACCCGACAGGCATGAGACAGCTAGCCACCGCTCCGTCGCATCGCTACGCCCGTCAATTATCGATGCGGTGTCGAGCCCTTAGGTGGCTAATCAGCTCTTTCCAAGCATGTGGTGACACGATCAAAGAGGAGTTATTCTTAGTCAACACCCTCCCTGCAGCGTTCCATGTTCTCAAGCAACAACCTGCCAAGCGGTGGGTAGAGCTTGCCGGGGATGCACCCCGAGCGCCACCTAGGCATGTAATCATGGTATTTTGTCCTAAATGCGAGAATTAGGTATGATAGCTCTGCTTAACTATCTAATCAATAGATAATGACTGTTTTGCCATTGTGGTGACCCCTTACACTATAAAAGGAGGCCCAAGGCAACCTAGCTCAAGGTTAGCAATTCCTACCCCCGAACACTTGTACTAACGCCGCCGTTCCTTCCTCGGCAACAGTCCTTGCCGGGCTAGGAGCCCTGCGTTCTACATGTTGCCCCAATCAATCCACCAAAAGGAAGGAGTAGGGTTTTACGCTTAGCAGCGGCCCGAACCTGGGTAAAATGCATGCGTCCTGATCCTCGCGTCCTCTCGTGATCTCCGCTCTTCATGCAACATGACCCCCTGTCGAATCACAAGGGATCCATGATCCTATAGGTGATCGAGAGCATCCGTGCCCTAGAATTATCCCACAAAGAATTGCCATTGACAATAGAATGGTAATTTATTTTAGAAAATTGAATAAACCTACTAGAAAAGATCATTATCCTCTGCCTTTCATTGATCAAATGCTAGAAAGATTATCTAAGCACACACACTTTTGTTTTCTGGATGGATATTCTGGTTTCTCTCAAATACATGTATCACAATTTGATTAAGAGAAAACCACCTTTACTTGTCCTTTTGGAACCTATGCTTATATACGTATGCCTTTTGGTTTATGCAATACACCTGCTACCTTTCAAAGATGCATGACTACTATATTCTCTGATTTTTATGAAAAGATTGTGGAGGTTTTCATGGATGATTTTTCCGTTTACGAAACTTCTTTTGATGATTGCTTAAGCAACCTTGGTCAAGTTTTGTAGAGATGTGAACAAACTAATCTCGTCTTGAATTAGGAGAAGTGCCACTTTATGGTTAATGAAAGTATTGTCTTGGGGCATAAAATATCCGAACAAGGTATTGAGGTGGATAAAGATAGAGTTGATGCCATTGAGAAAATGACATGTCCTAAAGATATTAAAGGTATTCAAAGTTTCCTTGGTCATGATGGTTTCTATAGGAGGTTTATTAAAGATTTATCTAAATTTTTTAGGCCTCTAACTAATCTTTCACAAAAGGATATTCCATTTGTTTTTCTTGATGATTGTGTAGAAACCTTTGAAACACTCAAGAAAGCCTTAACTTCAACACCTATTGTTCAACCACCTGATTGGAACTTGCCTTTTGCAATTATATGTGATGCTAGTGATTATGCTGTTGTTGCTGTTCTAGGACAAAGAGTTGATAAGAAATTAAATGTTATCCACTATACTAGCAAAACGCTAGAAAGTGCCCAAAGAAATTATGGTACTACTGAAAAAGAATTTTTAGCAGTTGTGTTCGCTTGTGATAAATTTAGATGTTACATTGTTGATTCCAAAGTTATTGTTCACACTTATCATGATGCTAATATCTTATGGAAAAGAAAGATGCTAAACCTAGACTCATTAGGTGGGTTCTCTTGCTTGAAGACTTTGATTTACATATCACTGACAGGAAAGGAGTTGAGAACCCCATAGCTGATCATTTGTCTAGGTTAGAAAATATTTTGATGACCTACTACCTATTGATGGTAGTTTTCCTGATGAATAGTTAGCTACAATAAATGTTTCTTAAAACACACCTTGGTATGCTGATTATGCTAACTACATTGTTGCTAAATATATACCATCTAGTTTCACATACCAGCTAAAGAAAAAAATCTTTTATGATTTAAGATATTGCTTTCGGGATGACCCGCATCTTTATAAACAAGGGATAGATGGTATTATTAGACTTTGTGTACCTGAGCATGAACAGAAACAAATCCTATGGAAATATCATTCCAAAGCTTATGGAGGACATCATGCGAGAGATAGAACTACTCACAAGGTATTGCAATCTTGTTTTTATTGGCCTACTCTCTTCAAGGATGCCCGTAAGTTTGTCTTGTCTTGTGTTGAATGTCAAAGAATTTGGTAATATCGATAAGCATCAAGAAATAACTATGAACTATTCACTTATTGTTGAACCATTTGATGTTTGGGGTTTTGACTATATGGGACCTTTTCCTTCCTCTAATGGGTATAGTCATATCTTTTTTGCTGTTGATTATGTTACTAAGTGGGTAGAAGCTATTCCAACTAGTAGTGGTGGTTATAAAACCTCCTTTAAAATGCTCTAAGAAGTTATTTTCCCGAGGTTTGGAGTCCCTACATATTTAATGACTGACGGTGGTTCATACTTTATTCACGGTACTTTCCGTAAGATGCTTGCTAAATATGATGTTAACCATAGAATTGCATCACCCTATCATCCTCAATATAGTGGTCAAGTTGAACTTAGAAATAGATAAATAAAATTTATATTACAAAAACTTGTCACTAGGTCCCGAAAGAATTGGTCTAAAAAACTAGATGATGCACTTTGGGCCTATAGAACAGCTTATAAAAATCCTATGGATATGTATCCATACAAAATGGTATATGGAAAGGCTTGTCATTTGTCTCTAGATTTAGAACATAAAGCATTTTGGGAAATTAAATAACTGAATTATGATTTCAAACTTGTTGGTGAAAAGAGATTATTTGTTATTAGCTCACTAGATGAATGGAGAACCCAAGCTTATGAAAATGGTAGACTATTCAAAGAAAAAGTTAAAATATGGAATGACAAAAGAATCCAAAAGTGGGAATTGAAAGTTGGAGAATATGTTCTTTTGTAAAGTCTCATTTTAGATTTTTCGCAGGAAAGCATCTTTCCAAATGGGAAGGACCATATGTTATCGAAGAGATTTATAGTTCTGGAGCTATCAAGATTAATAATGCCTAAGGTACTAATCCAAAGGTGGTCAATGGACAATGAATTAAACACTATATATCAGTTATGCCTATTAATGTTGAAAAACATATTATCCAAACCATGACACCGGAGGAACACATAAAAGAAACTTTCCAGAACACTCGAGAATCCTAAAAATAGAGGAGGTACGTGATACAGTAAGTAAACAGATTCCGAAAAATTTGCAACAGTATTTTCTGTTAGTTTTGGAATATTACAAAAATTAGGAAAATAAGAAATAAACAAGAAAGCAACCAAGGTGAGAACAAGACACCAGTGCGCTCCTGCCCTACCTAGCACGCCCTGGTGTGTTGTGCCCCCCTCGGGCACCTTCCCGACTCCGTTTTCCTTCCACATTCTTGTTTACAAAGAGAAAAAATATTTATATATGCAGTCGGGACCCTGATCCTAGGCCATAAGAATCTAGCATGTAACACATCACGTTACATTGCGGCCTCACGTACGGTTAACTCCATGGCTGCCACCTTACCTGGGCCGGGACCGTTTGTGTCTTTTGGATCATGTATGTGAATATGTCGCTAGCATTCAAATGTCAAAGAACCCGGGTCCACATGGCAAGTCATAGAACCCAAGTGGCACATCCATACAGGGACAAACATATGTAACCTAGCAATGCAGGTGTCAGTCTCTAGCGTGTGTAGATGAGTCATATCAAGCTACACGGACTCCATTACGCCGTGGGACATAAATGTCATGACTGCACATAGACGAGTCGTAGCAGGCTATAGGGACTCCATTACACTACGAGACATTTCCGCGAAGGGTCAGACATAGCAGCAAAGAAGGATACATGCCGGTTAATGAAAGTGTCCGGAGCAGTAGCAAGCTACCAAGGCTCGGTGGAAGCACCAAGAGACATTTCCCTGTAAAGAGTACTACTAAAGGAACACAACTAGGTGTCGAATCCCATACACACCGTTACACTTCACATGTACGCACGACATGTTCGATATGCATAGATACAACTATGGCATCACAACATAACCATACACAACACAACATTTATTTAGAAGGCTCGGAAGTGCCTTACATAATATGTTCATATAGGTAGGGGTCACCAGACCGACACTCAAGTCATACAAACAAGTTCGTACAAATCAAGAGGAACCTTAAAGCTGTTTGAGTATAGATAGATGAAAGGTAAAAAGGCATAAAGCCCGACTATCTACAACCCATCCCAGGGCATCAGATCGTAGTTGAGGTACCAGCTAAGCATCGTCGTCAACGTTTATGTAGAACCCACCAAATGGGTCATGGGTCTCATCTCCAACAATTATTAAGCAAACATGAGTACAAACATACTCAGCAAGTATTTAAATCAAACCTAGTCTATTCATGCTCATGTATCAACAAGGGGAGTAGTGGGGTTTATGCAGCATTGCCAGCTCTGTCTCTTGGCTAACATCTACTATGATTATTAGTTCTTTAATCAATTTTTAGATATCACACATGAGTCCACTAACACCACGTCAATACTCTACCATGGATTCACTCCTATCACTTACGAGCATGCCATCCATGGTACTCACACTTGTTTTGATATTTTTATGGGTAACCATTATCAGTGACTATGAACAGCATAAGTTCTCCAAGTAGTCCATATCCAAGGACGTGGCTACTCGAATAGATTCATTACCCTGCAGGGGTGCACTTCTTCACACACGCTCTTGCCACTTATCGCTATGTGCACTTTAAAAGAGGTACCTCGGCAACCTTCAAGCGGAAGCCCAGCAAGGGAGTCGGCCACAACCGTTAATGACACAAGACCTCTAGTCCAGGCCATCGCCTATTTGAGACTGAACCCGCACGAAAGTCTTGCCAAAGTTTTTGCTATGGACCCAAACAATGTGTGCAGGGTTCCCAAGCCCACCATTCGGCTTACCCTTGGTACACCGTGCCACTGCCTATCGCGTCTTAGCCCACTCCTAGGGTCAGCACTACGCTGGGCCCCCAGCAAAGCTATAATCACCAGTAACTACTTGCAACTCCTGGACCAAGGACTAGGCGGTTGATAAGTCGAGAGGGTGGAATAAGTATCCCAACATCTGGTACGTAGTAGATTGTCTTGGATCATAAAAACGGAAATCAGTTCCTAAGAACGGTCCCGATCAGACAACCTGCTAGGTACTCCTACATAGCCTCTCATCTCTACCTTTACCAAATCAGGCTCATCACCTTGGAGAAACATTGTTTCACTCCGGTTCATCACCTAGATGAACCAGACCTGACACAACTCTAAGCATAGCAAGCAAAGCAAACATAGCAGGTAAAACACATCAAGGCTCAAGCATCTACTAGGTATTCTAGGTTGCATGGTTTAATTATTTATTGCGACAATGACATGTCATGCAAAGGACTGGGTTCAACTACCATAACAGATAGACAGATGAAGCGTTTGTCCTAATGCAATAAACGAGAGCAGGAGCGAGAGAGTGGGATGTTATCGGGATGATCAACAAGGTTGCTTGCCTTGCTGGTTGGCGGAGAGGTACTCTCCTTCAGTGGGATACTCACGCATATCCTCGGGACTAGGACCTATCGCGATATAGATAAGGTAACAATCAATACATGGCAAGTGCAGCAATATGATGCATGATCATGACATGGCAATATGACTGGATGAGCTAATTCACCTATCCTTAGAGTTAAATGGAGTAGAATTGAATATATGTTCAAAATCGTTCTCCATGTGATATTCCACGTATTGCATTATTGCAAAATGTGAATGTTCTCCTATTTAGGTTGCTCTAATGGATTCTTTAGATTTTTTTGATAATTTTTCGTAGATAAGCTATTTCAACCTGAGCTACAGATTAATTTCTATGGATTTTCTAAGTTTTAATCAATTTTTGGAATTTTATTAAATCAAAAAGTCATTATTGCGTTAGTATGACATTAAAATTGCATCAGCAGGTCAATTGGCCTCCTCTAGGTCAAACCTGACTAGTGGGGTCCACTGGTTATTGACCCAGGCCTATTCAGAGTCACTGACATGTGGGGTCCACATGTCATTGACCCAAGGAATAATCCCCAGTTGACCCTGGCTTTGACTAGAGCCAGGGCCCACCGTCAGCGGCTATGAGGACTGCTAATTAGGTGGCTTAACTCCTAATGGCCCTTCACGTCGGCCCCCACCGGAGACTTGCCGGTGGTGACCAAAACAATGATGACGCGTCGCCGGAATCACGCTACAAAGCATTCCTGGACACACGGAGGCTACCGGGATTATGCCCGCATTGAGCCGCATCCATCTACATGGTCAACGGGCCACAGGGGTGCCGGAATCGTCGCCACCGCCGACCTTGGCGAACGCTGGAGCTCGGACGAGCTTGGGGTCGACGATCTAGCGTGCAAAAGGACCGGAGATTGGTTCCTACCGCATCTACGCACACCTATGAACTCGATGGTGGCCTCAGAAGGACCACCTGGACACCAGAGTGTCGCCGACATTGAGGTCCAGGACAGAGCTCCTTGGTTCTCAATCGAATCGGCAGCTAGAGCAACCAGAAGGCTGCGAAGAGAAGGGGAATTGCCTCAGGGGCTCACGACGGTTGCAGTGGCATCAAAAGCGTGCTCGGGGGAGGCTTGGTGATGGCGAATCGTCAACGGCGAGCTTCGGGGCCGAGGAGGAAGAAGGGGTGAATGTTGTTGATCCAGGCGCTCTGGCGAGGCTTGGCTAGGCGAGGGTCGTCGAATAGGTCGAGGCGGAGCTCGGGAACCAAACGGGGGTGAAAGGGCGCGGATGGAGGAGCGGCGCTACAGCGGCGAGCTCCGGAGAGGTGCGTGGAGCAGAGGAGGAGGAGAGGCAAAGGGGGCGAATGGAGGAGGAGGCAATGCAGACGAATTTGGCGAGCCTATCCAACTCATCAGCGCGATAGGGGAGAGGCCAGGCAGGCAGCTGCGTGGAGTCCTAGCCACCTCGTCATGCCTCCCTTCGCCTCTGCCTACTGGTAGAGGTAGGGGATGACTGGCAGCTGGGCCAGTTGGGCCGGCCAGCTGCTGGACCCCAAACAAGTCTCCCCTTTTCTTTTGTTTTATTTGTTTCTGTTTTGCTATTTCTGACATTTGTTTTATTTTAATTTGAGCACAAATTACTTGGCACAAAAATACTCAAATATTTTATAGAATATAGTTTGATTATTTCAAACTTCTACGAAAAGTTTCAGTGTTTTTGGAAATATCTAAATAATTATAATGCCTTTATTTGATTATTTCGGGGGCTTTGTTAATTAAAATAAAATGCCAAAGTTTTTTAATAATTAAAATTCACCCCTAATATGTTGTTTCCAACATTTGTCATACATGGTGGGCATTTTTGATGGGCATGTTGGATTCGTTCAAAATCACAAGGAATTGAATTGGTTGTTTCGAGTGAGGTGCTAGGGTTTTTGTTAATCCCCATTTCATGTTGATGCAAATTTAAACATGGTGCACATCTTAGCTTGCACAAGTCAAGGGGAAACCAGGGATGTGACATATACCCCCGACTGATTTCACCACCACATCATAGAAAAATCCCCTGTTCTTGTTTCGTACTATTTTCTTAACGGATCTGAAAATGTGTCATCTCAAGATTCAGAGGGGGGTTGCTATGTTGATTACTATATTGCAAACCCTAAGGTCTATGGAGACGTGAATCATTATGGATGGACCACTGATACGTCCATTTTGCATCATGTTTTCCTACTGTTATTTATAATTTTTTATGCATAATAATTCTTTGGGGTGTAATTCTAATGCCATTTCTCTCATAATTTTGCAAGGTTTACACAAAGAGGGAGAATACCGGCAGCTGGAATTCGGGACCTGAAAAAGCATGCCAGAGATACCTATTCTGCACATCCCCAATGGAGCTGAAACATTACGAGAATTTTTGTACAAAATATGAAAAATACTGGAGCAAAAATCTACCGGAGGGGGCACCTACTGAGTAACACCCACCAGGGCGCACCAGGCCCCCCAAGCACGGCCTGGTGGGTGGTGCTCACCCTGGCCCGGAATCGAAGCCCATCTTGTGGTATAAATTCTGGAAAAACCGAGAAAAAATAAGAGGAGGACTTTCAGGACGAAGCGCCACCATCTCGAGGCGGAACTTGGGCAGGATCACTTTTGCCCTTTGGCTCTCCAATTCCGCCGGGGGAACTTCCCTCCCGACGGGGGAAATCGAAGCCATCGTCATCACCAACAACCCTCTCATCTTTGGGAGGCCATTCTCCATCAACATCTTCAACAACACCATCTCATATCAAACCCTAGTTCATCTCTTATGTTCAATCTTTCTACTGGAACCTCAGACGGTACCTATGGGTGACTAGTAGTGTTGATTACCTTGTGTAGTTGATTGTTATATGGTTTATTTGGTGGAAGATTATATGTTTAGAACCATTATGCTATTCAATACCCCTCTGATCTTGAGCATGAATATTGTTTGTGAGTAGTTACCTTTGTTCTTGAGGTCAAGGGAGAAGTCATGTTGCCAGTAATCATGTGAATTTGATATGTGTTCGATATTTTGATGATATGTATGTTGTGATTCCATTAGTGGTGTCATGTAAACGTTGACTACATGACACTTCACCATCCTTGGGCCTAAGGGAATGCATTGTGGATTAGTTCTTAGATGATGTGTTGCTAGAGTGACAGAAGCTTAAACCCTAGTTTATGAGCTACTTCGCAAGGTGCTGATTTGGGTCCACATGTTTAATGCTATGGTTAGACTTTGTCTTAATACTTTTCTCGTAGTTGCTAATGCTTGCGAGGGGGTAATCATAAGTGGTTGTTAGTTCAAGTAATAACAACACCTTAGCACTGGTCCACCCACATATCAAATTATCAAAGTAGCGAACACAAATCAAACCAACATGATGAAAGTTACTAGATGAAATTCTCGTGTACCCTCAAGAACACTTTCCTTATTATAAGAGATCGTTTTGGCATGTCCTCTCCCACAAAAGGATTGGGCCACCTTTCTGCACCTTACCTATTGTTACCGTTACTTGCTCGTTACAAATTACCTTGCTATCAAACTACTTGCTACTTACAATTTCACTGCTTGCAGAAATTACCTTGCTGAAAACCGCTTATCATTTCCTTCTGCTCCTCGTTGGGTTCGACACTCTTACTTATCAAAAGGACTACGATTGATCGCCTATACTTGTGGGTTGTCAAGAATAATTTTTGGTGCTGTTGTCGTGGAGTGAAGTGCTCTTGGTAAGTGGAAATTGGTAACAAAAAACTTATACTACATGCTGAAATTTACTATCACTTGTTACTATGGAAAGCAATCCTTTGAGGGGTTTGTTCGAGGTATGTTCACCTCAACCAGAACCACAATTAGTTGCCCCTCAACCTACAACACTAACTAAAAACATTGTTTATGAAATTCCTTTGGATATGTTAGAACAACTTGTAGCTAATCCTTATGCAGGAGACGGAACTGAACATCCTTATATGCACCTAATACACGTGGATGAAATTTGTGGATTATTTAAGTTTGCAGGTTTATCCGGAGATGAAGTTAAGAAGAAGTTTTTCCTTTTATCTTTGAAGCGAAAATCATTGACATGGTATAGGATATGTGATGATATTGGATCATGACAGTGGAATGGATTGAAATTGGCATTACACCAAAAGTTTTGTCATATGCATCTAGTTCATCGTGATCGGAATTATATATATAATTTTTGGCCTCTTAAATCTTTTATGGTAATGAGTTAGGTATTGATCTTGAATTTGATTGTGTTAAATCTTTTATGAATATTGATGCTTTTCACAAGTTTAGCACTAAATATGGACTTGACTCTGAGATAGTAGCCCCTTTTTGTGAATCTTTTGGTGCTCACGTTGATCTCCCTAAGGAGAAGTGGTTTAAATATCACCCCCTAGTAAAAAGGAAATTAAAGAACCGGTCATATCTAATGAAGAAACTATTATTTAGAATGTTGACCCAGTTGTGCCTACTGCTTATATTGAGAAACCACCTTTCCCTACTAGGATGAAGGAGCATGCTAAGGTGTCAACTGTGGTTCACAAGAGTAATATTAGAGCACCTAACCCCCTGAACAAAATAAAGTAGAACATAGTGTTTCTATGGTTAAAGATCTCTTGCTAGAAAATATTGATGGGCATGTTTTTTACTTATGTGATGAAGCTTGTAGAATTGCTAAACCTGATGAAAAAGATAAACATAGACATGTAGTTGGCATGATTGTTGTCTCAGTTAAAATAGGAGATCATTGTTATCATGGCTTATGTGATTTGGGTGCTAGTGTGAGTGCTATTCCTTTTACCTTACATCAAGAAATTATGAATGAAATAGCACTTGCTGAAATAGAACATATTGATGTTACTCTTAACTTGCTAATAGAGACACCATCACACCACTTGGGATTGTTAGAGATGTTGAAGTCTTGTGTGGGAAAATAAAATATCCTACTAATTTTCTAGTTCTTGGTTCCCCACAAGATGACTTTTGTCCCATTACCTTTGGTAGACCTTTCTTGAACACTATTAATGCTATGATAGATTGTCAAAAGGAAACTGTCAATTTTAAGTTTGGTGATGTGTCAGATGAATTTAATTTTCCAAGTTTAGTAGACAACCACGTGATAAAGTATTACCTAATAAGGATGAAATAATTGGTCTTGCTTCTATTGCCGTTCCTACTACTGCTCCACTAGAGCAATATTTGCTATACCATGAAAATGATATGCATTTGCGTGAAAGAAATGAAATAGATAAAATTTTCTTTGAACAACAACCTCTACTAAATGACAATTTAGATATTGAAACTCTAGGAAGTCCTCCTCCACCTAAAGGTGATACTATGTTTGAATTAAAACAATTGTCTGACACTCTGAAGTATGCTCATCTTGATGAGAAAAAGATATATCCTATTATTATTAGTGCTAACCTTTTAGAACATGAAGAAGAAAGATTATTAAAAATTCTAGGGAAGCATCAGGCTGTTATTGGATATACTCTTGATGATCTTAAGGGTATTAGTCCCACTCTAAGTTAGCACAAGATCCATGGAACCTGATGCTAAACCCATTGTTGATCACCAACGATAGTTAAATCCCAAGATGAAAGAAGTGGTAAGAACTGAAATATTAAAGCTTCTGGAAAGCAGTTATAATCTATCCCATAGCTGATAGTAGATGGGTAAGTCCCATTAATTGTGTCCCTCATAAAGGACGTATCACTATTGTTCCTAATGATAAAAATGAACTTATCCCTTAGAGAATTGTTGCCGGCTATAGAATGGTAAGTGATTTTATAAAATGAAATAAAGCTACTAGAAAAGATCATTACCCTCTGCCTTTTATTGATCAAATTCTTGAAATATTATCTAAGAACTCCCACTTTTGTTTCCTGGGTGGATATTCTGGTTTCTCTCAAATACCCGCGTCACAATCTGATCAAGAGAAAACCACCTTTACTTGTACCTTTGGAACATATGCTTATAGAAATATGCCTTTTTGTTTATGCAATGCACCTGCTATCTTTCAAAGATGTATGACTGCTATATTCTCTGATTTTGGTGAAAAGATTGTGGAGGTTTTCATGGATGATTTTTCTGTTTACAGAACTTCTTTTGATGATTGCTTAAGCAACCTTGATCAAGTTTTGTAGAGATGTGAACAAAATAACCTCGTCTTGAATTGGGAGAAGTGCCACTTTATGGTTAATGAAGTTATTGTCTTGGGGCATAAAATTTCCGAACGAGGTATTGAGGTGGATCAAGCTAAATTTGATGCAATTGAGAAAATGCCATGTCCTATAGATATTAAAGGTATTCGAAGTTTGCTTGGTCACGTTGGTTTCTATAGGAGATTTATTAAAGACTTCTGAAAAATTTCTAGGCCTCTTACTAATCTTTTACAAAAGGATATTACCTTTTTTATGATGATTGTGTGCAAGCCTTTGAAACACCTAAGAAAGCCTTGACCACTGCACCTATTGTTCAACCACCAGATTGCAACTTGCATTTTGAAATTATGTGTGTTGCTAGTAATTATATTGTTGGTGTTGTTGTAGGACAAAGAGTTGGTAAGAAATTAAATGTTATCCATTATGCTAGCAAAACTCTAGACAATGCCCAAAGAAATTATGCTACTACTGAAAAAGAATTTTTTGCAGTTGTGCTTGCTTGTGATAAATTTAGATCTTACATTGTTGATTCCAAAGTTATTGTTCACACTGATCATGATGGTACAAAATATCTTAAGGAATAGAAAGATGCTAAACCTAGACTCATTAGGTGGGTTCTCTTGCTTCAAGAATTTGATTTACAACCACGGATGAGGAGGAAGATGCCAACATGAAGGAAATAACGGATGATAGCTCTGAGGAAGAGAATGGCCCACTACCTCAGCCCAGAGACATGCATTTATTTACCTTTACCTATTTTACTTCGATCCTTAGCTCTTTCGCGATTTAGTTGAATAAAAGTTTAGTATGATCTATTTTGAGTGTTAGTTTCGTGAGCTATCTATCTATGCAATCGAGTGAGAGTCATATAGTAAAATTTAGTTTGAGATTTTGCTTCTTTACTTTCTTGTTGCAATCAAAATAAAAATAAAAGAAATGAAAAGGATCACATGCTAATGTTATGGTAAGTAATGACATCACATAAGGAAAAGTATTAGCGGTAAAACTTATTAGAGATTGACAAACATAACATTGGTCAATGATGCAATTCATGAATAGTTAATAAGGGAAGAGGAGATTAATATGCAAATACATTATCTTGGACATATTTTATGATGATGAGCACCCATTAAATATTATATGCCAAAATTGTTGACGTTGGACAAGGAAGACAACACAATGATTTATGTTAGTTCATATTCACATAGAAGTTATATTGTTATGGATCCTTATTTTGGTGCTTTCTATGATAATAAACATGATGCTACTATGTCCATATTTTGTTTTATTGACACATCTCTATCAAACCATGTGCACATGTTTTTCTATATAGGCTTTCGCTTGAGGACAAGCGAGGTCTAAGCTTGGGGGACTTGATACGTCTAACGTTGCTTCAGACCGTGTCGTTATTTCAACAAAGAGGACGGGACGATGCAACACAGCTACAATTAGTATTTCCCTTAGTTATGAAACAAAGGTTATCGAACCAGTAGCAGAACCATGCAACACTATGTAAATTGTACCTGCACACAAAGAACAAATACTTGCAAGCTGATGCGTAAGAGAGGTTGTCAATCTCTCACAGTAAAAATATATATTATATGTAATAGATTGGATAGATAGATTGCACAAGAACACAAAATAATATAGGAAAATAAAAAGTACCGCAAGGTATTTTTGGGTTTTGGAAATAATGGATCTGAAAACAAAAGCGGCAAAATATAGATCGGAAAGCAATATTTTGAAAGAGTAGACCCAGGGGTCGTAGGTTTCATTAGTGGCTTCTCTCATGACTATAGAACACGGTGGGTAAAGAAATTACTATTGGGAAATTGATAGAAGATCAAATAAACATGACGATATCCAAGGCGATGATCATTATATAGGTATCACGTCCAAGATTAGTAGACTGAAACGATTCTGCATCTACTACTATTACTCCACACATCGACCGCTATCCAACATGCATCTAGTGTATTAAGTTCATGGAGAAATGGAGTAAAGCAATAAGAATGGTGACATGATGTAGAAAAGAATTGTTCATGTAGGAATAGACACCCATCTTGTTATCCTTAATAGCAACAATTCATGCGTGCCTCGCTGCCCCTTCTCTCACTAAGAGAGGACACTGCAAGATCAAACCCATCACAAACCACCTATTCCCAAGACAAGAAACATCGATCTAGTTGGCCTAAATAAACCAAAGATTCGAAGAAGAAATATAAGGCTATAAGTAATCATGCATATAAGAGATCAAAAGAAGACTGAAATAATATTCATGGATAGAAACTGATCATGAACTCAAAATTCATCGGATCCCAACAAACACACTGCAAAAAGTCATTACATCATATAGATCTCCATGAAACCATTGAATTGAAAATAAAAAAAGAGAGAGAAAGCTATCTAGCTACGACCTACGAACCCGTAGGTCTATGGTGGACTACTCACGCATCATTGGAGAGGCACCAATGAGGATGATGAACCCCTTCATGATGGTGTTAGATTGGATATCGCGGTTTTGGAACTTGCGGTGGCTAGTATTTTTAATTGACTCCTCTAGGGTTTATGGAATATCTGGGTATTTATAGAGCCCATAGGCAGTGGAGGGGACTCCCGAGGCTACCACAACCCACCAGGGTGCGCTGGGGGACCTCTAGCGCGCCCTGGTGTCTTGTGCCCCCCATGGGCCTCCTCCTAGGTACTTCCGGTCAAAAAAGTTCTCCAAAAAGTTTCATCACGGTTGGACTCCGTTTGGCATTGATATTCTGTGAAGTAAAAAACAAGCAAAAAACAACAACTGACACTTAACACTATGTCAATAGGTTAGTCCCATAAAAATGATATAAAGTTGCTATAAAATTATTGTAAAACATCCAAGAATGATAATATAACAGCATGGAACAATAAAAATTATAGTACGTTAGAGACGTATCAGCATCCCCAAGCTTAATTCCTACTCGTCCTCGAGTATATAAATGATAAAAACAGATTTTTTATGTGGAATGTTACCTAACATGTTCATCATATATTCTTTTCTTTGTAGAATGGACATTTCGAGTTTTACATGGTTCAAAGAAATAGTCTAGTGTTGCCATGAAGACTTTAATACTCAAGCTTTCCAACAAGCAACCATGTCTTTCAAAATATCAACACTAAAGAAAGTTATACCTAGCCCATCATGCTCAATCATTGATCGATTCATGAAACACACTCAAATACTAGCTACACCCAATTGACAAGTATTATCATAGTGCCCTTGATAACCCACAAGTATAGGGGATCACAACAGTTTTCGAGGGTAGAGTATTCAACCCTAATTTATAGATTTGACACAAGGGGAGCCAAAGAATATTTGCCAGTATTAGCAGCTGGGGTATCAATTCAACCACACCTGGAGATTAAATATCTGCAGCAAAGTGATCAATAGCACAGTAGTACGATAGTTTGGTTAGCAGTACTAGCAGTAATGGTGACAGTAGCATCGGTAGCAATAGTTATGTAGCAAGTGTAACAGTAGCATCATAGTAGTAACTTAGCAAGAACAATATATGGAAAAGTCGTAGGCACTGGATCGGTGAACTCGTTGGATGATATTCATCATATAACAGTCATAACCTAGGGCGACACAAAAGTAGCTCCAGGTCATAAATGTAATGTAGGCATGTATTTCGTAAATAGTCATACGTGCTTATGGAAAAGAACTTGCATGCCATCTTTTTTTCTACCCTCCCGTGGCAGCGGGGTCCATAAAGAAACTAAGGACATTAAGGACTCCTTTTAATAGAGAACCAGAACAAAGCATTAACAAACGGTGAATACATGAACTCCTCAAACTATGGTCATCACCGGAAAGTATCCCAACTATTGTCACTTTGGGGTTTATGGGTCATAACACATAGTAGGTGCGTATGACTAGCAAGATCGAATCAAGAACATAGATATAATGGTGAGAACATAAACAATTCAGATCTGAAATCATGGCACTCGGGCCCTAGTGCCAAGCATTGGTCATAGCAAAGTCATAGCAACATCAATCTCAGAACATAGTGCATACTAGGGATCAAGCCCTAATAAAACTAACACGATTACATGATGAATCTCATCCAACTCCTCACTGACAAGCAAGCCTACGAAGGAATTACTCACTCCCAGTGGGGAGCATCATGGAATTGGCGATGGAGAAGGGTTGATGATGACGAAGACCAAAGAATCCCCTCTCCGAAGCACCAAACGGCCTTCGGATCCGGCATCCCGATGAAGAATAGGAGGTGGTGGCGGCTTCATATTGTAAAATGCAATGAAACTTTATCTTTGATTTTTCTCTTCAAAATAGGATTTTATAGCGTCAGAATTTGGGTCAGTGGGGCCTCGAGGTGGGCACAACCCACCAAGGCACGCTTGGGGGGGGGGGGCTGGCGCGTCTTGGTATATCGTCCCCAGCCAGGGATCCCCCTATGGTGGTTCTTGGCTCAAGTATTTTTTATTTAATGTAAAATAAATTTCTAAAAAGTTTTGTCCACTTCCAAGAACTTTTATTTCTGCACAAAAACAACACCATGGTAGTTCTGCTTAAAACAACGTCAGTCTGGGTTTGTTACATTCAAATCATGCAAATTAGAGTACAAAACAAGGGCAAAAGTGTGATTAAAAGTAGAAACGACGGAGACGTATCAACTCCCCCAAGCTTAACCCATTGCTTGTCCTCAAGCAATTCGGGTTACAAACAGAAAGTGATAAAGAAAAACTTTTACAAACTCTTTTGCTCGTCTTCACATATATATGCTTAAGTAGCACCTAGGTTTTCATCAAATATTATGACTAACCATGCCATCAATAACTCTTAGAAATTATATTAACTCATATCAATGACATAAGCAACTAGTAAGCAATAATAAAATATCTCAAGCGCTAGCACTTTGTCAAAACAATCATGATATGATATGACAATAGTGGTATCTCTCTAGGCCTTTCTAAGACCGCAAAACATAAATGCAGAGCACCTCCAAAGTTCAAGAAGCAACTAAACATTGTAATTTATGATAGAAAAGATCCACTCATGCTCCACCCAACATTAACTATACACAATGCATGAGGATGAAAATAGTTCCCTCAGGTCTGGCGCTTATTTGAGAAGGTGATGACTCAACATAAAAGTACATAGATAGTCCCTTCACAAAGGGAAGCAAGGATTTTTAGCTATGCTAGAGCTCAAGGTTTAAATAAGAGATAAATATAATTTTAGGAGGTACACCCTTCCTGTCAATGTTATGATGAAGAGTTATCAATATCTTCCATGCTAAACACATTAGCGGCGGTTCCCAAGCGGTAAAAGTAAAGGTTGACTCCCCCTCCACCAACAATCACACTCCACGGCTAGCCGAATCCACGTGTATGGTCCATACCAACAACATTCTCGGGGGTCTTTGTTTAATTATTTGTGGTTTTGGTTTCGGGACTGGGAATCCCTATTCCCGCCCCTCTTTTGTAAGGACAAGTGAATAAAGACTTATCATGAGAATAACCCACTTAACATGTAAGATATTGACCGCCCCCTTTCGCTCCATGAGCGGTCCAGGCACACAAAACAGATGTTCATTTCAATTTTTAGAGGTGGCACATGCAAATTTACTTGGAACGGCAGTGTAATACCGCATATATGTAGATATAGTGGACTCATCTGGAATAACTTTGGTTTAAGGATTTTGATGCACAAGCAGTATTCCCGCTTAGTACAGGTGAAGGCTAGCAAATAGGTTGAGAAGCGGCCAGCTAGAGAGAGAAAACGGTCATGAACATGCATTATGCATAATAAACATTGACTACTAGCATGATTAGGATATGGACACTATGAACATAGATATCATGAAGGCTATGTTGGTTTTGATTCAACTACATGCGTGAACATGTGCCAAGTGAAGCCACTTGAAACATTCAAAGTAGGATACCATATCATCATACCACATCACAACCATTTAAATGCATTTTGACATCCAAGATAAATCATTATCCACTGCTAGTACTTAAGAATGGCATGAACAACTATAATCTCTAATTGTCATTGCAAACATGTTTGATCATAATATGCTGAATCAAGGATACTAGGCTAAACATATTTACAAGAACAAAAACAACTTAAGCTCATACCCGCCTTTCTCTACCACAATCACTTCATCAAATATCGTCATTATTGCCTTTCACTTGCATGACTGAATGATATGAAAATAATAATAGTGCAAGACTTCCTTGACTAAGCTGGAAACTGCAACATTTTATTTAAGAGGAGAAGACAAGGTAACATGGGATCTTTGTTAGATTAACAATAGTGCATATGGGAGCCACTCAACATTTTCATCATGGTCTTCTTGTTGGTACGACTCAAATAAAAAGGAAAAGAATTTCAGAGAAGCACACTGGACTATTTTTGGATTTTTTGTTTTTTCCATCAAGAAAGCAAATTAAAGAGGGAAAAACAAAGACGAGAAAAACTATTTACATGGGAAAGCTCCCAGCAAGTAAAAGGAGAAATGAGAAATATTTTTGGGTATTCTTTTCATACTACAATTAATTTAAGCTTGAAAGAAACACCAAAAAGAAGTAGGAAATATTTTTGTGTTTTCTCAGAGTGTTACAAACATGCAAGAAGAGAGAGAGAAAATAAATCTAGCATGGATAATACAATGAAAAAGTATGAGCACCGACAACCAGAATGAAATGTGTGGACATGAATAAAATGTCGGTGGAAATACGTACTCCCCCAAGCTTAGGCTTTTAGCCTAGCTTGGTAATCACCATCCGTAGTGTGGATAATAGTCGGAGTGATAGCCTACCGAGGCCCTTGGTGCAGACTTCTCAGCCCTCGTGGCAGCTTCAACCTCCACATTATACACATGGGCCTCGCTCTCAAGAACATAGTATCTTTTTCTACTGTGAAAATCAAAGAGAGCAGGAGCACGCAAGTAACAGTCACAATGTTTCTTTTATTAAACCTCAATTTATAGGTATAATTAGTGACTGTGCCCTTAAGGAACCTATGACGCTTCACAAACTCAAAGTCTAAGTACCGAGTAGGTAAAATGGGGTGATTAGGCCAAGGTGATACATTTAGCTTCTCTGCTACATGGGAGGCATAAATTCCACCATAAAAATTACCACTGGCAGCATTGTGATCCTGTCTCCATGCAACAATTGCTCCAAGATTATAACATTTATTTCCTGTTATAGTAGTGTGTATGAGACTCAAATCAGGAGCACACAGTGTGTGTGAGAATCAAATCAGGAGCACACTGTGTGCTACAATCATGTTTGCCTATGATACATTTTCCATTAAAGAGTGTGAAATAGTGTATTGATGGGAAATGGATGCTTTTAATTCTTCCCTGTGTCACTCCCCTATCTTCACCTTAGCAAAGGTTAATAAAAAAAGACTCATACTCACATTTTGGCGGTTCATCAAGGGAACCCCAATACAAAATTTTGCATGCTTCACTGAACAATTCTACATGCATGGTGAAGGGATAGTCATAAAGGTTGAATGAAACTCTAGCCTCTCGAGGAAAATATTTAAACTTCTTTGTGAATGTTTTCGTGTGTTCAAGATGTTGAGGGCACTTATCTGCGATGAAGGGAGCGAGTTCTGCATTGTGGATAAATTGTTCGAATTCTTCCTTGATACCTGCACCTTCCATGAATTCGTCACACAGCCACAAACATGATTTGATAGCGGCATCTCGCATTGAGCTTTCACTTGGCTCAACATAAGATTGTCGGACCGAGCTTCCACATGGGGGTCACAACCCACCAGGGCACGTGTGGGGTTGCTGGCACACCCCGGTGTCTTGTGGGCACCAAGTGTACCCCCCTCTAGTGTTATTTGCACCAGCAAATTAGAAATATTCATAAAAAATCATATCAAATTTTCAGGACATTCTGAGAATTTTATTTTTGGGTCATTTTTTATTGCAGAGAGAAAACAGAAAAAAGGATAAGCCCGGTATTTTATTTTATTTGACTAAGTAAAACAGAAAATAAAAGGTGGGAGCAAAAGATTGTGCCTACTAGATTCATCAACTTCATACTTCTCAAAAATGATCCATTAATAAGGTTGATCAAGTCTTATTAACAACCACTTCCGATTAGCATGAAACCGAAGAAGTTTCGTAAAACCCTAAGTTACCTCAATGGGGATATGCATATCCCCAACAATTAGTATGTCATATTTTTTTGGCAGTAGGTAGAGGTAGTTGAAAACTTCCAATAGTGATTGTCAGAGATTCTTCAATAACATTTATACCATTCACTTGGAATTGTTTCTTCGGAAAGTGCACTGTATGCTCATTACCATTGATATGAAAGGTGACTTTGCTTTTATTGCAATCAATAACAGCCCCTACAGTATTGAAAAAGGGTCTACCAAGGATAATCGACATGTTGTCGTCCTAGGGCATCTCAAGAATAACATAGTCCGTTAAGATAGTAACATTTGCAACAACAACGGGCACATCCTCACAAATACCGATAGGTATGGCAGTTGATTTGTCAACCATTTGTAATGATATTTCAGTAGGTGTGAGTTTATTCAAATCAATTCTTTTATATGAGGAGAAAGGCATAACACTAACACCAGCTCCCAAATCACACAAAGCAGTTTTAACATAATTTCCTTTAATGGAGCAAGGTATAGTTGGTATTCTAGGGTCTCAATATTTTTAGGGCACTCCATCCTTAAAAGAATAATTAGCAAGCATGGTGGAGATTTCAGCTTCGCGTATCTTTCTTTTATTATTGATGATGTCTTTCATGTATTTTGCATAAGGGGCCATCTTTAGGATATCTTTTAAGTGGGTATGCAAAAATACTGGCCTAATCATTTCAGCAAAGCATTCAAATTCTTCATCATCCTTTGTCTTAGATGGTTTAGGTGGAAAGGGCATGGGTTTCTTAACCCATTTCTCCCTTTCTTTACTGTGTTTTCTAGCAACAAAGTCTATTTTACCATATCGTTTATTTTTAGGTTGTAGGTTATCAAGATCAACAACGGGTTCTATTTCAACATCATTACCTAGTTCTTTATCATTGTTCGGTTGAGCAACCTCATGAACATAATAATTATCATTTTCATTATCACTAGGTGAATGTTCATTACCAGATTGAGTTTCAGCATCAGAACTAGAGACATCATTTTTATCAGAAGGTTTTTGCATCTCGAGATCACTAGAGGTATGTAGAGTCCTATCATTTCTCTTTTTCCTTTTTCTTTTTAGAAGGACTAGGTGCATCAATGTTAATTCTTTGAGAGTCTTTTTCAATTCTTTTAGGATGACCTTCAGGATAAAGAGGTTCTTGGGTCATTCTACCACCTCTAGTAACTACTCTAGGAGCAAAATCTTTCATTTATTACTCATTTCATCAAGCAATTCTTTTTGAGATTTAGCAACTTGTTCTAACTGGGTTTGAACCATAGAGGCATTCTTTCCTACACCTCTAATATCATTACTGATTATAAATAACAAGTCACTCAAGAGAGTAGTCATATCAGAATTATGTTTCAATTGTTTCAGAACATGTGCATTGAAGTAATATTGGTTCATAATGCAGTTATCAAACTCATATAAGCATTGACTATTGGGAAACGTTGCATGGGAAATAAAAAAATCCTACGCACACGCAAGATATATCCATGGTGACGAGCATCTATGAGAGGGAGAGTAGATCTGCATACCCTTGTAGATCGCTAAGCACGAATTGTTAAGAAATGTGGTTGATGTAGTCAGACGTCTTCGCGATCCAAATCGCTTGCCGTTGCGCGATCCGATCAAAATCCATCTCGATCTAACACCGAACGTATGGCACCCTGCGTTCAGCACAGGTTCAGCTCAATGACGATCTCCGTCTTATTGATCTAGCAAGAGTGAGCGGAGAAGTCGATGAGAACTCTGGCATCGCGACGGCGTGGCGACGGTGCTGGTGGAGCTATTCCGGCGGGGCTTCGCCTAAGCACCGCCTAAACTAGAGGAGGAGACGATCTAGTGTGAGGAGAAAGGGCTGCGCCGTGGCTTTGGGTGCGGCTGCCCTCTCTCCCCTCCAATATATATAGGAGGGAGGGGAGGGTGCTGGCGCCCTAGGGTTCCTCCCCTAGGGTGGGCTGAACCAGGAGGTGGAGGAGTCCACCTCCAACTAGGAGGTGGGCGTGGGAGGTGTCCTCCTCCGATTAGGACTCCTCCCCCTTTCATATTTCTCCTACTCATAGGCCCTCTTGGGCTGGCCGCCTAGCCCAATTGGGGCTGGTGAGCCACCACTAAGGCCCATGTGACCCCTTGGGGTGTGTGGCCCCCCACTTGGTGGACCTCCGGAACCGATTTGTCCTCCCGATACACTGTCGTAAATGCCCGAAACTTTTCCGGATTCCAAACAACACTTTCCAATCTATCAATCTTTACCTTCGAACCATTCCGGAGCTCCTCGTGACATTCGGGACTCCGAACAACCTTCGGTCACCACCATACATAACTCAATACTACTAAAACGTCATCGAATGTTAAGTGTGTAGACTCTGGGGGTTCAAGAAAAAACTATGTAGACATGACCGAGACACCTCTACGGTCAATAACCAATAGTGGGACCTGGATGCCCATATTGGTCCCTACATAGTCTACGAAGATCTTTATCGTTTGAACCTCTATGTCAACGATTCAGTTAATCCCGTATGTTGTTCCCTTTGTTCTTCAATATGTTACTTGTCCAAGATTCGATCATCGATATCTCTACACCTAGTTCAATCTCGTTACCGGCAAGTCTCTTTACTAGTTCTGTAATACAAGATCCCGTGGCTAACTCTTTAGTCACTTTGCTTCGAAGGATTATTGTGATGTTGTATTACCGAGTGGGCCCGGAGATACCTCTCTATCACACGGAGTAACAAATCCCAGTCTTGATCAATGCCCACTCAACAGACACCCTCGGAGATACTTGTAGAGCATCTTTATAGTCACCCAGTTATGTTGTGACGTTGATACACACAAGGTATTCCTTCGGTGTTAGTGAGTTGCATTATCTCATGGTCATAGGAACAAATACTTGACATGCAGAAAACTATAGCAATAAACTGACACGGTCATATGCTACGTTCATAGTTTGGGTCTTGTCTATCACATCATTCTCCCAATGATGTGATCCCATTATCAAATGACATCCCATGTCTATGGCTAGGAAACCTTGACCATCTTTGATCAACGAGCTAGTCTACTAGAGGCATAGTAGGGACTCAGTGTTGTCTATGTATCCATACATGTATTTGTGTTTCCAATCAATACAATTATTGCATGGATAATAAATGATTATTATGAACAAGGAAATATAATAATAACCACTTTATTATTACCTCTAGGGCATATTTCCAACAGTCTCTCACTTGCACTAGAAATCTAGCTCACATCACTATGTGATTTATATTGTAATGAATCTAATACACATACCGTTCTGGTGTTGATCAGGTTTAGCCCTTGGAAGAGGTTTAGTCAACGGGTCTGCGACATTCAGATCCGTATGCACTTTGCAAAAATTTATGTCCTCCTCCTTGATGTAATCGCAGATGGAATTGAAGCGTCTCTTTATGTGTCTGGTCCTCTTGAGAAACCTTGGTTCCTTGGCCAGAGCAATGGCACCAGTGTTGTCACAGAACAGAGTCATTGGGTTCAGTGCACTGGGCACTACTCCAAGATCTCTCATGAACTCCTTGATCTAGACACCTTCCTTCGCCGCCTCTGAGGTAGCGATGTACTCCACTTTGCATGTAAAATCAGCTACCACGCTCTGCTTGGAACTGCACCAGCTTAGCGCTCCCCCATTAAGAATGAATATGTATCCGGTTTGAGACTTAGACTCATCCGGATCAGTGTCAAACCTTGCATCGACGTAACCCTTTACGACGAGATCTTGATCACCTCCATAAAGGAGAAACATTTCCTTAGTCCTTTTCAGGTAGTTAAGGATATTCTTGACTGCTATCCAATGTTCCATTCCCGGATCAGTTTGAAACCTTTCGGCCATACTTATGGAAAGGCTAACATCGGGTCTTGTGCACAACATTGCATACATGATAGAGCCTATGGCTAAAGAATAGGGGATGACACTCATGTTCTCTCTATCCTCCGTAGTCATTGGGCATTGAGTCTTACTCAACTTCACACCTTGCAATACAGGCAAGAACCCCTTCTTGGACTGATCCATTTTGAACTTCTTCAAAACTATGTCAAGGTATGTGCTCTGTGAAAGTCATATTAAGTGCCTCGATCTATCTCTATAGATCTTGATGCCTAATGTGAAAGCACCTTCTCCTAGGTCCTTCATTCAAAAACTTTTGTTCAAATATTCCTTCATGCTTTCCAACATTACTATATTGTTTCCAGTCAGCAATATGTCATCCACATATAATATTAGAAAAGCTATAGAGCTCCCACTCACTTTCTTGTAAATACAAGCTTCTCTGTAAACTTGTATAAACCTGAACACTTTGATCACCTCATCAAAACAAAGATTCCAACTCTGAGATGCTTGCACCAGTCCATAAATGGATCGCAGGAGTTTGCAAACTTTGTTAGCATTCTCTGGATCGAAAAAACCTTCTGGTTGCATCATATACAACCCTTCCTTAAGAAAACCATTAAGGAACGCTATTTTGACATCCATCTACCAAATTTCATAATCAAAAAATGTAGCTATTGCTAACATGATTTTGACAGACTTAAGCATCACTACGGGTGAGAAAGTCTCATCGTTGTCAACTCCTTTAACTTGTGAAAAAACCCTTTGCCACAAGTCGAGCTTTATAGATGGTGACATTACCGTTTGCGTCCGTCTTCTTCTTAAAGGTCCATTTGTTCTGAATGGACTTTCGCCCTTCAGGTAATACTTACAAAGTCCGTACTTTGTTTTCATACATGGATCCCATCTCAGATTTCATGGGCTCTAACCATTTGTTGGAATCTGGGCCCATCATCGCTTCTCCATAGCTCGTAGGTTCATCGTTGTCCAACAACATGACCTCTAATACGGGGTTGCCATACAACTCAGGAGCAGTACGTGACCTTGTCGACCTATGAGGTTTGATAGTAACTTGATCTGAAGCTTCACAATCATCATCATTAACTTCCTCTTCAATTGATGCAGGCTCCAGAGAAACACCTTTCTACGTTGTGCTACTCTCTGGTTGAAACAATGGTTCAACAACGTGATCAAGTTCTATCTTCCTCCCACTCAATTCTTTCGAGAGAAACACTTTATCAAGAAATGAACCATTTTTAGCGGCAAACACTTTGCCTTTGGATCTGAGATAGAAGGTATACCCAACCGTATCCTTTCGATATCCTATTACGACGCATTTCTCCGCTTTGGGTTCTAGCTTTTCAGGCTAAAGCTTTTTGACGTAAGCATTACATCCCCAAACTTTAACAAATTACACATTTGGTTTCTTGCCAAACCATAGTTCATACGGCATCGTCTCAACGGATTTCGATGGTGCCCTATTTAAAGTGAATGCAGTTGTCTCTAATGCATAACCCCAAAACAATAGTGGCAAATCGGCAAGAGACATTATAGAACGCACCATATCCAATAAGGTTCGATTACGATGTTCGGACACACCATTATGCTGTGGTGTTCCAGGCGGAGTCAATTGTGAATCAATTCCCCATTATAATAAGTGAGTGCCAAACTCATAACTCAGATATTCTCCTCCTCAATCAGATCGTAGGAATTTAATCTTCTTGTTACGATGATTCTCAACTTCACTCTGAAATTGTTTGAACTTTTCAAACATTTCAGACTTGTGTTTCATTAAGTAAATATACCCATATCTACTTAAGTCATCAGTGAAGGTGAGAAGTAACAAAATCCACCATGCGCCACAATGCTCATCGGACCACACACATCAGTATGTATGATCTCCACCAAGTCACTTGCTCGTTCCATTGTTCCAGAGAACGGGGTCTTAGTCATCTTTCCCATGAGGTATGGTTCACATGTGTCAAGTGATTCAAAATCAAGTGACTCCAAAAGTCCATCAGCATGGAGCTTCTTCATGCGTTTTACACCAATATGACCAAAGCTACAATGCCACAAGAATGTGGTACTATCATTATCAACTCTACATCTTTTGGCATCAATGTTATGAGCATGTGTATCATCACTATCGAGATTCAATAATAATAAACCCCTCACATTGGGTGCATGACCATAAAATATATTACTCATATAAATGGAACAACCATTATTCTCTGATTTAAATGAGTAACCGTCCCGCAATAACAAGATCTAGATATAATGTTCATGCTTAATGCAGACACTAAATAATAGTTATTCGGGTTCATCACTAATCCCGGTGGTAATAGAAGAGTGAGTGTGTCGACGGCGATCACATCAACCTTGGAACCATTTCCCACGCGCATCATCACTTCGTCCTTGTCCAGCCTTCGTCCACCCCGTAGCTCCTTGTTTGAGTTACAAATGTGAGCAACCTAACCATATCAAATACCCACACACTACAACGAGAGTTGGTAATGTAAACATTAATAACATGTATATCATATATACCGTGTTTGGTGTTGGCCGCCTTCTTGTCGGCTAGATACTTGGGGGAGTTCTGCTTCTAGTGACCAGTTCCCTTGCAATGAAAGCACTCAGTTTC
Source organism: Hordeum marinum (assembly GCA_022496015.1). Classification (NCBI taxonomy): domain Eukaryota; kingdom Viridiplantae; phylum Streptophyta; class Magnoliopsida; order Poales; family Poaceae; genus Hordeum; species Hordeum marinum. The sequence continues at coordinate 303,999,597 of CM039672.1, read as the reverse complement.
TGTCTTGGGTCCAACCTTGGGTTTCTTCACGTGAGGGGCAACTTCTTTGCCACTCTTCTTGGAGTTACCCTTTTTGCCCTTGCCATTCTTCTTGAAACTAGTGGTTTTATTGACCGTCAACACCTGATGCTCTTTTTGGATTTCAGACTCAGTGACTTTCAACATCGCAAACAGCTCGGCGACTGACTTGTTCATCCCTTCCATGTTACAGTTCATCATGAAGCTCTTGTAGCTAGGTGGCAATTATTGAAGAACTCTGTCAGTGATCGTCTCCGGGGAAGGGGCATCCTTTTGAATACCCAGACATTGTGAGTATATTCTCATTGACAAACCCATTCTCCTCCATTTTGCAAGCATATAACTTATCGGAGGTCTCATACCTCTCGATCCCGGCATTCTTCTCAAAGATAAACTTCAACTCCTGGAACATCTCATATGCTCCATGACGTTCCAAACATCTTTGAAGTCCCAGTTCTAAGCCATACAAGATTGCACATTGAACTATTGAGTAATCTCTAGAACATGCCTCCCAGGCATTCACAATGTCTTTAGACGACACTGGATAATCCTCAAGGACATAAGCTTTTTGGGAAGCCGTGAGGATAAACCTCAGATTACGGGCCCATTCTAAAAAGTTACTTCCATCATCTTTCAAGTTGGCTTTCTCTAGGAACGCATTGAAATTCAAGGGAACTACTATGTGATCCATTGATCTACAACATAAATTTGCAACGGTTAGTAATACTATTGTTCAAAACGATGAGTTTAGTTAATCATTGTAAGTGCATCTAGTGCCACCCTTGTTTGGTTTTGGAGTATTGAAGACAAACGTGGTTGAGGGACTAATGTGTTTGTGAGAGTTCACAGGTTAACACAGAGAGAAACCCCTGGAGTTTTGGTTTAGCAGTCAAAGACGACCCCCCAAAAATGTCCAAAGACATTGATGACGGCATAAGACATTGGTGGTGGACGAAGTCATTCGTCCGAAGACAATGAAACACGAAGAATATGTCTTTTAGTAGTTTTGTTTCTTCTTTCCTGAGTCATAGGAACCACCATACTGTTAAGTGAAGCGATGTGATCGAAGTCAGATGCTCAACCCATACCTATGTCTTCGAGTGAAGACAGAGAGGAAAACTCTTCTAGAGCTAGTTGAGTCATCTATACTTGTATCCCAAGTAAATCCGCCGCGTGTGTTTGAAATCCGACCATTGTGACACATGTTGTGTCATGCCCAAGATGTGATCATATCCTTATTTTGGCACAGGGGCCTCGATAGGGACAGAAGCGCATCTCGTCGTGTTGCAAGAATGGATATCATTACAAGTACATTTACAGAAGAGATGAGTATATGGAGTTGGCTTACACTCGCCACAAGATACATCAAGATCACATCAATACATCAACATATTCAAACATCATACAAAAGAGCAAGGTCCGACTACGGACGAAAACAAATGAAAAAATGACATCCATTCTTCCTATCCCAGGCTGCCGCCTGGAACCCATCCGAGATTGATGAAGAAGAACTCCAAACCAAACAAGCAACATGCTCACATTCAAGCATCACATTACATATACCTGCAACTATTATTGTAGTAGTCTGTGAGCCACAGGGACTCAGCAATCTCATTTCCAAGGGTATCAAGACTATTAAAGCTTAATAGGTGAGGTATGGTTAAGTGGTGAGGCTGCAGCAAGCGGCTAAGCATTTATTTGAGTGGCTAACTTAGTTAGACAGAAAGTAAAGTATGGTGGTCTACGCATAAAGTACGTGAACTAGTAATGATCACTAACTGATCCTGAACACCTACTTACGTCAAACATAACCCCACCGTGTTCTCTCTCGGATAAGGACTCACAAGAAGAGACAATCATGGTTACGCACATTGTTTGTGTATTTTATTAGAGTTTACTTCAAGTTTACTATGACCAGGTGTTAAACAAAGTATCCAAGTTTGCCACATAACCGCGGGCACGGCTTTCCGAAAGATTTAACCCTACAGCGGTGCTCCAACTCATCCATCACAAATTAACCACACGCAGCGGGAATAACCTTGACCACAGATCTTGTGATCATCCTACGAAATTCAAAAGGAAATCCGACACCTCGAGATAGCCCAAAGAAGATCAGTGTTCCTCACTCAAGACGTTCGAGAAAGGTAAAACAAACCTAGCAAGGCCGCCCGACGTGTCGGCGAACCCGATAGGAGCCGCGTATCTCGTTCTCAAGACACGACAGATAAGCGAAGCATACGGTGGCCTGATAGACATCTCCCGAGTTGCCTCGGGTTGGCCCCGCATGGTGCTCTAGTTTGGACTAACACTCATGAGGAGCACTGGCCTGGGTTGTTGATTAAGATCCGCGGGTGCAGGCGGGTCCCTATGCAATTTTATTAGTTATTAGGAAAATGTAGTACCAATGTTGGGCCTTGCCAGACAAGCTTTATCCTAAAACGAAAATCAAGGAGGTCCCCATAACAACCCCGAGCATGTTAGGTGCCCTCAATTATGGAACATAACAACGGTTCACAAGTAACTAGGGCGGCAAGAGTGGAACAAAACACCGAGCAAAAGGCCGAGCCTTCCACCCTTTACCAAGTGTATAAGTGCATTAAATTAAATAGCAATAATATTTTGATAACAAAAGAATGTCCATGTTGTCACATGGAAGCAATTGCACCTGCAACTAGAAACGCTATAAGAAGGGCTGAGCCAACGGTAACATAGCCAAACAATGGTTTGCTGGGATATGGAGGGGTTAGAGGCTTATCATGGCAATGTTGGGAGGCTTGACAAACAAGTGGTAGGTAGCGAGACATAGCGATAGAAAAACAAGACATCTAGCATGGCAATGATATTAATGGTATCCAGTGAAACGTGTCATCTTGCCTGAGATCCCGCTTGGAAGAGGAACGAGTCCATGAAGAAGACGAGCCAAGGTAGTCGAACGAATCCTCACACTCCGAATGCTTTCGGAACTCTATTGAGAAGAATAAATCCCAAACAAACAATCAACACAAGATACACCACAACGTATGCATGACATGATGCACAAACAATATGATGCATGTCCAGTTCAGATGTGCAACGCATGACATGGCAAGAACAACAAACAACTACTACACATTAAGCGAAGTTCAATATGCAACGAGTTGCACATTGACGAAACTCCACATTTGAATTACTTAGTTCATTCCCGTTTAGGTACACATCAATGTTAAATGTTGTTAGACATGGCAAGAGGTGAAGCATGAACAACTATATCATCTAGGCAATTTAAATGGGACCGGAAGCAACATATAGCATTCCCGAAACATCCCCATAAGCATATTACGATTTAGGTCCAGATCTGTACTAACACAATTATAGAGTTTTTAAACAGAAAAATAAATGTCACCATGTGATTCTACACATTTTTCTAGCCGAGTTACATATGTGGAATATTTTCAACGGAGCTACGGTTCAAAAGTTATTAAATGAATCATTTTAGCATGGCATATGTGCAAATTACTGTAAAGAGCAAGTTCAAATATTTTTTATCACATGTGACAGTTTGATAATGCAAAACTACATAAAAATCTAGTCACTTTACATATATAAATTATTTTCATCCGATGCATGGTTAAAAAGTTATTGATGCATGAACTTTTGGGTTTTTTCTGCGAATCTGTAAATCGCTGGTTATTTAGCAAAATTCATAGAATTAAAAAAAATGGTCTACAGGCCGAATCTGTTCCCTAGAAGAAATAGAGCAGCGGGTGCAAGAAAACAAGTCATCGCACGGGCGCTGGATAGGGCGATCTAGAGGCTCACATCGGGCTGGGCCTAGAAGGGAGCTGGGCCGGCGGAGACGACTGGGCCGCGGGCGTGGCCCACGCGGGCGACGGGGGGAGGTCGAGTGGGCGTTTGTCTCCTCCTGGATCTCAGGCCCGAGTGGCAAGGCAGCAACGGTGGCGGGTCAATGGCGAGCGGCGGGGCACCAGCGAGGCGGGACGAAGCCGGGGAAGAGCAGATCCACGACAGGGGACCGCGGATCCATCCATTCCCGGTGACAAACGACGGCGGCCGGCGGTAGAGCTTCTAGGGCGGCGCCGCGACAGGAGCTCCTGTGGTAGAGAGGGGGAGCAGAGAGAAGGAGAGATTAGAGAGTGAAGGAAGAAGGGAGAAGGAGGAGAGGGGCGGCGCTGGGCTTGACCCGGTGGTCACCGGCGACAGCGGCGGCTCCGACGAGCTTGCTCCGGCGGTCATCGGCCAGCACGGAGGAGGTGGGATCAAGGCACAGGGCAGAGGCAGTCCTCCCTCGATCCAGATCTGATCGAGCGTGAGGGGGCAGTGTGCGGCGGCGCGATTCGGGCTCGAGCAGGCTCCGGATGGGCTCTGCAAGGCCGCGGCGGCTAGGGGCGCTGCGGAGCGACGTGGCAGTCCTTGGTTGGCTATGACCGGTGGCTGGGTGGCAGCGGAGGCGCAACAAGTGGCGGATGGTGGCTAGAGGGGCGCGAATTTTGATGCTAGAGGTGGGAGAAGGCCAAAAATGGATGGGGCGGCCTTCTATTTATAGCAGGTGGGCTAGGGTTTGGGGTTTTGGCTCCATTTTCGGACCTTCGGATCTCGATCCGACGGCCCAGAAGGGGAGGGGGGCTAGGTGGGCTGCGGTGGCTGTGTAGCTGGGCTAGGTGGGGATGAGAGGGAGATTTTGTGGCCCGTGAAATGAGGTTTTAAAACACCGAAAAACGTCCGACGAATAACCGATGACCGCACTGCTACGGTTGACCGATGGGGTATCAAACAAACTCGGAATATGACAAAATTTGGCAGGCGGCCTACGTACAATATAAAAAGACCGCTCGCCAAGTTTTGACCCAATCCGAGAATATTTTTCGCGTGCTTTAAAAACAGTTTTTTAAACGATGCCACGAGCGCGTGCATGTGTGGTTGGTCTCAAAAGGGTCAGCGACACGAATAGAGAGAACCGGCAACTACGAACGGATGCAAGTTTTCAAAAATGAGTGATGATGCTATGCATATCATGCGAATTATGCGGTGATGAATGCAACAACCAAATGAAACACAGACGAGAATGGAGAAAAAGGGAATCTTCTGGAGCGTTGATCCCGAGCTGTTACATGTTGGTTGGCCATTGACCGAGGATCATTTTTGTCATATCAGGTTAGGTTGCCCGCTGGCTATAAATAGCCCACCCCCTCGACCATAAGTAGGTGACTGCTTAGAGAGAGATACGGTTGTTGTCGTTTTGGAGCAACCCACTTCGAAGACTTTGAGGGATACACATTCTATGAGGATACACCTAAACACCTAGAGCTAGAGTGTTTGAGAATCACCGAAGACTTTCTGCTCTGAGTGAACTGAAGACTTATTATACTTGAAGACTGTGATCTTCCAGACTGTTAGGCATCTGGGTCTAGAGTGTCCAAGAGCCATTGTGTACTGCCGGGAGACCAAGTTTGTACGGGTTTCGGAAGTCTCCCCTGAAGACTTACCTGAGTGATTGGGTGTTGTCTAAGTGACCTCGGCTCAAGGGGAATAAGGTGAAGATGAGGTATTCCGATTTCAATCTCATCCTCCCTAATCAGACGTACAGTTGTCACAGCAACTGGAACTAGTCCAACAAATCATGTGTCTTCGTCAAGCAACTGGTTCTATCCTTCACTCTCTTACATTGCTACTCTGAACTGCGAAGACATTGCTTGAACATCGTGTGAAGATTTTCACCGAAGACATTCATATCAACTGTTTATCTTCATACCATCTAAGTTTGTCTTCGACACATCTTTGTAGTCATGATGATTATGCTTGTCTTGCTTGAATGTCTTCTTTGCCTTGCATGCCCTGTCTAGAATCTTGATTGTATCCCTACCTATTTCGAATACATTCACTGTTTCAAAACCTTTCATAAAAATCGCCTGTTCACCCTCCTTTTGTCAATAACTAGCACTTTCAATTGGTATCAGCGCAAGGTACTCCCTTGTTCTGTGTTTTGGTTTAACCATCTTGGAGTTTTAGCTATGTCGACTGCAAGGATAATCAACGTCTCTGCTGCGTGCCCTGTCTTCGACGGCACCGACTACCCCTACTGGAAGAACAAGATGTGCATGCATCTCGAAGCCATTGACGACGACCTATGGTATGTCGTCTTGGTGGGCATTCCCGAAGTTAGTGAAGGTGTTACTGTTGCTGATGTGAAGAGGTTCGCGCAACTCGACTCCACCGCCAAGAACATCATCTACGGTCATCTGACCAAAGGACAATATGGTCGTCTGAGTGCACTTAACAGCTCCAAGCAAATCCGGAAATGGCTGTCCGAAATGAACGAAGGCGTCTCATCCCAAAGAGACTCCCGTGTTGATGTGCTTCGCAACCTGGTCAACCGCTTCAAGAGACTCGACAACGAGAATGTTCAACTCACCTTTGATCGCCTCACTGACATCTCCAATGAGCTGAATGCACTCAGCACCACTAATATCACCAAACATGAAGTCATCGAGAAGCTACTCAGATCACTTGATAGTTCCTTTCACACTCTCGCACTTATGATCCAAGAGCGCCCTGACTTCAAGAGTTTGGATCCACCTGATATACTTGAGAGGTTGAACACCCATGAATTCCAACAAGCCGTAAGAAAGATATCTACGGACCAATCTACAGTCGCTCCCGTGCAGTGAAGGCCAAATTTGTGTCTTCATCCGAAGACAACTCTTAATGCAATTTTGATGGTGTTGAAGACTTTGGAAAGGAACTTGCCTTGCTTGTTAGGAACTTTCGGAAGTTTGCCAAGTCAAAACGCTATGCTAAATCTTCAATACGTGATTCCAAGAGATCCGGAGATATGTCTTCCAAGGACAGCAAGAAGCAAACTTGTCACAAGTGCAAGAAAACTGGTCACTTCATTGTTGATTGTCCTCAATGGGAGGAAGGAATCCAAGAAGAAGAGCAAGAACTACGACTCCGATGACAAGAAGAAGAATAAGTACGCAAAGTCTTCATCACACAGGAAGAGTTCATCAGGAAATGCCCATGCCTTCATCGGAAAGGAGATGGATTCACAGTCTGAATCTAGTTCTGAGGCTGAGGAAGCTTCTAAGGAGGAATCTGACGCTAAAGTAGCTGGACTGGCAATGGCTTTGTCATATCTTTCTATGTCTGTCTTCGAACCCAAATACAATGGCTCCTTCTTCAACACCAAAGCAGTGATGATGACATGGCTCTAGCCTACTGCTTCATGGCGAAAGCCTCCAAGGTAGCCTCAAAGTCCTCACATCATGAATTTGAATCTGAAGCTGAATCTGATGATGAGATCAAACCAAGCTATGCTAAACTTGTAAAAATTCCCACTAAGCAACAAAATGCCATGGAGAAAATGCAATCTACTCTAGAGAAAAGCTATGACCTGTTACGCGACGAGATGAGTCTAAACGAAACTATGGCTAAAGACATGCGTAGTCTTTGTTCAAGGTTTGAGGATCTCCAAAATATTCATGATGCCCTCTCAACTAATCATGAGAAGCTTTCTCTTGAATATCTTCAGAAAAAGATAGATCTTGAGAAGTTGAGGGGAGCACTTGATGATCTACGGAAGGAAAATGACTCACTCCTAGCAGAACAGATCGGTACCATTCAGGATGAATTTGATGCTCCATTCTTAGGATGCATTGCTCGTGAAGCTAATGACTCTACTGCTAAATGTTCTAAGGCTTCTGAAAATGATGTATCTTCAATTGTATCTGTGGCACCTAACCCCTCATCTGAGGAACCCACTGCTATCACTAATGACAATGACAGGTTGAAGACATTTCTTGAGATTGGCATGTACAAGAGTATGAAAGGTCACCAGATTCTTTGTGATGTCCTAAATAAGACTATACTAAACAATAACCCTAGGAATGAGGGTGTTGGTTTCGAAAGAAACCTTAATGTTGATGGACCATACTGGATACCCGAGCAGTACCCCAAAACCACATGGGTTGCTACGAAAGGTCCTTCAGTTGATCCTTCCACATTATCTAGTTACGACTGTGTGAATCCTCTCATTATTGATGAATCCTTTGATTCCAACTACAAACTGTTCGAATGCCAAAATGGTGAAGTGTTTGCCAGATTTGTTGGTACTAACTGCAGGAATGGTTCTCCTTTGAAGAAGATTTGGGTTCCCAAATGTCTTCTTGAGAAGCTTCGCATGAATGTCTTGATGACATTGTCGGTGTCAAAACCGGCAGATCTCCGGTAGGGGGTCCCAAACTATGAGACTGGGATCAACGGTAATAGGAGACGAAGGGGCCACGAGTTTACCCAGGTTCGGGCCCTCCAATCAGGTAATACCCTATGTCCTGCTTGATTTTATTGATGGTGTAAGGGTTTACAGAGTTGATTTACCTCGAGATTGTATGTCTAACCCTAGATGAGTTGTTCTATCTCATACCCTAAAACCCTCCGGCATATATAGACGCCGAGGGTGCCCTAGCCTTACACATGGTCAGTGACATGCCAAAGAGATAACTTGCCTAACTACGTCTAATAACTTGGAGAATACGTCACGACTCCTCAAAGCATCCATCTGACACAGGCGGTCTTCGATCGCCGATGCCTGCCTTGCGGCCCACACAGTCTGGCTCATGAACAATAGGTCGGCTATCCTAGGACCCCACCCTCAGTAGCCCCAAGACTGGCCTTCAACACCGATATAAATTCAGTCGATCTCCTTAGGTCATCACCTTCGGCTTGCAAGGCGAGTCCCTCATCCTTCTTCACTCGGCAACCGACCAGTCTTCAGTAAGATCCCAAGCGTCGCGGGCACAGGGTTATTATAATAACTGCGCGAGTTCCTCGACTTTCACGTGTCATGGGGAGGCGAGCGGCCAGCAAGTTTTACAATCTTACCCCTCCGCAACGGAGGCACGAACCCATTTAACCAAACAAAATCGTGGTTCAGACCACATATTCTTCCTCCCTCTCGTCGAAAACTCCTAGTGGAAGCTCCACGCAAAACATGGCTAACGCTCCTAGCTCCTCAGCACGCCCTTATGGCCTCCGCCTAGGGGACTGGACCAGCTGCTCCGTCACACTCCTACGGCTCCATAACCTGGAGAACAAAGGATATCTTCCATCATCAGATCTGGCGGCGACCCGCGCAGGTCTGCTCTCTTATGGTGACGAGGTCTTCGACGAGCGCTTCCCTAATCCAAACAAGGGGGAGCACGTTTGCTTCGTCCCCTTCCTTGTCTGGGCCCTTCTGTTTCCAATCCACCCATTCCTAAGGGGGTTACTGGAGTTCTACGGGATCCAACTGCACCACCTCACCCCAGGGTCAATTCTACACATCTCGGACTTTTTCGCCCTCTGTGACATGTTCTTAGGGTGTGAAGCTCATTTCGATCTGTGGAGGAAATACTTCTGCCTCGTCCCACGAACTCAGGACAAGACAATCTTAGAGGTCGGCGGGGCCAAAGTATGTCGCATAGCGCGAACGGGGTATCCGGCTGGTACACCGAGGAAATCCGAAGAACGGGCCTCGGAGGGGTTCTATATTGAAGATGTCCCCCTGTTCAAGCCAACTCGGACAGGTCTACCTGAATACTCCAACCTCCTCCCAAAGAAGAGGTACAACTGGCGACCCAAGAGCTTATCTCAGGAGGAAAGCGCCGAGGTGCAACACCTGGCCGCACAGGTGTGGATGCTTGCCCACCATCGACTAACCATGATTGATGTCATGGTCACCGCCATGTACTTGTGTGTGCAGCCCCGCCAACAGAGGGTACACCCCTTATGGTGGTACAACGGGACAAGCAACGTCATGTGCTCCCGAAAACTAGGTCCCACAAATCCAACAGAGTTGGCCGCGACACTTGCCGATCTGTACAAAGCAGAGCACAAAGACTTCATTCGGCGGTCAACCAAGGAAGGTTATTCGGCCAACAATCCCATCGAACAAGTAAGCCTTTGTTTTTCACTCATGAAATAGTTTGGGGTTTCATTCCATACTCTATTTGACCGAGGCGTGAACAGGAATGGAGGAGCTTCATCGAGACAATCAACCGTCCGGCTCCTTTGCCCGAGAACCATTCATGCGACAACGATCCTGGCTTCAACGAGGACCCCGATCTTCTCCTTGACTTCGAGACATAGTCTATTTCTAGGACAGCATCGTCCAGACCCCGGTGACTATCATAATCGATTACCCCGAGTCATTTTCCATTCCATTCGTGGGCAAGAAGAAAAGTTCCTCCTGCCAGAGGTCTGCTACCAAGAGCACCCCAGACGTGCCAGTCCCGACTCCCAAGCATTGTCTATCCGCGTGCCATGCACCAATAGCCGAGGCCACGGGCGAATCGGAGGCCAACCAGGACCCCGCAAAGGAGCCGGACACGGGGGCGAATCCACCTGTCCGCTCATCCCGAAGGTACATTATTCGGATATCCGCTTTATCGTTGTAGTCAGCAGAATCTCATAGCCACTCGTTTTATACCCAGGAGAAACACCCAATCCTCTCCTACCGATGGGGCTGCCCACATATCAGGAGATGCTCAAAGCTCCCGGGCCACGACCTATTTGGCTCCCGCCGAATCTGGTGACGGAGTATCCATCACCAAATCAAAGGTGGAGAGTGCCATGCATCATCGGCACCGATGGGAGGCTATGCGGCACCCAATTTTCTCCAACCAGTAGTTTGGCGCCCTACATTCGGTGGATGCACACCTCGGGGCCGCCCGAGCTGGATTCGGCGAAGCTATGAAACTGATAACAACCAACATCCAACTAAGAGATTGGATTTTATAGAATCCACATACTTGTATAAGCCTAGTAGCACCCGAGCCTTAATTTAATTTAGAAAAACGAATTTAGGATCTCCTATTGTTTGATTGCTGACGCAGGCCTCAAAAAAACAGTCTGAGCAATTGGCCAAGGCCCTCGAGGAGAGCCGCACGGAAGTGCAATCCATGAAGGCCGAACTAGCACAAGTGAAGAGCTTCACGTGAGAGGCCCATGGTGAGTATGCATTTACTGCTAATCGTTTTACATCATCGTGACTGACATATGGTTTCCGTGTAGCAACCGAATCGATAGGACATATGGAAAGGCAGCTGGAAGAAGCCCGAGATTCTCAAAGGTATGCGGAATCCTAGCATCAGGATGGTTGCCTCGTTTTACAAAAACATGCTGAGGAAATAAAGACTTTAAAGACTCAATTGGCCCAAGCTCAAGAAGAGAATCGAAAGCTTCAGAGGGGCATATTCGGTAAGTATAATTCCAGTATCAGTAAGTATTTCTGATATAGGAAATGATAGTAACCGCACATGTTATCTTATGTGCAGGTCTCCTGTCCGGACATCTTGAAGAGGAGATTGAATCGTACCAAGGGGACCTGCTGAAGGAGTTGACGTCTCTCCATAAGCGCGTGCAAAAAGCGATGAAAGGGATGGTGAAGGCACTATGGCCCACTGAACAACCACCTTAAGGGCTAGCCACACTTGTAGATCGATTTAGGGGGGCTCGGGATAGGTTCGAGCTGTGGAAGACTTCAGCCTCCCGCGAGGGAGCACAGGAGGCGTGGCCCATGGTCAAGACCTGTTTCACCAAACTTAACCCGAGCATACGGCGCGGGTTGGTCCTGTGGGATTGGATGGAAAAGAAGTTCCACTACACTTGGTATATGACCAAGTGATGCCAGCCGCCCGTCTTTCGCAAGCAGACTGCCCCCTCAACACAATAATCGATGATCTCAATCAGCAGCCGCACATGTAATTTATATGTACATGTGTATAAACAATCCGTGTTGTAAACTTTGTCTTAACCGGCCATCGGCCTCTCCCTCCCTTGCGAAAAGCTCAGGAGTGTTCCTCTTTATTATTCTCTCGCAAAAAAGCGAACTGTATTCGGGGAACCAGGCAATCTGGCCATGTGGTGCGAACAGACAGAAAGCATATAGAAAGATATGTTATATTACGTGTAGCGTAAGAAACATCTTCCAATGAAAATAGTACCTCTATCGATACCGTTCGTCGGGGTTCTACGAAGAGCGTAGATAGAAATATGCATACTCGCAGTATGCGGCTAATTGTTTTTTTGGGAGAAAAGGCCCAAACAATGGTAATAGCAATCAAAGCCGTATAAGGTGTTTCCATCATAGCCGTCCAATTATCTACGTAAGATAGATAGCTTTCGGCTTCATCGTCTAAGGTACGTGTCCGGATGACCCGGTCATAACAATCGCAGAGGTGCTCCCTTTACTCTCTAACCGAACAATCAGGAACGTAGAGAGCAACCACAAGAGCGAGGCAACCCAGCTTGGCAAAGTCTTAGTTCGAATTGATGCATACGGTGGTAGAACATGAAAAAAGAAACATGCGCGCCTGGTAAGTATGAGCAAAATAAAAAATTGTCTACTTGAAAGAATCCCCCACGTGTTGTGTTGGGATTTAACATTGTATGGTGTATGTCGATTATCTGTAGTACATGATTAGTTCAGCCGAACATATGGCAAGAAAAGAAATTTCCCCTATCGAACAACAAAGTGGGAAGGGAAAAGGCAAAACGGGCAAAACATAACAAGAAGGAAAAAATGTAGGGGAGTATAGATGACACCGGTTTATCCGTAGAAGCGCCGAGGACGAGCTACGTTGCATGGGTTTGGTTCAAGGCATTTATTGGATGGACTCCGCAAATTATAGGCCCCTCCCGCAAGCACTTCATTGATGATGAAAGGACCCTCCAATTTGGGGTTGAGTTTGTTGTTGATAAAGAGTGGATCGAGCCAGAGCTATGTCCTGCTTCCCCTCCAAGGCGTCTAAGTCGTCCTGCTGATCCAACTCGGCATCCTTTTCCTCATACATGCACACTCTTGGTGTGTTGTGGATAATGTCGCAGGGGAGAACCAACTCTTCCCCATAGACCATAGAAACGATGTGTAACCTGTTGATCTATTTGGGGTGGTACGCAGGCCCCATAGAACAGAGTCGAGTTCCTCCAACCAATGAAAGTTGGACTCGTGAAGAGATCAGATCAAATGTGGCTTGATGCCACTCATAATGAGGTCGTTTGCTTGCTCGACCTGTCCATTGGTCTGCGGATGATAGACTGATGCGTAATCAAGCTTTATGCCCATTTTGCGCACTAGTCCTTGACGTCTTGGGCCGTGAAGTCAGATCCATTATCCATTATTATACTATGCGGGACACCGTAACGGTGTACCATGCTAGATATAAAGTCGATCACTGGTCCAGATTTAGCCGATTTAACAAGCTTTGCTTCTATCCATTTGGTGAACTTGTCAACCATGACCAGCAGGTATTTATTTTTCTTGGTTCCCCCTTTGAGGGGTCCAACCATGTCCAGCCCCCAGACCGCAAAAGGCCAAGTGATAAGAATTGTTCGGAGAGTTGTAGGGGGCACGTGACTTTGATTCGCGCAGAGTTGACACCCAACACAATGTTGAACAAGTGACCGGGCGTTCGTCCGAGCTGTAGGCCAAAAGAAACCGGCTCCGAAGGCCTTGCCGACAAGTGACCTTGCCATGGCATGGTGCCCACCCATGCCTACATGGATTTTGGCGAGGAGCTCCCATCCTTCTTCCTCGGATATGCACCTCTGTAATACTCTGGTGGTGCTTTTCTTGTATAACTCACCCTCGTGTACTTTGTAGGCCTTGGATCGCTATACTATGTGTCGTGCCCTGGTTTGATCCTCGGGGAGTTCCTTGTGAAGAATGTAAGCACGGAGGGACTCTGTCCATGATGCGATTACTGCCATTGCTTCATGGGTCGAGGGCGTCTCATTCATCATTGAGCCGCCGATAATGCCATCATCCGGCTCGTTTACAGGGATAACAACTTCGTCCGTCGTATTTGGACCGGCGCCATTATCGTCATCCTACCACACTACGTAGGGCTTGGAAAGTAGTTCCAGGAAGGTGTTTCTCGAGATGGGATCGTGCTTGGCTCTTATACGAGCTAGTACATCGGCGACTTGGTTGTTGTCTCGAGCAACATGGTGGAATTCCATCCCCTCGAACTGAGCAGATATCTTGAGGACAACGTTTCTATATGCGGCCATCTTTGGATTTTTGGTGTCGAATTCACTGTTAATTTGGGATATTGCCAGATTTGAGTCTCCCCATACCTCTAGCCGTTGTATGCCCATCGACACCGCCATCCGAAGACCGTGAAGGAGGGCTTCGTATTCGACGACATTGTTGGAATCGGCATACATGATTTGCAACACGTATCGTATGTTGTTGCCTGTGGGGGATGTGAGGATAACTCCAGCCCCCAGACAGGCCAAGGTTTTGGATCCATCAAAATACATCGTCCAATGGGAGTATGCACTGTACTCCTTGGGGAGCTCGGCTTCTATCCATTCAGCCAAGAAGTCCGCCAGTATGTGTGATTTAATGGCGCAACGTGGCTTGTAGGCTATTTCAAAGGGAAGGAGCTCAATGGCCCATTTGGCTATGTGACCTGTGGCGTCCCTGTTGTTGACTATATCATTCAAGGGGACTTCTGATGCCACCGTTACCGCGCACTCCTGGAAGTAGTGTTGGAGTTTCCTCGACGCCATGAATACTGTATAGGCTATTTTTTGATAATGTGGGTATCTAGACTTGCAGTGCGTTAGCACTTCTGACACATAATATACCGGCTTCTGAGTCCGGAATTTATGTCCCTTCTCATCTCGTTCAACAACGAGCACCGCAGTGACGACTATGTTGGTGGCCGATATGTATAACAACATGGGATCACCGGCGCCTGGTGCCATGAGTATTCGTTTGGTTGCCAGTATTGCTTTGATTTCTTCCAACGCAGCCGCTGCTTCATCAGCCCATTTGAAATTGTTGGTCCATTTCATCAGCTTATAGAGCGACAACGCTTTTTCTTCGAGGCGGGAGATAAAGTGTCTTAACGCCGCTACGCACCCGGCTAGCCTTTGGACATGCTTCAGCTCTGTGGGGATTGCAAGTTCTGATAGAGCACATATTTTAGCTAGATTTGCCTCTATTCCTCTATGGGAGACGATGAATCCAAGCAGCTTACCAGAGGGAACTCTGAATATACATTTTTCCGGATTGAGCCGTATATCATATTCGCGTAAATTAGCAAATTTTTGACGTAAGTAGTCGATCAACTATTTGATGTGTTTGGTTTTGATCCACATATGCCTCAACAGTCTTTCCGATCTGTGTAGAGAGGAAAGTTTGGATCATGCGCTGGTATGTGGCCCCGACGATTTTTAGCCCGAAGGGCATCATGTTGAAGCAAATCGGCTCGTAGGAGTTGTCGGGACCCCGATCCTAAGTCATATGAATCCAGTCTGTAACATATCACATCACTTTGCGGCCTCACGCACGGTAAGCTCCACGGCTGCAGCTTTACCTTAGTCGGGACCGTTTGCGTCTTTTGGCTCATGTATGTGAACATGTCGCTGGCAATCAAACGACAGAGAACCCGGGCCGACATAACTAGTCATAGAACCCAAGTGGCACATCCATACAGTAACAGGCATACGTAACCTAGCAATGCAGGTGTCGGCCTCAAGAGTGTGTAGATGAGTCATATCAAGCTACAAGGACTCCATTACGTCGTGGGACATAAATGTCATCCCTGCACGTAGACGAGTCGTAGCAGGCTATAGGGACTCCATTACACTGCGAGACATTTCCCCGAAGGGACAAACACAGCAGCAAAGAAGGATACATGCCGGTCAATCAATGTGTACGGAGCAGTAGCAAGCTACCATGGCTCGGTGGAAGCACAAAGAGGCAGTTTCCTGTAAAGAGTACTACTAAAGGCACACAACTAGGTGTCAGATCCCATACATACCATTGCCCGTCACATGTACGCACGACATGCCCGATATGCATAGATACAACTATGGCATCACAACATAACCATATAACAACACAACTTTTATTTAAGAGGCTCAAACGAGCCTTGCATAATATGTTCTTACAGATAGGGGTCACATGACCCGACACTCACGTCATACAAACAAGTTCATACAAACCAAGCAGAAGCATAAGTTGTCTGAGTACAAACAGATGAAAAGGGTAAAAAGGGCACATGGCCTGACTATCTACAGCCCGCCACAGGGCATAAGGTCGTAGCTGGGACACCAACTATTCGGCATCTTCGATATCTAGAAAGAACCCACCGGATGGGTCCTGGGTCTCATCTGCAACATTTATTAAGCAAACATGAGTACAAACATACTCAGCAAGTCTTTAAAGCAGACCTAGTCTATTCATGCTCATGTATCAATGAAGGGGGGGGGGGTTGGTGGAGTTTATGCAGCAATGCTAGCTTCGACTCATGGCTAACCTACACTACACAATTTTAACTCTTTGTTTCCATTTTAGATATCACACACGAGTCCACTAACTCCATGACAATACACCACCATGGATTCACTTCCCTCTCCTGGGAGGGTGCCATCCATGGTACTCACACTTGTCTTGACATTTTATCTATGAACAACATAAGTTTTCCAAGTAGTCCATATCCGAGGACGCGGCTATTCGAATAGTTTCACACCATGCAGGGGTGTACTTCACACACGCTCCCACCACTTATCGATGTGTGCTCATAAAACCATGCACCTCGGCATCTTCAAGCGGAAGCCCAGCGAGGGAGTCGGCCACGACTGTCAATCACATAAGACCTCTAGTCCAGGCTATCGCTTATTTGAGAATGAACCCGCACGGAAGTCTGGGCGAAGTTTCCGCTACGGCCCCAAACGATGTGCGCAGGGTTCCCAAGCCCACCATTCGGGTGACCCTTAGTACACCGTGCCACTGCCTACGGCGTGGTAACCCACCCCTAGGGTCAATGCTACGCACGGCCTCCAGCATGCTATAAACACCAGAAACTACTTGCAACTCCTGGACTAAGGACTAAGCGACTGATAATCTAAGAGGGGTCGAGTTACCGGAACCCAATGTGTGGTAGTAACTAGTCTTGGATCACAAACACAGAACTCAGTTCCTAAGAACGGTCCCAATGAGACAACCCTCTACATACTCCTACATAGCCTCTCATCGCTACCTTGACCAAATCGGGTTCATCATAAGCTTATCACATCGTAACAACAATGTTTCACTCCAGTTCATCACCCAGATGAATCAGACCGGACACAACTCTAAGCATAGCAAGCATAGCAGGCAAGGAAGGCTAAACACATCATGGCACAAGCATCTACCACGTATGCTAGGTTGCAAGGTTTAGCTATTTACTGTGACAATGACAGGTTATGCAAAAGAATAGGTTCTTCTACCGTGTAAGACATACATATGAGTGTTTGTCCTAATGCAATAAACAAGAGCAGGAACGAGAGAGTGGGATGTTATCGGAATGATCAAGGGGGTTGCTTGCCTTGCTGGGTAGCGGGAAGGTTCTCTCCTTCGTTGGAATACTCGGGGGTATCCTTAGAAGCAGGGCCTACCGCAGTGCAGGTAAGAAGCAATCAATACATGCAAGTGCAACAATATGATGCATTATCATGGCATGGTAGCATGTATGGATGAGCTAATGCCACTAATGTTCAAGTTAATTTGAAATGAGTTTGACAATAGGTTCAAAATCGTTCTTCATTTCAAATTCCATATTCCAGCCTATTAGCAAATGTCAATGTTCTTCCACCTAGGTTGCTCTAACATGCATGATAATAGCACCATTTGATTTATTGGATTTTTCTGATAAATTTTCATATATAAATTATTTTCATCTGATTTACAGATTAATTTATGTGAATTTTTAATGTTTTAAACAATTTCTGGAATTATTTTAAAAATGTAAAAGATTAAATATGACGTCACTATGATGTCAGCTGGTCGGCTGATCAGGCCAGGTCAAACCTGACGTGCAGGGCCCGCATGTCAGTGACAGGGCCCTAACCTCCGCGCTGTCCAGGGGTTTGAACCACCCTAGGGGCCACTGGTAAGTGGTTGGAGGATAACTAATCAGGGGGATTAGCCCCTGATGATGGTCACGTCGGCGCCCACCGGAGCGGGGCTGGCGGCGACCATCCGCACGGCGGTGACCCGCCGGAGTTGCACCTCCGGCGAGCATTTGGCATGCGGAGGGCACTCGAGGGTAGCCCGTGCACACGCGCATCCAGCGCTACGGCAGAGGGGGCTCGGTGGCCACCGGAGCAACAGCCGGCGCCGACCCGAGCGGTAGCGAGCTTTGGCAGCAAGGGGAACGACACCTATGATGAGGGACAGGCTGCAAGAGAAGGAGGAAACAGAGCAGGAGCTCACGATGGGGTTGCTGGGGACGACGGCGAGCTCGGAGATGCGTAGACGACCTCGAATCGCCGGAGGAAAGGTTCGGCGACCGACGGGGAAGAAACACCGAGAACGCACCACGGAGGGCTCCCGACGTCTTCTAGCGTCACGAGGAGGACGAGGGGGTCACTACGGGGCTGCTGTGGGGCTCATATGGGCGCGGGGGAGGCTAGAACGGCGGCTACGCGGCGGCGACAAGCTCGGGCATGGCAGAGCAGAGGAGGGAGGAGAGTGAGAGAGAGAGAGAGGGCGCGCGCGGGAGAGAGGGAGAGGAGAAGGAGGCCACAGCAAGGAGGCCTCGCGCTGGCGCTCTCCCAGCCCTCAAGGCCTGCAGCCAGGCAGGGAGGAGGTGGCTGGCGCGTGCCCACGCGCGGCGAACGCACGCCCCTATCCTGCTGGTGAGAGGACAAGGATGACTGGCCATGGGCCAGATGGGCCGGTTCCCCCTGGGCCTCTGCTTTCTTTCTTCATTTTATTTTTTCTGTTTTTCCTATTTCTGGCATTTGTGTTATGTTCTTTTCAGGTACAAATGCTAATTTCAAATATCCCAAATATTTTTTATATTGAAGTTTGAATATTTCAAACTTATCTGAAAAGCTTCAGGATATTTTGTAAACTAAAATAATGATAATGCTTTATTTGATATTTTCAGAAGCTTTATCATTTATTTTTAAATTGCTTTAGTTGTTCAAATATTTTGAATGACCCTTGTATAATCATGTCCATAATTATCAGACATTTTAGATGGGCATTTTGGATTTGTTGAATTTTCACGAACTTTGAATTGGTTTGATTCAAATATGAGCTTGGGGTTTCTTTTAGTCCCCATTTCATGTTGATGCAAAATTGAAACATGATGCAACACCCATGCTGTCCTATGACATCTAGCTAGGGATGTGACAACTCACCCCCAGTCAAAAGAATATCGTCCCGAGATTTTGAAGTCGTCGAGAAGAGCACGGGTTACTCTAGTCAAAGACGATCTTCTCTTTCCCATGTGGCCTCCTTTTCAGAATGGTGTGACCACTGAACCTTGAGAAACTTGATGTTCCAACATTGAGTGGTATGCTCAGCTTGATCTAGAATATGAACAGGGTATTCTCGGTATGTAAGGTTATCTTGGAGATCAACCGCTTTGTGGTCTACTTCACGGACAGGGTCCGAGAAGCAACACCTGAGTTGCGGGACATGGAAGACATCATGAACCTTGGAAAGATGCGGCAGAAGTTACAATTGGTAGGCAAGCTCTCCCCGTTTAGCAAGAATGTGAAAGGGTCCAATGTAACGAGGAGCCAAGTTGCCCTTGATACCGAATCGATGGGTACCCTTCAGAGGTGTAACCTGAAGGTAAGCCTTCTCGTCAACTTCATAGGTCACAGCCTTATGATGGCGATCATATTGGCTCTTTTGATGAGATTTGGCTGTTTTCAACTTTTCACGAATAATGCGAACTTGCTCCTCCGCATCCTGGATCATATCCGGGCCAAAGAGTTGCCTCTCTCCGTTTTCCGACCAGTTAAGTGGTGTTCGACACCTTTGTCCATAGAGAACTTCAAAAGGGGCTTTGCCCAAGCTTTATTGGTAACTATTGTTATAAGCAAATTCGGCAAATGGAAGACATTTCTCCCAGTTCATACCGAAAGATATAACACAAGCTCGGAGCATGTCTTCAAGGATTTGATTGACTCGCTCAACTTGACCACTTGATTGCGGGTGGAAAGCAGTGCTAAAGGATAGATGAGTCCCCATAGCGGTTTGAAAACTTTCCCAAAATCGGGAAGTAAAGATACTTCCGCGGTCTGAGTGAATCTCCAAAGGAACACCATGAAGAGAAACTATTCGAGAAATATATAATTCCGCTAGCTGCCTAGCAGTCATACTCTCCCGAACAGGAAGAAAATGAGCCACTTTGGAAAGGCGGTCAATGACCACAAAGATAACATTTTTCCCTCTTTTGGTCCTGGGAAAACTGGTAATGAAATCCATACCGACCATCTCATTTCCATTCAGGAATAGCTAAAGGTTGGAGGGTGCCAGCAGGCCTTTGATGTTCTGCTTTCAAGCGACGACAAACGTCGCAATTAGCAACAAACTGGACAAGTTCTATCTTCATCCTAGTCCACCAGAACCTTTGGTGTAGGTCCTGATACATCTTGGTACTACCCGGATGAATTGTGAGAGGAGAATCATGAGCCTCCTTAAGGATCAATTGTCGTAGATGTTGCTTTTTCGGGATCACCAAGCGGTTCCCAATATGACAACACCTCGATGATCTTCCGAGAAGCATCTAACATTACCCTTCTTAATGTTTTTCTTGACCTGAGATATCCCGGCATCATGCTTCTCGGCTTCTATAACTTGATCCACAAGAGTAGGTTTTGCCACCAGGTTGGATAGGAATCCTTGAGGAACAATGTGGAGGTTTAACTTCCGAAATTCCTCATGGAGAAATGGTTGACCTTGTTGTAACATCAGGTTGTTACAATAAGACTTACGACTTAGTGCATCAGCCATGACATTGGCTTTCCCCGAGGTGTAAGTTATCCCTGAGTCGTAATCTGTAATCAACTCAACCCACCATCTTTGCCTGAGATTCAAATCCGGTTGGGTGAAAATATATTTCAGATTTTCGTGATCAGTGTAAATCTCGCAACGATTACCCAGAAGGTAATGTCGCCAGGATTTCAGTGCATGGACTACAGCTGCAAACTCAAGATCATGTGTTGGATAATTATCCTCATGTGGACGCAACTGTCGAGATGCGTATGCAATCACATGATGATCTTGCATGAGAATGCAACCTAATCCTTGTCGCGAGGCGTCGCAATAGATAACAAAGTCCTTAGGGAAATCTGGTGGCACCAGAACGGGAGCAAAGGTCAGTCGTCTTTTCAACTCCTGAAAACTGTGCTCGCATTGTGGGGTCCACTCGAACTTTTTATCTTTCTTGAGGACTTCAGTCAGAGGTTTGGCAACCTTGGAGAAATTCTCGACAAAGCGGCGACAATAGCTCGCTAAGCCAAGGAAACTCCGAACTTTCTTAACCGATTCAGGTTGAGTCCAATCAAGGACGGCGTGAACTCTCTCGGGATTGATTGCAATACCTTTACCAGATATCACATGGCCTAGATAGGTCACTTCTGGCAACCAAAATTCACACTTAGAGAATTTGGCGTACAGACGGTGCTCTTGAAGTTTCATCAATACCAGCCTTAGATGCTCGGCATGTTCTTGTTTGTTCTTCGAGTAGATGAGTATATCGTCGAGGTAAACCATGACGAATTTATCTAAATACTCCATGAAGATCGAATTCATCAAGCGAGAGAAGGTGGCTGGGGCATTGGTTAAACCGAAGGACATGACGATGTCCATAATGAGTAACAAAAGCCGTTTTTGGAATGTCCCCATTCCTAATTCTGATTTGATGGTATCCCAACCTCAAATCCATTTTGGAAAAGACAGAGTATCCGCCGAGTTGATCATACAAATCGTTGATCCTGGGAAGCGGATATTTGTTCTTTATGGTGACCAGGTTCACTGGCCGATAATCCACAACCATCCGATCCGATCCATCCTTCTTCTTGACGAAGAGGATGGGACAAGCCCAAGGAGAAGAACTAGGACAGATGAAACCTTTCTTCAAAGCCTCATAGAGTTGGATCTTAAGTTCGTCTAGTTCTAAGGGTGCCATCTTATAGGGTCTTCTGGCTATTGGGATGGTTCCTGGAATGAGCTCTATCACAAACTCAACATCTGTGACAGGAGGAATTCCTGGCAGTTCTTCTCAGAAGACATCCGGAAAATCACGGACTACCGGAATATCTTCTAACTCTGGAAGAGGGATAGCATTGAGTCAATAGAGTTGGCGCTTGGCTGCTCAAGTGGAGACATTAACTATCTCACCCGATGGATGTGTAAGTTGAACATTCCTAGTATGAGTATCAATCTTAGCATAGTGGGCTTTCATCCAATCCATGCCTAGAATGATATTGATGTCCGAAGACTTGAGGGCTATCAAAGATGCTAGGAATACTAGCCTATCCACCAGAATTTCATTATCATGGCTCACTCTAGAAGTTTGCCACTTTGAACCAGGAGTCTGAACTACTAAAGGAGTAGGCATATCACAAAAAGACATGTTATGCAACTGTGCGTAACTTTCTGAGATGAAAGAATGGGATGCTCCAGTATCAAATAGAACAGAAGTTGGATGACTATTGACAAGGAGCGTACCTAGGATAACATCAGGATCCTCAATAGCTTCCTCAGCAGAGACATAATTCACTTGTCCACGAGCAGGAGTTGGCTTCACATAGAAGGCTTTTCCTGGCTTTCCATGTCCAGCTGGCTTAGCATTAGCCTGAGGACAATCACAAGAGTAGTGTCTTGGTTCTCCACATTTGTAGCAGACCACGGTGGCACGGGGAGCAACATTGGCAGGCGGTCCTCCAAATGGCGTGACTGGAGGGTTGGACTGACCTGGGCGAGGTGCTTGGAAGGATGGCCTCGCGGTGTATCTTGGTGGCAGGGCTGCGTTGGTCACCCAGACCCGGCGTTTGTTGGGGCCTGAGCCAGATGCAGGGCTAAAGTCACGATTGTGCTTTCTCGTGGCCTCATAGTTAGTCTGTACATACTCGGCATTGATAGCCTTGTTAACCAGAGCCTGGAAGGTCGTGCATTCATGCAGGCACAGATCTCGACGGAGCTCAGGATTAAGTCCCTTGCGGAACCTAGCCTGCTTCTAGGCATCGGTTGAAACTTCCTCCGGAGCATAGCAAGCAAGATTTCTGAACTCACGGCTATAGGCATCCACTGTCAGTATGCCCTGGGCGAAGGCACATAATTCCTCTCTCTTACGATCCATCAGCCCTTTCGGGATGTGATGGGTACGAAATGTTGCACTGAACTCTGCCCAAGTTGGTGCGGGGCCTGCAGGATGCATGGCTTCATAATTTTCCCACCACAGATTGGCGGGTCCTTCCAGAAAGTAAGTTGCAAAGGTCATCTTGTTGGCCTCGGACACATTGGCAGCCCGAATCTTGCGGTACATGCTAGTCAGCTAGTCATCCGTGTCGAGTGGGTCGACCGAATGATGATACTTGGGTGGGCACAGCCTGACGAAATCACCGAGTGACACGCCATCATTGAGATCATTGCGGGGAGCACGTGCTGTGTTCTGCTCAATTCGTTCCAGCAGCCTGTTGTTCTCTCTCTTGTTCCTTTCGGCTTCAGGCATCACTTCCGCCCAAGAAGGCGCATCGGGCAGATCATCTTGCCTTGGCTGGCTTCCCTTGCCCTGCTCGGGGCAGGCACGGGGTTATTCCTAGTTGCCACCATCTTGGGAAAACAACCCACAACTTAAACATAGAGGACAACAACTCTAAGACATGAGATAAGGAATGTACTGGACAACATGGCATGCAGGGTTAACACCTAAACAATCATGGTAATAACAAATGCCATATGAACACCATGATTCATACACACCATGACATAGTTCAGTACAAGCCCAAGCTGAAATACAAACTACGGAGAGATGGCACCACTCATCGGAGGCATTACAAGCTTCCTATACATTATCTATCTACACCTCCGGAACTCAACTCTCAACCTAAGTCATATCCCACAAGACACGCAGGACTGTGGCGATACGATTACTAACATACTAGTACTAACATCCACGTACTCAAGCATCACCGTAAAATGCCTCATACAGGTTACCCCCATGACCCGGGAGCTGAACCTGAGGATCTAGAAAAACTCTAGCTTGTGATCCCTGGAAACCGTAAGGACACGGATGTGGCCTTGGTCACCTTGTTGGTGGTAACAACGGTCCTTGAAGAGGGGTGATGCCTCCAACATCGGGCCAGTCTACGTGTGCTAGCAGATGAGTCCGCGATGGGGTCATGTCACGCCCAAGATGCGGTCCTATCCTTATTTGGCGCGAGGGCCTCAAAGGGGATAGAAGCGCATCTCGATGCGTTCGCAAGAATGGATATCATTACAAGTACATGTACAGAAGAGATGAGTATATGGAATGGCTTACACTCGCCACAAGCTACATCAGAGTCACATCAATACAATAACATCTCAAACACCATACATAAGTGCAGGGTCCGACTACGGACGAAATCAAACGATAAAATGACATCCACCCTTGATATCCCAGGCTGCCGCTTGGAACCCATCCAAGATTGAAGAAGAAGAAGAAGAAGAACTCCAAGTCAAATCAAGCAACACGCTCACGTCAAATCATCACATTACCTATACCTGCAACTGTTGTTGTACTAATCTGTGAGCCACATGGACTCAGCAATCTCATTTCCAAGGGTATCAAGACTATTAAAGCTTAATAGGTAAGGCATGGTTAAGTGGTGAGGCTGCAGCAAGCGACTAAGCATTTATTTGAGTGGCTAACTTACGAGTACAAAAATTAAAGTATGGTGGTCTAAGCACAACGGACGTGAACTACTAATGATCACTAACTGATCCTGAACACCTACTTACGTCAATCATAACCCCACCGTGTTCTCTTCCGGATAAGGACTCACGAGAAGAGACAGTCACGGTTACTCACACGGTTGGTGTATTTTATTAGAGTTTACTTCAAGTTTGCTATGACCGGGTGTTTAACAAATTATCCCAATTTGCCACATAACCGCGGGCACGGCTTCTCGAAAAGATTTAACCCTGTAGGGGTGCTCCAACTCGTCCATCACAAATTAACCACACTCAGCGGGAATAACCTCAACCACGGATCTCGTGATCTTCCTAGGCAAGTCAAAAGGAAATCTACCACCTCGAGATAACTCGAAGAAAATCAGAGTTCCTCACTCAAGACGTTCGATAAAGGTAAAACAAATCCAGCAAGGCCCCTCGGCGTGTCGACAACCCGATAGGATCCGCGTATCTCGTTCTCAGGACATGACCAGATGAGCGCAGCGTACAGTGGCCTGATAGAAATCTCCCGAGTTGCCCCGGGTTGGCCCCGCACACGACTCTGTTTTGGACCAGCACCAGCAGCATCGGCCCCCTGTATTATGTTAAATTAATCCACGTGGGGGCGACCCTCTATGCATTTAAAAGGTGACCAGTTTTATTAAGATGGGCAAATGTCGTGCCAAAGTTGGGCCTTGCTAGACAAGTTTTAACCTAACCCGAAAATCAAGGGGGTCCCCATAACAACCCCGACCATGTTAGGAGCGCTCATTTCTGGAACATAACACCGGTTCACAAGTAACTAAGGGCGGTAAGAGTGGAACAAAACACCAAGCAAAAGGCCAAGCCTTCCACCCTTTACCAAGTATATATGTGCATTAAATTAAATAGCAACAATATTGTGATATAACAAAAGGAAGGCCCATGCTGACACATGGAAGCAATAGCACCTGCAACTAGCAAAGCTATAAGAAGGGCTGAGCAAGCGGTAACGTAGCCAAACAAAGGTTTGCTGGGAAGTGGAAGGGTTAGAGGCTTTCATGGCAATGTTGGGAGGCTTATCAAACAAGTGGTAGGTAGCGAGACATAACGATAAAAGACGAGACAACTAGCATGGCAATGATAGTAATGGTATCCAGGGAAATGTGTCATCTTGCCTGAGATCCCGCTCGGAAGAAGACCGAGTCCATGAAGAAGACGAACCAACGTAGTCAAACGAATCCTCACACTCCGAATGCTTTCGGAACTCTATCGAGAAGAAGCAATCCGAAACAAACAATCAACACAAGATACACCACAACATATGCAAGACACGATGCACAACAAATATGATGCATGTCCGGTTTAATGTGTGATGCATGGCAAATCACAACAATCAAATACTACATATTAAAGTGAAGCTCAATATGCAACGAGTTGCATATTGACGAAACTCCACGTATGAATTATTTAGTTCACTCTTGTTAGGTACACGACAATATTAAATGTTGTTAAACATGGCAAGAGGTGAAGCATAAGTAAACTATACTATCTAGGCATATTAAATGAGGCCGGAAACAACTTATAGCATTTCCAAAAGGACCCCATATGTTAATTATGAATTTGGACCAGATCTGATCTAAACACATTTAATGTTTGTTAAACAGAAAAATAAAGCATACCATGTTATTCTACATGTCATTCTAGTCGATTTATATATAAAGAACATCTCAAACAGAGCTACGGTCTACAAGATATGAGCAACGCAAGATGCACATGTCATGAATGCAAATGCATGAGAATGCAATCACAAATATCTCGAATCATGAATGCAACAAGTTATTATGAAACTACATGATATTCTAAGCAAGTTTCATGTATGGAATGTCCAAAACGGAGTTACGGTTCAACCACAATCATCAAAACAAGTTTTTGTTGAAATCTGCCAAAAACAGCAACTTAGCATTTTGAAGACATGACAACAACAAGCTACAATAATCTAAAATCCACAAACTAAGCATGGGGCAGTATCATACAACATCCACTTCATTTCATCTTCACAAATCATATTCAAAACATGCATGGAACACTTAGTAGGAAGCTCACAAGAAGGCTACTTAATAACAGTTTCAGACTTAGTGAAAATAGCAGTTTTAGACAGTGCAGTGTTTATCACGAAGGCATATTGACAGCAGTAAAACTTTATGCTACAAATCATGAAATGGCATGAAACTTAACAGCATACTAGAGGTCAATATCAACAACAAATAACTCCATTGCACCTACCACAAAAGAGGTCTAGGTCACTAGCAAATCACATGGCAAGACATCAATAAAATATAACAGATTCAGACTTAGAAATATTTTGGACCCTCAAAATAAAAGATTTTTATAGCAAGTTGACAACACAAAAACAACACCGAAACATGCATTTCTATGACAAGCAAAATGTCCATGGGCTAGGACACATATCAAAGAGCAGCTTTCATGTTGAAAATTAATTCATATCATACCCGGATTAAATCACACGAAAATAACAAAAGGGCATCATGACATACATGAAATGCACACCAACATGCTCAAATGGCAAAACTAAATGCATAGCTAATTTCTATGGATTATTCTACCCCGAAAACATATATAATTTGCATGGGTTCATGTAGAAAGTTAATCACAATTAAATATGCGGGTATTAGGCCTATTCACATTAAAGCAATTCAACAATGCGAAAATGAATGCAAACATCATGACCATATTTTTCTCATGCATGAAAATGCGATGCGAATGAGATGAACATTTTTAATATGGGATTTAATTAATTCCGATGCATGGTTGAATAAATATGAAAATGAAATTTAATGCAATTATGCAAAATGACAAGTTAAAAGATGTTGGCATGGATGCAAATGGCATGTTAATATTCTACGCATTTTTTCTGGACATGTTACATGTTGAAAATATTTTGGAACGGTGCACGGTAAAATATTTATTAGCGGTTTTTAAATACACATTAAATTACAAATAAAAAGAAAAAAACGAAGGGGGGGCTTGCTCACCCTGGTGGGCTTTGGCCCATCCGGTGGCAGGGACTGGGCCGGCTGGGCGTTGGGAGGACGGCGCGGCCCACGCGGAGGCGCTAGCGCTGGGGTCAACGAGCTCGCTCGGGGAGCTCGTGCTCCTCCCGATCGGGCCAGCGACGGCGCTGACCGCAACCAGCGGCGGGGCGACAAGGGGCGGGGCTCGGGACAGATCCGGCGGGGCCCTGTCGGCGGGAGGCGGCGGCCGGAGCAGGCGGCGGCCGGAGCATGGACGGCGGCGGCGGGGCGACCTGCGCGAGGAGATGGGAGCAGGGGCTGAGGCGAGGGAGAAGGAAGGAAAGGAGAGAGGGACGAGTGGCAGGTCCGGCGGCTGGCGGCGACGCTCCGGCGGGGGCCTGGCCGGTGACGGCGAGGGGCGGCTCCGGCGAGCTGGCCATGGGGCTGCGTGGGAGCCCGAGAGCTCTGGAACGCCGGTTCGGGCCCGGATGGGCTCGAATGGGCCTAGATGGGCTCGGGAGGGCTGGCTGGAGGTGGGAGAAGGGGCTGGCTAGGGTTTGGTGGCACGTGGAACGAGGTGGGGCTATAAATAGGGAAGGGGGCTAGGGTTACAGCACTGTCCGTTTTCGGACTGCCGGGTGTCGGTCCGACGGTCCGGAAGCGGAGGGTCGGGCTGCGGCGGCTGTGAAGAGGGCTAAGTGAGGAAGAGAGAGAGAAGTCTGCGACCCGGACACGGAGATTTTAAAACATCGAGAAACGACCGACGAACGTATGATAAACTACCGATAACCTCACTTCTACGGATTACCGACGGGGCATCGAACGAACTCAGAACGCGACAAAAATCGACAGGCGATCTACCTATGCTATAACAAGACTGCACGACAAGTTTCAACTCGATCAGAGAATATTTTTGCGCGCGCTTAAAAACGGTTTTATTTCACGGTGCCGCGGGCATGTGCGTGTGTGGTCGGTCTCGAAACGGGCAACGGCACGAACGGTGAGAACCGGCAACTACAAACGAATGCAAGTTTTCGAAAACGAGAGATGATGCAATGCAGATGATGCGATGATGAATGCGACAACCAGATGAACGCATGCCGAAAATGGAAACTAAAGGGGAATCTTCTGGAATCTTCTGGAACATCGGTCTCGTGCTGTCACAGGTCAGCATCTCCAAATCTCCATAGCATGTCTGCTCGACAGGTGCCAACTGCATCAGTGCTGTCCAAAGACGTGCACAGGTGGCATAAAGCTCCATGCGAAGGGCACGTGCATCACGATCCCTGTTCTCCAACATCTGAGCGGTCACCTGCAGCCTAGGATCCTCATGGGAATGATCATAGTAGGTTGCGCTAAGATAACCATCCTCTCCTCCCATAGAAGCAGGAACATAACAGAACTCTGTGTTCTGAAGCAAACCATGGTGAAACCCCATGATAGTCAGCATGGTGTAGGCGGCCTCCTGAACTGCCATATCTATGGTGACACCTAATCCATAAGTCCAGTGAAGCGGCTCTGCAGCTCCAGGATATGAAGGATATATCTTGACAGTACACAGATAGTGACACTGGTTGAAATCTCGATACTGTTCCTCCACTGTGTACTCTGGGTACCAATGGTATCCAACCTCCATCATAACTCTAACCAACATGGCCGTGTGACCCGGTACATCGATGCACCTGGTCAGATGGACCACCTTACGGGAAAGACAAGGGGGCATATGAAACAGAGAATGATGCAAAGACATGAGAGATTCTAGCAGAAATTGGAAAGCATAACGACTGTAATTGCTCAAAAAGGATTTTGAGACAACTGCAAAAGATTGGAAAAACATAACCACTTGACTTCCTAGACTCAAATCTCTTCTCCATCTATTTGTCACACCAACAATATTTGAGTACCTACATTCTCTTGCAGACAAGCTAGCTAGTGGTCCATGGTTAGTAACTCGGCATCCTAAGCAATAGGTGAGAAGCCTAGTTCTTAGCCCCATAGAACAGATGAGAATGACCCAGAATAGAATAACTTGGGAAAAGGAGTAAAAAGAGCCTTCCGTTCCCTTCCACAATCAATTCCCCTACTTTTCTATAGTGTTTCTAGACTCAACTTCGACCGGTTTGGCTTGGTAGTCCTACAGTCAGTCAGGCTCTGATACCAACGCTGTCCGGACCCCGATCCTAAGTCATATGAATCCAGTCTGTTACAAATCACATCACTTTGCGGCCTCACGCACGATAAGCTCCACGGCTTCAGCCTTACCTTAGCCGGGACCGTTTGCGTCTTTTGGCTCACGTATGTGAACATGTCGCTGGCAATCAAACGATAGAGAACCCGGGCCGACATAACTAGTCATAGAACCCAAGTGGCATATCTGTACGGAAATAGGCATACGTAACCCAGCAATGCAGGTGTCGGCCTCAAGCGTGTGTAGACGAGTCATAGCAAGCTACAAGGACTCCATTACGTCGTGGGACATAAATGTCATCACTGCACGTAGACGAGTCGTAGCAGGCTATAGGGACTCCATTACATTGCGAGACATTTCCCCGAAGGGACAGACACAGCAGCAAAGAAGGATACATGCCGGTCAATCAATGCGTCCGGAGAAGTAGCAAGCTACCATGGCTCGGTGGAAGCACAAACAGGCAGTTTCCCATAAAGAGTACTACTAAAGGCACACAACTAGGTGTCGGATCCCATACATAGTGTTGCACGTCACACGTACGCACCACATGCCCGATATGCATAGATACAAATATGGCATCACAACATAACCATATAACAACACAATTTTTATTTAAGAGGCTCAGACGAGCCTTGCATAATATGTTCTTACAGATAGGGGTCACATGACCCGACACTCAAGTCATACAAACAAGTTCATACAAACCAAGCGGAATCATAAGTTATCTGAGTACAGATAGATGAAAGGGTGAAAGGGCACATGGCCTGACTATGTACAGCCCGCCACAGGGCATAAGGTCGTAGCTGGGACACCAGCTATTCGACATCGTCGACATCTAACGAACCCACCCAATGGGTCCTGGGTCTCATCTACAACATTTATTAAGAAAACATGAGTACAAATGTACTCAGCAAGTCTTTAAAGTAGACCTAGTCTATTCATGCTCATGTATCAACAAAGGCGGGGGTTGGTAGAGTTTATGCAGCAATGCCAGCTTCGACTCATGGCTAACCTACATTACACAATTTTAACTCTTTGTTTCCATTTTAGATATCGCACACGAGTCCACTAACTCCATGACAATACACCACCATGGATTCACTTTCCTCTCCTAGGAGGGTGCCATCTACGGTACTCACACTTGTCTTGATATTTTTATGAGTATCCATTTGATTATCTATGAACAACATAAGTTTTCCAAGTAGTCCATATCCGAGGACGCGGCTATTCGAATAGTTTCATACCCTGCAGGGGTGTACTTCTTCAGACTCGTTCCCGCCACTTATCGCTGTGTGCTCATAAAACCATGCACCTCGGCAACCTTCAAGCGGAAGCCCAGCGAGGGAGTCGGCCACGACCGTCAATCACATAAGACCTCTAGTCCAGGCTATCACCTATTTAAGACTGAACCCACACGGAAGTCCGGCCGAAGTTTCCACTACGGCCCCAAACGATGTGCACAGGGTTCCCAAGCCCACCATTCGGGTGACCCTTGGTACACCATGCCACTGCCTACGGCATGGTAACCCACCCCTAGGGTCAGCGCTATGCACGGCCTCCAGCATGCTATAAACACCAGAAACTATTTGCAACTCTTGGACTAAGGACTAAGTGATTGATAAGCCGAGAGGGGTCGACTTATCGAAACCCAATGTCTGGTACTAACTAGTCTTGGATCACAAACACGGAACTCAGTTCCTAAGAACGGTCCCAATGAGACAACCCGCTATGTACTCCTACATAGCCTCTCATCGCTACCTTGACTAAATCCGGTTCATCATAAGCTTATCACATCGGAACAACAATATTTCACTCCAGTTCATAACCCAGATGAATCAGACCTGATACAACTCTAAGCATAGCAAGCATAGCAGGCAAGGTAGGCTAAACACATCATGGCACAATCATCTACCAGGTATGCTAGGTTGCAAGGTTTAGCTATTTACTGTGACAATGACAGGCTATGCAAAAGAATAGGTTCTTCTATCATGTAAGACATACATATGAGTGTTTGTCCTAATGCAATAAACAAGAGCAGGAGCGAGAGAGTGGGATGTTATCGGAATGATCAAGGGGGTTGCTTGCCTTGCTGGGTAGCGGGAAGGTTCTCTCCTTCGTTGGAATACTCGGGGGTATCCTCAGAAGCAGGACCTACCGCAGTGCAGATAAGAAGCAATCAATTCATGCAAGTGCAACAATATGATGCATTATCATGGCATGGTAGCATGTATGGATGACTAATGCCACTAATGTTCAAGTTAATTTGAAATGAGTTTGAATATAGGTTCAAAATCGTTCTTCATTTCAAATTCCATATTTCAGCCTATTAGCAAATGTCAATGTTCTTCCACCTAGGTTGCTCCAACATGCATGATAACAGCACCATTGGATTTACTGGATTTTTCTGATAAATTTTCATATATAAATTATTTTGATCTCATTTACAGATTAATTTATATGAATTTTGGAAGTTTTAAACAATTTCTAGAATTATTTTAAAATTGGAAAAGATTAAATATGACGTGAGCCTGGCGTCATTATGACGTTAGCTGGTTGGCTGACCAAGCCAGGTCAAACCTGATGTGTGGGGCCCGCATGTCAGTGATAGGGCCCTAACCTCCGCGCTGACCAGGGGTTTGAACCACCCTGGGGGCCACTGGTCAGTGGCAGGAGGCTAACTAATCAGGGGGATTAGCCGCTAATGATGGCCACGTCAGTGCCCATCTGAGCGGGGCCGGCGGCGGCCATCCGCACGGCGGTGACCCACCGGAGTTGCACCCCCGGCAACCATTTGGAGCGCAGAGGGAACCCGGGGGTAGCCCGTGCACGCGCGCATCCAGCGTTGCGGCAGAGGGGCTCGGGGGCCATCGGAGCTACAGCCGGCGACGGCCCGAGCGGCGGCGAGGTTTGGCAACAAGGGGAACGACACCTATGAAGAGGGACCGGATGCAAGAGAAGGGGGCAATGGAGCAGGAGCTCACGACGGGGTTGCTGGGGACGACGACGAGCTCGGAGATGCGCAAACGACCTCGAATCGCCGGAGGAAAGCTTCGGCGACCGACGGGGAAGAAATAGCAAGAACGCACCACGGAGGGCTCCCGGCGTCTTCTAGCGTCACGTGGATGACGAGGGGGTCACTGCAGGGCTGCTGCGGGGCTCAGATGGGCATGGGGGAGGCTAGAATGGTGGCTAAGCGGCGGCGACAAGCTTGGCCACGGCGGAGCAGAGGAGGGAGGAGAGCGAGAGAGAGAGACGGCATGCAAGGGAGAGAGGGAGAGGAGAAGGAGGCCACGGCGAGGAGGCCTCGCGCTGGCGCTCTCCCAGCCCTCCAGGCCAGCAGCCAGGCAGGGAGGAGGTGGCTCGCGCGTGAGGAGGGTCGAACGCATGCCCCTGTCCTCCTGGCGAGAGGACAGGGATGACTGGCCATGGGCCAGATGGGCCGGTTCCCCCTGGTCCTGTGCTTTCTTTCTTCATTTTATTTTATGTTTTTCCTATTGCTGGCATTTGTTTTATTTTCTTTTCAGGTACAAATGCTAATTTAAAATATCCCAAATATTTTTTATATCGAAGTTTGAATATTTTAAAGTTATCTGAAAAGTTTCAGGATATTTTGTAAACTAAAATAATGATAATGATTTATTTGATATTTTCAGAAGCTTTATCATTTATTTTTAAATTGCTTCAGTTGTTCAAATATTTTGAATGACCCTTGTATAATCATGTCCATAATTATTAGACATAGGGGACATTTAAATGGGCATTTTGGATTTGTTGACTTTTCACCAACTTTTAATTGGTTTGATTCAAATATGAGCTTGGGTTTCTTTTAGTCCCCATTTCATGTTGATGGAAAATTGAAACATGATGCAACACCCATGTTGTCCTATGACATCTATCTAGGGATGTGACAGGGGTGATGAATGCAGTAGCCGCTTGATCAGATTACTTCATTTTAATTTGATGGTATCCGGAGTAAGCATCGAGGAAACACAACAAATCGTGTCCGGCCTTGGCATCAATGATCTGGTCTATGTGTGGTAAGGGGAAAGGGTCCTTGGGGCATGCTTTGTTGAGGTCTTTGAAATCGACACACAGCCGCTAGGACTTGTCTTTCTTAGTTACCATTACGAGGTTTGCTAGCCACTCGGGGTGTTTCATATCCCGAATAAATCTGACGTCGAGCAATTTGGCTAATTCTTCACCCATGGCTTGCAATTTAGGCTTGGAGAAGCGGCACATGGTCTGTTTCACGGACTTAAAGACCGGAATAATGTTTAAGCCATGTTCGGTGAGCTGCCGTGGGATTCCAAGCATATAGGAAGGATGCCAAGCAAAAATTTCCCAATTGTTGCGGAGGAAATTCCGCAATGCTTCCTCCGTAAGGGGATCAAGCTGGGCTCCGATGGACGTTGTTTTATTGGGATCCGTTGGATGCACCTGAAACTTAACGATTTCTTCTGCGGGTTTAAAGGACATGGACTTGGGCCTCTTGCTAAGGATCACGTCGTCCCTATTGACTGTCGACTGTAACGCGGTCAACTCTTTGGCGGCAAAAGTTTCCGCTAATGCCTCGAGGGCGAGTGTTGCCATGTTAATTTCGGCCCGAAGGGCTATATTCGGATCGCTGGCGATCATGATCACTCCATATGGTCCTGTCATTTTGAGTTTCATGTACCCGTAATGGGTTATAGCTTGGAACTTTGTAAAGGCGTCGTGTCCCAATAGGGCGTGATAGCCACTTGGTAAGGGGACGATGTGGAAGATAAGTTCTTCGGATTGGTAGTTTTCAAGTGTACCGAACACAACATCTAGGATGACATATCCGAAGCAACATGCCTCTTTCCCTGGGATAATTCCACGGAAGGTCGTATTGTATGTTCGATGCAGGATCGGTCGATCTGCATTTTCTCCAGACTGGCCTCGTATATGAGGTTAAGACCACTGCCGCCGTCCATTAGCACCTTATGTAGCCTCTATCCATCAATGATGTGATTCAAGACTAGAGCGTCCGGTGAATGACCGGGAAGGATGGACGGCTGGTCAGTGTCCCCGAAAGTAATCGGTATGTCTACCCATGGGCTAGTGGCTGCCACGTGGTAGACTTTCTCGTTCTCCATAAGAGCTCTTTTATGGTTGCTCCTTTAGGGGAAGATCTCATAGACCGCCAGGACTACATCATTAAATTAGGTTGGCGAAGGAGAGCGTCTGTTCAACAGAGGTGTGTCGAGGATGGTCTCACCACTTTTTGCGACTTGCCTGACGACCCAGCAAGCTCGAAGGCTATGAGTAGGGTTAGTTTTCAACTACACGGAGTGAATGGGGCAGGGTTTATCCAAGAGGCTGTCGAGGATGGTGTGCATACCAGATAGGGACTTGTTTCTTTTTTCGACCGGTTCATACCTGGCTGGCTGCTTTGGAGGTGTCCTCTTTTTCCGAGCTCCCCTAGGGTGTTCGGAGAAGATTGGTTCCAAGAACAATCATTCGGATTGCCAGACACTCTCTATGGCATAGTACTTCTGCACCAATTCGGATAACTCCGAAAAGTCGCTTATGCATCGGTGGGCCAGGGCATTGAGAATCCCTTCATCATGGCAATTGCGAATGAAGATTGCCATTACATCGAGGTCACTAAGACCTTTTACTCTGCTCCTAGTGAATAGGAGTCTTGCCCAAAAGTGATGGACTGATTCCCTTGTATTTGCTTGATATCCCTAAAGTCCGAGAACATGGGCTTTGGTGTGGTACTTGGATGATCATCTTTGGAGGTGGGTGGGAAAAAAATTGGTTCCTTGTTGCAACGAGTATTCGGGATTGCCATTCCCAAATCGTGCGACGGATCCTGGACCGGTGACGGTCCAGTTTTAGAGCAATTCCCCACCTCTAATTCACCGACAGGGTCTTGGAGCTCGAGGACTCTCGTATAGATGGTTTACAATGCCGGCTATCGGGCCGAATCCGTGGCCGGACATTCGACGGTAGCCAATAGGTGGGTGACCGGAGGGATATGAATCTCCGTGTCATCGGGTCTGATACTGAGCCGATCATAGATCGGAACCTGGTCATCCGATATACGCATAACTTCGATCCGATCGAACAACTCGTTTAAGAACGAGGGGATGGTAGGATGTGTATCGCTGATATGAGTGGATTCATCGAGCGGTGTGACGGTTCCAGAGTTACGTAGAAGCGGATCCGTGTTCCGTTCCACCATGGGGCCTGATGTCCTGGACGTCAAGGCATTCAGACTTACAGGTTCTTCTTTGAAGGTTGAGGGGTCCATTGGAACAAATGTTCCCCGTGAATCAGCCACGAACTCTAGGGTTCAGTACTTGATACTCTGATTGGGGGGGGGGAACCTTTCGATCTAGCCTTGACGGCTGATCGGCCGGCATGCGACAAGATTCATTGCCAATGAAACTCTGATCGGGGGCGTGAACTCCCTTGATACAGATCTCGCTACTCGCAACAGGGTGAGCCATCGATTCGTTTGGTGCTCATAGAGGAACTCTCAATGGAAGCACCAATGTCGGTGTCAAAATCGGCAGATCTCGGGTAGGGGGTCCCGAACTGTGAGACTGGGATCGATGGTAATAGGAGACAAAGGGGACACGAGTTTACCCAAGTTCGGGCTCTCCAATGGAGGTGATACCCTACGTCCTGCTTGACTGTATTGATGGTGTAAGGGGTTACAGAGTTGATCTACCTCGAGATTGTATGTCTAACCCTTGATAAGTTGTTCTATCTCATACCCTAAAACTCTCCAGCTTATATAGACGCCGAGGGTGCCCTAGCCTTACACATGGTCGGTGACATGCCGAAGAGATAACATGCCTAACTACGGCTACTAACTTGGTGAATACGTCACGACTCTTCGAATCATTCATTTGGCACAGGCGGTCTTCAATCGTCCGATGCCTGCCTTGCGGCCCACACAGTTCGGCCCGTGAACAACAGGCCGGCAATCCGAGGACCCCCTAATCCAGGAGTCCCTCAGACATCTCTCAATAAGAAGACTAACCCAGATCAATGTCTTCGAGAAGACAAAGGTCTTCATATGATCACTCTAACAAATCTGTTTCATAAGGAAGGACTCAAATGACACATGAATATGTGCACCACGGCATGAACCATTTGTAACATCCCAAAATTTCATTTTGGAATGTTATGTAATATAGCTATGCATCATCGTCACATTGCTTGAATGAATATATTGGTTGAAGTGTTTCTTTTGAATTTCTGAAAAGCCACTTTCATCTTTCCCTTCTTCTTGTTTCACCTATTTGAAAACCTCTGGAAAAGTTCAAAGAAAAGAGGGGAGTAACATGACACTCCACACCAGGGGCATCTTGGTGAAATATTTGAACAATAAAACTAGGGGGCTATTTGAAAAATTATTGCAAAAGGATTTCAAATCAAATAACAATTTCTGAAAATAATTTTTTTCAAAGTATTCAATATGACAGAGGAAAAATGTTCACTGAATATCATTAATTCTCCTGATCATTTTGATATATATATTTCCAATATTTGGAAATGTTCTGTATGCTTTTAAATGAATTTTACTGCTCTGGATATTAAAAAGGAAACGTTTTATTTTGAAACGGGCCGGCCCACAGCAGTTAATTCCTGAAACCGTTCCGAGCCGACCGACCGACGCGCTGACACCGCCCTCCCTCTCTCTGACGCCCCGGTCCCACCGCCCGATTCCCGAAGACGCCGCGGTCGCCTTCCTCCTCGCGTCGACAGGGCCTCGCCGGAGATTCCTCCGCGACGGATCTCCCTCCTCTTTCCTTCCCCAACCACCGCACCGGCCCTATAAGTAGCCCCGACCCTCCGCTCCTCATTCCACCCCCGATCCCTCACTCTACCTCGCCAGAGCGTTGCCCCACGAGCTCGCCGGAGTTCGGCACTCGACCGAACCCTTCCAGAGCACCTGCTCGTCGCCTCTGTTGTCCCCACTCCCCTCCGACACCACCAAAGCACGCCGGAGACCCGCCATCGTCGTTTGAAGCCCTCGGACGCCGTCCCCAACCACCGGAGTGCCGCCCCGATGACCTCGCTGCCTCGGCCTCACCGGAGAACCACCTCGCCGACGACCCCCTTCTCTGTGAGCCCCCTCTCCCTCTCTTAGCCGTTCGATCCAGATCTGACGCGTAAGATTAGATCATTTTAAAACCCGAACTGGTATCCTCTACAGCTCGGTCGTCCGCTCGATTTGTTAGATCTCGCACACCCCGTAGCCAACCAGAGAACGCCACGTCACCCTATTCGTTCGATCAGTTTTTTTCTTTTCTTTTCTGTTTTAGAAAACAGAATGTTTTCTGTTTTTGTTTTTGTTATATCTTTTAAACTATTTAGTGTTTTTAGTTGATTCTTTTTGCATTAGTTCACATATTTGATGTAGTTTATGTCTGTATTCTTAGATTTCAAATTTGACCTTTAAATTTTGAATCTAATCAAATTTGTTCAAATTACTAAAATCTGTATAACTATAGTTTAAAAATATATTTTTGACTGAATCTTTTTGCCACTGTTTGGTATTGGTTAAACATATCATTCTACATGATTTGAGTTTTTTTTAATAAATTTAGTTACTGTTTTTAACAAAAACAGAATGTGTTTAGTTCTTAATGTAGTTTAGTTTTCCTAATTTTAATTTAATTTGAACCTGAATTAGTTTAACTTTTGTTAATAGTTTTCATAAGTTTCCGTTGTTTCAAACATTTAGGTAACATTACTTGTTAATATTTAGAATAATTGTTTAGTTTTATACCATGTTGTTATAGGAATCTTTATATCTTTTTGGTATAGTTTTATAAAACAATTTAGTTTTACTTTCACAAACTAGTTAGATGATTAAGATAGATTTCTAATAAATAATTTTAGTAATGCTATTCTGTTAAGTAATATGATGATAATAATATTATTGTTAATAATATCATTGTTTTTGGTTTCCTATTCCAAAGTTATAGGAACATTCTAGTTATTTTCATTTTAGTTGTGTTTCTTTACACAAAAGTTTTAGTGAATTTGATTCTGTTTACTAAAATTGATTTTCTTACTATTTCTGTTTCTACTAGCTATTGCTTGGTTGTTGGTCTTAGAGTAGTAGTAGTAGAAGTTTTTGACACTAAAAATATTTTTGTGAGTCAAAATATTTTTTTATTTTGATTTCTTTCTCTTGATTGATACTATTGAATGGTTTTAGTATTGTTTGTTTAACCTTGTTGAATTGTGTGAATTGTTTTGTATTTATGCTTATGGTATGCTCTTGTTTGATTCGTTAGATCATCCGGAGTGCGAAGCTTGTTATCTAGAGTCACTCGATTACGAGGATCGTCAGCAAGGCAAGTCACTTTGATCATGTATACCTATGTTTTATTGCATTAGTTCTTCCATCACCCCAATTGCATGCAAAGTAGGTAAATTGGAAACTTGGTTGTGGTAGTATCATGTGGTAGGTACCCCTCAACCCTTTGACACATTGGCCCCGGGAAACGTTGTTTTACATTTTGCTATGCTATTAGTAGACGGGGTTGGTTGTGTGATTCATGAGAGTTGTGAGTTAATAATTTCAAGACCTACATGATGATCAAGTCTTCAAGACTCCAAGTTCTTCAACTTACCTCTGGGTGGATGATGGTTGAACGGCGCCCTGGAGAAACCAGTGGTTAGCCTTTCAAAGAATGAAAAAGTATGGGCTGAAAATGAATCCTTTGAAATGTGCATTCAGCGTGTCTGCTGGCAAGTTTTTAGGTTTCATTATTCATGAAAATGGCGTAGAGATTGATCCCAAAAAGATAGAAGCCATACAAAAAGTGGGAGCTCCAACATGCAAAGATAGATATGCAAAAATTCCTTGGCAAAGTAAATTATTTGAGGAGATTTATAGCCAATTTGTCAAGAAAAATTTGATGCATTCGCTCACATCCTTCGGTTAAGAATTATGCCAATTTCACTTGGGAGGCAAAACAGCAAGAAGGGTCTGATATGATCAAGAATTATTTGTGCACTCCTCCGGTGATGAAAGTGCGCAAACATAGGGAGCCATTTAAGCTTTACATTTTAGTAGAGGAAAGTGTTATTGGTATTGTTTTGACTCAAGAGACCGAAGGAAAAGAGCATGCTATTACATATTTGAGTCGATGCTTATTGGACGCCGAGACGAGGTATACATTTATTGAAAAAATATGCCTATGCTTATATTATGCTTGCACAAAATTGAGACATTATCTAGTGCCTAGTACTTGCATAATAGCTTGTCAGACCGACCTCATTAAATACATGTTGCATAGGCCAATTCTTAGTGGTAGAATTGGCAAGTGGGCTTATGCTTTAATTGAATATGATTTGGCCTATGAATCTCTGAAATCCATGAAAGGCCAAATCGTTGCTAATTTTATTGTTGAGCATCGGATTGATGACAAGCATGATATTGATATAAATGTTGTCTCGTTAGTACCATACAGATTATATTTTGATGGTTCAGTTTGTAGCAATGGCCAAGGTGTTGGCATTGTTTATATATCTCCTCTTGGTGCTGTTTTTGAAGCCTCATGCTGCTTAGAATATTTTTGCACAAATAATCAAGCCAAGTATGAAGCATTGTTATTTTGCTTAGAGATGTTGCTCGCTATAGGTGCTACACATGTTGAGGCTTTTGGTGATTCGTTATTAGTAGTGTAGCAAGTGTCCAAAGTCTTTCAATGTTTAGACGAATCACTTAATGTTTATCTTGATAAGTGTCTAAATACGATTTCTACTTTGGATTATTTTAGCATTGCTCATGTATCTAGACATGACAATTGGAGAGCAAATGAGTTGGGACAACAAGCATCCGACTATCATGTTGATCTAATATGGGAGAGACCGACCCAGATCCCACCGATTCGGCCACTAACAATAAATCTAGTGCAGGTGAAAATCATGACTGAAGGATGCCCATTATTGATTACTTGTGCAATCCGAGTGAAAGGGTGGACATGGCTGTTCAGTGTATGGTTATTAAATATACAATGAGAGATGATGGTCTTTATCGCCGAACGGTTGAAGATGTTCTTTTTAAGTGTTTGGACGAGGACCAAGCAAGACTTGCTATGGGAGAGGTACACGAAGGCATTTGTGGTACTCATCAGTCGGCACCCAAAATGAAATGGCTCTTACAACATGCTTGATTTTATTGGTCGACTATGATCAATTATTGCTTAAGGTATTATAAAGGGTTTGAAGCTTGTAAAAAATTTGGTGATATTCAGTTGGATCCTACTGCTATGTTACATCCTATTATCAAGTCATGGCCTTTTAGAGGATGGGGTTTAGACTTCATTGGATAAATTCATCCATCTTCTTGGAAGGGGCATCGGTTCATGTTGGTGGCAACTGATTATTTCACTAAATGGTCTGAAGCAATACCACTCAAAAATATGACGCATATAGAGGTGATTCAATTCATAACTGAGCATATTATTCATAGATTCGGCATTCCTCAAACATTAACTACGGACCAAGGTTCATCCTTTATGTCACATCAATTTAGAGAATTTGTCAAATCATATAAGATAAAGTTGCTCAATTCCTCTCCATATTATGCCCAAGCCAATGGATAAGCTGAGTCTAGTAACAAAATATTAATCAAGCTCATCAAGAAGAAGATTGAGGATAATCCAAGGAGATGGCATGAGCTATTGTCCGAAGCTTTGTGGGCACACATAATATCAAGGCATGGTGCTACAAAGGCGACTCTGTATGAGCTCGTATATGGTGAGGAGGCCGTTTTACTAGTGGAAGTGAATTTGAATGCTTTGAGAATTGCCAAACAAAAAGATTTATCGGCAGTGGACTTCTATAACTAGATGATGGACAATATTGATGAAGTCACTGATAAACGTTTGGCTGCTTTAAAGGCCATAGAGGGAGATAAGTTGAGGGTGTCAAGAGCTTACAATAAGAAGGTCAAGTTGAAGAATTTTATAGTTGGTGATCTCGTATGGAAGGTGATTCTACCAATTGGTTCAAAAGACATAAAATTTGGAAAGTGGTCTCCAAGTTGGGAAGGTCCTTTTAAGATTACAAGTGTAGTTCCCGGAAACTCATATTTGGTGGAATCCATACAAGGCACATGGCTACCTCGAGCTCTCAATGGAAAATATTTAAAGAAGTACCACCCAAGTGTGTGGCAAGAAGCCTAGATAGGCAAACAGACGATATATAACTATCGCCCTAAGCAAAGATATGGCCGACAAGTAACTATCGCCTTTAGCATAAACATGACTGATACATAATTATCGCCCTGAGAAATATAAATGGCCGATGGAGTGTTGACATCGTCCATAGAACAAGCTCCGTGCAAATTATTTTTTGGCATGCAAGCTTTGCCGAAAAAACAGGGGGCATATGTTGACACAAGATTTTGGCATGATACGAAATGTATTTAAGATGGTCTCAAATGGAGAAATGATCTACATGAAAAATTTCCGTATTGTCGATATGAACATTTCTAAAGTTTGGGCCATTGCCATCCGATCTCATCTCGAAAGCCGAAATTGTGTTCGAAATACTGAGATTTTATATTCAGAGCACTGTTCGGACGATGACACCTCAAGGGAAGAGTCAAATGAGAAGACTTTCCACACGAGTTGTCTTCCTCTCGTCGAGGCGATCGATTTTGATATAAAAATAGTCTCAATCCGAGGTCGTATGTAAAAGTTAGAGCCATCTGTGTGCGGCCCTGTCACGAGCCAGAAGTGACGCGCCCTATCAGACACGGTGTATGATGGGTAGCGCGAATAATAGCCTGTTTTGCACGAGCGATTCGGCCCTGAGGATGGCCTCGAATCGAAAAACGTTCAACACGAAAGTTGTTCGTCTCGTTGAAACTGTCAAGTTTTCATTTGGAATCATCTTCATCCGAGGTTGTTTGTGGCCTATGGAACCTAAAAACAAAACTGTTGTCCCAGACTTACCTAAATCCGAGTTCGGTTAATTTTGGAAAGTTCGGACAAAAACCATCCGAATTTGACTAGGGTTTTGGACATGAATCTAAGACTTTTCCTTGCATGGGAAGTCCAGCCGCCTCTTATATACCTAAGGGGTGACGGCCGATTGAACAACAACACACAATCGACAAACACATCTACTACTTTTTCGTGTTCATCTATCCCCTGCCCTTGTATCTTTCTTCTTATTCGTCGTTCGTTCTTCGCTTGGAGGACAGCAATCGACGAGGACCTAGGAGCGCTCAGGCCGACCTACGGCATCCCATAGCCACCGCGCGCCCTGATGGGGTCCCTCCCGGGCGTGTGGGGTTTTGGGTCCTCAAAAGCGCCCGCCGAACTGCTTGTGTACCGCGCTTCTCGACGGGTCTACTTTGATGTTAGTTGCGGTGCATCACCCCCGGAGTCAAGGGTACACGGTGACATGTTCGTGTGTGAACAATACTTTACAATATAGAAGTGCAGGATGTCTTCAGGCGTTTCGCCAATAGGTGTATGAACAACTACGACATCAAGATTAAGCACATCAGGAGTGACAATGGGATAGAATTCAACAACATTGGACTTGACATATTCCTTGACCAGCTAGGCATCACTCATGATTTCTTCGCTCCATACACCCCACAGCAGAATGGCGTCGTGGAGCGCAAGAATTGGACTCTCATTGAGATGGCACGCACCATGCTTGATGAATACAAGACACCTAGGAAGTTATGACCTGAAGCCATTGAT
The DNA here is from genome assembly GCA_022496015.1 of Hordeum marinum. NCBI lineage: Eukaryota > Viridiplantae > Streptophyta > Magnoliopsida > Poales > Poaceae > Hordeum > Hordeum marinum. The sequence continues at coordinate 303,955,944 of CM039672.1, read as the reverse complement.
ACCGCATGCCACATCATCAACATAGTATATCTTCACAAATTCTTCAAGAAAACATCTTATGAGCTTCTCACTGCTAAGAAACCCAATGTAAGTTACTTCAAAGTCTTCGGTGCAAGATGTTGGATAACAGATCCACACCACACTTCTAAATTTGCACCGAAAAAACATGAGGGTTACATGCTTGGTTATGGAAAGAACTCGTACACCTACAAATTCTACCACATCCTTCACAATAAGGTTTTTGAAACTATAGATGTTCGATTCGATGAAACTAATGGCTGACAAAGAGAGCACTTGGCTCCTATGCTAGATGAATTACATTCGGAAGAAGCTATTAGAATGATGGGCACTTGAGAAATTGTGCCTGAAGAACATGTGCTTGAAGAAGTCATCATTCCACCATCCACTCAGCGTGAAGACAATGCTGAACATGAAGACAATGCTACTGACGAAGACAATGCTCAGTAGCCAGAACAAAGTCTTCTCCCTATGCACCCACGTGTGGCAAATGAAGTTCAATTTGAGAGAATGCTTGACAGCATTAATGCACTAGGTCCACTTACTCACTTAAGAGTTAATCAATTGGCTAACTTTTGTGGGCACTTTGCTTTTCTATCTATCACATAACCCACCATAGTTGATGAAGCTTTCAAGGAATTAGAATGGATTCAAGCCATGCAAGAAGAGCTTCGCCATTTCAAGCTCAACAATGTGTGGGAGCTCGTAAAGCATCCTGATCCTAGGCAGTACAACGACATGGGTAGAAAGTGGATCTTTTGCAGCAAGCAAGATGAGTCTGGCCAAGTCGTTAGAAACAAGGCACGACTGGTGGCTCCCGGTTACACACATGTCGAGGGTATTGACTTTGGTGAAACATTTGCACCTGTTGCTAGACTTGAAGCCATTCGTATATTGCTTGCTTATGTTAACCATCATGCTATATGCTTGTATCAAATGAATGTCAAAAGTGCATTCCTCAATGGGAAGATTGAGGACGAAGTATATGTTGCTCAGCCACCAGGGTATGAAGATCCAAAGCATCCTGACTATGTCTTCAAGCTCAACAAGGCACTCTATGGCCTCAAGCAAGCACCAAGAGCTTGGTATGACACACTCAAGGAATTCCTAATGAAGAAAGGCTTCAAACCTGGTTCACTCGATCCCACTCTCTTCACTAAGTCTTATAAACGTGAATTGTTTGTATGCCAAATATATGTGGACGACATTATCTTCAGTTGTACTAACAACAAATACAGTGATGAGTTTTCTTATATGATGCAAGAGAAGTATCAAATGTCGATGATGGGAGAGCTGAAGTTCTTCTCAGGGCTTCAGAATTGACAAAAACCAAATCGCATCTTCATATATTAGGAGAAGTACCTCAAGGACTGCCTCAAGAAATTAGGCATGAATGAAGCCAAAGGCTTCAAGACGCCAATGCCTACTAATGGACACCTCTGCACTGATGAAAATGATACATATTTCGATCAGAAGGTATTTCGCTCCATGATTGGATCTTTGTTGTACCTGTGTGCATCTAGGCCAGATATAACGCGTAGCGTTTGCATGTGCGCCTGATTTCAAGCGACACCAAAGGAATCACATCACCTTGCTGTGAAGCAAATACTTAGATATCTGGCTCACACCACAACACTAGGATTGTGGTATCAAAAGGGTTCGAAGTTCGAGCTGATTGGCTACTCAGATTCTAACTTTGCTGGCGACAGAGTTGATTGCAAGTCTACATCAGGCACTTGTCACTTTTTTGGACGATCCCTTGTGTGTTGGTCTTCCAAGAAGCATAACTATGTGTCACTCTCTACTGCTGAAGCCGAATACATTGTTGCTGGTGCATGCTGTACTCAGCTTCTCTGGATGAAGCAAACACTCAAGGACTATGGCATCAACCTGAAGGATGTACCTCTCTGCTACGACAATGAGAGTGCACTCAGGATCTCCTACAATCTAGTACAACCCTCAACATCAAGCATGCAGACACTGAAGATCAACTGGCAAATATCTTCATGAAGCCTTTGGATGAAAAGGGGTTTTGCAAGTTGCGGTGTGAGCTAAATATCTTAGAATCCTCAAACGTCCTTTGAAATGGGAATAAATCCTAACGCTTATGCATGTTGACGACTTTGATGCACAACACATGATGTAACGTATGTCTTCAACTCATGAAGACTTACAAGCTAAATGTGAACACATTAACGAAGAATATGACTTCAGAGCACCACAATAATTGTCTGCTATGTCTGGGTTAAACATTCTTATACGATGGGTAACGCCACCAACCAATCTCGAAGACATTGCTTTTATCTCAACTTTTTTGTATGTCTTCTAGAGCTGAATGTCTTCGGAACAAAACTTTGTTGTTTGCATGTTTGTTTCAATTGAAAACTATTTGCAGATCTACATTTGGATTAGGTCTTTGCCCTATATAGCATTTGTCCTATAGCCTTGTCTTCAACTTTTTCTGAGGCAAATGTGATCGGAACCGACATTCTCCTCTATTCTTACCTCAACCAATTTTTTCTAATCTAGTCATATGCATTCTATGTTGACACGTGTTTACTGTCTTCACTGCGTCCTTGTTGGTCGAAGACAAATCAACCAGACATTTAATTCGCAAATCTAAACTGTCTCCGTGTTTTTAGCAACAACTCTTGCGCCGCTGCTTCGGTTATGGTAGTGGGTTGTCAAATGGTTTGCATGCACGACACGTGTCTCACTTTAGCCGAAGAATCAGGGGTAAATTCGTCTTTTCGGTTCAAACTCCTCCACCCTTGTAAATACGAGTTACCCTCCTTCCATTATTACTTTCCCCTTACTCCTCCACCCCATGTGCTCAGAATCCTAGCGTTGTCGCTGGAATCCATCATCGCCGGAGACGAAGTGCTTTGCTGCCATGACTTCTCCGATGACGTACTCACGCCGACTGCGTTCATCCTCCGCTCGCCGCCATCGTAGCCGTATGCCTCCACCAAGTTAGGGTGAGGCAGATTGAACTGCTCGTCTTCTCCGCCTCGTCGAGTAGTTCATCTCGTTCTTCATCGCGGTAATTAAAATCTATTTTACCCCGCATTTGATGCAAGATTCTTACTGAAATCTTTTGGTTGTTGTTTATTCTCTTTCCACTCAACCAAATCTTGATCTAGATCTATCCTTACAAAATATATTCACTTTGTGGTCTGAAACTTGGTTTGATTCCTCACTTGTGCAAATCCTTGGGCTTGTACAAATCTGAAATCACCATATTCTCTATAGAAGTGATTTTCTTCGGTATAAGGTCAATGTATTCCAAACTTAGTTTTAACTTCAAAATCTTCTGAGAATGCATATGACCTCTCCTCTTCCCTCGCTTCTCTAACTCTTTCTCGGGTACATGTCCGCAGCAGAATTGCTTGGATGTCATAGTCTGAATTCGTTTACAGATTACTTGCAGATACATCTGGAATCTTCTGGTGCGTGTTCCTACTTGTTCACTCCTATGAAGCCATTGCCGAAGCCTTTGCCGAAGCCAATGGAAGACGACAAACCAGTCAAGAAGGGAGGAAAGCAGAGACGCAAGAACACTCCTAAGGATCTTACCCCAGATCTTTATGAGTTGTGCAAGTCTGATAAGGAGGAGACATACACCAAACACAAGAATCGCCTCCAATGGATCCGAAGGTATTGGAGTGTGGAGTGGTTTTACTACCGCTTTTCACTGATGAGTATGCTAAAAAGTGTGTTGAGAATGCACCTTGCACGGACATCAAATACAGAAATCTTCATCTGAAGACCAAGGCTGACGCCATCAAGATGGGATTCTACCCCTGTATGTTCAGGACACCAATGCCAGAGAATCCCGATCCATCAAGCATACTTGGCATCCCAGAGCCCACTGAGTCAGATGAGGAGGAAGTGGATCAAGAAAAGCAGCATGAATGGACTCAACACCAGATGGACTCAGTTGTGCAAGATCTCAACCATGTTTGCAACACCAGGTATCTTCCCTCTGCTCGCAACCATGGCATTTATCTTCCAGAGATTGAGGTTGTTCCACCAGACTTGTATCCATCCAAGAGCAAGAACCACATTGTTGAAGGCACAAGTGGAACTGCTGATGTTGAAGGTATTCTTATTCCTTCTGATCCATCAAGAGGTATACTCATTGGTGCACTTCGCCAACAAAGATCTGCTGCAACCAACTCCGAAGCCACTGCCACCACTTTGCCTCATCAACGCCCGACCAGGAGAGAGCATGCACTTACTGATCATAAACTTCTAGTTTCACTGATCCAGAAGCAAGAAAATCATCGTGAATGGACTCGACGCCATATGCACTCAGTTGTGCAAGATATCAACCATGTTCGCAACTTGGCTACCAAAAATGCCTTCGTTGCTTATGAAACAAGTCATGGTTCATGGAGAACTATGACTCTGCTAGCACCTAAGCATGAGCTTCGTGAATATGCATTTCACCCTCGCTATAGATTTGGTGCACCACCTCCAAGTGCAGAGAAGTGCGAGACCCCATCTCTCGAAGGCAGTGATTATTCTTCATCAGCTCCTTCCGCCAACGTTAGGCTTGCAGATGAAGCTAATGATGTGACTTATGTGCCTCCATCGACTGGGCGTTGCAGCACTACACCAAGCTCCTCTGCACCAGCAACCCAAGACCCTGCTGCATTGTCTTCATCAACACCTACTAGGGATGTGTAGTTCTCAATGTCTTCATACCTTTTTGGTAATTCGATCACAAAGGGGGGGAAGCATTGGGTGATAGTCTTTAAACAAGTCTACTTATAAGGGCTGGGTGTTGTTTTGCTAAGTTTACAACTCTTGTTTCTGAACATTTGCTGCTTTGGGTTGTAAAACTTAAGTCCTGATAGACGTCTACACTTTATGTTTATCGTACTCTTTGGCGCTTCTTCAAGTTATTTTATGCGCCCGAAGCCATTCTGTAGACACCCATTTTTCATTGTGCATTTCATTATCTTCATCATATCTGTTAAATGCATAGTGATTACATTACAAGATATAGGGGGAGTTCTCCACAAACTACAACCTTCGATGTGCATTTGCATTCAAAGCAAAATCTTCATATGCACATCTCCAGGGGGAGCTCTCTATATCTTGCAATCAAAATCTTCAAAACCTTATCTTCACATATTTTTATCCCCGTTGAAAACTTCAACCAGTTTGTCATCAATCACCAAAAAGCGGGAGATTGTAAGTGCATCTAGTGCAACCCTTGTTTGGTTTCTGAGTATTGAAGACAAACGTGGTTGAGGGACTAATGTGTTTGTGATAGTTCACAGGTTAACAAAGAGAGAAGTCCCTAGAGTTTCGGTTTAGCCATCGAAGACGACCCCCAAAAATGTTTGAAGACATTGATGATGGCTGAAGCCATTGGTGGTGGACGAAGACATTCGTCTAAAGACAATGAAACGCGAAGTTGATGTCTTTTGGTAGTTTTGTTTCTTCTTGCCTGAATAATGGGAACCACCATACTGTTAAGTGGGGTCGATCTGATCAAAGTCAGATGCTGACGTGATTCTCAACCCATACCTATGTCTTCGAGCGAGGAAAATTGAGAGGAAAACTCTTCCAGAGCTGGTTGAGTCAGCTTTACTTGTAGCCCAAGTAAAGTTGCCGCGTGTGTTTGAAATCTGACCATTGTGACATGTGTCAGTTGGCCATTGACCCAGGGTCATTTTTTCATATCAGGTTGGGTTGCCAACTAGCTATAAATAGCCCACCCCCTCCACCATAAGTAGGTGGCTGCTCAGAGAGAGATATGATTGTTGTAGTTTTGGAGCAACCCACCACGAAGACTTTGAGATATACACATCATGCGAGGATACACCTAAACACCTAGAGCTAGAGTGTTTGAGCATCACTGAAAATTTTCTGTTCTGAGTGAACTAAAGACTTATTACACTAGAAGACTATGATCTTCTAGACGGTTAGGTGTCTGGGTCTAGAGCGTCCAAGAGCCATTGTGGACTGCCGGGTGACCAAGTTTCTACGGGTTTCGGAAGTCTCCCCTGAAGACTTACCTGAGTGATTGGGCGTTGTCTAAGTGACTTTGGATCAAGGGGAATAAGGTGAAGATGTGGTCTTCTGAGTTCAATCTCAGCCTCCTTAACCAGACTTACAGTTGTCATAGCAACTGGAACTGGTCCAACAAATCCTATGTCTTTGTCAAGCAACTAGTTCTATCCTTCACTCTCTTACAATCCTACTCGTAACTGTGAAGACATTGCTTGAACATCGTCTCAAGATTTTCACCGAAGACATTCATATCAACTGTTTATCTTCATATCATCTAAGTTTGTCTTTGACACATCTTAGTTGTCATGATGATGATGCTTGTCTTGCTTGAATGTCTTCTCTGCCTTGCATGCCCTGTCTAGAATCTTGATTGTATCCATACTTGATCCTATTTACATTTCCACATATTTCGAATACATTCACTGTTTCGATGCCATTCATAAAAATCGCCTATTCACCCCCCTCTAGTCGATAACTAGGACTTTCAATCATATTACTTAAAAACTCCGACTCAAATTGACATCCCTCCAGTCATCCGAGTGATACATGCTCCAAATTCACCAACCCAAGTCCGATCATCACATGAGATGAGGTGGTTTCAATGGTGAACATCTCCAAGTTAATCATATCTACTATATGACTCATGTTCGTCCTTTCGGTCTCTTCTGTTTTGAGGCCATGTCTATACATGCTGGGCTCGTCAACTTGCACCCATTGTATGTGAACATAGAGTCTATCACACCCGATCATCACGTCGTGCTTCGAAACGACGAACTTTCGCAATGGTGCACACTCAGGGAGAACACAATTTTATCTTGAAATTTTAGTGAGGGGTCACCTTATAATGCTACCATCGTCCTAAGAGAAATAAGATGCACAAAAGGATTAACATCACATGCAAATTGTACGTGACATGATATGGCCATCAAGTTCTGCTTTTCATCTCCATCTCCAAAGCACCATCATGATCTCCATCATCACTGGCATAACACCATGATATCCATCATCATGATCTCCATCATTGTGTCACCATCGGGGTTGTCACTCCCACCATGCTTCCACTACTATTGCTACCGCTTAGCGATAAAGTAAAGCATTACATAGCGCTTAATGATTGACACGCAGGTCATACAATTATTAAAGACAACCCTATGGCCCCTGCTAGTTGTCGTACTCATCTGTAACATCCCAAAATTCCATTTTGGAATGTTATGATATAGCTATGCATCTATCCTCATCATTTCTTGAATGTATGTGTTTGTTGAAATGCCTTCTCTAAATTTCTGAAAGTCCCTTCTACTTTTCCCTATGTTGCTTTCACCTATTGGAAATTTTGGTTAAATGTTCAAAATAAGAGGGGAGTAACATGACAATCCACACCAGGGACAAATTGGTGACCTATTTGAACAAAAATAACCAGGAGTTATTTTGAAAATATTTGCAAAAAGGGTTTAAAAACAATTAGGCAATTTCTGAAAATATTAATTTTTTCAAATTCCTCAAATGATAGAATAAAAATGTTCATTAAATAGAATTTATTATTCTGTTAATTTTGATATATAATACACCTATATATATAAACGGTTTGAATGCTTTAAAAGCTTTTGAATATCTCTGGAAAATCATTAAAGGAAACGGTAACGGTTAGTATTAAACGGGCCGGCCCACGGCAGTTATTCGCGCATTTATTACCGACCGGCCGACCGACGTGCAACGGACACCTCCTCTCTCACTGACGCTGGACCCCACCCCGACCGACCGTTTCTCCCGCGCGGTCGCCCTCTTCCTCCCGCACGCGCCGGACCTCGCCGGCAGTTTCACCCCACCCCGGATCTCTCTCCTCTCTTAACTCCCTCTCGCTCCCCGCACTCCTATATAAGCCGGCCACTCCCCGCATCCATTTTCCCCCCGAGCCCCCTCTGTCCCTCGCCTAGACGCGGCGCAATTCCTCGCCGGAATTCCCACCTCCACCGGAGCTCCCGTCGACCGTAGCCACCGATTCCGTCCACCGCTCGCCCCACCGTTGCCACCAGTCGACTCCGGAAACCCGTCGCCGTCGCCCGGACCATTTCGCTGCCTCCCTCGACCACCGGAGCACCTCGCCGTCGTCTTCGCCGCTTCCGGACTCGCCGGAGATCCCTCGCCGGCGACATCTTAACACTGTGAGCATCCCCACTCGTTCGATCTGGATCTGACGATCCAGATTAGAACGGATTTAAATCCGAACCGGTATCCTCTACCGACCGGTCGCCCGCCCGTAACCCTCACGCGTAGACACCCCTTAGCCACTCGCGTGCTGCCACGTAGCCCCCTGACCGTCGCAAATCAATTTTTCCTTTTCTGTTTTTGTTTTAATTAACAGAATGATTTCAAAATTTGTTTTAGCTATATCTTTTAATCTATTTAGTTTTTTGAGTTGATTCTTTGTGCAATAGCTCACATTTTTGATGTAGTTTCACCCTGTACTTTTAAATTTCAAATTTGAACTATAAAATTTGAATTTAATCAAATTTTCTCAAAATCTTCAAATCTGAATAACTAGAGTTTGAAAATAGATTTTGACATGAATCTTTTTGCTACTGTTTGGTATTGGCTAGGACTATCACCATGTTTAGTTTGAGGATTTTTAGGATGATTTTGTTAGTGTTTTAGCTATAAACAGAATCTTCCTAGTATTATAGTATAGTTTTATTTACTTATTTTTAGTTAGTTTAACTATATTTAGTTTTAATTTGTTTAGTAGGTTCTGTTGATTTAAACATTTAATGTTTTACTTGTTGTTAATAAAAAAAATATAAAATTGTTTAGTTATTTCTTTGTTAATATAGGAATCACAACTTCTTTTCAAATAGGTTTATTTTGACTAAAACAACTAACTAGTAATAGTTTTGCTTTCAACCAAAGTTTTATATAATTTAATTCTGTTTTCTAAGACAAGTTTATTTGTAAAATTCTTTTCTGTTAAGAACATGTTTTGCTAATAAATAATAAGTTTAGTTTTTCATTCTTTTGTTAGTATAACTATAGTTGATTCATATAGTGCTTATCAAAACTTTTATAAACTTTACTAAACTTTTCCCAACAAACTTAAATTGATTTTATTCTGTTTATTAATAAAATATTCTATTATTTCCTTGCTGTCAACAATTGTTTTGTTATTTCAAAATAGTTTTATTATGTAGTAGTGTTGTATCAATCATCTCCTAGTAAGCAAAACTTTGTGTGTTTCACTTACTTGTGAATTGTGCATTGTTTTGTCTTGATTTTTTTACTAGTTCTTGGTTGGTGTTTGTGAGTTACAATATTTTGGTTGTATGCTTATTTGAGTGCTCTTGTTTGCTTCGTTAGATTATCCGGAGTGCGAAGCTTGTTACTTAGAGTCACTCACGTACGAAGATCATCAATCAGGCAAGTCACTTTGATCATGATTACCCATGTTTTATATGCATTAGTTCTACCATCTCCCCAAATTGCATGCAAGATAGGTTAGTTGGAAACTTGGTTACATTGTAGTAGTATCATGTGGTAGGTACCCCCTCAAACTCTTTGACACATTGGCCCCGGGAAGCGTTGTTTTACTTTTTGCTATGCTATTAGTAGACGGGGTTGGTTGTGTGATTCATGAGAGTTGAGAGAGTTAATAATTTCAAGACCTACACAATGATCAAGATTTAAGACTCCGAGTTTTCAACATACCTCTGGGTGGATGATGGTTGAACGGCACCCTGGAGAAACCAGTGGATTTGCCTAGGTGATGCTGGAGATGGCCAGTATTCACGCGGAAAGGTCCACCCAGGCACAAAGAGATGGATGGATGCTTTAAAACCCAAGGCTTACCTGCACAGCCACAAGTCATTATGGGCTCTGGCTTGGTTGGATATCGTGGTGACCTCGACAGGCGGTGCTACGAGAGGTAGAAGAACGGTAGGAAAGGATGGGCACCGACAGAGTCGCAGGGAAACCCTTTGGAAGACCATGTTTTGGTCATCCGTTTCTCAAACACCCTGAAGTGCGAGAAATCAAACGGAGGCGACCAAATCTTGTGGGGAACGTGTGCAAAACTCTGCAGAGTACTCAAACCTAATCGATTAGCCGTTTCCACGGTCATGGACGACTTGAGCCAAAGGAACTGAAACTTCCGGAACTCTCAACACAATTAATAATGAGGATGTGGGTATTAATAATTTGGGAATGAGAATTGGTTGGTGGAACCATCTCATTAATCAACCAACTTAGTAATATTTTTGCTTATCCCTCTCTTGATGTAGGAAAAATTGGCTTTACGCAAAAAACTTACCACCCCACCTGCCATATATGCATATAGACTAGATGATTATCTATTCACCCCTCTCTTGTGACTTTGCCGGCATATTCCATATGCTGACCTACATGGCTGCAACGTATCATGTTGCAGAGTACTTTTCCGACCAGGCGTGAGGACACGTTCTATGCTCAGTGAGATGCCCTTGGAGTTAGATGGACTCATCTACCTTTGACGCTTCCGCAAGATTTAGATATTCTCATGAGTTGGCTTTTAGCCACTTTATTGTAATTTTTATTGTAATAAAGGACTCGAAATGAGATTTCGATTAATATATTTGCTGTGTGATTTCCCTCTGATATATACATTGATGTACCGTGTGTGTACCAGCATGATCTTGGGATGGTACGGAAACACCGGAGACTTGACCTTTCAGGTCGGGTCGTTACGTCATCGGCATGCAAGTCGTGATATTCTATAACAAACATGATCATCTCATACATCACATATATCTCATCATGTAATTTTCCTTACCACATCACAACATACGCTGCAAAAACAAGTTAGACGTCCTCTAATTGTTGTTGCATGTTTTACGTGGCTGCTACTGGTATCTAGTAAGAACGATTCTTCCCTATGCAAAACCACAACAGTGATACACAAACTTCTATTCAACCTTCTCAACGACGGCATTGTCGAATCCGATCCAACTAAAGTAGGAGAGACAAACACCCGCCAGCCATATTTATGCAACAAAGTCACATGTCAGTCGATGGAACCTATTTCTCGTACATGGACGAGTAAGGTTGGTCCGGGCCGCTTCATCCCACAATACTGCTGAATCAAGAAAAGACTAAGGGAGAAAGCAATCTGAGCATCAACTTCCATTAGTGATTGTCAGAGATTCTTCAATAACATTTATACCATTCACTTGGAATTGTTTCTTCAGAAAGTGCACCGTATGCTCATTACCATTGATATGAAAGGTGACTTTTCTTTTATTGCAATCAATAACAGACCCTGCAGTATTCAAAAAGGGTCTACCAAGGATAATCGACATGTTGTCATAATCGGGCATCTCAAGAATAACAAAGTCCATTAAGATAGTAACATTTGCAACAACAATGGGCAGATCCTCACAAATACCGATAGGTATGGCAGTTGATTTGTCAACCATTTGTAATGATATTTCAGTAGGTGTGTGTTTATTCAAATCAATTATTTTATATGAGGAGAAAGGCATAACACTAACATGAGCTCCCAAGTCACACAAATAAGTTCTAACATAATTTCTTTTAGTGAGCAAGGTATAGTTGGTATTCTAGGGCCTCAAAGTTTTTTGGGCACTCGATCCTTAAAATAACAATTAGCAAGCATGGTGGAGATTTCAGCTTCAGGTATGTTTTTTTATTAGTGATGATGTCTTTCATTTATTTTGCATAAGGGGCCATCTTTTTGATATCTTTTAAGCGGGTACGCAAAAAGACTGGCCTAATCATTTCAGCAAAGCGTTCAAATTCTTCATCATCCTTTTTCTTAGATGGTTTAGGTGGAAAGGGCATGGGTTTATTAACCCATTTCTCTCTTTCTTTAACATGTTTTCTAGCCATAAAGTCTCTTTTATCATATCGTTTATTTTTAGGTTGTGGGTTATCCAGATCAATAGCGGGCTCTATTTCAATATCATTATCTGGTTCTTTGTCATTGTTCGGTTGAGCTACCTCATGAACATCAACATTATAATTTTCATTATCACTAGGTGAATGTTCATTACGCATCACAAATAGAGACATCATTATTACCAGAAGGTTTTTGTATCTCGGGTTCACTAGAGGTATGCAAAGTCCTATCATTTCCCTTTTCCTTTTCTTTTTAGAAGGACTAGGTGCATCAATGTTAATTCTTTGAGAGTCTTGTTCAATTCTTTTAGGATGACCTTCAGGATAAAGAGGTTGTTGGGTCATTCTATCACCTCTAGTAACTACTCTAGCAGCAAAATCATTCATATTATTATTCATTTCATCAAGAAATTCTTTTTGAGATTTAGCAACTTGTTCTAACTGGGTTTGAACCATAGAGGCATGCTTTCCTACACCTATCACATCATTACTGATTGTAAATAACAAGTCACTCAAGCGAGCAGTCATATCAAAATTATATTTCAATTGTTTCAGAACATGTGCATTGAAGTGATATTGCTTAATAATGTAGTTATCAAACTCATATAAGCAGTGACTGTTGGGGAACGCTGCATGGGAAATAAAAAAATCCTACGCACACACAAGATATATCCATGGTGACGAGCATCTATGAGAGGGAGACTAGATCTAGATACCCTTGTAGATCGCTAAGCGAGAAGCATTAAGAAACGCGGTTGATGTAGTCGGACGTCTCCACGATCCAAATCGCTAGCCGTCCCGCGATCCGATCACGATCCGTCCCGATCTAGCGCTGAACGGATGACACCTCCGCGTTCATCACACATATAGCTCGATGACGATCTCCGCCTTCTTGATCCAGCAAGAGGGAGCGGAGAAGTAGATGATAACTCTGGCAGCGCGACGGCATGGCGACGGTGGTGGTGGAGCTATTCCGGCATGGCTTCTCCTAAGCACTGTCGAAACTAGAGGAGGAGATGATCTAGTGTGGGGCGAGATGGATGCATCGTGGCTTGGGGTGCGGCTACCCTCTCTCCCCTCCATTATATATAGGAGGGAGGGGAATGGGCTGGCGCCCTAGGGTCAGCGAAACCAGGAGGTGGAGGACTCCACCTCCAACTAGGAGGTGGATGTGGGAGGAGTCCTCCTCCGATTAGGACTCCTCCCCTCTGCTCTTTCTACTGCACATAGGTCCTCTTGGGTTGGACGTCCGGCCCACCAGGTGCTGGTCCGCCACCATTAAGTCCCATGTGCCCCCTTGGGGTGTGTGCGCCCCACTTGGTGGACCTTCGGAACCCACTCGTCACTCCTGGTACATTGCCGAAAATGCCTGAAAATTTTATGGATTTCAAACACCACTTTCCTATATATCAATCTTTACCTCCGTACCATTCCGGAGCTCCTCATGACGTCCGGGGTCTCATTCGGGACTCCGAACAACTTTCGGTCACCATCATACATAACTCAATACTACCGAAACATCACCGAACATTAAGTGTGCAGACCCTATGGGTTCGAGAACTATGTAGACAGGACCTAGACACCTCTACGGCCAATAACCAATTGTGGGACCTAGATGCCCATATTGGTTCCTACATATTCTATGAAGATCTTTATCGGTTGATCCTGTATGTTAACGATTCAGTTAATCATGTATGTTGTTCCCTTTGTTCTTCGGTATGTTACTTGTCCGAGATTCCTAGTTAAATCTCGTTACCGGTAAGTCTCTTTACTCATTCCGTAATACAAGATCCCATGGCTAACTCTTTAGTCACTTTTCTTGCAAGGCTTATTGTGATATTGTATTACCGAGTGGGCCCTAAGATCCATAGAACGGGGTTTTAGTCATCTTGCCCTATATGACCTAAACGGAAGTGCCACAAGAAAGTGGTACTATCATTATCAACTCTACATCTTTTGGCATCAATGTTATGAACATGTGTGTCATCACTATCAATATTCAACATGAATAAACCCCTCACATTGGGTGCATGACCATAAAAGATATTACTCATATAAATAGTACAACCATTATTCACTGATTTAAATGAGTAACCATCTCGCAAATAAAAAAGATCCAGATGTAATGTTCATGCTTAACATAGGCACTAAATAACAATTATTCAGGTTCATCACTAATCCCGATGGTAATCGAAGAGCGAGCATGCCGATGGTGATCACATCAACCTTGGAACAATTTCCCATGCGCATCATCACTTCGTCCTTTGCTAGCCTCCATCTATTCCGTAGCTCCTGTTTTGAGTTGCAAATGTGAGCAACCGAACCGGTATCAAATACCCAGGTACTACAACGAGATTTGGTAAGGTACACATCAATAACATGTATATCATATATACCTTGTTTGATGTTGGCTGCCTTCATGTTGGCCAGGTACTTGGGGCAGTTCCGCTTCCACTGATCAGTACCCTTGCAATGAAAGCACTCAGTTTTTGGCTTGGGTCCAGCCTTGGGTTTCTTCACGGGAGGGGCAACTGCTTTGCCACCCTTCTTGGAGCTACCCTTCTTGACCTTGCCATTCTTCTTGAAACTGGTGGTTGTATTGACAATCAACACTTGATGTTCTTTCCGGATTTCAGACTCAGAGACTTTCAGCATCGCAGATAGCTCGACGACTGACTTGTTCATACCGTGCATGTTATAGTTCAGCATGAAGCTCTTGTAGCTAGGTGGAAATGATTGAAGAACTCTGTCAGTGATCGCCTCCAGTGGAAGGGGCATCCCTAACTCTGCCAGATGGGTTGAATACCCAGACATTCTGAGTATATGTTCACTGATAGAATTGTTCTCCTCCATGTTGAAAGCATAGAACTTATCGGAGGTCTCATACCTCTCGATCCGGGCATTCTTCTTAAAGATAAACTCCAACTCCTGGAACTTCGCATATGCTCCATGAAATTCAAAATGTCTTTGAAGTCCAAGTTCAAAGCCATACAACATTGCACACTAAACTATTGAGTGATCTCCAGAACGTGCCTCCGAAGCATGCTTTACGTCTTAGGATGACACGAGAGCGGGTGGGTCACCAAGCGGTGCATCAAGTACATAATCCTTCTAGGAAGCCGTGAGGATAATCCTCAGATTACAGGCCTAGTCCACAAAGTTACTGCCATGATCCTTCAACTTAGCTTTCTCTAGGAACGCATTAAAACTCACGGGTGCTACAACGCGAGCCATTGATCTACGACATAAATTAGCAAAGGTTACTAAGACTATTGTTCAAGATAATGTGTTTAGTTAATCAAATTACTAAAGCTCCCACTCAAATTGACATCCCTCAAGTAATCTATGTGATACATGATCCAAATTCACAAACTCAAGCCCGATCATCACGTGAGTTGAGGTGGTTTCAATGGTGAACATCATCTTGTTGATAATATCTACTATATGACTCATGTTCGACCTTTCGGTCTCTTGTGTTCCGACGCCATGTATGTACATGCTAGGCTCGTCATGTTTAACCCAAGTGTTCCATATGTGCAACACTGGCTTGCACCCATTGTATGCGAATGTAGAGTCTATCACACCCGATCATCATGTGGTGTCTCGACACGACGAACTTTCGCAACGGTGCACACTAGGGGAGAACACAATTTGTCTTAAAATTTAAGTGAGGGATCCCCTTATAATGTTACCGTTGTTCTAAGCAAAACAAGGCGCGTAAAAGGATTAACATCACATACAAATCATAAGTGACATGATATGGCCATGAACATGTGCTTTTGATCTCCATCTCCAAAGCATCGGCATGATCTCCATCATCACCGGCATAACACCATGATCTCCATCATTGTGTCGCCATCGGGGTTGTCACGCCCACCATGCTCATACTACTATTTCTACCGCTTAGCGATAAAGTAAAGCATTACATAGCGCTTAATGATTGACACGCAAGTCATACAATAGTTAAAGACAACCCTATGGCTCTTGCCGGTTGCGGTACTCAACAACATGCAAGTCATGGTATTCTATACAAAGCATGATCATCTCATACATCACATATATCTTATCATGTAATTGGCCATATGACATCACAACATACCCTGCAAAAATAAGTTAGACGTCCTCTAATTGTTGTTGCATGTTTTACGTTGCTGCTATGGGTATCTAGCTAGAATGACTCTTACCTACGCAAAATCACAACGGTGATATAAAGATTGCTTTTCAAACTTCTAAGGGGACCGCCTTAATAAAATCCAATCCTACTAAAGTGGGAGAGACAGACACTCGCCAGCCATCTTTATGCAAAAAAGTCACATGTCAGTCGATGGAACACGGTCTCTCCTAAGCGTACGAGTAAAGTCGGTCTGAGCCACTTCATCCCACAATACGGCTGAACCAAGAAAAGACTAAGGCAGGAAGCAATCTGAAGATCAACACCCACAAACTCCTTTGTGTTCTACTCAATATCTCATATACGCATAGACCTAGCTCTGATACCACTGTTGGGGAACGTTGCACGAGAAACAAAAAAATTCCTATGCTTCACCAAGATCAATCTAGGAGATGAGCATCTATGAGAGGACAGATTGGATCCACATACCCTTGTAGATCGCTAAGCGGAAGCTTAAAGAACGAGGTTGATGTAGTCGTACATCTCCGCGATCCAAATCGCAAGCCGTCCCACGAACTCCCGATCAACTGCCGAATAGACGGCACCTCTCCGTTAAACACCCATACAGCTCGATCACGATCTCCGCCTTCTTGATCCAGCAAGAGGGAGCGGAGAGGTAGATGGGTTCACCGGCAGCACGACAGCGTGGCGACGGTGGTGGTGGAGCTGATCCAGCAGAGCTTCGCTAAGCGTCACCGAATCAATCTACTAGAGGAGAGGCTATCAGAGAGGAGAGAATGGTTGTGTTGTGGCTTGAGGTGCGGCTTCCCTCCTCCCTTTCTCATATATATAGGGGGAGGGGAGGGGAGGGAGTCCTGGATTAGGGGGTCCTCGGATAGCTGGACTATTGTTCATGGACCGGACTGTGTGGGCTGCAATGCAGCCATCGGACGATGGAAGACCGCCTGCGCCAAATGCAAGCTTCGAGGAGTCGTGACGTATTCTCCAAGTTATTAGCCATAGTTAGGCATGTTATCTCTTCGGCATGTCACCGACCATGTGTAAGGCTAGGTCACCCTCTGCATCTATATAAGCCGGAGGGTTTTAGGGTATGAGATTGAACAAATCATCTAGAGTTAGACATACAATCTCGAGGTAGATCAACTCCGTAACACCTTACACCATCAATACAATCAAGCATGACCTAGGGTATTACCTCCATTGGAGGTCCCGAACCTAGGTAAACTCTTGTCCCCTTTGTCTCCTATTACCGTTGATCCCAGTCTCACAGTTCGGTACCCCCTACCCGAGATCTGCCGGTTTTGACACCAACATTGGTGCTTTCATTGAGAGTTCCTCTATTAGCTCCGAAGGAATCAATGGCTCACCCCATCGCGAGTAGAGAGATCTATATCGAGGGAGTTCGCTCCCCCGATTAGAGTTTCATCGGTAATGACATCTTATCACATGTCGGCCCAGTCGGCCCTCAAGGCCAGATCGGCAGGTTTCCCTCCAATCAGAGTATCAAGTTTGGAACCCTAGAGTTCGTGGCATATTCACAGGGAACATTCGTTCCAATGGAACCCTCAACCTTCGAAGAAGAACCTGTAAGTCTGGAAGCCTTGACGTCCAGGACATCAGGCCCACGATGGAACGGAACACGGATCCACTTCTGCATAACTCTGGAACCGTCACACTGCTCGACGAATCCACTCGTATCAGCGACACACATCCTACCATCGCCTCATTCTTTAATGAGTTGTTCGATCGAATCTAAGCTATGCATATATCGGATGACCAGGTTCCGATCTATGATCGGCTCGGTATCAGCCCTGATGACAAGGAGATTGATGTCCCTCCGGTCACCCACCTTGTCATTACCGTCGAATGTCTGGCCGTGGATTCAGCCCGACAGACGTAATTGAAAACCATCTATAACCCGGTCCTCGATCTCCAAGACCCTATCGGTGAACCAGAGGCAGGGAATCGCTCTAAAACTGGACCGTCACTGGTCTAGGATCTGCCGCATGATTTGGGAACGACAATTCCGAATACTCGTTGCGAAAGGGAACCAAAAAATTTCCCACCCACCGCCCAAGATGATCATCGAAGTACCGCACCAAAGCCCATGTCCTCGGACTTTAGGGATATCAAGAAAATATAAGGAGAATCAGTCCATCACTTTTGGACAAGACTCCTACTCACTAGGAGCAGAGTAAAAGGTCTTAGTGAGCTTGATGTAATGTCAATCTTCATTCGCAATTGCCATGATGAAGGGATTCTCAATGCCCCGGCCCGTAGATGCGTAAGCGGCTTTTTGGAGTTATCCGAATTGGTACAGAAGTATTGTGCCATGGAGAGTATCTGCCAATCCAAACAATTGTTCTCGGAACCAATCTTCTCCGACCACCCTTGAGGAGCACGGAAAAAGAGGACACCTCCAAAGCGGCCAGCCAGGTATGAACCCGTCGAAAAAAGTAACAAGTCCCTTTCTAGGACGGGCACCGTCGTTGACGTACTCTTGGATAAACCCTACCCCATTCAATCCGTTTTGTTGAACACAAACCCTACTCATAGCCTTCGAGCTTGCTGGGTAGTCAGGCAAGTCATAAAAATTGGCAAGGTCATCCTCAACACACCTCCGTCAAACAGGCGCTCTCCTTCGCCAACCAGATTTAATGACGAAGTCCTGACTATCTATGAGATCTTCCCCTCGAGGAGCATGCGTAAAAGAGCTCTTAGGGAGCATAAGAAAGTCTACCACGTGGCAGCCACTAGCCCATGGGCAGACGTACAGATTACTTTTGGGGACACTGACCAGCCGCCCATCCTTCCCGGTCGTTCAACGGCCGTTCTAGTCTTGAATCCCATCATTGATGGATACAGGCTACATAAGGTGCTAATGGATGGCAGCAGTGGTCTTAACCTCATATACAAGGCCACTCTGGAGAAAATGCAGTTCGATCGATCCCGCATCGAACATAGCAATATAACCTTCTGGGGAATTATCCCAGGGAAAGAGGCACGTTGCTCTGGATGTGTCATTCTGGACGTGGTGTTCTGTACACCTGAAAACTACCGATCCGAAGAACTTCTCTTCCACATCGGCCCCTTCACAAGTGGCTATCACGCCCTATTGGGATGCGACACCTTTACAAAGTTCCAGTCTATACCCCATTACGGGTACATGAAACACAAAATGCCAAGACCAAATGGAGTGATCATGATTGCCAGCGATCCGAATATAGCCCTTCGGGCTTAAAACAAAATGGCAGCACTTGCCCTCGAGGCATTAGCTGAAACTTTCGCCACCGAAGAGTTGACAGCGTTACGGTCAACAGTGAATAGGTACAACATGATCCTTAGCAAGAGGCCCAAGTCTACGTCCTTTAAACCCGCAGAAGAAATCGTCAAATTTCAGGTGCATCCAACGGACCCCAATAAAATAGTGTCCATCCGAGCCCAGCTCAATTCCCTTACGGACGAAGCATTGCGGAATTTCCTCCGCGACAATTGGGAAATTTTCGCTTGGCATCCTTCTAATATGCCTGGAATCCCACGGCGGCTCGCCGAACATAGCTTAAACATTATTCCGGGCTTTAAGCCCGTGAAACAGACCCTGGGCCGCTTCTCCGAGCCTAAATGGAAAGCCATGGGTGAAGAGTTAGCCAAATTGCTCGAGGCCAGATTTATTCAGGACATTAAACACCCCAAGTGACTAGCAAACATGGTAATGGTACCTAAGAAAGACAAGTCCTGGCGGCTGTGTGTCGATTTCAAAGACCTCAACAAAGCATGCCCCAAGGATCCTTTCCCCTTGCCACACATAGATCAGATCATTGATGCCACGACCGGACACGATTTGTTGTGTTTCCTCAATGCTTACTCTGAATACCATCAAATTAAAATGAAGGAATCCGATCAAGCGGCTACTGCATTCGTCACCCCCTATGGGCCATTTTTCTTCAACACGATGCCCTTTGGGCTAAAAAACGCCGGGGCCACATACCAACGGATGATCCAAATTTGCCTCTTTACACAGGTTGGAAACACCCTCGAGGCATACGTGGATGATGTGGTAATCAAAACCAAACACGTGGAATAGTTGATCGACGACTTACGTCAAATTTTCACTAATTTACGCGAATATGATATAGGGCTAAATCCATAAAAATGTGTATTCAGAGTTCCCTCTGGTAAGCTGCTTCGATTCATTGTCTCCCATAGAGGAATAGAGGGAAATCCAGCTAAAATCCCTGCTCTATCAGAAATTGCAATCCTCATGGAGCTGAAGCATGTCTAGAGGCTAGCCGGGTGCATAGCGGCGTTAAGCCACTTTATCTCCCGCCTCGGAGAAAAAGCATTGCCGCTCTATAAGCTGCTGAAACAGACCAACAATTTGGAATGGACCGATGAAGCAGCGGCTACGTTGGAAGAAATCAAAGCAATACTGGCAACCAATCCCATACTCACGGCACCAGGCGCTGGTGATCCCATGTTGTTATACATATCGGCCACCAACAATGTCGTAAGTGCGGTGCTCGTTGTTGAACGAGATGAGGAGGGACATAATTCTGGACTCAGAAGCCGGTATATTATGTGTCAGAAGTGCTAACGCAGTGCAAGTCCAGATACCCACATTATATCAAGCTCAACCCGGAGAAGTGTGTCTTCGGAGTCCCAGTCGGCCAGCTCTTGGGTTTCTTCGTGTCCGCTCACAGCATCGAAGTCAACCCGGAGAAGATCAGCGCAATCGAGCACATGCCCAAGCTGACCCGGCTCCGCGACGTTCAGAAGTTCACCAGCTGCCTCGCCTCAGCCGGTTCATCAGCCGGCTGGGGGGAAAAGCCCTGCCCCGCTACGGGCTCCTTCACAAGATGGATCTGGCCAAGCCGGGCCACATGAGGAAGTTGGGCATGCTCGACTGGCCCGATGAGGCGGATGAGACCTTCCGTGGCCTCAAGCGGGCCCTCACCAATGCGCCTATCCTGACCATGCTAGCTGAGAAGGAGCCCTTGCTCCCCTACATCGCGGTGACCACACGCATCATCAGCGTCGTCCTGGTGGTCGAGCGGCCAGAAGAAGGCAAGTCCTTGCCAGTCCAGCGCCCCGTCTAATACCTCAGCGAGGTCCTCTCCGCCTCCAAGCAGAACTACCCTCACTACCAGGAGATGTGCTATGGCATCTACTTTGCTGCCAAGAAGGTCAAGCAATACTTCTAGGAGGACACCATCACCCTGGTGAGCACGACGCTGCTCGGCGAGATCATGAGCGTCTAGGACTCCATTGGCCAGATCGCCAAACGGGACATCGCCCTCGCCGACCAGGAAATCTGGTACGAGCCACGTACCGCCATGAAGTCACAAGCGATGGACGATTTCCTCGTCGACTGGGAGGAGACCGAGTTCGTGACGCCTCCTCCAAACTCCACGCATTGGCGCATGCATTTCGACGGCTCGAGGATGAGGACCGGCCTAGGTGGCGGCATAGTCCTCTCCTATCCAAAAGGGTGACCAGCTCAAATACGCACTCCAGATTCATTTTGCCGCCTCCAACAACGTGGCTGAGTCCGACGCGCTCGTCCACGGCCTCCGGCTCGCCAAGGAAATCGGCATCAGGCGCATCCTGTGCTTCGGCGACTCCGACCTCGTGGTGCAACAGGTCTCTGGCGAATGGGATGCCGGAGAATCCAACATGGCCAACTATCGCTTCCTCATCCAGTAGCTCACCGACTCCTTTGAGGGTTGTGAGTTCCACCACATCCCGCGGGCAGACAACGAGGCGGCCTATACGATGGCAAAGTCAGCTCCACTCGACAGGCCATCCCAGCTAGCGTCTCCCTCGAATGGCTGCTCAAGCCATCGATCAAGACCTCCCTCGAGTCGGAATCCATCTTCGTGCCGGCTGACGCTATCGGCTCATCGGCAAATCCGGCTGCCCCGCCGGCATATTCGCCGTCGGCTCCATCAACCTTGGCTGCCTTGGCGGCATCGGCTCCACGAGTCCAGTCGGCTGCATCCAAAGCAGCCGGCTCCAACACCATGAGGTTCATGATGACGACCGATGCCCCTCCCATTGTCTTTGTCCCAGGCAATGGCAAGCCGGTCCCGGGGGCTAGCGAGCTGGTCTCGGGGGCTGAACACCCAGACCCGGGGGCTCCTGAACTGGCCTCCGTCTCGGCTCCGTCATGGGCCCAGCCCATCCTGGCTTTCCTCCTGCGCGGCGAGCTCCCTCCTGATGAGGCCACGGCGAGGCGAATCTAGTGTCGAGCCCCGGCATACAGCATCATCAACCACGAGCTCATTCGTCGCATTACCACCGGCGTCTTTCAGTGGTGCGTTGAGCAGGAAAAGGGTCAGGAGATCCTCCTCGACCTCCACCAGGGCAAGTGCGGGCAACACTTCGCCTCCAGGACCCTGGTGGCCAAGGCCTTCTACCATGGTTTCTACTGGCCGGCCGCCTTAGAGGAGGACAAGAAGTTGGTCGACGAGTGTGAGGGCTACTAGTGCTTTAGCACACAGAGCCACCTGCCGGCTACGGCCCTCTAGACTCTCCCCCTCTCGTGGCCCTTTGCCGTCTAGGGGCTGGACATGGTGGGTCCCTTAAAGACCGCATGAGGAGGCATGACACATGTGGGGGTGGCCGTTGACAAGTTCACCAAGTTGACCGAGGCCAGGCCAATCAAGAACTGGACGGCCCTAGGGCTGTCCGGTTCATCGAAGACATCACGGTCCGCTACGGCTTCCCCCACAACATCATCACTGATAACGGCACAAACTTTGCCAAGGGTGCGCTGGCGCGCTTCTGCACCAAACAAGGCATCCGACTCGACTTGGCGTTTGTCGCGCATCCAAAGTCAAATGGCCAGGTCGAGAGGGCAAACGGTCTAATCCTGGCCGACATCAAGCCCTGGCTCCTAGTCAAGCCACTAGTTAAGTTAGCCGGCTGCTGGATCGATGAGTTGCTGGCTGTCCTTTGGAGCCTCAGGACCACACCCAACCGGTCGACCGACTACACCCCCTTCTTTCTCGTGTACGGGTCCGAGGCGATCATCCCCACCGACACCAAGTTTGACTCGCCTCGGGTCTCCTTGTACACGGAGAAGGAAGCAAGGGAGGCAAGAGAAGATGGTGTCGACCTACTCGAAGAAGCATGCGAACTGGCCTTGAGCAGGACGACCATCTACCAGAAGCTCCGACACTACCACAGCAAGCGGATCCGGCCGCTCTCCTTCCATGACAGAGACATAGTGCTCAGACGGATCTAGCGAACAGCAAGCCAGCACAGCTGTCCTCCCCATGGGAGGGCCCGTTCATCGTCAGCAAGGCGCTGCACAACAACGCGTACTACCTGATAGATGCCCATAAGCCACAAAAGTGCAAGAGAGACGCCTCCGGCGAGGAGACGGAGCATCCGTGGAACGCGGGACTCCTCCACCCGTTTTACTACTAAGTACTAGTGTATGTATATATCCTTCCATTTTGGGCTTATCAATGCAATGGGTGCCCCAAGCCGGCTCTTGGGACATGCCCTTTTTCGCTTCATTTTAGGATTGTTCGACTCAATTCACCGGCTCCTGGATCCGGCTCCCGGTCCCAGGGGCTCGCCGTCTCGGGTGCCCCAAGCCGGCTCTTGGGACACGCCCCTTTTCGCTTCATCTGAAGATTCTTCGACTCAACTCACCGACTCCTGGATCCAGCTCCCGGTCCCTGGGGCTTGCCGGCTGGTCGTAGGCCCCCTCCCCCGAAACCGACCAAGTAATGTGAGCTAAACAAAGCCCTCCCACCCCTCTCAGCTATAGACCGGCACTCGGCTGACGGGGCCTCGGGGCAGCAAAACTTAGCGCACACGAAAAGTTGATCGCAAGGGGGTCGCCGGCTAGGTCTAGCTGGACCACTTTCTCGCGTCTGCCACTCACCTTACCCAAAAGACTCTCACAGTTCTTAAGCTCAGAACTGGCTCCCTCGAGGTAGACGCCCCTAACCAGCTATAGACCGGCTCCCGGCTGCCAGGCTGGTGGGGACAAAACCGAAGGGGAAAAGGGAACAAGCAGACGGAACCAAGGGGGCAAAAAAGAGGGCAAGGACGAGTCGGCATGCATGATAACAACACATTCAACATTCAAAGTGCAAACTGATAAAAAACTTGAAAAGGCCACCGGCCATAGGTTCATTACATACACCCCCAATCGGTGGAATTGAGTCCGAGGGATTAGGCTACCGGCACGCCACCAGCCGGCGTGTCGCCAGCCGGCTCGACGTGCGGCCCGGAGGAGGCTATGGCCTTTGGGTCAGCCTTCGTGCTTCCTGCCGTCTTGCCACCGCTATCGGTGCTGGAGCCGGTGCTCTCATCGGCGACCTCCTCGTCCTCCGGACCTTGGGTGTTGCCGAAAGAATCCTTGGCGACCGGCTAACCATCCTCGCCAAGGGACAGAAGGAGCTCATCCGGGTCGACATACGAGGCAAGCTCGTTGGCCCGGCAGACAAGGGCGGCCTCGCGTGCTACCCGCTCCTCTCCAGCTCATCCCGCATGGTGGCCAGCCGATCTAAGTCGATGCCACGGTACCATGATGTGACAAATCGGAGCGCCATCTACGCGCCGACTCGAGCTGCGGACGCCTTCCAGACCTCGAGCCAGGCCACGGCGTTCCCCAGCCACAATGCCACGCGGCTCTCCGGACCCCCACGACCCGGGCACAGGGCAGTGATCACCTTCTTGCTGGCTATCTTCAGCCACTCCATTCTGCGCTCAAGATGGATCAACCAGTTCTCCATGGCTATCCCAAGCTCCGCCATGTCCCAATCGGCGTTCTCCTTGATGTCGCGCCCGTGCTCTTGGAGATACTCCCGGTGTTCCGCCACGGGGCACTCACATGGTGCTGGGTTTCTGGGAAACATTTTGCAAAAGAGAGGGGATGATCAGAAAAACAAAAGCAACCCAAAGGCAAGAAGAACGCGGCTGACCAAAAAAGAAAACTCAGACTTACGCTAGAAGGAGTCGTCCATCTCGAGAGCAAAATGCAGCAACGAGTCCCGCTCCGACACCAGCGCCGCCTCTGCCTCGGTGAGGGAAGCCTTGCGCTTCTCGAGTGTCCTCTCGAGGCGGGTCACCTTGCTTTGGAGGGCTGCGGTCCATTGGGCGGCGTCAGCAGCATCCTTGACGACCTTCTCCTTGGCCGCCACCTCCCGTGCCACGTCGGCTTTCAGGCGGTCTTGGGCCGCCTGCCCGTCCACCAACAGGGCGCCTAGCCGGTCCCTTTCCAAAGTGATCAGGTGGACGCTCTACTTCAGCCGGTCCCGCTCAGAGAACGCCCCGGCCTTCTCCTCCCGGACGACGCTCAACTCCCCTGCAAAACAAAACCAACAACGGTTAATAAAAATATACAAGACCCGGCCCGGTTCCCAAGCAGCCGGCACGCAAGATCTGGCCCGCCTGTCAGGCAGCCGGCCCGACTCCCAGGGGCTACGCGGCCTCACTGGGCCAAGCATACCTTGGACCCTCTTCAACTCCTCCTCCAACCGATAGAAGCCGTGCTTCCCGCGGTTGTGGATGGCGACCGCTTGGTCGAAGAGTTCCTTCCGTCAGGCGTTCCCAGCCTGCCCCAGGCCACTAGGGTTAAGGGAATGCGAGCAAAACAAGATCCGACCCGGCTGCCCCATAGCCAGTCAGCCGGCCCGCATCTCGGAGGCTACACCTAGTGGGTGCGCTTGCATGCCCCCACTGACTGAAATTCGATAAAGATGGAACGTACCTCGGTGCGCTGCAGGGCACTGTCAGTCGCCTTGGCAAACATGGCCATCTCCTCGCGGCATCGCGCCAAGATGCCACCCAGCTCCCCGAGAGCTGGGACCGAGGCGGGGCTATTGGGACGCGTGCCTGCGCCTCCTAGTCCCGGATCACTGTTGGGGAACATTGCATGGGAAACAAAAAATTCCTACGCACATGCAAGATCTATCCATGGTGATTAGCATTTACGAGAGGGATAGTAGATCTACATACCCTTGTAGATCGCTAAGCGGAAGCGTTAAGAAACATGGTTGATGTTGTCGAACGTCTTCGCAATCCAAATCGCCGAGCGTCCCGTGCTCTCATCATGATCCATCTTGCGATCCAATCACGATCCGTCCCGTGATCCCATCACGAT
This sequence comes from Hordeum marinum, assembly GCA_022496015.1. Classification (NCBI taxonomy): domain Eukaryota; kingdom Viridiplantae; phylum Streptophyta; class Magnoliopsida; order Poales; family Poaceae; genus Hordeum; species Hordeum marinum. The sequence continues at coordinate 303,929,764 of CM039672.1, read as the reverse complement.
CCGTCTCACGATCTTGATCATGGTCCTTCTGGTCTAGCGCCGAACAGACGGCACCTCTGTGTTCAACACACGTGAAGCTTGATGATGCCTTCACCTCCTCAATCCAGCGAGCGATGGTGAAGTAGTAGATGAGTTCCGGCAGCACGACGACGTGGTGATGGTGTTGGTGAAGAACAATCTCCATAGGGCTTCGCCAAGCAGAACGAAAACTATGATGGAGGCTAAACTAGAGGGACGGGGTTGCCGGCACACGGCTAGGGGAAACTTGATGATGGGGTTATTACACCTGGGTAGGCCAAAGCAACGGGGTCATCCTCCTTTCTCTTCGAAGAGAAACTATGCAGTCGGCTGGTCAAGGCCGGCTGGAGGACGACCGGCTCGAGCTGGCACCGGCTGGCGCCCCGAACGACTGGTCAAGGAGCCGGCTCGGCATGGCCAGCTGCCTCTGAGCCGCCTCGCCCATTGACCCTGGGACGTACATGCGATGTCTTGTCGCTCTGCGCGCGGATACAATGACATGACTCAACCGGCACGACGGGCGGCCCTGTGGCTATAGTGGCCGCTAACGCACTGCAGGGCGTGGCTACAGTCCGGCCGTCCCGACCACTGACCTCGGCGAGCGCGACCGGGCGAGGGAACAGTGCTGGCATGCCCTCGCCCACTCGATTACCTGCCTCGGTGCGGCTATAGCGTGGCCGGCCGTATCGGAGACTTCGGCCGGCTGGCGCTAGGCGAAGCCCCCCCAGGCGACCCATGCCGCGGTAGGTGCGCGAGGGCCAATCGCATAGCCGGCTGGCAGTCCCCAACAGGAGATGGGACAGCTCAGCCGGCGGACCCCACCGACGACGAGACGACACGAACGGTGGGACCCCCTGGCCAGCCGGAGAGACTGCTAGCCGGGTCCCCCGCCCCTGTACTTAGAACATATTATAAGAGTCGGGGTTTGTCCTATAACCCCCTCGAGCCCCCCATGCAACTGGGACGGACGATCATCCATGCACAGACACACACATATAGAGCTCTCAAACCCCCTCTAGCAATGGAAGAAGACGAGCCGGCTGCTCCTTCTTCCTCCTCCAAACACAGCTCTAGGAGCGCCCTTGTATACATACTCACCCATCCAACTAAACCAAGTAGGACTAGGGGTGTTACCTCCCTCGGAGGGCCCTAAACCTGGGTACATTGTGTGTCATCACCGCCTATGCCCAATCTCGCACCCGGAGCCTGTCGACGTCCTCTGGCCCCAACCACCCAAATAAGCCACCCTATGGCATCTGTCGTAAGAAAACGACGACAGTTGGCACCCACCGTGGGGGCGTACGCGGTGCCGGCCGGATTCATGCTCCAGCGGGACCCCTCGGCATTCCCCGCCGTCATCGCAGGTTCAGGCGAAACCGCGGGCTCGTGGGGCTTGCTCTGGCATGCCCTCAGGGCAACTCCGTCGGCCTCACGGCCAACATCGACGCGCTCACCGAGCGCTTCGGTAGGCTCAGCCTCGCCGAAACTCTGGCCGCTGACGAGTACCCCGTGTAGGTGCTCGGCTGCGCTGGTCCGCCCATGGCCGTGGGCGCACTCGCTGTGACTCAGTCTAGCAACTCTCACGGTCATGTGGGAGTAATGGCCATCACTTCCTTCACTGCTTCCGGATGGGTGCGGGTCCCGGCTAGCACTGCCGCTGCCCACGTCGGCACGTCCGACCCGCTCGGTGCGCCATTCCGGGGCTTGAGCACTCCTATCGCCCTGACGGCGAACCCCGACACCGCCATGTCCGATCTCTAGGCGGCTCGCCGCGTCCTGTTCGAGGAAGCCACCGCCCTCGCGGCGGCAAGGCGCCACATGGAGGTGGCCCAGTGCGAGATGCTTCCGCCTACAGACTCACCCCAGCTGGCACCAAGCCTAACCGGCATGGGGTTGTGTGCGATCGTGGTCGCGTGGTCACCGAAATCCTCGGTGGCAAGATGCCCGTCTACGACACCCCTGCAGCCAACCTGTGGGCTCTCAAGGTGGCCTACGAGTAATTGGCCACCTTGGAGGGAGAAGAGCGTACCGCCCACGAGCGCCACATCAAGGAGCTCATCGATGTTGCTGATGCGCAGCAGCATCTACTCGCGACGGGCTGCGCTGCCACTGCAGGCTCCTGGCCCGAGCGCGAGGGGTGGGAACTGTCGGCCGCCAGGCGGCCTAGTACTCCTGCTCCCCTCACGTCTTCGGCTGCCGGGATGAGATGAACTACCCCCGGCCCTCTCAGCCGCCGAGGAGCAAGCAGCTGGCTATTAACAGCCGGCGCACCAACAACCTGCCTCGAAGCGGCCGCCATCACGAAGCGTCGGCATCCGACAGCCGGAACAGCCGCGGGCATACGCCGCCCCCACGGCGCGAGTCGGGACAATCGTTTCCACCTACCATCCGCCCCAAGCTCTCCGCTTGGCTCGGACCATGCGTCCCTCGCAGCAAGAACGACGCTCGCGACCGCATCAACAAACTCATGCAATCCGCCCTCCTTGAGGAGGAGGGCTCAATTTGTCCGGCTTGCTTCAGCCCCCAGATCCGCATCGAGCCTTTTCCAACCGGCTTCATGCTCCCCCAGGACACCCCGAAATATAACGGGGCAGACAAGCCCGAAGACTGGCAGATCGACTACACAACCGCGGTTGGCATCGCCAGGTGGGAACAAGCACGTAGCCATTCGGTACGCCCCCCTCATGTTGATCAGCTCGGCCCACACCTGGCTCAATAGCCTGGTGGCCGGCAGCATCAACACTTGGACGGACTTCGAGGAGGCCTTCGTCCGCAACTTCACCAGTACCTACAAGCGGCCTGGCTGTCCCCATGAGCTTGTTATGTGCGTTCAGAGGCCGGACGAATCCCTCCGTGACTACCTCACTTGGTGGACCGAGCTCCACAACTCCCGCGAGGGGGTGCACGAAGTACAAGTTGTGTAGTACTTCATTGAAGGCTGCCGAGACGGCACCCCTCTCAAGCATAAGCTTCTGTGCTCCGAGCCGACCATGCTTGCCGAGCTCATGACCAAGGCAGACAAGTACGCCATGGCTGATTCAGCCATCCGGGTCAAGACGACCCCGTCCGCCAAGGCAATGGCGACGCCGGCAACATCTCGGCCGGCTGCCGACAACCGACAGCCACAGAACAAAAAACGCAAAAACGACCAGTCGGATCCCTGCTACAGGAGCCGAAAGGTCAACACCATCGAGGAGCAGGAGCCGACTGCCTAGTCTTCCAGCCAGCATCAGCGCACTGGCAAGGCTGCCTGGCAGCCGAAGCTCACCTTCAAGCAGATGCTCGACCTCCCCTGCAAGAACCACACAGGGGCCAAACCCTCTATGCACATGCTCCGGCAATGTAGCTTCTCACGGCGATTGGCCCAGGGGGACGGCCTTCCGGCTCCTCCCACACCGCCAGCCCGCGCGCAGGCCCCGGCCCAAGCTGCCGCCTTGACGCCGGCTCTGGCTCCGGCCCATAACGACGGTCGTCTGATCGACCAGTTCCCCAACCAGGATGGCTACTACGTCGTATTCACCAGTGAAGAGACGGGCAAATATGCTCAACACCAGCTCCGACGTGAGGTGACTCCCCAGTTCATGCACTGGTCGGAGAAGCCGGTCACTTGGAGCGAGGCCGATCACCCCGAAGTGATGTCGAATCCCGGCAGCTACACCCTGGTCCTTGACCCCACCATCGCCACTAAGGAACGAACTTTCCGCTTCTCGCGGGTGCTGATAGATGGTTGCAACAGCATCAACATCCTCGACCTCGACACTATGCACAAGCTGGGGCTGAAGATAGATGACCTGCAGGCGAGCCGGACGGTCTTCAATGGCATCATGCCTGGAAAGTCCTGCTCCCCTATTGGCAAGATCACACTCGATGTCCTCTTTGGCAGACCCAGCCACTTCCGCCGCGAGCCGGTGCCGTTCGAGGTCGTGGACCTCGCGAGCCCCTACCACGTGCTGTTGGGACAACCGGCTCTTGTCAGCTTCACGGCGGTCCCCCATTATGCCTACCTCAAGCTCAAGATGTCGGGCCGCAAGGGAATCATCACCATCACGGGTGACTACAAGATGTCGCTCGAGTGTGCTCGAGACGGCAGCTAGCCGGCTGAGGCCCTGGAGATCGCCGAGGAAAAATGACAGCTCGACCGGCTCATGGCCCTTGCTGCTAGCCAGCCGGCCGTTCCAGCTCCTCCCTTGAAATCTTTTGACGAGGCCTCCTTCCAGGCATCCAAAGACACCAAGCAAATCCCGCTCCACCCGACCAACCCGGCTCAGTGCGTCACCATCGGCTCCCGCCTCAATAGCAAATAGGAAGGCGATCTCGTCAACTTCCTCCGTGAGAATCGGGACATCTTTGCATGGTCCCCCAAGGACATGCTGGGTGTTCCGAGGAAGTTCGCCAAGCACACTCCACGTCCGGCCGGACGTCAAGCTAGTCAAGCAACCCCTGCACTGCTTCTCCGAGGAGAAGCTGCGTACTCTAGGCGAAGAGATCACCCGATTGCTCGCAGCCGGATTAATCATGGAAGTGTTCCACCCGGACTGGTTGGCCAACCTAGTCCTGGTGCTGAAGAAGAACAAGACCTGGCGCATGTGCATCAACTACGCTAGCCTGAACAAGGCATGCCCAAAGGACCCATTCGCTGTGCCGCGGATCGATCAAGTCATCGACTCCATGCCCAGCTGCGACTTGCTGTCCTTCCTGGATGCCTACTTTGGCTACCACAAGATCAAGCTGGACCTAGAGGATTGACTCAAGATCACCTTCGTCACGCCCTTTCGGGCCTACTGCTACATCGCCATGTCTTTCGGCCTGAAGAACGCAGGCGCCACCTTCCAACGGTGTATGCAGAAGTGCCTCCTGCCTCAGATAGGCAGGAATGTCCATGTCTACATCAACGACATCGTCGTAAAAACCAAGAAGCACTTCAGCCTCCTCGACGACCTCCGGGAGACCTTCGCGAACTTACGCAAGTACGAGATCAAGCTCAACCCGGAGAAGTGTGCCTTCGGCGTCCTGGCTGGTCAACTCTTGGGTTTCTTCGTGTCCGCCCACGGTATCGAAGCTAACCCCGAGAAGATCGACACGATCGAGCGCATGCCCAATCTGACCCGGCTCTGCGACGTCCAGAAGTTCACTGATTGCCTTGCCTCGCTCAGCTGGTTCATCGGCTGGTTGGGGGAGAAGGCCTTGACCTTCTACGGGCTCCTTCGCAAGATGGCTCTAATCGAGCCAGGTCAAACCAAGAAGCCGGGCATATTCGGCTGGCCCGACAAGGCAGACAAGGCTTTCCGCAGCCTCAAGAAGGCTCTCACCCACGCGCCCATCCTGGCCGCACCGTCTGAGAAGGAACCCCTGCTCGTCTACATCGCGGAGACCACCCGCGTCATCAGCATCGTCCTGGTGGTCGAGCGGCCGGAGAAAGGCAAGTCCCTGCCGGTCCAGCAACCCGTCTACTACCTCAGCGAGGTCCTCTCCGCGTCCAAGAAGAACTACCCCCACTACCAGAAGATGTGCTACGGCACATACTTCGCCGCCAAGAAGGTCAAGCAGTACTTCCAAGAACATGCCATCACCGTGGTGTGCACGGCCCCGCTCGGCGAAATCATGAGAGGCCGGGACTCCACCGGCTGGATCACCAAACGGGTCATCGCCCTTGCCGATCACGAGATCCGGTACGAGCCAAGAACAGCCATCAAGTCACAAGCGTTGGCTGACTTCCTCGTCTACTAGGCGGAGACGGAGGTCATGCCGCCTCCCCCAGACTCCGCGCACTCGCACATGCATTTCGACGGCTCGAAAATGAGGACCGGCCTGGGTATCGGCATAGTACTCTCCTTCCCGAAGGGTGACCAGCTCAAATACGCCCTCTAGATCCACTTTACCACCACCAACAACATGGCCGAGTACGAGGCCATTGTCCATGGCCTCCGACTCGCCAAGGAGATTAGCATCAGGCGCATCCTCTGCTTCGGCGACTCCGACCTCGTGGTGCGGCAAGTCTCTGGCGAATGGGACACCAGGGATCCCGACATGGCCAGCTACCGCTTCCTCGTACAACAGCTCACCGGTTCCTTTGAGGGCTGTGAGTTTCATCATGTCCCACGGGCGGACAACGAGACGGCGGACGCGCTAGCGAAGATTGGTTCCACCCGGTAGGCCATCCCAGCTGGCGTCTCCCTCGAGCAGCTGCTCAAGCTGTCGATCAAGCCTTCATCAGAATCAGAGTCAATCTTCATACTAGCGGGAATCGCCAGCCCATCGACGGCCCCGGCCACCTTTCTGGCACCTTCGCCACCGGCTCCCGAACCCTCGGCCCCTAGTCGGCACCAATCGAGCCGGCAGCGTCCGAGGTGGCCGGCACCAATGACTCGGCCGTCATGATGATCATTGACCAGCCGGCCCTGGGGGTTGGCGAACTGGTCCGAGGGACAGATCATCCAGTACCGAGGGCTAGCGAACCGGTCCCGAGGGCTAGCGAGCCGGTCCAAGGCCCTGGTCACCCGGCTCCGGGGGCTCCCGAGCTGGCCCCCGTCACGGCCCCCTCATGGGCCCAGCCCATCCTGGCGTTTCTTCTACGGGGCGAGCTGCCCCCGGACAAGGCTTTGGGAAGGCAGATCCAACGCCGGTCCATGGCGTACTTCATCATCAATAGCGAGCTCGTCCACCGCAGCACCACCGACATGTTCCAGCGATGCGTCAGGCCGGAAAAGGGTCTAAAGATCCTCCTCGACATCCACCAGGGTGAGTGCGGGCACCATGCCGCCTCCAGGACCCTGGTGGCCAAGGCTTTCCCCCATGGTTTCTTCTAGCCAACTTCTCTCAAGGCGGCCAAGAAGTTGGTCGATGAATGTGAGGGCTGCCAACGCTTCAGCACACAGAGCCACCTGCCGGCAACAACCCTCCAAACCATCCCCCTCTCATTGACCTTCGCCGTATGGGGGCTGGACATGGTGGGCCCATTCAAGACCGCTCAAGGCAACATGATGCACTTGCTGGTGGCTGTCGACAAATTCACCAAGTGGATCGAGGCGTAGCCAATCAAGAAGATGGACGGTCCCACCGCTGTCTGGTTCATTGATGACATCACGGTACGCTACGACGTTCCCCACAACATCATCACCGACAACGGCACGAACTTCGCCAAGGGCGCACTCGCGTGTTTCTGCTCCAAGCAAGGAATCCGGCTCGACCTAGCCTCCGTTGCTCATCCGTAGTGAAATGGCCAGATCGAGAGGGCGAACGGCCTCATCTTGTTCTGGCATCAAGCCCTGGCTCATGATGCTGCTGGTGAGGTCTGCCGGCTGCTAGATCAACGAGCTGCCGACCGTCCTTTGGAGTCTTAGGACCACCCCAAACCATTCAACCAGCTACACTCCCTTCTTCCTTGTGTATGGGTCCGAGGCGATCATCCCCACCAACATCGAGTTCAATTCTCCTCGGGTCGCCCTATACACGGAGGAGGACGCAAAGGAGGCAAGAGAAGACGGTGTCGACCTACTCAAGGAAGCTCGCGAACTGGCCTTGAGCCGGACGGCGATCTACCAGCAGAAGCTCCAACAATACCATAGCAAGCGGATCCAAGCACACTCCTTTCGCGAAGGGGACCTGGTCCTCAGGCGGGTCCAGCGGACAGCCGGACAACACAAGTTTTCCTCCCCATGGGAGGGCCCGTTCATCATCAGCAAGGCATTACACAACAATGCGTACTACCTGATAGATGCCCAGAAGCCATAGAAACGCAAAAGAGACGCCTCCGGTGAGGAGACGGAGCACCCGTGGAACGCGGCACTCCTACGCCCGTTTTACTGCTGAGAAAAACCAATGTATGTATGTATCCCCACCCTTTTGGGCTTATAAATGCAATGGGTGCCCCAGGCCGGCTTTTGGGGCGTGCCCCGTTTCGTTTCCCTCAAAATTTCCCTCACTCATCGGCTCCCCGACCCAGCTCCCGGGCCTGGGGAATAGCGAGCTAGACCTAGAACGCTTCTCCAGAAATTGGCTAAGTAATGTGAGCCGGCCAAACCTCCCCACCCTTACCAGCTACAGAACGGGCGGGTTGATGACAACAAGGGCCCGAGAGTCGCTTCCCCCTGCCCCCCTGCCCAGCGCTGTCGCTACCTCCGCTTCTTGCCGCTCCGGCGTGATGACCGTGACGGAGGGCACCTCCACCTCCATAGCTGCCGCCTACGACACTGCCTCCGCGCCACCGGCGCCTCCGGCACCTCGACCCGGGCCGGCTCGGCCTTAGGCGGGGTCACCTCCGGCACCTCGGGCCGGGACGCCTCGGGAGCCGGCTCCATCGTCGCCGCCCTCGCTTTGTCCGCCTCCTGCACGGACGGAGGCGCCGATAGGTCCATGGCCGCCCCGCGTGGCTCGCTCGACGGAGGCCTCGACATGCGGGTCGATTCCGCCGCCGAGTCTGATGCTCTCGGGGGATCCGCTGACCTCCTCTCCCTCTGGCTGCTCGAGGTCCCGGAGTGCGAGGCCCCTCCGCGCGTCCCGGACTTGGAGGCTCGCAGCTCCGCGAGCATCCTCTTCTCCTTCCGCTGGGTGGACGCGTGCTTGCGGGCCAGCCGGCTGGCAACATCCGTCAGATCCCCCGCTGGCTCCTCCTCGTGGAGCTCGATGGAGTCACTGCAGCGCCCAAGGACTGGTTATTTACCTGCTGGCGACCTAGAAGAAAACTCACATAAGGAAAAAACTTACCCAATGACGAGGGGCAAGGCCCGCTTGGCGCGTGGCGGCGGTTTCCGAGCGGCCACCTTCACCGCTTAGGGCGAGGCGGCAGGGCCGCCGCCCCCTGAGCGGGCCTCTTCCCCCAGCCGTCTTCTCCGGCTACCGGGGCTTGAGCCAGCCACTCCTTGCTCCTCCGACCCTGGCGCGCTGAGCGAGGAGGCTCGTTCAGAATCATTAATTCATCATTGTCATCATCATCGTCCGTCCAATCCCTGATCGTGGGGGCAAAAGGGAACTCACCCGCTCCCCTGTGCTCCCCCGCCGTGCCGGACCCATCGGCTCTGCTGGGAGCGCCGGTTCGCGGGTCTACCGGCTCGTCGACTCCTCCCAAGGAGTCCACCCCTCCTCCGGGGAGCCTCCCGTCTCGTAGTCTTCGGAGTTGGAGTTTTCACACTCTGCCTCTAAGATCTGAGGATGCGGGCCGTCCGGCGTATCCTGTTGCACCAGCAACTGCGATCAGCACATCAAAGTAAGCTCTCCAGCCGGCTGTCGACTAGGAAGTATCAAACGAAGAAGAAGCCGCGTCGATGAAGGGCTTACCAGGGGGGCGGTTGATGCGGTCATACGACTCCATGCCGAAGGACCACGACGCGGGCTTCAGCTTGAACATCGTAAGGGCGTTCACCCGCTTCGCCACCAAAGCCGGCGTCAGCTCGACGGTGGACAGCCGGCAGGGGTCGCGTCGGCCGAACATGTCGCAGGTCCGGTGCGGCCTCAGCTGGAGGGGCAACACCTGGCGCGAGATAAAGGCCACCACCAAGTCACCGACGACCAGCCCCTCGGATGTCTTCAGTTGCGTGAGCCAGGCAAGTTCCTCCAGGGCCACGCCAGGCGGGGCAGCCCCTAGCCAGTTTATCTGGGTGGAGTGCTTGTCGACAAATGGCGCTAGCCGGATGTAGTCCATTTTCGGGTCGGCATTCTTAACGTAGAAGAACGTCCGGTGTCACCCCTTGACGGAGTCGATGAGAGAAAGAGGGGGGAAGCGCGACGCCGCGGCAGCACACCACCGTGCCCCCGCAGGCATCGCTTTTCAACGGCTTGACATAGAAAAGTGCATTGAAGAAATCAATGAAGGGAAGAACGCCGAGGTACCCCTCGCACAGCGTCACGAAAGCGGAAAGATACAAGATTGAGTTGGGGCCGAGATTATGCGGCTGGAGGTCAGAGGTATCACGGAGGAAGCGGAAGAAGAGACTCACTGGGAGCCCGAAGCCCCGGGACAAGTGCTAGAGGAACACGACGTGTTCCCCTGGCTATGGTGTAGGCATCACCTCGTCGCCCGGCACGCGTGCGACCACCCGCTCCTCCAGCTGCAGCATGCGCGCGTGGCGGCGCTCGGCGATGTCTGCCTCGACCACAATGGAGCTAGCCCAGCTCCCGCCACATCCATCGGCCATCGTGGCGGCAGTGCGGCGTGCGGGTGCGGTTCCGTGTTCGGGCACGATGTCGCGCGGGAAACGCAAGGAAGCAAGGAAGACGGGCAGCAAGGGGGCGAGTGTGGTGCGGGTATCTCCGCCCCTGCCCTTCCTCTCCTTTTATAGGGGAGGCCATGACCGGGGGACGTGGGATTAACTACGCCCACTCCCCCGGACGGGGGATGTCGCGTGGGTGGCCCCGGGACGTAACGGCCGCATCGGTGCGCAAAGGATCCCGACCTGCGCCCCGAGGCCTACAGGGCTACGCCTAGGGTCCTAAAGGGCTAGGCCCAGACGACATCTCGTCTCCCCACGTGCGCGGGACCCGCGGCATCATCACTCGCCGCGTGGCGCGCTGTGTGCCGGTGCGGGTCCCGGGGCTGCACGTCGGTACCTGAGGCGTCGGGTCCAACGGCCGACCCGGCTGCCCTTTCGGCTTCGAGACGGAGGCGGGTTTAGCTGGGGGGAAGCCGTCGGCTCCCCTCTGTCTGCCGGATGCGGGCTCCCGCTGGCTTCGAAGAAACGGGGTCCTCCTCCTTTCGCTTCGAAGAAAAACTAAGAGGCCGGCTGGTCGAGGCCGGCTGTAGGACGACCGGCTCGAGGTGGTGCCGGCTGGTGCCCCGGACGGCTGGTCAGGGAGCCGGCCCGACTCTCGGCCGGTTGGGCGTAGCCGGGTGCCTCTGAGCCTCCTCCCACGTTAACCCTGGGACAGACATGCGACGTCCCGTCCCTCTGCGTGCGGGTACAACGATACGACGCGACCGGCACAACGGGCGGCCCTATGGCTACAGTGGCCGCTAACGCACTATAGCGCATGGCTACAGTCCAGTCGTCCTGGCCGCTGACCTCGGCAAGCGCGACCGTGCAAGGGAACAGTGTCAGCATGCCCTTGCCCACTCGATTACCTGCCTCGGCATGGCTACAGAGCGGCCGGCTATACCGGAGACTTCGGGCGGCTGGCGCTAGGTGATGCCGCCCCAGGCAACCCGTGCCGCGGTAGGTGGGCGAGGGCCAATCGCAAAGCCGACTGGCAGGACCCAATGGGAGATGGGACCGCTCAGCCGGCGTACCCCACCGATGACAAGATGGCACGAATGGTGGGTCCCCCTGGCCAGCCGGAGAGACTGCCAGCCGGGTCCCCCCGCCCCTGTACTTAGAACATATTATAAGAGCTGGGGGGTTGGCCTACAAACCCCCCGAGACCCCCATGCAACAGGGACGGATGATCATCCCCGCACATACACACAGAGCTCCCAAACCCCCTCTAGTAGTGGAGGAAGACGAGCCGGCTGCTACTTCTTACTCCTCCAAACACAACTCGAGAAGCGCCCCTGTATACATACTCACCCATCCAACTAAACCAAGCAGGACTCTGGGTGTTACCTCCCTTGGAGGGCCCTGAAACTGGGTACATCGTGTGTCATCACCGCCTGTGCCCAATTTCGCACCCGGAGCCCGTCAACGTCCTCTGGCCCAACCCACCATGATAAGCCACCCTATGGCATCTGTCGTGAGAAAACGACGACACTTGATGTATCCCAGGTGCTAGCCCCGCCCCTTTAATTATATGCTGAGCCCTGGGTTCGAAACATGGAGAAAAATCCTCCTCAAGGTCGGTTTGTCCACAAGGCAATAGTTCTCCTCGGACTCCAGGACTACACGCCAGGGTCCTCAGCGTCTGGCCCTAGATGCTAGGGTCCCTAGCGTCTGGCCCCTGGCCTCCGCAAAACACCTTTTACGCCTTCCTAAAGCCTCATGGGCTTTACCCCTTGGCCCAAATAAAGTGTTCTTATACCCCGAACATTCCGGGAAACATCCGAAACTCTTTTGGTGAATTCCGGAACCCTTCTGGAGACCAAACACTATTGTCCCATATATGAATCTTTACCTCTAGACTATTCCAGATCTCCTCGTCATGTCCAGGATCTCATCCGGGACTCCGAACAACTTTCAATCACCAACATAATAACTCAACTATACATATATTGTCACCAAAGGTTAAGTGTGTAGACCCTGCGGGTTTGAGAACTATGCAGACATGACCGAGACACCTCTATGGTCAGTAACCAATAGCGGGACCTAGATGCCCATATTGGCTCCTACATATCCTACGAAGATCTTTATCGATTGAACCTCCATGTCAAGGATTCAGTTAATCCGTATGATGTTCCTTTTGTTCTTTAGTATGTTACTTGCCCGAGATTTGATCGTCGGTTTCTCTATACCTAGTTCAATCTCGTTACCGGCAAGTCTCTTTACTCGTTCCATAATACAAGATCCCGTGGCTAACACTTAGTCACATTGCTTGCAAGGCTTATTTTGATGTTGTATTACCGAGTGGGCCCTGAGATACCTCTCCGTCACACGAAGTAACAAATCCCAGTCTTGATCCATGCCAACCCAATAAACACCCTCAGAGATACCTGTAGAGGACCATTATAGTCACCCAGTTACGTTGTGACGTTTGATACACACCAGGTACTCCTCCGATGTCAATGATTTGCATGATCTCACGGTCATAGGAATAGATACTTGACATGCAGAAAACAGTAGCAATAAACTGACACGATCATATGCTACATTTATAGTTTGGGTCTTGTCCATCACATCATTCTCCCACTATCAAATTAGAGGCATGATCCCGTTATCAAATGACATCTCATGTCCATGGCTAGGAAACCTTAACCATCTTTCATCAACGAGCTAGTCTATTAGAGGCATACTAGGGACATGGTGTTGTCTATGTATCCACACATGTATCTGAGTTTCCGATCAATACAATTCTAGCATGGATAATAAACAATTATCATGAACAAGGAAATATGATAATAAATAATTTATTATTGCCTCTCGGGCATATGTCCAACAGTCTCCCACTTGCACTACAGTCAATAATCTAGTTCACATCACCATGTGATTCATATTGTTATGAATCTAACACCCAAATGAGTTCTGGGGCTCGATCATGCTTTGCGTGTGAGAGAGGTCTTTTAGTCAACGGATCTGCGACATTTAGATCCGTGTGTACTTTGCAAATCTCTATGTCATACTATAAACACTGCTACCACGCTCCATTTGGAGCTATTCCAAATGGCTTCTCCACTATACGTGTCCGGATTGCAACTAAGAGTCATCCGGATTGGTGTTAAAGCTTGCATCGATGTAACTCTTTACGACGAACTCTTTATCACCTCCATAATCAAGAAATATTTCCTTAGTACTTTAGTTACTAAGGATAATCTTTACCGTTGTCCAGTGATCCACTCCTTTATCACTCTTGTACCCCTTGACAGACTCATGGCAAGGCACACACAGGTCCAGTACACAGCATTACATAATATACAGAGCCTATGGATAAGGCATAGGGGACGAACTCCATCCGTTCTCTTTCTTCTCCCGTGGTCTAGCTTTGAGTCTCACTCAACTCCACACCTTACAAATCAGGCAAGAACTCTTTCTTTGTCTGATCCATATTGAACTGTTCAAAATCTTGTCTAGGTATGTACTCATTGAAAGTCTCATCAAGCATCTTGGTCTATCTCTATAGATCTTGATGCCCAATAATTAGGTAGCTTTATCCGGGTCTTCATTTGAAAAACCTTTTTCAAACAACCGTTTATGCTTTCCAGAAATTCTACATCATTTCCGATAAATAATATGTCAACCACATAAACTTATCAGAAATTATATAGTGCTCCCACTCACTTTATTGTAAATACAAGTTTCTCATAAACTTCGTGTAGACTCAAAAACTTTGATCACCTCATCGAAGCGTATATTCCAACTCCGAGATGCTTGCTCTAGCCCATAGAAGGATTGCTGGAGATTGCATACTTTTTAGCATCCTTAGGAGTGACAGAACCTTCTCGTTGTATCACATACAACCTTAGGAAACTATGTTTTGACATCCATCTGCCAGATTTCATAATTGAAAAAGTCAGCAACTCCTAACATAATTCCAACAGACTTTAGCATCGCTACGAGTGATAAAGTCTCATTGAAGTCAACTCCTCGAACTTGTTTGAAACTTCTTTGCGACAAGTCGAGCTTTATAAATGGTGACATTCAACATCTGCGTCTGTCTTCATCTTAAAGGTCCATTTGTACTCAACGACCTGCCGTCCAACTAGCAAGTCCACCAAAGTCTACACTTGGTTTTCATACATGGATCCTTTCTCAGATTTCATGGCCTCTAACCATTTTTCGGAATCCGGGCCCATCATCGCTTCTCCATACTTCGTAGGTTCATCGTTGTCCAACAACATGACCTCTAAGACAGGGTTGTCGTACCACTCGGGAGTAGTATGCGTCATTGTTGACCTACGAGGTTTGATAGTAACTTGATCCTAAGTTTCATGATCATCATCATTAACTTCCTCTTCAACTAACGTAGGATCCACAGAAACATCTTTCTGCGTTGCGCTACTCTCTGGCTGAAACAAAGGTTCAACAACCTCATCAAGTTCTATCTTCCTCCCACTCAATTCTTTCGAGAGAAACTCTTTCTCGAGAAAGGACCCGTTTTAACAACAAACACTTTATGCTTGGATCTGACATAGAAGGTTTATCCAACTGTTAAGTTAGGGTATTCTATGAAGATGCATTTGTCTGCTTTGGGTTTGAGCTCATTAGGTGAAAACCTTTTTCACATAAGCGGCATAGCCCCGAACATTAATAAATGACAGCTTAGGTTTCTGCCATACCAAAATGCATACGGTGTCATCTCAGCGGACTTAGATGGTGCCCATTTTAAAGTGAATGTAGTTGTCTCTAATGCATAACCCCAAAACGACAGTGGCAAATCGATAAGAGACATCATAGTTCGTACCATGTCCAATAGAGCACGACTATGACGTTCGGACACACCATCACATTATGGTGTTCCAGGTGGCGTGAGTTGTGAACCAACTTTCACATTGTCTAAAGTTGTATACAAAACTCGTAACTCAGATATTCACCTCCACGATCATATCATAGACATTTTAATCTTCATGTCATCATGATCTTAAACTTCACTCTGAATTTGTTTGAACTTTTCAAACGTTTTTGACTTGTGTTTCATTAAGTAAATATACTCATATATACTCAAATAATCAGTGAAGGTAAGAAAATAACAATATCCACTGCGTGCTACAACACTCATTGGACCTCATACATCAACATGTATTATTTCCAATAAGTTACTAACCCGCTCCATCGTACCAAAAACTGGGTCTTTAGTCATCTTGCCCATGAGGCATGGTCCGCATGTCTCAACCGATTCAAAATATAATGAGTCCAAAGATCCATCAGCATGGAGTTTCTTCACGCGCTTTACACCAATGTGACATTTAGTGGCAGTGCCACAAGTATGTGGCACTATCATTATTAACTTTGTATCTTTTGGCATCTATGTTATGAACATGTGTACTACTACGATCAAGATTCAACAAACCATTCATTGGGTGCATGACCATTGAAGGTATTATTCATGTAAGCAGAATAACCATTATTCTCTAGCTCAAATGAATAATTGTATTGCAATAAACACAATCTAATCATGTTCATGCTCAACGCAAACACCAAATAACATTTATTTAGGTTCGTCACTAATCCCGAAGGTAGAGAGAGCGTGCGATGTTTGATCACATCAACCTTTGGAAACATTTCCAACACACATCGTCACCTCACCCTCAGCTAGTCTGCGTTTATTCCGTAGCTTTTATTTTGAGTTACTAACATTTAGCAATCGAACCGGTATCCAATACCCAGGTGCTACTAGGAGTACTAGCAAGGTACACATCAATAATACGTATATCAAATATACTTATGTCAACGTTGCCAACCTTCTTAACTACCAAGTATCTAGGGTTGTTCCGCTCCAGCGACCGCTGTCCTCATAATAGAAGCACTTAGTCTCGGGTTTGGGTTCAACTTTGGGTTGTTTCACTGGAGCAGCAACTGACTTGCCATCCATGAAGTTTTCCTCCTTACCCTTTTCTTTTTGGAAACTTAGTGGTTTTACTAACCATCAACACTTGATGCTCCTTCTTGATTTCTACCTTCGCGGTGTCAAACATCGCGAATAGGTGAGGGATCATTATTTCCATCCCTGGCATAATTATAGTTCATCACAAAGTTCTAATAGCTTTAGTGATAGTGACTTGGAGAACTATATCAATCACTATCTTATCTGGAAGATCAACTCCCACTCGATTCAAGCAATTCTAACACCCAAACAATCTAAGCACATGCTCAACGATTGAGATATTCTCGTTCGTCTTGTAGGCAAACAATCTTGTTGATCACATATCTCATAACATGAGCACGAGCTTGAGATCCCAATTTCAGCTCTTAGAACATCTCATATGTTCTGTGACGTTCAAAACGTTTTGGAGGCTTAATTCTAAGTCGTAATGCATTACGCACTAAACTATCAAGTAGTCATCGGAAGATGCCTGTCAGATGTTCACAACATCTACAGACGACGCTAGAGGGGGTGGTGCACTGAGCGGTGCATTAAGGACATAAGCCTTCTGTGTAGCAATGAGGACAATCCTAAGATCATGGACCCAGTCCGCAATATTGCTACCATCATCTTTCATTTCTATTTCTCTAGGAACATATAAAAATTCAAGGGAGCTACAACATGAGCTACAACATAACTTGTAAAGACACAATTGACTATGTTCATGATAATGAGTTCATACTATCATATTACTTAAGAACTCCCACTTAAATTGACATCCCTCCGGTCATTCGAGTGATTCATGATCCAAATTCACCAACTCAAGTCCGATCATCACGTGAGTTGATGTGGTTTCAATGGTGAACATCATCATGTTGATCATATCTGCTATATGACTCATGTTCGACCTTTCGGTCTCTTGTGTTCCAAGGCCTTGTCTGTACAAGATAGGTTCGTCAAGTTAAACCCAAGTGTTCCACATGTGCAACACTGGCTTGCACCTGTTGTATGTGAACGTAGAGTCTATCACACCCGATCATCTCATAGTGTCTCGACATGACGAACTTTAGTAACGGTGCACACTCGGGGAGAACACAATTTATCTTGAAATTTAAGTGAGGGATCACCATATAATGCTACCGTCGTCCTAAGCAAAACAAGGTGCATAAAACGATTAACATCACATGCAAATCATAAGTGACATAATATGGCCATGAACTTGTGCTTTTGATCTCCATCTTGAAAGCACCGGCATGATCTCCATCGTCACCGGCATGACACCATGATCTCCATCATCTTGATATCCATCAATGTGTCGCCATCGGGGTTGTCGCGTCCATCATTCTTATACTACAATTGCTACCGCTTAGCGATAAAGTAAAGCATTACATAGCGCTTAATGATTGACGCACATGTCATACAATAATTAAAGACAACCCTATGGCTCCTACTAGTTGCCGTACTCATCGACATGCAAGTTGTGATATTCTATACAATACATGATCATCTCATACATCACATATATCTCATCATGTAATTGGCCATATCACATCACAACATACCCTGCAAAAACAAGTTCGATGTCATCTAATTGTTGTTGCAAGTTTTACGTGGCTGCTAACCGTTGTAGATCGCTAAGAGGAAGGATTAAGAAATGCGGTTGATGTAGTCGAACATCTTCGCGATCCAAATCGCCGAGCGTCCCTTGATCTCATCATGATCCATCTTGCGATCCAATCACGATCCGTCCCGCGATCCCATCACGATCGGTCTCGTGATCTTCATCATGGTCCTTCCGATCTAGCACCGAATGGACGACACCTCCATGTTCAACACACGTGCGGCTTGATGATGCCTTCACCTCCTCGATCTAGCGAGCGATGGTGAAGTAGTAGGTGTGTTCCGGCAGCACGACGACATGGTGACGGTGTTGGTGAAGAACAATCTCCATAGGGCTTAGCCAAGCACAATAGAAAGTATGATGGAGGATAAACTAGAGGGATAGGGTTGCCGGCACACGGCTTGGGGAAACTTGATGTATCCCAGGTGCTAGCCCCGCCCCTTTATTTATATGCTGAGCCCTGGGGTCGAAACTTGGAGAAAAATCCTCCTCAAGGTCGGTTTGCCCACAAGGCAAGATTCCTCCTTGGACTCCAGGACCAAACGCCAGGGTCCTCGGCGTCTGGCCTAGACGCCAGGGTCCCTGGCATCTGGCCCCTCGCCTCCGCAAAACACCTTTTGCACCTTCCTAAATCCTCACCGGCTTTACCTCTAGTCCCAAATAAAGTGTTCTTGTACCCCCAAAAATTTCGGGAAACATCTGAAACACTTTCGGTGAATTCCGTAACCCTTCCGGAGACTAAACACTATTATCCCATATATCAATCTTTACCTCCAGACTATTCCAGAGCTCCTCGTCATGTCCGAGATCTCATCCGAGACTCCGAACAACTTTCATTCACCAACATAATAACTCAACTATACATATATCATCACCAAACGTTAAGTGTGTAGACCCTGCGGGTTCGAGAACTATGCAGACATGACCAAGACACCTCTATGGTCAATAAGCAATAGCGGGACCTGGATGCCCATATTGGCTCCTACATATTCTATGAAGATCTTTATCGGTTGAACCTCTATGTCAAGGATTCAGTTAATCCTGTATGTTGTTCCCTTTGTTCTTCAGTATGTTACTTACCCGAGATTCGATCATCAGTATCTCTATACCTAGTTCATTCTCGTTACCGGCAAGTCTCTTTACTCATTCCCTAATACAAGATCCCGTGGCTAACACTTAGTCACATTGCTTGCAAGGCTTATTGTGATGTTGTATTACCCAGTGGGCCCTGAGATACCTCTCCATCACACGGAGTAACAAATCCTAGTCTTGATCCATGCCAACCCAATAGACACCCTCAGAGATACCTGTAGAGCACCTTTATAGTCACCCAATTATGTTGCAATGTTTGATACACACAAGGTACTCCTCCGGTGTCAGTGAGTTGCACGATCTCATGGTCATAGGAACAGATACTTGACATGCAGAAACTGTAGCAATAAACCGATAGGATCATATGCTACATTTATAGTTTGGGTCTTGTCCATCACATCATTCTCCTAATGATGTGATCCCGTTATCAAATGACATCTCATGTCCATGGCTAGGAAACCTTAACCATCTTTCATCAACGAGCTAGTCTATTAGAGGCATCCTAGGGACATGGTGTTGTCTATGTATCCACACGTGTATCTGAGTTTCCGATCAATACAATTCTAGCATGGATAATAAATGATTATCATGAACAAGGAAATATTATAATAACTAATTTATTATGACCTCTAGGGAACATTTCCAACAATCACGTCCAGCATGGACCATCAGGACCGACTCTCTTCGCCGTCCTTTCTGGCATTCTTCGTGCCACCGGCTGCCAGATGACAGTTGAGAATGACGAGGGCACAGGAGCCGGCCCCCGGCTGTCCGACATTTGGTGCCACCATCGCCTCTTCCTCTTGCTGGCTCGGCACGTTGGTCGTGATGGCCGGCACTTCTGTCTCCATGGCCGGCACCTCCGGCGCCACCTCCGGGGCCGTCGGGGCCTTCGGCACGACATCATGGGCCGTCTCGGCAACGGGCGGCACCATCGCCATTTCCACCGGCCAATTCTCCTCGTGGACCGGCTCCGGGGCTGCCGCCCTCGGTTGGGCCGTCTCCTCCATGGACGAAGGCTTAGCCGCCTCCGCAGGCGGCATACGCGGCTCGCTCGACGGTGGTCTCGGCACAATAGCCAACTCCGCCGCCGAGTTCGATGCTGGCGCGGGGTTCACCGACCTCCTCCATCTCTCGCCGCTCGAAGCCCCAGAGCGAGAGTGTCCACCCGGAGCTACTGACTTCGAGGCTCGTAGTTCCGCGAGCTTCCTCTTCTCCTCACGTAGCGTGGATGCGTGCTCCTGTGCCAGCTGGCTCGCTGCCTCAACCGGGCCGGCTGCCGACTCCCCCTTGTGGAGCTCGATGGGGTCCCTGGAGCAGGCAAACGCTCAGATGTCTGACAATGTGCGACTCTTCAAAAAGAACCTACACTACCAAAAAGAGACTCACCCTGCGGCAATGGGCACAGCCCACTTGGCGCACGCCGGCGGCTTCGACGCGACTGCCTTCGCCCGTTTTCAAGCCGGCGGCTAGCCCACCGGCTCCCCTTGAGCCGGCCTCTTCCCCGGCTAGAGGTCTCGACAGCTAGAGCATGCGCCGGCTGCTCCTTGTCCCACCCGTGCAGGTCCTGTTGAACTGAGGGAGGAGGCGCGTTGAGTTTCCGGATGTTGTCGCCATCATCGTCGTTGTTGTTGGTCCAATCTTTTATTGAGGGACCGGAGGGGAACTCACCAGCCGCTCTGGACTCGCCGGCTCCTAGGTCGCCCGCCGCCTTGACCTCCCCCGAGGAGCCGACCTCTTCCTCAAGTCCTCCTCCCAGCTTGTAGTCCTCGGAGTTGGACTGGGCACGCTCCACCTCGAAGATCTGGGGGTGCGAACCGTCCAGCGTGTTCTGTCGAACGAATAGCTGCGGTCAGCACGACAAGTAAGATGGATCATTGGCCGATGAAATTCAGAGAAGGAAGAAAGGTTGCCTCGATAGGACTTACCAAGGGTGTCGGGTTGTGCCGGTCGTACGGCTCCTTCCTGAAGGACCAGGTCCCCGTTTCCAGCCAGAAGGTGGTGATGGATTTCACCTGATTCGCCACTTGAGCCGGCGTCAGCTCGATGGTCGATAGCCGGCAGGGGTCCCGGTGGCTGGACATGTCGCAGATCCGGTGCGGCCTCAGCTGGAGAGGTCCGTGATGAAGGCGACACTAGGTCGAAGGCGACCAGCCCTTCCCTGCTTCTCATTTCCATGAGCCGGTCGAGCTCTTCAAGCGCGGTTCCGCATGGTGCGGTCCCCGACCAGTTCACTCTGAAGGATGGGGCATTAACGAACGCCGACAGCCAGATGTAGTCCTACTACGAGACGATGTTCCTCATGTAGAAGAATGTCTGGTGCCAGCCCTTGATGGAGTCGATGAGGTTGAAGTGCGGGAAGCGCGAGCCGCAGCAGCACACCGCCGCGCCCCCGCAAGCATACGGCTCCTCGGCATTGTTCAACGCCTTGAGGAAAAATAGCTTATTGCAGAGCTCCATGTAGGGGAGCATCCCCAGGTAACCCTCGCACACGGTCACGAAGACCGTAGTATAGAGGATGGCGTTGGGGCCAAGGTGGTGTGGTTTGAGATCGAATGTGTCGACCAGAAGACGGAAAAAAGGCTAACCGGAAGCTCAAAGCGACAAGAGAAACGGCAGGCGAAGATGACGTGCTCCCTTGCCTGCGGCTCGCGCACCACTTTCTCATCGGGCGCACCACTTTCTCGCGGATCACGCGCTCCTCCAATGGCATCATACGAGCGCGGCGGAGCTCCGCAATGGTGGCCTCCGTACCAACGGAGCCAGCCCAGCTCCTTGAGCTTCCCTTAGCCATCGCGATGACTAGACGGTGCTGGAAGGCAAGCGGACGAAGTAGCAACCAAAACGGACTACAGCGCGAGGAAGAACGAAGATGGCAAGAAAGGAGAAGACGACAGGGGAAATGGGAGCGCGATAGCCTCCGCCTCCCTCCCTTCCCCTTTAAATAAGGGGACGGCGCCCGGGGGGTTGGGGATTAACTGCGCCCACTCCCCCGGGATTTCCGCATGAACGTGGGCATTTCGGGCCGCAACCGCCGTGCCTGGGCGCAGAAAATCCCAGTCTGGGGCCCGAGGCCTATTGGGCTATGCCGGGGCCTCGCGGGCTGGGCCCAGGGCAACGTCCTGTCTACCCATGAGTGCGGGCCCCGTGGCATCATTATGAACTACGTGGCGCGCTGTCGGCAGGCCTGGGACCCGGAGCGGCATGACGGAACCCGAGGCACCGGGGGCGGCTGCCGACCCGACTGACCGTTCGGCATCAAGCCGGAAGCAGGCGCCGCATGAGGGAAGCTGCCGGGGACTGACGGGGTTATTACTCTTGGGTAGGCCAAAGCAACGGGGTTCTCTCCCATGCTTCAAGAAAAATCACATCGTTGGCTGTCTCACGGCCGATGGGCTTGTTAAAGGCTGGCTCGTGGCCGGCTCTCTAAAGAGCCAGCCCGTCCCTGGCCGGCTCGGCCATGAACGGCTGCCCCTGGGCCGGCTTCCCTGTTGACCTTTG
Source organism: Hordeum marinum (assembly GCA_022496015.1). Classification (NCBI taxonomy): domain Eukaryota; kingdom Viridiplantae; phylum Streptophyta; class Magnoliopsida; order Poales; family Poaceae; genus Hordeum; species Hordeum marinum. The sequence goes on along the minus strand of CM039672.1, from coordinate 303,907,437 downwards.
GGCGAGCAGGCTTCCGTCCCATCACGCTGCGCTCGAGTACGATGACAAGGCAAGACCCCCGCGACGGGTCCCGAGTGGCCATAGTGACCGATGATGCTCGGGCGCGTATGGATAAAGTCTAGCTGGTCGCACCGCTAACCTTGGCTAACCATGACCGAGCAAGGCAATAGTGCTGGCATGGCTCCGCCCACTCCATTACTTGCCCTGCGTGGCTACAGTGCCGCCGGCCATACTGGAGACTTCGGCGAGCTGGCGTAAGACGACACCACTCGGGTGACTCGTGCCATAGCAGGTGGGCGTGGGCCAATCGCGGAGCCGGCTGGCGGGCCCCTTCGGGCGACAGAACCGCGTAGCCGATGGACCCCGCCAGCGACGAGACAGCTCAAGAGGTAGGTGCCACTAACTAGACGGAGAGGCTGCCAGCCGGGTCCCCCCACGCAGTACCTTATGAATATTCTAGGCCGGGGGTTGGCCTATAAAAAACCCTGATCCCACCATGCATAGGAACGGATTCACATGCACACACACACACACACACACAGAGGAACACCTTGTTCCACAACCCACCTTCGTAGCAAGGGAAGGGGACCCAACTGCTCCACCTTCCACCTCTAGATACAGCTCAAGGAGCACCACTGTAGCCTCTCCTCATCGATCAACTAGATCAGGCAGGACTAGGGGTATTACCTCCCATAGAGGGCCCTGAACCAGGGTATATCATGTGTTAGTCACCGCTTGTGCCTAATCCAGCTCCCGGAGCCCGTCGGCGTCCTCCAGCCCAACCAACTTCGATAAGCCCACCCATGGCATCTGTCGTTAGAAAACAACGACACGGAGGTCCTCGTCCGGCCCCTGAATGCACATGGCCAGTTCACGGGGGCATACGGGCCGCTTGTAGGTGCCGGTGAAGTTGCGGACAAAGCCCTCTTCAAATTCCGTCCATGTGTTGATGCTATTGGCTCCTAGGTTGTTCAGCCAGGTGCGGGCCGAGCCGATCAGCATGAGGGGAGTGTAGCGGACGGCTACGCGATTGGTCACCCTGGCGATGCCGACTATGGGGTGTAGTCGATCAGCCAGTCCTCCGGTTTGGCGGCCCCATTGTACTTCGGGGTGTCCCACGGAAGCATGATGCCGGGCGGGAACGACTCGTTGCGGATCCGAGGGCCGAAACAAGCCAGGCCGATTGAGCCCTCCTCCTCTAGGAGGGCCGACTGCGTGAGCTTGTCAATGCGGAGACGGGCGTCATTTTTGCTCTGGGGGACCTGCAGCCCGAGCCGGGCTGCGAGGTCAGAATGGATGGATGGTGGGACAGATAGTGCTAGCTCATGCCACGGAGGCGGCGTGTGCCCGCCGCTGCACCTGCTACCGCCAGCTGGCGCCTCATTGCGGTGGTTGCTGTGAGCCGGGTTGTTGCTGCACCAGCTGTTCACAACCGGTTGCTCGTTCCCCAGCAGCTGGGAGCACTAGGGGTTGCCTGCCTCGGCCCATCGGCTGGAGGCGCGAGGGGAGCAGGAATACTAAGCCGGCTGACGGCTAGCAGTCCCAGTGGCCTCGCCCTCGGGGGCGAGCAGGTGTTGCTATGCGTTGACCGCATCAATGAGGTCCTTGATGTGACGCTCACGGGCGGCACGCTCTTCGCCCTCCAAGGTAGGAAGATGCTTGTAGGCTACCTTGGCGGCCCACAGGTTGGCCGTAGGGGTGTCGTAGACGGGCATGTTGCTGCTGAGGATTTCTACGACCACGCAGCCGCGGTCGCCTATAGCCCCATGCCGGCTGGGCTCGGTGCCAGCTGGGGTGAGACCGTAGGCAGAGGCGTACTCGCGCTGGGCGGCCTCCATGCGGCACCGTTTGGCCATGAGGGCGCTGGCGTCCTCGAATAGCACGCGGCAAGCCACCTCCATCTCGGCCGTGGCGATGTCGGGGTTCGCTGTTGGAGCGATGGGGGTACTCAGGCCTCGGAGGGCCATGCCGAGCAGGTCAGAGGTGCCGTTGCGGGCCGTGGTGGCGTCGGCCTCGGCCCACACCCAACCAGATGAGGTGGCGGAGATAATGGCCATCACCCCGACGCGGGAGCCGTTGGGCTTGGTCGCCACGAGTGCGCCCACGGCTGTGGGTGGGTCGGTGTAGTCAAGCACCTGGCTAGGGTACTCGTCAACCGCAGGCGCATCGGCGAGGCTCAGCTTGCTGAAGCACTCGACGAGCGCGTCAATGTCGAGCCTGGAGTCGATAATGCTGCCCGCATGGCCTGCCGGAGCAAGCCCCACGAGCCTACGGTTCTGCCTGGACATGCGGCGGACGAAGGAGGTGGTGAAGGGTCCCGCTCGGAGCATGACTCTGGCTGGCGCCGTGTATAGCCCCACGATGGGCGCCAACTGTCATCTTTTCTCATGAAAAATGCCATGGGTAGGCTTATCAAAGGTGGTTGGGGCCGGAGGATGCCGACGGGCTCCGGGAGCGGGATTAGGCACAAGTGGCGAGGGACACACGATGTACCTAGGTTCAGGGCCCTTTGTGGGAGGTAATACTCCAAGTCCTACTTGGTCTAGGTTGATAGACACGGGGAGGTTACAACAGTGCTCCGGGAACTGTATCTGGAGGTGGAAGAGGGAGCAGCCGGCTCCACTTCCCTTGCTACGTGGGTGAATGAGAGGTGAAGTGTTCCCTCGGGTATGTGTGCGTGTGAATCTCTCTCCCCTATGGATGGGTGGCTTGGGGGGGTTTATAGGCCAACCCCCCGGCCTACAATATTCTTAAGGTACTGCGTGGGGGACTCGGCTGGCTGCCTCTCCGGCTGGCCAGTGGGACCCGCCTCTTGAGCCGTCTCGTCGTCTGTAGGGTCCACCGGCTACACGGTCCCATTGCCCGATGCGGCCCGCAAGCCGGCTCCGCGATTGGCCCGCGCCCACCTTCTACGGCATGGGCCGCCCGAGCGGCGTCCACTTACGCTAGCCGGCTGAAGTCTCCGGTATTGCCGGCGGCACTGTAGCCATGCGGGGGCAGGTAATGGAGTGGGTGGAGGCGTGTCGGCGCTGTTGCCTCGCCTGGTCGTGGTCAGCCAAGGTCAGCGATACGACCGGTTGGAATGTCGCCATAGGCGCCCACGTGTCAGCAGTCACTATGGCCACATTGGGGCCTATCGTGGGGATCTTGTCTTGTCACCGTACCCGCGCGTAGTGGGATGGGACGAAAGCTTGCTCTCCTGTGGGTCAACAGGAGAGCCGGTTTGGAGGCAGCCGGCCGAGGCCCAACCGGCCAGGGCTAAGCCGTCTCCTTTGGCGAGCCGGCTGCGAGCCAGCTGGCACCGAGCCCACCGGCCGTGCACCAGCCGTACGTGAGACAGACGACAATGTGTTTTTCCTTGAAGCGGGGAAGAGAACCCCGTTGCTTTGGCCTACCCAGGGGTAATAACCCCATCACTCATACATGCACAAGTGATAGTCACCAAAAACACCCACAACCTCTTCCACAAAAGTCTGTCCAAAGCCATATATCCAAAATCGGCGCAACCAACAATTCCCTCTATGTTCCACCAATTCCCAAACACAGACAGACCCATGCCAAACCCTAGCCATTCGGTGCAACCGATTCTGCTTCGGTGCCACCGAGTTTGGGTTGCCAACATTCTGTTACCTCGATTGGATCGACGTCACCGAGTTGCGCAATCTAACCGTTGGTCACCTAATCGGTGCAACCAAGATTTATATATTGGTCTCACCGAGATTCAAAAGTTTCTACCTTTTGAGGAACTCGTTACCACCAAGATTCACACATCGGTGTCACCGAGTTTGTCAATTTAGGTGTAACGGTAGGATTTTTGGAGATGCCTATATATACCCCTCCACCACCACTCACTCAAAAAAGAAGCACTCAGAACAGATCCCCACTCATACCAACTGATTTTCCGAGAGAGAGCCACCTACTCATGTGTTGAGATCATGCCATTCCATTCCAACTGTATGAATATTGATATCTAGCCTCCCCAAGTTGCTTTCCACCCAATCAATCTCTTCCAGCAAAGCCAAATATGTGAGAGTGGTTGAGTGTTGAGGAGTCTATCATCCTAAAGCATAAGAGCAAGGAGTTCATCAACATTATCAAGCCTATTACCTTTTGGAGGGTGGTGCCTCCTAGATTGGTTAGTTGTCGCTTGGGAACCTCCTACTTCGTGTTGTGGAGTTAACCAAGAAGTTTGTAAGGGCAAGGTGATCGCCTACTTCGTGAAGATATACCCCGAGTTAGGCTAGTTCTCCATGGACGTAGGCCATCATGGTATAGTCAAGGTTGCTTCTTCGTGGAACCCTCCGTGGACTCTCGCGACTGTTACCCTCTGTGGGTTGACTACTCCATAAACATGGACGTACGATAGCGCCACCTATCGGAACCACGGGAAAAATCTTCGTGTCTCCAAATTGTGTTTGATCTTGCCACCCTTCCTTTACTACTCATGCTTCTCTTTACTTTCCGTTGCTATACTTGTAGACATGCATGTGTAGGGTGTGCTTGACTTGCTATGAATGCTAAAATCTGCCAACACTTAAAATTGGGAAAAATTGATTTTTATTTGGTCAAGTAGTCTAATCACCCCCCTCTAGACCTACTTTTGATCCTATGCCTTGTGTACCTGAGCATGAATAGGAACAAATCCTATGGAAATGTCATTCCGAAGCTTATGGAGGACATCATGGTATTTATTGGCCTACTCTCTTCAAGGATGCCTGTAAGTTTGTCTCGTCTTGTGATGAATGTCAAATAATTGGCAATATTGGTAAGCGTCAGGAAATTCCTATGAATTATTCACTTGTTCTTTAACCATTTGATGTTTGGGGTTTTGATTATATGGGACCTTTTCCTTCCTCTAATGGGTATACCCATATTTTTGTTGCTGTTGATTATGTCACTAAGTGGGTAGAAGCTATTCCAACTAGTAGTGTTGATCATCACACTTCCATTAAAATGCTTAAAGTAGTTATTTTCCCAACAGTTCGAGTCCCGAGATATCTAATACCTGATGGTGGTTCACACTTTATACATGGTGCTTTCCATAAAATACTTGCTAAATATGATGTTAACAATAGAATTGCATCACCCTATCATCCTCAATCTACTGGTCAAGTTGAACTTAGCAATAGAGAAATAAATTTGATATTGCAAAAAACTATCAATAGGTCCCGAAAGAATTGGTCTAAGAAATTCGATGATGCACTTTGGGCCTATAGGACAGCATATAAAAATCCTATGGGAATGTCTCCATACAAGATGGTATATGGGAAAGCTTGGCATTTGCCTCTAGAGTTAGATCATCAAGCATTTTGGGCAATTAAAGAACTAAATTATGACTTCAAACTTGCCGACGAAAAGAGGTTATTTGATATTAGCTCATTAGATGAATGGAGAACCCAAGCTTATGAAAATGCCAAGTTATTCAAAGAAAGAGTTAAAAGATGGCATGAAAAAAGAATCCAAAAGCGAGAATTCAAAGTTGCAGAATATGTTCTTTTGTACAATTCTCGTTTTAGATTTTCTGCAGTAAAACTTCTCTCCAAATGGGAAGGATCCTATGTTATCAAAGAGGTTTATCGCTCTGGAGCTATTAAGATTAATAATGCCGAAGGTACCTACCCGAAGGTGGTGAATGGACAAAGAAATAAACACTATATATCAGGTACACCTATTAATGTTGAACGCAATGTTATCCAAACCATGACACCGGAGGGACACATAAAAGAAATCTTTTGGAACACTCCAGAATCGTGAGAACAAGAGGTACATGATACGGTAAGTAAACGGTCTCCTAAAAATATGCAAAAATATTTGTTATCAGTTTTGGAATATTTAAGAATTTTAGGAAATAAAAAATAAACTGGAAGGCAACCGAGGAGAGCATGGTCCACCAGGGTGCGATTGCCATCCCTGGCATGCCCTGGTGGAGCGTGCCCACCTTGGGAACCTTCCGGACTCCGTTTTCCTTCTGTTTGCTTGATTTCCAAGAAATAAAATTCTCTATATATACCTCGACTATTTTGACCACCGCATCGTGAGATTTTCCTCTGTGTTCCTGATCGTAAGAAGAAAGTGAAGGCAACCAAGACCGTGTTTCGGGTCGTAAGAAGAAACCATCTACTGCTGAACTGCTCGAGCTTGCTGACTCGGAGGTAGAACTTCACTCCCTTGGCCTTCTCTTTATGCAACTCATTGATAATGATTACTCACAAGAGGAAGCAGAAACAAGCCATGCTGGTGTTGCAGAGGTAACCATTATATCCTCTGACTCGGAACCTTTACCAATAAAGAAAATATGGCGGGCTGTACGAAAGGTAAAATGTTCATGCCCTTTTGCTCACTTGGATCCCAACTTTATTTTGAAGAAGCCGTAAGATGGACGTCAAACCCGGAGCACCGGCTTTGAAGATCTTTTGGCCGGCTTACCAAATGCTTCGGCTCCTCGGAAGCGGCGCACTGAGGTATTCTATTGCCTTTAATTCATTTCTTCTATATGCCAATCTTGCATTGTAGCTTACTTATATTTGAGAATCTTAACTTTCCAGGACTCGCCTCCTTCTTCCCGCAACTCAATCACCACGAAGTTGCCTCCTCTTGTTATCAACCTAGGGTGAGTATTCTTATAACCCACTTTGTGTGTCAATATTCTATCCTTGCTTATGACGTATAATGCCACCTTTGCTCATAGGGCTCAAGCCAACTGAAGGAAGGTGAGCGAGTCAACTGCTACTCCTGATGTCCAAGAGCCGGAGAACCCAAGTCCTAACTCCCCTGAAGCTCACATTGAGTTCTCTGAGGATGACAAAGACACCCATGAAGAGGTTCCTCAGCGTAATGAGCCGGATTATGTAGATATTGAGGCTCCTGAGGTCCATCCGTAAGCTGATGCTCAGCAACCCAACCCCCAGCCAACAGCTGAAGACATGGCTCTTCATGAAGAAGTTACTGTCACTGGGGCTTCTTATAAATCTCCAGCTCCTTCCAACGTGCTATCCAAATATACTAGTGAAGACGAGGTGGCTCCTCTTCAGGAAGAGAAGAGTCAGTTTGATCTTCCTAACTTAGAAAAGCTTACTGCTGATGAGTTACACTCTGGCTATCTGAGCCGTCTCTTTGCAAGTCGGGACATGGAGGCCAACTTGGTTGGCATGATGAAGAAGAAATAAGAGGTACTCCACTTCCTTTGACTTTCCATATATACATACGTAGCCTCCAAGAGCCGGTTTACTTCGCAAAAGGTTAGTCGGGTCTTTAATTACTTGTAGATTTCAATGAATCGCCTTGTAGGCCCCAAGGGTCAGGTCATTATGTAAATAATGAGCCAACACTTGACATAGAGTAAGAGCCAAATGTAGCCCCCAAGGTTCGGGTCATTATGTAAATAATGAGTCGACACTTAACCTAGAATAAGAACCAATTGTAGCCACCAAGGGTCAGCTCATCTTCGTGAAGATGCTCTGGGTCTTATCTGAATTGTACCGCTTAAAAGAACTGATACACATTAGCCCCTAAGTGTCAAGTATATTGCCTGCAATCTTCTTGAGACTTTTAGTGTCTTTCTTCATTGCCTTCAAATGCTTATTATACATTGCCCTGGTGGCATAAGAATGAAAATAATCTTGCCCTTCCAACACTTGTACTCTGTAGGAATCCATAAACTTGGCCGAGTCTAACTTGACTGACCTAAAGAAAAATCTGGCTTTGCAACAAAACGCACAAGTTGAGACTAAAGAAAAATGGTGGCTCTCCTCCATAGAGCTCGAAAAGGTCAAAGCAGACTTCGAAACTTATAATCAAAATGCTAAAACTGAACAAGCCACCTTAATCAAGCGGGCAGAAGACGCCGAGGGTCAATTGCAACCCGTCACTGAAGAGCTGAACAATCTGAGAAGCCATATATCTCGGATGACTGAAGCCGTCTTTTGTAAGTGTTGTTAACTATGGACATTCCTTTCAAAGAGCCTGTAAAATTCTCTCCAAGCGGCTTATAAAATCCCACTTGCTTGCATGCCAGCGAACTCGCCAGCTTTCAAACGACATCCTACTAAAGCTGAAGGCTTTATACTCACTTACTAAGAAGCTTTATGTCGGATCCCTGTTCACCATCAAGGTTGTCATGACTGAGAAGGGTGTTCCAAAGTTTATGAAGCGTGTTCTAGAAGTCCTCTCCACCATCCCGAAGCAGATAGAAGAACTGAAGAGATCAATCGCTCATAAGGGCAATGGCCGCTTTGAGCCGGTCACTAGCTTATGTGCCCGAGCTTAACCCGGTCGAGATGATGGATGGCCTTCCTCAACTGAAGGATGACGGCTCTGAGTTCGCTAAAGAGGACTACACTCGTTGCATGAAGGCATCAAGAAGATTATCAAGCCGACTGGCTAGAGAAGCTGACCTATCATTGTCATGCCCAAGATGCGTGCCTATCCATATTAAGGCACGGGGGCCTTGACAGGGATAGAGGCGCATCTCGTCGTTTGCAAGTAAAACATCATTACATCATACATTTAGGAAGAGATGAGTATATGAGTTGACTTACACTCGCCACATGCTAAATTACAATTCCACACCAAAGAGTTCAAGCATCAATCCAAGACAGGGTCCAGCTACGGACGAAAACAAATGATAAAATGAAGATGCAATGACACTGGCTTGCTAGCCCCAAAGATCACGACCATGGTCCTCTACTCGTCTAGATAAGTCACGTACATCCTGCCACGCTCCTCGACATACTCCCACTGGAGCTGCGTCACATCATCTGGCACGATCTCATCTGTACCTGCACCTGGATTGTTTTAGTAATCTGTGAGCCACGGGGACTCAGCAATCTCGCGCCCGGGTATCGAGACTATTCAAGCTTATAGGTTGGGAAGGGTATGTGTTTAGTTTGCAGCAACACTAAGCATTTATGGTGGCTAATCTTACGAAACATGAAAGTAAATATGGGGTCTACGATAAGTGATCGAATCTAGAATGACCTCTATGAGATCCTGAACACCTACTTACGTCAATCATAACCCCACCGTGTTCTCTCTCGCTTCATGTTCACGAGCAGAGACGATCACGGTTACTCACACAGTTGGTGCATTTTATTAGAGTTTACTTCAAGTTAACTATAACCGGGTGTTAAACAAATATCCAAGTTTCCACATAACCGCCGGCACGGCTTTCCGAAAGTTTTAACCCTGCAGGGGTGCTCCTACTAGTCCATCATATATTAACCACACTCCATGGGAATATCCTCGACCACAGATCTCATGATCATCCTAGGCAACTCCAAAGGAATTCCAACACCTCGAGATAACCCGAAGAAAGTCAAAGCCCCTCACGCAAGACACTCGATAAAGGTAAAACAAATCCAGCAAGACCACCCGACGTGTCAACGAACCCAATTATAGCCGCGTATCTCGTTCTCAGGGAACGACGGATGAGCGATGTTTACCACCCCAATCACCGAGTTGCCCCGGGCGACGTTAATAAGCTGCTCTGGGTTGGACCAATACTCATGAGGAGCACTGTCCTGGGTTGTTGATTAATCCATGGGGTTGCAAAGCCCTATGCAGTTTTATTAAGTTATTAAGCAAATGTAGTACCAAAGTTGGGTCTTGCCGGACAAGTTATAATCTTAACCGAATAAATAAGGGGGTCCCCATAACAACCCCGAGCATGTTAGGAGCGCAAAGTATGGAAAGATAACACCAGTAACAAGAAACTATGGAGGTAACAGCGGAACAAAACACCTAGCAAAAGGCCAAGCCTTCCACCAATACCAGATGTATATCTACATTAAATTAAATAATAGATAATATTGTGATATGCCATATATCCATGTTATCACATGGAAACAACCTGCACCCAACTAGAACGCTATAAGAGGGGCTGAGCAGCGGTAACTTAGCAAATCAAAGGTTTGCTAGGATGTGGAGGGGTTAGAGGCTATCCTGGCAATGTAGGAGGCTTGACATTCGAGTCGTAGGTAGCGCAAAAATAATGATAAGAGCGAGACAACTAGCAAGCAAAAATAGTATCGGGATCCGGGTACAATCATCTTGCCTGTTGGCTCTTCAGAGGAACAAGTAGCGGGATCCTCGTAGTGGTACTCTCCTGGATCTTCGTACTCAGGTTCAATGTTCACGTCTACCCAAAATAAACAGCAAGAATAAACAAGCAACCAAGGTTCAATGCTCAAACAAGAATGATGCATGGTTCATGTGAAGAATTTAACATGACAATCCTAAACTTGTCATGTTCCACATGCAATAGTTTGGTTATTTACAATTCGGGACAAAACCTCATGGTAAGTTATTTAAACATGCATGATCATGGAAAATATGGATGCATCATGCAAAAACTATGCAAATGCATATGTAGAACGTAGGAAACGGAGTTACGGTTCTCACGCTACGCTCACGACAAGATACGAAGACAAAACACAAGACAAGAAGACCATGGGCTATTCCTTGGCATTCCAAGGTAGCCACTGGTTAGGCAATGAAAAACCAACCACAATAGAGCCAAATATCAATCGATTGCATGGAGTATAGCTCCCACAAGTCACAACACAATAAAACAAACAATCTACCACAAAACAGCAACATAGCAACTTACACAGCCCACTTCTAGAGCTACAGGAAGTCTCCAACCACAAACAAGGCATTGACAGAAACTACATAACATGCTTATCAACTTATCCAACTACACAATCTAGAATGGAGGCACACATCAATAAGCATGAAGCCCACAAGTTGGCATGATGAAACAGATTTCTCGGACTAAGTGAAAATAACAGTTTTCTGGAACCTGAGTTAAGCTGATAGCAAGTTGACAGGAGAAAATAATGGTAATAGAGACCACCTCATGGCATGAAAATTAACAGCATGGTATAGGGCAACCTCTACATCAAATCACTAGCACTGAGCTTGAGCTAGTTCACAAAATAACACAAGATAGCATCCACTCGTCATGGCATAAAGTAATACCAGATTCTCAAGCAATATTTTAGTGGCTACTTTACACTATGGTTCCCACTTATATGCAAGTTTATCATGACAAAGATAAATACCATGGCATTCTACTCATCAAAGACTACCATATTCATGTTGGCACAAATATCATAGCATGCATGGATTAAATATAGCAAAAATGACAAGATGGCACTTTGAGACAAAATGACATTTTGTCAAACTTGCTCAAATTCCCAAAAAAGTCATACCAATGGATTCCTTGGGTGATTCTACCCGAAAATCATGTATCATACACATATGTTCACATGGAGCATCATGGCAAAACTCTAGTTAGATAAAACCCCAACAATCCTATAAGTGAAAACTTACTATAATTGCACATGATAAAATATGCACATGTCCAGATTTGGCAACATTACTAGAAATGGAAATGGCCTCATATAACATTGAAAACAATAAAAAAATAAAAGATAGTGTCTGACAAGTGGGGCATGGGCCCACTTGTCACACACACACACACACTCAACACACACACACAACACTGCCACACACACTCACACACATGGATCTCGCACCACACCAGATCCAAACACACACACACACTATTGGAAATATGCCCTAAAGGCAATAATAAAATGGTTATTATTATATTTCCTTGTTCATGATAATCGTCTATTGTTCATGCTATAATTGTATTAACCGGAAACCAGAATGCATGTGTGAATACATAGACCACAATGTGTCCCTACCGAGCCTCTAGTTGACTAGCTCTTTGATCAATAGATGGTCACGGTTTCATGACCATGGACATTGGATGTCGTTGATAACGGGATCACATCATTAGGAGAATGATGTGATGGACAAGACCCAATCCTAAGCATAGCACAAGATCGTGTAGTTCATTTGCTAAAGCTTTTCAATGTCAAGTATCATTTCCTTAGACCATGAGATTGTGCAACTCCCAGATACCGTAGGAATTCTTTGGGTGTGCCAAACGTCACAACGTTATTGGGTGGCTATAAAGGTACACTACGGGTATCTACGGACGTGTCTGTTGGGTTGGCACGAATCGAGACTAGGATTTGTCACTCCGTATGACGGAGAGGTATCTCTGGGCCCACTCGGTAAGACATCATCATAATGAGCTCAGTGTGACTAAGGAGTTAGCCACGGGATGATGTGTTACGAAACGAGTAAAGAGACTTGCCGGTAACGAGATTGAACAAGGTATAGGGATACTGACGATCGAATCTCAGGCAAGTATCATACCGATAGACAAAGGGAATTGCATACGTTATTGATTGAATCCCCGACATCGTGGTTCATACGATGAGATCATCGTGGAGCATGTGGGAGCCAAGATGGGTATCCAGATCCCGCTGTTGGTTATTGACCGGAGAGGTGTCTCGGTCATGTCTACATGTCTCCCAAACCCGTAGGGTCTACACACTTAAGGTTCGATGATGCTAGGGTTATAGGGAAATAGTATACATGATTATGAAAGGTTGTTAGGAGTCCTAGATGAGATCCAGGACGTCACGAGGAGCTCCGGAATGGTCCGGAGGTAAAGATTGATGTATAGGAAGTCCAGTTTTGGTCACCGGAAAGTTTTCGGGCTCATCGGTAGTGTACCAGGAGTGCCGGGAGGGTGCCGAAGGACCCCCGGGATGGGTGTGATGACCAAAGGACTTCGTGGTCCCTTAGAGGAGGTGTACCAGCCCTTATTGGGATGGCCAAGACCTTCCAAAAGGGCCCATGCGGCTAGGGATAAGAGAAAAGGCTGAAATGGATTCAAAAGGAAGAGATCCGACCCCCTTGTGGGAGGTGGACTCCTCCCTAGGTTCGGCCGAACCTCTCCTCCTTGGAGGAGGGGCCAAGGCAGCCCTCCCTCTCCCTCCTCCTATATATATCCAAGGTATTGGGGCTGATTTGAGACACGATCTCTCTCTCCCACGGCACAGCACTACCTCTCTTCTTCCTCCTCCTTAGTGCTTAGACGAAGCCCTGTCGGAATACCTTGCTGCTTCACCACCACCACACCGTCGTGCTTCTGTTGGAGCGCTTCCCCAACCTCTCCCTCCTCCTTGCTGGATCATGGTGCGGGAGACGTCACTGGGCTGTACGTGTGTTGAACGCAGAGGCGTCGTTGTTCGGTGCTTAGATCGGAATCCACCGCGATCTGAATCGCTGCGAGTACGACTCCACCAACCGCGTTCTTGTAATGCTTCCGCTTAGCAATCTTCAAAGGTATGAAGATGCAATCTCTCCCCACTCATTGCTGGTTTCTCCATAGATAGATCTTGGTGATCGTAGGAAAAAATTGATTTACTACTACGCCTGCCAACAGTGGCATCATGAGCTAGGTCTATGCGTAGAATCTATGCACGAGTAGAACACAAAGCAATTGTGGGCGTTGATCTTGTTAATTTGCTTACCACTACTAGTCTTATCTTGATTTGGCGGTATTGTGGGATGAAGCGGCCCAGAGCAACTTTACACGTACGCTTACGTGAGACTGGTTCCACCGCCTGACATGCACTTGTTGCATAAGGTGGCTAGCGGGTGTCTGTCTCTCCCACCTTAGTCGGATTGGATTCGATGAAAAGGGTCCTTATGAAGGGTAAATAGCAATTGGCATATCACACGTTGTGGTTTTGGTGTAAGTAAGAAATGTTCTTGCTAGAAACTTATAGCATCCACGTAAAAACTTGCAACTACAAATTAGAGGACGTCTAACTTGTTTTTGCAGCATATGCCTTGTGATGTGATATGGCTAAAGAATGTGATGTGATGCATTGTGATGTATGAGATTGATCATGTTCTTGTAATAGGATTCACGACTTGCATGTCGATGAGTATGACAAACGGCAGGAGCCATAGGAGTTGTCTTATTTTATTGTATGACCTGCGTGTCAATCATAAACGCCATGTAATTACTTTACTTTATTGCTAAACGTTAGCCATAGTAGTAGAAGTAATAGTTGGCGAGACAACTTCCTGAAGACACGATGATGGAGATCATGATGATGGAGATCATGGTGTTGTGCCGGTGATGATCATGGTGCCCCGAAGATGGAGATCAAAGGAGCAAGATGATATTGGCCATATCATGTCACTATATTGATTGCATGTGATGTTTATCATGTTTACATCCTATTTGCTTAGAACGACGGTAGTGAATAAGATGATCTCAATAAAATTTCAAGAAAAGTGTTCACCCTAACTGTGCACTATTGATAAGGATCATTGTTCCGAAGCACCACGTGATGATCGGGTGCGATAGGTTCTAACGTTCTCATACAATGGGTGTAAGCCAGATTTACACACGCGAAACACTTAGGTTGACTTGACGAGCCTAGCATGTACAGACATGGCCTCGGAACACGGAAGACTGAAAGGTTGAACATGAGTCATATAAAAGATACGATCAACATGGAGATGTTCACCATGGATCACTTGTCCGTCTCACGTGATGATCGGATACGGGCGAGTTGACATGGATCATGTGTCACTTGGATGACTAGAGAGATGTCTATCTAAGTGGGAGTTCATTAAATAATTTGATTATGTGAACTTAATTATCATGAACTTAGTCTAAAATTCTCGTTACAATCTATATTGTAGATCCAATGGCCAACGCTAATGTCACCCTCAACTTCAACGCGTTCCTAGAGAAAACCAAGCTGAAAGATGATGGAAGCAACTGTGCGGACTAGGTCCGTGGTTTGAGGATCATCCTCATAGCTTCCAAGAGATTTTATGTTCTTGATGCACCGCTAGGTGACCCACCCATTTTCCTAGCAGACCAAGACGTTGCAAACGCTTCGCAGTCACGCTGCGATGATTACTCCCTTGTTTAGTGCAGCATGCTTTACAGTTTAGAACCGGGGCTCCAAAAGCGTTTTGAGCAACACGGAGCATATGAGATGTTCCAAGAGCTGAAACTGCTTTTCCAAGCTCATGCCCGGGTCGAGAGATATGACATCTCTGACAAGTTCTTCAGCTATAAGATGGAGGAGAATAGTTCTGTCAGTGAGCACATACTCAAAATGTCTGGTTGGCACAACCGCTTGACTCAGCTGGGAGTTAATCTCCCGGATGACTCGGTCATTGACAGAATCCTCTAGTCGCTTCCACCTAGATACAAGAGCTTTGTGATGAACTACAACATGCAGGGGATGGAGAAGTCCATTCCTGAGTTGTATTCGATGCTGAAATCAGCGGAGGTCGAGATCAAAAAGGAGCATCAAGTGTTGATGGTGAATAAGACCACTAGTTTCAAGAAAGGCAAGGGTAAGAAGAACTTCAAGAACGACGGCAAAGTTGTTGCCACGCCCGGTAAGCAAGTTGCTGGGAAGAAGAACAAGCATGGACCCAAGCCTAAGACTGAGTGCTTTTATTGCAAGGGTATCGGTCACTGGAAGCGGAACTGCCCCAAGTAATTAGCGGATAAGAAGGCCGGCAACGTTAAAGGTATATGTGATATACTTGTTATTGATGTGTACCTAACCAGCACTCGTAGTAGCTCCTGGGTATTTGATACCAGTGCAGTTGCTCACATTTGTAACTCCAAGCAGGAGCTGCGAAATAAGCGGAGGGTGGCAAAGGATGAGGTGACGATGCGCGTCGGGAATGGTTCCACGGTCGATGTGATCGCCGTCGGCACGCTACCTCTACATCTACCTTCGGGATTAGTGTTCAACCTCAATAATTGTTATTTAGTACCAGCTTTGAGCATGAACATTGTATCTGGATCTCGTTTGATGCGAGATGGCTACTCATTTAAATCTGAGAATAATGGTTGTTCTATTTATATGAGAGAAATATTTTATGGTCATGCCCCGCTGGTCAATGGTTCATTTTTGATGAATCTCGAATGTGATGTTACACATGTCCATAGTGTGAGTACCAAAATGTGTAAGGTTGATAACGATAGTCCCACTTACATGTGGCACAGCCGCCTTGGTCATATTGGTGTCAAACACATGAAGAAGCTCCATGCTGATGGACTTTTGGAGTCTCTTGATTTTGAATCATTTGACACGTGCGAACCATGCCTCATGGGCAAGATGACGAAGACTCCTTTCTCCGGAACAATGGAGCGAGCAACTGACTTGTTGGAGATAATACATACCGATGTATGCGGTCCAATGAGCTTCGAGGCTCGCGGTGGCTACCGTTATGTTCTCACTCTGACTGATGACTTGAGCAGATATGGGTATGTCTACTTGATGAAACACAAGTCTGAAACCTTTGAAAAGTTCAAGTAATTTCAGAGTGAGGTAGAGAATCAACGTGACAGGAAAATAAAGTGCCTACGATCTGATCGTGGCGGAGAATATTTAAGTCACGAGTTTGGCATGCACCTAAGGAAATGTGGAATTGTTTTACAACTCACGCTGCCTGGACACCTCAGCGAAATGGTGTGTCTGAACGTCGTAATCACACTCTATTGGATATGATGCGATCTATGATGTCTCTTACCGACTTACCGCTATCATTTTGGGGATATGCATTAGATACTGCCGCATTCACTTTAAATAGGGCACTGTCAGAGTCCGTTGAGACGACACCGTATGAACTATGGTTTGGAAAGAAACCTAAGCTGTCGTTTCTAAAAGTTTGGGGATGCGATGCTTACATGAAGAAACTTCAACCTGAGAAGCTCGAACCCAAAGCAGAAAAGTGCGTCTTCATAGGATATCCCAAAGAGACTATTGGGTATACCTTCTACCTCAGATCCGAAGGCAAAGTCTTTGTTGCCAAGAATGGATCCTTTCTCGAGAAAGAGTTTCTCTCGAAAGAAGTAAGTGGGAGGAAAATAGAACTTGATGAGGTAATTGTACCTCCACTCGAACCGAAGAGTAGCGCAACACAGGAAGTTGTTTCTGTGGATCCTACACCGACTGGAGAGGAAGTTAATGATGATGATCATGAAACGTCAGAATAAGTTACTATTGAACGTCGAAGGTCCACTGGGACACGTTCCGCACCAGAGTGGTACGGCAACCCTATCCTGGAGATCATGTTGTTGGAGAACGGTGAACCTTCAAACTATGAAGAAGCGATGGCGGGCCCGGATTCCAACAGATGGCTTGAGGCCATGAAATCCAAGATAGGATCCATATATGAGAACAAAGCATGGAATTTGGTGGACTTGCCTGATGATAAGAGAGACATTGAAAATAAATGGATCTTTAAGAAGAAGACTGACGCGGATGGTAATGTGACCGTCTATATGGCTCGGCTTGTCGCTAAGGGTTATCGAGAAGTTCAAGGAGTTGACTACGATGAGACTTTCTCACCCGTAGCGATGCTGAAGTCTGTCCGAATCATGTTAGCAATTGCCGCATTTTATGATTATGAGATCTGGCAAATGGACGTCAAAACGGCATTCCTTAATGGCTTCCTCAAGGAAGAACTGTATATGATGCAGTCGGAAGGTTTTGTCGATCCTAAAGATGCTAACAAAGTATGCAAGCTCCAACGCTCCATCTATGGGCTGGTGCAAGCATCTCAGAGTTGGAACATTCGCTTTAATGAGGTGATTAAAGCGTTTGGGTTTGTACAGGTTTATGGAGAACCTGCATATACAAGAAAGTGAGTGGGAGCTCTGTTGCATTTCTCGTATTATATGTTGATGACATACTGATAATGGGAAATGATATAGAACTTTTGGAAAGTGTAAAGGCCTACTTGAATAAATGTTTTTCAATGAAGGACCTTGGAGAAGTTGCTTACATATTAGGCATCAATTCCTCTCCATGCCCTTAGTCCTGAGTCCTTCCTCTTCTTCATGTCCTCAGCTACTGCATACCTGGCATTATGAATAGGGAGGTGTGGTCTAAGTATCATTAATGTTGTCAGATCATCATCGGCTTCAGCTCTGGAGGCATTCCCTTTGTTCTTCTCAGAGGCTGGAATCTGCCTAGTGGTCCTCTTGGGCTTCTCAGCAGCCTTCTTTGATGTGCTGGTTTTGGGTATAGCATCAAATAAACTCTTCTTTGCCTTCTTGGTAGGAGCCATTGCTGGCTCAACCTCCTCTTCCTCAGCAGTAGTAGCTTCTGGATCCTCCACTACTAGAAAAACGGCTATAGCTAATATGGACATTAATGGCGCACCATGTATGCGGTGCGCCACTGCTATATAGCAGTGGTGCACCAGATATGGGTCCGCCATTAGTGGCCATATTACTAATGGCGCACCTCGTGTGTGGAGCGCCATTACTAGTTCTGTCCTGGCCCCACACCCCTTCCCAGACTTAGCAGTGGCGCACCAGGGGAAAGTGCGCCATTACTAGTTTTAACTAGTAATGGCGCACCACACCCACGGTGTGCCACTACTAACAGTTTTTTTTCAATTTTTTTTCAAAACTAGTAATGGCGCACCACACACCAGGTGAGCCATTAGTAACCATGGTTACCAATGGCGCATTCTTAGGAGGTGCGCCATTGGTAACCTGAGAGTGGCTAGATATTTTTGACAACCACCTACCACACGCACTTTCCCCACTTCATTCTCTCCACCTCTACCAAGCTTGGTCTCGGCTGCCTCCTCCTCGCCTCATTTGCACCATAGATTCACCCAAATTAAGTGGTTAAATTTCCTTTTTTTGATAGGTAAGTAAGGGGAAAGCTTTCTTTATGTTCTAGATGTTCTTTTTTCTCCCTCCAACATACACACTTTTTATGGCCTAGATCTACGTATGTTTGTGGTGTTGCATATGTTTGTGTTTGTAGGTACCGGTATTTGAAATGCGATAGTTGCCAATATTTTGCCGGAATGTTGATTCATTTCCGTTTCAGCGAGAATTTGGCACTATGCATTCTTTTTGGTCTTATTTTTAGGCAAAGTCATGCCAAAAGAAAATTTGGTTCTAAACTATCGTTTTGCTCTACCCCGCAAGCGACCATGGTCCGCACGATGACCGAAGGCATCGTGAATAGGTTTTTGAGCTCCGAGAAGGCCGAGAGGCTTCAAAAGAACGAGACGGAGATAAGATGTCCGTGTCGAAGATGCAAGCTGAAGAGCCTTATGGACCCAGATTCCAGATAGGTGCGGGACCACCTGCTCGTGCATGGTTTCATGGATGGCTATCGGTGGCAAGGTGATGAAGATGATTATGAAGGCGTCCATGGGGGCCGGGCAAGAAATAAGGAAGGGCAGCAAGACAATAGCGGCAAGGGCAGGCAAGAAGACGAAGAATCTCCATGACATGATCACAAAGTAGATGGAGGACACAGTCATCATGTAGAAGATGCCGGACATGATGATGAGGAAGATCAAGACGAAGGGCATGATCATGAAGATGAAGATGCCGGAGCAGACGACGATGGACCATCGATGGGATGGGTGCAGGATCCTCATATTCAAGAGCTGCTTCTCAAGCAGACGGGTAATGCAAGAGCTGCCGCCCGAGAGAAAGCCAAGCTGGATCAACTGGAGATAGACACGGTTACTCCATTGTATGAAGGATGCAGGCCCGAGGATACCCACCTGAAAGTAACGCTCATGGCTGTGCAGATGAAGGTAAAACACAAAATGACCGACGCATGCTTCAACGAGAACATGTCATTCTAGCACGAACATCTTCCCAAGGGGAACAAGTGCCCGACCAGTTTCGAGGAGGCGAAGAAAATCGTGTGTCCTCTGGATTTACCACACGTCAAATACCATGTGTGCATGAACGATTGCATCATTTATCAGGACGAGCATGCGGAGTCTACCATATGTCCGGTGTGCGGTGTCACTCGATACAAGAAGAGGAAGAAAGCTCCTCGAAAAGTGGTGTGGTACTTTCCGATCACTCCTCGTCTGCAACGGTATTTCGTGGACCCTAAGCAAGCAGAGCTCCAACGTTGGCACGCGGATAGGGAGGAGAAGAAGCGAGAAGATGACGGAAATGATCCGGAGATAAATAAAAAAGAAAAGATGCTGAGTCACCCTAAGGATGCGAGCCAGTGGCAAGCGTTGAACTTCGAACACCCAGAATTTGGGGACGATCCAAGGAACATCATGCTGGGCGTGAGCATCGATGGAGTCAATCCGTTTGGCAGCCAGAGAAGCACACATAGCACCTGGCCTATGTTTGTGTGGATGTACAACCTTCCCCCCTAGATGTGCATGAAGAGGAAGTACATTCACATGAGTATGCTAATTGAAGGGCCAAAACAACCAGGGAAGGACATCAATATTTATCTGGGGCTGCTGAAAGAGGAGCTAGACACGCTGTGGAAAACGCCAGCCAATACGTGGGATGCCACAGCGAAACAATATTTCCCTATGAGAGCCGCACTGCTCACGACGGTGCACGACTATCTCGGTTACGGATATGTCGCGGGGCAGGTGGTCCACGGATTTTGTGCATCCGTCAGGTGCATGGACGACACAACGTATCACTAGCTAGATAGAGGTCACGGGTCTTCGAAAACCGTGTTCATGGGACATCGAAGGTGGCTTCGCGACGATGACGCATGGAGAAAACGCAAGGATCTACTTGATGGTGAAACCGAACCCCGAAGACCCCCATGTACAAGGAGCGGCGAGGAAATAGACGAGCTGTTGAAAAATTGGAAAGAGTGCCCATCGCCGGGAAAGAAGCGAAAGGCGCCAGAGCCGTTGCTGAAGGTATGGAAAACAAGGTCTGTTTTCTGGGACTTGCCGTACGGGAAGATCCTTCGTGTGCCTCACAGCCTTGATGTCATGCATATCACAAAGAACGTGTGCGAGAGTCTTCTTGGTACCCTGCTCAACATGCCAGAGAGGACCAAAGATGGGCCGAAAGCAAGGGCAGACTTGCAATCAATGGGCATCAGGGAGGAGCTTCACGCAAAACGCCCTAATGATGATGATGATGATGATGAGGCGAAGGACACGGAAAGTCATCGCAAAGGCAAAAAGGCCAAGAAGATCGAATATGACTGCCCTCCCACGTGCTTCACTCTAAGTCGGAAGGAGATTGAGCAGTTTTTCACCTGCCTCGTAGGAGTAAAACTTCCTTACGGTTACGCGGGGAAGATAAGCAGATATCTAGACTCAGCGAAGCAGAAGTTCAGCGGGATGAAGTCTCACGACTGTCATGTGCTGATGACGCAGATACTTCTAGTTGCAATCCGTGGGATCATGGACGCGCACGTCCATGAAACGCTATTTGGCCTATGCAACTTTTTCGACGTCATCTCTCGGAAGTTGGTTGGCATGAGGAAACTAAGAAGGCTACAGGAAGAGATCGTGGTGATACTATGCGAGCTTGAGATGTACTTCCTGCCCGCATTCTTCGATGTTATGGTGCATCTACTGGTCCATATCGTGGAGGATATCATCCAAGTCGGGCCGACGTTCCTACACAACATGATGCCGTTCGAAAGGATGAATGGTTGTCACATCCCTAGCTTTAGAATGCATTAGGACCCATGTTGTGATTGCATCATGTTTAAATTCCTTTAAACTTGAAATGGGGATGTTCAAAAACCCTAGCACTATTTGAATTCAAATAGGCCCAACCAACAATATTTTCAATGATCCAAGGTGGCTCTGAAAAATGTTCATCCTCACTGGAATAATGGGGCAACATAAACCAGAGGTGATGCATATTTTAAAAATGTCATTTTGGATATTCAATTAAAGCAATAACCATTCAGATTGGAGTTTTAAAATTTTATAAATATTTTGAAGCTCCAATAAATCTGCAAAATCCATGAGTGCCTTTGGTTATAATATAAAAAGGCCACATGCCAATTTTCAGCATATTATGTAATGGTTTGGTTTTGAAATCAAATCAAAATAAAACTAGAAAAATAGATAATAGACAGAAATAAAACAAAGCTTAAAAAAGGAAAAGAAAGACGAGGCCCAGGTGGAGCTGGTCCAGCTGGCCCAGCCAGCCCCACCGTCTTCAACCTCCTGCCAATGGGCAGGAGGGTGTGTGGCAGCGGCGCGCCGGCCAGCTCCTGCTTGCCTGGCTGCCGTGGCGCCCTCCGGATGCGCTAGCGTGACAGCCCTGTGCCTTCTCCCACTCTCTCGCTGCCGCTCTCTCTTGCTTCCCCTCTCCCCCTCTCTGTTTCTCTCCCGTCAGCTCCCGAAGCCGCCGTCGCCGTTGCTAGCTAGCTCCCGCCGTCCCCCAGCCCCCAAAAAGCTTCGGCTCGAGACCCTAAAGCTCCTCGACGGAGGAATCGAGCCTGGGAGCCCTTAGCTTTGTCGTCATCGCCGAATTCCTCCACCGGCCGCCGTGGATCCTCGCCGTTGTTCTGTGCCGTCCCGGTCGTCCCCGAGCTCATGAGCTAGCCGTCAGCAGCCCTGTGAGCCGTCGCGTCCATCTACTCTCTCTCCCCAGGTCCTCCCCGTCCCCTAGCTGCTGTCCCAGCAAGCCTTTGCTCCGGGCGCCACCATGGGCTCGCCTCCGGCCGGCTCCGACGACCCCAGAGCCTCCCTTGATGCCTGCTGGATGCGGCGCTTCGCCCGCAACCCGTAGGACCAAGAGGCGCTCAAATCCGAGGTCCCTAGCGTCTTTTCGACGTGCTCCGCCGTGACAAATGGTCGCCGACGTTCAGCCGCCGGCGGGTGTGACGTGGCAGGTTCATTAGTGGCTAATCAAGCCACTAACTGACCTGGAGTCGCTGACAGTGGGCCCTGGCTCGAGTCAAAGCGCGGGTCAACGCGGTTGACCAGGCAATTGACTTGATGACTGTTTAAAGCTTTTCTCACATTTAAATTAATAAGGAAATTCTAGAATTTAATAAAAACTTCTAAAATTCATAGAAAATAATCTCTAAGTCATATGAAAATAATTTATATATGAAAATTGATCACAAAAATTCAATGAATCCATCTGTACCATTTTCATGCATGTTAGAGAAATCTAAATAGATGAACTTGGACATTTTTAATTCAAATGCATTATGGAGTCCATATATGAAGTTGAATTTGAACTTGAGTTCACACCTACTTCATTTAAACTTGATGCTAGATGCATTAGCTCAAATACATAATATTGCCATGACATATTCATGCATCATATTGTAGCATTTGGTGTGTATTGATTTGTTCCCCCTTTAATGTTGTTCTTCGTGTTAAGCACTGTTCTGGAGAATACGGTCGAGTATCCATCTGAGGAGCAGTCACGTGTGACCGTCTTATCAGGCAAGCAACCCCCTTGAACATACCCAATACAATCCCACTCTCTCGCTCTTGCTCTCACTTATTGCATTAGGACAAAACATTACAACTTTGCATGTTCTGGTAGTTGAACCCATTCCTCTGCATGACCTGTAGTTGAACCCAACACTAAGCATAGCTGAACCATGCAACCTAGCATACCTGTTAGATACTTAAGCTATGTTGTGCCTTAACCTACTATGCTTGCTATGCTTAGTGTTGTGTCAGGGCTGATTCATCTGGGTGATGAACCGGAGTGAACTGAACTTGTTCTGATAATGAGAGTTAAGTTGTGAACATGATTTGGTAAAGGTAGCGATGAGAGGCCATGTAGGAGTACATGGCGGGTTGTCTCATTGGGACCACCCTTAAGAACTGAGTCCTGTGTATGTTGTCCAAGACTAGCTACTACCGCACATTGGGATCCTTAATTGACTCTCTCGACTTATTAACCGACTTGATCTCTGTCTAGGAGTTGCAACTAGTTACTGGTGTTTGTAGGATATGCTAGTACTCTACCAAGTGGCACCCCGTACAAGTGGGCTTGGGACAGACTAGGTATTGTGGCCCGGTGTACCAAGCGTACTACAATCCGTTGAGGTGGGCTTGGGAACCCTGTACACATCGTTTGGGGCCGTTGAGGAAACTTTGGGTGAACTTCCTTGCGGGTTTAGTCCCGAATAGGCGATAAACCTGGACGAGAGACTTGTGTGGTTAGTCAGGTCGTGGCCGACTCCCTCGCTGGGCTTCCGCTTGAAGGTTGCCGAGGTGACTTTTTATGAGCACGTGGCGGTAAGTGGCGAGAGCATGTGTGACGAAGTACACCCCTGCAGGGTAATCAATCTATTCGAATAGCCACGTCTGTGGATATGGACTACTTGGATACTTATATGGTTCATAGAAAATTTAAAAGGTTACTCATAAAAGCTTCAAGATAAGTGTGAGTATCGTGGATGGCACTCTCGTAGGAAGACGGGAGCAGATCCATGGTGGTGTATTGTTGTGGTGTTAGTGGACTCGTGTACGCTTCACAAAACTTTTCAAAGTTATGAAAGTTGTAGTACAAGATAGCCACCAAGTCAAAGCTAGCTTGCTGCATTGAACCCCACAACTTCCTTGTTGATACCGATGCATATGTAGTTAGTTCTGATGTAAGACTTGCTGAGTACTCAGTACTCACTGTTGCTTAATTATGTTTTTGTAGAGGAGACTCCGGTCTCACTAGTGTTGGTCATTTAGCTTGGAAATCCCAGCCAGAGGTCTTGTTCCTGTGGAGGGCCTTGTAGTTAGACAGGCTTCCCTCAGCCTTCTTCTTTTCTAGATGTCTGTACCCAGACATGTTAAGCTTCCGCTTGTTGTTTGTATGATTTGTGTGTTGGGTCATGTGACCCCTGTTTGTAATATCACTCTATGTTGGCTCTTATGAGCCTCCTAAATAAATGTTCTGTTGTTGTATGCTTATGTTGTGATGCCATAGTTGTATCTATGCATATCGGGCATGTCATGCGTACGTGTGATGTGCAACGATATGTATGGATTCGACACCTAGTTGTGTGCCTTTAGTAGTACTCTTTACAGGAAACTGCCTCTTTGTGCTTCCACCGAGCCTTGGTAGCTTGCTACTGCTCCGGACACATTGATTAACCGACATGTATCCTTCTTTGCTGCTGTGTCTGTCCCTTCGGGAAATGTCTTGCAGTGTAATGGAGTCCCTATAGCCTGCTATGACTCGTCTACGTGCAGTGATGACATTTATGTCCCACAGCGTAATGGAGTCCTTGTATCTTGCTATGACTTGTCTACACACGCTAGAGGCTGACACTTGCAATGTTGGGTTACGTATGCCTGTTCCTGTACGGATGTGCCACTTGGGTTCTACGACTAGTCATGTCGACCCGGGTTCTTTGATGTTTGAATGCTAGCGACATATTGCATACGTGAGCCAAATGACACAAACGGTCCCGGCCCAGGCAAGGTGGCAGCCATGGAGTTAACCGTGCGTGAGGCCGCAAAGTGATGCGATGTGTTACATGCTAGATTCTTATGTCTTAGGATCGGGGTCCCGACAGCGTTGGTATCAGAGCTGACTGTAGGATTACCAAGCCAAACTGGTCGATGTTGAGTCTAGTAACTCTTTAGTTATATAACGGAATTTATTGTGGAAGGGAACGTAAGGCTCTTTTTACTCCTTTTCCCATTTTATTCTAATTCTGAGTCACCCTCTCCTTTTCTACGGGATTAAGAACTAGGCTTCTTATCTATCTGATAGGATCTCGTGTTACTATTCCGTAGACTTATAGGAATGGTTGATCTGAGTTGCTTCCAGTCCTTGGGTGTGGTCTGTGTAGCTTGTTAGCTCTATCAGAATCCTGAGTTGGTCATGTCAAGGTGTCGTGGCACCTAAATCTTTTGCAGGATGTCTCATTTCTGAGCATTCGTAGTTGTTATGCTGCCCAATTTTCCCTAGGATTTCTTTGAAAATCAATGCTTTTCATTCCCTCTTATCTTTTGGTTGCCACCATGTCTAATCCTAGTTCCTCATCATCAGGATGTCCCGCAGTACCCAAGCTGCCATTGGTCACAAGAAGGACCAGAGACGTGGAACCAGAGATGCTGAAGTTCTGTTAGATTCACCTTTGTTGGCTTATTTCATGCTAGACACTGAGAAGGACAAGCGCGAGTCAAATGCTTGTTGGCACGTATTCAGGAAAACACCGCACATCAATGTGCTGGAACAGTGACCATCCGTGATTTCATCAAGCTGTACCCACCCACCTTCCATCACTCCATTGAGCCACTCGATGCAGATGACTGGCTCCCTAGCATCAAAAACAAGTTGTGTTCCGTGAACATGGCCGAGGCTAACAAGGTCACCTATGCTACATATTTCTTGGGGGGTCCTGCTAGTATATGGTGGGGGAACTATGAGGCTATAATTCTAGCTGGCCAGATTTCTACCTGGAAAGAATTCACACAGGTTTTCCGTGAGCATCATATTCCTAAGTGTCTCATGGACTGAAAGAGGGAAGAGTTTTGTAACCTTACCCAGAGTAAGATGGCTGTAGATGTTTACAGTCGAGAGTTTGAGAACCTTGCACATTATGCCATAGAAGAAGTGTCCACAGATTCCAAGAAGCAAGCTATATTCAGGAAGGGTCTCAACCCAAAGTTGCGTCGTGATCTTCACCTGCATCGTTGTGACACCTTCCAAGCTCTTGTGAACAAGGCCATTAATGCAGAGACAGCTCAATTCACATATGAAGAATCTCGCAAGCACAACTGCGATTTGGCTTCTACCTCCGGTTCTGGATCTCAGAAGCGCCGGATCTGGGTTCCGAACTCATCGCTTCCTCCTGGTTATGCATTGTGGCCATCCTGTGTGGTGCCTCGTCTAACTCAGCCAAATGCTCCACCCAGACCTGCTGGTGGACCGCCTATCAATGCGACTCCCCATCATACTTCCGTGATTTGCTACAAGTGCGGAGAACTAGGCCATATCGCTCGCAATTGCACTCAGCCCAATGTTGTTTCACCACAGCCTAGAAAGTCTGTTGACCATAATAAGTCACCAGTCAAGGTGATCCATGCCAAGCCAACCATCATTGAACAGGGATGTATGAATCACGTCTCAGCCAAAGAAGCTAATGATGATCTAGAAGTTCTCCTTGGAATGCTCCTTGTAAATTGCCATCCAACATTAGTTCTATTTGATACTGGAGCATTGCATTCCTTCATCTCGGAAGGCTATTCCCGGTTGCATGATATGTCATTCTGCGATATGCCAACTCCCCTTGAAATTCAGACTCCAGGGTCTAGATGGCAGACCACAAGAATAAGCCATGAAAATGAAATCCGTGTTGATAGACTTGTATTCCTTGCTTTGTTGATAGCTCTCAAGTCTTCAGATATTAATATCATATTTGGTATGGATTGGATGATAGCTCACCATGCCAAGATCGATTGCTTCACCAGATCTATTCAGCTTACGCATCCATCTAGCAAGATAGCTCATGTTTCAACACGAGTTGCAAAGCGTCAGCTCTATTCTCTGAATGCCAACCCTCTTCCCGAGCTTGAAGATATACCGGTAGTAAGAGATTTTCCAGATGTATTCCCAGAAGATTTGCTAGGCATTCCGCCTGACAGGGATGTGGAGTTTGTGATAGACCTCATTCCAGGAACTGTTCCAATTTCCAAAAGACCTTATAAGATGGCACCCCTGGAATTAGCTGAGCTTAAGAAACAACTCGACGAGTCCTTGCAAAAAGGTTTCATTCGACCTAGCTCCTCTCCTTGGGCTTGTCCCGTCCTCTTTGTGAAGAAGAAGGATGGAACGGCTCGTATGGTTGTGGATTACCGACCTGTCAATTTGGTCACAATAAAGAATAAGTATCCACTTCCCAGGATCAATGATTTGTATGATCAACTTGCTAGATCTTCAGTTTTCTCCAAGATGGATATGAGGTTAGGCTACCATCAAATCAATATTAAGAATGGAGACACCCCCAAGACAGCGTTCGTCACTCGTTATGGCCAGTACGAGTACACAGTCATGTCTTTTGGACTAACCAATGCTCCAGCAACATTTTCCCGTTTGATGAACTCAATCTTCATGGAGTACTTAGATAAATTCATCGTGGTTTAACTCGATGATATTTTAATTTATTCGAAGAATGAAGAAGAACATGCTGAGCACCTCAGAGTTGTGCTAGAAAAACTCAAAGAGCTCTGCCTTTATGCCAAGTTCTCCAAGTGTGAATTTTGGTTACCTGAAGTGACCTATCTAGGTCATGTGATCTCCGGAAAGGGCATCGCAGTCAATCCTGAAAGAGTTCAGGCCATTCTCAACTGGACTCCACCTGAAATTGTTAAGCAAGTTAGAAGTTTCCTTGGTTTAGCGAGCTATTATCGCCGCTTCGTGGAGAACTTATCCAAAGTTGCCAAGCCTCCGAAGGAACTCCTTAAGAAAGATAAAAAGTTTGAGTGGACCCTACAATGTGAGCACATTGACCTCTGCTCCCGTGCTTGTGCCACCCGATTTCTCCAAGGACTTAGTCATCAATTGTGACGCCTCTAGACAAGGACTTGGATGTGTTCTCATGCAAGACCGACAGGTGATCGCCTATGCATCCCGATAGTTGCACTCACATGAGGAAAATTATCCAACACATGATTTGGAGCTTGCAGCAGTAGTCCATGCACTCAAGGTATGGCGACATTACCTTCTTGGTAATCGTTGCGAGATTTACACAGATCACCAAAGCCTGAAGTATATATTCACTCAACCAGATCTGAATCTCAGACAAAGACGATGGTTGGAGCTAATTACGGATTACGAATTAGGAATTACTTACACCCGAGGCAAGGCAAATGTCATGGCAGATGCGTTAAGTTGTAAATCCTATTGCAACAATCTTATGCTACCACAAGGCCAACCCCTTCTTCATGAGGAATTCTGCAAGCTTAACCTTCACATTGTTACTCTTGGATCCCTTTCAACCTTGGTTGCAAAACCTACTCTGGAGGACCAGATTATAACAAGCCAACAGTATGATGCGAGTATTACCCGGATCAGGAATAATGTTAAAAAGGGAATTGCTGGTAGTTTGTCCATTGATAATAGAGGTGCAGTATATTTTGCGAACCAGTTGGTAGTTCCTAAAAAGCAACAACTTCGAGAGTTGATCCTTAAGGAGGCTCATGAATCTCCTCTCACCATTCACCCTGGCAGCACCAAGATGTATCAGGACCTACGCCAAAGGTTCTGGTGGACCAGAATGAAGAGGGAAATCGCTTAATTCATTGCTAATTGTGATGTTTGTCGTCGCGTGAAGGCAGAGCATCAGAGACCTGCTGGCACCCTTCAGCCTTTTGCTATTCCTGAATGGAAATGGGATAAAGTTGAAATGGATTTCATCACCGGATTTCCCAATACCAAGAAAGGAAATAACGCTATCTTTGTGGTTATTGATCGCCTTTCCAAAGTGGCTCATTTCCTTCCTGTCTGAGAGAGTATCACTGCTAGTCAGTTGGCGGATTTGTATATCTCTCGAATAGTATCCCTGCATGGTGTTCCATTGGGAATCAATTCAGACCATGCAAGTCTTTTCACCTCTCGATTTTGGGAAAGTTTCCAGAATGCTATGGGAACCCATCTTTCCTTTAGCACTGCTTTTCACCCTCAATCAAGTGGTCAGGTTGAAAGAGTTAATCAGATTCTCGAAGACATGCTTAGAGCTTGTGTCATCTCATTCAGAATGAATTGGGAGAAGTGTCTTCCATTGGCCAAGTTTGCATATAACAACAGCTACCAATCCAGTCTGGGCAAAGCTCCTTTTGAAGTTCTTTATGGACGAAGATGCCGAACACCTTTGAATTGGTCAGAGACCGGGGAAAGACAATTCTTTGGGCCAGATATGATCCAGGAAGCAGAAGACCAAGTTTGCGTTATTCGCGAGAATTTCAAGACAACTCAGTCTCGTCAGAAGAGTCAGTTTGAGCGCCATCATAAGGAAGTAACTTATGAGGTGGACGAAAAGGCTTACCTTCGGGTTACTCCTATGAAGGGTACCCATCGCTTCGGTATCAAGGGAAAATTGTCTCCTCGTTACATTGGTCCTTTTCGCATTCTTGAAAACAAGGAGAGGTTGCCTACCAATTGGAACTGCCCCCGCATCTTTCAAGAGTTCATGATGTCTTCCACGTTTCTAAAGGTTCAAGCTGCCCCCATATCGAGAATATCATGTTCGCATTCTCGATCAAGCTGAGCGTGTAACCCGGTGTCGGAATATCAAGTTTCTAAAGGTTCAATGGTCGCATCATTCTGTGAATGAAGCTACCTGGGAGTGTGAAGATCATCCTCGATTTGAGTATCCGGCTCTTTTCCCGTCGACTCCAAAATCTCGGGGCGTGATTCTTTTAAGTGGGGGTGAGTTATCACATCCCTAGCTTTAGCATGCATTAGGACCCATGTTGTGATTGCATCATGTTTAAGTTCCTTTTAACTTGAAATGGGGATGTTCAAAAACCCTAGCACTATTTGAATTCAAATAGGCCCAACCAACAATATTTTCAATGATCCAAGGTGGCTCCAAAAAATGTTCATCCTCACTGAAATAATGTGGCAACATAAACCAGAGGTGATGCATATTTTAAAAATGTCATTTTGGATATTGAATTAAAGCAATAACTATTCAGATTGGAGTTTTAAAATTCTGTAAATATTTTAAAGCTCGAATAAATCTGGAAAATCCATGAGTGCCTTTGGTTATAATATAAAAAGGCCACATACCAATTTTCAGCATATTATGTAATGGTTTGGTTTTGAAATCAAATCAAAATAAAACTAGAAAAATAGATAACAGAAAGAAATAAAACAAAGCTTAAAGAGGAAAAGAATGAGGAGGCCCAGGTGGAGCTGGCCCAGCTGGTCCAGCCAGCCCCACCGTCTTCAACCTCCTGCTAGTGGGCAGGAGGGAGTGTGGCAGCAGCGCGCCGGCCAGCTCCTGCTTGCCTGGCTGCCGTGGCGCCCTCCGGATGCACTAGCATGACTGCCCTGTGCCTTCTCCCTCTCTCTTGCCGCCGCTCTCTCTCTCGCTTCCCGTCTCCCCCTCTCTGTTTTCTCTCCTGCCGGCTCCCGAAGCCGCCGTCGCCGTCGCTAGCTAGCTCCCGCCGTCGCCCAGCCCCCCTGACCCGACCAAAAGCTTCGACTCGAGACCCTAAAGCTCCTCGACGAAGGAATCGAGCCTGGGAGCCCTCTACTTCGTCGTCATCGCCGAATTCCTCCGCCAGCCGCCATGGATCCTCGCCGTTGTTCTGCGCCGTCCCGGTCGTCCCCGAGCTCGTGAGCCAGCCGTCAGCATCCCTGTGAGCCACCACGTCCATCTCCTCTCTCTCCCTAGGTCCTCCCCGTCCCCTAGATGCTGTCCTCGCAAGCCTTTGCTTCGGCCGCCGCCATAGGCTCGCCTCCGGCCGGCTCCGACGACCCCAGAGCCTCCCCTGATGCCTGCTGGATGCGGCGCTTCGCCAGCAACCCGTAGGACCAAGCGGTGCTCAAATCCGAGGTCCCTAGCGCGTTTCCAACGTGCTCCGCCGCGACAAATGGTCGCCGGTGTTCAGCCGCCGGCGGGTGTGACGTGGCAGGTTCATTAGTTGCTAATCAAGCCACTAACTGACCTGGAGTCGCTGACAGTGGGCCCTGGCCCGAGTGAAAGCACGGGTCAATGCGGGGATTAACCCCGTGACACTGACGTGTGGACCCCACATGTCAGGTTTGATGTTGACCAGGCAATTGACGTGATGACGTCACCTTGACGCGCTGATGACGCATGAAAGCTTTTTTGACATTTAAATTAATAAAGAAATTCCAGAATTTAATAAAAACTTCTAAAATTCATAGAAAATAATCTCTAAGTCATATGAAAAGAATTTATATATGAAAATTGATCAAAAAAATTCAATGAATCCATCTATACAATTTTCATGCATGTTAGAGAAATCTAATAGATGAACTTGGACATTTTTAATTCAAATGCATTATGGAGTCCATATATGAAGTTGAATTTGAACTTGAGTTCGCACCTACTTCATTTAAACTTGATGCTAGATGCATTAGCTCAAATACATCATATTGGCATGACATATTCATGCATCATATTGTGGCATCTGGTGTGTATTGATTTGTTCCCCCTTCGATGTTGTTCTTCGTGTTAGGCACTATTCCGGAGGATACGGTCGAGTATCCATCTGAGGAGCAGTAACGTGTGATCGTCTTATCAGGCAAGCAACCCCCCTTGAACATACCCGATACAAACCCACTCTCTCGCTCTTGCTTTCACTTATTGCATTAGGACAAAACATTACAACTTTGCATGTTCCGATAGTTGAACCCATTCCTCTGCATGACGTGTCATTGTCACAGTAAATAGCTGAACCATGCAACCTAGCATACCTGGTAGATACTTGAGCTATGTTGTGCCTTAACCTGCTATGCTTGCTATGCTTAGAGTTCTGTCACGGCTGATTCGTCTGGGTGATGAACCGGAGTGAACTGAACTTGTTCTAATAATGAGAGTTAAGTTGTGAACACGATTTGGTAAATGTAGCGATGAGAGGCCGTGTAGGAGTACATGGCGGGTTGTCTCATTGGGACCGTCCTTAAGAACTGAGTCATGTGTATGTTGTCCAAGACTAGCTACTACCGCACATTGGGATACTTAATTGACTCTCTTGACTTATTAACCGACCTGGATCTCCGTCCAGGAGTTGCAACTAGTTTCTGGTTTTTGTAGGATATGCTAGTAGTCTACCAAGCGGCACCCCGTACATGTGGGCTTGGGACAGACTAAGTATTGTGGCCCGGTGTACCAAGCATAGTACCATCTGTTGAGGTGGGCTTGGGAACCCTGTACACATCGTTTGGGGCCGTTGAGGAAACTTCTGCCGGACTTCCTTGCGGGTTCAGTCCTGAATAGGCGATAAACCTGGACGAGAGACTTGTGCGGTTAGTCAGGTCATGGCCGACTCCCTCGCTGGGCTTCCCCTTGAAGGTTGCCGAGGTGCCTTTTTATGAGCATGTGGCGGTAAGTGGCGAGAGCATCTGTGACGAAGTACACCCCTGCAGGGTAATCAATCTATTCGAATAGCTGTGTCCGTGGATATGGACTACTTGGATACTTATATGGTTCATAGACAATTTAAAAGGTTACTCATAAAAGCTTCAAGATAAGTGTGAGTACCGTGGATGGCACTCTCGTAGGAAGACGGGAGCGGATCCATGGTGGTGTATTGTTGTGGTGTTAGTGGACTCATATACGCTTCACAAAACTTTTCAAAGTTATGAAAGTCGTAGTACAGGATAGCCACCGAGTCAAAGCTGGCTTGCTACATTGAACCCCACAACTTCCTTGTTGATACCAATCATATGTACTTAGTTCTGATGTAAGACTTGCTGAGTACTCAGTACTCACTGTTGCTTAATTATGTTTTTGCAGAGGAGGCTCCGGTCTCGCTAGTGGTTTCTTCGATAAGATCGATGTTGGTCATTTAGCTTGGAAATCCCAGCCAGAGGTCTGGTTCCTGTGGAGGGCCTTGTAGTTAGACAGGCTTCCCTCAGCCTTCTTCTTTTCTAGATGTCTGTACACAGACATGTTAAGCTTCCACTTGTTTGTATGATTTGTGTGTTGGGTCATGTGACCCCTGTTTGTAATATCACTCTATGTTGGCTCTTATGAGCCTCCTAAATAAATGTTGTGTTGTTGTATGCTTATGTTGTGATGCCATAGTTGTATCAATGCATATCGGGCATGTCGTGTGTACGTGTGATGTGCAACGATATGTATGGGATTCGACACCTAGTTGTGTGCCTTTAGTAGTACTCTTTACAGGGAACTACCTCTTTGTGCTTCCACCGAGCCTTGGTAGCTTGCTACTGCTCCGGACACATTGATTGACCGGCATGTATCCTTATTTGTTGTTGTGTCTGTCCCTTCGGGGAAATGTCTCGTCGTGTAATGGAGTCCCTATAGCCTGCTATGACTCGTCTACGTGCAGTGATGACATTTATGTCCCACGGCTTAATGGAGTCCTTGTAGCTTGCTATGACTCGTCTACACATGCTAGAGGGCGACACCTGCAATGTTGGGTTACGTATGCCTGTTCCTGTACGGATGTGCCACTTGGGTTCTATGACTAGTCATGTCGACCCGGGTTATTTGACGTTTGAATGCTAGCGACATATTGCATACGTGAGCCAAAAGACGCAAATGGTCCCGACCCAGGTATGGTGGCAGTCGTGGAGTTAACCGTGCGTGAGGCCGCAAAGTGATGCGATGTGTTACATGCTAGATTCTTATGTCTTAGGATCGGGGTCCCGATAATGGTGTCATCAAAGGATATGTTCGCAACAGGGCACGTCTAGATGGAAGCATAGCCAAGGGCTTTCTGACCAAAGAGTGCATCTCCTTTTGCATGAATTATGTAGGCATCGAGAACCTCGTTGGTCTGCCCATCAACAGGCGCCTCGGCAGGCTCGCTGGATGGGGTCCCATCGAGGGTCGCCGCGAAATGCATGTCGACTTCAAGGGTCGACTCGCCGACTTTGAAAGAGCAAACCTAGTCGCGCTACAACATAGACGTGGTCGATCCTTGGGTGGTAGAGCACAAAACCTTTATTGAGAAGACGTACAATGACCAAGGCCAATAGAGGACGGACGGAGATATAATCAAAGAGCACAACTCATGGTTCACGCGTTGGTTCAAGGACAAGCTTCTGTCGTACCCTTTACATGAGGATTCTTCCGCGGAAGAAAAACTCATATTCGCCTTGTCAAAGGGCGCCGAGCACAACTTGATGACCTATGAGGCATCCGATATCAACGGCTACACATTCTACACCAAGGAAAAGGACATGAAGAGCGATTATCAGAACTCCGGGGTAACGATGGAATCCTACACCAGTAACGACAAGGACAGATACTACAGAAGGATCGAGGAGATCTGGGAGCTGAGCTACGCTGGAGAGAAGGTCCCGATGTTCCATGTCAGATGGGCTAAGAGCGTCCTAAAAGAACACCGGTATTTTACCATCATGGTTATACCTGAAGCCAAATCCAAGACCGCGGGCGCAAACGTCACCGCGAAAAATGAGCCATGGGTACTGGCTTGCCAAGTGGACCAATGCTTCTTCATCATCGACCCGTCAAAGCTCAGTCGTGTTGTCGTGAGGAGAGGCAAAAGGAACATCATCGGAATGGGATGGAGTCACCAATGAGCAAGACTTCGACAAGAACGGCGACCCGAAGATGGAAGATGACGACGACGATGAAGTACCATACACCACAAGAAGAAGCAAGACCACCCTACCTAAAGGACGTCCATTCAAGAGAAGAATTCAAGGTGTTCCGGGGCTAAATTATTCAACCGCAAGAAAGAAGGGCAAGAAGATTGTGAAAAGATATCTAAGATCGAATCACGACGTGTCGGACGCATGTGTGTGTCAGTGGCAAGCTCAATCTTTGATGACTGTTATTTCATGTCACTTGATTTCAACCATGTCATCTAATTCTAAATCTTTGCACAATGATTTTATCACT
Source organism: Hordeum marinum (assembly GCA_022496015.1). Taxonomy (NCBI): domain Eukaryota; kingdom Viridiplantae; phylum Streptophyta; class Magnoliopsida; order Poales; family Poaceae; genus Hordeum; species Hordeum marinum. The sequence continues at coordinate 303,872,230 of CM039672.1, read as the reverse complement.
CCATTTGCATTTTCCTTTTCTTTTATCTCAAATCTTAAATTATTACATGCAACTAAAAATCCAAAAAAAAGTTAGTAATGGCACACCAGGAGAAGGTGCGCCATTGCTATCATGGTGTTTATGGTGCACCCCTAAAAGGTGCGCCATTGCTATCCTTGTTTATGGCGCACCCCTCCGAGGTGCGCCATTGCTATCCTTGTTTATGGCGCACCCCTAAATAGTGCGCCATTGCTATCCTTGTTTCCTTTGATTGATTCAGCTCCCCTCTTCCTCTTCCTCGTCGCCATCCATTCCCTCCCCATTCTCGTCCTCTCCTCCGTTGATTCCTCCTGCAGTTTTGCGCCGCCGACGCCCCTTCCTCTTGCTGCTGTGCCCTGCCCTGCCTAGCACCCATCCACCCCCACCCCCACCCCCTCCTCCACTCCTATCCCCCCTCTATGTTTCCCCTCCGAACCGCAGGCGGCGGCGGCACACCAAGCCAGCGACCCCAACCCCGCCTCCCTCCGCCGGCCGGCGTGTCCACCCTCGCCTCCCTCTTGCTGCTGCTCCCGGTGACGCCGCAGGCCCCTCTCTCTCCTCCCTCCCTCCTCCCACGGCCGGTCGTGGCGGCATGGAGGCGTGAATCGAGCGGTGTGGCCCACGACCAAGGCGAGGAACGAGGACGAAGAGCGACCGCGGCAGCGAGCTGTAGTGTCGCGTCGTTGACGGATCCCCTCTTCCCCACCCCACACAGTCCCAAGGTATGCATAGACGGTACACCCTAAACCTAAACTATATATATTTTTTACATCTGCTGCCGAACCCTACCATTCCATTCCATTCCTAATCCTAGCAGGCAGCAGCAGCTTACTACACTACTTAGTTTTTGACCTCGGTCTTATCTAGCAGGTTGAAGTTCCTGTTGGCACAGGAAAACCACCGGTACTTGTTGAAAAAGACGAGAGCCTAGACAGGGTAAAATTTTCAGACAGAAAAACTGGAAACAATGAACTACAAGGCGATATGCTGTGCATTTTTTGTTAACAATAGCTGTAAATTTTCTTAGTAACTAAGTTATTCCAGAAAAACAAGTTGTTTGAAGCATGATGTCTCCATCTGTATCTAGTGTTTTCATGCATTTTGTAGTGAAATATAAATGTACCAAGATCAAGAATGTTAGGCAGTACATACTATCTTATTGCAAAGTTGCTGATAATTTGTCTTGTACTTAATTGAAACAAGGAAAATATGCTATAATCTTTCTATGGTACTACCGTGTAATATGAACATTTTATGCCTCTTAGTTTGACCCAGCAAAACTGAGGAAGCTCTGCCCAAGTTTCAAGGAGAACGCTGGAACTGTTACTGCCAGGAACGCTTCTAGTATAAGGTGCTTGTCTCCTTTTCTTTTAGATCTTAGCCTTCTGGACAATGGCGGAGCTATGTGCATCATTGGCGTGGCCATGGCCAACCCTAGCCTTGAGATAATCACTGAAGAAAGTAATATTTGGGGTCTTAAATACAAGAAAGTGTAGTAATCAGCAGCAGCAGCAGCCTACCCGGTGGCCTCGGCTGATTATCGTGCCAGAGCTAAAATGGTCACATTAGTCTGGAAGAATTGAGGGTTTTGCTGTTTCGGAGAGCATATCTTGCCCTTTCCTCAAAAAGCTATAACTTATCAAAAAAATGATTTGAGGACTTTCTGAAATGCATGAAACCAGATGGTAGCTATATGGTGAGCATTAGTTTTTCTTAGCTCGTTGAATCATGTACTAGGAATGACCTGAAGCTCATCCACATGATACATTGGTTGTACATGAGAATTGCTGATTGTATCAACAAAACATGTATAGAATACTCAAAAGAATCTGCTCAATGCTGCAACCGGTGCTATGTGGAGTCTGCATGACGATGTTCTTTCTATGGAGAAGCGGCATCTCTCTGAGAATGATGTGGCATACCCGGTTTTCGTGGCCAAGGTGCCAGAGGGCAAGGGCTTTGTCGATAGCACCATCGGGCATAGGATCGTCCTGCGGTTTGATGACATCTTCGCTATGTTTAACCTTTACCCACTGCACTACACCTTCATTCGGCTATTTTCGCTCAGTATGGAGATGCGGATCATTAGAGACAAGACCCCGGACATCGTGATAGTCGACCCCTTCTACATGCGTGCCAAGATCTTGGGCAGCGCTGGGGACTGGCAAGTCGCGAGTTCATACCTTGAAGGCGAGGCGTCATTCTAGCGAACCCAGATAAGGATAACTTCCTCGTGCCTTACTTTTCCGAGTAAGTCATCCCCTCACCGCCCCAGAACATATGATTTCTTAGATTTCGATCGTTCTCTTTTGCTAACATTCCGTGTTTTGTGCAGTGACACACATTGCACACTCATCCTCTTAAGCCCGAAATATTCCATGGCCACGTATTTCGACTCGGAACGTCAGTTGAAGAAAGACTACACAAATATCAAGGAAGTTCTTGATGATGCTCTCCCCGGCTATGCCAAATCTAGAGGCACCTTCAAGAGGCCAATTTGTAGGTACGGCCAGCACGTGTTCACCCACGTAACGATGTTCCCCTGCGTCAAGCAGCCGCCTGGCAGTCAGAAGGATGCCTACTATGCCCTCCATCACATACGGGCGATCGTACGGGACCAGCATCACCTTATGCTACCAAATAATCTCAAATAATGGGTCGTACGCTTGTCGGCAATCCAGGACGAGGACATCAGACAAGAATTCTTTCGCATCTAGTCGGATTTTGCGGAAATCATCTATCAAGATGTCCTTCGTACCTCAGGGCAGTTCTACCTCATCTGTCAACCATCCAACAGTGAAATAGAAACAACGCTACAAATGCAGGCTGACAACGACCGCACATTCATGACCATCGCGAAAGACAGCGGCTTCATCCACGCTCCGGTCCCTGAGTCGAGTCGAAAGTATTGATGCTATGTAGTTCTGAAATATCGATTAGCTCATGTTGTAATTAAACTTTACTGAACTTGTATGTCTCTTTAGTTTAGACAGTCGTTCAACTTATATGTAATCGATGCTATTTATTAGTAGGACCATGAATCGTGCTATTAATGTGTTGCTTTTCTCTTCCGATCCTTTTGTTGCATACTTTTATATTGCTTATATATTATCTGTGAATTTCTATTAACGTTTTGTTTGTCTAGTGCATAGAGATGCCGTCGTATCTCGTGTACAAGGGTGAGGTTCCCGGAGTCTACGACAACTGGGAGGAGTGTTGGAGACAGGTTCACCATTTCAGCGGTAACAATTACAAAGGGTACACCACTATGGCGGAGGCGGAAGCTAGATATGCACGCTATATAGCGGGAGAGAGGAGGGAGCAGAGGAGGAACCGGATGAAGATCAGTTTCATCGCGATGATGCTCATCGTGACCGCAACCCTCTTATATGTGATGGTAGTTTAGATATCGACTTGTAATGTGAAGACAAACTCGCTACTCGCGGTCTTGAGACTTGTAATGTTCTAACTTTGTTCGGTATTTTGAATTCGGAGACTAATATGATGAATTGTATTCGGAGACTAATCTTCTATTGTATTCGATAAATCTGCTGTTTATATGTTGTGATGTTTATATTCTGTGCTGTAATGTATTTTGTAACCGGTGCAAATATCAGAAAAGCAAAAAATAATAATTCCTAATATTCATAGCAGTGGAGCACCATATTGCACTTTAGTGGCGCACATAGATAAACACCCCAATGGCGCATTATGTAAAAGTGCGCCATTAGTAACCCAGAGCACAAGGTACACATGGCCCCTTGGAGTAATAGCAGTGGCGCACTTCTGGGCCTAGTAATGCAGCACTTTAGGTGCGCCATTAGTGTTTGGGACAGTAATGGCGCACCAGGTAGTGCGCCACTATTATGTAGATTAACAGCGGCGCACCAGGCGTGTGCCATTACTATTTATTAGTAGTGGTGCGATAATAGTGGCGCACCTATAATGAGCCATTAATAGCCAAAATAGGTGCACCAGTAACAGCCTTTTTTCTAGTAGTGCTCAAACATGGAGGTAGGCCTGCCAGTCACATGAATGATCCTTTTCCTGGCCTTTTTCTCTCCTGCCTTCTTAGGCATAGCTTTCTTGGGGATCTCAATGAAAACAGTTGCTCTGGCAGTCTATAAGCCTTGAAGGTTGAAGCTGGTGCATATATTTTCCAGACAACCCTTCTAGAGGAAGTAGCTTTAGTTGCAACCTTCTTGGTAGCCTTCTTCTGAGTTCAACCTCTTTCTGGTTTTGGTGGCAGCCTTGGGCAACCCATGTGTGCTGGGGGTGCCTCGATCTGAGAATGAACTGGGCTCTGGGCTTGTGCCTGAACTCATGTCTGGTCTCTGCTCTGACCTGTTCTGACTGTCTTCTGAACCTGACATGATGACCCTATGAATAGAGTGTAGATCAGCAGAAGTAGATGAGTCATCACAAAATGAGGCTATTTTTGAAATTTGAGCAATGAGTTTTGCAAAAGTTTTGCAAACTGTCACATACATATCGGTACAACCGAAAGGAAATTTTCGGTGGGGCCGAGACAGACCAACTCCTTAACATGAACTTGGCAGCCTTTTCGGTAGGACCGAAAAGAGCCACTCGGTTCCACCGAGTCAGTTCTCAGCAACATAGAAAAGTTTATCAGTGAGACCGATATTTTCGTTTCGGTTCCACCGAGATGTATCGGGCGGACAGCAAAACCCTAGAAAATCCATCTAACTCGAGATTTTGCAATTTCTAGTGGATAGATGAATGAGTAATAGGTGGCTTATAGAGAAAACAAGGTCCAATGCGCAAGATCAGAATGGGAGCACACTAGAGATCAAATCCGTACCCTAGCTTGGCGCGGATCCTCTACGGCGGCGACGCTTGTGAATATTACGTCGACGGCGGCGATTCCCAGTGGCGGAGGAGCTCGGGAAGCCAAGGGCCATGACCAGGGGTCTTTGGAACGGCATCTTAGTGTTTTGGAGCGCGACGTATGAAAATGAAATTTCAAAATGTCGGGGTCTAGAGTTATATACCCACCACAGTCGGTGACACCAATTCTAAGTTTTCGGTGTCACCGAGTGCCTCAACTGTCAGCTGATAGGGACACTCGGTGTAACTGAGAAAATGGAATCAGTGATACCGAGATTGAAAAACCAGATCAACCCTAGGCAATCGGTGAGACCGATATATTGGTGTTGGTTCCACCAAGTTGCACCTGGGAGGTTTTAATGGTCAGTCCTTGTCGATACGGAACTCCGAGTGCTCCACACACAGAGGGATCAAAAACCACTTGTTTAAATTTTGTGATGCAGCATGAATGGAATATGAGATGAGAAAGCATAGATAGCTAAAGAGTGGTCCGAGGCATTCTTGTCCATCCAATTGGCAAATGATAAATCAAAGCCAAATAGCGACAATTGGATATCCTCGAATGAGAAAATAAATGCAGACCAACATGCTCACACAATAAGATGTCAAAAGATATCATGACGAACATGCACAAACACACTAGCATCTAACAAGCACTTAGGCAATGACAAAGTCATCTATATATGAGTATTTTACTTAGGACCCAAGTAAGAGTACTTGATCATAGGTCATACTCATCGTTTAAGCACAAGTGGGGTTACCAATTTTTCATAAATCATTTAATGTTGTCACATGTTAAGAGATGCTCCGACTCAAGAATTAGAGTAAAGCTCCCCCTTAATATGACATCCCCCATAAGAGGGATAAAATAACCTTGGTTTTTGTCGATGAAGACTTCATGTTGGTGAGGTAGTTGTGGATGCTCAATGTTGATGAAGATCACCAAGAGTTGGGAGCATCCTTGTTGTTTCCTTACTCCTCTCACCTACATGGGTTAGTCCCAACATACAAGAGACAAATACAAGGATATCTATGGACATGGAGTGCAAAGCATGTGTTATGATGTCCATTGATTTGTTGATTACCTTGTCCCTTGCTCACCTTTGAGGGAATGTGTGACTCCTTGAACTATTGCATTGAATTGATGTTGAGTGCAAAAAGTTCTTACCACTAATGAATGTGAGTGAATTTCATAGGAGGAGTCACCCCTCAAGAACTTACTAGTTCTTTTTCTTGGGAAGCCACATGAAGTTGATGGGGATCCTTGGTGTTGAAGTGGCCTTTGTAGTAGTTGAGCTTGAAGTAGCCTTGGGAACCCACTCCACCAAAGCTAGGGGTTTATCTTCAAATGAGTCAATGTCATCTTAAAGCTTGTTCTTGCCCTCGAGCTTGTGGTCTTGTGGTGGAAGGTCATCTTGAGTGTTTGTTCCCTTGGGAGGAGTATTTTCATACTTCTCCTTTTTAGGAACAAACTTGGACTTGGGATATTGACCTTCTTCCCACTCAACTCCATTAGCATTGAAGTAGCCAACACCACGATTCTTTTGGTATCCTCCGTGCTTGCGTACAATTTCCTCAAATTGCTTACATCCAGCAAAACTCTTGTAGATACCTTTTTCTATAATTCCTTTCAATAAAGCATTTTCTTGCTCATGTGTAACTTGGCTACGAGAAGCATCATTAATGGAATCAATAGAACTACTAGAAGCAACATCATTGGATTTATCACTTTTATTGTTGCTACTAGATGAAGAATCTTTCTTGCCTTTGTTACTAGATTGCTTAGTTTTAACTTGAGGCATAAAAGTAGACAAGAGTAGTCGTTTGGTTAGATAAGATGAGGTCTTGTTTCGGAGATCATCATTGATAGCTTTGATAAACTCATGCTCTTGCTGCAAGTTGAGCTTCTCAAAGCGTAGCTTCTCATGAGTTCTCACAAGCTCTCTATGATCTTTGAGAGTAGATTCATGAGCTAACTTAAGAGTGTTTAGTTATTTATTTAGTTGTTCTATTTTCATCTTATCATCATCAATTGACTTATCTTGACTAGCATGAGAATTAACAAGTTCATTTTGATCACTATCACTAGTTTTATCACAAAGTAAGTCATCATCACAAAGTAGATCATCTTCATCAATATCAAAATCAAGATACTCGGGGTGTGATACCTTGGGGCCTTTAGCCATGAAGCAACTTCCACTCCCTTCATTTTGTGAATCAAATAGATCGTAGGGGTTGGTAGTCACTAGAGAAATTCCGACAACACCATCATCTTGACTATAGTCGGAGTTGGAGTGATAGCTTCCCTCAGAGTTGTTGTCGGCGTCAGAGCCGGAAACCCATTCACTAACATGAGCTCGATGTTTTCTTCTTGTGTAGCTCTTGGTTTACTTGTCCTTCTTCTCCGAATCTCTACTTCTCCTTGATTGTCTTTGTTCATAACGATCATCTCTACTGCTTCTCTCTCTTTATGGTGATTCATTCCTTGAGCTTCGTCTTCGAGGTGACTCTTCTCTTCTTTTGTAAGGAGCCGCGCACTCATTTGAGTAGTGTCCGGGCTTCCCGTAATTGTAGCAATTGCGGTCACGACTTGACGAATGCTTCTCTTCATATATTGAGTTGGAGTTTCTTTCTTTGCTTCTATTCTTGTAGAACTTGTTGAATTTCTTGACCATGAGGCTTATTTCTTCATTGATGACAAGGTTGTTTCTTGAAGTTGTGGGAGCATCACTTGTAGCTTTGTAAGCACCACTAGACTTGTGATGAAGCTCTTCTTTATCTTTGAGTGTCATCTCATGAGCAACAATCCTTCCAGTGACTTACGTAGGCTTGAGATCTTTGTAGTTTAGCATCATTTGGATTAATGTGCACACGGTGTCATATTTCTCATCCAAAGCTCTAAGTATCTTCTTGATGATGAATTTGTTGGTCATTTCTTTGTTTCCTAAGCCAGTAATCTCATTGGTGATGAGAGCTAGCCTAGAGTACATCTCTATGACTCCTTCACCATCCTTCATATTGAACTTGTCAAGTTGACCTTGAAGAACATCTAACTTGGATTCTCTCACAGACTCGGTTCCTTCGTGCATATCAACCAAAGTATCCCAAATCTCCTTTGCATTCTCAAGACGGCTGATTTTGTTGAATTCTTCGGGGCATAAGCAGTTGAAGAGAATGTCACATGCTTGAGCATTGTATTGCAACATCTTAAATTCATCCGCGGTTGCTTCACGATCCGGTTCCCGTCCATCCGCAAAGAACTCACCTTACAAGCCAACACGAACAATAGCCCAAACGGTGGGGTTATGACCAAGAATATGCATTTTCATTTTATGCTTCCAACAAGCAAAATTAGTGCCATCAAAGTACGGACCTCTTCGGTGATAACTTCCCTCAATAGACACCATACTTCTCCTAGGTTGTGAGACCTAAGCAATGGAGACCAATGCTCTGATACCACTTGTAGGAACCAAAGTAGGTCTATAAGGGGCTTATTAGACTACTTGACCAATTAAAGGTTTTGCCTATACCAAATTTTATGGTTGACAGTTTTTAGCATTTCATGGCAAGTCAAGTACACCCTACACATGCAAGTCTAAGAGTATATAGCAGCGGAAAGTAACAACAAGCATTTATAGAAGGGATAGGGTAGGAAGATCAAACGCAATTGTGGACACGATGATTTTTCCCGTGGTTCCGATAGGTGGTGCTATCGTACATCCACATTTATGGAGTCTTCAAACCACGGAGGGTAACGGTCGCGAGAGTCCACAGAGGGCTCCACCCAAAAGGGTCCACTAAGTAGCAACCTTGACTATTCCATACGGCTTCCGTCCACGAAGGACTAGCCTCACTATGGGGTAGATCTTCATGAAGTAGGAGATCTCCTTGCCCTTACAATCTTCTTGGTTCACTCCACAACACGAAGTAGGAGGGTCCCAAGCGACACCTAACCAATCTAGGAGGCACCACCCTCCAAAAGGTAATAGGCTCGGTAATGATGATGAACTCCTCGCTCTTGTGCTTCAAGATGATAGACTCCTCAACACATAATCTCTCTCTCATAGGTTTGGCTTGGTAGAAGAGATAGGATTGGTGGAAAGCAACTTGGGGAGGCTAGAAATCAAGCTCCATATGACTGGAGTGGAAGATCTTGACCTCAACACAAGGGTAGGTGGTTCTCTCTTAGAAAATCTGATAGGATAGGTATGGAATAGTTCTGAGTGCTTCTCTTTCGAGTGAGTGGTGGTGAAGGGGTATATATAGGCATCCCCAAAAATCCAGCCGTTACACACAAAATGACCAACTCGGTGACACCGATGTGTTAATCTCGGTGGTACCGAAGTGACCAAAAGGTGGCAACTTTTGAATCTCGAAGGGACCGATATACAATTCTCGGTTGCACCGATAAGGTGACCAGCGGTCAGATTTCCAATCTCGGTGACGCCGATACAACATTCTCGGTCGAAACAAAAATGTGAATTTGCGTAACAAAAAGTTGGCAACCTAAACTCGGTGGCACCGGTATGGAATCGGTTGCACCGAAGTGGCTAGGGTTTGGTAGAGTCTATCTAGGTACAAGAATCGGTGGCACCGAAGTGGGATAGTTGGTTGCACCAATTTTTGAGTGTTGGGTATAGAACAGACATTCGTGGGAGAGTTTTGTGGATGTTTTTGGCAACTATCACTTGTGCACGTTTGAGCATATTGTTCACCAACAAAACCTTACCCCTTTTAATAGTATTGGCTTTCCTATGGACTCAAAGTGATTTCTCACAAATATAAAATGTAGAGTTCTCTGACTTGAAGCTTGGCCAACCTATTTCCTTGCATCTTGGGGTTTCTCCACAATCTCCTTTTTGCCAATCCTCTCATTGAACATTTTCTGAAATATACTTAGTAGAAACATTATTCAATGACTTATATGTTGTTCTTAATTACCATAACCACCAAGGGAGCAAATGTGCTTTCAGGCTTGCGATTTGCCAGGAACACCCCACATATCAGCTTTTGCCAATGTGGGTACCTCTGTTTGGACTCTATCAACACCTCAATGACATAGTAAACCAGCCTCTAGACTAGATATTCCGTCCCTATCTCTTTGCGCTCCACAACAATTGCAGCACTAACGGACCTATTATTGGCCTCCACATATAGGAACAGCGATTCCTTCTCTGCAGGCGCGGCCAAAATCGGCGGCTCAACTAATTGTTTTTTGAGCGCTTCAAATGCCTCATCGGTAGCATCACTCTAGACAAAATCATTTGTCTTCTTCATCATCTGATATAAGGGGATAGCCTTCTCGCCAAGGTGGCTTATGAACCGGTTTAAGGCGGCGATATGACCCGCCAGGCACTGGACATTATTAATAGATGTCAGCTTAGCCAATGAGCTGATGGCCCTGATTTTATCCGGGTTAGCTTCAATCCCCCTCTCTGAAACCAGAAAAACTAGGAGCTTGCCAGCAGAGACACGAAAACACATTTGGCCGGATTAAGCATCATCTTGTAAACTCGCAGATTATCAAAAGTCTCCCTTAAATCGTCAAGTAGAGTCTCCTTCTTCCTTGACTTGACCACGATATCATCAACATAAGCATGAACATTGCGCCCAATCTGACTATGAAGACAGTTCTGTACACATCGTTGATAAGTCACATGCGCACTTTTAAGTCCAAAAGGCATAGATACATAGAAGAAAGCTCCAAAAGTCATGATGAAAGACGTTTCCTCTTGCTCTTTAACTGCTATCTTGATGTGATGGTAACCCGAATAAGCATCCAGGAAACACAAACTCTCACAACCTATCATGGCGTCAATGATCTGGTCAATGCGAGGGAGCGCAAACGGATCAACCGGACAAGCCTTATTAAGATATGTGTAGTCCACACACATGCACCACGTGTTGTTCTTCTTGAGAACAAGAACTGGATATGCCAACCACTCTGGGTGAAAAACCTCCACAATGAACCTTGCTGCTAAGAGCCGGGCTATCTCTTCCCCAGTAGCTTTGCGCCGCTCCTCATTGAAACGACGGAGAAATTGCTTGAACGGTTTAAATTTAGGATCCACATTAAGGTGGTGCTTAGCGAATTCTCTCGGTACACCCGGCATGTTAGAAGGTTTCCATGCAAAGATGTACTGATTCGCACAAATGAATTCGGTGAGCGCGCTTTCCTATGTGGGGTCCATATTAGCCCCAATAGTGAACTTCTTTGATGAGTCACCGTCAGTGAAATCTATCAACTTGGTAACTTCCGCCACAAACTTTAGGGGCGGCTCAGACTCTGTGTTGGGCTTTTTCAATGGAGTCATATCCATCAGGTCAACATTATCTGTATAAAACTTGAGTTCCGCCTCAGCACAACTTCACTCTGCATATGCAGCATCGCTCTCCTCACACTCAAGGTCAATCTTCCGATCACCGTGCATCGTGATTGTCCCCTTCAGAGCCAGCATCTTGAGCTACAAGTAGACATAACAGGGCCCGTCCATAAATTTAGCAAAAGTGGGCCGTGCAAACAGGGCATGATATGGGCTCTTAATTTTGACCACCTTGAACCACAAAGTTTCCACGCTATCATTATATTCATCACCAAACGCTACCTCAAGAGAAATCTTTCCCACTGGATAAGAAGACTTGCCCGACACAACACCGTGAAAAACATAGATGACAACTTAAGAGCTTTGTCAGTCAATTCCATCCGGTGAAAGGTGTCATAGTACAAGATGTTGATGCTGCTGCCACCATCCATCAATACCTTGGTGAATTTATAGCCTCCTACCTAAGGAGCCACCATGAGTGCCAAGTGTCCTGGGTTATCAACCTACGACAGGTGATCCTCCCTACTCCATGATATCGTATGCTCAGACCACTCCAAATATCATGGAGGAGCTGGCATGACGGTGTGAACCGCCCTCTTATGTAACTTCTGATTCCGTTTATCCAGACTTGTGGTGAAAACGTGATATTGGCCTCCACTAAGCTGCTTCGGGTTACTCTAATACCCTGACTGGTTATTTTGCTATTGACCACCATTCCCAGGCTGCTGATAGTGACCACCTTGATTGCCTTGCCCTTGATAACCTGAACTTGAGCCGCCTCCACTGAAGCCTAGCCCATGAGGTCCGAATCTTGACACGCCAGACAGTCCATTGCCGCCACCATGTTGCTGATTAAAGTTGTAGTTCTAGAACTCTCGCATGATATAACAATCCCTCCAAGCATGGTCGGATGGCTTGCCGGGTTGACTGTGCTCCGGGCAGGGTTTGTTAAGCATCGCCTCCATATTAAAGGGGACTTTAGCCTTACCGAAGGTAGGCTTACCGTTTCCTTTAGCATGATTATTTCCAATACTGGTGTTGGCTACCAGATCAGACTCGCCGTCCGGGTTCTTCCTCTTACCGCCATTGCCATGGTTGATATTTCCTCCCCCGTTCTGCTGTTGGCCCTTGTCGCCGCCATTCTTATTACCCTTAGCTAATTTCTCCTCGTCAGACCCTGGGTCCTTAGTAGTATCTAAATATGCATACATGGTGAGAGCTGACATGAGCTCCCCCGTGTCTTGAGAGGAACGCTTCAGCTGCCCAAGTTTCTGCTTAAGGGGTAAGAAGTGACAATTTTTCTCCAAAATCAGAACTGCTTGAGCCGTTGAGATATTCTCAGACGAGTGGATAACAGTCGAAACCCGCCTGACCCAATGATGCGCCAACTCATCTTCATGCTGCACACAATCATCAAGGTCAACAATTGTCATAGGCTGCTTGCATGTCCCTCAGAAGTTCTTGATAAAATGTGCTTTCAACTCGGCCCAAGACGCAATGGTATTGGGAGGCAGACCCTTTAACCATGTATGAGTCGGTCCTTCCAACATCATTATGAAATATTTTGCACAAACCGCCTCATTGATGTTCAACATCTCCATGGCGAGCTCATAGCTCTCGACCCAATCCTCTATGGGTAGATCAGTTGTATAATTAGGCACCTTGCGTGACCCTTTAAAGTCCTTAGGCAAATGCTCATTACGTAGTGCTGTTGTTAAGCAAGGCACACCAACACCCCTAGATGAGACTCCGGCTCCCACCAAGGTTGAAGCGGTTACTGGGGATAGCTCAACAATCTTCGGGTAATCTGTCACCAGCGTCCCTCCCCGATGGGCTCTATCTCTGTCTGTGATCTTTTGGGCGTTGACACAAGCGGCTCACCACAGGGCGGATTGCATCGTCGCTCGCTACTGGAGACCGCCGGTGACTCTATCTGTCGGCTGTAACTACGGCTCGGGATGGGGGTTGAGTGCACACGACTCTGGCTATATTTATACTTCTCCTGCTGAGCCACAGCCGTCTGTAACAACTCGATGGTGTTCCGTGCCTCCTCAGTGAATGGCGTTCCCTCCGTACGAGGGAGCACATTGGGCCTACCAGCCACCTCTATCATGTTATCCACTAGGTTAGAATAATGACCCGGTGGTATCATAAGGTTCCGCGGAGGAGTCCGATCCCTCCGGGGCAGGTCTAGTTGTCGCGGTGCATCCATAGCCTAGGTTATGGACAATGGCACATTCGGCCCTCCCCTGGGAGGTTTAGGGGCTCAAGCTGTATCGGGAGGCGGACTTGGGTCCTCCTCCGCACGACTGCCTCTGAAGCATGCCGGTCCAGATTAAAGCGGAAAGCTTGTGCCCTCAAACCCTCTGACTTAGCATTTATTTGATCTTGCAAAGTGTTGACCCTACGAATTAGCATTTATTTGATCTTGCAAAGTGTTGATATCTTGGGGCTTGGTCATCAGCGCTTTTATCCGGGTAATCTCTGCATTACGCTTTGCCTAATTTCTAGCCGTGACTTCGGTTCCCAACAAGATTGTCAGTTCCTCCATCAGATCTAGCAAAACTTGAGCCGGCAGCCTAGATGACCCGGCACCTGGCGGGGCGGCTCCTGCCGTGTCCCCAAACGTCGTGCTATTGAGAGCCAGCGACGTGCCAGCCATAAAGATGGCGACTCGGCTCGGCGGATCATAGGGCTCCGGAATACTGTCACAATAAGCATAGCCCCCAAGACCGTCGTCATGAAGCTGGTAGATCTACTCCACCTCTTGAATTGAGGACTCGTCATCTAAGTGGATAAGGGTTTCCCCTCCTTACCCAGAATCTTGCACACCTTGCGTGTAGCCGACGAAGACGCTCCTCCACCCGGGTTGAACATGGGCCAGTTGCTTGCGCTGGGCCGGCTCGACAAAGTTGGTATAGATGTCCGGCCCGGGTTCAGATCAGCTGATCTTTCCAATGCAAATGTGAATTCCGCCAAAGGGGACATGGTACCCGTACTCGACTGAGTCTGCCTTGGGGTCCCAGCCAGTGTCGTCGATGTAGAGCTTGCAGCGACGACTCTTGGTCATCCTGTCGACGGCGTATCCCTCGATCCCTAGGAGAGAGCCCTTCGAGAACTCCACACCACCGCGTGCTAGCCCCATGGTGGGCGCCAACTATCGTGGTTTTGTCACGATAGATGTCCTAGTGAGAGGACTTAGGTTCAAGGCCATCGCTACCTACGGTGAACTCGAAGGGGTCGATCGGGATGAGAGACAAGGGTTTACCCAGGTTCGGCCCCTCGGGAAGAGGTAAAATCCTATGTCCTACTTTTCTGTTGTACTGATTGGATATCGATTACAAGGGAGCGGGTTCGCTTGACCTGGTACTCGACAGATTGTTTCGTGCCTTAAGCCTCCATAGGGGCTCGCCTTTATATAAGTAGGTCAAGGCCCTAGGCTTACAAGAGTCCAGACCAGCTTATACAAAGTATTTGATCTTGTCTCTAAGTCTTCTTCCCTTCCTGAGCAAGCCATCTTCTGGGCAGCTCACGCGCTCGGGTCTTGCGTTGTCTTCCGGCTCTGGACCTCCATCCAGGCCCACCCGACAAGTCGCCTCTAGGCTTTTCTTCAACCTTTAGGACCACTTAAGGCCTTAAGTATGAGCCTCTTGCTATGACACGGCCCCTCCTGGGCGGGTCATACCACGGAGTTATATCCCCAACAAAACCCAATACTCCTTTTATCCCTTCTCATTTTCTACAGGAGAGCAAGGCATCTCTATGCAAGAGGATACTGAAACTTGTGTAAGAGAATGATGATTTAAGGGAAGAAAACATCATCCTCAAGCATCAATTGGAGAAGAAGAATAATGCCTCATCACCACCACCTTCATCATCTTCACCACCAAAGGAGACTTGAGTACACGGGTATAGGCACTCCCCTTGGCTTGAGCCAAACTTGGGGGAGGTGCCCAGGTATCGTATCACCATCAATTTTTACCTTTGCTTTTTTATTTCGATCCTTAGCCTTTTCATGATTTAGTTGAATAAAAGTTTAGTATGATCTATTTTCGAGTGCTAGTTTTGTGATCCATCTATCTATGTAATTGAGTGAGAGTTATATAATAAAGTCTAGTTTGAGCTTTTACCCCTTTACTTTCTTGTTGCCATCTTGATAAAAGAGAATAAATGAAAAAGATCATATGCTAATCTTATGATGAGTAATGACATCACAATAAAGAAAAGTATAAGTCATAAAATTTATTGGAGATTGGCAAACATAGCATTAGTCAATGATGCAATTCATGAAAGAATAAATTAGGGAAGAGAAGATTCACATGCAAATATACTATCATGGACATCTTTTATGATTGTGATCCCTCATTAAATATTATATGACAAAATTGTTGACGTTGGACGAGGAAGACAACGTAACGGTTTATGCTTGTTCATATTCACATAGAAGTTATATTGTCATAGATCCTTCAAAACGTGGTACTTGATCAATATCTTTGCTACCCAAAAATTCCGCACTAAGTAGAGATAGTACTTGTGCATCCAAAAACCCAAAACCCAAACTCATGTTTGAGAGTCCATCATACCTACCTATGGATTGAATAAGATCCTTCAAGTAAGTTGTCATCGGAGCATCAAGGTAACAAAATTTGCTTCTAAAAGTGTTGGATCAATTAGTGTAAGAGAAAATTGAGCGTTGCACGAACTTGTGATGGCAAATTAATAAAAGCGATGGAATTTTCTATCACAAGGGGCAATGTAACATGACGTTCTTTTGTGCTAAGGGATTCAGCATACAAACTAAAAAGAGCATGACAACCTCGCTTCCCTCTATGGAGGGCCTATCTTTTACCTTTATGTGGTTACTTTCATGCAAGAGTCAAAATATTCTTATCTATTCCTTTTTATTTTTTTCTTTGGAAATCATCATGTGGTGAGGAAAGTCTAGGCACATATCTCCAGTTGTATATGATTGAGCATTATTTATTATTGTTGACATCACCCTTGAGGTCAATATGTTGGGAGGCAAACTATAAGTCCCTATCTTTTTATGTGTCCGGTTGAAACTTTTTGTCCATGGGTATGTTGTGAGTGTTATTAATCATAGAAGACTAAATGATGGTTGATTTTGTGGACTTGCCAAAAGGCTCCCACATGAGACCTTGTTGAAAATATGATGAATTGTAGATGCAAAATTGACTGAGAACATAGTTTGTTGGTTTCCAATAAGGTTTATGCTTTATACTTCCACGTTGTGATGAATTGTTACTTGTTCATTATATGATGTTGTTATGAAATAAAAGTTTTATGAGAAATTTTTATGTTAATTTTTGTTGATGTTATAATAATAAGCATGATGCTACTGTGTCCATATTTTTTTGACACCTCTCTCTCAAACCAGGTGGACATCTTCTTCGATATCGGCTTTCGCTTGAGGACAAGCAAGGTCTAAGCTTGGGCGCGTTGATGCGCCCATTTTGCATCATGTTTTACTCCTGTTATTTATATTTTTTTTCATGCATAATAATGCTTTGGGGAGTAAATCTAATGCCATCTCTCTCACAATTTGCAAGGTTTGCACCAAGAGGGAGAATGCCGGCAACTGGAATTCAGTACCTAAAAAAAGCATTTCAGAGATACCTATTATGCACATCACCAATGAATATGAAAATTGACGGAGATTTTTATATAATAAATAAGAAATACTGCAGCTGAAAACTACCGGGGGGGTCACCAGGTGGCCACCCACCATCGGGGCGTGCCAGGCCCCCTAACCGCGCCCTGGTGGAGCGTGCCGATCCTGGCCCACCACCGGAGCCCATATTTTGGTATAAATTCCCAAAAAATCTAAAAAAATAAGGGGAGGACTTTCGGGACGATGCGTCGCCGCCTCGAGGCGGAACTTGTGCAGGAGCACTATTGCCCTCCGGCGGAGCGATTCTGCCGGGGATACTTCCCTCACGAAGGGGGGAAATCAAAGCTATTGTCATCACAAACAACCCTATCATCTTGGGGTGGCCATTCTTCATCAACGTCTTCAACAGAACCATCTCCTCTCAAACCCTAGTTCATCTCTTGTGTTCAATCTTTGTACCGGAACCTCAGATTGGTACCTGTGGGTGACTAGTAGTGTTGATTACCTTGTGTAGTTGATTGCTATATGGTTTATTTGGTGGAAGATTATATTTGTTCCGATACATTATTCTATTCAATATACCTCTGATATTGAGCATGCTTATTATTTGTGAGTAGTTACCTTTGTTCTTGAGGTCATGGGAGAAGTCATGTTGCAAGTAATCATGTGAATTTGATATGTGCTCGATATGTTGATGATATGTATGTTGTGATTCCCTTAGTGGTGTCATGTGAACGTCAACAACATTAAACTTCACCATCTTTGGTCCTAAGGTAATGCATTGTGGAGTACTTATTATATGATGGGTTGCTAGAGTGACAGAAGCTTAAACCCTAGTTTATGCGCTACATCATCAGGGGCTGATTTGTGTCCACGTGTTTAATACTATGGTTAGACTTTGTCTTAATACTTTTCTCATAGTTGCGGATGCTTGTGAGGGGGTGAATTATAAGTAGGTTGTTAGTTCAAGTAAGAACAACACCTTAGCATTGGTCCACCAATATATCAAATTATCAAAGTAGCGAACACGAATCAAACCAACATGGTGAAAGTGACTAGATGAAATTCCCGTGTATCCTCAAGCACACTTTGCTTATCATAAGAGATAGTTTTGTCATGTACTTTTCCACAAAAGGATTGGGCTACCTTGCTGCACCTTACCTATTGTTACCATTACTTGCTCGTTACCAATTACCTTGCTATCAAACTATTTGCTACTTACAATTTCAGTGCTTGCATAAATTACCTTGCTGAAAACCGCTTATCATTTGAAATTCCCGTGTACCCTCAAGAACACTTTGCTTATCATAAGAGATAGTTTTGGCCTATCCTTTGCCACAAAAGGATTGGGCTACCTTGATGCACCTTACCTATTGTTACTGTTACTTGCTCATTACAAATTACCTTGCTATCAAACTACTTAATACTTACAATTTCAATGCTTGCAGAAATTACCTTGCTAAAAACCGCTTATCATTTCCATCTGCTCCTTGTTGGGTTCGAAACTCTTACTTACCGAAAGAACTAAGATTTATCCCCTATACTTGTGGGTCATCAAAGATTTAGGCACATATATCCAGTTGGATATGGCTGAGGATGAGTTATTATTGTTGGCATCACCCTTGAGGTGAGTTCGTTGGGAGGCGAGACTATAAGCCCCTATCTTTTTATGTGTCTGGTTGAAACTTTTTGCTCATGGGTATGCTATGAGTGTTAGCAATCATAGAAGATTAAATGATGGTTCAGTATGTGGACTTGCCAAAAGGCTCCAACACGAGACCGTTCTTGAAAATATGATGAATTGTAGTTGCAAAGTTGACTGAGAACATAGTTGTTGGTTTTCAATAAGGGTTATGATCTATACTTCTATGTTGTGATGAATTGTTTCTTGTTCATGAGAAGTGATATGATCATGTTATAGAATAGTGTTAGGACCCCGATCCTAATTCATAAGAATCCAGACTGTAACATATCACATCACTTTGCGGCCTCACGCATGGTAAGTTCCATGGATGCAACCTTAGCTTAGCTGGGACCGTTTGCGTCTTTTGGCTCACGTATGTGAACATGTCGCTGGCAATCAAACGACAGAGAACCCGGGCCGACATAACTAGTCATAGAACCCAAGCAGCACATCCATACGGAAACAGGCATACATAACCCAGCAATGCAGGTGTCGGCCTCAAGCGTGTGTAGACGAGTCATAGCAAGCTACAGGGACTCCATTACGTCATGAGACACGAATGCCATCACTGCATGTAGACGAGTCGTAGCAGGCTACAGGGACTCCATTACACCGCGAGACATTTCCGCGAAGGGACAGACACAGCAGCAAAGAAGGATACATGCCAGTCAATCAATGTGTCCGGAGCAGTAGCAAGCTACCATGGCTTGGTGGAAGCACAAAGAGGCAGTTTCCCATGAAGAGTACTACTAAAGGCACACGACTAGGTGTCGGATCCTATACATACCGTTGCACGTCACACGTACGCACGCATGACATGCCCGATATGCATAGATACAACCATGGCATCACAACATAACAATACAACAACATGACTTTTATTTAAGATGAGCCTTGTATAATATGTTCTTATAGATAGGGATCACATGACCCAACACTCAAGTCATAGAAACATGTTCATACAAACCAAGCGGAAGCATAAGCTGTCTGAGTACAGACAGATGAAAGGATAAAAAGCACATCGCCTGATTATCTACAGCCCGCCACAGGGCAAAGGTCGTAGCTGGGACACTAGCTATTCGGCATCATCAACGTCTAGAAAGAACACACCTAATGTAACATCCCAAATTTTGGAATGTTATAATCAATATTAGAATGAATGTTTGTTTGTTTGAGTGATTGATTTGAGTGGAATTTGAAACTTTTGAAAACTTTTAAATGAGAGGGAATCAAATGACTTTCCCCTTTGTGTTTGATTTCAAATTAATACTTTTCAAATTAGGGAGAGAAGATGACATGACCTCTTCAATATAAAAACATTTGAGGAGTGAATTTGAAAGCATTTGAAATAGAGTTCTTTTTATATTTGAATTCCTATTTGAAATTTGAAAACCCCTTGACAAAAATTTGAGAGGATTAAGGTGACACCCCAAACCAGGGGGTAATTTGTGAAGTTTTTGAATCATAAAACCTAGGGGGTTATTTGAAAATTTATTTCAAAAGAATTAAAACCAATTTAGGCAATTTCTGAAAATATTTTTTTTAAAGTATTTAAGTTGGCCATGGAAAAATGTTCATTAAATTGCATTTATTCTCCTGGTCCTTTTCATATAAAGATCCCCAATTGTGGGATAGTATTGCTTACCATAAATGAGTTTTTATTTCCCTGGAAATTAGAAAGGAAACGATTTAACAGGTTATTAAAGTCCACCGGCCCACCTGCTTTAACCCCTCCCCGAAACCTCTCCGGACCGGCCGCCCCGACACCGCGCTCTCTCTCCTTCTCTCTGACGTGCAGGCCCCACCGATCGCTCGCGAGATTAGCACGCTCATCTCCCTCCCCACGCATAGAACTCGCCGGAGATCCATCCCGCGCCGGATCCACCTCCCCTTCCATTGCCCCGAGCACCCGCGGCCCTATAAGTACCCCGGCCTCCCTCCGTGCTCCATTTCACCCCCGAACGCCCCCCTGCCCTCGCAATAACCACCCGCACGAGCTCGCCGGAGTTCTGCATCCCCACCGAAGCTCCCAGAGCACCTGGCCGTCGCCACACTCACCCCCACTCCCCTCCGACGCCACCAAAGTACGTCGGAGACTCACCGCAGCCGTTTGAAGCTTTCCAATGCCACCCTCGACCATCGCACCACCGTCCCCGAGCATCTCCGACATCCAGCCACCGTCGACATCACCGGAGCTCTGGCCCCCTCCTATGTAAGCCCTATCCCCTCCCGTAGTTGTCGGATCTGTAGTCAATGTATAAGATTAGAAGTGTTATAAAGCGAACCGGTACGCGCTTGGCTTCGGTCACCCGCCCGCAAAAGCCCGCACGTACACGGCCTCGGCCAACCACAACCCGCCACGTAGCCCCTGTCCGATAAGATCCATTTTCCCTTTTTCTGATTTTGTTTTAGAAAACAGAATGATTTCTAATTTTGTTTTTGTTATATCTTTAAAAATAATTAGTGTTTCTAATTGATTCTTTTTGCATTAGGTCGCAACGTTCATGTAGTTTCTGTAGATACCAAGTTTGGCCATATTTGAAAAGTTTAAAATTAAATTAAAACAGATTTGATTCAAATCTTGTTTTCTGAATAACTTGAGTTTAAAAATTTATTTTTGAGTGATTATTTTTGACACTATTTTGTATTAGTTAGGTTTATCATCCGGCACTGTTTGTGAATTTTTAGGATAATTTAGATTATGGTTTTTAACTAAACCAGAATCTGTTTAGTACCTAATAGGATTTAGTTAGTTTAATTTTTCTTTAGCTTATTTTGAAATCTGAATTAGTTTAAATTTTGTTATAGTTTTCTTTAGTTATGTTGTCAAATATTAGGTGACTTATTTTCTGTTAATAAAAATAGTTTTGCTTTGTTTTATATCCTAATGATATAGGAAACTATATTCTTCTTCACTAGGAAATGTTTTATAAAACAATTTAGTTTTAGTAGTAATTCTTTTCAAAAATGTTTTAGAGGATTTATTTCTGTTTTTATAAATAAAAATTTTATTATTATTTTCTGTTAAGGATTGTTTTGTTACTAAAAATAGTTTTGTCTTAGTAGTAGTTTAGCCACCAAAATTTAGAGCCTATTACTTTGTTTTGTTTTTCTTTGTTGTATTGCTCTAGTATTGCTAGTTGATTTCTTATTTGAAAATATATATTTTTCTGTTATTCTAATATTTTAATTGTTTTTTTGTTTTTTTGTTTTCTTGTTGTTAAGTTTATTAGGCTAAAATCAATGTTGTTTAGAGTGTTGTTTTTCATAATTCTTAGTTGTTCTTCAAAAGTAACTCTTCTTGCTAGAAAAACATTTACAAAAATACTTTTGTTATATTTTACTTTGTTTTTGTTTGTTACTTTTGAAAATAGGATTTATTTGTAGAGAAAACCAACCCTTGGTTGTGTTGATGAAATTTTGTTGATTTGAGTTTTGTCTTAAGTATTTCCTTCATCACAACCTTGTTGCTTTTGGTTTTTGTGTTACTTTTGATTGATAGAATTGATTGCTAGTATGATTGCTTATATGAATGCAATGTTTGATTATATAGATTTTCATCGGAGAGTGACGTATAGTCTATTAAGCTATTTCTGAGAGCGATATTATTCTTCATCAACAGTACAGGCAAGTTCACTTTGACCATTTTGTTCATACCTATGATTTATTGCATGTAGTGACATCATTCAACAAATCCCTCCCGTAGTGTTATTGAAAATTCTTGTAGTTGAGTAGAATGCATGAGGTAGGAACCCACCACTTGTTACTAAAGCCTCGGGAACGTTAGTTATTTCTATGCTATGCTAAAGTAGACGGGGTCTGGTATGAGTGTTCGTGAGTGGTGTGAGAAGGAGGACTCTACGTCAAGACGACAACTTCATGAAGGCATCTTCAAGTACTGCATCTTCAAGACGTCAAGACATTCGAGACTCAAGAAACAAGTTTTCAATACACACTACTGGGTGAAGGATGGTTGATTGGGCATCCCTGGAGTAACTAGTGGATGGCCGGGATGCATGGAGAAGCGCCATGACATCTTGCGAAAAGCTTCACCCAGACTCAAAGAGACGGATGAATACTTCATGCCCAGAAGCTTACCTGTGTAGCCACAAGTCATTATGGGCTCTGGCTTGGTTGATCTTTTTTGTGACTCTGGCTAGGAAGTGCTACGTGATCTAGTCGACGTTAGGAATGGATGGGCACTGACAGTAGTCAGGGAAACACTCTGAAAGACCATGTTTCGTTCATCCTGTTCTCAAACACCCGAGAGTGCGAGGACTTACCAGGAGGGAACAAATCTTGTGGGTAAAGTACACAACACTCTGTAGAGTTAAACCTAATCGATTAGCCGTGTCCCCGGTTACAGACAATTTGAGCCTCTAGACTTGGATCTATCTCTGAACTCTCAACACTGGACTGATAATTAATTGTGGGCAACTTATGATACTTGTGGGCATTAAGACATCGGCTGGCGGAACCATGTCTTGTTAGGTAACTCTATAGTGAAACTCCGGATATTCCTTTGTTTTAGGAAAAGAAAATAAAATCAGCTTTTATGCAAAAAAAACTCAGACACAGAGCCACAAAGCCTTACTGCATATAGAATAGTTTTTATCCTCTGCTCTACTATGGTGATCTTGCCGGTACATTCAATTTACTGACCTACACGGCTGCAATGTCTCATGTTGCAGATACTCTTCTTCGACGGGTAAGAGTACGATTCAGGGTTACGGTCTACACTCAACCTGCCATTGGTGTTTATAGGGACTCCACTCCCGTTGACTGTTTCCGCTGAGATTTTTGAGGTGTATATCAGTTTTACATTAATTACATGTGATTGCACTTTGATATATACAATTATGTAGTGTGTGTGCCAGCATACTGATCCAGGGATGGCACAGAACACACAGAGTCTTGACCTTTCCAGGTCGGGTCGCTACAGAAATGGTATCAAAGCACATGTTGACTGTAGGACGTGACCCTAGAAACTAGAAAGCCCTTAGGAAACAATTTCCCAAAAAAAAAATTTTCAAAAGACCCTTTACTTCTCATCTTATTTGAGCTTTTATCAAATGATCTCTCTTATCTCAAATAGTTAGAGAATACCCGTTCCCCTTTGACCACACTAAGGATCAACTGAGACCACTTCAAGAAGGACAAGATATCGAAACAACTGAATGTCACTTCAAAGTAAAGAAGATTACACCATGCATTAGAAGAGTTGAAGCTACACGAGTTGAAGACTGTGAAGACCCGAAGAAATTGAAGACCATGAAGAATTTCCAAGATATTATGCCCTAGAAGACCAAACCCCTTTTGTATACTTACGTTAGATACGATGATTTGTGAGCTGTCATTTCTGTGTAAAAAAATTCGACAACCACAAACAAATCCCATTTTCAAAAATATATTGTTTGTATTGTGTGTATCTCTCTCGATCCCTCTCTTGTATCTCATCCCAAACCCTTGGACCCAATAGATGCTGAATGAAGTTGGACTCGTGTATTCCGGATCGATGACTCGATTAGAGACAGAAGAATGGATTCAGAACATGGAAGATCATCTAAGGAGTAACCATGTTTCAAGGAATGAGATGGTCCAGTATGTTTTTTG
This sequence comes from Hordeum marinum, assembly GCA_022496015.1. Classification (NCBI taxonomy): domain Eukaryota; kingdom Viridiplantae; phylum Streptophyta; class Magnoliopsida; order Poales; family Poaceae; genus Hordeum; species Hordeum marinum. The sequence goes on along the minus strand of CM039672.1, from coordinate 303,848,112 downwards.
GTACTTTGCAGAATGTGGTGCACATTGGTGGAAGATGCATGAAGCTATCTATGATAGTGAAGCATCAATCACTTGGGAAGAATTCAAGATGACTCTGGAAAAGTCTCATGTTGTCACCAACACCTTGAAGCCCCGTTGCAAAGATGTGAAGAAGATTTGTGCATGCAAGATATGTGGAGAGATAGGACACACCCAGGAAGAACACAAGGAAGGATGCCCTCATTGTGAAGAAAATTACCGAGCTGAGGAATGCCCAACTGGGCAGGTGACATGTTTCTTGTGTGAAGGAACTACGCATTACCCAGCACAATGCCAAATGTACCCCAAAGTACAAGAAGTCATCAAGTAGTAGTAGGAAGCCATGAAGGAAGACTTCAGAGAAAATTTAGGAGAACTTGTGATGAAGGAAGACTTCAGAGAAAATTTAGGAGAACTTGTGATGAAGGAAGATGTTGAAGACCCTAATGGAGAAGGCCTAACCAGATTTTACTCCAATGCCTGCATTTCATGTGGAGAAGAAGGACATTTCTCACAGGACTGTACGAAGGAAAGAAAAAAGTATCTGGGAAACTTCCCGACAGAAAAAGTGGAGTTTGATCCACAGGAAATTGAAGGTTTGATCAGAACAAAGAAGCTCAGGAAGAGACAAGCCCCTGAACAGAGGGACCTGAGTCATATCAGATGTTTCAAGTGTAAGGATATGGGCCACTACGCCAATAAGTGCCCAAGAAAGGAACCAGAACTCCAAGGAGCAAACACGAACATCAAGAAGCCCCGAGACTTGTCAGAAATCATCTGTTTTCATTGCAAGGAAGCAGAACATTATGCTAGTAAATGTCCAAAGGAGAAGAAAGCTAGAATGAGGTAGTTAATTTTTGAAGATGGAAATAAGTGTATCATGAAACACTCTTGTTTTCATGACATTATTTTGTAACGGAAGTCTCTAAGATTGTAATAACTTCGTAAATCAATGAAATTTATTGTGTCATGATTTTCTATGAGTTGTTACCCCATGAACAAAGATCTCCGACCATTTTCGAGGATATGAGAAAATATGGTCTATGCACGCATGAGTGCATTTCATTTTAAGTGTGGTAGCAACCACAGGGACAAATGAATGAAGAAAATACCATTCATATTAAGAAGTTTGGATAACTGAATACAGGTGAAGAGAATGTGGAACCACCTCAAACTATGGGGATGATAAACTTTGTGACAAAGTGCTTTTGAAGCTGGAATATTGGGAAAAAATGATTGTGATAAAACCATACCCAAGGTTAAAAAGACCAATGGAAAGGAAATTGAATTCCGCAGAGTGGGATCTAGACAAGAATAAGTTTGTGAATTTGTTACCTCAAGGGTATGTTGGAGTGAACTGAAGGTAATGTTGGAATATGGAACGATAGTAACCCCAAGAGTGACTTAAAGCTATCCAAGTATTCAAGTGAACCCACAAATCACTGACCTCAGGATTGATAAAAATCAAGCCCTACCTTTGTGAAGGAAGAAGCTTGGAAGAAGCTATCACTGTTTAGCAAAACGTTTTTCTTAGGAGTATACGAAAACCTGAGAGTTGTGAAGAAATGATAGATGTTTTTGCTTAGCTTGCAGAATCAATGAATTTATCTGAACTTCGTTCATTGATAAGAGAAATTTCTGGAATGCTTGTGAGGAAGCCCAAGTGTTAGAATACAAGATTCACTAAACCTTATACAAGGTAATGATTTCAGTGCGACATGGCTTGGCCACCATGACGACTTAATCTTATCATTTCTCTTGCTATTCGGAATGGTAAATCTGAGGGACTTACCCATAGTAAAGAGACAACGTTCTTCGAAGATTTTGTTTAAGCCCTAGAATGGTATGAAGAAAACCCCTTGTACAGGACAGTTGCTGTCACACATAGGAATTTGACGGTGAGGAATGAAGCCAAGACCCATTTCACTGCAGGGTAACCACTAATGGTAGACCCCCATGAGCTCTTCGATTAGTTATTTAGAACGATCGCGAGACTTGTCAGTTAAGAAGACCCAGTATTGGAGAAAGTGCATTTTGTTATGAGAACACAAGATTTTGATATAACGGAAGACCCTCATCAAAAGAGCTATCATAAAGAATGTGAAGAGACAGATGCACCAGAGGACTGTCATGATTTTGAGGGACCAGTAACTCTCAGTTTAAGTGTGGTAGACCCCACACCTTCTTGGTCGATGGTTTTGCTAGAAGATCCCAAACCCTAACCTTTTCTTTCTAGCCCTTTCGAATCTCGAGGACGAGATTCATTTTAAGTGTGGTAGGTTTGTAACATCCCAAATTTTGGAATGTTATAATCAATATTAGAATGAATGTTTATTTGTTTGAGTGATTGATTTGAGTGGAATTTGAAACTTTTGAAAACTTTTAAATGAGAGGGAATCAAATGACTTTCCCCTTCGTGTTTGATTTCAAATTAATAGTTTTGAAATAGGGAGAGAAGATGACATGACTTCTTCAATATAAAAAGATTTGAGGAGTGAATTTGAAAGCATTTGAAATAGAGTTATTTTTATATTTGAATTCCTATTTGAAATTTGAAAACCCCTTGACAAAAATTTGAGAGGAGTAATGTGACACCCCAAACCAGGGGGTAATTTGTGAAGTTTTTGAATCATAAAACCCAGGGGGTTATTTGAAAATTTATTTCAAAAGAATTAAAACCAATTTAGGCAATTTCTGAAAATAAATTTTTCAAAAAGTATTTAAGTTGGCTGTGGAAAATGTTCATTAAATTGCATTTATTCACCTAGTCATTTTCATCTAAAGATCTACAATTTTGGGAGAGTATTGATTACCATAAATTAGTTTTTATTTCGCTGGAAATTAGAAAGGAAACGATTTAACGGGTTATTAAAGTCCACCGGCCCACCTGGTTTAACCCCTCCCTGAAACCTCTCCAGACCGGCCCGCCGACGCCGCGCTCTCTCTCTCCCTCTCTCTGATGTGAAGGCCCCACCGACCGCTCACGAGATCAGCGCGCTCATCTCCCTCCCCGCGCACAGACCTCGCCGGAGATCCATCCCGCACCGGATCCGCCTCCCCTTCCATTCCCCCAAGCACCCGTGGCCCTATAAATACCCCGGCCTCCCTCCGTGCAACATTTCACCCCCCGAACGCCCCCTGCCCTCGCCAGAACCACCCGCACGAGCTCGCCGGAGTTCTGCATCCCCACCGAAACTCCCAGAGCACCTGGCCGTCGCCACACTCACCCCCACTCCCCTCCGATGCCACCAAAGTACGCCAGAGACTCACCGCCGCGTTTGAAGCTTTCGGACGCCACCCTCGACCACCGCAGCACCGTCCCCGAGCATCTCCGACTTCCGGCGACCGTCGACATCACCGGAGCTCCGGCCCCCTCCTCTGTAGCCCCATCCCATCCCGTAGTCGTCGGATCTGTAGTCAACGTATCAGATTAGAAGTGTTATAAAGCGAACTGGTATGCACTAGACTTCGGTCACCCGCCCGAAAACGCCTGCACGTACACGGCCTCGGCCAACCACAACCCGCCACATAGCCCCTGACCGATAAGATCCATTTTCCCTTTTTCTGATTTTTTTTAGAAAACAGAATGATTTCTAATTTTTTTGTTATACCTTTAAATAAAAAAATTAGTATTCTTTTCTGTTAAGGATTGTTTTGTTACTAAAAATAGTTTTGTCTTAGTAGTAGTTTAGCCACCAAAATTTAGAGCCCATTACTTTGTTTAGTTTTTCTTTGTTGTTTTGCTCTAGTATTGCTAGTTGATTTCTTATTCGAAAATATTTTGTTTTCCTGTTATTTTAATATTTTAATTGTTTTATTTGTTTTCTTGTTGTTATGTTTATTAGGCTAAAACCTATGTTGTTTAGAGTGTTGTTTTTCATAATTCTTAGTTGTTCTTCAAAAGTAATTCTTCTTGCTAGAAAAACATTTAGAAAAATACTTTTGTTATATTTTACTTTGTTTTTGTTTGTTACTTTTGAAAATAGGATTTATTTGTAGAGAAAACCAACCCTGGGTTGTGTTGATGAAATTTTGTTGATTTGAGATTTGTCTTAAGTATTTCCTTCATCACAACCTTGTTGCTTTTGGTTTTTTTGTTACTTTTGATTGGTAGAATTGATTGCTAGTATGATAGCTTATATGAATGCAATGTTTGATTATATAGATTTTCATCGGAGAGTGACGTATAGTCTATCAAGCTATTTTTGAGAGTGATATTATTCTTCATCAATAGTACAGGCAAGTTCACTTTGACCATTTTGTTCATACCTATGTTTTATTGCATGTAGTGACATCACTCAACAAATCTCTCCCGTAGTGTTATTGAAAATTCTTGTAGTTGAGTATAATGCATGAGGTAGGAACCCACCACTTGTTACTAAAGCTCCGGGAACGTTAGTTATTTCTATGCTATGCTAAAGTAGACGGGGTCTGGTATGAGTGTTCGTGAGTGGTGTGAGAAGGAGGACTCTATGTCAAGACGACAACTTCATGAAGGCATCTTCAAGTCCTGCATCTTCAAGACCTCAAGACATTCGAGACTCGAGAAACAAGTTTTCAGTACACACTACTGGGTGAAGGATGGTTGATTAGGCATCCATGGAGTAACCGGTGGATGGCCAGGATGCATGGAGAAGCGCCATGACATCTTGCGAAAAGCTTCACCCAGACACAAAGAGACGGATGAATACTTCATGCCCGGAATCTTACCTGTGTAGCCACAAGTCATTATGTGCTCTGGCTTGGTTGATCTTTATTGTGACTCTGGCTGGGCAGTGCTATGAGATGTAGTCGACGTTAGGAATGGATGGGCACTGACAGTAGTTAGGGAAACACTCTGAAAGACCATGTTTCGTTCATCCTGTTCTCAAATACCCGGCAGTGCGAGGACTTACCAGGAGGGAACGAATATTGTGGGTAAAGTACACAACACTCTACAGAGTTAAACCTAATCGATTAGCCGTGTCCCCGGTTACAGACAATTTGAGCCTCTGGACTTGGATCTATCTTTGAACTCTCAACACTGGACTGATAATTAATTGTGGGAAACTTATGATACTTGTGGGCATTAAGACATCGGTTGGTGGAACCATGTCTTGTTAGGTAACTCTATAGTGAAACTCCGGATATTCCTTTGTTGTAGGAAAAGAAAATAAAATCAGCTTTTATGCACACAAAAAACTCAGACACAGAGCCACAAAGCCTTAGTGCATATAGAATAGTTTTTATCCTCTGCTCTCCTATGGTGATCTTGCCGGTACATTCAATGTACTGACCTACACGGCTGCAACGTCTCATGTTGCAGATACTCTTCTTCGACGGGTAAGAGTACGATTCAGGGTTACGGTCTACACTCAACCTGCCGTTGGTGTTTATTGGGACTCCACTCCCGTTGACTGTTTCCGCTGAGATTTTCGAGGTATATATGAGTTTTACATTAATTGCATGTGATTGCACTTTGATATATACATTAATGTAGTGTGTGTGCCAGCATACTGATATAGGGATGGCACAGAACACACAGAGGCTTGACCTTTCCAGGTCGGGTCGCTACACCTAATGGGTCCTGGGTCTCATCTACAACATTTATTAAGCAAACGTGAGTACAAACATACTCAGCAAGTCTTTAAAACAGACCTAGTCTATTCATGCTCATGTATCAACAAAGGAAGTGGTGGGGTTTATGCGGCAATGCCAGCTTTGTCTCATGGCTAACCTACACTACCCAATTTTAACTCTTTGTTTACATTTTCGATATCGCACACGAGTCCACTAACTCCATATCAATACATCACCATGTATTCACTTCCCCCTCCTGGGAGAGTGCCATCCATGGTACTCACCCTTGTCTTGATATTTTTATGAGTATCAATTTGATTATCTATGAATAGCATAAGTTCTCCAAGTAGTCCATATACGAGGACGCGGCTATCCGAATAGTTTCCTACCTTGCAAGGGTGTACTTCTTCACAGACGCTCTCGGCACTTATCGTTGTGTGCTCATAAAACCACGCACCTCGGCAACCTTCAAGCGGATGCCCAGCGAGGGAGTCGGACACGACCGTCAATCGCATAAGACCTCTAGTCCGGCTATCGCCTATTTGAGACCGAACCCGCACGGAGTCCGGCCGAAGTTTCCGCTACGGCCCCAAACGACATGCGCAGGTTCCCAAGACCACCATCCGGGTGACCCTTGGTACATCGTGCCACTGCCTACCATGTCGTAACCCACCCCTAGGGTCAGGGCTACGCACGGCCTCTAGCATGCTATAAACACCAGAAACTACTTGCAACTCATGGACTAAGGACTAAGTGAATGATAAGTCGAGAGGGTCAATTAAGTATCCCAACGTGTGGTAGTAACTAGTCTTGGATAACAAACACGGAACTCAGTTCCTAAGAACGGTCCCAATGAGACAACCCACTATGTACTCCTACATAGCCTCTCATCGCTACCTTTACCAAATCGAGTTCATTATATATCACCACATCAGAACAACATCGTTTCACTCAGTTCATCACCCAGATGAATCAGACCTAACCGAACTCTAAGCATAGCAAGCATAGCAGGCAAGTAAGCTAAGCACATCATGGCACAAGCATCTACCAGGTATGCTAGGTTGCAAGTTTTGACTATTTACTGTGACAATGTCACGTTATGCAGTAGAATAGGATCATCTATCGTGTATGACTGACATGTGATCAACTGTCCTAATGCAATAAACAAGAGCAAGAGCAAGAGACTAGGATGTTATCGGAATGATCAAAGGGGTTGCTTGCCTTGATAGGAAACGGAAAGGTTCTCTCCTTCGTCGGGATACTCGGGGGTATCCTCAGGACCAGGGCCTACCGCAATGCAAATAAGAAAAAATCAACACACACAAGTGCAACAATATGATGCATGATCATGGCATGATAGCATGTATAAATGAGCTAATGCAACTAGTTTTCATTTTGATTTGAAATGAATTCGAATATAGGTTCAAAATTGTTCTTCATTTCAAATTCCATATACTAACCTATTAGTAAATGTCAATTTTCACCTATTTAGATTGCTCTAACATGCATGACAATAGCACCATTGGATTCATTGGATTTTTCTCATAAATTTTCATATATAAATTATTTCATCTGATTTACAGATTAATTTATATGAATTTTTGAAGTTTTCAACAATTTCTGTAATTATTTTTAAACTGGAAAATGGAATTATGGCGTCAGCTTGACGTCACCACGACGTCAGCGGGTCCGCTGACCTGCCAGGTCAAACCTAACAATGTGGGGCCCTCATGTCAGCGTCAGGGGGCTAATCCCCACACTGACAGAGGTTTGACCCACAGCCGGGGCCCACTATCAGCGACTGGGGCTAACTAACTAGGGGGGTTTAGCCCCCCTAATGATGGCCACGTCGGCACCCACCGGAGCGGGGCTGGCAGCAACCATCCGCATGGCGGCGACTCATCGGAACGCGCCTATGGCGACCATTTGGCGCGCGGAGGGCACCGGGAGGCGGCCCGTGCACTGGCGCATCTAGCAGAGCTGCTAAGGGGGCTCGGGGGCCACCGAAACGGCGGCCACGTCGAGCTGCGTAGCGGCGACTCCTCGGGCAGGAGCAGCTGCGGTGCTATACGCTGCAGGAGGCGGAGCTGAGGGCGGCAACGACCTCCTGGAAGCTCCACGAGCTCGAGCCCGTGGCCAGAAGTGAGCTTTGGCCACTGTGGCCATGGCTACACCCTGGTCGGCGGCGAGATCCTCTCGGCTCCAGCGACAAATGGGGCTGGAGGGGGGGTACGACGATGAGACTGGGGGGAAATGGTCCGGGGCCTCACCGGAGAGGCTTCTGGCGCCTTAGCGGGGTCGGGGACGCACGGAAGACGGTGAATTGCCGGCGGCTTCGCTCCGGCGAGCAAGGGAACAAAGGAGAGGGAGAGGGGAAATGGCAAGGGGGAAGCAGCTGGAGCGGCGGCCGAGCCTATCTCCTCGCCAGCATCACGAGGAGGCGGCTAGGCAGGCAGGGTGGAGGTGGCCAGCGCGGCCACCGCCGGCTGCAGGGGCGGCACACAGCTGCTTCTCCTCCTGGCAGGAGGAAGAAGACGCTGCTGCCCTTGTGGGCCGGGGCCCTTCCTTAGGTTAGCCCAGGTGGGCTTCTTTCCATTCTTTTTTTTATTTCAATTCTTTTCTAACTTCTGACATTTGTTTATTTTATTTGCAGATACAAATGACTTTGTAAAATATCCAAAACATTTTATATATTGAAGTTTGAATATTTCAAACTTGTAGAAAAATAATTTCAGGATATTTTGAAGCTAAAATAATGATAATGATTTGTTTATCATTTTCAGGGGCTTTAACATTTATTTTTAAATTGCTTTAGGTGTTCAAATAATTAAAATGATCCATGTTATAATCATGTCCAAATTTACCAGACATAGTGAACATTTTTAGTGGGCATTTTGGATTTGTTGAATTTTCACCAAATTTGAATTGTTTTGATTCAAAGTGAGCTTGGGGTTTCTTTTGTTGATGCAAACACATGCTATACTATGACTCCTAGCTAGGGATGTGACAACTCACCCCCACTCAAAAGAATCTCGTCCCGAGATTTTCAAGTCGTCGGGAAGAGCGCGGGGTATTCTAGTCGAAGACGATCTTCTCTTTCCCAGGTGGCCTCCTTTTCAGAATGGTGTGACCACTGAACCTTAAGAAACTTGATGTTCCGACGCCGAGTGGTATGCTCAGCTTGATCAAGAATACGAACAGGGTATTCTCGATATGTAAGGTTATCTTGGAGATCAAGCGCTACGTGGTCTACCTCACGGACAGGGTCCGAGAAGCAACGCCTGAGTTGCGAGACGTGGAAGACATCATGAACCTTGGAAAGATGCGGCGGAAGTTCCAATTGGTAGGCAACCTCTCCTCGTTTGGCAAGAATGCGGAAAGGTCCAATGTAACGAGGAGCCAATTGCCCTTGATACCGAATCGATGGGTACCCTTCAGAGGTGTAACCGAAAGTTAAGCCTTCTCATCAACTTCATAGGTCATAGCCTTATGATAGTGATCATATTGGCTCTTTTGACGAGATTGGGCTGTTTTCAACTTTCCACGAATAATGCGAACTTGCTCCTCTGCATCATGGATCATATCTGGGCCAAAGAGTTGCCTCTCTCCGGTTTCCGACAAGTTAAGAGGTGTTCGACAACTTCGTCCATAGAGAACTTCAAAAGGGGCTTTGCCCAGGCTTGATTGACAACTATTGTTATATGCGAACTCGGCAAATGGAAGACATTTCTCCCAGTTCATACCGAAAGATATAACACAAGCTTGGAGCATGTCTTCAAGATTTGATTGACTCGCTCAACTTGACCACTTGATTGCGGGTGGAAAGCAGTGCTAAAGGATAGATGAGTCCCCATAGCGGTTTGAAAACTTTCCCAAAATCGGGAAGTAAAGATACTTCCACGGTCTGAGTTAATCTCCAAAGGAACACCATGAAGAGAAACTATTCGAGAAACATACAACTCCGCTAGCTGGCTAGCAGTTATACTTTCCCGAACAGGAACAAAATGAGCCACTTTGGAAAGACGGTCGATGACCACAAATATAGCCTTATTCCCTCTCTTAGTCCTAGGAAATCCGGTAATGAAATCCATACCGACCTTATCCCATTTCCATTCAGGAATAGCTAAAGGTTGAAGGGTGCCAGCAGGCCTTTGATGTTCTGCTTTCACGCGACGGCAAATGTCGTAGTTAGCAACGAACTAAGCAATTTCTCTTTTCAGCCTAGTCCACCAGAATCTCTGGCGTAGGTCCTGATACATCTTGGTACTACCCGGATGAATTGAGGGAGGAGAATCATGAGCCTCCTTAAGGATAAACTGTCTTAAGCGTGTGCTCTTGGGAACCACCAACCGGTTCTAGAAGAACACAACACCTTCATCGTTCTTGGAGAAATCTTTAGCGTTTCCGCTAGTAATATTCTCCTTGATCCGGGATATACCCTTATCATATTTCTTGATAGCTACTATTTGATCCTTAAGATTAGGTTTCACCACCAGGTTGGATAGGAATCCTTGAGGAACAAGGTGAAGGTTTAACTTCCGAAATTCCTCATGGAGAAGTGGTTGACCTTGTTGTAACATCAGATTGTTACAATAAGACTTACGACTTAGTGCATCAACCATGACATTGGCTTTCCCCGGGGTGTAAGTTATACCTAAGTCGTAATCTCTAATCAACTCTACCCACCGTCTTTGTCTGAGATTCAAATCCGGCTGGGTGAATATATATTTTAGACTTTGGTGATCAGTGTAAATTTCGCAACGATTACCCAGAAGGTAATGTCGCCAGGTTTTCAGTGCATGGACTATAGCTGCAAGCTCAGGATCATGTGTTGGATAATTATCCTCATGTGGACGCAACTGTCGAGATGCATATGCAATCACATGACGATCTTGCATGAGAATGCAACCTAATCCTTGTCGCGAGGCGTCGCAATAGATAACAAAGTCCTTAGAGAAATCAGGTGGCACCAGAATGGGAGCAGAGGTCAGTCGTCTTTTCAACTCCTGAAAACTGTGCTCGCATTGTGGAGTCCACTCGAACCTTTTATCTTTCTTGAGGAGTTCGGTCAGAGGTTTTGCAACTTTGGAGAAATTATCGACAAAGCGGCGACAACAGCTCGCTAAGCCAAGGAAACTCTGAACTTGCTTAACCGATTCAGGTTGAGTCCAATCAAGGACGGCCTGAACTCTCTCGGGATTGACAGCAATACCTTTACCAGATATTACGTGGCCTAGATAGGTCACTTATGGCAACCAAAATTCACACTTGGGAGAATTTGGCGTACAGGCGGTGCTCTCGAAGTTTCATCAATACCAGCCTTAGATGCTCGGCATGGTCTTGTTCGTTCTTCGAGTAGATGAGTATATCGTCGAGGTAAACCACGATGAATTTATCTAGATACTCCATGAAGATCGAATTCATCAAGCGAGAGAAGGTGGCTGGGGCATTGGTTAAACCGAAGGACATGACAGTGTACTCGTATTGGCCATAACAAGTAACAAAAGCCGTTTTTGGAATGTCCCTGTTCCTAATTCTGATTTGATGGTATCCCAACCTCAAATCCATTTTGGAAAAGATAGAGGATCTAGCGAGTTGATCATACAAATCGTTGATCCTAGGGAGCGGATACTTGTTCTTTATGGTGACCAGATTCACTGGCTGACAATCCACAACCATCCGATCCGAACCATCCTTCTTCTTGACGAAGAGAACGGGACAAGCCCAAGGAGAAGAACTGGGATGATAAAACCTTTCTTCAAAGCCTCATCGAGTTGGATCTTAAGTTCGGCTAGTTCTAAGGGTGCCATCTTATAGGGTCTTCTAGCTATTGGGACAGTCCCTAGGATGAGCTCTATCACAAACTCAACATCTCTCACAGGAGGAATTCCTGGCAGTTCTTCCGGAAAGACATCCGGAAAGTCACACACTACCGGAATATCTTCTAACTCTAGAAGAGGGCTAGCATTGAGGGAATAGAGTTGGCGCTTGGTTGTTCGAGTGGAGACATTAACTATCTCGCCCGATGGATGTGTAAGTTGAACATTCCTAGAATGAGTATCAATCTTGGCATAGTGAGATTTCATCCAATCCATGCCTAGAATGATATTTATGTCCGAAGACTTGAGGGCTATCAAAGACGCTAGGAAGACTAGTCTATCCACTAGAATATCATTATCATGGCTCACTCTAGAAGTTTGCCATTTGGAACCCAGAGTCTGCACTACTAAAGGACTAGACGTATCACAAAAAGACATGTTATGCAACTATGCATAACTTTCTAAGATAAAAGAATGAGATGCCCCGGTATCAAATAAAACAGATGCTGGATGACTATTGACAAGGAGCGTACCTAGGATAACATCAGGATCCTCAAGGGCTTCCTCAGCAGACACATAGTTCACTCGTCCATGAGCAGGAGCTGGCTTCACAAAGAAGGCTTTTCCAGGTTTTCCATGTCCAGCGGGCTTAACATTATTCTGGGGACACTCACGGGAGTAATTTCCTGGTTCTCCACACTTATAGCAAACCACGGTGGCACGTGGAGCAACATTTGCAGGCGGTCCTCCAAATGGTCTGACTGGAGGGTTGGGCTGAATTGGGCGAGGCGCCTGGAAGGATGGCCTCGCATTGTATTTTGGCGGCAGAGCTGCGTTGGGCACCCAGATCCGGCGTTTATTTGGACCCGACCCAGATGCGGGGTTGAAGTCACGGTTGTGCTTTCTCGTGGCCTCATAATCAGTCTGTCCAGTCTCGGCATTGATAGCCTTGTTGACGAGAGCCTAGAAAGTGGTGCACTCATGCAGGCGCAGATCTCGGTGGAGCTCAGGGTTAAGTCCCTTGCGGAACCTAGCCTGCTTCTTGGCATCAATAGAAACTTACTCAGGAGCATAGCGAGCAAGGTTTCCAAAGTCACGACGATAAGCATCCACTAACAGTCTGCCCTAGGTGAAGGCACATAATTCCTCTCTCTTATGATCCATCACCCTTCCGGGACGTGATTGGTACGAAATGCGGCACTGAACTCTGCCCAAGTTGGTGTGGGGCCTGCGGGACGCATGGCTTCAAAATTTTCCCACCACAGATTGGCAGGACCTTTTAGAAAGTAAGTTGCAAAGGTCACCTTGTTGGCCTTAGTCACATTGGCAGCCCGGATCTTGTCATACATGCTAGTCAGCCAGTCATCCGCGTCAAGTGGGTTGACCGAATGATGATACTTGGGTGGGCACAGTCTGATGAGATCACCAAGTGATACGCCATCATTGAGGTCATTGCGCGGAGCATGTGTTGTGTTCTGCTCGATTCTTTCCAACAGCCTGTTGGTCTCCCTCTTTTTCCTTTTGGCTTCAAGCATTACTTCCGCCAAGGAAGGCGCATGTGATAGATCCTCTTGCCTTGGCTAGCTTCCCTCGCCCGGCTCAGGGGAAGGCACGGGGTTATTCCTAGTTACCACCATCCTGCAGAAACAAACCCACAACTTAATCATAGGGAACAACAACTCTAAGACATAGGATAAGGAATGTACTGGACAACATGGCATGCAGGGTAAACACCAATCAACATGGTAAAACAACCTCCATATGAACACCGTGATTCATACACACCATGACATAGTTCAGTACAAGCCAAGCTGAAATCCAACTATGGAGAGATGACACAACTCATCGGAGGCATTACAAGCTTCCTATACATTATCTATCTACACCTCCGGAACTCAACTCTCAACCTCATCATATCCCACAAGACACGCAGGACTGTGGCGATACGATTACTACCATACTAGAACTAACATCCACGTACTCAAGCATTGCGGTAGAATGCCTCATACAGGTTACCCCCATGACCCGGGAGCTGAACCTGAGGATCTAGAAACACTCTAGCATGTGATCCCTGGGAGCCATAAGGACACGGGTGTGGCCTTGGCCCCCTTGTTGGCGGCAACAATGGTCCTCAAAGAGGGGTGATGCCTCCAACATCGGGCCAGTCTACGTGTGCCGGCAAATGAGTCCGTGATGGGGTCAGCATCTCCAAATCTCCATAGCCTGTCTGCACGATAGGTGCCAACTGCATCAGGGCTGTCCAAAGACGTGCAAGGGTAGCATAAAGCTCCATGCGAAGGGCACGTGCATCATGATCCCTGTTCTCCAACATCTGAGCGGTCACCTGCAGCCTAGGGTCCTCATGGGAATGATCATAGTAGACTGCACTAAGATAACCATCCTCTCCTCCCATAGAAGCAGGAACATAGCAGAACTCGGTGTTCTGAAGCAGACCATGGTGGAACCTTATGATAGTCAGCATGGTGTAAGCGGCCTCCTGAACTGCCATATCTATGGTGACACATAATCCATAAGTCCAGTGAAGCGGCTCTGCAGCTCCAGGGTATGAAGGATAAATCTTGACGGTACACAGATACTGACTCTAGTTGAAATCTCGTTACTGTTCCTCCGCTATGTACTCTGGGTACCAACGGTATCCAGACTCCATCATGACTCTAACCAACATGGCCGTGTGACCCGGTACATCGGTGCACCTGGTCAGACGGACCACCTGACGGGAAGGACGAGGGGGCATCTGAAACAGAGAAAGATACAAAGACATAAGAGACTCTAGCAGAAATTGGACAACATAACGGCTGTAATTGCTCAAAAATGATTTTGAGACAACTACAAAAGATTGGAAAAGCATAACCACTCGACTTTCTAGACTCAAATCTCTTCTCCATCTATTTGTCACACCAACAATACTTGAATACCCACATTCACTTACAACAAGCTAGCTAGTGGTCCATGGTTAGTAACTCGGCATCCTAAGCAATGGATGAGTAGCCTAGTTCCTATCCCCAAAGAAAAGATGAGAACGACTCAGCATAGAATAACTTGGGAAGAGGGGTAAAAAGAGCCTTACGGTCCCTTCCACAATCAATTCCCCTACTTTTCTATATTGTTTCTAGACTCAACTTCGACCGGTTGGCTTGGTAGTCCTATAGTCAGTCAGGCTCTGATACCAATGCTGTCGGGACCCCGATCCTAAGTCATAAGAATCTAGACTGTAACATATCACATCACTTCGCGGCCTCACACACGGTAAGTTCCATGGCTGCGGCCTTACCTTAGCCAGGACCGTTTGCGTCTTTTGGCTCACGTATGTGAACATGTCGCTGGCAATCAAATGATAGAGAACCCGGGCTGACATAACTAGTCATAGAACCCAAGCGGCACATCCATACGGAAACAGGCATACATAACCCAACAATGTAGGTGTCGGCCTCAAGCATGTGTAGACGAGTCATAGCAAGCTACAGGGACTCCATTACGTCGTGAGACACGAATGCCATCACTGCACGTAGACGAGTCGTAGCAGGCTACAGGGACTCCATTACACCATGAGACATTTCCCCGAAGGGACAGACACAGCAGCAAAGAAGGATACATGCCGGTCAATCAATGTGTCCGGAGCAGTAGCAAGCTACCATGGCTCGGCGGAAGCACAAAGAGGCAGTTTCCCATAAAGAGTACTACTAAAGGCACACGACTAGGTGTCGGATCCCATACATACCGTTGCACGTCACACATACGCACGACATGCCCGATATGCATAGATACAACCATGGCATCACAACATAACCATACAACAACATGACTTTCATTTAAGAGGCTCAGATGAGCCTTGCATAATATGTTCTTACAGATAGGGGTCACATGACCCGACACTCAAGTCATACAAACATGTTCATACAAACCAAGCGGAAGCATAAGTTGTCTAAGTACAGACAGATGAAAGGCTAAAAAGCACATGGCTTGACTATCTACAGCCCGCCATAGGGCAAAGGTCGTAGCTGGGACACCAGCTATTCGGCATCATCAACGTCTAGAAAGAACCCACCTAATGGGTCCTGGGTCTCATCTGCAACATTTATTAAGCAAACATGAGTACAAACGTACTCATAAGTCTACAAAACAGACCTAGTCTATTCATGCTCATGTATCAACAAAGGGAGTGGTGGGGTTTATGCAGCAATGCCAGCTTTGACTCATGGCTAACCTACACTACCCAATGTTTACTCTTCGTTTACATTTTAGATATCGCACACGAGTCCACTAACTCCATATCAATATACCACCATGGATTCACTTCCTCCTCCTGGGAGAGTGCCATCCACGGTACTCACCCTTGTCTTGATATTTTTATGAGTATCCATTTGATTATCTATGAACATCATAAGTTCTCCAAGTAGTCCATATCCAAGGACGCGACTATTCGAATAGTTTCATACCCTGCAGGGGTGTACTTCTTTGCACATGCTCTCGCCACTTATCGCTGTGTGCTCATAAAACCACGCACCTCGGCAACCTTCAAGCGGATGCCCAGCGAGGGAGTCGGCCACGACCGTCAATCGCATAAGACCTCTAGTCCAGGCTATCGCCTATTTGAGACTAAACCCGCATGGAAGTCCGGCCAAAGTTTCCGCTACGACCCCAAACGATGTGCGCAGGGTTCCCAAGCCCACCATCTGGGTGACCCTTGGTGCACCGTGCCACTGCCTACCGCGTCGTAACCCACCCCTAGGGTCAGCACTACGCACAGCCTCCATATTGCTATAAACACTAGAAACTACTTGCAACTCCTGGACTAAGGACTAAGCGAATGATAAGTCGAGAGGTCAATTAAGTATCCTAACGTGTGGTAGTAACTAGTCTTGGATCACGAACACGGAACTCAGTTCATAAGAACGGTCCCAATGAGACAACCCGCTATGTACTCCTACATAGCCTCTCATTGCTACCTTTACCAAATCGAGTTCATCAAATATCACCACATCAGAACAACATCGTTTCACTCAGTTCATCACCCAAATGAATCAGACCTGACCTAACTCTAAGCATAGCAAGCATAGCAGGCAAGTAAGCTAAGGACATCATGGCACAAGCATCTACCAGGTATGCTAGGTTGCAAGGTTTGACTATTTACTGTGACAATGTCAGGTTATCCAGCAGAATAGGATCATCTACCGTGTATGACTGACATGTGATCGACTTCCCTAATGCAATAAACAAGAGCAGGAGTGAGAGAGTAGGATGTTATCGGAATGATCAAAGGGGTCACTTTCCTTGCTGGGAAACAGAAAGGTTCTCTCCTTCGTCGGGATACTAGGGGGTATCCTCAGGAGCAGGGCCTACCGCAATGCAGATAAGAAATATCAAAACACACAAGTGCAACAATATGATGCATGATCATGGCATGATAGCATATATAGATGATCTAATGCAACTAGTGTTCATGTTGATTTGAAATGAATTCGAATATAGGTTCAAAATTGTTCTTCATTTCAAATTCCATATACTAACCTATTAGTAAATGTCAATGTTCACCTATTTAGATTAATATAACATGCATGACAATAGCACCATTGGATTCATTGGATTTTTCTGATAAATTTTCATATATAAATTATTTTCATCTGATTTACAGATTAATTTATATGAATTTTCGAAGTTTTAAACAATTTCGGGTATTATTTTTAAACTGGAAAATGGAATTATGGCGTCAGCCTGACGTCACCATGATGTCAGCGGGTCGGCCGACCTGCCAGGTCAAACCTCTCAGTGTGGGGCCCTCATGTCAGCGTTAGGGGGCTAATCCCCATGCTGACTGAGGTTTGACCCACAGCTGGGGCCCACTATCAGTGACTAGGGCTAACTAACTAGGGGGGTTTAGCCCCCTAATGACGGCCACTTCGGCACCGACAGGAGCAGGGCCGGCAGCGACCATCCGCAAGGTGGTGACTCGTCGGAACGCGCCTCCGGTGACCATTTGGCGCGCGGAGGGCATCGGGAGGCGGCTCGTGCACTGGCGCATCTAGCAGAGCTGCTAAGGGGGCACGGGGGCCACCGAAACGGCAGCCACGTCGAGCTACGCGGCGGCGACGGCTCAGGCAGGAGCAGCTGCGGTGCTACAGGCTGCGGGAGGCGGAGCTGAGGCCGGGAACGGCCTCCTGGAAGCTCCACGAGCTCGAGACCGTGGCCAGGAGTGAGCTTTTGCTGCTATGGCCACGGCTATGCTATGGCCGGCGGCGAGCTCCTCTCGGCTCTAGCGACAAACAGGGCTGAAGGGGGGGAACGGCAACGAGACTGGGGGGAAAGGGTCTGGGGCCTCACCGGAGAGGCTTCTGGCGCCTTAGCGGGGTCAGGAACGCACGGGAGACGGCGAATCGCCGGCGGCTTCGCTCCGACGAGGAGGGGAACAGAGGAGAGGGAGAGGGGAAATGGCGAGGGGAAGCAGCTAGAGCGGCGGCCAAGCCTATCCCCTCGCTAGCGCGACGAGGAGGCGGCCAGGCAGGCAGGGTGGAGGTGGCCAGCGCGGCCACCGACTGCTGCAGGGGCGGCACACAGCTGCTTCTCCTCCTGGCAGAAGGAAGAAGACGCTGCTGCCCCTGTGGGCCGGGTCCCTTCCTTAGGTTAGCCCAGGTGGGCTTCTTTCCTTTCGTTTTTTTATTTCAATTCTTTTCTAACTTCTGACATTTGTTTATTTTATTTGCAGTTACAAATGACTTTGTAAAATATCCAAAACATTTTATATATTGAAGTTTGAATATTTCAAACTTGTAGAAAAATAATTTCAGGATATTTTGAAGCTAAAATAATGATAATGATTTGTTTATCATTTTCAGGGGCTTTAACATTTATTTTTAAATTGTTTTAGGTGTTCAAATAATTAAAATGATCCCTATTATAATCATGTCCAAATTTACCAGACATAGGGAACATTTTTAGTGGGCATTTTGGATTTGTTGAATTTTCACCAAATTTGAATTGTTTTGATTCAAAGTGAGCTTGGGGTTTCTTTTGTTCCCCATTTCATGTTGATGCAATAAGATGAAACATGATGCAAACACATGCTATACTATGACTCCTAGCTAGGGATGTGACAAATAGAAGTTATATGAAAGAGTCTTATGGTAAAGTTTTTCGCTACAATGATAATAAGCATGATGCTACTATGTCCGTATTTTATTTTTATCCACACCTCTCTCTCAAACCATGTGGACATGTTTTTCGATATCGGATTTTGCTTGAGGACAAGCAAGGTCTAAGCTTGGGGGAGTTGATATGTCCAGTTTGCATCATGATTTTCTACTATTCTTTATTATGTTTTATGCATAATAATGCTTTATGGAGTAATTCTAATGGCTTTTCTCTCATAATATGCAAGGTTTGCACGAAGAGGGATAATGCCGACAGCTTGAATTTTGGACTTGAAAAAGCATATAAGAGATACCTATTCTGTACATCTTCAAATGAGCTGACACTTCATGGACAATTACTTTGGAATATATAAAAATACTGGAGCAAATAACTACCGGAGGGGGCACCTAGTGAGCAGAAGGAACCAGGGCGTGCCCTGGTGGGTTGTGCTCAGCCCGACCCACCTCTGGTGCCCATCTTCTGGTACTTAAGGTCTTTTGAGCTCGAAAAAATCAAGAGGGGACTTTCGGGACAGAACGTCGCCGTCTCGAGGCGAAACTTGGGCAGGAGCACTTTTGCCCTCCGGAGGAGCGATTCCGTTGGGGGAACTTCCCTCCCAGCGGGGGAAATCGAAGCCATCGTCATCACCAACAACCCTCTCATCTTGGGGAGGCCAATATGCATAATCATCTTCAACAACACCATCTCCTCTCAAACCCTAGTTCATCTCTTGTGTTCAATCTTTGTACCGGAACCTTAGATTGGTACCTGTGGGTGACTAGTAGTGTTGATTACATTATGTAGTTGATTACTATATGGTTTATTTGGTGGAATATTATATGTTCAGATCCATTATGCTATTTAATACCCCTTTGATCTTGAACATGAATATCATTTGTGAGTAGTTACCTTTGTTCTTGAGGTCACGGGAGAAGTCATGTTGCAAGTAATCATGTGAATTTGATATGTGTTCGATATTTTTATGATATGTATGCTGTGATTCCCTTAGTGGTGTCATGTGAACATCGACTACATGACACTTCACCATATTTGGGCCTAAGGGAATGCATTGTGGAGTAGTTATTAGATGATGGGTTGCTAGAGTGGCAGAAGCTTAAACCCTAGTTTATGTCCTACTTTGTGAGGGGCTGATTTGGATCCACATGTTTAATGCTATGGTTAGATTTTATCCTAATACTTTTGTCGTAGATGCGGATGCTTGCGAGGGGGTTAATCATAAGTGGGAGGTTGTTCAAGTAAGAACAACACCCAACCACCGGTCCACCCACATATCAAATTATAAAAGTAGCGAACGCAAATCAAACCAACATGATGAAAGTGACTAGATGAAATTCCTGTTGGAAATATGCCCTAGAGGCAATAATAATTTAGTTATCATCATATTTCCTTGTTCATGATAATCGTTTATTATCCATGCTATAATTGTATTGATCGGAGACTTAGATGCATGTGTGGATACATAGACAAAACCATGTCCCTAGTAAGCCTCTAATAGACTAGCTCGTTGATCAAAGAAGGTTAAGGTTTCCTAGCCATGGACATGAGATGTCATTTGATAACGAGATCACATCATTAGGAGAATGGTGTGATGGACAAGACCCAAACTACAAACGTAGCATATGATCATGTCAGTTTATTGCTACTGTTTTCTGCATGTCAAAGTATATGTTCCTATGACCATGAGATCATGAAACTCACTGACACCGGAGGAGTGCCTTGTGTGCATCAAACATCGCAACGTAACTGGGTGACTATACAGGTACTCTACAGGTATATCTAAGGGTGTCTGTTGGGTTGGCATGGATCAAGACTAGGATTTGTTACTCCATGTGACGGAGAGGTATCTCAGGGCCCACTCGGTAATACAACATCACAATAAGCCTTGCAAGCAATGTGACTAAGTGTTAGTCACGGGATCTTGTATTACGGAACGCGTAAATATACTTGCCAGTAACGAGGTTTAACTAGGTATGGAGATACCGACGATCGAATCTTGGGCAAGTAACATACCGAAGAACAAAGGGAGCGTCATACGGGATTAACTGAATCCTTGACATAGAGGTTCAACCAATAAAGATCTTCGTAGAATATGTAGGAACCAATATGGACATCCAGGTTCCGCTATTGGTTATTGACTGTAGAGGTGTCTCGGTCATGTCTACATAGTTCTCGAACCAGCAGGGTCTGCACACTTAAGGTTTGGTGACGTTTCGGTAGTATAGAGTTATGTATGGTGGTGACCAAAGTTTGTTAGGAGTCCCAGATGAGATCCTAGATGTCACGAGGAGCTCCAGAATGGTCCGGAGGTAAAGATTTATATATAGGAAGTCCTATTTTGGTCACCGGAAAAGTTTCGGGCTCATCGATAGTGTACCGGGAATGCCAGTAGTGTACCGGGAGACCATTGGGAGGGGTATTTCGACTCAAGAGGCTACATGGGCTGTGGGAGGATGAATACCAGCCCTTAGTGGGATGGAGGAAGTCCCACAAAGGGCCCATGCACCTGGGAAGAAAAGGCCCAAAAGGAAAAAAGGTGGAAAAAGGCAAAAGGGCTAAATTAGGAAGGAGTCCTAATCCTACTAGGAGTGGAGGAGGAGGACTCCTCCCTCCTGGTTCGGCTGACCCAAGGGATGGATCCTTGGGAGACAAGCCTCCTCCTCCTCTCCTCCTATATATACTAGAGGGTTTTAGGGTTTAGCACAAGTTTTTCAGCCACGTGCTACCCATTCCTCTAGTGCACAGTTTCTCCTCTAGATCGGTTTTCTGCAATGCTTAGGCGAAGCCCTGACGGAATTACTCCACCACCATCGCCACGGCGCCGTCACGCTGCCGGAGAACTCGTCTACCTCTCCACTCCCTCTTGATGGATCAATAAGGCGGAGATCGTCATCGAGCTGTACGTGTGCTCAACGTGGAGGTGACGTCCATTCGGCGCTAGATCGAAAGGACCATGATCAAGATCGTGAGATGGATCGTGATGAGATCGCGGGACAGATCGTCATGAGTTCACGGGACGGATCATGATTGGATCGGAGGACAGATCGTGATGAGATCGCGGGACGCTAGGTGATTTGGATCACGAACACGTTCGACTACACCAACCACGTTTCTTAACGCTTCCCGCTTACCGATCTACAAGGGTATGTAGATCCACACTCCCTCTCGTAGATGCTCATCACCATGGATAGATCTTGCGTGCGCGTAGGAAATTTTTTGTTTCCCATGCAACATTTCCCAATGGTGGCATCATGATCTAGGTCTATGTGTAGATGAGATCTCGAGTAGAACACAAAGAGTTTGTGGGTGTTGATGCTTAGATTGCTTCCTCCCTTGGTCGTGTTTTAGTTCAGCGGTATTATGGGATGAAGCGGCCCGGACCAACCTTACTCGTATGCTTACAAGAGACTGGTTCCATCAACTAATGTGTAACCTCGTTGCACAAAGATGGCTGGCGGGTGTCTGTTTCTCCTACTTTAGTTGGATCGGATTCGACAAAGACGGTCCTTGAGAAGGTTGAAAAGCAACTTATGTATCACCGTTGTGATTTTTGCATAGGTGAGAATTGTTCTTGCTAGATACCCGTAGCAGCCACGTAAAACATGCAACAACAATTAGAGGACTTCTAACTTGTTTTTGCAGGGTATGTTGTGATGTGATATGGCCAATTACATGATGAGATATATGTGATGTATGAGATGAGCATGTTTTGTATAGAATATCACGACTTGCATGTCGGTGAGTACGGCAACCGGCAGGAGCCATAGGGTTGTCTTTGATTATTGTATGTCCTGCGTGTCAATCATTAAGCGCTATATAATTCTTTACTTTATCGCTAAATGGTAGCAATAGTAGTAGAAGCATGGTGGGCGCGACACCCAGATGGCGACACATTGATGGAGATCATGGTGTCATGTCGGTGACGATGGAGATCATGCCGGTGCTTTCAAGATGGAGATCAAAAGCACAAGTTCATGGCCATATCATGTCACTTATGATTTGCATGTGATGTTAATCCTTTTATGCACCTTGTTTTTCTTAGGACGACGGTAGCATTATAAGGTGATCCCTCACTTAATTTCAAGATAAATTGTGTTCTCCCCGAGTGTGCACCGTTACAAAAGTTCGTCGTGTCGAGACACCACGTGATGATTGGGTGTGATAGACTCTACATTCACATACAACGGGTGAAAGCCAGTGTTGCACCTGCAGAACACTCAGATTAAACTTGACGAGCCTAGCATGTACAGACATGGCCTCGGAACACAACAGACCGAAAGGTCGAACATGAGTCATATAGTAGATATGATCAACATGATGATGTTCACCATTGAAACCACCTCAACTCACATGATGATCGGACTTGACTTGGTGAATTTGGATCATGTATCAATCGAATGACCGGAGAGATGTGAATTTGAGTGGGAGTTCTTAAGTAATAAGATTAACTGAACTCATTATCATGAACATAGTCAGTAGTGTCTTTGCAAAATTATGTTGTAGATTACTAGCTCACGCTGTATCTCCCGTGAATTTTTATACGTTCCTAGAGAAATAGAGTTGAAAGATGATGGTAGCAATATTGCGGACTGGGTCCGTGATGTGAGGATTGTCCTCATTGCTACATAGAAGGCTTATGTCCTTAATGCACCACTCGGTGCGCCACCCCCTCTAGCGTCGTCTGTAGATGTTGTGAACATCTGATAGGCATGTTCCGATAACTACTTGATAGTTTAGTGCGTCATGCATTACGGCTTAGAATTGAGGCTCCGCAACATTTTGAACGTCATGGAACATATGAGATGTTCTAAGATCTGAAATTGGGATCTCAGGCTCGTGCCTGTGTTGTGTGATATGAGATCTCCAACAAGATTCTATGTATGCTAGATGAAGGAGAATAGCTCAATCGTTGAACATGTGCTCAGATTGTCTGGGTGCTACAATCGCTTGAATCGAGTGGGAGTTAATCTTCCAGATAAGATAGTGATTGATATAGTTCTCCAAGTCACTGTCACTAAAGCTACTAGAACTTGGTGATGAACTATAAATTGCCAGGGATAGAAATAATGGTCCCTGAGCTGTTCGCGATGTTTGACATCGCGAAGGTAGAAATCAAGAAGGAGCATCAACTGTTGATGATTAGTTAAACCACCAGTTTCGAGAAGGGCAAGGGCAAGGAGGGAAACTTCATGGATGGCAAGTCAGTTGCTGCTCTAGTGAAGCAACCCAAAGTTGAACCCAAATCTAAGACTAAGTGCTTCTATTATGAGGTGAGCGGTCGCTGAAGCAGAACAACCCTAGATAGTTGGTAGATAAGAAGGCTGGCAACGTCAACACAAGTATATTTGATATACATGTTATTGATGTGTACCTTGCTAGTACTCCTAATAGCACTTGGGTATTGGATACCGGTTCGTTTGCTAAATGTTAGTAACTCAAAGTAAAAACTACGAAATAAACAGAGACTAGCTAAGGGTGAGGTGCCGATGTACGTTGGAAAAGTTTCCAAGGTTGATGTGATCAACATCGCACGCTCTCTCTCTCTCTCAACCTTAGAGATTAGTGACGAACCTAAATAAATGTTATTTGGTGATTGCGTTGAGCATGAACGTGGTTAGATTGTGTTTATTGCAATACGGTTATTCGTTTAAGTCAGAGTATAATGGTTATTCTATTTACATGAATAATACCTTCAATGGTCATACACCCAGTGAGAATGGTTTGTTGAATCTTGATCGTAGTAATACACATGTTCATAACATTGATGCCAAAAGATACAAAGTTAATGATGATAGTACTACATACTTGTGGCACTGCCGCTAAATGTCATATTGGTATAAAGCTCATGAAGAAACTCCATGCCGATGGATCTTTGGACTTATTCGATTTTGAATCAGTTGAGACATGCGAACCATGCCTCTTGGGCAAGATGACTAAGGACCCCGTTTTCTAGATTGATGGAGCGGGCAAGTGATTTATTGGAAATGATACGTGTTGATGTATGCAATCCAATGAGTCTTGTAGCGTGTTGTGGATATCATTATTTTCTTACCTTCACTAAAGATTATAGTAGATATAGTGTATATTTACTTAATGAAACACAAGTCTGAATGGTTTGAAAGGTTGACACAGATTCAAAGTGAAGTTTAAGATCATCGTGATAAGAAGATAAAAATGTCTGTGATATGATCGTGGAGGTGAATATCTGAGTTACGAGTTTGGCATATAACTTTAGACAATGTGACAGTTGTTTCACAACTCACGCCACCTGAAACACCATAGTGTGATGGTCTGTCCGGACATCATAGTCGTGCTCTATTGGATTTAGTGCGTGCTATGATGTCTCTTACCGTTTTGACTATAATTTTGGGGTTATGCATTAGAGACAACTACATTCACTTTAAATAGGGCACCATCTAAATCCGTTGAGATGACACCATATCGTTTGATAGCAACCTGTTTGGGGCTGCAGCACTTATGTGAAAAAGGTTTTCACCTAATGAGCTCGAACCCAAAGCGGACAAATGCATCTTCATAGATTACCCTAAGAATAGTTGGGTGAACCTTCTATCTCAGATCCAAGCATAAAGTGTTTGTTGCTAAAACGGGTCCTTTCACGAGAAAGAGTTTCTCTCAAAAGAATTGAGTGGGAGGAAGATAGAACTTGATGAGGTTGTTGAACCTTTGTTCAATCAGAGAGTAGCGCAGCGTAGGAAGATGTTTCTGTGAAGCCTACGCTAGTTGAAGAGGAAGTTAATGATGATGATCATGAAGCTTCGGATCAAGTTACTATTGAACCTCGTAGGTCGACAAGGATGTGTACTACTCCTGAGCGGTACGACAACCCTGTCTTGGAGGTCATGTTGTTGGACAAAAATGAACCTATGAGCTGTGGAGAAGCGATGATGGGACCGGATTCCAACAAATGGTTAGAGGCCGTGAAATCCGAGAAAGGATCCATGTATGAAAACTAAGTATAGACTTTGGTAGACTTGGTCGTTGGACGGCAGGTCGTCGAGTACAAATGGACCTTTGAGATGATGACAGACGCTGATGGTAAATGTCACCATTTATAGAGCTTGACTTGTCGCAAAGAAGTTTTCGACAAGTTCAAGGAGTTGACTGCGATGAGACTTTCTCATTCGTAGTGATGCTAAAGTCTGTTGGAATTATGTTAGTAGTTGCTGCATTTTTTAATTATGAAATCTGGTAGATGGATGACAAAACATCATTTCCTTAACAGTTTACTTGGGAAAAAGTTGTATCTGATACAACGAGAAGGTTTTGTTAGTCTTAAGGATGCTAAAAGGTGTGCGAGCTCCGGCAATCCTTCTAAGGGATGGAGCAAGCATGTCAGAGTTGGAATATATGCTTTGATGAGGTGATCAAAGTTTTTTGAGTTTATAAAAAGTTTATGAGAAACTTGTATTTACAATAAAGTGAGTGTGAGCACTATAGAGTTTCTGATAAGCATATGTGGATGACATATTGTTGATCGGAAATGATGTAGAATCTCTAGAAAGCATAAAGGGTTGTTTGAAAAGAGTTTTTCAAAGAAAGACCTGGATAAAGCTACTTAATTGTTGGGCATCGCGATCTATAGAGATAGATCAAGACGTCTGATAAGACTTTCAATGAGTACAAACCTTGACAAGATTTTGAAATAGTTCAAAATGGATCGGTTAAAGAAAGAGTTCTTGCCTGATTTGTAAGGTGTGAAGTTGAGTGAGACTCAAAGCTCGACCATGACAGAAGAAAGAGAAAGGACGAATGGCGTCCCCTATGTCTTGTCCATAGGCTCTATATAATATGACATGCTATGTACCGTACCTGTGTGTGCCTTGCCATGAATCTGTCTTGGGGTAAAAGAGTGATCTAGGAGTGGATCACGGGACAGCGGTCAAAATTATCCTTAGTAACCAGAGGACTAACGAGCTGTTTCTCGATTATGGAGGTGATAAAGAGTTCGTCGTAAAGAGTTACGTCGATGCAAGCTTTAACACCAATCCGGATGACTCGGAGTACCAATGTGGATACATATAGTGCAGCAGCCATTTGGAATAGTACCAAGTGGAGTGTAGTAGTAGTGTTTACAGTTTAACATAGAGATTTGCAAAGTACACATGGATCTGAATGTCGCAGACTCGTTGACTAAAAGACCTCTCTCACATGCAAAGCATGATCGAGCCCCGGAACTCATTGGGTGTTAGATACATAACAATGCGGATCACATGGTGATGTGAACTAGATTATTGACTCTAGTGCATGTGGGAGACTGTTGGAAATATGACCTAGAGGCAATAATAAATTAGTTATTATCATATTTCCTTGTTCATGATAATCGTTTATTATCCATTTTATAATTGTATTGATTAGAGACTTAGATGCATGTGTGGATACATAGACAAAACCATGTCCCTAGTATGCCTCTAATAGACTAGCTCGTTGATCAAAGATGGTTAAGGTTTCCTAGCCTTGTACATGAGATGTCATTTGATAACGAGATCACATCATTAGGAGAATGGTGTGATGGACAAGACCCAAACTACAAACGTAGCATATGATCGTGTCAGTTTATTGCTACTGTTTTCTGCATGTCAAATATCTGTTCCTATGACCATGAGATCATGCAACTCACGGACACCGAAGGAGTTCCTTGTGTGTATCAAACGTCACAACATAACTGGGTGACTACAAAGGTACTCTACAGGTATATCCGAGGGTGTCTGTTGGGTTGGCATGGATCAAGACTGGAATTTTTTTACTCCGTGTGATGGAGAGGTATCTCAGGGCCCACTCGGTAATACAACATCACAATAAGACTTGCAAGCAATGTGACTAAGTGTTAGTCATGGGATCTTGTATTACGGAACGAGTAAAGAGACTAGCCAGTAACGAGGTTGAACTAGGTATGGAGATACCGATGATCGAATCTCGGGCAAGTAACATACCGAAGAACAAGGGGAACATTATACGAGATTAACTGAATCCTTGACATAGAGGTTCGACCGATAAAGATCTTCGTAGAATATGTAGGAACCAATATGGACATCCAGGTCCCGCTATTGGTTATTGACCATAGAGGTGTCTCGGTCATGTCTACATAGTTCTCGAACCCACAGGGTCGGCACACTTAAGGTTTGGTGACGTTTCGGCAGTATAGAGTTACGTATGGTGGTGACCGAAGGTTGTTCGGAGTCCCGGATGAGATCCCGGACGTCAAGAGGATCTCCAGAACGGTCCTAAGGTAAAGTTTGATATATAGGAAGTCCTATTTTGGTCGTCGGAAAAGTTTTGGGCTCATCGGTAGTGTACCGGGAGTGTCGGTAGTGTACCGGGAGACCATCGGGAGGGGTATTTCGGCCCAAGAGGCTACATGGGCTGTGGGAGGATGAATACCAGCCTTAGTGGGGTGGAGTAAGTCCCACAAAGTTCCCATGCAGCTGGGAAGAAAAGGCTCAAAAGGAAAAAAGGTGGGAAAAGGCAAAAGGGCTAAATTAGGAAGGAGTCCTAATCCTACTAGGAGTGGAGGAGGAGGACTCCTCCCTCCTGGTTCGGCCGACCCAAGGGCTGGATCCTTGGGAGCCAAGCCTCCTCCTCCTCTCCTCATATATATACTAGAGGGTTTTAGGGTTTTGGCACATGTTTTTCAGCCACGTGCTACCCGTTCCTCTAGTGCAAGATTTCTCCTCTAGATCGGTTTTCTGCAGTGCTTAGGCGAAGCCCTGCCGGAATTGCTCCACCACTATCGCCACGGCACTGTCATGCTGCCGGAGAAATCGTCTACCTCTCCGCTCCCTCTTGCTGGATCAAGAAGGTGGAGATCGTCATCGAGCTGTACGTGTGCTGAACGCGGAGGTGCCGTCCGTTCGGCGCTAGATCGGAAGGACCGTGATCAAAATCGCGTAATGGATCGTGATGAGATCGCGGGACAGATCATGATGAGTTTGCGGGACGGATCATGATTGGATCGCGAGACAGATGGTGATGAAATCGCGGGACGCTAGGCGATTTGGATCGTGAAGACGTTCGACTACACCAACCGCGTTTCTTAACGCTTCCCGCTTACCGATCTACAAGGGTATGTGGATCCACTCTCCCTCTCGTAGATGCTCATCACCATGGATTGATCTTGCGTGCACGTTGGAATTTTTTTTTCCCATGCAACGTTCCCCAACAATTCATGTGTACCCTCAAGAACGATGGCAGGCTGAGGATTTTGAACTTGAGCCACAACGAC
Organism: Hordeum marinum; assembly: GCA_022496015.1. Classification (NCBI taxonomy): domain Eukaryota; kingdom Viridiplantae; phylum Streptophyta; class Magnoliopsida; order Poales; family Poaceae; genus Hordeum; species Hordeum marinum. The sequence goes on along the minus strand of CM039672.1, from coordinate 303,819,312 downwards.
GGCAGAGTGAGGATTTTGAACAAATGACTCAGTTTGAATTCCTTCAGCTGGAATTTCTTCAACTTGACTTGCTTGAGGAATTGACACTAATGAAGTAGTGAATACCTCTTCAATTTTGGCAGGTGACTGGGGATTTTGTGTATGTCCGCATTCTGGGAACGGGGTACCCAGCCCTGCCTGCCCATGGCCCAGGACATGTCCCACTTTGTCAGCCAGGCGTGGCTTGGCATGGCTCTACTCAAGACAAGGCCCTCATGAGGACCCCAGGCTCACGAGGAAGAACGACACCGAGGCCTACAAGGATGGGCCTCCTCAGGTCCCCACCTGAGCTGCAGAGATCTCTATGCAAAGCCTGACCTCAGGAGTCAAAGGTGACGCAAGCAAAGACAGATGGGCGCCAGTGCGCCAGGTGACGTAGTTTCCCCTTTGGTGCAAAGGGAGAAACGACATACTCGGGTTCCCAAAGCACCGCCCAAAGGTTTACATTCTGGTGCAACAAGACCATGACCACGAGCCCGGCAGGATAGATGTCATCGCCAAGCCCACCACTTCATCATCGATAGCCACCTTGCCGACGAATACCACCTTTGGACAGGGGCGGATGTACTCCTGTCCCCCCTTCAAAATTTGCCATTGTGGGATCCTTTCCCACCATTGTGATAAGAGAAGAGGACCCAGGCCACCACTATATATAGAGGCAAGGCCGCATCATAGACGGGGGGGGGGATCGAAAACTTAGCCACTCAAACGAACCACCACAAGGCAAGAACACCTCTTGAGCGCCCTCGCGAGGCTCGAGCCCACTGTATTAGTTAATCCACCAAACCTCCATGAGAGGCAATCTACCAAAGAAGAAGTAGGGTATTATACTTCACAGCGGCCCAAACCTGGGTAAACTATTGTGTTCATCTTCTTCCTCGTCATCAAGCGAGTTCGCCGTAGTAACCATCGTGTAGCGAGCTAGGTTGGGTGAGGCTATAGGGAACCTTCACACATGCCCTATGTTTGAACCGGGAGGGTTTTGCAGAGCCCTAAATCCAACATTTGGCACGCCAGGTAGGGCGCGTGTCAAAGTCTTCCTCAAGCCAGGTTCTCCTTCCAACTTGCCGCTCCGATGGCTGACGCCCGCCAAGCCCACGTCGCGCTACCCGGGTCGCCAGATGGCTCCCGTGGGCCACACTGGCGTGCGCTGGTCCCCCTCGCGTGCGACCAATGCCGCCACGGGCCCGGAAGCACACGGGAAACAAGACTCCTCCCAGCCGGCCACTACACAACGTGACGGCCGCACCGCCACACCGTCCTCCCACGTCAGGCCTGGGCCGGCACGCGGTTCGGGCGTGCTCTCCTTGGCGAAGGAGCTACTCCACTACCGCCCCGCCCCCGACCGCTACGACACTTGGCTTCAGTGCATCGCGGAGCTTGTCAGTGCTGCTGGTGACGCCTCCGCGCCCTCCTACTCATTTCGACCACGACCTTCCCTGGTAGATGATGCGGACCACGATGCGCTGCCACCTCCTCCGCAACATGACGTCGACCCCTAGCCCAGGCCTAAGGCATGCCCGCACGACCAGCCCCACGGGCCACGCGCGAGGGCAAGAGATAACGTAAGCTGCCAGGTGATGCCCCGGACACGCATTGACGCGTGCACGCTCCCCACGCTGCCAAACCAGCACCGCGACCGGGCACCACTTGAGGTGGCCCCTCAGGAGCGTCAAGACCAGGCCTTGCATGCACACGTAGCAGCACTCATTGAGCTGGTGGCTGCCTTGCCATCGCCCCAGATCTCCATCCAACTACATGGCCTTGCAAGTTCAAACCCGAGTGACCCCTTGCTATGACGGCACCCTGGACCTCGCTGAGTTCCCACAACTCTACTCGCTCAGCATCCGGGCGGCTGGTGGAGATGACAAGGTCATGGCATGTTGGTTCCCCATGGCGCTCAAGGGCAGCATGCTCTACTGGCTCCTCAACCTCCCATCCGGGTCCATCACCTCCTGGGACGACCTGCGCAAACGCTTCGTCGCCAACTTCCAAGGTACCCGCAACCGCACGCTCACCATGAATGACCAATGGTGCGTGAAGCATCAGGATGGAGAGACCTTGCACAAGTTCATACAATGCTTCACGACTACGCGCATCAATCTCCCGAAGGCGTCGGATGAGGCTATAATCTCCGCTTTCACCGATGGCGTCACAAATCTCAAGATGAAGGAAGATCTCACCATGAACGACAAACTGTGCTCCGCCCTGGAGATGTTCAACCTGGTGAACAGGTGCGCCAAGGCCGAAGAGGGCCGCCTGTCTCTCCGTGAGCTTCCGACGGCAGAGCCAAAGGAGAAGAAGACCAAGGCTAGGGAGGCAAAGTGCAAGGCCCCGTCGGTACTCGCAGCCAAGCCCGAGGTGAAGCACAGCCGAGACAAGGAGAACCCCACAGGTGGAAGACTGACCCGCGTCTTCCACGGCACAAACAACCACGACACCACGGATTGCCAGGACCTCAGACTGGTCCGCGCCAAACACTTCGGCCGGCATCCCGGGCGCATCGATCGTGGCTTTGGACATGGCGGAGACCGCGGTGGGTTCCAATGGGACAGCTGGGATATGTGTCAGGGGTGGCGCGACCAGCCTCGGGAGGACCGCTGGCGCGATCAGCCTCAGGAGGATCGCTAGCACGATCATCCTCAGGAGGATCGTTGGCACGATCAGGCTCGGGAGAACCGCTAGCACGATGAACCTCCGAAGGGGTCGCGCCAAGGCCCGCCTCATGAGGGTCACTCTCGTGAGGTCAGCCTACCACTGCTACCACCTCCACCCAGAAGGAAGGAAGAGGACAGGCATGACGATGGGGCTCGGGGCTTCCAGAAGATCACGGTCATAGCATGTATCCTGGGCGGCGCCTAGGCCGCGGCCTCAAACTGCGTCTTCAAGCAATTCATGCGGGAGGTGAACACGTCACTCCCAAAGCCCGAGTCCAAGTGCCCCCTCAAGTGGTCCCAGACTGCCATCAGCTTTGACTCGAGGGATCAGCTCAGGTGCTCAGCCATGGCCGGCAAGCTCCCCATGTTGTGCACCCCGACCATCAGCAACGCCCTCGTCACCAAGACCCTCATCGACAGTCGAGCTGGGATCAATGTCCTCTCCATCGGACTTTCGAGACACTCCAAGTATCGTACGACCAACTTATGCAAAACAAGACCTTCTCAGGAGTCACTGATGGTTCCACAGTTCCCATCGGCCAAGTACGCTTGCCCGCCACTTTTGGTGGATGCAAGAACTACCGCATTGAGACCATCATCTTCGACGTCGCCCACATCCACCTCCCATACAATGCCATCCTCGGATACCCGGCCCTCGCCAAGTTCATGGTGACGACTCATCACAGCTACAACATCCTCAAGATTCCGGGGAGTGGCAGCGTCATCACCGTCGCCTGCGATGAAAAGGATGCCATCTGCTACCACAACCGTGCTTACCGCACGGCTGCGGCCAAATGCTCGGATGACAAGGAGGATGCCTCGCCACGCGGAGATGAACGCAGGGCAAAGAAGTAGCTCACCCTTGCAGAGTGCCAAGGGGTTGGAACCTCCAAGTGCGGAGCCTCGCGATCTGCATTCAGGAATGGGGCCACCCCTTCCGTCGCATAGGAAGGTATGCTCGGCGCCCGCCTTGGGTCAAACTTGGGGGCTTCCGCCCAGGAGACCCTCAGCTTGGCCAGTGAGACAAGGGAGGCATTCAGGCACAACATCGAGGCACGTCTCAATGCGCGACTGCCAGAACCAGGGGCTCGACGCGAGGCGCCAAGCTCGCAAGAGTCGGTCATCAAGGCGATCAAGGAACTTTAGGAGGCATAGGCCGGGCAAGGAAGGGACTGCCTTGCGCCACCAATTGCAGCCTCCATCATCGGCCCGGTCGACCAGCCGTGCACCTGCATCAATGCACTCGCCATCAACAAGGCCTCGTCCCGGGGCCATTTCTAGCCGGCACGCGCCAACCACTGGTGGGCCTATCAAAACAACTATGTGTGCATGCCCTTCGGCCTGGCGAACACCGGAGACACGTTCCTATGTCTCGCCCGGGCCATGCTCGTGCCATGCCTGCCAAGATGTGATGAGGAATCAGAGGAGATGCCCGGGCCAAGCATGGGTCCCGGGCCTAGGGATACGACGGGCCTCTGAGGGCCGCGCTCATAGAAGTACAAGATCAGGGTACAACGGCAGCTTCAGCTCTTAAGCAGCATGGCTGCCAGGTGACTTTTTGTTGATCTTGTTGGAAATATGCCCTAGGGGCAATAAATAAAGTTTTTATTATTATATTTCCTTGTTCATGATAATTGTTTATTATCCATGCTATAATTGTATTGATTGGAAACACATTGCATGTGTGGATATATAGACAACACTTTGCCCTAGTGTGCCTCTAGTAGACTAGCTCGTTGATCAAAGATGATCAAGGTTTCCTAGCCATTGACATGAGATGTCATTGGATAACGGGATCACATCAAAAGAAGAATGATGGGATGGACAAGACCCAAACTATAAACGTAGCATATGATCGCGTCAGTTTATTGCTACAATTTTCTGCATGTCAAGTATATGTTCCTATGACCATGAGATCATGCAAGTCATGGACACCAGATGAGTGCCTTCTGTGTATCAAACGTCGCAACATAACTGGGTGACTATAAAGGTGCTCTACAAGTATCTCCGAGGGTGTCTATTGGGTTGGCCTGGATCAACACAGGGATTTGTTACTCCGTGTGATAGAGAGGTATCTCAAGGCCCACTCGGTAATACAACATCACAACAAGCCTTGCAAGCAATGTGAATAAGTGTTAGTCATGGGATCTTGTATTACGGAAACAAGTAAAGAGACTTTCCAGTAACGAGGTTGAACTAGGTATGGAGATACCGACGATCGAATCTTGGGCAAGTAACATATTGAGGAACAAAGAGAACATCATACAGGATTAACTGAATCCTTGACATAGAGGTTTGACCGATAAAGATCTTCATAGAATATGTAGGACTCAATATGGGCATCCAGGTGCCGCTATTGGTTATTGACTGTAGAGGTGTCTCGGTCATGTCTACATAGTTCTCGAACCCGCAGGGTCTACACACTTAAGGTTTGATGACGTTTCGATAGTATAGAGTTACGCATGGTGGTGACTGAAGGTTGTTAGGAGTCCCGAATGAGATCCTAGACGTCATGAGGATCTCCAGAATGGTTCGAAGGTAAAGATTGTTATATAGGAAGTCATGTTTTGGTCACCGGAAAAGTTTTGGGCTCATCGATAGTGTACCGGGAGTGCCGGGAGGGTACCGAGGGACCATCGGGAGAGGTATTTTGACCCAAGAGGCTACATGGGATGTGGGAGAAGGAATACCAACCCTTAGTGGGCTGGTCGAATGCCCACAGGAATCCCATGCGGTTGGGGAAGAAACCCAAGGTGGAAAGAAAGGCAAAAGTGGAAAAAAGGAAGGAGTCCTAATCCTACTAGGAGTGGAGGAGGAGGACTCCTCCCTCCACTTCGGCCAAAGTGGATTTGACTCCCTTGGGAGTCAAGTCTCCTACCTCCCCTCCTCCTATATATACTAGAGGTTTTAAGGGTTTTTGCGATAGAATTTTAGCCACGTGCTACCCTCCCCTCTAGTCCGTAGTTTCTCCTCTAGATCGGTTTCGGCAGTGCTTAGGCGAAGCCCTGCTGGAATTACTCCGCCACAATCGCCGCAACACCGTCGCGCTGCGAGAGAACTCGTCTATGTCTCCACTCCCTATTGCTGCATCAAGAAGGCACAGATCATCAAGCCGTATGAGTGCTGAACGCGGAGGTGTCGTCCGATCAGTTGTTAGATCGGGATGGATCTTGATTGCATCGCGGGACGCTCGGCGTTTTGGATCACAAAGACGTTCAACTACATCAACCGCATTTCTTAACGCTTCCCGCTTAGCGATCTACAAGGTTATGTAGATCCACTCTCCCCTCTCGTAGATGCTCATCTCCTAGATTTATCTTGGTGAAGCGTAGGAAATTTTTTGTTTCCCATGCAACGTTCCCCAATAGTGGTATCAGAGCTAAGTCTATGAGTAGATGAGATCTCGAGTAGAACACAAAGAGTTTGTGGGCATTGATGCTTAGATTGCTTCCTCCCTTGGTCGTGTTTTGGTTCGACGGTATTGTGGGATGAAGCGGCCCGCACCAACCTTACTCGTACGCTTACGAGAGACCATTTCCATCGACTAACGTGTAACTTCATTGCACAAAGATGGCTGGCGGGTGTCTGTTTCTCCTACTTTAGTTGGATCGGATTCGACAAAGGCGGTCCTTGAGAAGGTTGAAAATCAACTTATGTATCACCATTGTGGTTTTGCGTAGGTAAGAATTGTTCTTAATAGATACCCGTAGCAGCCACGTAAAACGTGCAACAACAATTAGAGGGCATCTAACTTGTTTTTGCAAGGTATGTTGTGATGTGATATGGCCAATTACATGATGATATATATGTGATGTATGAGATGATCGTGTGTTGTATAGAATATCACGACTTGCATGTCGATGAGTACGGCCACTGGCAGGAGCCATAGGGTTATCTTTAATTATTGTATGACTTGTGTGTCAATCATTAAGCGCTATGTAATGCTTTACTTTATTGCTAAACGGTAGAAACAGTAGTAGAAGCATGATGGGTGCGACAACCCCAATGGCGACATGTTGATGGAGATCATAGTGTCATGCTGGTGACGATGGAGATCATGCTGGTGCTTTCAAGATGGAGATCAAAAGCACAAGTTCATGGCCATATCATGTCACTTATGATTTGCATGTGATGTTAATACTTTTATGCACCTTGTTTTGCTTAGAACGGTGATAGCATTATTAGATGATCCCTCACTTAAATTTCAAGATGGATTGTGTTCTCCCCAAGTGTGCACCGTTGCGAAAGTTTGTCGTGTCGAGACACCACGTGATGATCAGGTGTGATAGACTCTACGTTCACATACAACGGGTGCAAGCCAGTGTTGCACATGCGGAACACTCGGGTTAAACTTGACGAGCCTAGCATGTACAGACATGGCCTCAGAACACAAGAGACCGAAAGGTCTAACATGAGTCATATAGTAGATATGATCAACATGATGATGTTCACCATTGAAACCACCTCAACTTACGTGATGATCGGACTTGAGTTGGTGAATTTGGATCATGTATCACTCAGATGACCTAAGGGATGTCAATTTGAGTGGGAGCTTTAGTAATTTGATTAACTAAACACATTATCTTGAACAATAGTCTTAGTAACCTTTGCATATTTATGTTGTAGATCAATGGCTCGTGCAGTAGCACCCCTCAATTTTAATGCGTTCCTAGAGAAAGCTAAGTTGAAAGATGATGGAAGTAACTTTGTGGACTGGGCCCGTAATCTGAGGATTACCCTCACAGCTTCCCAGAAGTCATATGTCCTTGATGCAACACTTGGTAACCAACCCGAAGACATGTCATCCGAAGACGTTAAGAATGCTTGGGAGGCACGTTCTGGAGATTACTCAGTAGTTCGGTTTGGAATATTGTATGGCTTAGAGCTAGGACTTCAAAGACATTTTGAACGTCATGGAGCATAAGAGATGTTCCAGGAGTTGGAGTTTATCTTTAAGAAGAATGCCTGGATCGAGAGGTATGAGACCGCCGATAAGTCCTATGCTTGCGAAATGGAGGAGAACGGGTCTATCAGTGAATATATACTCAGAATGTCTGGGTATTCGACTTGTCTGGTGGAGTTGGGAATGCCCCTTCCGCCAAAGGCGATCGCTGACAGAGTTGTTCAATCACTGCCACCTACCTACAAGAGCTTTGTGATGAACTATAACATGCACGGGATGAACAAGTCAGTCGTCGAGCTGTTTGCGATGTTGAAAGTCCCTGAGTCTGAAATCTAGAAAGAACAACAGTGTTGATGGTCAATAAAACCACTAGTTTCAAGAAGAATGGCAAGGGCAAGAAGGGTAACTCCAAGAAGAGTGGCAAAACAGTTGCCCCTCCCGTGAAGAAACCCAAGGCTGGACCCAAGCCAGAAACTGAGTGTTTTCATTGCAAGGAAACTGGTCACTGGAAGCGGAACTACCCCAAGTATCTGGCTGACAAAAAGGCGGCCAACAACAAACAAGGTATATATGATATACATGTTATTGATGTGTACCTTACTAGCTATCGTTGTAGTGCCTGGGTATTTGATACCGGTTCGGTTGCTCACATTTGCAACTCAAAATAGGAACTACGGAATTGACGAAGGCTGGTGAAGGATGAAGTGACGATGCGTGTGGGAAATGGTTCCAAGGTTGATGTGATCGCCGTCGTCATGCTCTCTCTTCGATTACCATCGGGATTAGTGATGAACCTGAATAATTGTTATTTAGTGTCAGCGTTAAGCATGAACATTATATCTGGATCTTGTTTACTGCGAGACGGTTACTCATTTAAATCAGAGAATAATGGTTGTTCTATTTATATGAGTAATATCTTTTATGGTCATGCACCCAATGTGAGGGGTTTATTCATAATGAATCTTGATAGTGATGATACACATGTTCATAACATTGATGCCAAAAGATGTATAGTTGATAATGATAATACCACTTTCTTGTGGCACTGTCGTTTGGGTCATATTGGTGTAAAACGCATGAGGAAGCTCCATGCTGATGGACTTTTGGAGTCACTTGATTTTGAATCACTTGAGACATGTGAACCATGCCTCATGGGCAAGATGACTAAAACGCCGTTCTGTGGAACAATGCAACGAGCGAGTGATTTGTTGGAAATCATACATACTTATGTGTACGGTGCAATCAACATTGAGGCATGCGGTGAATATCTTTATTTTCTCACCTTCACTGATAACTTGAGTAGATATGGGTATATTTACTTGATGAAACACAAGTCTGAAACATTTGAAAAGTTCAATCAATTTAAGAGTGAAGTTGAGAATCATCGTAACAAGAAGATTAAATTCCTGAGATTTGATCGAGGAGGAGAATATCTAATTTTTGAGTTTGGCAGTCACTTAAGACAGTGTGGAATTGTTTCACAATTGACACCGCCTGGAACACCACAGCATAATGGTGTGTCCGAACGTCGTAATCGAACCTTATTAGATATGGTGCGTTCTATGATGTCTCTTACCGATTTGCCACAATCGTTTTGGGGTTATGCATTAGAGACAACTGCATTCACTTTAAATAGGGCACCATTGAAATCCATTGAGATGACTGCATATGAACTGTGGTTTGGCAAGAAGCCAAAGTTGTCATTCCTTAAAGTTTTGGGATGTGATGCTTATGTCAAAAAGCTTCAGCCTGAAAAGCTGGAACCCAAAGCGGAGAAATGCGTCTTCATAGGATACCCAAAAGATACAGTTGGGTATGCTTTCTATCTCAGATCCTAAGGCAAAGTGTTTGTCGCTAAGAACGGAACATTTCTTGAGAAAGAGTTTCTCTCGAAAGAATTGAGTGGGAGGAAAATAGAGCTTGATGAGGTTATTGAACCTTTACTTCAACCGGAGAGTAGCGCAGCACAAAAACATGTTTCTGTGGAGCCTATAACAGTTGAAGAGGAAGTTAATGATGATGATCATGAAGCTTCGGATCAAGTTACTATTGAACCTCGTAGGTCGACAAGGGCGCGTACTGCTCCGGAGTGGTATGGCAACCCTGTCTTGGAGGTCATGTTGTTGGACAACAATGTACCCGAGCTATGGAGGAGCGATGATGGGCCCAGATTCTGAGAAATGATTAGAGGCCATGAAATCCAAGACGGGATCCATGTATGAAAACAAAGTAAGGCCTTTGGAAGTATTACCTGAAGGGCGAAAGGCCATTTAGAACAAATGGATCTTTAAGAAGAAGACGGACACGGGCGGTAATATCAATGTCTATAAAGGTCGACTTGTGGCAAAGGGTTTTTCGCAAGTTCAAGGAGTTGACTACGATGAGAACTTCTCACCCGTAGCGATGCTTAAGTCCATCAGAATCATGTTAGCAATAGTTGCATATTTCGACTATGAAATTTGGCAGATGGATGTCAAACAACGTTCCGCAACGGTTTCCTTGAGGAAGAGTTGTATATGATGCAACCAGAAGGTTTTGTCGATCCAGAGAATGCTGACAAAATTTGCAAAGTCCAGCGATCCATTTATGGACTTGTGCAAGCATCTCGGAGTTGGAATAAGCGCTTTGATGAGGTGATAAAAGCGTTTGGGTTTATACAAGTTTATGAAGAAGCTTGTATTTACAAGAAAGTGAGTCGGAGCTCTATAGTGTTTCTAATATTATATGTGGATGACATATTGCTGATTGGAAACAATATAGAAATGCTGGAAAGCGTGACGGAATATTTGAACAAGAGTTTTTCAATGAAGGATCTAGGAGAAGCTGCTTTCATATTAGGCATTAAGATCTATAGAGATAGATCGAGACGTTTGATAGCACTTTCACAAAGCACATACCATGATAAAGTTTTGAAGAAGTTCAAAATGGATCTGTCCAAGAAGGCGTTCTTGCCTGTGTTACAAGGTGTGAAGTTGAGTAAGACTCAATGCCTAGTGACTGCAGAAGATAGAGAGAAGATGAGTGTCATCCCCTATGCTTCATCCATAAGATCTATCATGTATGCAATGTTGTGCACAAGACTAGATGTTAGCCTTGCCATAAGTATGGCCAGAAGGTTTCAAAGTCATCCTGGAATGGAGCACTGGACGGCGGTCAAGAATATCCTTAAGCTGGTGACATTCCAAGCAAAGCGTGGTAGCCGATTCTACATGCGAAGTGGAGTACATCGCAGTCTCGGAGGCAGCGAAGGAAGATGTCTGGATGAAGCAGTTCATGACAGATCTTGGAGTAGTACCTAGTGCACTAAATCTAGTGACTTTGTTTTATGACAACACTGGTGCCAATGCTCTGGCCAAGGAACCAAGGTTTCACAAGAGGACTAGACACATAAAGCGACGCTTCAATTCCATCCGCGATTACATCAAGATGAAGGACATAAATATTTGCAAAGTGCACACGGATCTGAATGTTGCAGAGCCGTTGACTAAAACTCTTCCAAGGGCTAAACATGATCAACACCGGAACTGCATGGGTGTTCGATTCATTACAATGTAAATCACATAGTGATGTGAACTAGATTATTGACTCTAGTCCAAGTGGGAGACTGTTGGAAATATGCCCTAGAGGCAATAAATAAAGTTTTTATTATTATATTTCCTTGTTCATGATAATTTTTTATTATCCATGCTATAATTGTATTGATTGGAAACACATTGCATGTGTGGATATATAGATAACACTTTGTCCCTAGTGTGCCTCTAGTAAACTAGCTCGTTGATCAAAGATGGTCAAGGTTTCCTATACATTGACATGAGATGTCATTTGATAACAGGATCACATCATTAGGAGAATGATGTGATGGTCAAGACCCAAACTATAAACGTAGCATATGATCATGTCAGTTTATTGCTACAGTTTTCTACATGTCAAGTATATGTTCCTATGACCATGAGATCATGCAACTCACGGACACTGGAGGAGTGCCTTGTGTGTATCAAACATCGCAATGTAAGTGGGTGGATATAAAGGTGCTCTACAGGTATCTTCGAGGGTGTCTATTGGGTTCGCATGAATCAACACTAGGATTTGTTACTCCGTGTGACGGAGAGGTATCTTAGGGCCCACTCGGTAATACAACACCACAACAAGCCTTGCAAGCAATGTGACTAAATGTTAGTCATGGGATCTTGTACTACGGAAACGAGTAAAGAGACTTGTCGGTAACGAGGTTGAACTAGGTATGGAGATACCGATAATCGAATCTCGGCCAAGTAACATACCGAGGAACAAAGGGAACATCATACGGGACTAACTGAATCCTTGACATAGAGGTTCGACCGATAAAGATCTTAGTAGAATATGTAGGAATGAATATGTACATCCAGGCACCACTATTGGTTATTGACCGTAGAGGTGTCTCGGTCATGTCTACATAGTTCTCGAACCCACAGGGTATGCACACTTAAGGTTTGGTGGCGTTTTGATAGCATAGAGTTATGCATGATGGTGACCGAAGGTTGCTCGGAGTCCCGGATGAGATCTCGGACGTCAGGAGGAGGTTCAGAATGGTCCGGAGGTAAAGATTGATATATAGGAAGTCCTGTTTTTGCCACCGGAAAAGTTTCGCGCTCATCGGTAGTGTACCGGGAGTGTCGGGAGGGTACCGGTGGACATTCGGGAGAGGTATTTCGACACAATAGGATAGGTGGGTCGTGGGAGAAGGAACACCAGTCCTTAGTGGGCTGGCCGAAGGCCCACAGGAAGCCCATGCGGGTGGGTAAGAAACCCAAGGTGGAAAGAAAGGCAAAAGTGGAAAAAAGGAAGGAGTCGTGATCCTACTAGGAGTGGAGGAGGAGGACTCCTCCCTCCACTTCGGCCGAAGTGGATTTGACTCCCTTGGGAGCCAAGTCTCCTCCCTCCCCTCCTCCTATATATACTAGAGGTTTTGAGGGTTTTTGCAACAGAATTTTAGCCACGTGTTGCCCTCTCATCTAGTTCGTAGTTTCTCCTCTAGATCGGTTTGAGCAGTGCTTAGGCGAACCCTGCTGGAATTACTCCACCACCATCACCGCAATGTCATCGTGCTCCCACAGAAATCGTCTACCTCTCTGCTCTCTCTTGCTAGATCAAGAAGGCGGAGATCGTCATCAAGCCATACGTGTGCTGAACGCGGAGGTGCCCTTTGTTAGGTGCTAGATCGGGATGGATCATGATTGGGTCGCAGAACGCTTGGTGATTTGGATCGCGAAGACATTCGACTACATCAACTGCATTTCTTAACGCTTACCGCTTAGCGATCTACAATGGTATGTAGATCCACTCTCCCCTCTCGTATATGCTCATCTCCTAGATTGATCTTGGTGAAGCGTAGGAATTTTTTTGTTTCCCATGCAACATCCCCCAACAGATCTGTGCCAAGTAACTTTTTATTTTGTTTCGTTTAAGGGTGCCTGCCCGGCCGCGTCATCCTCGCGCGATCATAGAGTACCCCTACAGCCACCATGTTTACTTATATTTCAGCAGTTTTTCATGCATGCAACCTGTTTCCTAATGTTTCCCCTTGCTGGCACAACATTTTGCCAGCGTGAATGTCATCACTCCTGAGCTGACCCACCTTCGGCTGCCTCACGAGAGGGCAGGCATGGCGATTGTGCTCGGGTGCGTCCCTGCAGCATCGAGAAATCAAGTGACTAAGCTCTGTTTGGCGGGTTGGCCCCGTCCACTTCATCTCCTGGGGTCACTGGTGCTTGGCCCTCCATGGCCTTAGGGAGGACGCTCTGTGCAGGCTGCAATAAAGATTCTAGGACTTTAGATAGCACCATCTACGAGAAGACCCAGGCGCAACCTGCCTTGAGGTAGGGACCTCACGAGGCCAAAGCGCCCTCGTGAGCTCCCAGATACACCTCCCAGTTCTACCATGCCAGCCACGCATACGAACTCAATGGGTTGTACATGCCCGGAGCCCCTCGGGACGCGGAGGGGTTCCTTCCCATGCAATGTGGCAGCCATAGCCGAGCGTTGGCGGAGAAGTCAACATTGCCCACCAATGTCTATGCCCGTGCAATGTGGAAGCCACAGCTCCGTGTCGGCGGTCAACACGGTCCACCAATGACTATGCCCATGCAATGTGATAGCCCTACACCCAGTGTTGGGGATAAACTACCGAGGACGCCCCAGCGGTTGCATCCAACCTCAGGAAGGCTCCTTGCGGCCCTGTTTCGCGGGATTCCCTGGGATGTATGCATGAGGGGGCTGCATGGGGGCTACGACCAAGCCGGGCCTGGTACACAACACCTTCCCAGGTCTGCCAAACCTAGTCTTCACGCGCCCCTCTCAAGAAAATCCGGTGAGGAAAGGTATGGGAGCCGCTCGTAGGTCAAGGGGGACTCCTGAGCATCATGACTCAGGAGCCTCACTGGCTCCGTAGCCCCTCACTCCTTGGGGCCATCTGTAAGAGCACATTTCTCCATGTGTGGTTTTGGTAATTGATGACACCCCTATGGACTAATGGTTGCCTTGAGTTATATTCGAAGGATTTGTCCATAAGCACTTCTTGAAGTCCATCTGTTGGGTTTCAAGGAGTTTATATGATGACCAAGGTGGTATTCAAGGTTTATCCAAAGATTTGTCATGTGAGAGTTCAACTTATTGCAAGCATGTCTTGAAGAAGGAGATTGTGTGAGCATTCATGATTACCTTCAAGAAATCATCTTTATGAAGAAAGAATATAAGATACAAGGTTGATCAAGACTAAGTCAAAGAGTGAATCAAGTGATCAACACACAAAGCATGCAAGATGTACCGAGAGGGATCATGTAATCCCATGGTATGGTAAGCATTGTCCATTACGCTTTGTGTACTAACCCATTTTCCTTGTAAGAGTTCTTTGTGGGGTTAGGCATATTTCCATGGGATTGCATCAAGAGGAAGATCCCATAAAACCCATGGAAGATAACATCAAGTGGTGATCGTTATCAAGGTTGCGGTGTGCAAGTTCAAGTGAAGCATCACGGAGAGATCAGGCTTGAAGCTTGCCGTCCATTGTGATGTCAATGGACTTGTGGAGATGTGCCGAAGAGTATCTCACCCATAGTGTAGTATGGGGGAGCAATCATCTAGTCTTCATCAAGCCAACGCAATCAAGAAAGGTGGTCCATCTTGAGGAAGTCAAGATCGTCATCATCTAGCTCAAGTGGACTATGCGCAAGGCTAAGGTTTGACCTTGATAGGGTTTTCTATTTTACCAGTCTCATAGTGGTATTTGGGAGACTGGGTTATAGGGTAGGTAACCGTGCTATCAAGGGGGCTCTCAAGTGAGTAGCTTGATCGTATCGTTCGTTAAGATCTTAAACCATTGCATTCTTGGCATCATCATCTTTCTTGGTTCTTGGTTGGCTTTTCTCTTTGAGGTTTCTTGAGCTTATGGTCAACTTCGTGACTAGCTCAAGTTCATTGAAAACGGAGTCGATATGTATATTCTATGATGTTTTCGATGTTGGAGTTATTGCTGATTCTTCATTGAAAGAGGTTTCTCATCTCTTTACCTTTGGTATTTTTATACTGCCTCTTCTTAACAAAAACTATTCGCTATTGGATAGAACTTGTCAACCTGGATCCAACAAGCTTGAGTTTGCTCAATTTGGAGCTCATTTGCAGAAGTTGTGGCAGTTCTGGTTTTGACTGTATTCTTCCATTTTTCTAACCGAGTAGTTGTAGGTGTTGTAGTTCAGTGGATTGCGGTAGTACCGCAACTCGGAGCGGTAGTACCGCAAGTGGCACGAAAGTAATTTTTTTACTTCTGCCCCGAGGGCGGTAGTACCGCAAGCACGGAAGTAATTTTTTACTTCCGCCCCTCGGGCGGTAGTACCACAAATGACTTCCGGTACTACCGTGTAGAATTTTTCACAGAGTTCCCCTCTGCGGAGGTTGGCACGGAAGTAATATTTTACTTCCCTGCACCTCCAGTGGCTGCCTGCCGACCGTGCGGTAGTACTGCACGGGCTCATGGTAGTACCGCTCCGGCGGTTCTATCGCTTGTGGCCCCGTGCTAACGACCAGGGCCGGTTACTCCCATGCTAGCGGTAGTACCGCACAAGGCTGCGGTAGTACCGCAAGCCATCACGGTAGTACCGTGATTTTTGCGGTAGTATCGCGATACGCGGGGCTGAGTGAGTGGAGAACGGTTGGATTTTCCCCCACCTATAAAAGGGGGTATTCTTCTCCAATGGACCTGATCCTTTGAGCTCGTGTTCTTCCCCCATTGTTGTGTTTCTCCGAGCTTGCTAACTCTCAATACCTCCAATGATTCTTGCTAGTTCTTGAGGGAAAAGAGAGAGGAGATCTAGATCCACATTTCCACCAATCACTTTCTCCTCCAAGTGAGGGGAACCCCTTGGATCTAGATCTTGGAGTTCTTCGTGTTCTTCTTCGTTCTTCCTCTCATTTCCCTCCCTAGCATTAGTTGCTTTGGTGGGATTTGGGAGAGAAGGACTTGGGCACTCCGTGTGCCCTTGCCATTGCATTTGGTGCATAGGTTTGAGTTCTCCATGGTGATATGTGGAAGTGAGAAATTGAGAAGCTATTACTCTTGGGTGTTTGAGCACCCTAGAGCTTGTTCCTCTTGGGTGCTTTGGTGCCCTAGATGGTTGTTGGTGCCTCGGAGCTCAATCATTGTGGTGCAAAGCTCTAGGCAAGATTCGGGGTCTCCAATTAGGTTGTGGAGATTGCCCCGAGCAGTTGAGGTCACCTCGGAGCCACAATCCATTGTGGTGAAACTTCGTGGTGTCGTTGGGAGCCTCCAATCAAGTTGTGGAGATTGCCCCAACCTTGTTTGTACGGGTTCGGTAACCACCCTCAAGGGTCCCTTAGTGGAATCATGGCATCTTGCATTGTGCGAGGGCATGAGGAGATTACGGCAACCCTAGTGGCTTCTTGGGGAGCATTGTGCCTCCACACCACTTCGAACGGAGATTAGCATCCTCAAGGGGGTGAACTTCGGGATACATCGGCGTCTCCTCGTGCCTCGGTTATCTCTTCCCGAGCCCCTTTACTTATGCACTTTACTTTGTGATAGCCATATTGTTTCTTGTTATATATGTTGCTATCACTTAGTTGTCTATCTTGCTTAGCATAAGTTGTTGGTGCACATAGGTGAGCCTAGTTCTTTTAGGTTTTGTGCTTGACTAATTAAATGATAGTTTTATTCTGCATTTGTTCAAGCCTAAATCGTAATTATTTTAAAGCCCCTATTCACCCCCCTCTAGGCGACATCCACGTCCTTTCACCGTCCTTGGTGATCCGGTCAGTCTCGACGGTGATTGAGGTATGCACGAGGCCGGGCCATGCCGACGCAGAGCTCAGTGCGCTCAAACTCAAAACATTAAGGAGGACGCTGGAGCTCGTACGTCAAGGGGACTCCTGAGCATCGCGACTCAAGAGCTTCATGGTACATCTCCAACGTATCTATAATTTTTGATGAAGGCATGCTATTATATTATCTGTTTTCGATGTTTTATATGCATTAATATGCTATTTTATATTATTTTTGGGACTAACCTATTAATCTAGAGTCAAGTGCGAGTTTCTGTTTTTCCTTGTTTTTGAGTTTTGCAGATATGGAATATTAAATGGAGCCCAAACGGAATAAAACCTTCGGAAGGAATTTTTCTAGAAGGAAACAAGTCATCCATGCTTGGAGTGCACGTCAGGGGAGGTGCCAGAGCACCACAAGCCTGCTAGGTGCGGGCCCTGCCCCCTGGCCACGCCTAGCAGGCTTGTCGCCTCCTGGCGGGTCTCCTAGCCCTAATTCTTGGCCTATAAATACCCAAATATTCCCCCAACATCAAAAAGAGCCACGCAAATACTTTTCCACCGCCGGAAGCCTCCGTTCCCGAGAGATCCAATCTTGGAGCCTTTTCGGTAATCTGTCGGAGGGTGTTTCGATCACGGAGGGCATCTACATCAAACCATTGCCCCTCCGATGATGCGTGAGTAGTCCACCACAGACCTACGGGTCCATATCTAGTAGCTAGATGGCTTCTTCTCTCTCTATGATCTTGAATACCATGTTCTCCATGATCTTCATGGAGATCTATCCAATGTAATCCTCTTTTGTGGTCTGTTTGTCAAGATCCAATGAATGGTGAGTTTATGTTCCGATTATCCATGAATCTTATTTGAATCTCCTCTAATTTCTTATATGCATGATTTCATATCCTTGCAAGTCTCTTTGAGTTATTGGTTTGGTTTGCCCAACTAGATTGGTAATTCTTGCAATGGGAGAAGTGCTAGGTTTTGGGTTCAATCTTGCGGTGTCCTCACCCAGTGACATAGTAGGGGTAGAGAGGAACGTATTATATTGTTGCCATCAAGGGTACCAAGATGGGATTGTAACATCCCAAAATTTCATTTTGGAATGTTATGATATAGCTATGCATCCATTATCATCATTTCTTGATTTTATGAAATAGCTGAAATGCCTTTTTCTGATCTTCTGAAAGTCCCCTTCTACTTTTCCCTATGTTGCTTCCCCTATTTGAAATTTTGGTTAAATGTTCAAAATAAGAGAGGAGGAACATGACACTCCACACCAGGGTCAAATTGGTGAATTATTTGAACAAAATAACCAGGGGTTATTTTGAAAATATTTGCAAAAAGGATTTAAAAACATTTAGGCAATTTCTGAAAATAATATTTTTTTCAAATTGTTCAAATGACAGAATAGAAATGTTCATTTAATAGCATTTATTATTCTGTTAATTTTGATATATAATACCCCTATATTTAGAGACGATTTGAACGCTTTAAAAGTTTTTGAATGTCTCTGGAAATTATTAAAAAGAAACGGTAACCGTTTCCGGTATTAAACGGGCCGGCCCACCGGCTTTAAAAGCCGAGACCGTTACCGGTCGGCCGACCGAGCGCAGTAACGTCCCCCTCTCTCTCTGACACTGGACCCCACCCCCGACCGACCGTTGCTTCGAACGGTCGTCTTCTCCCTCCCCCCGCGCGCGCCGGACCCGACGCCGGTCGCTCCCCCCCTCACCGGATCTCTCCCCTCTCTCCTCCCCGCACCCCCCCGAGCGCCTATATAAGAGCCCCACTGCCCCGCATCCATTTCCCCCCGAGCCCCCTTCTCTCTCTCGCCGAGACGCCGTCGATTGCTCGTCGGAGTTCCACCACCACCGGAAGTCGCCGTCGACCGTAGCCACCACCTCCGACCATCATTCGCCTCGCCGTCGCCACCAATCGCCTCCGGAGGACCGTCCCCGTCGCCCGGACCACTTCCCCTTCTTCCCCGACCACCGGAATACCTCGCCGACGCCGTCGCCGCTACCGGACTCGCCGGAGTACCCCGACGCCGGCAACCTCCTCCCTGTAAGCCCCCTCGACCGTCGGATCCCGAATCAACGTTCCAGATTAGAACAAACTTAAACCGAACCGGTATCTTCTATCGATCGGTCGTCCGCTCTAATTCACCTACCGCACGCCCCCCCTTAGCCAATCGGATCACGCCACATAGCCCCCTGACCGACGCAATTTTTTTTATTTTCTGTTTTGTTTTAATTAACAGAATGTTTTCCAATTTTGTTTTGCTTATATCTTTTAATCTATTTAGTGTTTTGAGTTGATTCTTTTTGAAATAGCTCACATTTTTCATGTAGTTTCACCCTGTACTTTTAAATTTCAAATTTGAACTATAAAATTTGAATGTAATCAAATTTGCTCAAAATCTTCAAATCTGAATAACTAGAGTTTAAAAATAGATTTTGATATGATTCTTTTTGTCACTGTTAGATATTGGTTAGGACTATCTCCATGTTTAGTTTGAGGATTTTTAGGATGATTTTTAATAGAGTTTTAGCTATAAACAGAATCTGCTTATTATTATAATATAGTTTTATAAACTTAATTTTGATTAGTTTGATTTAGAATTTGGTTTTATTTGTTTATTAGGTTCTGTTAGTAAATATTTAGTGTTTTCACTTACTGTTAATAAAAATATAAATTTGCCTAGTTTAATTTCATTTAACATAGGAATCACAACTTCTTTTCAAATAGGCATCATTTGATTAAAACAACTAACTAATGGTTTTGCTTCAAACAAAGTTTTATAATATTTAATTCTGTTTTCTAAGACAGATTTAATAGTAAATTCTTTTCTGTTAAGAACATGTTTTGCTAATAAATAACAAGTTTAGTTTTCATTCCCCTTGTTAGTATAACCATAGTTGATTCATATAGTGTTTATCAAAACCTTTTATAAACTTTACTAAAGTTTTCCCAACAAACTTAAATTGATTTTCTTTGTTTAATAATAAAAAAAATTCTATTGTTTCCCTTGCTGTCAACAATTGTCTTGTTATTTCAAAATAAGTTTTATTATGTAGAAGTGTTTCATCATCCCCTTTGGAAAAACAAAACTTTGTGTGTTTTACTTGCTAGAGACTTTTGTGCATTGTTTGCCTTGTTTGTTTAGTACTTCTTTGCTGAATGTATGAGTACTTATTTTGGTTGTATGCTTATTTGAGTGCATTGTTTGTTTCGTTAGATTATCCGGAGTGCGAAACTTGTTACCTAGAGTCACTCACGTACGAAGATCATCAATCAGGCAAGTCACTTTGATCATGTATTACCCATGTTTTATATGCATTAGTTCTACCATCTCCCCAGTTGCATGCAAGATAGGTTAGTTGGAAACTTGGTTACATTGTAGTAGTATCATGTGGTAGATACCTCTCTCAACCCCCTTTGACAACATTGGCCCCGGGAAACGTTGTTTTACCTTTTGCTATGCTATTAGTAGACGGGGTTGGTTGTGTGATTCATGAGAGTTGAGAGAGTTAATAATTTCAAGACCTACATAATGATCAAGATTTCAATACTCCAAGTTTTCAACATACCTCTGGGTGGATGATGGTTGAACGGCGCCCTGGAGAAACCAGTGGTTAGCCTAGGTGATGCTGGAGATGGCCAGTATTCACGCGGAAAGGTCCACCCAGGCACAAAGGGATGGATGGGTGCTTCAAGACCCAAGGCTTACCTGCACAGCCACAAGTCATTATGGGCTCTGGCTTGGTTGGATATCGTGGTAACTCTGGACAGGCGGTGCTACGAGAGGTAGAAGAACGGTAGGAAAGGATGGGCACCGTCAGAGTCGCAGGGAAACCCTTTGGAAGACCATGTTTTGGTCATCCGTTTCTCAAACACCCTGAAGTGCGAGAAATTAGACGGAGGCGACCAAATCTTGTGGGGAACGTGTGCAAAACTCTGCAGAGTATTTCAAACCTAATCGATTAGCCGTGTCCACGGTCATGGACGACTTGAGCCAAAGGAATTGGAACTTCCGGAACTCTCAACACAAATAATATGATGATGTGGGAATTTAATAATTTTGGGTATGAGAATTGGTTGGTGGAACCATCTCATTAATCAACCAACTTAGTAATGTTTTGCTTAGCCCCTTTTCTTGATGTAGGAAAAATTGGCTTTACGCAAAACTTACCACCCCACCTGCCATATATGCATATAGACTAGCTGATTATTTTCACACCTCTACTGTGACTTTGCCGACATATTCCATATGCTGACCTACACGGCTGCAACGTATCATGTTGCAGAGTATTTTTTCGACCAGGAGTGAGGACGCGTTCTATGCTCAGTGAGATGCCCTTGGAGTCGGATGGACTCATCTACCGTCGACGCTTCCGCAAGATTTAGATATTCTCATGAGTTGGCTTTTAGCCACTTTATTGTAATTTTTATTGTAATAAAGGACTCGATATGAGATTTCGATTAATATAATGCTGTGTGATTTCCCTTTGATATATACATGGATGTACCGTGTGTGTACCAGCATGATCTTGGGATGGTATGGAAACACCGGAGACTTGACCTTTCAGGTCGGGTCGCTACAGGGATTTTCAAACTTACCGTTTCCTGATCCGGTATTCCCGCATGCTCAAGAGGTAGCAAGAAGGATTTCTGGCATCGTTGCCGGGCAGGATACACATCAAGCCTACCAAGTACCCATCACAAACTCATCTCTTGCATTTACTTTATTTTCCATTTTCCTCTCATTTTCCTCCCCCCCACTTCTAACACGATTTTCAGACATTACCAAAAAGATTCGCCTCTCTATTCTTCCTCTTTTGGTTGCTTCTTTCTTGCTGGACCACTATGTCTAATATTAGCACGCCCCCCTTGTCACCAGATTTTGAAGTTCTCTACTTCAAACAAAACCAAGGGGGAAATTTGAAAGATGCTTGGTATAGGTTAATGGAATCTTATCGTATTTCCAATATAAAAAGGGATGCGAAGGTTTTTCTTAGAAATTTTTACATTCGGTTAGCTTTGCATCATACGGAGCTTCTAGATTTCGCCTCAAAAGGAAATGTTATTCGGCTTGACACGAATGCCGCTTATGAAGTTTTAGAAGGGATTTTGGGGGTTCCTCCACCAAAAAGGGGGTTTGATTTCTCACAAGAGGGATCTCAAGTGTTGGAAAAATTGAGTGACTTACATAAGCACTTGGCCGAGTTACAACAATATCACGAACCCCAAAAACATATCAATGGGAACCTTCATCGTTTGAATACTTTGATTACCCTTTGCAATAAGAGTTTGGACATTTTGGACATCAAGATGGATCCTCCCCCTAAAAATGGGGGAAAGAGGAAAGAATCCCATGGATTCGAGAAGGTCCTCACAAAAGTTGCCAATACCAAAGATGACAATGCCAAGATCTATTGCGTTTTGCCTAGCTAGGGGCGTTAAACAATAGCGCTTGTTGGGAGGCAACCCAATTTTATTTTTGTGTTATGTTTTTTGCTTATGTTTTTGAGTGTTTCCCACATTATTAATTCTGTAGTAATTGTATTTTGGTTTTTTAATTAGTGTTTGAGCCAAGTAAAGCCTTTGGGGTGATCTATGGTAGTTATTGATTTGATCTTGCTGAAAAACAGAAACTTTTGCGCTCAGTCAAGGAATTTTATAATTTTTTCATAGCATAGAATTGATCTCAAATTTTTATACAAGATTAATATATAAATTTTCCAGGTTTTTATAATTTTTCAGAATGTTTTGAGTTACATAAGTATATGAAGTTTCCAGATTGCTATAGACTGTACTGTTTTTGACAAATTCTGTTTTCTTTGAGTTGTTTGCCTATTTCGATGAATCTATGGGTTGTATCTTGTGGTATGAGACATGGAGAAGTTAGATTACAGTAGGTATAACACCAATATAAACAAAGAATGAGT
This sequence comes from Hordeum marinum, assembly GCA_022496015.1. Classification (NCBI taxonomy): domain Eukaryota; kingdom Viridiplantae; phylum Streptophyta; class Magnoliopsida; order Poales; family Poaceae; genus Hordeum; species Hordeum marinum. The sequence continues at coordinate 303,796,453 of CM039672.1, read as the reverse complement.
TCACAACAGTACCTAAAGTGGTGATTTAGTTTCTTATACTAACAGATCTCACGAGTTTTCTGTTAAGTTTTGTGTAACAGCCCGGGACCGACGCTCTAGAAGATTCCCCTTTGTTTCCATTCTCGTCTATGTTTTGTCTAGTTGTATCATTCATCATTGCATCATTCACATCATCTGCATGGCATCGTCACTCATTTTCGGAAACTTGTATCCGTTAGTAGTCGCCGGTTCTCTCCGTGCTTGCCGTTGCCCATTTAGAGACCAACCACACACGCACGCGCTCACGGCATCGTTAAAAAACTGTTTTTAAGGCACACGAAAAATATTCTCGGATGGGGTCGAAACCTGGCATGCGGTCTTATTATAGTGTAGATAGGCCTCCTGCCAAATTTCATCGCATTTCAAGGTCGTTTGATACCCCATCATTCAGTCTCAACAGTGCGGTCATCGATTATTCGTCGGATGTTTTTTGGTGTTTTAAAACATCGTGTCACGGCCCACCAACCTTCCCTCTCATCTCCCCTAGCCCTTCTACACAGCCCACCTAGCCCATCCTAGACTACCCCGTGACCGGAGCCGTCCAATCGTGATCGAAGGGTCCAGAAACGGGCTAAATACCCCTAACCTAGCCCTAGTTTCCTATTTAATCCCCCTCCCCTGCCTAATTGGGCATCCCTAGCCTCACCTCGAAATCCGTGCCGCCAGCCTCCCACCACCTCGCAGCCGCCAGCAGCCTCCTCCGTGCGCAAGGCCTGCTGAGCCCATCTGGGCTCGCCCCAGGCCCAAACCACCGCCGCCGCCCGAGCGCTCCAGGTCGGGAGAGGAGCTCCTGATCTAGAGTTGCGCCCCCGCTGCCCCTTGGTCGGTCGGCCACCGGTGGTCCGTTGGGCCCTTGCCGGAGCCCCTCGTCGGTGCCCCTGACCGGACCTCACCGCCCTCTCCTTCTCTCTTCCCTCCTTCTCCTCCCTCTCTCATCTCTCCCTCTTCCTTCTGCTGCAGGGACCTGGGCCGCCATGGATCTTGCCTCCGAGCTCGGAGGGCTCGCCGCCGTCACCGGGTCCGGCCAGATCCGGACCGGAGCCCCCATTCTTGGCCTCCATGTCGCCCAGGCGATCGTGTCCCCGCCGGAGCTGCAGCCTCCTTCGTGCCACCATGTCTGCTGTCGTGCAGGAGGACGAAGGAGGCGAGCTCCTCCCGTTGACCGCTCGCTGTAGCGCCTTGGGCTGCCATGCAAGCCAAGGCCCGGCAGCCTCTCAAAATCCGGCCCATGAGGCCTGGTGAGCATCAGCTATCCCGTGCCCCTGAGCGTCTGATAGTGTGTTGCGCCCGCATGTTTTGGCCCGTTAGTATGTTTTTCTCTCCAACGAATTTGTTAATAAACCAGTGATTTTCATAATTACAGAAAAACCCATATTTTTAAATTGTTAATAGCTTTTCACCCGTGCATTACATGTAAAAAATTTATATATGAAACTTGACTAGAATTTCGCGTAGATTAATAATTTCCAACTTTCACACATGTTTAAAATGTTTAACCTTGCTGTTTGCATTAATTTGCGTAAATGCCATGTTAATATGATTTATTTCATAACTAATTAACCGTAGCTCCGATAAAAATGTTCCACGTATGTAACTTGACTAGGAAAATGTGTAAAATCTCATGGTGACATTTATTTTACTGTTTAACAACTCTAAAACATGGTTAGTACAGATCTGGAACGAATTCTTATTATGCTTATGGGGTTCTTTCGGAAATGATATATATTGCTTCCGGCCTCATTTAAAAGCCTAGATGTTGTAGTTGTTTTTGCTTCACCTCTTGCCATGTTAAACAACATTTAATATTGATGAGTACCTAACAAGAGTGAACTAAATAATTTGAATGTGGAGTCTCGTCAATATGCAACTCGTTGCATATTGAGCTTCACTTTAATGTGTAGTAGTTTTTTGATGTGAATTGCCATCCTTGCATATTTAAACCGGACATGCATCATATTTGTTAGAGCATCATATCATGCATATGTTGTGGTGCATCTTGTGTTGATTGTTTGTTTCGGATTGCTTCTTCTCGATAGAGTTATGAAAGTGTTCGGAGTGTGAGGATTCGTTCGACTATGTTGGCTCGTCTTCTTCATGGACTCGTTCTTCTTCCGGGCGGGATCTCAGGCAAGATGACACATTTCCCTGGATACCATTACTATCATTGCCATGCTAGATGTCTTGTTTTGTATCGCTATGTCACGCTACCTACCACTTGTTTTTCAATCCTCCCAACATTTCCATGAAAAGCCTAAAAACCCCCACCTTCCCAGCAAATCGTTGTTTGGCTATGTTACCGCTTGCTCAGCCCTTCTTATAGCATTTCTAGCTGCAGGTGCAATTGCTTCCATGTGACTACATGGACATTCTTTTGATATCACAATATTATTGCTATTTCATTTAATGCACTTATACACTTGGTAAAGGGTGGAAGGCTTGGCCTTTTGCTCGGTGTTTTGTTCCACTCTTGCCGCCCTAGTTACTTGTGAACCGGTGTTATGTTCCATAACTGAGCGCTCCTAACATGCTCGGGGTTGTTATGGGACCCCCTTGATTTTCGTTTTAGGATAAAGCTTGTCTGGCAAGGCCCAACATTGACACTATTTGCTTAATAACAACTAAAATTTGCATAGGGAATGATCACCCTATGGATTAATCAACAACCCGGGCCAGTGCTCCTCATGAGTGTTGGTCCAAACTAGAGCAATGTACGGGGCCAACCCGGGGCAACTCGGGAGATCTCTATCAGTCCACCGTACACTAGCTTATCTACCGTGTCTTGAGAACGAGATACGCGGCTCCTATCGGGATCGTCGACACATCTGGAGGCCTTGCTGGATTTGTTTTACCTTTCTCGAACATCTTGAGTGAGGAACTCTGATCTTCTTTGGGCTATATCGAGGTGTCGGATTTCCTTTGGAATTGACTAGGAAGATCACGAGATCCGTGGTCGAGGTTATTCCCGTGGCGTGTGGTTAATTTGTGATGGACAAGTTGGAGCACCCCTGCAGGGTTAAATCTTTTGGAAAGCCATGCCCGCGGTTATGTGGCAAAGATGGATACTTTGTTTAACACCCGGTCATAGCAAACTTGAAGTAAACTCTAATAAAATACACCAACTGTGTGCGTAACCGTGATTGTCTCTTCTCGTGAGTCCTTATCCGAGAGAGAACATGCTGGGGTTATGTTTGATGTAAGTAGGTGTTCAGGATCAGTTAGTGATCATCACTAGTTCACGTTCGTTATTCGTAGACCACCATACTTTAATTTATGTACTTGTAAGTTAGCCACTCAAACAAATGCTTAGTCGCTTGCTGCAGCCTCACCACTTAACCATACCTCACCTATTAAGGTTTGCTAGTCTTGATACCATTGGAAATGAGATTGCTGAGTCCCCATGGTCACACATTATTACAACAACTGTTGCAGGTACAGGGAATGCAATGATTGAACGTGAGAGCAATGCTTGTTTGATTTGGAGTTCTTCTTCTTCTCCTTCATCAATCTAGGATGGGTTCCAAGCGGCAGCCTGGGATAGCAAGGATGGATGTCATTTTGTCGTTTGTTTTCATCCGTAGTCGGACCCTGCTCTTATGTATGATGTTTGAGTATGTTGTTGTATTGATGTGACTCTGATGTAGCTTGTGGCGAGTGTAAGAAAATTCCATATACTCATCTCTTTTGTACATGTGCTTGTAAAATATCCATTCTTGCAACACGACGAGATGTGCTTCTATCCCTGTCAAGACCCTCGTGCCGAAATAAGGATAGGACCGCATCTTGGGCGTGACATTTTGTGTTGTGAAGTTCTCAAGTTTTGGGTAAAGATTGGATGGACTATGGAATAAGGAGTGGCAAGAGCCTAGGCTTGGGGATGCCCAAGGCACCCCAAGTCATATTCAAGGATGCCAAAGATCCTAAGCTTGGGGATGCCCCTAAAGGCATCCGCTCTTTCGTCTTCAATCCATCGGTAAATTTATTTGAGGCTATATTTTTATTCACCACATGATATATGTTTTGCTTGGAGTGTCTTGTATGATATGACTATTTTCTTGTTAGTTTTCCACAATCTTCCTTGCTGCACACATATTTTGAGAGGGACATGCTGAATCATGAATTTATTAGAATACCCTTTGTGCTTCACCTTTATCTGTTGAGTTGGGCAATTTTTCTCTATATGCTTTACTTATATCTTTTAGAGCATGGTGGTGTTTGCATTTTATAGAAATACTCTAACTCTCGTATCTCACTTATATTATTTTGAGAGTTTCTAAAACAACATGGTAATTGGTCTAGATTACGAATTTAGTCCTAATATGATAGGCATCCAAAAGGGACATAATAAAAACTTCCATCTTAAGTGCATTGAGTATTTATGACAAGTTTGATTCCTTGCATAAAGTTTTGACATATAAAGATGGTAATGTTAAGAGACATGTTAGGAAGTAAATTGTGATTTGGTAAAAATACTTGTTTAAAGGTTTGTGATTCCCGTAGCATGCACGTATGGTGAACCGCTATGTAAGGAAGTCGGGGCATGACTTGTTTATAGATTGTCGACCTTTGTGTGAGGGTCGGGGGCGCGTGATGGTTAACTCCTACCAACCTCCCCCCTAGGAGCATGCGTTTAATGCTTTGCTTCAATGACTAATAGATTTTTGCAATAAGTATGTGAGTTCTTTATGACTAATGTTGAGTCCATGGATTATACACATTCTCACCCTTCCACTTTTGCTAGCCTTTCTAGTACCGCGCAACTTTCGTCGGTGCAACAAACACTTTCCTCAAAACACCCACCATATACCTTTCTCAAAACAGCCACCATATATCTTTCCTAAAAACAGCCACCATACCAACCTATTATGGCATTTCCATAGCCATTCCGAGATATATTGCCGTGCAATTTACACCATTTCCCTTTATGACATGCACCATCACTTCCATATTGCATATAGGGTCATATTTTGTCATAGGTATCGAGTTGTTATTTTCTTTTGAGTTGTAATTAAATAAAAGTGTGATGATTTTCATTATATAGCATGTCCCATGTGAGGAAAGGACAATGGAAGCTATGATTCCCTCACAAGTGGCGATGAGATTCCAGACTTTATGAAAAATAAAAGAGGCCAGCGAAGCCCAAAAAAATGAATAAAAGAGGCCTCAGATGCCCACCAAAAAAAGGAAAAATGAGAGAAAAGAGAGAAGGGACATTGGTACTACCTTTTTCCACACTTGTGCTTCAAAGTAGCAACATGATCTTCATGATAGAGAGTCTCCTATTTTGTCACTGTCATATAGCTAGTGGGATTTTTCTTCATGATGCACGTCCACTTAGTTTCCTTTTGAGATTTCATACACTTATAACTCTAGTGCATCCATTGCATGGCAATCCCTACTCACTCACATTGATTTCTATTAATTGGCATCTCCATAGCACGTTGATATGCCCAGTTGATGTGAGACTATCTTCTCCCTTTCCTTGACATCCTCAACCATATTCTATTCCACCTATAGTGCTATATCCATGGCTCACGCTCATGTATTGCATGAGAGTTGAAAAGTTTGAGAAAATAAAGGTGTGAAAATAATTGCTTGACTTTTCATTGGGGTTGTGCATGATATAAATACTTTGTGTGGGGAAGATGGAGCATAGCCAGACTATATGATATTGTAGGGATAACTTTCTTTTGCCATTATCTTTTGAAGAGATACAATTTCGTTGCTAGTATGCTTGAAATTTTATTGTTTCTATACCAATATTAAGCTTTTGTTTTGAGTCTTATGGATCTGAATATTCATGCCACAATAAAGAATATTACTTGGATAAATATGTTCGGTAGCACTCCACATCAAAAATTCTGTTTTTATCATTTACCTACTCGAGGATGAGCAGCAATTGAGCTTGGGGATGCTGATACATCTCCACCGTATCTATAACTTTTGATGATGGCATGCTATTATATTATCCGTTTTGGATGTTTTATATGCATTAATATGCTCTTTTATATTATTTTTGGGACTAACCTATTAATCTAGAGCCAAGTGCCAGTTTCTGTGTTTTCCTTGTTTTTGAGTTCTGCAAATATGGAATATTAAACAGAGTCCAAACGTAATAAAATCTTCGGAAGGAATTTTTCTAGAAGGAAACAAGTCATCCAAGCTTGGAGTGCACGTCAGGGGAGGTGCCAGGGCGCCACAAGCCTGCTAGGTGTGGCCCCCTGGTCGTGCCAAGCAGGCTTGTCACCTCCTAGCAGGTCTCCTAACCCTAATTCTTGGCCTATAAATACCAAAATATTCTCCCAAGATCAAAAAGAGCCATGCAAATATTTCTCCGCTGCTAGAAGCCTCCGTTCCCAAGAGATCCAATGTTGGAGCCTTTTCCTGTAATCTGCCGGAGGGGGTTTCGATCATCGAGGGTGTCTACATCAACTCCATTACCCCTTTGATGATGCGTGAGTAGTCCACCATAGATCTACGGGTCCATAGATAGTAGCTAGATGGCTTCTTTTCTCTCCTTGATCTTCAATACCATGTTCTTCATGATCTTCATGGAGATCTATCTGATGTAATCCTCTTTTGTGGTGTGTGTTTCAAGACCCGATGAATTGTGAGTTTATGTTCACATTATCCATGAATCTTATTTGAATCTCCTTTGATTTCTTATATGCATGATTTCATATCCTTGCAAGTCTCTTCGAGTTATTGGTTTGGTCTGGCCAACTAGATTGGTAATTCTTGCAATGGGACAAGTGCTTGGTTTTGGGTTCATTCTTGCGGTGTCCTCACCCAACGACTGTTGGAAATATGCCCTAGAGGCAATAGTAAATTACTTATTATCATATTTCCTTGTTCATGATAATCGTTTATTATCCATGCTATAATTGTATTGATTGCAAACTAAATACATGTGTTGGTATATAGACAACACTGTGTCCCTAGTATGCCTCTAGAAAACTAGCTCGTTGATTAAAGATGGTCAAGGTTTCCTAGCCATTGACATGAGATGTCATTTGATAATGGGATCATGTCATTAGGAGAATGATGTGATGGACAAGACCCAAACTATAAATGTAGCATATGATCATGTCAGTTTATTGTTACAGTTTTCTGCATGTTAAGTATATGTTCCTATGACCATGAGATCATGCAACTCACTAACACCGGAGGAGTACCTTGTGTGTATCAAATGTAGCAACGTAACTGGGTGACTATAAAGGTGCTCTACAGGTATCTCTGAGGGTGTCTGTTGGGTTGGCATGGATCAAGACTGGGATTTGTTACTCCGTGTGACGGAGAGGTATCTTAGGGCCCACTCTGTAATACAACATCACAATAAGCCTTGCAAGCAATGTGACTAAGTGCTAGCCACGGGATTTTATATTACGGTACAAGTAAAGGGACTTGCCGGTAACGATATTGAACTAGGTATAGAGATACGACGATCGAATCTTGGGCAAGTAACATACCGAAAAACAAAGGGAACAGCATACGGTATTAAGTGAATCCTTGACATAGAGGTTCGACCGATAAAGATCTTCGTAGAATATGGAGGAACCAATATGGGCATCCAGGTCCCACTATTGGTTATTGATTGTAGAGGTGTCTCGATCATGTCTACATAGTTCTCGATCCCACAGGGTCTGGACACTTAAGGTTCAGTGACATTTTGGTAGTATAGAGTTATGTATGGTGGTGACCGAAGGTTGTTCGGAGTCCCGGATGAGATCCCGGGCATCACGAGGAGCTCCGAATTGGTCCAGAGGGATTCATATATGAGATAATATTGTTTGGTCTCCGGAAGGGTTCCAGAATTCACCGGAAGAGTTTCAGATGTTTCCCGAAATGTTCGCGGTATAGGAACACTTTATTTGGGCCAAGGGGTAAAGCCCATGAGTCTTTAGGTAGGTGCAAAAGCTATTTTGTGGAGGCCAAGGGCCAGACGCCAGGGACCCTGGTGTCTGGGGCCAGATGCCGAGGACCTTGGCGTCTGGTCCTGGAGTCCGAGAAGGACTCTTGCCTTGCGGGAAAACCGACCTTCAGGAGGATTTTTCTCCAAGTTTAGACCCCAGGGCTCAGCATATAAATAGAGGGGTGAGGCTAGCACTTGGGACACATCAAGAAACCCTAAGCCACGTTCTGCCTCTCCTCTAGTTCGTAGTTTCTCCTCTAGATCGGTTTCAGCGGTGCTTAGGTGAAGCCCTGCTGGAATTGCTCCACCACCATCGCCGCAACGCCATCGCGCTGCCAGAGAACTCGTCTACCTCTCCGCTCTGTCTTCCTGGATCAAGAAGGCGGAGATCATCATCGAGCTGTACGTGTGCTGAACGTGGAGGTCCCGTCCGTTCGGTGCTACATCGGAAGGACCGTGATTAAGATCGCGAGACGATTCATGATTGGATCGCGGGACGGATCATGATGATATCGCGGGACAGATCGTGATTGGATCGCGGGACGAATCGTGATGGGATCGCGGGACGCTCGGCGATTTGGATCGCAAAGACGTTCGACTACATCAATCACGTTTCTTAACGCTTCCCGCTTAGCGATTTACAAGGGTATGTAGATCCACTCTCCCTCTCGTAGATGATCATCACCATGGATAGATCTTGCGTGTGCGTAGGAATTTTTTTGTTTCCCATGCAATGTTCCCCAACAGTGGCATCATGAGCTAGGTCTATGTGTAGATGAGATCTCGAGTAGAACACAAAGAGTTTGTGGGTGTTGATGCTTAGATTGCTTCCTCCCTTGGTCGTTTTTTGGTTTGGCGGTATTGTGGGATGAAGCGGATCGGACAAACCTTAATCGTACGCTTACGAGAGACCGTTTCCATCGAATGACGTGTAACCTCATTGCACAAAGATGGCTGGCGGGTGTCTGTTTCTCCTACTTAATTTGGATCGAATTCGACTAAGGCGGTCCTGGAGAAGGTTGAAAAGCAACTTATGTATCACCGCTGTGGTTAATGCGTACGTGAGAATTGTTCTTGCTAGATACCCATAGCAGCCACGTAAAACATGCAACAACAATTAGAGGACGTCTAACTTGTTTTTCCAGGGTATGTTGTGATGTGATATGGCCAATTACATGATGAGATATATGTGATGTATGAGATGATCATGTGTTGTTTAGAATATCATGAATTGCATGTCGATTAGTACGACAACCGACAGGAGCCATAGGGTTGTCTTTAATTATTGTATGACCTGCGTGTCAATCATTAAGCGCTATGTAATGCTTTACTTTATCGCAAAATGGTAGCCATAGTAGTAGAAGCATGGTGGGCGCGACAACCCCGATGGCGACACGTTGATGGAGATCAAGATGATGGAGATCATGGTGTCGTGCCGGTGATGATGGAGATCATGCCGATGCTTTCAAGATGGAGATCAAAAGCACAAGTTCATGTCCATATCAGCTCACTTATGATTTGCATGTGATGTTAATCCTTTCATGCACCTTGTTTTGCTTAGGACGACGGTAGCATTATAAGGTGATCCCTCACTTCAATTTCAAGATGAATTGTGTTCTCCCCGAGTGTGCACCATTGCGAAAGTTTGTCGTGTCGAGACACCACGTGATGATTCGGGTGTGATAGACTGTACATTCACATACAACGGGTGAAAGCCGGTGTTGCACATGCAAAACACTTGGGTTAAACTTGACGAGCCTAGCACGTATAGACATAGCCTCGGTACACAAGAGACCGAAAGGTCAAACAGGAGTCATATAGTAGATATGATCAACATGATGATGTTCACCATTGAAACCACCTCAACTCACGTGATGGCCGAACTTGAGTTGGTGAATTTGGATCATGTATCATTCGAATGACTGGAGGGATGTCAATTTGAGTGGGAGTTCTTAAATAATTTGATTAATTGAACTCATTATCATGAACATAGTCAGTAGTGTCTTTGCAAATTATGTTGTAGATTACTATCTCACGTTGTAGCTCCCTTGAATTTTATATGTTCCTAGATAAATAGAATTGAAAGATGATGGTAGCAATATTGCAGACTAGGTCCATGATCTGAGGATTGTCCTCATTGCTTCACAGAAGGCTTATGTCCTTAATGCACCGCTCGGTGTGCCACCCCCTCTACCATCGTCTGTAGATGTTTTGAACATCTTACAGGCATGTTCCGATGACTACTTGATAGTTTAGTGCATCATGCATTATGGCTTAGAATTGAGGCTCCAAAACATTTTGAATGTGACTGAAACTATGAGATGTTCTAAAAGCTGAAATTGGGATCTCAGGCTCGTGCCTGTGTTGTGAGATATGAGATCTCCAACAAGATTCTTTGCCTGCAAGATGAAGGAGAATAGCTCAATCGTTGAGCATGTGCTCAGATTGTCTGGGTTCTACAATCACTTGAATCGAGTGGGAGTTGATCTTCCAGATAAGATAGTGATTGATATAGTTGTCTGAGTCACTATCACTATGCTACTAGAACTTCGTGATGAACTATAATTATGCCAGGGATGGAAATGATGATCCCTGAGCTGTTCGCGATGTTTGACACCGCGAAGGTAGAAATCAAGAAGGAGCATCAAGTGTTGATGGTTAGTAAAACCACTAGTTTCGAGAAGGGAAAGGGCAAGCAGAGAAACTTCATGGATGGCAAGTCAGTTGCTGCTCCAGTGAAGCAACCCAAAGTTGAACCCAAACCCGAGACTAAGGGTTTCTATTATGAGGAGAGCGGTCGCTGAAGCGGAACAACCCTAGATACTCGGTAGATAAGAAGGTTGGCAACATCGACAAAAGTATATTTGATATACGTGTTATCTATGTGCTAGTACTCCTAGCAGCACCTCGGTATTGGATACCGGTTCATTTGCTAAATGTTAGTAACTCGAAGTAAAAGCTACGGAATAAACTGAGACTAGCTAAGGGTGAGGTGATGATGTGTGTTGGAAATGTTTCCAAGGTTGATGTGATCAACATCGCACGCTCTCTCTACCTTCAGGATTCGTGACAAACCTAAATAAATGTTATTTGGTGTTTTGTGTTGAGCATGAACGTGATTAGATCGTGTTTATTGCAACACGGTTATTCACTTAAGTTAGAGAATAATGGTTATTCTGTTTACATGAATAATACCTTCAATGGTCATGCACCCAGTGAGAATGGTTTGTTGAATCTTGATCGTAGTAATACACATGTTCATAACATTGATACCAAAAGATACAAAGTTAATAAATATAGTACCACATACTTGTGGCACTTCCGCTAAATGTCATATTGGTATAAAGCGCATGAAGAAACTCCATGCGACTCATTCGATTTCGAATCGGTTGAGAAATGCGAACCATGCCTCTTGGGCAAGATGACTAAGGACCCTGTTTTCCGGATTGATGGAGCGGGCAAGTGATTTATTGGAAATGATACGTGTTGATGTATGCAATCCAATGAGTCTTGTAGCGTGCGGTGGATATCGTTATTTTCTTACCTTCACTAATGATTTGAGTAGATATATTGTATATTTACTTAATGAAACACAAGTCTGAATCATTGGAAAGGTTCAAGCAAATTCAGAGTGAAGTTTAAGATCATCGTGACAAGAAGATAAAAATGTCTGTGATATGATTGTGGAGGTGAATATCTGAGTTATGAGTTTCGCATAAAACTTTAGACAATGTGAAAGTTGTTTCGCAACTCACGCCACCTGGAACACCATAGTGTGATGGTGTGTTCGAACGTCATAGGCGTGCTCTATTGGATATGGTGCATACTATGATGTCTCTTATCATTTTGCCACTATCATTTTGGGGTTATGCATTAGAGATAACTACATTCACTTTAAATAGGGCACCATCTAAATCCGTTGAGAGGACACCATATGGTTTGGCAGAAACCTAAGCTGTTATTTCTTAGAGTTTGGGAATGCGACACTTATGTCTGATAAGCTCGAACCCAAAGCGGAAAAATGCATCTTCATAGAATACCCTAAGAATAGTTGGGTATACCTTCTATCTCAGATCCGAGTGCAAATTGTTTGTTGCTATAAACGGGTCCTTTCTCGAGAAAAAGTTTCTCTCGGAAGAATTGAGTGGGAGGAAGATAGAACTTGATGAGGTTATTGAACCTTTGTTTCAACGAGAGAGTAGCGCAATGCAGGAAGATGTTTCTGTGAAGCCTACGTTAGTTGAAGAGGAAGTTAATGATGATGATCATGAAGCTTCGGATCAAGTTACTATCGAACCTTGTAGGTCGACAAGGACATGTACTTCTCCTCAGTGGTACGACAACCCTGTCTTAGAGGTCATGTTGTTTGACAACGATGAACCTATGAGCTATGGAGAAGCGATGATGGGCCCGGATTCCGACAAATGGTTAGAGGCCATGAAATCCGAGAACGGATCCATGTATGAAAACCAAGTATAGACTTTGGTAGACTTGCTCGTTGGATGACAGGTCGTCGAGTACAAATGGACCTTTAAATTGAAGACAGACGCTGATGGTAAATGTCACCATTTATAAAGCTCGACTTGTCGCAAAGAAGTTTCTGACAAAGTTGACTGCGATGAGACTTTCTCACTCGTAGCGATGCTAAAGTCTATTGGAATTATGTTAGCAGTTGCTGCATTTTTCAATTATGAAATCTGGCACATGGATATCAAAACATCATTTCCTTAACGGTTTACTTGAGGAAAGGTTGTATGTGATACAACCAGAAGGTTTTGTCAATCCTAAAGGATGCTAAAACGTGTGCGAGCTCCAGCATTCCTTCTATGGGATGGAGCAAGCATCTCAGAGTTGGAATATACGCTTTCATGAGGTGATCAAAGTTTTTGGGTCTATACAAAGTTTATGAGAAACTTGTACTTACAATAAAGTGAGTGGGAGGACTATAGAGTTTCTAATAAGCATATGTGAATGACATATTGTTGATCGGAAATGATGTAGAATTTCTGGAAAGCATAAATGGTTGTTTGAAAAGAGTTTTTCAAAGGAAGACTTGGATAAAACTACTTAATTGTTGGGCATCATGATCTATAGAGATAGATCAAGACGCCTGATGAGACTTTCAATGAGTGCATACCTTGACAAGATTTTAAAAGAGTTCAAAATGGATCAGTCAGGGAAAGCGTTCTCACCTGATTTGTAAGGTGTGAAGTTGAGTAAGACACAAAGCTCGACCATGGCAGAAGAAAGATAAAGGACGAAGGTCGTCCCCTATGCTTTAGCCATAGGCTCTATATAGTATGCCATGCTATGTACCGCACTTGTGTGTGCCTTGCCATGAGTCTATCAAGGGGTACAAGAGTGATCCAGGAGTGGATCATTGGACAGCGGTCAATATTATCCTTAGTGACTAAAAGACTAAGGAAATGTTTCTCGATTATGGAGGTGATAAAGGGTTCGTCGTAAAGAGTTAAGTCGATGCAAGCTTTAACACTAATCCGGATGACTCCTAGTAGCAATCCGGATAAGTATAGTGGAGCAGCCATTTGGAATAGCTCCAAGTGGAGTGTGGTAGCGGTGTCTATAGTATGACATAGAGATTTGAAAAGTACACACGGATCTGAATGACACAGACCCGTTCACTATAAGACCTCTCTCACATGCAAAGCATGATCGAGCCGCAGAACTCATTGGGTGTTTGATTCATAACAATGTGAATCACCTGGTGATGTGAACTAGATTATTGACTCTATTGCAAGTGGGAGACAGTTGGAAATATGCCCTAGAGGCAATAATAAATTAGTTATAATCATATTTCCTTGTCCATGATAATCGTTTATTATCCATACTATAATTGTATTGATTGAAAACTAAATACATATGTGGGTATATAGACAACACTGTGTCCCTAGTATGCCTCTAGAAAACTAGCTCGTTGATCAAAGATGGTCAAGGTTTCCTAGCCATTGACATGAGATGTCATTTGATAATGGGATCACATCATTAGGAGAATGATGTGATGTACAAGACCCAAACTATAAACGTAGCATATGATCATGTCAGTTTATTGCTATAGTTTTCTGCATGTCAAGTATATGTTCCTATGACCATGAGATCATGCAACTCACTAACACCGGAGGAGTAGCTTGTGTGTATCAAATGTCGCAACGTAACTGGGTGACTATAAAGGTGCTCTACAGGTATCTCCGAGGGTGTTTGTTGGGTTGGCATGGATCAAGACTGGGATTTTTTACTCCGTATGACGGAGAGGTATCTCAGGGCCCACTCGGTAATACAACATCACAATAAGCCTAGCAAGCAATGTGACTAAGTGTTAGCCACAGGATTTTGTATTACGGTACGAGTAAAGAGACTTGCCGATAACGAGATTGAACTAGGTATAGAGATACCGACGATCGATTCTCGGGCAAGTAACATACCAAAGAACAAAGGGAACAGCATACGCGATTAACTGAATCCTTGACATAGAGGTTCAATCGATAAAGATCTTCATAGAATATGTAGGAACCAATATGGGCATCCAGGTCCTGCTATTGGTTATTGACCCTAGAGGTGTCTAGGTCATATCTACATAGTTCTCAAACCTATAGGGTCTGCACACTTAAGGTTCGGTGATGTTTTACTAGTATAGGGTTATGTATGGTGGTGACCAAAGGTTGTTCAGAGTCCCGGATGAGATCCCGGACGTCATGAGGAGCTCTGGAATGGTCTGGAGGGATTGATATATGGGATAATAGTGTTTGGTATTTGGAAGGGTTCCGGTATTCACCGAAAGAGTTTCGGATGTTTCCCAAAATGTTCGGGGTATAGGAACACTTTATTTGGGCCAAGAGGTAAAGGCCATGAGTCTTTAGGATGGGGCAAAAGCTGTTTTGTGGAGGCCAGGGGCCAGACGCCAAGGACCCTGGTGTGTGGGGCCAGATGCCGAGGACCTTGGCATCTGGTCCTGGAGTCCAAGAAGGACTCTTGCCTTGCGGGTAAACCGACCTTGAGAAGGATTTTTCTCCAAGTTTCGACCCCAGGGCTCAGCATATAAATAGAGGGGCGAGGCTAGCTCTTGGGACACATCAAGAAACCCTAAGTCACATGCTGCCTCTCCTTTAGTTCGTAGTTTCTCCTCTAGAACGATTTCAGCGGTGCTTAGGTGAAGCCCTGCTAGAATTGCTCCACCACCATCGCCGCAATGCCGTCGCGCTGCCAGAGAACTCGTCTAGCTCTCCGCTCCCTCTTACTGGATCAAGAAGGCGGAGATCGTCTTCGAGTTGTACATGTGCTGAATGCGGAGGTCCCGTCCGTTCGGCTCTAGATCAGAAGGACCGTGATCAAGATCGCGAGACGATTCGTGATTGTATTGCGGGACGGATCATGATGATATCACGGGACGGATCGTGATTGGATCGCGGGACGGGTCGTGATGGGATCGCGGGACACTCGGCGATTTGGATCGCAAAGACGTTTGACTACATCAACTGTGTTTCTTAACGCTTCCTGCTTAGCGATCTACAAGGGTATGTGGATCCACTCTCCCTCTCGTAGATGCTCATCACCATGGATAGATCTTGCGTGTGCGTAGGAAAAAGTTTGTTTCCCATGCAACATTCCCCAACAGTGACATAGTAGGGGTAGCGAGGCACGTATTGTATTGTTGCCATCAAGTGTAACAAGATGGGATTTTCATCATATTTCTTGAGTTTATCTCTCTACATCATGTCATCTTTCTTAATGCGTTACTCTGATCTTCATGAACTTAATACTCTAGATGCAGGCAGGAGTCGGTCGATGTGTGGAGTAATAGTAGTAGATGCAGAATTGTTTCGGTCTACTTGATACGGACGTGATGCCTATATGCATGATCATTACCTATGATAACTACATGATTATTCGCTTTTCAATCAATTGCTTGATAGTAATTTGTTAACCACCATTATATTTGCCTTCAAGAGAGACGCCTCTAGTGAAACCTGTGGCCCCCAGGTCTATTTTCTATCATATATTTTCAGATCTATACTTGCTGCAATTTGTTTACCTTTTACTTTCTGCACTCATTACATCTATCTCTATCGGATCTAATCCTTGCGAATAATCATGAAGGGATTGACAACCCCTTTATAGCGTTGGGTGCAAGAGTTTGATTATTTGTGTAGGTGCATCCATTGGTGACTTGCTTGTTCCTCCTACTAGATTGATACCTTGGTTCTCAACAACTGAGGGAAATACTTACCTACTTTGCTGCATCACCCTTTCCTCTTCAAGGGAAAACCAACGCATGCTGAAGAGGTAGCACTTCACTGGCTCCATAGCCCCTCACCCCTTGGGACCGTCCTTGGTCATCCGATCGGACCCAACGGCAGATGAGGTACGCACGGGGCCGGGCCCTGCCGACGCATAGTGTAAGGTGTTCGAAATTTCCAAGCTAAGCCTATCTTCATGATGTTCCTTTCATGAGGGCTGCTCGCACGTGAAGGGGGACCCCTGAGCATCGCGACTCAAGAGACTGATTGGCCCATAGCCCCTCACCCTTTGGGACCGTCCTTGGTGATCCAGTCGGCCCCAACGATAGCTAAGGTACGCGCGAGGCCTGGCCCTGTTGATGCATAGCAACACAATAAGCAAGAAGGAAACAAGCCAGATCACGGAATTGAAGTCGAACCCTGGCTCGCGGAGGTGAAGATGTCTGAAGACGTGTGTCGCGGCCTCAGAAAAGAGGTCGCGACACTCGCTGTCTAAGACCCCCTCCATCTTGGGAATGGCGCCCTCCAGCGCCTCGACGAACTTCGAAGCGAGCTCCGCCAAGCTGCTCTTAGGAGCCACCAGGGGTTCCGCAAACCCTTCTCGGCAGAGGGAGTAGAGAGCTCAGCGAAGGCTGAGCTCAATCGGGGAAAGGGCACTGAGCTCCGCTGCCTTTCTTTTCCCGGCCTCAGGAAGAGCCTTTTCAGCGGTTTCGAGCCAGGCCTTCTCCAGGGCTGCCTCCCTCTCCCGCGTGCCCAGGCACCCTCGCACCGCGACACTATCGGCCTTCGCCTGGGACTGCTCTGAGTCCCAGTCGGCGAGCTAGGCCTTCCAGGTCTTGAGGGCCTCCCGCTGCACACGCAGTTCTTCCTCGAGCGCGGACTTCTCTTCCTGAAGGAACTTCAAGCGGGACTCCGCCTCATTGTGGTTCCCTTCATCATACGCCACGCCGGCTAGCGCCGCCTTGAGGGCTGCTTTGGCCGACGTGGCCTCCTTCTCGCTCCTCGCCATGGCGGCCTTGGCTTGGCCGCAGGACGCCATGACAGAGGCGTTGGCCCAGAGCCACCCGGAGAGGAGCCCCAGAAGCCCGCTCGCGAGGCGATCGTTAGCGCCCGCGAGGGCATCCCGAACTTTGTCTAGGACGTCGAGACCACACGGCAGGGGCACCAGGGTCTCCACCGGAGGAGTTTCCTGCACGACCGCAGACGGCGCCTCCTGCCAAGCAACATCATGAGGAGCAGGAGGCTCCAAAGGGTGCCCAGCAACCAAGGGCAAGACGGACGCAGACGGATCGATGGGCGGCTGGCCCTCGGGGGCTAGCCCTCCGGACAGCGGCACCAGCACGCCATCAAGAACAGGAGCGACCACACCGACAGGCACCGGGGGCTTCACTTTGGTGGCCAGGAGGGTTGCCTCGCGAGCCTTCACCCCCTTGCCTGCAAGCACCTCGTCAGGCGACGGAGGCACGACGGGAGCAGGCGGAGCATTAGAGGACACCTTTGGCTTGATACCTGCCTTCGTCTTCCTCATCTTCAACGCGGGGACGTTCCTAGTTGCCAAGCAAAGGAAGAATCATTAGCACCCAAGCTACCGGACGGCAGGAAAGGTCGAACTAGGTACCTACTCCTCAACGTCGGCCCACTTCCTCTTCCCCTCCGCTCCAACAACAACGACGCCCTTGCCTCTCTTGATGAGGGCACCGTCACAGCAGGAGACAAGGGCACCATGCGCCAGAGCTGCCACCGGAGGAATCGCCACGGCCGCGGCCTCGCCCACCTAGCCCGCCGGCTACCACTCGGGCAGGAGCGAGGCTAGCACCTCAACCACCATGCCTACAGAGGTAGGGCGCACCGAAGGAGACTCGACCCCATGCTTCCTAGGGGTCGTCAGGCCGACGGACCGCATGGCGCGAGGGCCGGCACGAGCCCCTTAGGAACCTTGGCGGGACGTGAAGAGCCCGTAGTAGAAAGTTCACCATCATTGTCGTCGTCTTCAAGATCGCGCGGGAGCACGCTCTCTGACAGGGGAGATGCCCCTGCCGGAGCACCATCCAACATCTTCTCCGAATCCTCCCTACCTAAGGTGTCGCCGAAGGACACCGTCACCGGGGAACCAAGGCCCTCGACTGGGGAGAGTCCCAATTCATCGAAGGCAGGCATCTTGGCGACCGAAGTAGCCACGTCATCGCGATGGTACAGGAGGGTACAGGCCTCGGGGAGATCTCCGGGGTCACCATTGAGCAGGGTCACCACAGCCCTGCTCAATTCTTTGGGGGTTATGCGTGCGGACCGAAGCCTGAGGTTGTCGCTGCTACCCTAACAGTCCTACATGGGCCTAGAGTAGGATTGGAGGGGCGCCAGGCGCTCCGTCAAGAAGTCCTTCACTGTCATCCCCTAGTCAGCTTCCTGGCACTGATGTCGCGGGAAATCCGCTCCAGGACAGGCTTGGCCCGGGGGTCAGAAAGCTTCATGGAGCTCCACGTAGAGGTCTTCTCCGGCAGCCCCATTGGCACCTCCAAGCAGGGGTTAGGACTCCAAGATCCATGAAGACCAGCGGTGCCAGAAGTTCTCCACCTTCTTCCCGGTCTTTAAGAGCATGTTCCGACTCTGGACCGCGACGAAGGAGATGCATGCGGACCTTTGAGCGCCGTCATGCACGCGAAAACTAAAGAAATGTCAGAAGAGGGCCACCGAAGTCTTCACGCCCATGAAATCCTCGCAGTAAAAGGCGAAGACAGACAAGAGCAGGATGGAGTTAGGCTAGAGGTGAAGGGCCTGGATCTCATAGTGATCGAGGATGGTAGTGAAGAACACGGAGAAAGGCAGGACAAGCCCAGCTAAGATGCTATGGAGGAAGAAGGGATAGGCTGACCTAGACGAGGGCCGCCTCTCGAAGGAGCCACCCCATATCAAGGTCTGCCCGTGCTTGTTGGTCCCGTCCGCCGTCGATGGGAGCATCGGGACTAAGTCGCCATCCTTGGTAATGGTAGACTCGGAGAGCGCTGGCAAGGTGGGAGCGGAGGCCGAACTCTGGACCACTAGCTTCAACTTGCCGGCGGGGGCCATTCGGAGGAAGGAAGGAGCGACGCCGGATCTGGAGAGATCTTAGCTAACGACGGGATCTAGGAGCAAGAGCAAGCGTGCAGAAGAAGAAAGCAGTAATGGCTCGGCGCTAGAAGTCAGGCTTTTGTCGATTTGGGCGGTGTCCACAAGGGCACTCAACGTCAGCTGCACGACGCACACCAGTCCTGGCCCCGTAGGCATTTGGGGCTCGCGGCGCTTCGGGCCATCCTCAAGGCTTCGCCCTTAAGCTAAATGGAGTGTGCCTTGGGCCCGGGGGCTACTATCGGCATTCTAGGAACGGGGGTACTCAACCCTGCCTTCCCGTGGCCTAGGACATGGTCCACTTTGTCATCCAGGCATGGCCTGGCGCGGCTCTACTCAAGACAAGGCCCTTACGAGGACTCTGTGATCGCGAGGAAGAATGACACTGAGGCCTCCAAGGATGGGCCTCCTTAGGCCCCTTCCTGAGCGATGGAGATCTCTATGTAGATCCCGGCCTAAGGAGTTAAAGGTGACACAAGGAAGGATAGGCGGGCGCTAGCGTGCCAGGCGGCGCAGTTTCGCCTTTGCTGCAAAGGGATCAAGGACGTATGCGGGTTCCCAAAGCGCCGCCCAAAGGTTTCCATTCTAGTGCAACAATACCACGACCACGAGCCCCACAGGACGGATGTCATCGCCGAGCCCACGACTACATCATCGACACCCACTTTGCAGACGAAGACCATCTTTGGACAGGGGTGGGTGTACTCTTGTCCCCCTTCAAAATTGGCCATTGTGAGATCCCTTCCTACCATTGTGATAAGGGAAGAGGACCTGGGCCACCACTATATATAGAGGCAAGGCCGCACCATAGAGGGGGGAGGATCGAACACTTAGCCACTCAACAAACCACCACAAGGCAAGAACACCTCTTGAGCGCCCTCGCAAGGCTCGATCCCACTATATTAGTTCATCCACCAAACCTCCACGAGAGGCAATCCTCCAAAGGAGGAGTAGGGTATTATGCTTCACAGTGGCCCGAACCTGGGTAAACTGTCGTGTTCATCTTCTTCCTCTTCATCGAGCAAGTTCGCTGTAGTAACCATCGAGTAGCGAGCTAGGTTTGGCGACGCTGTAGGGAACCTTCGCACAAGCCCCTATGTTCGAACCTTGAGGGTTTTGCGGAGCCCAAAATCCGACAGTGTAAGAGGAGTGGTCATTGGTGTATTGGGATGAGCAGATTCCCAATATTCATCATTCACAAGGGGCGTTGTGTTGGCAATGCCACTTCCTCATCAATTTCCTCAACTCCAGCATCTTCAGCAGTAAACTGAGGCTGGTGTCGGTGTCAAAACTGGCGGATATCGGGTAGGGGGGTCCCAAACTGTGAGACTAGAATCGACGATAACAGGAGACGATGGAGACACGAGTTTCACAGGTTTGGGCCATCCTATGGAGGTAATACTCTACGTCCTGCTTGGTTGTATTGATGAGGTAAGGGGTTATAGAGTTTATCTACCTCGAGATCGTATAGCTAACCATAGATGAGTTGTTCTGTATCTATACCCTAAAACCCTCTAGCTTATATAGATGCCGAGGATGCCTAGGGTTTACACATGGTTGGTTACATGCTGAAGAGATAAACTTGCCTAACTATTACATCAGACGTGGAGCGCAAGACGTGTTTCCCAAAGCTTCCATCTTGGAGATTGGGCCTTCAAATCCTTTGGTGTTCGGTAAGTAGCCCTCATAGTTCGACCCATAACAATAGGTCGGGTATCCGAGGACCCCCTAATCCAGGACTCCCTCAGCTGGGGCAATGGTACATGTGGGGTTGAAGCAATATCTTCAACCACAATTTCTTCATGAACCTACTTTGTGGAAGCAGTAGAATGAGTGTCTTCATCTTTATCTTCCTTAGGAATAACATACTCCTCTCCAAAAGGTACAATCTCATAAGACGACACTAAGGAAATTAGAGTTGTGTCAATTGGAGTTGTTGAGGAACTAGTTTCATTCCTCAATTTCTTGGGAGCTGAGGATTCTATGGACGTTGATGCCTTCCTCTTCTTAGTAGCTTCCTTCTCCACAGACCTGGTTTTCTTCACTTCTAATATAGAAGGAAGAGTGTTATGCTTCACCTTTGAGGTTTTTGCAGGAGGAGCTGAAGTTTAAGGTGGGACAATTTCTTCCGGCATGACTTTTGCAGTCGTCCTTTCAAGTTCTTCAGGCATAGCAGATTCTTTAGTTGGTCGTCATTGTTCTTCAGGTGCAACATGAGGAGTTGCCCTAGCAGTTTCTTCAGGTGCATCATTAGGAGATGCCTTGGAAGTTTCTTCAAGCGCATCATTAGGAGATGCCCTGGTCGTTTCTTCACGCACATCATTAGGATATGCCCATGCAGTTTCTTCAGCATGCTGAGAAGATGATCCAGCCTGAGGATTTTGAGCAACAACCTTTGTATTCTGATCTTTGATTGCAGCATTGGCTACCTTGACGAATCTGACATTTGAGTCTTTCCAGTCAGCGTCATAGCGGTTCTGCTCTTCACTGAGGCATCTGATCTGAGATTGAACTGTGATGAGTTGTTTAGGAGTCAAATTCATCAGATTGTTCTTCAGGAACTGCTCCTTTCTGAGCTTGTACTTTTTGGCTTTTTAGCCTTTTCATGTTTCCATTTCTCTTTGGCGATGGAATGGGTGAGGACATGACTTACTCAACGTCACCTAGATACTATAATGTCACCAAGAACAATTTTAGATTCATCATATTCAATCCAACACAAAGAACTTCAAAGAGTACCCCAAGATTTCTATCAGAGAAAGTAGGAAAAGAACATGTATCAACCCATATGCATAGATTAACCCAATGTCACCATGGAAATCCGCAATTTGATTACCAAAACATATATCAAGTAAATCAATATAACACCCCATTGTCACCACGGGTGTCCACATGCAAGACCAGTTCCATAGACTCGATATGCAGTTCGGGGCCGTTTTAATCATCACGATCTAACAATATACCAATCTTGTCCCATTTTATACGGGATATACTTAACTATGCGTGCGCAATGGCTTGCACGTCTCAGGAAGTAGAGGGATTCACGACACGATGATCAATAAGCCTCATAAAAAGAGAGGAGAACCCCAAAAGCTTTTTTACTCTTTGCATTCGAATTCTCCGCCTCTCATTCCCCTGTGCCTCCAGAGCATAGATCTAGGTCTCTCTGCCCCCCACCTTTGAGCTCAGCAATGGCGGGCTCCAATGGCCAGTGGGAAGCTTCTACGGTTACCAACAAAGACATACTCGACCTCAAGAAGGCCAGGTACCTCCCCATCGACATTCCTCACTACGCAATGGAGGAAGGCCAAGTGACCCCCACCCCCAGGCCAGGCGAGAGGGTGGTGTTCATATCCCACTTTATCAGGGGGTTGAGCTTCCCACTCCATCCCTGTGTCAGGGGTTGATGTTCCTTTATGGCCTCGACTTCCACAACCTCTCGTCAAACTCCATCATGCATATCTCGGTGTCCATCCTCGTTTGCAAGGCCTTCCTGCGTGTCAAGCCGCACTTTGGGCTCTGTCTGCAGGTCTTCACTATCAAGCCCAAGTGCGTCGGCGGCAAGCACACGGACTGCAGTAGGGCAGTCATCGGCAAGTTCGCCCGCGTCGAGTGGCCGTCGGGCACCTTCTTTGACACCATCAAAGGATGGCAAAAGGAGTGGTTCTACGTCATCGAACCACGAGAGGAGGGCTAACTCCCTGACACCGCATTCAGATCCCCCCACCACCACCAGATTGACTTCATGGCCCAAAAAGGGCCTGGCCTGGGGTTTGGGTAAATAGGTGACCGACCTGCAAAAGCGCCTCCGCTCCCTGGTCGAGGAGTGCATCAAGCTAGCCGATGTGGTCCAGGTGATGCTCCGAAGACAACATCATCCCCTGCCAGCGTCGGGACACTCCTCTATGGGCTCGAGAACTCGAAGTCGAGCCCACAATCCAGAATCTCTTTCGAACTACGCGGGAGAAGTTGTGGAAGGCGCTCTTCAATTTTGAGGAGGAGGACAAGGGTCTGCACGCCACCAAGCCAGACTCCAAGATATGATTTCCCCCAACTTGGTTGGCTCTGTTACACAAAGAATCCCTTCATCCCCTTATCTGGTCTATTCAGGCAGAGATGGCAGAAGAAAGCCATCAACATCAACAGTCTGAATCCTCAGCCCGAAGATGAGAGGACCGGGCTGTTAGCCAGGATGCTCGTGCAGAAGCCTTACGAGGCTCCCACGAAGAAGGAGATGAATAAGAAACTAGGTCAGGCTGGCCATCGCATCAAGGACCAGCCTGATGCTGCATCCGAAGACACCCCCGCCTCCTCAAATCAGGAGGAGGCCGAAGAGGAGGAGGAGGTCTAGAGCGAGGGGGAGGAAACTTCCCCCATGCCAAGAATAGAGCGGCGTCTTCGGACGCCCCGGGGCAGGCAGCTTCTCCTACCCCGAAGAGGGCGTGGCAAGCGTGGGTGGTTCTGTTCGATGACAGCTCGGATTCGAGCTCCACATACAAAGACCCGAGGAGGTTCCACGAAGGAGCCTAAGGGTTAAGCCCCATCCATCCAAGTTAGGATCCGAAGACCCTTCTACCTATAACTAGTAGGTTCAAAGTTTGCTAACACACAGGTTATTGGTCCAATAGCCCCCCCCCCCGTGCATTATCCCATCGAGGTAGTATCGGATGGGGAGACCCCGCCTGCCAAACTGGCAGAGAGTGAGGATGCCTCGCATCCCACCACTCTAGGCGCCACGAAGGACGTCGTGGAGGTGTCGTCCCAGCCTACTCCAATGGAGGCGGACACAGGGGGCTAGGGAGAAAGCACCATGGCCGAGGCTAACGCTTCGGCCACCGAGGAGCAGGGGACAACGCCCCGCCCAGACACCGAGGAGGCCGGCCGGCCGGGTAATCAGTCTCCTTCGAGGACATCTCCAGAGCGCACCGTGCCTCCGGAGGCACTGGTCCAATCCCCGGTGGGTGATCGAGAAATTCGATCATCCCGGGCACCGCAGACCAACAGGTGGTCAGCCATGGAGGAGGCTCTATCGAGCGCCTCCATCCCCGAGGATCACCAGACCCTTATGGGTGCAGTACTACAAAGCATCCAGTCCGTTGACAACGGACTGAAGGAGGCCTTCAAAGGTCTCTTTCCTGGCTTTCAAGTAAGTCGCTCAATATTTCGCTAAGATTTTTATTTACTCTTATTATATACATGGCAGGCCCCGAGCCCTAGGTGAGGTGAACAAGCTCACCTATGGGTCCTATCTATAATTCGGGAAGTGAGTGCTGATATGATGTATGCATTATGTGTGTAATGTAGGCTTCATCATCAGCGGCTGCCAAAAACGGTGTCGAGATGGACGAGCTACATTGGAAGCCCAAGCGCTCCGAGGATGAGGTGGAAGCCCTTAACAAGAGGTTCGACGAGGCACAGGGTAACTCCAAACTAAATCTGAATACTTTCCCCTGAATACTGCCAATGCAGATTCCTCTTATATAAAGTTTTATCATTTTGTAGCTTCATCGAAAGAGATCGAAAAGCTCAAGGCCGAGCTTCAACATGCCAAATACAAAAAGGCTGTTGAGAAGATGACGGCCAAAGAAGCGGCCACCGCGCTCTCCGCCTTGTGAGCCACCAGCGATAAGCACCAGGCTCGTGTGGCGGAGATACAAGATGAGCTCAAGCACGCTAGCAAAAAGTGCAAGGCCTTGGAGCAGAAGAATAAGGAGAGCTCGGCCGAACAGTCCACCATGAAATCCGATCTCCAGAAGAAGCGGGTGGACAGACGGTTCTTCGAGGAGTAAGTTTGCCGAGCCAAGGAGATAGCCGATGGTAAGTCGTACTCCCTAAAGTGCATATTCAGGGATAGCAGATTCGAATTGACGAACTGGGTGTGGCGATCCTCAGGCGCATCTGCCGATCTCTAGAAGAGCATGGTGGACGCCAATCAGCTATTCGCCTCGTGGGGAGAGGAAGACGAAGCTCGGACGTTCTGGGCATAGTTTGGAGCCCCCGAGCATTCTCCTCAGCTACTGGCGCAGCTGAAACAGCTGATGGAGCTGCACCAGATGGCGGAGTTGGCCATGAAGGACCTCTGCATCCGCTTATGGCCAAGCAAGTCACTCCTAGACAGTTACTTCGGCCTTGTGTAGAGACCGATTGCTGCCACGCCCCGCCTGAACGCCGTCAAGCACTCCTCCTGCATCGAAGGAGTCCAGGTGGCCCTTGACAAGGCCAAAGTGCACTGGCCGGGGCTCAACCCAATGAAGGTCGTCACCGACCCGCCGCCACCTGGGAAGGAGCACTGATGCCCCGAGTTGTACTTCGATGGAGTGCTAGAGAGTGCGCGGGTGATAGCGTCGCAGTGTTTGGGTGAAAATTATTTGAATGAGCTTGTAATGTGTCCGAAGACTCGTGATAACTTTCAAGTATATTAGTATCCACTCTTATATGGTTTTATAATCCTTTATAACTCATGTGTGGTTGTTTAATACTGAAACATGTGAGTCGTCAGCTTCAGCCCCCACATAGATACTACCTGGGGTGTCCATGCCAATGCATTGTGTCCCTTAGCCGTGTTATCGGAACCCGAAGGCGGTGTAGTGCGGTCGACTAGGCAATCAGACTATAGTGCTTTATTTCTTTCACTTAACCGAAGGGGCGCAAAAAGGACTACGGGAAGAGTACGATTAGCCACCGAAGTGTTTGTGATGTTCGGACGAACCGAGGCCGAAGCCCACATCAAAATGTTTGCGCAAAAGGCAAGTTCATCGTATAACATGGAATAACCGCTTACCAAGATTGAAGTATAATACTTCTAACTTGGGGTTCATAGATCGGATCACGCATACTATGATAGTCCATTTTCGGCTTTCTCCCCTGAGGTGCTTGACCGGACTATCTAGAAGCACAATCGCAGGGGTGCTCCCTTTGCCCTTTTATTCGAACGAGCGGAACATAAAGGGGCAAGCATAGGAGTCAGGCAACCCAACTTAATGACCAAAGACATAGTTCGGAACTGATGCATATAAAGCGAACGCCAAGACGCCAAACACACTATAGTTAAGGCAATTTGTGTTTGAAATCGAGCCCCCGGTATATTGGTCGGTTACCTCGCATCATACCGAACAGTTTTACGAGAAGAGAGAGAAAGGAGAAAAAGTATGTGCTAGAAACAGGAAAGATGAGGCGTACTTGCACCACGCAATTTTGCATTTTCTCAACAGCTCTTATAAGTTGGATTGCCGAAGCAACTATTTATCGGTATGTGAAAGAAACTAAGAAATAACATCCCACATGAGTTGTTGTACCACAGGTCTTCAATTGGTGACCTGACGTCCTCGATATACCTCTTGCTACTTGACTCCTGCTCTTGGATGCACCTTGATGGGTGTTAGTGCGGGCGGATTTTACGAACAAAATCTTGAGAGGCCACAGCATTATAGGTGAGCTTTACGCCGTAGGCAGGCTCTTTTGGGAGCGCCTACATCTTTTTCGAAGACATATTGGTGGTAGTAGGTCAGGGCAGCCGAACACCCACCTTTATTTCCCCACCACTTCCCATGGAATCTTAAGCGCGAAATTGTGCCTCCTCGGCACATACTTTGTCGGTCCATAAATTGAGCGGTGGGGGCGAGTCCCTATAGAGGGGAAGAGGAAGGATCCAAGTTAACTTGCTCCTAGCTTTATATGCCTTTATGGCGGATGTCAGAACTTGCCGATCTTCTTTATAACTGAATTCGGCCGCTAGGGACAGTGCATGCTCCTCAGTCCTAAGGGAGCGCTCGGTATTGCCATTGACAGTAATGACCCCTTTGGGGCTCGACATCTTGAGCTTGAGGTATGCATAGTGTGGGACCACATTGAAACAAGCGAACGCTGTCCGTCCAAGCAGCATGTGATAGCCGATGCGGAAGGGCACGATGTCGAAGATCAAGTCTTTGCTGCGAAAGTGGTCGGGTGAGCCGAACATGACCTCTAGAGTTACTGAGCCCGTGCATCGGGCCTCGATGCCCGGGATCACTCCTTTGAAGGTAGTGCTGCTGGGTTTGATCCTTGACGAATCAATGCCCATCTTTTTCACCGTATCTGAGTAGATCAGGTTAAGGCTACTTCCTCTGTCCATTAGGACCATTGTGAGGTGATATCCATCTATAATGGGATCTAGGACGAGGGCCGCCGAACCCCCATGACGGATACTGGTCGGATGATCACGCCGGTCAAAGGTGATCGGGTAAGCCGACCATGGGTTGTACTTCAGGGCAACGGGTTCCACCGCGTGGATTTCTCGAAGGGTGTGCTTCCTCTCCTTCTTCGGTATGTGGGTGGCATATATCATGTTCACCGTCTTTACTTCGGGAGGGAACTTCTTCTGACCGCCACCCATTGGACCCCGAGGCCCATCTTCGTCGTTGCTATGCGATCTTTTGCCCTGGTCTTCGGGTTGTATCTTGTCGGCCTGTTTAAACACCTAGCAATTGTGGTGTGTGTGGTTGGCGGACTTTCTGAAGTTCCATGGATTTGGCAAGGCCTTTCCATGGATTTCTCGAGCTAAGTGGGTCTATCACGATTGCCTTTAGGCGACTTCTTTCGCTGCCCAGGTCGAGAGTTGTGGAATCCAGCATTAACCACCGTGTCATGAGCATCATTGCTACTATGCCGACGCTTATTCTTATTGTGCTTTGGCTTTGAGTTGCCATCCTGGGCTTCAGGTGCCACGGGATCTTCAGAATTGTGGCTACGTCTAGACAACCAGTTATCATCGCCGCGCAAAAGCGGGTCATGAGGGAGGTAAGGGTGGACATAGTTCGAGGCTTGTCCTGGCCTAGCTGGCGGGTCAGCCATTTGTCTTGAATATTTTGCCAGAAGGAGGCTATGGCTGCAGCATTCGGACAGTCGATGATTTGGTTCTTCTTAGTCAAGAACTGATTCCAGAACTGCCAGACAGATTCGCCAGGCTTTTGGACGTCGTTGCTGAGATCGGAAGAGTTCGGCGGGCAGACAGTCCCTTGGAATTTAGAGTGGAACGTGTCTTCCAGGTCTTCCCAGCATCCTATGGAGTTTTCGGGGAGGCTGTTTAACTAGTGCCGAGCTGGCCCCTTAAGCTTAAGAGGTAGGTATTTGATGGCATCGAGATCATCTCCTCGTGCCATGTGGATATGGAGGAGGAAGTCCTCGATCCATACAGTTGGGTCAATGGTCCCGTCATACTGTTCTATATTCACATGTTTAAACCCTTCGGGGAACTAATGCTGCATTACCTCGTCTGTGAAGCACAGAGGGTGAGCGGCGCCTCTGACCCGTGCTATGTCGTGCATGTATTCGGCGTCTGTATGGGGCCAGTTGCATTCCCGGACCCTGTTGTTTTGGTCAAACCATGGTTCGTACTCGCCACATCTATTGGGCGCGTACTCTTTGGATCCATAAATGTATCTAGTGCGGCCTGCTCTCTGATCTAGGTCATCTCGCAGGTCAAACGTGTCATCGGGCTCTAATGGCTCCTTGCCCCGTCTTCTACGCACTGTCGGTATGTAACCAGCATCGTCGGTCGTCCTGTCTCGACCACGAGGGCGGTGGTCTGGCCTGTCGTACGGAGTACGGTTTGGAGATGGAGTATGAGTAAGTTCGTCGTCAAATTGTGGTAGCAACCTTCTCCGAGGGTAGCTTTTGGGCTGGTTTGATGGGCCAGTGTCGTATACTTCCTCGGCTGAGGGGACTTTCATCCATCGATCATTGAGGTCGGCCTGTTTGGCTTTGAGTTGTCGTTCTTTGGCCTTTAGGCTGCGAGCCGTTGCTATGAGCGGTTGCCTGATTTCCTCCTGGTCCTCGAGGTTCTCAGGGATGTACAAGTCATCGGCTTCGAGTATATCTTCCTCCTCGACGAAGGGAATGTAATCGTCGCCTTCGGGGTCGTTGACGTATCGGGGTCGTTTTGATCCTCGGGCTCCTCCGGACCCTCAAACGGGTGCTCCGGGATATTGGGATTGTCATGATCGGCGGGGGCATTACCTTCCCCGTTGCTAATAATAGCTCTTTTCCCTCTTTGCTTTTGGATCTCTTATGCGATTTCCGGTGCCTTGATGGCACATCACCCAATTTATCACTGTTGTTGTGAGGCGTATTGTCGCTGTTGGTGGCAGGAGTGTCCACCATGTAGATGTTGTATGTAGAAGTGGCGGCCAACTCCTGGTGTTAAT
The DNA here is from genome assembly GCA_022496015.1 of Hordeum marinum. Taxonomy (NCBI): domain Eukaryota; kingdom Viridiplantae; phylum Streptophyta; class Magnoliopsida; order Poales; family Poaceae; genus Hordeum; species Hordeum marinum. Next base: position 303,766,970 of record CM039672.1, on the reverse strand, counting down.
GGGGGTGGGAACACGGTCCTCTTCATCCATGTATTCTGCCTCCTCGGAGGCATAGTCTAGCACGTCGGTTGTCATAGCCCTAGAATTTGTAGCAATTAACTTTATTAGTTGCATCACTGACCATTCATATCACCATGTTTAATTTTCTTCAACATGAATTGGGGATTAACAGAAACCCTAGCACCTCAAAAAAATAAACCAATTCCAAAAAAACATTTTTTACAATGATTTCAAAATGCTTTTTAAAGATGTTCACCATGTCTGATAAATGCTGGCAACAACATACCAGGGGTGAAGCATATATTCACAACTATTTTGGAAAATTCAATAAATCATCAAAGTTTCTGAAAATGACTAATAAAGCACTATAAATATTTTAGTTGTTTCAAAAATGCTGAAACTTTTTGTGGGACTTTGTAATATTCTATTTATATCCCGTAGATTGTTTCAGGGATTTTGGCTATATGATTTTTACCCAAATATTTTAAACACAGAGTAAATAAATAGAAAATAAAATAAAATAGGAAAAGGAGCAAACCTGGTGAATTACCTTCTTGCAGCCCAGTCAGCCCAACTGGCCCAGTGGCCAGTCGTCCCTGACCTCTCACCAGGAGGACGAGAGGGCGCGTGCCTCATGCACGAGGCCACGTGCTAGGGACACCTCCTGTCTGCTAGCCTGGCTGGAGGAGGGGATGAGGACCCTAGAGCCGTCCACATCGAGCCCACCTCTCTCCCCCTCTTACCTCCCCTCTCCCTTGTTCTGTGCCGCCATGGCTGAAGTCATCGCCGCCTCGCTGCCGCCGCCCCCCATAGCCATCGAGACCCCCTCTCCCTATCCCCGTGCCCAGAAGAACCGCGACGTCGGCCCCGACCTCCTCACCGAGCCAAGCAACCGGAGGAGCCCTCTGTCATCTCCATCGTCATAGTCTTCAACCTTCAGCTGCCGGTGAAGATTCGAAGCTCGCCGCTGAACCAGAGCCTCCCCAAGCACGCTGAGCATGGCTACGAGATCTAGGTGAGGATGCGAATCTTTTCCCCCAATTTGCACTCTCGATTTTGAGCTCTAGGCACCGAATTGATTCAGGACCGAGGACCGCCGCCGCATGAACTCGTCACTGGGAGCCACTCTGGTGACCGTTGGCCACACTGCTGGGCCCAAAATAGCTCGTACACACGTGTAGAGGTCATAGATGCCTTTAGATGCTCGGTCCACCCGTCGTGTCACCGATCATGAGCTCGGCCGAGCTCCGACTGCCGCCGCAGTTGACACCGTGCTCGAATCCGACTGCCCCGCAACCTCCCATGGCCTCCAATGGATGCAGGCGAGTGCCAGAAAGTTGTAGCCACAAACTGCACTCGAAACTGTGGCCTGTAGCCTGATCCCTAGCACCTTCGCCGTCGCGGATGGTCGTTGGCGTTCAGCCGCTGATAGGCATGACGTGGCACATCATTAGCGTTTAATGATGCCATTAATAGTCCATTGTGTCTCTGTCAAATGGACCCCACAGGCTTACTAATCTCTGTTTAAAATATTAAAATATGTTAATTAAGTATCAGTCACTGACTGACGGGCCCCACATGTCAGCTTTGACCTGGCCACGTCAGGGTTGACTGGACCCACCAGTCAGCCTGTGGAGTTGGCCCTGTGTCATTGACATGTGGGTCCTGCCAGTCAGGTTTGACCCTGGCCGGCCCTGTTGACCTGTGACATCACCATGACGTAATGCTGATGTAGTAAAGTATTTCTGCAATTAAAATAAATAATAAATAATTTATTTATTTCAGGAAATGCTTAAAACTTCTAAAAATCTTAGAAAATAATCTGTAGCTCAGATGAAAATAATTTATATATGAAAAATGATCAGAAAAATCCAATGAATCTGTTTATGCCATGATTATGGATGTTTGAACAAGTTAACATCACCAAGTAGGACATTTTATGATTAGGACAATATATGAATTGTCATTTGGAGATTGAATTCAAACTTGTTTGAATTCCACTTCAATTAACTTGGCTAATTATTCCTCTCGGTTAATTCAGTATCTTAACATGTCATATCATGCATCATGGTTGCAGCATTGCATTGAATGTGTTCCTTTCTTGTTTGCCGGTGTTTGTTCCCTCTCGGTAGACAATGTTTCCGACGATGTGACCGTTGACACTAATGAAGAGAAGTATTATCTTTGGGACTGTCACGCAAGAAAACCCCCTTGAGCATACTTATATGAACCCACTCTCTCGCTCGTGCTCTCTTTTACTGCATTAGGACAACAACGATTCAACTGTTACCTGTTCTCGGTAGTTGAACCCATTCCTTTGCATGACCTGTCTTTGTCACAGTAAATAGTTGAGACGACTTAGCATGAGTAGCAACTGCTTGAGCCTTTTTGTGCTTACTCATCCATGCTTGCTTACTTACTGTGTCTACTATGCTTAGAGTCGTGTCGTGTCAGGTATGATCCATCTGGGCGATGAATCGGAATGGCAGTGTTCATGTCCTAGTGTGTGAGAGATAAGTGTGTGAACACGATTTGGTAAAGGTAGTGATGAGAGGTCATGTAGGAGTACATGGCGGGTTGTCTCATTGGGACTGTCCCTAGGAACTAAGTTTTGTGTTTGTTATCCAAGACAAGATACTACCGCGCATTGGGATCCTTAATTGACCCTCTCAGCTTATTAATCGCCCTGATCTCTGTCCAGGATTTGCAACTAGCTTCTGGTGTTTGTAGGATGTGTTGGCGGTCATGCATAGCGCTGACCGGAGTGGTAGGCTGTGGCGTGGTAGATGCATCATGGCCTGATGTACCAAGCATAGTACCATCCATCGAGGTGGGCTTGGGAACCCTGTACACATCGTTTGAGGCCATAGCGAAAACTTCGACCGGACTTCCGTGCGGGTTCACCTTCAAATAGGCGATAAACCTGGACTAGGGTCTTGTGTGATTGACGGTCGTGGCCGACTCCCTTGCTGGGCCTCCGCTTGAAGGTTGCCGAGGTGCCTTTTATGTGCACATAGCGATAAGTGGTGGGAGCATGTGTGACGAAGTACACCCCTGCAGGGTTAAATAAACTATTTGAATAGCCGTGTCCTCGGATATGGACTACTTGGAGAAATTATGTGGTTCATAGATAAGTGGAATGGATACCTCTAAAATACGCAAGATAAGCCTGAGTGCTATGGATGGCCTTCTCATAGGGAGACGAAAGTGGATCCATAGTGGCGTATTGATTTGGTGAATATGTGGACTCGTGTGCTCTATCCCACCTCAAAGAAATCACTTGTAGTCGTAGTACAGGTTAGCCAAGAGTCAAAGTTGGCTTGCTGCAATAACTCCACAAACACCCTCATTGATACGGATGCATATGTAGTTAGTTCTGATGTAAGTCTTGTTGAGTACCTTGTACTCACGTTTGCTTAATTTATGTTTTTGCAAAGGAGACGTCAGTCTCGTTAGTGGTATTTACGACATGAAGTTCGATGTTGACCGGATTAGCTTGGGAATCCCAGACAGAGGTCTGGTTCCTTTGGTAGGGTCGTTGTAGCTTTTTAGGCTCGTCCAGCCACTTTTGTAGATGTCTGTACCCAGACATATTTAAACTTCCGCTTGTTTGTTTGAATGCTCTGAATGTTGGGTCTTGGGACCCTGCTTGTAAGAACTTATTGTGTTGGCTCTTCCGAGCCTTCTAAATAAATGTTGTAATGTTGTATGGTTATGTTGTGATGCCATAGTTGTATCTATGCATATCGGGCATGTCGTGCGTACGTGTGACATGCAACGGTATGTATGGGATTCGACACCTAGTTGTGTGCCTTTAGTAGTACTCTATACGGGTAAATGCCTCTTTGTGCTTCCACCGAGCCTTGGTAGCTTGCTACTGCTCCGGACACATTGATTGACCGACGTGTATCCTTCTTTGTTGCTGTGTCTGCCCTTTCGAGGAAATGTCTTGCAGTGTAATGGAGTCCCTGTAGCTTGCTATGACTCGTCTACGTGCAGTGATGACATTTATGTCCCACGGTGTAATGGAGTCCTTGTAGCTTGCTATGACTCATCTACATAGGCTAGAGATCAACACCTACATTGGTGGGTTACATATGATTGTCCCTGTATGGATGTGCCACTCGGGTTCTATGACTAGTCATGTCGGCCCGGGTTCTTTGACATTTGAATGCTAGCAACACATTCACATACGTGAGTCAAAAGACTCAAACGGTCCCGGCCTAGGTAAGGTGGCAGCCGTGGAGATAAAAGTGTGTGAGGCCGCAAAGTGATGTGATGTGTTACAGGCTAGATTCTTATGGCTTAGGATCGGGGCCCCGATAGCTTTGGTATCAGAGCTTGACTGCATGTAGGATTAACAAGCCAAACTGGTCGATGTTGATTCTAGAATTGCTTTAGTTATATAAGGGAATTGATTGTGGAAGGGAACGTTAGGCTCTTTTTACTCCTTTCCTCATGTCATTCTAATTCTGAGTCACCCTCTTCTTTTCTACGGGGTTTAAGAACTAGGCCTTCTCATCTATCAATTAGGATGATGAGTTACTATGCTGGAGACCTATAGGAAAGATGTTGTCTTTCTGGATCGATGCCTCTATAAGAATTCATTGTCGTGTTGTCAGTTTTCTTGTGCAGGTTGCCTCATATTCCATGCCCGTACAGCCGTTATGTTGTCCGAGTTATTCAAGGTTTCTAAATTATCTGATGCAATTGCAAAACTCTTTCATCTTGAGTCAATATCTTTCAAGCCAGACAAAGCACACTAATTGTTGAGTTGAGGTACTATATTACCTCGACGTGTTTGATGAAGGTGTTTAGGAAGCCATGTTGTTTTAGTGAACCGCCCAATAGTCTAGTTGTGTCTTTTGTTTCCAGTGTAATAATTCTGGCCATCATTATCAAAATCATGTTGTGATGCTACTTAGTCAATAGCCATTCTGTATCTGGGTTCTTGAACCCAAGGATCATTCTGCTCAATCCTGTTGATAGTATTTGCTCATTCCTTTAGGATATTAGTGACCTTTTATAGTCCTCAAGGTTTGTGGTCATTCTTCCAACACCATAAATCAGTTATGGTAGAAGTTCTTCATGAACGAAAGATCACAACAAGAGTGCTCGTGATGAGTCCTCCATTTCATAATTGTGATTCTGCCAATTCTTTCCTTTCTGCATGGATTATCCGGAAGAAACATGTTGAACTCTCTTTGACATATTCAATCCATGCATCTACAACTCAGGAAAAATCATGTGCTCTTGAGTTGCCCCTCTTCAATTGTATTCTGACCTTCAGCTATCAGTGGATAGTCAAGCCTATGTCATGCATTTGTGCTATGAATGTCGACTACTCTTGTGATCCATCAAGCCATTCTACTTCGGAATGACTAGGAGAAGCAAACTCCCATACCTTATCCATTTCTAGGATTGGGTCAAAGCACTTGTATTCCGTAGCTCAAAATGCCAATCCAGCTTTTGTTCTATTCTACCCTGAGGTATTACCCTCTTCGTGTCAAGATTATCATGAGAATTGCACTCCCTCTTATGAAATCTTGATGTGGTGATACTTCTCACCATCATCATTCATTTCCTAGTCTCTGTGTTCTCTGTGACCAGAACACCGACAAGTGAATCGTGATGTGTGTAATCAATACTCCTAGAAACTTTGTTGCTTGGTAGTTAATGGATAATAATTTCATTCTTGGTGTGTTGGTTTCTGATCCACCAGTCAAAAAATTGATCATGCTACCTAGTCCATTTTCCATGGTGCACTTTTCGATCAATGAGTTAGGATTGTATCAATCCTTCGCTCTATTGATCATATCGTCTTGCCTTGAAAAGCAAGATTGTTCTTGAGCTTGATAACATATCGGTGGATCATGATTTTCCGAATATCTTCTCAGAAGTATTACCAAGGTGTTCCTTGATCGTTATGTTGAGTTCGTGATCAAGATGGTTTTTCTATAAACCATCCCTTCTCCAAGAATCTGTGTTGGATACCCCGAACTAGTTGGTTAAGCTAAACAACAACTTGGAGAGTTGAAAGATACAAGCTTTGCCTAACTTAGTTATTTCCAAAGGGATTCTTGTGTGGGTGTCGAAGAAAGATGATATCTTCATCAATTAATCCTTGTGATCAATTGTTGCATCTTTTGTCTTGTTCAATCTTTGATTTGAGTTTGGGCTATCGTCAAATCAAAATGAGAACCAAAGATCCTCCTAATGTTGTTTTTACTCGTGGATGTATCCTCGAGCATACACCGTTATATCTTTCAGTCTGACCAAGGCTATCACCTTGTTCTCATAGTTGTGGAATTCTGTCCATAGGGGTACCTTGATGAAATTTTGTTGAGCCCATTGACAACATTTTTCATGTGTTCCATGATTCATGATGAACAAAAGGCTAGCATTGGAAACTTTGTAGGCATGTCTTCATGTTCCGTTCGTGAAGTATGTGTTAGGTGTAAGAAGTGACTCCCTCTTAGTTCATGTGCATTAGATGCAAGTTGCCGTTGTGAATTCGAGGAGAGTTATTTTTGCTTCCTTTGGGATCATCCCAAGTTAGTCATGCATGTGCAAAGTATGCTATGGTTTGATAGGCTGGCCCCCTCCAGTCCATATGTATTACCTAGCACACCAAGCCCCTGATTGACTTGTTCAAGGAAAAGAAGTTAAGTGTTACTCCCGAAGGTATCGGATGGACTTGCACCCGACTTCGTTATCCGCAATGATGGTTCCTAACACGAACTCGATAGTGTTTTGTTGAAAGACCATGTGATCATGCTTGTCTTGGACATCGTGTTCACATGTGCCTTGCAATCCAACTCATGTTTTGGAGTTGGCTTCCACAGTTCATTTCCCAAGAATCTCGCAACCTCATCTTTTCGATTTGTGTTGCAAACTTTCCACTTTAGATATGCTGAGTCTAGAATATCCTGGCACCAACCAGATCTGAATCTCAGGAAGATATAATGGTTGGGACATTACCCAACAATTATAATATTGGTCTTTGTAACCAGTAAGGTGTTGTCAAGGCTAACCACTTTGTCGGAAGACCTATTATTCTAGTATCTTGTATCAGCAACATTAGCCACTTCCCCATGAGGTTTTCGTACGACTTGTCCTAGACGTTGTTCCTCATGGACCCTTGGAATTCCCGAAGTCCGACCTTTACCCTATGTTCTAGTCATAACACCTGACACGTAATTGGGGTTATGTTAGTACATCAAGGAGAACATTAGAAGCGCAGTGCTAAATGTCTCTCAGTCGATCATCCAGATTTCATTTCCTTGGCATAGTTAAGGTGAAATCTGAGAAAGTGATGTCTTCCTTTGCATTTGCGTCCTTCATCATTGTTCATCATGGTAGTATGTTGTGTTGCCAGGATCCTTGGCATGGATGTTGGTAAAACCATGATGAATATGGAAAAGCTTAAGTTCTTTTGAGCATGCTCAGACACTAGGTTATACCTCGGTATCAATTGGAATGTGCCTTCCGTTTACCGAGCTGTCCTATAACCCTAGTTTCCTTTCCAACTGAGTATGCCATTCCTTTAAACTCTTTCAACCGATCGTTTGTAATCACCTTAGGCTGGTATAAAGAGTTTCAACGATCTCTGGATCAAAAGTAATTATTTTTGCCACTCAAGGGATAATCCTATGAGTCACCTTCCCTAAGCTGCCCGTTATGGTATGAAGGGCAACTAACTCCTCACTACCTTGAAACTCCATCACCATCTGATTTAGCGTGGAATTGCTCCCTACCAATTGAACCTCCGTCATCTGCCTCATTCATTGTTCTCGATGTGTGTTTTGTGTCCCAGCTTGAGAGATGTTATTACGTCTCATTCCATGAGTTGGTCATGAGTCGCTCGATCTTTGTAAAGATCGATTCTTGTAGAGCTTTCTATCCTTGTTGTATTTCTGTTGGATGAAGATCCCGAAGGCAAAGATGTCAAGATCACCATGATGCAATGAATCAACATCTTCAAGAAGAGCAATTCGATCGCGAAGATTGTGATAGTTTGTTTTCCTCTGTCCTCTTACCCTATGCCTAAATCTTGGGACGAGACTCTTGTTTAGTGGGGGTGAGTTGTCACAACCCTAGAATTTTTTGCAATTAACTTTATTAGTTGCATCAGTGAGCATTCATGTCATCATGTTTAATTTTCTTCAACATGAATTGGGGATTAATAGAAACCCTAGCACCTCAAAAAAATAAACCAATTCCAATAATTGTTTTTTTACAATGATTTCAAAATGCTTTTTAAAAATGTTCACCACGTCTGATAAATGTTGGCAACAACATAACAGGGGTGAAGCATATTTTCACAACTATTTTGGAAAATTCAATAAATCATCAAAGTTTCTAAAAATGACTAATAAAGCACTATAAATATTTTAGTTGTTTCAAAAATGCTAAAACTTTTTGTGGGACTTTGTAATATTCTATTTATATCCCATAAATTGTTTCCAAGCTTTTGGCTATATGATTTTTACCCAAATATTTCAAACACAGAGTAAATAAATAGAAAAGAAAGAAAATAGGAAAAAGAGCAAACCTAGCAACTTACCTTCGTGTAGCCCAACCGTCCCAACTGGCCCAGTGGTCAGTCGTCCCTGACCTCTCGCCAGGAGGACGAGAAGGCACGTGCCCGACGCTCGAGGCCACACGCCAGGGCCACCTCCTGCATGCTAGCCTGGCTGGAGGAGGGGATGAGGACCCTAGAGCCGTCCGCATCGAGCCCACTTCTCTCCCCTCTTTCCTCCCCTCTCCCTCGTTGTGTGCTGACATGGCCAAAGTCATCGCTGCCTTGCTGCCGTCGCCCCTATAGCCACCGAGACCCCCTCACCCTATCCTCGTGCACAGAAGAACGGTGGCGCTGACCCCGACCTCCTCACTGAGCCAAGCAACCGGAGGAGCCTTCTGTCGTCTCCATCGTCATTGTCTTCAACCTTCAGTCATCGGCGAAAACTCGAAGCTTGCCGCTGAACCAGAGCCTCCCCAAACACGCTGAGCACAGCTACCAGATCTAGGTGAGGACACGGATCTTTTCCCCCTATTTGCACGCTCGATTTCGAGCTCTAGGCACCGACTCGATGCAGGCCCAAGGACCGCCGCCGCATGAGCTCATCGCCGGGAGCCACTCCGGTGACCGTTGGCCACACTGCTGGGCCCAAAACAGCTCGTACGCATGCGTAGAGCACATAGATGCCTTTAGCTACTTGGTCCACCCATCGTGTCGCCGATCACAAGCTCGACCGAGCTCCAGCCACCTCCACATTCGATGTCGTGCTCGAATCTGCCCGCCCCGCAACCTCCCATGGCCTCCAATGGATGCGGGCGAGTGCCAGCAAGTTGTAGCCACAAACCGCGCTCGAAATCGTGGCCCGTAGCCCGCCCTAGCACCTCCGTCGTCGCAGATGGTCACCGGCGGGCATGACGTGGCACATCATTAGCGGTTAATGATGCCCTTAATAGTCCATTGTGTCTCTCTCAAATGGACCCCATGGGCTTACTAATCTCTGTTTAAAAAATAAAATATGTTAATTAAGTACCAGTCACTAACTAACGGGCCCCATAGGTCAGATTTGACCTGGCCACATCAGGGTTGACTGGACCCACCAGTCAGCCTGTGGAATTGGCCATGTGTCATTAACATGTGGGTCCTGCCAGTCAGGTTTGATCCTGGCCAGCCCTGTTGACGTGTGACATCACCATGACGTAATGCTAATGTAGTAAAGTATTTCTGCAATTAAAATAAATACTAAATGATTTATTTATTTCAGGAAATGCTTAAAACTTCTAAAAATCTTAGAAAATAATATGTATCTCAGATGAAAATTATTTATATATAAAAACGATCAGAAAAATCCACTGAATCTATTTATGCCATGATTATGCATGTTTGAACAAGTTAGCATCAACAAGTAGGACATTTTATGATTAGGACAGTATATGAATTGTCATTCGGAGATTGAATTCAAACTTGTTTGAATTCCACTTCAATTAACTTGGATAATTATTCCTCTAGGTTAATTCAGTATCTTAACATGTGATAACATGCATCATGGTTGTTGCATTGCATTGAATTTGTTGCTTTCTTGTTTGCGTGTGTTGGTTCCCTCTCGGTAGACGATGGTTCCCACGATGTGACCGTCGACACCAATGAAGACTGTCACGCAAGCAAATCCCCTTGAGCACACTGATATGAACCCACTCTCTCGCTCCTGCTCTCTTTTACAGTATTAGGACAACAACAATTCAATTGTTACTTGTTCTCGGTAGTTGAACCCATTCCTTTGCATGACATGTATTTGTCACAGTAAATAGTTGAAACCACTTAGCATGAGTAGCAAATGATTTAGCCTTGTTGTTCTTACTCATCCATGCTTGCTTACTTACTATGCCTGCTATGCTTAGAGTCGTGTCGTGTCAGGTCTGATCCATTTGGGCGATGAATCGGAATGGCAGTGTTCATGTCCTACTATGTGAGAGCTAACTGTGTGAACACGATTTGGTAAAGGTAGCGATGAGAGGTCATGTAGGAGTACATGGCGGGTTGTCTCATTGGGACTGTCCTTAGGAACTGAGTTCTGTGTATGTTATCCAAGACAAGATACTACCGCGCATTGGGATCCTTAATTTACCCTCTCGGCTTATTAATCGCCCTGATCTTTGTCCAGGAGTTGCAACTAGTTTCTGGTGTTTGTAGGATCTGCTGGCGGCCGTGCATAGCACTGACCGGAGGGGTAGGCTATGGTGCGGTAGATGCACCATGGCCTGGTGTACCAAGCGTAGTACCATCCGTCGAGGTGGGCTTGGGAACCCTGTACACATCGTTTGAGGCCGTAGCGGAAACTTCGATGGGACTTCCGTGTGGGTTCTGTCTAAAATAGGCGATAAACCTGGACTAGGGTCTTGTGTGATTGACGGTCGTGTCCGACTCCCTCGCTGGGCTTCCGCTTGAAGGATTCTGAGGTGCCTTTTATGTGCACATAGCGATAAGTGGCGGGAGCATGTGTGAAGAAGTACACACCTACAAGGTTAAATAAAATATTCGAATAGCCGCGTCCTCGGATATGGACTACTTGAAGAACTTATGTGGTTCATAGATAAGTGGAATGGATACCTCTAAAATATGCAAGATAAGCGTGAGTGCTATGGATGGCCTTCTCGTAGGGAGACGGAAGTGGGTCCATAGTGGTGTATTGATTTGGTGAATATGTAGACTCGTGTGCGCTATACCACCTCAAAGAAATCACTTGTACTTGTAGTACAGGTTAGCCAAGAGTCAATGCTGGCTTGCTGCAATAACTCCACAAACCCCCTCATTCATACTGATGCATACGTAGTTAGTTCTAATGTAAGTCTTGCTGAGTACCTTGTACTCATGTTCGCTTAATTTATGTTTTTGCAGAGGAGATGTCAGTCTCATTAGTGGTATTTATGACGTGAAGTTCGATGTTGATCGGATTAGCTTGGGAATCCCAAACAGAGATATGGTTCCTTTGGTAGGTCGTTGTAGCTTTTCAAGCTCCTCCAGCCACTTTTGTAGATGTCTGTACCCAGACATATTTAAACTTCCACTTGTTTGTTTGAATGCTCTAAATGTTGGGTCTTGGGACCCCTGCTTGTAATAACTTATTGTGTTGGCTCTTCCGAGCCATCTAAATAAATGTTGTAATGTTGTATGGTTATGTTGTGATGCCATAGTTGTATCTATGCATATCGGGCATGTTGTGCATACGTGTGACATGCAATGATATGTATGGGATTCGACACCTTGTTCTGTGCCTTTAGTAGTACTCTATACGAGGAAATACCTCTTTGTGCTTCCACCGAGCCTTGGTAGCTTGCTACTGCTGTAGACACATTGATTGATCGGTGTGTATCCTTCTTTGCTGTTGTGTCTGTCCTTTCGAGGAAATGTCTCGCAGTGTAATGGAGTCCCTGTAGCCTGCTACGACTCGTCTAGGTGTAGTGATGACATTTATGTCCCATGGCATAATAGAGTCCTTGTAGCTTGCTATGACTCGTCTACACACGCTAGAGATCGACACCTGCATTGGTGGGTTACGTATGCCTGTCCCTCTATGGATGTGCCACTTGGGTTCTACGACTAGTCATTTCGGCCCCGGTTCTTTGACATTTGAATGCTAGCGACACATTCACATACGTGAGTCAAAAGACGCAAACGGTCCTGACCCAGGTAAGGTGGAAGCCGTGGAGATAACCGTGCGTGAGGCCGCAAAGTGATGTGATGTGTTACAGGCTGGATTCTTATGGCTTAGAATCGGGATCCCGACATCGGTTAAGTCTTCAATGGTGGCTACCAAGTGGGTGGTGGGTGGGTCAAAAAATCCATCCCTGCCCAAACTATAACCGGGTCGGGTGTATATCGGGCCTGGATCGTTGGTGATCCTCATCGACGACAATTGCTCCAAGGCCTCGTCAACCGCTGAGGGGCCAATCGGATCTAGCTATTCGGAACTCACAGAGTCAACCCCCATGAGGCCCAACCGTGGGGAGTGTTCGGAAGGAACACATGTTCGACCACATGCCTTGATGGCCAGACCGGGATGAGAGATTGGATTGCCGCCATGGGTGACCCCATTGGCATGTCCGAAACAAGGGCTCAAGGTTAAGGCCTCAGAGTCCTCGGGGGCTGTAGGCGAAGCCATGAGCCCGATTAGTGACAGGTCGCCCCGAGAGTCGATGGAGAACTCTAAGTTTCTGAATCTAACCTCTTGATTAGGGGCCAAAATATCAATGCAGCCTAGAAGGCCGGCGGAATACGCATGCAGCACAATGCTGCCGAAGGCGAAGATCTGCCGGGGACGAAAACGTCCATGTTACAAACCTCTTCCTTGATGAAGATACAAGGCGTCGATTCCATCTCGCTCACAGAGGAACTCTCAATGAAAGCACCAATGTCGGTGTCAAAACCAGCGAATCTCGGGTAGGGGGTCCCGAACTATGAGACTAGGATCAACGGTAATAGGAGACGAAGGGGACACGAGTTTACCTAGGTTCAGGCCCTCCATTGGAGGTAATACCCTACGTCCTGCTTGATTGTATTGATGGTGTAAGGGGTTACAGAGTTGATCTAGCTCGAGATCATATGTCTAACCCTAGATGAGATGTTCTCCCTATACCCTAAAACCTTCTGACTTATATAGATGTCGGGGATGCCTAGGGTTTGTACATGGTCGGTTACATGCCGAAGAGATAAACTTGCCTAACTATTACATCACAACTGGAGCACAAGGCTTGTTTCCCGAAGCTTCCATCTAAGAGATTGGGCCTTCAAATCCTTTGGTGTTCGGTATGCAGCCCTCATAGTCCATCCCATAACAATAGGTCGGCTATTCGAGGACCCCCTAATCCAGGACTCCCTCAAGGGCTATGGATGATTTTTCTTTGAAACAGAGGCTTGTGGTGGCAAATTGGAAGTACTAGGTTAATTTCTCGGGGATTCTCAATATGTAGGATATTTTCAGTGTTGGAATCACGTGGAGATGTGCCACATGGGTGGCACAAGGCATCAGGACGAGGCCACCCCTTGGCGTGCCCTATTGTCTTGGGACCTCCTCGTGGGTCCCTTAGTACTCCCTCGAAGCAACCTGGGTCTGTTTCTTTCCAGAAAAAATCATCAAAAAGTTTCGTTCAATTTTGAGAACTTTCATTTTCTACATAAAGAACAAAAACACAGTAATTCTATTGAAAACAATGTCACTCCATGTTAGTTCCAGTTAAATCATATAAAGTGCATCAAAATGATATATAAATATTGTAAACATGGGTAAATATGGAATGAATACTTCATAAATTATCGAACATTGCAAACGTATCAGATTCCACAAGAGTGAATTGCGATAACTTTTCATCATCCTGTATTTATGGAAAACAATGACTCTTGGAGGATCATTGAACAAAATGAGTCAAACAATAATATACCAGCAATGCTTCGAAAATTGGACCGTCATTCTGGTGCCTCTTACGGCACAATGATGCCAAATCTTCAAGAATTTCATTAGTGAAGAATTTCATCCGGGGGTTCCCTCTTGTACTTCTGTATGACTTCTCTTAACTAGGTCAGCATACATGACTTGTCGATAAATCCAGAAGTAAATGCATATGATATGCAACAAATGAAGTAGATAATTATAAATCCTTTTAGAATATAATGCAGAACATTGTTCAAAAGATAATGCAAAATAGCATGTTATTAAGAGAACTTTATGCTCCAAAGATGAGATAAAGTACACAGGTAAATATGTGAAAATGAGATAATGTACCCAGGTAAAGATGAGATAATGTACCCAGGTAAATGCACCCAAGTAAAGCTGAGATAATGCTGCAAAGATGATACAATGTACCCAGGTAAAGATGATATAATGTACCCAGGTTATTAAGAAAATGCAAAATATAAGGTTATTAAGATAATGCAGAATGTTTATGAAACCTAAAGTGCTATTATATTTGAGAATATTTTTTGACTAAGCATAAAGAAAAATATGTGAAAAGAGCATTACGACGAGGATGTGAAGGTAGCCTTGCAGGTTGATGTTCTCGACCATCTTTAACATAGTCTCATTGATATCTCTAATGAGATATTTGACAGAAAAATGGCACCAATTCATCTTTGGGATCTCAGAAAAATCTAACAATGATCACAACACAAAGCTTCAATTTATTAGGTTACTAGTTGTTGGAAATAGATAAGAACATAAAAGAACCTCCATAAATGAAAGCCAAAACTTGTCTTTATCCGTTGGTTTTGTGTATGTAACCAAAAGTTCTTCCTCTTCTCATAGAGAATGGCCTATTCCAACTTTCTCTAACCTAATTTTTTCAACTTTATGAATTCTTTGTCGCGAGGATTACCAACTGGAGGCATATCCACATCCAATTCACCAACAAGAAACTTTAAAATTGCTTCTACAGCATCCAGGACATACATTCTACGGTTCTTCGGAATTAAGGAAATTGTTTTACAATCGACCTTTTTGATGATCCACAACAAAAGGCTCCTAGGAAGTTTGCATTCATCCATGTCTGAGACTGCTCCAAAATCGATCTCTTTTACCCATTTAACTTGGCTGGAGTAAATTTTTGAACCAGTTTTGCAATTCTTTGAGGGCATCACTTCTAATTGAATTTCTGCAATCATAGTACAAGTTAAGAAAAAAATCATACAAAGAAACAATCCAAACAAAATCATCAAACTAAGTATAATATCCTTTTTGCAATCATAGTAGTAGCCATAATTAAGAATTTACAAATACAAGATCAATTTTTTTAGCAAACTCAGCATATGGCATGTATTATCTCTTTCTTCATTACCCTTTTAATCTTTTAGGGGAAGTTTTCCGGCTACGGTTACTGCCATGGGAACGAGATGATAATTCTCCATCATTACTTTTTGTAGGAGAATCATCTTTCTCCAATGGCCTTTTGGAGCACAATGATTTACGTCTGGCATCTCTTTCTATGAAATGGGGACATATATTAGTGAATTGAACATGGTGAGTACATGAAAACACATATCATACAACACATTCTACTTTGTAATATTTTTTGGAAGTAGATATACAACATACTTTTATGGTTTAGGTTTCTATTTATAGAAAGTTGAGTATGGATAAATTCACATGGTGAACTCTACAACAAACATCGGAAAAACATTATAATTGCCATAGAACATTTCAATTTCATATAACTCAGAAAATAAAATATATGTGATTTGCTCCTAACAGAGTAGATTTCACAGCTAAAACATTGCACATTGTACATTACACTTCAAATTTTGAACTACTACTACAACATTGTTAGGTTCCTCTAGATTGAATCTGAATTTTATATAAAATTTAAACTGGAAGTGAACTTGCTAAGTATAGAAAAGCAAAATGACAACAAATCTATGGTTCATTCCGATTTGGAGTGCAAATTTGGGTAATATTTGACAAAAGAAGAATCATATGAAAATCAGGGTTCATTCAAAAATTACCCCATCCCATAGATCGAGTCGTCGCTTCTCAAAGGATGCATTCAAAAAGCAAACAATACAAGATGATAAATAACAAGAGATCGAGGGAGTGAAGGAAGCGATAACCAGGGAAGATTGAAAGAAGAGTCGCTGGCACCGTCAGTTCCCAGAATCTGCACCTCCCATCCTTGTTCCATGGTGAAATGGGCAATGGATCAGAGCTACTTGCTCAGTACGCCTACACAAATAAGCTACGTCGCGCCTGCTCAAGGGGATGGAACCGGTGGAGGAGGCAAGATATCGGTGAAGGAGAAGGGAGCAGCCCAAGATAATTTACAGACAGGAACTGCCCTACGCAGTTACTCCTGGTGTTTTACTCTGTGGTGAAAACAGTGGTGGGACAGGTCGGACTGATGGCTGGCCTCGCAGTACATTTTCTGTGTGGATTGAAACGGATGTAGATGAGGGATAAATGGAGGAAGTGGGTGTGGTTAACCAAACTCGGCTTGGGATTGGGTAGGCTCCTTGGTGCAACTGGAGCAGTTGTGGCCCATGAGTCACTCTCCTACGGTAGGGCACCTCAAACCCGCCTCACACATCCGGGAAGGCCGGCCGGTCAATAATCGGTCACGAAATTTCGACCTAGACGGGGTTCTTAAATGGGCCTCAAATGTCCGGGCTGACCTGCACCCTCACATTCAGCCCAAATATGGTGCGGGTATAGTGGCCTCCAGGCGCGTATGGGCGCACTTACCACATTGGACCTGACAGCCCGACCCACCACAAATTGCAACAAATCCACCAAACCCCTCCTCCTCCTCCCGTCGTCCTTCAACCTTTCATGCACCCAAGCCCTCACCATCCACCACCCTTGCTCCCCATATTCACCACCGGTCCTGATCCAACATCATAGATGTCGTCTAGCCCGTCCCCGACAGTCGCGATAGAGATGCAGTCTGCCTCGCCCGTCGGCATCACTTCCTCGGATGCATCTTGTAAGATACGGTGGTGCCAGTGACAAGACAGGGAGGCAGTGGTTGTGTAGCCGAGAAGTGTATACATACTCGAGGAGTTTTCTCCCCCTCCACGCCTAGCACCCCTCACCCAATCCATCCGAGCGCCGACACATATTATGTCGTCCGACATCATTGGGACATAGGAGGATTTGATGGCCGGCTGCCGAATGGCTTTATGCCCATGCAAATGCCGGCATTCGACATATGTGATTCGCCACAGCTCATTCGGGCACAGATGAGCATGGGCACTGGCGGCTCCCGGGTTGCACTCGACATGTTCAACAAAATGACACAACAGGACAGGGTATGTTTTGTTTGCTCTCGTCCGATCAAAGTTGCAACTCGCATGGGACACGGAGGATGTGAAGATCATGTTGGTGGACGAAACACTCTTGGATGAGCATGCGAAGAAGTGGTTTGTGGATAACAATAAGGAGATCAACGATCGTAGGGAGCATGAGGCGGCAAGGGTGGCTGCGACATCGACAGCGGATCATGTGGCCAGGATGTAGGCGGAGTAGGTAGACTGGATGCCACTATCGTACTCTATTGGATATGGTGCATTATATGGTGTCTCTTACCGATTTTCCACTATTGTTTTGGGGTTATGTATTAGAGACATCTGCATTCACTTTAAATAGGGTACCATCTAAATTCATTGAGACGACACCGCATGAATTCTGGTTTGGCAAGAAACCTAGGTTGTCGTTTCTTAAAGTTTGGGGATGTGATGCTTGTGTCGAGAGGCTTCAGCCTAATAAGCTTGAACCCAAAGCGGAGAAGTGCGTCTTCATAGGATACCCTAAATAAACAATTGGGTATATCTTATATCATAGATCCGAAGGCAAAAACTTTATTGCCAAGAATGGATCCTTTATAGCAAAGGAGTTTCTATCAAAAGAAGTGAGTGGGAGAATGTAGGACTTGATGAGGTTAACAAACCTTCACTTACATTGGAGATTAGCGCAACCTAGAAACATGTTTGTGTGATTCCTACACTAGTTGAAAAGGGACCTAATGATGATGATCGTGAAACTTCAGATGAAGTTACTACCAAACTCCATAGGTCGACAAGGCCAACTACTGCAAATGAGTTGTATGGCAGTCCTGTCTTGGAAGTCATGTTGTTAGACAACGGTCAGCGTGTGAACTATGAGGAAGCGATGATGGGCCTGGATTCTAACAAATGGCTAGAGGCCATGAATTCCAAGAGAGGATCCATGTAATAAAAGCCAAGTGTGGACTTTGGAAGACTTAACTGATGGCCATCAGGCCATTGAGAGCGAATGGATCTTTAATAAGAAGACATATGCGAATGGTAATGCCACTATCTATAAAGCTTCGCTTGTCGCAAAGAGTTTCCGACAAGTTCAAGGAGTTGACAATGATGAGACTTTCTCACCCGTATAGCTATATATGATGCAGCCGGCGGGTTTTCTCGATCCTAAGGATGCTAATAAGGTGTGCAAGCTCTAGCGATCCATCTATGGACTAGTGCAAGCATCTCAGAGTTGGAATCTTCGCTTTGATGAGGTGATCAAAGCTTTTAGGTTTATACAAGTTTTGTGGAGAAGCTTGTATCTAAAAGAAAGTGAGTGGGAGCTCTATAATATTTCTAATATTATATGTGGATAACATATTGTTGATTGGAAATAGTATAGAACTTATGGAAAGCATGAAGTGATGCTTGAACATGAGTTTTCCAACTAAAGACCTCGGAGAAGCTACTTACATTTAGGCATCAAGATCTATAGAGATAGATCAAGACATCTATTAGGACTTTCACAGAGCACATACCTTGATTGAATAAGTTCAAGATCGACCAGTCCAAGAAGGGGTTCTTGCCTGGGTTGCAAGTTGTGAAGTTGAGTAAGACGCAAAGCCTTACCACGGTAGAAGAAAAAGAATGGATGAAGGTCGTCCCCTATGCCTCAGCCATAGGCTCTATAATGTATGACATGTTGTGTATCAGACCTGATGTCTGCCTTGCCATAGAGGTACCAGGAGTAGATCACTGGACATCGGTAAAAATATACTTAAGTACCTAAAGAGGACTAAGGAAATGTTTCTCGTTTATGGAGGTGATGCATCTCCAACGTATCTACTTTTCCTAATGCTTTTCCTCTTGTTTTGGACTCTAATTTGCATGATTTGAACGAAACTAACCCCGGAGTGACGCTGTTTTCAGCAGAACTACCATGGTGTTGTTTTTGTGCAAAAATAAAAGTTCTCAGAATGGAACGAAACTTTGCGAGGATTTTTTATATCAATCATAAGAATTTCTAGAGCCAAGACCTGCCAGAGAGGGGCACCTAGGTGGGCACAACCCACCAGGGCACGCCTTCCTCTCCTGGTGTGCCCAGGTGGGTTGTACCCACCTGGTGGCCCCGCAGACCCTGATCCCAACGCTATAAAATCACATTATTCCAAAAAAATCAGGGAGAAGAATTATCACAATCCATGAGACGGAGCCGCCAATCACCTCCTGTTCTTCATCGGGAGGCCAAATCTGGAGTCCGTTTGGGGCTCCAAAGAGGGGGGTCTTCGTTCTTTGCCATCACCAACCCTTGTCCATTGCCAATTCCATGATGCTCCCCACCGGGAGTGAGTAATTCCTTCATAGGCTCGCTGGTCGGTGAGGAGTTGGATGAGATTCATCATGTAATCGATTTAGTTTTGTGAGGGCTTGATCCCTAGTATCCACTATGTTCTTAGATTGATGTTGCTATGACTTTGTCATGCTTAATTCTTGTCACTTTGGGCCCGGGTGCCATGAACTCAGATCTGAACCGTTTATGTTATCATCAGTATATCCATGTTTTAGATCTGATCTTGCAAGTTATAGTCACCTACTACGTGTTATGATCCGGTAACCCTGGAGTGACAATAACCGGGACTTCTTCCGGTGATTACTGTAGTTTGAGGAGTTCATGTATTCACTATGTGTAAGAGCACATTTCTCCATGTGTGGTTTTGGGTAATTGATGACACCCCTATGGACTAATGGTTGCCTTGAGTTATATTCGACGGATTTGTCCATAGGCACTTCTTGAAGTCCATCTGTTGGGTTTCAAGGAGTTTATATGGTGACCAAGGTGGTATTCAAGGTTTATCCAAAGATTGGTCATGTGGGAGTTGAGCTTATTGCAAGCATGTCTTGAAGAAGAAGATTGTGTAAGCATTCATGTTTACCTTCAAGACATCATCTTTATGAAGAGAGAGAACCTAAGATACAAGGTTGATCAATACTAAGTCAAAAAGTGAATCAAGTTGATCAACACACAAAGCGTACAAGATGTACCGAGAGGGATAAAGTGATCCCATGGTGTGATAAGCATTGTCCATTACGCTTTGTGTACTAACCCATGGTCTACGTTAGAGTTCTTTGTGGGGTTAGGTATATTTCCATGGGCTTGCATCAAGAGGCAGATCCCATACATCCCATGGAAGATGACATCAAGTGGAGATCGTCATCAAGGTTGCGATGTGCAAGATCAAGTGAAGCATCACGGAGAGATCATGCTCGAGGCTCGCCATTCATTGTGGTGACAATAAACTTGTGAATATGTGCCGAAGAGTGGCTCACCCATAGTGGAGTATGGGGGAGCAATCATCTAGTCTTCATCAAGCCAACGCAATCAAGAAAGGTGGTCCATCTTGAGGAAGTCAAGATCGTCATCATCTAGACCAAGTGGACTATGTGCAAGGCTAAGGTTTGACCTTGATAGGGTTTTCTATTTTACCGGTCTCATGGTGGTAGTTGAGAGACCGGGTTATAGGATCGATTGGCGTACTATCAAGGGGGCTCTCAAGTGAGTAGCTTGATCGTATTGTTCGTTGAGAGCTCAAACCATTGCATTCTTGGCAGCATCATATCCATTCTTTCATGGCTGTATTTTCTCTATGTGGGTTCTTGAGCTTGTGGTTATCTTCGTGACAAGATCTAGTTCATCGAAAACGGATTTCATATGCTTCATCTATTACGTTTTCGGTGTTGGAAGTTTTACCGGTATTATTCGAGGAAGGGTTCTCACCATTTACTTATGGGACTTTTCTAATTTGCTTCTTATTGATATTTCAATCAATATTGTGTTAACCCATGTTGTTAGCTTTCCAACAAACTTTGTTTCATTGAACTCGTAGTCTGTTTGCAAAAGTTATGGCAGTTTTGGTGTTCTTAAAAGGCTGCAGCAGTACTACCGCGGCTAGAGCGGATGTAATTTTTTAATACCGCTCCGGAGCGGTACTACCGTGGCTCCAGGAGCGGTACTACCGCTCCAGACCAAAATCTCGTGTTAAGTCCAGCTGTGGTAGGCACGGATGTAATTTTTTAGTACCGCTCGCAAGCAGTAGTACCGCTACCCGTAGGAGTAGTACCGCTATCCATAGCGGGAGTATCATGAGCACGAGCGGTAGTACCGCTCCAGTGGTTCTACAAGCCTTTTGCCTCCTCGGTGTTGTTTTTCAAATGGGTACTACCGCCCTAGTAGTAGTACCGCTCCTTGGAGCGGTAGTACCGCTCTGTGCGGGCTCTGAGGATAACGGTTGGATTTTCCCCACCTATAAAAGGGGGTCTTCTTCTCCAATGGACCTTATCTTTTGAGTTCGTATTCTTCCCCCATTGTTGACCTTCTTCGAGCTTGCTAACTCTTAATCCCTCCAATGATTATTGCTGGTTCTTGAGGGAAAAGAGAGAGGAGATCTAGATCCACATTTCCACCAATCACTTTCTCCTCCAAGTGAGGGGAACCCCTTGGATCTAGATCTTGGAGTTCTTTGTGTTCTTCTTTGTTCTTCCTCTCATTACCCTCCCTAGTATTAGTTGTTTTGGTGGGATTTGGGAGAGAAGGATTTGGGCACTCCATGTGCCCTTGCCATTGCATTTGGTGCATAGGTTTGAGTTCTCCACGGTGATACGTGGAAGTGAGAAGTTGAGAAGCTATTACTCTTGGGTGTTTGAAGAGCTTGTTCCTCTTAGGTGCTTTGGCACCCTAGACGGTTGGTGGTGCCTCGCAGCTCAATCATTGTGGTGCAAAGCTCCGAGCAAGCTTCGGGGTCTCCAATTAGGTTGTGGAGATTGCCTCGAGCATTTGAGGTCACCTCGGAGCCACAATCCATTGTGGTGAAGCTTCGTGGTGTCGTTGGGAGCCTCCAATCAAGTTGTGGAGATTTCCCCAACCTTGTTTGTACGGGTTCGGTTACCACCCTCAAGGGTCCCTTAGTGGAATCATGGCATCTTGCATTATGCGAGGGCGTGAGGAGATTACGGTGGCCCTAGTGGCTTCTTGGGGAGCATTGTGCCTCCACACTGCTCCTAACGAAGATTAGCATCCGCAAGGGTGTGAACTTCGAGATACATCGTCATCTCCATGTGCCTCGGTTATCTCTTACCCGAGCCCCTTTACTTATGCACTTTACTTTGTGATAGCCATATTGTTTCTTGTTATATATCTTTCTATCACTTTGTTATCTATCTTGCTTAGCTTAAGTTGTTGGTGCACATAGGTGAGCCTACTATTTTAGGTTTTGTGCTTGACTAATTAAACAATAGTTTTATTCCGCATTTGTTCAAGCCTAAACCGTAATTATTTTAAAGTGCCTATTCACCCCCCTCTAGGAGACATCCACGTCCTTTCAATTGTTATCAGAGCTAGGTCTCTCGTTATTAGGTTTAACAACCTAGAGAGTAAGGATGTCGACTAGGGGATTAGGATTCTATGACACTCTTAGTTTCAATGGCACAAATTTTGATGGTTGGGTAATTCACATGCTTAATCTCTTTAGGGTCATGGACCCAAATTTAGAGTGAATTGTAGATATGGGTTTTTCTCCTCCAAAGGATTCTCAACACATATCTTTAGGGGATGAGAAAAACTCTTATATCAATTCTCAAGCTTCTAATGTGCTTTTTGATGCTTTGATCAATGTAGTTATATTTGAACTCATGTCGTTCCGGGATGCTCATGAGTTGTGGACAAAGCTTCAAGATAAATTTGGTGAGTCCAAGATTTGTAGGGATGATTATTCTCCCTCCACCTCCGGTCGTGTTGTCTTCTCAACTTCATCTACTTCACCTACATGTGGATTTCCACAAGGTAATTACATGGTGAGAAGTGATGATCATTGTAATGATGATAGTGGGCTTATTGTTGATAATTCTTCTTCACTATCTTATTGCAATGCTTCATCTTTGGACTTTAACACCTCGAGCACTTTAAATGTTTCAAATGCTTGTGTTGATAGTCCTTGCATATCATGTACAAATTGCTTGACTAAATCTAACGATGATATGCTTGCTATATCTTGTTGCCTTGATAAAAATGTATCTATGTCCTCGAATTGTTGTGCTAACAATGTAGAGGATATCCAACACTCCGTGGAACAAGATGTGGTCTTGAATGGTGCTTCAAGGGATCCTACATCATCATCTATTGTTTCTCACTTTTGCCTTATGGCTAAGGCTTCAAAGGTATCTCCTACTTTGAATCCCAATATATCTCACGATGATGATGTTGATGATAATGATGAAGAGAGTGATAATATTTCTTCCTTAAAACTTAAGGGAGAAATAGTTTTTAAAGCTCTTCATAATAATAATATTGCACGTTCCAACTTCATGGAAATCATGTCTATTGTCATTGAGGGCAAGAAATATATTGAGGAGTTGGAAGCTCATCTCGAGGAGCATGAGGCCACATTGATAAAATGGAAGGTCATGAACGTGATTACGCTAATGAGATTGCGGAGCTATCTCAAGCTCTTTAAAAGGAACAAACCACCAAAGAATCTCTTGTGGAGACCTTTTCTCTAGAATTATCTAGATTAAAGGAATCCCATGAAAGAGCTCTGAAGGTGGCTAATGATTTTAGAACTAAAAATGATAAGCTAGAAGTTGCACATGCTAAACTCCTTGAGGACTTTGAGCACCTCTAAAATGGCTCAAGAGTCGTTAAGAGTTTGTTCATTGAACTCACCGAGTCTCATGCTCAACTTAAAGTTTCATATGCTAAAGAGCTTTGCAAGTTGCCTTCTCCTCTTGTTGTTAATAATGATGCTTGTGCTACTAACTCTATTTCTTGTGAAGAATCCATATTAAAGGAGAATGTTGAGCTAAGGGCTCAACTTGAGTTGCTATCTAGCAATTATGGGAAATTGGAAGAAAGACATGAAAATCTTTCTAGCTCTCATGGCGATCTTCTAATATCTCATAATGTGCTAAAGATAGCTCATGAGGCTAGTACTACTAAGGTAACATCTAGTGAGCCTCATGTGGAAATTACCACTACATCTAGTAGAAATGCTTTATTGCCATGTGCTAGTCCTCGTAGTTCATCTACTCATAATGTTGGTACATATTGTGATGAACTACTTTCCTTGCCTTGTTGCTCTAATGATGAAGCTTATACTTCCGCTAGCAGTTGTGCTGATTCTAACCATGTAGAGGAAATCAATGAGCTCAAGGCCCAAGTCACTTCTTTGAAGAAAGACTTGGAAAAGATTCATGAAGGGAAGTCCACACTCAACAATATATTGAGTGTGCAAAAACTCCCAAATGACAAAGGTGGACATGGATTCAACTCCAAGAAGAAGAAGAAGAAGAAGAAGATGTCCACGAACTACAAGAAGAAGGGCCAAGAACAAGTCAAGAATTCTGCCAAGGTTATTTACTTCAAGTGCAAAATTGAAGCGCACCATGTTAGATCTTTCCCATTAAAGAAGAAGCCCCAAAGTAACAAGCAACAAGGGAAGCGGCCACAAGTTCAATCTCATGCTCAACCACAAGTTGAAGAAAGGCCTATTCCCAATAAGACCTAAGTCACCGCTCTTCAAGTTGAGAAATCAATTGAGAAGAAAGCAAAGGGTAAATGTTTCTACTTATGTTGTGAGAAGGGTCACTTCTCTTCTTCTTGCACAAAAGGTAACTTATCCAACCCAATCATTATTGATGATATCTATTCTCTTGGGAAGTATAAGCTTGGCAATGTGTTTGCCAAATGTGTTGGTACTCAAAGTGGTGTCAAGAAAAGAACCATTTGTGTAGCCAAGCTTATTGTGACTAACCTCTTAGGACCCAACTTGGTTGGGGACCAACAAGCTCAAACTTGATCAATAGGCATTAATGGAGGGCACTGGTGACTTGGCTACATCATTAAGAATTAAGGGATCTTCATCATTCATATTATCTCAAGCCAAGTCATGTGGATTATCAAGTTTCTCACTTATATCCAATGTTCCTCCTTGCGGTAACATGTACTTAAATTGAATACATTGCTAGTTACTTTCCCCTTTGCATGTTGTGGTTTTGTACCTTGCATGCAGTTGTATATGTTGTGCTTCTTATTTGTTTATCTTGAGAAATCAAGTATGTATGATGGGTTGCACATCATGTATGTGTGAGTCTTATGTTGAGCCTTTTTGCATGTTGTCTTATCTTAGTTGGCTTTCTTGAGAGATTAATGGATTATCCCATTTTGGGGGAGTGATGTGCTTTGTGCACTTCACAATCCTAAAAAAATTGTACATGAGGAATACCACTTGGTATTGATATTACAAGATTATCTAGCTTCTATGTGGTATGTTGTCTCATGAGAAATTCAAATTCGAAAAGGTCCATTAATCATCTATTGTTGTACTTCATTTGCTACTTGTTATTATCGTTGGGTTACCACATTATGGGGGAGTAATATGCTATGTGCATATTACAATCCCAGAGAATGTGTACATTTGAGATATTGCCACTTAGATTTGATATTATAATTTATCTTGTTCCTAGGTGGCATCTTAGGTCTACAAGTGTCATTTGCTTATGATTTACGTGTAAAGATGATGTTGGATTTCTTTGCAATCTACCAATAGGGAATATTTCGAATTACTTCTTGTCCTTCGACAATTGGTATCCTTTCATGGTAGAAATTGTTAATCATCTTTACATTGTATTTTGTTTATCGTTTGTCTTCCTTGTCTCTTGTGGATATTTTTGAGCATGTCTAGTGTTTATATAGATATAAGGAAAGTGATGATCCCATCAAGTGCATGTTGTATCCAAATGCAAATTCTATATAATGAACATCTCTTGGGGGAGCCCTCCTATTTTCCTTAGAACACTCTCTTTATGTGTTTATCATAAATCTTTTGATCCTCATCAAGTGTGTGTTGGTGGGAGGCAAGCCTTTTCTCTATGGTACATTGTGCCAGCATGAAAATTTGTGAAGGGTGTGGTTTGTGGAACCTAGCTCTCTTTTGGGACTTGATACCTCTTGTTTTCCTTCAATTGGTATCTTGTTTCCTTCTATTTGGCATGTGTCAATGGATATCTCATTCCCTGATACATATTTTAATTGGTATCCGTCAAGTGATATTTTTGTATCTTATTTTCACTTGATTCCTTTTCTCCTAGTATCTTATCAAATGTGTGTTGATTTGATTCTCGAAAGCCTTGAACATGCATATTTACTACATGTACTTTTGTTGGCATGTTCTCTTTGCTTGACCCAATATATAGGGGAAACTCCAATATGACATAAATTGGCTAAAGTGTGCATGAAATTCAATTTCATATCTATATGCACATATTTATATAGAGTTTTGCCCTATATATTTTCGGTACACTAACTTTTTGGTCCCAATAAGTTTTGGTACCACTTTGTTTGTGGTGTTGTTCTAGGAACAATTGGAGATACATTGGACACTCGGCTCATTTACAAGGAAGGTGTTGAGACCATGTGCTTATTGGAGCCTTGCTAGGATGATCGAAGAACCATTGTCTACTACATCAATCCAATGCTATCTCGGTAACAAGTATCTACTTCATGCATACATTTCTTGCATTCAACTGTTTATAGGTTGCATCATGGCAGGAATTTCTTGAGTCATTCTTGTGGTACTTGTTTCCTTTCTCAAAGAGTCTCAACGATGATGTCATATTGCTAGTTGTGATGTCTTTGATGTTCGTGTATTGGGAGTTAATTTATGTACAATAAGAAAATATTAGGCTATGTGCTAAGCTTTCAAGCAAAGATCTTATTGGTATAGTTATGACTTCCTTGTGGATATCTTGTTTGTTCCTTCTTGTAACTATTTCATGTGTATATTATTCTTTGTGGATATATCATCAT
The DNA here is from genome assembly GCA_022496015.1 of Hordeum marinum. NCBI lineage: Eukaryota > Viridiplantae > Streptophyta > Magnoliopsida > Poales > Poaceae > Hordeum > Hordeum marinum. The sequence continues at coordinate 303,739,854 of CM039672.1, read as the reverse complement.
GATTGCCCTCTACCCAGAATCTTAAACACATGAGAGAAGTTACATCTCTAGTTGATGTCCTCTTTTCTTTCACGTCCACCATTGCATTTCATTTTTGTTTACTTGGTGGTTTCGTTAAAGAATCTGTCCTGGGTGCGGATCTTATATCCTAGAATCTTGATGCACTCTTTGGTGGTGAGGATTATTTTCCTCATGCTTTTCTTCATGAGGGTTTTGCCATTTCGATTGGTATACCTCCTCTTGACAAGGCTATCATTTTCCTATCTTCACTAGGGTTTGTCACAAGCTTTGGTTTTTAAAGTTTCCTATTAGTAAGATTGTGAACCCTTTTGCTAGTGGTTTGTGTGTGGGAAGGATATGGTTTGCATTTTGTGTCTCATTTCATCAAGACTATGTTGATGCTTTATGCTCATCCTTATACTAGTCTTATCAAGTGCTTTTCCATGACTCACACACATCATTTTGGTTGAGCCTATTCTTAAGATTGCCTCTTTTACATGTTTCTCAACCATATGTTTAGTGCAAGTACTATGCTCTTTCTCTTATCTTCTTGCTTGCACCTGTGGTGTGTTTATATTGATTTTGGGGGAGTCGTGATCCTTTTTTGCGCACTTGTATTCAAATACAAATATTATATTTCGTGCACAAATCATGGGGAGCTCCTATAGTTTCTTTATAAACACTTTTTTCCCATATCATAATATCTTTTATTCATGTGGCTCGTTGGTCCATGTGATTGATTGTTCCAATTAGTATCTTGTGATTGCTTGCTTCACTCCAGTGTATGTCTTTGTGCCATACGATCCTGTGTGCAATCTTTGGGTTCTCAATATAGTTTGTCTTCCTCCAACTACTTATCATTGGATATGTGTATTTCTTTGCACACGTATTTGAGATATACAAACTTTTTGGAGGAACACCTATTATATTGGATTTCTAAACTTTTTTCCATTTTGCAATCGATGCCAATGGGGGAGAAGTTTAGAGAGTTCAGTTTGGAATGCTTTGAGAGTTTTTCTTTTGTTGTTTAAGCATTTGCATCTCACATCCATGCATTGTATTCTGTGTGCTTGGTTGTGCTTATTTTATTATATAAACTCTCTTGAAAGTGGTTGTCATCAATTACCAAAATGGGGGAGATTGTAAGAGCACATTTCTCCAGGTGTGGTTTTGGGTAATTGATGACACCCCTATGGAATAATGGTTGCCTTGAGTTATATTCGAAGGATTTTTCCATAGGCACTTCTTGAAGTCCATCTGTTGGGTTTCAAGGAGTTTATATGGTGACCAACGTGGTATTCAACGTTTATCCAAAGATTGGTCATGTGGGAGTTGAGCTTATTGCAAGCATGTTTGAAGAAGAAGATTGTTTAAGCATTCATGTTTACCTTCAAGACATCATCTTTATGAAGAGAGAAGCTAAGATACAAGGTTAATCAATACTAAGTCAAAAAGTGAATCAAGCTGATCAACACACAAAGTGTACAAGATGTACCGAGAGGGATCAACTGATCCCATGGTGCGGTAAGCATTGTCCATTACGCTTTGTGTACTAACCCATGGTCTACGTGAGAGTTCTTTGTGGGTTTAGGTATATTTCCATGGGCTTGCATAAAGAGGCATATCCCATACATCCCATGGAAGATGACATCAAGTGGAGATCGTCATCAAGGTTGCGATGTGCAAGATCAAGTGAAGCATCACGGAGAGATCATGCTTGAGGCTCGTCGTTCATTGTGGTGACAATGGACTTGTGAAGATGTGCCAAAGAGTGGCTCACCCATAGTGGAGTATGGCGCAGCAATCATCTAGTCTTCATCAAGCTAATGCAATCAAGAAAGGTGGTCCATCTTGAGGAAGTCAAGATCGTCATCATCTAGCTCAAGTGGACTATGCACAAGGCTAAGGTTTGATCTTGATAGGGTTTTCTATTTTACCGGTCTCATGGTGGCAGTTGAGAGACCGGATTATAGGATCGATTGTCGTACTATCAAGGGGGGCTCTCAAGTGAGTAGCTTGATCATATTTTTCGTTAAGAGCTCAAACCATTGCATTCTTGGCATCATCATATTTCTTGGTTCTTGGTTGACTTTTCCCTATTTGGGTTCTTGAGCTTGTGTTTACCTTCGTGACAAGCTCTAGTTCATTGAAAATGGATTTCATATGCTTCGTCTATTGTGTTTTTGGTGTTGGAAGTTTTACCGATCTTATTCGAGGAAGGGTTCTCACCATTTTCTTATGGGCGTTTTGTCATTTGCTTCTTATTGATGTTAGCTTTCCAACAAACTTTGTTTCATTGAATTCCTAGTCCGTTTGCAAAAGTTATGGCAGTTTCGGTATTCTTAAAAGGCTGCAGCGGTACTACCGCGGCTAGAGCGGATGTAATTTCTTACTACCGCTCCGGAGCGGTGCTACCGCGGCTTCAAGAGCGGTACTACCGCTCCGAACCAAAATCCCGTGTTAAGTACAGTCGTGGTAGGCACGGATGTAATTTTTAGTACCGCTAACCGTAGCGGTAGTACCGCTATCCATAGCGGTAGTACCGTGAGGACGAGAGGTAGTACCGCTCCAGGGGTTCTACTGGCCTTTTGCCTCCTCGGTGTTGTTTTTCAAAGGGGTACTACCTCCCTACAGGTAGTACCGCTGCTTGGAGCGGTAGTACCGCTCTGTGCAGGCTGTGAGGATAACGGTTGGATTTTTTTCCACCTATAAAAGGGGGTCTTCTTCTCCAATGGACCTTATCTTTTGAGCTCGTGTTATTCCTCATTGTTGACCTTGTTCGAGCTTGCTAACTCTCAATCCCTCCAATTATTCTTGCTACTTCTTGAGGGAAAAGAGAGAGGAGATCTAGATCCACATTTCCACCAATCACTTTCTCCTCTAAGTGAGAGGAACCCCTTGGATCTAGATCTTGGAGTTCTTCGTGTTCTTATTCGTTCTTCCTCTCATTTCCCTCCCTAGAATTAGTTGTTTTGGTGGGATTTGGGAGAGAAGGATTTGGTCACTCCATGTGCCCTTGCCATTGCATTTGGTGCATAGGTTTGAGTTCTCCACAGTGATACGTGGAAGTGAGTAGTTGAGAAGCTATTACTCTCGGGTGTTTGAGCACCTTAGATCTTGTTCCTCTTGGGCGCTTTGGCGCCCTAGACGGTTGGTGGTGCCTCGGAGCTCAATCATTGTGGTGCAAAGCTCCGGGCAAGCTTTGGGGTGTCCAATTAGGTTGTGGAGATTGCCCCGAGCATTTGAGGTCACCTCGGAGCCACAATCCATTGTGGTGATGCTTCGTGGTGTTGTTGGGAGCCTCCAGTCAAGTTGTGGAGATTGCCCCAACCTTGTTTGTACGGGTTCGGTGACCACCCTCAAGGGTCCCTTAGTGGAATCACGGCATCTTGCATTATGCGAGGGCGTGAGGAGATTACGGTGGCCCTAGTGGCTTCTTGGGGAGCATTGTGCCTCCACACCGCTCCGAACGGAGATTAGCATCCGCAAGGGTGTGAACATCGGGATACATCATCGTCTTTGTGTGCCTTGGTTATCCCTTACTCGAGCCCCTTTACGTATGCACTTTACTCTGTGATAGCCATATTGTTTCCTGTTATATATCTTGCTATCACTTAGTTGTCTATCTTGCTTAGCATAAGTTGTTGGTGCACATAGGTGAGCCTAGTTGTTTTAGGTTTTGTGCTTGACTAATTAAATGATAGTTTTATTCCACATTTGTTCAAGCCTAAACCCTCATTATTTTAAAGCGCCTATTCACCCCCCCCCCTCCTCTAGGCGACATCCACGTCCTTTCACTATGTGTTAATGCTTTGTTCCGGTTATCTATTAAAAGGAGGCCTTAATATCCATTAGTTTCCAGTATGGACCCCGCTGCCACGGGAGGGTAGGACAAAAGATGGCATGCAAGTTCTTTTAATAAAGCACGTATGACTATTTACGGAATACATGCCTACATTATATTGATGAACTGGAGCTAGTACAGTATCGCCCTAGGTTATAACTGTCTCGTGATGAATATCATCCAACAAGTCACCGATTCAATGCCTACGAATTTATCTGATATTGTTTCTTCTAAGTTACTACTGCTATCATCGTTGTTAAACTTGCTACGAAATTACTACTATCACTATTACCGTTACTGTTACTGTTGTCACTACTATCAAAACTATCATATTACTTTGCTACTGATTACTTGTTGCAGATAATTAATCTCCAGGTGAGGTTGAATTGACAACTCAGCTACTAATACCTTCAAATATTCGTTGGCTCCCCTTGTGTCGAATCTATAAATTTGGGTTGAATACTCTACCCTCGAAAACTGTTGCGATCCCCTATACTTGTGGGTTATCAAGACCTTTTTCTGGCGCCGTTGCCGGGGAGCATAGCTATATTTGTTGAGTCACTTGGGATTATCATCATATTATCACTATGAAGAATCTGAAGGATCCTAAGACTAAGATATTTCCCTCAAGGACGAGGGGAGGTAAGGAATTGCCATCCAGTTCTGCTTTAGATTCACCTTCTATTATGAGTAAACTTGCAACACCACCACATGCTATTAATTCTGATATGTCGCAAGTTATTGATGATGCTACTTCTGTTATGGATAATGTTTATGATGATGCTAGTACCTTGCTTGATAATGATGATGTGCCACTTGGTGAATTTCTTGATAAACAAATTGCTAGAGTTATACAACATGATGTTGTTGAATCTGATGATGAGCTTGAAATTGAATCTCCTGAAACACCTGCTAGAACTAGCCTTCCTAGATATGAATTGCCTAAGGTACCGGAAGGTCATGTTATGAGTGAAGAAACAACTAGAGATATTCTTTCTTGCAATGATAGAGATGATCTAGAGAAATTATTACACAAGTATAAAGAAAAATCTCTGAATGCTAGAATGAAGTGTGATCCTAAGTTTGCTACTTCACCTATCTTTATTGATGATAAGGATTATGAATTCTCTGTCAACCCAGAGTTAATTACTTTGGTTGAATCTGATCCTTTCCATGGTTATGAAACTGAAACTGTTGTGGCACATCTCACTAAGTTGAATGATATAGCCACCCTTTTTGCTCATGATGAGAAAACTCGCTATTACTTTATTCTCAAATTATTTCCTTTCTCATTAAAGGGTTATGCTAAAGCTTTGTACAATACTTTTGCTCCTGGTTGTGTGCGTAGTCCCCAGGATACGATTTATTACTTCTCTGAAAAATATTTTCTTGCTCATAAGAAACAAGCTGCCTTACAGTAAGTATTTAACTTTGTGCAAATTAAAGAAGAGAGTCTCCCACAAGCTTGGGGGAGTCTTTGCCAGTTACTTGACGCTTTGCCTGATCATCCTCTTAAGAAAAATGAAATACTTGATATCTTCTATAACGGACTAACTGATGCTTCTAGGGATTTCCTAGATAGTTGTGTTGGTTGTGTTTTCAGGGAACGAACTGTTGGACAAGCTGAAGAATTATTGAATAACATATTGAAAAATTATGATGATTGGATTCCTCCTGAACAACCGGCTAAACCCACTCTGAAGAAGAGGGGTATATTATATCTCAGTCCCGAAGATATGCAAGAGGCATAGAAATCTATGATGGAAAAAGGTATCAAAGCTGAGGATGTTAAAAAAATTCCTCTTGTTGAAGAAATACATGGGCTTAATACACCACCACTGCCTAAGGTGGTAGAGGTAAATTCTCTAATGAAGTTCAATGATAATGATAATCCTCACAATATGCATCCTAGTCAATGCCTTTATGAGTTTGAAAACTATATTAGAAAACAAGATCACTTCAATGCAAATGTTATGAAACATTTGAAATATAATTCCGATATGATTGCTCGCTTGAGTGACTTATTATTTAGACTCTCAAATGATCTTAGAGGTTTTGGAAAACATGCTTCTATGTTTCAAACTCAGTTAGAACAAGAGGCTAAATCTCAAAGAGAATTGTTTGATGAAATGAATCATAATATGCATGACTTTGCTGTTATAGTTGCAACTAGAGGAGATAAAATGACTCAGGAACCACTTTACCCTAAGGGACACCCAAAAAGAATTGAAAAAGAATCACAAAGAGCTAAAACTAGTGCAACAAGTCCTTCTAAAAACAAAAAGGAAAAGGAAAATGATAGGACTTTGCATACTTCTAGTGAACCTGAAATAGAGAAACCTCCTGATGATGATAATGAAACTTCTATCTCAGATGCTGAAATTCAATATGGTAATGAACACTCGCCTAGTGATAATGAAAATGATAATGATGAGGTTCATGAAGATACTCAAACAAATGATAAAGAACCAGATAATGATGTTGAGATAGAACCACCTGTTGACCTTGATAACCCACAACCTAAGAATAAAAGATATGACAAAAGAGACTTTGTCGCTAGAAAACACGGTAAAGAAAGAGAACTGTGGGTTCAAAAATCCATGCCTTTTCCACCCAAGTCAACTAAAAAGAAAGATGATGAAGAATTTGAATGTTTTGCTGAAATGTTGAGGCCACTCTTCCTGCGTACTCGCTTGACTGACATCTTGAAAATGCCTCCTTATGCAAAGTATATGAAAGACATCATCAAAAATAAGAGAAAAATACCGAAGCTGATATCTCCACTATGCCTGCTAATTACACTTTCAAAGATGGAGTACCAAAAAACTTGCAGATCTGGGAATACCGACTATACCTTGCTCTATCAAAAAGAATTATGTTAAAACTACTTTGTGTGATTTAGGAGCTGGTCTTAGTGTCATGCCTTTCTCTCTATATAAAAGACTTGATTTGAATAAACTCACACCTACTGAAATATCTTTGCAAATGGTTGACAAATCAACTGTCATACCTATCGGTATATGTGAAGATGTGCCCATTGTTGTTACTAATGTTACTATTTTGACTGACTTTGTTATACGTGAGATGCCCGAGGACGACAACATGTCGATTATTCTTGGTAGACCCTTCTTGAATACTACAGGGGCTGTTATTGATTGCAATAAAAGCAAGGTCACTTTTCATATCAATGGTAATGAGCATATGGTGTACTTTCCGAAGAAACAAATCCAAGTGAATGGCATTAATGTTATTGAAAAATCTCTCACAATCACTATTGGAAGTTTTCAAATACCTTTACCTACTGTCAAAAAGAAATATGAAATGCTTATTGTTGGGGAAATGCATATCCCCATTGAGGTAACTTAGTGATTTATGAAAGTTCTTCGATTTCATGCTAATCGGAAGTGGTTGTTAATAAGACCTCATCAACCTTATTAATGAATCATTTTTGAGAGGTATGAAGTTGATGAATTTAGTAAGCACTACCTTCTGTCCCTACCTTTTGTTTTCTGTTTTTATTAGTTGAATAAAATAGAATGCCGTGTGTTGTCTGTTTTCTGAATTTCCCGTACAATAAAAAATTACCCAAAATAAAAGTTCTCAGAATGCCCTGAAAATTTTACATGATTTTTTATGAATATTTCTGAATTTCTGGTGCAAATAATATCAAAGGGAGGTGCACCAAGTGGGCACAACCCACCTGGGCGCGCTAGGACCCCCACGCCCGCCCTGGTGGGTTGTGGGCCCCATGTGGGCCCCCTCACTTACCTCTTCATCCCACATCATCACTTACCTCCAGAAAAAAATCTCCATTGCTCTCTCTCCCGTATTCTTGAGCTCAAACCCGCGGATTTTGATCTCTTTACTCGAAGCTCCATTTTCGAAACTGTTTTGGGGGATTGTTGCTTGGTATGTGACTCCTCCGTTTGTCCAATTAGTTTTTGCTTTAGTTGTTTATATTTTGAATAATTAGCTACTCTTGGTGCTGCTGTAGATGTGCTTGCATGTTAACCTCTTAGAGTTCTGAGTAGGTTGAATGCTTGTTATGGCCTCTATGCATCCCTGTGAGTAGTTGCTATCAATCTTATAAAGTTTTGTTGACAAATTTTTTTCACCCCCAAAATTTTTATTTTTTCAGAAAATTGTACGCGGACATGTTGAACCTATTTGGAAGGAGTTCTTCGAGGAGACGATCCTCGGGGGCATCTTCTAGTGACAGTTCTACTCGCCGGTCTTATGTTGAACCAAGTGAAAGTTCCACACGAGATGTCGCCACCAAAACATGCTTATGGCCTTGCGATGAGTATATGATGTGTGTGGGCGTTAAGGAGGAATTTTAGCAATATGTTCACAATGTCGGTCTTGGTCCCTACATCTCAGATAAGTTCGAACAACGCCACATTCTCACTAAATCGTTTGTCAAAGGATTTAAATTCCATCCCCGTGAGTCTAGGGTGTCGTTTATGCTTTATGATAATCCATATACCATCTCATTAGAGAATTTTTCTTATCCCTGCAAACTCCCGTTCTGGGGTTTGCTTGACGAACCGCCAAAGGCTGAGTACCAATCATTCTTAACTAGTCTTTGCTACAGTGAGACGAGGGGAGTGACACAAGGTAGAATAAAGAGCATTCATTTTCCCGCAATTCAGTACTTTGCATTATTTAACAGGAAATGTATAGTAGGCAAGCAAGTATGTAATACACTCTGTGCTCCAGACTTGAGCCTCATTCACACTGCTCTCACCGGTCAAAGGAATTATAACCTTGGAGCAATTGTTGCACGTAGACTTTAGCATAACACTAACAGTGGCTATTTCTATGGTGGAATATATGCCACGCGTTTAGCACGAGGGCTGGGTGTTTCACCTTTGCCCTTTGATCCTATCCTACCCACACAGTATTTAGATTTTGACACCTTAAAAGATCATAAAATTCTCAAGGGAAAGGTTGATAACTTCACTTATAATCTATTGTTTAACCAAAACTCTGTTGTGCACACATATTTGCCTACGCCTGCTCTTTTTGACTATCATAGCAAAGGAAGATATTTTGTTCCTGAGAGCGAGGCCCGAGCTCACAACATAGCAGTGGAGGCAGCACGGTAGGCTGAGGCATCCGCATTGAGAGCCTCCGTGAGCTACCACTCCAACTACTATCCAGGCTACTAACTGACTACCAAGTTAGGCCAAAAGCCTAAGCTTGGGGGAGTATGTGTTTCCCACCGATTTTACATTCATGTCCACTTATTCTATTTGTCGGTGTCCACACTTTTTCATTGTATCATTCATGCTTAGATATATTTTCTTGCTTTGTTCTTGTGTGTTTGAAAAACTTTAGAAAAACCAAAAAAATTAGTTGTAGTCAATTTACTTTCTATGTATGCTTAGTAGTGATATTAAATAGAAAACCCAAAAATATTTCCTAGTTCTTCTTTTGCTTGTTGGGAGCTTTCCTGTGTAAATAGTTTTTCTTGTTTTTGCTTTTTATTTGCTTGTTCAAGAAAACCAAAAACTCCACAAAAATTTCAGTGTGTTTCTCTGAATTTCTTTTCTTTTTATTCGAGTCTTACCTAGGAGAAGACCACGATGAAAATGTTGAGTGACTCACATATCAATAATTGTTGAACTAATAAAGAGCACATTTTACCTTGTCTTCTCTTGTTGAATAAAATATTTGCAGATTCCAGCTTACACCATGGCACTCTTGCACTACTATTATTTTCATATTGTTCGGTCGTGCAAGTGAAAGGCAATAATGACGACATTCAATGAACCGAGCATGGCAAAGAGAAACTGGTATGAACTCGACTTGTTCTGTTTGTGTAAATATGTTTAACCTAGTATCCATGATTCAGCCCATTATGATTAAACATGTTTACAATGACAATTAGAGATTATAGTTTCTCATGTCATGCATAAGTAGCTGGGAGTTGATAATGATTTATCTTGGATATCAACATAGCGTTAAAATGATTGTGATGTAGTATGATGATATGGTATCCTCCTCTGAATGTTTGAGTGGCTTGACTTGGCACATGTTCATGCATGTAGTTGAATCAAAACCAACATAGCCTCTATGATATTTAAGTTCATGGTGTTCATATCCTACTCATGCTAGTGTCCAATGTTACTTATGCATAATACATGGTTATGACAGTTGTTGCTCTCTAGCTGGCCGCTTCTCAATCTAATTTCTAGCCTTCGCCTGTACTAAGTGGGAACTCTACTTGTACATCAAAAAACCTTGAACCCAAAAGTTATTCTAGATGAGTCCACCATACCTACCAATATACGGTATTACCCTGTCGTCCTAAGTAAATTTACATGTGCCACCTCTAAAAACTTCTAAAAAGTATTCGTTTTGTGTGCCTGGATCGTTCATGGAACGACAGGAGGTGGTCGGTATCTTCCATGCTAAGCGGGTTATTCTCAGGTCGAGTGCTTATTCACTTGCCATCACATGAGAAAAGGGCGGTAATAAGGATGCCCAATCCCAAACTACAAAATACAAAAAGAGTTAATCGCTCGAATAATCAAACAAAAACTCCCAATGGAGTCAAAACCCTTTACTATTATCGCTTGGGAACCGCCACTAGCGTGCTTAGCATGGAAGATGTTGATAACTGATGGTCCTAAAGTAAATAAGAAGGGTGCATGCCTCAAAATATCATTTATCTCTGTTTTCAAAATTGAGCTCTGGCACCTCTACAAATCACTGCTTCCCTCTGCGAAGGGACTATCTATTTACTTTTATGTTGTGTCATCACCTTCTAAAACAAGCACCAGAAACTGAGAAGAGCACAGTTGTCATGATTTATGCATTGTGTGTAGCTAATGCTGGGTGCATCATGACTGGATCTTTTCTACCATGAATTACAATGTTTAGTCGCTGCTTGAACTTTGGAGGTGCTCTGCATTTATGTTTTGCGGTCTCACAAAGGGCTAGCGAGATACCACTATTGTCATATTATATCATGGTTGTTTTGACAACATGTTGCTATTTGAGATATCTTATTATTGCTCGCTAGCTGATTATGTCATTGATATGAGTCATTATAGCCTTTAAGAGTTATTGTCGACATGGTTAGTTATAATGTACGCTGAAAACATGGGTGCTATTTAAGCTTATTTATGCAAACAAGAGCAAAAGAGTTCGTAAAAGTTTTTCTTTTTCACTTTCAATTTATCAACTGAATTTCTTGAGGACAAGCAACAGTTTAAGCTTGGGGGAGTTGATACGTCTCCAACGTATCTACTTTTCCTAACGCTTTTCCTCTTGTTTTGGACTTTAATTTGCATGATTTGAATGAAACTAACCCCGGACTGACGTTGTTTTCAGCAGAACTATCATGGTGTTGTTTTTGTGCAGAAATAAAAGTTCTCGGAATGGAACAAAACTTCGCAAGGATTTTTTATATCAATAATAAGAATTTCTGGAGCCAAGACCTGCCAGAGAGGGGCACCTAGGTGGGCACAACCCACCAGGGCATGCCCCCCTCTCCTGGCACGCCTAGGTGGGTTGTACCCACCTGGTGGCCCTATAGACCCTGATCCCAACGCTATAAAATCACATTATTTCATAAAAAATCAGGGAGAAAGAATTATCACAATCCACGAGACGGAGCCGCCACCACCTCATGTTCTTCATCGGGAGGCCAGATCTGGAGTCCATTTGGGGCTCGGGATAGGGGGGTCTTTCTTCTTCGTCATCACCAACCCTTCTCCATCGCCAATTCCATGATGCTCCCCACCAGGAGTGAGTAATTCCTTCGTAGGCTCGCTGTTTGGTGAGGAGTTGGATGAGATTCATCATGTAATCGAGTTAGTTTTGTTAGGGCTTGATCCCTAGTATCCACTATGTTCTTAGATTGATGTTGCTATGACTTTACCATGCTTAATGCTTGTCACTTTGGGCCCGGGTGCTATGACCTCAGATCTGAACCGTTTATGTTATCATCATTATATCAATGTTTTAGATCCGATCTTGCAAGGTATAGTCACCTACTACATGTTATGATCCGGTAACCCCGGAGTGACAATAACAGGGACTTCTTCCGGTGATTACCGTAGTTTGAGGAGTTCATGTATTCACTATGTGTTAATGCTTTGTTCCGGTTCTCTATTAGAAGGAGGCCTTAATATCCCTTAGTTTCTAGTATGGACCCCGCTGCCACGGGAGGGTAGGACAAAAGATGTCATGCAAGTTCTTTTAATAAAGCATGTATGACTATTTGCGGAATACATGCCTACATTATATCGATGAACTGGAGCTAGTGCCGTATCGCCCTAGGTTATAACTGTCTCATGATGAATATCATCCAACAAGTCACCGATCCAATGCCTACGAATTTATCTTATATTGTTTCTGCTAAGTTACTACTGCTATCATCGATGTTACACTTGCTACAAAATTACTGCTATCACTGTTACCATTATTGTTACTGATGTCACTACTATCAAAACTATCATATTACTTTGCTACTCATTACTTGCTGCAGATAATTAATCTCCAGGTGTGGTTGAATTGACAACTCAGCTGCTAATACCTTCAAATATTCTTTGGCTCCCCTTGTGTCGAATATATAAATTTGGGTTGAATACTCTACCCTTGAAAACTGTTGTGATCCCCTATACTTGTGGGTTATCGGGAGGTGATAAAGAGCTCATCGTAAAGGGTTCTGTCAATGCTAGCTTTGACACTGATCCGGATGACTCTAAGTTTCAAGCCAAATACATATTTATTCTGAATGGTGGAGCTCTCAGATGGTGTAGTTCCAAACAGAGCATTGTGGTCGGATCTACATGTGAAGCGGAATATATAGCTACTTCGGAAGCAGCGCAGGAAAGCATCTAAATGAAGGAGTTCATGACCGATCTAGGAGGTGTGCCTAGTGCATCAGACTTGATGACTATCCTTTGTGACAACACTGGAGCCATTGCCATTGCCAAAGATCCCTGGATTCACAAGAAGACTAAGCATATAAAGCGCGCTTCAATTCCGTTTGTGATTACGTCAAGGAGGGATATATAGAGATTTACAAAGTACATACAGATCTGAATGTTGCAGATCCATTGACTAAACCTCTCTCTTGAGCAAACCATGATCAACACCAGTCTCTACGGTTGTTAGATTCATTACAACGTAAGCTAGATTATTGACTCTAGTGCAAGTGGGAGACTGTTGGAAATATGCCCTAGAGGCAATAATAAATGGTTATTCTCATATTTCCTTATTCATGATAAATGTTTATTATTCATGCTAGAATTGTATTGACTGGAAACTTAAAAATGTGTGTGCATACATAAACAACACCGTGTCCCTAGTGAGCCTCTACTAGAATAGCTCGTTGAATAAAGATGGTTAAGGTGTCTTGGTCATGTCTACATGATTCTCGAACCCATAGGATCACACACTTAACGTTCGGTGATGCTAGGGTAGTATTGAGATATTAATGGCAATAGACCGAATGTTGTTTGGAGTATTGGATGAGATCCTGATGTCATGAGGACTTCCGAAATGGTCCGGAGGTAAAGATTTATAAATGAGAAGTCCTATTTTGGCTATCGAAAAAGTTTTGAGTTTTGCCAGTATAGTACCGGGAAGCTTCTGGAAGGTTCTGGAGGATTTTGGAGGGGTATGGAAGTCTACCAAGGCTTCCACCATGTCCCATAGGCTACCACTGGCTGAGGGCAGGTGCCCTGGCCTTAATGGGCCAGGGGCACTAACCCCTACAAGGCTCATGTGCCTAGGCATGGAAAACCATAAAGGGGAGGGCCCTCCACTTGGCTTGGAGGGCACTCCTCCCCTCCTTGGCCGGCACCCCCTCCCTTGGAGGAGGGGAAAGGATTGGGCACGTCCCTCCCCTATATAAATAGAGAGCAAGCGCAAGGGGCAGCACATCCCTTCACCAGGGTGGTTGCCCTCTTCCTCCTCCTCCACTTCTTGTTCGTGTAGCGCTTGGCGAAGCCCTGCCGGAGTTCCACTTCCACCACCACCACCATGTCGTCGTGTTGGATCGGATTTCATCTACCTCTTCTCCTTCGCTTGGTGGATCAAGGAGGAGGAGACATCATCGAGTTGTATGTGTGCTAGACTCGGAGGTGCCGCACATGCGGTGCTCGGATCAGATTGGATCACGATGCGAGTACGACTACGCCAACCATGATCTCTAGATCGGTAACAGTTTTGGTCTACAAGGGTATGTAGAACCTCTAGCTATTGTTGCTATGCATCTCCATAGATAGATCTTGCATGTTCGTAGGAAAAAATGTTTTACATGCTTCGTTCCCCGACAGTGGCATCACGAGCTAGGTCTATGCATAGATCATATGAACGAGTAGAACACAAATAGCTTGCGGGCATTGATGTTCAAATTGCTTACCTTATTTAGATCCGGCGGCATTGTGGGATGAAGTGGCCCGGACCAACCTTACTTCTCCTCTCACAAGGGACCGGTTCCACAGATAGTCATGCAACTTGTATTGCATAACGTGGATTCAATTTGACATTAGCGGTCCTTGTAGAAGGTTAAAAGGCAACTTGAATATCACCATTGTGACTATGCATAGGTAAGAACAGTTCTTTCTAGTTTCCCAACAAGTCATGTAAAATTTTCAACAACAAAGTAGAGGACGTCTAACTTGTTTTTGCAGGGCATGTTCTGATGTGATATGGCTAAGACGTGATTTGATATATAATTGATGTATCAGATGATCATGTTTTGTAATAGTTTTCTCAGCCTGCATGTCGATGAGTACGGCAATCAGCAGGAACCATAGGGCTATCTATAATTTATTGTATAACATGTGTGTCAATCATTAAATGTCGTGTAATTGTTTACTTTATCGCTATGCATTGGCAATAGTTGTAGAAGCAATAGTTGGCGGAGACGACCACATAATGACACAATGAGGGAGATCATGGTGTTATGTTGGGACAATGGATACCATGTCCGAGCTTTGAAGATTGAGATCAAAAGCACAAGATGATGATGTCCATATCATGTCTCATATATTGATTGCATGTGATGTTTATTTTATGCATCTTATTTCCTTAGGACGACGGTAGCATTATAAGATGATCCCTTCACTTAATTTCATTTTATGCATCTCTCTAAGTATGCACCGTTGTAATAGTTTGTCATTTTGAAGCACTTCGTGATGATCAGGTCTAATCTAGTTCTACACATGCAGAATATTTGGGTTAAACTTGATGAGCCTAGCATGTACAGATATGACCTCGGACCGAAAGGTCAAACATGAGTCATATAGTACATATGATCAACATGGAGATGTTCACCATTGAAACCACCTTATCTCACGTGATGATCAGACTTGGGTTGGTGAATTTGGATCGGGTATCACTTAGATAACTTGAAGGATGTTAATTTAAGTGGGAGTTCATCAATAATTTGATTAACTGACCTAAAATATCATGAACATAATCTGAATTTTCTTTGCAAAATTGTGTTGTAGATCAATGGCTCGTGTTGTAGTTCCCTTGAATTTTAATGTGTTCCTAGAGAAAGCTAAGTTGAAAGATGATGAAAGCAATTATGTGGATTGGGTCTGTAATCTAAGGATTATCCTTGCTGCTGCACGGAAGGCTTATGTCCTTGATGCATCGCTCGATGTGCCACCCCCTCCATCATCGTCTGTGGATGTTGTGAACGTATGGCAGGCATGTTCTGATGACTACTCGATAGTTCAGTGTGCCATGCTTTACCTCTTAGAATTGGGCCTCCAGGGACGTTTTGAACGCCATAGAGCATATGAGATATTCCAAGAGCTGAAATTGGTATTTCAGGCTCACATCCATATTGAGAGGTATGCGACTTCCGACAAATTATTTGCTTGCAAGGTGGAGGAGAATAACTTAGTCAGTGAGCACGTACTCAAAATGTCTAGGTACTACAATCACTTGAATTAGTTGGGAGTTAATCATCCAGATGAGACGGTGATTGATAGAGTTCTCAAGTCACTGCCACCTGGCTACGAGAGCTTTGTGATGAACCATAGCATGCAAGGTTGTCGGGACCCTGATCCTAAATCATATGATTCCATATTGTAACAAGTCACATCACTTTGGCCTCACGCACGGTACTCCGCGGCTGCAGCCTTACCTTGGCCGGGACCGTTTGCGTCTTTTTGCTCACGTATGTGAACATGTCGCTGGCAATCACAAAGACAAAGAACCGGGGCCGACATAACTAGTCATAGAACCCAAGCGGCACATCCGTACGGAAACAGGCATACATAACCCAGCAATGCAGGTGTCGGCCTCAAGCGTGCGTAGACGAGTCATAGCAAGCTACAAGGACTCCATTACGTCACGAGACACGAATGTCATCACTGCACGTAGACGAGTCGTAGCAGGCTACAGGGACTCCATTACACTGCGAGACATTTCCCCGAAGGGGCAGACACGGCAGCAAAGAAGGATACATGCCGGTCAATCAATGTGTCCGGAGCAGTAGCAAGCTACCATGGCTCGATGGAAGCACAAAGAGGCAGTTTCCTGTAAAGAGTACTACTAAAGGCACACGACTAGGTGTCGGATCCCATACATACCGTTGCACGTCACACGTACGCACGACATGCCCGATATGCATAGATACAACTATGGCATCACAACATAACCATACAACAACATGACTTTTATTTAAGAGGCTCAGACAAGCCTTGCATAATATGTTCTTATAGATAGGGTCACATGACCCGACACTCAAGTCATACAAACAAGGTCATACAAGCCAGCGGAAACTTAAGCTGTCTGAGTACAGACGGCGAAAATAGAAAAGAGGCACACTGCCTGACTATCTACAGCCCACCACACGGGCAAGATCGTAGCTGGGACACCAGCTATTCGGCATTGTCAACGTCTAGATAGAACCCACCTGATGAATCCTGGCTCTCTTCTGCAACATTAATTAAGCAAGGACGAGTACAAACGTACTCAACAAGTCTTTAAAACAGACCTAGTCTATTTATGCTCATGTGTCAACAAGGGGGAGTGGTGGAGTTTAAGCAGCAATGCCAGCTTTGACTCATGGCTAACCTACCCTACTTAGTTTTAAATTCTTTGTTACAATTTTGGTTATCGCACACGAGTCCACCATCTCCATCACAATACACTACCATGGATTCACCTTCCCCTTCCGGAAGAATGCCATCCACGGTACTCACACTTGTCTTGATATTTTTAGAAGTATCCATTTGATTATCTATGAACGGCATAAGTTTTCCAAGTAGTCCATATCCGAGGACGCGGCTATTCGAATAGTTTCATACCCTGCAGGGGTGTACTTCTTCACACATGCTCTCGCCACTTATCGCTGTGTGCCATAAACCATGCACCTCGGCAACCTTCAAGCTGATGCCCAGCGAGGGAGTCGGCCACGACCGTCAATCACATAAGACCTCTAGTCCAGGCTATTGCCTATTTGAGACTGAACCCGCACGGAAGTCCGGCCGAAGTTTCTGCTACGGCCCCAAACGATGTGCGCAGGGTTCCCAAGCCCACCATTCGGGTGACCCTTGGTACACCGTGCCACTGCCTACCGCGTCGTAACCCACCCCTAGGGTCAGCGCTATGCACGGCCTCCAGCATGCTATAAACACCAGAAACTACTTGCAATACCTGGACCAAGGACTAAGCGACTGATGAGTCAAGCGGGGTCATATTTCAGGGCCCAGCATGTGTAGTATCTAGTCTTGGATCACAAACACGGAACCCAGTTCCTAAGAACGGTCCCAATGAGACAACCCACTATGTACTCCTACATAGCCTCTCATCGCTACCTTTACCAAATCGTATTCAGTATGAGCTCATCACATCGGACAACACTGTTTCACTCAGTTCATCACCCAGATGAATCAGGCCTGATTCAACTCTAAGCATAGCAAGCATAGCAGGCAAAGTAAGCTAAGCACATCATGGCACAAGCATCTACCAGGTATGCTAGGTTGCAAGGTTTAGCTATTTACTGTGACAAGGTCAGGTCATGCATAAGAATAGGATCATCTACCGTGTATGCCTGACATGTGATCGTTTGTCCTAATGCAATAAACCAGAGGAGGAGCAAGAGAGTGGGATCATATCAGAATGATCAAAGGGGTTGCTTGCCTTGCTGAGTTGCGGAGGAGTTCTCTCCTTCGTCGGGATACGGGTTGGTATCTTCCGGATTAGGGCCTACCGCAACACAGATAAGAAACAATCAATACACACAAGTGCAACAATATGATGCATGATCTTGGCATGATGACAGGTATGGATGAGTTAATGCAACTAGTGTTCATGTTGATTTGAAAAGAATTTTAATAAAGGTTCAAAATTGTTCTTCATTTCAAATTCCATATATCAACCTATTTGCATTTGTCAATGTTCATCTAGATAGGTTTCTCTATCATGCATGAGGATAGCACCATTGGATTCATTGGATTTTTCTGATCAATTGTCATATATAAATTATTTTCATTTGACTTACAGGTTATTTTATATGATTTTTCAAAGTTTTAAACATTTTCTAGAATTATTTTTAAACTGGAAAATGGATTATGACATCAGCCTGACGTCAACCTGACGTCAGCTGGTCGGCTGACTTGCCAGGTCAAACCTGACAACGTGGGACCTACCTGTCAGCATCAGGGGTCTTAATCCCACGCTGACTAAGGTTTGACCCACCTTTGGGGTCCCACTGTCAGCGATTGGGGCCGAACTAATTAGGGGGATTTGCCCCCTAATGATAGCCACGTCGGCACCCACCGGAGTGAGGCCGGCGGCGACCATCCGCACGGCGGCGACTCGCCGGAACCGCGTCTCCGGTGACCAAACAGACGGCGGAGGGCACCAGACGGCTCGCACTGCTCGCGCGCATCGAACCCGATACCTCCCAGGGGCTGGGGTGGTCGGAATTGCGGCTACCGGAACTCGGGCGAGCACGGGCTCATCGAGCCGGAGCTCAAATGGGGCAGTTGAGGCCTCCGGAAGCTACCAGGAAGCCTTCTGAGCACGACCGTGTGCTCAGATGCAAGCTTGGGTCGCCACAACGGCGACCACGACCTCGCCGGCGGCGGGAAACTTTTGGGTTCGGAGGAATCCGGCGCTACAGAGCTATATCGAAGGGGGAAAGGAGGGGAGAAGGAGCAGGAGCTCACAATGGTCGCAGGGGCGTCGGAAGAGGGCTCGGGGACGATCTGAAACGGCGGCGAGCTTCGATTCCCTTTCCGGCGACCCGAGGAGGAAGATGATGGCACGACGTCGACAGGGGCTTCCGGCGATGCGTAGCTTGGCTAGGAGGAAGAGGAGGTCCGGGCGGAGCTTCTGGAAGGCTCAGATGGGTTCGAGGGTGGCTAGAACGTTGGCACGACGGAGAAGCGCAGGTCGGCCATGGCGGCAGCAGAGAGGGGAATGCGCAAGAGAGAGAGCGCTCGCGGGAGAGAGAGCGCTCGCGGGATAGAGAGAGAGGAGAAGGGGCACGGCGGCGAGGAGCTTCGCGCTGGCGCACTCCCAGCCCTCTAGTAAGGAGCCAGGCAGGGAGGAGGTGGCCGGCGCGCGGCGACCACACGCCCGGCATCCTCCTGGCCAGAGGTGGGAGATGACCGGTTCGCCCCTCTGGGCTGGGCCGGCTTCTCTCCCCTGGCACAGGTAGGCTTTTTCTTTTCTTTTTTGTTTCTGTTTTCTGTTTTCTGACTTTTCTTTATTTTAGTTGCACGTCCATTTGACTTTTCAAAATATCCCAACCATTTTCTAAAATAAAGTTTGAATATTTCAAACTTGTAATAAAAGTTTCAGATTATTATGAAAACAATAGTCATGATAATGATTTAGTTATCAATTTCAGAGACTTAAATCATTTTTTTAAATTGCTTCTGATGCTCAAATATTTTAAATGTTCCCTGTTATAACTTTGTCCAAATTTATCAGACATAGGGAACATTTTTATGGGCATTTTGGATTTGTTGAAATTTCACTAAACTTGAATTTCTTTATTTCATTAAGTGCTTGGGGTTTCTTTTCTTTCTCCCCATTTCACATTAATGCAATGATGATGATAATGATGCAAACACAAATGCTATCCTAGGACAACTTGCTAGGGTTGTGACAACTCACCCCCACTCAAAAGAATCTCGTCCCGAGATTTTGAAGTCATCGGGAAGAGCGTGGGGTACTCTAGTCGAAGACGATCTTCTCTTTCCCATGTCGCCTCCTTTTTAGAATGATGTGACCACTGAACCTTGAGAAACTTGATGTTTCGACGTCGAGTGGTATGCTCATCTTGATCGAGAATACGAACAGGGTATTCTCGGTATGTAAGGTTATCTTGGAGATCAAGCGCTTCGTGGTCCACTTCGCGGACAGGGTCCGAAAAGCAACGCCTGAATTGCAAGACGGGGAAGACATCATGAACCTTGGAAAGATGCAGCGAAAGTTCTAATTGGTAGGCAACCTCTCCTCGTTTAGCAAGAATGCGAAAGGGTCCAATGTAACAAGGATCCAACTTGCCTCTTATGCCGAATCAATGGGTACCCTTCAGAGGTGTAACCCGAAGGTAAGCCTTCTCGTCAACTTCATAGGTCACACACTTATGATGACGGTCATATTGACTCTTTTGACGGGATTGGGCTGTTTTCAACTTTTCACGAATAATGCGAACTTGCTCTTCTGCATCCTGGATCATATCCGGCCCAAAGAGTTGCCTCTCTCCGGTTTCTGACCAGTTAAGAGGTGTTCAACATCTTCGTCCATAGAGAACTTCAAAAGGGGCTTTGCCCAAGCTTGATTGATAACTATTTTTATAAGCAAATTCAGCAAATGGAAGACATTTCTCCCAATTCATACCAAAGAATATAACACAAGCTCGGAGCATGTCTTCGACAATTTGATTGACTCGCTCAACTTGACCACTTGATTGAGGGTGGAAGGCAGTGCTAAAGGATAGATGAGTCCCCATAGCCGTTTGAAAACTTTCCCAAAATCGAGAAGTAAAGATACTTCCGTGGTCTGAGTTAATCTCCAAAGGAACACCATGAAGAGAAACTATTCAAGAAACATATAACTCCGCTAGCTGACTAGCAGTAATGCTTTCACGAACAGGAAGAAAATGAGCCAATTTGGAGAGGCGATCAATGACTACGAATATAGCATTGTTCCCTCTCTTGGTCCTGGGAAAACCGGTGATGAAATCCATACCGACCTTGTCCCATTTCCATTCAGGAATAGCTAAAGGTTGAAGGGTGCCAGCAGACCTTTGATGTTCTGCTTTTTCACAACGACAAATGTCACAGTTAGCAACATACTGAGCAATTTCTCTCTTCATCCTAGTCCTTTGGCATAGATCCTGATACATTTTGGTACTACCCGGATGAATTGTGAGAGGAGAATCATGAACCTCCTTAAGAATCAGCTGCCGGAGATGTTGGCTCTTAGGAACCACCAAACGGCCCTGGAAGGGCACTACACCTTGATCATCTATAGAGAATTCCTTAGCGAGACCGCTAACGAGGTTCTCTTTGATCCGGGAAATTCCCTTATCATACCTTTGGCCAGCTATGATTTGATCCTTAAGAGTAGGTTTCTCCACCAGGTTGGATACAAATCCTTGAGGAACAATGTGAAGGTTTAACTTCCGGAATTCCTCATAGAGAAGCGGTTGACCTTGTTGTAACATCAGATTGTTACAATAAGACTTACGACTTAGTGCATCAGCCATGACATTCGCTTTCCCCGGGGTGTAAGTTATCCCTAAGTCATAATCTGTAATCAACTCTACCCACCATCTTTGCCTAAGATTCAAATCCGGCTGGGTGAAGATATATTTCAGACTTTGGTGGTCAGTGTATATCTCGCGACGATTACCCAGAAGGTAATGTCGCCATGTTTTTAGTGCATGGACTACAGCTGCAAGCTCAAGATCATGTGTTGGATAATTATCCTCATGTGGACGCAACTGTCGAGATGCGTATGCAATCACATGACGATCTTGCATGAGAATGCAAACTAATCCTTGTCGCGAGGCGTCGCAGTAGATAATAAAGTCCTTAGAAAAATCTGGTGGCACCAAAATGGGAGCAGAGGTCAGTCGTCTTTTCAACTCCTGGAAACTATGCTCACATTGTGGGGTCCACTTGAACTTTTTATCTTTCTTGAGGAGTTCAGTCAGAGGTTTCGCAACCTTGGAGAAGTTCTCAACAAAGCGGCGACAATAGCTCGCTAACCCAAGGAAACTCCAAACTTGCTTAACCGATTCAGGTTGAGTCCAATCAAGGACGGCCTGAACTCTCTCGGGATTGACAGCAATACCTTTGCCAGAGATCACGTGGCCTAGATAGGTCACTTCCGGCAACCAGAATTCACACTTGGAGAATTTGGCATATAAGCGGTGCTCTCGAAGTTTCATCAATACCAGCCTTAGATGCTCAGCATGTTCTTGTTCATTCTTCGAGTAGATAAGTATGTCGTCGAGGTAAACCACGAAGAATTTATCCAAATACTCCATGAAGATCGAATTCATCAGACGAGAGAAGGTGGCTGGGGCATTTGTTAAACTGAAGGACATGACGGTGTACTCGTATTGTCCATAACGAGTGACAAAAGCCGTTTTTGGAATGTCCCCGTTTCTAATTCTGATTTGATGGTATCCCAACCTCAAATCCATTTTGGAGAAGACAGAGGATCCAGCGAGTTGATCGTACAAATCGTTGATCCTGGGGAGCGGATACTTGTTCTTGATAGTGACCAGATTCACTGGTCGATAGTCCACAACCATCCGATCCGATCCATCCTTCTTCTTAACAAAGAGAATGGGGCAACCCCAGGGAGAAGAGCTAGGACGGATAAAACCTTTCTTCAAAGCTTCATTGAGTTGGGTTTTTAGCTCGGCCAGTTCTAAGGGTGCCATCTTATAGGGTCTTCTGGCTATTGGGACTATCCCTGGAATAAGTTCTATCACAAACTCAACATCTCTGACAGGTGGAATACCTGGCAGTTCTTCTGGGAAGACATCCGAAAAAACACGGACTACCGGAATATCTTCTAACTCTAGAAGAGGGCTAGCATTTAGGGAATAGAGTTGGCGCTTAGTTGTTCGAGTACATACATTAACTATCTCACCCGATGGATGTGTAAGTTGAACATTCCTAGAATGAGTATCAATCTTGGCATAGTGAGCTTTCATCCAATCCATACCTAGAATGATATTGATGTCCGAAGACTTAAGAGCTATCAAGGATGCTAGGAATACTAGTCTATCCACCAAAATTTCATTATCATGACTCATTCTAGAAGTTTGCCATTTTGAACCGGGAGTCTGAACTACTAAAGGAGTGGGCATGTCACAGAAGGACATGTTATGCAACTGTGCATAACTTTCAGAGATGAAAGAATGAGATGCCCCAGTATCAAATAGAATAGATGTTGGATGGCTATTAACAAGAAGCGTACCTAGAATAACATCAGGATCTTCAAGGGCTTCTTCAGCAGACACATAATTCACTCGCCCACGGACAGGGGCTGGCTTCACATAGAAAGCTTTTCCTGGTTTTCCACGTCCAGCGGGCTTAGCATTGTTCTGGGGATACTCACAAGAATAGTGTCCCGGTTCTCCACATTTGTAGCATACCACTGTAGCACGAGGTGCAACATTTGTAGGCGGTCCTCCAAATGGTCTGGGTGGAGGGTTGGACTGAACTGGACGAGGTGCCTGGAAGGATGGCCTCGCGGTGTATCTTGGCGGCAAAGCTGCATTGGGCACCCACACTTGGCGTTTGTTAGGGCCTGAACCCGATGCCGGATTGAAGTCACGGTTATTCTTCCTCGTAGCCTCGTAGTCAGTTTGTCCTGACTCGGCATTGATGGCCTTATTTACGAGAGCCTGGAAGGTGGTGCACTCGTGCAAGCGAAGATCACGGCGAAGCTCAGCATTAAGTCCCTTGCGGAACCTAGCCTGCTTCTTAGCATCAGTTGAGACTTCCTCTGGAGCATAGCGAGCAAGATTACCAAACTCGCGACTGTATGCATCCACTGACAATCTTCCCTGGGTGAAGGCACAGAATTCCTCTCTTTTGCGATCCATCAGCCCTTCCGGGATGTGATGGATACGGAATGCGGCGCTGAACTCTTCCCAGGTTGGTGCGGGTCCATGGGGACGCATAGCCTCATAGCTTTCCCACCACAGGTTGGCAGGTCCCTCCAGAAAGTAGGTGGCAAAAGACACCCTGTTGGCCTCGGGCACATTAGCAGCCCGTATCTTGCGGAACATACTCGTCAGCCAATCATCCGCATCGAGAGGGTCGATCGAATGATGGTACTTGGGCGGACACATCTTGATAAAGTCACCAAGTGATACTCCATCGTGGTGATCATTGTGGGGAGCACGAGCTGTGTTCTGCTCAATTCTTCCCAACAGCCTATTGGTCTCCCTCTTATTCCTTTCAGCCTCTAGCATCACCTCTGCCAGGGGGTGCATGTGGAAGCTCCTCTTGCCTTGGCTGGCTACTTTCGCCCTGCTCAGGAGCAGGCACGGGGTTGTTCCTAGTTGCCACCATCCTGGGAAAAACAATCCATAGCTTAGATATAGAGAACATCAACTCTAAGACATGAGATAAGGAATGTACTGGTCAACATGGCATGTAGGATAAACGCCAATCAACATCGTAAAGCAACTACCATATGAACATTAGGTTTCATACACACCATGACTTATTTCAGTACAAGCCCAAGCTGAAAACAACTACGGAGAGATGACACAACTCATCGGATGCATTACAAGCTTCCTATACATTATCTATCTACACCTCCGGAACACAACTCTCGACCTAGGTCATATCCCACAAGACACGCAGGACTGTGGCGATACGACTACCGCCATACTAGGACTAACATCCACGCACTCAAACATCACGTAGAATGCCTCGTACAGGTTACCCCCGTGTCCTAGGAGCTGAACCTGAGGATCTGGAAACACTCTAGCCTGGGATCCCTGGAAACCATAAGGACACGGATGTGGACTTGGTCCCCTTGTCGGCGGCAACAGCGGTCCTCGAAGAGGGGTGATGCCTCCAACATCAGGCCAGTCTACGTGTGCTGGCAAATGAGTCCGCGATGGGGTCAGCATCTCCAAATCTCCTTAGCCTGTCTGCACGACAGGTGCCAACTGCGTCAAGGCTGTCCAGAGACAGGCACGAGTAGCATAGAGTTCCATGCGAAGGGCACGTGCATCACTATCCATGTTCTCCAACATCTGAGTGGTCACCTGCATCCTAGGGTCCTCATGAGAATAATCATAGTAGGTTGCACTAAGATATCCATCCTCTCCTCCCATGGAAGCAGGGACATAGCAGAACTCTGTGTTATGTAGCAAACCATGGTGAAACCTCATGATAGTCAGCATGGTGTAGGCGGCTTCCTGAACTGCCATATCTATGGTAACTCCCAATCCATGAGTCCAGTGAAGTGGCTCTGCAGCTCCAGGATATGAAGGATATATCCTAACAGTACACAGATACTGACTCTGGTTGAAATCTCGATACTGCTCCTCCACTGTGTACTCTGGGTACCAGCGGTATCCAGCCTCCATCATAACTCTAACCAACATGGCCGTGTGACCCGGTACATCGATGCACCTGGTCATACGGACCACCTGACGGGAGGGACGAGGAGGCATCTGAAACAGAGAATGATGCAAAGACATTAGAGATCCTAGCAGAAATTGGACAGCATAACGGCTGTAATTGCTCAAGAAAATTTTTGATACAATTGAATAGATTGGAAAGGCATAACCACTCGACTATCTAGACTCAAATCTCTTCTCCATCTGTTTGTCACACCAACAATACTTGAGTAACTAAGCTCACCAGCAAACAAGTTAGCTATTGGTCCATGGTTAGTAACTCGTCTTCCTAAGCAATAGATGAGAATCCGAGTTCCTATCCCCGTAGAAGAGATGAGAATGACCCAGCATAGAATAACTTGGGAAGATGAGTAAAAAGAACCTTAGGTTCCCTTCCACAATCAATTCTCCTACTTATCTATAGTGTTTCTAGACTCAACTTCGACCGGTTTGGCTTGGTAGTCCTATAGTCAATCAGGCTCTGATACCAACGCTGTCGGGACCCCGATCCTAACTCATATGATTCCATATTGTAACAAGTCACATCACTTTGCGACCTCACGCACGGTACTCTAAGGCTGCAGCATTACCTTGGCCGGGACCGTTTGCGTCTTTTGGCTCACATATGTGAACATGTCGCCAGCAATCACAAAGAAAAAGAACCCGGGCCGACATAACTACTCATAGAACCCAAGCGGCACATCCGTACGGAAACAGGCATACATAACCTAGCAATACAGGTGTCGGCCTCAAGCGTGCGTAGACGAGTCATAGCAAGCTACAAGGACTCCATTACGTCGCAAGACACGAATGTCATCACTGCACGTAGACGAGTCGTAGCAGGCTACAGGGACTCCATTACACTGCGAGACATTTCCCCGAAGGGACAGACACGGCAGCAAAGAAGGATACATGCCGGTCAATCAATGTGTCCGGAGCAGTAGCAAGCTACCATGGCTCGGTGGAAGCACAAAGAGGCAGTTTCCTGTAAAGAGTACTACTAAAGGCACACGACTAGGTGTCGGATCCCATACATATCGTTGCACGTCACACATACGCACGACATGCCCGATATGCATAGATACAACTATGGCATCACAACATAACCATACAACAACATGACTTTTATTTAAGAGGCTCAGACAAGCCTTGCATAATATGTTCTTACAGATAGGGTCACATGACCCGACACTCAAGTCATACAAACAAGGTCATACAAGCCAGCGAAAACTTAAGTTGTCTGAGTACAGATGGTGAAAATAGAAAAGAGGCACACTGCCTGACTATCTACAGCCCACCACACGGGCAAGATCGTAGCTGGGACACCAGCTATTCGGCATCGTCAACGTCTAGATAGAACCCACCTGATGGATCCTGGCTCTCTTCTGCAACATTAATTAAGCAAGGACGAGTACAAACGTACTCAACAAGTCTTTAAAACAGACCTAGTCTATTTATGCTCATGTGTCAACAAGGGGGAGTGGTGGAGTTTAAGCAGCAATGTCAGCTTTGACTCATGGCTAACCTACACTACTTAGTTTTAAACTCTTTGTTACAATTTTGGTTATCGCACACGAGTCCACTATCTCAATCACGATACACTACCATGGATTCACCTTCCCCTTTCGGAAGAGTGCCATCCACGGTACTCACACTTGTCTTGATATTTTTAGAAGTATCCATTTGATTATCTATGAACGGCATAAGTTTTCCAAGTAGTCCATATCCGAGGACGCGGCTATTCGAATAGTTTCATACCCTGCAGGGGTGTACTTCTTCACACATGCTCTCGCCACTTATCGTTGTGTGCCATAAACCATGCACCTCGGCAACCTTCAAGCTGATCCCAGCGAGGGAGTCGGCCATGACCGTCAATCACATAAGACCTCTAGTCCAGGCTATTGCCTATTTGAGACTGAACCCGCACGGAAGTCCGGCCGAAGTTTCCGCTACGGCCCCAAACGATGTGCGCAGGGTTCCCAAGCCCACCATTCGGGTGACCCTTGGTACACCGTGCCACTACCTACCACGTCGTAACCCACCCCTAGGGTCAGCGCTACGCATGGCCTCCAGCATGCTATAAACACCAGAAACTACTTGCAATACCTGGACCAAGGACTAAGCGACTGATGAGTCGAGCGGGGTCATATTTCAGGGCCCAGCATGTGGTAGTATCTAGTCTTGGATCACAAACACGGAACCCAGTTCCTAAGAACGGTCCCAATGAGACAACCCACTATGTACTCCTACATAGCCTCTCATCGCTACCTTTACCAAATCGTATTCAGTATGAGCTCATCACATCGGACGACACTGTTTCACTCAGTTCATCACCCAGATGAATCAGACCTGACTCAACTCTAAGTATAGAAAGCATAGCAGGCAAAGTAAGCTAAGCACATCATGGCACAAGCATCTACCAGGTATGCTAGGTTGCAAGGTTTAGCTATTTACTGTGACAAGGTCAGGTCATGCATAAGAATAGGATCATCTACCGTGTATGCCTGACATGTGATCGTTTGTCCTAATGCAATAAACCAGAGCAGGAGCAAGAGAGTGGGATCTTATCGGAATGATCAAAGGGGTTGCTTGCCTTGCTGAGTTGCGGAGGAGTTCTCTCCTTCGTCGGGATACGGGGTGGTATCTTCCGGATTAGGGCCTACCGCAACGCAGATAAGAAACAATCAATACACGCAAGTGCAACAATATGATGCATGATCATGGCATGATGGCAGGTATGGATGAGTTAATGCAACTAGTGTTCATGTTGATTTGAAAAGAATTTGAATAAAGGTTCAAAATCGTTCTTCATTTCAAATTCCATATATCAACCTATTAGCATTTGTCAATGTTCATCTAGATAGGTTGCTCTACCATGCATGAGGATAGCACCATTGGATTCATTGGATTTTTTGATCAATTTTCATATATAAATTATTTTCATTTGACTTACAGATTATTTTATATGATTATTCAAAGTTTTAAACATTTTTTGGAATTATTTTTAAACTGGAAAAAGGATTATGACATCAGCCTGACGTCAACCTGACGACAGCTGGTCGGCTGACCTGCCAGGTCAAACCTGACAACGTGGGACCTCCCTGTCAGCGTCAGGGGTCTTAATCCCATGCTGACTTAGGTTTGACCCACCTTTGGGGTCCCACTGTCAGCGATTGGGGCCAAACTAATTAGGGGGATTTTCCCCCTAATGATTGCCACGTCGGCGCCCACCGGAGTGAGGCCGGCGGCGACCATTCGCACGGCGGTGACTCGCCGGAACCGTGTCTCCGGCGACCAAACAGACGGCGGAGGGCACCAGACAGCTCGCACTGCTCGCGCGCATTGAACCCGATACCTCCCAGGGGCTGGGGTGGTCGGAATTGACGCCAGCGACGAGCACGACGGCTATCGGAACTCGGGCGAGCATGGGCTCGTCGAGCCGGAGCTCAAACGGGGCAGTTGAGGCCTCCGGAAGCTACCAGGAAGCCTTCTGAGCACGACCACGTGCTCAGATGCAAGCTTGGGTCGCCACAACGGCGACCATGACCTCGCCGGTGGCGGGAAACTTTCGGGTTCGGAGGAATCCGGCGCTACAGAGCTATATCGAACGGGAAAGGAGGGGAGAAGGAGCAGGAGCTCACAGCGGTCGCAGGGGCGTCGGAAGCGGGCACGGGGACGGTTTGAAATGGCGGCGAGCTTCGATTCCCTTTTCGGCGAACCGAGGAGGAAGACGATGGCATGATGTCGATAGGGGCTTCCGGCGATGCGAATCTTGGCTAGGAGGAAGAGGAGGTCCGGGCGGAGCTTCTGGCAAGCTCAGATGGGTTCGGGGGTGGCTAGAACGTCGGCACGACGGAGAAGCGCAGGTCGGCCATGGCGGCAGCAGAGAGGGGAATGCGCGAGAGAGAGAGAGAGCGCTCGCGGGAGAGAGAGAGAGGGGAGAAGGGGCACAGCGGCGAGGAGCTTCACGCTGGCGCACTCCCAGCCCTCCAGCAAGGAGCCAGGCAGGGAGGAGGTGGCCGGCGCGCGGCGACCACACGCCCGGTGTCCTCCTGGCCAGAGGTGGGAGATGACCGGTTCGCCCCTCTGGGCTGGGCCGGCTTCTCTCCCCTGGCACAGGTAGGCTTTTTCTTTTCTTTTTTGTTTCTGTTTTCTATTTTCTGACTTTTCTTTATTTTAGTTGCAGGTCCATTTGACTTTTCAAAATATCCCAACCATTTTCTAAAATAAAGTTTGAATATTTCAAACTTGTAATAAAAGTTTCAGATTATTATGAAAACAATAGTCATGATAATGATTTAGTTATCAATTTCAGAGACTTAAATCATTATTTTTAAATTGCTTCTGATGCTCAAATATTTTAAATGTTCCCTGTTATAACTTTGTCCAAATTTATCAGACATAGGGAACATTTTTTATGGGCATTTTGGATTTGTTGAAATTTCACTAAACTTGAATTTCTTTATTTCATTAAGTTCTTGGGGTTTCTTTTCTTTCTCCCCATTTCACATTAATGCAATGATGATGATGATGATGCAAACACAAATGCTATCCTAGGACAACTTGCTAGGGTTGTGACAAAGGTATGGAGAAGACGATCCCTGAGCTATTCGTAATGCTTAAGGATGTGGAGGTAGAAATCAAGAAGGAGCATCAAGTATTGATGTCTAAAAAGGCCACTAGTTTCAAGAAGGGCAGGGGAAAGAAGGGAAACTTCAAGAAGAATAGCAAGCCAGTTGCCGCTCCTATGAATAAACCTAAGGCTGGACCCAAACCTAAGACTGAGTGCTTCTATTACAAGGGAAATGTCCGCTAGAAGCGGAATTGCCCCAAGTACTTGGCAGATAAGAAGACTCGCAACATCAACAAAGGTATATTGGATATACAAGTTACGAGTGTGTACCTTACCAGTGCTCGTAGTACCATCTGGGTATTTGATACAGGTTCAGTTGCTAATATTTGTAACTCGAAGCAGGAGTTTGGAATAAATAAAGACTGGCTAAGGACAGTGTGACAATGCGTGTTGGAAATGGCTCCAAGGTTGATGTGATCGTCGTCGGCACGCTCCCTCTACGTCTACCTTTGGGATTAGTTTTAAGAGAACCCTAGTTTTAAACCTAAATAATTGTTATTTGGTGACTGCATTAAGCATGAACATTATATCCGAATCTTGTTTATTATGAGAATAATGGTTGTTCTATTTCTATGAATAATATCTTTATGGTCATGCACCCAATGTGAATGGTTTATTCTTATTGATTCTCGGTCGTAGATACACATGTTCATAACATTGATGCCAAAAGATGCAAAATTAATGATGATAGCACCACATACTTGTGGCACTGCCACTTAGTTCATATTGGTGTAAATCGCATGAAGAAACTCCATGTTTATGGACTTTTGGAATCAATCAATTTTGAATCACTTGAGACATGTGAACCATGCCTCATGGTCAAGATGACTAAGACTCTGTTTTTTGGTACAATGAAGCAGGCAAGTGACATGTTGGCAATATACATACTGATGTATGTGGTCCAATGAGTGTTGAAGGACGCGATGGATATCATTATTTTCTAACCCTCACGTATGATTTGAGTAGATATGAGTATACTCCATTAATAAAACACAAGTGGACAACAAGGGAAATTTGTATATCAATCTTGTGTAAAAACTTCAGAATTTTTTGATTTTTAATAATTCTGTGACTGGTGCACAAAGTTTTTGTTTTTCAACAAGATCAAAGCAACTATCACCCAACATGATCCCAAAGGCTTTGATTGGCACAAACACTAATTAAAACACAAAAAAGCACAATCTTAACAGTAGCATAATTGTGTAAAAACTCAAGAACGGAAAGCAAAAAAGAAAAAATAAATTTAATTCATTGGGTTGCCTCCCAACAAGCGCTATTGTTTACACCCTTAGCTAGGCAAAAAGCAAGGATCTAAGTTTTGTCATCCTTCTTCTTAACTTTCTTAGAGGTATTTTCATCATGAGGCTTTGTAAACACAACATAAAACATGTTATCCATAGAAACCTTAGCAATCCTAAGTTGGTTTTCATCATATCCCTTTTGATTTCTGCAACAATCCAGGAGTAATGTTGATTAATATTGTTGAAGACTTGTTGGATTATATCTAGAACTGGGACTTCCTTCTTAGGATTCTCATCAAAGATTTTATGGTCCCCAAGCGAATGTCTTAAATCATAGTCACTATTGTAAAGAATTTCATCTATCATGGGTTTTTCTCGATTCATACCATAAAAATCAAAGATTTCCCTAGCTTCCCGTCTTATGTAGTCAAACTCATTCATAAGAACAAAAGTGGCCAACTTTTTAGCCCTAGGATTCTTTATAATGGGAAGCTCGAAAAACAATCTTTGCAAGGTAGGATGGATACAAATAAATTTACTTTCATGTTTCAGAAGTAGTGCTGAAACAGCATCCTCATGAGAACTAGTAGTTTTAAGTATCGGAGGAGCATCAAGACTTAGATTCCCAACACAATTGAAAAATTCTTCGATACGTTGTTTTCTCATAACGTTTACTTGCCCCAAGATAAAAAAAATTAGCATCCAGATTGCCCATGCGTCCAATTTTAGGAGTTAGGCCATCATCTGTTGGTGCCATACTGAAATCACTCATGATTGCAAACAAAGGGTAGATCTGACAAGAAAATGGCGAACGAAAAAAGAGAGGCGAATAAAACAGTAATTTTTTGTGAAGTGGGGGAGAGGAAAACGAGAGGAAATGGAAAATAATGTAAATTGCAAGGAGATGAGATTTTTGATTAGGAACCTGGTATATGTTGAAGATCCTCCCCGGCAACAGCGCCAGAAGTTCCTTTTGAACTCGCTTGAAGCTACGTCGGTATTTCCCCAAAGAGGTAGGGATGATGCAGCACAGCGGCGGTAGGTATTTCCCTCTGATAGGAAATCAAGGTTATCGAACCAGTAGGAGGACCAAGCAACACATCGTAAACAGCCCTTGCACACAAATAACAAATACTTGCAACCCACGTGTTAAAGGGGTTGTCAATCCCTTTCGAGTAACGGTGCCAGAAAGGCACGTGGACGGGAGAAAGTTGTAAATGTTGATAGATCGAACGCCAAATAAAATAAAGTGCAGCGAGGTATTTTTGGGTTGTTGGAAATATAGATCTGAAAATAAATGCAAGAGAAAAGTAGATCGCAAAGGCAAATAATATGAGAAAGAGACCCGGGGGGCGTAGGTTTCACTAGTGGCTTCTCTCAAGAAAAATAGCAAACGGTGGGTGAACAAATTACTGTTGGGCAATTGATAGAACTTCAAATACTCATGACGATATCCAGGCAATGATCATTACATAGGCATCACATCCAAGATTAGTAGACCGACTCCTGCCTGCATCTACTACTATTACTCCACACATCGACCGCTATCCAGCATGCATCTAGTGTATTAAGTTCATGGAGAAACGGAGTAATGCAATAAGAACGATGACATGATGTAGAAAGGATCTATCTATACAGAGATAGACCCCATCCTTTTATCCTTACTAGCAATAATACATACGTGTCGTTTCCCTTTCTGTCACTGGGATCAAGCACCGTAAGATCGAACCCACTACAAAGCACCTCTTCCCATTGCAAGATAAATAAATCAAGTTGGCCAAAAAAAACCAAATATCGGAGAAGAAATACGAGGCTATAAGCAATCATGCATATAACAGATCAAAGAAACTCAAATAAATTTCATGGATATAAAAAGATAGATCTGATCATAAACTCAAAGTTCATCGATCCCAACAAACACACCGCAAAAGAGTTACATCATATGGAGCTCCAACAGACCATTGTATTGAGAATTCAGCGAGAGAGAGAAATCCATCTAGCTACTAACTACGGACCCGAAGGTCTACAAAGGACTACTCACGCATCATCGGAGAGGCACCCGTGGAGGTTGTGAACCCCATCCGAGATGGTGTCTAGATTGTATCTAGTGGTTCTGGACTCTACGGCAGCCAGATGAATATTTCGTCTGTTGCCCTAGGGTTTTTGGAATATTGGGGTATTTATAGAGCGAAGAGGCGGTCCGAGGGGCACCCGAGGTGCGCACAACCCACCAGGGCGCGCCTGGGCCTTCTGGCACGCCCTGGTGGGTTGTGCCTCCCTCGGGCACCCCCAGGCACAGCCAGGGCCCGTTGTGTTCCTTCTGGCCCATAAAAATACATCGTGAAGGTTTGTGGCATTTGGACTTCGTCTGGTATTGATTTTCTGCGATGTAAAAAACATGGAAAAAAGCAGCAACTGGCACTTGGCACTATGTCAATAGGTTAGTACCATAAAATGATGTAAAATGACTATAAAATGATTATAAAACATCTAAGATTGATAATATAACAACATGGAACAATAAAAAATTATAGATATGTTGGAGACGTATCAGCATCCCCAAGCTTAACTCCTACTCGTCCTCGAATAGGTAAGTGATAAAAACAGAAATTTTTTATGTGGAATGATGCCTAACATGTCATATCATAGTCTTTTTCTTATAGCATGGACATTTGGACTTTTAGTTGTTCAAAGCAATAGTCTAGTTTTGACATAATAACTTAGATACTCAAGCATATCAACAAGCAACCATGTCTTTCAAAATATCAATGCTAAAATAAGTTATCCCTAGCCCATCATGCTCAACATTGATACCTTCATGAAACACACTCGAATATTAGCTACACCCAATACTTAAGTACGATCATATTGTCTCCTAGTTGGTGCTTTGGTAAGAGAAGATGGAGACTCAAATTCAAAAAAAAATTGCATAAAGTAAAAGAAAGGCCCTTCGCAAAGGGAAGTAGGGATTTGTAGAGGTGCCAAACCTCAAAGCGAAAAGCTTAGAGATAAAACCATTTTGGGAGGCGTATCCATCCCACCAATGAAAACGACTTAGAGTTCCCAACACTTTCCATGCTAGATATATCGTAGGCAGTTCCCAAACAGAAAATAAAGTTTATTCCTTTTTCCACCATACTTTCACTTTCCATGGCTAACCGTATCATGGATGCTGAAAGCACATTTGCTCCCTTAGTGGTTTTGGTAATTAATAACAACATATAAGTCACTCAACTAATGTTTCCACCAAGTATATTTCAGGAAATGTTCAATGATAGGATTGGCAAAAGGAGATTGTGGAGAAACCCCAAGATTCAAGGAAATAGGTTGGCCAAGCTTCAAGCAAGAGGACTCTACATTTTATATTTGTGAGAAATCACTTTGAGTCATAGGAAAGCCAATACTATTAAAAGGGGGTAAGGTTTTGTTGGTGAACAATATGCTCAAACGTGCACAAGTGATAGTCGCCAAAAACATCCACAAACTCTCCCACCAAAGTCTGTTCTATCCCTAACACTCAAAATCGGTGCAACCAACTTTCCCATACCGGTGCCACCGATTCCAGAACCTAGACAGACTCAAGCCAAACCCTAGCCACTTCGGTGAAACCGATTCCATACCGGTGCCACCGAGTTTAGGTTGCCAACTTTTTGTTACGCAAATTCACATTTTCGGTCCCACTGAGAATGTTGGATCGGCGTCACCGAGAGTGGAAATCTGACTGTTGGTCACCTTATTGGTGCAACCGAGTTTCCTATATCGGCCTTACCGAGATTCAAAAGTTGCCACCTTTTGGTCACTTCGGTACCACCGAGATTAACACATCGGTGTCACCGAGTTGGTCATTTTGTGTGTAATGGTTGGAGTTTTGTGGATGCCTATATATACCCCTTCACCACCACTTACTCGAGAGAGAAGCACTCAGAACTATTCCATACATATCCTATCAGATTTTCTGAGAGAGAACCATCTAACCTTATGTTGAGGTCAAGATCTTCCACTCCAATCATATAGATCTTGATTTCTAGCCTCCCCAAGTAGCTTTCCACCAATCCCATCTCTTCCACCAAGCCAAACCTATGAGAGAGATTATGTGCTGAGGAGTCTATCATCTTGAAGCACAAGAGCAAGGAGTTCGTCGTGATTACCGAGCCTATTACCTTTTGGAGGGTGGTGCCTCCTAGATTGGTTAGGTGTTGCTTGGGAGCCTCCTACTTCGTGTTGTGGAGTGAACCAAGAAGTTTGTAAGGGCAAGGAGATCACCTACTTTGTGAAGATCTACCCATAGTGAGGCTAGTCCTTCATGGACGGAAGTCGTATGGAATAGTCAAGGTTGCTACTTCGTGGACCCTTTTGGGTGGAGCCCTCCATGGACTCTCGCGACCGTTACCCTCTGTGGCTCGAAGACTCCATAAACGTGGATGTACGATAGCACCACCTATTGGAACCACGGGAAAAAACATCGTGTCTACAATTGCGTTTGATCTTCCTACCCTATCCCTTCTATACATGCTTGTTGTTACTTTCTGTTGCTATATACTCTTAGACTTGCATGTGTAGGGTGTACTTGACTTGCCATGAAATGCTAAAAACTGTCAACCCTAAAACATGGTATAGGCAAAACTTTTTAATTGGTCAAGTAGTCTAATCACCCCCCCCCCCTCTAGACATACTTTCGATCCTACAAGTGGTATCAGAGCTTTGGTCTCTATTGCTTAGGTCTCACAACCTAGGAGAAGTATGGCGTCTAGTGAGGGAAGTTATCACCGTAGAGGTCCATACTTTGATGGCACTAATTTTGCTAGTTGGAAGCATAAAATGCAAATGCATATTCTTGGTCATAACCCCTCCGTTTGTGCTGTTATTTGTGTTGGCTTGCAAGGTGAGTTCTTTGTGGATGGACGGGAACCGGATCATGAAGCGACCGCGGATGAATTGAAGATGTTGCAACTCAATGCTCAAGCATGCGGCATTCTCTTCAACTGCTTATGCCCTAAAGAATTCAACAAAATCAGTCGTCTTGAGAATGCAACAGATATTTGGGATACTTTGGTTGATATGCACAAAGGAACCGAGTCCGTGAGAGAATCCAAGTTAGATGTTCTTCAAGGTCAGCTTGACAAGTTCAATATGAAGGATGGTGAAGGAGTCATAGAGATGTACTCTAGGCTAGATCTCATCACCAATGAGATTGTCGGCTTAGGAAGCAAGGAAATGACCGACAAATTCATCATCAAGAAGATACTTAGAGCTTTGGATGAGAGATATGACACAGTGTGCACATTAATCCAAATGATGCCAAACTACAAAGATCTCAAGCCTACGGAAGTCATTGGAAGGTTTGTTGCTCATGAGATGACACTCAAAGATAAAGAAGAGCTTCATCACAAGTCTAGCGGTGCTTACAAAGCTACAAGTGATACTCCCGCAACTTCAAGCAACAACCTTGTCACCAATGAAGAGATAAGCCTCATGGTCAAGAATTTCAACAAGTTCTACAAGAATAGAGGCAAAGAAAGAAACTCCAAGTCAAGATATGAAAAGAAGTGTTCGTCAAGTCGTGACCGCAATTGCTACAATTGTGGGAATCCCAGACACTACTCAAATGAGTGCACGGCTCCCTACAAAAGAAGAGAAGAGTCGCCTCGAAGAGGAAGCTCAAGAAATGGGTCACCACAAAGAGAGAGAAGGAGTAGAGATGATCGTTATGAATGAAGACACTCAAGGAGAAGTAGAGATTCGGAGAAGAAGGACAAGTACACCAAGAGCTACACAAGAAGAAAACATCAAGCTCATGTTGGTGAATGGGTTTCCGGCTCTGACTCCGACAACAACTCTGAGAAAAGCTATCACTCCAACTCTGACTATAGTCAAGATGAAGGTGTTGCCGGAATTGCTCTAGTGACTACCAACTCCTATGATCTATTTCATTCACCAAACGAAGGGAGTGTAAGTTGCTTCATGGCTAAAGGCCCCAAGGTATCACACCCCGAGTATCTTGATTTCGATAGTGATGAAGATGATTTACTTTGTGATGATGACTTGCTTTGTGATAAAACTAGTGATATTGATCAAAATGAACTTGATAATTCTCATGCTAGTCAAGATAAGTCATTTGATGATGATAAGATGAAAATAGAACAACTAACTAAAGAACTAAACACTCTTAAGTTAGCTCATGAATCTACTCTTGAAGATCATAGAGAGCTTGTGACAACTCATGAGAAGTTATGCTTCGAGAATCTCCACTTGGAGAAAGAGCATGAGTTTCTCAAACCTATCAATGACGATCTCCGAAAGAACACCTTATCTTATCTAGCCAAATGACTACTCTTGTCTACCTTCATGCCTCAAGCTAAAACTAAGCAATCTAGTGACAAAGGCAAGAAAGGTTCTGTTGGAAATATGCCCTAGAGGCAATAATAAATTGGTTATTATCTAATTTCATTGTTCATGATAATCATTTATTATCCATGCTATAATTGTGTTGATCGGAAACTCAGAT
The DNA here is from genome assembly GCA_022496015.1 of Hordeum marinum. Taxonomy (NCBI): domain Eukaryota; kingdom Viridiplantae; phylum Streptophyta; class Magnoliopsida; order Poales; family Poaceae; genus Hordeum; species Hordeum marinum. Next base: position 303,702,021 of record CM039672.1, on the reverse strand, counting down.
ACATGTGTGGATACATAGACAACAACATGTCCCTAGTATGCCTCTAATAGACTAGCTCGTTGATCAAAGATGGCAATGGTTTCCTAGTCATGGACATTAGATGTCATTTGATAACAGGATCACGTCATTAGGAGAATGATGTGATGGACAAGACCCAAACTACAAATGTAGCATATGATCGTGTCAGTTTATTGCTATTGTTTTCTGCATGTCAAGTATTTGTTCCTATGACCATGAGATCATGCAACTCACTGACACCGGAGGAGTACCTTGTGTGTATCAAACATCATAACGTAACTGGGTGACTATAAAGGTGCTCTATAGGTATCTCTGAGGGTGTCTGTTGGGTTGGCATGGATCAAGACTGAGATTTGTTACTCTGTGTGATGGAGAGGTATCTCAGGGCCCACTCGGTAATACAATATCACAATAAGCCTTGCAAGCAATGTGAATAAGTGTTAGTCACGGGATCTTGTATTACGAAACGAGTATAGCACTTGCCGGTAACGAGGTTGACCTAGGTATGAAGATACCAACGATCGAATCTCGGGCAAGTAACATACCGAAGAACAAAGGGAACATCATACGGGTTTAACTGAATCCTTGACATAGAGGTTTGACCGATAAAGATCTTCGTAGAATATGTATGAACCAATATGGGCGTCCAGGTCCCGCTATTGGTTATTGACCATAGAGGTGTCTCGGTCATGTCTACATAGTTCTCGAACCCGCAGGGTCTGCACACTTAAGGTTTGGTGACGTTTCGGTAGTATAGAGTTATGTATGGTGGTGACCGAAGGTTATTAGGAGTCCCGGATGAGATCGCGGATGTCACGAGGAGATCCAGAATGGTCCGGAGGTAAAGATTGATATATAGGAAGTCCTGTTTTGGTCGCCGGAAAAGTTTTGGGCTCATCGGTAGTGTACCGGGAGTGTTGGTAGTGTACCGGGGGACCATCGGGAGAGGTATTTCGACCCAAGAGGCTACATGGGCTGTGGGAGGAGGTAAACCAGTCCCTGGTGGGCTTGCCGAAGCCTCCTCTAAGGGCCCATGCGGCTGGAGTGGTTTGAGAAGGAAAAAATCCAAAGGTGGAGAGGTGGAAAGAGTTTCCAAGTGGACAGGAGGAATCCTACTCCTAATAGGATTGGAGTAGGACTCCTCCACCTCCAATTTCGACCAAACCTTGAGGGTTTAGGCTGCCTCCTCCCCTCCCTCCCTCCCATATATACTAGAGGATTTAGTGGAAAAAGCTAACCCTAATAGCCACGTACTACCTCTCCTCTAGATTGCAGTTTCTCCTCTAGATCGGTTTTCCAGCGGTGCTTAGGCGAAGCCCTGCTGGAATAGGTCCACCACCATCGCCGCAACACCGTCGTGCTGCCAGAGAACTCATCTACCTCTCTGCTCCCTCTTGCTAGATCAAGAAAACGGAGATCGTCATCGAGCTGTACGTGTGCTGAACGTGGAGGTGTCGTCCGTTTGGTGCTAGATCGGAAGGACCGTGATCAAGATCGCGAGACGGATCGTGATGAGATCGCGGGACGAATCGTGATGAATTCACGGGATGGATCGTGATTGGATCGCGGGACGTATCATGATGAGATCGAGGGATGCTCGGCGATTTGGATCACGAAGACGTTCGACTACACCAACCGGGTTTCTTAACGCTTCTCGCTTAGCGATCTACATGGGTATGTAGATCCACTCTCCCTCTCGTAGATGCTCATCTGGATAGATCTTGCGTGTGCATAGGAAAATTTTTGTTTCCCATGCAACGTTCCCCAACAGTGGCATCATGAGCTAGGTCTATGTGTAGATGAGATCTTGAGTAGAACACAAAGAGTTTGTGGGCGTTGATGCTTAGATTGCTTCCTCCCTTGGTCATGTTTTGGTTCAGCGATATTGTGGGATGAAGCGGCCAGATCAACCTTACTCATACGCTTACGAGAGACCGGTTCAATCGACTGACGTGTAACTTCGTTCCACAAAGATGGCTCGCGGGTATATGATGTGATATGCCCAATTACGTGATGAGATATATGTGATGTATGAGGTGATCATGTATTGTATAGAATATCACGACTTGCATGTCGATGAGTACGGCAACAAGCAGGAGCCACAGGGTTGTCTTTAATTATTGTATGACATGCGTGTCAATCATTAAGCGCTATGTAATGCTTTACTTTATCGCTAAACGGTAGTAATAGTAGTAGAAGCATGGTGGGCGCGACAACCCCGATGGCGACACGTTGATGGAGATCAAGATGATGGAGATCATGGTGTCATGTCGGTGACGATGGAGATCATGCCGGTGCTTTAAAGATGGAGATCAAAAGCACAAGTTCATGGCCATATCATGTCACTCATGATTTGCATGTGATGCTAATCCTTTTATGCACCTTGTTTTGCTTAGGATGACGGTAGCATTATAAGGTGATCCCTCACTTAATTTCAAGATAAATTGTGTTCTCCCCAAGTGTGCACCGTTGCAAAAGTTTGTCGTGTCGAGACACCACATGATGATCGGTTGTGATAGACTCTACGTTCACATACAACGGGTGCAAGCCAGTGTTGCACATGCAAAACACTCGAGTTAAAATTGACGAGCCTAGCATGTACAGACATGGCCTTGGAACACAAGAGACCAAAAGGTCGAACATGAGTCATATAGTAGATATGATCAACATGATGATTTTCACCATTGAAACCACCTCAACTTACGTGATGATCGGACTTGAGTTGGTGAATTTGGATCATGTATCACTCGAATGACCGGAGGGATGTCAATTTGAGTGGGACTTCTTAAGTAATATGATTAATTGAACTCATTATCATGAACATAGTCAGTAGTGTCTTTGCAAAATTATGTTATAGATTACTAGCTAACGTTGTAGCTCCCTTGAATTTCTATATGTTCCTAGAGAAATAGAGTTGAAAGATGATGGTAGCAATATTGCGGACTGGGTCCATGATATGAGGATTGTCCTCATTGCTGCACAGAAGGCTTATGTCCTTAATGCACCCCTCGGTGCGCCACCCCCTCTAGCATCGTCTGTAGATGTTGTGAACATCTGACAGGCACGTTCCGATGACTACTTGATAGTTTAGTGCGTCATGTATTACGGCTTAGAATTGAGGCTCCAAAACGTTTTGAACGTCATGGAACATATGAGATGTTCTAAGAGCTGAAATTGGGATCTCAGGCTCGTGCCCATGTTGTGAGATATGAGATCTCCAACAAGATTCTTTGCCTGCAAGATGAAGGAGAATAGCTCAATCATTAAGCATGTGCTCAGATTGTCTAGGTGCTACAATCACTTGAATCGAGTGGGAGTTGATCTTCCAGATAAGATAGTGATTGATATAGTTCTCCAAGTCACTGTCACTAAGCTACTAGAACTTGGTGATGAACTATAAAATGCCAGGGATAGAAATAATGATCCCTGAGCTATCCGTGATGTTTGACACCGCGAAGGTAGAAATCAAGAAGGAGCATCAAGTGTTGATGGTTAGTAAAACCACTAGTTTCGAGAAGGGCAAGGGCAAGGAGGGAAACTTCATGGATGGCAAGTCAGTTGCTGCTCGAGTGAAGCAACCCAAAGCTGAACCCAAACCCGAGACTAAGTGCTTCTATTATTAGGTGAGCGGTCGCTGAAGCAGAACAACCCTAGATACTTGGTAGATAAGAAGGCTGGCAACGTCGACACAAGTGTATTTGATATACGTGTTATTGATGTGTACCTTGCTAGTACTCCTAATAGCACCTAGGTATTGGATACCGGTTTTGGTTGCTAAATGTTAGTAACTCGAAGTAAAAGCTACGGAATAAACGGAGACTAGCTAAGGGTGAGGTGACGATGTGTGTTGGAAATGTTTCCAAGGTTGGTGTGATCAACATTGCATGCTCTCTCTACCTTCGAGATTAGTGATGAACCTAAATAAATGTTATTTGGTGTTTTGCATTGAGCATGAACATGATTAGATCGTGTTTATTGCAACACGTTTATTCATTTAAGTTAGAGAATAATTGTTATTCTGTTTACATGAATAATACCTTCAATGGTCATGCACCTAGTGAGAATGGTTTGTTGAATCTTGATCATAGTAATACACATGTTCATAACATTGATGCCAACAGATACAAAGTTAATAATGATAGTACCACATGCTTGTGGCACTGCCGCTAAATGTCATATTGGTATAAAGCGCATGAAGAAACTCCATGTTGATGGATCTTTGGACTCATTCGATTTCGAATCGATTGAGACATGCGAACCATGCCTCTTGGGCAAGATGACTAAGGACCCCATTTTCTGGATTGATGGAGCGGGCAAGTGATTTATTGGAAATGATACATGTTGATTTATGCAATCCAATGAGTCTTGTAGCGTGCAGTGGATATCGTTATTTTCTTACCATCACTGATAATTTGAGTAGACATAGTGTAAGTTTACTTAATGAAACACAAATCTGAATCGTTTGAAAAGCTCAAGCAAATTTAGAGTGAAGTTTAAGATCATCATGACAAGAAGATAAAAATGTCTGCGATATGATCGTGGAGGTGAATATCTGAGTTACGAGTTTGGCATACAACTTTAGACAATGTGAAAGTCGTTTCACAATTCACGCCACCTGGAACACCATAGTGTGATGGTGTGTCCGAACGTCATAGTCGTGCTCTATTGGATATGGTGCGGGCTATGATGTCTCTTATCCTTTTGCTAATATAGTTTTGGGGTTATGCATTAGAGACAACTACATTCACCTTAAATAGGGCACCATCTAATTCTGTTGAGATGACACCATGTGAATTATGGTTTGATAGAAACCTAAGCTGTCATTTCTTAATGTTTGGGGTTGCGACACTTGTGTGGAAAAATGTTTTCACCTAATGAGCTCAAACCCAAATAGCACAAATGCATCTTCATAAATTACCCTAAGAACAGTTGGGTGAACCTTCTATCTCAGATCCAAGCATAAAGTGTTTGTTGCTAAAATGGGTCCTTTCCCGAGAAAAAGTTTCTCTCGAAAGAATTGAGTGGGAGGAAGATAGAACTTGATGAGGTTGTTGAACCTTTGTTTCAACCAGAGAGTAGCGCAGTGCAGAAAAATATTTCTATGGAACCTACGTCAGTTGAAGAGGAAGTAAATGATGATGATCATGAAGCTTCGGATCAAGTTACTATCGAACCTCGTAGGTCGACAAGGATGTGTACTGCTACTGAGTGGTACGACAACCCTGTCCGGAGGTCATGTTGTTGGACAACAATGAACCTACAAGATATGGAGAAGCGATGATGGGCCCGAATTCCGACAAATGATTAGAGGCCATGAAATCCGAGAAAGGATCCATGTATGAAAACCAAGTATAGACTTTGGTAGACTAGCTCATTGGACGGCAGGTCGTCGAGTACAAATGGACCTTTGAGATGAAGACACACGCTGATGGTAAATGTCACCATTTATAAAGCTCGACTTGTCACAAAGAAGCTTCCGACAAGTTCAAAGAGTTGACTACGATGAGAGTTTCTCACTCGTAGCGATGCTAAAGTCTGTTGAAATTATGTTAGCAGTTGCTGCATTTTTCAATTATGAAATCTGGCAGATGGATGGCAAAACATCATTTCCTTAACAGTTTACTTGAGGAAAAGTTGTATGTGATACAACCAGAAGGTTTTGTCAGTCCTAAGGATGCTAAAAGGTGAGCAAGCTTCAGTGATCCTTCAATGGACTGAAGCAAGCATCTTGGAGTTGGAATATAAACTTTGATGAGGTGATCAAAGTTTTTGAGTCTATACAAAGTTTATGAGAAACTTGTATTTACAATAAAGTGAGTGGGAGCACTATAGAGTTTCTGATAAGCATATGTGGTTGACATATTGTTGATCAGAAATGATGTAGAATTTCTGGAAAGCATAAAGGGTTGTTTGAAAGGAGTTTTTCAAAGGAAGACCTGGATAAAGCTACCTAATTGTTGAGCATAAAGATCTATAGAGATAGATCAAGATGCTTGATGAGACTTTGAATGAGTACATACCTTGACAAGATTTTGAAAGAGTTCCAAATGGATTAATCAGAGAGAAGTGTTCTCGCCTGCTTTGTAAGGTGTGAAGCTGAGTGGGACTCAAAGCTCGACCATGGCAGAAGAAAGAGAAAGGACAAATGTCGTCCCCTATGCCTTAGCCATAGGCTTTGTATAGTATGCCATGCTATGTACCGCACCTATGTGTGCCTTACCATGAGTCGATCAAGGGGTTCAAGAGTGATCCAGGAGTGGATCACTGGACAGCGGTCAAGGTCATCCTTAGTAACTAAAAGACTAAGGAAATGTTTCTCGATTATGGAGGTAAGAAAGAGTTCGTCGTAAAGAGTTACGTTGATGCAAGCTTTGACACCAATCCGGATGACTCTTAGTAGAAATCCGGATACGTATAGTAGAGCAGCCATTTGGAATAGCTCCAAGTGGAGTGTGGTAGCAGTGTTTACAGTTTGACATAGAGATTTGCAAAGTACACACGGATCTAAATGTTGCAGACCCATTGACTATAATACCTCTCTCACATGCAAAGCATGATCGAGCCCCAGAACTCATTGGGTGTTAGATTCATAACAATACGAATCACATGGTGATGTGAACTAGATTATTAACTCTAGTGCAAGTGGGAGACTTCTGGAAATATGCCCTAGAGGCAATAATAAATTGGTTATTATCATATTTCCTTGTTCATGATAATCGTTTATTATCCATGATATAATTGTGTTGATCGGAAACTCAGATACATGTGTGGATACATAGACAACACCATGTCCCTACTATGCCTCTAATAGACTAGCTCGTTGATCAAAGATGGCTATGGTTTCCTAGTCATGGACATGAGATGTCATTTGATAACGGGATCACGTCATTAGGAGAATAATGTGATGGACAAGACCCAAACTACAAACATAGCATATGATCGTGTCAGTTTATTGCTACTGTTTTCTGCATGTCAAGTATTTGTTCCTATGACCATGAGATCATGCAACTCACTGACATCGGAGGAGTGACTTGTGTGTATCAAACGTCGCAACATAACTAGGTGACTATAAAGGTGCTCTACAGGTATCTTTGAGGGTCTCTGTTGGGTTGGCATGGATCAAGACTGGGATTTGTTACTCCGTGTGACGGAGAGGTATCTCAAGGCCCACTCGGTAATACAACATCACAATAAGCCTTGCAAGCAATGTGACTAAGTGTTAGTCACGGGATCTTGTATTACAGAATGAGTAAAGAGACTTGCCAGTAACAAGGTTGAACTAGGTATGGAGATACTAACGATCGAATCTCGGGAAAGTAACATACCAAAGAACAAAGGGAACATCATACGGGATTAACTGAATCCTTGACATAGAGGTTCGACCGATAAAGATCTTCATAGAATATGTAGGAACCAATATGGGCATCTAGGTCCTGCTATTGGTTATTGATCGTAGAGTTGTCTCGGTCATGTCTACATAGTGCTCGAACACGCAGGGTCTGCACACTTAAGGTTCGGTGACGTTTTGGTAGTATAGAGTTATGTATGGTTGTGACCGAAGGTTTTTCAGAGTCCCAGATGAGATCCCGGACTTCACGAGGAGCTCCGGAATGGTCCGGAGATAAATATTGATATATAGGAAGTCCTGTTTTGGTCGCAGGAAAAGTTTCGGGCTCATCGGTAGTGTACTGGGAGTGCCGGTAGTGTACCGGGGGACCATCGGGAGAGGTATTTAGACCCAAGAGGCTACATGGGCTGTGGGAGGAGGTAAACCAGCCCCTGGTGGGCTGGCCGAATCCTCCTCTAAGGGCCCATGCGGCTGGAGTGGTTTGAGAAGGAAAAAATCCAAAGGTGGAGAGGTGGAAAGAGTTTCCAAGTGGAAAGGAGGAATCCTACTCCTAATAGGATTGGAGTAGGACTCCTCCACCTCCAATTTTGACCAAACCTTGAGGGTTTGAGGCTGCCTCCTCCCTTCCCTCCCTCCTATATATACTAGAGGATTTAGAGGAAAAAGCTAACCCTAATAGCCTTGTGCTACCTCTCCTCTAGATTGCAGTTTCACCTCTAGATTGGTTTTCAGCGGTGCTTAGGCGAAGCCCTGCTAGAATAGCTTCACCACCATCGCCACAACGTCGTTGTGTTGCCAAAGAACTCATCTACCTCTCCGCTCCCTCTTGCTGGATCAATAAGGCGGAGATCGTCATCGAGCTATACGTGTGCTGAACGCGGAGGTGCCGTCCGTTCGGCACTAGATCGGAAGGACCGTGATCAAGATCGTGAGACGGATCATGATGAGATCGCAGGACGGATCGTGATGAGTTCACGGGACGGATCATGATTGGATCGCGGGACAGATTGTGATGAGATCGCGGGATGCTTGATGATTTGGATCGTGAAGACGTTCGAGTACCCCAACCGCGTTTCTTAACGCTTCCCGCTTAGCGATCTACAAGGGTATGTAGATCCACTCTCCCTCTCGTCGATGCTCATCACCATGGATAGATCTTGCGTGTGCATAGGAAAAATTTTGTTTCCCATGCAACATTCCCCAAAAGGTTCTTCATCTAGTAGCAACAACATAAATGCTAAACCCAATGATGCTGCTTCTAGTAATTCTATTGATTCCACTACTGATGATTCTCTTAGACAAGTTACACTTGAGCAAGAAAATGCTTTATTGAAAGGAATTATAGAAAAGGGTATCTACAAGAGTCTTGCCGGATGTAAGCAATTTGAGGAAATTGTACGCAAGCATGGAGGATACCGGAAGAATCGTGGTGTTGGGTACTTCAACGCAAATGGAGTTGAGTGGGAAGAAGGTCAATATCCCAAGCCCAAGTTTGTTCCTCAAACAGAGAAGTATGAAAATGCTCTTTCCAAGGGGACAAACACTCAAGATGACCTTCCACCACAAGACCACAAGCTCAAGGGCAAGAACAAGTTTCAAGAGGACATTGACTCATATGAAGATGAACCCCTAGCTTTGGTGGAGTGGGTTCCCAAGGATACATCAAGCTCAACTACTACAAAGGACACTTAAACACCAAGGATCCCCATCAACTTGATGTGGGTCCCCAAGAATAAGAACTAGTAAGTTCTTGAGGGGTGACTCCGCCAATGAAATTCACTCACATTCATTATTGGCAAGGACTTTTTGCACTCAACATCAACTCAATGCAATAGTTCAAGGAGTCACACATTCCCTCAAAGGTAAGCAAGGGACAAGGTATTCAACAAATAAATGGACATCATAACACATGCTTTGCACTCCATGTCCATATATATCCTTGTATTTGTCTCTTGTGTGTTGGGACTAACCCATGTAGGTGAGAGGAGTAAGGAAACAACAAGGATGCTCCCAACTCTTGGTGATCTTCATCAACATTGAGCATCCACAACTACCTCACCAACATGAAGTCTTCATCGACAAAACCCAAGGTTAGTTTATCCCTCTTATGGGGGGATGTCACATTAAGGGGGATCTTTACTCTAAGACTTGAGTCAAAGCATCTCTTAGTATGTGACAACATTAAATGCTTTGTGAAAAAGTGGTAACCCCACTTGTGCTTAAACGATGAGTATGACCTATGATCAAGTACTCTTACTTGGATCCTAAGTCAAATACTCATATATAGATGACTTCATCATCACCCAAGTACTTGTTCGATGCTAGAGTGTGTGTGCATGTTCGTCATGATTTCTCTTGACATCTTATTGTGTGAGCATGTTGGTCTACATTTATTTTCTCATTCGAGAACATCCAATTGTTGCTATTTGGCTTTTGATTTATCTTTTGCCAATTGGATGGACAAGAATGCCTAGGACCACTCTTTAGGTATCTATGCTTTCTCACCTCATATTCCATTCATGTTGCATCACAAAATTTGAACAAGTGCTTTTCGATCCCTCTGTGTGTGGAGCACTCAAAGTTTCGTATTGACATGGACTGACCATTAAAACCTCCCAAGTGCAACTCGGTGGAACCAATCCCAAAAACTCAGTCTCACCGATTGCCTAGGGTTGATCTGGTTTTCAATCTCGGTAACACCGATTTCATATTCTCGGTTACACCGAGTTTCCCTGTCAGCTGACAGTTGTGAAACTCGGTGACACCGAAATAATAAAATCGGTATCACCGATAGTGAAGGGCATATATGTTGTGGACCCCCGACGCTTTGAAATTTCAATCTTCAAAGTCACGCCCCAGAACCCTAAGCTGTCGCCTCGAGACCCCTGGTCATCGCCCTTGTCTTCCCGAGCTCCTCCATTGCCGGGAATCACCACCGTCGACGAAAACTACCCCATCATCGCCGCCGTAGAAGATCCGCGCCAAGCTAGGGTACGGATTCGATCTCTAGTGTGCTCCCATTCTGATTCTTGTGCATTGGACTTAATTTTCTCTATAAGCCACCCCTTGCTCATATATCCATCCAATCAAATCTGCAAAATCTCGAGTTAGATGAATTTTTCTAGGGTTTTGTTGTCCGCCCGATACATCTCAATGGAACCGAAATGGAAATATCGGTCTCACCGATATACTTTTCTGTGTGGCTGAGAACTGACTCGGTGGAACCGAGTGGCTCTTTTCGGTCCTACCGAAAAGGCTGCCAAGTTCCTGTTAAGGAGTTGGTCTATCTCGGCCCCACCGAAAAATTCATTTCGGCTGTACCGATATGTATGTGACTGATTGCAAAACTTTTGAAAAAATCACTGCTCAAATTTCAAAAACAACCTCATTTTGTGATAAGTCATCTCCTTCTGCTCATCTATACTCTATTCACAGGGTCAGCATGTCAGGTTCAGAAGACAGTCAGAACAGGTCAGAGCAGGGAGCAGACATGAGTTCAGGCACAAGCCCAGAGCCCAGTTCATTCTCAGATCCAGGCACCCCCAGCTCTCATGGGTTGCCCAAGGCTGCCACCAGAACCAGAAATAAGTTTAACTCAGATGAAGAAGATTCAGACTTTGTGCCTAAGGAGATTCTTGCTAAGAAGCAAGAGAAGGCTACCAAGAAGGCTGCAACTGAAGCTACTTCCTCTCGAAGAGTTGTCAGCAAGATATATGCTCCCGCTTCTACCTTCAAGGCTCATGAGACTGCCAGAGCAACAATGTCTGTTGAGATCCCCAAGAGGGCTATGCCTAAGAAGGTAGGGGAGAAAAAGTCCAGGAAGAGGATCATCCATGTGACTGGCAGGCCTAACTCCATGTTTGAGGATCCAGAAGAAGTTGTTGCTGCTAAGGAAGAGGAGGTTGAGCTAGCTACAAAGTCTCCTCCCAAGAAGAAGACAAAGAAACTGATGTTTGATGCTATGCCTAAGACCAGCACATCCAAGAAGGCTGCTGAGAAGCCCAACAGGACAACTAGGCAGATTCCAGCTTCTAAGAAGAACAAAGGAACTGCTTCCAGAGTTGATGATGTGGATGACTTGACAACACTGATGAAACTCAGACCACACCTTCCAGTTCACAATGCCAGCTACCCACTAGCTGAGTACATGAAGAAGAGGAAGGACTCAGGATTGAGGGCATGGAGAGCTATAGATCCTTATGCCTAGAGGAAGAAGACTGTTGTGGACTACAGATTCTATACCAAGGAGCAATAGGACTTCTATGAGACCGTGCTCTTTGACAAGAGTCCAGCTGTCAGTGACATGCGTTACGTTGATCGGAAGTACATCAAGGAGAATGAGGACTACTTTCCAAGTGTCTAGGATAACTTCCACTGCATAGGTCTGGATGAGTTTGTTGGCAGAGAATTCACAGCGTGGAATGACGAGATGATCATGTAGTTCTACTCCACTACACACTTCTACGGAGATGGTAGAATTGTGTGGATGACTGAAGGTGCAAGATACGAATCAACAATTGAAGAATGGGCTGATATCTTAGGAGTCCCTGAAGCACATGATGGTGACCTGGATGTCTACTCAGAATCCAAGGCTAGTCACAATGCTATGGCTAACATGTACAAGGAGATCCCTGCTGCCAATGTGAAGTCTCACAGGCTAGGATCAATCTATTTTCTCCAGGCTGGCCTCCGCACTATCAACACCATTCTGAGGTATACCTTGATTCCCAAGTCCGGAGATGACAAGATGATCCGAGGACACTCCATCAATATGTTGATCCACCTTGACACTCACACCAGGATCAGAGTCATGGACTTGATTGTAGAGACAATCAAGAGGGCTGCTGCTGACCAGAAGCGCTCATGTTGTTATGCACCCTACATCTAGATGCTCATAAACTCAAAACTGGAGAAGCACATATTTGCCCTAGATCACCCACATTTGCCCCTACAGCCAGATCTCGAGGACAATGTTGTGGTGATGGATACTGATCATCCCACTTCAGCTGCAGCTCAGGCAGAGGCAGAGGCAGCTAGAGCTACTAGTGCTCAAGTCCCACGATCCAGGAACGAGCAAATGGATCTATTGATTGCATCAGTTCAGGGTATGCAAAAGGACATTAAGGGGATTCTCGACAACCAAAACAGTCTTGTAAGGATCTTTGAGACCAGAATCAAGACCCTTAGTGATAAGGTGGAAGGGCTGACTAAGAAAGTCATAGAGCTTCAGCATGAGGTTGACTCCGTGAACATCCCTCGGGTCTCTTCTACTTCAGATGAGGATGATGAGGAGGAGGAGGATGAATCACCTCTAGGGCCAGGCACTCAGTTCACCACTCAAGCCAGATCAGCCATTGTGCCAGCTCCATCAACTCCATCAGCATCTTCTCCATCAGTGACCACTCCAGCTGCATCCACGACGTCTGCAGAGATCTTCGTCAACGCTGTCATCTCGACTCCTTCATCAACAACCGGAGGAGATATGCCCAAGAACGTTAAGATATATGCCTTTGAACTTTTTGGTAACTTGTTGCCAAAGGGGGAGAAGTGTATATAGATCTTTCGGCTTTGAGCGAGAGAGCGATTTGGTTTTTATTGCTTTTCAAAACATTTGGTTCTTTTGGTTTGATGTGAGATACATGTGTGCTATGCTACTATGTTATGGGTGATGCTACTATTTCCTATCATCTTAATGCTCATAAGATGATCATTCACATTTGTTTGATTGTGTTGTGCGTTGTTATTCATTCTAATTATTCTCGCACACCACCAAGTTGTATGTGACATGGAAGAAGTGCCCCACATACCTAATTGATTGTGCATTTGCATTCAAACGCAAATTCAAAATAATGCACAAATTTAGGGGAGCTCTTGCTTATCACATACCTCTCAAAGCGACGATTAATTTCATTGATTTTATCAGATGTCGAAGCTTTGATCTATATGTTGTCATCAATTACCAAAAAGGGGGAGATTGAAAGCACATTTGCTCCCTTGGTGGTTTTGGTAATTAATAACAACATATAAGTCATTGAACTAATGTTTCCACCAAGTATATTTCAGGAAATGTTCAATGATACGATTGGCAAAAGGAGATTGTGGAGAAACCCCAAGATTCAAGGAAATAGGTTGGCCAAGCTTCAAGCAAGAGGACTCTACATTTTATATTTGTGAGAAATCACTTTGAGTCATAGGAAAGCCAATACTATTAAAAGGGGGTAAGGTTTTGTTGGTGAACAATATGCTCAAACATGCACAAGTGATAGTCGCCAAAAACATCCACAAACTCTCCCACCAAAGTCTGTTCTATCCCTAACACTCAAAATCGGTGCAACCAACTTTCCCATACCGGTGCCACCGATTCCAGAACCTAGACAGACTCAAGCCAAACCCTAGCCACTTCGGTGAAACCGATTCCATACCGGTGCCACCGAGTTTAGGTTGCCAACTTTTTGTTACGCAAATTCACATTTTCGGTCCCACCAAGAATGTTGGATCGGCGTCACCGAGAGTGGAAATCTGACTGTTGGTCACCTTATTGGTGCAACCGAGTTTCCTATATCGGCCTTACCGAGATTCAAAAGTTGCCACCTTTTGGTCACTTCGGTACCACCGAGATTAACACATCGGTGTCACTGAGTTGGTCATTTTGTGTGTAACGGTTGGAGTTTTGTGGATGCCTATATATACCCCTTCACCACCACTTACTCGAGAGAGAAGCACTCAGAACTATTCCATACATATCCTATCAGATTTTCTGAGAGAGAACCACCTAACCTTATGTTGAGGTCAAGATCTTCCACTCCAATCATATAGATCTTGATTTCTAGCCTCCCCAAATAGCTTTCCACCAATCCCATCTCTTCCACCAAGCCAAACCTGTGAGAGAGATTATGTGCTGAGGAGTCTATCATCTTGAAGCACAAGAGCAAGGAGTTCATCGTGATTACCGAGCCTATTACCTTTTGGAGGGTGGTGCCTCCTAGATTGGTTAGGTGTCACTTGGGAGCCTCCTACTTCGTGTTGTGGAGTGAACCAAGAAGTTTGTAAGGGCAAGGAGATCACCTACTTTGTGAAGATCCACCCATAGTGAGGCTAGTCCTTCGTGGACGGAAGCCGTATGGAATAGTCAAGGTTGCTACTTCGTGGACTCTTTTGGGTGGAGCCCTCCGTGGACTCTCGCGACCGTTACCCTCCGTGGGTTGAAGACTCCATAAACGTGGATGTACTATAGCACCACCTATCGGAACCACGGGAAAAAACATCGTGTCTACAATTGCATTTGATCTTCCTACCCTATCCCTTCTATACATTCTTATTGTTACTTTCCGCTGCTATATACTCTTAGACTTGCATGTGTAGGGTGTACTTGACTTGCCATGAAATGCTAAAAACTGTCGACCCTAAAACTTGGTATAGGCAAAAATTTAATTGGTCAAGTAGTCTAATCACCCCCCCCCCTATAGACATACTTTCGATCCTATAGATGCCCTCCATACCAACACTTTCCAAGGAATTTATTATTTGACAACATAAAGTAAATTCATTTTTGCAATTCGGTACTGGGCATCCTTAATACCTTTGCCTTACTCTCGTGCAATGACAAGTGAATAAACACTCATCATGAGAATAACACATCTAGCATGGAAAATATTAGCCACCCCTCACCGCTCCGCGAGCGAAACAAACACACAAAAGAGAAGTTTATTTTGAAAATTAGAGATGGCACATACAAATTTTCTTAGAACGGCATGGAAATACCGCATATAGGCAGGTATATTGGACTCATGTGGCAAAAACTGGGTTAAGGATTTGGATGCACAAGTAGAGCTCATACTTGGTGCAAAATGAAGGCTAGCAAAATATTGAGAAGCGACCAACCAAGAAATGGATAGTCTCATAAGCAAGCATTAAGCATAAATAACACCGAATAATGCACCACAAGTAGGACATAATTTCAGTGCATGACTATTGACTTTCGTACTTGCATAGGGAATCACAAACCTTAACACCAATATTCTTACTAAAGCATAATTACACATCAACATAACTCACATATCACATCATCATATCTGAAAACTATCACTAAGAATCAAGTTTATTTTGTCCAATTATCTTCATGAAAGTTTTCATTATATCCTTCTTGTATATCTATCACTTTGGGACTAATTTTCATATGTTACTTTTCATAAGCTCAAACAAATATAAGTGAAGATCAAGAGCATAATTTTTCTTCTTTCTCTCAAAATAATTTAAGTGAAGCAAGAGAGAATTTCATGGAAATTTTACTAACTATCAAATAAATCTAAGTGAAGTAAGAGATCATTTCTTCAAAAATACTAAGCACACCGTGCTCAAAAATATATAAGTGAAGCACTAGAGCAAGTCCATTGCTCATAAAAAATTTAAGTGAAGCATAGAGAGCAATTCTAACAAGTCATGACATAATTTTGGCTCTCTCAAATAGGTGTGTCCAGCAAGGGATCAAAACATAAAACACAAAATAAAACAAGCAAAGACTCATATCATACAAGATGCTCCAAGCAAAACACATATCATGTGACGAAAAAAATATAGTTTTGAGTAAAATACGGATGATCGTTGGAAGAAAGCAGGGATGCCACTCGGGG
Organism: Hordeum marinum; assembly: GCA_022496015.1. Classification (NCBI taxonomy): domain Eukaryota; kingdom Viridiplantae; phylum Streptophyta; class Magnoliopsida; order Poales; family Poaceae; genus Hordeum; species Hordeum marinum. The sequence continues at coordinate 303,686,025 of CM039672.1, read as the reverse complement.
GCATCCCCAAGCTTAGTTGGTTGCTCATTTTTTGATAATAGCTTGGGATGTCGGGGCATCCCTAAGTTTAGGCTCTTCCATCCTTCCTTCATCCATCGTAAGATAACCCAAAACTTGAAAACTTCAATCACGCAAAACTCAACAAAACCTTCATGAGATCCGTTAGTATAAGAAAAATAAATCACTACTATAAGTACTGTATTAAACCAATTCATATTTTTTTCTTGTATTATACCTACTATATTACAACTTTTATATGGCAAAAACTCATCAAATAAAACCATACAGACATCAAAATAAGCACACAACACAAACAAAACAGAATCTATCAAAACAGAACAGTGTGTAGCAATCTGGATATTTTGAATACTTCTATAACTCAAAAACTTCTAAAAAATTAGGAAAACATGGGAACTTTTTATATCAATCTTGTGTAAAAAATCAGAATTTTATCACACTTCTTTGATTTTTAATAATTCTGTGACTGGCGCACAAAGTTTCTCTTTTTCAACAAGATCAAAGCAACTATCACCCAACATGATCCCAAAGGCTTTGCTTGGCACAAACAATAACTAAAACACAAAAAGCACAATCGTAACAGTAGCATAATTGTGTAAGAACTCAGGAATAGAAAGCAAAAAGCAAAAATAAATTTTATTCATTGGGTTGCCTCCCAACAACCACTATTGTTTTACGCCCTTAGCTAGTCATAAAGCAAGGATCTAAGTTTTGTCATCCTTCTTGTTAACTTTCTTAGAGCTATTTTCACCATGAGGCTTTGTAAACACAACATAAAACATGTTATCCATAGAAGCCTTAGCAATCCTAAGTTGGTTTTCATCATACCCCTTTTGATTTCCCGCAACAATCCAGGAGTAATGTTGATTAATATTGTTGAAGACTTGTTGGATTATATCTAGAACTGGGACTTCCTTCTTAAGATTCTCATCAAAGATTTTATTGTCCCCAAGCAAATGTCTTAAAGCATAGTCACTATTGTAAGAATTTCATCTACCACAGGTTTTTCTCGATTCATACCATAAAAATCAAAGATCTCCCTAGCTTCCCGTATTATGTAGTCAAACTCATTCATAAGAACAAAAGTGGCCAACTTTTTAGCCCTAGGATTCTTTATAATGGGAAGCTCAAAAAACAATCTTTGCAAGGTAGGATGGGTATGAATAAATTTACTTTCAAGTTTCAGAACTAGTGCTAAAATAGCATCCGCATAAGATCTAGTAGTATTAAGTATAGGAGCATCGTCAAGACTTCGATTCCCAACACAATTGAAAAATTCTTGGATACGTTGTTTTCCCATAAAGTTTCCTTTCCCCAAGATAAAAGGTTTAGCATCCAAATTGCCCATGCGTCCAATTTTAGGAGTTAGGCCATCATCTGTTGGTGCCATACCGAAATCACTCATGATTGCAAACAAAGGGTAGATCTGACAAGAAAATGGCGAACGGAAAATGAGAGGCAAATAAAACAGCAATTTTTGTGAAGTGGGGGAGAGGAAAACGAGAGGCAAATGGAAAATAATGTAAATTGCAAGGAGATGAGATTTGTGATTAGGAACCTGGTATATGTTGAAGATCCTCCCTGGCAACGGCGCCAGAAATTCCTTTTGATGTCGCTTGAAGCTACGTCGGTATTTCCCCAAAGAGGAAGGGATGATGCAAACAGCGGCGGTGGGTATTTCCCTCAGATATGAAACCAACATTATCGAACCAGTAGGAGAACCAGGCAACACATTGTACATAGCCCCTGCACACAAATAACAAACACTTGCAACCCGACGTGTTAAAGGGGTTATCAATCCCTTTCGGGTAACGGCGCCAGAAAGGCATGTGGACGGGAGAAAGTTGTAAATGTTGATAGATCGAACGCCAAATAAAATAAAGTGCAGCAAGGTAATTTTGGGTTTTTAGAAATATAGATCTGAAAATAAATGCAAGAGAAAAGTAGATCGCAATGGCAAATAGTATGAGAAAGAGACCCGGGGGCCGTAGGTTTCACTAGTGGCTTCTCTCGAGAAAAATAGCAAAAGGTGGGTGAAAAATTACTGTTGGGCAATTGATAGAACTTCAAATACTCATGGCGATATCCAGGCAATGATCATTACATAGGCATCACGTTGAAGATTAGTAGACCGACTCCTGCCTGCAGCTACTACTATTACTCCACACATCGACCACTATCCAGCATGCATCTAGTGTATTAAGTTCATGGAGAAACGGAGTAATGCAATAAGAACGATGACATGATGTAGACAAGATCTATCTATGTAGAGATAGACCCCATCATTTTATCCTTAGCAGCAACGATACATACGTGTCGTTTCCCTTTCTGTCATTGGGATCAAGCACCGTAAGATCGAACCCACTACAAAGCACCTCTTCCCATTGCAAGATAAATAGATCAAGTTGGCCAAACAAAACCCAAATATCGTAGAATAAATATGAGGCTATAAGCAATCATGCATATAAGAGATCAAAGAAACTCAAATAACTTTCATGGATATGAAAAGATAGATCTGATCATAAACTCAAAGTTCGTCGATCCCAACAAACACACCGCAAAAGAGTTACATCATATGGACCTCCAAGAGACCATTGTATTGACAATTCAGCGAGAGAGAGAAATCCATCTAGCTAGTAACTATGGACCCGAAGGTCTACAAAGGACTACTCACGCATCATCGGAGAGGCACCAATGGAGGTTGTGAACCCCATCCGAGATGGTGTCTAGATTGGATCTAGTGGTTCTGGACTCTACGGCGGCTGGATAAATATTTCGTCTGTTGCCCTAGGCTTTCTAGAATATTGGGGTATTTATAGATCGAAGAGGCGGTCCGGGGGGCACCCGAGGTGGGCACAACCCAACAAGGCGTGCCTGTGCCTCCTGGCGTGCCCTGGTGGGTTGTGCCTCCCTTGGGGCACCCCCAGGCGCAGCCAGGGCCCGTTGTGTTCCTTCTGGCCCATAAAAACACATCGTGAAGTTTGGTGGCATTTGGACTTTGTCTAGTATTAATTTTCTGTGATGTAAAAAACATGGGGAAAAAATAGCAACTAGCACTTGGCACTACGTCAATAGGTTAGTACCAAAAAATGATATGAAATGACTATAAAATGATTATAAAACATCCATGATTGATAATATAACAGCATGGAACAATCAAAAATTATAGATACGTTGGAGACGTATCAATCCTCATCTCCTTTTAGCGGTCCACTCTCCTCCACCCCGCTGTAATCACCTACTTGAACATGGTGCTTTATGCTACATATTATGATCCAATGATGTGTTGCCATCCTATGATGTTTTGAGTAGATTACTTTTGTCCATTGGGTGGATTGATGATCTAGATCGGTTTGAGTAGTAGGTTTCTTTTGCTGTTGTCCTATGGTGCCTTCTGTGTCACACACATGTGAAGGATTCCTGCTGTAGGGTGTTGTAATACGTTCATGATTCTCTTATAGTGGGTTGTTTGAGTGACATAGGCATAAACACGAGTAAGGGGGTTGTTGCGTATGGGATAAAGGGGACTTGATGCTTTAATGCTATGGTTGCATTTTACCTTAATGATCTTTAGTAATTGCGGATGCTTGCTAGAGTTCCAATCATAAGTGCATATGATACAAGTAGAGAAAGTATGTTATCTTATGCCTCTCCCTCATATAAAATTGCAATAATGACTTCTGATCTTGTGACCAATTGCCTAGGATAATTCCACACACCGGCCCATCATTATTACACACTCACTATTTGTAATATATTGTAATATTATGTTAACATCACCTATTTTAATATTTTGGTTCTCCATTATTGTGCAAATCTATCCTCTTCATACCCACAATGTAGTTTTATTTATCGTTTCTAGATGGAAGCAAACGTTCGGTGTACGTAGAGTTGTATCGATGGCAGATAGGACTTGAGAGAATATTGATCTTACCTTTATATCCTTATGGGTTCGACACTCCATACTTATCACTTCCACCTTTGGAAATTGTTACGATGATTCCTTGCACTTGGGGATTATCAAGCTCTTTTCTCGCGCCATTGCCGAGGAGCAATAACATGGGGTTGATATTCCCATGTATGCTTGTTTGCTTTCTTCACTAAATAGATTTTGTTTTCCCTTTTTACCTTATGTAGTTGTGGGTAAAACAAATAAAAATAATAATGAAAAATACAAAAAGAGTTACTTGCCCCTTCTTCCTAAAATATTTTCAAAAGGGGAAGTGATTGGAAGGTTGTGCATTGGAGAAGTGACAGTCGACCTTGAACGCTTGTGTTCATGCTCATGGAAACAATGTAGAAATTTTCATGGAAGCTTCTGAAAAATAATTATCACATTGGATATATCCATTCTGTTATAAAAGTATACGAAGTTTCCAGATTACTACAGACTGACCTATTTTTAACAGATTCTGTTTTCTATGCATTGTTCTCTTATTTTGATGAATCTATGGCTTGTATCGGGGGGTATGAACCATAGTGAAGTTGGAATATAGTAGATATAATGTTAATATGAATTTGTAATGAGTTGACAATAGTACTTAAAGTAGTATTTTGCTTTATTATACTAACGGATCTCACGAGGGTTTTGTTAAGTTTTGTGTGAATGAAGTGTTCGAAGATCGAGGAGGTATCGATATAAGAAGAATACGGAGAGACAAGAGTTCAAGCTTGGGGATTACCAAGGCAACCCAAGTAAATATTTCAAGGTGACTCAAGCATACAAGCTTGGGGATGCCCCGGAAGGCATCCCATCTTTATTCTTCAACAATTATTGGTATACCTCGGTTTTTGTTTTGTTCACATAATATGTGTCTTTAGTTTTTATCTTTTCCATTATGCTCCCTTATAGTATGAGTTAGTCCTTCATTTATTTGTAGAAAGCTTCATGCACATCACTTAAATCTTTTGAGTTTGGCTTTGTAGAATGCTCTTTGTGCTTCACTTAAATCTTTTGAGTATGGCTTTATAGAATGCTCTTTGTGCTTCACTTAAATCTTTTGAGTATGGCTTTATAGAATGCTTCGTATGCTTCACTTAGATATTTTGAGCTTGGATATTGGTTAATATATATTAATTGTATAATTCTCTATGAGCTTCACTTATATGTTTTAGAGTATGAATAAAATGATCATCGGAATTTGGCTTGAAAGAGTATCATTGAAAGATCATGCCTAGCTAAAAAGGCATTAAAGAAAAGCGCTTGTTGGGAGACAACCAACACTTTTACTTTCTATTTTGATGTGATCACATGATTAATGTACTGTAGTAATCATGTTTTGTTCCTTTTGTTTCAATAAAGTGCCAAGTAAAGCCTTTGTGATAGTGTGGATACTTGCTTGTTTGATTCTGTGCAACAACAGAAAGTTTTGCATACAGTATATGAATTGTCTGGTTTTACTGGAGAGTAAAAAAATGTGAAATTTTTAAACCACATTGATATGCAAATTCTATGATATGTCCTAATGTTTCAGAATTTTTAGAGTTAGGTAAGTTTGGTTTCCATTCAGATCTTTACAGACTGTTCTATTTTTGACAGGTTCTATTTTGCATGCATAGTTGCTTGTTTCAAGTGTTCCTATAGCTTATATTGAGTAATATAAATTATGGAAATTATATAATACAGTAGGTATCATGGGGGAACAATTATGAATCTTGTATTGACAGTACCTAAGTGAATGATTTATCTTTATTACACTAACCCCTCTCACGAAGTTCCGTTAAGTTTTGTGTGATTGAAGTTCTCAAGTTTTGGGTGAGATAACGATATGAGGGGAATAAGGAGTGACAAGAAACCAAGCTTGGGGATGCCCAAGGCACCCATAAGGTAATATTAAAGGAACACTAACGGGGTTATTACCCCTGGGTAGGCCAAGGGAACGGGGTTCTCCCCCCTTCCGCTTCGAAGGGAAACCACGCGACCGGATGCTCATGGCCGGCTGGATTATGAACGGCTCGAGCGGCCACCGGATAGCAAGGTGGACGGCTAATCAACGAGCCGGCTTGACCCTCGGCCAGCTGGGCGTGGCCGGCTGCCTCCGGGGCGGCTCCTCTGTTGACCTTGGGGCGGACAGGCGACGTCCTATCCCACTGTGCGCGAGTACGACGACATGACACGACCGCCACGACGGGCTACCCTGTGGCCATAGTGGCCGCTGACGCACTGGAGCGCATGGCTACAGTCCGGCCATCCAGGCTGCTAACCTTGGCGAGCGTGACCGGGTGAGCGAACAGTGTCGGCACGCCCTCGCCCACTCGATTACCTTCCTCGGCGTGGCTACAGTACCGCCGGCCGTACCGGAGACCTCGGCCGGCTGGCGCTAGATGACGCCTCCCCGGCGACACGTGTCGCGGCAGGTGAGCGAGGGCCAATCGTAGAGCCGATTGGTGGGCCCCAACAGGTGAGAAGACCTCCCAGCCGGTGGACCCTACCGGCGACAAGACGGCACGAAGATGTGGGGCCCTAGGTCCGCCGGAGAGGCTTCCAGCCGGGTCCCTCTGCCCTTGTACTTTAGGTATATAGTAGAGCCGGGGGGTTGGCCTATAAAAAACCCCGAGCCCCCCATGCAACGGGGACGGACAATCACTCTCGCACATCCACAGAACTCTCAAACCCCTCTAGTAGCAGAGGAAGACGAGCCTGCTGCTCCTTCTTCCTCCTCTAGATACAACTCCAGGAGAACCCTTGTACACATACCCATCCATCCAACTAGACCAAGCAGGACTAGGGGTGTTACCTCCCACAAAGGGCCTTGAACCTAGCTACATCACATGTCACCACCGCTTATACCCAATCTCGTACCCGGAGCCCGTCGGTGTCCTCCGGCCCCAACCACCTACGATAAGCCACCCTATGGCATCTGTCGTGAGAAAACGACGACAGTTGGTGCCCACCGTGGGGCCGTATGCGACACCGGCCAGATACATGCTCTAGGCGGGACCCCTCGCCATTCCCCGCTGCCGCCGCACGTCCAGGCGAAACCACGGGCTCGTGGGGCTTGTTTCGGCATGCCCTATGGGCAACTCCGTCAACCTCACGGCCGAGATCGACGCGCTCACCGAGCACTTTAGCAGGCTCAGCCTTGCCGAGGCTCCGGCCACGGACGAGTACCCCGGGCAGGTGCTCGTCTGCACCGGTCCTCCCATGGCTGTGGGAGCACTCGCTGCGACCCAGTCCAGCGGCTCCCATGATCGCGTGGGGGTGATGGCCATCATCTCCTCCACCTATTCCGACGTGCGCGGGTCGGGGCTGACACCGACGCAGCCCACGTCGGCACCTCCGACCCGCTTGGTGCGGCCCTCCGGGGCCTAAGCACCCTATCGCCCTGACGGTGAACCCCGACGCCTTTGTGGTGGACCTCGAGGCGGCTCGTCTTGTCCTATTCGAAGACGCCACCGCCCTCGCGGCCACGTGGCGCCGCATGGAGGCTGCCCAGCGGGAATATGCTTCTGCCTACGGTCTCACCCAGGCTGGCACTGGGCCCAGCCGGCGTCAGGTCGTGTGTGATCACGGCCAAGTAGTCGCCGAAATCCTTGGCGGCAAGATGCCCGTCTACGACACCCCCACAGCCAACTTATGGGCCCTCAAGGTGGCCTATGCGGATTTGGGCACCTTGGAGGGTGAAGAACGTGTCTCTCACGAGCGCCACATTGAGGAGCTCATCGACGCCGTCGACGCGCAGCAGCGCCTGCTCGCGTCGGGCGGCACCGCCACCGGAGGCCCCCGGCTCGAGCGCGAGGGCACGGGGACTGCTGGCCGTCAGCCGGCTCAGCACTCCGGCTCCCCTCGCGTCTCCAGCCGCCGGACTGGAACAAACAACCCTCGGCCCTCCCAGATGCCAGGGAGCGAGCAGCCGGCTATTAGCAGTCGGCGCACCAATGACCCGCCTCGCAGCGGTTGCCACCAAGAAGCGTCAGTATCCGGCAGCCGGCGCAGCCATAGGCACACTCCACCCCCGCGGCACGAGCGAGAATGCACAGTTCCACCCGTCATCCGCCCCGATCTCTCGGCCCGGATCGGGCCGCATGTCCCCCGCAGCAACAACGACGCCCGGCAACCGCAATGACCACCTCAAGTAGTCCGCCCTCCTCGAGGAGGACGGCTCGATTGGTCCGGCCTGTTTTGGCCCTTGGATCCGTAACGAGCCGTTCCTGACTGGCTTCACGCTCCCCCGAGACACTCCGAAGTACAGCGGGGCTGCCAAGCCCGAAGACTGGCTGATCAACTACACCACCGTGGTTGGCATCACCAGGGGGACAAGCGCGTAGCCGTTCGCTATGCCCCCTTCATGTTGATCGGCTCGGCCCGCACCTGGCTCAACAGCCTGGCGGCCGGCAGCATCAACACTTGGACGGACTTCGAGGAGGCCTTCGTCCGCAACTTCACCGGCACCTACAAGCGGCCTGGCCGCCCCCGTGAACTCGCCATGTGCGTTTATGGGGCGGACAAATCCCTCCGCGACTACCTCACTCAGTGGACCGAGATTTGCAACTCCTTCGAGGGGGTGCACGAGGTACAAGCCGTGCGGTACTTCATTGAAGGCTGCCGAGATGGCACCCCCCTCAAGCACAAGCTTCTATGCTCCGAGCCGGCCACGCTTGTCGAGCTCATGACCAAGGCGGACAAGTACGCCACGGCTGATTCAGCCATTCGGGTCAAGACGACCCCGCCCGCCAAGGCGACGACAACACCGACAACGTCCCGGCCGGCAGCCACAAAACAACAAGCGCAAGAACGACCAGTCGGATCCCCGCTACGGGAGCCGGCAGGTCAACACCATTGAGGAGAAGGAGCCCGCTGCCTGGCCTCCAAGCCAGCGCCAGCGCACTGGCAAGGTTGCCTGGCAGCCGAAGCTCACCTTCGAGCAAATGCTCGACCTCCCCTGCAAGAACCACTCAGGGGCCAAATCCTCTATGCACACGCTCCGGCAATGCAGCTTCTCACAGCGATTGGCCCGGGGGACGGCCTTCCGGCTCCTCCCGCGCCGCCTGCCCGCGTGCTGACCCCGGCCCCAGCTGCCGCCCTGGCGCCGGCTCCAGCTCCGGCCCAAAACGACGGTCGTATCCACGATCAGTTCCCCAACCAGGACGGCTGCTACGTCGTCTTCACTAGTGAAGAGACGGGCAAACATGCTCAACACCAGCTCCGCCGTGAGGTGAATGCCACCATGCCGGCAACTCCCCAGTTCATGCACTGGTCGAAGAAGCCGGTCACTTGGGGCCAGGACGATCACCCTGCCGTGATGTCGAACCCCGGCAGCTACGCTCTGGTCCTCGACCCCCACCATCGCCACCAAGGAAGGATCTTGTTGCTTCTCGCGGGTGCTGATAGATGGTGGCAGCAGCATCAACATCCTCTACCTCGACACGATGCACAAGTTGGGGCTGAAGATAGAAGACCTACAGGCAAGCCGGACGGTCTTCCACGGCATCGTGCCTGGGAAGTCCTGCTCCCCTGTCGGCAAGATCACGCTCGACGTCCTCTTCGGCGGACCCGGCCACATCCGCTGCGGGCTGATGCTGTTCGAGGTCGTGGACCTCGCAAGTCCCTACCACGCGTTGTTGGGTCGGCGGGCCCTCGTCAGCTTCATGGCGGTCCCCCATTACGCCTACCTCAAGCTCAAGATGCCAGGCCGCAAGGGAATCATCACCATCACGGGTGACTACAAGATGTCGCTCGAGTGCGCTCGAGACGGTAGCCAGCTGGCTGAGGCCCTGGAAATTGTAGAGGAGAAACGGCAGCTCGACCGGCTCGTGGCCCTTGCTACCAGTCAGCTGGCCGTGTTGGCTCCCCCCCTCGCAGTCCGTCGGCGAGGCCTCGTTCCAGCTGTCCAAGGACACCAAGTAAATACCGCTCGACCCGGCCAACCCCGCTCAGTGCGTCACCATCGGCTCCCGCCTTGACAGCAAATAGGAAGGCGAGCTCGTTGACTTCCTCCATGAGAATTGGGACATCTTTGCATGGTCCCCCAAGGACATGTCGGGTGTTCCGAGGAAGTTCGCCGAGCACAAACTAAACGTCCGGTCGGATGTCAAGTCGGTCAAGCAACCCCTATGTTGTTTCTCTGAGGAGAAGCGGCGTACCATAGGAGAAGAGATCGCCCAGCTGCTCACAGTCGGGTTCATCATGGAAGTTTTCCATCTGGACTAGCTGGCCAACCCAGTCCTGGTGCTGAAGAAGAACAAGACCTGGCGCATGTGCATCGACTACACTAGCCTGAACAAGGCGTGCCCCAAGGACCCATTCGCCTTGCCGCGGATCGATCAAGTCATCGACTCCATGGCCGGCTGCGACTTGCTGTCCTTCCTGCACGCCTACTCCAGCTACCACCAGATCAAGCTGGATCCGGAAGATCGGCTCAAGACCTCTTTCATCACGCCCTTTGGGGCCTACTACTACATCACCATGTCCTTCGGCCTAAAGAACGCAGGTGCGACCTTCCAGCAGTGCATGCAAAAGTGTCTCCTGCCTCAGATAGGCAGGAACGTCCACGTCTACATCGACAACATCGTCATCAAAACCAAGAAGCACTTCAGCCTCCTCGACGATCTTCGGGAGACCTTCGCAAACCTGTGCGAATACAAGATCAAGCTCAACCCGGAGAAGTGTGTCTTTGGCGTCCCAGCCGGCTACCTCCTGGGTTTCTTCATGTCCACTCGCAGCATCAAAGCTAACCCTGAGAAGATCAGCACGATCGAGCACATGCCCAAGCCGACCCGGCTCCGCGACCTCCAGAAGTTCACCTGTTGCCTTGCCTCGCTCAGCCGGTTCATCAGCCGGCTCGAGGAGAAGGCCTTGCCCCTCTACGGGCTCCTTCGCTAGACGGTTCTAATCGAGCCGGGTCAAACCAAGAAGCCGGGCATGTTCAACTGGCCCGACGAGGCGGATGAGGCTTTCCGCGGCCTCAAGAAGGCTCTCACCCGCACACCCATCCTGGCCGCGTTGGCTGAGAAGGAACCCTTGCTCGCCTACATCACGGCGACCACACGCGTCATCAGCGTCGTCCTGGTGGTCGAGTGGCCAGAGGAGGGGAAATCCCTGTCGGTCCAACGGCCCGTCAAGTACCTCGGCGAGGTCCTCTCCGCATCGAAGCAGAACTACCCCCACTACCAGAAGATGTGCTACGGCATATACTTCGCCGCAAAGAAGGTCAAGCAGTACTTCCAGGAGCATACCATCACCGTGGTGAGCACGGCCCCGCTTGGCGAGATCATGAGCGGCCGAGACTCCACCGGCCGGATCGCCAAATGGGTCATCGCCCTCACTGATCACGAGATCCGGTACGAGCCACGAACCGCCATCAAGTCGCAAGCGTTGGCTGACTTCCTCGTTGACTGGGCGAAGACAGAGTTCGCCCCGCCTCCCCCAGACTCCACGCATTGGCGCATGCATTTCGACGGCTCGAAAATGAGGACCGGACTGGGTGCCAGCATAGTCCTCTCCTCCCTGAAAGGTGACCAGCTCAAGTACGCCCTCCAGATCCACTTCGCCGCCTCCAACAACATGACCGAGTACGAGGCCATCGTCCATGGCTTCCGACTCGCCAAGGAGATCGGCATCTGGCGCATCCTCTGTTTTGGCGACTCCAACCTCGTGGTGCAGCAGGTCTCTGGCGAATGGAACACTAGGGACGCCAACATGGCCAGCTACCGCTTCCTTGTACCACAACTCACCGGCTCCTTCGAGGGTTGTGAGTTTCATCACGTCCCACGGGCGGAAAACGAGGCGGCCGACGCGTTGGCAAAGATCGGCTCCACCCGTCAGGCCTCCCAGCCGGTGTCTCCCTTGAGCAGCTGCTCAAGCCATCAATCAAGCCTTCCCTAGAGTCAGAATCAATCTTCGTGCCAGCAGACGCTGCTGGCCCATCAACGGCCCTGGCCGTCCCTTCGGCATCTTCGCCACCGGCTCCCACAACTTCGGCCGCCCTGCCGGCACTAGTCGAGCCGATTGCACCCACGGCTGCCGACTCCAATGACGCGGCTGTCATGATGACAATTGACCAACCGATCGCGGGGGCTGGCGAGCCGGTCCGAGGGCTGTTCAACTAGGCCCGGGGGCCCCCGAGTCGGCCCTCGTCTCAGCTCCTTCATGGGCCCAGCCTATCTTGGCGAGCTCCCCCTAGACGAGGCCTTGGCAAGACAAGTTCAGCGCCAGGCCTCGACATACAGCATCATCAACAACGAGCTCGTCCATGGCAGCACCACCTGCGTCTTCTAGCGGTGGATCGAGCCGGAAAAGGGTCTGGAGATCCTCCTCAACATCCACCAGGGCGAGTGCGGGCACCATGCCGCCTCCAGGACCCTGGTGGCCAAGGCCTTCCACCACGGCTTCTTCTAGCCCACCGCTCTCGAGGCGGCCATGAAATTGCTCGACGAGTGCGAGGGCTTCCAATGCTTCAGCACGCAAATCCACCTGCCGACATCAGCCCTCCAAACCATACCTCTTTCGTGGCCCTTCGCCATCTGGGGGTTGGACATGGTGGTCCCCTTCAAGACCGCACGAGGCGGCATGACACACTTGCTGGTGGCTGTCGACAAATTCACTAAGTGGATCGAAGCACGACCAATCAAGAAGCTGGATGGCCCCACGGCCATCCGGTTCATTGATGACATCACGGTTCGCTACGACGTCCCCCACAGCATCATCACCGACAACGGCACGAACTTCACAAAAGGCACGCAAGCGCGTTTCTGCTCCAAGCAAGGGATCCGCCTCGACCTGGCCTCCGTCGCTCATCCATAGTCAAATGGCCAGGTCGAGAGGGCTAACGGCCTCATCCTGTCCGGCATTAAGCCCCGGCTCGTGACACCGCTGGTGAGGTTAGCCGGCTGCTGGATCGATGAGCTGCCGGTTGTCCTTTGGAGTCTCGGGTCCACCCCCAACCGATCAACCGGCTACACTCCCTTCTTCCTTGTGTACGGGTCCGAGGCGATCATCCCCACCGACATCGAGTTTGACTCGCCTTGGGTCGCCCTGTACACGGAGAAGGGCGCAAAGGAGGCAAGAGAAGACGGTGTCGACCTACTCGAAGAAGCCCGCAAGGTGGCCTTGAGCCGGACGGCAATCAACCAGCACAAGCTCCGGCACTACCACAGCAAGAGAATCCGGCCGCTCTCCTTTCGTGAAGGGGACCTAGTCCTCAGGCGGATCTAGCGGACAGCCGGACAACACAAGCTATCCTCTCCATGGGAGGGCCCGTTCATCATCAGCAAGGCGCTGCACAACAACGCATACTACCTAATAGACGCCCAGAAGCCGCAGAAGCGCAAAAGAGATGCCTCCGGCGAGGAGGCAGAGCGCCCATGGAACGCGGCGCTCCTCTACATGTTTTACTGCTGAAAAAACCAATGTATGTATGTATCCCCACCCTTTCGGGCTTATGAATGCAATGGGTGCCCCAGGCCGGCTCTTGGGGCACGCCCTGTTTCGCTTCCCTGAAAGGCTTCCTCGCTCACCGGCCCCCCGACCCGGCTCCCGGGTCCGGGGGCTCGCCGGCTGGTCCTAGGTCGCTTCTCTCTAAAAAATGGCTAAGTAGTGTGAGCCAGGAAAACCCTCCCACCCCCACCAGCTACAGATCCGGCCCCCGGCTGTCCGGCTGATGGGGCCTCAGGGCGGCAAGGATTGGCTCACATGAAAGATCAATCGAAAGGAGATACCGGCTAGGCCCACCCAGACCTCCGCCTCGCCTATGTCACTCTACTTATCCCGAAAGGCTCTTGCGGTTCCTAAGTTCCGAAACGGCTCCCTTGAAGCGGACACTCCGACCCAGCTACATACTGGCTCCCGGCTGTCGGGCTGGTGGGGTCGAAACCAAAGGGGAAAAGGGGGGATAAAAAAGAACCAGGAGGGCGAAAAAGGATAAGGATGATCCGGCACGAGCAATAAGGCAAACACGCTAAATATTTACGACGCAAGTGTTAAAGACAAAAGCGGCCCATGGCCAGCACGGTTCATTACATAAACACCCCCAGTGGGTGGACCTGAGCCTAACTTGTAGGAAACGAAAAGGAAAGATAAAGACGCCCGGGGGCTCAGGCCACCGACGCATCGCCAGCCGGCATGCCTCTAGCCGGCGCATCACCGGGCGGCTCGACTCTTGCCTCAGAGGTGGTCACGGCCTTCGGGTCGGCCCCCTTGGCCCTCGAGGCGATCTCCGCGGTTCCAGCCATCTCGCCGCTCGAGTCGGTGCTCTCATCGGTAACTTCCTCATCCGCTGGGCCTTGGGGGATGCTGAAGGAGCCTTCGGGCACCGGCTCACCGTCCTCGCCAAGAGCCAGTAGGAACTCGTCCGCGTCGACGTACGACGCAAGCTCGTTGGCCCGGCAGACAAGGGCTGACTCACGGGCCTCCCGCTCCTCGACCGGCTAGTCCCGCATGGTGGCCAGCTGGCCCAAGTTCACACCGCGATACCATGACGTGACGAACCGGAGCGCCATCTGCGCGCCAGCTCAGGTTGCGGACACCTTCCAGGCCTCGAGCTGGGCCACGCCATGCTCCAGCCACAAGGCCACGCGGTTCGCCGGAGCTCCTCCACGGCCCCGCCACAAAGCAGCGATGATCTCTTTCCCAACCGTCTTCAGCCGCTCCATGCTCTGCTCGAGGTGGGTTAGCCGGTACTCGATGGCGACCCCAAGCTCAGCCACGTCCACGCGGCATCCACCTCAATGGAGCACCCGCACTCCCGAAGGTACTCCTGGTGCTCCTCAACGGCGTGCTCAGCGCAGCGCTGAGTTTCCGGGAAGCGCCCTATAAGAGAGAATAAAAGAAAGGCAAATCAAACACAAGAGCCAGCAAAAGAAAAAAGCAACCGGCTGGAGAAGGGGAAATGGGCACTTACCTTCAATGGCGTCGTCCACCCCGAGGGAGAAGTTGAGCGCCGCCTTCCACTTTGATGCCAGCGCCGCCTCCAATGCGGCGAAGGAGCCCCTGACCTCCTCGAGCGACCTCTTGAGGCGGGTCACCTCATCTTGAAGGGTGGCGGTCCTCCGGGTGGCGTCAGCTGCCTCCTTGACGGCCGTCTCCCTGGCCGCCTCCTCCTTCGCCACGGCGGCCTTGAGGCGGTCCTGGGCTGCCTCCCAGTCCGCCAGCAGCGCGGCCAGCCGGTCTTTCTCCTGCACGGCCGCCTGGATGTCCTGCGCCAGCCGGTCCCACTCGGAGACGAGCCCGATCTTCTCCTCACAGAGGGCGGTCAGGTCACCTACAAGACAAGGCAGGCGTCAGCCGGCTCTCGCGGGATGCATACCCCTCACGCGAAACTCAACTTACCTTGCACACGCTCCAGCTCCTCCTCCAGGTGGTAGAAGTCATGCTTGTCATGGTCATGGATGGCAACCGCCTCCTCAAACAGCTTCTGCCGCAGGGAGTTCCCCTCCTGTCACGCAAAGCCAGAAATCAAGACATGCTCAAAAGAGATCCAGCCCGGCTGCCCGTCAGCCGGTCAGCCGGCCCGCATCTCGGGGGCTACACCCAGTGGGTGCCCTTGCGCGCCCCCACTGGAAAACCTAAGACAAACGCAACCGGCTTACCTCTGCGTGTTGTAGGGTGGCGTCTGCCGCCTCTGCAAACAGGGCCAGCTCCTGCCGGCACCGGTCCAAAACACTCCCCAAGTCCCCAAACGAAGGGACCGGGCCACCCGCCTGGGGAGCCGGTAGGGCTGGCACGCCCGCCAGCGCCTGCCAGTCTCGGAGCACCTCCTGCATGGTCCATAGGGTCCTCCGGGACCAGCCACCATTGCCGCCCGGGCTCGCCGTAGTATCGGCCGCCGCCGGCGGGTCAACAACAGCAAGGGTCTGGGTGTCGCCCCCCACGAGCCCTCCGCCCGACGTTATCGCTGTCTCCACTCCTTGCCGCTCCGATGCGTCGATCGCGATGGAGGGTGCCTCCACCTCCGCGGCCGCCACCTCTGGCGTCGCCTCTGTTGCCACCCTCGGGGCCACCGGGGCCTCCGGCACGTCAACCCGGGCTGGCTCGGCCGCAGGCGGTGTCACGTTCGGCACCTCCGGTCGGGTCGCCTCTAGAGTCGGCTCTGCTGTCGCTGCCCTCACTCGGGCCGCCTCCTCCGCGGGTGGAGGCATAGGCGGGTCCATGACCGCCCCCCGTGGCTCGCTCGACGAAGGCCTCAACATGCGGGTCGATTCCGCCGCCGAGTTCGATGCCTGCGCGAGGTCCGCGGACCTCCTCTGCCGCCCGCCGCTTGAAGTCCCAGAATGTGAGGCCCCGCCTCGCGTGCCGGACTTGGAGGCTCGCAGCTCCACGAGCCTCCTCTTCTCCTCCTTCTAGGTGGCCGCGTGTTCGCGGGGCAGCCGGCTGGCGGCATCCGTCGGTTCCCTCACCGGCTCCCCCTCGTGAAGCTCGATGGGGTCCCTATAGCGCACAAAGGCCGGATTACCCACCGGCTCATGACCCAGAAGAAAGAAAATGCAAAACACGGAAAGAAGACTTACCCGATGACGAGGGGCAAGGCCCGCTTGGCACGTGGCGGCGGCTTCCGCGCGGCCACCTTCACCCGCTTTTGGACTGGCGGCGGGGCTGCCGGCCCCTCCTGGGCCGGCCTCTTCGCCTGACCGGCTGCTCCAGCCGTCGAGGCTTGAGTCGGCCGCTCCTCGCTCCGCTGAGGAAGGAGGCTCGTTCAGAATCATTACGTCATCGTCATCATCATCATCGTCGTCCGTCCAGTGCCTGGTCGAGGGGGAAAGAAGGAACTCACCCGCTCTGCTGGGCTCCCCTGCTGTGCCGGATCCTCCGCCTCCACTAGGGTCGCCGGCTCGCGGGCCGGCCGGCTTGTCGGCTCCTCCCGAGGAGTCCACCCCCTCCTCCGGCGGGCCTCCCCGCTCGTAGTCTTCAGAGTCGGAGTTTGCGCGCTCCACCATGAAGATTTGGGGGTGCGGGCCGTTCGGGGTATTCTGTCACACCAACAGCTACGATCAGCACGGCAAAGTGAGGTCCATGGCCGGCTGCCGGCTGGAAAAACGAAGAAAAGTCACCTCAACGAAAGACTTACCAGGGGGCGGTTGATGTGGTCGTACAGCTCCATGCCGAACGACCACAACTCGGGATTCAGCTTGAATGTCGTAAGGGAGTTCACCCGCTTTGCCACCTGAGTCGGTGTCTGGTCGACCGTGGATAGCCGGAAGGGGTCCCGACGGCCAGACATATCGCAGATCCGGTGCGGCCTCAGCTGGAGAGGCAGCACCCAGCGCGCGATGAAGGCCGCCACCAGATCAGCGGTGACCAATCCCTCGGAGCTCTTCAGCGTCACGACTCGGCCGAGCTTCGTCAGGGCCATGCCACGCGGGGCAGCCCCCAGCCAGTTCACCTGGCTGGATTGCATGTCGACGAACGGCGGCAGCCGAATGAAGTCAAAGTTTGGGTCGGTGTTCTTCACATAGAAGAACGTCTGGTGCCACCCTTTGACGGAATCAATGAGAGAAAGAGGAGGGAAGCGCCCAGTGTCGCGGCAGCACACCACCGTGCCCCCGCAGGCACTGACTTTCAACGACTTGAGATAGAAGAGAGCGTTGAAGAATTCGATGACAGGAAGGATTCCGAGGTACCCCTCGCACAATGTCACGAAGGCGGAGAGGTACAAGATCGGGTTGGGGCCAAGATGATGCGGCTGAAAGTCAAAGGTGTCGAGGAAAAGGCGGAAAAATATGCTCACCGGGAGCCCGAAGCCACGGGAGAAGTGCCAGAGGAACACGACATGTTCCCCTGGCTGCGGCGCCGGCACCACCTCGTCGCCTGGCGCTCATGCAACCACCCGCTCTGCTGGCAGCAGCATGCATGCGTGGCGAAGCTTTGCAATGTCAGCCTCCATGACGACGGAGCCACCCAGCTCCCTCCGTGTCCATCGGCCATCTTGACGGCGGGGCGGCGTGCGGGCGCGATTGCGGGCTCGGCAAGGAGGAAGAAGAAAGCAAGAAGATGGGCAGCAAGGGGGCGAGCGGGATGCGGGTATCTCCGCCCCCAGCCCTTCCTCCCCTTTTATAGGGGAGGCCATGACCGGGGGACGTGGGATTAATTGCGCCCACTCCTCCGGAAACCCCGCGCGTGCGTGAGTGGCCCCGAGCCATAACGGCCGCTTCGGGGCGCAAAGGATCCCGACCTGTGCCTCGAGGCCTATTGGGCTACGCCCGGTACCTACCAGGCTAGGTCCAGGCTGACGTCCCGTCTCCCTGCATGCGCGGGGCCCGCCGCATCATTACTCGCCACGTGGCGCACGGCAAGCTGGCACAGGTCCCGGGGCGACGCATCGGTACCTGAGACGTCGAGTCCAATGGCTGACCCGGCTGCCCTTTCGGCTTCACGCCGGAGGCGGGTATTGTTGGGGGGGAAGCCGCCGTCTCCCCTCCGCCTGTCGGACGTGGGCCCCCGCCGGCTTCAGGGACTACTGACGGGGTTATTACCCCTGGGTAGGCCAAGGGAACGGGGTTCTCCCCCCCTTCCGCTTCGAAGGAAAACCATGCGACCGGCTGCTCATGGTCGGCTGGATTACGGCCGGCTCGAGCGGCCATCGGCTAGCAAAGTGGACGGCTAGTCAACGAGACGGCTCGACCCTCGGCCGGCTGGGTGCGACCGACTGCCTTCGGGTCGGCTCCTCTATTGACCTTGGGGCAGACAGGCGACGTCCCATCCCACTGCGCGCGGGTATGACGACATGACACGACCGCCACGACGGGCGGCCCTATGGCCACAAAAGCCACTGACACACTGGAGCGCATGGCTACAGTCCGGTCGTCCAGGCCGCTGACCTTGGTGAGTGCGACCGGGCGAGGGAACAGTGTTGGCATGCCCTCGCCCACTCGATTACCAACCTCGGCATGGCTACAGTACCGCCAGTCATACCGGAGACCTCGGCTGGCTGGCGCTAGACGACGCCTCCTTGGCGACCCGTGCCGCGGCAGGTGAGCGAGGGTCAATCGCAGAGCCGGCTGGCGGGCCCCAGCAAGCGACAAGACCTCCCAACCGGTGGACCCTACCAGCGACAAGACGGCACGAAGAGCGGGGCCCCCAGGTCAGCCGGAGAGGCTTCTAGCTGGGTTGCTCCGCCCTTGTACTTTAGGTATATAGTAGAGCCGAGGGTTGGCCTATAAAACCCCCCGAGCCCCCTATGCAACGGGGACGGACGATCACTCTCACACATCCACAGAACTCTCAAACCCCATCTAGTAGCAGAGGAAGACGAGCCGGCTGCTCCTTCTTCCTCCTCTAGATACAGCTCTAGGAGCACCCTTGTACACATACCCATCCATTCAACTAGACCAAGCAGGACTAGGGGTGTTACCTCCCACTTAGGGCCCTGAACCTGGGTATATTGTGTGTCACCACCGCTTGTGCCCAATCTCGCACCCGGAGCCCGTCGGTGTCCTCCAACCCCAACCACCTACGATAAGCCACCCTATGGCATCTGTCATGAGAAAACAACGACAAACACTCAAGCGTCTAAGCGTGGGGATGCCCCGGAAGGCATCCCCTCTTTCGTCCTCAACATTATCGGTATATCTTACTTGGAGCTATATTTTTATTCGTCACACAATATGAGTTTTGCTTGAATTGTCATTTTATTTTATTTTGTCTGTTAGGTTTTATTTATAATCTTGTTTTTCAATAAAAAGTTCCAAGAATTGCCTTAGGATGCTTGTTTTGCATGTTTAATGTGTGTTGTGTAAAAAAAACAGATACTTTTGCTCTACTGTTTGAATTTTCATATTTTACTGGAATGCAGAAAGTTTCTGACATTTTTACACAGTGTTTTCATATAAATTACTTAGCATGTCCTAAATTTTCATAATTTTTAGAGTTACAGAGGTACACTGGTTTAATAAATTACTACAGACTGTTCAGTTTACACAGATTGCTGTCATAGTTTTGTTATCTACTTATCCTATAGTTTTCATAGCCTATTTTGGTAGATATAAATTGTGGAAATGATAGTATACAGTACCTAAAGTTTTAAAATTATTTTGCAACTTGTCTTTGCAGTACATGAAGTGTTGATTTGTTCTTATGTGTACTAACCTATCTCACGAGTTCTTTTTGAGTTTTGTGTGGATGAAGTTTTTGAGAATAGGTGAAATCGGGATATGAGAGGATTGAGCAAGATACAAAATCTTAAGCTTGGGGATGCCCAAGGCACCCCAAGAAAATATTTCAAGAACTCTCAAGTATCTAAGCTTGGGGATGCTACGCATCCCACCTCTCTTCATCAACAATTATTGGTTAGCCTATGTTGAACCTAAATTTTTATTCGTTCACATGATGTGTACTATTCTTGGAGTGTCATTCTATTTTGTTTTTTGTTTCAATAAAATCATTGGATCTGAAATGTTGAATAAGAGAGAGTCCTCACATGGCTATTTAACTAATTGACTATGCATTGATCTTCACTTATATCTATTTGGAGTAGTTTGTCATTCACTCTCATGCTTCACTTATATCCTATGAGTAAATGGCTGAATGAATTGAATATCATAAATCTGAAATTAAAAATGCTTCATATACTTATCCCAAGGGGAGTAATGACTTCACACATAATAAATATAGGTGGTGAAATTTATTGAAAGTTAGCAAACACCGCATTAGTCACTTGAACAATCCATGAAATAATATTGAAGGAAGGGAAATTTCACATATAAATATACTATCTTGGACATCTTCTATGATTGTGAATACCCATTAATTATTTTCAAACTTGAGCCAATTAGTTGAAGTTGGACAAGGAAGACAATGTATTGAGTTATGCTTGGGTATATTTGTATAGAAGTTATATTGTTTTGGGTCCTCCAACATGTGGTGCTTGCTTCCACCTCATACTAGCCAAACCTTCCGCACCAAGTAGAAATATTACTTGTGCATCCAAACACCCTTAAACCAGTTTTGCCATGAGACCACTATACCTACGTATTGATTGAATAAGATCCTTCAAGTAAGTTGTCATCGGTGCAAAAAGAAACAAAAATTTCTCCTAATTATGTAATATCTTTATTGTAAGCGAAAAAGCGTTGTACGAATTTGTGATGGTAAAGAAATAAAAGTGACGGACTGCATAATAAAGGTTTCTATCACAAAGGGCAATACAATGTGATGTTCCTTTGCATTAAGAGTTTGCACATCCAAAAACAAAAAGCGCATGACTACCTCTGCTTCCCTCTGTGAAGGGTCGATCTTTACTTTCTAGTACTTACCTTTATACAAGAGTAATGGTGATCTTCACCACTTCCTATATTCGCCTTTCTCTCTTGGCAAGCATCATGTGGTGGGGAAAGATCCAAACATATATGGCCATCCAAATATATTTGATCATGAATTATTATTGTTGACAATTATCTATATGATAAATAAGTTGGGAGGCAAAACTCTAAGCCCCTATCTTTCTCTATGCTCGATGGATGCCATTTGCTCTAGAAATATGCTTTGAGAGTTTGCAATCATGGAAGACTATATGATAGTTGAGTATGTGGAATTTGCTAAATCAAAGCTCTTATATAGACCCTTCCTGAAAATAGGATGAATTGCAATTGTTTGGTGACTGAAGGCATAGTTGTTAGTTTTCAAGAAACTTTATGGTCTATACTTTAACATGTGAATAGCTTGTTACTTCATCATGAGAGGTTTTATGAGATGATCTACTGTTTATGATACATAATGATGCTAGAAAAAGTGATTGGAATTATCATTGATCAAACTTGTGCACTTGCTAGCATTCACACTTCATAAATTATTTCTTTTATCATTTACCTACTCGAGGACGAGCAGGAATTAAGCTTGGGGATGCTGATACATCTCCAATGTGTCTATAATTTATGAAGTATTCATGCCATGTTTACAATAATTCTATATGATTTTGGTATGATTTTATTAGAACTAACCCGGATTGACATTGTTTTCAGCAGAACTACCATGGTGTCGTTTTTTGTGTAGAAATAAAATTTCTCGGAATGGGCTGAAAATTTAGTATGATTTCTTGTGGACCAAAAGAGACCCCCAAAGCATTGGAGCTGGGCCAGAAGATCCACGAGGAGGCGACAAGCCTGCCAGGAGCAGCCAGGGGGTGGCCGCGCCTAGCAGGCTTGTGACTCCCTCGTGGCCCCTTGACGTGAGATCGGCGCCAAAAACTCCTATAAATCTAGAAACCACCAAAATGAAACCCATATCGGGAGTTCCGTCGCCGCACACCTCTAGAGCCACGAAAAACCAATATTGGCCCTCTCTGGCACCCTGCCGGAGGGGGTCACCATCACCGGAGGCCATCTTCATCGTCCCGGAGGGGCCATCAACACCATGGAGGCCAAGGACCAGAGGGAGAACCTCTCCCCACAGAGGGGGGAGGCCATGGAGGAGGAATCACAAGGGGAAGAACCTCTCCCCCTCTCTCCCGGTGGTGCCGGAGTACCATCGAGGGAACCATCGCCGCGGTGATCGTCTTCATAAACATCACCTTCTTCATCACCATCCTCATCTCCTCTTAGCGGTCCACTCTCTCGCACCCCGCTATAATCACCTACTTGAACATGGTGCTTTATACTACATATTATGATCCAATGATGTGTTGTCATCCTATGATGTTTTGAGTAGATTACTTTTGTCCATTGGGTGGATTGATGATCTAGATTAGTTTGAGTTATATGTTTATTTTGGTGCTGTCCTATGGTGCCTTCCGTGTCGTGCACATGTGAAGGATTCCCGTTGTAGGGTGTTGAAATATGTTCATGATTCGCTTATAGTGGGTTGCTTGAGTGACAGAAGCATAAACCCGAGTAAGGGGGTTGTTGCGTATGGGATAAAGGGGACTTGATGCTTTAATGCTATGGTTGTGTTTTACCTTAATGATCTTTAGTAGTTGCGGATGCTTGCTAGAGTTCCAATCATAAGTGCATATGATCAAACTAGAGAAAGTATGTTAGCTTATGCATCTCCCTTATATAAAATTGCAATAATGACTTCCGATCTTGTGACCAATTGCCTAGGATAATTACGCACACCGACCCATCATTATTCCACACTCGCTATTTGTAATATGTTGTAATATTATGTTAACAGGACCTATTTTAATATTTTAGTTCTCCGTTATCATGCAAAGCTATCCTCTTCATACCCACAACAGAGTTTTATTTATCGTTTCTAGACGGAAGCAAACGTTCGGTGTACGTAGAGTCGTATCGGTGGCAGATAGGACTTGGGAGAATATTGATCTTACCTTTTATATCCTTGTGGTTCCGACACTCCATACTTATCACTTTCACCTTTGGAAATTGCTATGATGATTCCATGCACTTGGGGATTATCAAGCTCTTTTCTCGTGCCGTTGCTATGGAGCAATAGCATGGGGTTGATATTCTCGTGTATGCTTGCTTGCTTTCTTCACTAAATAGTTTTTTTTCCCTTTTTACTTTATGTAGTTTTGGGTGAAACAAACAAAAATAATAGTAAAATATACAAAAAGAGTTACTTGCCCCTTATGCCTAATTTTTTTTCAAAAAGAGAAGTGATTGGAAGGTTGTGCATTGGAGAAGTGAGGGTCGACCTTGAACACTTGTGTTCATGCTCATTGAAACAATGTAGAACTTTTCATGGAAGATTATAAAAAATAATTATCCCCTTGGATATATCCATTGTATTATAAAAATAATGTGCCAAAATTTACTTTTAGGATGATTAGATTGCTTGTTTGGTGTGTGCAGTGCAAAAACAGAAACTTTGGCTGTAGTGCGTGAATTTACTTTTTTTACTGGAATGTCAAAAGTTTTTGAAATTTTAACACAGTACTGCTAGCAATTTTTTAGATTTTTCATAACTTGTCAGAATTTTTTGAGTTACAGAAGTATACGAAGTTTCCAGATTACTACAGACTGTCCTGTTTTTAACAGATTCTGTTTTCTATGCATCATTCCCTTATTTTGGTGAATCTATGGCTTGTATCAAGGGGTATGAACCATAGTGAAGTTGGAATACAGTAGATATAATGCTAATATGAATTTGGAAGAATTTCACAACAGTACTTAAATAGTATTTTGTTTTATTATACTAACGGATCTCACGAGGGTTTTGTTAAGTTTTGTGTGAATGAAGTGTTCGAAGATCGAGGAGGTATCGATATAAGATGAATACGGAGAGACAAGAGTTCAAGCTTGGGGATTACCAAGGCACCCCAAGTAAATATTTCAATGAGACTCAAGCATCCAAGCTTGGGGATGCCCCGGAAGGCATCCCATCTTTATTCTTCAACAATTATTGGTATACCTCGGTTTTTGTTTTGTTCACATAATATGTGTCTTTAGTGTTTGTCTTTTCAATTATGCTCCCCTCTAGTATGATTTAGTCCTTCATTTATTTGTATAAAGCTTCATGCACTTCACTTAAATCTTTTGAGTATGGCTTTATATAATGCTCTTTGTGCTTCACTTAAATCTTTTGAGTATGGCTTTGTAGAATGCTCTTTGTGCTTCACTTAAATCTTTTTAGTATGGCTTTATAGAATGCTTCGTATGCTTCACTTAGATATTTTGAGCTTGGATATTGGTTAATATATATTAATTTTATAATTATCTATGATCTTCACTTATATCTTTTAGAGTATGAATAAAATGATCATCGGAATTTGGATTGAAAGAGTATCATTGAAAGATCATGCCTAGCTAAAAAGGCATTAAAGAAAAGCGCTTGTTGGGAGATAACCAACACTTTTACTCTATGTTTTTATGTGGTCACATTATTAATGTAATTTATTAATCATGTTTTGTTCCTTTTGTTTCAATAAAGTGCCAAGTAAAGCCTTTGGGATAGTGTGGATACTTGCTTGTTTGATTCTGTGCAAAAATAGAAAGTTTTGCGTCCAGTATATGAATTGTCTGATTTTACTGGTGAGTACAAAAATTCTGAATTTTTTAAAAAACATTTATATGCAAATTCTGTGATATTTCCTAAAGTTTCAGAATTTATAGAGTTAGGTAAGTTTGGTGTCCATTCAGATTACAGATTGTTCTGTTTTTGACAGATTCTGTTTTGCATGCATAGTTTGCTTGTTTCAAGTGTTTCTATAGCTTATATTGAGTAATATAAATTATTTAAATTATATAATACAGTAGGTATCATGGGGGAACAATTATGTATCTTGTATTGACAGTACCTAAGTGAATGATTTATCTTTATTACACTAACCCTTCTCACCAAGTTCCGTTAAGTTTTGTGTGATTGAAGTTTTCAAGTTTTGAGTGAGATACCGATATGAGGGGAATAAGGAGTGACAAGAACCCAAGCTTGGGGATGCCCAATGCACCCCCAAGGTAATATTCAAGGAACACTCAAGCGGCTAAGCTTGGGGATGCCCCGAAAGGCATCCCCTCTTTCGTCCTCAACATTATCGGTATATCTTACTTGGAGCTATATTTTTATTCGTCACATAATATGAGTTTTGCTTGAATCATAATTTATTTTATTTTTCTCTGTTAGGTTTTATTTATAATCTTGTTTTTCAATAAAAAGTTCCAAGAATTGCCTTAGGATGCTTGCTTTGCATGTTTAATGTGTGTTGTGTAAAAAAACAGAAACTTTTGCTATAGTGTTTGAATTTTCGTATTTTACTGGAACGCAGAAAGTTTCAGAAATTTTTACACAGTGTTTTAATATAAATTACTTAGCATGTAATAAATTTTCATAATTTTTAGAGTTACATAGGTACACTGGTTTAATAAATTACTACAGACTGTTCAGTTTAGACAGATTGTTGTCATAGTTTTGTTATCTACTTATCCTATAGTTTCCATGTGTACTAACCTATCTCACGAGTTCTTTCTGAGTTTTGTGTGGATGAAGTTTTTGAGAATAGGTGAAATCGGGATATGAGAGGATTGAGAAAGATACAAAATCTCAATCTTGGGGATGCCCAAGGCACCCCAAGAAAATATTTCAAGAACTCTCAAGTATCTAAGCTTGGGGATGCTACACATCCCACCTCTCTTCTTCAAGAATTATTGGTTATCCTATGTTGAACCTAAATTTTTATTCGTTCACATGATGCATACTATTATTGGAGTGCCATTCTATTTTATTTTTTGCTGTTTCAATAAAATCATTGGATCTGAAATGTTGAATAAGAGAGAGTCCTCACATGCCAATTTAACTAATTGACTACGCATTGATCTTCACTTATATCTGTTTGGCATAGTTTGTCATTCACTCTCGTGATTCACTTATATCTTATGAGTAAATGGTTGAATGAATTGAATATCATAAATCTAAAATTCAAAATGCTTCATATACTTATCCTGTGGGGAGTAATGACTTCACACATAATAAATATAGGTGGTGAAATTTATTGAAAGTTAGCAAACACCGCATTAGTCACTTGAACAATCCATGAAATAATATTGAAGGAAGGGAAATTTCACATATAAATATACTATCTTGGACATCTTCTATGATTGTGAATACCCATTAATTATTTTCAAACTTGATCAAATTAGTTGAAGTTGGACAAGGAAGACAATGTAATGAGTTATGCTTGGGTATATTTGTATAGAAGTTATATTGTTTTCGGTCCTCCAACATGTGGTGCTTGCTTCCATCTCATACTAGCCAAAACTTCCGCACCAAGTAGAAATATTACTTGTGCATCCAAACACCCTTAAACCAGTTTTTCCATGAGAGTCCACTATACCTACGTATTGATTGAATAAGATCCTTCAAGTAAGTTGTCATCGGTGCAAAAAGAAACAAAAATTGCTCCTAATTATGTAATATCTTTATTGTAAGGGAAAAAGCATTGTACGAATTTGTGATGGTAAAGAAATAAAAGTGACGGACTGCATAATAAAGGTTTCTATCACAAAGGGCAATACAATGTGACGTTCCTTTGCATTAAGAGTTTGCACATCCAGAAATAAAAAGCGCATGACAACCTCTGCTTCCTATCTTTTACTTTCTAGTACTTACCTTTATACAAGAGTCATGGTGATCTTCACCACTTCCTATATTCGTCTTTTTCTCTTGGCAAGCATCATGTGGTGGGGAAAGATCCAAGCATATATGGCCATCCAAATATATTTGATCATGAATTATTATTGTTGACAATTATCTATATGATAAATAAGTTGGGAGGCAAAACTCTAAGCCCCTATCTTTCTCTATGTTCGATGGATGCCATTTGCTCTAGAAATATGCTTTGAGAGTGAGCAATCATGGAAGACTATATGATAGTTGAGTATGTGGAATTTGCTAAATCAAAGCTCGTATATAGACCCTTCATGAAAATAGGATGAACTGCAATTGTTTGGTGACTGAAGGATAGTTGTTAGTTTTCAAGAAACTTTATGGTCTATACTTTAACATGTGAATAGCTTGTTACTTCATCATGAGAGGTTTTATGAGATGATCTACTATTTATGATACATAATGATGCTAGAAAAAGTGATTGGAATTATCATTGATCAAACTTGTGCACTTGCTAGCATTCACACTTTATAAATTATTTCTTTTATCATTTACCTACTCGAGGATGAGCAGGAATTAAGCTTGGGGATGTTGATACGTCTCCAACGTATCTATAATTTATGAAGTATTCATGCCATGTTTACAATAATTCTATATGATTTTGGTATGATTTTATTAGAACTAACTCGGACTGACGTTGTTTTCAGAAGAACTACCATGGTGTCGTTTTTTGTGTAGAAATAAAAGTTCTCAAAATGGGCTGAAAATTTAGTATGATTTCTTGTGGACCAAAATAGACCCCCGAAGCATTGGAGTTGGGCCAGAAGAGCCACGAGGAGGCGACAAGTCTGCCTGGCGCGGCCAGGGGGTGGTCGTGCCTAGCAGGCTTGTGACTCCCTCGTGACCCCCTTGACGTGAGATCGATGCCAAAAATTCCTATAAATCCATAAACCACCAAAAAGAAACCTAGATCGGGAGTTCCGCTGCTGCACACCTCTAGAGCCACGAAAAATCAATCTTGGTCCTCTCCGGCACCCTGCCGGAGGGGGTCACCATCCCCGAAGGCCATCTTCATCGTCCCGGAGGGGCCATTAACACCATGGAGGCCAAGGACCAGAGGGAGAACCTCTCCTCACAGAGGGGGAGGCCATGAAGCAGGAAACACAAGGGGGAGAACCTCTCCCCCTCTCTCCCGGTGGTGCCAGAGTGCCATCGGGGGAACCATCGTCGTGGTGATCGTCTTCATCAACATAACCTTCTTCATGACCATCCTCATCTCCTTTTAGTGGTCCACTCACGCACACCCCGCTGTAATCACCTACTTGAAAATGGTGCTTTATGCTACATATTATGATCCAATGATGTGTTGCCATCCTATGATGTTTTGAGTAGATTACTTTTGTCCTTTGGGTGGATTGATGATCTAGATTGGTTTGAGTTGTATGTTTATTTTGGTGCCGTCCTATGGTGCCTTCCGTGTCGCGCACACGTGAAGGATTCCCGCTGTAGGGTGTTGTGATACGTTCATGATTCGCTTATAGTGGGTTTCTTGAGTGATAGAACCATAAACCTGAGTAAGGGGGTTGTTGCGTATAGGATAAAGGAGACTTGATGCTTTAATGTTATGGTTGGGTTTTACCTTAATGATCTTTAGTAGCCAAGTAGAGAAAGTATTTTAGCTTATGCCTCTCCCTCATATAAATTGCAATAATGACTTCCGATCTTGTGACCAATTGCCTAGGATAATTCTGCACACCGACCCATCATTATTCCACACTCGCTATTTGTAATATATTGTAATATTATGTTAACAGTACCTATTTTAATATTTTAGTTCTCCTTTATCATGCAAAGCTATCCTCTTCATACCCACAACGTAGTTTTATTTATCCTTTCTAGATGGAAGCAAACGTTCGGTGCACGTAGGGTCGTATCGGTGGCAGATAGGACTTGAGAGAATATTGACCTTACCTTTATCTCCTTGTGGGTTCGACACTCCATACTTAACACTTCCACCTTTGGAAATTGCTATGATGATTCCTTGCACTTGGGGATTATCATAGACACAACTGCATTCACTTTGAATAGGGCACTATCTAAATCCATTGAGACGACACCGTATGAATTATGATTTGGCAAGAAACCTAAGTTATCGTTTCTTAAAGTTTGGGGACGTGACGCTTATGTCAAGAGGCTTCAACCTGATAAGCTCGAACCCAAAGTGGAGAAGTGTGTATTCATAGGATACCCTAAAGAAACAATTGGGTGTACATTCTATCATAGATCTGAATGCAAAATCTTTAGAGAAGGAGTTTAACTCGAAACAAGTGCGTGGGATGAGTGTAGAACTTGATGAGGTTATCAAACTTCGCTTCAATTGGAGAGTAGAGCAGCGCAGAAAGTTTTTCATGTGATGCCTACACCAGTTGAAGAGGAAGCTAATTATGATGATCATGAAAATTCGGATCAAGTTACTACCGAACTTTGTAGGTCGACAAGGACATGTACTACCTCTGAGTGGTACGGCAATCATGTCTTGGAAGTCATGTTGTTAGACAACGATGAGCCTTCGAACTATGAGGAAGCAATAGTGGGCCTGGATTCCAACAAATGGCTAGAGGCCATGAAATCCGAGATAGGATCCATGTATGAAAAAACTACTATGGACTTTGGAAGACTTAGCTGGTGACCATCAGGCCATTGAACGAATGGATCTTTAAGAAGAAGACAGATGTTGATGCTAATGTCATCGTATATAAATCTCAACTTGTCACAAAGGATTTCAGACAAGTTTTAGGAGTTGACTATGATGAGACTTTCTCACCTGTAGCATTGCTAAAGTTGTTTAGGATTATGTTAACAATTGCTGCATTTTTCGATTATGAAATATGGCAGATGGACGTCAAAACTGTGTTCCTTAATGGTTTTCTTACGAAAGAGTTGTATATGATGCAGCCCGAGGGTTACGTATATCCTAAGGATGCTATCCATTGATCCATCTATGGACTAGTGCAAGCATCTCAGAGTTGGAATCTTTGCTTTGATGAGATGAGCAAAGCTTTTGGGTTTATAATAGTTTATGGAGAGACTTGTATTTACAAGAAAGTGAGTGGGAGCTCTATATTATTTCTAATATGATATGTGGATGACATATTGTTGATCGGAAATAGTATAGAACTTCTGGAAAGCATGAAGGGATACTTGAAGAGGAGTTTTTCAATGAAAGACCTCAGAGAAGCTACTTAGATATTAGGCATCAAGATATATGTAGATAGATCAAGACGTCTCATAGGAATTTCACAAAGCACATACCTTGATAATATTTTTAAGAAGTTCAAAATGGACCTGTCCAAGAAGGGGTTCTTGCATGTGTTGCAAGGTGTGAAGTTGAGTAAGACTCAAATCCCGACCACGGTGGGAGAAAGAGAAAGGATGTCGGTCGTACCCTATGCCTCAGTCATAGGCTCTATAATGTATGTCATGTTGCGTACCAGACCTGATGTGTGCCTTGCTTTAAGTGTGGTAGGGAGGTATCAGTAGTTGATCACTTGAAAGTAGTCAAAAATATTCTTAACTACCTAAAGAGGACTAAAGAAATGTTTCTCGTCTACGGAGGTGATAAAGAGCTCATCGTAATGGGTTGCATCGATGCTAGCTTTGACACTGATCCGGGTGACTCTAAGTATCAAACTGGATATGTATTTATTCTAAATGGTGGATCTTTGAGTTGGTGTAATTCCAAACAGAGCGTTGTGACGGGATCTACATGTGAAGCGGGATATATATCTACTTTGGAAGCAACGCAGGAAGGCATCTGGATGACGGAGTTCATGACCGATCTAGGAGTTGTGCCTAGTGCATCAGATGTGATGACTATCTTTTGCATCAACACTGGAGCCATTTCTATTGCCAAAGAGCCCAGGTTTCAAAACAAGACCAAACATATAAAGCGTCGGTTCAAATCCATCTGTGATTACATAAAGGAGGGAAACATAGAGATTTGCAGAGTACATACGGATCTAAATGTTGCAGACCGTTGACTAAACCTCTCTCACAAGCAAAACATGATCAACACCATAACTCTATGGGTGTTAGATTCATTATAGAGTGAGCTAGATTATTAACTCTAGTGCAAGTGGGAGACTGTTGGAAATATTCCTTAGAGGCAATAATGAATGTTCATTATCATATTTCCTTGTTCCTGATAAGTGTTTATTATTCATGCTAGAATTGTATTGACCGAAAACTTAAATATATGTGTAGATAGATAAACAACAATGTGTCCCTGGTGAGCCTCTACTAGGCTAGCTCATTGATCAAAGATAGTTGAGGTTTCCTAGCCAAAGACATGAGTTGTCATTTGATGGCGGGGTCACATCATTAGGAGAAAGATGTGATGGACAAGACCCAACCGTAAACTTAGCATATGATTGTGTCATTAAAGTTTAATTTCTATAGCTTTCTTCATGTCAAGTATTGTTCCTAACACCATAAGATCATGCAACTCCTTGACACGGGAGTAATACCTTGTGAGCTATCAAACGTCACTTCGTAATAGGGTTATCATAAAGGAGCTATTCAGGTATCTCCGACAGCGTTTATTGGGTTGGCATGGATCGGGACTATTTTGTCGGTCCCGTGGGACTGGGGGTACCCAGGCCCATCTACCTATGGCCCAAGGTGCGAGAGGTGTTGTGGGCCCAAAGAGGTTCCCCACCAAGCCTCAAGAATCAGACCCTCGTGAGGGTCCCCTCCTTGCGAGGTGGATATCGGTAAGTGTCGTCAGGAGGCCGATGGAGTTCCCCCTTGAGGCTGCCTCCCAGAGCCTCATCGTGGGGCCCTCTCTTGAGGTTGTCCTCGGGGGCCTGCGCGGGGCATATTAACCAAGGATGGAGTGACAAGGCCTGCCCCTTCACGCAGCTGACGTGTCCCGCACAGGTTGGTCCGCAGAGTCATACCACCAGGTGCGGACAGAGAGACTTTCCTCTTTGGTGAGAGAGGAGCAGCACCAGCTCGTGGGTTCCCAAAGAAAACCCCAAAGGTTGCCCTTCTGGTGCAAGAGGACCAAGACCGAGGGCTTGGCAAGACGGAGGTCACCCCCGAGCCCACAGGCACGTCACAGCGAGAAGCTTTGGTAGGCGAAGACAACTTTTGTCAGGATAGGCTGCAGTATTGTCCCCCTTCCAACTGGCTGTTGTGGCAACCCTTCCCGCCTTGTATTTTCGGGGGAACAGGACCAAGGCCAGTATAAGAGGAGGGAACCAGCCACCATAGAGCAGGAGGACCTTTGGCTGGCTAGAACACACCTTGTACTCATCCTCTCCCCCAAGTAATCCAAACAAGCAGGAGTAAGGTTTTAAACCGCGAGCTGGCCTGGACCTGGGTAAACTATGTGCCCCTTGTTCGTCTTCCTTAGCTCGAGCCGCCGAAGAGTCGTTGTGAGGTTGTGAAGCAGAGTAGGGCAGGAGAGCGAGCGTTGTTGGGGAACGTTGCATGGGAAACAAAAAAATCCTATGCTTCACCAAGATCAATCTGGGAGATGAGCATCTATCATAGGAGAGATTGGATCTACGTACCCTTGTAGATCGCTAAGTGGAAGCGTTAAAGAAAGCATTTGATGTAGTGGTACGTCTCCGCGATCCAAATTGCAAGCCGTCCCACGTACTCCCGATCAAGTGTCGAACGGACGGCACCTCCGCGTTCAGCACACGTGCAGCTCGATGAAGATCTCTGCCTTCTTGATCCAGCAAGGGGAAGCGGAGAGGTAGATGGGTTCGCCGGCAGCACGACGGTGTGGCAGCTGTGGTGGTGCAGCTGATTCGGCAGAACTTCGCTAAGCGGCGTCGAATCAATCTACTAGAGGAGAGACTATCGGAGAGGGAGGAAGGGTTGTGCCGTGGCTTAAAGTGTGGCTTCCCTCCTCCCTCTCTTATATATATAGGGGAAGGGGGAAGGGGCTCCACCCTAGGGTTCCCACCCCTAGGGGTGGCGGCCAAGAGGAGGGGGCGGCGGCCAAGGGGTGGCTTGGCCCCCAAGGTAGGGTGGTCGGCCCCCTTAGGGTTTCCCCCCTCCACCCTTCGGCCGCATGGGACCTTGTGGGAGGGGCGGACAGCCCACCAGGGGCTGGTGCACCTTCTCTCACAGCCCATGTGGCCCTTCGGGGCTGGTGGCCCCTTCCGATGGACCCCGGGACCCTCTCGGCACCCCCGATACGTTACAGGTGACGCCCGAACTTTTCCCGGTGACCAACACGAAACTTCCTATATATGAATATTAACCTACGGACCATTTTGGAGCTCCTTATCATGTCCGAGATCTCATCCGGGACTCCGAACAACCTTCGGTTACCGACACACATAACTCATCTATACCGAAACGTCACCGAACCTTAAGTGTGCAGACCCTGTGGGTTCGAGAACCATGTAGACATGACCGAAACACCTCTACGGCCAATAACCAATAGCGGGACCTGGATGCCCATATTGGTTCCTACATGTTCCAAAGATCTTCATCGGTCGAACCTCTATGTCAAGGATTCAGTCAATCCCGTATGTTGTTCCCTTTGTCCTTTGGTATGTTACTTGCCCGAGATTCGATCGTCGATATCTCTATACCTAGTTCAATCTCGTTACTTGCAAGTCTCTTTACTCATTCCGTAATACAAGATCCCGTGACTAACACTTAGTCACATTGCTTGCAAGGCTTGTTGTGATGTTGTATTACCGAGTGGGCCCTGAGATACCTCTCCGTCACACAGAGTAACAAATCCCAGTATTGATCCATGCCAACTCAACAGACACCCTCGGGGATACCTATAGAGTACCTCTATAGTCACCCAGTTACGTTGCAACATTTGATACGCACAAGGCACTCCTCTAGTGTCGGCGAGTTGCATGATCTCATGGTTATAGGAACATATACTTGACATGCAGAAAACAGTAGCAATAAACTGACACGATCATATGCTACGTTCATAGTTTGGGTCTTGTCCATCACATCATTCTCCTAATGATGTGATCCCGATATCAAATGACATCTCATGTCCATGGCCAGGAAACCTTAACTATCTTTGATCAACGAGCTAGCCTACTAGAGGCATACTAGGGACACAGTGTTTGTCTATATGCCCACACATGTATTTAGTTTCCAATCAACCCAATTATAGTATGGACAATAAACGATTATCATGAACAAGGAAATATAATAATAAACACTTTATGTATTGCCTCTAGGGCATATTTCCAACAGTCTCCCACTTGCACTAGAGTCAATAATCTAGTTCACATCACTATGTGATTTACATTGTTATGAATCGAACACCCATGCAGTTCTGGTGTTGATCATGTTTAGCCCTTGGAAGAGGTTTAGTCAACAGGTTTGCAACATTCAGATCCGTGTGCACTTTGCAAATATTTATGTCCTTATCCTCGATGTAATCGCGGATGGAATTGAAGTGTCGCTTTATGTGTCTGGTCCTCTTGTGAAACCTTGGTTACTTGGCTAGAGCAATGGCACCAGTGTTGTCAGAGAACAGAGCTATTGGATTCAGTGCGCTGGGCACTACTCCAATATCTGTCATGAACTGCTTCATCCAGACACCTTCCTTCGCTGCCTCCGAGGTTGCGATGTACTCCGCTTCACATGTAGAATCGGCTACCACGCTTTGCTTGGAACTGCACCAGCTTACCGCTCCCCCATTGAGAATAAATACGTATCCGGTTTGCGACATAGAGTCATCCGGATCAGTGTCAAAGCTTGCATCGACGTAACCCTTTACGACGAGCTATTGATGTGACATCCCAAGTGATGTCCCTTCCTTTTCTGGCTTGTAACCCATATGATGACCTTGTGACATGAGCTATGATTGAGTTGCATCCTTGGTTCCATGTGAGTTTGTCATCTTTGCATCATGGCATCCATGCATCATCCATCATCTTCATGCATCATTCCCTATCATTCATGTGATGTTGTTTGTGTGCTTGTTTGTATGTGAGTGTTGGTTGTGAGGTGTTTGAATCAAGTGGTGTGAGGGTCCATGTGGGCACCTCTCATCTCTGCCCTCTCTTCTCTTGCTAGTTTTCCCCTCCTAATAACCCCTTCGTCTCAATTATTTCTTTTGTCAGATTTTAAGTTGAGAAAACCCATTTTAAAATGTTCATGTTTTAGCATTATTTATTTCATGAATAGTGGGGGTGTTGGGTTTCATATTTGACAATGATGGATTCTTTATTCTAATAAAACAGGGGCTGTTTTCATATTTAATAAAATATAAACTTGCCTCTTTAATCATAGATTTATTTTTTTATAAAACAGGGCTAATATTTCCTTTCCCAAAAATATTTGTTTTATATTTAAACCCCCTCTCATTTTCCCTGGCCTCTTTTCTTTCTCTCTGATGTTTTTAAAAGTTTTAAACTCTGTGTGTGTGAGGAGTGGGCGAGAGAGAGACAGGGGCAGGCCCAACTGGCCCATAGCGCCAGTAAACGGGCACCTGCCCCGTCTCCCTCCTTTCCGTCAGACGCAGAGGGGTTCAGAGAGGTGAGTGCGCAGCTGCCGTCGCCGTCACCGTTAGCCGGATCGTCGTGGCCTCCTTTAAAACGCGTTGGCGTGCGTGCCCCTGCTAGGGTTCCTCTTCTCCTCCATCCCAACCGCCATCTCTTCCTTCTCCTTCCTCCTCCAGTTCCCCTTCTCCTTCTCTGTCGGAGAGTTGCAAAGAGTTTCAGAGAAAGGGTCGCCGTCGTTCGTCCTCGCCGTCGCGTCTCCGGTGCGTCCCGTCGCCATCGGAGATGGCCGCTGCGTCCCTGGAGACGTCCGCGACCGATCCCCGTCGCTAATTGCCAAGGAGCTGGCCGGATTCGACGAGCTCGTCTTCTTCTTCCTCGGCTCCGTCCGCCTCGTCGCCGAGCCCTGCTTCCTCTTCGTCGACGCCTCGTCCCTGACCTCCGCCGGGACCTGCTCGTCGTCGTTCACCTCCCCAAGGTGAGCGCCGGTTCCCCTTTGCCTTCTTTGCGCGCGCGTAGTGTTCTGTCGCCGCCGTCGCGTGATCGCCGCCGGTAGGGTGTAGCGGTCCTGCTGCTCGTCTCCGTCCCCCCTCGCCACAAGGAGAGTGCGGGAATGGATCCGCCGCTCGCCCCCGAGTGCATAGGTGCTGTTAGCGTCGCCGGAGCCCTCGTGTGCTCGCCGGAGAGTGATCGGCGTCTCTCTGTCGCCGTGCAGTAGCAGTTCGCCGCCGGTACCTTTCGTTGAGCGTGTGTTCGCCGTCGTTCCCCCTCCGCGCAAGCAGAGTGCAGGAATGGGACCTCCGTAGTCGCAGTGGTCGATTCCGTCGCTTCCTGTCGCCTGTGCCTCCGTGTAGCCGCCGGTGATCGCCGTCGAGATCCCCTGCCGCCGCTCCCCTGTTTCTGTTCGGTTTCAGTTTCGTCAGACAGAGCAGTTATATGTGTGTATAACTTCTCTGCCTCCCCCTCTCTGTCGAGCAACGTGCAGTGGCCGAGTGGTAGCGTGTGTGTGTTGTCACCAGGGAGGTTCTGGGTTCGAATCCCCTTCCCCCACCTTTTGTTTTCTTTGTTTTGTTTTTTTTCTTCTTTTTCTTTTGCCTTTTGCTATATGTGTGCATGTATGCATATAGGTAGTTTCAGGGGCTGTTTTTTTTCTTGCTTACAACATATCTAGGTTATGTGTATGTGTGAGCTGCATATAATACATGTGTATATGTGTGTATGCCCATGTGCATACACACCCATACATGTGTGTGTGTGCCTTTACTTATGTTGATTTGTATGTGTGTGTGTGTTGCACACACATAAGCATGTTTGGCTCATTGAGAGTGTGTGTGTGTTTTATACACATGTGGGTTTTGCTAGCCTTTGAGAGTGCTTGTGGTTGGGTGTTTAGTGAGAGTGAGTGGTGCTTATGTATGTGAGTATATGCACCTAGTGCATATGTCACATGTATGAGTGTGTGTGTGTTAGGGATGGTAAGTGTATGTATCTACTTGTGTTTGTGTAGAGTTACATGTGTCTTTGGAGTGTGGGGATGTGTGTATGACCTTCATACACTCCTCCATGGGCATGAGTAGAATCCATGTGTAGGTTCTCCCTTTTGGTCTCATGAGCTTGTTTCCCCCCTCTTGCTAGTAACTCCCTAGATTCTTGTTGGCATGCCATGTTGCATGTCCCTAGAGTGTTATTTGTGCCTTGCCAACTTGTATGCATAGATACCATGCCAATTCTTTAGCTTTTCATCAAGTTTATTAAGTGTCATAAGTCA
The DNA here is from genome assembly GCA_022496015.1 of Hordeum marinum. Classification (NCBI taxonomy): domain Eukaryota; kingdom Viridiplantae; phylum Streptophyta; class Magnoliopsida; order Poales; family Poaceae; genus Hordeum; species Hordeum marinum. The sequence continues at coordinate 303,648,812 of CM039672.1, read as the reverse complement.
TACATGGGAAAAGGGGTCAAAATTCGACCTAGCTTTTCTCCCTCGTGTTGCATGCAAGCATATAGGTATGAGTAATGATTTTGGGGTGTTTTCAACCCCTCTATGCACCTGTGAAGTCAAATTTGACTTTGGGGCAACTTCACAAAAGTGCATTTTTATGCTGTGATGCCCTTTTGTCTTTTTCATATGCTTTGGTGAACTTGTCAACTAGAGATTGTTAGTAAAAGTTGTTTTTATCATCACAGTATTTCTATTATTCATGTCAAGTGCCCAGATCAGTTGGAACCATGCTGTTTAGTTGCCTACTTTCTGTTTCTGCCAGGCAGCTGTGAAAATGGCTAAGTCTGGAGAATCTGCTGTTATCAAGTTTCTGTATAAAATGGGTTGTAGTTAAGGATGTGGTTAGTATTTGCTCATGCTCAGTGCTAGTTATTTTAAGTATATGTTTTCATCTTCCACCCTGTTAATTTCATGCCATTTGGATCTTCCTAGCATATTTAACCAGTGTTGTTAATTTGCTACTTTATAAACCCAGATTCCAGAAAACTGGAATTTTCACTAAGTCCCTAAAACCTATTTCATCATGCCAACTTGAGTGTCTCTTACTTATTTCTGTGTACCCCTTTTGCTGTGGGTGTAATTGAAGATATTGGATTGGATGTTGAGTAGAACATGTTCATGTCTTGTTTGTGGTTGTAGGGTTCCTGTAGCATTAGTTGTGATCTGTTCAAGTTGCTATGTTGCTGTTTGTGACAGGTTTGAGTGAAATTTTGTTTTGAGTGTTGTGAGAGCTATACTCCATGAAATGAATTGTTTCTTGAGCCTAACTTGATTGATTTTTCATAACCTATCCAGTGTCTACCTTGGAATGCCAAGATTTGTCCCAGATATTTGATGACCTTGTGTTTTGCCTCCGTTCCTTGTCGTGAGCGTATCTCGAGAACCGTAGCTCCGTTTCTCGCGATCCTTATATGCATTTCCATCGATATTTCATGATGCATCCATATTTGCCATGTTCATGCATGTCTAAATAACTTAACATGAGGTTCTGTCCAGATTCATTAATCCACCACCTTTGCATGTGGAACTTGACTAGAATTGGATTGCCATGTTAAAAACTCATTAAAATGATCATGCATCATCTTGTTTGTGCATTGCACCTTGTTTGGGTATTTATTTTCTGTTTCTCTTGGGTAGACGCGAGTGTCGAATCTGAGTTCGAGGAACCTGGAGAGTACCACTATGAGGATCCCGCTACTTGTTCCGCTGGAGAACCAACAGGCAAGATGATCGTACCCGGATACCAATACTATCTTTGCTTGCTAATGTCTCGTTCATATCATTAAAATTGTGCTACCTACCACATGATATCAGCCCCCATGTTGCCATGACAGCCTCTAACCTCCACATCCCAGCAAACCGTTGATTGGCTAAGTTACCGCTGCTCAGCCCCTCTTATAGCGTTCTTAGTTGCAGGTTGTTCCATGTGATAACATGGATTGGATATCACAATAAATTCTATTATTTAAATTAATGCACCCATATATCTGGTATTGGTGGAAGGCTTGGCCTTTTTCTAAGTGACTTGTTCCGCTCGTACCCTCTTTAGATTCTTGTTGCCGGTGTTATGTTTTCCATATTTTGCGCTCCTAACACGCTTGGGGTTGTTATGGGGACCCCCTTGTTTATTCGGTTGAGATTAAAACTTGTCCGGCAAGACCCAACATTGGTACTACATTTGCTAATAACTTAATGAACCTGCATAGGGCTTTGCAAACCCGTGGATAATTTAATCAACCCCCGGGCCAGTGCTCCTCATGAGTGTTGGTCCAAACTGGGCTGCCTGCGGGGCCACCTCGGGGCAACTTGAGGTTTGGTTTCCCTGTAGCTAGTCCCATCTGTCATGTCCCGAGACTAAGATACGCGGCTCTTATCGGGTTTGTCGACACGTCGGGTGGTCTTGCTGGATCTGTTTTACCTTTATCGAATGTCTTGCGTGTGGACTCTGACTTTCTTCGGGTTTACTCGAGGTGTTGGAAATCCTTTGGAATTACCGACGAAGATCACGAGATCCGTGGTCGAGGGATTCCCGCGGAGTGTGGTTATTTGTGATGGACTAGTTGGAGCACCCCTGCAGGGTTAAATCTTTCGGAAAGCCATGCCTGCGGTTATGTGGCAACTTGGATTTTGTTTAACACCCGGTTATAGAAAACTAGAAGTATACTATAATTAAAATACACCAACCGTGTGAGTAACCATGATCGTCTCTGCTCGTGAACATGAACCGAGAGAGAACACGGTGGGGTTATGATTGACGTAAGTAAGTGTTCAGGATCTCTTAGAGATCATTCTAGATTCGATCGTCTTCGTAGGCCACTCATATTTATTTCATGTTGTGTAAGATAGCCACCATAAACATTGCTTAGTGCTGATGCAAACTAAACATCTCCCCTTCCATCCTAAAGCTTAAATAGTGCTGGCACCCGGGTTACTCGATAGCTGAGTCCTCTGTGGCTCACAGTTTACTACAACAATCCAGGTGCAGGTTCAGATGAGTTCGTGCAGGATGATCTTACCCAGCTCCAGTGGGAGTATGATGAGGAGAGAGGCAGGATGTACGTGACATATCCCGAAGAGTAGAGGATCTGGTCATGATCTTGGGCAGCTTGATAGTATCATCGCGTTATTGTTTTTATCGTTTGTTTTTCGTCCGTAGCCGGACCCTGTGTTCTCCTTGATGTATGAGCTGAGTGATATTGTAATTTAGCATGTGGCGAGTGTAAGCCAACTCATATACTCTTCCCTTCAGTACATGTATGATGTGATGATGCTTATCTTGCTAACGGCAAGATGCGCTTCTATCCTTTGCGAGGACCTCGTGCCTCAAAACGGATAGGCGCGCATCTTGGGCGTGACACTTGATCACCTCCATAAACGAGAAACATGTCCTTAGTCCTTTTCAGGTACTTAAGGATATTCTTGACCGCAGTCCAGTGCTCCATTCCAGGATCACTCTGAAACCTTCCGGCGATACTTATGGCAAGGTTGACATCCGGTCTTGTGCAGAACATCGCATACATGATAGAGCCTATGGCTGAAGCATAGGGGATGACACTCATCTTCTCTCTATCTTCTACAGTCACTCAGCATTGAGTCTTACTCAACTTCACACCTTGTAACACAGGCAAGAACCCCTTCTTGGACTGATCCATTTTGAACTTCTTCAAACCTTTATCAAGGTATGTGCTTTGTGAAAGTGCTATCAAGTGTCTTGATCTATCTCTATAGATCTTAATGCCTAATATGAAAGCAGCTTCTCCTAGTTATTTCATTGAAAAACTCTTGTTCAAATACTCCTTCACGCTTTCCAGCATTTCTATATTGTTTCCAATTAGCAATATCTCATCCACAAATAATATTAGAAACGCTACAGAGCTCTCACTCACTTTCTTGTAAATACAAGCTTCTCCATAAACTTGTATAAACCCAAACGCCTTGATCACTTCATCAAAGCGCTTATTCCAACTCTGAGATGCTTGCACCAGTCCATAAATGGATCGCTGGAGTTTGCAAACTTTGTCAGCATTCTCTGGATCGACAAAACCTTCCGGTTGCATCATATACAACTCTTCCTCAAGGAAACCGTTAAGGAACGTTGTTTTGACATCCATCTGCCAAATTTCATAGTCAAAATATGCAGCTATTGCTAACATGATTCTGACGGACTTAAGCATCGCTACGGGTGAGAAGGTCTCATCATAGTCAACTCCTTGAACTTGTGAAAAACCCTTTGCCACAAGTCGAGCTTTATAGACGGTGACATTACCGTCCGCGTCCGTCTTCTTCTTAAAGATCCATTTATTCTGAATGGCCTTTCGCCCTTCAGTTAATACTTCCAAAGTCCATACTTTGTTTTCATACATGGATCCCATCTCGGATTTCATGGACTCTAACCATTTCTCGGAATCTGGGCCCATCATCGCTCCTTCATAGCTCGTAGGTTCATTGTTATCTGACAACATGACCTCCAAGACAGGGTTGCCATGCCACTCAGGAGTAGTATGCGTCCTTGTCGACCTACGAGGTTCAATAGTGACTTGATCTGAAGCTTCATGATCATCAACATTAACTTTATCTCCAACTGTCGTTGGCTCCACAGAAACATCTTTCTGCGTTGCGCTACTCTCTGGTTGAAGTGAAGGTTCAACAACCTCATCAAGTTCTACTTTCCTCCCACTCAATTCTTTCGAGGGAAACTCTTTCTCAAGAAATGTTTCGTTCTTAGCGACAAACACTTTGCCTTCGGATCTGAGATAGAAGGTATACCCAACTATCCCTTTTGGGTATCCTATGAAGACGCATTTCTTCGCTTTGGGTTCCAGCTTTTCAGGCTGAAGCTTTTTGACATAAGCATCACATCCCCAAACTTTAAGAAACGACAACTTTGGCTTCTTGCCAAACCATAGTTCATATGGCGTCATCTCAACGGATTTCGATGGTGCCCTATTTAAAGTGAATGCAGTTGTCTCTAATGCATAACCCCAAAACGATAGTGGCAAATCAGCAAGAGACATCATAGAACGTACCATATCTAATAAGGTTCGATTACGATGTTCGGACACACCATTACGCTGTGGTGTTCCAGGCGGTGTCAATTGTGAAACAATTCCACACTGTCTTAAGTGACTGCCAAACTCATAACTCAGATATTCTCCTCCTCGATCTGATTGCAGGAATTTAATCTTCCTGTTACGATGATTCTCAACTTCACTCTAAAATTGCTTGAACTTTTCAAACGTTTCAGACTTGTGTTTCATCAAGTAAATATATCCATGTCTACTTAAGTCATCAGTGAAGGTGAGAAAATAAAGATATCCACCGTGCACCTCAATGTTCATCGGACCGCACACATCAGTACGTATGATCTCCAACAAATCACTCGCCCGTTCCATTATTCCAGAGAACGGCATTTTAGTCATCTTGCCCATGAGGCATGGTTCACATGTGTCAAGTGATTCAAAATCAAGTGACTCCAAAAGTCCATCAGCATGGAGCTTCCTCATGCGTTTTACACCAATATGACCCAAACGGCAGTGGTACTATCATTATCAACTCTACATCTTTTGGCATCAATGTTGTGAACATGTGTATCATCACTATCAAGATTCAACAAGAATAAACCCCTCACATTGGGTGCATGACCATAAAAGATATTACTCATATAAATAGAACAACCATTATTCTCTAATTTAAATGAGTAACCGTCTCGCAATAAACAAGATCCATATATAATGTTCATGCTTAACGCGGGCACTAAATAACAATTATTCAGGTTCATCACTAATCCTGATGGTAGTCAAAGAGCGAGCGTGCCGGCGGCGATCACATCAACCTTGGAACCATTTCCCATGCGCATCATCACTTCATCCTTAGCTAGCCTCCGTCTATTCCATAGGTCCTGCTTTGAGTTGCAAATGTGAGCAACCAAACCGCTATCAAATACCCAGGCATTACAACGAGAGCTAGTAAGGTACACATCAATAACATGTATATCATATATACCTTGTTTGGTGTTGGCCGCCTTCTTGTCGGACAGGTACTTGGGGCAGTTCCGCTTCTAGTGACCAGTTTCCTTGCAATGAAAGCACTCAGTTTCTGGCTTGGGTCCAACCTTGGGTTTCTTCACGGGAGGAGCAACTGGTTTGCCACCCTTCTTGGAGTTACCCTTCTTGCCCTTGCCATTCTTCTTGAAACTAGTGGTTTTATTGACCATCAACACTTGATGTTCTTTCTGGATTTCAGACTCAGCGACTTTCAGCATCGCAAACAGCTCGGCGACTGACTTGTTCATCCCGTGCATGTTATAGTTCAACACGAAGCTCTTGTAGCTAGGTGGCAATGATTGAAGAACTCTATTAGTGATCGCCTCAGGCAGAAGGGGCATCCCTAACTCCGCCAGACGGGTTGAATACCCAGACATTCTGAGTATATGTCCACTGATAGACCCGTTCTCCTCCATCTTGCAAGCATAGAACTTATCGGAGGTCTCATACCTCTCGATCCGGGCATTCTTCTTAAAGATAAACTCCAACTCTTGGAACATCTCATATGCTCCATGATGTTCAGAATGTCTTTGAAGTCCCGATTCTAAGCCATACAACATTGCACATTGAACTATTGAGTAATCTCCAGAACGTGCCTCCCAAGCGTTCTTAACGTCTTCGGACGACATGGGAGCGGGTGGGTCACCAAGCGGTGCATCAAGGACATAAGCCTTCTGGGAAGCCGTGAGGATAATCCTCAGATTACGAGCCCAGTTAACAAAGTAACTTCCATCATCTTTCAACTTAGCTTTCTCTAGGAACGCATTAAAATTCAGGGGTGCTACCACGCGAGCCATTGATCTACAACATAAAAAAGCAAAGGTTACTAAGACTACTGTTCATGATAATGAGTTCAGTTAATCAAATTACTAAAGCTCCCACTCAAATTGATATCCCTCAGGTCATCTCAGTGATACATGATCCACATTCATCAACTCAAGTCCGATCATCACGTGAGTTAAGGTGGTTTCAATGGTGAACATCATCATGTTGATCATATCTACTATATGACTCATGCTCGACCTTTCGGTCTCTTGTGTTCCTAGGCCATGTCTGCACATGCTAGGCTCGTCAAGTCTAACCCGAGTGTTCCGCATGTGCAACACTGGCTTACACCCGTTGTATGCAAACGTAGAGTCCATCACACCCGATCATCACGTGGTGTCTCGACACGACGAACTTTCGCAACGGTGCACACTCGGGGAGAACACAATTCATCTTGAAATTTAAGTGAGGGATCACCTTATAATTCTACCGTCGTCCTAAGCAAAACAAGGTGCATAAAAGGATTAACATCACATGCAAATCATAAGTGACATGATATGGCCATGAACTTGTGCTTTTGATCTCCATCTCCAAAGCACCGACATGATCTCCATCGTCACCGGCATGACACCATGATATCCATCATCATGATCTCCATCATTGTGTCGTCATCGGGGTTGTCGCGCCCACCATGCTCATACTACTATTGCTACCGCTTAGCGATAAAGTAAAGAATTACACAGCACTTAAAGATTGACATGCAGGTCATACAATAATCAAAGACAACCCTATGGCTCCTGGCGGTTGCCGTACTCATCGACATGCAAGTCATGATATTCTATACAAAAACATGATCATCTCATACATCACATATATCACATCATGTAATTGGCCATATCACATCACAACATACCCTGCAAAAGCAAGTTAGACGTCCTCTAATTGTTGTTGCATGTTTTACGTGGCTGCTATGGGTATCTAGCAAGAAAGATTCTTACCTACGCAGAACCACAACGGTGATATGAAGATTGCTTTTCAACCTTCTACAAGGACCACCTCAATCAAATCCGGTTCAACTAAAGTGGGAGAGACAGACACCCGCCAGCCATCTTTATGCGACGAAGTCACATGTCAGTCAATGGAACACGGTCTCTCGTAAGCGTACGAGTAAAGTCGGTCTGAGCCGCTTCATCCCACAATACCGCTGAACCAAGAAAATACTAAGTAAGGAAGCAATCTGAACATCAACGTCCACAAACTCTTTGTGTTCTACTCAAGATCTCATCTACGCATAGACCTAGCTCATGATGTCACTGTTGGGGAACGTTGCATGGGAAACAAAAAAAATCCTACGCTTCACCAAGATCAATCTAGGAGATGAGCATCTATGAGAGGAGAGATTGGATCTATGTACCCTTGTAGATCTCTAAGCGGAAATGTTAAAGAATGTGGTTGATGTAGTGGTACGTCTCCGCGATCCAAATCGCAAGCCGTACCAAGTACTCCCGATCAAGTGCCGAACAGATGGCACCTCCGCGTTCAGCACACGTGCAGCTCGATGAAGATCTATGCCTTCTTGATCTAGCAAGGGGAAGCGGAGCGGTAGATGGGTTCGCCGGTAGCACGACGGTGTGGCGGCGGTGATGGTGCAGCTGATCCGGCAGAGCTTCGCTAAGCGGCGTCGAATCAATCTACTAGAGGAGAGACTATCAGAGAGGGAGGAAGGGCTGCGACGTGGCTTAAAGTGTGGCTACCCTCCTCTCTATCTCTCATATATATAGGGGAAGGGGGAAGGGGTTGCGCCCTAGGGTTCCCACCCCTAGGGGCGGCGGCCAAGAGGAGGGGGCGGCGACCAAGGGGTGGCTTGGTCCCCAAGGCAGGGTGGTCGGCCCCCTTAGGGTTTCCCCCCTCCACCCTTCGGCCGCATGGGCCCTTGTGTGAGGGGTGTCCATCCTACTAGGGTCTTGTGCACCTTCTCTCACAGCCCATGTGGCCCTTCGGGGCTGGTGGCCCCTTCCGGTGGACCCTCGGGACCCTCCTGGCACCCCCGGTACGATACCGGTGACGCCCGAACTTTTCCCGGTGACCAACACGGAACTTCCTATACATGAATCTTTACCTCCGGACCATTCCAGAGCTCCTTGTCACGTCCGGGATCTCATTCGAGACTCCGAACAACCTTCGGTCACCAACACACATAACTCATCTATACCGAAACGTCACCGAACCTTAAGTGTGCAGACCCTGCAGGTTCGAGAACCATGTAGACATGACCGAGACACCTCTACGGCCAATAACCAATAGCGGGACCTGGATGCCCATATTGGTTCCTACATGTTCTACGAAGATCTTCATCGGTCGAACCTCTATGGCAAGGATTCAGTCAATCCCGTATGTTGTTCCCTTTGTCCTTCGGTATGTTACTTGCCCGAGATTCGATCGTCGATATCTCTATACCTAGTTCAATCTCGTTACCGGCAAGTCTCTTTACTCATTCCGTAATACAAGATCCCGTTACTAACACTTAGTCACATTGCTTGCGAGTCTTGTTGTGATGTTGTATTACGGAGTGGGCCCTGAGATACCTCTCCATCACACGGAGTAACAAATCCCAGTATTGATCCATGCCAACTCAACAGACACCCTCGGAGATACCTGTAGAGTACCTCTATAGTCACCCAGTTACGTTGTGATGTTTGATACACAGAAGGCACTCCTCCGGTGTCAGTGAGTTGCATGATCTCATGGTTATAGGAACATATACTTGACATGCAGAAAACAGTAGCAATAAACTAACACGATCATATGCTACGTTCATCGTTTGGGTCTTTTCCATCACATCATTCTCCTAATGATGTGATCCCGATATCAAATGACATCTCATGTCCATGGCGAGGAAACCTTAACCATCTTTGATCAACGAGCTAGCCTACTAGAGGCATACTAGGGACACAGTGTTTGTCTATATGCCCACACATGTATTTAGTTTCCAGTCAACACAATTATAGCATGGACAATAGACGATTATCATGAACAAGGAAATATAATAATAAACACTTTATGTATTGCCTCTAGGGCATATTCCCAACAAGCGCACGCCGGAGTTCGAACCTTTGTGGGTCTGCGGAGCCCCGATTCCAACATATTTGTCATTCCGTGTGACAGAGAGAGATCTCTAGGCCCACTCGGTAATATAACATCACAAGAAGCTTGCATCCATCTCACCAATGAGTTTAGTTAGGGGATCTTGTATCAATAAACGAGTACAGAGACTTGCCAGTAACGAGATTTAACTAGTTATGGAGATACTGATGATCCAATCTTGGGCAAGTAACATACCGCTGGACAAGGGGAATTGCATATGGGATTAGTCGAATCCTCTACGGTGTGGTTCAACCGATAAAGATCTTCGTGGAATATGTAGGAACCGATATGGGCATCCAGGTCCCGCTATTGGTTATTGACCGGAGAGGTGTCTTGGTCATGTCTACATGATTCTCAAACACATAGGGTCACATACTAAACGTTCGGTAACACTAGGGTAGTATTTAGATATTAATGGCAATAGATCGAATGTTATTCGGAGTCCCGGATGAGATGTCGTACGCCACGAGGAGTTCCGGAATGATCCGGAGGTAAAAATTTATATATGGGAAGTCGTATTTTGACTACCGAAAAAGTTTCGGGTTTTGCCGAAATTTTACAAGAAAGCTTCTGGAAGGTTCCAGAGGATTCCAGAGGGGTCCAGAAGTCCATCAAGGGTTCCACCACGTCTCATAGGCTAGAATGGGCTAAGGGGAGGCGCCCTGGCCTTAATGGGTCAGGGGCACCAACCCCTACAAGGCCCATGTGCCTAGGGGTGGAAAACCTAAAGGGGAGGGCCCTTCATTTGGCTTGGAGGGCACTCCTCCCCTCCTTGTTCGCCACCCCCTCCCTTGGAGGAGGGGAAAGGGTTGGACACCCCCTCCCCTATATAAATAGGGAGGATGTGCAAGGGGCGGCCCATCCCTTCACCACGGCAGTTGCCCTCTTCCTCTCCCTCCACTTCTCGTCCGTGTAGCGCTTGGCGAAGCCCTACCGGAGTTCCACTGCCACCACCACCACGCCATCGTGTTGGATCATATCTCATCTATCATATCTCCATTGCTTGCTGGATCAAGGAGAACGAGACGTCATCGAACCGTGTGTGTGCTAAACTCGGAGGTGTCGCACGTCCGGTGCTTGGATCGGATTGGATCGCGACGCGAGTACGACTACGCCAACTACGATCTCTAGATTGTTAATGCTTTTGGTCTACAAGGATATGTAGACACCTCTACCTCTCATTGATGTACATCTCCATAGATAGATCTTGGGTGTTCGTAGGAAAAAATATGTTTTCCATGCTTCGTTTCCCAACACATGCATCCAAGATGCACGCGGAGCAGGCAACATGTATGCAGGCGGAGCAGGACGAGCAGGCGGCATGGATGGCCGCGTCCGACTAGTGATCCGACAAGCGAGCCACATGTCACGCTCGGACATTGATTTTATTTTGGCATGTCCGATTTGTTGAACCATGATTTAATTTGTTTTGTTTCGAACTGTTGAACTCGGATAATTTGTATCGGATGATCGACATGCATGGATTGTATGGATTTGAGGATCGACATTTGAGGTATATAGACGTGCGGCGCAACATATGAGAGGTTGACAGACGTTGTCCGTGGACACACGTGACGCACACAGAGGGACGGATTTACCAAGTTCGGCCATAGATGCTCTTATTGGCTAACAGTGGCGGAGCTTGAAAGAAAAGGTTGATGTGCAAAGACTAAAGGATAGCACAATTTTGTTGAAAACCAACTTCAGTTATGTCATCAGGCTCCTTGCCATGACCACCTGCGTTGCAATTTGTATAACAATGGGCTATTATTTTGTTTTTAGGATACATCAGGCTATAACTTACCGTTAGGTGGAAAGAACCGAGCTAAATCAGGCGGTTTCTTACCTGCTGGCTGCTGCTGTGTGTTGTCTACTTGTCTAGCGTTGGTGGAGGAGAGCAGACGCGGAGCCGCATGGGGCTCATGCGCTAGCAGTGGGCTGGCAGCACGACGGTGTCCGATGGTTCATTGCAGCAGGGTCGGTAGCAGGGGGCTGCCCCTGGCTGCATGATGCAAGATCCGCGAGGGCGGGGTGACTCAACATTCCAGCGGCGGCAAGCTCCACGAGACGGTGAGAGACGCCGACGGCCAGCGGCTCACCGGATCCGCGAGACGGTGAGAGAGGATGGGGACGTCCGCCCTGCATGAGAGCATCTTCAACAGACGCCCAACGCGCGACACGCAAAAACTTTTTTTAGCGCGCAGCCGAGCACGGGTTTCAGTGACCGTCGTAAAATATAGTGTGTACGGCGCTCCAACAGACACGCTAAACTACAGCGTGCTAACAGCCGGCGCTTGCAACATTCATTCTTTTGAAGACAATTTGATGATATTTTATCAAAAATCAAAACACAAAAAGACATAGGAAGTTCAAAAGCATTTTACATCATCTCATCATCTCATCCAACCAAGTTCAAAATCATAACTGAAGTTCATAACATAACAAGTTCACACAAACACATGGCACATCATCAATCATGCGGCATCCTCATCTTCGTCCTCCTCTTTCCCCGATTCTTCTTCCTCATCCGAAGTCTCATCTTCGTCCTCCTCTTCATTGTATCCCGGAGATGCCGAAGGTATATGAGACATACCGGAAGACATGCGTTCACCCATGTCACCCGAAGGTGATCCCATGCCTCCCATGAGTGTAGCAAAACTCATGCCTCCCATACTTCCCATGGTACCTCTGAAGCCACACATGCCTCCCATGCCATCCATGCCTCTCATGGTAGCTCCCATACCACTCATCCCTCCCATAATAGCTCCCATGCCTCCCATGCCTCCCATGGGAGCTCCCATACCTCCCATGGTAGCTCCCATGCCTCCTATGCCTACCATGGCCATGTCTTCCAAGGTGCCTGAGGTGTAGTTGCCCGCTCTTCCTTTCGGTGCATCGAAGATACCCTCACCATCCTCGTTCCCCTCAAACTCATCATTGGTTTGAGACCAATGAGAATTGTTGGAGCCAACACACATAGTTGACATATAGTTTACGCGGGAGCAGGCACACGAAATAAGTGGCGCGCGATGTCGTTTTGCTCGCGTGCGGGTTTTGCATGGCCGCTGGAGTGCCCGGTTCCGCTGTTCGCGCATAAAAACAGCGAATTTTTCAGCGCGGGGCGATTTTTGGGTGCCTATTGGAGATGCTACCGCCTGTTTACGAGACTGTGAGAGGTTGTGTTGCCTGTGTGGGCTGGGCTCAAAAGGCGCATAGCTCCTTTTTGGGTCAAATTCCTGGGCGGGCCGCGGCCCAGTTTGGCCGCTCCGCCCCTGTTCTAGAAGGAGACGTGTCAGAGAAGAGAATGCACGAATCAAACCCACGACAGAGGCGAAACTCACATGGGCTGAACTGAACATGTCAAACGTTGTTTAAACGCCGAACGTTGGATAGAAAATTAGTGAGATCTGACTCAGCTTGGTAATGATGCAAAAAAAATGTGTTGTGGCAGCTACTTTTCTAGAATTATTTTTGAGTCAATCTGGTCATTTCTCACTTTTACTTATATAGTTCACCGTGGTGCTATGTACGTTAAAAACACCAAATTTCGAGACATTCTAACCTACTAATATGTTTGTCATTTAACAAAACGATTTACTAGCACTACTTTGATGGACCAAACAAGTTTGCAGAAAAATGACATTTCATATTTGTTTGCCGAATCCTGAGATCTCTGAACACAAAAAACATAGCTTTACATACATTTGCACCACTGACAGTGATGAAACAATTTGTATTGTGCCGGACTATACTTCTATCTAATGTTACTTTATACAATGCAGGTTTCACAAGAACAATCTGTAGGCAACCCAAAAAAGTTGAACTCAGAATTACCGCTGTTACTGTCCCAAGTAAGGGGAGCTGCCGAAGATATATCACTTCATATATTCTTCCCAACTATGCCTACTTATACAAAAACCAATTAGGTAACACATCTGGTTTTCCATGTGCCAGAAATTTGGGCAGCAAAGACAAAACCGAATCTGGAGACAGGACCGTTCCTGGAGCTCAATCGCTTCCATACTTTTTGGGTTTTCGAACTCGTTGGCTCCTCCGGGTGTCCACAGCTACAAAAACAGGCTTTTCATTCTTCAAATTGTGCAGATCTTTCACAGTTCTCTTCTTTGCAGGTACATCAGGGGACTTCTCGATTTGCTCTTTCAAAGGAGGCAGAGAGCTCCCGGATTTCTTCTTTGGTTTCTTGCTTCGCTTATTTCCAGGGCCGACTTGCATCACACTTGGAGCTATTTCATAAACTGGTTCAAGCTTAACCACCTGTCTTGCAACAGTTTCTTCTCCTCTAGAAAGAAGGGTGTTAGCAGCCTTATTTGCCAGCTCCACATGGTTCTGTGTTTCCTGCTTCACCTTCTCACACTGCTGGTATCCTTCTACTTGGGCTGCTCGATTGTCTATTAGCACATCATCAGCATTCTGCAAATACAACCAAAAATCATTAGCTAAACTTGTCTTCGACATATGTCCATCCAAGAGATGGTAGTATGTCTCCATTTCACAACAATTCAAGGAGAAAACTACAAATCTGATACATGCTTACATATCAAATTTGACTTAACTAGTTAGCTGCAATCATGAATGGATGGTAGATCCAGAAAACATAGGGGAAACAACACAAATCATACGAGCTTCAGCACTGTTTCCTCATAAAAGTGCAAAACTGAGGCAACTAGCCACTTTCGATCAATAATACAGTAAACAGTGCCCAAATTCATTAGTTTCAGATTGTTACCCAACAATGCTCAAGAAAATGTCAACAATCGACTTCAAGATGATTACAATTACAAAGACCTGCATTCGTACAACTGAAACTCCCAAGATGGTAACACTGAAAATATTGATTATCCATTACATTTGGCTCTGACTTTTCAAATTAAAACTAATTTTTAAAAACTGTGTGGTTAAAATAGAGAAGAATGATATGGAACACAAGCTTACTTCTTGGTATAGTTCTCCTAGATGAGTATGATGAATTAAGGGATTATCTGAGCCAAAGAGTGTCTCAAACGTGACTTCCTTTGCATACGGTTGTGTTGCAACTTCTTCTGCAATATTTCTATTTCCATATTCCATTACATAGTCAGTGCACCTATCTGATAAAGCAGCTGGCACTCCAACAAGTGGTCTACGTTTATCCTCCTCCTGAAGCAAACTGTTCAGATCCCTCTTTTTCCGAGGATGGTATCCATCCTTCTGACTCTTTGGAGGCACCTTAACTTGTGCGTGATTGCTGCAAACCTTGCTGAGATGACCTTTAAGCCTAAGGACTCGAGACTGGATACTATCAATTGTCCGAAGAATATCTGTTAAAGAATATTGTTCTAAGACCCTGTCTGTTTCCTTAGACTCCTGTAATGTATTGTCAGAAACTCTTCTTTTGGTATCCTCAAAAACTGCATTAGAAATTACAAGCAAACTAAGGATTAGACATTGGTAAAATAAAACTACACTGCACCATATATACAAAATAATGACCAAGATGCATGTGTTCTGGATTCCAACTTCAGTAATCTAACTGTAATAACTACAATGACAGTCAACATTGTTATATCCCAATATATTATCAACATAATAACAAGATATATTAAGGGATAAACAATCAAAATAAATACGATAGATGCAAAAGTGGCTAACATATGTATATCAAGATCAAAGGCTGTAAGATAGTAAAGTGAGGCCAAGCAGTAGTTTGTACCCAACAAATTTTTGCAAGTATGTCACATCTCACGACTTGCCTGCACTGATTAGCAGGGTTACTAATTCCGCTCGAGTCATATTAAGTAGGTAATTAGCGTTTCCCCTTCTTTTCTAAATGAGAACAATGTGCATTCATTGAAATAAATAAATTCTAGAAAAGAGGTAATCTAAAACTAATAATAAAAACTACTTGCCAAACCCACAGTTGTGTAGCACAAACAATTAATGTTATATGTACATAGGACATAACTATGATAAAGATTACATTTCTACTTTCAAACTCGTAAAATAGGAGAGTTTGAGTACAAGGGCAAAGCCATCCACCATACCTGCATCATCATAAACCAACAGACCATCTGTTTCAGCTCCACTGTTTCTGTTTTTGCTTTCTGCAAAAGAAGGAGACACATCATTATTATCAAGTATCAGTACAAGCTCAGTGCAAAATACGGATCTACTGCAGGATAAAAAATTGAAATTTTCTAGCCCTACAAAATCAGGATAGATGTCAAACCATGATAATAGGATAATATTTGATGACTATCCGTGTACAATGAGGTGTCCACAATGTCTTCAAGCCTTTGCCGTTTTCTCCTCTTCATAATATTTCTATCATGGCCTTGGACATCCAGTTTTGCCAATTCTGGATCAGAACTATCTGTTGCAATCATCTCAGAACGCAGATCTTTCTCATGACTGATTAAAGCAAGATCCCTGTCATACTTTGCTACTTGCGACGAAAGCTCCTTCATACGCAATTCTAACCACTGACATCGCCACATGATTGGACGAACGGCCATTCTCCACTCAGCTGTCACTTGTTTCTGTCTGAAACATGATTTATGTTATTTGCAAACTATTGATCAGAAGGTACACAAAACAAATTTCATTTACAAATATCACACAGAAGAAATATTGTGCATTAACGCTCCAATATTAATCGCCCCTAATCTATTTCAACTTAAGGCACCCCAAAATATGCATGCTTTCACTTGTGCAGGTGGGGCCTGTTTCACACTTGGAATTTTGCAGCTTCGAGTCATGAAATGGTGACAACAGGGCATGTGTAAAAGGGACACGGTGCACATGTCAAATTAGCTTCTTCTTTTACTGTTATGGTAATCGGTAAAAGAAAACTATCCATTTAAGAGTGTCCAGTAATTCTATCAACAGGACATGTCCGATCTTTGTTTTGTGCTGAAACAAAACCATGCAAAGATAGAATCGAAATTGTACAGGGGCCTTGCGGAGATATGCGCACCTGGGCTTCTTTGGAAGAGAAGCGGCGCCATCCACATTGAAATTGGCGAGGAAAGGCGAGTCCACCTCCATGTCGTGCATGCCTGACCTGGTCTCATCATCGGACAGAGAGCAAGAGGGCCCAAACGAGCTCGAGCACTCCGTGCTGTCCCCATGGCCGTCTTCAGGAAAGCGAAGATTATCCGCAGCCGTGTCGCCCGAAGACTCGATCGTCTCCACTGTGCCGAAATGGGCAGGCACCGGCACGCCGGGGCGAGCATGGGGGTGCGGGCGGGGGCGAAGAAGGTTCTCCCGACAGCCGGCCCTGCCATGGGCGTCATGACCGTTGCTGCCCACCGCCGGAGCCGCTGACATGACCAAGAACCAGAAAGATCCCCAACCGCAGAGACCGAAAGAAGAAAAGAGGAGGAGGAGGAAATGCGCCTCCTTCACGTCTCCCCGAAAATTTCCCCAAGATCAAGAAACCCCCTGCGGGAGAGGGGCGGATCTGGACGGCGCGCGCCCAAGAATCGCGGGGCTGAACTAGTCGCTGGACGAAAACCGCCCCATACCTCACCACCGACTCCGGACGGAGCGGAGACGGCGGGAACGCGACGCCCCGGCGAGGGAGGACGGGGGCGGCCGTGGGCCGCGGGAGCGATTGCTCCGAGGGGGGCGAGCGGGAGGGCGCGGATTTCTGGGATGGAGGGAGAGAGGGGGAGAGAATCGGAGAAGAAGAGCGGGCGAGAGGGAGGGAGGGGGGATTGGGATTTCGGACGGAGGGGAGGGGAGGGGAGAGGTGGTGTTCGGTTCGGTTGGGGGGGTTTGGTTGGGTTTAAGAGCTGGGAGAAACAGAAACAGACGGAAAACGTAAGCAGCAAGATGGGGTGGATCGGCCAATCATATCGTCCGAGGGAGAGAGAGAGGGGAGGGAGGAGAACTAAATTTAAGCGGAGGATGGATTCGGCTGGAGATGCGGGGGCGCCGCGTCCGTCGCGACACTCATCGCACTGGATCCGGTTTGTTTCCTTCTTTTTTATTTAAACCCTGGGTGCGAGTGCGACGTGAGTACGGTGGGACGAACAAATGCGGCAGCAAATCCGTTTTATATTTGTCTATCTACAAATACAAATTCCAAACCGTCGCCAGCTTGCTTCCTGAAATTAGGAAGGGATTGGTGACGAATCTGCTGGTTTATAATCTATCTATGGCAACTCAACATCTTCTACAGAGTAGTAACATTATTTACGATGTTTGTGCTATTTTGTTGCCAGTAATGCTATATCAACGGGAACTTAATACGGAGTTTAACATGCTCGTTGACGTGAACGAGTAGAATTGCCGGTCGGGGGGAGGAAGGGCCCGCACCCCCTGAAATTAGGGGGGGGGGGCAGAGAGATTAGTTAGAAAGATGCCATGTAAAACGCCCGTAATCATTCGTGCGTCTAGCATTTTCCTCTTGTTACATCATGCCACCCCCCCCCCCGAGGCTGAAGCTTTTTCAATCTCTCATTGAAACTTTTTGTCAAAACGGTTGTAACATTTTTTATGTTCCATTGTCTGATTAAAGCTTTTTAATCTACTGGATGTAGCTTTTTGAGTCCATGGTAGCACAGGGCATCGCCATTTGCAACTCTCCCTCGGTGTCGTGGTTGCAGCTCCCCCCTCGCCATGATTGTAGCACGGGGCACCACGATCGCCAGCGATTGGCATGCCGGCATTTGCAGCAAAAGGGGGGAGAAGGAGAAACAAGTAGAGAGGGAGAAAGGAGAAAAGGTAGAAGGGAATCAAGTATGCAACGCGCTACGCGCGGCGTACTTGTCGTCGTCGACCGGCTGCCCTGCGTTGCCGTCCCCGTGGAGAAGAAGGAGAAGAAAGAACAGATGGAAGAGATAAGGCTAAGGCTAATTGTGTGTGGTCGTGGGGCCACCTAGCTGCGTGGTAGTGCACGCGTGATTGGGGTTGTTGCACGAATCGGTATGCATAAGATGGAGCGCTCGTGTGCGAATGGCCGAGCGTTCCGCCGGCGCATCGTTTCCGAGCGTTTCCCTCTGATCTATCTATGGCAAGTCAACATCTTCTGGTAACACTATTTACTGGTAACATTGTTTACCATGTTCGTACTATTTTGTTACACCATGTCATCTCCATGACATGTCACCGCTCGTCATTACAAAACACACACAGAGGTCTTCACTATGTCCCTTCATAGTCGGTGACATGGCAACATCGTCTTTCTGTACCATCTTAACATATCGATCACCTGGCTAAGGGTCAATCCAAGACTAGGGAGCTCGTGTCATTCTTCGAGGACAACAATGAGCACCTCAATCACCTTGAACCTTCAATCTTCAGCCTTGACTCAGGTTATGACTTCTTTGCTCGGGCAGGGATGTAGCTGCCTTGTAGGCATTGGGGTCAATTGACCACAATGAAACCAGTAACCCCTTCATTAATTTACTACTAAACAATATTTATGTATCGAGGATGACCCCACTAGCATAGACATGACCCCATCAACCTTTTTTTCTAGCTTCGTCGGCTCGAGCACTAGGGTGAAAGAAGGAGAACTAAGAAAAGTCAACCTCCACAAGGGAACAAATAGCATTCAACATGATGAGATCTAAAGGTCGTGCCTAAATCTCTCACCCAAGAAAAAGTACGACTGATGTTTTGGTTACCCAAGTGTTGGATGAGTAAAGATACCCACTCAGAGAGAAAAGCTTTTATGGGTGTAACATGATCATATCATCGGGCCCCAACTGTTTGGGGACTCAAGAGTCACGTGCCCCTGTTGCGCCCGGGTTGTCACTCTTAAGGGATAAGAACATTAATTCTATTTCAAAGCCCTCACTGTTGCAATAGATTTGTTCCCTCTAATTACACGATCACATGGTCATATCGTTTCCTCCAATATAGCTATTGAATTAACGACCCTGCATGGCTTATATAATGGTTGCATCGGTCCTCGTGAAGGGGTAGAGTCACGCGAGAGCTAGACCCGTAACCTACCTTAGTAGTTGTAAGGGCATTATCTTACCTTAATGTTTTGGTGATGATCTAATCGTGTGTCGAGTTCTTTAGGTACTTGTTGGGAGACGTAGTAGTAAATCAAAAAAATTCCTACGATCACCAAGATCTATCCATGGAGAAACCAGCAACGAGAGGGGAGAGATTGCATCTTCATACCTTTGAAGATCGCTAAGCGGAAGCATTACAAGAACGTGGTTGGTGGAGTCGTACTCGCAGCGATTTAGATCGTGGTGGATTCCGATCTCAGCGCCGAACAACGGCGCCTCCGCGTTCAACACACGTACAGCTCGGTGACGTCTCCCGCACCTTGATCCAGCAAGGAGGAGGAGAGAGGTTGAGGGAGAGCTCCGACAGCACGACGGCGTGGTGACGGTGGAGCTACGTGAACTCCGGCAGGGCTTCGCCAAGCGCTATGGAGAACGAGAAAGAGGAAGGGTAGGGCTGCACCGAGAGAGAAAGAAGTCGTGTCTCAAAACAGCCCAAACCCTTGCATATATATAGGAGGAGGGAGAGGGAGGGCTGCCTTGGCCCCTCCTCCAAAGAGGAGAGGTTCGGCCGACCCTAGGGAAGAGTCCACCTCCTTTGTAGGAGGTGGACTCTTCCTTTTGAATCCTTTTCAGCCCTATCTCTTATCTCCAGCCACATGGGCCTTTCTAGAAGGTCTTGGCCAGCCCAAAAAGGGCTGACACACTTCCTCTAAGGGCCCACGAAATCCTTTGGTCGTCACACCCCTCCCGGGGGTCCTCCGGCATCCTCCCGGCACTTCCGGTACACTACCGATGAGCCCGAAAACTTTCCGGTGACCAAAACTGGACTTCCTATATATCAATCTTTACCTCCGGACCATTCCGGAGCTCCTTGTGACGTCTGGGATCTCATCCGGGACTCCTAAAAACTTTCGGTAATCACGTATACCATTTCCCTATAACCCTAGCGTCATCGAACCTTAAGTGTGTAGACCCTACGGGTTCGGAAGACACGTGGACATGACCGAGACACTTCTCGGCCCAATAACCAACAGCGGGACCTGGATACCCATGTTGGCTCCCACATGTTCCACGATGATCTCATCGGATGAACCACGATGTCGGGGATTCAATCAATCCTGTATACAATTCCCTTTGTCTATCGGTATGATACTTGCCCGAGATTCGATCGTCGGTATCTCTATACCTTGTTCAATCTCGTTACCGGCAAGTCTCTTTACTCGTTCCGTAATACATCATCCCGTGACCAACTCCTTAGTCACATCGAGCTCATTATGATGATGTCTTACCGAGTGGGCCCAGAGATACCTCTCCGTCACACGGAGTGACAAATCCCAGTCTCGATTCGTGCCAACCCAACAGACACTTTCGGAGATACCCGTAGTGCACCTTTATAGCCACCCAGTTACATTGTGACGTTTGGCACACCCAAAGCATTCCTACGGTATCCGGGAGTTGCACAATCTCATGGTCTAAGGAAACGATACTTGACATTGAAAAGCTTTAGCAAACGAACTACACGATCTAGTGCTATGCTGAGGATTGGGTCTTGTCCATCACATCATTCTCCTAATGATGTGATCCTGTTATCAACGACATCCAATGTCCATGGTCATGAAACCGTGACCATCTATTGATCAACGAGCTAGTCAACTAGAGGCTCACTAGGGACATGTTGTGGTCTATGTATTCACACATGTATTATGGTTTTTGGTTAACACAATTATAGCATGAACAATAGACAATTATCATGAACAAGGAAACACAATAATAACCATTTTATTATTGCCTCTAGGGCATATTTCCAACAGTCTCCCACTTGCACTAGAGTCAATAATCCAGTTACATTGTGATGAATCGTACACCCATAGCATTCTGGTGTTGATCATGTTTTGCTCGTGAGAGAGGTTTAGTCAATGGATCTGTGACATTCAGATCCGTATGCACTTTACAAATATCCATATCTCCCTCCTGAATGTAATCACAGATGGAATTGAAGCGGCGCTTGATGTGTCTTGTCTTCTTGTGAAACCTGGGCTCCTTCGTAAGGGCAATAGCTCCAGTGTTGTCACAGAATAGAGTCATCGGGCTCGATGCACTTGGAATTACTCCTAGATCGGTGATGAACTCCTTCATCCAGACTCCTTCCTTTGTTGCTTCCGAAGCAGCTATGTACTCCGCTTCACATGTAGATGCCGCCACGACGCTTTGCTTGCTGCTGCACCAGCTTATTGCCCCTCCGTTCAAAATATACACGTATCCGGTTTGCACTTGGAGTCGTCCGGATCTGTGTCGAAGCTAGCATCGACGTAACCCTTTACGATGAGCTCTTCGGCACCTCCATATACGAGAAACATGTCCTTTGTCCTTTTCAGGTACTTCAGGATGTTCTTGACCGCTGTCTAGTGTTCCGCTCCGGGATCACTTTGGTACCTCCCTACCAAACTTATGGCAAGGTTCACATCAGGTCTGGTACACAGCATGGCATACATAATAGAGCCTATGGTTGAAGCATAGGGGATGCCACTCATCTCTTCTCTGTCCTTTGCCGTGGTCGGGCATTGAGTCGTACTCAATCTCACACCTTGTAACACAGGCAAGACCCCCTTCTTGGACTGATCCATATTGAACTTCTTCAATATCTTTTCAAGGTATGTGCTTTGTGAAAGACCTATGAGGCGTCTCGATCTATCTCTATAGATCTTAATACCTAATATGTAAGCAGCTTCTCCAAGGTCCTTCATTGAAAAAATCTTATTCAAGTAGGCCTTTACACTTTCCAAGAGTTCTATATCATTTCCCATTATCAATATGTCATCCACATATAATACGAGAAATGCTACAGAGCTCCCACTCGCTTTCTTGTAAATATAGGGTTCTCCATAAACCTATACAAACCCAAACGCTTTAATCACTTCATTAAAGTGAATGTTCCAACTCTGAGATGCTTGCACCAGCCCATAGATGGAGCGCTGGAGCTTGCATACCTTGTTAGCATCTTTAGGATCGACAAAACCTTCCGACTGCATCATATACAGTTCTTTCTTGAGGAAGCCATTAAGGAATGTCGTTTTGACATCCATTTGCCAGATCTCATAATCATAAAATGCGGCAATTGCTAACATGATTCGGACAGACTTCAGCATCGCTACGGGTGAGAAAGTCTCATCGTGGTCAACTCCTTGAACTTGTCGATAACCCTTAGCGACAAGTCGAGACTTATAGACGGTCACATTACCATCCGCGTCAGTCTTCTTCTTAAAGATCCATTTATTTTCAATGGCTCGCTTATCATCAGGCAAGTCCACCAAAGTCCATACTTTGTTCTCATACATGGATCCTATCTCGGATTTCATGGCTTCAAGCCATTTGTTGGAATCCGGGCCCACCATCGCTTCTTCATAGTTCGAAGGTTCACCGTTGTCTAACAACATGATCTCTAGGATAGGGTTGCCGTACCACTCTGGTGCGGAACGTGTCCTAATGGACCTTCGACGTTCAATAGTAACTTGATCTAAAGTTTTATGATCATCATCATTAACTTCCTCTCCAGCCGGTGTAGGCTCCACAGAAACAACTTCCTGTGTTGCGCTACTCTCCGGTTCGAGTGGAGGTACAATTACCTCATCAAGTTCTATTTTCCTCCCACTTACTTCTTTCGAGAGAAACTCTTTTTCGAGAAAGGATCCATTCTTGGCAACAAAGATTTTTCCCTCGGATCGTAGGTATAAGGTATACCCAATAGTCTCTTTGGGATATCCTATGAAGACGCACTTTTCCGCTTTGGGTTCGAGCTTCTCAGGTTGAAGTTTCTTCACATAAGCATCGCATCCCCAAACTTTTAGAAACGACAGCTTAGGTTTCTTTCCAAACCATAATTCATACGGTTTCGTCTCAACGGATTTAGACGGTGTCCTATTTAAAGTGAATGCGGCAGTCTCTAATGCATATCCCCAAAATGATAGCGGTAAGTCGGTAAGAGACATCATAGATCGTACCATATCTAATAGAGTGCGATTACGACGTTCAGACACACCATTTCGCTGAGGTGTGCCAGGCGGCGTGAGTTGTGAAACAATTCCACATTTCCTTAGGTGCGTGCCAAATTCGTGACTTAAATATTCTCTGCCACGATCAGATCATAGGCATTTTATTTTCCTGTCACGTTGATTCTCTACCTCACTCTGAAATTCCTTGAACCTTTCAAAAGTTTTAGACTTATGTTTCATTAAGTAGACATACTCATATCTACTCAAGTCATCAGTGAGGGTGAGAACATAACGGTAGCCACCACGAGCCTCGACACTCATTGGACCACATACATCGGTATGTATTATTTCCAACAAGTCAGTTGCTCGCTCCATCGTTCCGGAGAACGGAGTCTTGGTCATCTTGCCCATGAGGCATGGTTCGCACGTCTCAAATGATTCGAAATCAAGAGACTCCAAAAGTCCATCAGTATGGAGCTTCTTCATGCGTTTGACACCAATATGACCAAGGCGGCAGTGCCACATATAAGTGGGACTATCGTTATCAACCTTACACTTTTTGGTACTCACACTATGGACATGTGTAACATCACGTTCGAGATTCATCAAAAATAAACCATTGACCAGCGGGGCATGACCATAAAACATTTCTCTCGTATAAACAGAACAACCATTATTCTCAGATTTAAATGAGTAGCCATCTCGCATCAAGCGAGATCCAGATACAATGTTCATGCTCAAAGCTGGTACTAAATAACAATTATTAAGGTTTAACACTAATCCCGAAGGTAGATGTAGAGGTAGCGTGCCGACGGCGATCACATCGACCTTGGAACCATTCCCGACGCGCATCGTCACCTCGTCCTTTGCCAGCCTCCGCTTATTCCGCAGCTCCTGCTTGGAGTTACAAATGTGAGCAACTGCACCGGTATCAAATACCCAGGAGCTACTACGAGCGCTGGTTAGGTACACATCAATAACAAGTATATCACATATACCTTTAATGTTGCCATCCTTCTTATCCGCTAAGTACTTGGGGCAGTTCCGCTTCCAGTGACCGGTACCCTTGCAGTAAAAGCACTCAGTCTCAGGCTTGGGTCCATGCTTGTTCTTCTTCTTCCCGACAACTTGCTTATTGGGCGCGTCAACAGCTTTGCCGTCCTTCTTGAAGTTCTTCTTACCCTTGCCTTTCTTGAAACTAGTGGTCTTGTTTACCATCAACACTTGATGCTCCTTTCTAATCTCGACCTCTGCTAATTTCAGCATCGAGTACAACTCAGGAATGGACTTCTCCATCCCTTGCATGTTGTAGTTCATCACAAAGCTCTTGTAGCTAGGTGGAAGCGACTGGAGGATTCTGTCAATGACCGAGTCATCCGGGAGATTAACTCCCAGCTGAGTCAAGCGGTTGTGTAGCCTAGACATCTTGAGGATGTGCTCACTGACAAAACTATTCTCCTCCATCTTACAGCTGAAGAACTTGTCGGAGACGTCATATCTCTCGACCCGGGCATGAGCTTGGAAAACCAGTTTCAGCTCTTGGAACATCTCATATGCTCCGTGTTGCTCAAAACGCTTTTGGAGCCCCGGTTCTAAACTATAAAGCATGCCGCACTGAACAATGGAGTAATCATCGCAGCGAGAATGCCAAGCGTTCGCAACGTCTTGCTCTGTTGGAAGAAGGGGTGGGTCACCTAGTGGTGCATCAAGGACATACAACTTCTTGAAAGCTATGAGGATGATCCTCAAGCCACGGACCCAGTCCGCTTAGTTGCTTCCATCATCTTTCAGCTTGGTTTTCTCTAGGAACGCGTTGAAATTGAGGGTGACATTCGCGTTGGCCATTGGTTCTACAATATAAATTGTAAAGATAATTTTAGACTAAGTTCATGATAATTAAGTTCACATAATCAAATTATTTAATGAACTCCCACTTAGATAGACATCTCTCTAATCATCCAAGTGACACATGATCCATGTCAACTAGCCCGTGTCCGATCATCACGTGAGACGGACTAGTCATCCATGGTGAACATCTCCATGTTGATCGTATCTTCCATACGACTCATGTTCGACCTTTCGGTCTTCCGTGTTCTGAGGCCATGTCTGTACATGCTAGGCTCGTCAAGTCAACCCAAGTGTTTTGCTTGTGTAAAGCTGGCTTACACCCGTTGTATGCGAACGTTAGAACCTATCACACCCGATCATCACATGGTGCTTCGGAACAATGATCCTTAGCAACGGTGCACAGTTAGGGTGAACACTTCTCTTGAAATTTTATTGAGAGATCATCTTATTTACTACCGTCGTTCTAAGCAAATAATATGTAAACATGATAAACATCACATGCAATCAATATAGTGACATGCTATGGCCAATATCATCTTGCTCCTTTGATCTCCATCTTCGGGGCACCATGATCATCACTGTCACCGGCACGACACCATGATCTCCATCATCATGATCTCCATCATTGTGTCTTCATGAAGTTGTCTCGCCAACTATTACTTCTACCACTATGGCTAACGTTTAGCAATAAAGTAAAGTAATTACATGGCGTTTATGATTGACACGCAGGTCATACAATAAAATGAGACAACTCCTATGGCTCCTGCCGGTTGTCATACTCATCGACATGCAAGTCGTGGATCCTATTACAAGAACATGATCAATCTCATACATCACAATGCATCACATCACATCCTTTGTCCATATCACATCACAAGGCATATGCTGCAAAAACAAGTTAGACGTCCTCTAATTTGTAGTTGCAAGTTTTTACGTGGCTGCTATAGGTTACTAGCAAGAACGTTTCTTACCTACGCCAAAACCACAACGTGATATGCCAATTGCTATTTACCCTTCATAAGGACCCTTTTCACCGAATCCAATCCGACTAAGGTGGGAGAGACAGACACCCGCTAGCCACCTTATGCAACAAGTGCATGTCAGGCGGTGGAACCAGTCTCACGTAAGTGTACGTGTAAAGTCGGTCCGGGCCGCTTCATCCCACAATACCGCCGAATCAAGATAAGACTAGTAGTGGTAAGCAAATTAACAAAATCTACGCCCACAACTGCTTTGTGTTCTACTCGTGCATAGATTCTACGCATAGACCTAGCTCATGATGCCACTGTTGGGAGACGTAGTAGTAAATCAAAAAAATTCCTACGATCACCAAGATCTATCCATGGAGAAACCAGCAATGTGAGGGGAGAGATTGCATCTCCATACCTTTGAAGATCGCTAAGCGGAAGCGTTACAAGAATGCGGTTGGTGGAGTCGTACTTGCAGCGATTCAGATCGCGGTGGATTCCGATCTCAGCGCCGAACAACGGCGCCTCCGCGTTCAACACACGTACAGCCCGGTGACGCCTCCCGCACCTTGATCCAGCAAGGAGGAGGGAGAGGTTGAGGGAGAGCTCCGGCAGCACAACGGCATGGTGACGATGGAGCTACGTGAACTCCGCCAGGGCTTCGCCAAGCGCTACGGAGAACGAGGAAGAGGAAGGGTAGGGCTGCACCGAGAGAGAAAGAAGTCGTGTCTCAAAACAGCCCAAACCCTTGCATATATATAGGAGGAGGGAGAGGGAGGGATGCCTTGGCCCCTCCTCCAAAGAGGAGAGGTTCGGCCGACCCTAGGGAAGAGTCCACCTCCCACAAGGGAGGTGGATCTCTTCCTTTTGAATCCTTTTCCGCCCTATCTCTTATCTCCAGCCACATGGGCCTTTATAGAAGGTCTTGGCCAGCCCAAAAAGGGATGGAACACTTCCTCTAAGGGCCCACGAAATCCTTTGGTCGTCACACCCCTCCCGGGGGTCCTCCGGCACCCTCCCGGCACTCCCGGTACACTACCGATGAGCCCGAAAACTTTCCGATGACCAAAACTGGACTTCCTATATATCAATATTTACCTCCGGACCATTACGGAGCTCCTCGTGACGTCCGGATCTCATCCGGGACTCCGAACAACTTTCGGTAATCACGTATACCATTTCCCTATAACCCTAGCGTCATCGAACCTTAAGTGTGTAGACCCTACGGGTTCGGGAGACACGTGGACATGACCGAGACACTTCTCCGGCCAATAACCAACAACGTGATCTGGATACCCATGTTGGCTCTCACATGTTCCACGATGATCTCATCGGATGAACCACGATGTCGGGGATTCAATCAATCCCGTATACAATTCCCTTTGTCTATCGGTATGATACTTGCCCGAGATTCGATCGTCGGTATCTCTATACCTTGTTCAATCTCGTTACCGGCAATACATCATCCCGTGACCAACTCCTTAGTCACATCGAGATCATTATGATGATGTCTTACTGAGTGGGCCCAGAGATACCTCTCCGTCACACGGAGTGACAAATCCCAGTCTCGGTTCGTGCCAACCCAACAGACACTTTTGGAGATACCCGTAGTGCACCTTTATAGCCACCCAGTTACGTTGTGACGTTTGGCACACCCAAAGCATTCCTACGGTATCCGGGAGTTGCACAATCTCATGGTCTAAGGAAACGATACTTGACATTGAAAAGCTTTAGCAAACGAACTACACGATCTAGTGCTATGCTGAGGATTGGGTCTTGTCCATCACATCATTCTCCTAATGATGTGATCCTGTTATCAATGACATCCAATGTCCATGATCATGAAACCGTGACCATCTATTGATCAACGAGCTAGTCAACTAGAGGCTCGCTAGGGACATGTTGTGGTCTATGTATTCACACATGTATTATGGTTTCCGGTTAACACAATTATAGCATGAACAATAGACAATTATCATGAACAAGGAAATACAATAATAACCATTTTATTATTGCCTCTAGGGCATATTTCCAACGGTACTCCGTGTGTGACATATGATGGTTAGGCATTCCCTTTAGACGAAAAAGAACGAAGACGATGTTCTCTACACGTTTATTTCTTTGGTCGTAGGGATCCCATACTATTAAGAGGGAATTCTCATTGGAAGGTTTCGGGGTGAATCATTACACGTACACATTCCCGTCACCCACCTCTTGTCCTTCCATTCTAGAGAGAGAGGGGCCTTTCTTCCCAACCATGCAGGCCGGTTGTACCTCTCGCCCGAGCGGTTGTATGGCTTGCTTAAGTCATCCGGCAAAACCTCCACCCCAGGGGGGTATACCATGGGAGTATTGCACTTAGCTGGTCACCAGTGGTTGTACCGCTGCCTCCGACGGTTGTACAACCAGTAGCTGGCTCACCCTAGGTGGCAGCCTCGGGCGGTTGTACCGACCCAGTACCGGCCTACAACTATCATGGTTCTGTTGTGGTGCGGTTATTGGGCGGATGAAGGACGGTTCTTCCGGTCGATCTCCAACGGCTGGTACTACAGATGTCCCAAGCGGTTGTACCGCTCGGGATTTGTCCTTATGCCGTACTCGAGTCAAGCGGTTGCACCGGGGATGAACCACCGCCTCAGGGTTTGTTTTGATGCGATGGTTGACCGGTGGTTGGGCGGTTGTTCCGGTCCGACCGGTTCTACCGCCTGAGTCGCCGGTTGTACCGCTGCCATGTAAAATCAGCTGTAACGATTAGAAGTGGGGAGCCCTATATAAAGAGGTGGTTCTTCCACCTCCATCTTATCTCTTACCTCTCTATCTCCTCCATTAATGCCCTTGAATCTTTCTTGCCCGATCTCTCTCTGTAGCCACTCAAACTTGTTGATTTGATAGGGATTGAAGGAGGAGACCTATATCTACACTTTCACCAAAGGAAAATTGATTCCCCCATACTTTCTTGTGTGGATTTTGTTACTCTTGGGTGTTTGAGCACCCTAGACGAAAGAGGTCACCTAGAAGCCATATTCCATTGTGGTGAAGCTTCATGCTTTTGTTGGGAGCCTTCAATTGAGTTGTGAAGATTGCCCCAACCTTGTTTGTAAAGGTCTAATTGCTGCCTTCAAGGGCACCACGAGTGGAATCACGGCATCTCGCATTGTGTGAGGGCGTGAGGAGAATACAGTGGCCTTAGCGGCATCTTGGGGAGCATTGTGCCTTCACACCGCTCTAACGGAGACGTACTTCCCCCTTAGAGGGAAGGAACTTCTGTAACACATCCTCGTCTCCAACGATTTCACTTGTGGTTACTTCTTACCTTTACTTTGCGCAAGCTTATTTCTTGTTGTTATTGTAGCTAGAATCATATAGGTTGTTCACCTAGTTGCATATCTAGACAACCCATTTGTTGCTAAACCTAATTTGTTAAGAAAAGCTTGAAAATTGGTAGTTGCCTATTCACCCCCCTCTAGTCAACCATATCGATCCTTTCAGTAGTTATGATAAACTCCATTGTAATTTCTTATGGTGATTAATATAGGTAAGTAGGTGGGACGTAGGGCTGTCACCCATCTGAGGCCTAGACCTGGGTGAATACACTACATCACCATCATCGTCAACGAGACCACTTCAATCAGTACCCCCTCCCTACAAGGCTACAATATTCAAACCCCATCCATAATGAATGGATCTCCTTTGGTGACCGTTACAAGATGACCTATTGGACGTCCTCCATCACGGTCATGACGATCGCCGGATTCTCCAACATGAAGAAGCAAGCAAGGCCAAAGGCCAATTTAACCGAGCAAGGCAAAGTGAGAGAGGTTGACCCTTGTCAACCGACTTGGGATGTAGGCATCACGGAGGCTCTAGAACCCCTAGGCCAACGTGGGTGTTTTGGCCCGAAGTGTTGTCGACATACCGTGGTTCCCCCAGGAAGTAGCCGAGCATAAAATCTACATTTTCCTCGACGTAGTACTGGTGCAACAAAAGTTTCAAAGATTTTAAACTGATATAAAATCACCACCAAAGCGGTCAACACAATTAGAGACGTAAAACACCCAGACTTGCTAGCTAACCATGTGTTAGTCCCGAAGCCTAACAACCAATAGAGGATGTGCACGGACATTACCGAACTCAATAGGGCTTGTCCTAATGATCCGTAACATTTTTGACCGATGAGATAATCGACTCAGCGTCAGGATGTGAGTGCCTTTGTTTCCTAATGCATAATGTGGATACCACCAAGTGAGTATGAAAACTAAGGATGATGAGAAAACATCGTTCACCATGCACTTTGAGGTGTTTTGCTATGTCAAGATGTCTTTTGGTCTTAGAAATGTGGGAGCAACCTATCAAGCAAGAGTGTTTGGTTACATCGTGTAGCTGCGCAATAGCTCGGCTAGCACAGCTAGCCAAATTTCGTATTGTGAGCCTCCCTTGGTCAAGGGGTTTGGTTCATTTCGTTTTACCAACATTTGCCAAGCGATAGTCATTGTCTCAATTGGGTCGTCATTTTTTTTCCGTCTGAGAGGTTCACCGTCGGAAACGAAATGATTTTGGCTCTCCTAGGCCAGTAAGGATTTCCTAGCCCACTGAAGCTAGTTGACCCACAAATGCTAACGTATTTTAACAGTTTCAAACACCTAGCCTTGAATGACAACGCTATAACTTATTTTGATAAGGATTCAAGCACTCCCTCACTTGAGCATGTGCAAAAAATGACAATTTCCTTAGTCCAGATCCATCTTGCATGAGAATTATATGTCATATGTTGATTTTTTTCGCCATATAAGAATGTGCATTAGAGATTACTCACACATCATGCATGAGAAGTAATTATATGTCATATGTTGATTTTTTTGCCATGCTATAATATATAAAATTATGCAGTAGAGATTACTCACCCATCCTGCATGAGAGTTATATGTCATATGTTGATTATTTTTGTCAATGTGCAATAGAGATTACTCACAGAGGTACTGGTTTATATAGCACATTAAAGGTTCACGAAATCATGAATAAAAAATCAAGATAGAAAAGCTATGTTAGGCAAATTGAAATCATTAGAATTTCTATTTTCGCATCTCAATGTTTGAAAAGATTATTTGTAACGCACATCTCATTGCTTCACATACTCACTACTAAAGCAACACCATTTATTCTGAGACGGAGGGAGTAGATCCTATTGCTTTACATTTATCTTTTTTTAAGGAAATGTTTCACATTTATCTGAAATACGTGTTTGTTATTGTATCTGTATCGTTTTTTTCTTCTTCAAAATGTCAACCTGAAAATTATCGCTTATAATAATTCCTGGTCCTACTCCGCACTGAGCTAAACAAACGTGGCCTAAACCCCGAGACCGAAGAGGTGACGAAGCTAGAAGGGGATATGCTGCGGTGTGTGTACACCCAGCGGCGGTGGGCGCACCGCCGGGGCGGCTTCGTCACCGGCGGCACCGGATGGTCGCAGAAGGCCCGCCCGGCCGCCGCGATGGGCGCGAAGAAGTCGGAGTGGTGGGCGGTGGACGGCGAGCTGCACGAGATCGGGGAGGGCGTGCCGCACCGCGAGCGCTTCGCCATCCCGCGCGACAACCTCCCGAACCGCCGCCGCAAGCAGATGCGCGAGCAGTTCATGCGCCGCACGCGTCTCGTCCTCAAGGACTCGGTAATCACAGCCGTACCTAGCAAATACTCCGCGCCTCCCCACTCCTGACCGCCTGGCCTATGGTTGCTGTTCCTTAAACCCTAGATTTATTTTTTCTGCTGTTATTAGGTGTTTCTGTATGGTTGGTCGAAATGGGATGATTGCTCCGAGCGAAACCAAATTCATGAATCGTTAGTGGGGTATCCAATGGAAAGTTTGAAGCGGGTTCCATTGGGATTTGGTGGCAGCGTCCTCATTTCTCTTCTCTTCTGTCAGAAGACAAGTCGTTCAGGATTGATAGAAGTGAATTAACATGGCCTTTCGCTTCAGGATTTGGGCTTAAATCGGCTGTGATTGTCTATTTTTATGTTCGTCTATGGATGTTTTGGATGAGGTCGGATGAAATGATTTCTGCTTGTTGGCTAGTACAGTGTTTAGGCAGGATCCATTTAATGTTCGTTAGGAATTTGGGATGAATTCCATCAGAATCAACTAGATTCATTCCTCTTTATTATTGGAGATGACGTGGCCATTCTGGCAGCTATCATTCAGAAGTTCGGAACCCTAGTATATGTTGTAGATGAAATGAACGACATGTGGTACTATTGACCAAAAGTTTTCCAAACTCTTATAGTGGCTTTGTTTTGTTCCATAAGAAACCATAGAAATTCTTAAGCACATCAACTTGCTATAATTTAATCCACTCTTGATAGTTAGATACCATGTTAACTTGTGAGGACCATAGTTTTAAATAGCGCGCTATCTTGGTGCTATAGCGTTTGGAGGGGCATCACGCTAAGCCATGTAGCATGCTATAGCACCAATTTAGCGCGCTAAGCCGCTAACGCTCCGGCCACTATTTGCCATAACCCTCTATTTGAAACTTTGGTGAGGACAGGTGCAAACCAAAGAACATGTTGTATGTAGCAATTTCATGATCAGTGCATACTTAGGTAGGGGAGAAACAAACTGAACCAATTCTATAACTGAGGGCTAACACATAACATAGGCTATGCTTAGTTGATTTTGGTGAGCCCTGTGTTAGTAAATGCTCCCACTGGGGTGTTGGAGCTGCTGGTTCATTTAAAACAATTTTCTTACTGTTTGCTGCATATGTTGCAACCCTTAGAACAGCATTGCTTGGTTTATTACCAAACTTTGTCTAACACCACACTTCCTTCGCTAATTTTGAGGTCTTTGTGTTTGCAAATTCACATGAGCCTTTTGCTACGAGACCAACTTCATTGAAGATACTGGCATCTCAGAACACTGTTTACACAAACAATAAGCCAAACAGTCCCATTGTACTGCAGTCATTTCATGTTTATGGATCCATGCCGTGTTCTTATCTCCGTTCTATGTATTTTTGGATGACATGTTTGTTTGGAGTGCACTGTTCAACTTCCTTTTGCTACTCATGTTTCATAAAGGGCAGCCCGGTGCATGCAGTTCCCGCTTACTCAGGGTCCGGGGAAGGGTCCGACCACTTTTCAACTTCCTTCTGCTACTCATGTTTCATAGTAGTTGTTAATGGTAAAGGCCTTGTTTGGGACACCTGATTCTGGCTGGGATCCTGGCCTAATCCCTACCTACCCCCAATTCATTTTGGCGGGACAGGGCTCGCCAAACAAGACTTAGGTTGGGACTTGAGGTATCCAGGATCCAAGAGATAAGGAGCCGTTCATATCATTCATGTCTGGCTATCCCCAAGTACTTCACAAGATAATCTGTAGTATTTAGAACAAGTACCAAATCCTAGTTTTGCACTACAACGTTCTCACTTTCCTTTCTCTGACATTTGTCCAATTGGAAAGGACAGCTTGAGTGTTTAATTGTTATGTTTGTTTGGCTGGCTCCTGTAATGGATTACTATATTCAGAAATCAGGTGCTTAATTACATTTTTTTTATATAGCGGAGTTAATGCGAGCATCAATAAATGAAGGGGAACTTTTCCCTCCATTTACATGTGATAATTTTCGATATTATGTCGGTACACATCTATATTATGCAAAAGCTTGGTCCTATTTGCGACTTCAGATCCTACCATTCACTTTCATATTACTAGGCTTAACCATCACAAACTTACAGGAACATGAAACTTGGTGCAAAAAATATATGGAACTGTACCAAGAGCTTAGAGAGAACTGGGAACGGTTGTACTGGGATGAAGGTTATTCGAAAAAGATTGCCGAAGATCGTGCTAATTATGACTCTGCTGAAGAAGATGACCTAGACTTCTCTCCATACAGGTAGCAGACCCTGAATAGTTCTATAATTCTTTTCACATTAATGAGTAAAGTTGGTCCCTTGAGTTTGGATAATTGGCTACTTCTGTCTGATGTTTCCCATTTGGGCCACTCACAGACCCATGAGATATCATGACAGTGTTCACGCCACATAAGCACCCCTTCTCTCCTAGTGCCCAAGTTATATCATCTAATTTATCTGCTCAACTGTCAAAAGGAGCCAATGCTGACATTACTCTATGTTCAGCTGATCTTTGTGTTTCCAAGCGTTGCAATATGTTATACATTGCCATGAAGAAGCAAATTCGGAAAATTCAAATATCAGTTCCCATGTTCCATTTATGTGCGCCTTGGACAGCGAGCTAGGAAAAAAACGGTTGCTGACGTTGGATGGCAATGTGGCTGCTATGCCATCTTACAGATGTGTTCAGCCAAAATACAAATACCATGGACTGAACTGGCCCTTTTCAAACTTCAGTGATGTAGCTTCTCCGATTAATTAAAAGATGTGCTCATGCTGTTTCCGTGTTCTCTCTCCCCCCCCCCAAAGCTAAACTTGAAGAAACAACAAAAACCTTCTTATATTCTGATACGGCGGGATTATATATTTTAGTTGGTTTCTTTCAGGGCATAACCCAAGTTTACTTAAATGTAATATTAGAACCACAAACTTTGCCCTTTCCTCATTATTTGATTATTGCAGCTTCCAAATGTTTAACAATCTTTACAACTAGTCACCCTTCTGTATGTGCAATGGTACATGAGTAGATTAGTGTCACAAAAATACATCTTCGTCAAGTGGTCTCATATGTTCAATTTTATATTGCAGCAGGAGAAGGAGCTCCAGTGTAGAGCCAAACAAGGTACTACTCTTGTCTTGTTGATACACATTACATGTCATTTTGTTATGCATAGGAACTTGAATGTTGTAGTGCTGCATGACTGCATGCTAATACTATGGTCTTTTCTGATATTCCTCACATACTGCATACCGTTAGGAGTCAAGCTGACAGAACTGTTGGAAAAAACTGACTAAACTGTTTCAGTTAAGTATTTATGCTTACACCAGAAGCTATTTAAGCTCAAGTAGTATTTACACTACTTGAGCCGACAGTTCTGTTGGAAAAAATCCGAGTAAATTGTTTCAGTGAATTATTTAGGCTTACACCGAAAGCCCTTAAAGCTGGCAGTGGGAAAGCCACCTCTTTTTGCTGGGAATGTGTGGGAAAGCCAACTGGATTTTGTACTTCTTGTTTGGGCATCTTAATTTGGTAACATACATCAGGTATTGGCAAGGAAACAGTAGTCGTGCTCTGTATGTTGGTCAGTCTTGACTTTGTACTATCTATTCTACTGGAAGTGCTGCCTAAAGTGCAGAAATCTAACATGAACCATTAAAGAAACAGAAATCCGCAGTGTACCTTCTTTACACTCTCCCAGTTTTTCTCTCTTTTGGTTTATCCTCATATGCTCCAACTCGGGGCAATTGAGGCATAGGCATGTCTTATCTCCGCAAATATTTGAATCCTTGGTGTGATAAGATTACCAGCTAGAAATGCATATTGGTCAATGATCCAATGGAGTTCTCAAGATAAGCCGCTCTTCAGACCTGCCAAACAGCCCACCTAGAAAAGATGACAGAATTAACAGAGTTAATTAATGATTTGTTGTGTTTTGAAACCAATGAGACCGGTGACATGAGCAAAGGGACCGTGTTTCCCTCTTTTTTAAACGCTTTTGCTGTTCCTGATGTCTTCTTTGGACCGGCCTCCCTCTGTGACCCTAGTGTATGTGTGCACCTGCAATCACAAAAACACTGAGCAGCACCTTTACTCAAGTGTTTAGGGCCTGTTTGGTTCTTGCCCAGGCCCGCCTTGCCAAATTGTGGGCGCCGTTAGCTCGCCAAAAAATTGGCGAGCAATTTGGCCGCCGTCGTTTCCACCCAACTATTTGGCATAAAAGAGAAGGATGGAAGCTGAGGCGAGTTGGCTGCCAATATTTTGGAGCCGATCAAAACGGCCACTCGAAGCCTGGTCAACGACTGACTTTTTGGTCGGGCAACCCGTGGATGTAAACCAAACAGCCCCTTAAAGCCAAATTATTAAGCTTAGTTTTCACTGTGCATTGCTGAAGTTTATGTTTGGCTATGTCCATAGGTGCCAGTGTGGATGCTTCAGTTGGACCATACAACTAGTATTTAGGCATACAACTTCCTGATTGTGATAAGAGTTATTGGGAAATCTGATGTTGGATTAGTACACGACATCTGTTAGTACATTGTTGCACCTCAGTTTATAAGGACGATTACACCTTGTTAATTTTGGAAATGGGGTAGTTTAAACTTCTATAAGGTTGTGGATGAAGGTGATGCTATTGGCTTTGCACAAGAGTACTTGATGATAGCAAGTTGAATTATCATACCCCAGCGCTGTGTATACCATATAAATGGGGCTGTAGCGGCCTGGGTTTATACAGGGCCTGGAAGCCCATATGGTATACCACCGACCTAGGAGATGTACACTCCAGGTGGAGGATAAGGAAACCTTGTGTGCTACATAGGAAAGTGGCCATGTGTTCTACTCGCATCTAGTCTGGACTCCATAAACGATGAAGGCGTTAATATGAAGGGGGAGATTACCGCCATCTGGGAGCTATATAAAGGCGTCCATGATCCCACAAGAGGGGCCAAGCAATCCAGAGCTCTTGAAACCCTAGTGATCATGGTGCATATTGCCTAGATCAACCACCATGGCCTGTCAAGTTGCCTATCAACTCGCTGGATCTACTCTTTATAACCGATATTAGTTGACATTATACACTTTTCTCATGTAATAGCATCAAAAGCAGGAGTAGGGCATTTGTGTCGATATTACCCGAACCCGATATATCATGTTCTAGATCCCTGGGTGACCTGAGGTGACGTTCCTGCGGCTGCATAAATCACATGTGACTACAGTGCTGCTGTGAGGCGTTGACGAATTATCCTCAACAATAAAATTGTCCGAACATTATATATTTGTGGGACATTTGTGTAGCTTCCTGATCTGGATCTTCCATTTATTCCCAGTTCTCTAAGAGTGCATCTTTAGCCACATCACTAGACAACCGTGTCAATGACACTAAATTTGTGAGTCAGTCCAGTCATGCATCTATCACAGGTGTTGTCACTTACAAGTTTGTACTGCAGGACCTTGGTTCTGAGGAAAGCAAACAGGGTGAAACATGGGAAAGGGTTACTCAAATTCGTGACAAGTTTGAGTATGACAGAGAAAGGAGGATGAGAGAGCGAGGTAAATAATCATGTCTTGCTACTGGATCATTTTGTTTATCCTGTCATTATTCATTGGTTGCATAAAATTAAACATTGTATGGTTCTTATGAACTTTGTTGTGAAATATCAATGGCTCTTCGACACATCCCTGACACCCCTGCCAATTCTTTTTGCACTGTTAGGTAGCGTTGCATGTAATGCTTTGTTAGTTTTTTTTTATCGTGGAGCTTTTATGTCATGTTTTATTCACTTGCCCATCTACTGTCTCCCTGTGATGCAGCGTTTGCTCCCATGAATATGGAGAACAATTTTGGCCAGCAGAATTGGAGAAGGCCAGAAACCAGAATGAGTCAGGGTTTGCCTCGACAAAGATGAAACCAACTCTGGTCCGCATAGTTGGGATCATTTTGTAAATCAAACTGGTCGGAGTTGCCAACATGGCCCAAGTTCCTGAAATCAGCATAATTTGGATTTCCGAAAGGAATCAAGTTTCAGAAATCGGCAATATCCAAGTTTTCGAAACCAAGGTGATGGAAATAATAAATGATTTGATGACCAGAGTCACATTTTAGCCAGATTGTTTGCAGTCCTGCAGAGACGCTAAGGTGGTGCACGACTGATGACTCCTTATGCGCACTGATTTTACACCTTTGTAACGCTAACTGAATTGAAAGTGAGATGAGAGGTGATGACATGCTTTTATGTTTGTTAATTAGTGTAGTAGCACTACAGTTTATCCTTGTCTGTCAAAATGAGATGAGTCTGACATAAAATGAGACCGCTGCCCTGTTTTGCCATTGCAGCCTTGCCCAGCTCTTATGGTGATGCAGAATGGTTACTCAATACAGTTCACTAGTTCTATAATGCTGGAGCATTTCATTCCCCCGTTGATTGTGATGAGCCTTGCCATGTGCTAGTATCACGCTAGAACTCTTGCTCACTTTGATGTCTGATTTGTTATTTTGCCCAACAGCTTAAACATCAAATATGTTTTACCGGTCGGTTCCCCTCCGTTGGATGTTGAACTGAGTATGTTTTTTAGGATGATTGCATCGAAATATGATAACGCGTCGATCTATTTTTTGTTTGCATCTTTTTAGTAAATGATCTGATCAACCAGGGCATCAGATTGAAGAAACTGAAATACACACGAGAAACAGACGTTTCTAAGAAGAGTGGTGCCATCTTGCAAGTTCCTATCGGTAGCAACGAGTGGTCTAAAACGGGAATCGGGTAAGGACCATTGGCTGCGGCGGCAACTTGAGAGGACGCAGAATCCCCGAAGCAAAAATAAAATAAAATCGGAGAGCATTGGGTTGGGGGCAAGCCGCGAGACGATTTTTGGTCGTCCCGAGATTGCTGGCGTTCTTCATCAGGAGATCAAAGATTTGAGTGGGCATTTTAAGAGCTATCGTGCGACGAGACGCTAATACGGCAGCTCATTTATACGCGACACGTGTATCGTGGTTGTATGCCTGATTAAGTTTATGGCTTAATTTCACCCCTGGTTTACTGACGAACACGTTGTACTATCGTGGTTGTATTGCATGATTAAGCAAGCAATAAAGGTTTACTCGAAAAAGAACCCCTCATAGAAGCAACGCATAAAATATCTGCGATCTCCACTGCGAATCTGTGGATAACGAAGGTCCACTATGGCACCATCATCCGTACGATGCGAACCAACAGGTGACCTAGCATCCGCCGCTTTGATGGTGACCGAGTCGGAGAGCTCGTTAACATGGATAAACATCACGGGAGTGGACGTCGCGCCGCCACGTGATGGCAAAGGGGATATTAATTATAACTTATTAGTTGCATGGAAGCAGTGGTTGTCAAGGAGTATTATACTTACTTTTGTTATTGCTTCTGGTGAGGAATCCCACGCAATCCCAGAGGATCGGTGCCAATTGCCAAATGGGGGTGGAGTAAGCGCCAATCGTACACGTAGAGACACACCAGAACTTCTTTTTCTGGTAATTTTGGTTATCATATTGGCCATCTCTGACAAGCGTCGATATTCTTGTTGATAGCCCTAGCTTGCAAGTTGTGGCTTATAATAATCAGAAAGGGGAGGATTCAAAAGCCAGTGTGCCAAGCAGGATGATCGGCCTTAATCTAGCAGTGTGGCGTGGAGCAAAGAACGTAATCGGTAATTGCAGAATATACTATAGACATCAGCTCTGAAAATCGCAGGCATAACTGCATTGGACGCGGATTATGAATCAGAACCCGTCAGGGTATATATGGATGGCGCCAATGTAAAAATCCCTTTCGTTCTTCTTTATGCTAAGCATCAGCCAGAGTTACTACATCAGATGAAAAAATACAGGAGAAAAGATACATCACTCGCGCATGCATGACCTCGGAGCTCGCCGAGATCCACATCGCGGCTATGTACGCACCGAACCTATCGTGAGAACGTGCGAGGTATGCTTGGCGATCGATTTAGCAATGGCAGAGCGTGGCATGATGCCTGTCATGTCGTCGCCACTGGTCAGGAGTAGAGCGGGCGCTCGGTCCAGGCGCCGGCGACGTGGCCGTTCTCGCAGACGTAGGCGCGCACCACGGGCTCGCCGTCGTCGTGGTACCCGTAGAAGCTGCGGAGGCAGAAGGCGGAGTAGAGGTCCCACGCCTCCGTGCAGCCGCAGAAGGCGCAGTCCACGGCTACCGTGGGGCGTCGCGTGTCCCGGAGCGCGCGCCGCACCTGGGAGCGCGCGAAGTCCTGGAACACGCCGCGGAACACCATGTACTTGCGCCGCTCCTCCGCGTGCACGCACCCGGGCCACTCGCAGATGTACAGCCGGTCGCCGCGGAACCGGCTGGCCAGCAGCTTGTTGCCCTGCTCGCGGCTCAGCGTCCAGGACCCCGACGCCAGGTGCGCGCCCACGGGCCCCAGCCACCGCCGTGGCCGCCGACGGGTGCCGGACACCACGCCGCGCCGGACGGCATTGGCTGCCGGTGGCTTCTCCTCCTTCTCTGCCTCCGCGGGCGCGGCGGCGATCTGCGTCTCGGAGCAGTCGTAGGCCGCGTCCAGGTACAGGTCATCATAGAGGGACCACGCGGCGGCGTCCACGGCGGCCAGCGTGTCGTCGCTGGGTTTCGGCTCAGGCTCTGCGGTCTTGGGCGGCTGTAGCGAGGAGGTGGCCGTGGGCTCGAGGGATGAGGATGAGGAGGTGGAGGAGGAGGCGGGGACGGTGAGGTCGGGGCCGATGTCGAGCTCGAGGCCGAAGTCGTCGGTGGGCTCGAGGAGGATCCCGGCGCGGAGGAGGCCGGGGCAGCAGACGGACATCTTGTGGAGCGCGGCCCACGCGGCGGGCGCCCCGTCCGCGGGGAGCAGCTCGGCGGGGAGCGCCCGCGAGAGGCGCGGCGGGAAGCAGGCGGCCCGGAGGAGCGCGGCGAGGCGCGGGGACGCGCAGGACGCGCGCGCCCAGTCGCGCGGGTCCCCCTCGAGGCGGCCCAGGATCTGCAGCAGCACGTCGTCCGCCAGCGTCGCCAGCGGCTCCTCGTCCGCCGCCGCCGCAGCCTCCTTGCCGTCCCTCCGCCTCTTGGCGACGGCGATCTCCTCCCCCTGCTGCTCCGCGGCGCTCATGGCTGTGGGGCGGGGGCTGTGTCCCGCGTCGTGCTCCTGCTTTCTTGGCGAGTGAGTGGCTGCGCTGCTGACCGTTCGGTCGTTTCGGGTGCGAGGCTGGTTTAACTTGGGGGTGGTTGTGTCCGTTTTTCTGTGGTGGTGGCGATGTGAGATGGATGAGACGATGCTTTTCTTCTCGTTGGGAAATAAATTGTTGCCTGGTGTGCAATGGCAACGTGTGGACGGAGGCTGCGCGTCTGTGGCGAATGATGAGCGGTCACCCTCGCCCCGCGTGTGTCAACCTCCAGCTCCAGGATCCCTTATTTTATTCGATTAAAACGAGGGGTTCAACATTCTTCCAACCAACAGAGCCTTGTCTTTCCTTCCAGGAACACCCAGCACAACACAACACGTCCGTGTTCCTACCACACCACCACTTCCACACAAACACATTCCAAGATCTTAAAATGATATACCGACTTAGTCTTTTAAAAATACTCATAAAGATAGGATGTATGTGTGTGCGTTATAGAGATAAGTGTATGTACATGTATACAGACGCTTGCGCCTGTATTGTGTTAAAGAAAAAACCAAGATCAGATCGAAGTATTAAATCTTCGAGATCACTAAAAGGCCGATGCTTATCTCAATAAAGAAAAAACTAAAAGGCCGATTCTTATCTCAATAAAGAAAAAACTAAAAGGCCGATGCTGTCCTAGGCCCCGGTTGACCCTCGCCACGGCCGATCGACCAACTTCTCACCGCCAGACCGAATCACCAGCAGTCGTTAGATGGGTCTTCTCCTCTCGCACGGGGTCATCCCTTCCTCTCTTTCCGCGTAGATGCATGCTCGCGTGTAGCTCGTCGTCGCGCTTGCAGCAACCCCCTAGCCAGCGTGAGCTCTAAACACCAGCCGATGAAGCTCGCAACACCATTGCTGGCTTCCAACATTCGACATCCCGCGGTTCCAGCATCCTTGCCGCACGGTACTAACATCCCCGTCCATGGTCTCATCATCCCAAGTTGGTCGTCACCATACCCGCGCCTCCCGTCTTCGTGGTTGCAAGCACCTCTGGTGGCCACCCGCTGCAACACCATCTTGAACCCCTTCATAACACGTTGACGGCTTGCAACGAGAATGTCGCCAGTTGCCAGCACTCGCCTATGCCGGTTGCAACATGTGGTGCTCGTGGACACAACATCTGGCCGACGTTCAACAACCAAGCTCGGTGCAGTAGACAACTTTGCTCAAAACCGCTACCTCAGCACGTCACCCTTACTTCCAGCTTCTGTTGCCAGTGATTGCAACTTTGTCGTTGTCGGTACCAAATCTGGCTGATCTCGGGTAGGGGGTCCTGAGTTGTGGATCTAGGATCAATG
The DNA here is from genome assembly GCA_022496015.1 of Hordeum marinum. Classification (NCBI taxonomy): domain Eukaryota; kingdom Viridiplantae; phylum Streptophyta; class Magnoliopsida; order Poales; family Poaceae; genus Hordeum; species Hordeum marinum. The sequence continues at coordinate 303,606,412 of CM039672.1, read as the reverse complement.
GTAACATGAGACAAGGGAGACATTGTTTACCCAAGTTCGGGCCCTCTCGAAGAGGTAAAACCCTATGCCCTACTTGATTGTATTAATGATGGGGTATCGAGTGCAGGATGATGATCTACCTTGAGATCGGTTGTGTATGCTCTAAACCATAAGGTGAGTAATCGTGTCCCTATGGACTAAAACTCTCAGCTTATATAGATGCCCCGGGTACCTAGGTTACATATTAGGTCGGTTACCAACTAGAAATAAGTCTGTCGAATACAAGAGGTGTCCTTGGGGTGCACGTCAAGTCTTCGGTGATCTCCAACTTGTTCACGATTAAGTCTTAGGCTTCGATGGTCCTCCAGGCAATGGTGGGCCCCATTCCGTCCCATCAGGACAAAACACCTCGGATTAGTATCCCCTAGTCCAGGACACCCTCAGCAACCCCTGAACTAGTCTCCAACGTTGGGGACAGTCATGCTCCTCGGACCATCTGATATTTGACGTCTTCGGCTTGGTAGGCAAGTTCCCTCATAGCTGGTGGTGTTCGGATCTGATGTCTTCAAGACCACTTAACCTCGAAGGGTAGCCACGTAAGTGTGAACGGTCATTTTTATCTGACAACTTTTACTGTCCGTCATCACCTAAAAGGCATTTGGGCTAGTTATAGTGAATCAAATCGCGTTTTGAGGCAGTTTCCTCATTGACAAGTCTCATCAAAACAAAGATCGTGCTCTGGACCTTAAGGGATATCATCAACATATTTGTTTTAACCGATGCGGGCTTAATGGCATGATGGGTTGGAATGTGGCGATTTACACGACGACATGGGAGCAATCTTGGTCTTTACTATAAAAACACACGGGGTAACTTAACTTTTCCCATGCCTTCATTCTCCGCGCTGTTGCTAGCATCCTCCAGAGCTCCAGCGCCTTAGATCCACCTTCCAATTCTTCCTCCACTCGCACCCCTCTCCTTTGCCATGGCCGATAAGGGTAAGTGGGTGGCCTCCAACATGATAGAGGGCACCATCCCTGAGCTCAAGGTTACGGGCTACATCCACGAAGGAGCCGATTGTCGAGCTTCCGAGCAAGGCCAAGCCATCCCCACTCCCAAGCCAAGGAGAGGGTGATATTCATTCCCCACCTCACTCGAGGTCTGGGGTTCCCCTTCATCACATTCGTGAGGGGCCTACCCTTCTTATATGGGCTAGATTTTCACCATCTAACCCAAAACTCTATCCTCCACATCGCCGCCTTCATCACAATCTACGAGGCGTTCCCCTGCATCAAAGTCTACAGATCTTCTACATCAAGCCGAAGAGTAGCAGTTCGTAGCTCACTGACTGCAGCGGGACCATGGTGAGCAAGATCCAAAATGTCACCTGGCCCAAAGGCGTCTTCGTGGAGACCATCAAAGTCTAACGGTGGGAGTGCTTCTACATCATCGAGTGATGTCTACTACACAACTTTATTCTTGTAGACGTTGTTGGGCCTCCAAGTGCAAAATTTTGTAGGACAACAACAAATTTCCCTCAAGTGGATGACCTAAGGTTTATAAATCCGTGTGAGGTGTAGGATTAAGATGGTCTCTCTCAAACAACCCTACAATCAAATACAAGAAATCTCTTGTGTCTCCAACACACCCAATACAATGGTAAATTGTATAGGTGCACTAGTTCGGTGAAGAGATGGTGATAAAAGTACAATATGGATGATAGAAATAGGTTTTTGTAAAATGAAAATATAAAAACAGCAAGGTAAAAAATGGTAAACAACGAGAAAAACTTTATATCAATGCTTGGAAATAGGGCCTAGGGTTCATACTTTTGCTAGTGCAATATCTCAGTAGTGCTAACATAATTGAATCATATAACCATCCCTCAACGCGTGACATGGAATCACTCCAAAGTTCCTATCTAGCGGAGAACATAAGATGAAATTTGAAGTTAGTAAATCCACCTCAAAGTTATCCTTTTCAATCAATCTATTGATTCGTCCCTATAAGTGCCACAAACAACCCTATAGTTCATACTAGAATAAAACCTATGATACACATCAATCAACCCTAATGCCACCTAGATACTCCAATGTCACCACAAGTACCCATGGGTTAATTATTCGACATGCATCAAACAATTTTAGATTCATCATATTCAATCCAACACAAAGAACTTCAAAGAGTACCCCAAGATTTCTATCGGAGAATGTAGGACGAAAACATGCATCAACCTCTATGCCTAGATTACCCCAATGTCATTGCGAGAATCCACAAGTTGATTGCCAAAACATATATCAAGTGAATCAATAGAACACCCCATTGTCACCATGGGCATCCACATGCAAGACATATATCAAGTGTTCTCAAATCCGAAGTATTCAATCCAACATAATGAAATCTCAAATGGAAACACTCAATTCATCACATCAAGATAGAGAGGGAAGAACACCATATGATCCAACTATATTAACAAAGCCCATGATACATCAAGATCGTGCCATCTCAAGAACACGAGAGAGAGAGAGAGATCAAAGGCATAGCTACTGGTACATATCCTCAGCCCTGAGGGTGAACTACTCCCTTCTCATCATGGAGACTGCTGTGATGATGAAGATGGCTTCCAATCATAATTCCCCCCTCCGACAGGGTGCCGGAGCAGGGCTCCGAATGAGATTTCTTCAGTACAGAGGCTTTCAGCGGCGAAGCGGAAGTTCTAGGTTTATTTCCGAGGGTTTCCCTATTTATAGGATTTTCAGCATTGTCGGTGTTTTGGGAACGGGGGTACCCAGCCCTGCCTGCCTGCGGCCCAGGACATGGCCCACTTCATCAGCCAGGTGTGGCCTGGTGCGGCTCTACTCAAGACAAGGCCCTCGCGAGGACCCTGGGCTTGCGAGGAAGAATGACCCCAAGACCATCAAGGATGGGCCTCCTCAGGCTCCCTCCTGAGTGGCGGAGATCTCTATGTAGAGCCTGGCCTCACGAGTCAAAGGTGACGTAAGGAAGGATAGGCGAGCGCCAGTGCGCCAGGCGACGCAGTTTCCCCTTTGGTGCAAAGGGAGCAAGGATGTATGTGGGTTCCCAAAGTGCCACCCAAAGGTTTCCATTCTGGTGCAATGAGACCACGACCACGAGCCCCACAGGATTGGATGTCATCGCCGAGCCAACCACTGCATCATCGACAACCACTTTGCAGGAGAAGACCACCTTTGGACAGAGGGGGATGTACTCCTGCCCCCTTCAAATTTGGCCGATGTGGGATCCCTTCCCGCCATTGTGATAAGGTAAGATGACCCGGGCCACCGCTATATATAGAGGCTAGATCACACCGTAGTGAGGGACCCCGAGGGTCCAACAGTTAGCCACTCGATGAACCACCACAAGGCAGAGAGCCAAGAACACCTCTTGAGTGCCCTCGCGAGGCTTGAGCCCACTGTACTAGTTCATCCACCAAACCTCCACGAGAGGCAATCCACCAAAGCAAGAGTAGGGTATTACGCTTCACAACGGCTCGAACCTGGGTAAACTGCCGTGTTCATCTTCTTCCTCGTCATCGTGTAAGTTTGCCGTAGTAACCATCGAGTAGAGAGCTAGGTTGGGCGAGGCTGTAGGGAACCTTCGCACACGCCCTTGTGTTCGAACCTTGAGGGCTTTGCGGAGCCCGAAATTCGACATTTGGCGCGCCAAGTAGGGGTGTGTCAGAGTCTTCTTCAAGCCTTGCTCCCCCCGCTCCACCACTCCAATGGTCGGCGCCCAACAAGCTTCTCCCGGCCACGGCAGACCAACCTCCATTGATCCCACCGTTGCTGCCGGAGACTTGCGTCCCAGCGGCCTGGTCCTAGGTGGGCAATATCAGACCACTAGCATCGCCTCTGCCGTCGTTGCTCCTCGCGCCGCCCAAGCGCGCTACAGGCGGGCAACACCTTCATCATCTATGTCGTGTCACACCTACGTGGGGGACCTCGACGCGCACTATGCATTGTTGCCGGCAAGCGAGATGCTCTGCCATCACTTGACGCACGGGGGCTTCGATGCGTGGGCCAACCACGTCGCGGAGCTGGTCACCGTTGCGCGGAGGGCCGTGGCTCCTCACTCTTCTCCGGGCGCTGGGGGTTCGTCCGTTGTGCATGCCCCCGGCCCGCCAACGGCGCACCCCCTTCAGCCCTAGGTGATCTCGAGCAGGGCCCGCCGCATGACGTGCTCCTCCTCCTCCGAGTTCCGGTAACTGATTTTGGGGCGCAGCCTGGCCATGACGATCGAGCTCGTGAAGGAAACAAAGGGGCACCACACACGCGCGCCAATGCGCACCCCTGTGACCCAATGGATCTTCAACAACCCGGACTGACCAGGCGAGAGCGTGCCATCCTATGCAGGGAGCAAATGGCGCAGGCGTTCGGGCAAGCAAGCAACAACAACGAAGGCACGTCGGATCGTCGAGGAAGCAATCCGCGCCAGGAGGCGCGTGGCCCGCCCAGCGGCGGTGGTAGAGGTAAGCAACTTCGCTCTAAGGCTCGACACAGGAGGGTCTGCGGACTGCACGCGCAGGGCGGCGGTGGGGACCATCCCTGGCATCCCGCCGGGCGGCTCAGGGGGAGAACCGGGCCCTTATGTGAAGCCCTACGTACCATGCTATGTCGTGCCCAGGGATACCGGCCCGGATCAGGCACCTGCCATAGGCGCCAACACCCCTCAAGGATAGGGGAAGTCCCGAGCGTCCTTCCTGAGCCGGGCTTGGGGGCTTCCCCCAATGAAGTGCCAAGTTTGGACAATGCAAGCAGGAGAAGGAGGGAGGACGTCACCGGGCCCGTTAGTGCGCGACGCAAGCTGTCGCCCCCGCAAGCAAGCATCACCGAGCTGAACCCTGGGGTTTCAAGGATGATGCCCTAGAGGGATGGGCAACAAGACACGGGTAACACAGGATACTCGCGGCAACCGGAACATTGGCACGACCTCGGGAGGCTGGGCCTCACGAGGCCCTCGAGGTAATGCACGGTCGTGAAACTCTCACGTAATAGTGAGTGGGATGTATACGCCCAGAGCCCCCCGAGGACGTGGAGGGGTTCCTCCCATGCAATGTGGCAGCCCCATCCTCTGCGCTGGAGGAGAAGTCAACACTGCCCATCAATGGCTATGCCCATGCAATGTGGATGCCCTATGCTCAGTGCTGGGGGAAGACGAAGACTAGCCTAGGTGCCAGAGACGGCGTTTGCTTGTTTCTTTTTGTGTTCGAATTGCCATTTTTTGGAATGAAGTTGAAGAGTTTGGAGTTCAATATTTAAAAGGAGAAGGGACGGGACTTTTCTCTCATTGCATTCTCTTTTACCAATCTTGAATTCTCTTTCTTCTAGATCGGTGTTTTGCAAGAGGCCGCACGTTACAACCCTCTCTGGGGCACCCCGGACCTGGATAGCGAGACCATGTCGCCTCAGGGACTTGCGTCTTTTGACAGCTGACCCCCGCTCGAGGGCTCCGACCATAGCGCGGTGCCGCAACATGGAGTCTCAGGAGGCCCCAGTGCTTGGGCCTCCTGGGGCAAAACCCGATAGAGCAGAATGAGGGCCGCTCGAGCATCAGGGAGGGGCTCCTTAGCATCACGCCTCAGGAGCCTTACCGGTCATATAGCCAATTGGCATCCTCGATGCCATCCTTGGTGATCTGGTCGGCATCGAGGGTATCGGGGCCTCACCTCGTGGTTGCGTCCTTGGTGATCCGGTCGTATACCACGGTGGTAGGGAAATGTGCGGGACTGGGACTTGTCAACGTAGAGCTGCTTGAGTGTCGAAGGGGCTCATGAGCAGTACGCCTCAGGAGCCTTACCGGTCATATAGCCACTCGGCACCCTCGATGCCGTCCTTGGTGATCCGGTCGACATCAAGGGTATCGAGGCCTCACCTCGTGGTTGCGACCTTGGCCAGTCATAAACTACGGCGGTAGGGAAATGCGTGGGACTGGGACCTGCAGACACAGAGCACGGAAAGGGCCCCTAGCGTGCCCCATTCGCAAGCAAGGAAGAAGTGCCCCAAGCGGAAGAACAGATTACCTAGACAACCCAGCCGCGCCACAAGGTCATCCATAGCCCACAAGACAAGTACACTACCTAATCAAGCATGAGTTTCCTGATCTAACGGCGCCCCAAAGGTGAGGCGAGGTTTGTATGCACTAATGTGAGGACACAGGAACTACGGGCCAACTATGCGCGATTACTAACGGCCCTGAGGCCTAGAGCGGTAGGGGAAACAACATGAGGACAGAGGCCCATCGGCGACAAGCTGTAAAGCCACGAACCCGGGGCTGGCGGCCACGGGTTGCCCCTCAGGAGGGGGCACCTCGTGAGGACCCGGCTAGCCATCGTCATCAGGACGTACCCGCGGCGGCGCCAAACTTGCACGAGAAAACTAAATCGCATAACTATGACCGGCCAACGACGATTCAAGGATAAGAAACAAAAACAGAGGTAATACGCAAAAGGTTAACGCCCACGGGGGCTGTCGTGGTTTTGTCACGGCAGATGTCCCGGGTGATGAACTGAAGCCCGTTCCCCAAGAAGGAGAGGTGGTCATTTTCTCAGACCATCTTGAGCGGGGTTTTGTGCCTCCCGGCTCAAAATTCTTCCGTGATGTCCTTCATTTTTACAAACTCCATCCTCAAGACCTCACCCCCAATTCTGTCTCAAACATCTGCAACTTTCAAGTATTGTGTGAAGTCTATCTGCAAGCCAAGCCGTCGGTAGGCCTATTCTGGGAGTTCTTCTATGCCAACCGTCAAACTGAAGTGAAGGCTGGTCCGAGTCTTGAGCTGGGCAGAATTTCTATCTAGAGGCGCCGAGACATTACCTTTCCAGCTATGCAGTTGCCGAGTCACCAAAAGGACTGGAATAAAACATGGTTCTATTGCAAAGATACTTCTCCAGAGGGTGAACGTCCACTGCTGGGTTACCGTCCTTCTCGGCTCAAGACAACTTCAGAGCTTCCTGGCCGGCTGTCAGTTTCAGAGCGCGCAAGATACGAGCCGGCTCATGCCAAGATTAGGGCCCTCATGGCCAACGGTTTAAGCGGACTGGACCTGATCCACTATTGGATCTCTTGGCGGATCATGTCGTTAAGCCACAGAGGCCGCCTTATGTGCGAGTATAAGGGCGAATACGACAGCTCACTCTACTTCAGCCGGTCAACCTTGACAGAGGATGACATCACCACTGCTATCAGGAGTCTTGTTCATGAGACATCCGGAGCCTGCAATGCTATCGGGTTGATCCCCTTTAGTGCCCTTAATCCGGCCCCAGATGTAAGGTGATTTCTTCCCATCCGTCTCTTGGACCTTACTTGTACCTTGCTGATCTATTGTCCTTAACCGGCTTATTCTTTCAGGCCGACTCTAACTTCTGGAAGAAAGAGTACATCCCTCCCTTGAAGAAGACCAAGAAGAAAGCCCCGGCCAAGAAGCCCAAGAAGGACACCCCGCAAGATGGATGGTTTGACATGCCACAATCATCCGGCTTAGAGGTAAAATTTTAGCTATTTTTTGAGACCTTGTCTTCTCATCTCACTAACACCTGTTTTACTCTCAGGATGATGTGGAGACCAGCCGCGCCAATGCCCCTGAGGGAATCTACGTTTCTTCCGGCTCAGAATATTTTGTCCCCCGGAAGCCGCGGCGGGTTATTGGAAAAGTTCCTCTCTCTCATCCTCTTGCTTATCTGGACCCTCAATTTCTTTTTAAAAAACAACAACAGGCTGATCGTCGTCAGACCCGGAGCGTCGGCTGTACAGACCTCGTGTCCGGTTTACCGAACTCCTCGTCTCCAAAGAAGCGCTCTGTAGAGGTATGTATCTCTTGTTTGACTGGTTTACCTTGTCATTTCAATACTGTCTTGTCTTTTCTCAACTATCTCTCAGAGGTCACCTTCCTCTGGCGACTCTACGGCAACCACTCTGCCGCCTCCTAAGATTAATCCACTGTAAGTATTTCCTTTAACCGTGCATTTCTGTTCCCTTTGGCGGCTGTAATCCTTGGGTTCTGATGCTTGTGCTCTCTAGGGCCCAAGCGAAGCGTCGAAAGACGAACAAGTCCTCCCCTAACCCTACAACCCAAGAGCCGGAGCATGAACAACCGGACGAGCCACGACCGGATGTGGATCCGCCAGCCGCATCTACTGGGCTGGCTGTTGAAGATATCATCCCAGAGAGCCCTCCAAGGGATCCTTCGAAGCCACCAAGTCCTGCCCAGATGACCAAGAATGCTACCACCCCGGACGTCGTGATCACCGGCTCTGGCTTTCAGTCTCCCCCGGCTCACGTGCTGACCAAGCATAAAGAGCCGGCTGAAGCCTTGAAGAAGTTGGAGTTTGAATCTTCTGCTTTTGAGAAGATGACAGCCGAAGAGCTTCATGCCAGTTATGTGAACCGGCTTTCCACCAGCCGGATCTGGAGCTTCGACTGGTCAGTCTGATGAAGAAAAAATATGAGGTACTCCTTTCCTGTTATAACCTTCCTTAGCCCCCAAGGGTCGGCTCAATCTAATCCAAAGTTGAGCCGGGTCTTTCATGATCTTCCTTGTAGAAAATCCAAATCTATAGCCCCCAAGGACCGGCTCAATCTAATCCAAATTTGAGCCGGGTCTTTCATGATCTTCCTTGTAGAAAATCCAAATCTGTAGCCCCCAAGGGCCGGCTTAATCTAGTCCAAAGTTGAGCCGGGCCTTTCAGTGCCAAAACGTCTGAAAATAGACATTAGTCCCCAAGTGTCATACATATTGCTTGCGATCTGTTTGGAGACTTGCCTAATGATATTATGCTTTGACATACCACAGGAAACTTTAGCTGAAGCCGGGTCGCAGTTGACGGATCTGAAGACCAATCTGGTGGCTCAACAAACGACTCAAAGTGCTATAGACGAGCAGTGCCGGCTCCTCTCTAAGGAGTTGGCTACAATCAAGGCCAACTTTGCCGCCTTTAAAGAGTCAGCCGAGTCTGAGAAGGCCTCCTTGACCAAGCGGACGGATGACGCTGATCAACGGCTGATAGCGCATCAGATGAACTCCAAGCCTTGAAGTGTCATATTACCAGAATGACAGCCGCCCTCTTCGGTAAGTTTCTGATAACTTGTGCTTTAATGGTCATATAATACTTGTACTGGCGACTCATCGTGAAATTTTTGACTTATGCAGGCCCTAGGAGCCGGCAACTGGCTTCTGACAGTCTGTTGCCGCTGAAGGCTATCTATACCTTGACGGAGCAGCTGTACTGCGGCGTGATGTGCACTATTAAAGCTATGCAATACAAAGACAAGATTCCTACGACTCTCAAGGGCGTGTTGGAGATCTTGTCCACCATGCCCAAGCAGATTGCCGAGTTAAAGAAATCAGCCACCCGCCAAGGGGCGATTGCGGGCATCAGTCGGGCCTTGGCTTTCTCTCCAGAGCTGACATCAGCCGAGATGATGGATGGATTCCCTTCAAAGAAAGACAACGGCTCTGAGTTCACCGATGCTGACTACAGCCGGTGCGTAAAGGATTCCAGAGTGCTGGCTTCCGTCTTAGCGGAGGAAGCTAACCTGACGACCTACCAAGCGGCTTATGGCCCTAACCAAAAGAGAATCCGCGGCCCGCTTTATGAGTGCAAGGACTTAACGCCTGCCCGCAGTAAGGACCTCTTCGCTCCTGACCTTGACCCATCTCCTTACTTTGAAGAAGGCTCTTTTGCGGCTCTAACGAACTGCAACTAGGACTTGGACAATCTCCAGATCGGGGCCACCGAAGAGCCGAAGCAGGATGACCCGGCAGCTAGCTAGTCCTTACTTTGAAAAACTTGTAATAGCCGACTCTCCATGACTTGTCGTGTGGTGTTGAAAAGACTTGTCTGAAATTTTGGGCTCCTTAGGGAGTGTATGTAATATACTAGATGTCACTTTTGCTTCTGCTGAATCTTGTTCTATTATGCTATATAAAACAATCTGACTCTTCAACTGTCATTGCCTTTGTATGCTGCTTTGAGCCCTTATGCTGCTTTGTCAACATAGAAGACATCTGTGGCCAAGATTAGGTAAGCTACACCCGAAGGTGGTAAGCCCCCTTGGCAATCATGGCTAATCTGGTTAGCCGGGGATGGCATAAATCCTGTCCGATAAGGCATTAGAAGCTACACCCGGAGGTAAGAAGCCGCCCTCCGCCGGTTGTTTAAGGTTAGATAAGCTACACCCGGAGGTGGGAAGCCCCCTTGACAACCATGGCTAATCTGGTTAGCTGGAGATGGCATAAAGCCTGGCCGATAATGCATTAGAAGCTATACCCGGAGGTAAGAAGCCGCCCTCCATCGGTTGTTTAAGGTTAGATAAGCTACACCCGGAGGTGGGAAGCCCCTTTGACAACCATGGCTAATCTGGTTAGCCGATGATGGCATAAAGCCTGGCTGATAGGGCATTAGAAGCTATACCCAGAGGTAAGAAGCCGCCCTCCGCCGGTTGTTTAAGGTTAGATAAGCTACACCCGGAGGTGGGAAGCCCCCTTGACAACCATGGCTAATCTGGTTAGCCGGAGATGGCAGAAAGCCTGGCCGATAAGGCGTTAGAAGCTATACCCGGAGGTAAGAAGCCGCCCTCCGCCAGTTGTTAGGGTTAGATACCCGTCGGTAAAAAACTTCCTACAACCGCGGCTAATCATGTTAGCCAGAGATTTGGCATGAAGCCAGCCGATAGGGTGTTAGAAGTGATACCCGTCGGTAAGAAGCCCCCTTTAGCAATATGGCGTAAACGCCGGCCGATAAAGCATTAGAAGCGATACCCGAAGGTAAGAAGCCGCCCTCCGCCGCGGCTAATCATGTTAGCCAGAGATTTTGGCATAGAGCCAGGCCGATAAGCATTAGAAGCGATACCCGAAGGTAAGAAGCCCCCTTCAGCAATATGGCGTAAACACCGGCCGATAAAGCATTAGAAGCGATAGCCGAAGGTAAGAATCCGCCCTCCACCGCGGCTAATCATGTTAGCCAGAGATTTTGGCATAGAGCCGGGCCGATAAGCATTAGAAGCGATACCTGAAGGTAAGAAGCCGCCCTCCGCCGCAGTTGATCTATCAACTGGAATTTTTATGAACTCTTCTTGTATGAACAACGATGCGTGTAACAAAAGAGGTCCCATCTTGCGGGGATGTTATCTTATTTATATATGGTATGTACAATGATAGTGTACAATGGCGAGTCTCAACGCCCTTATATGTAATATGGCCGTAGATGTGCTATGTTCCATGGACGGCGGGTTTCCTGACCTGCCATCTCTAAGTCATCCCTGATATCGACGAGATAGTATGACCCATTGTTGAGATTTCTACTGACCACAAAAGGTCCTTCCCAAGGAGGAGATAACTTATGCATGCCTGTCTGGTCTTGAATCAGCCGGAGCACTAAGTCGCCTTCCTGGAACGTCTGGGTCTTGATTTTGCGGCTATGGTAGCGGCACAGGTCTTGCTGATAGATCGCCCATCGGGCAGCCGCCAGCTCTCATGCTTCTTCCAAAGCATCCAACGCGTCTTGACATGCCGTCTCATTATCCGTATCAACATAAGCCGCTACACATGGCGAATCATGCCGAATGTCACTCGGCAATACTGCCTCAGCACCGTACACCATAAAGAAAGGTGTATAGCCTGTAGATCTGTTGGGGGTAGTCCTAACACTCCATAAGACGGAAGGCAATTCTTCTACCCAACACCCGTGCGTTCGTTGTAAAGGAACCATAAGCCGTGGCTTGATGCCCCTTAAAATCTCTTGATTAGCACGCTCCGCCTGATCATTAGACTGTGGATGCGCAACTGCTAAAACATCCAGCCGGATGTGCTCCTGGTCACAAAACTCTTTCATAGCCCCCTTAGATAGATTTGTGCCATTGTCGGTGATAATGCTGTGAGGGTAACCAAAATGGTAAATCAACTTCTTAACAAATTGAACCACCGTAGCCGCGTCACACTTGCTAACTGGCTCTGCCTCCACCCATTTGGTGAATTTATCAACCGCCACCAAGAGGTGCGTTTTCTTATCTTTGGATCTTTTGAAAGGTCCTACCATGTCTAGCCCCCAGACTGCAAACGACCATGTAATTGGTATCATCCTTAACTCTTGAGCTGGAACATGAGCACGCCGGCCGAACTTTTGATAGCCGTCACATTTACGAACCAAGTCCTCTGCATCCTTGTGAGCCGTCAACCAGAAGAACCCGTGCCGGAAGGCCTTGGCTACCAGCGACCTCGAGCCGGCGTGATGTCCACAATCTCCAGCATGAATTTCATTTAAGATTTGCTAACCCTCCTCAGGTGAGACACAACGTTGAAAAACGCCAGTCACGCTGCATTTGTGCAACTCACCATTAACTATCGTCATTGATTTGGAGCGCCGGGTGATCTATCTGGCCAAGTCTTCATCATCAGGTAACTCGCCCCGGGTCAGATAGGCCAGGTAGGGGACAGTCCAATCTGGGATAGTGTGCAAAGCCGCCACTAACTCCCCCTTAGGGTCAGGGATAGCCAAATCCTCTTCCGAAGGTAACTTAACAGTCGGATGATGTAAGACGTCCAGGAATACATTGGGCGGCACCGGCTTTCGTTGGGAGCCTAGCCGTGACAGCAAATCTGCCGCCTCATTCTTGCGACGATCAATGTGATCCACCTGATACCCCTTGAAGTGGCCGGCAATAATATCAACCGCCTGTCGATAAGCCGCCATCCGTGGGTCTTTGGAGTCCCAAGTGCCCGAAATCTGCCGAGCCACCAAATCTGAGTCGCCCAAACACCTTACCCAGCTTAAATTCATCTCCTTGGCTAATCTAAGCCCATGAAGCATAGCCTCATACTCAGCCGCATTGTTAGTGCATGGGAACATCAACCGGAGCACATAACAAAACTTATCACCTTTAGGAGACGTCAAAACAACTCCTGCACCTGACCGTTCTATCTGCTTGGATCCATCAAAGTGTATAGTCCAGTATGTGTCATCCGGCTTTTCCTCAGGGGCTTGACATTCCGTCCAATCATTTATAAAATCCACAAGAGCTTGGGACTTGATGGCCGTACGAGGCACATATTTTAGATTAAGAGATCCCAACTCCAATGCCCACTTAGCAATCCTTGCAGTGGCTTCTCTGTTCTGGAGCATGTCCCCCAACGAAGCAGAACTAACCACGGTTATCTGGTGCCCTAAAAAATAGTGCTTTAATTTGTGGCTGGCCATGAAAACCCCATATACCAGCTTCTGCCAATGCGGATACCTTTGCTTGGACTCCGTCAGGACCTCACTGATATAATAAACCGGCCTTTGAACCAGATACTCCTTTCCAGATTCCTTGCGCTCGACCACAATCGCAGCACTTACTGCCCGATTATTAGCCGCCACGTATAAAAGTAACGGTTCTTTCTCAACCGGAGCAGCCAGCAGCGACGGCTCAGCCAACTGTTTCTTGAGCATCTCAAGTGCTTCAGCCGCCGCCTTGCTCCAGACAAATTTATCCATCTTCTTCATCATCTGATACAAAGGAATAGCCTTCTCTCCAAGGTGGCTTATGAAATGGCTTAACGCAGCGATCCGCCCCGCCAAGTGCTGGACATCGTTAATATAGGCCAGATCTGCCAGAGAAGCGATAGCCTTGATTTTATCCGGGTTAGCCTCAATGCCACGTTTAGAAACCAGAAATCCCAGGAGCCTGCCAGCTGGAACTCCAAAGACACATTTAGTCGGGTTAAGCATCATCTTATAGACCCGGAGATTATCAAAGGTTTCCTTTAAGTCGCCCAAAAGAGTCTCCTTCTTCCTGGATTTGATCATGATGTCATCTACATAAGCATGGACGTTGCGGTCAATCTGACTGTGAAGGCAGTTTTGCACACATCGCTGATATGTCGCCCGGGCACTCTTGAGCTCGAAAGGCATAGATACATAACAGAAAGCCCCGAAAGGTGTAATAAAAGCCGTCTTCTCCTGGTCTTTAACCACCATCTTGATCTGATGATAACCTGAGTAAGCGTCCAAGAAACACAAGCTTTCACAACCCACAATAGCATCAATGATTTGATCAATACGAGGGAGGGCAAATGAATCAGCCGGGCAAGCCTTGTTAAGGTCCGTGTAGTCCACACACATACGCCACATGCCGTTCTTCTTGAGCACTAGCATCGGGTTAGCCAACCACTCCAGGTGAAAAACCTCAACAATGAAACCGGCCGCCAAGAGCCGGGCAACTTATTCCCCAATGGCCTTGCGTCTCTCCTCATTAAACCGCCGTAAAAACTGCTTAATTGGCTTAAACTTCGGATCCACATTAAGGTTGTGTTCAGCGAACTCTCTTGGTACACCCGACATGTCAGAAGGTTTCCATGCGAAGATATCTCGATTCTCATGGATGAATTCGATGAGCGCGCTTTCCTATTTGGGATCCATGTGAGCTCCAATGATGAACTGTTTGGATGAGTCGCCCGGAGTGAAATCTACCGCCTTAGTATCATCCGCTAAAAACTTAAGGGGCGGCTCAACCTCCATGGTGGGTTTTTCAGCGGGGTCATATCCTCCGGGTCAACATTCTCCTTGTAAAATTTAAGCTCCTCTTGAGCGCAACTGGACTCTGCATAAGCCGCATCTCCTTCCTCACACTCAATGGCCGTCTTTCGGTCACCATGAACAGTAATAGTACCTTTTAAGCCGGGCATCTTGAGCTGCAGGTATACATAGCAAGGCCTAACCATGAACTTTGCATAAGCCGTACGTCCAAACGGTGCGTGGTAAGGACTCTTGATTTTTACCACCTCAAACCACAAGGACTCTACCCTGTAGTTATACTCGTCGCCAAAGGCCACTTCCAAAGAAATCCTGCCCACTGGATACGCCGACTTGCCTGGCACCACACCATGAAAAACGGTGGACGAGGGTTTTAAATCCTTGTCTAGCAATTTCATCCTCCGAAAAGTATCGTAGTAGAGGATATTAATAATGCTGCCTCCATCCATTAACACTTTATTCACCATATACCCTCCCACTTGATGGGCCACAACCAAAGCCAACCGCCCGTGGTCATCAACACGCGGCGGGTGATCCTCCCGGCTCCATGTTATATCATACTCAGACCATCGTAAATACTGTGGCAGGGCTGGTGCAACCGCATTGACTTCCTGCTTGCGCAACTTTTGATCCCTTTTGTTGAGGCTGGTTGTGAAAACATGATACTGACCGGAGCTGAGCTACTTCGGGTTACTCTGATAGCCAGGCTGATTATGCTGTTGCTGATTGTTGTTACCAGAATGCTGCTGGTGTCCTCCTTGATTACCTTGATCTGGGTGACCAGACCGTGAGCCGCCGGACCCAAAACCGGCCCCTGACCCGCCATGTCTAGAGCCGCCCGACGGGCCACTGTCCTGATTGTTGGGGGTGTGTAAAGTGATTCTTAAGTTTCTGCATGAAACGACACTCTCCCCATGTGTGGTTCGCCGGCTTATCGGGCTCTCAGTTCTGCCCATGAGTTGATGGTATTGGGTGGCAATCCCTTTAACCATGTGCAGGCCGGGCCTTCAAGCATCATGATGAAGTATTTGGCACAAACCGCCTCACTGACATCCATCATCTCCATGGCTAGTTCATAACTTTCCACCCAAGCCTCTGGGGGTAAATCAACGGTGTAGCTTGGAACTTTGCGGGGCCCTTTGAAATCCTTTGGCAGCTGCTCACTCCGCAGAGCCGGTGATAAACATGGCACCCCCACTCCGGTGGTTCCTCCAACTCCTACTGACACGGATGGCGTGGGCTCCTGGCGAGCCGCCGCCTCGGCTAAAGCTGTCACCTCTTGCTGGCCTCTTGCATGATTTCCGAATGCTTGTGTATCCACAGCCGGCCGATGACCCGTTGGAATCTCTCGGTGCCGGTTGCTGCTGGAACTCGCCGGCGAATCATAGCGCCGGCAAAAACTCCGGCTAGGGAGAGGGGTTGAATGAACACGGCTCCGGCTGTAGGTGTACTTTTCCTGCTGGGCCATCGCCGTCTGCAAGTATCCAATGGCGTTTCGCACATCCTCCGCAAAGGGCGCTTCATACGGAATAGGAATTGTTTCGGGCCAGGTGGCTGCTGCCACCATATTCTCGGCCGGGTTAGAATAATGACCCGCCGATGTTGAAAAGGCCGCAGGCGAGGCCTGATTTTGCCGGGTCGGTTGAGTCACTGGCCGAGCCGACGGGCGGCTTCCAGGTGCATCCGCTATTCACCCTGTCCCTGGCGTGTTGAAGAGGTTTCTTGCCTCATAATGTTCCGGCAGACGGGATTGATGCCTCATTCGATGAACCGCGGCTGCCAATTGTTGCTCCAGCCCAAGACGGAAAGCGTCTATCCTGATGCGTTCTGCCTCTTGCTCCATCTAGGCTTTTGACTCAGCCATCCTCTGCTGCTTTTCCGCCATCCGGTCCTTGATCCTCGCAATCTCCAAGTTCCTAGCTGCTTGATTGTCCGGTGTAAGGTCAGTAGCCATTAGGGTTGTGAGCTCGTCCATCAGCTCCAAAAGAACTTGAGCCGGCGGCGGCGGGTTATTGCCTGAGGTGGCGGCCCCTGTGGGCGTACTATTCGTGCCCGGGACTGACCCCACCATGAACACGGCAGCATGAACCGGCGGCCCAAGATCGTCCGCCTCAGATTGATCCGACTCAGGGCAGAGCTCATCGTAGCCCCCGAGCCCGCCATTGTGAAGCCTGTAGATCGACTCTGTTTCTCTGCTTGAAGATTCGTTCTCTGAGTAATCGAGAGTTTCCTGTGATCCGGAAGCTTCTAGATCCGTACCTTGAGTAAAGCCCACGAAGACGTGCTTCCAGCCCGGGCTAACGCGGGCGGGTTGCACACTACGAGCAGGTTGCAAACGCCGAGCCGGTTCGACGAGGTTGGTGCAGATGTCCGGCCTGGGTGTTGCTCCATCAGCCTTTCCGATGAACACAAGGATCCCTCCGAATGGACCCGGAAGCCATACTCCACAGAGCCGGCATCAAGCCCCCAGCCGGCGTCGTCGATGTAGAGCCGGCCGTGGCGACTCTTGCTCATTCTACCAACCACGTATCCCTCGAGCCCCGGGAGAGAGCCCTTTGAGAACTCAACACCACCGAGCGTAGGCCCCACGGTGGGCGCCAACTGTCGTGGTTCTGTCATGGCAGATGTCCGGTTAAACGGACTTCGGTTCGAGGCCATTGCTAATGTGATGGACTCAAAGGGGTTGATGGGGACGAGAGACACAGATTTACCCAGGTTCGGCCCCTCAACTCGAGGTAATAGCCTACGCCCTGCTTATGTTTATATTGCTTGATGTATCGATTAGAAGGGAGTTGAAGCTTGACCTAGTATTTGACAACCTGATCTCTAAGTCGCCCCGGGTCTGCCTTTATATAGGAGGTCTAGACCACGGGTCATACAATTGGTAACCGACTTTCATTGTTTATCCGAGTCTTCCTCTACCTTCTTGTCCAAGTTTTCCCCGGGCGGCTTACACACCCGGGTCTTCTGGGCCATTGTCCAGCCCACCTTATGAGATGCCAAGCTTCCTAGGCTTTAGGACCACCGGCTCACCTTGGGCTAGTGTATGAACCGTCAAGCATAACCCGGAGCCCTTAAGGCGGGTCATACCGCGGGGTTATATCCCCAATAGGGCCAAGTTCGTTTTAAGCTGTTATAGATACCAGGAGGAAGAAGCAGGGGGAGTCTAGGCAGAGGAGTCGTTGTCGCTATCCGAGTCGAAGACTGCCATGGCATCGGGGCCGCCTTCTCCCCTGGGAGGGGGCACCTGGATGAACCACGTGACTAGGGCGTCCACATGCGGGCGCACCTCGTCCTGGAGAGGCCTCAGGAGCCCCTTGGGCACCCGCTCCACCACACGCTAGAGGTCGAGCTCCGGGATGAGGCGGCGCATGTTGGAGAAGACGTGCGTCGAAGCAAGCTCCAGGAGGTCCCGCGCGTCGGCCTCACTGTCCGCGTTCACGCGGGAGACGCCGGTCTCGAGCGTCTCCACCACCCGTCAGAAGAAGTCGAGGTAGCCCCCGTCGCCCTGCATGTTGAGGAGGGCAGGGGCATCCCCGATGAACCGCTCCACCATGCCGGCCGTGCGGTGGGCGATGTCGAGGTACTGCTTGGCACGCTGGGATTCCAGCATCTTGGCATAGGCCGCCTCGCCCCGCGCGGCCCGCACGGCGTCGACCGCTTCCTGGACCTGGGCCTAGAGAGACGCTAGCTCCGCCCTGGCCTCCATTTTGCACCTAAGGGAAGCTTGGAAGGCAGCGTCGGCGGTCGCCAGCTGGGCGCACAGCATGTCCACCTCCTCCTGGAGCTCGACGCGCTTGCGTTTCTTGGCTGGCGCCACCCTGGAAGGAGGATACGATCAAGCCCGACACATTGGACATGTCAAGCAAGGAAAGAAGGGGGTGGTGGAACACTCACTCGGCCACCATGGCCCAGCATCGACGAACCCGTGCTGGCCCCGAGGGCCCTCCGCCGCTGCCTCCGGAGAAGAGCGAGGGGGATGACGGCCCAATGCACTCCCCCTGCACTGGCGACGCCTCCTCTAGGCGCCATGAGGAAAGGAAGAAGCTAAGGAGAGGAAGAGGGTTTTCTCTGAAGTCGCGGAAGCAGGTGGATTTCTCTAGAGTCGCGAGATGGATAGGCTCCACCACGAGGAATGCAGATTTATAGGCGGGATCAAGGCCACGAGGCGTCGTGGGAGAGCAGGCGACGTGCGCCCCTCGGGTGCCGAAAGGGGCAGCTCAATCGGCGCGCGATCCTGCCTCACGTTGCCTCACTTGACACCTCGGCTCACATCCGCGTGGCCCAAGGGATAGAAGCCCAAGGGAGTGACAACATTCAAAGAAAGGTAATGATGGCCGGCGCTCTGCACAGGCATCACATCGGTTTTACTTGGGTCGGTTCCTGAGGCCTTCGGGGAGCGGGGGCGTCATCGCAGATCTGTCCGACGCGTGTAAAGCCTGGCCCGCAAGCGTTTGGGGCATGTGGTGCTTCTAGTCATCCTCAAAGCTTCGCCCCGAAGCCGGCTCAAGCGCGCCTTGGGCCCGGGGGCTACTGTCAGCGTTCTGGGAATGGGGGTATCAAGCGCTGCCTGCCTGCGGCCCAGGACATGGCCCACTTCGTCAGCCAGGCGTGGCTTGGCGCGGTTCTACTCAAGACAAGGACCTCGCGAGGATCCTGGGCTCATGAGGAAGATCGGCCCCGAGACCAGCAAGGATGGGCCTCCTCAGGCTCCATCCTGAGCGGCAGAGATCTCTATGCAGACCCTGGCCTCAAGAGTCAAAGGTGACGCAAGGAAGGACAGGCGGGCGCCAGCGTGCAAAGAGAGCAAGGACGTACGCGGGTTCCCAAAGCGCCGCCCAAAGGTTTCCATTCTGGTGCAACGAGACCATGACCACGAGCCCCGTAGGACGGATGTCATCGTCTTCTTCCTCTCATCGTGCGAGTTCGCCGTAGTAACCATCGAGTAGTGAGCTAGGTTGGGCGAGGCTGCAGGGAACCTTCGCACACGCCCTTGTGTTCGAACCTTGAGAGTTTTGCGGAGCCCGAAATCCGACAAGCACTGGAATTACGCAAGACAGAGCCATAGGGTGGTCCTAAGGCAAGTGGGTGCACCCTATGGGGGTGGACTCACCCTTTTTCCTTGGGGGCACATGGTGGCTCCTCTCCGGTGGTTCTTCACTCCATTATTTCTTATATGTTCCAGAAAAATTGTCAAAAAGTTTCGGGAGATTGAAAGAACTTTTATTTTTTGCACAAAGACAACACCACGGTAATTCTGTTAAAACAACGCTAGTCCAGGTTAGTTCCAATTAAATCATATAAAGTGCATCAAAACCATATAAAAATATTGTAAACATAGGTAAATATTGCATAATTACTTCATAAATTATCGATATGTTGGAGAGTATCAGCATCCCCGATAGAGGCAAAGTTGTCCCTTTCTTTTGATGAGATGTGGCTATCGTTTTTGGTATAGTCAACTTTGATAATCCGACTACAAATATGCAAGGACGTCGCACCTTAGCAATAGCTAAACCAACTCCGAGAGGTTATTGACCATGCTGGAGCATGATAAACCTGACCACGAAGGTCTGTTTCCTGCACGCAAACAATGAACAAGCAAGAAACTGAGATTGCAATCTGAATATTGTGAATATAAGATGAAAGATTTATTGATGAAAGTGGGGTTTTGTGACGCCTTGGCTTGGTCCTGGAACGCAAACGAAGAACGCGAAGTTGCATCTATGATGAACTTTTAATCGAAACAAAACCCAAGTCTAAACGGTGCCCTAAGGGCTACATATATGGGGGGAATAGGGGGGGGGGGATTTCGTGACCCCTTGGAGGAGGGGTCCGAAACCGACCCTAACTTCGTGTCCCCACACATACGGACTGTAGAAATAACCTATAAAGTGGTAATTCGAAATTACATGGGCCTGGCCCAAAAATAAGGTGATGCAACACCTATAATAGCCTATGGACGAAATTTATGAAGTGGCATCTTGTATATTTCGTCCAAGCCTTCATGCTCTTCTTATGATGGGTTCAAAGTGCGAAAACCACCACTGGAAACTCCATTGTTCTTTCCCGCGTGCGCACCTTCTCCTCCATGATTGATCCCGCTCCAATGGCCATCCTTCTTTTCTATGCTAGGTCCTTCATTCATAAGTAAAACATAAGTATGTGATTTAGGAAACATCATATGTTCATGAACATTAGAAGGATTTCCAATAAATGAAAGTACTTAGTAATTCAACTGGCGTGCGCGAGCTCTAGTAATTGGTCCAGTATGTATAGCAGTAGGGGCTGTGGATGTAACAATGGTATTGATGTCCTCATCATCCTCCCCTTCTCGAAATGAAGTTGTCCTCGACGGAAGCTCATCTTCCTCACCCAACTTCAAATCAGCAATGTTAAAAGTGGGACTAACCCCAAATTCTAGAAGCAACTCAATTTTATATGCACTACCATTTATTTTCTCTAACACCTTAAAAGGACCATCAACATGTGGCATTATCTTTGACTTGCCCAAATCAGGAAATCTATCCTTACGCAAATGAAACCAAACAAGAGCTCCAGGTGCAGAGACAACATGTTTTATACCCTTATCTCCATCAAGTTATTATTTAGCATTCATACACTCAATGTTGTCCTTAGTTACCTCATGCATATTTAAGATCAATTGATCACATTGTTTAGAATCAAAATGAACCTTCTCCGAAGATGGAAGAGGCAACAAATAAATGGGTGTACGAGGTACGAAACCATACACAATTTCAAAAGGGAACATCTTATTAGTAGAATGCAATGAACAATTATAAGCAATTTCAATATGATGTATGCATTCTTCCCACATTTTCAAGTTATTCTTCAAAACAACCTAAGCACAGTAGACAATGATCTATTGACTACTTTAGTTTGTCCATCAGTTTGGGGGTGACATGTAGTACTAAAAAGCAGTTTAGTCCCCAACTTAGCCCATAAACATCTCCAAAAGTGGCTAAGAAATTTTGCATCATAATATGAAACAATTGTATTTGGCACACCATGCAAGCGAATAATTTCACGAAAGAACAAATCAGCAACAATAGCAACATCATCACTTTTATGACATGGTATAAAGTGTGCCATTTTTGAAAATCTATCCACGACAACAAATATGTTATCCCTCCCTTTCTTTGTTCGAGGTAAACCTAAAACAAAGTTCATATATATATCCTCCCAAGAAACACTAGGTACAGGCAAAGGCATATATAAACCATGAGGATTGAGTTGTGACTTAGCTTTTTGACATGTAGAGCAGCGAGCAACAAAACACTCAACATCCCATCTCATCTTGGCCAAAACAAATGTGTAGCAAGTACGTCCTCCATCTTCTTCACGCCAAAGTGTCCCATTAATCCTCCTTCATGTGCCTCCTTCAACAAAAGAGACGAACGGAGCTAGCTGGAATGTATTGCTTGTTAGCACGAAACACAAGTCCATCATTAATGATGAACTTGTTCCATGTCCTCCCTTCTTTAGAATTCTACAACACATCTTTAAATTCAGCATCATGCACATATTGATCTTTGATGGTCTTCAAACCAAATATTTTAAAGTCAAGTTGTGAAAGCATAGTATAACGACGAGACAATGCATCAGCAATAACATTTTATTTACCCTTCTTGTGTTTAATGACATAAGGGAAAGTCTCAATGAATTCAACCCATTTGGCATGCCTATGGTTCAATTTTGCTTGACTTTTAATATGTTTCAGAGATTCATGATCAGAATGTATAGCAAATTATTTAGGCCATAAATAATGTTGCCATGTTTCCAAAGTCCAAACCCGAGCATATAATTCCTTATCATAAGTAGAATAATTCAGACTAGGCCCACTAATGTTTTTAGAAAAGTGTGCAACAGGTTTACCATGTTGTAATAACACACCTCCTAATCCAATTCCACTAGCATCAGATTCGAGCTCAAAAGTCTTATCAAAATCAGGAAGTTGGAGTAAAGGAGCGTGTGTTAACTTATCTTTCAATACTGTGAAGGCTTCTTCCTGTGCGGTACCCCAAGAAAAAGGCACATCCTTCTCTATAATCTCATTGAGAGGTGCAACAATGGTGCTGAAATCTCTCACAAAATGCCTATAGAAACCAGCAAGGCCAAGAAAACTCCTCACTTGTGTGACCGTTTTGGGCTGCGTCCAACTCTCAATAGCTTCAATCTTGGCTTTATAAAATTCAATTCCATGTGGAGTAACAACATAGCCAAAAAAAGATACTCGATCGGTGCAAAAGGTGCACTTCCCAAGGTTACTAAACAAACATGCATCACGTAGAGCAATAAAATAACACGTAAATGTTCCAAGTTTGAACAGAGCGATTGCCAGGTGGTGCCAAACACACAATGTAGATAATGGCAAGTGTCTCAAAACTCTTCCCAAGGCGTATCAACAGGATGAGCACAAAAAAATTGACAATTGTTTTGGAATGATACGCGTCTGCGACGACGAAAAAGTGCGACAAAAAATCACTATGGTTGCAAGTGTCTCAAAATGCTCTAAAAAGCCTAAAAACAGGATAGGGAAAACATATCTTCACCCGCCGATTTTTTGGCTAAAAACTGCGGGGGTCTCCAGACTTTTTTTTCGAGACCTACTCAGGCAAGGAAACATGAAACCGAAAAGAGATAGAACTCGAAAACAAACCTAATAACTGGCGGATATGGGGTGGTGATATATGAAAGTGGAGGTGATGGTGGTGGGTGGTGATATATGGCAGTGGAGGTGATGATGGTGGGTGGTGATATATGTTAGTGGAGGTGATGATGATGGGTGGCGATATATGGCGGTGGTGATGATGGTGATGAGTGATGGTATATGGCAGCGGTGAGAATGGTGGTGGGTGGCAGCGAAGTTGAAGATGGTGCTGTGGCGGCGTGATAACTTGTGAACAGAACTCGAAACTCTAAAGGACTAGACCCTAATACTAGCAACTCGACACGATGATGTAACTGCAAATTCAACAAAGCAAAACACCAAACATAAAATTGCAAAAGACTCAGATTGGTTCGGATATGATGAACTAACCCTAATTTTTGTGGCTTTTTCGTGGACTGTAGGTATGAAGAACAAATGCGATCTAAACTACGAAAAACTGGAAATTCTCACCGAGCAACCTAGAATCTGATACCACTTGATAGAGGCAAAGTTGTCCCCGTGTTTCATTGAGATGTGACTATCGTTTTTGGTAGAGTCGACTTTGATGATCCGACTACGAACGTGCGAGGACGTCACGGCTTAGCAATCGCTAAACCAACTCGGAGAGCTTATTGACCATGCCAGAGCACGATCAACCTGAACACAAAGGTCCGTTTCCTACACGCAAATGAAGCACAAGGAAGAAACTGAGATTGCAGTCTGAATATTGTGAATATAAGAGGAAAACTTTATTGATGAAAGTGGGGTTCTATGACGCCTTGTTCTGGTCGTGGAACACAAACGAAGAACGCAAAGTTGCATCTATGTCAAACTTTTAATCTAAACAAAACCCAAGTCTAAAAGGCGGTCTAAGGGATGTATATATGGGCGGATAGAGGGGGAATTTCGTGACTCCTTGGAGGAGGGGTCCGAAACCGACCCTAACTCCATTTCCCCACACATACAAACTCTAAAAACAGCCTACAAAGTGGTATTTAGAAATTACATGGGTGTGGCCCAAAAATAAGGTGACACAACACCTATAATAGCCTATGTACAAAATTTGTGAAGTGGAATCTTGTATATTTCGTCCAAGCCTTCATGTTGTCCTTATGGTGGCTTCAAAGTGCAAAAATCACGACTGGAAACTCCATTGTTCTTTCCCGCGTGCGCACATTCTCCTCCGTGCTTGATCCCTCTCCAATGGCCATCCTTCTTGTCCATGATAGGTACTTCATTCATAAGTAAAATAAATGTATCTAATTTAGGCAGCATCATATGTTCATGAACATTAGAAGGATTTCCAAGAAACGAAAGTACCTGGTAATTCAACTGGCGTGCGCGAGCTCTAGTAATTGGTCCAGTATGTATAATAACAAGGGCTATGAGTGTAACAATGGTATTGATGCCCCAATCAATCCCCAAGCTTAATTCTTTCTCGTCCCCGAGTAGGTAAATGTTAAGAGAAATAATTTATGAAGTGTGAATGCTAACATAGTGCAAAAGTTTTATAAATGATAATTTCAATCACCTTTTCTAGCATTGTTATATATCATAAATAGTTGCTCATTTTTCATACAACTTCTCATGATGAAGTAGCAAGACATTCACATGTTGAAGTATAAACCATAAACTTTCTTGAAAACCAACAAACTATGTTTCCAATCATCAAACAATTACAATTCATCTTATTTTCAGGAAGGGTCTATGTAAGAGCTTTGATTTAGCTAATTCCTCATACTCAACTATCATTTAGTCTTCCATGATTGCTGACACTCAACGCATATGTTTAGAATAAACAATTTCAGTCAAACACACAGGAAGCTAGAGGCTTAATGGTTCACCTCCCAATTTATTTATCTCAGGAATAATGTCAATATGAATCATAATCACCTATATTCAACTGGATATATGTGCCTGGATCTTTCCCCACCACATGGAGAATATTTTATGGAATATATAAGAATGACCTGAAACTTCATGGAGAATTTTTATGGAATATATAAGAATCATTGGGCCGAAAATATAGCATAGGGGGGCCACCTATTGTCCACAAGCCAACAGGGCGCGCCCACCCCCTCGGTGCACCCTGTTAGCTTCTGGGGCCCACACAAGTGCCCCGCCCCCCCCTCTTCTGCTGTAAGGTGTGCTTTTATCTAGGAAAAAAAATCAAGAATATACTTTCGGGACAAAGCGACACCGTCTCGAGGTGGAATCCTGGGCACAA
Organism: Hordeum marinum; assembly: GCA_022496015.1. Lineage (NCBI taxonomy): Eukaryota > Viridiplantae > Streptophyta > Magnoliopsida > Poales > Poaceae > Hordeum > Hordeum marinum. The sequence goes on along the minus strand of CM039672.1, from coordinate 303,581,008 downwards.
GCCCTTTTGCTCTCTGGCAGAGAGATTCTACTAGGGAAACTTCCCTCTCGGAGGGGGATATTGAAGCCATCGTCATCGCCAATGCTCCTCCTTCATGGGAGGACCAATCTTCATTAACATCTTCACTAGCACCATGTCATCTCAAACCCTACTTCATCTCTTGTATTCAATCTTTGTCTCAAAACCTTAGATTGGTACTTGTGGGTTACTAGTAGTGTTGATTACATCTCATCGCTGATGCTTGTTGATTTACTTGGTGGAAGATATTATGACCCTTGATCATCATTATTACACCTCTGATCTTGAACATGTTGATGATGTGTGAGTAGTTACTTTTGTTCCCAAGGACATGGGAGAAGTCTTGTTGTAAGTAATCATGTGAACTTGGTATTCGTTCGATATTTGATGATATGTATGTTGTTGCTTGTCTTAGTGGTGTCGTGTGAAGGTAGACTACATGACACTTCACCATATTATGGGCCTAAGGGAAGGCATTGTGGAATAATAAGTATATGATGACTTGCTGGAGTGACAGAAGCTTAAACCCTAGTTTATGCATTATTTCATAAGTGGGTGATTTGGATCACAGGTTTCATGCTATGGTTAGATTTATCTTAATTCTTTTTTCGTAGTTGCAGATGCCTGCGAGAGGGAGTAATCATAAGTGGGTTGCTTATTCAAGTAAGAACATCACCTTAGCCCTAGTCCAATCACATATAAAATTATCAAAGTAACGACCGCAAATCAACTCAACAGGATGAACATGACTAGACTGAAATTCCCATGTGTCCTCGGGAGCGTTTGCTTCACATAAGAGTACTTTCAGGCATGTCCTTTGCTATAAAAAGGGTTGGGCTATCCTGCTGCACACTTGATACTATTGTTATTTGTCACTTGTTATGAATTATCTTGTTAGAAAACTATCTATCACTGTTAATCACAACACCTGGAGAGAATACCTTGCTGAAAATTTCTAATCATTTCCTTCCACTCCTCGTTGGGTTTGACACTCTTACTTATCAAAAGGACTATGATTGTTCCCCTATACTTGTGGGTCATAAAGAGTGGTGTCATCCGCGCTAGAGCAAGATCGGGGGCTCCTTATATGGCCATGCCAACGTCCACCATGGTCCGGGTTCACGATGGCGTTCAAGTAAGCTTCACATGTGTAAGAAGAGGGTGAGGGAGGATGGGCACGACAAGGTGGATTTATGCAGACACCAAGACGGTCACCGAGGACATCTATCCCATTGCCTAGGTGGTCGGGACTCGGGATGGGGTTGGCTACAGTGCGGGGTGCACTACAGGTCTTCTGCATCAAGCTGAAGAGTAGCGGCTCGTAGGTCGCTGACTATAGTGGGGCCATGGTGAGCAAGATCCAAAATGTCACCTCGCTCAAAGGTGTCTTCTTAGAGACCATCAAAGTCTGGCAATGGGAGTGCTTCTACATCATCGAGTGATGTCTACTACACAACTTTATTCTTGTAGACGTTGTTGGACCTCCAAGTGTAGATTTTTGTAAGACAACAACAAAATTTCCTTAAGTGGATGACCTAAGGTTTATCAATCCATGGGAGGTGTAGGATGAATACGGTCTCTCTCAAACAACCCTGCAATCAAATACGAGAAATCTCTTGTGTACCCAACACACCCAATACAATCATAATTGTATAGGTGCACTAGTTCGATGAAGAAATGGTGATACAATTAGATTATGGATGATAGAAATAGGTTTTTGTAATATTAAAATATAAAAACAACAAGGTAATAAATAGTAAATAACAAGCAAAACTTTATATTAATGCTTGGAAATAAGACCTAGGGTTCATACTTTAGCTAGTGCAATCTCTCAACAGTGCTGACGTAATTGAATCATATAACCATCCCTCAACGTGTGACACAAAATCACTCCAAAGTTCCTATCCAGGGGAGAACATAAGATAAAATTGTTGCAGGTAATAAAAGCACCTCAAAGTTATCCCTTCCGATCAATCTATTGATCCGTCCCTATAAGTGTCACGAGCAACCGTATAGTTCATACTAGAATAACACCTATGATACACATGAATCAACCTTAATGTCACCTTGATAGTCCAATGTCACCAGAAGTACCTGTGGGTTAATTATTCGACATGCATCAAACAATTTCAGATTTATCATATTCAATCCAACACAAATAACTTCAAAGACTACCCCAACATTGCTATCGGAAAAGTAGGACGAAAACGCGCATCAACCTCTATGTCTATATTACCCCAATGTCACCGTGAGAATCCGCAAGTTGATTGCCAAAACATATATCAAGTGAATCAACATAACACCCCATTTTCACCAAGGGTATCCACATGCAACACATATATCAAGTGTTCTCAAATCCAAAGTATTCAATCTCAAAGGGAAAGACTCAATTTATCACATCACGGTAGAGAGGGAAGAACATCATATGATCCAACTATATTAACAAAGACCATGATACATCAAGATCGTGCCATCTCAAGAACACGAGAGAGAGAGAGATCAAACGGATAGCTACTGGTACATACCCTCAACACCAAGGGTGAACTACTCCTCCTCGTCATGGAGACTGCCAGGATGATGAAGATGGCTTCCTATGATGATTCCCCCTCTGATAGGTTGCCAGAATAGGGCTTCGGATGAGATTTCTTTGGTACAAAGGCTTGCAATGGTGGAGTAGAAGTTCTGGATTTATTTCTGAGGGTTTCTTTATTATAGGATTTTCAGCGTTGGAATCACGTGAGATGGAGCCACATGGTGGTCCCAAGGCAAGTGGACGCATGCTAGGGGGTGGTCATGCCGTCTTGCCTTGGGGGCACCTGGTGGCTCCCTTTGGTGGTTCTTCGCTCTCACTATTTCTTATATGTTTCAGAAAAAACTATCAAAAAGTTTCACGCGATTCCAAGAACTTTTATTTTCTACACATATGGTAATTCTGCTGAAAACAACGTTAGTGCAGGTTAGTTACAATTAAATCATATAAAGTGCATCAAAACCATATAAAAATATTGTAAACATAGGTAAATATGGCATAAATACTTCATAAATTATCGATACGTTGGAGACGTACATCGAACCGCTCGCCAAAGGCCAGGCCGAGGTCCCCACCTTCAAAGGCCGGTCCTTCATAGAGGCTATTCTGCTGGACAGAGAAAGGTTGATACGTATCCAACGTATCTATAATTTTTTGATTGTTTCATGCTATTATATTATCAATCTTGAATAATTTATGTGCTATTTTATATCATATTTTGGGACTAACCTATTAACTCAGTGCCGAGTGCCAGTTCATGTTTTTTGCGTTTTTTTGACTTTTCAGAAAATCAATAACAAATGAAGCACAAACACGATGAAACTTTACGGTGATTTTTTCTGGACCAAAAGAGTCCCTAGAAGGTTTGGTAGGAGACTAGAAGACGTACCGGTGAGCGACGAGCTCATAGGGCGTGCCCCCCAAGCTCGTGATTCCCCCGTACACCCTTTTGACCTAATTATATCTCCATATGTTCTCAAATATTCCCAAACCAATAGAGGGACACACAAACTACTTTTTTCGCCACCGCGCATGCCTCTGTTTCTCCGTGATCCCATGTGGAGACCTTTTCTGGTACTATGCTGAATGGGGAATCGATCATAGAAGCCACCTAAATCAACCTTGCTGCCTCCATGATGATGTGTGAGTAGTTCACCACAGACCTATGGGTCCATAACAACTAGCTAGATGGCTTCTTCTCTATTTTTATCTTCAATACCATGTTCTCCTTTCTCTTCTTGGAGTTCTATCCGATGTAATCTTATTTTGCGGTGTGTTTGTTGGGATCCGATGAATTGTGGGTTTATGATCAGTTTACTCATTGAACGTAATTGAGTCTTTTTTGAACTTTAATGCATGATTTTTATATCTTTGTATTTCTCTCTGATCTATCTATTTGGTTTTTCCAAGTAGATTTATTTATCTTCAGTGGGAGAGGTGCTTTATAGCGGGTTCAATCTTGTGCTACTCTATATCCCAGTGACATTAGGGGTCAAGACACATATTTGTACTGTTACCATTAAGGATGAAAAGACGGGTTTTGAACGTATTGCTTTTCTTACTTTGTCTACATCATGTAATCTTGGTTCAAATGTTGCTTTGTTTGCCATGAACTTAATACCATAGATGCATGCATAAGTCGGTCGATTGCTGGAGTAATAGGAGTAGTGCAGAATGTTGGGGAACGTTGCACGGGAAACAAAAAATTTCCTACGCTTCACCAAGATCAATCTAGGATATGAGCATCTATGAGAGGAGATATTGGATCTATGTACCCTTGTATATCACTAAGCGGAAGCGTTAAAGAACGCGGTTGATGTAGTGGTACATCTCCGCGATCCAAACATCAAGCTGTCCCATGAACTCCCGATCAAGTACCGAATGGATGGCACCTCCGCTTTCAGCACACGTGCAACTCGATGTATATCTCCGCCTTCTTGATCCAGAAAGAGGGAGTGGAGAGGTAGACGAGTTCTCCTGCAGCGCGATGGCGTTGTGGCGATGGTGGTGGAGCAATTCCAGCACGGCTTCGCCTAAGCACCGGTGAAAACCGATCTAGAGGAGAAAACGATCTAGAGGAAGAAGAGGGCAGCACGTGGCAATTAGGGTTAGGGCTACCCTCAAAATCCTCTAGTATATATAGGAGGGAGAGGAGAGGAGGCAGCCTTGCCCCTCCTACAAGGAGGGCTTCGGCTGAAGGCAATAGGGGAGGAGTCCACCTCCCACAAGGGAGGTGGACTCCTAGTAGGACTCCTTTTCCTACTTGCCCCCTACTCTTCCTCCTTTCCTTTGCGCATAGGACTTTTGGGCTGGCTTGCCCAGCCCACCAGGGGCTGGTGCGCCACCTCTAAGGCCCATGTGTCCCCTTGGGGTATGTGGGCCCCACATGGTGGTCCCCGAAACCCATTCGTCACTCAGTTTCTGGCTTCCAGTGACCAGTTCCCTTGCAATGAAAGCACTCAGTTTCTGGCTTGGGTCCAGCCTTGGGTTTCTTCATGGGAGGGGCAACTATTTTGCCACTCTTCTTGGAGTTACCCTTCTTGCCCTTGCCATTCTTCTTGAAACTAGTGGTTTTATTGACCATCAACATTTGATGTTTTTTCTGGATTTCAGACTCAGCGACTTTCAGCATCGCAAACAGCTCGACGACTGACTTGTTCATCCTGTGCCTGTTATAGTTCATCACAAAGCTCTTGTAGCTAGGTGGCAGTGATTGAAGAACTCTATCAGTGATCGCCTCTGGAGGAAGGGGCATTCCCAACTCCACCAGACGATTCGAATACCCAGACATTCTGAGTATATGTTCAAAGATAGACCCGTTCGCCTCCATTTTGCAAGCATAAAACTTATCAGAGGTCTCATACCTCTCGATCCGAGCATTATTCTTAAAGATAAACTCCAACTCCTGGAACATCTCATAGGCTCCATGATGTTCAAAACGTCTTTGAAGTCCTGGTTCTAAGCAATACAATATTGCACACTGAACTATTGAGTAATCTCCAGAACGTGCCTCCCAAGCGTTCTTAACGTCTTCGGATGACATGTCTTCGGGATCGTTACCAAGCGGTGATCAAGGACATATGACTTATGCGAAGCCATGAGGATAATCCTCAGATTACGGGCCTAGTCCACAAAGTTACTTCCATCATATTTTGACTTAGCTTTCTCTAGGAACGCATTAAAATTCAGGGGTGCTACTGCGCGAGCCATTGATCTACAACATAAATATGCAAAGGTTACTAAGACTATTGTTCAAGATAATGAGTTTAGTTAATCAAATTACTAAAGCTCCCACTCAAATTGACATCCCTTAGGTCATCTGAGTGATACATGATCCAAATTCACCAACTCAAGTCCGATCATCATGTGAGTTGAGGTGGTTTCAATGGTGAATATCATCATGTTGATCTATCTAGTATATGCCTCATGTTCAACCTTTTGGTCTCTTGTGTTACGAGGCCATGTCTGTACATGCTAGGCTCGTCAAGTTTAACCCGAGTGTTCTGCATGTGCAACACTGGCTTTCACCCATTGTATGCAAACGTAGAGTCTATCACACCTGATCATCACGTGGTGTCTCGACACGACGAACTTTCGCAATGGTGCACACTCGGGGAGAACACAGTTCATCTTGAAATTTAAGTGAGGGATCACCTTATAATGCTACCGTCGTCCTAAGAAAAACAAGGTACATAAAAGGATTAACATCACATGCAAATCATAAGTGACATGATATGGCCATGAACTTGTGCTTTTGATCTCCATCTTGAAAGCACCAGCATGATCTCCATCGTCACCGGCATAACACCATGATCTTCATCATCATGATCTCCATCATTGTGTGGCCATCGGGGTTGTCACGCCCACCATGCTCATACTATTATTGCTATCGTTTAGCGAGAAAGTAAAGCATTGCATAGCGCTTAATGATTCATACGCAGGTCATACAATAATTAAAGACAATCCTATGGCTCCTGTCAGTTGTCGTACTCATCGACATGCAAGTCGTGATATTCTATACAAAAACATGATCATCTCATACATAACGTATATCACATCATGAAACTGGCCATATCACATCACAACATACCCTGCAAAAACAATTTAGACGTCCTCTAATTGTTGTTGCATGTTTTACGTGGCTGCTATGGGTATCTAGCAAGAACAATTCTTACCTATGCAAAAACCACAACATTGATATGAAGATTGGTTTTCAACCTTATACAAGGACCGCCTTAATCAAATCCGATCCAACTAAAGTGGGAGAGATAGACACGCGCCAGCCATCTTTATGCGACGAAGTCATGTGTCAGTCAATGGAACACGGTCTCTCGTAAGCGTACGAGTAAAGTCGGTCCGAGCCGCTTCATCCCACAATACTGTTGAACCAAGAAAAGACTAAGGAAGGAAGCAATCTGAATATCAATGCCCACAAACTCTTTGTGTTCTACTAAAGATCTCATCTACGCATAGACCTAGCTCATGATGCCGCTGTTGGGGAACGTTGCATGGGAAACAAAATTTTTCCTACGCTTCACCAAGATCAGTCTAGGAGATGAGTATCTATGAGAGGAGAGATTGGATCTACATACCCTTGTATATCTCTAAGCGGAAGCGTTAACAACGCAGTTGATGTAGTGGTACGTCTCCATGATCCAAATCGCAAGCCGTCCCACGAACTCCCGATCAAGTACTGAACGGACGGCACCTCCACGTTCAGCACATATGCAGCTCGATGAATATCTCCGCCTTCTTGATCCAGCAAGTGGGAGCATAGAGGTGGATGAGTTCTCCGGCAACGCGATGGCATTGTGGTGATGGTGGTGGAGAAATTCCAGCAGGGCTTCGCCTAAGCACCGGTGAAAACCGATCTAGTGGAGAAAATGATCTAGAGGAAGAAGAGGGCAGCACGTGGCAATTAGGGTTAGAGCTGCCCTCAAAATACTCTAGTATATATAGGAGGGAGAGGATAGGAGGCAGCCTTGCCCCTCCTACAAGGAGGGCTTCGGCCAAAGGCAATAGGGGAGGAGTCCACCTCCCACAAGGGAGGTGGACTCCTAGTAGGACTCCTTTCCCTACTTGGCCCCTACTCTTCCTCCTTTCCTATGCGCATAGGACCTTTTGGGCTGGCTTTCCCAGCCCACAAGGGGCTGTTGCACCACCTCTAAGGCCCATGTGGCCACTTGGGGTATTTGGGCCCCACTTGGTGGTCCCCGAAACCCATTCGTCACTCCCAGTACACTGCCGGAAATGCCCAAAACTTTTCCGGAGTTCAAACACCACCTTCCTATATATCAATCTTTACCTCCGAAATATTTTGGATCTCCTCGTGACGTCCGGGATCTCATCTGGGACTCTGAATAACCTTCGGTCCCCACCATACATAACTCTATACTGTCAAAATGTCACCGAACCTTAAGTGTGCAGACCCTACGGGTTCGAGAACTATGTAGACATGACCGAGACACCTCTCAGTCAATAACCAATAGCGGGACCTGGATGCCCATATTTATTCCTACATGTTCTACGAAGATCTTTATCGGTCGAACCTCTTTGTCAAGGATTCAGTTAATCCCGTATGATGTTCCCTTTGTTCTTCGATACATTACTTTCCCGAGATTTGATCGTCGGCATCTCCATACCTAGTTCAACCTCGTTACCGGCAAGTCTCTTTACTCATTCCATAATACAAGATCCCGTGGCTAACACTTAGTCACATTGCTTGCAGGGCTTATTGTGATTTTGTATTACCGAGTGGGCCCTGAGATACCTCTCCGTCACACGGAGTAACAAATCCCAGTCTTCATCCATGCTAACCCAACAGGCACCCTCGAAGATACCTGTAGAGCACCTTTATAGTCACCCAATTACATTGCAAGGTTTGATACACACAAGGTACTCCTACGGTGTCAGTGAGTTGCATGATCTCATGGTCATAGGAACAGATACTTTACATGCAGAAAACAGTAGCAATAAACTGACATGATCATATGCTACGTTTGTAGTTTGGGTCTTGTCCATCACATCATTCTCCTAATGATGCGATCCCATTATCAAATGACATCTCATGTCAATGGCTAGGAAACCTTGACCATCTTTGATCAACGAGATAGTTCACTAGAGGCACACTAGGGACAAAGTGTTGTCTATATATCCACACATTCAATGTGTTTCCAATCAATACAATTATAGCATGGATAATAAACAATTATCATGAGCAAGGAAATATAATAATAAACACTTTATTTATTGCCTCTAGGGCATATTTCCAACATAGAATTGTTTCGGTCTACTTGTCACAGACATGATGCCTATATACAAGATTCATTGCCATGAATAACATCATAACTATGCGATTTTCTATCAATTGCCCAATAGTAATTTGTTTACCCACCGTATGCTATGTGTTCAAGAGAGAAGCCTCTGGTGAAAACTATGACCCCAAGTCTATTTAATCATATTGCTAAAAACAGAAATCCCTTGCTGCAATTTATTTGGTTTCGTTTTAGTTTTAGTTTATATATCTATCACTATTAGCATTAATCCTTACAAGTAATGAGTTCAATGGGATTGACAACCCGCTTGCCCGCATTGGGTGCAAGTGTTTGCTTTTGTGTGTGTAGGTACTGACGACTAGAGTTTTCTTGGTTCTCCTATTAGTTCAGTAACCTTGTTTCTCACTGATGGAAATACTTATTGATACTATATTGCTTCACTCTTCCTCTTCGGGGAAAACCCAACGCAGCTCACAAGTAGCAGAAAGAATTTCTGACACAGTTGCCGGCGAGGATGTCAAAATAAGTCTCCCGTCAACTTGCCAATTTCTGGCACCATTTCCAGAGATACGTCGTCAAATTCTCACCAGGTTCCTACATACAAACTATCATCCACTTATTCTACTTTTTATTTGCCTTATTTTCCTCACTTTTTCATCTCCCTTCACTTCTCTATAATATTTTTGTGCTCTTGCTTTCGTCACTATGTCTCAAGAAAATACTAAGTTGTGTGACTTCTCGAATACTAATAACAATGATTTTATTAGTACTCCAATACCACTGCCAGTGCGGAAGCTTATGATATTATGTTGCTTTGCTCAGTCTTGTTGTGAAAGAACAATCTGCTAGAAATCCTTATGAAGATGTTGCTTCCCATCTTAATACCTCTTCATGGTCAAAAAAATATTCTTAATACCTCCGTTGAATTATGCGATATGCAAAAGAATAAAGATGTGGATAGTGATATTTTTAAGTTCAAATTATTTCCTTTCTCACTAAGAGATAAAGCTAAAACATTATTTTCATCCTTGCCTCGTAATAGTATTGGTACTTGGGATAAGTGTAAGGATGCTTTTACTGCCAAGTATTTTCCTCGTGTTAAGACTATTTCTCTTAGAAACCAAATTATGAATTTTAAACAACATGGACAAGAACTTGTTGCAGAAGCATGCGAGAGAATGAAATTAATGATTAGGATTTGTCCCACTCATGGTTTATGTTTATGGATGATAATACCAAATTTCTATGCAGGACTAAATTTTGTGTCGAGAAATCTGCTCGATTCTGCTACAAGTGGTACTTTCATGGAAATTACATTGGTAGAAGCTACTAAACTTCTTGATAATATCATGACAAATTATTCTCAATGACACACCGAACGAGCTCCGACTGGTAAGTAAACTCTGCCGAAGAAATTGCTACTTTGAGTGATAAGATGGATGCTCTTCTGGATATGTTTGCTAATAAGAATGCTCATGTTGATCCCAATGATGTGCAACTATCTACTTTGATTGAGCAAAATAATGATCCTATTTATGTGAATTTTCTCTCTAGAAATAATTTCAACAACAATGCTTATAGAGGGAATTTCAATCCTAGACCGTACCCGGTAATTCCTCTAATAATTATGGTAGTTACTATGGTAATTCATGTAATAATAATAAGATACCTTCTGAACTTGAAAACAATATTAAATAATTTATTATCTCAAAAGATTTTTGATGCCATGGTAGAAGAAAAACTACATAAAGTTGATGATATGGCTAGAAACATGGATAGGATTGCTCATGATGTGGAGACTCTTAAAAGTATTTTTTTTCACCTAAGCATGATATTAATGATCTATTAAATCTGTCCAAGTATCCATTAATGAAACTAAAGAGAGGATCGCTAGGTTGAGATCCAAGCGAGAATTCCTAGAAAAGGCTAGTCCTCCCTTTTTTTAACCATAATCATGATGAAGATATTAAAATGATTGGTGTCTTACCTATTGAATCTTTGTTTAGCAATATAAAAATTGATGAATAAAGTACTAAAGATAATTCAACTTTATATAGAAGGCGTCCCAATTGTTCGGAGGGTGACGATCTTAATGATAAAAATGATAAAAGTGGGTTTGGAGAAATCAAACCTTTAAATAGTGATGTGCCTGCTACTTTGGATTACAAGGACTTTAATTATGACAATTGTTCTTTGATTGAATGTATTTCCTTGTTACAATCCATGATAAATTCACCTAATGCTTATGAACCAAATAAAGCTTTTACTAAAAATATTATAGAAGTAATCATAAAAGCTCATGAAGAAAAGCTTGAATTCGAGGTGTGAATACTTAGAAATTTGCATGATGAATGTGAACCTAATATTAAAACTAAGCTTAAATATTATAAATGTAATGCTTTGTGTGACCTTGGAGCTAGCATTTCTACTATACCTAAATCTCTATGTGATGTGCTAGGTCTCACCGATATAAATGAATATTCCCTCAACTTGTATCTAGCGGATTCCACTATTAAGAAACCATTGGGTAGAATAAATGATGTGATTATAATACTTGGTAGGCCTTTCGTACGAACCATATGTGCTATTATTGATATGAAAGAAGGTAATATAAAATTCCAAGTACCATTAATAAAGGGATAAGAACTTCCCTAGGAAGATAATTAACCCACAATATGAATCTATTATGAGGGACACCTATGGAATTGACTTGAAGGATGGCAACACTTCAAACTATGCATTATTCCTAGCTAGGGGCATAAAACAATAACGCTTGTTGGGATGCAACCCAACAACTATCTTAAATTTTTAGCTTTAGACTGCTAGAGAGACTTCTAGCTTGAAGCTTTGCCAATCCATTCCATGTATCTTGGGGTATCATCACAATTTATAGCCATCCCATCATTGGAATTTTCCTGAAATATGCTTAGTGAAAACATGAGTCCAATGACATATATGTTGTTATTAATTACCAAAACCACCAAGGGAGCAAATGTTCTTTCAATCTCCCCCTTTTTGGTAATTGATGACAACATATAGATCAAAGCTTCGACATATGATATAATCAATGAATAGAGTCATCGCTTTGAGAAGTATGTGATAAGCAAGAGCTCCCCCTAAATTTGTGCATTATTTTCAATTTTTGTTTGAATGCAAATGCACAATCGATTAGGCTCATGGGACACTCTTCCATGTCACATACACTTTGGTGGTGTGCGAGAATAATATGAATGAATAACATAGCAGAACACATCAACAAACAAGTGAATGATCATCTCATAAGCATATCAAAAGATAAGACGTAGTAGCAACACATAAGAAGTGCATGATCAAAAACCAACAAGTTTAGCACAAACAAACAACCAAAAGATTTTTAAATTTTTGGAGAGTGACAAAAAGCAACTCTTTCTCTCTCTCTCTCAGCCCTGTTGATCTATGCAACTTCCCCCCCTTTGGCACCAAGTTACCAAAAAGTTCAAAGGTATAGGACTAATCGTCTCTCTAGGGATGATCTCCTCCGGTTGTTGATGTAGGAGTCGAGAGAACCGCATCCGTGAAGAATTCTACCGATGTCATTGAAGGGGCTGATGTAGACACTAGAGGTGCTGATGGAGCTGGTGGGACTGAAGGAGCTGCAGCAGGAGCTGATGTAGATGGTCTCTTCCCAGAAGATGGCACTGACAAGGATCTGGCTTGTGTCTTGAACTGAGTGCTAGGCTAGAGAGGGTGACCCGCATCTTCATCATCATCCTCGTAGGTGTAGGGAAGGGGTACTGAGTCCACCTCCTTCTTGAGCTCGTCAACTGTCTTAGTCAGCCCATCCACATTGTTGTTCAAGGTATGAAACTTGTCTTCAACAATCGTTTCCAGGCTCTCTTGGTTCTTGAGAATCTTCGTGATGCCATTCTGCATGCCTTGGATTGAACTAAGAATGAGATCCATCTGCTCGTTCCTTGTCCTTGGTACTGGAGCACTAGTGGCTCTGGCTACCTCAGTTGTTGCCTATGCAGTAGATGAAGTGGGATGATCTGGTTCCATCACCACTACATTGTCCTGAAACTCAGGCTGGAGAGGCATGTGGAGTCTATCAAGAGCAAATACATTCTTGTCAAGCTTGGAAATGATGATCATCTGAATGTATGGAGCATATCCACATGACCTATTTTGGTGAGTAGTTGTCCTCTTCACAGTCTCTACAATCAAGTCCATGACTGTGAATTTGGTGTGAAGGTCAATGTGATGCAGCATGTTTATGGAGAATCCTCTGATCATCTTCTCATCTCTTGACTTGGGCATCAAGGTGTACCTAAGAATGGTGTTGATGGTTTGTGTTAGTGCATCTAGTGCCCCTTAGTGATTTTGGTGTATTGAAGACTTATAGTTTAAGGAACTAATGTGTTTGTGAGTGTACACAGGCTCTATAAGTCAATGAGGAGTTTGATATATTCGGAGATTACCGATCCCTAAAAATGTATGTCTTCAACTGAAGACTTTGGTGAAGACTTCGCTGAAGACTTTGGTATTCCCTGAAGACTTTGAAAATGAAGAAGTTGGTGTGACCTTGAAGATATGAACGAGGACTATGAAGTGTGAAGACTTTTGTTTTCGTAGTTTCATTTCCTTTCTTTCAGTCATAGGAAACACCATACTGTTAAAGGGGGCCGAGGTAATACTAAGGAAAATTTCCAACTGATGCTCAACTCAAAATCCTCAACCTATCCAATCCTTCGAGTGAAGCCTTTGGAAATATCTTGTAGTTCAGTCAAGTTCTTCAGTGATAGAGACTATGTTCTTCTGGTCTCTGATGAAATTGATCTGACTGAGGAGTTAGGATTTCGCCAATGCGAATTGCCTACAAGTGAGGAACATGATATGTCTGAGGACTTTTATAGTTCGAAATTCTGACCGTTGCTGTGCTTAGCGCCAGCTGTCCCCAATCATAACATCCACATAACAGTCATATCATTTGGGGAATTTATGTCTTATCATGTCAGGTTGCACCCTGGCTATAAATAGCCACCCCCACAACCACTAATTAGTTGGCTGCTCCGAGAGAGAACTGACACTTGTCATTTGAGAGCAACCCATCCTCCGAGGACTTTGAGAGAAAATCATCAGTGAGGAAAAACCCAAATCCAAACCACGAAACCCAAAGTGATTAAGCATCACTAAAGAAATTCCTATGTGGAACCGACGCTTGTTACCTTTGAGGACTGTGCATCCTCCAGACGGTTAGGCATCATGGTCTAGTGCATCCTGCAGTCAATTGGGGATCACAAAGTGACCTTGGTTTAGAGCATCCAACAGTAAATTGTGGATCGCCGGGTGACCAGTTTGTGAGGGTTTTGGAAGTTTAGCCTAAAGACTTACCACGAGTGTTGAGCGAGGACTGTTTGACCTTAGCTCAAGGAGAATAGGTAAGGACTATGTGTCCTGGGACTATGTGTCTCCTGGTTTAAATACCAGGCCGCTCCAAACCAGACATACGACTGTCACAACAGTTGGAACTGAGTCATCAAACCATTGTCTTCATCGAGCTATCTGGTTCTATTTCTGCAACCCCTCTATTCCTCGTATACTTGTTGATGAAATTGATCATTACTGTTTGAAAATTTTGACTGAAGACTTTCACAATTTCCTCACCTCAAATTCTTCAAGTTACCTTGTTCATCACTGCTTATCCTGTATCACGCTACCTGTAATTTGTGCATGTTCATTTCATCATCATGACTATGCTGTTGACATGTTCCTCATGCACTTGAGTACTTGTTCTGCTGCTAGTTATTCATCACATTTCAAATTCCTCAAAGTTGAAATTGCTCGACTGATGAATTTGTAAAAAATGCCTATTCACCCCCCTCTAGTCGATATAACGCACTTTCAATTGGATCAGAGCAAGGTACTCCCTTGTTCTGTGTGATTTTGGTTTAACCACCTGGAGTTCTAGTTATGTCGTTTGCAGGTATGATCAAGGTTTCCGCAGGATGTCCTACCTTCGATGGGATGGACTAGCCCTACTGGAAGAACAAGATGCGCATGCATCTTGAAGCTATTGACAACGATCTCTGGTACATTGTGGGAAATGGTGTTCCCTCTGTTACTCCCACGGTCAACGCTGCTGATGTGAAGAGATTGAAGCAACTCGATTCTCAAGCGAAGAATATCATCTGTGGCCATCTGAGCAAGGTCAGTATGGCAGAGTGAGTGCTTTGAAGACTGCTAAACTTATCTGGGATAGGCTGTCCAAAGTTAACGAAGGTGTTTCCACTCAACGTGACTCTCGTGTTGATGGTCTTCTCAATCTCTTCAACCGCTTCAAGAGACTTGACAATGAAAATGTTCAGCAAACTTTTGATCATCTCACTGATATCTCCAATGAGCTTCAAGCACTGGGTGCCACTGATACCACTGGCCATGAAGTGGTGAAGAAACTGCCAAGATCTCTTGATTCCTCATTCGATACTCTCGCTTTGATGATTCAAGAACGTGGAGACTACAAGTCACTTGATCCTGCTGATATTCTTGAGAGACTCAATACTCATGAATTTCAACAAGCTAAGAAGAGAGACCTCTACGGGCCAAGCTATGGAAGATCTTCTGCTCTGAAGGCAAAAGCAATTTCCTCATCCGAAGACGAAGATTCTGACAGTAGCCTTGGTGATCCTAAAGAACTAAGTCAGGAGCTAGCAATGCTCGTGGGGAAATTCCAGAAGTTCTCAAGGAGAGGTGGATTTGGAAAGTCATCAAAGAGTGGTTTGAGGAAATCAGATTCCTCAGATGACTACAAGAAAAGAACCTGTCATCATTGCAAGAAGCCTGGTCACTTTATCTCTGACTGTCCTCTCTAGGAAAAAGATTCAAAGAAGAAGAAGAAATACAAGGATGATAGTTCTGATGACTCGAAGAAAAAGAAGAAATCTTTAAAGTCCTCATCTGCAAAGTCCTCATCTTCAAAGTCCTCAAAGCACAAGAAGAATGGTTCCAGAAAGGCTCGAGCATTCATTGGCAAGGAAATGGAGTCCGAACAAGAATCTGAAGAATATGAATAAGAGGAAGAATCTGAGGTGGAATCTGAATCTGGTGTCGCTAGCCTTGCTCTCGCTACTGCTTTCATCAGCAAGTCCATCTTCAACGATGAAGAAAATGACTACTCCAACGACTCTGATGTCAGAAATGATGATTATGCTCCCACCTACTGCTTCATGGCAAAAGGCTCAATGGTACACAAACATCATTCCTCATCTGAATCAAGTGAAGGTGAATCTGATGAATATGTGAAATGTAGCTATGCTAAACTTGTTAAACTTGCCACTAAGCAACAAAGTGCACTTGAAAAGCTTCAGAAAATGCTAGACAAAAAAGCGATGATCTGTTGAACGATGAAGTGACTCAAACTCTGTCTGACGATCTCAAAAGTCTTCAGACAAAGTATGATAACCTTCAGAGTCATCATAATGCTCTTTTAGCCGATCATGAGAATCTTTCTTATGAATTTCTTCAAAGAAAGCAAGATCTTGAGAAACTAAGGGTGTCACATGAGGATCTCCAAAGGGAAAACAATTCCTTACTGGCTCAACAGATCAGTACCGCTCAGGAAGAATTTGTTCCACCTTGTTTGAAATGCATCGAACATGAAACTGCTAATTCTTCACCTGAATGTTCAAATGCTTCTATTGCTGCAAATTCTTCAACTATTCTAGTGGTCTCAAATTCCTCATCTGAGGATACCACAAGTATCACTGACAAAAATGCATGGTTGAAGGCATGTACAAAAGTCTCAAAGGGCATCAAACCCTTTGTGATGTCCTCAAAAAGCAGATTCTGAACAAGAACCCTAGGAAAGAGGGTGTTGCCTTTGTGAGTAAACTCAACGCTGATGGATCCTACTAGACACCTGAGCAGTACCCCAAAACCTCATGGGTTGCTGCGAAAGGACCCCCTGTAGATCCATCCACTTTATCTGGCTTTACTTGTGAAACTTCATATTCCTCTGATGAGTCACTTGACTCCAACTACAAGTTCTTCAAAAATCAGAAAGGTGAAGTATTTGCTAGATTTGTTGGAACTAACTGCAGGAACGGTTCACCCATGAAGAAAATCTGGGTTCCCAAGAGCTACCCACAAAATCTTCAAGTGAATGTCCTCACGACACCACTCATGAAGAACAGGAACCCCAGATCAAATTCCTCATATGGGCCAAAGTCTTCACTTGGACCAAATTCCTCAAATGGTCAAAAATATCATTCTCGTGCTAATGCCTCTGTTTCGCAGGGAAAATCTAAGAGTTCTGAATATGTGCATTATTCTTCAAATCATTATGTTCATAAGTCCTCGAAGAATTTCTCTGCTTATTCATATGAGTACTCTAGCCCTCACCCTGTGAAACAAAGCGCACTTGCTTCAATGCCTCCTTTCTCATATGGTGCTCGCAGAATGATGAACTCTTTACCACCCCTCCAGATGTGGGTGGTGAAGAAATTGAACTAATATCTTATGTAGGGTCAGGTCTCCAGATGAACTTAAACATCTAATGAATTTGCTGGAGACCTGAGGAAATGCTTGGAAGGACGCAAGCTAACCTTGTAGAAATGAATTCCTCATTTCTCACGCCCTCACACTACTTGCTTACTATCTTATGTGATGAAATTCTGTCTAATGAAATTGATGTCATATTCTTCACTCTGAAGCATATGAGTTGGTAAGTTGCACTAATTCATCTGAAGGATGATACTCCAAAATCTACTGAGTGGATCCTCGACCGTGGATGCACAAACCACATGACTGGTGACAAGAGTCTTCTGATGAATTTGCCACTTGCTCCATCTCATCTGAAGCATATCACCTACACAGACAAAGGAAAAAGCAAGGTATTGGGTCTAGGTAAGGTTGCAATCTCAAAGGACCGAACCATGGATAAGATGATGCTTGTCGAATCCCTGGGGTTCAACCTTATGTCTATCTCAATGCTTTGTGATCTTGATATGATTGTCGTATTTGGAAAATATCGCTGTGTTGTCATCATGGAATCTAACAACTCAAAAGTCTTCGAAGGCTTTAGGAGAGGAGACTTGTATATTGTTGATTTCTCTACAGGTCCTCAGCCTGCCACATGCTTACTTGCAAAGTCCTCAAAAGGCTGGCTATGGCATCGATGACTTGGACATGCTGGTATGAGGAACTTGCACACGCTCGTGAAGAAAAAGCACGTCATTGGCATTGAAGGTGTCAAATTCCTCAAGGACCACCTCTGTGGTGCATGTGAGTCTGGGAAGATGACCAAATCCAAGCATCCCTCGAAGACAATCATGACCATGACTCGACCCTTTGAATTGCTTCACATGGATCTCTTTGTCCCCACTCATTACTCCACACTAAAAAATTCTTCAAGTTTGTATGGCTTTGTCATTGTTGATGATTACTCTCATTACACTTCGGTGCATATTATTCTGTACAAGTCTGAAGTGCAGGATGTCTTCAGACGATTTGCTTCAAGGGCCTCCACCAACTTCAACATCAAGATCAAGCATATCAGGAGCGATAATGGGTCTGAGTTCAAGAACGCCAAACTTGATGAATATCTTGATGAACTTGATATTACTGATGAGTTATCTGCTCCTTATACTCCTCAACAGAATGGTGTCGTAGAACACAAGAACATGACTCTTGTTGAGATGGCTCGCACCATGCTTGATGAATACAAGACTCCTCGTTGCTTCTGGCCTGAAGCAATTGATACTACATGCCACATCATCAACAGGGTATATGTTCACAAATTCTTCAAGACGACTTTGTATGAACTTATGACTGGCAAGAAACCCAATGTAAGTTATCTCAAAGTCTTCAATGCAAAATGCTGGATTAGAGATCCTCACCATAGTTCTAAATTTGCACCGAAAGCACATGAAGGTTTTATGCTTGGTTACGGAAAGGAATCGCACACCTACAGAGTCTTTAACACCTACCACCACAAGGTTGTTGAAACTATAGATGTGCGGTTCGATGAAATCGATGGCTTGCAAAGAGAGCACCTGCCTTCTGTGTTAGATGAACAGTCTTCTGAGGAATACATTAAGATGAAGGCTACTGAAGATGTCATACCCACTGAGGAAGTAATTCCAACAAATGAAGACATTCATCCTGATACACCTGAAGAAAATGGTGCTAAAGAAAATCCTCAGCCACGTCAACCTGCTCATCCAAGAGTTGCAAATGAAGTGCCGATTGACAAAATCATCGATGACGTCAATGCACCAGGTCCTCTCACTCTCTCAAAAGCTTCACATTTGACTAACTTCTATGGGCAGTTTGCCCTTGTCTCTATCATAGAGCCCGCCAAAGTTGATGAAGCATTCAAGGAGCCTGAGTGGATTCAAGCTATGCAAGAGGAATTGCATCAATTCAAGCTTAACAACGTGTGGGAACTTGTCAAGTGGCCAGATCCTCGCAAGCATAACATCATAGGTACCAAGTGGATCTACCGCAACAAGCAAGATGAAAATGGCCTTGTCGTAAGGAATAAGGCTCGTCTTGTAGCTCAAGGCTACACACAGGTTGAATGAATTGACTTTGATGAAACTTTTGCACCTGTTATTAGACTTGAAGCTATTCGCATATTGCTTGCTTATGCTAACCATCAAGATATCATCTTATATCAAATGGATGTGAAAAGTGCATTCCTCAATGGTAAGCTTGAGGAAGAAGTATATGTTGCTCAACCACCAGGTTTTGAAGACCCTAAGCATCCTGACAAAGTCTTAAGACTCAACAAGGCCCTCTATGGCCTCAAACAGGCCCCTCAGGCGTGGTACGACACTCTGAAGGAATTCCTCATGAAGAAAGGCTTCAAACCTGGTTCACTCAACCCAACTCTTTTCACAAAATCCTATGACAATGAACTGCTCATATGCCAGATATACGTAGACGATATTATCTTTGGCTATACTGACAAACGTTACAATGATGAATTTGCCTATATGACGAGTGAAGAATATCAAATGTCTATGATGGGAGAGTTGAAATTCTTCTTAGGTCTTCAAATTCGTTAGCAAGACAACAAGATCTTCACCTCACAAGAGAAATACCTCAAGGATGTTCTGAGGAAATTCGACATGCAAGATTGCAAAGGCATCAAAACCCCAATGCCTTCAAAAGGCCACCTCTGCACAGACGAAAATGGTAAAGATTTCGACCAGAAGGTATATTACTCCATGAATGGCTCATTATTGTATCTATGTGCATCTAGGCCTGATATTATGCTGAGTGTTTGCATGTGTGCCCGATTCCAAGCAACACCGAAGGAATCACACCATAAGGCTATGAAACATATTCTTCGATACTTAGCTCACACACCAACGCTTGGATTATGGTATCCCAAGGGCTCAAATCTTCACCTTGTTGGATACTCTGATGCTAACTATACAAGAGATCGTGTGGATCGCAAGTCAACCTCAGGCACATGTCATTTCCTCGGACAATCCTTAGTCTGTTGGTCCTCGAAGAAGCAGAATTGCGTGTCACTATCTACTTCTGAAGCTGAGTACATTGCTGATGGTTCATGTTGCGCTCAGTTACTATGGATGAAGCAAACCCTCAAGGACTACGACATCAAGTTGAAGAATGTGCCTCTCTGCTACAACAACGAGAGTGCCATCAAGATTGCTTACAACCCAGTTCAGCATTCCAAGACCAAGCACATCCAGATTCGTCATCATTTTCTTTGAGATCATGTACTCAAGGGCGACATCGCCATCGACCACATCCCTACTGAAGAACAACTGGACGACATCTTCACAACGCCCTTGGATGAAAAGAGATTTTGCAAGTTGCGATGTGAGCTAAATATCTTAGAATCTTCAAATGTTCTTTGAAAAAGGACACACATGCTAACACTTACGCAAAATTGATGACTTAGATGTGTAACACACGAAGTAACGTTTTTCTTCAATCAATGAAGAATAACCCTCCAAGTGTGAAGAAATTAATGAAGAATTTGAGTCTCAGAACCCTACGACAATTGTACGTGGTGTCTGAAGTCATCATTCTTATACGGTTGGTCACGCCACCAACAATAGTTGAAATTCCTCAAAGTTGAGTTTTTCGTCATTTTGCAAATTCTTCAAATCTTCAAATTCCTCAAGCTTTCAAATTCCTCAAATTTTCAAATTCATCAACTTCCCAAATTCTTCAAACTATTAAACTCATATTCTTCATTGACTATATAGTTATATATTTGAGTCTTCAATGTCCTCAACAACATTCACTTATTGCTAATTCTTCAAGTTGATTTTCATCTAAGTGAATGTGATCGGACCCTATCCCCTTCTATGCTAAACTCAACCCAGTCTGTTCACAAATTCTTCATATGCGTTCTACTTTGAAACTCGTTCAAAGTCTTCACTGTGTCCTTGACAACTGAAGAATTTGCGAACGGAAACTTAAAATTTTCACCGTCAAAATTTTCGGCGTTTCCCACTCAATCGGTTCCGATTCCCATGACTGGATAACCCACGATCCCCCACTATCTCCACTACTCAGAACATGGGTGACACATGTCGCGAGGAGAGCAAGGGTCAGGGGCAATCTAGTCCAAAATCTTCGGACGGATTGGTTTTCACCTCCACTATAAATACCCCTCCCCTTTCACTATGCTCGGTTACTCCTCACTCCTACTCTCTCCCGAGCTCCGACCCAGCGCCCCCACTAAAATCATTGACGCCGGTGTGGAAGAGCTTCACTGCCTCGACCTCGTCGTCGTCGTACTCGCATCAGCCGCGAAAGTCTTCATCCCGCCGCCACTGTAGCTGTCTCCCTCTGCCAAGCTAGGGCGTGGGAGATTTGGACTGACGAACTTTCTCAATCTCATCTCTTAGTTCGTCGTGTTCTTCACCAGGGTAAATAAAATTTATTTTTACTACCCTTGTTTGATCTTCAAGTTTTCCTAAATCTTCACAAAGGTGTTTATTCTTCAAGAATCTCATTCTAAAGCACCTTACATGTTCATACACTTGATGATTTTCCCTAAGTTATTATTTTCTTCAAGATTCCTCAATTGTGTGAATCCTCAATATTTGCACAACTCTGGAACCTAAGACAAAGAACACTTAGTGAAATTACTCAAGACACCCATGGTCAAATTCCTCACACCTGATTTTATTGAAAAATTCGGAGAACGCATATGACTTCTTAAAATTCCTCGCACCTATACTCTGTTCACAGGCACAAACATGTCTATTGATGAATCACTAGGTTCTCATCAACTTAACACATTTGCAACATTTCTCGAGGAAAAACTGTGCACTTCTTCAGAATCTTCAAGAGTTCAAAATCCTCAGCTGAAGAAAATGGCTGATGGGAAGAAGCCACAGAAAGGAGGAAATAAAGCTGAACAGAATACTACTTTTGAGATACCTGAACATTTGTATGTTGGTTACTGTACACGAAATGAATCCATACATGGCAAATAAACAAAAGAACAAAGGAAAATCAGAATTCAGAGGATTGAACGGAGGTGGGTGAGGGAGTGGAAAGAATATCGCCATGTCACTCCCAAATATATGAAGAAATTCGCTCTCAAACCCCCTTGCAATAGGGCTCCTCCTACTCATGATCAAGAATTTCATCCCTCAAGTGTCGTTCGTGGTGAAGACTTTCCCGCAGAGTGGGCAAAGCGTCAACTCAAACTATAGAGAACTGCCGAAGCTGTAGTGAAGAAATTCAATGAAGACTCTGCTGCTGCTGCCACTACCGGAGCCTCTGCAAGTGCTCCGAAGAAATCAATGATCAAGAAATCTGCTGTGAAGCCAAATTCTTCATCTTCCAAATCATCATAGCAGATTCATCAAGCTCAAAGGCCTCAGCCCTCAAAGGCCTCAACCGCTGGTACGATTGCTGCTCAGTCCTCGACTGTTGCTGCTAAGTCCTCAACGCATGTGCATCTTGCATCATGCCAAAGGACTGAAGGGTTCTCAATTGCTTCAGGGGCATCAGCAAGTTCTTCAGCCCAAGCACATTCCTCAAGCAGTCCTTCCCTGAGGAAAAATAAAGCAACTACTGGCCAAGGCATTCGACCAAGTCCTCAACCCAAGAAGGTGGCGTTCACGATATCATCAGATTCCTCAGATCAAGCTGATGATGAGGAACTAGAAGCAATCGTCAGAAACAAGCAACAACAAGTGGCTGAAGCAAAGGGATCTGAAATTCCTCTTGTGCTTGATCCAGAACAAGTGCTTAACTTCATTGATATATGGCACAAGGATCCCAAAACGCCCATTGATGACTTGAAACTGCCTCCTGGTCCCGATCATATCCTCATAGCTTTCATATCTGAAGAAAAATGGAAGTATGAGAAGGCTAGACAAACCAAGAAGGCTCAGTACAAGAAAGAGCATTACTTAAAGAAGAATGTTCTAAATCTGTCTCCTGAGGAACTTGTGAAGGTGCGGTGTGATATCAAAAGCCTCAGTGAGGAATTCAATTCATACTATGCTGATTGGCAAGGCGCCAAGGTTTGCTTCGTCAACATTGTTGACAAAGTCATCACTGATCACAACTCAAGGGTTGCATCTCGCTCCTAGCCACAAATTCCTCAGGCTGAGGAAACTACTTAGCCTACTGAAGAGACTGCCAGCGCTGCTGAAGAAAGTCAGACCACTGAGGAACCTGCCAGGGCACCCTCCACTGGTGCGCCTGATGAAACTAAACCCACAAGGATGACTGCATCAGTCGTGCCTGAAGAAAATGTACCACCCTCACCTTCAGTTGAATCAGCCAAATCATCAAAGGTGAAGACAATCAACCTTCGTTCTGCATCAGAAGTGAAGAAAACTAAGGCTGCTGAGAAGAAGGCACTAAAGGGAAAAGCTTGAACTTCAGATTCCTCAACTGTGAAGAAGTTGAAGACTCTGCAAATGTCCTCAACTGAACCATTAGATGCCACTCCACTCTCCTCAGCACCTGCCTATGAGATCATTCCATTTGGCGTTGACTATGTCATCCCAGATGATGAAGATGAAGAAGATCATTCTACTGCCTCGATATAGCAGATTGATGAAGACATTGAAGTTGAAGAAAATTCTTCCACTCCACAGGTATCATCGCCCCAGCCTCTGTTCACTGCTGAAGAGGCAGGCGTTGAAGAAATTAATGAGGATGTAGACATTTGCAATACAACTCCTATCATCAATGATGAATATTGGGAAACTGCTCACCCAAATTCACCAATGACTACTCCTCTGTCACAGATTCCTCAGTCCCCAGCCCAGACTGAAGAAATTCATGAAGGATCTGATGACTTGGCCACCAAAGCCACTGAAGAAATTCTAGTTGCATCAGCTGACGACTTTGCTGCTCCAACTGTCACTGAGGAAACTGCAGCGCAAATTCCTAAGACTCAAGAAATTCCTCCTATGCCAAAGGAGATCAAGGGCCGCTTCAAGCCAAATCTTCAGCCAAAGCCAAGAATACCATTCAAAGGCTCACAACGCCCCAAATTCCACAAGTCCAATTTCTTCAACGAGGACATTTTCTTCACTAGACCCAATCTGTATGAGTCAGGAAGGGCTGGTGGAACAAGATTCTGGACTCCCACACAGATGAATTACTATGCATCAGTTTTGTTCGACAAGAACAAAGTCTTCGAGAACCACCAAATTCCTCATGCTGATATGGAAACCATTCCATCCTTCACACCGGTGCTTTTAGTTCTTCATGATGTAGGAATCCTTCCCTTCTGTGTGGACATCTACGACTTGGAATGAAGAGCTAATTCTTCAATTCTATGCCACACTACACATCATAGGTGATGCTTCTGACATCAACTCCTGGGTCTTGGACTGGATGATCAGATCTACTCACCTCACAGCTCCAGCATCTAAATTGCTTTGGTCAGTCCCGGTCTCAATTCCCTCAGAAGATGCACGCCGCTTGTTTGATGAACCTGCACAACCTAATCAACTGATGCAAGTGCTGATGAAGCCCTTGTCTCCTGGAAAGCCTCAAAGGACAACCTTCCTTGTGAAGTATTTGCTTTATGTGCCCAGGACGGTCTACCGCATTCTCACCAACACCCTATGTCCTCAGAAGGGCCACAACTCCGAAGAAGAAGAAGTGGAGGGAGTCATGAAGAATATGCTGTTTAACATCATTCATGGGATTCCCATCAACTTGCATGATTTCCTCATAAGGACATTGGCGAATGCTGCTCTAGCCCCGTTTGAACTAAAGCCTTATGCTCCTTGGATCATGAAGTTCATAAGATCAAGGTCTTGAGTTCCCTTCAAGGCAGACTTCCAGAATCACTTCGGCTACTTGCCTCTAATTGAAGTCCTCGAGAGCACAATTGCCTCAGTTGAAGGAAAAGACAAGGCTGTCATTGATGAAGGCACTCGTCCATTGGATGGACAGTTTCGCAAAGTTGCATCCTCCTCCACCAATGATGACACTGCAACTCAAGACTCAGAAGAAAAGGCCTCAGCGCAAAAACCTCAAGAGTCCGCCCCTCGTGTGATGACTGATCGTGAGCTTCTCATAAGTCTTCATCAGAAGGTCAATCGTAATCACAAGTGGGTGAAGCGTCAGTTGGCCTCCATTGTTCAGAACATGATAGTGACGCACAACTCAGTGAAGAAAAATCATTACTACGTGCATGAAATCCTCGACCGCACTTAGGCCATTCTGTCTCACCTCAGGACTCCTGAAGAACTGAAGGAGCTGGACCTTGAGGAAAATCTTGACTGAGCTCGTCAACCATAGAAGAAATTCAAGAAAGTTCAAGTTCCTATGATGGTCACAAGTTCATATTCTTCATCGCGTGAGACGGAGGAAGATGAGGACATTGATGACACTGTGGCGGGCCCTGCATCGACAAATGACCCCGACAACGCTGGTGCTCCTTCCTCACCAACACGATGAAGTTCTTCAAGGGGCGTTAGTCTTCACTTTTTCGTCCCTTTTGGTCTTCGATGACAAAGGGGGAGAAAATTTGAGTTAGTCTTCAAGCGGGTCACTATATATTGGCTATTTTTGTTTAAGTTACAACTCTCGCTCTTCTGAAGCTTTTGTTGATTGAGTTGTAAACTTAAGTTTGATGGTGGTCTGACTCTTTTGAACTGCTTTACGCATGCTTATTTCCTCAAGTATCTTAATGCATGCATGCTGTCGTGGGAACGAGCCTGACAGTAAATGGTAGGGGTACGAAGGGAGAGGGCAGAGTCCTAGCTATGGCGAGGGTGTACACATGGATGTATGAGTTCAGGCCCCTCTCGTGGAGGTAATAGCCCTACGTCTCAGTGCTCGAGAGCTTATGTCGTGTGGAATATTGAGATTACAATGGTTCCCAACCCTTATGCAGGAGGGGAGGGATGGCTTATAAAGAGTTTGCCGCCCCTCATAATTATCCCGCATCTAAGGGCCTGGTCGTGGGGGTTTAAAGTCTGCCATTATAGGCAACGTACATAATAAAAGCTACTAATGACCATTGAACCAGCGTCTGCCCGTTGGGCTCTTGATGATGGCTCCTGATCTTCTGGCGTCGAGTGAAAGCGAGGTCTTCCGAGTGACACGCGACTGTCGAGTGAGAGCGGGAGTCTCCAAGTGGATTACTGTCGACTGATTTTGAATGTCTCCAGGGATCCACTCGGAAGTTCATGCTTGATCTTCAAGTCCTCCCATGTGGTGTCCTTAGGTAGGGTATGTGGGCCTTGCCTAGGACCCTACCCTAGGTACATATCCTCGTCATTAGTCCCCTAATGGATCGGGGTTTGAGTGGTGGAAGGAGGTATCAACGCAGACCTTGGGTTAGTGCATCAAATCCTCTGAATGATATTTGAGATTTCCATGGAACTTGTGTCGATTGAACTCTGAGCATTAGCGTTCATTCAGGATCGACACGCAAAATCTTCCGAATGATATCCGGGGCTTCAACGAAACTTGTGTCGATTGAATTCTTCTCCTCTCGCCTGGATCCATTCAGCCTTTAAAGTGCCCGAGTGGATATTTAGCATTTGTTTTACTCCGAGTGAACTGATAGTATCTTGGGAGGTGACGGATCGGTCCGACAGACCCGGATTTTCCGGGATACGAAAATTTGGGGATGCGTGTGCGCGTGATGATGACACCACGATCAGGGCAAGTGGAGGTACGTCGCCTCGATTTTTGCGCCGGTCATATCGCCACGTACCGGGTGCCGTCAGCGGTTGGTGTGCGCGGCAACCTCGCGGGTCCACTGGTCAGTGAGACACTTGGCAGCATATAAAGCTTTCCACGTTGCAGTTTGCAAAGTACCTCCGCCAGTTCTTGCTCTCTTTTCCTCCGCCTCCTCTGCTCCCAGCGCCTCACTCCGATCTTCCTCGACGAGAGCCACCGTGCTGACGATGAAGAACATGATGGAGAAGCTAGAACGGGTGAAGAAGGGAGCGATGAATCTCAAGGGCAAGAAGCCCTCGCCCACCCGGTCCATCGCACCGGCGGGTTGGATGCAGGGGGATCTTCTCCCCTCTGTAGTCACTCGCGAGGACATGGAGGGCCTCGTCTCCGATAGGCTCGTGGCGGATGGCGCTTGGAGGTTGCCGGGGGAGGAGCGCAAGCCAGAGCCACACGACGGGGAGGAGATTCTTCTTCTCTCCCATGTCGAAATAGGTTTTTCCATGCCTCCCCACCCATTCTTTAGGGGATTTCTAAACTTTTTCGGTGCTCAACTGCACCACCTCTCGCCAAATACCATCGCCTATCTGTTTGCATTCGTCACTTTGTGCGAATGTTTCCTGGGCTGCTCTCCCCATTGGGGATTGTTCAAGCACCTCTTCACGGTCAGATCCCAGACTGTGAAGAAAGCTCTCCCTGCCGATGGGAAGACTCATGTGCTTCAGTTGTGTGGAGGCTTATGGGTTCAGAAAAGAGCCCGTAGTTCCTTCACTGCCATGACTTTTCCCGAGTCCGTCAGAGGCTGACAGTCGACTTGATTCTATTGCAAAGATGTTGCGTCACCCAATATGTCAACTGGCCTTCCCCCCTATACACCCGACCGTCCTGCTGTTCCCCAATCTTTGAGGGTGACCGAAGAGGAGCATGTCCAAGTGGGTATCCTGGTCAAAGCGGTGGTGCAATTGATCCGGGGCGGAGTGACAAGAATGGATTTGCTTGAGACGTTTCTCGGTCGACATATCCAGCCGCTCCAGGCCAGAGACCACACCATGTGGCATTACGCGGGCCCAGAGGACAGGACCAGGACGCATCTAGAGGAGGTTCCATAGAAAACTGTCGAGCAGTGGCTTCATAGCATCATTGAAGCTTGCGACAATCCTTTCGGAGCCAAGAGGGTCCGACCTTACTCGGCCGAAAACCCGCCGAAGAATCTGGTGAGTTGTGAGGTGTCGACTGATGTTGTACTGTCGAGTGATACTTTGACTTATAAACTGACTTACTCCCTTGAATCATGCAGGAGTGGACAAACATGCACTCGCCCGTTCCCAACGGGAACCATGTGGAAGATGGCGTGGTGAGCGAGGGTGCCACTGTGGACGGTGACGGTTCTTCCGATACCGAGGACGAATACGAGGACTCCGGCAAAGAAGAAGAGGTCGAGTCACCTCCCCGACACAAAATTCGCACCAAGGCCTGCTAGGATCCGGCAGTTGCTAAGGACAAAGCTCCGGGCCCTGGCAAGAAGAACCCTAAACGGACTCGAGTGAAAGGCTGGCCAAGAAACCCAAGCAAGCCGTCTCCAAACCTTGCAAAGCTCTGCCTCGCATGAGGGTGGCCATACCTGTCATCTCCACGTAAGTGTTTATTTTGTACTGGTTCTGTCGACTGAAGTCCGGAGTTGTATCTGACCGAATGCCACTCAATCCGTCAGAGCTGCTACATCTATGACCTTGCCTCGTCAAGATGGAGAAGAAGCGATGGATGTTGACACTGCTGATGCAGCCACTTCTCATAGAGGTAAGAAAGTTGTTGGTTCGTCCGGATGGGACTCGACACATGTAGATGTTAACACTGTCGGTTGTCATTGCAGAGGTCATTCAGGTGGAGGACGACGAGGAGCAACTGGACACTTCACGTGCTCTTACCCGGAGGGCATCATTGGCGCAGGCGCCTCAACGCTCGACTGTAGAGTCTTCCCAGGGGAGAGGAGACTCGGCACGACTCACGGCTGAACCCATAGCACCTCTGTCGCATGCTCCTCCAGCTGTTTCGACCGTCGTGACGTTGACTCCAACCAGACTCCTTCAGACTGCCTCAACTGCCTCAGTGACCAGGCCGACCCCACCTATGACGACCTTCTCTCTACATCGCACCCTGGAGGATCAGACCGGAGCAGCGAAGGAGGCCATGATCCAGGCAGAGCAGATCATGCTAAGGACCAAGGAGGCGCTCGAGGCTAGCAAACTGGCTTATGACGTCAGCGCAGCCCTCCGTACCAATGTCCGAGTAAGTTTGATTGTAAGTCCATTGTCGATTGAATTCCTGTCTTCTCTTGGCTGCTGTACACCCAGTGGGTGATTGCTGTAGAATGTTTGAACTTTCTCCACTCGAATAGACCGGATCGTAGTCGAGTAGGACTGGGATTGATAGTATGCGTGGTACTAGGGTCGCTCGACATGTCGAGTGTATTTTCTGACGAGTTGCTCGACGAATTGAGAGTTAACCGTCTCAGTGGGGGCGCTCTTAGTGCACCCACTGGGTGTAGTCTCCGAGACCGCTGTCGAGTGCTTGCATCGGCAGGGGTCTTAGAGTGTTGTATACAAGATACACTTCATCTTGAATCACACCACTCCGAAGCTACCTTGCAGGTTTCATGGATATTATTGGCAAACCATGATATGGCGCTGCATAAGGATAGACCACACTTCATAGAGTAGGGAGGTGCGTCATTCGACGGGTTGAGTTTCGTGACAAGGCTGACCTTGTCGAGTGTATATTTTTCCTGACGAGTTACTCGATGGGTCGAGAGTTAACCATCTCAGTGGGGGCGCTCTTAGCGCACCCACTTGGTGTAGTCCCCGAGACCGCTGTTGAGTGCTTGCATCGGCAGGGGTCTTAATAGAGACAACTTTTGAATTTGTTTATGGTGCGCGGAGCGCCGGAGCCACTTGACATGTCGAGTGGACTTTCTGCTTGAATTCTCCTAAGATAACCACTCGCCGATGTTCGATACCCAGTCGACTGTCCCAAGCGTCACTCGCCGATTGAATTTTAGTTTTATGTTGATTCCAGAGGGCTTGTGAACTTGGGGCGGAGTATAAGGACGTGGAGGATGAAAGGAACCGGCTGCAAGTCGATCTGGCGGTCTCCAACAACGCTCTGGAGCGAGTGTGTGCTGAGATGAAGAGTTTGGGAGGTAATTACTGCTGATTTTCTGCATTCTCTTCACTCCCCATGTTTTGAACCGAGTGCTCTCACTCGAACAGACGTACGCAATGAAAACCGTCGACTCCAAGCATGACTCAACAATGTTATTTCTTTAGATTTCATGAAGAAGGCATTAGAGGAGAAGGACAAGGCGCTTGCTAACGCTCAACGACCGGCCAAGGAGAAGACTGAAGCCGCGAATGAAAGCTGGTGGCCTCCAAGGATCTGGAGGACGAGAACACCAAGCTGAAGTAGGAGCGTGCGGACCTTGTCAAGAAGGCCGAGCAACTAACCAAGAGGGGTAATGGCCTGGAGAAGCATCTGGGCGAATTCTCGAGGAAGATGTATCTTCTGCTTGACGGTGAGTATTTCTTGTCGACTGACATTTGCAAAATTTTGAGGGTCGCAGTTCATCGATTCTCTTCCTATTTACCCTTCTTCAACAGAATAATGCCCGACTTTGAAAAGGAAACAGAAGAGATTGAGCCCATGCTTGACCCTACCAAGTCGCCGGTTGCTAATGCGGTGGCGATGAACATGCTGCGGCTCAACTTTCGGCTCCTGGGTGCCCAGGCCTACAACACTTGACTGAAATCTGCCATGGAAAGAATCGATAAGGAGCTATGGCCTGAGGACACTCTTCAGCTCGACCTCAACTCCATGATGGCTCGCGTGAACGAACTTCCCAGTCGAGTGCAAGCTTGGAAAAAATCTGCTGCTCGCTGCGGGGCCGACATGGCGTTGTCACTCGTCAGGGTCCACTGTAGGGGTGTGAGGGAGGAGAAGCTGAAGGAGCTCCAGGTGGTAAACACGAAGAAACTCCAGTTCGAGGACTTCATGGAAACCTTCATCGAGGCAGCTACCAAAATCATTGACGACATCGACCTGGACACTTTCGTCGAGCCCGCCAGTCCGTCCCCTGCTTGAAAAACTTGGGTCTTTGGAAAAAACAGTTAAATTTGCCTCGGTATGCCGAGTGGAACTGTATCCCCTAAAACTTCCTTCAGGCCTCAGGCTTGAGCACATTTGCTTCTGCACAAGACGTTTATCCGCGGTTTTACATTTCGGATTCTACTCGTGCTTTGGCTTTCAATCATTTGTTCGACTGATTTTTTTTAACTTAGACAAAATGCTTTTACAGCTAAGCCTCCGAGTGTGAGGATTACTCATCGCTCGGAGTATTTTGGATCTGAGGCGAATGTCGATTTGCAGCTAAGTTGTCGAGTGAATGGGTTACTATCCACTCGACGAGTTTTTTTTAACTTAGACGAAACGTGTTTCGCAGCTAAGTCCCCAAGTGTGAGGATTGCTCATCACCCGGAGTATTTTTGAACTTAGGCGAATGTCGATTCACAGCTAAGTTGTCGAGTGAATGGATTACTATCCACTCGACGAGGTTTTTAACTTAGGCGAAACGTGTTTCGCAGCTAAGCCCCCGAGTGTGAGGATTGCTCATCACTCGGAGTATTTTTGAACTTAGGCGAATGTCGATTCGCAACTAAATTGTCGAGTGAATGGATTACTATCCACTCGACGAGGTTTTTAACTTAGGCAAAACGTGTTTCGCAGCTAAGCCCCCGAGTGTGAGGATTTCTCATCACTCGGAGTATTTTTGAACTTAGGCGAATGTCGATTCGCAGCTAAGTTGTCGAGTGAATGGATTACTATCCACTCGACGAGGTTTTTAACTTAGGCAAAACGTGTTTCGCAGCTAAGCCCCCGAGTGTGAGGATTGCTCATCACTCGGAGTATTTTTGAAATTAGGCGAATGTCGATTCAAAGCTAAGTTATCGAGTGAATGGACTACTATCCACTCGACGAGGTTTTTAACTTAGGCAAAACGTGTTTCATAGCTAAGCCCCCGAGTGTGAGGATTGCTCATCACTCGGAGTATTTTTGAACTTAGGTGAATGTCGATTTGCAGCTAAGTTGTCGAGTGAATGGATTACTATCCACTCGACGAGGTTTTCAACTTAGGCGAAACGTGTTTCGCAGCTAAGCCCCCGAGTGTGAGGATTGCTATCACTCGGAGTATTTTTGAACTTAGGCGAATGTCAATTCCTAGCTAAGTTGTCGAGTGAATGGATTACTATACACTCGACGAGGTTTTTAACTTAGGTAAAACGTGTTTCGCAGCTAAGCCCCCGAGTATGAGGATTGCTCATCACTCGGAGTATTTTTGAACTTAGGCAAATGTCGATTCGCAGCTAAGTTGTCGAGTGAATGGATTACTATCCACTCGACCTGGTTTTTAACTCAGGCGAAACGTGTTTCGTTGCTAAGCCCCCGAGTGTGAGGATTGCTCATCACTCGGAGTATTTTTTTTGAACCTAAGCAAAGACGGATTCGCAAATAGGCCGTCGAGTGAATGGACTCCTATCCACCCGATAAGGTTTTTAACTTAGGCGAAACATGTTTTGCAGCTAAGCCCCCGAGTGTGAGGATTGCTCATCACTCGGAGTATCCCCAAGAATGTAACTGCACGGTTGGAATCGACGAAGTATATATCGCAGAAACGTGAATTGCATTGATGAAGTATTCTTATTACATCAGAAAACTCTTGTCTCAAGTGTAAAAACGCCGGAGCAGATCTGCATTCCAGGCTCGTGGCTCATCTATCTGTTTCATGAGATTATACAGGTCATAGGCTCCATTGTTTAGCACCTTAGTGACGACAAAAGGGCCTTCCCATGCAGGAGCAAGATTGTGAGGTCGGTGTTGATTCACCAGGAGCACCAAATCTCCCTCATGGAATGCTCGACTCTTGACATTCCTTGCATGGAAGCGCTGCAGGTCTTGCTGATAGGTAGTGGTCCGGATCAGAGCCATCTCTCGCTCCTCCTCTAGAAGATCTACCCCATCCTGTCTGGCCTGTTCAGCTTCAGCCTCAGAATATAGCTCCACTCGAGGAGAATTGTGGGCCAAGTCACTCAGCAACATGGCTTCAGCGCCATAGACAAGGAAGAAAGGAGTTCATCCAGTCGATCGATTAGGCGTTGTCCTCAATCCCCACAAAACAGACGGTAGCTCAATTACCCATGCACCAGCGGCATGATCCAAATCGTGCATGAGATGAGGCTTCAGACCTTGCAGAATGAGACCATTAGCCCGCTCAACTTGCCCATTGGTTTGAGGATGTGCAACAGAAGCATAATCCACTCGGGTGCATTGGGAGTTACAGAATCTCCTGAATTCTTCCGAGTCAAAATTAGTGTCGTTGTCCATGATGATGCTGTGTGGAATGCCGTATCGGATAATGATCTCCCTCATGAACGTGACCGCCGTACGGGAATTCAGCTTCTTGATGGGCTTGGCTTCAATCCACTTGGTGAATTTGTCGACTGCTACCAACAGGTGGGTGAATCCTCCTTTTCCGGGTCGGAAGGGATCAACCATGTCGAGTCCCCAAACCGCAAACGGCCAAGCGAGAGGAATTGTCTTCAGAGTAGACGCCGGCTTGTGCGACATATTTGCATAGAACTGGCAGCCCTCGCAGTGATCAATGATGTCCTTAGCCATCTCATTATCTCGTGGCCAGTAAAAACCAGCTCGGTATGCTTTAGCGATGATCGCCCTCGAAGATACATGGTGGCCACAAGTTCCCGAGTGGATTTCGTCTAGAATCATCCGACCTTCCTCGGAGGAAATGTAGCGCTGGGTGACACCAGTCACGCTCTCTCTGAATAGCTGAGCTCCCATCACACTAAAAGTCTTGGACCTGCGCACAATCTGTCGAGCCTCTACTTCATCTTCAGGGAGCTCTTGTCTGAGGATATAAGCAATGTATGGCACAGTCCAGTCGGGAATGATAACCAGAATCCCCATGACCAGGTCAATCACAGCAGGAACATCGACTTCAGTCGAGTCAGAGGAGCTCAAAGCTTGTGGGGGATCTTCGGTGAAGGGATCCTCTTGAACCGAAGGAGTGTGCAAGCGCTCCAGGAACACACCGCTGGGGACAGGCCGTCGAGTGGAACCAATCTTGGACAGCTCATTGGCCGCTTGATTTTTCAGTCGGGGAACATGATGAAGTTCCATGCCTTCAAATTTCTTCTCCAACTTCCGGACTGCATTGCAGTATCCGGTCATAGCGGGGTTTCTAACATCCCACTCTTTCATCACTTGATTCACCACCAAATCTGAGTCGCCATAAACCATCAGGCACTTGACGCCGAGTGAGATAGCCATGCGTAACCCATACAAAAGTGCTTCATACTCTGCCTCATTGTTGGAGGAATCAAAGTGAATTTGCAAGACATAGCTGAGCTTATCGCCTCTCCGGGATATCAAGACAACACCAGCACCGGACCCATTCAACATTTTGGAGCCGTCGAAGAACATTGTCCAATGCGTTGAGTGAACTTGGATGGGCTGTCTGCCAATGCTTGGGACTTGATTGCTTTCTTGGCCTCGAATCTGATGTCAAAGTGTCCAAGCTCAATTGTCCATTTAGCCACTCGACCTGATGCATCGCGATTATTGAAAATCTTGGACAAAGGAGCATCACTGATGACTGAAATCGAATGGTCCTGCAAATAATGCGCCACCTTCTTCGCTGACAGGTAAATACCATACACCACCTTTTGATAGTGTGGATATCTTTGCTTTGAGGGGGACAATACTTCCAAGACATAATAAACTGGCCGCTGGATTTTATAGGTTTTACCCTCCTCTTCTCACTCGACAGTCAGCATTGTACTGACGACCTGATTTGTGGCCGCGATGTACAGGAGTAAGGGCTCTTTGCTGGTAGGAGCGGCAAGCACCGGCTGGGTGGAGAGCAGGGCTTTGAGCTCAACAAACGCTGCTTCGGCTTTGGGAGTCTAGTCAAAAGTGTCGGACTTCTTCATCAACTGATATAAGGGAAGAGCCTTCTCACCAAGACGAGAAATGAATCGACTCAATGCTGCCAAGCAACCTTTGAGCTTGTGAATGTCGTGCACTCGCACAGGAGTCTTCATACGGGTAATGGCGCTGATCTTCTTGGGATTGACATCAATTCCTCTCTCGGAAATGAGAAAACCCAGCAACTTGCCGCCAGGGACACCGAAGGTACATTTGGTCGGATTCAGCTTTATGTCGAATTGCCTCAGATTGGCGAATGTCTCGGCCAAGTCAGCCAGCAGGTCGGAACCTTTGCGGGACTTGAACACTATATCGCCCATGTACACCTCGACATTCCGAGGGATCTGGTCGAGTAAACATTTCTGAATAGTGCGCATGAAAGTAGAGCCGACATTCTTTAGACCAAAAGGCATGGTGATGTAGCAAAAGCACCCGAATGGGGTGACGAAGGCTGTCTTTATTTCGTCCGGGCCATACAGACGGATATGATGGTACCCAGAATAAGCGTCCAAAAATGATAAACGCTCGCACCCCGCTGTCGAGTCAACAATTTGATCTATGC
Source organism: Hordeum marinum (assembly GCA_022496015.1). Classification (NCBI taxonomy): domain Eukaryota; kingdom Viridiplantae; phylum Streptophyta; class Magnoliopsida; order Poales; family Poaceae; genus Hordeum; species Hordeum marinum. The sequence continues at coordinate 303,545,433 of CM039672.1, read as the reverse complement.
GGGGAGCGTAAAATGGTCTTTTGGGCACACCTTATTGAGATGTTTGAAGTCAATGCACATGCGCAACGACTTATCTTTCTTTGCACCATCACAACATTCGAGAGCCACTCGGAGTGGTAAATCTCCCGAATGAACTTGGCTTGCAAGAGACGGGCCACTTCTTCTCCGATTGCCTTGCGCTTCTCCGCCGCTGATCGACGCAAATGCTCCCTAACGGGCTTGGCTTTCGGATCACTCGCAGACGATGCTCAGCCAACTCCCTGGGAATCCCCGGCATGTCAGAAGGCTTCCATGCAAAGATATCCCAGTTCTCACGGAGGAACTAGATGAGCTTGGCTTCCTATTTACTGTCGAGTTTTGTTGAGATATTCGTCGGGGCAGCAGTTGGATCCGTCGGGTGGATGTGCACCTTCTTCACTTCCCCTACCGACTGAAATGCCGACTCGGAAGCCGCCTTCTTTGCGCGGAGCAAATCAGCAGGGTCAGCGGTTTTCTTGTATTCCTCGAGCTCGATCATGGCCATCTGTTGATCGGCGATCTTGGAGCCTTGCTAGAGACACTCTTTGGCCCGCTGTCGATTGCTAGTGACCATGATCACACCCTTATGGCCTGGCATTTTCAACTTGAGATACACATAACATGGTCGGGCCATGAAACGTGCATAAGCGGGTCGGCCCAAAATGGCGTGGTAAGCACTCTTGAAATCCAGGACTTCAAATGTTAACTTTTCTTTTCAGAAATTTTTGTCATTCCCGAATGTCACATCCAATGCTATCTAGCCGAGTGACTTGGCATTCTTTCCTGGGATGACCCTGTGAAACTTCACGCAACTCTCGCTCACACGGGACATCGGAATGCCCATCCCTTTTAGGGTATCCGCATAAAGAATGTTCAGGCCGCTGCCGCCGTCCATGAGGACCTTTCTGAGTCGAGTCCCCTGCACCACCGGATCAACTACTAGAGCCTATCGACCGGGAGTGGCCACACGAGCAGGATGGTCCGTCTGGTCAAATGTGACAGCATATTGGGACCATTTGAGGTAGGTGGGGGTGTCTGGCACAACCATGTTGATTTCTCTATTGATGACTTTCAGACGACTCTTGCTCTTGACATCAGCAAATATCACCAGTGTAGCAGTGACATCCAGGAATGTTTACTTTTCCTCATCTTCATCTCCCTTTTCAGGGGATTTCTCACTTGACTGGTCTCCCTTGAATTGCTGGATAAGGGTTCGACACTATCGAGTGGTGTGCTTGGGCAAAATCAGGTTGCCTTCTGCGTCTTTCCTCGTGTGAATCACACACGGCTGATCCATGACATCAGTTCCTGACTGACCTTTCCACTTCTTGGGGGCATACTGAGCCTTGGCTTTGCCCTTGTTCTTCGACTGAGTCGCCAGCGCCGCTGCCTCTGCCGGAGCCGGGTCTTCAGCCTTCCGCTTCTGTTTCCGATTGTTGCTGCCGCCAGACTCGTTGGCGACAGCTCTTCCTTTGCCGCTACGGAGGCGGTCTTCTTCCTCGCCATTGGCGTACCGGGTGGCAATTTCCATCATCTTGCCGAGTGAAATATCACCAGTGCGCCCGAACTTCAGGTACAACTCCCTGTATCTCACACCGGCCTTGAAAGCACAAACAGCCTGGTGTTCCGACACATTCTCCACCGTATGATGCAGGGTGGACCATTGCTGAATATAATCCCTTATGGTTTCATTGGGCTTCTGGACGCAGTGCTGTTAGTCGACCAGACTTGCCGGGCGCTTGCAAGTGCCCTCAAAGTTCTGGACAAACACTCGGACAAGATCTTCCCAACAATGTATGCTAGAAGGAGCCAAACGATTCAACCAAGCTCTAGCTGAACCATCCAACATGAGGGGCAGGTGCTTAATTGCAACATTGTCATTTCCGCCGCCAATCTGCACAGCCACTCGGTAATCATCTAACCAAGTCTCTGGCTTTGTTTCACCAGAAACTTTTTGATCCCCGCCGCCATTCTAAAGTTGGGGGGAATCTCTGCAGAACGTATAGCTCTGCTGAAACACTCAGGACCAGACACCATAGCTGAACTTCCACTCGGCACATCTCTGTCGTGTCCTTCTCTATAGGCTCTGCTCTTGTCAATCCGTTTCTGAACAAGGTAGGCGTGGGCGTCAAAGACCGCGTCCCGCTCATCACTGAAGGAGCACCTGTCGTCCTGGCGCCGGGGCATGTACGGACCACTACGCGGAGGAGCGGGCACTCGACGGTGGTCTTCACGGTGATGCTGATCTCTGTCTTGCTCTTTATGGAAACTGCCGCCTCGACGACGCAAGGGCGATCCAGGGCTGTGTGCCGACTGAACGGTCTCTGCTTTGGGCGAATTATCGTGTATCCTGTTACTGGACTGAGAAACTACTGAATTCTGATGCTGCGCTGCATCCAACAGTGCTCTAATCTGTAGCAACCCTCTTCCAGCCTCTGACCGGGACGGCTGAATGGAATCTGCTATCCTAGCAGCAGCAGCTACAATTAACACAGGAGTTTGGCATAGCTCAACATCATCGTCAGAACCAGTCGAAAACAATTGTCGATGACGTCGACTGGGGCGTGGCGGGCGCTGGCGAGCACGCTCGTCAATCTCTGCCTGGAGCTCTTCCAGACGAATGTGCGCAGCCTCCAAAGCTTGGGCTTCGGCAGTCACATCGACGATGGGAGTATGAAAAACCTCCTCGTCATGGCGCGGCTGCTCTTTCGACAGACCTCCAGCCTCGCGCTTGCCACGGCCGAAGCCAGGCTGTGAACTCTGATGAGAGCCCGCCATCAAGTCCTCTGCTGTAGGATCGCAGCTTTCGCACTCGGAAGGCACGTCGGACGGATCGGAATCCGACTCGAACACGTCGTGAAGGGACTCGGCAGGCTCGAGCGCTGCAATCTGCGGAGAAGTTTGTCGCGCCGCTGCGTGCTTGACCCAACGCTGGAGTCGTGAGCGGCCAGACCGCTTGCGACTGCGAACAGCGAGAGGAGCCGACGCATAAGGAGTCGATGGCTGTCGCAGCAACAAGCCACAGGGACTCGCGCGGAAGTGCGCGGCCCCACGGACCGCGAGCGCCTTGACATCGAGAGGCGCTTCTTAGAGCCATGCCGAATCGTCGGCGATGAAGGTGAGGGCTCCGAAACAGATCTCATGGCCCAGAGCAAAAACACCGCCGGAAGACATGTCGAAGGATGAAGAATGCAACCTCGTCGGAAGTCGCTTAGACGCCTGCCCCACGATGGGCGCCAACTATTGTGGGAACGAGCCTGACAGTAGATGGTAGGGGTACGAAGGGAGAGGGCAGAGTCCTAGCTACGGCGAGGGTGTACACATGGATGTATGAGTTCAGGCCCTTCTCGTGGAGGTAATAGCCCTACGTCTCAGTGCTCGGGAGCTTATGTCGTGTGAAATATTGAGATTACAATGGTTCCCAATGCTTGTGAAGGAGGGGAGGGGCGGCTTATGAAGAGTTCGCTGCCCCTCATAATTATCCCACATCTAAGGACCTGGTCGTGGGGTTTAAAGTCTGCCGTTATTGGTAACGTACGTAATAAAAGCTACTAATGACCATTGAACCAACATCTGCCCATTGGGTTCTTGATGATGGCTCCTGGTCTTCTGGCGTCGAGTGAAAGCGAGGTCTTCCGAGTGACACGCGATTGGCGAGTGAGAGTGGGAGTCTCCAAGTGGATTACTGTCGAGTGACTTTGAATGTCTCCAGGGATCCACTCATAAGTTCATGCTTGATCTTCAAGTCCTCCCATGTGGTGTCCTTAGGTAGGGTATGTGGGCCTTGCCTAGGACCCTACCCTAGGTACATATCCTCGTCACATGCTGAATTTCGTCAAACACCATTTTCATCATGCATTTTAAATTCTTCATATCATATCTTTAAATGCGTGTATGAATTACAAGATATAGGGGGAGTTCTCCATGTTTTTAACTTACCATGTACATTTGCATTCCAAAGCAAATTCCTCAAATATACACATATTCAGGGGGAGTTCGTCTATATCTTGCAATCAAATTCCTCAAACTTAGTATTTACACTTCATAGTATTATCCCCGTTGAAAACTTAACCTATTTGTCATCAATCACCAAAAAAGGGGGAGATTGTTAGTGCATCTAGTGCCCCTTAGTGATTTTGGTGTATTGAAGACTTATAGGTTAAGGAACTAATATGTTTGTGAATGTACACAGGCTCTATAAGTCGATGAGGAGTTTGATATATTCGGAGATTACCGACCCCTAAAAATGTATGTCTTCAACTGAAGACTTAGGTGAAAACTTTGCTAAAGACTTTGGTATTCCCTAAAGACTTTGAAAATGAAGAAGTTGGTGTGATCTTGAAGATATGAACGAGGACTATGAAGCGTGAAGACTTTGGTTTTCGTAGTTTCATTTCCTTTCTTTGAGTCATAGGAAACACCGTACTGTTAAAGGGTGCCAAGTTAATACTAAGGAAAATTTCCAACTGATGCTCAACTCAAAATCCTCAACCTATCCAATCCTTCGAGTGAAGCCTTTGGAAATCTCTTGCAGTTCAGTCAAGTTCTTCAGTGACAGAGACTATGTTCTTCTGGTCTCTCATGAAATTGATCTGACTGAGGAGTTAGGATTTTGCCAGTGCGAATTGCCTACAAGTGAGGAACATGATATGTCTGAGGAGTTTCATAGTTCGAAATTTGACCGTTGTTGTGCTTAGAGCTAGCTGTCCCCAATCATAACATCCACATAACTGTCATATCATTGGGGGCATTTATGTCTTATCATGCCAGGTTGCATTTGAGGACTGTGTATCCTCCATACGGTTAGGCGTCATGGTATAGTGCATCCTGTAGTCAATTGGGGATCACGAAGTGACCTTGGTCTAGAGCATCCAGTAGTAAATTGTGGATCACCGGGTGACCAGTTTGTGAGGGTTTATGAAGTCTACGCTGAAGACTTACCACGAGTGTTGGGCGAGGAATGTGTGACCTTAGCTCAAGGAGAATACGGTAAGGACTGTGTGTCCTGGGACTGTGTGTCTTCTGGTTTAAATACCAGGCTGCTCCAAACCAGACGTACGACTGTCATAGCAGTTGGAACTGGGTCATCAAATCATTATCTTCATCGAGCTACCTGGTTCTATTTCCTCAACCTCTCTATTCCTCGTATACTTGTTGATGAAATTGATCGTTACTGTTTGAAGAATTTGACTGAAGACTTTCACAATTTCCTGACCTCAAATTCTTCAAGTTACCTTGGTTCATCACTGCTTATCCTGTATCACGCTACCTGTAATTTGTGCATGTTCATTTCATCATCATGACTATGCTGTTGACATGTTCCTCATGCACTTGAGTACTTGTTCCGCTGGTAGTTATTCATCACATTTCAAATTCCTCAAGTGATGAATTTGTAAAAATAGCCTATTCACCCCCCTCTAGTCGATATAACGCACTTTCAGTTTGCAAACCTTCCTGTAGATAGTACACGAAGCCAAACTTATGTGAATGCACATAGTCAATAGGGATTGGCTTGTACATATTTTCCATGGAGTTCTGATTCATCTTGGACTCCGAGTACACATCCAAGTCACCATCCTGTGCTTGTGGAGCTCCTAAGATGGTAGCCCACTCTTGAACTGAAGATTCATATCTACTACCCTCAGTCATCCACATTATCCTGCCATCTGGATAAAAGTGTGAAGTGGACTAGAACTGCATGAACATCTCATTATTCCAGGGGGTCATCTTGTTGCTAACAAAATCATCAATACCAATAGCCTTGAAGTTATCTAGCACATGGGGGAGGTAATCCTCATTTTCCTTAATGTAGCCCCAATCTACATATCTCATGTCACTAACAGCCGTGTTCTTATCAAGCAAGATTGTCTCATAGAAATCCTGCTGCTCATTAGTGTAGAATATGTAATCTACAACTGTCTTCCTCCTTTGAGAATAAGGATCTATGGCTCGCTACTCTCTCAGCCCCGAATCCTTCCTCTTCTTCATATCCTCATCAAGTGGATAGTTGTCATCGTGTCATGGGAGGTGAGGTCTAAGCTTCCTCAAGAAAGACATGTCCTCATCTTCAGTAGCAGCTCTGGAGGAAGATCCCTTGTTCTTCTCTTCAGCTAGAACATCCTTAGTAGTCCTCTTGGACTTAGGGGCTGTGGACTCCTTGGTAGGAGGAGCTGCCTTGCCTTTGGGAGGGCCCCGAGAAGTCATGGCATCAGCAAGCAGCTTCTTCTTCTTCTTAGGAGGAGCCTGAGCAACTGGCTCTTCCTCTCCCTCAACATCTGCTAGGTATTCAAACATGGAAGTTGGTCTTCCAACAACATGCACTATCCTCTTCCTGCTTCTCTTCTTCTCAGCAGGCTTCTTGGGCATAGAGCTTCTGGCTGGCTCTATTTGCATGGAAGCCCTAACACTCTGTGGTGCTCTCATAGCCTCTGAGCTGGCATACTCCTTCCTGACAGGTGACACGTCTGTGTCATATCTATAATTTTTCATTTTTTCATGCCAATATTATACAACTTTCACATACTTTTGGCAACTATTTATATGATTTATTGGACTAACCTATTGATCCAGTGCCCAGTGCCAGTTCCTGTTTTTTGTGTGTGTTTTGTTTCGCGGAAATTCAATATCAAACGAAGTCCAAATGCGATAACAATTTGGAGATATTTTTTGGAATATTTGTGAATTTTTAAAAGTGGAATCAATGCAAACGGAGGCCCACAGTGGGCACGACAAACCAGGGTGCGGGTTAGGGCCCAAAATTGCCATCGTGGAGGGTGGACACCTCGTAGGTCGGTTGGAGCTCTCCTTTGGGCACAAGAAAGCTAATTTTTGGATAAAAATACACTCAAAATTTTGCCCGATCAGAGTTACGGATCTCCGGGAATATAAGAAACGGTTTTTGGCCAGAAACAAGAACGCGAAATAGAAGAGAATAGAGAGGGAGATCCAATCTCAGAGAGGCTCCCGCCCCTCCGCCGCCATGGAGGCCATGGACCACAGGGGGAACTCTCCTCCCATCTAGGGGGGCAGGCCAAGTAATAAAGAAGGAGGGGGTGTTGGAAATATGCCCTAGAGGCAATAAATAAAGTGTTTATTATTACATTTCCTTGTTCATGATAATCATTTATTGTCCATGCTATAATTGTGTTGATTGGAAACTAAATACATGTGTGTGCATATAGACAAACATTGTGTCCCTAGTGTGCCTCTAGTAGGCTAGCTCGTTGATCAAAGATGGTTAAGGTTTCCTGGCCATGGACATGAGATGTCATTTGATATCGGGATCACATCATTAGGAGAATGATGTGATGTACAAGACCCAAACTATGAACGTAGCATATGATCGTGTTAGTTTATTGCTGTTGTTTTCCGCATGTCAAGTAAAAGTTCCTATGACCATGAGATCATGCAAATCACTGACACTGGAGGAGTGCCTTGTGTGTATCAAACCTTGCAACGTAACTGGGTGACTATAAAGGTACTCTACAGGTATCTCTGAGGGTGTCTGCTGGGTTGGCATGGATCAACACTGGGATTTGTTACTCCGTGTGATGGAGAGGTATATCAAGGCCCACTCGGTAATACAACATCTACAACAAGCCTTGCAAGCAATGTGACTAAGTGTTAGTCACGGGATCTTGTATTACGGAACAAGTAAAGAGACTTGCTGGTAACGAGGTTGAACTAGGTATAGAGATAGCGACGATCAAATCTCGGGCAAGTAATATACCGAAGGACAAAGGGAACATCATACGAGATTAACTGAATCCTTGACATAGTGGTTTGACCGATAAAGATCTTTGTAGAACATGTAGGAACCAATATGGGCATCCAGGTCCTGCTATTGGTAACTGACCGTAGAGGTGTCTCGGTCATGTCTACATGGTTCTCGAACGCGTAGAGTCTGGACACTTAAGGTTCGGTGACGTTTCAGTATAGATGAGTTAGGTGTGTTGGTAACCGAAGGTTGTTCAGAGTCCCAGATGAGATCCTGGACGTGACGAGGAGCTCCGGAATGTTCCGGATGGGGAGATTCATATATAGGAAATTCTGTGTTGGTTACCGGGAAAAGTTTGGGCATCACCGGTAACGTCTCGGGGGTGCCGGGAGGGTCCCGGGGGTCCACCGGAAGGGGCCACCAGCCCCAGAGGCCTACATAGGCTGTGAGAGACGGCACACTAGCCCCTGGTGGGCTGGCCTCCCCTCCCACAAAGACCCATGCGGCAAGGAGGTTGGTGGGAGGGCCAACCCTAGGGTTGGCGCCACCTAACTTAGGTGGCAAGCCACCCTAGGGCGCCTCCACCCTTGGCCGCCGCCCCAAAGGGGAAACCCTAGGGGTTTGGCGCACCACCCATACCCCTATATATATGTGAGAGGGAGGAGAGCAGCCACACCCTTAGCCACGGCACAACCCTTCCTCTCTATCCGATAGTCTCTCCTCTAAGAGATTGGTTCGACGTCGCTTAGCAAAGCTCTACCGGATGAGCTCCACCTCCGCCGCCGCCACGTCGGTGTGCTGCCGGCAAACCCATCTACCTCTCTGCTCCCTCTTGCTGGATCAAGAAGGTGGAGATCTTCACCGAGTTGCGCGTGTGCTAAACGCGGAGGTGCCTTCCGTTCGGCACTTGATCGGGAGTTCGTGGGACGGCTTGCGATTTGGATCACGAAGACATACCACTACATCAACCGCGTTCTTTAACGCTTCCACTTAGCAATCTACAAGGGTACGCAGATCCAATATCTCCTCTCATAGCTGCTCATCTCCTAGATTGATCTTGGTGAAGCATAGGAAATTTTTTGTTTCCCATGCAACGTTCCCCAAGAGGGGTCTCTCTCCCCCTCTTTCGCAGCGGCACCGGAACGCCGCCGAGGCAATCATCGTGACTGCGATTTACATCAACAATCTTGCCACCGTCAACACCAACTCTCCCCCCTCTTGCAATGGTGTAACACCTCTATTCCCCGATGTAATCTCTACTTGGTGCTCAACTCCATATGTTATTTCCCAATGATATTTGTCTATGCTATGATGTTTGAGTAGATCTCTTTTGTCCTATGGGTTAATTGTGGTATGATGTTATGGATGTGAGTTGTATGTTGATATGGTGTTGTCCTATGGTGCCCTCCATGTCACACAAACATGAGGGATCCACGCTGTAGGGTGTTGCAATATGTTCATGATTTGTTTATAGTGGGTTGCTTGAGTGACAGAAGCATAAACCTGAGTAGGTGGGTTGTTGCATATGGGAGTAAAGAGGACTTGATACTTATTGCTATGGTTGGGTTTTACCTTAATGATGTTTAGTAGTTGCAGATGCTTGCTAGAGTTCCAATCATAAGTGCATATGATCCAAGTACGGAAAGTGTGATAGCGTATGCCTCTCCCTCATTGCATATAACAAGTATCTATCGTATCATATTCAATTGCATATGGACAATCTTTCTCTTGCATTACACAAAAAGCTCGCTACAAAACAATTTACTTTTCTTGTTCTTTTATTAAAGCAACACCTAACTTTTCTTTCCACGTTCTTTATTTTCTTGCAAAGTACCCGTAGTTTTATTCCCGCAAAGTAGTTTCATTCTTGTTCTAGATAAAACAAACGTTAAGTGTGCGTAGAGTTGTGTCGGTGGTCGATAGTACTTGAGGGAATATTTGCTCTACCTTTAGCTCCTCATTGGGATTTGACACTCTTACTTATCAAAAAAGGCTACAAACGATCCCCTGCACTTGTGGGTTATCAAGACCTTTTTCTGGCGCCGTTGCCGGGGAGCAACATCGTGGGGTGAATATTCTCGTGTGTGCTTGTTTGCTTTATCACTAAGTAATTTTTGTTTTCTATTATTAGTTGTTTTATGTCTTTACTTATGAATATGGAACACGAAACACCAAAACAATTAGTGGTACTTGCTACTCATGGAGATGGGGAACCTCCTAAAACCCTCGATGCTAGTTATGTGCAAAGTATTAAATATTACTTTGATAATCCTGAGAAAACCCCATTCAACTTCATAATGGGAGTAATGTTGGATCAACGTGAATACTTTAGGGATTATCGCTTGACTCAAAAAGGGAAATTGTTATGGGATCAAATTCATATGTTGCATTGGTATGCTCATGAGCTATGCTTGAGATATGATATTACTTGTTGCTCTTAGATGAACGCTCCACACCTTACCTTTTCATGCAAATTTAGTGATAATGAAACCTTAGCTTCTTATTCTAATGGTATATATGATTACTATGATGTGGAACAAATATACGAATTTGTTGCTTTTAAGGGTGCTTATGAAATTGCTTATTTGGTTGAAAAGTATGATGATGTTTCTTACGAAGCTGAAATTCTTTCCATACTTAAATATTGTTATGATAATTATTAATGGAATGCTGATATTATTGAATTTATTGAAAGAATTACTGCTGCCTTGGAGGAGACTAATATTTTGCGGGAATCTATGGAAGAGGAAGTTGCTGAAATTGAGAGCTCATTAGATGAAAAAGATGAGGAGGAGAGCGAAGAACAAAAGAAGGAATAGCAGATTAGCTACCCGTTCCCACCTTCTAGTGAGAGTAACTCTTCAACTCATACATTATTTAATCTCCCTTCGCGCATACCGAAGGATGAATGCTATGATGATTGCCATGATTCTTTAGATTCTTTTGAAATATCCATTTTTAATGAACTTGATGCTTCCTATGCTTGTGGCCATGATGCCAATATGAATTATTCTTATGGAGATAAACTTGCTATAGTTCCTTATGTTAAGCATGAAATTGTTGCTATTGCACCCACACATGATAATCCTATTATCTTTTTGAATTCTCCCAACTACACTATATCGGAGAAGTTTGCTTTTGTTAAGGATTATATTGATGGGTTGTGTATTTCGACTACACATGATGATTTTTTTGAATATAATATGCATGTGCTTGCTGCTCCTACTTGCAATTATTTTGAGAGAGGAACTACATCTTCACCTCTCTACGTTTCCAATACTGTAAAATTGCAAGAAACTACGTATACTATCCATTGACCTTTACTTGGTGTGAATGAATTGTTTTTTATGACATGCCAATGCATAGGAAGAGAGTTAGACTTAGTTGTTATATGCTACACATCATTTGTGCTCACTACTAAATTACAAATCATTTTTAATTAAAATTGGCTTTGATATACCTTGGGATCCGGGTGGATCAATTACTTGAGCACTTTATGCCTAGCTTGATGGCTTTAAAGAAAGCACTGTCAGGGAGACCCCCGGAAGTTTTAGAGAGTCATTTATTTATTTTGTGTGATTTTTTATTTTATTGTGCCAAGATTTGCCTTTAGGATGACTCATAAGATGAGTAGAAGCAATGCTGAATCTGAAATAGAAACTTTGTTCCAAGTGCACGAATTTTCATATTTTAATGCAACGTGAGAATGAGCTAAAACTTTAACACGGTATTTTCATACAAATTATTTATGTTGTCCTAATGTTTCAGAATTTTTAGAGTTACATAAGTATGGTCAAAGTTCTTATTACTAGAGACTGCCATGTTTAAGACAAATTCTATTTTTGATGCATTGTTTTGCTTGTTTTGATGAAACTATCGATTTTATTTGTGGTATAAGCCATGGAAAAGTTATAATACAGCAGGTATAATGCAATTATAAAATATGAATTGGTTTTCAACAGTACTTAAAGTAGTATTTTGCTTTATTATACTAACGAATCTTACCAGTCTTCTGTTAAGTTTTGTGTGAATGAAGTGTTTGAAGATCGAGGAGGTCTCGATATGAGGAGAAGAAGGAGAGAAAAGAGTTCAAGATTGGGGATGCCCAAGTCACCCCAAGTAAATATACAAGGATAATCAAGTGTATAAGCTTGGGTATGCCCCGGAAGGCATCCCATCTTTCTTCAACAAGTATTGGTATGTTTTCGGATTCGTTTCATTCATGTGATATGTGTAAATCTTGGAGCGTCTTTTGTATCTTCCCTTTTGTTTTATGAACCATGCTGGTATGAGATAGTCCATTGTTGATTTATATAATGCTAATTGCACTTCACTTATATCTTTTGAGTATGGCTTTATAGAATGCTTCATGTGCTTCACTTATATCATTTGAAGTTTGGACTGCATGTTTCTCTTCACATAGAAAACCGATATTTGAATAATCCTCTTTTGCTTCATTTATAATTTTTAGAGCATGGTATTTTGTAGAAATAATTAAAATCTCTTGCTTCACTTATATCTATTTAGAGAGTCAATGGGAATTGGTCATTTGCATGGGTAGTCATAAAATCCTACATAAAACTTATGGATCGCTGAATATGATATGTTTGATTCCTTGCAATAGTTTTGCGATATAGAGATGATAATATGTGGGATGTATAGTCTCCTGTATATTATCATATCTATATCGCAAAACTATTATCATCTCTATATCCACATAGAGATGATTCCTTGCATGGTTAAGGTTTATGATTCCCTAAGCATGCACGTATAGTCTCCCGTTATGCTAGGAAGTTGGAGCACAATTTATCCTTGATTGTCTATCTTTGTGTGAAGGTCGGGGGCGCACGATGGTTAACTTCTACCACCCCCTAGGGGAATGCATAGTAATACTTTGCTTCTAGGGCTAATAAACTTTTTCAATAAGTATGTGAGTTCTTTATGACTAATGTGAGTCCATGGATTATACGCACTTTTACCTTTCCTCGATTTGCTAGCCTCTACGGTACCGCGCATTGCCCATTCTCACCTCAAGAGTCAATGCAAACTTCGCTGGTGCATCCAAACCCCGTGATATGATACGCTCTATCACACATAAGCCTTATTATATCTTCCTCAAAACAGCCACCATACCTACCTATTATGGCATTTCCATAGCCATTCCGAGATATATTGCCATGCAACTTCCACAGTTTTCATTTTGATGACTTGAGCATTCATTGTCATGTTGCTTTACATGATCGTAAGATAGCTAGCATGATATTTCCATGGCTTGTCCGTTTTTTGATATCTTTGCTACGCTAGATCACTACACATCATTCATATAGAGTCATATTCTGTTCTAGGTATCGAGTTGTAATATTGAGTTATAAGTAAATAGAAGTGTGATGATCATCGTTATTCATTGTTTGAGCATGCCCCAATGAGGAAAGGATGATGAAGACTATGATTCCCCCACAAGTCGGGATGAGACTCCAGTCAACAAATAAAAAAAGGGAAAAGGGAAAAAAGAAGAAAAAAAGGAAAAAAAGAAAAAGAAAGAAAGAGAAAAAAGATGAGAGACAAAGAGAGAAGGGGCATGCTAATTCCACACTTGTGCTTCAAAGTAGCACCATGTTTTTCATATAGAGAGTCTCCTATTTTGTCACTTTTATGTACTAGTGGGTATTTTTCTTTATAGAGTTAGATGCACACCCACTTAGTTTTCATATTGAGCTTTCATACACTTATATCTCTTAGTGCATCTGTTGCATGGAAATCCCTACTCCTCGCATTGATATCTATTGGTGGGCATCTCCATAGCCTATTGATATGCTGAGTTGATGCGAGACTTTCTTCTCCACTTTTACCCCTTTGAAACCTACCACCGCATTCTATTCCGCCCATAGTGCTATATCCATGGCTTGTGCTCATGTATTGTGTGAGAGTTCAAACTGCTGAAGTGTGTTAGAAAGTATGAACCAATTGCTTGGCTGGCACCAGGGTAGTACATGATTTATACTTTGTGTTAAGAAGATAGAGCATGACAAGGCTATATGATTTTGTAGGTGTAGCATTCTTTAGCCTTCATATTTAGAAAGACATGAATGTTTGTTGGGATGCCTGAGTTTTAATGTTTTTATATCAGAACTAGACTATTACTTTGAATCACTCATGTCTTAATTGGTGATGAATCTGCTATGGTGGTGACAGTGGCGTAGATTCCATTGACGGCGGCGATTCCCAACTGGCGGAGGTGCATGGGGAAGCAAGGGGCGACGACCAAGGGGTCCGGAGCGGTAGTTCGGAGTTTGGAGGAAAAGACTTTGAAGATTGAATTTCAAACATAGAGTCAGTTAGGCTAAATACTCCTCACTATTGGTGAAACCAATTGAAACATTTCGGTTTCATTGAGTTGCCTGACTATCACGTGACAGATTGACTCGGTGAGACCGACAATTTCCGACCGGTTGTACCGAGGTCAAAAACCTAGATCAACTTAGTGAATCAGTGAAACCGGGATTGAGGAGTTGGTTGCACCTTGATACACAAAGAGGTTTTGGAATGCAGCTCTTGTCGACATGGTACTCCGAGTGTTCCTCACACAAAGGGATCAAGAAGTGCTTGTTCAAGTTTCATGATGTAGCATGAATAGAACTTGAGACGAGAAAGCATAGATAGCTAGAGAGGGATCCTAGGCATTCTTGTGAATCCAATTGGCAAAAGAGAATCAAAAGCAAAATAGCTACAATTGGATATCCTCGAATGAGCAAAGATATGCAGACCAACTTGCTCACACAATAAGATATCAAATGAAACCAGGGCAAGCATGCACAAACATTCTAGCATCTATCAAATACTTTGGCGATGATGTAGTCATATATATATGAGTATATAGACTTAGGAGACAAGTAAGAATACTTGATCATAGGTCATACTCATCGTTTAAGCACAAGTGGGGTTACACTTTTACGTAAAGCTTGTTAATGTTGTCACATTCTAAGAGATACTTTTACTCAAGTCTTATAGTAAAGCTCCCCCTTTATGTGACATCCCCCCTAAGAGGGATAAACTAACCTTGGTTTATGTCATAGAAGACTTCATGTAGGTGATGCAATAGTGGATGCTCAAAGTTGATGAAGATCATATTGATTTGGGAGAAATCCTTTTTGTTTTGTACTTTTCTCACCTACATGGGTTATTCCCAAATCAAGCGACAAATACAAGGATGTCTATGGACATGGAGTGCAAATCATACATGATGATGTCCATGGATTCGTTAATTACCTTGTCCCTTGCTTACCCATGAGGGAATGTGTGACTCCATGAACTATTGCATAATGTTGATGTTGATTGCAACTAGTTCTTGCCAATAATGAATATGAGTGAATTTCATTGGTGGATTCACCCCTCAAGAACTACTCTAGTTCTTATTCTTGGGGACCCACATCAAGTTGATGGGAATCATTGGTGTTGAAGTGGCACTTTTAGAGGTTGTGCTTGTAGTAGACTTGGGAACCCACTTGACCAAAGCTTGGGATTCATCTACACATGAGTCAATCTCCTCTTTAAGCTTGTCCTTGCCCTTGATCATGTGATCTTGTGGTGCAAGGTCATTGTCGGTGTCAAAACCAGAGGATCTCAGGTAGGGGGTCCCAACTGTGAGACTAGAACCGATGGTAACAGGAGACGAAGGGGACACGAGTTTACCCAGGTTAGGGCCCTCCTATGGAGGTAATACCCTACGTCCTGCTTGGTTGTATTGATGATGTAAGGGGTTACAGAGTTGATCTACCTCGAGATCATATTGCTAACCCTAACGAGTTGTTCTGTCCCTATACCCTAAAACCCTCCGGCTTATATAGATGCCGAGGGTGTGCTAGGCTTACACATGGTCGGTTACATGCCGAAGAGATAACATGCCTAACTACAGCTAATAACTTGGAGAATAAGTCACAACCCCTCGAAGCTTCCATCTGGCATAGGTGGTCTTCGATCATCTGATGCCCACCTTGCGGCCCATACAGTCCGGCCCATGAACAATAGGTCGGCTATCCGAGGACACCCTAATCTAGGACTCCCTCAGTAGCCCCCGGACTGGCCTTCAACGCCGTTATATTTTCGGTCGATGTCATTATGTCATTGTCTTTAGCTTGCAAGGCGAGTCCCTCATCCTTGTTCGTTCGGCAACCGACCAGTCTTCGGTAAGATCCCAGGCGTCACGGGCGCAGGTTTATTATAATAATTGCGTGAGTTCCTCCACTTTTGCACGTCATGGGGAGGCGAGTGGTCAGCGATTTTTATAATCTTACCCCTCCGCAATGGAGGCACCGACCCATTTAATCAAACAAAATCGTGGTTCGGACCACATCTTCTTCCCTCTTGTCGAAAAAACTCCTAGCGGAAGGTCCACGCAAAACATGGCTAACGTTCCCAGCTCCTCTGCAGGTCCCTACGGCCAGCGCCCAGGGGACTGGACTAACTATTCCATCACACTCCTTTGGCTCCGTAATCTGGAGACCCAAGGATATCCTCCATCATCAGATCTGGCGGCAACCCTCGCAGGTCTGCTCTCTTATGGTGACGAGGTTTTTCATGAGTGCTTCCCCAATCCAAACAAGGGGAGCGTGTGTGCTTCGTCCCCTTCCTCCTCCGGGGCATTGGGTTTTGAATCCATCCGTTCCTCAGGGGGTTACTGGAGTTCTACGGGATCCAACTCCACCACCTCACTCCAGGGTCAATTTTACACATCTTGGGCTTCGTCGGCCTCTGCGAGATGTTCTTGGGGTGCGAAGCACATTTTGATTTGTGGAGGAAATACTTCTGTCTTATTTCTCGAACTCGGGACAGGACTATCTTGAACGTTGGCGGGGCCGAAGTGTGCCGCATAGAGGGGATGGGGTATCTGGCAGGCACACCGAAGAAGTCCGAAGAATGGTCCTTGGAGTGGTTTCATATTGAGGATGTCCCCCTGTTCGAACCAACTCGGACAGGTCTTCCTGAATACTCCGACCTCCTTCCGAAGAAGAGCTACAACTCGTGACCCAGGAGCTCATCCCAGGAGGAAAGCGCCGAAGTGCGGCGCGTGACACACAAGTCTGAATGCTTGTCCACCACCGACTGACCATGATTGATGTCATGGACGCTGCTATCTACCGGTGTGTGCAGCCCCTCCAAAAGAGGGTACACCCCTTATGGCCGTACAATGGGACAAGTGACACCAAACGCTCCCGAAAACAAGGTCCCGCCAATCCGACGGTATTGGTCGCCACGCTTGCCGATCTGTACAAAGAAGAGGAAGAAGACTTCTTTCGGCGGTCAACCAAGGAAGAATATTCGGCCAACAATCCCATCGAATAGGTAAGCCTTTCTCTCTTAATCATGAAATAGTTCGGGTTTTCATTCTGCACTCTATTTGACCGAGGTCTTGGTGTGAGCAGGAATGGAGGAGTTTCAGCGAGACAGTCAATTGTCCAGCTCCTCAGCCCGAGAACCATTCACACGACAACGATCTGGGTTTCGACGAGGACCCGGATCTTCTCCTTGACTTCAAAAATGGAGTCTATTTCCAGGACATCATCATCCAGAGCTCAGTGTCTATCATAGTTTCTTACCTCGGGTCATTCTCCATCCCTGCAGTGGATAAGAAGAAAAGCTCCTCCCACAAGAGGCCCGCTACCAAGAGCGCCCCGGACATGCCGGTCCCGACCCCCAAGCACCGCCGATCCGCACACCATGTGTCGGCAGCCGAAGCTCCAGCCGAATTAGAGGCCAACCGGAACCCTACAAAGGATCCGGACATGGGGACGAATCCACCTACCCGCTCATCCTGAAGGTACATTGTTCGGTTATCCGCTATATTGTTGTAGTCACTAGAGTCTCATAGCAGCTCGTTTCATTGAAATACCTAGACGAAACACCCAATCCTCTCCTACCGAAGGGGCTACCTGGGTTTCCAAACACGCCGAAGCTCCCGGGCCACGACCCATGCGGCTTTTTCTACAGAAGCCCTCATGGCCAATCCAGCGCCCGCTGAATCTGGTGATGGAGTATCCATCACCAAATCGGAGGTGGAGAGTGCCATGCATCATCGGCACCGATGGGAGGCCATGCGGCACCCGATTTTCTCCCACCAGGAGTTCGACGTCCTACGCTCAGCGTATGCACACCTTGCTGTCGCCCAAGATGGATTCAGCGAAGCTATGAAGTTGATAACAACCAGCATGCAGGTAAGTGATCGGATTTTATAGAATCCAAATATTTGTGTAAGCCTAGTAGCCCTCGAGCCTTAATTTGCTTTAAAACAAACGAATTAAGGATCACCACATTGTTTGACTGCTAACGCAGGCCTCAAAGCAACCGTCCGAGCAATTGGCCAAGGAGCTCAAGGATAGCCGCACGGAAGTACAATCCATGAAGGCCGAACTAGCACAAGTAAAGAGCTTCACACGAGAGTCCCATGGTGAGTATGCATTTACTGCTAATCTTTTTATATCATCGTGCCTGACATACGGATTCCGTGTAGCAGCTGAATCAATAGGACATATGGAAAGGCAGCTGGAAGAAGCTCGGGATTCGCAGAGGTATGCGGAGTCCCAGCATCAGGCTGGATGTCTTGTCGTACAAAAATAGGCCGAAGAAATAAAGATTTTAAAGACTCAATTGCCCCAAGCTCAAGAAGAGAATCAAAAGCTTCACAGGGGCCTATTAGCTAAGTAAGATTACACTATCAGGAAATATTTCCGATGTAGGGAATGATAGTAACCGTGCTATTATCTTATGTGCAGGCCTCCTATCCGGGCATCCTGAAGAGGAGATCGAATCATACCACGGGGACCTGCTGAAGGAGCTGACCTCTCTCCATAAGCGCGTGCAAAAAGCAATGAAAGGGATGGTGAAGGCACTATGGCCCACTGAACAGCCACCTGAAGGGCTAGCCGCACTCGTGGATAGATTCAAGGGGGCGTGAAATAGGTTTGAGTTGTGGAAGACTTCGGCGTGCCATGAGGGAGCGCGGGAAGCATGGGCAATGATCAAGACCCGTTTCATCGGATTTAACCCCGAGCATATGGCACGGGTTGGTCCAGTGGGATCGGATGGAAAAGAAGTGCCACTCCACCTAGTGTACGACCAGGTGATGGATGCCGCCCGTCTTTCGCAAGCGGACTGCCCCCTGAACAAAATAATTGATGATCTCGATCATCAGCCGCACATGTAATTTATATGTACATGTTATAAAACAATTTGTGTTGTAAACTTTGTCTTAACCGGCCATCGGCTTCTCCCTCCCATGCGAAGAGCTCGGGAGTGTTCCTCCTTATATGTCCCTCCAAAAGAGTGAATTGTATTCGGGGAACTAGGCAATCCGGACATGTGGTGCAAACAGACCGAAAGCACATAGAAAGATATGTTCTATTACTAACTAGCGTAAGAAACATCTTCTGATGAAAATAGTACCTCTATCGATACCTTTCATCGGGGCTCTACAAAGAGTGTAGATAGAAGGCCGCATACTTGCAGTATGCGGCTAAGTGCCCTTTGGGTGAAAAGTACCCAAACAACGGTATTAACGACCAGAGTCGTATAAAGTGTTTCCTTCATAGCCGTCCAATTATCTACGTAAGATAGCTAGCTTTCGGCTTCACCCGTCCGAGGTACGTGTCCGGATGACCCGGTCGTAACAATCGCAGAGGTGCTCCCTTTATTCTCTAGTCGAACAATCGGGAACGTAGAGAGTTATCATAGGAGCGAGGCAACCTAGGTTGGCAAAGTCTTAGTTCGAATTGATGCATATGATGGATAGAACATGACAAAAGAAACATGCGCGCTCGGTAAGTATGAGCAAATAAACATTTGGCTATTAGAAGAAGCCCCCACGTGTTGTGTTCGGATTTAACACTTTATGGTGTATGCCGATTATCTGTAGTACAAGATTGGTTCAGCCGAACATAGGGTAAGAAAAGGCATTGGACCTATCAAACAACAAAGTGGGAAGGGAAAAGGCAAAGAAGGCAAAAAATAACAAAAAGGAAAAAATATGGGGGAGTTTAGACGACACCGATTTATTCGTAGAAGCGCCGTAGATGAGCTGCGTTCCATGGGTTTAGTTCAAGGCGGTTATCGGATGGACCCCGCAAATGATAGGCTCCTACCATGAGCACTTCTTCGATGATGAAGGGACCCTCCCATTTGGGGTTGAGTTTGTGCTTCTGTTTCTCCAGGAGCCATAGGACGAGTTCTCCTACATTGTATGCTTTTGCCCTGACCTCCCTACTTTGGTATCGCCGAGCTTGCTATTGATAAAGGGTGGATCAAGCCAGAGCTATGTCCCGCTCCCCTCCAAGGAATCTAAGTCATCCTGCCGATCCAACTCGGCATCCTTATCCTCGTACATGCGCACTCTTGGTGCGTCATGGATAATATCGCAGGGGAGAACTGCCTGTGCCCCATAGGCCATAAAGTGTAAACTATTGATCTATTCGGGGTGGTACGCAGGCCCCATAGAAGGGAATTGAGTTCCTCCACCCAATGATAGTCAGACTTGTGAAGAAATCGGACCAAACGTGGCTTGTTGCCGCTCATAATGAGACCGTTTGCTCGCTCGACCTGTCTATTGGTCTGCGGATGATAGACCGATGCATAATCAAGCTTTATGCCCATTTTTGTGCACCAGTCCTTGACCTCTTTGGCCATGAAGTTGGATCCATTGTCTGTTATTATACTATGTGGGACACCGTAATGGTGTACTATGCTAGATATAAAGTCAATTACTGGTCCGGATGTAGCCGATTTAACATGCTTTGCTTCTATCCATTTGGTGAACTTGTCAACCATGACTAGTAGGTATTTATTTTTCTTGGTTCCCCCTGTAAGGTGTCCGACCATGTCCAGCCCCCAGACCGCAAAAGGCGAGGTGATCGGAATAGTTCGAAGAGCTGTTGGGGGCATGTGAATTTGATTTTCAAAGAGCTGACACCCAACGCAATGTTGAACAAGTGATTGGGCGTCCGTCCGAGCTGTAGGCCAAAAGAAGCCGGCTTGGAAGGCCTTGCTGACAAGGGATCTTGTCGCGGCGTGATGCCCACCCATTCTTGCATGGATTTCGGCGAGGAGCTCCCGTCCATCTTCCTCGGATATACACCTCTATAATACTCCGGTGGTGCTTTTCTTGTATAACTCACCCTCGTGTACTTTGTAGGCCTTGGATCACCGAACTATGTGTCGTGCCTCAGTTTGATTGTCGGGGAGTTCCTTGTGAAGAAGGTAAGCGAGGAAAGGTTCCGTCCCTGGCGCAATTACCGCCATTACCTCATGAGCCGAGGGCGTCTCATTCGTCGTGGAGCCGCCAATAATGCCATCATCTGGCTCGTTTATAGGGGGAACAACTTCGTCCGCCATATGCGGATCGGCGCCATTGTTGTCATCCTGCCACACTATAGAGGGCTTGAAGAGCTGCTCAAGGAAGGTGTTCCTCGGGACAAGATCGCACTTGGCTCCCATACAGGCCAATATATCGGCGGCTTGGTTGTTGTCTCGAGCAACGTGGTGGAATTCCAACCCCTCGAACCGAGCAGATATCTTGAGGATGAAGTTTCTATATGTCGCCATCTTTGCATTTTTGGTGTCGAACTCGCCGTTAATTTGGTATATGTCCAAGTTTGAGTCTCCCCGTACCTCTAGCCGTCGTATGCCCATTGACAGCGCCATTCGAAGACCATGAAGAAGAGCTTCATATTTGGCGGCATTGTTGGAGTCGGCATACATGATTTGCAACATGTATCCCACGTTGTCGCATGTGGGGGATGTGAGAATAACTCCATCCCCCAGACCGGCCAAGGTCTTGGATCCATCAAAGTACATTATCCAATGGGAGCATGCACTGTACTCCCTGGGGAGCTCGGCCTCTGTCCATTCAGCCGGGAAGTCCGCTAGTACCTAAGATTTAATGGCGTGGCATGGCTTGTAGGTTATTTCAAAGGGAAGGAGCTCAATGACCCATTTGGCTATGCGGCCGGTGGTGTCACTGTTGTTGATTATATCATTCAGGGGGACTTCCGATGCCACTGTCACCGCACACTCCTGGAAGTAGTGTCTGAGTTTCCTTGACGCCATGACTACTGTATAGGCTGTTTTTTGGTAATGTGGGTATCTGGACTTGCACTGTGTTAGCACCTTTGACACATAATATACCGTTTTCTGAGTCCGGAATTTATGTCCCTCCTCATCTCATTGAACGACGTGCACCGCACTGACGACCTTGTTGGTGGCCGATATGTATAACAACATGGGCTCACCGGCGCCTGGTGCTATGAGTATGGGATTGGTTCCCAGTAGTGTTTTCATTTCTTCTAATGCAGTCGCTGCCTCATTGGTCCATTCAAAACTATTGGCCCATTTTAGCAGCTTATAGATTGGCAAAGCCTTTTCTCCGAGGCGGGAGATAAAGCGGCTTAACGCTGCGACGCACCCGGCTAGCCTCTGGACATGCTTCATCTCTGTGGGGACTGCAAGTTCTGATAGAGCACATATTTTAGCTGGATTTGCCTCTATTCCTCTATGGGAGACGATGAATCCAAGCAGCTTACTAGAGGGAACTCCGAATACACATTTTTCCAGATTGAGTTGTATATCGTATTCGCGTAGACTAGCGAAAGTTTGGCGTAAGTCGTCGATCAACTGGCCGAACTGTTTGGTTTTGATTACCACATCATCCACATATGCCTTGACAGTCCTACCGACCTGTGTCGCGAGGCAGGTTTGGATCATGCGCTGGTATGTGGCCCCGATGTTTTTTAGCCCGAAGGGCATCGTGTTGAAGCAAAATGGCCGTAGGGGTGATGAATGCAGTAGCCGCTTGATCGGATTCCTTCATTTTAATTTGATGGTATCCGGAGTAAGCATCGAGGAAACACAACAAATCGTGTCCGGCTGTGGCATCGATGATCTGGTCTATGCGTGGTAAGGGGAAAGGGTCCTTAGGGCATGCTTTGTTGAGGTCTTTGAAATCGACACACAGCCGCCGGGACTTGTCTTTCTTAGGTACCATCACCAGGTTTGCCAGCCACTCGGGGTGTTTAATATCCCGAATAAATCTGGCCTCGAGCAGTTTGGCTAATTCTTCACCCATGGCTTGTCGTTTGGGCTTGGAGAAACGACACACAGTCTATTTCACGGGCTTAAAGCCTGGAATAATGTTTAAGCTGTGTTCGGCGAGCCAACGTGGGATTCCAGGCATATCAGAAGGATGCCAAGCAAATATGTCCCAATTCTCGCGGAGGAAATTCCGCAATGCGTCGTCCATGAGGGGATCAAGCTGGGCTCCAATGTACGTTGTCTTATTGGGGTCCGTTGGATGCACCTGAAATTTAACGATTTCCTCTGCGGGTTTAAAGGACGTGGACTTGGGCCTTTTGCTAAGGATCACATCATCTCTATTAACTGTCGGTCGTAGATCAGTCAACTCTTCGACAGCAAAAGTTTCTGCTAATGCCTCAAGGGCGAGCGCTGTCGTTTTGTTTTCGGCCCAAAGGGCTATGTTCGGATCACTAGCGACCGTGATCACTCTGTTTAGTCCTGACATTTATAGTTTCATGTACCCGTAATGGGGTATAGCCTAGAACTTTGTAAAGGCATCGTGTCCCAATAGGGCATGATATCCACTTGGGAAGGGGACGATGTGGAAGAGAAGTTCTTCGGATCAGTAGTTTTCGACCGTGCCAAACAAAACGTCCAGGATGATACATCCGGAACAACGTGCCTCTTTCCCTGGGATAATTCCCCGGAAGGTTGTGTTGCTATGTTCGATGTCGGATCGGTCGAAATGCATTTTTTCCAAAGTGGCCTGGTATATGAGGTTAAGACCACTGCCACCGTCCATTAGCACTTTATGTAGCCTATATCCATCAATGATGGGATTCAAGACTAGAGCAGCCGGGGAATGACCGGGAAGGATGGGTGGCTAGTCAGTGTCCCTGAAAGTAATCGGTACGTCTGTCCATGGGCTAGTAGCTGCCACATGGTAGACTTGCTCGTGCTCCCTAAGATCTCTTTTATGCTTGTTCCTTGAGGGGAAGATCTCATAGACCGTCAGGACTTCGGCATTAAATCCGGGTGGCGAAGTAGAGCGCCTACTCGACGGAGGTGTGTCGAGGATGGCCTCGCCACTTTTTGCGACTTGCCTGACAACTCAGCAAGCTTGAAGGCTATGTGTTGGGTTCGTGTTTAACAACACAGAATGAATGGGGCAAGGTTTATCCAAAAGTCTGTCGAGGACGGTACCAGTCCCAGAAAGGGACTTGTTTCTTTTTTTGATGGGTTTATACCTGGCTGGATGATTTGGAGGTATCCTCTTTTTCCGAGCTCCTCTAGGGTGTTCGGAGAAACTTGGTTCCGAGAACAATCGCTCAGATTGCCAGACACTCTCAATGGCACATTACTTCTATACCAATTAGGATAACTCCGAAAAGTCGCTTATGCATCGGCGGGCCAGGGCATTGAGAATCCCTTCATCATGGCAATTGTGAATGAAAACTGCCATTACATCTTGGTCCATAGACCTTTTACTCTGCTCCTAGTGAGTAGGAGTCTTGCCCAAAAGTGGTGAACTGATTCTCCTTGTAGGTGCTTGATATCTCGAAAGTCCGAAGACATGGGCTTTGGCGTCATACTTGGATGATCATCTTGGGTGGTGGGTGGGAAAAAATGGGTTCCCTGTCACAATGAGTGTTCAGAATTGCAGTTTCCAAATCGTGCCACGGATCCTGGACCGGTGACGGTCTAGATTTAGAGCGATTCCCCGCCTCTGATTCACCGACGGGGTCTTGGAGATCGAGGACCGAAGTATAGAGGTTTTCAATTCCGGTTGTCGGGCAGAATCCGTAGTCGGACACTCGATGGAAGCGACAAGGTGGGTGACCGAAGGGACATGAATCTCCCTGTCGTCGGGTCTGATACCGAGCCGATCATACATCGGAACCTGGTCATCCGATATATGCATAGCTTCGATCCTATCGAATAACTCGTTTAAGAACGAGGCGATAGCAGGATGCATGTCACTGATACGAGTGGATTCATCAAGCGGTGTGACGGTTCCAGAGTTATGCCGAAGCGGATATGTGTTCCTTTCCACCGTGGGACCTGATGTCTTGGACGTCAAAGCATCCAGACTTACAGGTTTTTCTTCGAAGGTTGACGGTTCCATTGGAACGAGTGTTCCCCGTGAATCAGCCATGAACTCTGGTTCCGAACTTGATACTCTGATTGGGGGAAACCTTCCAATCTAGCCATGACGGTCGACCAGGCCGGGTAGTGACAGGATGTCGTTGCCGATGAAACTCTGATCGGGGGCGAGAGTCCCCTCAGTACAGATCTCGCTACTTGCGATGGGGCGAGCCATCGATTCCTTTGGCGCTCACAGAGGAACTCTCAATGAAAGCACCAATGTCGGTGTCAAAACCGGTGGATCTCGGGTAGGGGGTCCCGAACTGTGAGACTAGAACTGACGGTAACAGGAGACGAACGGGACACGCGTTTACCCAGGTTTGGGCACTCCTATGGAGGTAATACCCTACATCCTGCTTGGTTGTATTGATTATGTAAGGGGTTACAGAGTTGATCTATTGCTAACTGAAAGGACGTGGATGTCGCCTAGAGGGGGGTGAATAGGCGCTTTAAAATAATTACGATTTAGGCTTGAACAAATGCGGAATAAAACTATCGTTTAATTAGTCAAGCACAAAACCTAAAACAACTAGGCTCACCTATGTGCACCAACAACTTATGCTAAGCAAGATAGACAACTAAGTGATAGCAAGATCTATAACATGAAACAATATGGCTATCACAAAGTAAAGTGCATAAGTAAAGGGGCTCGGGTAAGAGATAACCGAGGCACACGGAGACGATGATGTATCCCGAAGTTTACACCCTTGTGGATGCTAATCTCCGTTCGGAGCGGTGTGGAGGCACAATGCTCCCCAAGAAGCCACTAGGGCCACCGTAATCTCCTCATGCCCTTGCACAATGCAAGATGTCGTGATTCCACTAAGGGACCCTTGAGGGTGGTCACCGAACCCGTACAAACAAGGTTGGGGCAATCTCCACAACTGAATTGGAGGCTCCCAACGACACCAAGAAGCTTCACCACAATGGATTGTGGCTCCGAGATGACCTCAAATGCTCGGGGCAATATCCACAACCTAATTGGAGACCCCGAAGCTTGCCCGGAGCTTTGCACCACAATGATTGAGCTCCGAGGCACCACCAACCGTCTAGGGCGCCAAAGCACCCAAGAGGAACAAGCTCTAGGGTGCTCAAACACCCAAGAGTAATAAGCTTCTCAACTTGTCACTTCCACGTATCACTGTGGAGAACTCAAACCTATGCACCAAATGCAATGGCAAGGGCACACAGAGTGCCCAAGTCCTTCTCTCCCCAATACCACCAAAGCAACTAATGCTAGGGACGAAAATGAGAGGAAGAACGAAGAAGAACACGAAGAACTCCAAGATCTAGATCCAAGGGGTTCCCCTCACTTAGAGGAGAAAGTGATTGGTGGAAATGTGGATCTAGATCTCCTCTCTCTTTTCCCTCAAAAAGGAGCAAGAATCATTGGAGGGATTGAGAGATAGCAAGCTCAAAGAAGGTCAACAATGGGGGGCAAACACGAGCTCAAAGGATAAAGTCCATTGGGGAAGAAGACCCCCTTTTATAGGTGGGAAAAAATCCAACTATTATCCTCACGGCCAGCACAGAGCGGTACTGCCGCTCCAAGAAGCGATACTACCGCCCATACTACCGCTAGGGCGGTAGTACCGCTTTGAAAAACAACACCGAGGAGGCAAAAGGCCAGTAGAACCGCCGGAGCGGTACTACCGCTCGTCCTCACGGTACTACCGCTATGGATAGCGGTACTACCGCTACGGGTAGCGGTACTACTGCTTGTGAGCGGTACTAAAAAAATACATCCATGCCTACCACGGCTGTACTTAACACGAGATTTTGATCCAAAATGGTAGTACCGCTCTTGGAGCCACGGTAGTACCGCTCCGGAGCGGTAGTAAAAAATTACATCCGCTCCACCCGCGGTAGTACCGCTGCGGCCTTTTAAGAGCACCAAAACTGCCACAACTTTTGCAAACGGACTCCGAATTCAATGAAACAAAGTTTGTTGGAAAGCTAACAACATGGGCTAACACGATATTGATTGAAATATCAATAATAATCAAATGAGAAAGTCCCATAATAAAATGGTGAGAACCCTTCCTCGAATAAGACCGGTAAAACTTCCAACACCGAAAATGCAATAGATGAAGCATATGAAATCCGTTTTCGATGAACTAGAGTTTGTCACGAAGATAACCACAGGCGCAAGAAACCACATAGAGAAAAGACAACCAAGAACCAAGAAATATGATGATGCCAAGAATGCAATGGTTTGAGCTCTCAACGAACGATGCGATCAAGCTACTCACTTGAGAGCCCCCCCCCCTTGATAGTACGGAAATAGATCCTATAACCCAGTCTCTCAACTACCACCATGAGACCAGTAAAATAGAAAACCCTATCAAGGTCAAACCTTATCCTTGCGCATAGTCCACTTGAGCTAGATGATGATGATCTTGACTTCCTCAAGATGGACCGCCTTTCTTGATTGTGTTGGCTTGATGAAGACTAGATGATTGCTCCCCCATACTCCACTATGGGTGAGCCACTCTTCGGCACATCTTCACAAGTCCATTGTCACCACAATGAACGGCGAGCCTCAAGCATGATCTTTCCGTGATGCTTCACTTGATCTTGCACATCGCAACCTTGATGACGATCTCCACTTGATGTCATCTTCCATGGGATGTATGGGATCTGCCTCTTGATGCAAGCCCATGGAAATATACCTAACCCCACAAAGAACTCTCATGTAGACCATGGGTTAGTACACAAAGCGTAATGGACAATGCTTACCACACCATGGGATCACTTGATCCCTCTCAGTGCATATTGTACGCTTTGTGTGTTGATCAACTTGATTCACTTTTTTGACTTAGTATTGATCAACCTTGTATCTTAGCTTCTCTCTTCATAAAGATGATGTCTTGAAGGTAAACATGAATGCTTAAACAATCTTATTCTTCAAGACATGCTTGCAATAAGCTCAACTCCCACATGACCAATCTTTGGATAAACCTTGAATACCACCTTGGTCACCATATAAACTCCTTGAAACCCAACAGATGGACTTCAAGAAGTGCCTATGGACAAATCCTTCGAATATAACTCAAGGAAACCATTAGTCCATAGGGGTGTCATCAATTACCCAAAACCACACATGGAGAAATGTGCTCTTACACTAACCCTAGATGAGTTGTTCTGTCCCTATACCCTAAAACCCTCTGGCTTATATAGATGTCAAGGGTGTCCTAGGCTTACACATGGTCGGTTACATGCCGAAGAGATAACATGCCTAACTAAAGCTAATAACTTGGAGAATACGTCATGACTCCTCGAAGCTTCCATCTGGCGTAGGTGGTCTTCGATCATCCGATGCCTGCCTTGCGGCCCATACAGTTCGGCCCATGAACAATAGGTCGGCTATTCGAGGACCCCCTAATCCAGGAATCCCTCAGCCATCTTGAGCTTTTGTTCCCTTGGGTAGAGTATGTTCATACTTATCCCTTTGAGGAACAAACTTGGGCTTGGGGTATGGACCTTCTTCCCATTCAACTCCATTAGCGTTGAAGTAGCCAATGCCATGGTTCTTCCTGTATCCTCCATGCTTGTGTACAATTTCCTCAAATTGCTTACACCCGGCAAGACTTTTGTAGATACCTTTCTCTATAATCCCTTTCAATAGTTCTTTTTCTTGCTGAAGTGTAACTTGGCTAAGAGAGTCGTTAGTGGGACCAATAGAACTACTAGAAGCAATATCATCGGATTTATCATTTTTATTGCTACTAGTCGAAGAACCTTTCTTGCCTTTGTTACTAGTTTTCTTAGCCTTAACTTGTCGAATGAATGTAGAAAAGAGAAGTCGTTTGGCTAGATAAGAGGAAGTTCTTTTGAAGATCGTCATTGATTGCTTTAAGGAACTCATGCTCTTGCTCTAAATTGAGCTGCTCGAAACGAAGCTTCTCATGTGTCCTTTCAAGCTCTCTATGATCTTGTAGAGTAGACTCATGAGCTAACTTAAGAGTGTTTAGTCCTTGAGTTAGTCGTTCTATTTCCAGCTTATCATCATCGCACAACTTATCTTGACTAGACTGATTACTAGAAAGTTCATCTTGACTAACATTACTAGATTTGTCAAATAGCAAGTCATCATCTACTAACAAGTCATCCTCATCACTATTGAAATCAAAATACTTGGGGTGTGATACCTTGGGGCCTTTAGCCATGAAGCAACATCTAGTCCCTTCATTTGGTGAATCAAATATGTCGTAGGAGTTGGTTGTCACTAGTGCAAGTCCGGCAACACCTTCATCTTCACTATAGTCGAAGTTGGAGTGGTAGCTTCTCTTAGAGTGGTTGTCGGCTTCGGAGCCGGAAACCCATTCACCAACATGAGCTTGATGTCTTCTTCTTTAGTATCTCTTGGTGTACTTGTCCTTCTTCTCTGAGTCCCTACTTCTCCTTGAGGGTCTTCATTCATAACGATCATCTCTACTCCTTCTCTCTCTTCGACGTGACTCGTCTCTTGAGCTTCATATTCTTGGTGACTCTTCTTTCCTTTTGTAAGGAGTCGTGCACTCATTGGAGTAGTGTCTGAGCTTCCCAAAATTGTAGCAGTTTCGGTCATGACTTGACGAACGCTTCCCTTCATATATTGAGTTGGAGCTTCGATCTTTGCCTCTACTCTTGTAGAACTTGTTAAATTTCTTGACCATGAGGCTTATCACTTGTGGCTTTGTAAGCACCGCTAGACTTGTTGTGAAGCTCTTCCTTGTCTTTGAGTGACATCTCATGAGCAACAATTCTTCCAATCACTTCCGTAGGCTTGAGATCTTTTTAGTTTGGCATCATTTGGATCAAGGTGCACACGGTGTCATACTTTCCATCCAAAGCTTTAAGTATCTTCTTGATGATGAATTGGTCGGTCATTTCTTCGCTTCCTAAGCCGGCAATCTCATTGTGAGAGCTAGACTAGAGTACATTTCCGCGACACCTTCACCATCCTTCATCTTGAATTTGTCAAGGTAACTTTGAAGCATATCCAACTTAGATTCTATGACGGAATTGATACCTTCGTGCATCTCAACCAAATTATCCCAAATTTCCTTTGAATTCTCAAGACGGTTGATTTTGTTGAATTCTTTGGGGCATAGGCAGTTGAAAATAATGTCACATGCTTGAGCATTGTATTGCAACATCTTCAATTCTTCTGCTATCGCTTCACAATCCGGTTCCTTTCCATCACCAAAGAATTCACTTTGCAAGCCAACACGAACAACAACCCAAATGGTGGGGTTATGACCAAGAATATGCATTTTCATCTTATGCTTCCAACTAGCAAAATTTGTACCTTCAAAGTAAGGACCTTTACGGTGATAATTTCCCTCCCTAGACGTCATACTATCCTAGGTTGTGAAACCAATGCAATGGAGACCAATGCTCTGATACCACTTGTAGGATCGAAAGTAGATCTAGAGGGGGGTGATTAGACTACCTAACCAAATAAAAATTCTACCTTTTCCCAATTTTAGTTGTGGGCAGATTTTAGCAATGATAACAAGTCAAGCACACCCTACACATGCATGTCTACGAGTATAGCAGCGGAAAGTAAAGACAAGCACATGTAATAGAGGTAAGCGTTAGAATATCAAATGCAATTGTAGACATGAAGATTTTTCCCGTGGTTCCAATAGGTGGTGCTATCATACATCCACGTTTATGGAGTCTTCAACCCACGGAGGGTAACAGTCGCGAGAGTCCATGGAGGGCTCCACCCATAAGGGTCCACAAAGTAGAAACCTTGATTATTCCATAACGGCTTACGTCCATGAAGGACTAGCCTCACTATGGGTAGATCTTCATGAAGTAGGTGATCTCCTTGCCCGTACAAACTTCTTGGTTCAACTCCACAACACGAAGTAGGAGGCTCCGAAGCAACACCTAACCAATCTAGGAGGACCACCCTCCAAAAGGTAATAGGCTTGATAATGGTGATGAAATCCTTGCTCTTGTGCTTCAAGATGATAGACTCCTCAACACTCAATCACTCCCTCACATATTTGGCTTGGTAGAAGAGATTGATTAGATGGAAAGCAACTTGGGGAGGCTAGAAATCAAGATCCATATGGTTGGAGTGGATGATCTTGATCTCAACACAAGGGTAGGTGGTTCTCTCTCAGAAATTTGGATATGGGAAGTGGGGAACTGTTCTGAGTGCTTATCTTACGAGTGGGATGTGGTGGAGGGGTATATATAGGCATCTCCAAAAATCCAACTACTACAACATTCTTGACCATCTCGGTGAAACCAATGCAAAACTCGTTTGTACCGATCTGTTCAAAATGTGGAAACTTTTGAAATCTCGGTGAGACCGATATAGGAATCTCGGTGGTACCAAAGTCAGTGGCCAAGGCAGTTTCCAAGACTCGATGAGACATAAATACAAAACTTGGAAATTCCGATTTTCTGATATCAGCCAACAAAATCATGGTCACTAATTATCTATTGCGCCGATGTGAACTCGGTTGCACCGACGAGCTTGGGTTTGGCTAGGGTTCTGTCTTAGGTTTTGACTCGGTGTAGCCGATGTGGAATTCTTGGTGGCACCAATTTTGAGTTGTAGGGTTTAGACAGAGTATTCATGGGAGAGTTTGTGGGTGTTTTTGGTGCCTAGCACTTGTGCACATGGAGCAATTTGTTCACAAACAATACCTTACCCTGTGGAGCAATTTGTTCACCAACAATACCTTACCGCCTTTTAATAGTATTGGCTTTCCTATGGACTCAAAGTGATTTCTCACAAAGTAAAAAGAGAGTCTTCTAGATTGAAGCTTTGCCAACCCATTCCTTGCATCTTCGGATATCTCTTCACAGTTTATAGCCATTCCATCATTGGACTTTTCCTGAAATACGCTTAGCGAAAACATGAGTCCAACGACATATATGTTAATTACCAAAACCACCAAGGGAGCAAATGTGCTTTCAGTCTTCAAAGGCTTCAATAGCTCCAAGACCTGACCGCTCATCACCACGGGCTTCAAGGTCAAGGTGTGTTGAACCCTCTCACACTGAGGAAGACTCTCGCATTCACAGAAGGCTGAATAGAAAGGCCATTGCTGCTCGCGGTTCGAAGCCATTCCTTTCCTTGATGGACGCCGCCAGCATGATTGAGCTCTCTAATGATGAGTTTAACGATGAAGCTCTAGCGAAACTTATTCGACAAAAAGAAGAAGAGGATAAGCGCGCCTTAGACTTACCTCTCATAGATGCCAAAATTATCTGTCAATTCATTGATGAATGGTTCGTCGATCCCTCACTCGCCACTGACGCCTTATAGCTTCCTATTAGAATGAGTGTCACCTTCCAAGGGCTTGTCAATGAAGAGATAACTGTGGTTCAACGAGCTATGCAGCAACAGGAGAAGATTCACCATGAGAAGGCCCTTTTCAAGAAGAACGTCCACAAACTCACAGCTGAACATATTCAAGGCTATCAGCTCTTCATGGATGATCTCAAGGCTTAGTTTGAACAGCGATGCAAAGCTGTTAAAGCCGCCCTTGAGCATCTCAAGAGAAAATCTGAGAAGATGGTTTAGGCTCACAATGACATGATAAAGTGTAAAGTGATACTTCTCCAACGTATCTATATTTTTTTTGCTTATTCCATGCTGTTATATTATCAATCTTTGATGTTTTACAATCATTTTATAGCAACTTTATATCATTTTTTGGGACTAACCTATTGACATAGTGCAAGTTTTTGTTTTTGCTTGTTTTTTACTTCATAGAAAATTAGTACCAAATGAAGCCCAAACACCGTGAAACTTTTTGGAGTTTTTTGGGGCAGAAGACATCCAGTGGGCCAAAGAAGTGCCAAATAGGAAGGCCAAGGAGGGCACGAGACACCAGGGCGCGCCAGAGGCCTCTAGCGCGGCCTGGTGGGACGTGCCCACCTCGAGAACCCCCTCCATCGACTATCACCTCTATAAATTCTCAAATATTCAGAAAACCCTAGAGGAGTCGAGGAAACACAATTCCAGTCGCTGCAAGTTCTGGAACCTCGAGATCCAATCTAACATCATCATGGAGGGGTTCATCTTCATCATAGGTGCCTCTCCGATGATGCGTGAGTAGTCCACCATAGACCTACGAGTCCGTAGGCAATAGCTACATGACTTCCTCTCTCTATCAATGATTCTCAATACAATGGTCTCTTGGAGATCTATTTGTTGTAATGACTTTTGTGGTGTGTTTGTTGGGATCCAATGAATTTTGAGTTCATGATCAGTTTCTATCCATGAATATGATTTGAGTCTTCTTAATCTCTTATTTGCATGATTACTTATAGCCTCATATATCTTCTTCGAATCTTTGGTTTAGTTAGGCCAACTAGGTCGATTTTTCTTTCCATGGGAAGAGGTGCTTTGTGATGGGTTCGATTTTGCGATGTTCTTTCCTAGTGATAGAAGGGGCAGCAAGACACGCATGTATCGTTGCCATTAAGGATAACAAGATGGGGTCTATTCCTATAGGAATAGATCTTGTCTACATCATGTCACCATTCTTATTTCATTACTTCGTTTCTCCAAGAACTTAATACACTAGATACGTGTTGGATAGCGGTCGATGCATGGAGTAATAGAAGTAGATGCAGAATCATTTTGGTCTACTTATCTTGGACGTGATGCCTATATAATGATCATTGCCTGGATAGAGTCATGATTATTTGATTTTCTATCAATTGCCCAATAGTAATTTGTTCACCCACCATGCTCTATACTCATGAGAGAAGCCATTAGTGAAACCTACGGACCCCGGGTCTACTTTTCCAACGTATTGCTTTCCTATCTACTATTTTGCCCTTTTGTTTTCAGATCTATTAATCCAAAAAAATACCATGCTGCACTTTTTGTTTATCTAATTTATTTTGTGTTCTTGCGAGATCTATTTGCCAAAACCATCATTACCTAATCTATCTTTTTACCGTTGAGAGATTGACAACCTCTCTTACGCGTCGAGTTGCAAGTATTTGTTATTTGTGTGCAGGTGTTGTCTACCTCGGTCCATGATCTTCCTCTACGGATTGATACCTTGGTTTCATAACTGAGGTAAATACTTACTATCGTTGTACTGCATCATCCCTTCCTCTTTGAGGAAATACTGACGCAGTCTCAAGCCACATCAAAGGAATTTCTAGCGTCGTTGCTGGGCAGGAATCGATCTCATCTACCAGGTTCCTAATCACAAATCTCATATCCTTGCACTTTACATTATTTTCGATTTGCCGCTCGTTTTCCTCTCCCCCACTTCACAAATTTGTCGTTTTATTCGCCCTCTCTTTTTCATTTGCCTTTTTCTCGCTAGATCTCTTGTTTGCTTGTCATCATGAGTGATTTTGGTATGGAAGAAACAGATGATGGCCGGACTCCTAAAATTGGACGTTCTAGTAATCTGGATTCTAAAACTTTTATTTTGGGGCAAGGGAACATCATAGGAAAAGAAATTATCCAAGATTTTTTCAATTGTGTTGGAAATTTGACTCTTGATGATGCTCCTATACTTAAAAGAACTAAAACTTATGCGGAAGCTATCTCAACACTAGTTCTAAAACTTGAAAATAGGTTTATCCGCACACATCCTGATGCGGTGCATCCTACGGACATCACCATGATAAGAGTCCCTTTTCCAAGTGACATGTGTGACATCCACTTCATACTTACAAAGGTGAATCTTCTCCTTTACACGTGTCAACTTGTGCCCTTCGAGGATGGTATACTACATGACCTCTCTTTTGTGTGCATGCATAGGTGTGAGCGGAGCTACACATTCATCGAGAAGGAGTCCAGGCTCAAGAGTACGACTACACAGTCTTCGAGGGAAGCTTGGAAGCGGAGACGGAAGAAGATGGAGCTGCAGAAGTCTATAGCGGTCGGATGACTGAAAGCCTCCGGACGTCCGACACTACAACGTCCGAACGACCGAGGCCTTTATGTCCAACAACCTCCAGCGCCCGGACGACCGACGCCACCTCGACCACACCGAACTAACGGAAATCCGAAGACCTACGGACGACCAACACACGAACGTCCGACACCCTCCGGATGTCTGGTCCTTCGTGAGCCATCGGACATCCGACCACCTCCGGACGTTCGGCACTGCCAGTGCGTAGTCGCGGGCCTTGGGCCTTGTATCTCTCCCTCACTTACCCCTTCGTGGCCAAGACTACATATACTCCACCCCCACCTCATTTATAGGGTTAGCAATGGTTTATATCATAAATTAGTTGAGCATTGCTCCTTCCATAGCCTTCTCCCTTGGAGTGCTACCTCTACGTGAGAAGATCCTATGGATGTCAAGACCCGTATCTAGGGAAGATCCTCCGGGATATCAAGGCCCCATTTCCCCATGGGATTTGGGATGAACTATACCATGTATCCTTCTTTCCCTTTGTTGTTCATGTACCTTTGTGGATCTTGTGTGTGGTGAGTCTAGTGGATGTGTGACTGGACTTGTTCTTGAGTGTTTCCTCTTGTGATTTCTCCTTGTTCTTCTCTGTGTTCATCATGTTCTTTGTGGAACCCCCTTCCGATTCATGAAAGATCGACACCTACGGGTTTGCCCCGTATCATATCCTTCCTTGAAAAGATTGTTTTATGAGCTACCTGTTTTAAAAGATCCTAAAGCTAAAAGGTTAGCTACCCTTGTTCTCATGAATGAATTTGATCACATAATAAGAGAAGCTAGGGAAATTTTTGATCATTTTGGTAAGAGCCATGAAAAACCGGTAATAGATGAGATCCTTTATGAAAGTGATTACATGTTAAGACATTTTCTTGGGAATAATATTTTTTTAATGAAAACCTTGGAAAGGAAGTCCCCGTTTTAGATATGATCCAACAAACTTTTAATGATATTAATCAACAATACTCTTGGATTGTAGCCGGTAATCAAAGTGGATACATAGATGGACAACTTGATAGTGCTAAAACTTCTATAGATAATGTG
Source organism: Hordeum marinum (assembly GCA_022496015.1). NCBI lineage: Eukaryota > Viridiplantae > Streptophyta > Magnoliopsida > Poales > Poaceae > Hordeum > Hordeum marinum. The sequence continues at coordinate 303,509,553 of CM039672.1, read as the reverse complement.
TTTCAAGTTGTATTTACAAATACCCTTGATGAATATACTTCTATGAATAAAATGAAGAAGGATGAGAATACTTGAATCTATGCGGTATGCCTAGCTAGGGGCGTAAAACGATAGTGCTTGTTGGGAGGCAACCCAATGAATAAATTTATTTGTACCTTTTCCTTTCTGTTTTTTGAGTGTTTGCACAATTATGCTTATGTTATGATTGTGTTTTTATTTTTTATTTAGTGTTTGTGCCAAGTAAAGCCTTTAGGATGATACATAAGATGAGTAGAAACAATGTTGAATCTGAAACAGAAACTTTGTCTCAAGTGAACGAATTTTCATGTTTTACTGGAACATTATAATGAGATGAAATTTTAACACAGTATTTCTATACAAATTATTTACACTTTAATAATTGTTCAGATTTTCATAGCTACAGAAGTATGGGTAGAGTACATATTACTATAGACTGTTCTGTCTAAAACAGATTCTGTTTTCGTTGCATTGTGTGCTTGTTTTCATGAATCTATGGCTTGTATTGGGAGGTATAAGTCATGGTAAAGTTAGAATATAGTATATATAATGCAATAATAAAATATGAATGGGTTTAGAACAGTACTTGAAGTGGTAATTTTCTTTATTATACTAATGGATCTCACAAGAATCTTGTCAAGTTTTGTGTGATTGAAGTTTTCAAGTTTTGGGTGAGATCACAATGGATGAAGGAAAAAGGAGTAAGAAGAGCCTAAGATTGGGGATTCTACATCACCCCAAGGTAATATCAAAAGAGTAACAAACAACTAAGCTTGGGGATTTCCCGAGTGGCATCCCCTCTTTCTTCTAACGACCATCGGTATTTTATTTGGAACTGTATTTTTATTCGTCAGATATCATGAGTTTTGCTTGGAGAGACTTATAGCTTTGCTTTATTTGCTTTTTATACTTGCTGCACACACCTATTTGAGAAAGCCAAAACTATGCTATGATTTGTTAGAATTGGTGTATATGCTTCACTTCAATCTATTGAGCTATGAAATTGCTCTACTGCTTCACTTATATCTTTTTGAGCACGGCGTTCTTTTACATGTTTGAAGACATACTCTCATGCTTCACTTATATTATTTTGAGAGTTAGTAATTTTGAAGAAATCCTCTCATTCTTCACTTATATTATTTTGAGAGATGAAACTTTTATGCTCATGTTCTTCACTTAAATCTATTTGAGCTTGTCAAAAAGCAATGGCAATATATGAAACTAGTCCCAAAGTGATAGATATTTCAGAAGGATATAATAAAAAGATCATTGGACAAATTAAACTTGATTTTTTGTAATAGTTTTGAGACATGACAATAGTGATATGTGAGTTATGTTAGTGAGTAATTATGCTTAGTAAGAATATTGATGTTAAGGTTTGTGATTCCCTATGCAAGCACGAAGGTCAATAGTTGTGCTACGAAATTATGTCTTACTTATGGTGCATTATTCGGTGTTAGTTATGCTTAATGCTCGCTTATGTGATTTTTTGTTTCTTAGTTGGATGCTTCTCAACCTATTTGCTAGCCTTCACTTGTACTAAGTAGAAATACTACTTGTGCACCCGAAATTGTTAAACCCAGTTTTGCCATATGAGTCCACCATACCTACCTATATACGATATTTCCACACTGTTCCAAGAAAATTTGTATGTGCCATCTTTAAATTTTCAAAATAAATTATCCTTTTTGTGTGCTCGTACCGCTCATGAAACGGTAGGGGGTGACCGATATTTTTCCATGCTAGATGTGTTATTCTCACGATGAGTGTTTATTCACTTGTCATTGCACGAGAGTACAATGGTAATAGGGATGTCCATTCCCGAAATGAAATGAAATGATATTTTTTTACTTTATATTGTCAAATAATAAATTCCTTGGAAAGTGTTGATATTGAAGGAAACCGTGGATTCGGCTAGCCATGGAAAGTGAAAGTATGGTGGAAAAAGGAATAAACTTTATTTTCTGTGTGGGAACCGCTTATGATGTATCTAGCATAGAAAGGTATTGAAATCTCTCGGTCATTTTCGTTGACAAGAAAGGCAGGCCACCCAAAATATTTTTCTCTATCAATTTAAACACTTGAGCTCTGGCACCTCTACAAATGCCTACTTCCCTCCACGAAGGGCCTATCTATTTACTTTATGCAATTTTTATTTTAAATTTAAGTCTCCATCTTCTCATATAAAACACCAACTAGGAGGCACTATAATCGTACTTGATCATTAGGTGTGGCTAATATTTGAGTGTGTATCATGAATGGATCAATGATTGAGCATGATGGGCTAGGGATAACTTGCTTTAGTGTTGATATTTTGAAAGACATGGTTGCTTGTTCATATGCTTGAGTATTAAAGTTTTCATGTCAAAACTAGACTATTGCTTTGAACCATCTAAAATTCCGAATGCCCATGCTACAAAGAAAAGAATATGTGATAAACATGTTAGGCAGATTTCCACATCAAAATTATGTTTTTATCATTTACCTACTCGAGGATGAGTAGGAATTAAGCTTGGGGATGCTGATACGTCTCCAATGTATCTATAATTTTTGCTTGTTCCATGATGTTATATTATCTATCTTGGATGTTTTACAATCATTTTATAGCAACTTCATATCATTTGTTGGGACTAACCTATTGACATAGTGCCAAAGTGCCAGCTGTTGTTTTTTGCTTGTTTTTACTTCACAAAAAATCAATACCAAATGAATCCCAAACACCGTGATACTTTTTGGACATTTTTTGGGCCAGGAGACATCCAGTGGGCCAAAGAAGTGCCAGAGAGGAAGGCCGAGGAGGGCACGAGACACCAGGGCGCGCTAGAGGCCCCTGGTGCGGCCTGGTGGGACGTGCCAACCTCAGGAACCCCCTCCACCAACTATCGCCTCTATAAATTCTCAAATATTCAGAAAAACCTAGAGGAGTCGACGAAACACAATTCCAGTCGCCGCAAGTTCCAGAACCTCAAGATCCAATCTAACACCATCACAAAGGGGTTCATCTTCATCATAGGTGCCTCTCCAATGATGCGTGAGTAGTCCACCATAGACCTATGGGTCCGTAGGCAGTAGCTAGATGGCTTCCTCTCTCTCTCTCTCTATGATTCTCAATACACTTGTCTCTTGGATATCTATTTGATGTAATGACTTTTGCATTGTGTTTGTTCGGATCCGATGAATTTTGAGTTCATGATCAGTTTCTATCCATGAATATGATTTGAGTCTTCTTGATCTCTTATTTGCATGATTACTTATAGCCTCGTATTTCTTCTTCGAATCTTTGGTTTAGTTAGGCCAACTAGATCGATTTTTCTTGCCATGGGAAGAGATGCTTTATGATGGGTTCGATCTTGCGGTGTTCTTTCCCAGTGACAGAAGGGGCAGCAAGACACGCATGTATCGTTGCCACTAAGGATAACAAGATGGGGTCTATTCCTACATGAATATATCTTGTCTACATCATGTCACCGTTCTTATTGCATTACTCCATTTATCCATGAACTAAATACACTAGATGCATGCTGGATAACGGTCGATGTGTGGAGTAATAGAAGTAGATGCAGAATCGTTTCGGTCTACTTATCTTGGACGTGATGCCTATATAATGATCATTGCCTGGATAGAGTCATGATTATTTGATTTTCTATCAATTTCCCAACAGTTATTTGTTCACCCACCGTGTGCTATACTCATGAGAGAAGCCACTAGTGAAACCTACGGGCCCCGGGTCTACTTTTCCAACATATTGCTTTCTGATTTACTATTTTACCTTTTTGTTTTCAGATCTATTAATCCAAAAAAACAAAAAAAAACTTGCTGCATTTTTTGTTTACCTATTTTATTTTGTGTTCTTGCAAGATCTATTTGCCAAAACTATCCTTACCTAATCTATCATTTTACCGTTGAGAGCTTGACAACCTCTCTTACGCGTCGGGTTGCAAGTATTTGTTATTTGTGTGCAGGTGCTGTCTACGTGGGTGCGTGATCTTCCTCTGCGGATTGATACCTTGGTTTCATAACTAAGGGAAATACTTATCGTCATTGTGCTGCATCATCCCTTCCTCTTTGGGGAATACCGACGTAGTCTCAAGCCACATCATAAAGCACTTGGTCAACCTGCCCTTGACCCAAGAATCATTGAATGGTCAAGGCAAGGATCATTGTTTTCGGGCCATCCTGCGTCAACTCACCAAGCCACACCAAGCATTATATTCCTTGCTAGCTTTTCTGGCCCAAGAGCTCCACCTCCTTCCTGTGTTGCATCCAGCAAGAAGACCAAGCAAGCTGAAGCTGAAGCCAGAAAGCGCAAGTCTGCCCCTACCTCTGAAGCCCAACCCTTGAAGAGGCTGAAGACAAAGAAGCCGAAGCCATTCGAGTCGGCCCAAGTGTCACAACCCCCTCCTGCTCCATCATCCACACCTGTTGCTCAACAGGAGCCACTGGAACTGACGCCCATCTCCATGGATCCACTTGCCTCTAAGAACCAAGAGAGGCAAGTGATACTTCACGAGTCTGCTACCACAGAGACTCCCACTTCTGAAGGCATTCCAGCTGCTGAATCCAATGCAGCTGAAGACATTGCTCCTGAAGCCCCTGTTGACGAAGAAAATGTGGAAAGAGAACACAAAATGCCGCAAAATGATGCACCTATGGTTCAAACGCCACCACATGAAGATAGTGAATATGTGAATATTGGCACACCTCTCATGCCAGATGTGCGTGAAAACATTTCAAGCACTCCACCGTCTGGCTTCTCCACTCCTATGCCCAGAAGCCCAGAATCTCCATTTGTGGCCAAGGAAGTCGAAGCCATTGAACATGCGTCGCCTCACAAAAGGCTTCGCCGTGGACCCAGACTGGAAATATATTCAATGCAAAGCATACCTGAAGGTGAAGTCTGCGTGTCCCCGACTGCATCAGTCGATGAAGTTCTCAGGATCAAGGATGTTGCTCACAGTCTGCGTGAGACAGGAGCTCAAGCCACTGAAGACAATGCATCTGAAGACACTGCGGGCGAAGACAATGCCCCATCCCCAGATGGTCCTCAAGTTCCTGCAATGCCGTCCTCTGAATACAATGGTGACAACATTGTCCTGGCTCGCAACAGAGAAGGGGAGATGGTTCCCACCAAATGGCCCAGGCTGGTTCCTCCACTAAGGATGGGCCCGTAATTTGAATTCAACATTCATACGCGCCCAAATGTTCTGAATCCTATGCCAAGACTCCCGATGCTCCACCAACAAGGACCTACTCATCCTCTTATCTTTAGTGTCAGAGACATCAGGCTCAACAACACCTTCTTTGACTCAGACCGCAATCCATATGATCGTTTGAAGATTCAGTCCAACAGATTTTGGAGCACCCCTCAAAGGCAGTAGTATACATGCGTGCTCTATGGTTAGCACATAATCTTCCCTCACAAGCGGCTAAGTCTTGAAGCTATGAAAGGACTGCCATGTTTTTAACAAGTGCTTGATTGCCTTCGGGATGTTGGATTGTTGGCTTTTGTCACTTATCATGAAGGCTGGAATGAAGAGCTCATTCTTCAGTTCTACGCAACCCTCCACATCTCTCGCTTTGGCAGAGACCTAAAGACATGGAAGATGCACTTCATGATACGATATGAATACGTCACTGATGATGCTTTGGAATTCTTTTCGGCAACACCTCTTGCATCCTTTGACGAAAATGAAGCCACACCAAGTATCTTCCAACTGCTAGAGCCCAACATGACTGTAATGCTCATGATGATGAAGCATTTGGCCCTAGAAGCAGATTTGCCCACTTCATTCTTCCTTGAAGATCTTCAATATCTGCAGAAGACTATTTGTCATATTCTTCGCCACACCATTTGGCCAATCAAGGGGCATTCATCTTCGCACAAGCTGGAAGGGGCTCTAAAGACTTTGGTCTATAACACAGTCTATGACATCAGGTTCAATCTTCAAGGCCTCTTTCTATGTAATTTGGATGCCATTTGAACCAAAGATTTATGCACCGTGGATCATGCGCTTCATCAAGTGTAGAACAAACACTAGGTTCTTGCCCTCCTCTCGTAATCATGGGATTTGTCTTCCAAACGTCGAAGTCATTCATAGTTTCATACTGACATCTATCCTTCCAAGAGCAAGAACCCACTCATGCAAGGCACCAGTGGCACAGCTGATGAGGAAGGACTTCATATTCCATCTGATCCCACTGTTGCACGGCTGATTGGCTCTATTCGATAACCTCAACCAAGTGCAACAACCATTGAAGCCACTGCCAGCACCTTGCCTGGCCAGGAACACATGAGGACCGAGCGTGACATGACTGATAGAGAGATTCTTGTCTCTCTTATTCAAAAGCAAGATCAGCACCATGAGTGGACTCGAAGACAAATGCATTCTATGGTCCAGGACATCAACATGATCCGCAATATCACCACCAAGAATGCCTTCATTGCTCATGCGACCAGCCGTCGTGCCTGGAAGACATTGACAATGCTCGCACCAGAGGATTATCTTCACGAGGATGGCTACACGCAACAATTTCATTCAGTGCTCCACCACCTCGCATGGAGAAATGGCGTCAGACGCCTTTTCTCGAAGACAATGACTTCTCCTCCGAAGCCCCATCCGTCAATGTGTGTCTTGCCAATGATGAAGCTTAAGACGTCACCTCTCCTCTAGCACAAACTGCACGTCGCGACACTGCACCAAGCTCTCCTACACCAACCATCGTCTGCCCTACTTCAATTTCGTCTTCATCTCCAGCTGGGGACGCGTAGTGCTCAATATCTTCGCCCTTTTTGGCCATTCGATGACAAAGGGGGAGAAACATTGGTTGATAGTCTTCAAACGGGTCACTGTATGGGTTGGGTGTTGGGTGCTTTATTTTTTTATAAGTTTACAACTCTTGTGCTTGAACATTTGCTATTTGGGTTGTAAAACTTAAGTCCTGATGGACGTCTGCACACTTCTATTTTATCGTACTTTTGGCGCTATCTTCAAGTTTATCGCATGCGCTAGAAGCCATACAACAGATGTCCATTTTTCATTATGCATTTAATTATCTTCGAAAATTATAACATGGATAGTGATTGGATTCCAGGATATAGGGGAGATCTCCACAAACTAAAAGCTACCATGTGCTTTTGCATTCCAAGCAAAATCTTCATAAGCACATCTTCAGGGGGAGCTCTCTATATCTAGCAATCATAATCTTCAAATCCTTATCTTCACATAATTTTATCCCCGTTGAAAACGTCAACCAGTTTGTCATCAATCACTAAAAAGGGGGGGAACTGTAAGTGCATCTAGTGCCACCCTTATTGGTTTTGGAGTATTGAAGATAAGCGTGGTTGAGGGACTAATGTGTTTGTGAGAGTTTACAGGATAACAAATAGAAGTTCATGGAGTTTCGGTTTAACCGTCGAAGACGACACCCAAAAATGTCCAAAGACATTGATGACGGCTGAAGCCATTGGTGGTATGCAAAGATATTTGCTTGAAGATAATGAAACGCGAAGATGAAGTCTTTTGGTAATTTTGTTTCTTCTTTCCTGAGTCATAGGAACCACCGTACTGTTAAGTGAGGTCGATGTGATCGAAGTCAGACGCTGACATGATGCTCAACCCATACCTATGTCTTCGAGTGAAGACATTGAGAGGAAATTTCTTCCAGAGTTGGTTGAGTCAGCTTTACTTGTAGCCCAAGAAAAGTTGTCGCGTGCGTTTGAAATCCGACCGTTGTGACACATGTCGGTTGGCCATTGACCGGGGTTTATTTTGGTCATATCAGGTCGGGTTGCCTTCTAGCTATAAATATCCCACCCCCTCCACCATAAGAAGGTGGCTGGTCAGAGAGAGATACGGTTGTTGTCGTTTTGGAGCAACCCACCTCGAAGACATTGAGAGATAACTATCCTATGAGGATACACCTAAACACCTAGAGCTAATGTGTTTGAGCATTACCGAAGTCATTTTGTTATGAGAGAACTAAAGACTTGTTACACTTGAAGATTGTGATCTTCCAGATGGTTAGGCGTTTGGGTCTAGAGCATCCAAGGGTCATTGTGGACTGCTAGGTGACCAAGTTTGTACGGGTTTTGGAAGTCTCCCCTGAAGACTTACCTGATTGATTGGGCGTTGTCTAAGTGACTTCGGCTTAAGGGGAATAAAGTGAAGACGAGATCTTCTGAGTTCAACCTCAGCCTCCCTAACCAGACATACAGTTGTCACAACAACTGGAACTGCTCCAACAAATCCCGTGTCTTCATCAAGCAACTGGTTCTATACCTCACTCTTACAATTTTGTATTGCACTATTGAGGGAGTCCTGGATTAAGGGGTCCTCGGGAGGCCGACCTGTTTCTTATGGGCCGGACTGTATGGACCGCTTGCCGAGCATTAGATCGATCGAAGGCCCTGGTTCCAGGAAGGAAGCTTCGGGAATCGTGGCTTGTCCTCCAAGTTTGATGTAGAGAATAGGCATGTTTATCCCTTTGACGTGTAACCGACCATGTGTAAACCCTAGGTATCCTCGGCGTCTATATAAGCCAGAGGGTTTTAGGTTGTAGGCAGAACAACTCATCTGGGGTTTAGCTATTTGATCTCGAGGTAGATCGACTCTGTAACCTATACATCATCAATACAATCAAGCAGGATGTATGGTATTACCTCCACAGGAGGGCCCGAACCTGGGTAAACATCGTCTCCCTTATCTCCTGTTACCATTGATTCTAGTCTCACAGCTCGGGACCCCCTACTCGAGATCCGCCGGTTTTGACAGCGACAACTGTGAAACCATTGCTTCTTCATCTTATTTTAAGACATTCACCGAAGACATTCCTTCTTACCGTTTATCTTCATACTGTCTAAGTTTATCTTCGATACATCTTAGCTTTCATGATGATTATGTTGTACCTATCTGAATATCTTTGTTGTTTTCTTAGACTTGCATAAATCCTTGACTGATATCCCTACCTGATCTTTAATAGCTTCCGCTGTCTTTGAATAAATTTACTGTTTTGAAGCTTTTGATAAAAATCGCCTATTCACCCCCCCCCCCCCTCTAGTCGATAACTAGCACTTTCAAGCGGACCTGGTGCAGATAGGCTACGGCGCGCGGAGGGCGGCCATCAGGTTGACCCCCGACTTCGTGAGGCCGGCAACCCACTGCTCTTGGATGTGGTTATTGTCGGCGCTGATGGGGGTGAGCAGACGGTGCAGCGGCAGGCGAATCATCGAAGGAGAGGAGAGCAACGAGCGGTGATGAGAGTGAGGGGGCATGGTGTGAAGAAGAGTCGACGATGACACGAGAGAAAGAGGGAGTTATGAGACGTCTCTCCAGTCTTCCGCACCCCCAAGGCGTGCAACCAAGAGCCACGCGTGGCCGTGCTGGGCCTAGCTGCGGAGAAACTGTCGATTCGATAACAGCTCTTGGGCCTGGTCCAGGTCTGCTTTAAGTTCCGTGCGGGCTGAGATGTGGATGCAGGCAAGACAACTAAACAGCTCATTTTCATTCCGCACGAGCCTGGTTAGGCCAAATGCAAGCAACCAAACACGTCCGTATAGGTTGCGTGATTCACACCATATTTCTATATGAATCAAAAAAATAAATATCATTTGCACTATGTCTCTATCCCAAAGGAAAATTGTACATTTACTTGAGAATTTTCACTACAACTCATTACTTTTCATGTGGTGTATCAAATATTTTTAGAGTATAGTTTAACGATACTACAACTTTAAGAATGCATGGCATTCTACTCCATCTTATACCCATTCATGTGTTCTTATGAACGCCGTGGACGGGAGAGGCTTTACTAGCATCTAAATATTAGTTTTTTGGTCTAAGAATTAGATAGGACATACTAACATAATTTCTTCCCCAATAAGTACCAAGGTAGAGCATGAAAAAGTGGTTGATGTGTTAATGTCAATTGGAGGTACACGGCAGCGCCCACCTTGTCCAAACCAACGGAGGAAGAGCACACATCACACGCAGAGATGCAATGCATCTCATCTAGCTTCACACGGCTACATATGGCTGTCGACAGCAACCGAGCACAAGAAGCACATCAACCACTCTCCCATCTTACGTTACGATCTTCTATTGATAGGACCAAACAGTTGGGCAATGCATCTTCTTTTGACATGACCGAACAGGACTACCAACTGCTGCCGTCACATTTGTCTCCGTATTTATCAGCAGAAACGTAAGGAATACAGAAATCTTGAAAATGAAGGTAGAAGTAGATAAATGCCAGAAATAAATAGATGGCGAATATGAACAAACGAACGCGGACCTTTTAGCTTCGCAAAAAAAAAAAAAACCAACGATGTATTTGCGTTTGCCAACATTACTACAATATTTTGCCAACATTACTGCAATTAATGCTCTCTCTTTGCCAATATATTACATATTGTTTTTTCTTATGACCAGCGACTTTGTAAGCCAATGCCTGGACTATAAGCAATCCTCTGAACTCCTCTTTGGTAGCGAGTATAAGGTGTACTCTATTTTAGGCCCTGTTTAAAACAGAAGATTTTGAAAGGAATTTCGTAGGAATGAAATCCTGTAGAATTTTTTTATTTTTTTCAAAACGGAGGCAAAAGATTTGCCTCATCGATTAATTAAGGAGAAAAGAGTTGACCGGTTAATTAATGAAAAATCGAACGAAAACCGGTACAAATCTACCACATGGGGACTACTCACATAACATGTAACCCCATAAGCACACAATCAGCTCGACAATTATACCCAGCACATAACGATCACCAACCTCCACACAACTACATCGCAAGCATATACCCAACGAGAGTACCCCGGCCGAAGACCATGAGCACCACCAAGACCACAGCGACAAGTTAGACCATAAGATCAATCGAAGAGACTGATGATCATCCATCAAGCAGCCGCGGACGCCTTTTCCGCGTCGCCACTCTTTTTTACTTTTGCTCTTGATGAGAGCCTCCTCCACAATCGCCTTGCCAGATACGGTGTCTTTTTGGATTGTATGGTTGACTTGAAGAGCTCCATTTCCTCCGGTCTTTGGAATATTCTACTGTGAAGCAATCAAAATATCTACTCCCTTCATCTCATAATATAAAAACGTTTTTTTTACACTACATTGATGTAAAAAACACAATTCTATTATGGGACGGAGGGAGTATGTTATATAATTTTTATGTTCTACTACATTCTTATGTTCTAAGGGGACGTTTCGAACGTGACCCTTAGCAAGGAGTTAATCCAAATAACAATGAAATGTCAAATAGCAACAGGGAGAAGAAGAGAATGAGGAGTTGGGTTGTGAGGTCACTCAGAAGGTAGGTGGACTTGAGCCACATGTCTTTGGACCACGAGACCATTAGCCACATGGGAAAAGTAAAACCTCCTTACTCCGTTTGCACGTATATTTTCAGAAAATCACAGGTTACTGATATTTCGACGCATAATTTCCATTTTCCTTGGATCTAAGTTTGTCCCATCATACATTCGTCTATTTTCTCTTTGCAGGGAACAACATCCCATCAGACAAAAAGGGGCCACGCGATATTGGAGAACCAAAGTGGAACATAGATCATGCAACCAAATAGCAACACCCAGGCAACAAGTCTTGCGCCAATAAAGGCCACAACAGCACACACCAATGATCAAGCAATCAATTATCCACGGCAGGGACGCAGCAATGATAGACCGAGACGGACAGTTCACACCATTTCACAACACCACAAATAGCGTCGAATGGCCGCCGCAAGACCTCGGGGCCATTACTGTTGGGATGCAAATTTCTCGCCCTGAAAATTGGTTGATGTAAGTTGGAGTAGATCACAGAACGCCACACATAAACTCAGCTGTAGCATGAAGTTTTTTGGCAAGAAAACTAAAGCATAGAGTTAAAGCCATGGGTTGACGCCTTCAAATTCTTGCAACTGAAGTGCAGGAGTAAAGCAACACCAAACTCATACATTGATCTCAAATTACAAAGTTGACATTTTTTTCCCCAAGGAATAGCAATGATATTTCTTAGAATAGAGCATCCACAGTTCATATTATGCTCTCCTAATCCAATAAATCCTGATAAGGTTGTTTGGCGACCTTAAGTGCACCTGGCTTCACTCAGATTTCACCTGCAAGGAATAAGGAATCGAATAAATAGAATTCTGTATTATAAAACTTCGATGAATGACAGGATATGGAGTTCACTGCATACAGGAGAGCGAGAACGGGATAAACTTCTGCTCCTGATGGGGCTCCTGCTCCCAGACTTGTCAAGAGCGGGCTGCAAAAATATTGAATCACGATATGGAAGGAATTACATGATAGTAGAATTTACATCTTTTCAAGACTTACAGCAGCAGGTGATAGGGATCTTGATGATGACCTGCAAAATATTCCCCAAACCAAGAAATTGTCACTCAGTAGTATTGCACTCATATGTTTGATCACAATATGTCTACACTAACCTATGCACATGACATTAGACTGGGCAGATTCTCATCCTTGCCCCGCCGCTCATGTCTTTTGCACCCAAAATAAATTTGCAAATTACAAGCCTTTCTTTTTCAACAGGTTTATGGTAAATGAAAATGGAGACACTATGGATTGATGGTTTTGATCCAACAGGTAAAACCTCAATTTTTTCCTCTTTTGCCAAGATGTGTACCCCAAAAACAAATTCTAGCAAGGTTTATATATGAGACCGGGGCAAAGTACATATTTGAGAATACAAGTGCTCAAGTCAACACTCAACAGTAATACAAATATACCACAGAATCAACTCCATATATCTTTAGTGCCAGCCTTCCTATTGCTGGTTGTACTCCACTTGCCATACAGTACATCACAATCCAGCAGAACTATCCAATGCCCAAAACCATCCTTTGATTCTGAACGTTCCAATATCCTACCAATGCAATCCCCAGACAGTCGCATGGTCCAGATCTAGTAAAGAGAAAGGAAAAAACTTCAAAGATGGACAGCTATCCAGTTATACACACATGTTCAATAGTCAGACAGGGGAAACTCAAAAGGCCATGCCGAAAACAATGCATCGGGAAACAGAAGCCACAAATCAGGGGATTCCAGAAGTTCAATATAACAGGCCACTTCTATTTCTTGTTCTTATTTTGCAGGTCATTTTTATTTCTTGTTAACAGCCCTTTTCCTTGAAGTTCCTTATCTGCGGCCACATAAGTTCACTGTATCATCTAAAATACTGAATAAACGACAGTAAGAACCTGACAGCGCCATTTCTGCAAAAGCTTGTGGTTTTGTAATACCATAGATGCAGATACCTAGTGTTGTCAACTTCAATACCTTGCTTTAACAGGTGAAGGAGACCGAGAAGCAGATCTTGACCTGGATCAGTTAAGTATACACATGTTAAGATGATAGACATTGCTTTGAGTATAACAAACATGGACTTCAATACCTTGCTTTAGCAGGTTGTCAACATGGACTGATTTGAGTATGAGCAAACTAAACTATACCTTGGACTCCTGCTCCTGCTATAACTGTGACTTCTGCTTCTCGAGTAAGAGCAACTTCGGCTTCTACTTCTCGAGTAAGAGCGGCTACGCCTAGCATTGTACTCCCTCACCTATTAGCAGCACAAGTAGATTAGAGCATGGAAATCTTTAATTCAGTGAGGTAGGCATGTGGGACGAACATGCAGATATATGATTCCAGTATGGTTAAGAGAAGGGGAGGGCAAAAAAACAGCCATACCCTGATATATGCTCGTGAAAATGCATTACGGAACTCTGAATCATCAAGCTTCCTTATCTACAAGATAACAATAACTAGTAAGCATATATGTTCATCGAAATGTATGCACAGGTATGAGCATAGAGAAGTGTTTAACATATCTTACCGCATGTTTCATGTCTTCGTAGTTGGTATACTCAACTATTCCGGTAATTGCTGTAACACGGAAAAAGTAATGAGGCTTATAAAAGATAATACAGTTTGAATGAACTACAAAGGTCAGGTATCTAAACAACTAGACCCACCAATACTCATTAATGAACAAAATACGAACTGAAAAGTGATCATTACTAACCTCCAGCTTCAGGATAAACATCAGAGAAACAGACATCACCAGCTCGCCGCATATGATCCTGAAAAATGGAAGTAAAATTAAGAATCCTGAAGCATGAACTTCAAGAACTTACATTCACATCCAAACCTTGAGATCTTGCCATGATGCTGAAGAAGGTAATCCCGTAACAATAACTGCGATCCATGAATAGAGATAATAAAAATAGGGGATTTCACCATCAAATTCGTCAGGCTTATAAAGTTAAAAATACAAACCGCGGTAATCAGAACGCCTAACTGCACCACGACGTCCAGAACTACTATAGCTGCTTGGTCGATCAAAAGAAGGGCCACTTCCCCCACGAGCTAACTCCACCTGGATAGTGGATAAAAGGTAAACTTCATAAGAAAGATCTAAGATGTTTTCTTCGTCTCGCAAAAAACCGAAAAGAGTATTCATACAAGGTCCACCTACCCGCAATCTGTAGCCATCGAAGTCATATCCATCACGGCCATAAATTGCATCATCAGCATCACGTGGGTCTTCGAACTGCAAAAAGCTCCACTTTGGTGTTAGACTCATAGGTGCTATCCAGAATTTTAGTTCAGAATGATTTCGAAAAGTATTTTTTAATAGAACATTCAGAAAAACTGATGCTTTGGACATTCTATGTGGCTAGATTCTGCATGAAAGCATGCTGTTTTGCACAATGTGCCAATGAGGGTTTGAGGGTATCCTCTAAAAAAGGAGGTATAACCGTGTAACTATAGCAATTTTTCAGTCTTATAGGACAACATGATTTTATTGTAACAGTTTTACAGAGTACAGAACAAAGAACATTTGGATCGTTGCACTCCAAATACAAATTAAGGGGGATCACGAATGACTTATAAGGGGTTAAGCTTTAAGTGGCTTCTAGGGATGGGATGGGATGGAATCATCTTATTTTAGTATTGTATAAGCTAGAGAGAAAAGTCAACGTGCCCTAAAGCTCAAAAGACTTAATTTTTCAAGATTGTCTTATAGTACTTTTGACGTAACTCAGAGGGAAAAAATTGACCTGATATATGCTAAACATTTTATATATCTAATCTAATACAAGCAAACAACCAACAAGCAAGATCTGGTTTTCTAAAAAATCTTATCAAAGTATATTTTAACGTAACTTATCTCAAATTTGTCACCCAGACAACCTTACAGAAAAATATTTTATACTAATAGAATACGAATACAAAGTGAGCAAGAATAAATATTCTAACAAAACAATGACTACAGCACATTACCTCGACAAAAGCATAAACAGGAGGCCTTGGAGGAATTTTCAGATCGATATCGACAATAGGACCATACTGCAGAAACAAAGTAATAGAAGTTTAAATTGACATGCAGGAATGCTTCCCTAAACAGGGAAAAAATATCACATTGTGACACCAATTTGGCTTGCCTTCTTCAAATCCTCTTGCAATATCCACACAGGGTGACAAACTCAAGAGGTGCCATATAGGTTAAGGTGAAATATAACTATTTTTTTTAATTGGTGGAGAATAGAACTGAAAATTTGGCATTTTAGAATTCACACTGAACACCATATCTTTTCTATTACGTCACAGTGGTGCAGTGAGAGACTGAGAGTACATCTCGACTGGAGTTACAATACCAAACTATCTTGTCCAGCGCACACCACCGCAAACACTCTCAATGGTCCATGTTACAAGAAAAATGAAATACGTACACATGTCTTCCAATTTAACAACACTTAACCTAATACATCGGTTCATATATAAAAAAATTATACGAATTTATAAGCTCCGCCTGTAACTGCTAATGCAAAGTATACAGTTTAAGCTGATATCAGAACATAATACCGACCGACCACCTTGCCGCTGAACTGAACTGAACTGGCGATTTCTTAACAGAACAGAAGCACAAGGCGAAGGTACAGGTAAACAAACCCAAACTACTTAGAACCTAACCTTGTAGAAGATGTCCTCAATTTCTCTCTCGCGGATGTCCTCGGGGAGGTTGCCCACGTAGATGGTGCGGCTGTTGCGTCGGCTCATCGTTCCTGCAAGAAAGGGAAAAAAAATTCAGATCGGTAAATAGCCAGCTCGCACAAACTTAAGAAAAATTTCCGGTAGGAATCAAACAGCAGAAGTGACAACCCAAGTTCAGGAATCAACCAAGAGAAATTTCCGACCCATTTGGTCAGGTAAAAAAAAATCGACCCAGTTGCCCGAGGGGAAAAAGAAACTAACTAAACAACCGAACAAGCACCGGATCTCATCACCTCTCTGAAACCACTAAGATCACGACTGCGGCGAACACGATAGCTCTACCGCTGAACCCGAAAAAACAGAGGACGCCATTACCGCGCGGTGAGAGGAAGAAAATGAGCACGCAGGAGCAGCAGCGATCAGGAGGGAGGAGCGGGAGCTTATGTGATGGGATTGCCGCGGGAGAAGTAGAGTTCGACTGACCTGCGCGCGGCGAGTGCGAGCGACTCCGCCGCCGCGGCGAGGGAGGAGACGACGACGGGAACGGGAACGGAAACGGAAACGGAAGCGGGGGGAGGGATCGAGAAGCTTCGGTTCGGAGGGAGCGGCGGCCGATATGGAAAGTGGGGTGAGGGCGGTCGCGTGCTTTACGATCCGTGCCGCATAGGCCGGCCGTGGATTTAACTTCTGGGCATTGGGCCCCAGCCACCGCCAACCAGCCCCAGTCAGAAGCCGTCCGCTGGTGGCTCGGATCGTAAAAGGCGTAAAATCCGAGGGGTTCCGCGGAAAAGTGCCTCCTCCGCGGCTCCGCCCATCCTCCTCTTCCTCTCCTGGTCTCCCCTGTCGAACGGCGGTGGCGCGGGTCTCCTCGCCGCACCGGCTCCTCTCTCTATCTCCTCCCGGTAAGAACTTCAGGTCGATCGCTCTCTCATTAATCCAGAATCTCAACTCTGCTAGTTTCGCCTCGATCCTCTCGCCGCGAGCACAGCTACTCGCGGCAACTTGGACTCATCTGCTCCTCCTGATTTGCGATGCTGTGCGGCCTAAGGTTTGCGAGAATCGCGGCGGTAGGTAGGGTCTACTGGTTCATGTGCGTGTTAGTCAGGATCTTGTTTTTTCTAGTCTGTGGCTAATTTGGATCGATCAGGCATAGGGTTTTTCGTAGTTCAGTAGTATCTGCCAGTTCCTCCAGCCCAAATTCTAGAGCAAACAGAATTTAAGTGGTCTTGCTTAGGACCTTTGGACAGCAGAGCGGCCATGTATGGGTATGGCAGGTTTGGACCTTCTTGGCCGGATTGCTTGCTGATTACTTGTGTTGTTGAATGCCTAGAAGTTCTTAGGTTGATCCTATTTTCGACGGAAGATTAATAAAGCCATACCGGCCATGCATAACTGCCCTACACACTCACGCCACACGCTCTCGCTGAGGTTCTCAGTTTACGATTACTACAGGCCCAGAGCAGAACGAAAATAAATCAAGGGGACTAAAAGTAGGTGGAGCTGGAGCTCAGGGAAACATTTCCCTAACACAACTCCACGTGAACTGCGTTAAAGGCCTAGAAAAAAGGATTTGGTTTGCGTCCTTGGGATCTCCATGGAGAGACCAAGGTTGAGCTTTGTACTGTGTCCGTTGCTTGTTTGATTCCTTCCACCAGTTTGTGTAGGTCAGTGCTATTTTGGAATGGCGATGTTTGATCAATGGGTTTCAACATGCCAAATCTGTTTATGACATCAAAAAAAAATCGCTCGACGTATGTAGTTTGTTTGTGTAATTGATGAGCGCGACAATCTGTTTAGTTTCGGTTCTATCTAACTCTGCTCATAATGATGTTGTACAGGATTTTCTGATTTTGAGAGCTCCCAGGAGTTTGCTAGTTCTTAGTTGGGCTATTTGTTTACATGAACTAATTCCTGATGCTGATCTATTTCTTGAATTATATACCATTTTCATACAGTTCATTATCTTTATGAATCCATAGTTTGTTAGTCACACTAAAAACTTCTTAAATTCTTCTGATATCTAATCTACTCTTGTTTCACAGGGCATCAGTTTAGCACCCTACCTATATTTAATCCAGCGGGAAACGATTGACTCAAGTCATGGATGGGAACAAAGATGAGGCCTTGAGGTCTGTCAAGCTTGCACAGACTGCACTTGCATCTGGAGATAGACAGCGGGCAGACAAATTTATTCGAATTGCCCAAAGATTGGATCCCAGCCTTCCAATTGTTGATTTGCTGACCTCAACCAAGAAGTTTGATCCCCTGAATATGAATGGTACTGCTTGCCAGGACAAGACCAGAAGAGGCCATGAAAACCTAAAAACGCCAAAGGAATGTGTTGGTCCTTCTAATGTTGATAAAGGCTACACCGAGGAGAATGTTAGAGTTATCCGTGATATCAGGAAGAACAAAGACTACTATGCAATTCTTGGAGTGGAGAAGACTTGCTCCTTGGAGGAGATTAGGAAGGCCTACAGGAGGCTATCACTGAAAATTCATCCTGACAAGAACAAGGCTCCTGGGGCAGAAGATGCATTCAAGATGCTCAGCAAGGCTTTCAAGTGCCTAGGCAATGATCAGTCACGGAAGACCTATGATCAGACAGGCACCCTCGAAGGGCATGAGTTTAACGACCAATATTCCAATGTCATGAGGCAGAGAACTGCTAGGCGAAGGAGGCAAACAAGAAATGGCTTCTATAATTATGAAGAAGATATAGATCCAGATGAGATATTCAGGTCTTTCTTCTACGGTACTCATGATAATTCGTTCCGTGGTCACAATGTCTACAGAACAAGAGAGGCAGGTAGGCAGGAGCAACAGAGGAGGGAGCATCCAGTACAGGGTGGGTCGATCATAAACTTAACAGTATTGATGCACCTGTCGGTTGTATTACTTTTTGTCTTGTTTGCATTCATTCCAGTGCAGCAGCCTGAATATGCCCTGCACAAGACATACAACTTTCCCATTTCAAAAGTCACTGAAAAACATGGGGTGGAGTACTTTGTCAGCAAACAAGCTTTTGATCAGCAGTTTCCATATGGAAGTCCTTCTAGAGATAACCTCGAGGAACATGTTTTCAGAGATTATAAGACTATGCTAGGAAGAAACTGTCGTGTGGAACTCCATCGACGTAAATGGTCCAATGGCTACCCTACACCTCACTGTGACAAGCTACGGAGCCTTGATGTGGCATAATAGTGTCCACATGGCGATTAGTTTGTTGTTTCCTTTGCGGTCTTGCAGAAATTCACTCTCTTTGAAGGTATAGCTTGTCTACGTTCATTTGGATCGAACTACTTTATGACATGATGTTTCAGACCTTGGGAAAATAATAGTTAAGGGAAATTCAAAAGAAGCTCTCAGGTTGATGCATAGAAGCCACATGTCGATGTATCAGTAATTTTTGGGTGAACTAGTTGGTGCATATAGCTAGAAGCAGAACATGAAAGCTTAGCAGTTCATTTTGAGTTAACATGTATGATCAACTCCTTTTGGGGTACTATATATTGATTGTTTATTCAAGATTTGGTCATCCCTAATGTGATACTCCCTCCGTCCCAAAATAAGTGTCTCAAGCTTAGTACAATTTTGTACTAGACTTAGTACAAAGTTAAGACAGTTATTTTGAGACGGAGGGAGTATCTGACAAGAAACTAAAGCTTGACCTCTTATCTAGAGCTTGAATATGTGTTCACATAGGACTTTGTTTGGTGTTCTCATGCACTTTGTTTATTGATGCAGGTGTAACATGGCAAGATTTTCTGGAAAAGGATGAGCAATATATTTCTAGTTTGTCTGGTGCCTGGCCTTTTATAACGTTTCGATGACATATTATGAACCAGTAATAGTCTGCTTGAAGAGGCTTTGATGGCTGGCTAGCGTGTACATGGTGGAGTTCAATTAGGCGTGATCTTGGGTTCATCAGCCTGTCATTCTTCTGGAGCAATTACCATTCTACACCTGAGAGTGCAAAATTTTGTGCAGATCATCATTCTACGCCCGCCTATAGTTGCTGAGTGCAAAATTTTGTACATATACGACTCTGAAAGATGGCTAGCGATCATGACATTGTCATTGTACTGCCTGAAACCACTGTTGAGTTGAAATTTTCTGGGTTGGTTGTAGCTGATGTTCCTTCTGAACAATTGGAAAACCCTTGAAATGAAAATTAGAAAATGCACTGTGAACCTTTTGAAATGAAAATTAGAAAACGTGAACTGTGTGAACCTTTTGAAATGAAAATTATAAAACTGTCGCTTTGGCGGACATGGTGTTTCTACACCTGAGCTCAAATGAGTTTGGGTGAACAGTAACACCGAAAAAATTCAAAAACTGTTCAAAAAATTCCGAAATTTTTTAGTGAAAACATTGACAAAAGTTTTCAGTACTCACCAAATTTCATCACAAAATAACATTAGTGGAAGTTGTAGCAAAAATAACAAAAATGATTTTTCAAAAGTGTTCTTTCATAACAGTTTGGGGTACTGATTTTATTTATTTATTCATGACTTCTACGAATGTTATTTTTTGATGAAGTTTTGCAAGCACCGAGAAATTTTGTCAATGTTCGCACCTAAAAAAATCAAAAAAAATAATTTTTTTAATTTTTTTTAATTTTACTGTTCATCCCGAGCTCAAATAAGTTCGGGATCAGAACATGACTTTCCCGCTTTGGCGAGTTTGATGCTTATGCTGTTGAAATTGATTTCCTTTCATCTGGACAGCCGGATGTCGAGCTAGCGTTATGCATTTCCTCAGGATTTGGGTATCCAGAAGCCGAGAAACAGGAGTATACAATATAGCAGCGTGTAGATTAACCTGATTTTCGGTGTCCGGTCATGATTTTGTAGCTCCTAAATACTCTCTTTCGTTCATAAATTTTTAAGATTTCACTACGGACTACATACGGATGTAGACATAAATTAGAGTGTAGATTCACTTATTTTGTTTCGTATGTAGTCCGTTGTTGAATCTTTAAAAAGACAAATATTTAGAAACGGGTGGAGTATAAGTCTCTCTACAGATTCCACTATGAACTATATGCAGATGTATATAGACATCTTTTAAAAATGTAGATTCATTCATTTTGTTCTGTATGTAGTCTATACTGAAATCTCTAAAAATACTTATATTTAGGAGGTAATGGCACCACAAGTCCTATAACTGGTTCAGAATGTGATGTTTTAGTCATAAAACTTGCAAAGTGAACCTATCCAGTCCCACAACTTGCACCTGATGTGCAAATTTGGTCCACAACTAATCAGAGCTTGCCAACTAGCGTCAGCTGGATCGAGTGGATCAGCTCGTGTCTTTTTGCAAATTCCTCCTTGTATTTTCATTGAATTAACCTGCGGTCCACCGTCGGCAACACCTGAATTAATTATGTCATGGGCTAACTCATGTAGATCACACGCGCATTCATTCGTTCCCTCCCTCTAGTGTTCTTCCCGTCGGAGCAGCGGGAGCCGCTGGTGACGTCACCTCGCATGGCGTCGTCGGAGTTCTTCGTCGGTGGTGGGGAGCCTATGAGATCGAGAAGGGACGTCTAGAAGGGGGTGAATAGACTACTTGACGAAATAAAAAAACCTAGTCTTTTCCCAGTTTTAGTGGTTGGCAAATTTTAGCAATTCTAGCAAGTCTAGTACACCCTACACATGCAAGTCAATGAGTATGGCAACGAAAAGTAAAGACAAACATATGAAAGTAAGGAGTAGAGATAGGAAGATCAAATGCAATTTGAAGACACGAAGATTTTCCCCGTGGTTCCGATAGATGTTGCTATCGTACGTCCACGCTGATGGAGACTTCAACCCACGGAGGGTAATGATCGCGAGAGTCCACGGAGGGATCCACTCATAAGAGTCCACAAAGTAGAAACCTCATCTATTTCATCATGGCTTACGTTCATGAAGGACTAGCCTCACTCGAGGTAGATCTTCACGAAGTAGGCGATCTCCTTGCCCGTACAAACTTCTTGGTTCAACTCCACACGAAGACCAAGGCTCCGAAGCGACACCTAACCAATCTAGGACACACCACTCTTCAAAAGGCAATAGATGTGGTAAGAATGATGAACTCCTTTCTCTTGTGCTTCAAAATATAGTCTCCTCAACACTCAATCACTCTCTCACAGATTTGGCTTGGTAGAAGAGAATGACTGGGTGGAAAGCAACTTAGAAAGGCTAGAAATCAAGATCCATATGGTTGGAGTGGAAGATCTTGAACTCAACACATGAGTAGGTGGCTCTCTCTCGGGAAATGGATGGGTGATAACCCACAAGTATAGGGGATCGCAGGGTAGAGTATTCAACCCAAATTTATTGATTCGACACAAGGGGAGCCAAAGAATATTCTCGAGTATTCGCAACTGAGTTGTCAATTCAACCACACCTGAAAGACTTAACATCTGCAGCAAAGTATTCAGTAGCAAAGTAGTATGGAAGTAACGATGACGGTAGCAAAAGTAACAGTAGCAGTTTTGTAGTGATTGTAACAGTAGCAGCGGAGAAGTAACTTAGCAAGGATCAATATGTGGAAAGCTCGTAGCAATGGATCGGTGATGGATAAATATGTCGGATGGCATTCATCATGCAATAGTTATAACATAGGGTGGCACAGAACTAGCTCCAATTCATCAATGTAATATAGGCATGTATTCCATATATAGTCATACGTGCTTATGGAAAAGAACTTGCATGACATCTTTTGTCCTACCCTCCCGTGGTAGCGGGGTCCTAATGGAAACTAAGGGATATTAAGGCCTCCTTTTAATAGAGAAGCGGACCAAAGCTTTAGCACTTAGTGAATACATGAACTCCTCAAACTACGGTAATCACTGGAAAGAGTCTCAGTTATTGTCACCCTGGGGGATGCAGATCATAACTCGTAATAGGTGTCTAAAACTTGCAAGATAGGATCAAGAACACATATATATTCATGAAAACATAATAGGTTCAGATATGAAATCATGTCACTCGGGCCCTAGTGACAAGCATTAAGCATAGCAAAGTCATAGCAACATCAATCTCAGAACATAATGGATACTAGGGATCAAACCCTAACAAAACTAACTCGATTACATGATAAATCTCATCCAACCCATCACCGTCCAGCAAGCCTACGATGGGATTACTCATGAATGGCGGAGAGCATCATGGAATTGGTGATGAAGGATGGTTGGTGATGACGATGACGTCGATTTCCCCTCTCCGGAGCCCAAAACGGACTACAGATCTGGTCTCCCGAGGAAGAACGGGAGGTGGCGATGGCTCCGTATCGTGAAACGCGATGAACTCTTCTCTGATTTTTTTTTCTCCGTGAATAGGGTTATATGGAGCTCGAGAGAAGGTCGGAGGAGCCACGAGGGCCCCACAAGCCTGCTAGGCGCGGCTAGGGGGTGGCCACGCCTAGCAGGCTTGTGGCCTGTAGGTGGCCCCCCTCTGGTTAATTTTTGCACTAGTATGTTTTATTAAATCCAAAAATATTCTCCGTAAATTTCCAAGACAATCCAAAAACTTTTATTTCTGCATAAAAATAACACCAAGGCAATTCTGCTGAAAACAACGTCAGTCCAGGTTAGTTCCATTCAAATCATGCAAATTTGAGTCCAAAACAAGGGCAAAAGGGTTTGGAAAAGTGGATACGATGGAGACGTATCAACTCCCCCAAGCTTAACCCATTGTTTATCCTCAAGCAATTCAGTTGATAAACTGAAAGTGATAAAGAAAAACTTTTACAAACTATGTTTGATCTTGTTGTTGTAAATACGTCTAACTGATGTTCAGATTTTCAGCAAAGATCATGGACTAACCACGTTCACAATAACATTGAGGTCTCACATTTACTCATATCAATGACATAATCAACTAGCAAGCAATAATAATAACTCTCGGATGACAACACTTTTTCAAAACAATCATGATACAATATGACAAAATGGTATCTCGCTAGCCCTTTCTGAAACCGTGAAACATAAATGCAGAGCACCTCTAAAGAACAAGGACTGACTAGACATTGTAATTCACGGTGAAAGAGATCCGGTCATGCTCATACTCAATATCAATTAATAGCAAAGCATACAAATGATGGTAGTGCTCTCTAACTGGTGCCTTTTATAAGAAGATGATGACTCAACAAGTAAATGGAAAGGCCCTTCACAGAGGGAAGCATTGATTTGCAGAGGTGCTAGAGCTCGAGTTTTTAAAACAGAGATAAGTAATGATTTTTGAGCGGTGTGCTTGCATTGCTTACATAACGACCAAAAGGTTTTCAACATCTTCCATGCTAGATACATTATAGGCGGTTCCTAAACAGAATGATAAAGTTTTTACTCCCCCTCCACCAATGAGTCACACTCCACGGCGGGCCGAATCCACGGGTACCGTCCATACAAACACAGTCCTGGATGAGTTTTGTTTAATTATATTTTTCTTTTTATTTCGAGCATGGAACTGGGCATCCTGATTACCAGCCACTTTCTTTTGAATGATTGTGAGTCAACACATAACCTGAGAATAACCCACCTAGCATGAAAGATACTGACAACCCCCAATCGCCACATGAGAGATTTGGGCATACAAAACAGAATGTCTATTTGAAGGTTTAGAGTTTGGCACATGCAAGTTTACTTGAAACGGCAGGTAAATACCGCATATAGGTAGGTATGGTGGACTCATGTGAAACAACTTTGGATATGAGGGATTGGATGCACAAGCAACATTCCCGCTTAGTACAAGTGAAGGCTAGCAAAAGACTGGGGAGCGACCGACTAGAGAGCGACACAGTCATCAACATGCTTTGAGATTAACCAACATTGATGCAAGCATGAGTAGGATAAAAATCACTATGAACATAAATATCGTAGAGGCTATGTTGATTTTGTTTCAACTACATGCATGAACATGTGCCAAGTAACTACTAGGAGAAAGCCTGCTAGTAGCGCTGGTTTTCCCTCTACTAGTAGCGTTGGGGCCAGCGCTACTACTAAGGTGCTACAACTAAGTGTTTAGCAGTAGCGCTGGAAAACCAGCGCTATTGGTAAGTGCTGTTAGCAGTCGCTGTTTACAACAAGCACTGGTGCTAAACCAGTGCTACTGCTAAGCCTAGGTTTTAGTTTTTTTATTATTTTCCATTCCTTTTCTATTCACTTTTTTGTGCATGCTCTATATGGTAGTTTCATCATTTCATAATAATCATACATTATTCTCATCATATCATACACATACAGGAGACTCATCATATATACCACCATCATCATCATCATATTATCCAACACAGATATCACCACACATCTCAAAAATAGCGATGCACAAGTCATGTCTCGAATATATGGAACTACATAGTCATGGCACACCCACAAGTTTCATCGTCTCTATCTAAACCATGTAGAAGAGAAGAGCGATCAGTATGAGCAAGAGCACCGCTATGTAGTACTTCTTGAGGCACCGGTCTCGCTCCCTCTCTCTTGTCGTATCATCTCGCTCTGATGTCGAATCCTCTGTGGCTAGCTTCCGGGTACCTGTCCTTCGCCATCTCCTGGTCTATGAACCTGTATTGTAAGTTGATTTAATATGCAACATAATGTACTTGAGAAACACAAAGAGGCATACATATATAGCTAGCAAAATACAAGCAACCTATATATAGTAAAAATAAATAAGGAAGTTCCTCATATGTAACGATTGCGATCTACACTAGTTCATATAGGAAGACAGTAGTACTAATTAAGCATACACATTGTCATCGTCAATCACTCCATCAGGTCGGCGCTCCAATCTTCATAATCAGGGATGAAGGACCCGAGCTTCATGAAAGGCTTCATGTCCAGACGCTAAGCGTTGAGCAATTCACGGACAGTCCCCTGCCTCATTGGCCCATGGTAGAACATCCATATTTGTTCGAGTACCTCCTTCATGATCAATTGGGCAAGTCCACATTGTACGTGATAAAACTCAGCTCGGATTCGATGATCCGGTATCTTTCCTATGCTATAGGCCCAGTTGACAATCTCGATATCCTTGGAATTAGCTGACATGTGAAGGCGTTGATTATCCCTTATATACTCGATCATGTGATTCATGAGGTAGAATCTGTCAGCCTTACTATCTTTCGGTTGCTGGATGCAGCAGAAATCGGTCTTATGGCCAAAAACCAACCCTTTATTCCTGTACTTTTTCACCTTGATATCTCCACCAGTAAGGCCGAAGGTGAAAATGGCACTATCGAGAACACTCTTTATGTGCTTGTAATCCCTTTTCTTGGTGTTCTTCGCAGAGTCCAAGTACAGAGCATGGGAGTACTGTGGGTACAAATAGATGAGGACGACGCCCCCCCCCCCCCCCGCTGCGCAAAATAAGTACAACTCAAATTAGCCTCCATGCTTGCAAAGGAATGATTAAAAATTACGAAAGGATATCCGTGGATGACTTACGTGGGATGATAAGGCAGGAGAATCGTTTCCTTGTCCTTATTAGCGACCATGAACTCGGCGACGTACTTGCTCGCATAGGCACGGTGCTCTTTGCAGACTTTCAAGAAGCTCTCGTGCATATAGTACGGGTCCGCGACACATATATATTCTATGTTCTCACGCCTGATGATGTAGTTCATATAAAGCGCATACATGCAGATGAACTGAAAATCCAGCTTGATCATGTGGAACATGTTGTAGATGTAGTCAAATCGCAGGATGAACTTATCCACGAGCCATTTATCAACGTATAACCTCCCACCCGGAACCTGAGCCGTGTAAAGCGGGCATGCAGGTTTTTTCGAGATGAGAAGGCTTTTCTCTTTGTCCAGCACATCATCATGAAGTCTCCTTAGATCATTGTTCAGTATATCCTCTAGCACTTTTTGAGGTAGGATCGCGTGGCCGTCGACATGGAAACACTGCGCACCCGCGACAGGTATTCTGTCACCTCCTGGGGCTTCGGAGGCAGTTGACTGCTTGAAGCGCCTTTAGAGCCTTTCCCCGTTCTCTTCCTGGGCTTCTTGACGGGTGGTGCTGGTAGTGAGCCCACCATAACTTCCCTAACCACCACCCCCAGTGTCGTCGGGATAAGCAGTGAACGGCCCTAGAGTTGTTCTTGCTGGGTAGAGGCAGCATTTGGAGGCTTCTTCTGCGAGGATCGCATGAAGAGAGACTTTTTGCAATCAGCCTTAGGACATTCCGGCTCCGGCAAATGAGGCAGCATCAAATCATCATCTCCACGCTCATAGACCGAGTCAGAGTCCCGAGCATCGCCATAGGCGGTATTGATATACTGGTTAGGGTCATCATCATCCTCCTCCATGACATCATCAGTGTTTGCTTCTTCGACGGGGGCAACATCATCTGGCACTACTCCCTCCCGTCGTCCGCTATTGTAGCGACCCGGCCTGGAAAGGTCAAGCCTCTGTGTATTCTGTGCCATCCCTGGATCAGTATGCTGGCACACACAATACATCAATGTATATATCAAAGTGCAATCACATGTAATTAACATAAAACAGATATATACCTTAAAATAGCAGCGGAAACAGTCAACAGGAGTGGAGTCCCAATAACACCAACAGCAGGTTGAGTGCGGACCGTAACCCTGAATCGTACTCTTACTCGTCGTAGAAGAGTATCTGCAACATGATACGTTGCAGCCGTGTAGGTCAGTACATTGAATGTACTGGCAAGATCACCATAGAAGAACAGAAGAATAAAGACTATTCTATATGCAAAGGCTTTGTGGCTCTGTGTGTAAGTTTTTGCATAAAAGCTGATTTTATTTTCCCTACAACAAAGGAATATCAGGAATTTCACTATGGAGTTACCTATCATGACATGGTTCCGCCAACCAATGTCTCAATGCCCACAAATATCTTAAGTTGCCCACAATTTGTTATCAGTCCAGTGTTGAGAGTTCAGAGATAGATCCAAGTCCAGAGGCTCAAATTGTCCGTAACCGGGGACACGGCTAATCGATTAGGTTTTAACTCTGTAGAGTGTTGTGTACTTTACCCACAAGATTCGTTCCCTCCTGGTAAGTCCTCGCACTGCATGGTGTTTGAGAACAGGATGAACGAAACATGGTCTTTCAGAGTGCTTCCCTGACTATCCGACAGTGCCCATCCAATCCTAACGTCGACTACATCTCGTAGCACTGCCTAGACAGAGTCACAACAAAGATCAACCAAGCCAGAGCCCATAATGACTTGTGGCTACACAGGTAAGCTTCCGGGCATGAAGTATTCATCCTTCCCTTTGAGTCTGGGTGAGGCTTTCCGCGTGAATACTGGCACATCTCCAGCAACACCTAGGCAAATCCACTCGCTTCTCCAGGGTGCCGTTCCAACCATCCCTCACCCAGTAGTGTGTATTGAAAAACTTGTTTCTCGAGTCTCGAAGTCTTGAGGTCTTGAATATGCAGGTCTTGAAGAAGCCTTCATGAAGTCGTTGTTTTGACGTGGAGTCCTCCTTCTCACACCACTCACGAACACTCATACCAGACCCCGTCTACTTTAGCATAGCATTGCACTAACTAGCGTTCCCGGGGCTTTAGTAACAAGTGGTGGGTTCCTACCTCATGCATTCTACTCAACTACAAGAATTTCAATAACACTACGGGAGGGATTTGTTGAATGATGTCACTACATGCAATAAAACATAGGTATGAACAAAATGGTCAAAGTGAACTTGCCTGTACTGTTGATGAAGATAAGTATCGCTCTCAGAAAATACTTGATAGAACTATTCGTCACTCTTCGATGAAAATCTATAATATCAAACATTGCATTCATAAGCAAACACTTCTAGCATCAATACTAACAATCACAAGGTAACACAAGAACCAAAAGTAACAAGGTTGATGAAGGAAATACTTAAGACAAATCTCGAAAATCAACAAAGTTTTCACGAACGCAACTAAGGTGGGTTTTTCCCCTACAAACAACTATTCTCAATAGTAACAAACAAAAACAAAGTAAAATATAACAAAAGTATTTTAGTAAAAGAATTACTTTTGAAGAACAAGTAAGACCTATGAAAACAAAACTCTACACAACATAGGTTTTTGTCTAATAAACTTAACAACAAGTAGAACCATAAAATAAGAGAAGGCAACTTGAAACAACTAAAAACATAAAAGATATGATTAAAACAAAAACAGAACTAAATCTGTTTTTAAAACTGAAAACAGAAGAAACGAAAATCCTATCTAACGAATAGGGTACACGTGGCGGCTTCTGATTGGTCCAGGGGTGCGCGTGATCTAACGATTCGAGCGGATGGCCGGTTCCTAACAGAAAACGTTTCGGCGTTTTAAAGGAAAACTACGTTCTAATCCTAGCCTTTCATTCCAGATCGGACGGGCGAGGGGGAAGGGGAAAACTCACCGCGGTGGGGTGGAGTCCGGCGAGACTCCGGCGATGTCCGAGGCGGCGAGGTTGATGGGAGGCGTCTCCGGTGGTCGGGGAAGGCGTCCGAAGTGCTCAGGCGACGGCGGCGAAGCTCCGGCGTCGAATGGTGGGGTCGGACGGGGCTGAGGACGACGGGGGCGACGGGCAGGAGCGGTGGGAGTTTCGGGTGGAGAGGATACTCCGGCGAGGTGGTGGCATGGAGTTCCGAGGAGGAAAGAAGGGGGTTTCAGGGTGGAATGGAGTGCGGAGGGTGGCCGGGGTTTTATAGGGCCGCGGGTGAGCGAGAGAAAGGCAGGTGCGAGAGATCCGGTGCGGTGATCTCGCCGGCGAGGAGAGGGGGCGAGGTTGGAGGGGACGACCGCGCGGTTAGTGGGTTCGTACGGTGGACTGGGACATCAAAGAGAGAGAGAGGGCGTGGCAGCGGTGGCCGTTGCGGAGCAGTTTCGGGAGAGGAATCAGGGGCAGGTGGGCCGTGGCTTTAAGAGCATTTAAGTTTTTTCCTTTATTCTATTTTCCAGCGAAATAAAAACCAATAAATGGCCATAAATACTTTCCCAAAATAAGGATCTGTATACCAAAATGACCAGGAGAATTAATGCCATTAAGTGAACATTTTTCCTCGGCCAGAATAAATACTTTAAAAAAATATTTTTCAGAAAAAGCCCAAGTGGCTTTATTTATTTTTGCAAATATTTTTCAAATCACCTCTTGGGTTTTATGATTCAAAAACTTCACAAAATACCCCCTGGTTTGGAGTGTCACATTACTCCTCTCAAAAATTTGTCCAGGGTTTTGAATGCTTTGAAAATTTGAATAGGAACCAAATATGACATGGATTCCAAAAGAATAATTCAGAGGTTTTCAAAAGCACTTTCAAATCCTTCCTTTAAACTTCCAACTCATATTTCATATAATTTGAAGAAGTCCTTTTATCCTCTCTCATGAAAATCATTGAGTTGCATAAAGTTTCTAAATTTGAAATATTTTCAAAATGGAATTCAAATCTCATGGGAAAGTCATTTTATTCCCTCTCATTCAAAAGTTTTCAAAAGTTTCAAATTTTCACTCAATTTTAATCCCTCAAGCAAACAAGCATTCATTCTAACATTTATTATAACATTCCAAAATTTGGGATGTTACAAACCTACCACACTTAAAATGAATCTCGTCCTCGAGATTCGAAAGGGCTAGAAAGAAAAGGTTAGGGTTTGGGGGTCTTCTAACAAATCCACTGACCAAGAAGGTGTGGGGTATTCCAACAAGACTCCATTGACCTGGAAGGTGTGGGGACTACCACACTTAAAATGAGAGTTACTGGTCCCTCAAAATTATGGCAATCCTGTGGGCGCATCTGTCTGTTCACATTCTTCACGATAGCTCCTTCGGTGATGCTCTTCGTTATATCAAAATCTTGAGTTCTCACATCAAAATGTATTTCTTCCGACACTGGGTCTTCTTAACTGACAGGTCTCGTGTTCATTCTAAGTAACTTATCGAAGATCTCATGATGGTCTACCATTAGTGGTTATCCTGCAGTGAAAAATGGGTCGTGGCTTCATTCCTCACCGTAAAATTCCTACGGGTGACAGCAACTGCCGTGTACAAGGGGTTTCATCATACCATTCTAGGGCTTAAACAAAAAGCTTCAAAGAGTGTCGTCTCTTTGCTATGGGTAAGTCACTTAGATTTACCATTCCGGATAGCAAGAGAATGATAAGAGTAAGTCGTCATGGTGGCCAAGCCATGTCGCATGAAATCATTACCTTGTATAAGGTTTAGTGAATCTCGTATTCTAACACTTGGGCTTCCTCACAAGCATTGCAGAAATTTCTCTTGTCAATGAACGAGGTTCGGATAAATCCATTGATTCTGCAAGCTAAGTAAAAACATCTATCGTTTCTTCACAACTCTCAGGTTATCGTATACTCCTAAGGAAAAAAATGTTTGCTCATGAGGCGTAGCTTCTTCCAAGTTTCTTCCTTCACCAAGGTGGGGCTTGATCCTTATCAATCCCGAGGGCAGTGAATTGTGGGTTCACTTGAATACTTGAACAGCCTTAACTCACTCTATCGTTCCACATTCCAACATTACCTTCAGTTCACTCCATTATACCCTTCACAAACTTATTCTAGTTTAGATTCCACTCCGCGGAATTCATTTTCTTCTCCATTGGTCTGTTTAACCTTGGGTATGGTTTCATCACAATCATTCCTTTTTCTCAACATTCCAGCTTCGAAAGCACTTTGTCTCAAAGGTTATCATCCAGATAGTTTGAGGTGGTTCCATATTCTCTTCACACGTATTCACTTATCCAGAAAGGTACCTATGGTTACTACCACACTTAAAATGAAATGCACTCATGTTTGCATAGACCATATTTTCTCATATCCTCGAAAATGGTCGGAGATCTTGGGTCATAGAGTAACAACTCATGTAATACAACATAAGATAAATCATGACACCATAAGTTTCTATTGACTCATGAATTTATTACAAACTCTGAAACTTCCGTTACATAACTTCAAAATGATAAGAGTGCTACCTATTACATTTATTACTTCCAAAAATCCAAAACTCAAACTACTCATGTTTAGCCTTCTTCTTTGGGCATTTATCGGCATAGTGGCCTAAATTCTTGCACCAAAAACACATGATCTGACTCAGATCCTTCTTTGCAGAAATTGGGTTGTTCTGAGAACGTCTTCGGTTTCTCTTCCTGGGCTTCTTTGTTCCGACCAAACTTTCAATTTCCTGTGGATCAAACTCCACTTCTTCTGTTGGGAAGTTTCCTAGATACTCTTTTCTTTCCTTCATACAGTCCTATGAGAAATGTCCTTCTTCTCCACATGAATAGCAGGCATTGGAGTAAAATCTGGTTAGGCCTTCTCCATCAGGGTCTTCAACATCTTCCTTCATCACAAGTCCTCCTAAATTTTTCTCTGAAGGCTTCCTTCATGGCTTCCTTCTGCTACTTGATGACTTCTTGTACCTTGGGGTACATTTGGCATTGAGCCGGGTAATGCGTAGTTCCTTCACACAAGAAACATGTCACCTGCCCAGTTGGGCATTCCTCAGCTCGGTGATTTTCTTCATAATGAGGGCATCCTTCCTTGTGTTCTTCCTAGGTGTGTCCTATCTCTCCACATATCTTGCATGCACAAATCTTCTTCACATCTTTGCCACGGGGCTTCTGGGTGTTGGTAACAACATGAGATCCTTGCAGAGTTATCTTGAATTCTTCCCAAGTGTTTGATGCTTGCCTATCATGGATATCTTCATGCATCTTCCACCAATTTGCAGCACCTTCTGCAAAGTACCGAAGAGCATATTGGACCATCTTGTTCCTTGTAACAAGGTTACTCCTTAGGTGATCCTCCATGTTCTGAATCCATTCTTCTGTCTCTAACCGAGTCATCGATCCAGAATACATGAGTCCAGCTTCACTCATCATCTATTGGGTTCAAGGTTTTGGGGATGAGATGGGTAAGAGAGAGAAAGGAGGGGATACACACAATACAAACAATGGTTTTGAAAATAGATTTTAGTTGTGGCTGTCGAAAATTTACACACAAATGACAGCTCACAAAATCATCGTATCTAACGTAAGTATACAACAGGGGTTTGGTATTCTAGGGCATAATATCTTGGAAATTCTTCATGTTCTTCAATTTCTTCGGGTCTTCACAGTCTTCCACTCGTGTAGCTTCAACTCTTCTAATGCATGGTGAAATATTCTTTACTTTGAAGTGACCATCAGTTGTTTCGATATCTTGTCCTTCTCGAAGTGGTCTTAAATGATCCTTAGTGTGGTCAAGGGGAAAGGGTATTTTCTAACTTTTTGAGGTAAGAGAGATCATTTGATAACGCTCAAATAAGATGAGAAGTAAAGGGTCTTTTGAAAACAAAGCTTTTCGAGAAATCATTTCCTAAGGGCTTTCCAGTTTCTAGGGTCACGTCCTACAGTCAACATGTGCTCTGATACCATTTCTGTAGCGACCCGACCTGGAAAGGTCAAGCCTCTGTGTATTTTGTGCCATCCCTGGATCAGTATGCTGGCACACACAGTACATCAATGTATATATCAAAGTGCAATCACATGTAATTAACATAAAACAGATATATACCTTAAAATAGCAGCGGAAACAGTCAACAGGAGTGGAGTCCCGATAACACCAATGGCAGGTTGAGTGCGGACCGTAACCATGAATCGTACTCTTACTCGTCGTAGAAGAGTATCTGCAACATGATACGTTGCAGCCGTGTAGGTCAGTACATTGAATGTACTGGCAAGATCACCATAGAAGAACAGAAGAATAAAGAATATTCTATATGCAAAGGCTTTGTGGCTCTGTGTGTAAGTTTTTGCATAAAAGCTGATTTTATTTTCCCTACAACAAAGGAATATCAGGAATTTCACTATGGAGTTACCTATCATGGCATGGTTCCGCCAACCAATGTCTCAATGCCCACAAATATCTTAAGTTGCCCACAATTTGTTATCAGTCCAGTGTTGAGAGTTCAGAGATAGATCCAAGTCTAGAGGCTCAAATTGTCCGTAACCGGGGACACGGCTAATCGATTAGGTTTTAACTCTGTAGAGTGTTGTGTACTTTACCCACAAGATTCGTTCCCTCCTGGTAAGTCCTCGCACTGCATGGTGTTTGAGAACAGGATGAACGAAACATGGTCTTTCAGAGTGCTTCCCTGACTATCCGACAGTGCCCATCCAATCCTAACGTCGACTACATCTCGTAGCACTGCCTAGACAGAGTCACAACAAAGATCAACCAAGCCAGAGCCCATAATGACTTGTGGCTACACAGGTAAGCTTCCGGGCATGAAGTATTCATCCTTCCCTTTGAGTCTGGGTGAGGCTTTCCGCGTGAATACTGGCACATCTCCAGCAACACCTAGGCAAATCCACTCGCTTCTCCAGGGTGCCGTTCCAACCATCCCTCACCCAGTAGTGTGTATTGAAAAACTTGTTTCTCGAGTCTCGAAGTCTTGAGGTCTTGAATATGCAGGTCTTGAAGAAGCCTTCATGAAGTCGTTGTTTTGACGTGGAGTCCTCCTTCTCACACCACTCACGAACACTCATACCAGAACCCGTCTACTTTAGCATAGCATTGCACTAACTAGCGTTCCCGGGGCTTTAGTAACAAGTGGTGGGTTCCTACCTCATGCATTCTACTCAACTACAAGAATTTCAATAACACTACGGGAGGGATTTGTTGAATGATGTCACTACATGCAATAAAACATAGGTATGAACAAAATGGTCAAAGTGAACTTGCCTGTACTGTTGATGAAGATAAGTATCGCTCTCAGAAAATACTTGATAGAACTATTCGTCACTCTTCGATGAAAATCTATAATATCAAACATTGCATTCATAAGCAAACACTTCTAGCATCAATACTAACAATCACAAGGTAACACAAGAACCAAAAGTAACAAGGTTGATGAAGGAAATACTTAAGACAAATCTCGAAAATCAACAAAGTTTTCACGAACGCAACTAAGGTGGGTTTTTCCCCTACAAACAACTATTTTCAATAGTAACAAACAAAAACAAAGTAAAATATAACAAAAGTATTTTAGTAAAAGAATTACTTTTGAAGAACAAGTAAGACCTATGAAAACAAAACTCTACACAACATAGGTTTTTGTCTAATAAACTTAACAACAAGTAGAACCATAAAATAAGAGAAGGCAACTTATTAAACAACTAAGTTAACAGGAGGTAAATAATAAAATCTTTATTTAAAACAGATTTAAATCATCTAAAACTTTTCTGAAAAGAGTTTCTATTAAAAACTAAATTGTTTTATAACACATTACCTAATGAAGAATAATATAGTTTTCCTACAACAATAGAGTAAAACTAAACTATTTTTATTAACAAAATATTTCTTAACAGAAAGGAATTACTAAAAACTTTATTTGAAAACAGAATCTAATTACTTAAAAAATTTGTTAAATGAAATATTACTAGCTAGTTTGCTTTTAATAAACTACACCTAATTTGAAAAAAAGTATAGGTTCCTACAATAATAATTTAATAAACTAAACAAATTATTTTTGTTAACAGCAAGTATAATCCTAAAGTTTAGAACAACAACAACTAATGAAATCTAAAACATAAGTTAAATCAAATTCAGATTTCAAAAGATAAAACAAAGGAAATCAAACTAATTAAACTAATAGGAAACTAAACAGATTCTGTTTTTAGTTAAAACCCAAATCAAATTTATTCTAAAATTTCTCAAACATTACCTATTGATAACTAAGATCACTAGTGACAAGTAGCAAAAAGAATCAATCAAAAATATATTATTAAACTCAAGTTATTCAGAAAACAAGATTTAAATCAAATCTGTTTAAATTCAAATTTAATTATTCAAATATAGTCAAACTTGGTGTCTACAGAAACTAGAGGAAATTTGTGACACAATGCAAAAAGAATCAACTTGAAACAACTAAAAACATAAAAGATATGATTTAAACAAAAACAGAACTAAATCTGTTTTTAAAACTGAAAACAGAAGAAACGAAAATCCTATCTAACGGATAGGGTACACGTGGCGGCTTCTGATTGGTACAGGGGTGCGCGTGATCTAACGATTCGAGCGGACGGACGAATCCTAACAGAAAACGTTTCGGCGTTTTAAAGAAAAACTACGTTCTAATCCTAGCCTTTCATTCCAGATCGGACGGGCGAGGGGGAAGGGGAAAACTCACCGCGGTGGGGTGGAGTCCGGCGAGACTTTGGCGATGTCCGAGGCGGCAAGGTTGACGGGGAGGCGTCTCCGGTGGTCGGGGAAGGCGTCCGAAGTGCTCAGGCTCCGGCGGCGAAGCTCCGGCGGCGAATGGTGGGGTCGCACGGGGCTGGGGACGACGGGCAGGAGCGGTGGGAGTTTCGGGTGCAGAGGATACTCCGGCGAGGTGGTGGCGTGGCGTTCCGGCGAGAAAAAGAGGGGGTTTCAGGGTGGAATGGAGTGCGGAGGGTGGCCGCGGTTTTATAGGGCCGCGGATGAGCTAGAGAATGGCAGGTGCGAGAGATCCGGCGCGATGATCTCGCCGGCGAGGAGAGGGGGCGAGGTTGGAGGGACGACCGCACGGTTAGTGGGTTCGAATGGTGGGACCAGGACATCAGAGAGAGAGAGAGATAGGGCGTGGCAGCGGTGGCCGTTGCGGAGCAGTTTCGGGAGAGGAATCAGGGGCAGGTGGGTCGTGGCTTTAAGAGCATTTAAGTTTTTCCTTTATTCTATTTACCAGCGAAATAAAAACCAATAAATGGCCATAAATTCTTTCCCAAAATAAGGATCTGTATACGAAAGTGACCACGAGAATTAATGCCATTAAGTGAACATTTTTCCTTGGCCAGAATAAATACTTTAAAAAAATTATTTTTCGGAAAATGCCTAAGTGGCTTTATTTATTTTTGCAAATATTTTTCAAATAACCCCTTGGGTTTTATGATTCAAAAACTTCACAAAATACCCCCTGGTTTGGAGTGTCACATTACTCCTCTCAAAAATTTGTCCAGGGTTTTGAATGCTTTGAAAATTTGAATAGGAACCAAATATGACATGGATTCCAAAAGAATAATTCAGAGGTTTTCAAAAGCACTTTCAAATCCTTCCTTTAAACTTCCAACTCATATTTCATATAATTTGAAGAAGTCCTTTTATCCTCTCTCATGAAAAACATTGAGTTGCATAAAGTTTCTAAATTTGAAATATTTTCAAAATGGAATTCAAATCTCATGGGAAAGTCATTTTATTCCCTCTCATTCAAAAGTTTTCAAAAGTTTCAAATTTTCACTCAATTTCAATCCCTAAAGCAAGCAAGCATTCATTCTAACATTTATTATAACATTCCAAAATTTGGGATGTTACAGCTATCACCCACCATGACAGGTGCAAGTAATTGGGTAGGTGGGGTGGTGTTCATACCTTGTTGAGGAGTTTTCGTTGGTGTGCTACCGGGCGCCTCGACACGAAAAAGAGTCTTCGGCCAAGGCAATAACTAGCTCTTGCATTCGCCAATCTGCTTAGGGGTCTCGTCGTCAGTGACTGGTACCAGAGGAGGTAAATCCTCGAAGCACACTTTGACACTGGCCACGCAAACTTTGAAGATGCTATGGGGCATTTGTCGGTTGTGTAACATGTGTTCCTTCGGTTTCAGGATTGTTGCCTTTCCGGTGTCCACCTTCTAGTCATTGATGTCATATGGTAGGGTGCACGG
This sequence comes from Hordeum marinum, assembly GCA_022496015.1. NCBI lineage: Eukaryota > Viridiplantae > Streptophyta > Magnoliopsida > Poales > Poaceae > Hordeum > Hordeum marinum. The sequence goes on along the minus strand of CM039672.1, from coordinate 303,471,865 downwards.
GGTTTCGTCAGCCTACGAAGACATGTCTACGATGTCAAACATCCGAAAGGCAACTGAAATGGAAGACTATATATATACTGGTCAAGAGGGTATGACGCGTAATTACCGTGAGGGCGTCGAGCTCAGCCAAAGACGAAGCCCTGCCGAGCAGGCCTGAGATGAAGGACGGGCTGCTATGAACAGGAGCGGGACAAGGTACGAGAGCATGTGCGGTGGCGTGAGCAGGTGTTGGTGGTGTGATGTTCATCGAATTGCTCCCAACGTAGCTGGGAAGGGGAAATTCTGCTCGCCCTTTATTTGGATTTTGCTGCTCCCAATCCATAAATGCCTGAGTAAAGCCAACTACTGCTGCACTGACCTTTTCATTGAACCTTTCATCGACCATATGTTCCAACTCTGCTTTGGTCTCAGCTTTGGCCTTACTGACCGCAAGCGCGACCTTCTCGTCGATCTGCTGTTGATTAATCAACCGTCTCTACCTTCTTTCCTCTGGCTTCTCCTGGTAGCACGTCTCCCATGAGGCGCCATCTCCAACGCCATGCACACGTCCATACGACGGCGGTTTATCCTCCGATACCTTTTTCAGTATGTTGAGGGCCCGGTTGAAAGGGGTGTCCCACTTGGGCCTCAACGACAACTGAGAACACTCGTCGCTTTCGGCTGCCTTTTGGTGCTACTCTTTCTGCAAAAGGAACATTATATTGATGGTTTACAAATGTGACAAAACTTGTTGTCGAATTGATTGGAAGCTAATAAGGTGGTAATATAACAATCACCAGTAGTCTCATGAACTCCCTCGTGTTTGAGTTCGTGTAAAAGATTTTCTTGACGGGGTCCCACTTGTACCGGGGCCTGATCTAGTCATGCCCCTACGGGTCGGTGAACTCCGCCAAGGGGTCTAGGATTCCCCGACGTTCACGTTCGGTGTCCTCCTTGGCCCATACGTGCATCTTCCCCTCATAACCACGACTTCCGAGGTGGTGGGCAGGCGTGTTCCTGGCCTGGAGCGCCTTCATTTTCTCCGAATTTATCTTGACTTCTTCTTTAGCGCAAGTCTCCTTGAATTCTTTGAAGTCATCTTCTGTTATTGTCGGATTGTCAACATGAATCTTGGACCATGGTTCATTCTTCGCAATCACTTTTTTCACCCGTACTTTCTAGGCGGACAAGTCGTTGGTGAACATCATCATCGCCTTGATGTTTATCTTTGTCATGGCTTTGTCATTCCACGGAAGTTCTTTTTCAATCTGCCCGAGGAACAAGAACCTATTGTGCAACTTTGTTAGGAGCATGTGCTCCATATGTGGTATCTTCTTCAACTTTTCATCGTTGATGTTGGTGGTTTCCCTAAGGATGCATCCTAGTTGATTGTCGTAGCACGCGTGCGCTTCATCCTGCGTCATTGGCTCTAATTTCCTTGGGTGCATCGTCGTGACCACAATTTTTCCGATGCCGAGCTTGTTAGGTTTTCGTGCCCTCTTCTCCTTCATTCCTTCACTGGTCTCGGGGGCGGTCTCGATGCTGGCGGTGCCAGGAGTGTCGGTGCCGGTGTTGGTGTTGGTGTCGGCGGGGTTGTTGTTGCTACTATCACCCTGCACCCCCAACAGCTATTCGTTCAGGTGGTTGAAATAATTGTTTGTTGCCTCGACAAGATCTTCTTCGATGCGACTACCAGAACCCCCAGCTTCCGCATGGTCAGACATGTTTCCTATGATTATTTAAGTATGCTCGTTCAATTATTTGGTCGGAATGAAATGAATAATGAAAAGAAAAAAGGGGCCTATATTTGGTCGAAATATTGATTCATTCCCCTTCAGACAAATCCCGGGCACTCCATATGTCCTAGCTAGTTTCTAGCACAAGTCATGCCGAAAATCACGGAAATTTATGGCATGACCTTTGCTAAAAAGTGGACACATGGAGCGCCTGAAATTTGCCAGAACAGAAATGAATCAACATTCCGGCAAAACATAGGCCACTCGAAGCATATATGACATCAATGACATAGGGTTCATATTGCAAAATGACAAAATATAAAAGAAGTACAAAATATAAAACAAGCAAACAAGTACAAAATATAAAACAAGTACAAAAAATAAACCCTAAATTTATTCTACTTCTTCTTCTTCTTCTTCTTCTTCTTCTTCTTCTTCTTCTTTCTTCTCCTCCTCTTCTTCTTCTTCTACTTTTTTTCTCCTCTTCTTCTCCTCTTCTACTTCTTCTTCCTCTTCTTCTTCTTCTTCTTCTTCTTCTTCTTCTTCTTTTCTTCTCCTCCTCTTCTTCTTCTTCTACTTTTTTTCTCCTCTTCTTCTCCTCTTCTACTTCTTCTTCCTCTTCTTCTTCTTCTTCTTCTTCTTACTCTTCTTCTCCTCTTCTACTTCTTCTTCCTCTTCTTCTTCTTCTTCTTCTTCTTCTTCTTCTTCTTCTTCTTCTTCTTCTTCTTCTTCTTCTTCTTCTTTTCCTTCTTCTTTTCTTATTTTTTTCTTCTCCTCTTCTTATTCTACTTCTTCTACTTCTCCCTCTTCTTCTTTTCCTTTCTTCTTTTCCTTCTTCTTTTCCTTCTTCTTTTCCTTCTTCTTCTTCTACTTCTTCTTATTTTCCTTATTTTTCTTCTTCTTCTTCTTCCTCTTCTTCTTCTTCTTCTTCTTCTTCTTCTTCTTTTCCTTTCTTCTTTTCCTTATTCTTTTCCTTCTTCTTTTCTTTTTTTTCTTTCTTCTTTTCTTCTTTTTTTATTCTACTTTTCTTTTTTTCCTTCTAACCTAACTAACCTAACAGGAAAAAGAAAAAAATGTGTGTGTGTGTGGTTGTGGGAGGGGAGGGGGAGGGGGGCGGCGATCGGCGGGGCAGAGGGTGGCTGGTCGGGGCGACGGGGGCGGTCGGGGCTGCAGGTCCCCGAGCGATGGTGGCGGCCGGCAGCGACGGATAGGTGCGACTGGGGGTGGGGGCACCTGGCGGTGGGGCGGCCGGCAGCAGGGGGCAGGGCGGGGCACTTGGCGCGGCGGCCGGCGGCGGGTTCCCGAGGGGCGGGGGCGGCCGGCGATGAGGCGAGGGAGGGGGCATGGCGTGTGGTGGGGGAATGGAGGGAGTTGGGAAAATTTGGAGCGGGCAGGGGTTATTGAAAATAGCAATATCGTTGGTTTCCATCCAGCGCTAGTGCTAACTTTAGTAGTAGTGCTGGATGGAAACCAGTGCTACTTCTAAAATTAGCAGTAGCGCTGGACGGAAACCAGTGCTACTGCTAAAGTTTTCTTTTCTTTTTATTATTTTACTTTCCTTTTCTGTTTACTTTTCTGTTTACTTTTCTGTTTACTTTTCTTTTCTTTTGCATTTAGTTTTCTCTTTATTATTATTTTTCTTTTGTTCCTGTTTTTTGTTTCTCGCCCGACGGCCTCACACGCAGTCGACGAGAACGTCGATTTCCCTCCCACAGTACTACGCGAATATATATCACCAGAACAATGTGGTGGTAATTGAAGGGGATATGATTTATATATCATTTGACCGATAAGGGTTACTTAAGTGCGTACACAAAATAGATACACACACATATATATATATATATATATATAGATGGTGGTTTCTCAGCTGCGTCGACGATGTTTCGCGTTGATCTTCTTCTTCCCTTTCTTGTTCATTATCGAATAACTGAGCCCCTCTTTATGACTTTTCCGGCACCATGGAGTACGATTTTTCTTACGTAGTGTAGTCTTGATTCTTATTTTCACGTACGTTTCATCGTCATCATCATCTTCCCTCATCGGGTTGCCATAATGGTCGTAGTCTTACTCGTTGGCGACTGCATCCATTCCGACGATGCTTCTTTTGCCTTTCCACACGACAACACAGACGGGATTGGTCGGGTCGGTTATGAAGAAGCATTGTGTGAAGTGCTTAGCGTGTACCCATGGCTCAGTTTTCGCGATGACGTTAACCTTCACAGTAGCGCTATTCGCGTTGGGTATAGACACGGTAGTGAAATACTTGTTTTCTCTTACGACGTCCTTAGCCCATCCGACATGGAACATCGTCGCATCGTGCATTCCAGCATAGTCGAGCTCCCAGATCTCTTCGACCCTTTCGTAGAATCTTTCAGTTGTGCCATTGGTGTCAATCACGCATTCAATCGTCGCCCCTGAGTTCTGGTAATCATTGTCCATGTATTTGGCCTCAGTGTAGAACATGTATCTGTTGATATTGTATGCTTGATAGGACGCTAATTTGGGCGCGGAGCCATGTGCTAAGGCGTGTATGAGCAATCCGTTCGAACTGCCCTCTTCCGGGGGATTAGTAAGAATATGCTCTTTGAACCAATGCAAGAAAGTGCCATTGTGCTCTACAATAACTTCGTCATCCGTCTTGCGCATCCCCTGATCACAGTACTTCTTTGCGATGGTTTCTTTGTGCAGTGTCACATAATCATCTACCTCATCTAGGTGTTGTAGCACTACTAAGTTAGCCCTGTCAAAGGTGTCCCGTCTATTCGAGTAGTCCACGTGCAATTCCCTCCGGCCGTTGTTGTGACCTTCTCCTCCAAGCCTATCATGGTGCTTCTTGACGGGCAAACCAACAATAGGGTCTCCGCCGCCTATATAATTCTCACAAAAGGAGATGCACTCTTGGGTCAGATAACCCTGGATGATGCTCCCATGAGGACGGGACATGTTACGAACGAATCCTTTGATGACCCCATTCATCCTCTCGAACGGCATCATGTTGTGAACGAATGTCGGTCCGAGGTCGATGATGTCGTCCACGATGTGGACACATAGATGCACCATGATGTCAAAGAACGCGGACGGGAAGTACATCTCAAGCTCACATAGTATGACAACGATCTCTTCTTGTAGCCTTTGGAGCTGCTTCACACTGATGGACTTTCGAGAGATAACGTCGAAGAAGTTGCAGAGACCAGTAAGCGTATCACGGACGTGCTTCTTCATTATCCCTCTAATGGAAATTGGGAGTATCTGCGTCATCATCACGTGACAGTCATGAGACTTCATCCCGCTGAACCTTTTCTTCTTGTTGTCTAGAAATCTGCTTATCTTCCCGCTGTAACCGGAACTGACTTTGATTCCCGTAAGGCACTTGATGAATTGATCGATCTCCTTCGCACTTAAGGTGAAACAAGAAGTGGGGCAATTCTCCTCCTTCTTGTTGACTTTTCTGCCCCTTGGCGCCGCCTCTACCTTTGTCTCCTTCTCCTTCGTCGACTTTTTACGGGGCATGTGGAGATCTGTACTGATCTCCAAATTTTCCAAGTCTTTCCTTGCCTGTGGCCCATCCTTGGTCTATTGAGGAACGTTGCATGGGAAACAAAAAATTTCCTATGCACACGCAGATCTATCCATGGTGATCAGCATCTACGAGAGGGAGAGTGGATCTACGTACCCTTGTAGATCGCTAAGCGGGAAGCGTTAAGAAATGCGGTTGGTGTAGTCGAACGTCTTCGCGATCCAAATCGCCGGGTATCCCGCGATCTCATCACGATCCGTCCCGCAATCCAATCACGATCCGTCCCGCGAACTCATCACGATCCGTCCCGCGATCTCATCATGATCCGTCCCGCGAACTCATCATGATCCGTCCCACGAACTCATCACGATCCATATCGCGATCTTGATCACGGTCCTTCCGATCTAGCGCCGAACGGACGGCACCTCCGTGTTCAGCACACGTACAGCTTGATGACGATCTCCGCCTTCTTGATCCAGCAAGAGGGAGCAGAGAGGTAGAAGAGTTCTCCAGCAGCGTGACGGTTTTGCGGCAATGGTGGTGGAGCTATTCCGACAGGGCTTCACCTAAGCACTACAGAAAACCGATCTAGAGGAGAAGCTATGCACTAGAGGAACGGGTGGCACGTGGCTGAAAATCTTGTGCTAAAACCCTAAAATCCTCTAGTATATATAGGAGGAGAGGAGGACGAGGCTTGGCTTCCAAAGAGGCAGCCCTTGGGTCGGCCAAACCAAGGAGGGAGGAGTCCTCCTCCTCCACTCCTAGCAGGATTAGGACTCCTTCCTTATTTGGCCCTTTTTTGCCTTTTTCCACCTTTTTCCTTTTGGGATTTTCTTCCCATCCGCATGGGCCTTGTGTGGGACTTCCACCAGCCCACAAAGGGTTGGTATTTACTCTCCCACAGCCCATATAGCCTCTTGGGTCGAAATACCCCTCCCGATGGTCCCCCGGTACACTACCGGCACTCCCGGTACACTACCGATGAGCCCGAAACTTTCCCGGCGACCAAAACAGGACTTCCTATATATCAATCTTTACCTCCGGACCATTCCGGAGCTCCTCATGACGTCCAGGATCTCATCCGAGACCCCGAACAACCTTCGTTCACCACCATGCATAACTTTATACCACCGAAACGTCACCAAACCTTAAGTGTGCAGACCCTGCGGGTTCGAGAACTATGTAGACATGACCGAGACACCTCTACGATCAATAATCAATAGCGGGACCTGGATGCCCATATTGGTTCCTACATATTCTACGAAGATCTTTATCGGTCGAACCTCTATGTCAAGGATTCAGTTAATCCCGTATGATGTTCCCTTTGTTCTTCGGTATGTTACTTGCCCGAGATTCGATCGTCGGTATCTCCATACCTAGTTCAATCTCGTTACCGGAAAGTCTCTTTACTCGTTCCGTAACACAAGATCCCGTGACTAACACTTAGTCACATTGCTTGCAAGGCTTGTTGTGATGTTGTATTACCGAGTGGGCCCTGAGATACCTTTGCATCACACGGAGTAACAAATCCCAGTCTTGAGCCATGCCAACTCAACAGACACCCTCAGAGATACCTGTAGAGCACCTTTATAGTCACCCAATTACGTTGCGATGTTTGATACACACAAGGTACTCCTCCGGTATCAGTGAGTTGCATGATCTCATGGTCATAGGAACATATACTTGACATGCAGAAAACAGTAGCAATAAACTAACACGATCATATGCTACGTTTGTAGTTTGGGTCTTGTCCATCACATCATTCTACTAATGATGTGATCCTGTTATCAAATGACATCTCATGTTCGTGACTAGGAAACTATGGCCATCTTTGATCAACGAGCTAGTCTATTAGAGGCATACTAGGGACATGGTGTTGTCTATGTATCCACACATGTATCTGAGTTTCCGATCAACACAATTATAGCATGGATAATAAACGATTATCATGAACAAGAAAATATGATAATAACTAACTTATTATTGCCTCTAGGGCATATTCCAATAGTCTCCCACTTGCACTAGAGTCAATAATCTAGTTCACATCACCATGTGATTCGCATTGTTATGAATCTAACACCCAATGAGTTCTAGGGCTCGATCATGCTTTGCTTATAGTCAACGGGTCTACGACATTCAGATCCGTGTGTACTTTGCAAATCTCTATGTCAAACCGTAAACACTGCTATGACACTCCACTTGGTACTATTCCAAATGGCTGCTCCACTATATGTATCTAGATTGCTACTATGGATCATCCGGATTGGTGTTAAAGCTTGCATCGACGTAACTCTTTACGACGAACTCTTTATCACCTCCATAATCGAGAAACATCTCCTTAGTCTTTTAGTTACTAAGGATAATCTTGACTGCTGTCCAGTGATCCACTCCTAGATCACTCTTGTACCCCTTGACGGACTCATGGCAAGGCACACACAGGTGCGGTACACAGCATGGCATACTATACAGAGCCTATGGCTAAGGCATAGGGGACGACATTCGTCCTTTCTCTTTCTTCTGCCGTGGTCGAGCTTTGAGTCTCACTCAACTTCACACCTTACAAAGCAGGCGAGAACACTTCTCTCTGACTAATCCATTTTGAACTCTTTCAAAATCTTGTCAAGGTATGTACTCATTGAAAGTCTTATCAAACATCTTGATCTATCTTTATAGATCTTGATGCTCAACAATTAGGTAGCTTTATTCAGGTCTTCCTTTGAAAATCACTTTTCAAACAACGTTCATGCTTTCCAGAAATTCCACATTATTTCCGAATAGCAATATGTCATCCACATATACTTATCAGAAACTCTATGGTGCTCCCACTCACTTTATTGCAAATACAATTTTCTCATAAACTTTGTATAGACTCAAAAACTTGGATCACCTCATCAAAGTGTACATTCCAACTCCGAGATGCTTGCTTCAGTCTATAAAAGGATCGGTGAAGCTTGCACACCTTTTAGCATCCTTAGGACTGACAAAAACCTTCTGGTTGTATCACATACAACCTGTCCTCAAGTAAACCGTTAAGGAAATGATGTTTTGACATCCATCTGCCAGATTTCATAATTGAAAGTGCAGTAACTGCTAACATAATTTCAACAGACTTTAGCATCGCTACGAGTGAGAAAGTCTCATCGCAGTCAACTCCTTGAACTTGTTGTAAACTTCTTTGCAACAAGTCGAGCTTTACAAATGGTGACATTTACCATCAGCGTCTGTCTTCATTTCAAAGATCTATTTGTACTTAACAACCTGTCGTCCAACGAGCAAGTCCACCAAAGTCTATACTTGGTTTTCATACATGGCTCCTTTCTTGGATTTCATGGCCTCTAACCATTTGTTGGTTTCCAGGCCCATCATCACTTCTCCATAGTTCGTAGGTTCATCGTTTGTCCAACAACTTGACCTCTAAGACAGGGTTGCCGCACCACTCAGGAGCAGTACATGTCCTTGTCGACCTACGAGGTTCGATAGTAACTTGATCTGAAGCTTCATGATCATCATCATTAACTTCCTCTTCAACTAACGTAGGTTTCACAGAAACAACTTCCTGCGCTGCGCTACTCTCTGGTTGAAACAAAGGTTCAATAACCTTATCAAGCTCTATCCTCCTCTCACTCAATTCTTTCAAGAGAAACTTTTTCTCGAGAAAGGACCCAGTTTTAGCAACAAACATTTTATGCTTGGATCTGAGATAGAAGTTTCACCCCAACTGTTCTTAGGGTATTCGAGGAAGATGCATTTGTCCGCTTTGGGTTCGAGCTCATTAGGTGAAAACATTTTCCACACAAGCGTCACAGCCCCAAACATTAAGAAATGACAGCTTAGGTTTCTATCAAACCATAATTCACACGGTGTCATCCCAACAGATTTAGATGGTGCCCTATTTAAAGTGAATGTAGTTGTCTCTAATGCATAACCCCAAAATTATAGTAACAAAACGATAAGAGACATCATAGCATGCACCATATCCAATAGAGCACGACTATGACGTTCGGACACACCATCACACTATGGTGTTCCAGGTGGCGTGAGTTGTGAAACAATTTTCACATTGTCTAAAGTTGTATGCCAAACTCGCAACTCAGATATTCATCTCGACGATCATATCGTAGACATTTTTATCTTCTTGTCACAATGATCTTAAACTTCACTCTGAATTTGCTTGAACCTTTCAAACGATTCAGACTTGTGTTTCGTTAAGCAAATATACACTATATCTACTCAAATCATCAGTGAAGGTAAGAAAATAACGATATCCACCGCACGCTCTAAGACTCGTTGGATTGCATACATCAACATGTATCATTTCCAATAAGTCACTTGCCCGCTCCATCAAACCAGAAAACGGGGTCCTTAGTCATCTTGACCAAGAGGCATGGTTCGCATGTCTCAACTGATTCAAAAATCGAATGAGTCCGAAGATCCATCAGCATGGAGTTTCTTCATGCGTTTTATACCAATATGACATTTAGCGGCAGTGCCACAAGTATGTGGTACTATTATTATTAACTATGTATCTTTTGGCATCAATGTTATGAACATGTGTATTACTACGATCAAGATTCAACAAACCATTCTCACTGGGTGCTTGACCATTGAAGGTATTATTCATGTAAACAGAATAACCATGATTCTCTAACTTAAATGAATAACCGTGTTGCAAAAAACAAGATCCAATCACATTCATGCTCAACGCAAAACACCAAATAACATTTATTTAGGTTTGTCACTAATCCCGAAGGTAGAGAGAGCATGCGATGTTGATCACATCAACCTTTGAAACATTTCCAACACACATCGTCACCTCACCCTTAGCTAGTTCTCCGTTTATTCCGTAGCTTTTATTTCGAGTTACTAACATTTAGCAACCGAACCGGTATCCAATACCCAGGTGTTACTAGGAGTACTAGCAAGGTACAAATAAATAACACGTATATCAAATATACTTCTGTCGACGTTGCCAGCCTTCTTATCTACCAAGTATCTAGGGTTGTTCTGCTTCAGCGACCGCTCTCCTCATAATCGAAGCACTTAGTCTCGGGTTTGGGTTCAACTTTGGGTTGCTTCACCGGAGCAGCAACTAACTTGCTATCCATGAAGTTTCCCTCCTTGCCCTTGCCCTTCTCGAAACTAGTGGTTTTACTAACCATCAACACTTGATGCTCCTTCTTGATTTCTTCCTTCGCGGTGTCAAACATCGCGAATAGCTCAGGGATCATTATTTCTATCCCTGGCATTTATAGTTCATCACCAAGTTCTAGTAGCTTAGTGACAGTGACTTGGAGAACAATATCAATCACTATCTTATCTAGAAGATCAACTCCCACTCGATTCAAGCGATTGTAGCACCCAGACAATCTGAGCACATGCTCAACGATTGAGCTATTCTCCTTCATCTTACAGGCAAAGAATCTTGTTGGAGATCTCATATCTCGCAACATGGGCACGAGCCGGAGATCCTAATTTCAGCTCTTAGAACATCTCATATGTTCCATGACGTTCAAAACGTTTCAGAGCATCAATTCTAAGCTATAATGCATGACGCACTAAACTATCAAGTAGTTATCGGAACGTGCATGTGAGATGTACACAACATCTACAAACAACGCTAGAGGGGTTGGCGCACCAAGCGGTGCATTAAGGACATAAGCCTTCTGTGCAGCAATGAGGACAATCCTCACATCATGGAGCCAGTCCGCAATATTGCTACCATCATCTTTCAACTCTATTTCTCTAGGAACATATAAAAATTCAAGGGAGCTACAGCATTAGCTAGTAATCTACAACACAGTTTGCAAAGACACTAATGACTATGTTCATGATAATGAGTTTAGTTAATCATATTACTTAAGAACTCCCACTCAAATTGACATCCCTCTAGTCATTCGAGTGATACATGATCCAAATTCACCAACTCAAGTCCGATCATCACGTGAGTTGAGGTGGTTTCAATGGTGAACATCATCATGTTGATCATATCTACTATATGACTCATGTTCGACCTTTCGGTCTCTTGTGTTCCGAGGCCATGTCTGTACATGCTAGGATCGTCAAGTTTAACCCGAGTGTTCTGCATGTGCAACCCTGGCTTGCACCCATTGTATGTGAACGTAGAGTCTATCACACCCGATCATCACGTGGTGTCTCAACACGACGAACTTTCACAACAGTGCACACTCGGGGAGAACACAATTCATCTTGAAATTTAAGTGAGGGATCACCTTATAATGCTACCGTCGTCCTAAGCAAAACAAGGTGCATAAAAGGATTAACATCACATGCAAATCATAAGTGACATGATATGGCCATGAACTTGTGCTTTTGATCTCCATCTTGAAAGCACCGGCATGATCTCCATCGTCACCGGCAAGACACCATGATCTCCATCATCTTGATCTCCATCAACGTGTCGCCATCGGGGTTGTCGCGCCCAACATGCTTCTACTACTATTGCTACCGTTTAGCGATAAAGTAAAGCATTACATAGCGCTTAATGATTGACACGCAGGTCATACAATAATTAAAGACAACCCTATGTCTCCTGCCGGTTGTTGTACTCATCGACATGCAAGTCGTGATATTCTATACAACACATGATCATCTCATACATCACATATATTTCATCATGTAATTGGCCATATCACATCACAACATACCCTGCAAAAACAAGTTAGACGTCCTCTAATTATTGTTGCATGTTTTACGTGGCTGCTATGGGTATCTAGCAAGAACAATTCTCACCTATGCATAAACCACAATGGTGATACATAAGTTGCTTTTCAACCTTCTCAAGGACCGCCTTAGTCGAATCCGATCCAACTAAAGTAGGAGAAACAGACACCCGCTAGCCATCTTTGTGCAACGAAGTTACACGTCAGTCGATGGAACCGGTCTCTCGTAAGCGTACGAGTAATGTTGGTCTGGGCCGCTTCATCCCACAATACCGCTGAACCAAAACACGACCAAGGGAGGAAGCAATCTAAGCATCAACGCCCACAAACTCTTTGTGTTCTACTCGAGATCTCATCTACACATAGACCTAGCTCTGATACCACTGTTGAGGAACGTTGCATGGGAAACAAAAAAATTCCCACGCACACGCAGATCTACCCATGGTGATGGTCATCTACGAGAGGGAGAGTGGATCTATGTACCCTTATAGATTGCTAAGCGGGAAGCGTTAAGAAACATGGTTGGTGTAGTCGAACGTCTTCACGATCCAAATCGCCGGGTGTCCCGCGATCTCATCACGATCCATCTCGCGATCCAATCACGATCCGTCCCGCGAACTCATCACGATCCGTCCCACGATCTCATCACGATCCGTCCCATGAACTCATCACGATCCGTCCCACGAACACATCACGATCCATCTCGCGATCTCGATCACGGTCCTTCTGATCGAGCGCCAAACGGACGGCACCTCCGCGTTCAGCACACGTACAGCTTGATGACGATCTCCACCTTCTTGATCCAGCAAGAGGGAGCGGAGAGGTAGAAGAGTTCTCCAGCAGCGTGACGGTGCTGCGGCGATGGTGGTGGAGCTATTCCGGCAGGGCTTCGCCTAAGCACTTCAGAAAACCAATCTAGAGGAGAAGCTATGCACTAGAGGAACGGGTGGCACGTGGCTGAAAATCTTGTGCCAAAACCCTAAAATCCTCTAGTATATATAGGAGGAGAGGAGGAGCAGGCTTGGCTGCCAAAGAGGCAGCCCTTGGGTCGGCCAAACCAAGGAGGAAGGAGTCCTCCTCCTCCACTCCTAGCAGGATTAGGACTCCTTCCTTATTTGGCCCTTTTTTGCCTTTTTCCACCTTTTTCCTTTTGGGCTTTTTTTCTCAGCCGCATGGGCCTTGTGTGGGAATTCCACCAGCCCACAAAGGGCTGGTATTTACTCTCCCACAGCCCATATAGCCTCTTGGGTCGAAATACCCCTCCCGATGGTCCCCCGGTACACTACCGGCACTCCGGGGACACTACCGATGAGCCCGAAACTTTTCCAGCGACCAAAACAGGACTTCCTATATATCAATCTTTACCCCCGAACCATTTAGGAGCTCCTCGTGACGTCCGGGGTCTCATCCAGGACCCCGAACAACCTTCGTTCACCACCATGCATAACTCTATACTACGGAAACGTCACCAAACCTTAAGTGTGCAGGAAACGTCACCAAACCTTAAGTGTGCAGACCCTGCGGGTTCGAGAACTATGTAGACATGACCGAGACACCTCTACGGTCAATAATCAATAGCGGGACCTGGATGCCCATATTGGTTCCTACATATTATACGAAGATCTTTATCGGTCGAACCTCTATGTCAAGGATTCAGTTAATCCCGTATGATGTTCCCTTTGTTCTTCGGTATGTTACTTGCCCGAGATTCGATCGTCGGTATCTCCATACCTAGTTCAACCTCATTACCGGAAAGTCTCTTTACTCGTTCCGTAACACAAGATCCCGTGACTAACACTTAGTCACATTGCTTGCAAGGCTTGTTGTGATGTTGTATTACCGAGTGGGCCCTGAGATACCTCTCCGTCACACGGAGTAACAAATCCCAGTCTTGAGCCATGCCAACTTAACAGACACCCTCGGAGATACCTGTAGAGCACCTTTATAGTCACCCAGTTATGTTGCGACGTTTGATACACACAAGGTACTCCTCTGGTGTCAGTGAGTTGCATGATCTCATGGTCATAGGAACACATACTTGACATGCAGAAAATAGTAGCAATAAACTGACACGATCATATGCTATGTTTGTAGTTTGGGTCTTGTCCATCACATCATTCTACTAATGATGTGATCCCGTTATCAAATGACATCTCATGTTCGTGACTAGGAAACCATAGCCATCTTTGATCAACGAGCTAGTCTATTAGAGGCATACTAGGGACATGGTGTTATCTATGTATCCACACATGTATCTGAGTTTTCGATCAACACAATTATAGCATGGATAATAAACGATTATCATGAACAAGGAAATATGATAATAACTAACTTATTATTGCCTCTAGGGCATATTTCCAACATGGTGTTCTTCGACATGTTCATCAGTGTAGCAAGCAAGCTCTCGAGGACATTCTTCGTGATATGCATTTGATCAAGGCAACGAGGCGTGTCGTGATTGTGCCAGTACTCCAAGTCCCAGAAAACACACCTCGTTTTCCATACCTTCAGCAGCGGCTCCAGCGCCTTTCCCATCTTTCCCGGCACGGGGCACTATTCCCAGTTAGTCAAGAACTCCTTGATTTCGGAGCCGCTCCTCTTACATGGAGGTCCTCGATGCTCAGCCAAACCATTGAATAGATCTCCATGTTTTCTCCACGGGTCATCCTTCCCGAGCCATCTACGATGCCCCGTGTACACAATTTTCCTAGAGCCGCCATTTTTCGTTGACGTAAGCTGCTGAGACATTGTATCATCCATGCACCTCGCGCATCCGTAGTATCCATGGCACACATGTCCTGAGGTGTACCCGTAACCGAGATAGTCGTGCACCGTCGTCATTAGCGTGGCTCTCATATAGAAATAATCTCCTTTGCTGGCGTGCCATGTCTTGACCGGTGATTTCCATGACGTGTCTAGCTCCTCTTTCAGAAGACCCATATACAGGTTAATATTATTTCCCGGTTGTTTCGGCCCTTGAATCAGCATGCTCATGTGTATGTACTTTTTCTTCATGCACAACCATGGGGGGGGAGGTTGTACATCCATACAAAGACGGGCCATGTGTTGTGGTTGGTGTTTTGCTTTCCAAACCGATTCATGCCATCGGTACTCGCACCAAGCATGATGTTCCTTGCATCTTCTCCGAAAAATGGATATTTGGCGTTGAATGCTCTCCACTGGCTACCATCTGCGAGGTGTCTCAGCTTCGAATCATCTCCATTGTCGAGCTTCTTCCTCTCCGTGTGCCAGCACATGAGCTTCGCTTCCTTAGGATCTACGAAATACCGTTGCAGACGGGGAGGGATCAGAAATTTCCATAAAACTTTCTGAGGAGTTTTATTTCCTGCCTTCTTGTATCGAGAAGCATTACACATTAGACAGCTGGTTATCCGCGTGCTCCCCCCGATAAATGATGCAATCGTTCATGCATGCGTGGTAACTAATGTGCGGCAGATCAAGAGGGCGAACGATTTTCTTGGCCTCCTCGACACTAGTAGGACACAGGTTCCCCGCAGGAAGACCTTTACTATGTAGATACTTCAAATGCTCATCGAGGCTTTTGTCTGTCCATTTGTTTTTGGCCTTCGTATTTATAAGTTCGAGCGTGAAACTCAAGCGGGTCACCTTGGGATTGCAACCATCATACAATGGAGTCTTTGAGTCTACTTTAAGTTGTGCCATCTTGGCCTCCTCTCTAGAAGCAGCTCTATCGGTAGTCATACTCTTGCGAAGGAGGTCTCGAACATGAGGGTCCTACACAACTGAAAACTTAGTAGCGTCGAAGACTGCAGCGTGCCCGTCCGTTCTCCGTCATGTCTGGACTCTTCTTTGTCATGTCCGGAATCTTCTTCTCCGCCATTTGCGTACTCTTCCTGGTCACCATGTTCGGTGCCATCCTCTTCGCGTCGATCGTTCATCTCTTCATCTGGCCCCATCATGTCATTATTCCTACCATGTGGATGTCATCATCATCATCTTCACTTATCCACTGAGTATAGCCATCCATGAAACCATACATCATTACGTGCGCCTTCAAACTGCCACGATCAAAAGGGACCAAAATGACTCCTTTGCATCTTGTACACGGACATCTAATCCCATTCCGATTATTTGCATACATGTCCAGCACCACGCATTGCAAGTATCTCTCCACCATTATTTCCCTTCTTCTATCTTCCTTCTACCTCTCTTCTCTCCCCATTGATGCCCCCCTCCACCATAATTCTCCTCCATATCTCTCTCCTCTCCAGATGACTCTAGCTAACTAATGGAGAGGAGAGAGAGATGGAGGAGAATTATGGTGGAGGGGGCATTAATGGGGAGAGAAGAGAGGTAGAAGGAAGATAGAAGAAGGGCAATAACGGTGGAGAGGGGAGAGGTCAAAGGGGGAGGAAGAAGGGGAAGAGAGGGGGCATTAATGGGGAGAGAAAAGAGGTAGAAGGAAGAGAGAGAAGGGCAATAATGGTCGATAGGGGAGAGGGCAAAGGTGGAGGAAGAAGGGGGAGAGAGGGGGCATTAATGGGGAGAGAAGAGAGGTAGAAGGAAGAGAGAAGAATAGCAATAATGGTGGAGAGGGGAGAGGGGAAAAGGAGGGGAGAGGGCAAAGGGGGAGGAAGAAGGGAGAGAGAGGGGGTGGGTGAAAAAGGTGGTTGTCGTGGGAACAAGCCTGACGGTAGATGGTAGGGGTACGAAGGGAGAGGGCAGAGTCCTAGCTACGGCAAGGGTGTACACACGGATGTATGAGTTTAGGCCTCTCTCGTGGAGGTAACAGCCATACGTCTTAGTGCTCGGGAGCTTTATGTCGAGTGGATTATAGATACTACAATGGTTGCGAACCCTTGTGCAGGAGGGGAGGAGCGGCTTATATAGATTTCGCTGCCCCTCATAATTGCCCCGCATCAAAGGGCCTGGTCGTGGGATTAAAGTCTGCCGTTACAGGTAACGTATGTAATAAAAGCTACTAATGACCATTAAACCAGCGTCTGCCCGTTGGGCTCTTGATGAAAGCGAGGTCTTCCGAGTGACACGCAACTGCCGAGTGAGAGCAGGAGTCTCCGAGTGGATTATTGTCGAGTGACTTTGGACGTCTCCAGGGATCCACTCGGAAGTTCATGCTTGATCTCCAAGTCCTCCAATGTGGTGTCCTTAGGTAGGGTATGTGGGCCGTATCTAGGACCCTACCCTAGGTACATATCCTCGTCATTAGCCCCCGAATGGATCGGGGTTTGAGTGGTGGAAAGAGGTATCTTCAAGGGCCTTGAGTTAGTGCATCAGATCCTCCGAATGATATTTGGGATTTCTATGAAACTTGTGTCGATTGAACTGTGAGCATTAGCATTCATTCAGGGTTAACACGCAAAATCTTCCGAATGATATTCGGGGCTTCAACGAAACTTGTGTCGATTGGATTCCTCTCCGCTCGCCCGGATCCATTCAGCCTTAAAGGTGTCCGAGTGGATGATCAACATTTGTTTTGGTCTAAGTGAGTTGGTAGTATCTTGGGAGGCGACAGGTCGGTCTGACAGACCCAGATTTTCCAGGATATGAAAATTTGGGAAGCGCGCACGCTCGCGCGAAGATTACGCCACGATCGGGGCAAGTGGGGGCACGACACCTCGATTTTCGCGCCGGTCGTATCGCCACGTACCGAGCGCCATCAACGGTTGGCGTGTGCGGTAACCTCACGGGTCCACTGGTCAGTGAGACACTCGGCAGCGTATAAAGCTATCTTCGCTGCGGTTTGCACAGTACCTCTGGCAGTTCTTTCTCTCTTTTCCTTCGCTTCCTCCGCTCCCAACGCCCAACTCCGATCTCCCTCGACGAGAGCCGCCACGACGAAGATGAAGAATCCGACGAAGAAGCTGGAGCGAGAGAAGAAGGGGGCGGAGAAGCTCAAGGGCAAGAAGCCCTCGACCGCCCGATTCACCGCGCCGGTGGGCTGGATGCAGGGGGATTTTCTCCCCTCTCTCGTCACCCGCGAAGACATGGAGGGCGTCGTCTCCGACGGGCTCGTGGTGGATGGCGTCTGGAGGCTGCCAGGGGAGGAGCGCGAGCCGGAGCCGTGCGACGGGGAGCGGGTCGTCCTTCTCTCCCACGTCGAGCGAGGTTTTTCTCTGTCACCCCACCTGTTCTTTAGGGTCTTTCTGAATTTTTTCGGTGCCCAATTGCACCACCTCTCGCCCAACACCATAGCCTATCTATCTGCATTCGTCATTATGTGCGAATGTTTCCTGGGCTGCTCTCCCCATTGGGGATTGTTCAAACACCTATTCACGATCAGATCCCAGACTGTGAAGAAAGCCCTCCCCGCTGATGGGAAGACCCACGTGCTCCAGCTGTGCGGTGGGTTAGGAGTTCAAAAAAGAGCTTGTAGCTCCTTCCCTGCCATGACCTTTCCTGAGTCTGTAAGAGGTTGGCAGTCGACCTGGTTCTACTGCAAGGATGCAGCATCGCCCAAAATCTCGACTAGCCTTCCCCCATATACACCCGACCGTCTAGTTGTACCCAAGTCCCTGAAGGTGACTGAAGAGGAGCACGTCCAAGTAGGCATCTTGGTTGAAGCGGTGGTGCAGCTGGTCCG
The DNA here is from genome assembly GCA_022496015.1 of Hordeum marinum. Lineage (NCBI taxonomy): Eukaryota > Viridiplantae > Streptophyta > Magnoliopsida > Poales > Poaceae > Hordeum > Hordeum marinum. The sequence goes on along the minus strand of CM039672.1, from coordinate 303,453,367 downwards.
GGGCGGGGTGACCGGCATGGATCTGTTGGAGACATTTCTCGGTCGATGTATCCAACCGCTCCAAGCTAGAGACCACACCATGTGGCACTACGCGGGCCCTGAGGACTCGACAAGGACGCATCCTGAAGAAGTTCCTCAGAAAACTGTCGAGCAGTGGCTCCATAGCATCACCGGGGCCTGCGACAATCCTTTGGGAGCCAAGAGGATCCGGCCATATTCGGCCAAAAACCCGCCAAAGAACCTGGTGAGTTGTGTGATGTTGACTGATGTATTGTACTGTCGAGTGATATATTGAACTGACTTCTTTGCTTGAATCATGCAGCAATGGACGCACATGCACTCACTCATTCCTAACGGGAACCATGTTGAAGACGACGTGGTGAGCAAGGGCGGCAGTGTGGACGGCGACGGTTCTTCTGACTCCGAGGAAGAATACGAGGACTCCGGCGAGGAGGAAGAAATCGAGTCACCTCCCCACCGTGAAAGCCGCACAAGGTCCCGCCAAGATCCGTCGACTGTTGAGGACAGGGCTCCGGGCCCTAGTGAGAAGAACCTAAAGTGCAGCCGCCCCTCGACCGCTGAGCCGAGCAAAAAACTGGCTAAGCAGCCCAAGCAAGTCGTCGCCAAGTCTCGCATGGCTCTGCCTCGCATGAGGGTGGCAGTGCCTATCGTCTCCACGTAAGAGTTTATTTCTGTACTTGTTCTGTCGACTGAAGTTTGGAGTTGTATTTGACCGAATGCCACTCAATTCGTCAGAGCTGCTACATATGTGTCTTCGCCTCATCGAGATGGAGGGGATGCAATGGATGTCGACACTGCTGACGTGGACGCTTCTCATAGAGGTTAGATAGTTGTTGGTTTGTCCGAATGGGACTCGACATATGCAGATGTTAACACCGTCGGTTGTCGATGCAGAGGTCATTCAGGTGGAGGACGACGAGGAGCGACTTGACACTTCGCGCCCTCACATCCAAGGAGCGTCATCGGCGCAAGTAGTTCAGCGATCGACTGCAGAGTCTTCCCAGGGGGGAGGTGGCTCGACACAACCCAAGGCTGAACCTGCAGTACCTCTGTCACATGCTCCTCCAACCGTTTTGACTGTTGTGGCATCGACTCCAACTGGCCCCCCTCAGACTGCCTCAGCTGCTCTTGCGACCACCCCGACCCCACCTGTGACGGCCTTCTCTCTGCATCGCACCCCTGAAGATCAAACTGGGGCTGCGAAGGAAGCCATGATCCAGGCGGAGCAGCTCATGCTGAGGACCAAGGAGGTGTACGAGACCAGCAAACTGACTTTGGACGTCAGCGCAGCCCTCCGCACCAATGTCCGAGTAAGTTCAATTGTAAGTCCATTGTCGATTGAATTCTTGTCTTTTCTTGGCTGCTATACACCCACTAGGTGATTGTCGTAGAATGTTTGAACTTTCTCCACTAGAATACATCGGATCGTAGTCGAGTAGGATTGATATTGATAGTACGCGTGGTACTAGTGTCACTCGACATGTCGAGTGTATTTTTTGACGAGTTACTCGACGGATCGAGAATTAACCGTCTCAGTGGGGGCACTCTTAGCGCACCCACTGGGTGTAGTCCCCGAGACCGCTGTCGAATGCTTGCATCAGCAGGGGTCTTTAGAGTTTATTGTATACAGGATACATTTTTCTTTTGAATCACACCACTCCGTAGCTACCTTGCAGGTTTCATGGACATTAGTGGCAAACCATGATATGACGCTGCATAAGGATAGACTGCACTTCATAGAGTAGGGAGGCACGTCACTCGACGGGTCGAATGTCGTGACAGGGCTGACCTTTTCGAATGTTGGAATAACCAGTGGGGGCACGCTAAGTGCACCCACTGGGTGTAGTCCCCCAGGCTATTGTTCATCGCAGACGATAAACAATAGGCTTGAAAACTTGTCGTACGCATGGTACTGGTGTCACTCGACATGTCGAGTGTTTTTTTCTGACGAGTTAGTCGACGGATCGAGATTTAACCGTCTCAGTGGGGGCGCTCTTAGCGCACCCACTGGGTGTAGTCCCCGAGACCACTGTCGAGTGCTTGCATCGGCAGGGGTCTTAATAGAGACAACTTTTGAATTTGTTTATGGCGCGCGGAGCGCCAGAGCCACTCGACATGTCGAGTGGACTTTCTGCTTGAATTCTTCCAAGATGGCCATTTGCCGGTGTTCATAACTCAGTCGACTGTCCAGAAACTACTTGCTGATTGAACTCCTGTCTTTTGTTGGTTCCAGACGGCTTGCGAACTTGGGATGTAGTACAAGGACATGGAGGATGAGAGGAATCGGTTGTAGGTGGATCTGGCGGTCGACAACAATGCCCTGGAGCAAGCGCATGCTGAGCTGAAGTCTCTAGGAGGTAATTACTATCGACTGTCAGCATTCCCATCTTCGCTTTTCAAGTTTTGAACTGAGTGCTCTCACTCGAACAGACATGCGCAATGAAAACCGTCGACTCCAAGCACGACTCAACAATGTTGTTTCTTTAGATTCCATGAAGAAGGCACTGGAGGAGAAGGACAAAGCACTCGCCGACGCCCAACGGGTGGCCAGGGACAAAACTGAAGCTGCAGATCAGAAGCTGGCGGCCGCCCAGAAGTTGGAAGAGGAGAACACCAAGCTGAAGCAGGAGCGCGCGGACCTCGTCAAAAGGTCCGAGCAGCTGAACAAGAGGAGCAATGGCCTGGAGAAGCATTTGGGCGAGTTCTCGAGGAAGATGTATATTCTGCTCGACGGTAAGTATTTTTGTCAACTGAGCTTTGTAAAATCTTTGAGGGTCGCAGTTCACCAATTCTCCTCCCATTCCCCATTCTTCAACAGAATTCTGCCAAGACTTTGAGAAGGAGACGGAGGAGGTTGAGCCCAATCTGGATCCCACCAAGTCTCCTGTCGCAGACGCAGTGGCCATGAACATGCTCTGACTCAATTTCTGGCTCTAGGGTGTCCAGGCGTATCTTGTCCGGCTGAAGTCTACAATGGAGAGAATCAACAAAGAGCTATGGCCTGAGGACACCCTTCATCTTGACCTCAACTCTATGATGGCTCGCCTGGACGAACTTCCAAGTCGAGTGTAGGCCTGGAAGAAATCTGCCGCTCGTTGTGGGGCCGACGTGGCGTTATCACTCGTCAGGGTCCATTACAGGGACATGAAGGAGGAGAGGTTGAAGGAGCTTCAGGTGGTCAACACGAAGAAACTCCAGTTCGAGGACTTCATGGAGACCTTCATCGAAGCGGCCACCAGAATCGCCGACGGTATCAACCTGGACACTTTCGTCGAGCCCGCTAGTCCGTGTCCTGCTTGAAAAACTTATCTTTGAAAGAAACAGTTAAATTTGCCTCGGTATGCCGAGTGGATTTGTATCCTTAAAAACTTCGTTCAGGCCTTGGTTCTAAGCACATTTGCTTTCATACGAAACGTTTATCCGTGGTTTACCCTTTGGATTTTGTTCGTATTTGGCTTTCAATCGTCTGTTCGACTGAGTTTGTTTTTAACTTAGGCGAAGTGTGTTCGCAGCTAAGCCCCCGAGTGTGAGGATTGCTCATCACTCGGAGTATTTTCGAACTTAGGAGAATGTCGATTCGCAGCTAAGCTGTCGAGTGGATGGATTACTATCCACCCGACGAGGTTTTTAACTTAGGCGAAACGTGTTTCGCAGCTAAGCCCTCGATTGTGAGGATTTCTCATCACTCGAAGTATATTTGAACTTAGGCCAATGTCGATTCGCGGCTAGGTTGTCGAGTGAATGGATTATTATCTACTCGACGAGGTTTTTAACTTAGGCGAAACGTGTTCGTAGCTAAGCCCCCGAGTGTGAGGATTGCTCATCACTCAAAGTATATTTGAACTTAGGCGAATGTTGATTCGCAGCTAAGTTGTCGAGTGAATGGATTATTATCCACTCGACGAAGTTTTTAACTTAGGCGAAACGTGTTCGCAGCTAAGCCCCTGAGTGTGAGGATTGCTCATCACTCGAAGTATATTTGAACTTAGGCGAATGTCGATTCGTAGCTAAGTTGTCGAGTGAATGGATTATTATCCACTCGACGAAGTTTTTAACTTAGGTGAAACGTGTTCGCAGCTAAGCCCCCGAGAGTGAGGATTGCTCATCACTTAAAGTATATTTGAACTTAGGCGAATGTCGATTCGCAGCTAAGTTGTCGAGTGAATGGATTACCATCGTCTTGACGAAGTTTTTAAATTAGCCGAAACGTGTTCATAGCTAAGCCCCCGAGTGTGAGGATTGCTCATCACCCGAAGTATATTTGAACTTAGGCGAATGTCGATTCGCAACTAAGTTGTCGAGTGAATGGATTATTATCCACTCGATGAGGTTTTTAACCCAAGCGAAGATGGATTCGCAAATAGGCCATCAAGTGAATGGACTGCTATCCACCCGACAGGGTTTTTAACTTAGGCAAAACATGTTTCGCAGCTAAGCCCCCGAGTGTGAGGATTGCTCATCACTCGAAGTATCCCCAAGAATGTAACTGCGCGGTTGGAATCGACGAAGTATTAATCGCAGAAACACGAATTGCATTGATGAAGTACTCTTATTACATCAGAAAAATCTTGTCTCAAGTGTAAAAATGCCGGAGCAGGTCTGCATTCCAGGCTCGTGGCTCATCTATCTGTTTCATGAGATTATACAGGTGATAGGCTTCGTTGTTTAGCACCTTAGTGATGACAAAAGGACCTTCCCATGTAGGAGCAAGCTTGTGAGGTCGGTGTTGATTCACTCGGAGCACCAAATCTCCTTCATGGAACGCTTGGCTTTTGACATTCCTTGCATGGAAGCGTCATAGGTCTTGCTGATAGGCAGTGGTCCGGATCAGAGCCATCTCACGCTCCTCCTCCAGAAGATCTACCCCATCCTATCTGGCCTATTCAGCTTCAGCCTCAGAATATAGCTCCACTCGAGGGGAATTGTGGGCCAAGTCACTCAGCAATATGGCTTCAGCACCATAGACAAGGAAGAAAAGGAGTTCGTCTAGTCGACCGATTAGGCGTTGTCCTCAATCCCCACAAAACAGACGGTAGCTCAGTTACCCACGCACCGGCGGCATGATCCAAATCGCGCATGAGACGAGACTTCAGACCTTGCAGAATGAGACCATTATTCTGCTCAACTTTCCCATTGGTTTGAGGATGTGCAATGGAAGCGTAATCCACTCGGGTGCCTTGGGAGTTACAGAATCTCCTGAATCCTTCCGAATCAAAATTAGTGTCGTTGTCCGTGATGATGTTGTGCGGAATGTCGTACCGGATAATGTTCTCCCTCATGAATATGACCGTCGTGCGGGAATTCGGCTTCTTGATGGGCTTGGCTTCAATCCACTTGGTGAATTTGTCGACTGCTACCAACAGGTGGGTGAATCCTTGGACCTACGCACAATCTGTCGAGCCTCTACTTCATCTTCAGGGAGCTCTTGTCTGAGGATATAGGCAATATATGGCATAGTCCAGTCGGGTATGATAACTAGCACCTCCATGACCAGGTCAATCACAGCAGGAACATCAACTTTAGTTGAGTCAGAGGAGCTTAAAGCTTGTGGGGTCTCTTCGGTGAAGGGATCCTCTTGAATCAAAGAAGCGTGCAAATGCTCCAAGAACACCCTGCTGGGGACATGCCGTCGAGTGGAACCAATCTTGGACAACTCATCAACAGCTTGATTTTTCAGTCGAGGAACATGGTGAAGTTCCAGGCCTTCAAATTTCTTCTCCAACTTCCGGACTACATTGCAGTATCCGGTCATGGCGGGGTTTCCAACATCCCATTCTTTCATCACTTGATTCACCACCAAATCTGAGTCGCCATAAACCATCAGGCGGTTGACGCCGAGTGAGATAGCCATGCGCAACCCATACAAAAGTGCTTCATACTCTGCCTCATTGTTGGAGGAATCAAAATGAATCTGCAAGACATAGCTGAGCTTGTTGCCTCTGGGGGATATCAAAACAACACCAGCACCGGACCCATTCAACATTTTGGAGCCGTCGAAGAACATTGTCCAATGCGCCGAGTGAACTTGGATGGGTTGTTGCTGTTCAGTCCACTCGGCCATGAAATCTGCCAATGCTTGGGACTTGATTGCCTTCTTGGCCTCGAATCTGATGTCAAAGTGTCCAAGCTCAATTGCCCATTTAGCCACTCGACCTGGTGCATCGCGATTATTGAAGATCTTGGATAAAGGAGCATCATTGACGACTGAGATCGAATGGTCTTGGAAATAATGCGCCACCTTCTTCGCTGATAGGTAAATACCATACACCAACTTCTGATAGTGTGGATATCTTTGCTTTGAGGGGACAATACTTCCGAGACATAATAAACTGGCCGCTGGACTTTATAGGCTTTACCCTCCTCTTCTCGCTCGACAGTCAGCACTGTACTGACGACCTAATTTGTGGCCGCGATGTACATGAGCAAGGGCTCTTTGCTGGCAGGAGCGGCAAGCACCGGTTGGGTGGAGAGCAGGGCTTTGAGCTCAACAAACGTTGCTTCAGCTTCGGGAGTCCAGTCGAATGTGTCGGACTTCTTCATTAACTGATATAAGGGTAGAGCCTTCTCACTAAGATGAGAAATGAATCGACTCAATGCTACCAAGCAACCTGTGAGCTTCTGAACGTCGTGCACTCGCACGAGTGTCTTCATACGGGTAATGGCGCTGATCTTCTCGGGATTGACATCAATTCCTCGCTCGGAAACGAGAAAACCGAGCAACTTGCCGCCAGGGACACCGAAGGTACATTTGGACGGATTCAGCTTTATGTCGAATCGCCTCAGATTGGCGAATGTCTCGACCAAGTCAGCCAGCAGCTCAGAACCTTTGCGGGACTTGACCACTATATAATCCATGTATGCCTTGACATTCCGAGGGATCTGGTCAAGTAAGCATTTCTGAATCATGCGCATAAAAGTAGCGCCGACATTCTTAAGACCAAAAGGCACGGTGATGTAGCAAAAGCACCCGAACTGTTGGGGAACGTTGCATGGGAAACAAAAAATTTCCTACGCACATGAAAGATCTATCCATGGTGATGAGCATCTACGAGAGGGAGAGTGGATCTACGTACCCTTGTAGGTCGCTAAGCGGGAAGCATTAAGAAACGCGGTTGGTGTAGTCGAACGTCTTCGCGATCCAAATCGCCGAGCGTCCCACGATCTCATCACGATCCGTCCCACGAACTCATCACGATCCGTCTCGCGAACTCATCACGATCCGTCTCGCGATCTTGATCACGGTCCTTCTGATCTAGCGCCGAACGGACGGCACCTCCGCGTTCAGCACACGTACAGCTCGATGATGATCTCCGCCTTATTGATCCAGCAAGAGGGGGCGGAGAGGTAGAAGAGTTCTCCGGCAGCGTGACGGCGCTCCGGAGATGGTGGTGGAGCTATTCTGGCAGGGCTTCGCCTAAGCACTGCAGAAATCCGATCTAGAGGAGAAACTATGCACTAGAGGAACGGGCAGCACGTGGCTGAAAATTCTATGCCAAAACCCTAAAATCCTCCAGTATATATAGGAGGAGAGGAGGAGGAGGCTTGGCTGCCAAAGAGGCAGCCCTTGGGTCGGCTGAACCTAGTGGGATTGGAGGATTCCTCCTCCAATCCTAGTAGGACTAGGACTCCTCCTTATTTTTGCCTTTTTTGCCTTTTTCCACCTTTTTCTCTTTGGGCTTTTCATCACAGCCGCATGGGCCTTGTGTGGGACTTCCACCAGCCCAAAAAGGGCTGGTATATACTCTCCCAAAGCCCATGAAGCCTCCTGGGTCGAAATACCCCTCCCGGTGGTCTCCCGGTACACTACCGGCACTCCCGGTACACTACCGATGAGCCCGGAACTTTTCCGCCAACCAAAATAGGACTTCCTATATATCAATATTTACCCCGGGACCATTCCGGAGCTCCTCGTGACGTCCGGGATCTCATCTGAGACTCTGAACAACCTTTGGTCACCACCATGCATAACTCTATACTACCGAAACGTCACTGAACCTTAAGTGTGCAGACCCTGCGGGTTCGAGAACTATGTAGACATGACCGAGACACCTCTATGGTCAATAAACAATAGAGGGTCCTAGATGCCCATATTGGTTCCTACATATTCTACGAAGATCTTTATCGGTCGAACCTCTATGTCAAGGATTCAGTTAATCCCGTATCATGTTCCCTTTGTTCTTCGGTATGTTACTTGCCCGAGATTCGATCGTCGGTATCTCCATACCTAGTTCAACCTCGTTACTGGCAAGTCTCTTTACTCGTTCTGTAATACAAGATCCCATGAATAACACTTAGTCACATTGCTTGCAAGGCTTGTTGTGATGTTGTATTACCGAGTGGGCCCTGAGATACCTCTCCGTCACACGGAGTAACAAATCCCAGTCTTGATCCATACCAACTCAATAGACACCCTCGGAGATACCTGTAGAGTACCTTTATAGTCACCCAGTTACGTTGGGACGTTTGATACACACAAGGCACTCCTCCGGTTTAGTGAGTTGCATGATCTCATGGTCATAGGAACATATACTTGACATGCAGAAAACAGTAGCACTAAACTGACACAATCATATGCTACATTTGTAGTTTGGGTCTTGTCCATCACACCATTCTCCTAATGATGTGATCCCGTTATCAAATGACATCTCATGTCCATGGCTAGGAAACCTTAACCATCTTTGATCAACGAGCTAGTCTATTAGAGGCATACTAGGGACATGGTTTTGTCTATGCATCCACACATGCATCTAAGTCTCCGATCAATAAAATTATAGCATGAATAATAAACGATTATCATGAACAAGGAAATATGATAATAACCAATTTATTATTGCCTCTAGGGCATATTTCCAATGGTCTCCCACTTGCACTAGAGTCAATAATCTAGTTCATATCACCATGTGATACGCATTGTTATGAATCTAACACCCAATGAGTTCTGGGGCTCGATCATGTTTTGTATGTGAGAGAGGTCTTATAGTCAACGGGTCTGCGACATTCAGATCCGAGTGTACTTTGCAAATCTCTTTGTCAAACCGTAAACACTGCTACCACACTCCACTTGGTACTATTCCAAATGGCTGCTCCACTATACGTATCTAGATTGCTACTACGAGTCATCCGGGTTGGTGTTAAAGCCTGCATCGACGTAACTCTTTACGACGAACTCTTTATCACCTCCATAATCGAGAAACATCTCCTTAGTATTTTAGTTACTAAGGATAATCTTGACCGCTATCCAGTGATCCACTCCTGGATCACTTTTGTACCCCTCGACTGACTCATGGCAAGGCACATACCAGGTGCGGTACATAGCATGGCATAATATAGAGCCTATGGCTAAGGCATAGGGGACGACGTTCATCCTTTCTCTTTCTTCTGCCGTTGTCGAGCTTTGAGTCTCACTCAACTTCACACCTTACAAATCAGGCGAGAACTCTTTCTCTGACTGATCCATTTTGAATTCTTTCAAAATCTTGTCAAGGTATGTACTCATTGAAAGTCTCATCTAGCATCTTGATCTATCTCTATAGATCTTGATGTTCAACAATTAGGTAGCTTTATCCAGGCCTTCCTTTGAAAAACTCTTTTCAAACAACTGTTTATGCTTTCTAGAAATTCTACATCATTTCCGATCAACAATATGTCATCCACATATACTTGTCAGAAATTCTATAGTGCTCCCACTCACTTTATTGTAAATACAAGTTTCTCGTAAACTTTGTATAGACTCAAAAACTTTGATCACCTCATCAAAGTTTATATTCCAACTCTGAGATGCTTGCTTCAGTTCATAGAAGAATCACTGAAGTTTGCACACCTTTTAGCATCCTTAGGACTGACAAAACCTTCTGGTTGTATCACATACAACCTTTCCTCAAGTAAACCGTTAAGGAAACGATGTTTTGATATCCATCTGCAAGATTTCATAATTGAAAAATGCACCAACTGCTAACATAATTCCAACAGACTTTAGCATCACTACGAGTGAGAAAGTTTCACCGCAGTCAACTCCTTGAACTTGTCGTAAACTTCTTTGCAACAAGTCGAGCTTTACAAATGGTGGCATTTACCATGAGTGTCTGTCTTCATTTTAAACATCCATTTGTAGTCAACGACCTGCCGTCCAACGAGCAAGTCTACCAAAGTCTATACTTGGTTTTCATACATGGATCCTTTCTCGGATTTCATGGCCTCTAACCATTTGTCGGAATCCGGGCCAATCATCGCTTCTCCACAGCTCGTAGGTTCATATAAAAATTCAAGGGAGCTACAGCGCGAGCAAGTAATCTATAACATAATTTGCAAAGACACTACTAACTATGTTCATGATAATGAGTTCAATTAATCATATTACTTAAGAACTCCCACTCAAATTGACATCCCTTCGGTCATTCGAGTGATACATGATCCAAATTCACCAACTCAAGTCCGATCATCACGTAAGTTGAGGTGGTTTCAATGGTGAACATCATTATGTTGATCATATCTACTATAGGACTCATGTTTGACCTTTTGGTCTCTTGTGTTCCGAGGCCATGTCTGTACATGCTAGGCTCGTCAAGTTTAACCCGAGTGTTCTGCACGTGCAACACTGGCTTGCACCCGGTGTATGTGAACGTAGAGTCTATCATGCCTGATTATCACGTGGTGTCTCAACACGACGAACTTTCACAACGGTGCACACTTGGGGATAACACAATTTATCTTGAAATTAAGTGAATGATCACCTTACAATGCTACTGTCGTCCTAAGCAAAACAAGGTGCATAAAAGGATTAACATCACATGCAATTCATAAGTGACGCGATATGGCCATGAACTTGTGCTTTTGATCTCCATCTAGAAAGCACCGGCATGATCGCCATCATCACAGGCATGACACCATGATCTTCATCATCTTGATCTCCATCAACGTGTCGCCATTGGGGTTGTCGCGCCCAAGATGCTTCTACTATTATTGCTAAAGTTTAGCGATAAAGTAAAGCATTACATAGCGCTTAATGATTGACACGCAGATCATACAATAATTAAAGACAACCCTATGGCTCCTGCCGGTTGCCGTACTCATCGGCATGCAAGTCGTGATAATCTATACATCACATGATCATCTCATACATCACATATATCACATCATGTAATTGGCCATATCACATCACAACATACCCTGCAAAAACAAGTTAGATGTCCTCTAATTGTTGTTGCATGTTTTACGTGGCTGCTACGGGTATCTAGCAAGAACAATTCTCATCTACGCAAAAACCACAACGGTGATACACTAGTTGCTTTCCAACCTTCTCAAGGACCGCCTTTGTCGAATCCAATCCAACTAAAGTGAGAGAAACTGGCACTCGCAAGCCATCTATGCAACAAGTTGCGGTCGAGGGAACCGGTCTCTCGTACGCATACGAGTAATGTTGGTCCGGGCCGCTTCATCTCACAATACCGCTGAACCAAAATCCGACCAAGGAAGGAAGCAATCTAAGCATCAACGCCCACAAACCTTTTGCATTCTACTCGAGATCTCATCTACACATAAACCTGACTCTGATACCACTGTTGGGGAACGTTGCATGGGAAACAAAAAAATTCTTACGCACACGAAAGATCTATCCATGGCGATGAGCATCTACGAGAGGGAGAGTGGATCTATGTACCCTTGTAGATCGCTAAGCGGGAAGCGTTAAGAAACACGGTTAGTGTAGTCGAATGTCTTCGCGATCCAAATCGCCGAGCGTCCCGCGATCTCATCACGATCCGTCCCGCGATCCGATCACGATCCATCCCGCGAACTCATCACGATCTGTCCCGCAAACTCATCACGATCTGTCCCGTGATCTCGTCATGATCTGTCCCGCTAACTCATCATGATCCGTCCCACGAACTCATCACGATCCGTCCCGCGAACTCATCACGATCCATCTCATGATCTTGATCATGGTCCTTCCGATCTAGCGCCGAACGGACGGCACCTCTGTATTTAGCACACGTACAGCTCGATGACGATCTCCGCCTTCTTGATCCAGCAAGAGGGAGCGGAGAGGTAGAAGAGTTCTCCGCAGCGTGACGGCGCTCCGGAGATGGTGGTGGAGCTATTCCGGCAGGGCTTCGCCTAAGCACTGCAAAAATCTGATCTAGAGGAGAAACTATGCACTACAGGAACGGGCAGCACGTGGCTGAAAATTCTGTGCCAAAACCCTAAAATCCTCTAGTATATATAGGAGGAGAGGAGGAGGAGGCTTGTCTGCCAAAGAGGCAGCCCTTGGGTCGGCCGAACCTAGTGGGATTGGAGGATTCCTCCTCCAATCCTAGTAGGACTAGGACTCCTCCTTATTTTTGCCTTTTTCCACCTTTTTCTCTTTGGGCTTTTCTTCCCAGCCGCATGGGCCTTGTGTGGGACTTCCACCAGCCCACAAAGGGCTGGCATTTACTCTCCCACATCCCATGAAGCCTCTTGGGTCGAAATACCCCTCCCGGTGGTCTCCCGGTACACTACCAATGAGCCCGGAACTTTTTCGGCGACCAAAATAGGACTTCCTATATATCAATATTTACCTCTGGACCATTCCGGAGCTCCTCGTGACGTCCGGGATCTCATCCGAGACTCCAAACAACCTTTGGTCACCACCATGCATAACTCTATACTACTGAAACGTCACCGAACCTTAAGTGTGCAGACCCTGCGGGTTCGAGAACTATGTAGACATGACCGAGACACCTCTACGGTCAATAACCAATAGCGGGACCTGGATGCCCATATTGGTTCCTATATATTCTATGAAGATCTTTATCGGTCGAACCTCTATGTCAAGGATTCAGTTAATCCCGTATGACGTTCCCTTTGTTCTTCGGTATGTTACTTGCTCGAGATTCGATCGTCGGTATCTCCATACCTAGTTCAACCTCGTTACCGGCAAGTCTCTTTACTCGTTCCGTAATACAAGATCCCGTGACTAACACTTAGTCGCATGGCTTGCAAGGCTTGTTGTGATGTTGTATTACCGAGTGGGCCCTGAGATACCTCTCCGTCACACGGAGTAACAAATCCCAGTCTTGATCCATACCAACTCAACAGACACCCTCGGAGATACCTATAGAGTACCTTTATAGTCACCCAGTTACGTTGTGACGTTTGATACACACAAGTCACTCCTCCGGTGTTAGTGAGTTGCATGATCTCATGGTCATAGGAACATATACTTGACATGCAGAAAACAGTAGCAATAAACTGACACGATCATATGCTACATTTGTATTTTGGGTCTTGTCCATCACACCATTCTCCTAATGATGTGATCCCATTATCAAATGACATCTCATGTCCATGGCTAGGAAACCTTAACCATCTTTGATCCACGAGCTAGTCTATTAGAGGCATACTAGGGACATGGTTTTGTCTATGTATCCACACATGCATCTAAATCTCCGATCAATACAATTGTAGCATGGATAATAAACGATTATCATGAACAAGGAAATATGATAATAACCAATTTATTATTGCCTCTAGGGCATATTTCCAACACGAACGGGGTGATGAAGGTTGTCTTTATTTCGTCCGGGCCATACAGACGGATCTAATGGTACCCAAAATAGGCATCCAAAAAAGATATACGCTCACACCCCGTTGTCGAGTCAACAATTTGATCTATGCGGGGGAGCGGAAAATGGTCTTTTGGGCACACATTATTGAGATGTTTCAAGTCCATGCACATGCGCAACACCTTCTCTTTCTTGGGCACCATCACAACATTCGAGAGCCACTCAGACTGGTAAATCTCCCGAATGAACTTGGCTTGCAAGAGACGGGCCACTTCTTCTCCGATTGCCCTGCGCTTCTCTACCGCGGATCGACGCAAATGCTCCCTGACGGGCTTGGCTTTCGGATCCACTCGCAGACGGTGCTCAGCCCGCTCCCTGGGAATCCCCGGCATGTCAGTAGGCTTCCATGCAAAGATATCCCAGTTCTCACAGAGGAACTGGATGAGCTCGGCTTCCTATTTACTGTCGAGTGTTGTTGAGATATTCGTTGGGGCAACAGTTGGATCCGTCGGGTGGATGTGCACCTTCTTCACTTCCCCTGCCGACTGAAATGCCGACTCGGAAGCTGGCTTTTTTGCGCGGAGCAAATCAGCAGGGTCAACGGTTTTCTTGTACTCCTCCAGCTCGACCATGGCCATCTGTTGATCAGCGATCTTGGATCCTTTCTGGAGACACTCTTCGACCCGTTGTTGATTGCCAGTGATCGTGATCACGCCCTTAGGGCCTGGCATTTTCAACTTGAGATACACATAACATGGTCGGGCCATGAAACGTGCATAAGCGGGTCGACCCAAGATGGCGTGGTAAGCACTCTTGAAATCCACGACTTCAAATGTCAACTTTTCTTTTCGGAAATTTTTGCAATCTCCGAATGTCACATCCAATGCTATCTGGCCGAGTGATTTGGCCTTATTTCCTGGGATGACCCCGTGAAAATGCATGCTGCTCTCGCTCAGATGGGACATCGGAATGCCCATCCCTTTCAGGGTATCCGCATACAGGATGTTCAGGCCACTGCCCCCGTCCATGAGGACCTTTCTGAGTCGAGTCCCCTGCACCACCGGATCAAATACCAGAGCCTGTCGACCGGGAGTGGACACACGAGCAGGATGGTCTGTCTGGTCGAATGTGACAGCATATTGCGACCATTTGAGGTAGGTGGGGGTGTTTGGCACAGCCATGTTGATTTCTCTATTGATGACTTTCAGACGACTCTTGCTCTCGACATCAGCAAAGATCACCAATGTAGCAGTGACATCTGGGAATGTTTCCTTTTCATCATCTTCATCTTCTTTTTCAGGAGATTTCGCACTCGACTGGTCTCCCTTGAATTGCTGGATAAGGGTTCGACACTGTCGAGTGGTGTGCTTGGGCAAAATCAGGTTGCCTTCTGCATCTTTCCTCGTGTGAATTACACACGGCTGATCCAAGATATCAGTTCCTAACTGACCCTTCCCCTTCTTGGGGGCATACCGAGCCTTGGCTTTGCCCTTGTTCATCGACTGAGTCGCCCGTGCTGCTACCTTTGCCAGAGCCGGGTCTTCAGCCTTCCGCTTTTGTTTCCGATTGTTGCCGCCGCCAGACTCGTTGGCGACTGTTTTTCCTTTGCCGCTACAGAGATGGTCTTCTTCCTCGCCATTGGCGTAGCGAGTGGCAATTTCCATCATCTTGCCGAGTGAAACGTCACCAGTGCATCCGAACTTCAGGTACAACTCCCTGTATCTCACACCGGCCTTGAAGGCACAAACAACCTGGTGTTCTGACACATTCTCCACCGTATGATGCAGGGTGGACCATCGCTGAATATAATCCCTTAAGGTTTCATTGGGCTTCTGGATGCAATGTTGTAAGTCGACCAGACCTGCGGGGCGCTTGCAAGTGCCCTCAAAGGTCCGGACAAACACTCGGGCAAGATCTTCCCAACAATGTATGCTAGAAGGAGCCAAACGATTCAACCAAGCTTGAGCTGAACCATCCAACATGAGGGGCAGGTGCTTCATTGCGACATTGTCATTTCCGCCGCCAATCTGCACTGCCACTCAGCAATCATCTAACCAAGTCTCTGGTTTTGTTTCACCAAAAAACTTTTCGATCCCCGCCGCCATTCTGAAATTGGGGGAAATCTCATAGAACATATAGCTCTTCTAAAACACTCTGGACCAGACACCACAGCTGAGCTTGCACTCGGAACATCTTTGTCGAGTCCCTCTCTATAGGCTCTGCTCTTGTAGATCCGCTTCTGAACAAGATAGGAGCGGGCGTCAAAGTCCGCATCTCGCTCATCACTGGGAGTGCCTGTCGCCCTGGCGCCGGGGCGCGTACGGGCCACTCCGCGGAGGAGTGGGCACTCGACGGTGGTATTCGCGGTGATGCTGACCTCTGTCTTGCCCTTCACGAAAACCGCCGCCTTGACGACGCAAGGGCGATCTAGGGCTGTGTGCCGACTGAACGGTCTCTGCCTTGGGTGAATTGATGTATATCTTGTTATGAGACTGAGAAACTGCTGAATTCTGACGTTGTGCTGCATCCAACAGCGCTCTGATCTACAACAACCCTCTACCAGCCTCTGATCGGGACGGCTGAATGAAATCCTCTATCCTAGCAGCAGCAACAACATTTAGCACAGGAGTTCGGTATACCTCAACGCCATCGTGAGATCCAGTCGGAAACATCTGTCGATGACGTCGACTGGGGCGCGGCGGGCGCTCGCGAGCGCGCTCGTCAATCTCTGCCTGGAGCTCTTCCAAACGAATGCGCGCGGCCTCCAAAGCTTGGGCCTCGGCAGTCATGCCGACGATGAGGGTATGAAGGACCTCCTCATCACGACACAGCCACACGTTCGACGGACCTCCAGCCTTGCGCTTGACACGGCCGAAGCCAGATGGTGAACTCTGATGAGAGCCCGCCATCAAAACCTCCGCTGCGGGATCATAGCTTTCGCACTCGGAAGGCACATCAGACGGATCGGAATCCGACTCGAACACACCGTGAAGGGACTCAGCGGGCTCGAGCGCTGCAACCTGCGGAGAAGCTAGACGCGCCGCTGCATGTTCGACCCACCGCTGGAGTCGTGAGCGGCCGGACCGCTTGCGACCGCGAACGGCGAGAGGAGCCGACGCGTAGGGGGTCGACGGCTATCACAGCAACACGCTGCAGGGACTCGCGCGGAAGTGCGCGGCTCCGTGGACCGGGAGCGCCTCGACATCGAGAGGCGCCTCCTGGAGCCATGTCGAGTCGTCGGTGATGAAGGTGAGCGCTCCGAAATGGATCTCGTGGCCCAGAGCAAAAACACCGCCGGAAGACATGTCGAACGATGAAAATCGCAACCTCGCCGGAAGTCGCTTAGACGCCTGCCCCACGGTGGGCGCCAACTATCGTGGGAACGAGCCTGACAGTAGATGGTAGGGGTACGAAGGGAGAGGGCAGAGTCCTAGCTACGGCGAGGGTGTACACACGGATGTATGAGTTCAGGCCCCTCTCGTGGAGGTAACAGCCCTACGTCTCAGTGCTCGGGAGCTTTATGTCAAGTGGAGTATAGATACTACAATGGTTGCGAACCCTTGTGCAGGAGGGGAGGGGCGGCTTATATAGAGTTCGCTGCCCCTCATAATTGCCCCGCATCAAAGGGCCTGGTCATGGGATTAAAGTCTACCGTTACAGGTAACGTACGTAATAAAAGCTACTAATGACCATTGAACCAGCGTCTGCCTGTTGGGCTCTTGATGATGGCTCCTGGTCTTCTGGCGTCAAGTGAAAGAGAGGTCTCCCGAGTGACACGCGACTGCCGAGTGAGAGCGGGAGTCTCTAAGTGGATTATTGTCGAGTGACTTTGAACGTCTCCAGGGATCCACTCGGAAGTTCATGCTTGATCTCCAAGTCCTCCCATGTGGTGTCCTTAGGTAGGGTATGTGGGCCGTGTCTAGGACCCTACCCTAGGTACATATCCTCGTCAGTGGCTACAACGCTTATTAGTAGCGCTGGATTACACAGCGCGCTACTGCTATGAGGATTAGCAGTAGCGCTTTCTAGGGAAAGCGCTACTACTTAGTGGGGGGCCCATACCAGTAGCGCTTCCCTCACCGCACGCGCTACTACTAGGAGGCTTAGCAGTAGCACTTTCTTGAGGACAGCGCTGCTACTATAAATACTGTCGATGGGATCGTTGGGGCCCCCTTAGCAGCAATGTTTTTCTAGTTTCCAGCGCTACTGCTAAGTCCTTAATTGTAGCGCTGCCAAAATACAACGCTACTGGTACTTAGCAGCAACGTTTGTATTTTTCCAGTGCTACTAGTAGGCTCTTGCCTATAAGGTTTCTCCTAGTAGTGAGTCGAGCCACTTGAATCGTTCAGAGGAGGATACCATCCCATCATACTACATCACAACCATTTTAATATGCATGTTGGTACCCAAAACAAACCATTATCCACTCTTAGCTAATTAAGAATGGCATGAGTAACTATAGTCTCTAATTCTCATTGCAAACATGTTTCACCCATGATGAACTGAATTTGAAATGATGAGCTAACCATATTTACAAAAGCAAGATAGGTTGAGTTCATACCAGCTTTTCTCCATCTCAATATTTTCATTAAATATCGTCATTATTGCCTTTCACTTGTACGACCGAACGGTGTCGATAATAATAAGAGTGCACGTGCATTGGACTAAGCTGGAATCTGCAAACAATAACTCAAAGGAGAATACAAGGTAATATGGGCTCTCTAATAGGTGAACAATAATGCATATGAGAGCCACTCAACATTTTCATTGTGGTCTTCTCCTTACGACCCAAAGAAAATATATTCAAAATAAGAACAAGGAAAACTATTTACATGGGAAAACTCCCAACAAGCAAAAGAAGAACGAAAAATCTTTTTGGGTTTCCTTTTTAATGCTACAACTAAACAACTGGAAATAAAGCTAGAACTAATTTTTTTGTATTTTTCTCAAAGTTAAATAAACACACAAGAATAAAGCGAAACAAAAAAATAAACTACCATGGATGGTACAATCAAAGAGTAAGAACACCAACTACTAAGATGAGTGTGTGAACATGAATGTAAAGTCGGTAAGAAATACGTACTCCCCCAAGCTTAGGCTTTTGGCCTAAGCTGGTATATGGCCATGGCTGGAAAGAGCTCTCTCTCGGAGACTCAGGAGCATCCTCATAGTTCCATTGGTTGGCGAACTCCTGCGGCTCCCACTGAAAAACTGGCTCCAGGTACGAATCAAGGGCTGGTGCCGGTTTTGGAGTCGGGGGTTGCGTTAGACCCCAATATCTATAAATGTCTTCGGGCATAATGGTGTACCTGGTTGAGCGAATATCGAACAAAGAAGAAGCAGGCAGAGTAATAATTTCACAAGTACCCTGGCTAAAAACTAAGTTGTAAAGCAGTCTCCTATCATCATTTTTCTTAATAACATCGTGAGCTACCATACGGTCATAGTATAAAAACTTCGCGGGTAGCAGCCTCTCATCTTTCTCGTGAAGCCTAATGGGTATCTCAAAATGTTTGGCTAAACGAGATGCATAGATACCTCCGAATATGGGCCCCTTCGAACGGTTGGTGTTCAACCGTTGGGCCACCATAGCGCCCAGACTAAAGGTTCTATCAGCAAATAGAGCATGACACAAAATGGCGAGGTCAGGGGCACTAAGACTTCCACTCTCCTAGCGACCAACTAAACATCTTCCCGCAAATAATGAATAATAGCGTAGCACAGGAAAATGTAAACTAGCTGCTCTTGTCTTTGACACACCTCTCTCTTTCCTTACAGTGACCGCAATAATAAAATCTTCCATGTCTCTAGGATGTGGTTCCCTGATGCTGCCCTCATAGGGTATTTTGCAAACTTTGCAAAAATCATAAATGTTCATTTTCTTAGGTACATCATATAAGTGAAATTCTACTGTAGGAAGGTCTTCCCTAGAACGAAAATGAAAATTTTGCACAAAGGTATTCGTGTGCAAGAGGTACTGCTCACACTTATCGTTGAGGAAGTCGGTGATGCCTGCATTCTCGGCCAAATAATAGAAATCTTCATAAATTCCGGCCGCCCTCAAGAATGTGTCACACGGCCATTCACATGGTCGAACTTCTATGACGCGAGGAAGATTGTACCTGAGTTTCTCCCTCATCTCATTTTCATCTTCCTTAGAACTCCGGCTTGAAGAGCCCCTTAATAATCTCCTCAACATTTCTTTCTTTTTCTGAAAAATTCTAAAAAAATTAGCGACTCAAAATAAAGGTGCACAAAAATGAACAAAACTCATAGCAACTACTCCCTCAAGTGCCTAAAGGCTATATCATGCATCAAAACTATTTGGGACCATACAAATTTGACATGCAAGCTCAAGAACAAGGTCACCACAGCAACAAAAATTTGCAATATATAAGGCACTAGAACAAAAACTAATTGGACCATTGGAGGAGTCACATACTGAACAACAATCTCCCAAAACAGTTTTGCGAATGAAGCTTTGCACAGGAGATCGAAAATTGCAGCAAAATGAGCTAGAACACGGGTTTGAGCAATGGTGGGATTTTTTCTGGAGGAAGATGAAGTGGATGTGATGAGGACATGACTACCTTGCATACGACCAAAAATGTTGCATACATGCATATTTCTGAGGTGATTTCTTATAAGAATTATGCAATAATTTATTTGTGTTATCTGAAACAAAAATACTTCACCTATTTTTATTTTATGCCTAAATGCAGAATGGTCGAACACTTGTATGAACCACGTGTGATGACAAAGGAAGAGGAAATGGTTGGGTGCTATTCAAGAGGTCCTTTAATGTCAAAGGAAACAATTAGGTATTGTTCAAGAAGTTTTCTCATGTCACTTTTAGCCCAAGAGAAGATAGAGTCCAAGTCTCTCACGTTCTGGACTCAGATTCGGACTGCACACACACACACATCTGCCTCGAAACGCCAACAACTTTTTCATACAGACTCGGAATTGGGTGATTCTTTTTTTTCTGAAAACTAGATTTTATGTGCGTTCCAGACCAGTTAGAATCACCTTAAAATTCATCCGGATCGTGAAGATATCATCGAAAATCTGACGTTGCAGCAGAATCCGAGTCAAACTACAAGTCCAAAGGTGTTGCATCACCTCCACTTGGGCCCATGGGACTTGTACGACCTAGGGTTGGTTTTAGAGTGTCTTGGGACGTTCTCCCACCTCCTTGGCCGCCACCCCTTCTCCTATATAAGTAGATCAATCTAGTAGCTTTTCCTTTGGGTTTTGTTTAGTTAAAAGTTAGCAATTGCAACTTCGTGTACTTCGTTTGTGTCCAACCACCAGACCAAGACCGCTTTCGGAACCCCACCATTATCAATACTTAATCTATACTTGAAATATTCAGATTGCAATATCATATTCTTGCTTGTTCTTCGATTGCCTGTAGGAATAGACCTTTGTGGTCAGGTTGATCGTGCTCCGGCGTGGTCAATAACCTCTTGGAGATTGGTTTAGCGATTGCTAAGGCGTAACGTCGTGCATGTTCGTAGTCGGATCGTCAAAGTCGTCTCCACCAAATCGATAGTTATCATCTCATTGAAAGATCGAGACCCTCGCCTCTATCAAGTGGTATCAATTTTCAGGTTGCTCGGTGAGAATTTCCAGTTATTCGTAGATTAGATTTATTTTCCTTACCTATTGCCCAAGAAAAAGGCACAAAAAAGCTAGATCTATTCAACTTTTCTCCAAGCCAGTCTGAGCCTTCGCAATTTTCTTTTCAGTGCTTGCATAGTTGAATTATCGGTTGCATCGTCGTGTCGAGTTGCTGGTCTTAGCGTCTAGTCTGTTAGAGTTTCGAGTTCTATTCATAACTTGTCACGCCGGCGTCGCACCATCTTCATCGTTGTTGCCATATACCACCACCATGCCACTGTCATCCCTTTCGTTGTCACCCACCACCATCCATCAATTTTCACCACATGCTACCATTGTTCATTGTCATTATCATACTTGAGGTCGTTCACATATACGCTTGATCCAATCTGCTTCTTATTTTGTTGAGAGAAAAAAAAGTGAGACAAAAAAGAAAAGAAAAAGTAAGAGAAAAAAAGGAGAAAAAAGTGAGAAAAAAATTGGTGAGAAAAAATAGAGAAAAAAACAAATTTCGAATCTATCTATACCTAATATTAAAGGAAGAATCGTTTCTCCACTTTTTTTGGTCCAATCAATTGTTTCGTATGTCATCCTGATTTTTCCTAGTACATGCCCCAGCACCCTGTGTTCTATGCGCTTTTCACCCGCAAAAAATTAAATTGCATCAGGTGGGACTCAAACCCAGCTCACGGACTAGGAATCCTCTCGCAATAACCAGTCAATCTATCTAATTGTTGTTTGAAAAATAAGAAGAAAATATCCTATATGCCAAAGAACGTAAGACACACAAAGCCATGATGGGTCGGTCCATTAACATACAAATAGCCCGCGTTAATAAAATCCCAGTCCATTAACGTACCAATAGCTCGCATCACTAAAAAAATGTCCACCCCTAAAAAAACTAAGAAAATGTCCAAAGAAAAATACTACACCCTGACGAATTGAACCCGCACGCTCAAGCTATACCCCTCAAAGTGCTAACCACTAGACTAAACAACACATGGTGTTTAAATGACAGCACAAGACATTAAATTATGTTAATATATACCAAGGCAAAAGAAAATTTGTTTTTTTTTGAAAAAGTGAATATATTTTTAAACACAAAAAATTAGTAAAGTTGTGAATAAAATATTTAAACACGGCCACCTTTTAAAGAACAATATTTTTTAATATGAGTATTTTTTTAAGCACGGACAGTTTTTACTAGGACATACTGTAGTATTTTTTTGCAAACATTCAAAAATACACAAATATAGTTTGAACTTTGAATTTTAAAAGGCAAAGTTTTTTTCAAAACATGAACAAAATTTAAAAGCCAAGAGGTACTATAGTTAACATTTTTTTAATCTATGCATATTAATAAAACTAGGTGAATTTTAAAATATGCTCACAGATGCATTATTTTAGTTTAATTTATTAAACTATGAATACGAAAGGAATATTTTTCTCCATCGTGTCTTCACATACGATTAGCCTCACTTGACCGATTCCCATCAAAATGCATAAGGAGTCCAACTAAGATTTCGTGGTCTATCTGACACAAAATTACTCAATTTACATGACAATACAAACGTGTATTATGTGCACTGGTTTCCCTTATTATATTAGCCGAATGATAGAAAAATCTTTGTTCAATGCTCTTGATCTCATCGGACATGAAGGAGGCTCAACGATTTAGCTATTAGACATCGACAACCTTAGTTAGTGATAATTGGAACTACAACCACCGGCGACGAGGACGACAAAGAGGGCCAGCGAAAACATGGGTCTGATGTTATATTAAAATGGTGGATGTGGACCTGAAGATGACATACTTGTCATGTTATTATGTTAGGGGCATGCAGATGAGGTCTTTAGCCATGCTCAGTGGACAAGGGTGTGTGAGGAATGTTTTCTTCCGTTGCAATGCACGGGAATCTATTTGACTCAAATCTCGTATCTGAATTCGGAGTGAAATTTGTTTTGCGCAGTGTTCAGTAAAACAAGCGTATCTTCCTTAGACGAACTCGGAATTGAGTGATTCTTTTTGCATAAGAAAGCTTGAGTCAGTAGCATTGTTGAGAAAAAATATCAGAATTTCGACGTGTTATCTTACATAGGAAAGTTGTAGAGATAGTTTTGGTATATCCTGCTTGGCGATCATTTATCATCATTGTCTTTACTGCCATTATGGTCTTCACTTATATCTTGCTGTCCAGAGCTAATTCATATCATCCTTTGACGCTATTTGTCCTACGTCGTGACTCCATTCGTGTTCTAGGCTCGCGTCTCTAGTACAGTCTAGCCTAGGATCAGCACAGTACCGTCGTTGAGCGTTTATTCAACATTGCATCTCTGAATTGATTATTGCTAATATTTTGCTACCATACATTAAGCCTTCCAAGCTCCACATATTTCTACATCGTATATACATACGTTCACCTGATAATCGCTTCACCCAATCTTCGGAGATATTGACACCGTCGGTTGCCGTTCGCCACCTGCTGCATGGTAAGAATTTGTAAGACATTGATATTCGCTTTACTGTGAGCGTTTTACCACCATATCCCAGTAGTTCATAGGAACAATATACTTAGATCTTTGTTTCTTGTTTCTACTAGTCATGATAGGATCTAGAGTTGCCAGTTCATGGGTTTCTTCGATCGTGAGAGACGTGCCACCACAACAACCGCTATGAGAGCTGCGAAGAGATCCAAATGCACATGATAAGGTTAATGTTTCTATACCATCATTTAATGATCATTTTATACTTGCTTTATATATTGAATGGGAGTTTAAAATGAATGATATATTTGCTTCCCATAATTTTGTTGAACATAAGAAAGTTAAGGTCGTGGTTGGTTCTTTCACTTGTTATGCTTTAGTTTGGTGGAGCGAATATTGTTGGTTACACCATGATATTATACCTACTACTTGAGATGATTTAAAACTTGCCATGAGACACACATTCGTTCCTGCTTATTATACCCGTGACAAGCTTAGAAAGTTACAATATTTAAAACAAGGTAGTGACACCGTAATGAAATATTATGATGATTTACAAACAACCTTGTTGCATTCCTCATTAGAAGAAAGTGAAGCAGATTTTATGGATAGATTTTGGGGAGGATTAAACCGTGATATTCAGGAGATACTAATTCATGAAAAGTGTTATTCTATGGACTGTTTGTTTCGTTTTGCTTGCAAAGCCGAACAGGAAATAAAACAACGTGTTGCCCACAAGGAGGTAGAGCACAAGGAGCACATTCCAAGAGTTGATACCGTTGTTCCTTCAACTACTAGGCGTACTATGACAACCAAATCAATTCTTGTGAGGGCTACATCACCTTCACCATGTAATACGTCACCATCGAGAGTGCCTACATCATCTGAGTTGATCATAAGAGGTAATGGCAAAGGTATTGATCTTCCACCTCCACATGAGATGATGAATGCCTTGTCAATTCCAATGTACTCTCTCATGAGCTACCCATTACTTTGATCACACCACCTATTTTAGAGGACTATGTTCATGATTTTACTTCGTCATGTGATCAAATAACTACAATATCAACAATTGTGAGTGCACCCATTGAATTCACTATTGATGAGAAAGAACTGTGTGAATTAGAAAATAAATCAAGTTTCGGTCAAATATGTTTGAAAATAATTCTGCCGGTGTTTAATCATTTTGATATGACCTCCAATCTTGGTGATAATCCTGTGTCAAATGACATGTTGCATGTTTGCTTATTTAAGCATGTTGTAGCATCTAAATTTGAAACGATTCATGTTTATTAACCAATACTGGGATGGTTTAGTGATGAACATTATGAATCTTTTGATATGAATAAGGACTTCACTTATATGTGCAAACTGAGTTGCAATATTATCATGCCTTCTACTTCTTGTCATAATCTTTTGGCTTTATATTTCATGACATGTGATGAGTGCCCTTGTATATATGTGTCACATGTGTCACAAGTAAGAACAATAAAAATGGATGACATATACATATACAATGTGTACACCTTTTCACTTTTGGTAGCCACATTACAGATTAAGCAACGCCAAGGACGACTTTGTTTTCAAGAAAGGGAGGATGATGAGGACATGACTACCTTGGATACGACCAAAAATGTTGCATAAATGCATATTTATGAGGTGATTCCTTATAAGAATTATGCAATAATTTATTTGTGTTATCCGGAACAAAAATACTTCACCTATTTTTATTTTATGCCTAAATGCAGAATGGTCGAACACTTGTATGAACCACGTGTGATGACAAAGGAAGATGAAATTGTTGGGTGCTATTCAAGAGATCCTCTAATGTCAAAGGAAACAATTAGGTGTTGTTCAAGAAGTTTTCTCACGTCACTTTTGTCCCAAGAGAAGATAGAGTCCAAGTCTCTCACGTTCTGGACTCAGATTCGGACTGCACAGACACACCTGTCTCAAAACGCCAACAACTTGTTTATACAGACTCGGAATTGGATGATTCTTTTTTTCTTCTAGAAACTAGATTTCATGTGAGTTCCAGACCAGTTGGAATCACCCTATAATTCGTCCGGATCGCGAAGATATCGTCGAAACAATATGACGTTACAACAGAATCCGAGTCAAACTACAAGTCCAAAGGTGTTGCATCACCTCCACTTGGGCCCATGGGCCTTGTACGACCTAGGGTTGGTTTTAGAGTGTCTTGGGACGTCCTCCCACCTCCTTGGCCGCCACCCCTTGCTCCTATATAAGTAGATCAATCTAGTAGCTCTTCCTTTGGGTTTTGTTTAGTTAAAAGTTAGCAATTACAACTTCGTGTACTTCGTTTGTGTCCAACGACCAGACCAAGATCGCTTTCGGAACCCCACCATTATTAATACTTAATCTATACTTGCAATATTTAGATTGCAATATCATATTCTTACTTGTTCTTCGATTGCTTGTAGGAATAGACCTTTGTGGTCAGGTTGATCGTGCTCCGGCGTGGTCAATAACCTCTTGGAGATTGGTTTAGCGATTGCTAAGGCGCAACATCATGCACGTTCGTAGTCGGATCGTCAAAGTCGTCTCCACCAAATTGATAGTTATCATCTCATCGAAAGATCGGGACCCTCGCCTCTATCAGGATGGGTGCTGGAATAAGTGAAGGGGGCCACGTGGGACCCACAGGCCTGCTAGGCGCGGCCAGGGGGTGGTCGCGCCTTCTGGGGTTGTAGCCCACTGGTGCAGCCCCGTGCAGTGTGCTCAGTGCCAGATTTTTAAAAATATTTCAGAAAAAAACATACTCCATTTTCAGGGCATTTTAAGAACTTTTATTTTTAGGTCACTTTTTTATTGCACGGGAAACTCAGAAAACAAAAAACTAATAGCATTCTTACTTAACTTAATCTAACTAGCAAAAAATAAAAGTTGGGTACAAGGAGTTGTGCTTTCTAAATTCATCCATCTCATTCTCATCAAAAGCAATCCATCAATAAGGTTGATCAAGTCTTATTAACAAACTTCTTTCTAATAACATGAAACCGAAGAATTTTCGAATAACACTAAGTTACCTCAATGGGGATATGCATGTCCCCAACAATAAGTATATCATATTTCTTCTTGACAGTAGGAAGAGGGAATTCAAAGTCTCCAGTAATAATTGTTGGAATTCTTTCAATGGTGTTGATACTATGAACTTGAGGTTGTTTCTTTGGAAAGTGTATTGTGTGCTCATTACCATTAGTATGAAAAGTGACATTGCCCTTGTTGCAATCAATAACAACCCCTGCAATATTCAAAAAGGGTCTACCAAGGATGATAGACATACTGTCTTCCTCGGGAATATAAAGAATAACAAAGTCCATTAAGATAGTAGCATTTGCAGTTACGACGGGTACATCCTCACAAATACCAGTAGGTAGATCAGTTGATTTATCAGCCATTTGCAAAGAGATTTCAATAGGTGTCAACTTATTCAAATCAAGTCTACAATATAAAGAGAAAGGCATAACACGAACACCAGCTCCTAAATCACATAAAGCAGTTTTAACATAATTCCCTTTAATAGAGCATGGTATAGTTGGTATTCCTGGATCTCCCAATTTCTTTGGTACTCCGCCCTTAAAAGTATAATTAGTAAGCATGGTGGAAATTTCAGCATCTGGTATCTTCCTTTTATTAGTCACAATATCTTTCATATACTTAGCATAAGGAGACATTTTCAGAATATCGGTTAAGCGCATGCGCAAAAAGATAGGTCTAAGCATTTCAACAAAACGTTCAAAATCCTCTTCATCCTTTTCTTGGATGGTTTAGGAGGAAAAGGCATGGGTTTCTAAACCCACGGTTCTCTTTCTTTACCATGCTTCCTAGCAATAAAATCTCTTTTGTCATATCTTTTATTCTTAGGTTATGGGTTATCAAGATCAACAACAGGTTCAATATCCACATCATTATCATTACTAGGGTGAGCATCAACATGAACATCATCATTAATATTATCACTAGGCTCATGTTCATCACCAGATTGTGTCTGAGCATCAGAAACAGAAATATCATTTGGGTTTTCAGGAGTATCTATAACAGGTTCACTAGCAGCATGCGAAGTTCTATCATCATCCTTGTTCCTCTTATTATTGGAGCGACTAGGTGCATCAATATTACTCCTTTGAGAATCTTGCTCAATTCTCTTAGGGTGTTCCTCAGGATACAAAGGTTCCTAAGTCATTCTTCCACCTCTAGTCACAACTTTAACAGAATGATCATTGTTCTTACTATTCATTTCATTAAGCAAACCATTATGTGCTTCAAGTACTTGTTCTACTTGAGTAGTTACCATGGAAGCATGTTTACTAATTAGTTTAAGATAATTGATAGTTCTACTCATATAATCACCTAAGCGATCAAGCATGAAAGCATTATGTTTCAATTGTCTACTAACATAAGCATTAAAATTTTCTTGCTTAACAACAAAATTATCAAATTCATCCAAGCATTGGCTAGCAGACTTGTTATAAGGAATATCGCTATCATCAAATCTAAGAACATAATTTACCTCTAATACCTGTGTTGGGTTATCAAGACCATGTATTTATTCAATAGGTGGTAGATTCTTAACATCTTCAGCTTTAATACCCTTCTCTTTCATAGATTTCTTTGCCTCTTGCATATCTTCAGGACTTATAAATAGAATACCTCTTTTCTTTGGAGTTGGCTTCGGAGGTGGTTCGGGAATAGTCCAATCATTATCATTGCTTAATATATTATTCAATAGTATTTCGGCTTGTTCAACAGTTTGTTCCCTGAAAACACAACCAGCACAACTATCTAGGTGGTCCCTAGAAGCATCGGTTAGTCCATTATAAAAGATATCAAGTATTTCATTTTTCTTGAGAGGATGACCAGGCAAAGAATTAAGTAATTGGAGAAGCCTCCCCCAAGATTGTGGGAGACTCTCTTCTTCAATTTGCATAAAGTTAAATATTTCCTGCAAGGCAACTTGTTTCTTATGGGTAGGAAAATATTTTTGAGAGAAGTGATAAAATCATATCCTGGGGGCTATGCACACAACCAGGAGCAAGAGAATTAAACCATATCTTAGCATCACCCTTTAATGAGAAAGGAAACAACTTAAGGATATAATAGTAACGAATTTTATTCCTCATGAGTAAATAGGGTGGCTATATCATTCAATTTAGTGAGATGTGCCACAACAGTTTTAGATTCATAGCCATGGAAAGGATCAGATTCAATCAAAGTAATTAACTCAGGATCGACAGAGAATTCATAATCCTTATCAGTAACAAAGATAGGTGAAGTAGAAAACTTAGGATCATATTCCATTCTAGCATTCAAAGATTTTTCTTTCCACTTGCATAGTAATTTCTTAAGATCATCTCTATCATTACAAGCAAGAAAGTCCCTAGCTACCTCTCCTTCCATAACATAACCCTCGGGAATATCAGGCAATTCATATCTAGGAGGGCTAGGTCTAGCAGGAGTCTCAAAGTATTCAGTTTCAATAATTTCATCAGTTTCAAAAGTATCATAATTCTCAGCATTGACTCTAGCAATTTATTCGTCAAGAAACTCACCCGGTGGCACAACATTATCAAGCAAAGTATCATCATAAGCATCATGCATAGCAGAAGTGGCATCATCAATTACTTGCGACATATCAGAATTACTAGTAGGTGGTGGTGTCGCAAACTTACTCATGACAGAAGGTGAATCAAGTGCAGAGCTAGATGGCAGTTCCTTACCTCCCCTCGCAGTAGAGGGATAGATCTTGGTTTTTGGATCTTTTAGATTCTTCATTGTGATCAACAAATATAAATCCCAAGTGACTCAGAGAATAGAGCTATGCTCCCTGGCAACGGCGCCAGAAAAGAGTCTTGATAACCCACAAGTGTATAGGGGATCGCAACAGTTTTCGAGGGTAGAGTATTCAACCCAAATTTATTGATTCGACACAAGGGGAGCCAAAGAATATTCGAGTATTCGCAGTTGAGTTGTCAATTAAACCACACCTGAAAGACTTAATATCTGTAGCAAAGTATTCAGTAGCAAAGTAGTATGGAAGTAACGGTAACAGTGGCAAAAGTGACAGTAGCAGTTTTGTAGTGATTGTAATAGTAGCAACGGAGAAGTAACTTAGCAAGGATCAATATGTGAAAATCTCATAGACAATGGATTAGTGATGGATAATTATGTCGGATGGCATTCATCATGCAACGGTTATAACATAGGGTGACACAGAACTAGCTCCAATTCATCAATGTAATGTAGGCATGTATTCCATATATAATCATACGTGCTTATGGAAAAGAACTTGCATGGCATCTTTTGTCCTACCCTCCCGTGGCAGCGGGGTCCTAATGGAAACTAAGGGATATTAAGGCCTCCTTTTAATAGAGAACCGGACCAAAGCATTAGCACTTAGTGAATACATGAACTCCTCAAACTACGGTAATCACCGGAAAGAGTCCCAGTTGTTGTCACCCCGAGGGATGCGGATCATAACTCATAATAGGTGTCTACAACTTGCAAGATAGGATCAATAACACACATATATTCATGAAAACATAATAGGTTCAGATCTAAAATCATGGCACCCGGGCCCTAGTGACAAGCATTAAGCATAGCAAAGTCATAGCAACATCAATCTCAGAACATAGTGGATGCTAGGGATCAAACACTAACAAAACTAACTCGATTACATGATAAATCTCATCCAACCCATCACCGTCCAGCAAGCCTATGATGGGATTACTCACGAACGGCGGAGAGCATCATGGAATTGGTGATGAAGGATGGTTGGTGATGATGATGGCGTCGATTTCCCCTCTCCGGATCCCAAAATGGACTACAGATCTGGTCTCCCGAGGAAGAACAGGAGGTGGCGGTGGCTTCGTATCGTGAAACGCAATGAAATCTTCTCTCTAATTTTTTTTCTCCGTGAATAGGGTTATATGGAGCTAGAGAGGAGGTCGGAGGAGCCACAAGGGCCCCACAAGCCTGCTAGGCGCGGCCAGGGGGTGGCCGCGCCTAGCAGGTTTGTGGCCTGCAGGTGCCCCCCCTCTGGTTAATTCTTGTGCCAGTATTTTTTATTAAATCTAAAAATATTCTCCGTAAATTTTCAGGACGACCCGGGAACTTTTATTTCTGCACAAAAATAACACCAAGGCAATTCTGCTGAAAACAGTGTCTGTCCGGGTTAGTTCCATTCAAATCATGCAAATTAGAGTCCAAAACAAGGGCAAAAGGGTTTGGAAAAGTGGATACGATGGAGACGTATCAATGGGGCAAGTGTCGGTTCGTTTTGAGTGCTTCCTCTACGAATGAGAGATAGGTGGAGGGGTATATATAGGCATCTCCAAAAATCCAGTTGTTACAACATTATTGCTCAACTCGATGAAACCGAAGAAAAACTCGGTTTCACCGACTAGTGCAAAATGTGGCAACTTTTGGCGTTTCGGTGAGACTGGTATATAATTCTCGGTGAGTCCAATTTTGGCTGGCCTAGGCAGTTACCAGTTTCGATGTCACCGATTCCTAAAACTCAAAAATTCTAATTCTTAGAAATAGGTTAGCAGAAAATTGGTCACTGATTTCGGTTTCACCAAAATCAAACTTTGTGTCACCGAAAATCTAGGGTTTGGCTCTGCATTTGTCTAGGGTAAAACTAGGTAGGGCCGAAATGGAAATATTGGTGGCACTGAATTTGAGTGTTAGGGTTTGGACAGAATATTTTTGTGGGAGAATTCATGAGTATTTTTGGTGGCTAATTCTAAGCACTTGAGCAACCAAATCATCATAAATACCTCATCCCCTTTTAATAGTATTGGATTTCCTATGGACTCAAATGTGATTTCTCACAAAATGTGAAATGTAGAGTCTTGAAGCTTGAATCTTGGCCAATCATATTCTTCTCCTTCCTTGGGTCTTCTCCTCACGTTTCCAGCCATTCCTCTACGTGGACTTTATCTGAAATAAACTAGGTAAAATTATTAGTCCAAGAGACAATGTATGTTGTCATGAATTATCAAAACCATCAAGGGGGCATATGTGCTTTCAATTTCCTCCTTTTTGGTAATTGATAACAATATACAATCAAATCTTCAAATTAAGATATGCAGAGATATATGAAGTCTTTGAGAGACACATGACTAAGACATGTTCCCCTAAATGTGTGCAATCTTTTTTTAGAGGATAGTTGCTTTGGAATGCATGAACACACACATAGTAGAGAGGACATGATGAATCATGTGTACCTTGGCTATATGCATCAAACATATGTGAAATGGTGTCTTCATGTTCAAGATTCACTCTTGCAAACAATATGTACAAGAAGCAAAAGATCATCTTGACCAAGGATATGATGCATATACTTACCTCGAAGTTTTTGAGCATTTTAACAGTAGAAACACACTTGAGAAAACAAGGTTGGATAACACAAGAATATTTCTATCATAAAGATGCAAAGAGCTTCAATAGTACCAAGACATGGAAGACATATTGAAAATAGCATTTCTTAAGATTGATATGTCTCCAAGAGCATTTAGAACTTTCTCCCCTAAGTATGGATTTATAAGTCTTACTCTCGCCTTGAATCTTAGCTTGCGAATATTGGGAGAAAGTCCAACACAAATAGGTAATCAAATCTAAATCACACTTCCTCTCTCCTTTAATGATGTAGTGTTTCTCCCCCTTTGGGTGATCTTGATGTCCCCCCCTTGGAGGCGTGTGGCACTGGTCGTGCAGCCACGTGCTCCTCGCGTGGGTGACGTCATGTGCAGGCAGAGAAGACAAGGACCGTTCCAATGAGCACGGACAAAGAGATTTTCCTCTTTGGTGATTAAAGGGCAGCGGGTAGCGGGCTGCTATCCTCCTCCAAGGCGAGCCCTGAGACTTGCCATTCTGGTGCAAGAAGGGCGTCATCGACGAGCCCACAAGCACGCCATGGATGACGCCTTTGCAGATGAAGATCACCTTTTGTCAGGATAGACTGGGCACTTATACCCTTTGAATTGCCTCCATGTGTCTGCCCTTTCCCCGCCAATATTTTGGAGGAAAAAGGACCAAGGAATGGATAAGAGGGACATGGCTGCCACCGTAGAGAGGGGTAGACCCATTAAGCTCTCATTCTCTCCTGGAAGCCTTTCTTCCACCTCCAACCTTGTAACCCAAGTGTACACCTCGAGAGCAATCCCACCAAGCAGGAGTAGGATTTTACACCTCACGGTGGCCTGAACCTAGGTAAATCTTTGTGTCTTTGTCGTGTCCTATGCGAGTAGCTTGGCCAAAGTCACAACCATGTCATAGATCGTGGACTAGCTCCCCAGTATTCGAACCAGGGTTTTTGGAGGGTTTCCCTTAGGCTCAAAACTAATCTCCGACACCTCTCCCTTGCCCGTTGCCTCTCGCGGTGGGCGGCGAGTGCCTCCGATTTTAGAGTGCGCATGCGGGCCGGTGGCGCGGGCACTAGCACCCACCACGGACCGCGTGGAGCAACGATTGACGGGGGAAGGGGACGACGCGGGGAAGGAGCGGGCGGCGTCGCCCTGGCGAAGCTGCGCGCGGGCCGGGAGAGCACAGCTCCGACCTTGTCCGTGCTGTAGATCCGGAGTCGTCCCCAGTTTGCATCTTGGACCGTTGCAAGGCAAAATGGAGATCCAACTCCTCGTCGATGTCTAGGTCGGAGCCGAAGTGGCTGATGGATCTCGACATCGCGCCGGCTTGGATCGGAATCGGAGAGGGAAGATGAGAGGACGAAGCAAGAGAGGAGAGTGAGTGAGTTAGGTTTCGAGCGAGGAGCTCGATGTTTTTTTTTTTGAGGAGGCCGCTTCATATCTGTCCTAAATTTGGCCCGGATACGAGGGGCATCGGACAATCCGAACGTTTAAGAACGGTTTGAGACGTCCGAATGGTTTGATTTTTTATGAGTGATCGATTTGTCCGACCATGCGTTTGAGACGGGTTTAGTGCGCCCGGCCGACGCTCTAAGAGCATCTCTAGCAGATCCCGTATACCCCGTCTCGCAAAAATCGTTTTAAGGGATACCGCAAAATGTTTTTTTTTTTGCATTTTTACGATATGACTTTTGTTCCGGTAGAATAGATTCCGTAAAATATTTCATTGCCCAGGTAAAATTGCACCCCCCTAAAAACGTCCGTTAAATTACAATTGGATCCTCATCAAGAACGTCTTGTTGGTGACGGTGCCGCCGCGGAGCAAGGCAAGGGCCACGGGGGCAGACGCGACAAAACAGGTAGCAACTACCTCGCGACGGCAGCAACTAGCTAGCTCGCTCGCTCCATCGACCGCTAGCTAGCTCGCTCGCTTGCGACGCAACCAGCGGTGGAGGCAACATCAACAACTCGCAGGTGCAGTGTGCGGCAGCTCGCGGGTGGCGGCGACAGTGTGCAGCAGCTCGCGGGTGGCGATGGCGGCATGCGACAGCTCGGGTGGCCACAGTGATGAGATTTGGTCGGAATCAAGCTTGTAAAGCCATGACATCGCCCATGAAGAAAACGGTTAGGACTGAAATTTCCTTTTCGTCAAAGGAAAGGAATCCTACAAAAACAGGATAGAATCCTGTACATATAGAGGAAATGATCTCGCGGATGCAGGATTCAGTCTGAAACGAGGCAATTTAAATATATGTTCGGACGGGGATACCGTAAATGGACGGTTATTTTAACATATGGACCGGTTTGAGGGATCTCTCTAAGTTAAAACGCTACTCGGCGTGGGTGGGCAAATCACTTGCCACCACGACGCCTCGAGGCCACACACCTCTTCGGCTCTAAAAAAATGGCGGCGGCGGCGGCGGCGGAGGGGCTGGCGGCGTACCGGGCGGTGCTGCGGGCGGCGCGGCGGACGTTCTCAGGCGACCAGCTGATGCTTACGGAGTCAGCGGTGGAGATCCGGCGCCGCTTCGAGGATCACCGCGGCCTCGCCCCGGGATCGGAGGACGCCGTCCGCGCCCTCTCCGAGGCCCGCGAGGCCGCGGACTTCATCACCAACATGATCGTCCAGGCCAAGCGCTCACCCTCTGGATCCTTCGGTACTACTACCATTATCATATATGCAAACCGCCACCTATTGCTTGGATTGTTATGCATGCTTTCTGTTTGGGATCTTAGGGTTTTGAAATATTTCATTGCGTGTTCATCTTAGATGCAGTCGTTATGTGAGTTAGCGCTTTGAGCAGGCTCGAATTGGGACTTAAAGATGGTAGGATCGTAGGAGCAGGGGTATTGTTGCTAATTCGGCCCATTGACGCTGACCCTAAGGTAACTGCGGTACTCGGTGGATAAGAATGTTTCAGATAGTTACAGAGCGGGTACTGTAACATTTGAATTTTCTAAAAGAGATAAAATGTCGAACCCTAAAGGTATTTAAGTGCAAATAGAAATTGAAGTTGCTAGTTTGTACCACATTTGCTGGAAATCTTCAGTAGCTCTTAACAGTAATGATGGTCCTTAGATGTACCACTAGATGGAAATAATGTAATTTTTAAGGCTACATAAAGTGGCCTTTCACCAAAACAAAATAATCCTAGGCACTGATTTTACGTAATCGGTTACTCTTGCATGGTGTTTAACTGCTTGGAACTGCTGGATTTACCGATTCATGTCTTTTAGTGTGCTAGAAGGGATGCTGGATTCAAACTGATGCAACACGTTTTGAGGTTGACATTATGTTGCTACGATATCAATGTGATTTTCCAGCTTTAACTGAACAACAGCCCCAGAAGAACGGCACATTAGGCCTTAGTATGAAATTTGCAACTTGGCATGGTTCGAGGGCAGAATGTCAAAGTGACAATTTATATAGCTAAAGACATAAGGTCCAGTTGAGCCCATGCCCTTCGAAATGGATTAACTTTTCTTAATTTGCCACAAAAATGGATTCCAATCATTTGGAAGGTGCTTTTTTCTGATTCCCTGGGTCCTCTGTATTATCCCTCCATTGATGGCAATTCAAGTAGCCCAGAAGCACCATAGCCAAAGCCAGTGATAAAGGGGGCTTGAGCTTAGTGGTTGCAAAGCTTTTTGTTGTACGGCATTAGGACCCAAGGTGGTGCAAGAACTAGTGCCCTATAACAGCTGATGTTGGTGGAAGAGTGCACGCTTCCCGTTGATCTGTTCCAATGATTTAGTTCCTGTTTTGATCATGCATGGGAATTGCAATGTATTCTACATCACTCTAATACAGCAAATTTTCTGAATTTCTCTTCTTGGCAAACTGTTTCATTTGTTTAGAACTTTGAACTAATTCAGTGGCATGCCATGGTTAAATTGTATTTATTGAGTCAAGAGTATGAGAATTGCTCTTTAGCAAATTCCTGTTTGTAGGTTACTAGTGATCATACTATTTAACCTACCTTAAAACTCCCAACTAATGGCCCAAAGTGAGGACACTTTCACCATGTTGAAGTGTTCACAAAGTTATTGATGAATGAAAAGTGCACAAATATATTGACTGTGAAAAGCTACAAGTGACTCGTTGAGTATTCTACTGTTAACATTTAAATATGTTCTGTTTGTTACTAATTCTTTTAATAACATCTTCTAAGCTAATTTATCACTTGACATATATTTTTTATAACACATTGCTTAATGTAACCCTCTTAATAGTGAAGTCTCCCTTAGGAAAAAACATCTATACTTGTATGTGTCCAAGAGTGCTTCCACTATCTCGCCCATAAAATGTACCTTCTGCCTTGAGATCTGTGCATATTCTCTACCCCATGTCAGTAAATGCGTGGTGAGAGAGTGCACAGATCTCAGATAATGGAAGCACTCACACACACAAGCATATAATCCAGTTGTATATTTTTTATGTTTGCGGCAATCTCACAATTAAATGGCAGGAACATATGAAGGTTGCCCTTGTAAAATTTATCTAGTACTGTTCTCCCCCCTTTCACTCCACAGTGATTTGAGTATGTGCTTGAGCTTTAGCACAATTATTTTGTTAAGGTTTTTGCTCTCTGAAGGGCAAAAATGAAGTTATGGTTTATACAGATTGCAGAGAGTAATTAATGGCCATAATTTCAAATGAGCCACCAATTGTTTTATGTTCTCGATAGATATCGAGTTCAAAGCTGATTTGTAGCAAGTGTATTCTTTGTTGTGTAGCCTTTTACTGGCATTGAAATATTGAATTTGAAGCTGAAGGCCATATTATATTAAGATTGAAATAAGGAAACACATCTGTCTATTTTTTTTAAGAGTGAATTCCGTTTTTTACCCCTTACTACGACATTTTTGACACTAATTACCCCATTTAGCAGGATTTCATCCGTTTTACCCCATTTAGCAAAAGTGTTGTCACATTTTACCCTGTTTAAAATTTTGTAAGTGTTCTGGCTGATGGCTCCCAATTGTAAGGTCTAGCTGACATGCCACATAGGCGGGGGGTTTTCTGATGGTTTTTCTGCACTCTGAACCGCATCGCCTAGCTTCTCCTGACCGGCCATGATCGCACCAGAAAAGCTTGTTGGATGGCCAAGTCACCCAGGTCGGCCCACACCACACTGGCTTTCATTATTCACGGCACACACCCCTCGCATTCCAATTGTGCACACAATCCTGCCCTAGTCTTCGCCAAAACATTGCCTCATTCGTTGGGAGGGTGTAGGACGATGTAGGCGGCGAGCAGCAAGCAAGACTTCAAGGCATGGCTATTGGCGATCGTTGGAACGAGCAGCAGCCAGTACAGCCATCTTCTCCCCTCCCATGCCTTGATGCATCCTCTGTTTGTCACCCTGGTGGTTAAGTTTTTTGTGGCTGTATTTTCTCTCTATCTAGGATGCATATTAGATAGGTTTAGGTTACTCATTTCCAGTTCAAAGAAGTATTGTGATGAGATGACCATGTTCCCATTGAATAAATTATAAAATAAATTATAATCTGAAATCATGTATGTTTTCTTCGGTGTTATCTTATACGACCTTAAGTATGCATGATTCTATGGATCAGATTAAAAATGGTGTAAATATAATGCTTCACTAACTGTGATGCATGTACATATCTGAATACATAGTCAAGAATTAACTAGGTAAATGATGTTTTAGCAAAAATGTTGACCGATACAGAGTTCGTATATGTTTCCGGAGCTGCTTTGGTGCGCTCATATCGAGCCTAGCCGGTCGGGAGAAACTAGGGCGATCCTGTTCGACGTGCAGAAAAACCATCATGAAAAAACCCGCCGATTTTGCATGGTAACTGAACCTTACAATTGGGACCCATCGGTCAGAACGCTCCCAAAATTTTAAACAGGGTAAACTGTGGCAACACTTTTGCTAAATGGGGTAAAATGGATGAAATCCCGTTGAATGGGGTAATTAGTGTCAAAAATGTCAAAATAAGGGGTAAAAACCGGAATTCACTCTTTTTTTAACATCGACCTTTTATCGCTGACCCAAAAATAGCAGGAACAGGCTCAAGGTAAAGGCAGGTTGAGGTTTTGGGTGTAGCATTAGCCCGTTCCATAAAACCAGATGCCTCTTGTTCAAAGAATCTGTAATAAATGCAGTTTCGAATTATTGGCATCGTGTTCTGTGGTTATCACCAATAATCCGGATCACACTGTCATAGTATTCCCTGGCCTTGTTTTGGTTTTAGCAACACATCAGTACTGCTTGTTGTATCTGGTCGCAGTGGTCCAGGTTACACCTCATGCCAACAACCATGGCTGTGCAGGGTGCTAATGATGGAAAACTGTTTTTTCCAGACTAGTATTTGCTTCACTTGTGCTTTGTTTGTGACTTCCTTATGTGGAGAACTGTATTACCGACAGATCCAGGGTTCAGGCAACAGTCTTGTACCAATTGATTTCAGATTTTGCTCTTTTTGATGAAGTAAACTGTAGTACCATGACATTATACTATGTCAACCCTTACAAACTTGATCTGTTGTTGCATGTGGTTTGTACTCCCTCTGTAAAGAAATACTCCCTCCGTTTCTTTTTAGTCTGCATATAAGATTTGGTCAAAGTCAAGCAATGCAAAATTTGACTAAATATATATCAAAAGATATCAACATCTACAATACTAAACCTATATGCTATGAAAATTAATATCATGATGCATCTAGTAATATTGATTACATATTATGACTAGTGATATTTTGTTCTAAAAAAATAGTGAAAATTTACGAAGTTTGACTTTGACCAAATCTTATATGCGGACTAAAAAGAAACGGAGGGAGTATAAGGCATTTCCAAAGGTTGCAAATCTTTGATGTAACAATTCAAAAGGAAGTGATCCCGGTTTTAGATTTATCTTATTGAGGTTGCTTGTTTGTTTACTACCGCAAGCTGCTGGGTTGGTTAGTTCTGACAATTCATTTGCTTGGTGCTGCAGTTGTGAAGCCTGAGAAGGCCCATGCTGGAGCTACGCTTGAGATCCCTTCCGAGGAGATCCTGTCTAAGTTGAAATAGGGGAGGTTTGCATTATCCGCTGTGCAAGCGTCAGATAGACTCACAGTGCTAAGTTAATAAGACCAGTTCCTGTCGTCTGTCTGTCATAGCAGTGGCCAACAACATAGTTGCAGCACTTGTATTTCTTTTTCAAGTACAAGGCATCGTGTTTTGCCTACTCTTGTCTTGAGAACAGTTTGTAGCCGG
The DNA here is from genome assembly GCA_022496015.1 of Hordeum marinum. NCBI lineage: Eukaryota > Viridiplantae > Streptophyta > Magnoliopsida > Poales > Poaceae > Hordeum > Hordeum marinum. The sequence continues at coordinate 303,414,080 of CM039672.1, read as the reverse complement.
CCCAAGTCACGTTATTCCAGGCTAGTCACTGGAACTATAAAGTTTTTCCTCAATGAATTGGTACTGATTTTTGGAGCATTTACTGAATCTGCTGCCATGGTTCATCATTATACATGCCTGTATTCCGCTTGAGCCGAGACTTGAGATTTGTATTTTGTTTTGATTTGCAACTTTGAAATGATGGAGAGCAGGCATGCAAAGGTCAGAGTTTTGTAGGCACCTGGGGCTTGTCTTGTTATAGCTATTTACCTTAGATCTCTCAGGATTCTGTACTGCGACGCTCTGTTGTTCTGCAATACGCTTTTCTGTCCTGAACTTCAATGATCTGCTCTAGGTAATTTCAGTAAAAAGTTTGGTCAGAAATGCGTTCTTCCCAGTTCTCATTGATGCTTACTTTAGAAGTTATAACCAACCAATAATGCACATTTAAATTGGTTATGTCGGGGCTGCGCTCTTCTCCCAATTGAATTGGTCGTTCCGTCTTCATTTTGTTGGTATTGGATTTTGTTACTTTTGAAGAAAGTCATAGTCATTTGTAAAGGGCCCTTTGTAAAGGCAGAGTCGGAGACCAAATGAGAAGGCGTCGCTCTCGCACTAGCTGCGGAAGCCACCCCAGCCGCTGCAACATCTGTTCCCGGCCGCACCGTCGCGCTCGCGCCTCCTCCACCGCCTTGCCCACGCGGCGGCGACGTATCTCTGCACTGCACCGTCACAGATTGTTGCCCGAGCTCCGGATCCGTCGTCGCAGGGTGCCGACAACACCTCTGAGTGTTACTACCCGACAAGGCACCACATCATGCGGCCGCGGGTGAGCTCCTCCGGCGTCATCTTCCTGGCCATCGCGACGGGGCGGTGGGCGGAAGCGGCGGTTAGGCTTTCTTACACCAATGAGCGGAGTAGTAATCCAAGATTGGAGACGCCCTTGCACCAATGAAACTTCGAACTGAGAAAAGCAACAATGTGTACTCTTATAGAGAACATCATGGCCCCGCTTTGGAAGGTCTGCCACGCATGTCACCGGGCCGTCATCCTCTTGTTCTCCCCCACTATACCTATAGGCATTCCCCGTGCTGCTGCCTGGCTCTGGCTGAGGTTCAAATCTCGGTACTGATAATCGATGCTGCGCCAGTGTGGCGGACTGATGGTTCCATTAATTTCATCGCTGTTTGCTGCCCCTCCTCCTCACGGCATCGGATCCGGAGCAGACAATTGCTTCCCAAAAGTCTATGCGTCACGAGCGTGCGTGCCTAGCCTAGTCTCCTCTCTACGCGCATTTCCGGCGACGTGCACCAATTTCACCTCACCACGCTCTTCCTTCCTTCCGCGGTTCCGCCGGAGATTCACGCGAGCTGTTTTTCTGTTCGGAATTAACTGCCGCTGAAATGAATGCATTTAGAAGTATTTCCAGAGCTTCCGTTTACTCTGCAGTGCAGACGCAGTGCATGATTGTGATTGCATTGATCATGCATGCATGCATGCATGTGAATGTGATGCAGGCCGCCATGCATGCATGCGGCCACGAGACGAAGAAAACGTCCACTCTATCGACGGACATGGGCTATGTGACCGGTTGATTCTTGTGCGTGTACCACGTACGGGTGGGTTCTGGAAGCAGGCGAGCAGAAGCGCTGTTGCCCGATCTACTACTAGCATCGGTGACTGTTACCCATTCCCTTCCATATGTACGTACTCGACCGGTGGATCTGCTGCGTTGCGTCCTGGGCTGGACTGCCCAGGGAAGGAATCGTCCTGTGACCCTTGGAGCGTTATGCCATGCCAAGTACTCCTACTGCTATACTAATCGAAAAGTCATTCTGGAGTTTTGTTGCCTCTGTGAGGAGCTCGTGACTCAGGGAGCCTTTGATTGTCTACACCCGGCCATTCTGTGTATATACTCGCACATGCACGGTATGTTTCCCAGAAAGCAGAAAGTGCTGTTGTTAGGAAAACGCATATCATCTACTGCATTGTGCCGTATAATTACTGCAGAGGATCTCAACCCGATTCCAAGGCGGACCGCCGCGTCTATGGCGCAAATGTGGGGAGAACGATGACGGGCGTGCCGCATGAATGAGCGAATGACTCGCTAATAGAGGACCAGAAGACCATTGTTATTAAGCTTGCCAAATTTCCCATGATCCAAATAATACATACTGTACATCTTTGCTACGGAATCGTGATAAACTTGGGAGTTTAGAGAAACCGAGGACAACTTTCCAGCAGACAAGACCAATCAATAATCCAAACCCTGCAATAATCCACTGCAACGGCAATATAGAACGAACCAAAGTTTGTTGTCTTGGAAGATCTCGACAAAGCGGGTGTGCCGCGTGTGTGTGCGTACGTACGCACACCATGCATGTCCAGGTTGTTGTTGAGGTTAGCAAACCTTTTCAAGAGGCCTTGTAGTAGTACGTCGCAAAAGGCGCGGCCCAATAATTCCATGCGTGGTTTTGCTCGAGCCCCCTTTGCATGCGGCCAAGATCGGGGCCAACCATGTCCAGCTTGTGGCGAGGCGCCTTTCCTCCGCTTCGTAGGCCACATGTACTGTAGTACGTGGGATAAGATCACACCACAAGCAAAGTGAATTTGTAGTACAAGCAAGTGTCCTTGGGTCGGGTGTGTGTGATTCATACCAGTCATTCGTTCCCCGCTGGCCACTTAACAACCGCAGAACACCTAGAGGCTAGAGCAGAGCACCTTCGTTTCTTATCGTCGTACTCTGGAAGAGGAAGGCAGAACTCTAGTGATGATATATGCAACGCCGCACTAGCAAGGAAGATGATATATACAACTCGATTCTACTAGCAAGTAACTAGACGTACTACACGATTCGATTTTTGTTCGCCAGCTACAGGCAGGTACCAACTCCGTACCAAAATATAAAATGTTTTTGTAGTTCAAAAAGAATACGTCTAAAAGGCTCGCTTGGCAGAATTTCAAAAGAATCTCTACTTCTAAAGACACGGTTGGTAGCTTCTTGCCTCGGGTATTTATTTTTATCATTTTTTTCATCCCGTCTCCCACCGTTTTCTCTCATTGGTTTATTTTCTTTCTCTCATTAAAAAAACAAATCCACCATTAAAGCAAAAGATTTTATTTTATATTTTCTTTGTCAGGTGATGATTTGATTTAATCACATTAATTATAGGTAATTAAGAATTCCAAAATCATACCATATATGTGAGAAACCAAATCCACCATTTTTTTCGTCTGGTTTATTTTCGTCCTTTTTTTTCATCCCGTCTCCCATCGTTTCCTCCCATTGGTTTATTTTCTCCCTCTCATTAAAAAACCAAATCCACCATTAAAGCAAAAGATTTTGTTTTGTACTTTATTTGTCAGGTGATGATTTTGATTTAATCACATTAATTATAGATAATTAAGAATTCCAAAAGCATATCATATATGTGAGATCGCCTTCCGAAAAAACAAATCCATCATTAAAATGGAAGATTTTGTTTTGTGCTTGCTTTGGCAGGTGATGATTTGATTTAATCACATTAATAATAGGTAATTAAGAATTCCAAAATCATACCATATATGTGAGATCACTTTCCGAGAAACCAAATCCACCATTAAAGCGGAAGATTTTGTTTTGTACTTGTTTTGGCAGGTGATGATTTTGATTTAATCACATTAATACTAGGTAATTAAGAATTTCAAAATCATGCCATATATGTGAGATCATCTTTCGAGAAAACAACTCTACTCCTAAAAGGGCATGGTAGCTTCTTGCTTTGGGTTTTTTTCGTCATCCCTCCCACCTCCCATTTGGGTTTTTTTCGTCATCCATCCCATCTATAAACCCACGCATGTAACGCGAAAAAAAGAACAAAACCACCTAGCCATGCAACTCGCACGAAAAAAGCGGACAAAAACTATAACGATGCCCCTCGGACCAAAAAAACCGAACGGACCGTCCGCTCGCACGAACAGGGAGTCACGGAGTGAGACCCCCCCATCCCCACCTGCCCATGCCCTCCACTTTTCCCCCATCTCCCCCTCCACCGCCGGCCCCTTCTCCCGCTCCGTCGCCGTCCCTACTGCTCCCCCGGTCCGACCTCTTGCTCGGTCAGGGCGACAGGAACAGCTCCACCTTCCCACTCCCCCCATGCGATAGTGCCGCCAAAGCTTCTGATAGAACTTCCGGCCCCACCACGGGCGGGCGCCTGATCCCGTTCGCGCCGCCACACCAAACGGGCAAGGAGTACTCCCACGTGACGGGAAGGTGCATGGACTTGGATGTTTGGGAATCGCTGGTGGAGGACGGGTGAACGTGAACGACAGCGATGACGCGTTTCGCCTGGGTTTCATTGGCGCGGGGAACCTGGCCGAGAGCATCGCGCGCGGCGTCGCAGCGTCGGGCGTCCTCCCGGCCTTCGCCATCCGCCCTGCGCCCTACCGCCCCGAGCGCGGCTCCGCCTTTGCCTCCCTCGGTGCCACTATCCTTGCCTCCAGCACCTAGGTTCGTTTCTCCTTCCCCATCTAATTGACTCCGCTCCCTCCGCTCAAAGCAGCCAAGCATCTATGTATGTTTGTCACACGTTCATGCCTGACAGACACTCTGTGTCTCATGTGATGTTTTTTCCTTCTTGTTGATGATAGTGATGTGATCGTCATCTCCGTCAAGCCCCAGATTGGTAAGTGTACCAGGTAGTATTTTCAGCCTTTGAAGGCACTCAGTTACTCATGTGTCACTAATGACTCAGACTTAACAATTTGGCCTTTTGATTTGCGTGCTTATGAGATTATGCATATATGAAATTATAGTGAAGCAGGTTCTGGTTAAGCTCAAGTCCTTGTTGTCTGAAGAAAAGTTTCTGGTCTTCATTGCCGTTGGCACCAAGATGAAAGATTTACAGGTCAGTCAGTGTACATTCATGGCCTATTCAACTTCTCTAACTTTAATTTTGGTTAAACTACCCTCCATAAAAACTGTAGAGGTGGAGCGATGCATCATTTTCTCTCCAGCACATATGCTCGGGGTGAACGCCTGTGACCATCTCAGGGTGGGTACCCGAGGATGTGTATATTTATGTTGATAGTTGTCGAGGATTTGTGAGGTGTCATGTGTGTTTGCCATGGCCCCTTTGCTAAATTTGATGTTCTGCTATACTGCTATTGCATATGTAGAGAGTTCTGGTGCAACGAGTGGAGGAGGATCTCGAGCACATATGCCCGAGAGGAGGAGACAACATGGTGCTTGGTGCGCATGCTGGCATTCTACTAGACCTACCTTGGTGTACTTCCAACTTCCAACTTACAGGAGAGGGAACAGTAACTCTGGTATGTTACATCGACAACTTCCCACCAGGGTAAAGGATCCCATTCCTGTTTTTATCCTATCTGATTTTTATGGTAGTTCCAACATTGGTGTTATATGATTTTTTGAGGAAACAACATGGTACTGGAACTGATGTGGGACTTTGATGAGTTGGTAGGGGTTCTCATTTGTCAATCTTTAGGTAACTGGCATAATGCGATGTACTAAACAATTTATGGCATGGATATTCACTCTGGATTACTCAGATTTGTCATCGTCGAACTTATCCTTTCAAATACATCAGTAGAAGTTTATCTCTGTTTTCCCTCCACGACATAACTTTATTTTTGTAGATACATTTTTCTTTCTGTCTTGACTTAGAAGTTTAAGGTCGGGCTGTAGAAGCTTGACAAATTGTATGCAGACATGGCCATGCAAAAAGAACTGAAGGTGCGCTTTTATGGTAAATTGAAATATATTTTTCCTTTGGTCAAATTTGTATAGTATTTTTGATTAGTGAACCATATATGTTATGTTTGTTGTGTTTCAGATCCTGTCAGTTAGTTCAAGCAGCATGATTGTTTCTTACTCATGGTCTGTAAATTGTGGGACTATTGTTTATTTCTGTGATGTACTAGAATGCAATTGGAATGTGAGTTTAGACTAGGGAATTACTGCCTTGATTTCCTGAAGAATCCAGACTATTTTTTATTATTATCTGTAGGTAATGAAGTTCAAGAAGAACAAGGCGTCTTGCGAGCTTCTATGTTGCATCCCTGTATAGCCAATTGTTTTATTGATTTATGCTCTTTTTCATTTCTTAACTACAATTATGGTGTGGTGATCTAAAGCTATTTGGAAGAGCTCACGTGCAAAGATGCTACAGAGAGATCTGATGCAACAAGCGACTCCTATGTGGCTGCCTTGCTTTAGATGCTAAGAAAAATGCAATAATCGTACCTTTCCTGATCAAAAGGCTCTCATCCCCCTCACTTTGTTTGATGTAATAACAAATCTACCGTCTTCGTTTATACTTTGTTGTTACTTAGTTCGAGTTGTCTTTGGTCAGCTGGTTATGTGTTTCATTGTGGATTATTTTGGGTGCAGCAAAAAAATTAGGTATAGATCTTGGTGGTTTATTCGTAGTACTAAGGAGCCACCATTGCAACCTAAACATGGTTTGTGAGCACCTTATAGCTTAATCCTTGTGTATGGATTCTACAAGCAGAAGTCATCCACATTGCTGCGAGCACTCCCTGTTCCTCACAGCGGGCCTGCTGGAGGCCGTGGATAGCACTCTAGACATTATGGTGATCTTCGGTTGTACCACCTTGATGACAGGTGCTCTGAACCATGGAGTGATGCAAGCCACCTTTTCGATTGTTTACCACACAAGATGTGTCAACCATATTTTTTTATTCACAATATTTTACAATGAACTGTAGTAACGGAGCACTGCTTCAGATTTTGGTCGGGAGCTACTTCATTAAGACAAAAGATAAATTCGACTTAAAAGGAAAATAAGTTTTGAGATTGTGTACAGAAAAGGTTAATTTTTTCCCGCTGTACCAACAGGCCACTGACTTGCCTTTAAGCGATATTTAGAAACACACATGTTCCTGATCATAATATTACATTTAAACGATTATAGTGATTTTACTTACTTCATTACTTTTATGCTTTTTGTTCACTGATTTGCAGAGTACGTAAAGGGCGGGAAAAGGAGACGGGGATTAAGAGCCAACAACAAGAAGAGAGGGGGCAGGAGGAGGGGTCACTTATCCCTGCTGAAGCTGGACCGGGATGGATTGGGCGGCTGAATTGATATAAATTTTCTTAAAAGATAATATCCTGATTTTATGTTTTCCCGGATGCATTGACAATGGTTTGTCTATTCTACTGTTCTTTCAGGAATATTTTCTATTAGCTTGAATGAAGAGACCGTTATAGAGGGAAGCGAAGCTAGAGGCATTATCAGATGTGCCGCTGGAGGCAATGATGGTGCTTAGACGGGAGCCGGACAAACATGATGATGGTGCTAAATAATCTTCTTGTTATGCAGGTGAGTTAAAAAAATCAAACATGTCTATTTTCTTTTGTTTGGACTAACCTTTTCACTCTAGAATCTAGATTTCAATCACCGTGGTCATTTCTTATCCAATGACATAAAGCTGGTCTAATTTCTAGTTTTACATTCTAAAACAACACATGGGAAACAAAAGGAGAATATGTATATTATTTGGGCTTCCCCGTAGTTGCATTTGTTCTTTGATTGTTTACAAATTTAAATCCTGCATAGAAGTTTCAGGAACTTCTGTTGACGTGTTCACAATAGTTCTATATCTACTTATAGTCACGTATAAAATATGAAGAAAAGCATGTAAAAAGACAGTGTGTTTTTAACTAGTTGCTATGTACAATCACTCGAGTTCCAGTTACAAAAAGAGAAGAAAAGAATAAAAACACTGAAAAGCTTACCTGTGAAATGCTAGACCCAAAACTTGATGATCCTGAAGGAAACCAGATGGTAGTGGTGGCTCAGAGAAGAGGATAAGAGGGGATGCGAGGGACTGATGTGGACTGCAGAAGGGAAGGAAGGGGAGGGAAGCTTCGTCAAGAACTATGCCCATAGTTTGATGTCACACTGCATTGCAACTCTTGTTAGATCCTAGAGAATTAGTATGATTTTGGGTGCTGAAAGAAGCTGGCACTCTCATGGACATGTTTGTCTAAGGGATTAGAATTACCCCACTCATAATTTTAGTTTATTAAATATCCCAGGTTTCATTGTCCCTCAGTTTCCTCTTGAGACGTTGGATCTGAGGTGCGAACTCTGTGTACCCATGTCGATGTAAGGAGCCCATGCCCCAGTTACCTCTCACACGCCCTAGTGAAGTAAACAAGAAGGTCGTGCTTGTTGTGGTCATAAAGGCAATCGAGAGGAGGGATAACATTACTGGCAGTAACAACAAACGAGTAGGGTAGGTGGGATGAGTGGGGCAAATGTGAAAGTCAATGGTGTTAATCCTCCGGTGGCCGCCACACTCGGAGAAGGTAGCGGCGCTACGGTGTGTAGCAGGTCGCGTCGCCGTATTGGTCGCCCTCGGCGGGATGGGATCGATGGCGTGGTAGCGCGACTGTCCTTGGCATGACTTGGCTAAGGTAGAAGATCAAGCCCGACGATGAGGGTGTTGTCCCACCTCCTTGCTAGGCTACACAACTATTCTCAAGGTTTTCTAACCAAATACAAACACGTCAACTATGTGGCTGGAATTAATCAAGAGTTGTGAGCCCTCCTACATCTCATGTCCAGATCCTCAACGATAATTTTTTCATCAAATATCTAAATAACACAAAATTAGGTCAATACAATATCGTCCAGAAATACGAATTTCATGTTGGTAGAGAAATTGGTTAACAAAATCAAAAGGAATATGATATCAAGGAAAATGCCTTAGATCTTAAAGGGACAACAAAGATATGTCGCCCCTTGGGAGTGAGCGAATGGGATCTCCATCTTTCAATATGAAATCGCTCCATCGGGGACATGTTGGGTTGGAGGTTTTCTGTCCTGTGACCAATGAATCTCAAGGAATAGGAATTGAGTTGTGAGAAATTCAACAACACACTCAAAATAAAGCAACCCGATTTGAATTCTGATATATCGAGATGGCAACACTTATTTCCGCCAGTTATTCCAACGGACATGTACGTGTAAATTTATATATTTCATTATCATAACATTCAAATATAAACATTTATTTTATTTATCACTATATTCAAGATAATTTAATTTATAAAATTGCAGGGGTATGTGTGGCTATTTTGTTGAGCAATTTATGCTCTCCTGGAACGATAAAGAATTGATTTGTCTTGTTTGCACGATGGGTATTCTTCGTTACACATTTTTGAGGCCTTCAACATGAAATATTCGTGTTAACTACATATATTGTTTGGATATGATGGGTATGAGTTGATGAAGAAGTTTATATTGTACTTACTCAAATATCGTTCGAATGAAGCTAAAAACAACATTCCTGATATTGTGCGAGAATTTCTTAAACGCATCAAGTAGACCTTAATTTGTTTCAGGTTTTCAGTTGGATAATCGATCTAGATGTATACATTGTCAAATTATCTTTTGTTATTAGTTTACATTGTAAGTGAAGTGGACTTCAATTATAAAATTAATTATGCATGTGTTATTTTTTCTCTACATGTAAAATTTAACATACATTATGCTTATCCAACTCCAGCAAAATATTTCAAAAGCCCGTAACAACGCATGTGCGTTCTCCTGGTTCATCTGGTAGGGCTTTTCTTTCACCTGCAAAAGAAAAGGATAAATAATAAATACAGTAGAAATGAATAAAAGAACAGTGGTGTTTCATGCATGCACGCACGCACGGGTCTTCTCCCGTTCACCGCGGATCCGATGATTGCAGCGGCAGCGGGACATCATGCACACACACGCCGTGCATGTGTCCCGTGAGAACCGAATGTACGGACATCAATTCAATCACTAATGCGTAACCTTACAAATTACAGTGTCGATTCCTGCTGCTCCTAGACAAAATCCTGACAAGGCAATTGGTCACTCCCACAGCCCTCCGGTAAAGATCTGTCTGAGCTGTAGAGATGTCTCATCTCCTGACTTGTCCGAGGATAAGGAGTGCATGCTTTGACATGAACGTGGTAGAGAAACACAATACAAGTAGGAGTATATCACATTACATAATTATGTGGAGTCATCACCCACAAAAAAAAGTAACAAGTGTTCATACATATCCATACAAGGTTTAACGGCCGTATGTGATCATTGAAGACTGCGGAATCCAAAGGTATCCAAGCGAGATGTGGAATGCTGGATCTAGTCGACTTCCGGCCGTCCTTGCGACCATGCGACAACCAACGACATCGGCACGGTGCGGCAGAGCTGATGTGCAAGTGTAACTGGAATGCGTTGTCACTTTGCTGTGCCACATCTGCCGTACATGCTCTTGGTTAAATGCCATGTTTTGCACACAGCTCGCCCGTTTAACCACCACCGTTCAGAAAACCCTGATGCACAAGTCTAGTAAATACTACTATCACGGGAAAAACTGTTTCCACACTTCACCCACAAAAAAAAAATCTGTTTCCACACTTACAAAAATAAGGGCCTTTTTGATTCGCACAGTTCTGACAACACAAAACAAAAATAAGGAAAAACGAAACACGCAAAAAAAGAGGGGGAGGGGGGGGGGGAGAAATTAAAACCCACCACAATTTTATTTTTGCAGAAAAAGATAGACATTTAGTAATCACTTTGTAAAAAGCCCTAATCGTTCAATTGAGCACATTTCACGCGGAATCTAATGGGTGGGTCCCACTATCAGGTCGATGTGCTAAGGTGGCGACCATTAAATAACGCTTCTTATGCATTGCGATGGCTTGCTGATAATGAAGCCGCACTTGTGATACTCTGCTGAGTTCAACCGGCAAAAACGAGGATATGACTAGCTTCACAGGCGAGTCTTGTAGAGTAGGGGGCTTCAACAGCCTCTCCCTTCAAAAATACTTTTTTTTCTTTACTTTCTTTAGACATTTTTTTACTACACGTCTGAGTTAGCCCGACAACTCAATCGCTCGTTCTCAGCCAAAGAACACCAACAGCCCACAGGAGTAATACACATCACATCTAGTAGGCATGTATGAGAGCGAGATGACAGACCCTCACGCTCCCCGGCTCGAGATCTAGCGTTGCCCGGCGGACAATCATATCAATTTTTGTCTGTTTAAGCAGGTAACAAATATATAGCCCAACTCGATACTTTCCACAAACTTCAAAACAATTATAGTAAGTAAATACTACTTCCTCTCTAAAAAAATATAAAAGTGTCTAGATCATTAAAATAGTGATTTAAACGTTTTTGTATTTCTTTACGGAGGCTGTACATATTTCTAGTGATAAGCTGCCATTTTTAGCTTATTTAAAGAAAAATTAAGAGATAATGGTTATATTTTGCTAAACAAATTTAAAATTTGGTTAAATTTTTGATATTCTTCAGAAAAGATCTAGCAAATACTACATGTTTTCAGTAGTAATATAGGAAAGTTTGAGCCCATGTGGAGAAAAAGGACTGGAGTATTTAGCTAGATAGATTTAAATTTCCATTCAGAATTTAATACTTCCAAAAAAAGTCAGTAATTGTACATATGTATTTTCAGTTGTATTCTGGCAAAACCTTAGCTTATTTGAACAAAAGGATTAGAAGATACCTAATGTCCTTTTCTCTTCAAAATGACGTTTAATTTTCTCGCGAGGCCACCCTTTATTTTCTTCTCACTGACTAGCTTGGTTTTGGTCGTGATCAGTTTTTTGAAGTAATGAAATCTCCCTTTCGACAGACATCTGTCATCCGATGTCCCTCGCCAGGTCCAGGTGTACATAGTTTGATAAGTCTGGACCATCGCTATACTGATTAGCGCCTTCTGACATTCACACCTCCAAGCTGTATGGCAGTTCTGTCCACTGATATATGAGTTGGATTCGCTCCTTCCTAGTTGAGCTTTCACAACATTCGGAAAGCGCCTGGCAAGGCAAGTAGGCCAGAGTAATTCATGTAAGTACTTAGCATGTTCCCCCATTTAGTAGAAGCTGGTTCGCATGTTATTGGCTGTGTGCAGTCACTGCAGATGCAGAGACCAGGAGCTTTGATTGGACTCAATCTGAGAAGTCAACAAAAGTCTTTCACTTAAAAAGTTGATCCGTGTATGTCTAAGTCGACCGAGATTTTCTTGAGTTTCAGTTTAGTTTTTCTTTTTTGAGACACTTAAGTTTCAGTTTAGTAAAAGTGCAATTTTTTTTTTGGAATTCAGTGAAAGTATAACCTGCTACGCTTTTTCTAATCGATGGAGGTTGAGTACTCGCGATAGCAGTGCAGCAGAGTTCGCTCGACTCTATCCTCTCAATCGTGGAGTGGAGACGTGTAGGCCGCACCTCTGTGACCCAGACGAAGAAACATCGATCTACCTTCCCTTCCCCAACCAAAAGTCATTATTTACTCCTTGCCCTCTGAGATCCGTCCATTTATGAAAAGTTTCCGTTCATTTAACCGCAAAAAACAAATCTCCTCCCCCTGTAATCCACCACGCTTATCTCCACGTGAAGCAAGGACCAGCTAGCCGAGCTCGCCTCCTCGCATACCTACCAGCATTGTCCGTGCGCGCCAAGTGCATCGTCTCCCTCCCGGCTTCTCTTTCACTCTCGCGCATGCAAGCGCTTATCTACCCGAGAACCACTCCTGCCGGAGGAGGAGCCGTGGTTACAGAGAGATCGGCGCCGGCATTGCGACGCCGACGATGACGGCGACGTCAGTGGCGGCATTCCCGCCGCACGCCTCCATCTGCTCCCTCATCTCCTTCCTCAGCCACCACCTCGCCGCGCTCCTCGCCGACCCGGCCGAGCTCCTAACCACGCGGCGCCGGTGCGTGGCTCTGCTCGGGTCTTCCCCGCGCCGCGGGCCCTCGCGCCCGGTATCGTCGGCCGACGAGGACGAGGAGGACGACGCCGTCCTCGCCGCGCTCCAGGGCGCCATCGACTCGTTCCCGTCCGCCGCGACGGCCGACGGGACAGGGGATGCGGGGCTCCTCCACGACGTCGAGGCGGCCCTGCAGGCGCCCGCGCTGCTGCCGGAGGACGGGCGGACGGCGGGGCGGGACAACCGGGTCGTCGCCGCGTGCGCCTACTTCTACCTCGCGCTGGTGCGGGCGGCGCAGGGGGATGCGTGGCAGATGGCCGCGCACTTCCTGCAGGCCGTGCTCGTCTCCCCCGCGGCGCTGGCCGGCGGCGGCCTCGCGCCCCGCACGCTCTGGGACGGGCTGTTCGACGAGGCCGTCCTCGCGCGCGCCGGCGGCGCCGGCGCCAGCGAGGAGGACGCGGCGCGCCGGGCCGCCAGGCGGTACAAGGACTGGCTCATGTACTACAGGGTCGTGGCCGCCGCGCCCGACGGCGCCGCCTCGGCCGACGGTGGCGGGTGAGTGAGCCGTTGCGAGCGAGGGAACCCATCCATTTTACAGCGAGACGGTTATAACGGTACTCATATGGAGCCGTACGTTCGCAGTGCTGTATGCACATACGCTGGACAGTATAACTGTACGCGCGCGCACGTATAATAGTACTCTACGTGGCACTGTACACACACCAACACCATGCTGACGAGGGACTGGAAAGTGAACAGGGGTGGCTTTTTCGTGATAGGGTCGTGATGTGGTGCGGCAGGGGCAACCCCCTTTTCATTTCATGGAAAACATTTTGCTGCTGCAGTTTTGTCCAATGCCTCTCTCACCTTTTCTCTTTTTCTTTTCTTGCTACTTCCTTTCCATCTCCATAACGGTCAAGTTCTATTCTTGGATCATAGATATAAATTATAATGCTCTTTTAGTACCCTACCTTAGCTCGAATATCGTTTCGAATGCAGTATTCCTTGGTAGTCGAACTATGGGGAACATATTATTTGATTTCAAGGAATTTTATAGAAGTTTTGGAGGGTTTGAGTCCCAACCTTTTCTTTTCTTTTTCCTGTGGAGGTCATTTGGTTCACCCCCAAAACACCACCGTCTAAATGATCACTCAACCACAAAAAAAGAGGTCATTTGGTTCACAGGATTTGAATCATTCGGATTTTTTTTCTTCCAAAAATTCGTTTCAACTCTGTTTCAGAAGAAAAATTACATTCACTCGGACCTCTGACTATGATTCTTTTGTTTTCTTGCGGTGTATTAAACATCATTGCTGCCAATTCGTCTAGTTTTCCGTCCTATAAAAAATGTGAGATCCCGCGAAAGCCCGGAATATTTTCGTGCCAATACCTTGTGATTTCCGAAAGAGATGACATTCATAGGGAGTTGCCTTCCTCACTCCTTTTGCTCAATTTTTGCTTTCCTTGTTGATTCTATAGAGCACTTTGTCTAGCATGTCCCTGCGATGTGGCAAAAAGAAAAAGGGAGGGAGAGATCAGCCCAGGGCTAATCCTTTTAGCAAAAGGGATTCTAAAAAGGAACCTGTCTGACACACCTTTTTTTTTCCCGGCATGCCATCTCCACATTCCTGACGAGTTTCTGAAGCAAAGCAAAGCAAAGATTCTCCACTAGCAGCTTGAGACAAGCATGCACACTAAACCATCCTGACCCACAACAGCCGCATGCCTACAAAATTTAACACCATCTAGAGAGATCATCTTGAGTGGTGCTACGCCACACTGCTACATATATATGCTTCAGAGACAGACCAGTAGATGGTGTCATGGTTGCACAGCACCTTCTGTTCTCTATTCTCCGTAGTAGTAACATACATACATACCTCCATAGTAGTAACATACATACATACCTCCATGGACAGGTGCTTTCAGCTGGGAAAATCTGCGGGCTCTGTGATTCCAAGATGGAGAAATGTCTCAGAGGCAAGTGATGTACTTCAGCACACATGTCTCTGTATAATGCAGTTCAGGGCATGTGCAGATGAGTTGAGGAGTTACCTGCATTTTGGAGCTGAAGTCGACTTGAAATTTCTGCAGGATACGACAGCCCGATGGATCGGACATGAGGAGAAGAGCACGGCCGCCGTCTCCAACTTCGGCGGCCATGGTGGATTCGCCGAGCTGAAGTACTTTCTCAGCTGTGCCGATCAGGAGTTTCAGGAAGATGCCAAGGGGAGCTCTGACAGCAGGTGCCTCCATGAGATGCTCGAAGAGGCCCAGTCCGACTCGCCGGTTTCATTTTACTCCCATCTTGATTCTAGCGAAGCAAGCGATAGCGAGGTAAGACATGCCAATCCCACCACTCGTTGCAAAATATAATGGTGAAGAGAGTTCTGTGTTCGCATTTGTTTAGATCGTTACCAAAAGAAGAGCTGTCCGAAGTGCGATTTTCATATCAGTGGTACTTGAATATTGTCCAACACTTTTGTCTGTGAATAAGTATTAAAGCCTAAGCAGACCAAAATGTTAAGACACTAACAGTGCTGAAAACAGCACAACTGTTATCTAACAAAAATTAGTGAAATCCTTTCATGCACTCGTAAGTGGGAATTTGTAATATTGGTATGTGGGGTGACAGAATATGTACCTTATAATTGTAAAAAAAATGGATATGCTGCAGCCGCCCTTGGAGTTTAATGGCATTTAATTCATCTGAAGCAGGCAGCTCTACATGACAAAGGGAGGTCAGCAAAGATTACGCCCATTGATGCAGAATTCTTGTCAAGTAAACTCCATGAAAGGTACATCATTCGACTTCATCTGTTATACTGCCAAGTATTGCTGTCCTAACGAATTCTTTTGTTGATTAGATCATGCCACAAGAAGAGTCTAACATGGTGCACTTCTCCTGAGAATGCAATGATATATGCTCCTGAATCTCCACTTTACATTGTCGAAGACACTGAGATGCAACTGCAAGCAAACAACTTAGAATTAAGCAGATCACAAGGCTCACTGAACAATCTGCCGAATTCCATCTTCGATCTGCACAATGCAGACTCATACGCCGTGTCCAACTATTATAACAAGGATGACATTTCTCCACAATGCACACCCAGGCATGACCTCAGGTGCTTCAGCAACTTCTCAACCAAATTCATCAAGAGAAGTGCTCTATCCGACCTAGTGTCTCGAGGAAGCATGAGTAGGAAATTCAAAGCTTTCTCGAACAGTGATGACTGGAGCGATGCTAGCTCGCGCTGCGGGAACAACAATCAGGTTGATTTTCTTGAAAGATTCGAGAAGGCGGTATCAAAACTATTGGTTTCAGACGGGCTAGAAAGCTGCCTAGATGCCAGCTCAGAAGTCACAACTATATGGCAGCTGCTGAGCCATACATCTGAAGTGAGGCACAAATCGTCAGTAAGGCAAGACATCCTTGAACAACTGTTTGATAGCATTTCAACAGACAAAAAGGATAAGGTTATCAGAGCATCAGTCTATGTTCTAGTGCTTATGATATCTGAAGATAGAAATGTAATGAGATACATCAAGAGGAAAGACTTCTATTTATCCAATTTAGCCACTATGTTGAAGAGAGATGTGCATGAAGCGGCCATTCTGATATATTTGTTGGATCCTTCACCTTCAGAGATAAAAAACTTGGAGCTGTTACCTTCACTTCTACATGTGGCCTGTAACACTGCCACCCAAAAATGGCCTACACTGCTTCCACTGACGCCAACATCCGCATCGATAGCTCTCATTGAGATCTTAGTGACAGCATTCGACTATGTAACAAATAATGTTCACTTGGCCACAATCAGCTCTCCTCCTATTCTCTCCAAGCTTGTTGATGTTGCAAAGAACAACAACTTGGAAGAAGGCGTGGCCCTGGCAGCTATTCTCGTCAGGTGTGTGCGACTTAGCGGAAACTGTAAGAAGTTTCTTTCACAGGGTACTCCGGTAGAACCTTTCATTCACCTTCTCAGAAGGAAAGAGAAGCGTGTCAAGTGCGCTGCACTTGAATACTTCCATGAGATTCTTCAGATCCCTCGGTATGATCCACACCCTGATAAGGCTCAACTGTTAACTCTTTGCCGTAATAACTTGTCAAATTGTGTGAACCTTCAGGTCCTCTGCAATTTCTTTGCTACAAAAAATACGGCAGCTAGGAGGCATTGCTATTATGCATACATTGGTGGCCTGCCTCCATCAAACTGAACCTGAGCAACGGGTTTTAGCGGCTAATCTTCTCCTTCAACTGGATATGCTGGTATTCCTAATATCCCAGATACTCCTCGTCTGAACAATCATTTTTCTTTTGGTCCATAGAAACAACAGATGATATACTGTATACTAGCTAGAATGAACTTTAAGAGTCACAATGCGTTGTTCATGAAACAACACCCACCATTTTTAACTGGTGCCGTCTTCCAGCTTAGGTTGGCATTTGTCTTCTCTTTTTTCTGCTAATCAAAAGGCAGAGCTCCTGACCTTGATTCCAAAAAGAAGAACATAGGTTTTACCCTAAATATGTATTTAAACAGCCACAGCACTGCAGTAACCTTACATTATGGGAAATGACAGTTTATTTTTCCTGTTTTTACAGGAAAACCCAGATGGAAGGAGTGTCTTCAAAGACGAAGCAGTGGAGGTCCTACTGGAATCTCTATCTTCTCAAGCAAATTTCACTGCGCAAGCACTAGCAGCATCTTTTCTGTCAAATCTTGGAGGGACTTATTCCTGGTCAGGAGAATCCTACACTGGTGCATGGCTATCAAAGAAAGCAGGTCTCACCTCAAAATCTCATAGAAATATGATCAGAAACATCGACTGGCAGGATACTTGCCTTCAGGTCAAGTACAAAAATATTCATTCATTTTGCTAGCATAACAGAAACTAGTTTTAATTGATGGGTAATATGCGATGCAGGATACAGAAATAAGCTCATGGAGCAACAAATTTGCACGAACAATTATTGGAATAGGAGTACCATTCATCAGTATGTTAGCCAAAGGATTGCAAAGCAAGGTGAAGGGAACCTCACACGACTGCCTAGTATGCGCTGCATGGCTTGCAAGTGAGCTGGCTTCCCTTGGTGAAAATGATATAAGATATTATGCCTGTGAGACCTTGTTGCTTGACATAGTGCACCACCTTCATCCGGGATGTGAGCTTGAAGAAAGGGTTCTAGCGTGCATGTGTGTATATAACTACACCTCTGGAAAAGGTAAGGAGAGTTTCTTATACTCTCTCCATTCCCTTATACAAGGCCACTATGAAAAATACATTTTGCATTTATATAAATCCACTAACAGTAACCGAGGCAAAAATTAATGATGTTTTC
Source organism: Hordeum marinum (assembly GCA_022496015.1). Lineage (NCBI taxonomy): Eukaryota > Viridiplantae > Streptophyta > Magnoliopsida > Poales > Poaceae > Hordeum > Hordeum marinum. The sequence continues at coordinate 303,396,004 of CM039672.1, read as the reverse complement.
TCGTAGTAGCAACTTCTTTAATACTTGCATGCATGTAGTCATAATAACACTTAGTTTCTTTCTTCTCATTCCTTCTTTGCATGCATGTGGCATATTAATGATCACGGTTAACGAAAAGAAAAGTTGGCATGCAAAATAGTTATTAATTTTTATCTTAGTAACTGTAATATGGGTTTGTGGCCTTGTATAAGGGAATGGAGGGAGTACCTATCTATAGACTTAAAGTTAAATGATTTGATATTGACTAAGTAGTACATTGCGTATTATGTTGATTTTAAATATAGAGATCAACTAGCCTAAGTTTGTAACATAATAATGGTCAAAGTAATATGATCCAAAGAAGTGATCTTTTTCCCTAACTTCAGGGAAGCAAAAGTTGATGAGCTTGTCAGAGGGTTCGCGAGAATCCCTTAGGAGGCTTTCATCATTCACATGGATGGCTGAGGAGATACTTCAAGTTACCGACTACTACCTCCCTAAGAAACCAGTGAGTACTGTTAAAATTTAAGTCATGCTCAACTTTTTCCCATTTCCTTCCTTTTTGAATCAGATCTGTCAGCGAAAACTTGATTCATGTTCGCCTTAACATATAATGAATTTGATTTATACTATGATAAATAATAGAGGGTATTAATATTAGGTACGAAACTACATATATTTATAATTTTATCAGTGTGGCCCTTTCGTCCCTTCTAATCTGAAGAATGATGTGCTATAGGATTTTTTGGAGGCCATAGTGTGAATGTAATAAGAATTATTCGACTCTAGTTCTGCTTTTTAAAATTTACTTTTACATGAAATCTAATTATCTGAAGTTGTCAGTGCAGCGTGTATCATGTGTACATACACAAATCCTAGAGATTGGTCAACCTGGCAATGGAGCAGCAACTGCTATAACATTCTTTAGAGGGCAGCTCTTTGTTGGTTACTTCGATGGCACCATCAGGGTAATGATATGTTCCATATCTCAGTAGACTTTCCAACTCATAAGTCAACAGTAGCACACAGATTTGCCTTAAACAAAAGCAGCACACATATATTAGCATGGCAATAATTAATTCATAATTAGGAATAATCTATAGTTTTTCTCCTTAAAAATCATCTATTAAAATGAGAGTAACACTGTAATAGTTTGCTAACTAAATTACTAATACCTGGGTGTTCCTATACAGGCATGGGATATAAAAGGCCAGAGAGCAGTAATCATCAGAGAGGTTAAAGAGCACAAGAAAGCAGTCACATGTTTTGCACTATCAGAAACTGGACAGAATCTCTTGAGCGGATCAGCTGACAAATCTATTCGGGTAGGAACTGCAATCAACCATAAAGGAAAAGTAATCACAAATCATTAACTAATATGCTGTTTTGTTCGGGCAAAATAATGCTCCTTTGCAGGTATGGAAAATGGCACAGCGCAAGCTTGAGTGTGTTGAGGTATTTCAAATAAAAGAGGCTGTGCAAAAGTTTGATATTTACGGTGACAAAATTATTGTACTTACACATAAAAACGTTCTGAAGGTGCACATTTGCTTCCTATGCTCCAGGAATTATCTCACAGGATGGGATGTATAACAATAACAATGTATTTACTTTGCATTCCTTTTACTTCCACAGTTCTCTTGTTCAGCAAGAAGCACCCAAACATTTTACAAGAGCAAGCATGTAAAATCCCTAGCTCTTTCTCAGGGCAAAGCTTACCTCGGCTGCGGAGACTTGAGTATACAGGTTAGTTTTGTTAGTTGATGATGGTAATAGCATCTAAAAACATGCATGGTATCTGAAACACAAAACATGTTATCAGGAATTAGATATATCAGTAGAATCGAAGATTGAGATAAGAGCGCCTACAAGAAGCTGGAGAATCAGTAAGCAACCAATTAGCTCCATAGTAGTATATAAAGATTGGATGTACTGTGCTGGTTCTCAAGTGGAAGGATCTGCCATGAAGGTAATGTTCGGTTGACCTCTCAAAACCATCAGCCATCACATGAAGAATAAGATGGTAAACATGGTACTACTTTGAAAACAGGACTGGAAAAGGCGATGCAAGCCCACGTTGACAATGCCAATGCCAAAGGGAACAAATCTAGAGGCAATGGCAGTGGTGGAGGACTTCATCTACTTGACTTGCAATAAAAGCCCAAGTGTCATTCAGGTACTTTGTTTTTTCTTAGTATTTTTATCTGAAGAAAGATTATTAATATTATTATCATCATTATTTTGGTTACACTAATCTATATATCAGTATGTGTCATGCCATACTAGTACACCTCTTTCACTCCGATGTCTTAATTACAAAATTACAGAACTTGCCAGACTGATTATGCTTCTGCCTATTGATATCGACAGATATGGTTGAGAGAGAAGCAGCAGAAAGTTGGAAGGCTGACTGCAGGGAGCAAGATAACGAGCATCTTCACCGCAAACGACATCATTTTCTGTGGAACTGAAACTGGGTTAATCAAGGTCAGTACTGAGTAGCATACCATGAATTTTGGTAAGGCGCCATTCATGTTGGTATAGCATTTACACCAAGAATAAACACACCATGTTGCTATTATAGGCATGGATCCCTTTGTGAAGGGTGCAGAAGAGGAGAGACGAGCACAGAACATGGATCAACTTTGTAAATGCAGAGCGTGTACAGAACACACATGGAAAATAAGGAAAGGATACACCTATGTTGTACAAGGCACCCCTCCAGAGGACACATCGCAGACAATGTTTTCCTGCTTCACAGTGACTAGTACGGTCGTACCTTCACAATGTAAATAGCGATCTTGTGAGTGTATATCTTCTTTGAGAGGATAACGTGCATGTTCACGGTTAAAAAAGACGATTGTGTGTCGGCGTCTGTGTGAATACTTGACACTGTCTCACTGGTAGCAACTTGCATAAATTCGCATTAGCATGTTGAAACTGAAACCGAACAAGTATAGAATCAAAGCTCAACATGGCCGCCAGCATTCCAGCTATCGCGTAAAAACAGCGCATGATGAACAACAAAAAGCAATGTAATTTGCAGAAGATCCACGAACAATGCTGATAAGGATCAAGCGGAATACAAGTGCACCTGATGCAGCATCCGAAGCAAACTGAGATAGCCGCTTCTGCTACTGTTCCGATGGCATGTCCGTTGCGGCATTCCGACGAATACACTGCGGGTGTGCTCCTGGAGAAACGCTTCTTGGCTTCTTGCTCTTGCCTCACCACGCGTCTTCAGTGGCGGAGCTATAGGGTGGTCAGGGTGGGCCGGAGCCCACCCTGAATTTAAAAATCAGACTTAATACCATAGCTAATTAGACGGAATACACAAATAAAAATACTCATTGATCCTTATATGCATTATTGGCCCACCCTGACATTGTAGGCTGGGTCCGCCATTGCGCGTCTAGGCCTGACCTTCTGGAGATGTATGCGCGATGCCAGACCAACCAGGAATCAGGGGTCCGGATTGACAGGAGGGTACCTTCGAGAGAGTGCTAGGACTAGAAGCTTCCGGAGGAAATATGCACCATTGAGGCCGTGCTTGGATTGAGTGTAATATAATACGGGTGTATCAATTTTACAAGTGTATTTTACAGGTTTAGATTGATTTCCGTCCAAAAACAATACAGACATTCGGGACTTGTACGTGTATTTTTTACGGGTGTATAAAAGGGAAACACGGCAATCCAAGCACGGCCTGAATCGAATCGAGCCCGCACGGGAAAAGCCTATTTACCGCTCGTTGCGTCAAACTGGATGCGCTTCGCAGAGGGAGCGACCGAGCAGCGACACAACGGGCCAGCCCGTTTAGGTATTCCAACGCCCCAGTTTTGGGAACCTTCTAGAGGTTTCCAGCCGTTTTCCCCGTTTTGGAAAACCTGTAGAAGGTTCCCTGAACCGGTTTCATGTGGTTATTCTTTTTCTGCTTTTCTTTATGTTTCCTTTTTCTTCTTTTCTCTCCTGTTTTGTATTATTTTTTTCTTTTTTTCTTTCTTTTTCCCTTTTTCTTTTTATATCTTTTATTTTTTATTTTTTTAACAAATGTTCACAGTTTCAAAATTTGTTCAAATTATTTAAAAATTTAAAATTTGATCACAATTCTAAAATTTTCATGGTTACAAATTTTGTTCACAATTCGAAAAACTGTTTATGGTTTCAAAATTTGTTCACGATTCAAAAAATGTTCAAAATTTTATAATTTTTATTCACGAATTTGAAATGTGTTCATGTTTCAAAATTTGTTAGCTATTAATTTTTTTATATTTTTATATTTTCTGTTTCTGTTTATTTTCAAGGTTATTTTATCCTTTTTCTAATTAAGTTCATGTTCGAAAATAGTTCCTAAATTTTGATATTTTTTCTTGATTTTACAAAAACATTCCAAATTTCAAAAAATGTTGTTTTTAAAAAATTCTTCATAAGTTCAAAAAATGTTTGAGGTTTTAAAAAATGTATTTTCATACTTCTTTCCTTTTTCAAAAAGTTCATGTTTCAAAATTATTGGAATTTTTAAAAAATGTTCGTGCATTTAGAGAATGTTCAGTTTTCAAAAAATGGAAGTGTTTTTAAAAGTTGTTCATGAATTTTAAAAGTATTTACGTTTTAATGAATTGATAACAAATTTTCAATTTTTTTTTAATTTTTTTGTTCAGCTCTTAAAACATTATTCATGTTTCCAAATTTGTTTCACCAAATTGAAAATATGTTCGTCATTTAAAATTGTTCCTGTTTCCAAATTTTGTTCACAAATTCAAAAAATGTTATCATTTTAATAAATTGATCACAATTTTTTGTTAATTTAAAAAATTGTTCGCGTTTCCAAATTTAGTTCACAAAATTGAAAATATGTTTGTCATTTAAAAAATGGTTCAAGTTTCCAAATTTGGTTCACAAAATTTAAAATATGTTCACGTCGGGACCCTGATCCTAAGTAATACAAGTCTGGCATGTAACACATCATATCATTTTGTGGCCTTACGCACGGTAATCCCTACGGCTGTCACCTTACCTTGGTCGGGACCGTTTGCGTCTTTTGGCTCACGTATATGAATATGTGGCTTGCAATCATATGTCAAAGAACCCGGGTCAACATGACTAGTTATAGACCCAAGTGACACAACCGTACATGGACATGCATACATAACCCAATAGTGCAGGTGTCGGTCATCAACGTGTGTAGACGAGTCGTAGGAAGCTACATGGACTCCATTACACCACGTGACATTTCCCCGAAGGGATAGACACAACAAAAAGAAGAATACATGTCAGTCAATCAATGTGTCCGGAGCAGTAGCAAGCTACCAAGGCTCGACGAAAGCAGAGAGAGACATTTCCCTGTAAAGAAGGCTACCATAGGCATACGACTAGGTGTCGAATCCCAGACATACCAATGCATTTCAAACATACACACAATATGCACGATATGCGTAGATACAACATGGCATCACAATATAACTCTATGACTCAAGTATTTATTCAAGACTCATAAGAACCAACATAGTTTGGTATTACAAATAAGGTTCACATGACCCAACACTCAAGTCATACAAGCAACAAGCGGAAGTAAAACATGTCTAGATACATACATCTACTAAAGTGGCTAGAGGAGCTTGAAAAGCTACAACGACCCTACCAAAGGAACCAGACCTCTGTCTGGGGTTCCCAAGCTAATCCGGTCAACATCGAACTACACGTCGTAAGAATCATTAAATAGACTAACGTCTTCTCTGCAAAAACATAAATTAAGCAACCGTGAGTACAAAGGTATTTAGCAAGACTTGCAGCAGAACTAACTACATATGCATCATTTTCAACAAGGGGTTGTGGAGTTTATTGCAACAAGTCAGCTTTGACTCTTGGCTAACCTGTACTACAACTACGAGTACTTTCTTTGAGGAGGGATGTCGCACACGAGTCCACATATTCACTAAATCAACACACCACTAGGGATCCACTCCCGTCTACCTACGAGAAGGTCATCCATAGCACTCACGCTTATCTTGCGCATTTTAGAGTATCCATGTCAAGTTGTCTATGAACCACATAAGTTTTTAAGTAGTCTATATCTGAGGACGCGGCTATTTGAATAGATTCATAACCCTGCAGGGGTGTACTTCTTCACACATGTTCCCACCACTTATCGCCATGTGCACGTAAAAAGTCATGTCGGGAACCTTCAAGCGAAAGCCCAGTGAGGGAGCCGGCCAAGACTATTAACCACACAAGACCCTAGTCCAGGTTTATCATCTATTTGAGACTGAACCCGCAAGGAAGTTTGCCTGAAGTTTCCTCTACGGCCTCAAACGATGTGCGTAGGGTTCCACGAGCCCCACCGTTCGGGTGCCACTTAGTACACTGTGCCACTCTGCATTTATCGCATCGAAGCCCACCCCATCGGGCAACGCTAAGCACGGCCACCAACACTTTTCCTACAAACACCAGAAACTAGTTGCAACTCCTGGACAGATGTCAAGGCGATTAATACGTCGAGCGGGGCCATATTTCAGGGCCCAACGTGTGGTAGTAGCTTTCTTGGATCACATACACAGAACTCAGTTCTTAAGGACGGTCCCAATGAGACAACCCGCCATGTGCTCCTACATATCATCTCATCGCTACCTTTACCACATCGTGTTCTCACACTTAGCTCTCACATAGTAGGACATGAACACAACCATTCCGATTCATCGCCTAGATGGATCAGACCCGACAAGACTCTAGGCATAGCGGGCCCACTAAGCAAGCAAGCATGAATGAGTAGACACATCAAGGCTCAAGCAGTTGCTACTCATGCTAAGTGGTTTCAACTATTTATTGTGACAAAGATAGGTCATGCAAAGGAATGGGTTCAACTACCGAGAACAAGTAATAGTCGAATCGTGATTGTCCTAATGCAATAAAAGAGAGCAGGAACAAGAGACTGAGTTCATATCAGTATTCTCAAGGGGGGTTGCTTGCCTAACAGTTCTGGAGGTAGTACTTCTCTTCATTAGTGTCAACGATCACAACGTTAGAACCATCGTCTACCGAAGGGGAACGAACACCGGCAAACAAGAGGGAAAAAACTTCAATTCATGCAATGCACAAACATGATGTATGACATGACAAATTAAGGTACTGAACTGACCTAGAGAAATAATTAACCAAGTTAATTTAAGTGAAACTCAAACAAGTTTGAATTCCAACTCCAAATGATATTTCATACATTGCCCTAATCATAAAATGCCCTAGTTGGTTATGCTAACTTGTTCAAGCATGCATGATCATGGCATAAATAGATTCATTGGATTTTTCTGATCATTTTTCATATATAAATTATTTTCATCTGAGTTACATATTATTTTCTATGATTTTTAGAAGTTTTAAGCATTTTCTAGATTTTCCTGGATTATCTTCAATCCAGAAAATAACTAATTGCATGAGTCCAACGTCAGAGTGACATCAGCAGGTCAATGGACCAGCCAAATTTAAACCCGACCCTTGGGTCCCACCTATCATTGAGCTAGTTGAGGGAGTCCTGGATTAGGGGGTCCTCGGATATCCGACCTATTTTTTATGTGCCGGATTGTATGGGTCGCAAAGCGAGCATCGGACGATCAAAGACCACCTACGCCATATGGAAGCTTCGAGGAGCCATGACGTATTCTCCAAGTTATTAGCTATAGTTTGGCATGTTTATCTCTTCGGCATGTAACCGACCATATGTAAACCCAGGGCACCCTCGACATCTATATAAGCTGGAGGGTTTAGGGGTATAGGGAGGACAACTCATCTAGGGTTAGCTATTCGATCTCGAGGTAGATCAACTCTGTAACCCTCCACATCATCAATACAACCAAGCAGGACGTTGGGTATTACCTCCATAGGAGGGCCCAAACCTGGGTAAATCTGTGTCCCCTTCGTCTCCTGTTACCGTCGACTCCAGTCTCACAGTTCGGGACCCCTTACCCGAGATTTGCCGGTTTCGACACCGACACGAGTGCTAAACGGAGTTTAATTAACTAAACTAATTTAGTCATCAGGTGATGGGGCCCACTTTCAGTGGCTCAAAGGGTTAATTAGGGGAGGCAATTAAGCCCTAATGACGACGTCATGTCATCAAGCCGGCGGCTGAACGCCGGTGACCATCCCCAACAACGGAGAACTTCGGGATTCGCCGTCCGGCGACGGTTTCGAGCGTGGCTTGGCTCTACGGCAAGCGGTGAGTGAGCCGGGTCTAGTGGTGGGGGTTGCTGGGCTCGGGGACGCCGAGAATTTTTTCTTGCATCGAGCTTTGCGGCGACTGGGGTTCAGGCAATCACGTACGAGGGGTTGCGGCTTGCGAGCGAGCCAATTGGGCGGCTTGGCGGGCTCTTGGGAGCACCAAGAGAACGATGGTGCCACTGGACCGAGCGGAGGTGCTCAGGGCAAGGACCTCGTTGGCCATGGCGGACAGTGACCTTCGGTCACGATGGAGAACGGATCTACGGCAAGCCACAGACCACGAGGCTAGGGGAAAATAGCAGAGGAGCTCACTTGGGTTAGGAGTAGAGTCTCAGCTAGCTCGGGGACGGTCGAAGCGGGGGAAATCAAAGCCGATGATCTCCTACACCCGAGGAGGAAGACGAACTCAGTGGCGGCGATGCAGGGCTCCTGATCTCGTGCACGTCCATGACGAGACAAAGACGACCATGGGGAAGCTTTGGACTTGCTTAAGGGGCGCCAGGTGCTCAAAGGTCACGACAAACGACGACGGCGGCGAGGGTGGTGCTCGGCCACGATGACGGGGGCGCGCAAGAGAGGCGGTGGGGAGGAATGGAAAGAGGGGATGGATCCGGACGTCTCCTGCGGAATTAACTATGGCGTCGCACTGGCCAGGGGAGGCCCAGGCAGGCTGCTAGTGTGGCACTCCCACTTGCTCGCCGTCCTCTGCTTCTCCTCTACCTTGTGGCAAGAGGTAGAAGACAGGGGTACCCCTGGTGGGCTGGGCTGCTCTACTGGTCCGGCCAGGTATTAGGTGAGGTCCTTTTTATTTATTTATTTATTTGTGTTTCTATTTTGTTATTGTTTGTTTGATTTAGTAAAATACCAAACCATATTCAAATCTTCCGATAAAAATTGTGTGGACAAGTTAGACTAATATAGAGCCACACAACAATTTTCAGAATTGTTGAAATTATATTTGATATATAACAATTATACATCCAATGCAATTATTTATTGTTTTAACTCAAATGCTCAAAGCAAAATGTTTCTATGATTCCAAAAATATTGGTTCACATTTTACCTCATGCCAATATTTTCTTAGAATGCGAGGGACATTTTCTTGGACTTCTTTAAGGCAATTTTTATATTGCTCTTTTGACAAAAATTCTCTCTCAGGCTTGATCATTACTCATTTCAATTTCATTTGAAAATAAATAAATAAATGCATGAATGCAATGACCAGCAAGTTAAACTAGGGCTGTGACAACTCACCCCCACTAAACAAGAATCTTGTCTTGAGATTCAGAGCACAGAGGGGACACTAAACTATCACAATCTTCATGATCAAGTTGCCCTTCTCGAATATGTTGATTCATTGCATCATGTTGATTTTGACATATTTGCCTTCGAGATCTTCACTAATCAAAACAACAAAAGAAATGGTAAAACCCTACAGGAATCGATCTTCATGAAGATCGAGGAACTCATGATCAACTCGTGGAATGAGACGAAGAATTATCTCTTGAGATGAGTGTCACACCCTGTGTTTGTATCACCTTGCTATGTTTGGATTTATAAAATTTGGAGCCACTTAAAACTTTTTCAATGTTTGTGCTTGGTTGATTTGTTGCATGCTTGCTTGTTGAATTGTTGTGTATGGCACTCTTAGATTCTATCCCTCTTCATATTCATCTTCCTTGACCCAAACCTCTTGCCCAATGATCGTGCCATGTGAATAGTGCCCAAAACTATTTTTATCAAATTTTATTTTGACAAAAAAGGATACGTCCAAATTAGATTTTCAAAACCCCATGAATTGAGGATTGCACTGCAAGTCCTCAAATTGGGTGGGCCCTTCTTCTCCAAAGGCTTTACTTCAAACCTACTACATACAAGACTTTCCAAAACCACAAAATATTAATTTTAAAGATTATTCATATATTTTATTTAAAGGCTTTTTCTTAAGACCAGAAATGATTTTTCATAGGGAAAATTATTTAAATGCTTTCAAAATATTTCAGAACATTTAGGGAAACTCAGTGGACATATATTTTCCATATATATGAGTTTCAACACATGGGCATGTTCAAATCATGGGCAAAACCCCTCAAAATCCTTTCTGTTCAAATCAAGCTTTTGAAATATTTCTATAAGAAATATTCTCAATAAATTCCAAGAAAATTCCAGAAAGTCAACACTACCATAGGTGATGATCTTGCAAAAGTTTCATCTCAATCCAAGTTGATTTGGTTCATCAAACCATCCCCAAACCCCCCTGTCCAGATTCAAATTTGAGCAAGTTTACATTGTGAAGTTTCTCCCCTTGACCCCAAACTTTGTGGACATGCTCTAATCACCAAATAATGATGCTACACTAAGTGGTGCATCAAGGGTAAAAGCTTAGCATGACTAGATCTACAGAAACCAGAATCTGTTAATTTCTAGGTTTTGACAAAGTCACATTGTGAACTTTCATCAAACCCTCTCAAACTTGGTGTTAAGCCCTACTTTTGACCACACTTTGATCCTGTTAATTATCAAGGCATGTAGAATTCATCTACTTGGCCAAATCACCATCAAACACCTTCTGGTTAATTCTAGAAACTACCCTTTTCACCATTTTTACTATTTCCCTTGCCCCCAAATTTTTGCCACAGCTATCTAGTAATCCATTTCACCTCCAGTAACTTTCTCTGGCCAAGACTCAACAGGTAAGTGGGGTAAAACCCTCATTTTACCTCCTGGACAGCAGTAAAACCCTCTTTTCTCCCCTTCCCTCTTATTCTAAGCTACCCACCAAAGCATCCAAGGCCATTACCAGCTTTCCTATTTCCTCCTCTACCCCCTAGACACCTATGGCTGCACCTAGGACACCGTTGGCATGCCATGGCATGCCAAATGCGTGCTCTAGAGCGCGCTACAGTGCACATCCGCACTGTAGTTGACACCCAACCATAGCCCCCGACAGCCTTGGGACCCCCAGCCTTGTCCCCAGAGATGCCCTCGACGTCCGCAAGATGCCAGGTGGTCGGGCCCCTCCTCCCTCCTCCTCTGCTGCCCCCCTCGCTCGTGCACAGCGCCGCCCGAGCTGGCCAACGGAGGAGCTTGCACGCGCGGGCGCTAGGGCCCTTCCCCGCTCTCTCTCTCCCTTTCCCTAGACCTGGACCGTGCCCAGGAACTCCTAGGACTCGACCCGAAGCCCCCCATGGCCCGTGGCGATGGCCCCGTCCTCACCGGCGCACCATGCCCTCGGTGCACTAGCGCCCGACTATAAAAAGCCTTCCCTGAGCCCCCGCTACTCTCCCCTCGCTCTCTCCTCCCCTTAGCCACTCCCCCGTGCCTAGCCCCCTCGTTCCCGTGCTCGGGAGCTCGAGCCCGAGCCAAACCCTCGGCGTCATGCGGGATTCCCCCTCGTTGGGGATTCCCTCAGCCCCGACGACCCCTCCAGTCCCATGCAACAGGCGGCGCTTCCCTGAGCACGCCCGTGCCCTTGGCAGGCCTCACTGTCGACCGCAACCCCTCCGGTGAGCCTCCCCTGCTCCTTGTCGCGAGGAGAGGGATGACAAGTGGGGCCCACCTGTCATCCCCTCACCCCCTCCTCCTCGCTACCAAGATGGGCCCGCGGGCAGGTTTAAAATTAAACCTACCGCGCGCTCTGCCTCGCCCTGGGCCAGTTCCCCCTTTGGGCCGGTTCGGCTGCGGTGTTTTGGCCCGAAAGGGCACAGTGCCCTTTTCTCTTTTTCTTTTTCCTCTGCCTTCCAGAAATTCCACAGGACAGAAAATAAATCCAATGCCCAATATTCTTTCACCTAAAATCTTGAAATATTCCATAGAATTTATTGGTGCCACTTGTAAAAATATTTGAAAACCTTTTTTGTACTGTTTCAATTTAAAACCCCTATTTGGCATTATCAGCCCCTATTTTAAATATTTTTGAAAACCTTTTTGACTTCAAAACCGTAGGAAAATATTTTCAGTATAGCTTTTAACATTTATCAAAGTAGGGTAGCATTTTAAATCTAGCTTTGTGTGCTCTGTTTTTGTGTGATGCTTCTTTTTATTGCTTTTATTCGCGACGGTAGATTGCGCTATTGACGAGGGAGTTGGACCCAAAGACTTTGATGACCCCGAAGACTTTGTTGAACCAGGGAAGTAGCCCTTTGATCATGTTATGAAACCATTTTCAGTGCATGTCATATAGCACTTTTTTCGTTATATCTGATCATGTGGAGTAGTGACCACTTTGGTGGGTTGCTTTCGATACTTTTTGCCGTTGCACTTACATCATGCATGACCCTACTACCTTATGAGGGTTATGCGGGTGGGAGTAGTTAGGTTGCTAATAGAGGCTACACAAGTGGGATCGGGAATATGCATGGTTATGGAAGCAATAATACTTTCAAAAGACTTTTTTGAAAACCCCGTCGGGTGCCACTAATGCCCGAGGGAGATAAGGATGAGATGGGTGACCACTTGAGAAATAAGTGGTGTACCGGAACAAGTTGAGGGTGTGTTTTCAAAAACGGAGAGTTTTAAGGTCTGCTGACCATCCCAACCTTACATGTGCAACCACAATACCCCTTGTGGGACGGGGCTCTGTTGATTACTTTGGTGGGTACTGGCAAGGAGCCTGCATTACTAGTGGCGGGAGTGGCATGGTCACTCACGATACGGGGTCGTGCCGGTATGGACGATCATGCGCTGTCTTCACAGGCACCGGGTACACCTTTGGTCCCTGCATGGATGCTACGAGTGATGTACATCATGTGGGCTGGGTACCAATCGAGTGGACTCTTTGTTTAGTATCGCCAGGGGAAAGGCATTGTTCAGGTGCTTACCTCAGGTATGTTATATACCGTGAGTCGTGGATGACACGGAAGTTCCCCGAGTCTTGTGGGTAAAGTGTGCAACCTCTGCAGAGTCTAAAACTATTCGAATAGCCGTGTCCGCGGTCATGGACAGTTGGAGGTCCTTCTTAAACTACGTCCGGATGTTTTCGCAAACTCGGTGTGAGTATGTGTGTGTTGGTGATAAATAGGTTACTAGAGCTAAGTCCGATGACTTAGCTTGACGATTGACTAAGTCCGATGACTTAGCATAATGAATGAACATGAGATGTTCAACCCCTTCTTATGATTATATCAGTAACTTGTTCATATGGATAACTGTCAACTGATGATGCATGCTTGCTTAGCTACTTGATCATGTTATTGCATTCAAAAATTGGCTTTCCGCAAATTACCTACTTAGTGCTATATCATGCATCACTATTATCTTGTTCCACAACTTGGGTTGCTTGCGAGTACATTCAAAGTACTCATTGGATTGCTACTGGCTATTTAATTGGCCAGGCATGGAAGAATAGGAGTATGTTGAAGAGTTCATTCGTGACAAACATGCAAACTAGGACGCCTCCCAGTCAGAATGCCTGTAGGTTAAGGCAGATGGCATGGGTTCACGCTTTCGATCAAGATTTCCGCTTCTTCTTCTATTTAAGAGTTTGGCCCTCGTGTCCCTATCTATGTATAGACCTTCATGGTCTTTATTTGTGTAAGACACTAAGATGTGGATGTAAGACTCTTGTTATTCAGCTTCTGTGTGTTTAGTGAGCATTGATCTCTGGGATCACTGTACACGTGCATTCGATGATCACGACTTATGAGTCGGGGTCCCCACACTGAGACTCAAAACACACATAAGAGAAACGGAAGGAAGCAGAGGACGAAGGTTCAATTTGGTAGGCAACAGTTCCATGCTAAAGCATATGGTGATGAGGTTCCAAAGTAGCAAGGAGATAATTGCCATGATTCCATAACGGGGCACCTTAGGGAAGGTGACTCGTAGAATTATCCCTTAAGTGGCAAAAAGAATTACTTTTGATACAAAGATCATTGAAACTCTTCATACCAGGTTAAGGCAATTCACAAACGATCGTTTGAAGGAATTCGAATGAATAACACACTCAGCTTGGAAAGGAAACCAGAGTTATAAAATAACTCGGCAAACGGAAGGCACATTCAAGTTCAAATTGAGGATATAACCTAGTGTCTGAGCGTGCTCTGAAGAACTTGAGCATTTCCCTACCATGATGAATAACAATGGAGGATGCAGATGCAAAGGAAGACAACACTTTCTCAGATTTCACCTTAGCTATGCCAAGAGAGCGAAATTTGGCTCATCGACCAAGAGACATTTAGCACTCTGCTTCTAATGTTCTCCTTGATGCACTAGCGTAACCCAATTAAGGGTACTATTTTATATCTAGAACATCAAGTATAGGTCAGACTTCGGGGCATAAAAAGGTCCATGAGGAACAAGTTTTAGAACAAGTCATACCAAATCCTCATGGGGAAGTGGCTAATGTTGCTGATACAAGATATTATAATAATACGTCCTTCGTCTAGGTGTGATAGCTATAGCATCACCTTACCGATTACAGTGAGACCAATATTATAATTCTTGGGAAACGTCCCAACCATTACATCTGCCTGAGATTCACATCTGGTTGGTGTCATGATATTTCAGACTCAGCATGTCTGAAGGAGAAATGTTGCAATACAAATCGAAGAGATGACATTACGAGATTCTCAGGAAAATGAACTATGAAAGCCAACTCCAAAACATGAGCTGGATTGCAAGACCCATGTGAACACAATGTCCAAAACAATTGTGGCCATATGGAAGGCTTACAACAAAACACTACCGAGTTCTGGATGGGATCCATCATTGGAGGTAACGAAGTCTTGCACACATCCGTATGAGCTCTTCAGGATGAACACTTAACTTATTTTTGTTGGAAAATCCAGTCAGTGGCTTGGTGTGCTAGGAATACATATGACATGGAGGCGGCCAACCTATCAAACCATAGCATACTTCGCACATGCATGACTGACTTGGGATGATTCCAAAAGAAACAAAATAACTTTTCTTGAAGTCATGGCGGCAACTTGCACCAAATGCACGTGAACTTTGAGTAAGTCACTTCTTACACCAAACATATACTTCATGTACGAAACACGAAAATATCGCCTACAAAGTTTCCAACGCTAGCGTTATGTTCATCATAAATCATGGAGAGGATAAACAATGTTGTCGATGGACTCAACAACAGTTCCTCGAGGTTTCCATGAAGATGGATTTCCATAACTATGTGAGCAAGGTGATAGCATTGATCAGACCAAGAGATA
Source organism: Hordeum marinum (assembly GCA_022496015.1). NCBI lineage: Eukaryota > Viridiplantae > Streptophyta > Magnoliopsida > Poales > Poaceae > Hordeum > Hordeum marinum. The sequence continues at coordinate 303,380,645 of CM039672.1, read as the reverse complement.
TAATGGTGCAAGCTCGAGGAGGCATCCACGAGTATGACAACATTAGGAAAATCTTTGGTTCTGATTTTGATTTGACGATGGCCCACACTCAAATCAAAGATTCGATAAGAAAATAGATGCAACAGTCGATCATAAGGATCAGTCAAACAACATAGTGTCTTTCTTCAACTAACGCACGCATACACACAAGGATACCCTTTAGAATGAACTAAGTTAGGAAAAACTTTTATCTTCCAACTCTCCAAGTTGTTGCTTAGCTTAACCAACTAGCTCAAGGGTAACCAACACGAATCCTTGGAGAAGGGGGGTGGTTTATAGAGAAAACCAACTTGATCGCGAACTCAACATAATGGACAGGGAACAACCTGGTAATACTTCCAAGAAGATATTCGGAAAATCACGAACCACTGATATGTTATTGAGCTCGGTAACAATCTTGCTTTTCAAGGCAAGAAAATATGATCAAAAGAGCGAGGGATCGACACACTCCTAACTCGTTGATCGAAGAGTGCACCAGGAAACAGAAATAGGTAACACGATCAATCTTAGGATGACAATTCAATAACGATCACACTAAGAGTGAAATTATTGTCCATTAACTACCAAGCAACAGAGTTGCTAGGAGTATTTATTTCACATATCACGGTTCACTTGTCGGTGTTCCGGTTACAACCAACACGGAGACCGAGGAATGAATAATGATGGCGAGAAGTACCACATTATCAAGAATTCATAAGAGGTGGTGCAATTCTCATGACATTCTTGACATGAAGAGGATAATACTTCAAGGTAGAATAAAGCAAAAAATGGATTGGCATTTTGATCTGTGGAATACAACTGCTTTGAACCAATCGTAGAAATGGATGAGGTACTGGAGTTTAATTCTCCTAGGCATCCTAGAAAAGAATGGCTTGACAAACCACAAGAATAATATGCATTAATTAATACAAATTCACGAATACTCTGGACTATCCACGGATAGCCGAAGGTTGGAATACAATTAAAGAGGGACAACTCAAGAGCACATGATTTTTCTGAGTTATAGATGCATAGGTTAGCATGTCGAATGAGTGCAACATAATTCTTCTGGATAACCCATGCAGAAAAGCAGAGTTGCAGAGTCACAATGTAGAATGGAGAACTCATCATGAGCACTCATGTTGTGATCTTTAGTTCATGAAGAACTTCTGCCGGGGATGGTTCATGGTGTTGGAAGATTGATAAACCATGAACCTCGAGGACTAGAGCAAGGTTACTAATAACATAAAGGGCCAAGCAAATACTATCAACATGAATAAGAAGAACGAATCTTGGGTCCAAGAACCTAGAAACAGAATACCTACTGATTAAGTAGCATCACATGATGCTTTTGATAACGATGGCCATAATTATCACACTAGGAACACAAAAGAGAACTAGACTGTTAGGTGGTTCACTACTAGAACCTGGTTTCCTAAATACCTTTAACATATACGTCGAGGCAATGGAGTACCCCAACACAATAATTAGTGTGATTTGTCTAGCCCAAAAGACATCAATTTGAGATGAAAGAGTTTGCAATTGCATCAGGTTATTTATAAACCTTGGATAACTCGGACAACATAACGGCTATATGGGTGTGAAATATGAGGCAACATGTAAGACAAATGACAACATAACAACTGAATTCTTATGGGGACACTGATCCAGAAGGACAACACCTTTACTATAGGTATCCAACATAGTAACTCGTCATCCAGATAGATAGATGAGAAGCCTAATACTTAACCACGTAGAATAAAGAAGAGGGTGGCTCAGAATTAGAATGACATGAGGTAAGGAGTAAAAGGAATCTTACGTTCCCTTTCACAATCAATTCCCTCATATAACTAAAGCAGTTCTAGATTCAACATCGACCAGTTTGGCTTGGTAATCCTACATGCAGTCAAGCTCTGATACCAACACAATCGGGACCTTGATCCTAAGCCATACAACTCTAGCATGTAACACATCACACCACTTTGCGGCCTCACGCACGGTAATCCCCGGCTACCACCTTACCTTGGTCAGGACCGTTTGCGCCTTTTGGCTCACATATATGAATATGTTGCTAGCAATCATATGTCAAAGAATCCGGGTCGACATGACTAGTTATAGACCCAAGTGGCAGAACCATACAGGGTTAGGCATACATAACCCATTAGTGCAGGTGTCGGTCATCAACGTGTGTAGACGAGTTGTAGGAAGCTACATGGACTCCATTACATCGCGTGACATTTCTTCGAAAGGACAGACACAACAACAAAGAAGGATACATGATGGTCAATCAACGTGTCCGGAGCAGTAGCAAGCTACCAGGGCTCAACGAAAGCACAAAGAGGCATTTCCCCGTAAAGAAGGCTACCATAGGCATACAACTAGGTGTCGAATCCCGCACATACCAATGCATTTCAAACATACACACAATATGCATGATATGCGTAGATACAACATGACATCACAACATAACTATATGACTCAAGTATTTATTAAAGACTCATAAGAGCCAACACAGTGTAGTATTACAAACATGGGTCACATGATCCAAAGCAACAAGCGGAAGCAAAACATGTCTGGGTACAGACATCTACTAAAGCGACTGAAGGATCCTGAAAAGCTACAACAACCCTACCAAAGGAACCAGACCTGTGTCTGGGGCTCCCAAGCTAATCCGGTCAACATCAAACTTCACGTTGTAGGAATCACTAAAGAGACTGGTGTCTACTCTGCAAAAACATTTTCTTAAGCAACCGTGAGTACAAAGGTACTAAGCAAGACTTACATCAGAACTAACTACATATGCATCCTTTTCAACAAGGGGGTTGTGCAGTTCATTGCAGCAAGCCAACTTTGACTCTCGGCTAACCTGTACTATGACTATGAGTACTTTCTTTGAGGTGGGATATCGCACATGAGTCCACATATTCACCAAATCAATACACCACTATGGATCCACTCCTGTCTCCCTAGGAGAAGGCCATCCATAGCACTCGCGCTTATCTTGTGCATTTTAGAATATCCATGTCAAGTTGTCTATGAACCACATAAGTTTTCCAAGAAGTCCATATCCGAGGACGTGGCTATTCGAACAGATTGATAACCCTACAGGACTGTACTTCTTCACACATGTTCCCGCCACTTATCGTCGTCTGCACGTAAACAGGCACCTCGACAACCTTCAAGCGGAAGCCCAGCGAGGGAGTCGGCCATGAATGTTAACCACACAAGACCATAGTCTAGATTTATCGCCTATTTGACACTGAACCCGCAAGGAAGTCCGAACAAAGTTTCCTCTACTACCTCAAACGATGTGGAGAGGATTCCACAAGCCCACAGTTCGGGTGCCACTTGGCACATCATGCCATTGTGCATCTACCACATCGAAGCCCACCTTACCGGGTAGTGCTAAGCACGACCGCCATCACTTTTCTACAAACAGTAGAAACTAGTTGCAACTGCTGGATAAAGATCAAGGCGATTAATAAGTCGAGAGGGGTCATATTTTAGGGCCCAACGTGTGGTAGTTGCTGTCTTGGATCACATATACAGAACTCGGTTGTTAAGGCCGGACCCAATGAGACAAACCGCCATGTACTCCTACATGGCCTCTCATCTCTACCTTTACCAAATCATGTTCACACACTTAGCTCTCACATAGTAGGACATGAACACAACCATTCCGATTCATTGCCCAAATGGATTAGACCTGACACGACTCTAGGTATAGCATGCATAGTAAGCAAGCAAGCATGAATGAGTAGACACATCAAGGCTCAAGCAGTTTCTACTCATGCTAAGTGGTTTCAACTATTTATTGTGACAAAGACAGGTCATGTAAAGGAATGGGTTCAACTACCGAGAACATGTAATAGTCGAATCGTGATTGTCCTAATGCAATAAAAGAGAGCATGAGCGAGAGAGCGGGTTCATATCAGTATGCTCAAGGGGGGTTGCTTGCCCGATTGTTCTAAAGATAGTACTTCTCTTCATTAGTGTCAACGATCACAACGTCAGAACCATCGTCTATCGAAGGGGAACAAACACAGGCAAACAAGAGGGAACAACCTTCAATTCATGCAATGCACAACCATGATGTATGACATGACAAAATAAGGTACTGAATTGACCTAGAGAAATAATTAACCAAGTTAATTGAAGTGGAACTCAACCAAGTTTGAATTCCAACTCCAATTGATAATTCATACATTGCCCTAATCATAAAATGTCCTAGTTGGTGATGTTAACTTTTTCAAGTATGCATGATTATGGCATAAACAGATTCACTGGATTTTTCTGATTATTTTTCATATATAAATTATTTTCATCCGAGTTACAGATTATTTTCTATGATTTTTAGAAGTTTTAAGCATTTTCTTGGTTTTCCTGGATTATATTCAATCCAGAAAATAACTAATTGCATGAGTATGACATTAGAGTGATATCAGTAGGTCAATGGTCCGGTCAAAGTCAAACCCGACCCTTGGGTCCCAACTGTCATTGAGTCAGTGCTAAATGGAGTTTAATTAACTAAACTAATTTAGTTATCAGGTGATGGGGCCCACTTTCAGTGGCTCAAAGGGTTAATTAGGGGAGGCAACAAAGCCAAAATGACGGCGCCACATCATTAGGTCGGCGGCTGAACGCTGATGACCATCCGCAACAGCGGAGGACTTCGGGATTCGCCGTCTGGCGATGGTTTCGAGCGTGAATTGGCTCTACGGCAAGCTGGGGGCAAGACGGGTCTAGTGGTGCGGGTTGCTGGGCTCAGGGACGCCGAGAATGTCGCTGGCGTCGAGCTTTATGGCGGCCAGGGTTCGGGCGATCAAAGACAAGGGGTTGAGGCTTGCGAGCGAGCCAATTAGGCAGCTTGGCGGGATCGTGGGAGCACCAGGAGAACGATGGTGCCACTGGACCGGACGGAGGTGCTCGAGGCAAGGACCTCGTCGGCCATGGCGTACTGTGACCTTCGATCACGGTGGAGAACGACACTACGACAAGCTACAGACCATGAGGCTAGGGGAAAATAGAGTGGAGCTCACTGTGGTTCGGAGTAGAGTCTTAGGTGGCTCGAGGACGGTCGGAGCGAGCGAAATCGAAGCCGGCGATCTCCTGCACCCAAGGAGGAAGATGAACTCGACGGTCGCGATGTAGGGCTCCAAGATCGTACGTGTTCGTGAGGAGACAGAGACGACCATGGAGGAGCTTCCGAACTTGCTTGAGGGGCACCAGGTGCTCGGTGGACACGACAAACAATGATGGGAGCGAGGGTGGTGCTCGGTCTTGGTGACGGGGGAGAGAGAGACGATGGGGAGGAATGGAAAGAGGGGATGGATCCGGACGTCTCCCGCAGGATTAACCGCGATGTCGCACTGGCCAGGGGAGGCCCAGGCAGGCTGCTGGCTTGACGCTCCCGCCTGCTCGCCATCCTTTGCTTCTCCTGTGCCTTCTGGCAAGAGGTAGAAGACAGGGGTGCCCCTGGTGGGCTAGGCTGCTCTACTGGGCCGGCCAGGTAAGTCAGGTGAGGTCCTTTTCATTTATTTATTTCTATTTCTATTTTTGTTTGTTTGTTTGATTTAGTAAAATACCAAACCATATTCAAATCTTCTGATAAAAAATGTGTGGACAAGTTAGACTAATATAGAGCCACACAACAATTTTCAGAATTGTTGGAATTATATTTGATATATAACAATTATAAATCCAATGCAATTATTTATTGTTTTAACTCAAAAGCTCAAAGCAAAATTTTTCTATGATTCCAAAAATATTGGTTTACATTTTACCTCATGCCAATATTTTCTTAGAATGGCAGGGACATTTTCTTGGACTTTGAGGCAATTTTTATATTGCTCTTTTGACAAAAAATCTCTCTTAGGGGTATCATTCCTCATTTCAATTTCATTTGAAAATAAATAAATAAATGCATGAATGCAATGACCAGCAAGTTAAACTAGGGCTGTGAGAGTTCATCATTTAAAACATTGTTCCCGTTTTGATAGTTTGTTCACGAATTCCAAAAATGTTCTCGTTTTAATAAATTGATCACAAATTTTCTAGAAATGTTCGTATTTTCAAATTTTTATTTAGGTTTTAAAAGTTGTTCGTGTTTTTTGAAAATTGTTTGTTTTTAGAGGTTTCAGAATTTTCTTTAAATGTTTGAATAAAGGGAAAATATTAGGATCTACCGGTGCTAGTTCTAAAGGTTTCCTCGATGCTTGTTTAACACTACCACTAATGTGTTCTAGTGGTTAGGTACCCATCTCTAGTAGCCCCGATTCGCGAGTTCGAGTTCACACTGAAACAACTATTTTTGTGTTGTTTTTATCCACCAGTGGGTGCTCCTGCGTGGGCAAGTCCATGCGAACAGTGCCCCGTGCGAAAGCCAGTCAGACTGCCGCCAAATGCGGCAGATAGGAGTTCCCCCTGCACGAGCCGTGCCCAGAGCCAATTACTGTAACTCGATGGTGGTCTGGGTCGGTTTTTTCGGTTCTTTTCTGGTGTTTGTTTCTATTTTATTTTTATTTTTTATTTTATGATTCTTTTGAGTGTCACAAACATGAATCACTAGTAGACTTCCCGTGCGTTGTCACGGGTCATGAATATTTTTTGTTAGTTACATATATAGACATAATACATGTCAAATTTTGCATGTGTAGAAATGATAGCCCATAACAATCGAAAAATAATTGAAATCCACTTCATTTTTATGTTGTAAGATGATAAAAGACATAAAATAAAGTTGTGTACAGAGAGAGCAATGATCCAACTAATTATTTGTTGCAAACTTAGATCTATTTGTTGGATTTAAAATATTTCAACATAATGTGAAAAAGTTTGCCTTTATGTTCATCTGTATGGTACAATGTGAGTTGCATGCCGGTTTTAACGAGTTAGAAATGATAGCCCATAACAATAGATCACTTGGATGTTATTTTTTCCAAAGAAGAATTGCTAGGCTATGTGGCATTTATGTCACCGCTTAGCAGCTGCGCCTTTCTCCTTTCCTTGAAGGAAAAACAAGCATTCCTCTCACTCACTCACTGCACAGCCATGATGACCCATAACTATAGGGGATCAATCTTAGTCCTTTTGATAAGTAAGAGTGTCGAACCCAACGAGGAGCAGAAGGAAATGATAAGCAATTTTCAGCAAGGTATTCTCTGCAAGTGTTGTGAGTGACAATAATAGATAGTTTTGTAGCAAGATAATTCGTAACAAGTGACAAGTAATAATAGTAGCAAGGGTGCAGCAAGGTAGCCCAATCCTTTTTGCAGCAAAGGACATGCCTGAAAGTAATCTTATGTTAACCAAGTGCTCCCAAGGACACATGGAAATTACTGCCTAGTCATGTTCATCATGTTTAGTTGATTCACGTTCGCTTCTTTGATAATTTGATATGTGGGTGGACCGGTGCTAAGGTGTTGTTCTTACTTGAACTAACAACCTACTTATGATTAACCCCTCTCGCAAGCATCTATAACTACGAAAGAAGAATTAAGATAAATCTAACCATAGCATGAAACATGTGGATCCAAGTCAGCCCCTTATGAAGCAACGCATAAACTGGGGTTTAAGCTTCTGTCACTCTCGCAACCCATCATCTACTTGTTACTCCATAATGACTCCCCTTAGGCCCATAACATGGTGAAGTGTCATGTAGTCGATGTTCACATGACACCACTAAGATAAGTAACATCATACATATCATCAAAATATCGAACGCATACCAACTTCACAAGATTACTTATAACAAGACTTCTCCCATGTCCTCAGGAACAATAGTAACTACTCACACATCATCAACATGTTCAAGATCAGAGAAGTAATAACGATAATTAAGGATCTGAACATAATCTCTTCCACCAAGTAATCCAACAAGCATCAACTACGAGATGTAATCAACACAACTAGTAACCCACATGTACCAATCTGAGGTTTTGGAACAAATATTGAATATACAAGATGAACTAGTGTTGGAGATGAGATGGTGCTGATGAAGAGGTTGATGAAGATTGGTCCGCCTATGAAGGAGGAAGCATTGGTGATGACGATGGCTTTGATCTCCCCCTCGCGGAGAGGGATTTCCCCGGCAAAATATGACTGTCAGAGTGGAAAAGGTCCTCTGCCCAGGTTTCCACCTCAAGATGGCGGTGCTTCGTCCCAAAAGGTTTCTTATGATTTTTTGTAGGGTAAAACACACAATATAGGAGAAGAGGGGCGTCAGAGGGCCAGCCATGGGCCCATAAGCCGTCTGGTCGCCTATAGGGGGGCGACCAGTTGGCTTGTGTCCAGCTGGCAGATCCTCTTCGGTATATTTTTTCTCCAGTAATTCACAAATATTCCAAAAATATTCTCCGTAAATTTTCAGGTCATTCTGAGAATTGTTATTTTTCATCCTTTTTCTCGGTTTTCTGGTTCAAAATTCCAGTTTCCAGATATTTCCCTCCTTGTGATGTACCTTGCATATTCAGAGGGAATGAACATAAGAATGTATGATAATGTGGAATAATGGACAAAAATAAGGTAGATAGCGATAAGAAATCATGATGCAAAATTGACGTATCAACTCCCCCAAGCTTAGACCTCCATTGTCCTCAAGCGAAAGCCGAACTCTAAAATAATGACCACATAATTTGAGAGAGAGGTCTCGATAAAATACATACATGAGAGTATCAGGAATATCATCATAGCGGCACGTTTTGAATCATATAACCTCTCATGAACAAGTAATAATCTATTCACAACTGAAGAAATATAGAGCATAATCTTTATTGAGAACCAACAAGCAATGCAATTAGTCCTTGAGATAATAATAGCTTTTGCAATCGAGGGAAGAGTCTATGTAAGAGCTTATATTTCTAGCAAGTTCACATATTCAACTATGATGTAACCTTCTATGATTGCTAAAATTCATTGCATATTTTTGGAACAAGTGGCTACGCGGGATGATACGTCCCCAACGTCTCTATAATTTTTGCTGGTTCCATGCTGTTATATTATCATTCTTGGATGTTTTACAATGATTTTATTACAACTTTATATCATTTTTGGGACTAACCTATTGACATAGTGCCAAAGTGCTAGTTGGTGTTTTTGCTTGTTTTTTTACATCACATAAAATCAGTTCCAAACGGAGACAAAACATTGTGGGAATTTTTGTGGATTTTTTACGGACCAGAAGAAAGGAGATGGGCTAAAGAACATCAGAAGAGGGGGCCCAGGGTGGCCAGCACCCACAAGGGCGCGTTAGAGCCCCCCTGGCACGACCTAGTGGGTGCTGAGGCCCTTGGGCACCCCCTCAACCGACTATCGTGCCTATAAATTCCCAAAAAATCCAAAACCCTAAGGGAGTCGATGAAACACAATGCCAACCACCGCAAGTTCCAAAACCTTGAGATCCCATCTAGACAGCATCACAGATGGGTTCATCTTCATCATAGGTGCCTCTCCGATGATGCGTGAGTAGTCCACCATAGACCTACGGGTCCGTAGGCAGTAGCTAGATGGCTTCCTCTCTCTCTCTCTTATGATTCTCAATACAATGGTCTCTTGGAGATCTATTTGATGTAAACTTTGGCGGTGTGTTTGTTGGGATCCGATGAATTTTGAGTTCATGATCAATTTATATCCATGAATATTATTTGAGTCTTCTTTGATATCTTATTTGCATGATTGCTTATAGCCTCGTATTTCTTCTTCGAATCTTTGGTTTAGTTAGGACAACTAGATTGATTTTTGTTGCCATGGGAAGAGGTGCTTTGTGATGGGTTCGATCTTGCGGTCTTCTTTCCCAATGACAGAAGGGGTAGCAAGACACACTTGTATCGTTGCTATTAAGGATAACAAGATGGGGTCTGTTCCTCATGTCATTGTTCTTATTGCGTTACTTCATTTTCCCATGAACTTAATACACTAGATGCATGCTGGATAGCGGTCGATGTGTGGAGTAATAGTGGTAGATGCAGGCAGGAGTCGGTCTACTTATCTTGGAAGTGATGCCTATATAATGATCATTGCCTTGGATATCATCATGATTATTTGATTTTCTATCAATTGCCCAACAGTAATTTGTTCACCCACCGTGCGCTATATGATGTCTACTATGCAACTTTATTCTTGTAGACTTTGTTGGGCCTCCAAGCGTAGAGTTTTGTAGGACAGTAGCAATTTTCCCTCAGGTGGATGACCTAAGGTTTATCAATCTGTGGGAGGTGTAGGATGAAGATGGTCTCTCTCAAACAACCCTGCAATCAAATAAAAGAAATCTCTTGTGTCCCCAACACACCCAATACAATGACAAATTGTATAGGTGCACTAGTTCGGCGGAGATGGTGATACAAATGCAATATGGATGGTAGATATAAGTTTTTGTAATCTGAAAATATAAAAACAGCAAGGTAGCAAGTAACAAAAGTGAGCAAAAAGGTATTGCAATGCTTGAAAACAAGGCCTAGGCTTCATACTTTCACTAGTGTAAGTTCTCTCAACAATACAGATGTAGTTGAATCATATGTAAATCCCTCACGTGTGACAAAGAGTTCACTCCAAAGTCACAAATAGCGGAGAACCAACGAAGAAATTATTTTAGGGTACGAAACCACCTCAAAGTTATATTTTTTGATCAATCATATGGGCTATCCCTATAAGTGTCACGAACAACCCTGGAGTTCGTACTAAAATAACACCTTAAGATACACATGGACCAAAACCTAATGTCACCTAGACATCCAATGTCACCACAGGTACCCATGGGCTTGATTATACAATATGCATCACACAATTTCAGATTCATCAGGTTCAATCCAACACAAAGAACTTCAAAGAGTGCCCCAAAGTTTCTACCAGAGAGTCTAGACGAAAACATGTGCCAACCCCTATGCATAGATTCCCAAGGTCACGGAAGCTGCAAGTTGATCACCAAAACATACATCAAGTGGATCAATAGAACATCCCATTGTCACCCCGAATATCCCATCGCAAGACATACATCAAGTGTTCTCAAATCCTTTAAAGACTCAATCCGATAAGAAAACTTCAAAGAGAAAACTCAATTCATCACAAGAAGATAGAGAGGGGAAAACTCCATATGATTCATCTATATTAATAAAGCTCGCGGTACATCAAGATCGTGTCATCTCAAGAACACGAGATAGAGAGATCAAACACATAGCTACTGGTACATACCCTCAGCCCTGAGGGTGAAATACTCCCTCTCCATCATGAAGACCGCCGGGATGATGAAGATGGTCTCCGATGATGGTTTCCCCTTCCGGCAGGGTGCCGGACCGGTCTCCTAATTGGTTTTTCGTGGCTACAGAGGCTTGCGGTGGCGGGACTCCCCATCTAGGTTTCTTTCTGGAGGTTTCTAGATATATAGGGGTACTTGGCGTTGGAATCAAGTCAAGGGGGGCCATGAGGCGACAACAAGCCAGGGGGCGCTGTTGGAAATATGCCCTAGAGGCAATAATAAATTAGTTATTATCATATTTCCTTGTTCATGATAATCGTTTATTATCCATGCCAGAATTGTATTGATCGGAAACTCAGATACATGTGTGGATACATAGACAACACCATGTCCCTAGTATGTCTCTAATAAACTAGCTCATTAATCAAAGATGGTCAAGGTTTCCTGGCCATGGACATGAGATGTCATTTGATAACGGGATCACATCATTAGGAGAATGTTGTGATGGACAAGACCCAAACTATAAACATAGCATATGATCGTGTCGGTTTATTGCTACAGTTTTCTGCATGTCAAGTATCTATTCCTATGACCATGAGATCATGCAACTCACTGACACCGGAGGAGTAACTTGTGTGTATCAAACGTTGCAACGTAGCTGGGTGACAATAAAGGTGCTCTACAGGTATCTCCGAGGGTGTCTGTTGGGTTGTCATGGATCAAGACTGGGATTTGTTACTCCGTGTGACGGAGAGGTATCTCAGGACCCACTCGGTAATACAACATCACAACAAGCCTTGCAAGAAATGTGACTAAAGTGTTAGAAACAAGATCTTGTATTACAGAACGAGTAAAGAGACTTGCCGACAACGAGATTGAACTAGGTATAGAGATACCGACGATCGAATCTTGGGCAAGTAACATACCGAAGAACAAAGGGAACATCATACGGGATTATCTGAATCCTTGACATAGAGGTTCAACCGATAAAGATCTTTGTAGAATATGTAGGATCCAATATGGACATCTAGGTCCCACTATTGGTTATTGACCGTAGAGGCGTCTCGGTCATGTCTACATAGTTCTCGAACCCGCAGGGTCTGCACACTTAAGGTTTGGTGACGTTTCGGTAGTATTGAGTTATGTATGTTGGTGACCGAAGGTTGTTCGGAGTCCCAGATGAGATCCCAGACGTCACGAGGAGCTCCTGAATGGTCCGGAGGTAAATATTTATATATAGGACGAAGGGAATCGGAGTCCGGAAGCGTTCCGGGGGTACCGGGTTATGACCGGGAGTACCGAAAGGGGTTTCAAGGGGGGGGGGAGTGTTGGGGGGCCTCATGGGCCAAGGGGAGGGGGCACACCAGCCCACTAAGGGGTTGTGTGCCCCTCTCATCCCATCTCAAGTAACCAGGGGAGGTGGGCGCCCTTCATAGGGCAGCTGCCCCCTTTGCCTTGGGGGCCAAGGCTCCTAGGGCGTGGGAGGGCCAAAACCCATCTAGGGTTGCCCATCTAGGCCGCCTGCTTCCTTAGTGGAAACCCTAGGGGCGCCACCCCTCCTCCCTTACCCTTATATATAGATGAGGGGAGGGAGGACAGCCGCAGCCAAGAAAAGCCACATGCTGCCCTCTCTCCCTCTAGATTGCTTCTCCTCTAGATCTGTTCGATATAGCTTAACGATGCTTTGTCGGATTAGCTCCACCACCACCACCACGCCGTTGTGTTGCCGGAGAACTCATCTACCTCTCCACCATCGCTTGCTGGATCAAGGAGGTGGAGATCGTCATCGAGTGGTAGGTGTCATGAAGGCAAAGGTGCCATCCGTTCGGCGCTAGATCGGGACGGATCGTGATTGGATCGCGGGACGCTCGGTGATTTGGATCGCAAAGATGTTCGACTACATCAACCGCGTTTCTTAACAATTCCCACTTATAGATCTACAAGGGTATGTAGATCCACTCTCCCCCTCGTAGATGCTCATCACCATGGATAGATCCTGCGTGTGCGTAGGGAAATTTTGTTTCCCATGCAACATTCCCCATCGGTGGTATCAGAGCTAGGTCTATGCATAGATGAGATCACGAGTAGAACACAAAGGAATTTTGGTCATTGATGCTTAGATTGCTTCGTCCCTTGGTCTTTTCTTGATTCAGCGATATTGTGGGATGAAGCGGCCTGGACCAGCCTTACTCGTCTCATACGAGAGACTGGTTCCATCGACTAACATGTGACTTTGTTGCATAAAGATGGCTGGGGGGTGTCTGTTGGATCGGATTCGACAAAGGCGGTCCTTGAGAAGGTTTAATAGCAATTTGTGTATCACCGTTGTGGTTTTGCTTAGGTAAGAATCGTTCTTGCTAGATACCCATAGCAGCCACGTAAAGCACGCAACAACAATTAGAGGATGTCTAACTTGTTCTTGCAGGGTATGTTGTGATAAGATATGACCAATTACATGATGAGATATATGTGATGTATGAGATGATCATGTTTTATATAGAATATCAAGACTTGCATGTCAATGAGTATGGCAACCGGCAGGAGACATAGGGTTGCCTTTAATTATTGTATGACCTGCGTGTCAATCATTAAGCGCTATGTAATGCTTTACTTTATCGCTAAGTGGTAGAAATAGTAGTAGAAGCATGGTGGGCGTGACAACCCTGATGGCGACACGTTGATGGATATCAAGATGATGGAGATCATGGTGTCATGCCGATGACGATGGAGATCATGCCGGTGCTTTAGAGACGGAGATCAAAAGCACAAGTTCATGGCCATATCATGTCACTTATGATTTGCATGTGATGTTAATACTTTTATGCACCTTGTTTTGCTTAGGACGACGACAACGTTATAAGGTCATCCCTCACTTATGTTTCAAGATAAATTGTGTTCCCCCCGAGTGTGCATCGTTGCGAAAGTTCGTCGTGTCAAGACACGAAAGTTCGTTGTGTCGAGACACCACGTGATGATCGGGTGTGATAGACTCTACGTTCACATACAACGGGTGCAAGCCAGTGTTGCACGTGCAGAACACTCGGGTTAAACTTGACAAGCCAAGCATGTACAGACATGGCCTCGAAACACAAGAGACCGAAATGTCAAACATGAGTCATATAGTAGATATGATCAACATAGAGACGTTCACCATTGAAACCACCTCATCTCACGTGATGATCGTACATGGGTTGGCAAATTTGGATCATGTGTCACTCGAAGGACTAGAGGGATGTCAATTTGAGTGGGAGTTCTTAGGTAATATGATTAATTGAACTCATTATCATGAACATAGTCAGAAGTGTCTTTGCAAATTATATTGTAGATAGCTCGCACTGTAGCTCCCCTGTTTTATTGATACGTTCCTAGAGAAAAGTAAGTTGAAAGATAATGGTAGCAATTATGTGGACTAGGTCCGTGATCAGAGAATTGTCCTCAGTTGCTGCATAGAAGACTTATGTCCTTGATGCACCACTCAGTGCACCACCCCCTCAAGCGTCGTCTATAGATGTTGTGAACATCTGACAGACACGTTCTGATGACTACTTGATAGTTCAGTGCGTCATGCATTGCGGCGTAGAATTGAGGCTCCAAAACGTTTTGAACATCACGAAACATATGAGATGTTCTAAGAGCTGAATTTGGGATCTCAGGCTCGTGCCTGTGTTGAGAGGTATGAGACCTCCAACAAGATTCTTTGCCTGCAAGATGAAGGAGAAGAGCTCAATCAGTGAGCATGTGCTTAGATTCTCTGGGTGCTACAATCACTTGAATCGAGTGGCAGTTAATCTTCCAGATAAGATAGTGATTAATATAGTTCTCCAAGTCATTGCCACCAAGCTACTGGAGCTTCATGATGAACTATAACATGCCAGGGATGGATAAGATGATCCTTGAGCTATTCATGATGTTTGACACCGCGAAGGTAGAAATCAAGAAGGAGCATCAAGTGTTGATGATTAAGTAAAACCACTAATTTCAAGAAGGGCAAGGGCAAGAAGGGAAAAACTTCAGGAATGGCAAGCCAATATCTGCTCTAGTGAAGAAACCCAAGGTTGAACCCAAACCCGAGACTAAGTGATTCTATTATGAGGAGAACAGTTGCTGAAGCGGAACAACCCTAGATACTTTGTAGATAAGAAGGCTGGCAACGTCAACAGAAATATATTTGATAGACATGTTATTGATGTTTACCTTGCTATTACTCCTAGTAGCACCTGGGTATTAGATACCGGTTCGTTTACTAAATGTTAGTAACTCGAAATAAAAGCTACGGAATAAATGGAGGCTACATAATGGTGAGGTGACAATGAATGTTGGAAGTGTTTCCAAGGTTGATGTGATCACCATCGCACGCTGTCTCTACCTTCGGGATTAGTGACGAACCTAAATAAATGTTATTTGGTGCTTACTTTGAGCATGAACGTGATTAGATCGTGTTTATTGCAATACGATTATTTATTTAAGTTTAGAGAATAATGGTTATTTTGTTTACATGAATAATACCTTCAATGGTCATGCACCCATTGAGAATGGTTTACTGAATCTTGATCGTAGTGATACACATGTTCATAATATTGATGCCAAAAGATACAAAGTTAATAATGATAGTACTACATACTTGTGTCACTATCGCTAAATGTCATATTGGTGTAAAGCGCATGAAGAAACTCCATGTTGATGGATCTTTGGACTCTTTCGATTTTGAATCGGTTGAGACGTGCGGACCATGCCTCATGGGCAAGATGACTAAGAACCCCATTTTCTAGCTTGATGGAACGGGCAAGTGAGTTATTGGAAATGATACATGTTGATGTATACGGTCCAATGAGTGTTGTAGCGTGTGGTGGATATCGTTATTTTCTTACCTTCACTGATGATTTGAGTAGATATAATGTATATTTACTTAATGAAACACAAGTATGAATCGTTTGAAAAGTTCAAGCAAATTCAGAGTGAAGTTTGAGATCATCATGACAAGAAGATAAAAATGTCTACGATATGATCGTGGAGGTGAATATCTGAGTTACAAGTTTGGTATACAACTTAAGACAATGTGGAAGTTGTTTCACAACTCACGCCACCTGGAACACCATAGTGTGATGGTGTGTCCAAATGTCATAGTCGTGCTTTATTGGATATGGTGCGAACTATGATGTCTCTTACTGATTTGCCACTATCGTTTTGGGGTTATGCATTAGAGACAACTTCATTCACTTGAAATAGGACACCATCTAAATCCATTGAGATGACACCGCATGAATTATGGTTTGGCAGAAACCTAAGCTGTCATTTCTCAGAGTTTGGGGATGCGATGCTTATGTCTGACGAGCTCGAACTCAAAGCGGAAAGGTGCATCTTCATAGGATACCCTAAGGTAATAGTTGGGTATACCTTCTATCTCAGATCTTAGGGCAAAAGTGTTTGTTGCTAAAAATGGCTCCTTTCCCGAGAAAGAGTTTCTCTCGAAAGAATTGAGTGGGAGGAAGATAGAACTTGATTAGGTTGTTGAACCTTTGTTTCAACCAGAGAGTAGTGCAGTGCAGAAAGATATTTATGTGGAACCTACGTCAGTTGAAGAGGAAGTTAATGTTGATTATCATGAAGCTTCAGATAAAGTTACTATCAAACCTTGTAGGTCGACAAGGACGCGTACTGCTCCTGAGTGGTACGGCAACCCTGTCTTGGAGGTCATGTTGTTGGACAACGATGAACCTACGAACTATGGAGAAGCGATGATGGGCCTGGATTCCAACAAATGGTTAGAGGCCATGAAATCCGAGAAAGGATCCATGTATGAAAACCAAGTATGGACTTTGGTAGACTTTCTCATTGAATGGTAGGTTGTTGAGTACAAATGGACCTTTAAGATGAAGACAAACGCTGAGGGTGAATGTCACCATTTATAAAGCTCGACTTGTCACAAAGAAGTTTCTGACAAGTTCAAGGAGTTAACTACGATGAGACTTTCTCACCCGTAGCGATGCTAAAGACTGTTGAAATTATGTTAGCAGTTGTTGAGTTTTTCGGTTATGAAATTTGGTAGATGGATGTCAAAATATAGTTTCCTTAATGGTTTCCGAGGAAAGGTTGTATATGATATAACTAGAAATTTTTGTCACTCCTAAGGATGCTAAAAGGTGTGCAAGCTCCAGCAATCCTTCTATGGGCAGGTGCAAGCATCTCGGAGTTGGAATATACGCTTTTATGAGGTGACCAAAGTTTCTGAGTTTGTACAAAGTTTATGAGAAACTTGTATTTACAAGAAAGTGAGTGGGAGCACTATAGAATTTCTGACAAGTATATGTGGATGACATATTGTTGATAGGAAACGATGTAGAATTTCTAGAAAGCATAAAGGGTTGTTTGAAATGTGTGTTTCAAAGGAAGACCTCGATAAATTTACTTAATTGCTGGGCATCAAGATCTATAGAGATAGATCAAGACGCTTCATGAGACTTTCAATGAGTACATACATTGACACGATTTTGAAAGAGTTCAAAATGGATCAGTTAAAGAAGTAGTTTTGCCTGATTTGTAAGGTGTGAAGTTGAGTAAGACTCAAAGCTCGACCACAACAGAAGAAAGAGAAAGGACGAAGGTCGTCCCCTATGACTTAGCCATAGGCCCTATATAGTATGCATGCGGTGTACCGCACCTGTGTATGCCTTGCCATGAGCCTGTCAAGGGGTACAATAGTGGTCTAGGAGTGTATCAATGGACAAAGGTCAAAGTTATCCTTAGTAACTAGAGGACTAAGGAAATATTTCTGGATTATGGAGGTGATAAAGAGTTCGTCGTAAAGGTTTACGTCAATGCAAGCTTTAACACCAATCTGGATGACTCTTAGTAGCAATCCGGATACGTATAGTGGAGTAGCCATTTGAAATAGCTCCAAGTGGAGCATGGTAGCAGTGTCTACAGTATGACATAGAGATTTGCAAAGTACACACGGATCTGAATGTCGAAGACCCGTTGAGTAAACCTCTCTCACATGCAAAACATGATCGAACCCCAGAACTCATTGGGCGTGAGATTCATAACAGATCACATAGCAATGTGAGATAGATTATTGACTCTAGTGCAAGTGGGATATTGTTGGAAATATGCCCTAGAGGCAATAATAAATTAGTTATTATCATATTTCCTTGTTCATGATAATCGTTTATTATCCGTGCTAGAATTGTATTGATCAGAAACTCAGATTCATGTGTGGATACATAGACAACACCATGTCCCTAGTATGCCTCTAATAAACTAGCTCGTTAATCAAGGATGGTTAAGGTTTCCTGGCCATGGACATGAGATGTCATTTGATAACGGGATCACATCATTAGGAGAATGATGTGATGGACAAGACCCAAACTATAAACATAGCATATGACCGTGTCAGTTTATTGCTACAGTTTTGTACATGTCAAGTATCTGTTCCTCTGACCATGAGATCATGCAACTCACTAATACCGGAGGAGTACCTTGTGTGTATCAAACTTCGCAACGTAACTAGGTGACTATAAAGGTGCTCTACATGTATCTTCGAGGGTGTCTCTTGGGTTGGCATGGATCAAGACTGGGATTTGTTACTCTGTGTGACAGAGAGGTATCTCTGGGCCCACTCGGTGTTGGGGAACGTTGCATGGGAAACAAAAAATTTCCTATGCACACGCAAGATCTATCCATGGTGATGAGCATATATGAGAGGGAGAGTGGATCTACATACCCTTGTAGATCGCTAAGCGGGAAGCGTTAAGAAACGCGGTTGGTGTAGTCGAACGTCTTCGCGATCCAAATCGCCGAGCATCCTGTGATCTCATCATGATCCCTCCCGCAATCAAATCATGATGCGTCCTGCAAAATCATCACAATCTGTCCCGCGATCTCATCACGATCCGTCTTGCGATCTTGATCACGGTCCTTCCGATCTAGCGCCGAACGGACGACACCTCCGTGTTCAGCACACGTACAACTTGATAATGATCTCCGCTTTCTTGATCTAGCAAGAGGTAGAAGAGATGTAGATGAGTTCTCTGGCAGCACAACAGCGTTGCGGCGATGGTGGTGGAGCTATTCCAGCAGGGCTTCGCCGAAGCACCGCTGAAAACCGATCTAGAGGAGAAATTGCGATCTAGAGGAGAGGTAGCACGTGGCTATTAGGGTTAGCTTTTTCCTCTAAATACTCTAGTATATATAGGAGGGAGGGAGGGGAGGAGGCAGCCTCAAACCCTCAAGGTTTAGTCGAAATTGGAGGTGGAGGAGTCCTACTCCTATCCTATTAGGAGTGGGATTCCTCCTTTCCACTTGGAAATTCTTTCCACCTCTCCACCTTTGGATTTTTTCCTTCTCAAACCACTCCAGCCGCATGGTCCCTTAGAGGATGCTTCGGCCAGCCCACCAGGGGCTGGTTTACCTCCTCCCACATCCCATGTAGCCTCTTGGGTCGAAATACCTCTCCCGATGGTCCCCCGGTACACTACCGACACTCCCGGTACACTACCGATGAGCCCGAAACTTTTCTGGCGACCAAAACAGGACTTCCTATATATCAATATTTACCTCCGGACCATTCCGGAGCTCCTGTGACATCCAAGATCTCACATGGGACTCCGAACAACCTTCAGTCACCACCATACATAACTCTATACTACCGAAACGTCATCGAACCTTAAGTGTGCAGACCCTACGGGTTCGAGAACTATGTAGACATGACCGAGACACCTCTACGGTCAATAACCAATAGCGGGACCTGGATGCCCATATTGGTTCCTAAATATTCTACGAAGATCTTTATCGGTCGAACCTCTATGTCAAGTATTCAGTTAATCCCGTATGATGTTCCCTTTGTTCTTCGGTATGTTACTTGCCCAAGATTCGATCGTCGGCATCTCCATACCTAGTTCAACCTCGTTACCGGCAAGTCTCTTTACTCGTTTCGTAATACAAGATCCCGTGACTAACACTAAGTCACATTGCTTGCAAGGCTTATTGTGATGTTGTATTACCGAGTGGGCCCTGAGATACCTCTCCGTCACACGGAGTAACAAATCCCAGTCTTGATCCATGCCAACCCAGCAGACACCCTCCGAGATACCTGTAGAGCACCTTTATAGTCACCCATTTACGTTGCAATGTTTGATACACACAAGGTACTCCTCTGGTGTCAGTGAGTTGCATGATCTCATGGTCATAGGAACAAATACTTGACATGCAGAAAATAGTAGCAATAAACTAACACGATCATATGCTATGTTTGTAGTTTGGGTCTTGTCCATCACATCATTCTCCTAATGACGTGATCCCGTTATCAAATGACATGTCATATCCATGACTAGGAAACCATAGCCATCTTTGATCAACGGGCTAGTCTATTAGAGGCATACTAGGGACATGGTGTTGTCTATGTATCCATACATGTATGTGAGTTTCTGATCAACTAAATTATAGCATGGATAATAAACGATTATCATGAACAAGGAAATATGATAATAACCAATTTATTATTGCCTCTAGGGCATATTTCCAACAATATCCCACTTGCACTAGAGTCAATAATCTAGTTCACATCACCGTGTGATTCACATTGTTATGAATCTAACACCCAATGAGTTCTGGGGCTTGATCATGCTTTGCATGTGAGAGAGGTCTTATAGTCAATGGGTCTGCAACATTTAGATCTGTGTGTACTTTGCAAATCTCTATGTCAAACTGTAAACACTGCTACCACACTCCACTTGGAGCTATTCCAAATGGCTACTCTACTATACGTATCCGGATTGCTACTAAGAGTCATCCAGATTGGTGTCAAAGCTTGCATCGACGTAACTCTTTATGACGATCTCTTTCTTACCTCCATAATCGAGAAACATTTCCTTAGTCTTTTAGTTACTAAGGATGATCTTGACTGCTGTCTAGTGATCCACTCCTAGATCACTCTTGTACCCCTTGACGGACTCATGGCAAGGCACACACGGGTGCGGTAGACAACATGGCATACTATACAGAGCCTATGGCTAAGGCATAGGGGACGACATTCGTCCTTTCTCTTTCTTCTGCCGTGGTCGAGCTTTGAGTCTCACTCAACTTCACACCTTACAAAGCAGGCGAGAAAACTTCTCTCTGACTAATCCATTTTGAACTCTTTCAAAAACTTGTCAAGGTATGTACTCATTCAAAGTCTCATCAAGCATCTTGATCTATCTCTATAGATCTTGATGCTCAAAAATTAGGTAGCTTTATCCAGGTCTTCCTTTGAAAAAACTCCTTTCAAACAACCCTTTATGCTTTCCAGAAATTCTACATCATTTCCGATCAACAATACGTCAACCACATATGCTTATCAGAAACTCTATAGTGATCCCACTCACTTTATTGTAAATACAAGTTTCTCATAAACTTTGTATAGACTCAAAAACTTTGATCACGTCGTCAAAGTGTATACCCAACTCCGGGATGCTTGCTTCAGTCCATACAAGGATCACTGAAGCTTGCTCACCTTTTAGCATCCTTAGGACTGACAAAACCTTCTGGTTGTATCACATAAAACTTTTCCTCAAGTAAACTGTAAAGGAAACGATGTTTTGTCATCCATCTGCCAGATTTCATAATTGAAAAATGCAGCAACTGCTAACATAATTCCAACAGACTTTAGCATTGCTACGAGTGAGAAAGTCTCATTGCAGTCAACTCTTTGAACTTGTCGGAAACTTCTTTGTGACAAGTTGAGCTTTATAAATGGTGACATTTACCATCAGTGTCTGTCTTCATCTCAAAGGTCCAATTGTACTCGACGACCTGCCGTCCAATGAACAAGTCTACCAAAATCTATACTTGGTTTTCATACATGGATCCTTTCTCAGATTTCATGGCCTCTAACCATTTGTTGGAATCCGGGCCCATCATCACTTCTCCATATCTCGTAGGTTCATCGTTGTCCAACAACATGACCTCCAAGACAGGGTTGTCGTACCACTCAGGAGCAGTACACATCCTTGTCGACCTACGAGGTTCGATAGTAACTTGATCCTAAGCTTCATGATCGTCATCATTTACTTCCTCTTCAACCGATGTAGGTTCCACAGAAACATCTTTCTGCACTGCGCTACTCTCTGGTTGAAACAAAGGTTCAACAACGTCATCAAGTTCTATCTTCCTCCCACTCAATTCTTTCGACAGAAACCTTTTTCTCGGGAAAGGACCCGTTTTAGCAACAAACATTTTATGCTTGGATCTGAGATAGAAGGTTCACCCAACTGTTCTTAGGGTAATCTATGAAGATGCATTTGTCCGCTTTGGGTTCGAGCTCATTTGGTGAAAACATTTTTCCACACAAGCGTCGCAGCCCCAAACATTAAGAAATGATAGCTTAGGTTTCTATCAAACCATAATTCACACGGTGTCATCTCAATGGATTTAGATGGTGCCCTATTTAAAGTGAATGTAGTTGTCTCTAATGCATAACCCCAAAACTATAGTAGCAAAACAATAAGAGACATCATAGCCCGCACCATATCCAGTAGAGCACGACTATGACGTTCGGACACACCATCACACTATGGTGTTCCAGGTGGCGTGAGTTGTGAAATGACTTTCACATTGTCTAAAGTTGTATGCCAAACTCGTAACTCAGATATTCACCTCCACGATCATATCGCAGACATTTTTATCTTCTTGTCACGATGATCTTAAACTTCACTTTGAATTTTCTTGAACTTTTCAAACAATTCAGACTTGTGTTTCATTAAGTAAACATACACTATATCTAGTCAAATCATCAATGAAGGTAAGAAAATAACGATATCCACCGCACGCTACAAGACTCATTGGATTGCATACATCAACATGTATCATTTCCAATAAATCACTTGCCCGCTCCATCAATCCGGAAAACAGGGTCCTTAGTCATCTTGCCCAAGAGGCATGGTTCACATGTCTCAACCGATTCGAAATCGAATGAGTCCAAAGATCCATCAACATGGAGTTTCTTCATGCACTTTATACCAATATGACATTTAGCGGCAGTGCCACAAGTATGTGGTACTCATTATTAACTTTGTATCTTTTGGCATCAATGTTATGAACATGTGTATTACTATGATCAAGATTCAACAAACCATTCTCACTGGGTGCATGACCATTGAAGGTATTATTCATGTAAACAAAATAACAATTATTCTCTAACTTAAATGAATAACCGTGTTGCAATAACCACGATGTAATCACGTTCATGCTCAACGCAAAACACCAAATAACATTTATTTAGGTTCGTCACTAATCCCGAAGGTAGAGAGAGCGTGCGATGTCGATCACATCAACCTTGGAAACATTTCCAACACACATCGTCACCTCACCCTTAGCTAGTCTTAGTTTATTCTGTAGCTTTTACTTCGAGTTACTAACATTTAGCAACCGAACCGATATCCAATACCCAGGTGCTATTAGGAGTACTAGCAAGGTACACATCAATAACACGTATATCAAATACACTTGTGTCGATGTTGCCGGCCTTCTTATCTACCAAGTATCTAGGGTTGTTCCACTTCAGCGACCGCTCACCTCATAATAGAAGCACTTAGTCTCGGTTTTGGGTTCAACTTTGGGTTGCTTCACTGGAGCAGCAACTGACTTGCCATCCATGAAGTTTCCCTCCTTGCCCTTGCCCTTCTCGAAACTAGTGGTTTTACTAACCATCAATACTTGATGATCCTTCTTGATTTCTACCTTCGCGGTGTCAAACATCGCGAACAACTCAGGGATCATTATTTCTATCCCTAGCATTTTATAGTTCATCACCAAGTTCTAGTAGCTTAGTGACAGTGACTTGAAGAACTATATCAATCACTATCTTATCTGGAAGATCAACTCCCACTTGATTCAAGCGATTGTAGCACCCAGACAATCTGAGCACATGCTTAACGATTGAGCTATTCTCCTTCATCTTGCAGGCAAAGAATCTTGTTGGAGATCTCATATCTCACAACATGGGCATGAGCCTGAGATCCCAATTTCAGCTCTTAGAACATCTCATATGTTTCGTGACGTTCAAAATGTTTTGGAGCCTCAATTCTAAGCCGTAATGCATGACGCACTAAACTATCAAGTAGTCATCAGAACATGCCTGTCCGATGTTCACAACATCTACAGACGATGCTAGAGGGGGTGGCGCATAGAGCAGTGCATTAAGGACATAAGCCTTCTGTGCAGCAATGAGGACAATCCTCAGATCACGGACCCAGTCCGCAATATTGCTACCATCATCTTTCAACTCTATTTCTCTAGGAACATATAGAAATTCAAGGAAGCTACAACGTGAGCTAGTAATCTATAACATAATTTTGCAAAGACACTACTGACTGTGTTCATGATAACGAGTTCAATTAATCTATTACTTAAGAACTCCCACTCAAATTGACATCCCTCTGGTCATTCGAGTGTTCTACATGTGCAACACTGGCTTGCACCCGTTGTATGTGAACGTAGAGTCTATCACACCCGATCATCACGTGGTGTCTCGACACGACGAACTTTCGCAACGGTGCACACTCGGGAGAACACAATTTATCTTGAAATTAAGTGAGGGATCACCTTATAATGCTACTGTCGTCCTAAGCAAAACAAGGTGCATAAAAGGATTAACATCACATGCAAATCATAAGTGACATGATATGGCCATGAACTTGTGCTTTTGATCTCCATCTTGAAAGCACCAACATGATCTCCATCGTCACCGGCATGACACCATGATCTCCATAATCTTGATCTCCATCAACGTGTCGCCATCGGGGTTATCGCGCCCACCATGCTTCTACTACTATTGCTACTGTTTAGCGATAAAGTAAAGCATTACATAGCGCTTAATGATTGACACACAAGTCATACAATAATTAAGACAACCCTATGGCACCTGCCGGTTGCCGTACTCATCGAAATGCAAGTCGTGATATTCTATACAACACATGATCATCTCATACATTCCATATATCTCATCATGTAATTGGCCATACCACATCACAACATACCCTGCAAAAACAAGTTAGATGTCCTCTAATTCTTGTTGCATGTTTTACGTGACTGCTACGGGTATCTAGCAAGAACAATTCTCACCTACGCATAAACCACAACGGTGATACATAAGTTGCTTTTCAACCTTCTCAAGGATCGCCTTAGTCGAATCCGATCCAACTAAAGTAGGAGAAATAGACACCCGCCAGCCATCTTTGTGCAACGAAGTTACACGTCAGTCGATGGAACCAGTCTCTCATAAGCGTACGAGTAAGGTTGGTCCGGGCCGCTTCATCCCACAATACCGCTGAACCAAAACACGACCAAGAGAGGAAGCAATCTAAGCATCAACGCCCACAAACTCTTTATGTTCTATTCTACATCTCATCTACACCTAGCTCATGATGCCACCATTGGGGAACGTTGCATGGGAAACAAAATTTTTCCTACGCACACGCAAGATCTATCCATGGTGATGAGCATCTACAAGAGGGAGAGTGGATCTACATACCCTTGTAGATCGCTAAGCGGGAAGCATTAAGAAACGCGGTTGGTGTAGTCAAACGTCTTCGTGATCCAAATCGCCGAGCATCCCGCGATCTCATCACGATCCGTCGCGTGATCCAATCCGTCCCGCGAACTCATCACGATTCGTCCCGCGATCTCATCACGATCCGTCTCACGCTCTTGATCACGGTCCTTCCTCTAGCGCTGAACGGATGACACCTCCGCGTTCAGCACACATACAGCTCGATGACAATCTCCTCCTTCTTGATCCAGCAAGAGGGAGCGGAGAGGTAGATGAGTTCTGCGGCAGCACGATGGTGTTGCGGCGATGGTTGTGGAGCTATTCCAGCAGGGCTTCACCTAAGCACCGCTGAAAAGCGATCTAGAGGAGAGATAGCACGTGGCTATTAGGGTTAGCTTTTTCCTCTAAATACTCTAGTATATATAGGAGGGAGGGAGGGGAGGAGGCATCCTCAAACCCTCAAGGTTTGGTCAAAATTGGAGGTGGAGGAGTCCTACTCCAATCCTATTAGGAGTAGGATTCCTCCTTTCCACTTGCAAACTCTTTCCACCTCTCGACCTTGGATTTTTTCCTTCTCAAACCACTCCAGCCACATGGGCCCTTAGAGGAGGCTTTGGCCATCCCACCAAGGGCTGGTTTACCTCCTCCCACAGCCATGTAGCCTCTTCGGTCGAAATACCTCTCCCGATGGTCCCCGGTACACTACCGGCACTCCCGGTACACTATAGATGAGCCCGAAACTTTTCCGGCGACCAAAATAGGACTTCCTATATATCAATATTTACCTCCAGACCATTCTGTAGCTCTTCGTGAAGTCCGAGATCTCATCTGGGACTCCTAACAACCTTCGGTCACCACCATACATAACTCTATACTACGGAAATGTTACCGAACCTTAAGTGTGCAGACCCTTCGGGTTCGAGAACTATGTAGACATGACCGAGACACCTCTACGGTCAATAACCAATAGCGGGACCTGGATGCCCATATTGGTTCCTACATATTCTACAAAGATCTTTATTAGTCGAACCTCTATGTCAAGGATTCAGCTAATCTCGTATGATGTTCCTTTGTTTTTCGGTATGTTACTTGCCCGAGATTTGATCGTCGGTATCTCCATACCTAGTTCAACCTCGTTATCGGCAAGTCTGTTTACTCATTTCGTAATACAAGATCCCGTGACTAACACTTATTCACATTGCTTGCAAGGCTTATTGTGATGTTGTCTTACCGAGTGGGCCCTGAGATACCTCTTCGTCACACGGTAACAAATCCCAGTCTTGATCCATGCCAACCCAACAGACACCCTTGGAGATACCTATAGAGCACCTTTATAGTCACCCAGTTACGTTGCGACGTTTGATACACACAAGGTACTCCTCCGGTGTCAGTGAGTTGCATGTTCTCATGGTCATAGGAACAAATACTTGACATGCAGAAAACAGTAGCAATAAACTGACACGATCATACGCTACGTTTGTAGTTTGGGTCTTGTCCATCACATCATTCTCCTAATGACGTGACCCCGTTGTCAAATGACATCTCATATCCATGACTAGCAAACCATAGCCATCTTTGATCAACGGGCTAGTCTATTAGAGGCATACTAGGGACATGGTGTTGTCTATGTATCCACACATGTATTTGAGTTTCCGATCAACACAATTATAGCATGGATAATAAACAATTATCAGGAACAAGGAAATATGATAATAACCAATTTATTATTGCCTCTAGGGCATATTTCCAACACTTAGTAATACAACATCACTATAAGCCTTGCAAGCAATGTGACTAAAGAGTTAGCCACGGGATCTTGTATTACGGAACGTGTAAAGAGACTTGCCGGTAATGATATTGAACTAGGTATAGAGATACCGACGATCGAATCTCGGGCAAGTAACATACCGAAGAACAAAGGGAACATCATACAGGATTAACTGAATCATTGACATAGAGGTTCAACCGATAAAGATCTTCGTAGAATATGTAGGAACCAATATGGGCATCTAGTTACGGCTATTGGTTATTGACCGTAGAGGTGTCTCGGTTATGTCTACATAGTTCTCGAACCCGCAGGGTCTGCACACTTAATGTTCGGTGATGTTTCAGTAGTATTGAGAAATAATTGATGCAACCTAAACTCCATTTTTTGTACTTTTATTTTATAAAACCAACCTAGTGAAAAAAAGAAACAAAAAGATTTTATTGCAAGATCTAAAGATATACCTTCAAGCAGTCACCTCCCTGGCAATAGCGCCAGAAAAGAGCTTGATGTCGACTACGCAACTTTATTCTTGTAGACTTTGTTGGGCCTCCAAGCGTAGAGTTTTGTAGGACAATAGCAATTTTCCCTCATGTGTATGACCTAAAGTTTATCAATCCGTGGGAGGTGTAGGATGAAGATGGTCTCTTTGAAACAACCTTGCAATCAAATACAATAAATCTCTTGTGTCCCCAACACACCCAATACAATGGTAAATTTTATAGTTGCACTAGTTTGGAGAAGAGATGGTGATACAAGTGCAATATGTATTGTAGATATAAGTTTTGTAATCTAAAATATAAAAACAACAAGGTAGCAAGTAACAAAAGTGAGCAAAAATGGTATTGCAATTATTGAAAACAAGGCCTAGTGTTGATACTTTCACTAGTGCAAGTTCTCTCAACAATACTGACATAGTTGAATCATATGTAAATCCCTCACGTGTGACAAAGAGTTCACTCCAAAGTCACAAATAGCGGAGAACAAACAAACAAATTATTGTAGGGTAGAAAACTACCTCAAAGTTATCTTTTCCGATCAATTGTATGAGCTATGCCTATAAGTGTCACGGACAGCCCTAGAGTTCGTACCAAAATAACGCCTTAAGATACACATCAACCAAAACCCTAATGTCACCTCGATACTCCAATGTCACCACGAGTACCCATGGGCTTGATTATATGATATGCATCACACAATTTCAGATTCATCAGGTTCAATCCAACACTAAGAACTTCAAAGAGTGCCCCAAAGTTTCTACCGGAGAGTCAAGACAAAAATGTGTGCCAACCCCTATGCATAGATTCCCAAGGTTGCAGAACCTGCAAGTTGATCACCAAAACATACATCAAGTGGATAAATAGAAGATCCCATTGTCACCACAGATATCCCATCACAAGACATACATCAAGTGTTCTCAAATCCTTTAAAAACTCAATCCGATAAGGAAACTTCAAAGAGAAAACTCAATACATCAAAACATTATAGAGAGGGGAAAACTCCATATGATTGATCTATATTAATAAAGCTCGTGGTACATCAAGATCGTGTCATCTCAAGAACACGAGAGAGAGAGAGAGATTAAACACATAGCTACTGGTACATACCCTCAGCCCTGAGGGTGAAATACTCCCTCTCCGTCATGGAGACCGCCGGAATGATGAAGATGGCCTCCGGTGATGGTTTCCCCCTCCGACTGGGTGCCGGAACGGGCTCCCGATCGGTTTTTCATGGCTATAGAGGCTTGCAGCGGCGGAACTCCTCATCTAGGTTTCTTTCTAGAGATTTCTAGATATATAAGGGTACTTGGCATTGGAATCAAGTCAAGGGGGTCACGAGGCGACGACAAGCCATGGGGCGCGCCCTGGGGGCACCCCTTAGGCTTGTGGCTACCTCGTGACTCTTCTGGCCCACCTCCAATGTGCTATGGGCTTCTTCTGGTCTATAAATGAGCACCATAAATTTTTATTCTGTTTGGACTCTGTTTGATATTCCTTTTCTGTAAAACTCAAAAACAGGAAAAAAATAAAAATTGGCACTCAACTCTAGATTAACATGTTAGTCCCAAAAAAATATAAAATAGCATATTAATGCATTTAAAACAACCAAAACAGACAATATAATAGCATGGAACAATAAAAAATTATCGATACGCTGGAGACGTATCACTATACTCATGAGAGAAGCCACTAGTGAATCCTATGACCCCCTGGTACTTTTCCATCATATTGCTTTCCGATCTACATTTTTGCAATATTTGTTTTCAGATCTACAAAACCAAAAACCCAAAAATATATTGCTGCATATTTACTCTTTTATTTTGTGTTCTTGAGAGATCTATCTCTCGTATCTATCATTACCTAATCTATCTTATTACCGTAGAGAGCGTGACAACCTCTCTTTCATGTCGGGTTGCAAGTATTTGTTGTTTCTGTGCAGGTGCAGTTTATGTGGGTGCATGATCTTGCTCTATGGATTGATACCTTGGTTTCATAAATGAGGGAAATACTTACCTTCGCTGTGCTGCATCATCCCTTCCTCTTTGGGGAAATACTGACGTAGTCTCAAGCCACGTCAAAGGAATTTCTCGCGCCGTTG
Organism: Hordeum marinum; assembly: GCA_022496015.1. Lineage (NCBI taxonomy): Eukaryota > Viridiplantae > Streptophyta > Magnoliopsida > Poales > Poaceae > Hordeum > Hordeum marinum. Next base: position 303,350,552 of record CM039672.1, on the reverse strand, counting down.
CCTGGGAGGAAGCAATCTCATCTACTAGGTTCCTAATCAAAAATCTCATCTCCTGAAATTACATTATTTGCCATTTGCCTCTCATTTTTCTCTCCCCCACTTGACAAATTTGCTGTTTTATTCGCCCTCTTTTCCGTTTGCATTTTGTCGGCATTTTGGGAACGGGGGTACCCAGACCTGCCTGCCTACGGCCCAGGGCTTGGCCCAGTTCATCGACCGAACGTGGCCAGGCGTGGTCTCACTCAAGACAAGGCCCTCGTGAGGGCCCTGGCCTCGCGGGGAGGAGTAGTGTCAAGATCGACAAAGGAGGGGCCTCCTCAGGCCCCCTCCGGAGCAGCAAAGATCTCTATGCAAGGCCAGCCTCAGGAGTCAAAGGTGACACAAGGAAGGACAGGCGGGCGCCAGCGCGCCAGGCGGTGCAGTTTCCCCTTTGGTGCAAAGGGGGCAAGGACGTACACGGGTTCCCAAAGCCCCCCCAAAGGTTTCCATCCCACTGCAACAAGACCACAACCACCCGCCCTGCAGGGCGGACGTCATCGCTGAGCCCATCCCTGCACCATTGACAGCTACTTTGCAGGCGAAGACCGCCTTTGGGTAGGACGAGCATGTACTCCTATCCCCCTTCAAAATTGGCCGTTGTGGGATCCCTTTCCACCGAGGACCCAATCCTATACTATATATAGAGGATAGGTTGCTCCGTAGAGGAAGACCCGATCCATTCCACCATCCATCCACCACCGAGCCATGGAGAGCCCCTAACACCTCAAAGGGAGCCCTCATGGGGCCCTAGAATAGTGTACAAGTTCGTCCACACCATCTCCTCGAGAGGAAATCCACCAAAGAAGGACTAGGGTATTACGCTTCGCAGCGGCCCTAACCTGGGTAAACTGTGTGTTCATCTTCTTCCTGGTTATCGTGCGAGTTTGCTGTTGTGTTCATCGAGTAGCGAGCTAGGTTGGGCGAGGCTATAGGGGATCTTTGCACACGCCCCTATGTTCGAATCTTAAGGGTTTTGCGGAGCCCAAAATCCGACATTTGGCATGCCAGGTAGGGGGCGTGCCGAATCTTGCCTTGCATCTCGCCTTGCCTCCGCTCGCTGCGCTCATGGCGAAGGGACGTCGGGCCCAGGCCAAGCGCCGGGCAGTTCATGTGGCGCTAGTGGCACCGGTAGGCGCTAGGGCGTCCCGCAGAACCCTTTCTCCATTGATGGGACCTGTCGCTAGCCAGGCTCTTGATGGGCGCTTGGGGTTGCCGCCTTCACCAGCTACACGGCAAGCCCCCGCCGCCCCATCTCTCCCTCCCACCGGGGGTGCGCCCCAGCCCTTCCGGGCCTGCCACAATCCGACGCAAAGGCGCATCGCACTTCTCGTGGCGCACGAGCTGCGGCGCCATCGCGTTGCTCGTGTTTGACGTGATGCGTGGGCCAGGTATGCCTTCGAGTGCACCACTGACGCCCGTGAAGCTCTGGTGTACCTCGACAGGGCCTGAGCTAGGGAATTCACTCGCACGACGGGACCAATGCTCGGTGATAGGGTTATTACCCATAGGTAGGCCTAAGCTACGTGGTTCTCTCCCCTGGTTCAAGAAAAATGACGGCGCCAGCTCGTCCTTGGCCGACGGGCATGTTGCCGGCTGCCTCACGGTTGGCTGGCGCGCGGCCGACAGGCTCGTTGCTGGTTGGCCCATGGCCGGCTGCCTCCAGCCCGGCACTTCTGTTGACCCTCGAGCGAGCAAGCTCCTGTCCCATCTCCTTGCGCACGGGTATGGAGACAAGACAAGACCCCCACGAAAACCCCCAACGTGGCCACAGTGATCGCTGACATGCGGGCATGCGTGGCTACAGTAGAGCCAGTCCTACCTCTGACCTTGGCTGACCGTGACCGGGCGGGGCAACAGTGTCGGAATGCCTCCGCCTACTCCATTACCTTCCCCCGCGTGGCTACAGTGCTGCCGGCCGTACCGGAGACCTCAGCCGACTGGCGCAAGGCGATACCGCTTGGGCGGCCCGTGCCGTGGCAGGTGAGCGCAGACCAATTGCGGAGCCGGCTGGCGGGCCCCCGTGGGCGACGGGACCGTGCAGCCGATGGGCTCTACAGGCGACGAGATGGCTCAATGGGTGGACCCCCTGGCCAGCTGGAGAGGCTACCTGCCGGGTCCCCCACCTAGTACTTTAGGGATATTGTAAGCCGAGGGGTTGGCCTATAAAACCCCCCGAGCCCCCAATGCACAAGGGACATTACATTCACACACACACGGGACCTCTTCCTCCCATATCCACTCACGTAGAGAAGGGGAAGGATCCGACTTCCCTTTCCTCCACTTCTAGACAACAGCTCTAGGAGCACCATTGTAACCACCCTCATCTACCAACCTAGAATAAGTAGGACTAGGGGTATTACCTCCCGGCGAGCCCCGAACCTGGGTACATCGTGCGTCCCTCGCCGCTTGTGCCTAATCCCGTTCCCGAAGCCCGTCGGCGTCCTCCGGCCCCAACCACCTTCGATAAGCCTACCCATGGCATCTGTCGTGAGAAAATGATAACAGTTGGCGCCCACCATGGGGCCATACGTGGCGCCGGCCGGAGTCACGCTTCGGGCGGGAACCTTGACCACCTCCTCCGGCCGATCCGCGTCCGGATGGAACCGCACACGCATGGGGCTTGGTCTGGCAGGCCCTGCGGGCAACGACGTCGGTTTCCCTGACAAACGCCTCGAGGCGACCTCTCACGCGACATCGCCGCACTCACCGAGAGCTTCAGCAAGCTGAGCCTCGCCAACGAGCTAGCACCCGACGAGTACCCTAGCCAGGTGATCTGCTGCACCGATCTGCCATCGTCTGTTGGGGCTCTCCTCCCGGTCGAGCCCAACGGCCCCACATCCGTGTGGGGGTAATGGTCACTGCTTCATCCGCCTCCTCTGGCCGTGCACGGGCCGAGGCCCACCCGGCCGCTGCCCGCGACAGCACCTTGGATCCGCTTGGCGCTACCCTCAGGGGGCTGAGCACCCCCATTCCCCCAACGGCGAACCCAGCCGCCGCCGCGACCGAGCTAGAGGCAGCTCGCCGCCTGCTGTTTGAGGATGCCAGTGCCCTCGTGGCGGAGCGCCACTGTATGGAGGCCGCTCAGCGGGAGTACGCCTCCGCTTACGGTCTTACCCCGGTTGGCACCGAGCCCAGCCGGCGTGGGCTGTGCGCGACCGCGGCCGTGTGGTCACGGAAATCCTTGGTGACAACTTGCTTGTCTACGACACCCCTGCGGCCAACCTGCGGGCCGCCAAGGTAGCCTCACGCGAGCGACACATCAAAGATCTCATCGACAGCACCAACGAGTAGTAGCTCCTGCTCACCCCCGGTGGGGCCGCCTCTAAGGGTCCTCATCCTGAGGGCGAGGGCGTTGGGGCTGCGGGTCGTCAACCGGCCCAACACTCCTGCTCCCCTCACGTCTCAGACCGGCGGGTCGAGGCAAGCAACCCCCAACACTCCCAACTGCCGAGGAACAAGCAGCTGGCTGTGAACAGCCGGCACAGCAACAATCTCACCTGACACCGCAACTCCCAACCCCCAACACTCCCAATCCGCAACTTCACCGACACCTACAAGCGGCCAGGCCGTCCTCATGAACTAGCCATGTGCGTTCAGGGGCGAGACGAGGCCCTCCATGACTACCTCACCTGATGTACCAACCTTGGCAATTCCTGCGACAGAGTGCACGAGGTGTAGGCCATCCAGTACTTCATCGAATGTTGCCATGACGGCACCTACCTCAAGAACAAGCTCCTGTGCTTCAAGCCGGCTATGCTGGCGGAACTCATAGCCAAGGCAGACAAGTACGCCACGGCCGACTCCGCAATTCGGGTCAAGATGACCCTGCTTGCCAAGACGACACCGACGCCGGCTGCCGGCTACCGACACCTGGCAGCCGCAGAACAACAAGCGCAAAACCGACCAGCTGGACTCCCGCTACGGGAGCCGGTAGGTCGCCACGATGGAGGAAGAGGAGCCTGCTCCCCAGCCTTCCGGCCAGCGTCAGTGCACCGGCAAGGCTGCCTGGCAGCCCAAGCTCACATTCGAGCAAATGCTCGACCTCCCCTGCAAGAATCATTCTGGAGACAAGCCCTCCACGCACATGCTCCGACAGTGCAACTTCTCACAGCGAATGGCCCAGGGGGACAACCTTCCTGCTCCTCGTGCGCTGCCTGCCCGAGCCCCGGCACCGGTTTTGGATCCCGCTCCCGCACCGGCACCGTCTCCGGCCCAGAACGATGGTCACCTGCTCGACTAGTTCCCCAACCGAGACGGTTCCTACATCGTGTTCACCAGTGAAGAGATGGACAAACACGCTCAGCGCCGGCTCCACTGCGAGCTGAATGCCACGATGCCCGTGACTCCCTAGTTCATGCACTGGTCCGAGAAGCCGGTTACCTGAAGCCGGGCAGACCACCCGGCCGTGATGTTAAATCCCCGCAGCTATGCCCTGGTCCTCGACCCCACAATCGCCTCTGAGAGGCACACCTGCCGCTTCTCGTGTGTGCTAATCGATGGCGGCAGCAACATCAACATCCTCTACCTCGACACGATGCAAAAGCTGGGGCTCAAGGCAGAAGATCTTTTGGCGAGCCGGACAGTTTTCCACGGCATCGTACCAGGAAAGTCCTGCACCCCTATTGGCAAGATCAAGCTCGACGTCCTCTTCGGTGGTCCCGGCCACTTCCGCTGCAAGCCGATATGGTTCGAGGTGGTGGACCTCGCGAGTCCCTATCATGCACTGCTGGGCCGGCCGGCTGTCGTCAAGTTCATGGCGGTCCCCCACTACGCCTACCTCAAGCTCAAGATGCCGGGTCCCAAGGGGATCATCACTATCACCGATGACTACAAGCTGTCCATCGAGTGCGTGTGCGACGGTAACCGATTGAGGAGAAGCGACAGCTCGTGGCCCTCGCTGCCAGCTAGCCGGCCGTGCCGGCCCCTCCGTCGGAAATGGTTGGTGAGGTTTCATTCTAGCCGTCTAAGGACACGAGGCGGATCCCACTCGACCCGGCCAACCCCGAGCAGTGCGTCACCATCGGCTCTCGCCTCGACAACAAATAGGAAAGCAAGATTGTTGACTTCCTCCGTGAGAATTGGGAAATCTTTGCGTGGTCCCCCAAGGACATGCCGGGTGTTCCGAGGAAGTTCGCCGAGCACAAGCTTCACGTACGACCGGACGCGAAACCGGTCAAGCAACCCCTACGCTGTTTCTCCGAGGAGAAGCAGCATACTATAGGAGAAGAGATTGCCCGGCTGCTCGCAGCTGGCTTCATCATATAAGTTTTCCATCCAGACTGGCTGGCCAACCCAGTCCTGGTGTTGAAGAAGAACAAGACCTAGCGCATGTGCATCGACTACACCAGCCTGAACAAGGTGTGCCCCAAGGACCCGTTCGCCCTGCCGCGGATCGATCAAGTCATCGACTCCATGGCTGGCTGCGACCTGCTATGTTTCTTGGACGCCTACTCCGGCTACCACCAGATCGAGCTGGACTCAGAAGACCGGCTCAAGACCTCCTTCATCACCCCATTCGGGGACTACTGCTACATCACCATGTCCTTTGGCCTGAAGAATGCAGGCGCCACCTTCCAGCGCTACATGCAGAAGTGTCTCCTGCCTCAGATAGACAGGAACGTCCATGTCTATGTTGACGACATTGTCGTCAAAACCAAGAAGCACTTTAGCCTCCTTGACGATCTCCTGGAGACGTTCGCGAACCTATGCGAGTACAAGATCAAGCTCAACGAGGAGAAGAGCGTCTTCGGTGTCCCGACCAGCCAGCTCCTGGGTTTCTTTTGTGTCCGCTCGCGGCATCAAAGCTAACCCCAAGAAGATCAGGGCAATTGAGCGCATGCCCAAGCCCACCCAGCTCCATGACGTTCAGAAGTTCACCATCTGCCTCGCCTCGCTCAGTCAGTTCATCAGCTGGCTGGAAGAGAAGGCTCTCCCCCTGTACGGGCTCCTGCAAAAGACGACTCTGGTCGAGCCAGGACGCAACCTCATGAAGAAGCCGGGCATGTTCGAATGGACCGATGAGGCGGACGAGGCCTTTCGTGGCCTCAAACGGGCCCTCACCAGCGCGCCCACCCTAGCCACGCTGGCACAGAAGGAGCCCTTGTTCGGCTACATCGCGGCGACCACACGCGTCATCAGTGTGATCCTGGTGGTCGAGCGGCCAGAGGAGGGCAAGATGCTACCGGTCCAGTGCCCCGTCTACTACCTCAGCGAGGTCCTCTCTACCTCCAAGCAGAATACCCCCACTACCAGAAGATGTGCTACAACATATACTTCACTACCAAGAAGGTCAAGCAGTACTTCCAAGAGCACACCATCATCAGGGTGAGCACAACCCTTCTCGGGGAGATCATGAGCATCCGGGACTCCACCGACCGGATCGCCAAATGGGTCATCGCTCTTGCCGACCACGAGCTCCAGTACGAACCACGTACCACTATCAAGTCGCAGGCGATGGCCGACTTCCTCGTCGACTGGGCGAAGACTGAGTTCGTGCCGCCCCTAGACTCTACGCATTGGCGCATGCACTTCAACAGCTCAACGACGAGGACCAGCCTGGGAGCCGACATAGTCCTCTCCTCCCCAACGGGAGACCAGATTAAGTACGCCCTCTAGATCCACTTCGCCGCCTCCAACAACATGGCTGAGTACGAGGCGCTCGTCCACGGCCTCTGGCTCACCAAGGAGATTGGCATCAGGCGCATCCTATGCTTCAGTGACTCCGACCTCGTGGTGCAGCAGGTTTCTGGCGAATGGGACGCCAGAGACGCCAACATGGCCAGCTATCGCTTCCACATCTAGCAGCTCACCACATCCTTCGAGGGCTATGAGTTCCACCACGTCCCCCAGGCAGATAACGAGGCAGCTGACACACTGGCAAAAATTGGCTCCACGCGACAGGCCATCCCAACCGGCGTCTCCCTCGAACGACTACTCAAGCTGTCGAACAAGCCCTCCCCCGAATTGGAGTCCATCTTCGTGCCGGCCAATGCTACCGGCCCGTCGATGGCTCCGGCTGCTCCGCTGGCACCATCGCCACTGGCTGCACCACCGGCTCCATCAACTCTGGCTGCCACGCCGGCCTCCTCGGTGCCGGCTCCCCAGCCGGTGTCACTAGCTCCAACCGTCGGACTGGCCATTCCCGAGGCCGTCGGCTCTGACGACACGGCAGTAATGATGGCGATCGACGTCCCTCCCGCTGCCTCGGCCCCGGGTATTGGCGAGCTGGCCCGGGGGCCTAGCGAGCCGGTCCCGGGGACTAATCACTTAAGCCCGGGGGCTCCGGAGCCAGCTCCCGTCTCGGCTCCCTCATGGGCCTAGCCCATCCTAGCGTTCCTCCTATGTGGAGAGCTCCCCCCAACAAGGCCATGGCAAGGCAGATCCAACGCTGAGCTTCCGCCTACAGCATCATCAACCGCGAGCTGGTTCATCGCAGCATCACTGACGTCTTCCAGCGATGTGTTGAGCTAGAGAAGGGATGGGAGATCCTCGTCGACATCCACCAAGGCGACTGCCTCCCCGACTGTCGTGGGAACGAGCCTAACAGTAGATAGTAGGGGTACGTAAGGAGAGGGAAGAGTCCAAGCTACGATGAGGGTGTACACACGGATGTATGAGTTCAAGCCCCTCTCGTGGAGGTAACATCCCTACGTCTCAGTGCTCAGGAGCTTATGCCGTGTGGAATATAAAGATTACAATGGTTGCGAACCCTTGTGCCAGAGGGGAGGGGCGGCTTATATAGAGTTCACTACCCCTCATAATTACCCAGCGTCTAAGGGTCCGATCGTGGGGTTAAAGTCTGCCGTTACAGGTAATGTACGTAATAAAAGCTATTAATGACGATTGGACTAACGTCTACCCATTAGGATCTTGATGGTGACTCCTGGTCTTCTAGCGTCGAGTGAGAACGAGGTCTTCCGAGTGACACGCGACTGCCGAGTGGAGGAATGAGTCTCTGAGTGGATAGTCTGTCGAGTGACTTGAACGTGTCAGGGAATCCAACCGAAAGTTTATGATTGATCTTCAAGTCCTCCAATGTAGTGTCCTTAGGTAGGGTATGTAGGCCTTTCCTAGGACCCTACCCTAGGTACATATCCTCATCATTAGCCCCCGAATGGATCGGGTTTTGAGTGGTGAAATAGGGGTATCAATGCCAATCTCAAATTAGGGTATCAAATCTTCCGAATGATATTCGGGGTTTCAATGAAACTAGCATCGACTGAACTCAGAGTATTGATGTCAATTCGGGATCCAGACGCCGACTGTTCCGAATGATATTCGGGGCTTCAACGAAACTTGCGTTGATTGACTTCTTCTCCATTCGCCTGGATCCATTCAACCTTAAAAGTGTCCGAGTGGACGTTCAATGCCTATTTTTGCTCCGAGTGAACTGAAAGCATCTTTGGAGGTGACGGGTCGGTCTATCAGACCCGGATTTTGCGGGATACGGAAATTTGGGAAGCGCGCGTGTGCGATGATGACGCCATGATCAGGGAAAGTGGGAGCAAGATGCCTCGATCTCCGCGCTGGTCATTTTACCACGTACTGGACGTGGACTGCGGCTGGCGTGCGCGGTGATCTCGCGGGTCCACCAGTCAACGAAGGTACTTGGCGGGATATAAATCTCGGAGCACTGTGGTTCGCATAGTACTATTCCCCAAACTTCCTCTCTTCCTCCGCCTCCCCTGTCTCCAGCACCTCATCTCGTTCTTCTCCGACGAGAGCTGCTGCAACGATTACGAAGGGTACCACAGAGAAGCTGGAGCGAGCTAAAAAGAGGGCGACGAAGCTCAAGGGCAAGAAGCCCTCGACCGCTCAGTTCATCGCGCCGGTGGGGTGGATGCAAGGGGACTTTATCCCCTTCGTAGTCACTCGGGAGGATATGGAAGGCCTTGTCACCGACGGGCTCATGGCGGACGCTGCCTGGAGGCTACCGGAGGGAGAGCAGGAGCCGGAGCCGCACGACGGGGAGCGGGTCCTCCTTCTCTCCCACGTTGAAAGAGGTTTCTCTATGCCACCCCATCCGTTCTTTAGAGGATTCCTGAATTTCTTCGGCGCCCGACTGCATCATCTCCCACCAAATACGTTGCATACTTGTCTGCCTTCGTCACTTTGTGTGAGTGTTTTCTAGGTTGCTCTCCCCATTGGGGGCTGTTCAAGCACATCTTCACGGTCAGATCCCAGACCGTGCAGAAAGCTCTCCCTGCTGATGGGAAGACTCATGTGCTTCAATTGTGTGGAGGTTTAGGACTTCAGAAAAGAGCCCGTAGTTCCTTCCCTGCCATGACTTTTCCTCAGACTGTTAGGGGCTAGCAGTTGACTTGGTTCTACTGCAAAGATATAGCATCGCCCAACATGTCGACTGGCCTTCCACCCTATACACCTGACCGTCCAGCTGTCCCCAAGTCTCTGAGGGTGACCGAAGAGGAACATGTCCAAACGGGAATCTTGGTTGAAGCGGTGGTGCAGTTGATTTGGGGTGGGGTGACCGGCATGGATCTGTTGGAGACGTTTTTCAGTCGACGTATTCAGCCGATCCAAGCTAGAGATCACACCATGTGGCACTACGCGGGCCCTGAGGACTCGACCAGGGCGCACCCAGAAGAGGTTCCACAAAAAGCTGTCGAGCAGTGGCTTCACAACATCATTGGACCCAGCGAAAACCCTTTGGGAGCCAAGAGGATTCGACCTTACGAGGAGGCATATGAGGCCAACATTATTGATCCAGACAGAGCAGATAATGCTGTGAACCAAGGAGGCATACGAGGCCAGCAAGCTGGCTTACGATGTCAGCGCAACCCTCCGCACCAATGTCCGAGTAAGTTCGATTGTAAGTACATTTCCGACTGAATTCCTATCTTTTCCTGACTGTACACCCAGTGGGTGCTTATTATCCACTCGTAGGACGTTTGAAATTTCTCCACTCGAACAGGTCGGGTCGTAGCCGAGTAGGATTTGGGTCGATAGTACGCGTGGTACTGGAGTCACTCGACATGTCGAGTGCATTTCTTTTCTGACGAGTTACTCGACGGATTGAGAGTTAACCGTCTCAGTGGGGGCACTCTGAGTGCACCCACTGGGTGTAGTCCCTGAGACCACTGTTGAGTGCTCGCATCGGTAGGGGTCTTAGAGCTTATTGTATATGGGATACATTTCGCCTTGGATCACACCACTCCGAAGCTACCTTGTAGGTTTCATGGATATTATTGACAAACCATGATATGACGCTGCATAAGGATAGATTGCATTTCTCAGAGTGATAGATATTCCTGTGATGGATGTTTCTGCCACTCGACTGGTCGAGAATTGGCAGATCCAGTGGGGGCACGCTAAGTGCACCCACTGGGTGTAGTCCCTGAGACCGCTGTCGAGTGCTTGCACCGGCAAGTGTCTTAGAGTTTATTGTATACGGGATACATTTCTCCTTGGACCGCACCACTACGAAGCTACCTTGCAGGTTTCATGGATATTATTGACAAACCATGATATGATGCTACATAAGGATAGATTGAACTTCACAGAGCAGGGATGCGCGCCACTCGACGGGTCGAGTGACGGGTGGATGTTTTGACAGGGCTAACCTTGTCGATTGTTTTAATAACCAGTGGGGGCACGCTAAGTGCACCGACTGGGTGTAGTCCCCGAGGCTACTGTTAATCACAGACGATATGCAGTAGTCTTGAAAACTTGTCGTACGCGGAGTATTGGAGTCACTCGACATGTCGAGTGCATTTTTCTTCTGACGAGTTACTCGACAGGTCGAGTGTTAACCGTCTCAATGGGGGCACTCTAAGTGCACCCACTGGGTGTAGTCCCCGAGACCGCTGTTGAGTGCTTGCACTAGCAGGGGTCTTAATAGAGACCACTTTGAATTTGTTTACGGCGCGTGGAGCGCCAAGGCCACTCGACATGTCGAGTGGACTTTTTTCTTGAATTCTTCTTCCTCTGGACATGGGCTTCATGGACATCATAGGTCAACCAATATGTGACGCTGTTCCAAGGTTGTAAGATAGTCATTCGATGCTGTTCACAGACCAGTTGACCGTCCTTGGCGTTACTTGCCGATTGAATCCCTTTCTTTTGTTGGTTTCAGAGGGCTTCCGAACTTGGGACGCAGTACAAGGATCTGGAGGATGAAAGCAACCAGCTGCGTGTGGATCTGGAAGCCTCCAACAATGCTCTAGAGCGAGCGCATGCTGAGCTGAAGTCTCTGGGAGATACTTACTATTGACTTTCTGCATTCCCATCTTCACTTTTCATGTTTTGAACCGAGTGCTCTCACTCGAACATACATGCGCAATGAAAACCGTCGATTCCAAGCACGGCTCAACAATGTTGTTTCTTTAGATTCCATGAAGAAGGCACTGGAAGAGAAGAACAAAACACTCGCCGACGCCCAACGGGTAGCCAGGGACAAGACCGAAGCTGCAGATCGGAAGCTGGCAGCCGCCAAGAAGCTGTAAGAGGAGAACATGAAGCTGAAGCAAGAGCGCGTGGACCTCGTCAAAAGGGCCGAGCAGCTGAACAAAAGGAGCAACAGCCTGGAGGAGCACTTTGGCAAATTTTCGAGGAAGATGTATATCCTGCTCGACGATGAGTGTTTCTTGTCGACTAAAATTTGTAAAATCTTTGAAGGTCATCTCACCGATTCCCCTCCCCTTCTAACTCTTCAACAGAATTCTGTCAAGACTTCGAGAAGGAGATAGAGGAGGTTGAGCCCAATCTGGATCCCACTAAGTCACCTATCGCGGACGTAGTGGCTATGAACATGCTCATACTCAACTTATAGCTCCGGGGCGTCCAGGCGTATATGTAGCGACCCGACCTAAAAGGTCAAGTCTCCGGTGTTTCCGTACCATCCCAAGATCATGCTGGTACACACACGGTACATCAATGTTTATATCAAAGGGAAATCACACAGCATTATATTAATCGAAATCTCATATCGAGTCCTTTATTACAATAATATTACAATAAAGTGGCCAAAGGCCAACTCATGAGAATATCTAAATCTTGCGGAAGCGTCGACGGTAGATGAGTCCATCTGACTCCAAGGGCATCTCACTGAGCATAGAACGCGTCCTCACTCCTGGTCGGAAAAATACTCTGCAACATGATACGTTGCAGCCGTGTAGGTCAGCATATGGAATATGCCGGCAAAGTCACAAGAGAGGGGTGAAAAGATAATCATCTAATCTATATGCAAATATGGTAGGTGGGGTGGTAAGTTTTTGCGTAAAGCCAAGTTTTTCCTACATCAAGGGAGGGGTTAAGCAAAATATTACTAAGTTGGTTGATTAATGAGATGGTTCCACCAACCAGTTCTCATACCCAAAATTGTTAATACCCACATCATCATATTAATTGTGTTGAGAGTTCCGGAAGTTCCAATTCCTTTGGCTCAAGTCGTCCATGACCGTGGACACGGCTAATCGATTAGGTTTGAAATGCTCTGCAGAGTTTTGCACACGTTCCCCACAAGATTTGGTTGCCTCCGTTTGATTTCTCGCACTTCAGGGTGTTTGAGAAACGGATGACCAAAACATGGTCTTCCAAAGGGTTTCCCTGCGACTCTGTCGGTGCCCATCCTTTCCTACCGTTCTTCTACCTCTCGTAGCACCGCCTGTCCAGGGTCACCACGATATCCAACCAAGCCAGAGCCCATAATGACTTGTGGCTGTGCAGGTAAGCCTTGGGTCTTGAAGCACCCATCCATCTCTTTGTGCCTGGGTGGACCTTTCCGCGTGAATACTGGCCATCTCCAGCATCACCTAGGCAAATCCACTGGTTTCTCCAGGGTGCCGTTCAACCATCATCCACCCAGAGGTATGTTGAAAACTCGGAGTCTTAAATCTTGATCATTATGTAGGTCTTGAAATTATTAACTCTCTCAACTCTCATGAATCACACAACCAACCCCGTCTACTAATAGCATAGCAAAAGGTAAAACAACGTTTCCCGGGGCCAATGTGTCAAGAGGTTGAGGGGGGTACCTACCACATGATACTACTACAAGGTAACCAAGTTTCCAACTAACCTATCTTGCATGCAATTGGGGAGATGGTAGAACTAATGCATATAAAACATGGGTAAACATGGTCAAAGTGACTTGCCTGATTGATGATCTTCGTACGTGAGTGACTCTAAGTAACAAGCTTCGCACTCCGGATAATCTAACGAAGCAAACAAGCACTCAATAAGCATACAACAGAATATTGTAACTCACAAACATCAACCAAGAACTAGTAAACAATCAAGACAAAACAATGCACAAATCTCAAGTAGGAAAACACACAAAGTTTTGTTTTCCAAAGGAGATGATGAAAGCACTACTACATAATAAAACTATTTTGAAATAACAAGACAATTGTTGATACCAAGGCAACAATAGAATATTTTACTATTAAACAAAACAAAAATCAATTTAAGTTTGTTGGGAAAACTTTAGTAGAGTTTATAATAGTTTGATAAACACTATATGAATCAACTATAGTTATACTAACAAAAGAATGAAAAACTAACTTATAATTTGTTAACAAAACATGTTCTTGACAGAAAATAATTTACTATTAAATCTGTCTTAGAAAACAGAATTAAATTTACAAAACTTTGTTTGAAAACAAACTATTACTAGTTAGTTGTTTTAATCAAATTATGCCTATTTGAAAAGAAGTTGGGATTCCTATGTTAAATGAAATTAAACTAGGCAAATCTATATTTTTATTAACAGTGAGTGAAAACACTAAATATTTACTAACAGAACCTAATAAACAAATAAAACCAAATTCTAAAACAAACTAATTAAAATCAAGTTTATAAAACTATATTATAATACTAGGCAGATTCTGTTTTTGGTTAAAACATTAATCAAATATATCCTAAATATCTTCAAACTAAGCATGAAGGTAGGCCTAACTAATACCAAACAGTAGCAAAAAGATTCATTTCAAAATCTATTTTCAAACTCTAGTTATACAGATTTGAAGATTTTAAGGAAATTTGATTCAATTCAAATTTTATAGGTCAAATTTGAAATTTAAAAGCACAGAGTGAAACTATATGAAAAATGTGAGCTATTGCAAAAAGAATCAACTCAAAACACTAAATAGATTAAAAGATATAAGCAAAACAAAATTTGAAAACATTCTGTTAATTAAAACAAAACTGAAAAAGAAAAACTGACTTTGCAACGGCCAGGGGGCTACGTGGAGCCGTCCTATTGGCTAGCGAGCGCGTGCGGTAGGTGGTTTCAAGCGGACGACCGGTCGGTAGGTGATACCGGTTCGGAATTATTTCCGATCTAATCTCAGGCGTTGATTCTGGATCCGAGGGTTGGGAGGGCTCACAGTGTTAAGAGGTCGCCGGCGAGAGATCTCCGGCGAGTCCGGAAGCGGCGAATGCGATGGCGAGGTGCTCCGGTGGTCGAGGGAGACGGGGAAGTGGTCCGGGCGACGGCGATGGTTCTCCGGAGTCGACTGGTGGCAACAATGGGGCGAACGGTGGTCGGACGTGGTGGCTACGGTCGACGGCGAGTCCGGTGAAGGTGGGAGCTCCGGCGAGCAATTGGGGCAGCGTCTCGGCGAGAGAGAGAGAGGCTCGGGGGGGAAATGGATGCGGGGAAGTGGGGCTCTTATATAGATGCTCGGGGGTGTGGGGGAGTTAAGAGGAGAGAGATCCGGTGAGGGAGGAAACGGCCGGCGAGTCGGGTCCGGCGCGCGCGGGGAGGAAGGCGATGACCGTTTCGGGGCAACGGTCGGTCGGGTGTGGGACCTAGCGTCAGAGAGAGAGGGAGGCGTTACTGCGCCCGGTCGGCCGGCTTCTAATTAATTCGCGAGTAACTGTCATGGGCCGGCCCGTTTAATACCGGAAACGGTTACCGTTTCTTTTTAATAATTTTCCAGAGACATTCAAATACATTTAAAGCATTCAAATCGTCTCTAAATATAGGGGTATTATATATCAAAATTAACAGAATAATAAATTCTATTTAATGAACATTTCTATTCTGTCATTTGAATATTTGAAAAAAATAATATTTTCAGAAATTGCCTAATTGTTTTTAAACCCTTTTTGCAAATATTTTCAAAATAACCCCTGGTTATTATTGTTCAAATATATCACCAATTAGTACCTGGTGTGGAGTGTCATGTTCCTCCTCTCTTATTTGAACTTATAACCAAAATTTCCAATAGGTGAAAGCAACATAGGGAATAGTAGAAAGGACTTTGTGGAATTCAGAAGAGGCATTTCAACAAACACATACATTCAAGCAATGATGCTGATGGATGCATAACTATAAATCATAACATTCCAAAATGAAATTTTGGGATGTTACAGTATATTGTCCGACTGAAGTCTGCACTGGAGAAAATTGACAAGGAGCTATGGCCTGAGGACACCCTTCAGCTCGACCTCAACTCGATGATGGCTCGCCTGAACGATAATGGCTTGGAAGAAATCTGCTGCTCGTTGTGGGGCCGACGCGACATTCTCACTCGTCAGGGTCCATTACAGGGACGTGAGGGAAGAGAAGCTGAAGGAGCTCTTGGTGGTTAACATGAAGAAACTCCAGTTCGAGGACTTCATGGAAACCTTCATTGAAGCAGCCACCAGAATCGCTCACAGTATCGACTTGGACAACTTTGTCGAGCCAGCCAACCCGTCATATGCTTAAAAAACTTGGTCTTTGGAAGAATACTTTTATTTGCCTCGGTATGCCGAGTGGAATTGTATCTTTTTAAACTTCGTACAGGCTTTAGGCTTGAGCACATTTGCTTCTTTACGAAACGCTTACCTGCGGTTTGACATTTGGATTTTATTCGTATCTGGCTTTCAATCCTCAGTTCGACTGAGTTTGTTTTTAGGCTTAGGCGAAAACATGTTTGCAGCTAAGCCCCCGAGTGTGAGAGCTGCTCACCACTCAACAGGGTTTTTAACTTAGGCGAAGCGTGTTCGCAGCTAAGCCCCCGAGTGTGAGGATTGCTCATCCACCCGGAGTACTTTAGAACTTAGGCGAATGTCAATTCGCGGCTAGGTTGTCGAGTGAATGGAATTCTATCCACCTGACAAGGTTTTTAACTTAGGCGAAGCATGTTCGCAGCTAAGCCCCAGTGTGTGAGGATTGCTCATCACTCGGAGTAGTTTAGAACTTAGGAAAATGTCGATTCGCGGCTAAGTTGTCGAGTGAATGGAATGCTATCCACCCGACAAGGTTTTTAACTTAGGCGAAGCGTGTTCGTAGCTAAGCCCCTGAGTGTTGCTGGAAATATGTGCTAGAGGCAATAATAAATTGGTTATTATCATATTTCCTTGTTCATGATAATCGTTTATTATCCATGCTATAATTGTGTTGATTGGAAACTCAGATACATGTGTGGATACATAGACAACACCATGTCCCTAGTATGCCTCTAATAGACTAGCTCGCTGATCAAAGATGGCTATGGTTTCCTAGTCATGGACATGAGATGTCATTTGATAATGAGACCACGTCATTAGGAGAATGATGTGATGGACAAGACCCAAACTACAAACGTAGCATATGGTCGTGTTAGTTTATTGCTACTATTTTCTACATGTCAAGTATTTGTTCCTATGACCATGAGATCATGCAACTCACTGATATCCGAAGGAGTACCTTTTGTGTATCAAACGTTGCAACGTAACTGGGTGACTATAAAGGTGCTCTACAGGTATCTCCGAGGGTGTCTGTTAGGTTGGCATGGATCAAGACTGGGATTTGTTACTCCGTGTGACAAAGAGGTATCTCAGGGCCCACTCGGTAATACAACATCACAATAAGCCTTACAAGCAATGTGACTAAGTGTTAGTCACGGGATCTTGTATTACGGAACGAGTAAAGAGTCTTGCCGGTAACGAGGTTGAACTAGGTATGGAGATACCGATGATCGAATCTCGGGCAAGTAACATACCTAAGAACAAACGAAACATCATACGGGATTAGCTGAATCCTTGACATAGAGGTTCGATTGATAAAGATCTTCGTAGAATATGTAGGAACCAATATAGGCATCCAGGTCCCACTATTGGTTATTGACCGTAGAGGTGTCTCAGTCATGTCTACATAGTTCTCGAACCCGCAGGGTCTGCACACTTAAGGTTCGGTGACGTTTCGGTAGTATAGAGTTATGTATGGTGGTGACTGAAGGTTGTTTGGAGTACCAGATGAGATCCTGTACGTCACGAGGAGCTTCAGAATGGTCCGGATGTAAAGATTGATATATAGGAAGTCCTGTTTTGCTTGCCAGAAAAGTTTCGGGCTCATCGGTAGTGTACCGGGAGTGCCGGTAGTGTACCGGGGGACCATCAGGAGAGGTATTTCGACCCAAGAGGCTACATGGGCTGTGGCAGGAGGTAAACCAGCCCCTGGTGGGCTGGCCTAAGCCTCCTCTAAGGGCCCATGCGGCTGGAGTGGTTTGAGAAGGAAAAAATCCAAAGGTGGAGAGGTGGAAAGAGTTTCCAAGTGGAAAGGAGGAATCCTACTCCTAATAGGATTGGAGTAGGACTCCTTGTTGGGGAACGTCGCATGGGAAACAAAAATTTTCCTACGCACACGCAAACCTATCCATGGTGATGAGCATCTACGAGAGGGAGAGTGGATCTACATACCCTTGTAGATCGCTAAGCGGGAAGCGTTAAGAAACGCGGTTGGTGTAGTCGAACATCTTCGCGATCCAAATCGCCGAGCGTCCCGCGATCTCATCACGATCCGTCCCGCGATCCAATCACGATACGTCCCGTGAACTCATCACGATCCGTCCCGCGATCTCATCACGATCCGTCTCACGATCTTGATCACGATCTGTCCCGCGAACTCATCACGATCCGTTCCACGATCTCATCACGAACCGTCTCGCGATCTCGATCACGGTCCTTCCGATCTAGCGCCGAACGGACGGCACCTCCGCGTTCAGCACACGTGCAGCTTGATGACGATCTCCACCGTCTTGATCCAGCAAGAGGAGGTGGATAGGAGAGAGAGTTCACCGGCAGCGTGACGGCGCTCCGGTGATGGTGGTGGAGCAATTCCGGCAGGGCTTCGCCTAAGCGCTGCGGAAAACCGATCTAGAGGAGAAACTGTGCACCGGTGAAACGGGTAGCACGTGGCCGGAAATTCTGTCCAAAAACCACCCAATCCACTAGTATATATAGGAGGAGAGGAGAGGAGAGGCAGCCAAGGCCTTTGGGTCGGCCGAAATAGGAGGTGGGAAGAAATCCTACTTCACCTCCAATCCTAGTTGGAGTAGGATTGCCTCCTATTGGCTGATTTTCCACTTTTTGCTTTAGGACTTTCTCTCCTGCGCCATGGGCCTTTGTGGCTGTTTTCCCAGCCCAATAAGGGCTGGTTATTATTCTCCCACAGCCCATGGACCTCTTGGGGTCGAAGTACCCCTCCCGGAGGTCCTCCGGTACACTACCGGCACTCCCGGTACAATACCGATACTCCCGGTACACTACCGATGAGCCCGAAACTTTTCCGGAAACCAAACTGGGACTTCCTATATATGAATCTTTACCTCCGGACCATTCCGGAGCTCCTCGTGACGTCCGGGATCTCATCCGGGACTCCGAACAACCTTCGGTCACCACCATACATAACTCTACACTACCGAAACGTCACCGAACCTTAAGTGTGCAGACCCTGCGGGTTCGAGAACTATGTAGACATGACCGAGACACCTCTACGGTCAATAACCAATGGCGGGACCTGGACGTCCACATTGGTTCCTACATATTCTACGAAGATCTTTATCGGTCGAACCTCTATGTCAAGGATTCAGTTAATCCCGTATATCGTTCCCTTTGTTCTTCGGTATGTTACTTGCCCGAGATTCGATCGTCGGTATCTCCATACCTAGTTCAACCTCGTTACCGGCAAGTCTCTTTACTCGTTCCGTAATACAAGATCCCGCAACTAACAATTAGTCACATTGCTTGCAAGGCTTATTGTGATGTTGCATTACCGAGTGGGCCCCGAGATACCTCTCCGTTACACGGAGTAACAAATCCCAGTCTCGATCCATGCCAACTCAACAAACACCATCGGAGATACCTGTAGAGCACCTTTATAGTCACCCAGTTACGTTGCGACGTTTGATACACACAAGGCACTCCTCCGATATCCGTGAGTTGCATGATCTCATGGTCATAGGAACATATACTTGACATGCAGAAAACAGTAGCAATAAACTGAAACGATCATATGCTATGTTTGTAGTTTGGGTCTTATCCATCACATCATTCTCCTAATGATGTGATCCCGTTATCAAATGACATCTCATGTCCATGGCTAGGAAACCTTAACCATCCTTTGATCAACGAGCTAGTCTACTAGAGGCATACTAGGGACATGGTGTTGTCTATGTATCCACACATGTATCTGAGTTTCCGATCAATACAATTATAGCATGGATAATAAACGATTATCACGAACAAGGAAATATGATAATAACTAATCTATTATTGCCTCTAGGGCATATTTCCAACAGTCTCCCACTTGCACTAGAGTCAATAATCTAGTTCACATCACCATGTGATTCGCATTGTTATGAATCTAACACCCAATGAGTTTTGGGGCTCGATCATGCTTTGCATGTGAGAGAGGTCTTATAGTCAACGGGTCTGCGATATTCAGATCCGTGTGTACTTTGCAAATCTCTATGTCAAACCGTAAACACTGCTACCACACTCCACTTGGTACTATTTCCAAATGGCTGCTCCACTATACGTATCCAGATTGCTACTACTAGTCATCCGGATAGGTGTTAAAGCTTGCATCGACGTAACTATTTACGACGAACTCTTTATCACCTCCATAATCAAGAAACATTTCCTTAGTCCTCTGGTTACTAAGGATAATTCCGACCGCTGTCCAGTGATCCACTCCTGGACCACTCTTGTACCCCTTGACAAACTCATGGCAAGGCACACATAGGTGCGGTACACAGCATGGCATAATATAGAGCCTATGGCTAAGGCATAGGGGACGACGTTCGTCCTTTCTCTTTCTTCTGCCGTTGTCGAGCTTTGAGTCTCACTCAACTTCACACCTTACAAATCAGACGAGAACTATTTCTCTGGCTGATCCATTTTGAACTCTTTCAAAATCTTGTGAAGGTATGCACTCATTGAAAGTCTCATCAAGCATCTTGATCTATCTCTATAGATTTTGATGCTCAACAATTAGGTAGCTTTATCCAGGTCTTCCTTTGAAAATCACTTTCCAAATAACCGTTTTATGCTTTCCAGAAACTCTACATTATTTCTGAACAACAATATGTCATCCACATATACTGATCAGAAATTCTATAGTGCTCCCACTCACTTTATTGCAAATACAAGTTTCTCATAAACTTTGTATAAACATCAAAACTTTGATCACCTCATCAAAGCGTATATTCCAACTCCGAGATGCTTGCTTAAGTCCATGGAAGGATCACCGAAGCTTGCACACCTTTTAGCATCCTTAGGCCTGACAAAACCTTCTGGTTGTATCACATACAACCTTTCCTCAAGTAAACCATTAAGGAAACGATGTTTTGACATCCATCTGCCAGATTTCATAATTGAAAACACAGCAACTGCTAACACAATTCCAACAGACTTTTAGCATCGCTACGAGTGAGAAAGTCTCATCGTACTCAACTCCTTGAACTTGTCACAAACATCTTTGCAACAAGTCGAGCTTTACAAATAGTGACATTCACCATCAGTGTCTGTCTTCATTTTAAAGATCCATTTGTACTCAACGACCTGCCGTCCAACGAGCAAGTCTACCAAAGTCTACACTTGGTTTTAATACATGGATCCTATCTCGGATTTCATGGCCTCCAACCATTTGTCGGAATCCGGGCCCATCATCGCTTATCCATAGCTCGTAGGTTCATCGTTGTCCAACAACATGACCTCCAAGACAGAGTTGTCGTACCGCTCAGGAGCAGTACACATCCTTGTCGACCTACGGAGTTTGATAGTAACTTGATCCTGAAGCTTCATGATCATCATCATTAACTTCCTCTTCAACTAACGTAGGCTTCACAGAAACATCTTTCTGCGCTGCGCTACTCTCTGGTTGAACAAAGGTTTAACAACCTCATCAAGTTCTATCTTCCTCCCACTCAATTCTTTTGAGAGAAACTTTTTCTCGAGAAAGGACCCAGTTCTAGC
The DNA here is from genome assembly GCA_022496015.1 of Hordeum marinum. Classification (NCBI taxonomy): domain Eukaryota; kingdom Viridiplantae; phylum Streptophyta; class Magnoliopsida; order Poales; family Poaceae; genus Hordeum; species Hordeum marinum. The sequence goes on along the minus strand of CM039672.1, from coordinate 303,329,327 downwards.
AACAAACACTTTGCACTCGGATCTGAGATAGAAGGCATACCCATCTGTTCTTAGGGTATTCTATGAAGATACATTTGTCCGCTTTGGGTTCTAGCTTATTATGTGAAAACATTTTCCACACAAGCATCGCAGCCCCAAACATTAAGAAATGACAGCTTAGGTTTCTATCAAACCATAATTCACACGGTGTCATCTCAACGGATTTAGATGATGCCCTATTTAAAGTGAATGTAGTTGTCTCTAATGCATAACCCCAAAAATTATAGTAGTAAAATGATAAGAGACATCACAGTATGCACTATATCAATAGAGCATGACTATGATGTTCGGACACACCATCACAGCATGGTGTTCCAGGTGGCGTTAGTTGTGAAACAAATTTCACGTTGTCTTAAGTTGTATGCCAAACTCGTAACTCAGATATTCACCTCCACGATCATATCGCGGTCATTTTTATCTTCTTGTCACGATGATCTTTAAACTTCACTCTGAATTTGCTTGAACCTTTCAAACGATTCAGACTTGTGTTTCATTAAGTAAATATACACTATATCTACTCAAATCATCAGTGAAGGTAAGAAAATAACGATATCCACTGCACGCTACAAGACTCACTAGATTGCATACATCAACATGTATCATTTCCAATGAATCACTTGCCTGCTCCATCCAACGGGGTCCTTTAGTCATCTTGCCCAAGAGGCATGGTTCGCATGTCTCAACCGATTCGAAATCAATGAGTCCAAATATCCATCAGCATGGAGTTTCTACATGCGCTTTATACCAATATGACATTTAGCGGCAGTGCCACAAGTATGTGGTACTATCATTATTAACTTTGTATCTTTTGACATCAATGTTATGAACATGTGTACTACTACGATCAAGATTTCAACAAACCATTCTCACTTGGTGCATGACCATTGAAGGTATTATTCATGTAACCAGAATAACTATTATTCTCTGACTTAAATGAATAATCGTATTGCAACAAACATGATCTAATCATGTTCATGCTCAACGCAAAACACCAAATAACATTTATTTAGGTTCGTTACTAATCCTGAAGGTAGAGAGAGCGTGCGATGTTGATCACATCAACCTTGGAAACATTTCCAACACACATCGTCACCTCACCCTTAGCTAGTTCTCCGTTTATTCCGTAGCTTTTATTTCGAGTTACTAACATTTAGCAACCGAACCGGTATCCAATACCCAGGTGCTACTAGGAGTACTAGCAAGGTACACATCAATAACTCGTATATCAAATATACTTCTGTCGATGTTGCCAGCCTTCTTATCTACCAAGTATCTAGGGTTGTTCCGCTTCAGCGACCTCTCACCTCATAATAGAAGCACTTAGTCTCGGGTTTGAGTTCAACTTTGGGTTGCTTCACTGGAGCAGCAACTGACTTGCTATCCATGAAGTTTCCCTCCTTGATCTTGCCCTTTTCGAAACTAGTGGTTTGATTAACCATCAACACTTGACGCTCCTTCTTGATTTCTACCTTCGCGGTGTCAAACATCGCGAACAGCTCAGGGATCAATACTTCTATCCCTGGTGTATTATAGTTCATCACTTAAGTTCTAGTAGCTTTAGTGACAGTGACTTGGAGAACTATATCAATCACTATCTTATCTGGAAGATCAACTCCCACTTGATTCAAGCGATTGTAGTACCCAGACAATCTGAGTACATGCTCAACGATTGAGCTATTCTCCTTCATCTTACAGGCAAAGAATCTTGTTGGAGATCTCATATCTCGCAACACAGGCACGAGCCTGAGATCACAATCTCTGCCCCTAGAACATCTCATATGTTCCGTGACGTTCAAAACGTTTCGGAGCCTCAATTCTAAGCCGTAATGCATGACGCACAAAACTATCAAGTAGTCATCGAAACGTGCCTGTCAGATGTTCACAACATCTATAGACGACGCTAGAGGGGGTGGCGCACCGAGCGGTGCATTAAGGACATAAGCCTTCTGTGCAGCAATGAGGACAATCCTCAGATCACGGACCCAGTCCGCAATATTGCTACCAACATCTTTCAATTCTATTTCTCTAGGAACATATAAAAATACAAGGGAGCCACAACGCGAGCTAGTAATCTACAACATAATTTGCAAAGACACTTTGACTATGTTCATGATAATGAGTTCAATTAATCATATTATTTAAGAACTCCCACTCAAATTGACATCCCTCCGATCATTCGAGTGATACATGATCCAAATTCACCAACTCAAGTCCGATCATCACGTGAGTTGAGGTGGCTGCAATGGTGAACATCATTATGTTGATCATATCTACTATATGACTCATGTTCGACCTTTCGGTCTCTCGTGTTCCGAGGCCATGTCTGTACATGCTAGGCTCGTCAAGTTTAACCCGAGTGTTCTGCGCGTGCAAATCTGGCTTGCACCCGTTGTATGTGAACGTAGAGTCTATCACACCCGATCATCACGTGGTGTCTCAACACGACGAACTTTCGCAACGGTGCACACTCGGGGAGAACACAGTTCATCTTGAAATTCAAGTGAGGGATCACCTTATAATGCTACCGCCGTACTAAGCAAAACAAGGTGCATAAAAGGATTAACATCTCATGCAATTCATAAGTGACATGATATGGCCATGAACTTGTGTTTAAGATCTCCATCTTCGAAACACCGGCATGATCTCCATCGTCACCGGCACAACACCATGATCTCCATCATCTTGATCTCCATCAATGTGTTGCCATTGGGGTTGTGGCGCCAGCCCTGCTTCTACTTCTATTGCTACTGCTTAGCGATAAAGTAAAGCATTACATAGCGCTTAATGATTGACACGCAGGTCATACAATAATTAAAGACAACCCTATGGCTCCTGCCGGTTGCCGTACTCAACGACATGCAAGTCGTGAAATTCTATACATCACATGATCATCTCATACATCACATATATCTCATCATGTAATTGGCCATATCACATCACAACATACCCTGCAAAAACAAGTTAGACGTCCTCTAATTGTTGTTGCATATTTTACGTGGCTGCTATGGGTATCTAGCAAGAACGATTCTCACCTACGCATAAACCACAACGGTGATACACTAGTTTGCTTTTCAACCTTCTCAAGGACCGCCTTTGTCGAATCCGATCCAACTAAAGTGAGAGAAACTGTCACCCGCAAGCCATCTAGGCAACAAGTTGCGTCGAGGGAACCGGTCTCTCGTAAGCGTACGAGTAATGTTGGTCAGGGCCGCTTCATCTCACAATCCCGCTGAACCAAAATACGACCAAGGGAGGAAGCAATCTAAGCATCAACGCCCACAAACCTTTTGTGTTCTACTCGAGATCTCATCGAACCATCAACCTAGCTCATGATGCCACTGTAGGGGAACGTCGCATGGGAAACAAAAATTTTCCTACGCACACGCAAACCTATCCATGGTGATGAGCATCTACGAGAGGGAGAGTGGATCTACATACCCTTGTAGATCGCTAAGCGGGAAGCGTTAAGAAACGCGGTTGGTGTAGTCGAACATCTTCGCGATCCAAATCGCCGAGCGTCCCGCGATCTCATCACGATCCGTCCCGCGATCCAATCACGATACGTCCCGTGAACTCATCACGATCCGTCCCGCGATCTCATCACGATCCGTCTCACGATCTTGATCACGATCTGTCCCGCGAACTCATCACGATCCGTTCCACGATCTCATCACGAACCGTCTCGCGATCTCGATCACGGTCCTTCCGATCTAGCGCCGAACGGACGGCACCTCCGCGTTCAGCACACGTGCAGCTTGATGACGATCTCCACCGTCTTGATCCAGCAAGAGGAGGTGGATAGGAGAGAGAGTTCACCGGCAGCGTGACGGCGCTCCGGTGATGGTGGTGGAGCAATTCCGGCAGGGCTTCGCCTAAGCGCTGCGGAAAACCGATCTAGAGGAGAAACTGTGCACCGGTGAAACGGGTAGCACGTGGCCGGAAATTCTGTCCAAAAACCACCCAATCCACTAGTATATATAGGAGGAGAGGAGAGGAGAGGCAGCCAAGGCCTTTGGGTCGGCCGAAATAGGAGGTGGGAAGAAATCCTACTTCACCTCCAATCCTAGTTGGAGTAGGATTGCCTCCTATTGGCTGATTTTCCACTTTTTGCTTTAGGACTTTCTCTCCTGCGCCATGGGCCTTTGTGGCTGTTTTCCCAGCCCAATAAGGGCTGGTTATTATTCTCCCACAGCCCATGGACCTCTTGGGGTCGAAGTACCCCTCCCGGAGGTCCTCCGGTACACTACCGGCACTCCCGGTACAATACCGATACTCCCGGTACACTACCGATGAGCCCGAAACTTTTCCGGAAACCAAACTGGGACTTCCTATATATGAATCTTTACCTCCGGACCATTCCGGAGCTCCTCGTGACGTCCGGGATCTCATCCGGGACTCCGAACAACCTTCGGTCACCACCATACATAACTCTACACTACCGAAACGTCACCGAACCTTAAGTGTGCAGACCCTGCGGGTTCGAGAACTATGTAGACATGACCGAGACACCTCTACGGTCAATAACCAATGGCGGGACCTGGACGTCCACATTGGTTCCTACATATTCTACGAAGATCTTTATCGGTCGAACCTCTATGTCAAGGATTCAGTTAATCCCGTATATCGTTCCCTTTGTTCTTCGGTATGTTACTTGCCCGAGATTCGATCGTCGGTATCTCCATACCTAGTTCAACCTCGTTACCGGCAAGTCTCTTTACTCGTTCCGTAATACAAGATCCCGCAACTAACAATTAGTCACATTGCTTGCAAGGCTTATTGTGATGTTGCATTACCGAGTGGGCCCCGAGATACCTCTCCGTTACACGGAGTAACAAATCCCAGTCTCGATCCATGCCAACTCAACAAACACCATCGGAGATACCTGTAGAGCACCTTTATAGTCACCCAGTTACGTTGCGACGTTTGATACACACAAGGCACTCCTCCGATATCCGTGAGTTGCATGATCTCATGGTCATAGGAACATATACTTGACATGCAGAAAACAGTAGCAATAAACTGAAACGATCATATGCTATGTTTGTAGTTTGGGTCTTATCCATCACATCATTCTCCTAATGATGTGATCCCGTTATCAAATGACATCTCATGTCCATGGCTAGGAAACCTTAACCATCCTTTGATCAACGAGCTAGTCTACTAGAGGCATACTAGGGACATGGTGTTGTCTATGTATCCACACATGTATCTGAGTTTCCGATCAATACAATTATAGCATGGATAATAAACGATTATCACGAACAAGGAAATATGATAATAACTAATCTATTATTGCCTCTAGGGCATATTTCCAACACTCCTCCACCTCCAATTTCGACCAAACCTTGAGGGTTTGAGGCTGGCTCCTCCCCTCCCTCCCTCCTATATATATACTAGAGGATTTAGAGGAAAAAGCTAACCCTAATAGGCACGTGCTACCTCTCCTCTAGATCGCAGTTTCTCCTCTAGATCGGTTTTCAGCGGTGCTTAGGCGAAGCCCTACTGGAATAGCTCCACCACCATCGCCGCAATGCCGTCACGCTGCCGGAGAACTCAGCTAGCTCTCCGCTCCCTCTTGCTAGATCAAGAAGGCGGAGATCGTCATCGATATGTATGTGTGCTAAACGCGGAGGTGCCATCCGTTCGGCGCTAGATCGGAAGGACCGTGATCAAGATCGTGAGACGAATCGTGATGAGATCGCGGGAAGGATCGTGATGAGTTCATGGGACGGATCGTGAGTGGATCGCGGGACGGATCATGATGAGATCGCGGGATGCTCGGCGATTTGAATCGCGAAGACGTTCGACTACACCAACCGCGTTTCTTAACGCTTCCTGCTTAGCGATCTACAAGGGTATGTAGACCCACTCTCCCTCTCGTAGATGCTCATCACCATGGATAGATCTTGCTTGTGCATAGGAAAATTTTTGTTTCCCATGCAACGTTCCCCAATAGTGGCATCATGAGTTAGGTCTATGTGTAGATGATATCTCGAGTAGAACACAAAGAGTTTGTGGGCGTTGATCCTTAGATTGCTTCCTCCCTTGGTCGTGTTTTGGTTCAGAGGTATTGTGGGATGAAGTGGCCCGGACCAACCTTACTCGTATGCTTATGAGGGACCGGTTCCATCGACTAACGTGTAACTTCATTGCACAAAGATGGCTGGCGGGTGTCTGTTTCTCCTACTTTAGTTGGATCGGATCCGACTAAGGCGGTCCTTGAGAAGGTTGAAAAGCAACTTATGTATCACCGTTGTGGTTAATGCGTAGGTGAGAATTGTTCTTGCTAGATACCCATAGCAGACACGTAAAACATGCAACAACAATTAGAGGACATCTAACTTGTTTTCGCAGGGTATGTTGTGATGTGATATGGCCAATTACATGATGAGATATAAGTGATGTATGAGATGATCATGTGTTGTATAGAATATCACGACTTGCATGTCGATGAGTATGGCAATCGGCAGGAGCCATAGGGTTGTATTTAATTATTGTATGACCTGTCTGTCAATCATTAAGCGCTATGTAATGCTTTACTTTATCGCTAAATGGTAGCAATTGTAGTAGAAGCATGGTGGCAGCGACAACCCCGATGGAGACACATTGATGGAGATCATGGTGTCATGTCGGTGTCGATGGATATCGTGCCGGTGCTTTCAAGATGGAGATCAAAAGCACAAGTTCATGGCCATATCATGTCACTTATGATTTTCATGTGATGTTAATCCTTTTATGTACCTTGTTTTGCTTAGGATGACGACAACGTTATAAGGTTATCCCTCACTTATGTTTCAAGATAAATTGTGTTCTCCCCGAGTGTGCATCATTGCAAAAGTTCGTCGTGTTGAGACACCACGTGATGATCGGGTGTGATAGACTCTACGTGCACATACAACGGGTGCAAGCTAGTGTTGCACATGCAGAACACTCGGGTTAAACTTGACGAGCCTAGCATGTACAGACATGGCCTTGGAACACAAGAGACCGAAAGGTCGAACATGAGTCATATAGTAGATATGATCAACATGATGATGTTCACCATTGAAACCACCTCAACCCATGTGATGATCGGACTTGAGTTGGTGAATTTGGATCATGTAACACTCGAATGACCGGAGGGATGTCAATTTGAGTGGGAGTTCTTAAGTAATATGATTAATTGAACTCATTATCATGAACATAGTCAGTAGTGTCTTTGCAAAATTATGTTGTAGATTACTAGCTCACTCTGCAGCTCCCTTGAATTACTATATGTTCCTAGAGAAATAGAGTTGAAATATGATGGTAGCAATATTGCAGACTGGGTCCGTGATTTGAGGATTGTCCTCATTGCTGCACGGAAGGCTTATGTCCTTAATGCGCCGCTCGGTGCGCCACGCCCTCTAGCGTGGTCTGTAGATGTTGTGAACATCTGACAAGCACGTTCCGATGATTACTTGATAGTTTAGTGCATCATACATTACGGCTTAGAATTGAGGCTCCAAAATGTTTTGAACGTCACGGAACATATGAGATGTTCTAAGAGATGAAATTGGGATCTCAGGCTCGTGCCCATGTTGTGAGATATGAGATCTCCAAGAAGATTCTTTGCCTACAAGATGAAGGAGAATAGCTCAATCATTAAGCATGTGCTCAGATTGTCTGGGTGCTACAATCGCTTGAATCGAGTGGGAGTTGATCTTCCAGATAAGATAGTGATTGATATAGTTCTCCAAGTCACTATCACTAAGCTACTAGAACTTGGTGATGAACTATAAAATGCCAGGGATAGAAATAATGATCCCTGAGCTGTTTGAGATGTTTGACACCGCAAAGGTAGAAATCAAGAAGGAGCATCAAGTGTTGATGGTTAGTAAAACCACTAGTTTCGAGAAGGGCAAGGGCAAGGAGGGAAATGTTGGGGAACGTCGCATGGGAAACAAAAATTTTCCTACGCACACACAAACCAATCCATGGTGATGAGCATCTACGAGAGGGAGAGTGGATCTACGTACCCTTGTAGATCGCTACGCGGGAAGCGTTAAGAAACGCGGTTGGTGTAGTCGAACTTCTTCGCGATCCAAATCGCCGAGCGTCCCGCGATCCAATCACGAACCGTCCTGCGAACACATCATGATCCGTCCCGCGAACTCATCAAGATCCGTCTCACGATCTTGATCACGATCTGTCCCGCGAACTCATCACGATCCGTTCCATGATCACATCACGACCCGTCTCGCGATCTCGATCACGGTCCTTCCGATCTAGCGCCGAACGGACGGCACCTCCGCGTTCAGCACACGTGCAGCTTGATGACGATCTCCACCATCTTGATCCAGAAAGAGGAGGTGGAGAGGAGAGAGAGTTCACTGGCAGCGTGACGGCGCTCCGGTGATGGTGGTGGAGTGATTCCGACAGGGCTTCGCCCAGGCGCTGCGGAAAACCGATCTAGAGGAGAAACTGTGCACCAGTGAAACGGGTAGCACGTGGCCGGAAATTCTGTCCAAAAACCACCCAATAAACTAGTATATATAGGAGGATAGGAGAGGAGAGGCATCCAAGGCCTTTGGGTCGGTCGAAATAGGAGGTGGGAAGCAATCCTACTTCACCTCCAATCCTAGTTGGAGTAGGATTGCCTCCTATTGGCTGATATTCCACCTTTTGCTTTAGGACTTTCTCTCCTGCGCCATGGGCCTTTGTGGCTGTTTTCCCAGCCCACTAAGGGCTGGTTAATACTCTCCCACAGCCCATGGACCTCTTGGGGTCGAAGTACCCCTCCCGGAGGTCTCCCGGTACACTACCGGCACTCCCGGTACACTACCGATGAGCCCGAAACTTTTCCGGAAACCAAACTGGGACTTCCTATATATGAATCTTTACCTCCGGACCATTCCGGAGCTCCTCGTGACATCCGGGATCTCATCCGGGACTCCGAAAAAACTTCGGTCACCACCATACATAACTCTACACTACCGAAACGTCACCGAACCTTAAGTGTGCAGACCCTGCGGGTTCAAGAACTATGTAGACATGACCGAGACACCTCTACGGTTAATAACCAATGGCGGGACCTGGACGTCCACATTGGTTCCTACATATTCTACGAAGATCTTTATCGATCGAACCTCTATGTCAAGGATTCAGTTAATCCCGTATAACGTTCCCTTTGTTCTTCGGTATGTTACTTGCCCGAGATTCGATCGTCGGTATCTCCATACCTAGTTCAACCTCGTTACCGGCAAGTCTCTTTACTCATTCCGTAATACAAGATCCCGCAACTAACAATTAGTCACATTGCTTGCAAGGCTTATTGTGATGTTGCATTACCGAGTGGGCCTCGAGATACCTCTCCGTCACACGGAGTAACAAATCCCAGTCTCGATCCATGCCAACTCAACAGACACCATCGGAGATACCTGTAGAGCACCTTTATAGTCACCCAATTACGTTGTGATGTTTGATACACACAAGGCACTCCTCCGATATCTGTGAGTTGCATGATCTCATGGTCATAGGAACACATACTTGACATGCGGAAAACAGTAGCAATAAACTAACACGATCATATGCTACGTTTGCAGTTTGGGTCTTGTCCATCACATCATTCTCCTAATGATGTGACCCCGTTATCAAATGACATCTCCTGTCCATGGATAGGAAACCTTAACCATCTTTTGATCAGCGAGCTAGTCTATTAGAGGCATACTAGGGACATGGTTTTGTCTATGTATCCACACATCCATCTAAGTCTCCGATCAATACAATTATAGCATGGATAATAAACAATTATCATGAACAAGGAAATATGATAATAACTAATTTATTATTGCCTCTAGGGCATATTTCCAACAGTCTCCCACTTGCACTAGAGTCAATAATCTAGTTCACATCACCATGTGATTCGCATTGTTATGAATCTAACACCCAATGAGTTCTGGGGCTCGATCATGCTTTGCATGTGAGAGAGGTCTTATAGTCAACGGGTCTGTGATATTCAGATCCATGTGTACTTTGCAAATCTCTATGTCAAACCGTAAACACTGCTACCACACTCCACTTGGTACTATTTCCAAATGGCTACTCCACTATACGTATCCAGATTGCTACTACTAGTCATTCGGATAGGTGTTAAAGCTTGCATCGACGTAACTCTTTACGACGAACTCTTTATCACCTCCATAATCAAGAAACATTTCCTTAGTCCTCTGGTTACTAAGGATAATTCTGACCACTGTCCAGTGATCCACTCCTGGACCACACTTGTACCCCTTGACAGACTCATGGCAAGGCACACACAGGTGCGGTACACAGCATGGCATACTATACAGAGCCTATGGCTAAGGCATAGGGGACGACGTTCGTCCTTTCTCTTCCTTCTGCTGTGGTCGAGCTTTGAGTCTCACTCAACTTCACACCTTACAAATCAGGCGAGAACTCTTTCTCTAACTGATCCATTTTGAACTCTTTCAAAATCTTTGTCAAGGTATGTACTCATTGAAAGTCTCATCAAGTCATCTTGATCTATCTCTATAGATCTTGATGCTCAAAAATTTGGTAGCTTTATCCAGGTCTTCCTTTGAAAATCACTTTCCAAACAACCTTTTATGCCTTCAAGAAATTCTACATTATTTCCGATCAACAATATGTCAACCACATATACTTATCAGAAATTCTATAGTGCTCCCACTCACTTTAAAGCAAATACAAGTTTCTCGTAAACTTTGTATAAACTACAAAAACTTTGATCACCTCATCAAAGCGTATATTCCAACTCCGAGATGCTTGCTTCAGTCCATGGAAGGATCACCGAAGCTTGCACACCTTTTAGCATCCTTAGGACTGACAAAACCTTCTGGTTGTATCACATACAACCTTTCCTCAAGTAAACCGTTAAGGAAACAATGTTTTGACATCCATCTGCCAGATTTCATAATTGAAAACGCAGCAACTGCTAACATAATTCCAACAGACTCTAGCATCGCTATGAGTGAGAAAGTCTCATCGCTGTCAACCCCTTTAACTTGTCACAAACATCTTTGCAACAAGTCGAGCTTTACAAATGGTGACAATTACCATCAGCGTCTGTCTTAATTTTAAGGATCCATTTGTACTCAACGACCTGCTGTCCAACGAGCAAGTCTACCAAAGTCTATACTTTGTTTTTATACATGGATCCTATCTCGGATTTCATGGCCTCCAACCATTTGTCGGAATCCGGGCCCATCATCGCTTCTCCATAGCTCGTAGGTTCATCGTTGTCCAACAACATGACCTCCAAGACAGAGTTGTCGTACCGCTTAGGAGCAGTACACATCCTTGTCGACCTACGAAGTTCGATAGTAACTTGATCCTGAAGTTTCATGATCATCATCATTAACTTCCTCTTCAACTAACGTAGGCCTCACAGAAACATCTTTCTGCGCTGCGCTATTCTCTCGTTGAACAAAGGTTTAACAACCTCATCAAGTTCTATCTTCCTCCCACTCAATTCTTTCGAGAGAAACTTTTTCTCAAGAAAGGGCCCAGTTCTAGCAACAAACACTTTGCACTCGGATCTGAGATAGAAGGCATACCCATCTGTTCTTAGGGTATTCTATGAAGATACATTTGTCCGCTTTGGGTTCTAGCTTATTATGTGAAAACATTTTCCACACAAGCATCGCAGCCCCAAACATTAAGAAATGACAGCTTAGGTTTCTGTCAAACCATAATTCACACGGTGTCATCTCAACGGATTTAGATGGTGCCCTATTTAAAGTGAATGTAGTTGTCTCTAATGCATAACCCCAAAATTATAGTAGTAAAACGATAAGAGACATCATAGCACGCACCATATCCAATAGAGCATGACTATGATGTTCGGACACACCATCACACTATGGTGTTCCAGGTGGCATTAGTTGTGAAACAAATTTCACATTGTCTTAAGTTGTATGCCAAACTCGTAACTCAGATATTCACCTCCACGATCATATCGCAGTCATTTTTATCTTCTTGTCATGATGATCTTAAACTTCACTCTGAATTTGCTTGAACCTTTCAAACGATTCAGACTTGTGTTTCATTAAGTAAATATACACTATATCTACTCAAATCATCAGTGAAGGTAAGAAAATAACAATATCCACTACACGCTACAAGACTCACTAGATTGCATAGATCAACATGTATCATTTCCAATGAATCACTTGCCCGCTCCATCCAATGGGATCCTTTAGTCATCTTGCCCAAGAGGCATGGTTCGCATGTCTCAACCGATTCGAAATCGAATGAGTCCAAAGATCCATCAGCATGGAGTTTCTTCATGCGCTTTATACCAATATGACATTCTGCGGTAGTGCCACAAATATGTGGTACTATCATTATTAACTTTGTATCTTTTGACATCAATGTTATGAACATGTGTATTACTACGATCAAGATTTCAACAAACCATTCTCACTGGGTGCATGACCATTGAAGGTATTATTCATGTAAATAGAATAACCATTATTCTCTAGCTTTAAATGAATAACCGTATTGCAACAAGCATGATCTAATCATGTCCATGCTCAACGCAAAACACCAAGTAACATTTATTCAGGTTCGTCACTAATCCTGAAGGTAAAGAGAGCATGCGATGTTGATCACATCAACCTTGGAAACATTTCCAACACACATCGTCACCTCACCATTAGCTAGTCTCCGTTTATTCCGTAGCTTTAATTTCGAGTTACTAACATTTAGCAACCGAACCGGTATCCAATACCCAGGTGCTACTAGGAGTACTAGCAAGGTACACATCAATAACTCATATATCAAATATACTTCTGTCGATGTTGCCAGCCTTCTTATCTACCAAGTATCTAGGGTTGTTCCGCTTCAGCGACCTCTCACCTCATAATAGAAGCACTTAGTCTCGGGTTTGAGTTCAACTTTGGGTTGCTTCACTGGAGCAGCAACTGACTTGCTATCCATGAAGTTTCCCTCCTTGCTCTTGCCCTTTTCGAAACTAGTGCTTTGATTAACCATCAACACTTGACGCTCCTTCTTGATTTCTACCTTCGCGGTGTCAAACATCGCGAACAGCTCAGGGATCAATACTTCTATCCCTGGTGTATTATAGTTCATCACTAAGTTCTAGTAGCTTTAGTGACAGTGACTTGGAGAACTATATCAATCACTATCTTATCTAGAAGATCAACTCCCACTTGATTCAAGCGATTGTAGTACCCAGACAATCTGAGTACATGCTCAACGATTGAGCTATTCTCCTTCATCTTACAAGCAAAGAATCTTGTTGGAGATCTCATATCTCGCAACATAGGCACGAGCCTGAGATCACAATCTCTGCTCCTAGAACATCTCATATGTTCCGTGACGTTCAAAACGTTTCGGAGCCTCAATTCTAAGCCGTAATGCGTGATGCACTAAACTATCAAGTAGTCATCAAAACGTGCCTGTCAGATGTTCACAACATCTATAGACGACGCTAGAGGGGGTGGCGCACCGAGCGGTGCATTAAGGACATAAGCCTTCTATGCAGCAATGAGGATAATCCTCAGATCACGGACCCAGTCCGCAATAATGCTACCAACATCTTTCAACTCTATTTCTCTAGGAACATATAAAAATTTAAGGGAGATACAACGCGAGCTAGTAATCTACAACATAATTTGCAAAGACACTTTGACTATGTTCATGATAATAAGTTCAATGAATCATATTACTTAATAACTCCCACTCAAATTGACATCCCTCTGATCATTCGAGTGATACATGATCCAAATTCACCAACTCAAGTCCGATCATCACGTGAGTTGAGGTGGCTGCAATGGTGAACATCATTATGTTGATCATATCTACTATATGACTCATGTTCGACCTTTCGTTCTCTCGTGTTCTGAGGCCATGTCTGTACATGCTAGGCTCGTCAAGTTTAACCCGAGTGTTCTGCGCGTGCAAATCTGGCTTGCACCCGTTGTATGTGAACGTAGAGTCTATCACACCCGATCATCACGTGGTGTCTCAACACGACGAACTTTCGCAACGGTGCACACTCCGGGAGAACACAGTTCATCTTGAAATTCAAGTGAGGGATCACCTTATAATGCTATCGCCGTACTAAGCAAAACAAGGTGCATAAAAGGATTAACATCTCATGCAATTCATAAGTGACATGATATGGCCATGAACTTGTGTTTAAGATCTCCATCTTCGAAACACCGACATGATCTCCATCGTCACCGGCACAACACCATGATCTCCATCATCTTGATATCCATCAATGTGTTGCCATTGGGGTTGTGGCGCCAGCCCTGCTTCTACTTCTATTGCTACCGCTTAGCGATAAAGTAAAGCATTACATAGCGCTTAATGATTGACACGCAGGTCATACAATAATTAAAGACAACCCTATGCCTCCTGCCGGTTGCCGTATTCATCGACATGCAAGTCGTGATAATCTATACATCACATGATAATCTCATACATCACATATATCACATCATGTAATTGGCCATATCATATCACAACATACCCTGCAAAAACAAGTTAGACGTCCTCTAATTGTTGTTGCATGTTTTACGTGGCTGCTACGGGTATCTAGCAAGAACAATTCTCACCTATGCATAAAACACAACGGTGATACACTAGTTTGCTTTTCAACCTTCTCAAGGACCGCTTTTGTCGAATCCGATCCAACTAAAGTGAGAGAAACTGTCACCAGCAAGCCATCTAGGCAACAAGTTGCGTCGAGGGAACCGGTCTCTCGTAAGCGTACGAGTAATGTTGGTTCGGGCCGCTTCATCTCACAATCCCGCTGAACCAAAATACGACCAAGGGAGGAAGCAATCTAAGCATCAACACCCACAAACCTTTTGTGTTCTACTCGAGATCTCATCGAACCATCAACCTAGCTCTGATACCACTGTTGGGGAACATCGCATGGGAAACAAAAATTTTCCTATGCACACGCAAACCTATCCATGGTGATGAGCATCTACGAGAGGGACAGTGGATCTACGTACCCTTGTAGATCGCTAAGCGGAAAGCGTTAAGAAACGCGGTTGGTGTAGTCGAACTTCTTCGCGATCCAAATCGCCGAGCGTCCCGCGATCCAGTCACGAACCGTCCCACGAACACATCATGATCTGTCCCGCAAACTCATCATGATCCGTCTCATGATCTTGATCATGATCTGTCCCGCGAACTCATCATGATCCGTTCCGTGATCACATCATGATCCGTCTCGCGATCTCGATCACGGTCCTTCCGATCTAGCGCCGAACGGACGACACCTCCGCGTTCAGCACACGTGCAGCTTGATGACGATCTCCACCGTCTTGATCCAGCAAGAGGAGGTGGAGAGGAGGGAGAGTTCACCGGCAGCGTGACGGCGCTCCGGTGATGGTGGTGGAGTGATTCCGACAGGGCTTCGCCTAAGCGCTGCGGAAAACCGATCTAGAGGAGAAATTGTGCACCGGTGAAACGGGTAGCATGTGGCCGGAAATTCTGTCCAAAAACCACCCAATCCACTAGTATATATAGGAGGAGAGGAGAGGAGAGGCATCCAAGGCCTTTGGGTCGGCCAAAATAGGAGGTGGGAAGCAATCCTACTTCACCTCCAATCCTAGTTGGAGTAGGATTGCCTCCTATTGGCTGATTTTCCACCTTTTCTTTAGGACTTTCTCTCCTGCGCCATGGGACTTTGTGGCTGTTTTCCCATCCCACTAAGGGCTGGTTAATACTCTCTCACAGCCCATGGACCTCTTGGGGTCGAAGTACCCCTCCCGGAGGTCTCCCGGTACACTACCGGCACTCCCGGTACACTACCGATGAGCCCAAAACTTTTCCGGAAACCAAACTGGGACTTCCTATATATGAATCTTTACCTCCGGACCATTCCGGTGCATCTCGTGACGTTCGGGATCTCATCCGGGACTCCGAACAAACTTCGGTCACCACCATACATAACTCTACACTACCGAAACGTCACCGAACCTTAAGTGTGCAGACCCTGTGGGTTCGAGAACTATGTAGACATGACCGAGACACCTCTACGGTCAATAACCAATGGCGGGACCTGGACGTCCACATTGGTTCCTACATATTCTACGAAGATCTTTATCGGTCGAACCTCTATGTCAAGGATTCAGTTAATCCCGTATAACGTTCCCTTTGTTCTTCGGTATGTTACTTGCCCGAGATTCGATCGTCGGTATCTCCATACCTAGTTCAACCTCGTTACCGGCAAGTCTCTTTACTCGTTCCATAATACAAGATCCCGCAACTAACAATTAGTCACATTGCTTGCAAGGCTTATTGTGATGTTGCATTACCGAGTGGGCCTCGAGATACCTCTCCGTCACACGGAGTAACAAATCCCAGTCTCGATCCATGCCAACTCAACAGACACCATCGGAGATACCTGTAGAGCACCTTTATAGTCACCCAATTACGTTGTGATGTTTGATACACACAAGGCACTCCTCCGATATCTGTGAGTTGCATGATCTCATGGTCATAGGAACACATACTTGACATGCGGAAAACAGTAGCAATAAACTAACACGATCATATGCTACGTTTGCAGTTTGGGTCTTTTCCATCACATCATTCTCCTAATGATGTGACCCCATTATCAAGTGACATCTCATGTCCATGGATAGGAAACCTTAACCATCTTTTGAGCAGCGAGCTAGTTTATTAGAGGCATACTAGGGACATGGTTTTGTCTATGTATCCACACATGCATCTAAGTCTCCGATCAATACAATTATAGCATGGATAATAAACAATTATGATGAACAAGGAAATATGATAATAACTAATTTATTATTGCCTCTAGGGCATATTTCCAACAGGAAACTTCATGGATGGCAAGTCAGTTGCTGCTCCAGTGAAGCAACCCAAAGTTGAACCCAAACCCGAGACTAAGTGCTTCAATTATGAGGAGAGCGGTCACTGAAGCGGAACAACCCTAGATACTTGGTAGATAAGAAGGCTGGCAACATCGACAGAAGTATATTTGATATGCGTGCTATTGATGTGTACCTTCCGAGTACTCCTTGTAGCACCTGGGTATTGGATACCGGTTCGGTTGCTAAATGTTAGTTACTCGAAATAAAAGATACGGAATAAATGGAGAACTAGCTAAGGGTGAGGTGATGATGTGTGTTGAAATGTTTCCAAGGTTGATGTGATCAACATCGCACGCTCTCTCTATCTTCGGGATTAGTGACGAACCTAAATAAATGTTATTTGGTGTTTTGCGTTGAGCATGAACGTGATTAGATCGTGTTTATTTCAACACGGTTATTCATTTAAGTTAGAGAATAATGGTTATTTTGTTTACATGAATAATACCTTCAATGGTCATGCACCCAGTGAGAATTGTTTGTTGAATCTTGATCGCAGTAATACATATGTTCATAACATTGATGCCAAAAGATACAAAGTTAATAATGATAGTACCACATACTTGTGGCACTGCCGCTAAATGTCATATTGGTATAAAGCGCATGAAGAAACTCCATGTTGATGGATCTTTGGACTCATTCGATTTCGAATTGGTTGACACATGCAAACCATGCCTCTTGGGCAAGATGACTAAGGACCCCATTTTCCCGATTGATGGAGCGGGCAAGTGATTTATTGGAAATGATACATGGTGATGTATGCAATCCAATGAGTCTTGTAGCGTGCGGTGGATATATTTATTTTCTTACCTTCACTGATGATTTGAGTAGAGATAGTGTACTTTTACTTAATGAAACACAAGTCTAAATCGTTTGAAAAGTTCAAGCAACTTCAGAGTGAAGTTTAAGATCATCGTGACAAGAAGATAAAAATGTTTGCGATATGATCGTGGAGGTGAATATCTGAGTTACAAGTTTGGCATACAACTTTAGACAATGTGAAAGTCGTTTCACAACTCACGCCACCTGGAAGACCATAGTGTGATGGTGTGTGTGAATGTCATAGTCATGCTCTATTGGATATGGTGCGGGCTATGATGTCTCTTATCGTTTTGCTACTATAGTTTTGGGGTTATGCATTAGAGACAACTACATTCACTTTAAATAGGGCACCATCTAAATCTGTTGAGATGACACCTTGTGAATATGGTTTGATAGAAACCTAAGCTGTCATTTCTTAATGTTTGGGGCTGTGACGCTTGTGTGGAAAAATGTTTTCACCTAATGAGGTCGAACCCAAAGCGGAAAAATGCATATTCATAGATTACCCTAAGAATAGTTGGGTGAACCTTCTATCTCAGATCCAAGCATAAAGTGTTTGTTGCTAAAACGGGTCCTTTCCCAAGAAAAAGTTTCTCTCGAAAGAATTGAGTGGGAGGAAGATAGAACTTGATGAGGTTGTTGAACCTTTGTTTCAACTAGAAAGTAGCACAGCGCAGAAAGATGTTTGTATGGAACCTACATCAGTTGAAGAGGAAGTAAATGATGATGATCATGAAGCTTTAGATCAAGTTACTATCGAACCTCGTAGGTCGACAAGGATGCGTACTGCTCCTGAGTGGTATGACAACCCTGTCTTGGAGGTCATTTTGTTGGACAACGACGAACCTACGAGATATGGAGAAGCGATGATGGGCACGGATTCCAACAAATGGTTAGAGGCCATGAAATTCGAGCAAGGATCCATGTATGAAAACCAAGTATAGACTTTGGTAGACTTGCTCGTTGGACGGTAGGTCGTCGAGTACGAATGGACCTTTGAGATGATGACAGACACAGATGGTAAATGTCACCATTTATAGAGCTCGACTTGTCGTAAATAAGTTTCTAACAAGTTGAAGGAGTTGACTACGATGAGACTTTCTCACTCGTAGCGATGCTAAAGTCTGTTGGAATTATGTTAGCAGTTGCTGCATTTTTCAATTATGAAATCTGGCAGATGGATGTCAAAACATCGTTTCCTTCCTTAAGGAAAGGTTGTATGAGATACAACCAGAAGGTTTTGTCAGTCCTAAGGATGCTAGAAGGTGTGCAAGCTTCAGTGATCCTTGTATGAACTTAAGCAAGCAACTCGGAGTTGGAATATACACTTTGATGAGGTGATCAAAGTTTTTGAGTCTATACAAAGTTTATGAGAAACTTGTATTTACAATAAAGTGAGTGGGAGAACTATAGAGTTTCTGATAAGCATATGTGGTTGACATATTGTTGATCGAAAATGATGTAGAATTTCTGGAAAGCAAAAAGGGTTGTTTGAAAGGAGTTTTTCAAAGGAAGACCTGGATAAAGCTACCTAATTGTTGAGCATCAAGATCTATAGAGATAGATCAAGATGTTTGATGAGACTTTGAATGAGTACATACCTTGACAAGATTTTGAAAGAGTTCAAAATGGATTAGTCAGAGATAAGTGTTCTCGCCTGCTTTGTAAGGTGTGAAGTTGAGTGAGACTCAAAGCTCGACCATGACAAAAGAAAGAGAAAGGACGAATGTCGTCCCCTATGCCTTAGCCATAGGCTCTGTATAGTATGCCATGCTGTGTACCGCACCTGTGTGCCTTGCCATGAGTCCGTCAAGGGGTACAAGAGTGATACAGGAGTAGATCACTCGATAGCGGTCAAGATCATCCTTAGTAACTAAAAGACTAAGGAAATGTTTCTCGATTATGGAGGTAAGAAAGAGTTCGTCGTAAAGAGTTACGTCGATGCAAGCTTTGACACCAATCCGGATGACTCTTAGTAGCAATCCGGATACGTATAGTAGAGCAGCCATTTGGAGTAGCTCCAAGTGGAGTGTGGTAGCAGTGTTTACAGTTTGACATAGAGATTTGCAAAGTACACACAGATCTAAATGTCGCAGACCCGTTGACTATAATACCTCTCTCACATGCAAAGCATGATCGAGCCCCAGAACTCATTGGGTGTTAGATTCATAACAATGTGAATCACATGGTGATGTGAACTAGATTATTGACTCTAGCGCAAGTGGGAGACTGTTGGAAACATGCCCTAGAGGCAATAATAAATTGGTTATTATCATATTTCCTTGTTCACGATAATCGTTTATTATCCATGCTATAATTGTGTTGATTGGAAACTCAGATACATGTGTAGATACATAGACAACACCATGTCCCTAGTATGCCTCTAATAGACTAGCTCGTTGATCAAATATGGATATGGTTTCCTAGTCATGGACATGAGATGTCATTTGATAACGGGATCACGTCATTAGGAGAATGATGTGATGGACAAGACCCAAACTACAAACGTAGCATATGATCGTGTTAGTTTATTGCTACTGTTTTCTGCATGTCAAGTATTTGTTCCTATGACCATGAGATCATGCAATTCACTGACACTAGAGGAGTACCTTTTGTTTATCAAACGTTGCAAAGTAACTGGGTGACTATAAAGGTGCTCTGCAGGTATTTCTGATTGTGTCTGTTGGGTTGGAATGGATCAAGACTAGGATTTGTTACTCCGTGTGACGGAGAGGTATCTCACGGCCCACTCGGTAATACAACATCACAATAAGCCTTGCAAGCAATGTGACTAAGTGTTAGTCACGGTATCTTGTATTACGGAACGAGTAAAGAGACTTCCCGGTAACGAGCTTGAACTAGGTATGGAGATACCGACGATCGAATCTCGGGCAAGTAACATATCGAAGAACAAAGGGAACATCATACGGGATTAGCTGAATCCTTGACATAGAGGTTTGACTGATAAAGATCTTTGTAGAATATGTAGGAACCAATATGGGCATCCAGGTCCCGCTATTGGTTATTGATCGTAGAGGTGTCTCGATCATGTCTACGTAGTTCTCGAACCCGCAGGGTCTGCAAACTTAAGGTTCGGTGCATTTGAGTAGTATAGAATTATGTATGGTGGTGACCGAAGGTTTTTCGGAGTCCCGGATGAGATCCCAGACATCACGAGGAGCTCTGGAATGGTCCAGAGGTAAAGATTGATATATAGGAAGTCCTGTTTTGGTCGCCGGAAAAGTTTTGGGCTCATCGGTAGTGTACCGGCGGACCATCGGGAGAGGTATTTCGACCCAAGAGGCTACATGGGCTATGGGAGGAGGTAAACCAGCCCCTGGTGGGCTGGCCTAAGCCTCGTCTAAGGGCCCATGCGGTTGGAGTGGTTTGAGAAGGAAAAAATCCAAAGGTGGAGAGGTGGAAAGAGTTTCCAAGTGGAAAGGAGGAATCCTACTCCTAATAGGATTGGAGTAGGACTCCTCCACCTCCAATTTTGACCAAACCTTGAGGGTTTGAGGCTTCCTCCTCCCCTCCCTCCCTCCTATATATACTAGAGGATTTAGAATAAAAATCTAACCCTAATAGCCACGTGCTACCTCTCCTATAGATCGCAGTTTCTCCTCTAGATCGGTTTTCAGCGGTGCTTAGGCGAAGCCCTGTTGGAATATCTGCACCACCATCACCGCAACACCGTCACACTACCGGAGAACTCATCTACCTCTCCACTCCCTCTTGCTGGATCAAGAAGGCGGAGATCATCATCGAGCTATACGTGTGCTGAACGCGGAGGTGTCGTCCGTTCGACACTAGATCGGAAGGACCGTGATCAAGATCGCGAGACGGATCGTGATGAGTTCGCGGGACGGATCATGATTGGATCACGGGATGGATCGTGATGAGATCGCGCCATGCTCGGTGATTTGAATCGCGAAGACGTTCGACTACACCAACCGCGTTTCTTAACGCTTCCCGCTTAGCAATCTACAAGGGTATGTAGATCCACTCTCCCTCTCGTAGATGCTCATCACCATGGATAGATCTTGCGTGTGCGTAGGAATTTTTTTGTTTCCCATGCAAAGTTCCCCAACAAGTGTGAGGATTGCTCATCACTCGGAGTAGTTTAGAACTTAAGTGAATGTCGATTCGCAGCTAAGCTGTCGAGTGAATGGACTGCTATGCACCTGACAAGGTTTTTAACGTAGGTGAAGCGTGTTCGCAGCTAAGACCCCAAGTGTGAGGATTTCTCATCACTCGGAGTTTATTTAGAACTTAGGCGAATGTCGATTCGCAGCTAAGCTGTCGAGTGAATGGACTGCTATCCACCTGACAAGGTTTTTAACTTAGGTGAAGCGTGTTCGTAGCTAAGCCCCCGAGTGTGGGGATTGCTCATCACTCAGAGTATATTTGAACCTAAGCAAAGACGGATTCGCAAATAGGCCATTGAGTGAATGGACTGCTATCCAACCGACAGGGTTTGTAACTTAGGCGACAACATGTTCGCAACTAAGCCCCCGAGTGTGAGGATAGCTCATCACTCTGAGTATTCTGAAGAATGTAGCTGTATGATTGGAACCGACAACATATATATTGCAGGAATGTGAATTGCATTGATGAAGTATTCTTATTACATCGGGGGATTCTTCTGTCTCGAGTATAAAAACACCGAAGCAGATCTGCATTCCAGGCTCGTGGCTCGTCCATACGCTTCATGAGATTGTATAGATGATAGGCTCCGTTGTTTAGCACCTTAGTGATGACGAAAGGACCTTCCCATACAGGAGCAAGCTTGTGAGGTCGGTGTTGATTCACTCGAAGCACCAGGTCTCCCTCATGAAACGACCGACTCTTGATATTCTTTGCATGGAAGCGCCACAGGTCCTGCTGATAGGCAGTAGTCCAGATCAGAGCCATCTCTCGTTCCTCCTCCAGAAGATCTATGCCGTCCTGTCTGGCCTGTTCAGCTTCAGCCTCAGAATACAGCTCCACTCGAGGAGAATTGTGGAACAAGTCACTCGGCAAAATGGATTTAGCACCATAGACCAGGAAGAAAGGATTCTGTCCAGTCGACCGATTTGGAGTAGTTCTTAGGACCCATAACACAGACGACAACTCAGTTACCCAGGCACCAGCGGCATGATCCAGGTCGCGCATGAGACGAGGCTTAAGACCTTGCAAGATGAGGCCATTAGCTCACTCGACTTGCCCATTGGTTTGTGGGTGAGCGACAGATGCATAATCTACCTGAGTGCCCTGGGAGTTGCAGAAGTTCCTGAATTCTTCTGAGTCAAAATTAGTGCCGTTGTCTGTGATGATGCTGTGTGGAATGCCGTATAGATAAATTATCTCCCTCATGAATGTGACCGCCATTCGGGAGTTCAGCTTCTTGATTGGCTTGGCTTCTACCCACTTGGTGAATTTGTCGACCGCTACCAGTAACTGAGTGAATCCTCCTTTCTCGGGTCGAAAAGGGCCAACCATGTCGAGTCTCCAAACAACAAACGGCCAGGCAAGAGGAATTGTCTTTAGGGCAGATGCCGGCTTGTGTGACAAGTTTGCATAGAACTGGCAACCATCACAATGATCAACGATGTCTTTAGCCATCTCATTAGCTCGCGGCCAGTAAAAACCAGCTTGGTATGCTTTAGCGACAATCGTCCTTGAGGACACATGGTGGCCGCAAGTTCCCGAGTGAATCTCGTCTAGAATCATTCGACCTTCCTCGGGGGAAATGCAACACTGTGTAGCACCAGTCGCACTCTCTCTGAACAACTGATCTCCCATCATAGTGAAAGCCTTGGACCTATACACAATCTGTCGAGCCTCTGTTTCATCTTCAGGGAGCTCTTGTCTGAGGATATAGGCAATGTAAGGCACAGTCCAATCGGGAGTGATAACCAGAATCTCCATGACCAAGTCAATCACTGCAGGGACGTCGACTTTTGTCGGGCCAGTGGGACTCAAAGCTTGTGGGGGATCTTCGGTGAAAGGATCTTCTTGAACCAAAGAAGTGGGCAAGTGCTCCAAGAGCACACCGCTGGGGACAGGCCGTCGAGTGGAACCAATCTTGGATAGCTCATAGGCCGCTTGATTTTTCAGTCGGGGAACATGATGAAGTTCCAGGCCTTCAAATTTCATTTCCAACTTCCGGACTGCATTGCAGTATCCAGTCATAGCAGTGTTTCGGACATCCCACTCCTTCATCACTTGATTCACCACCAGATCTGAGTCGCCATAAACCATCAGGCGCTTGACGCCAAGTGAGATAGCCATGCGCAACCCATACAAAAGTGCTTCATACTCTGCCTCATTGTTGGAGGAATCAAAGTGAATTTGCAAGACATAGCTGATCTTGTCGCCCCTGGGAGATATCAAGACAACATCAGCACTGGACCCATTCAATATTTTGGATCCGTTAAAGAACATTGTCCAATGTGCCGAGTGGACTTGGATAGGCTGTTGCTGTTCAATCCACTCGGCCATGAAATCTGCCAATGCTTGGGACTTGATTGCTTTTTTGGCTTTGAATCTGATGTTGAAGTGTCCAAGCTCGATTGCCCATTTAGCCACTCGACCTGATGCGTCTCGGTTATTGAAAATTTCGGACAGAGGAGCATCACTGATGACTGAAATCGAGTGGTCTTGGAAATAATGTGCCACCTTCTTCGCTGATAGGTAAATACCATAAACCAGCTTCTAATAGTGTGGATATCTTTGCTTTGAGGGGGACAATACTTCCGATACATAATAAACTGGCCGCTGGACTTTATAAGCTTTACCCTCCTCTTCCCGCTCGACAGTCAGTACTGTACTGACGACCTGATTTGTGGCTGCGATGTACAGGAGCAAGGGCTCCTTGCTGGCAGGCACGACAAGCACCAGCTGGGTGGAGAGAAGGGCTTTGAGCTCAACAAATGCTGCTTCGGCTTCGGGAGTCCAATTGAACATGTCGGACTTCTTCATCAATGGATATACAGGCAGAGCCTTCTCACCAAGACGAGAAATGAATCGACTCAATGCTGCCAAGCAACCTGTGAGCTTCTGAACGTCATGCACTCGCACGGGAGTCTTCATACGGGTAACGGCGCTGATTTCTTCAGGGTTGACATCAATTCCTCACTCGGAGACGAGAAAAATGAGCAACTTGCCGCCAGGGACGCTGAAAGTACATTTGGCCGGATTCAACTTTATGTCGAATCGCCTTAGATTGGCGAATGTCTCAGCCAAGTCAGCCAGCAGGTCGGAACCTTTGCGAGACTTGACCACTATATCGTTCATGTATGCCTCGACATTCCGAGGGATCTGGTTGAGTTAACATTTCTAAATCATGCGCATAAAAGTAGTGCCGACATTCTTGACACCAAAAGGCATAGTGATGTAACAAAAACACCCGAATGGGGTGATGAAGGCTGTCTTTATTTCGTCTGGGCCATACAGACGGATCTGATGGTACCTAGAGTAAGCATCCAAAAATGATAAACGCTCACACCCCGCTGTCGAGCCAACAATTTGATCTATGCGGGGGAGCGGAAAATGGTCTTTTGGGCACACCTTGTAGAGATGTTTGAAGTCAATGCACATGTGCAACAACTTATCTTTCTTTGGTACCATCACAACATTCGAGAGTCACTCGGAGTGGTACATCTTCCGATTGAACTTGGCTTGCAAGAGACGGGCCACTTCTTCTCCGATTGCCTTGCGCTTCTCCGCCGCTGAGCAACGCAAATGCTCCTTGATGGATTTGGCCTTCGGATCCACTCGCAGACGGTGCTCAGCCAACTCCCTGGGAATCCCCAACATGTCAGCAGGCTTCCTGCGAAGATATCCCAGTTCTCATGGAGGAACTAGATGAGCTCGGCTTCCTATTTGCTGTCGAGTGTTGATGAGATTTTTGTCGGGGCAGCAGTAGGATCCATCGGATGGATGTGTACCTTCTTCACTTCCCCTACCGACTGAAATGCTGACTCGAAAGCCGGCTTCTTTACACGGAGCAAATCAGCAGGGTCGGAAGTTTTCTTGTACTCCTCCAACTCAACCATGGCCATATGGTGATTAGCGATCTTGGAGCCTTGCTGGAGGCATTCTTCAGCCCGCTGTCGATTGCCTGTGACCGTGATCACACCCTTAGGGCCCGTCATCTTCAACTTGAGATACACGTAACATGGTTGGGCATGAAACGTGCATACGCGGGTCGACCCAGAATGGCGTGGTAAGCACTCTTGAAATCGACGACTTCAAATGTCAACTTTTCATTTTAGAAATTTTTGTTTTTTCCCGAATGTCACATCCAATGCTATCTGGCCGAGTGACTTGACCTTCTTTCCTAGGATGACCCCGTGAAATTGCATGTTGCTTTCACTCAGATGGGACATCAGAATGCCCATCCCTTTCAGAGTATCCACATAGAGAATGGTCAGGCCGCTGCCTCCGTCCATGAGGACCTTTCTAAGTCGAGTCCCCCCACTAGATCAACTACCAGAGCCTGTCGACCGGGGTGGCCACATGAGCAGGATGGTCTATCTGGTCGAATGTGATAGCATATTGAGACCACTTTAGGTAGGTGGGGGTATCAGGTACAGCCATGTTGATTTCTCTGTTGATGACTTTCAAATGGCTCTTGCTCTCGACATCAGCAAAGATCACCAGTGTAGCAGTGACATCCGGGAATGTCTCTTTATCTTCATCTTCGTGTCCCTTCTCAGGATTTTTATCACTCGGCGGGTCCCCCTTGAATTGCTCCATAAGGGTCCAACATTGTCGAGGGGTGTGCTTGGGCAAAATCAGATTGCCTTCCACATCTTTCCTCGTGTGAATTACTCACAGCTAATCCATGATGTCAGTTCCTGACTGATTTTTCCCTTTCTGGGGGCATACTATGCTTTAGCTTTGCCCTTGTTCTTTGACTGAGTCGCTAGTGCTGCTACTTCTGTTTGAACCAGATCTTTAGCTTTTCGCTTCTGTTTCCGATTATTGCTGCCACCAGCCTCATTGGCGACTGTCTTTCCTTTGCCGCTATGGAGGTGGTCTTCTTCCTCACCATTGGCATACCGAGTGACGATTTCCATCATCTTGCCGAGTGAAATATCACCTGTTCGCCCAAACTTCAGATATAGTTCTCTGTATCTCACACCGGCCTTGAACGCACAAACAACCTGGTGTTCTGACACATTCTCCACCGTATGATGCAGAGTGGATCATCGCTGAATATAATCTCTCAAGGTTTCATTGGGCTTTTGGACACAGTGTTGTAAGTCGACCAGACCTGCCGGACGCTTGCAGGTGCCCTCAAAGGTTCGGACAAAGACTCGGGTAAGATCCTCCCAGCAATGTATACTGGAAGGAGCCAAATGATTCAGCCAAGCTCGAGATGGACCATCTAACATCAAGGACAGGCGCTTCATGGCAACATTGTCATTTCCGCCACCAATTTGCACAACCACTCGGTAATCAACCAACCAAGTCTCTGGCTTTGTTTCGCCAGTAAACTTCCCGATCCCTGCCGCCAACCTGAAGTTGGGGGGAATCTCTACAGAACGTATGGCTCTGCTGAGACACTCAGGACCAGAAACCACAGCTGAGCTACCACTTAGGAAATCTCTGTCGTGTCCTTCCCTGTGGGCTCTTCCCCTATCAATCCGCTTCTAAACAAGGAGGTCGCGGGCATCAAAGCCCGCATTCCTCTCATCACTGAAGGAGCACCTATCGTCCTGGCGCTGGGGCGCGTTCGGACCACTCCACGAAGGAGTGGGCACTCGACGGTGGTCTTCGCGGTGAAACTGATCTCTGACCTGCTCTTCATGGAAACCTCCGCCCTGACGGTGCAAGGGCGATCAAGGGATGTGTGCCGACCGAACGGTCTCTGCCCTGGGTGAATTGCTATGTATCCTATTGCGGGACTAGGAAACTACTGAATTTTGATGCTACACTGCATCTAACAGTGCTCTGATCTGCATCAACCCTCTTCCAGCCTCTGACCGGGACGGCTGAATGGAATCTGCTATCCTAGCAGCGACAACAACATTTAACACAGGAGTTCGATATACCTCAACGTCATCATGAGATCTATTCAGAAACAGTTGTCGCTGAGGTCGACTAGGGTGTGGTGGGTGCTGGCGAGCGCGCTCGTCAAGTTCTGCCTGGAGTTCTTCTAGACGAATGCGAACGGCCTCCAAAGCTTGAGCCTCGGCAATCACGTCAACGATGGGAGTATGAAGAACCTCCTCCTTGCGGCGCAGCTGCTCATTCGACGGACCTCCAGCCTCGCGCTGGCCACGGCCAAAACTAGGCGGTGAACTCTAATGAGAGCCTGCCATCAAGACATTTGCTGCGGGATCGCAGCTTTCGCACTCGGAAGGCACGTCGGACGGATCGGAATCCGACTCGAACACGCCGTGAAGGGACTCGACGGGCTCGAGTGCTGCAATCTGCGAAGAAGTTTGACCCGCCACTGCGTGTTTGACCCAGCGCTGAAGTCGTGAGCGGCCGGACCGCTTGCGACCGCGAACAACAAGGGGAGCGGACGTGTAAGGAGTCGAAGGCTGATGCAGCAACACACCACAGGAACTCACGTGGAAGTGCGTGGCCCTGTGGACCGAGAGCACCTCGACATGGAGAGGCGCTTACTGGAGCCATGCCGAATCGTCGGCGATGAAGGTGAGCGCTCCGAAACGGATCTCATGGCCCAGAGCAAAAACACCGCCGGAAGACATGTCGAAGGATGGAAAATGCAACCTCACCAGAAGTCGCTTAGATGCCTGCCCCATGATGGGTGCCAACTGTCATGGGAACGAGCCTGACAGTAGATGGTAGGGGTACATAAGGAGAGGGTAGAGTCCTAGCTACGGCAAGGGTGTACACACGGATGTATGAGTTCAGGCCCCTCTCGTGGAGGTAACATCCCTATGTCTCAGTGCTCAGGAGCTTATGTCGTGTGGAATATAGATATTACAATGATTGCGAACCCTTGTGCCAGAGGGGAGGGGTGGCTTATATAGAGTTCGCTGCCCCTCATAATTACCCAGCATCTAAGGGTCCGATCGTGGGGTTAAAGTCTGTCATTACTGGTAACGTACGTAATAGAAGCTATTAATGACGATTGAACTAACGTCTGCCCATTGGGATCTTAATGGTGACTCCTGGTCTTCTGACGTCGAGTGAGAATGAGGTCTTCTGAGTGACACGCGAATGCTGAGTGGAGGAAGGAGTCTCCGAGTGGATAGCCTGTCGAGTGACTTGAACGTCTCCGGGAATCCAGCCGAAAGTTTATGATTGATCTTCACGTCCTCCAATGTAGTGTCCTTAGGTAGGGTATGTAGGCCTTGCCTAGGACCCTACCCTAGGTACATATCCTCGTCAACGACCCTAGTGGCCAAGGCATTCTGCCATGGATTCTACTGGCCGACTGCCTTGGAGGAGGCCAAGTGGCTGGTCGACAAGTGCGAAGGCTACAAGCATTTCAGCACTCAGAGCCACCTGCCGGCTATGGCTGTCCAGACCATCCCCCACTCGTGGCCCTTTGCCGCCTAGGGGCTGGACATGGTGGGCCCCTTCAAGACCGCGCGAGGCGGCATGACGCATTTACTGGTAGCCATCGACAAGTTCACCAAGTGGATCGAAGCCAGGTTGATCAAGAAGCTGGACGGCCCCACCGACGTCCGGTTCATCGAAGACATCACGGTCTGCTACGGCATCACCCACATCATCATCACCGACAACGGAACAAACTTCACCAATGGAGCGCTAGCGTGTTTCTGCGCCAAGCAGGGCATCTAGCTTGACCTGGCACCCATCGCTCATCCACAGTCGAACGGCCAGGTCGAGAGGGCGAACAACCCGATCCTGTCCGTCATCAAGCCCCGGATCATGGCGCCGCTAGTCAGGTCAGCTGACTGCTGGATCAAAGAGTTGTTGGCTGTCCTCTAGAGCCTCAGGACCACACCCAACCGGTCGACCAGCTACACCCTTTTCTTTCTCATATACAAGTTCGAGGCAATCATCCCCAGCAACATCGAATTTGATTCGCCTCAGGTCACCCTGTATACGGAGAAGGACGCAAGGGAGGCAAGGGAAGACGACATAGACCTACTCGAAGAGGCACGTGAGCTGGCCCTGAGCCGGACAACCATTTACTAGCATAAGCTCTGGCACTACCATAGCACGCGGATCGGGCCAGCCTCTTTCCATGAAGGAGACTTGGTGCTGAGGCAGATCCAATGAACAGCCATCCAGTACAAGCTGTCCTCCCCATGGGAGGGCCCTTTCATCATCAGCAGAGCGCTGTAGAACAACGTGTACTACTTGATAGATGCCCAGAAGCCGCAAAAGCGCAAGAGAGACGCCTCCGGCGAGGATACGGAGCGCCCGTGGAACGTGGCGCTCCTTCGCCCGTTTTACTGCTAAGGACTAGTGTATGTATGTACCCCTCCCCCTTTTAGGATCATGAATGCAACGGGTGCCCCAAGCTGGCTCTTGGGACACACCCCTTTTGTTTCCTTCCAAAGTTTGCTCGATTCACCGGCTCCTGGGCCCGACTCCTGGTCCTGGGGGCTCGCCGGTTGGTCCTAGGCATCCTTCCCCGAAACCGATCAAGTAATGTGAACTAAACAAGCCCTCCCACCCCTCCTAGCTACAAACCGGCTCCCGGCTATCCGGCTGACAAGTCCTCGGGGCGGCGAAACTTAGCGCACATGAAAAATCGATCGCAAGGGGATTGCCGACTAGGACCAGCCAGAGCACTCTCTCGCCTCTGTCACTTGCCTTACCCAAAAAACTCTCACGGTTTCCAAACTCAGAACCAACTCCCTCGAGGCGAAAGAGCCGTCCGAGCTATAGACCGGCTCCCGGCTATCAGGCTGGCGGGGCCGATACCGAGGGGGACAAGGGGTTGAGCAGATAGAACCAAGAGGGCAAAAAGGGGTAAGGACGAGCCGGCACACATAAAACAACATAGCAGCAACCAAAAGCACAAGTTAAAACGATAAAGGCCATCGGCCATATGTTCATTACAATACACCCCCAGTGGGTGGAAATGTGTCTTAAAAACAACTCTGCAACAAAGGAGAAACAAGTAAAACATGTGGGGCAGCTCAGGCTGCTGGCGCGTTGCCAGCCGGCTCGACGTTCCGCCCGGAAGAAGCTACGGGGGTCCGCCTCCGTGGTCTATATGGCCTCGGCACCGCCACCGGTGCTAGAGGCAATGCTCTTGTCAGCGACCTCCTCATCCTCCGGACCTTGGGGGTTGCCAAAGGAATCCTCAGCGACCAGCTCGCCACCCTCGTCGAGAACCGGCAGGAGTTCGTCTAGGTCGACATACGAGGCAAGCTCATTGGCCCGACGGACAAGGGCGCCTTCATGAGCCGCTCACTCCTCCTCCGGCACGTCCCGCATGGTGGCCAGCTGGTCCATGTCGACACCGCGGTACCACGACATGACGGACCGGGGCACCATCTGCACGCCGGCTCGAGCCATCGACGCTTTCCAAACTTCGAGCCGGGCCATGGTGTTCTCCAGCCACAGCGCCATGCGGCTGTCTGGAGCCTCATGACTCGGCCACAAGGCGACGATGCCCTCCTTGCCGACTGTCTTCAGCCGCTCCATGCTGCACTGAAGGTGGATGAGCCGATTCTCCATGGCCATCCCAAGCTCCGCCACGTCTCAGCCGACGTTCTCCTCGAGCTCACGCCAGCACTCCCCTAGATAATCCTGATGTTCTGCCACGGCGTGCTCAACATGGCGTTGGGTTTCTGGGAAGCACTCTGGAAATGAGAAGAGGAATCAGAAAAACAACTCAAGGGCAAGAAAAACCCAGCTGACTAAAAAGGAAAATCGAGGACTTATGCTGGAAGGAGTCGTCCAGTTCGAGGGCGAAGTGCAGCGACGAGTCCTGCTCCCTCTCAAGCGCCACCTTCGCCTGGGCTAGCTTAGCTGCACGCGCCTCGAGCATCTTCTCGAGGCGGATCACCTCGCCTTGGAGAGCGACGGTCCGCTGAGCGGCGCCAGCCGCCTGCTTGGCGGTGTCCTCCCTGGCCGCCACCTCCCGCTGCACATCTGCCGTCAAGCGCTCTTGGGCTGCCTGCCCATCCACCAGTAGGCCGCCCAGCCGGTCCCTCTCTGAGGTGATCGCCTAGACACTCTGCGCCAGCCGGTCTCACTCGGAGACCACCCCATCCTTCTCCTCCCGGAGGGCGCTCAACTCCCCTGCAAAACAAAACCAGCAACGGTTACTAAAAACGCGCAAGACCCGGTCTGGCTGCCAAGCAGCAGGCCCAACTCTCGAGGGCTACATGCCCGCACTAGAACAAGCGTGCCTTGGACCCTCTTTAGCTCCTCCTTCATCGGCAGAAGCCGTGCTTGCCACGGTTGTGGATGGTGACCGCTTCGCCAAAAAGCTCCTGCCGCTGGGCGTTCCCTGCCTGCCCCAGGAAGCCAGAGTTAAAAGTAATACAAGCAAAGGAAGATCCGGCTCGACTGCCCCGCAGTGGTCAGCCAGCCCGCATCTCGGGGGCTACACCCAGTGGGTGTGCTCGCGCACCCCCACTGAAAAGCAAAAGCAAGCAAAAGAAGATCCGGCCTAGCTACCTCGCAGCAGGCCAGACGACCCGCATCTCGGGGGCTACACCCAGTGGGTGCGCTCTCATGCCCCCACTGAAAAAATTCGACGAAGACAGAAAAAGCTTACCTCGGCATGCTGCAGGGCATTGTCGGCTGCCTCTGCGAACCTGGCCAATTCGTCACGGCACCGCGCCAGGACGCCGCCCAGCTCCCCAAGTGTCGTGACTGGGCCGCCGGCCGGCAGAGGCGGGATGGTGGGGGCACGAGTCAGCGCCTCACAGTCCTGGATCACGTCCAGCATGGACCTCCGGGAACGGCTCTCCCCGCCTCCCATTTCGGCGTCCGTCGTGGCACTGGCTACCGGGGGGCGATTGAGAATGACAAGGGCGCGGGAACCGGCTCCCGACTGTCCCGCATTCGGCGCTGTCACTGCCTCCTCCTCCGTCCGGCTCGGCGCGATGATCATGGCGGCCAGCACCTCTGTCTCTACGGCCGGAGCCTCCAGTGCTGTCTCCGGTGCCACCGGGGCTTCCGGCACACCGACCTGGGCCGACTCAGCAATGGAGGGCACCACCACCGGCTCCACCTGTCGGGGCTCCTCGAGGGCCAGCTCAGGGGCCGCTCCCCCCGGCCGGGACGTCTCCGCCGCGGACGGAGGCGCGACCACCTCCATAGCCGGTCCTCCTGGGTCGCTCGACGAAGGTCTCGACATGCGAGTTTACTCCGCCACCGAATCACACGCTTGCGTAGGGTCCGCCGACCTCCTTCGCCTCCCGCCGCTCGAAGCGCCTGAGCGAGAGGGTACGCCCTAGGCTCCTAACTTCGAGGCTCGCAGTTCCACAAGCCTCCTCTTCTTCTCATGAAGCGTGGTTGCGTGCTCCTCCGCCAGCCAGCTGGCCGCCTCCACTGAGCCGACTGCCGACTCCACATCATGGAGCTCGACAGGGTCCCTAGAACAAGCATACAATCCAATGCCTGACGACACACGACTCAGAGAGAGAAACCCACACAAGAAACAAAACACTTACCCGACAACGATGGGAAGGGCCCACTTGGCGTGCGCCAGCGGCTTCGACACGGCCGCCTTCACTCCCTTGTGAGCCGGCGGTTGGGCCACCAGCTCCTCCTAAGCTAGCCTCTTCCCCCAGTTGGAGGTCACAGCCATCGGGGCGCATGCCGACGGCTCCTCATTCTGCCCGCGCGAGCCCTGCTGAACTGTGAGGGGAGGCGCGTTCAGGATCCAGACGTCGTCATCATAATTGTCATCATCATCGATCCAATCTTTGATGATGGGGCGAGAGGGGAACTCACCAACCACTCTGGACCCGCCGGCTCCCAGGCCACCTGCCGCGTCGGCCTCCCCAGAGGAGTCGACCCCTCTTCGGGTCTGCCTCCGAGTTCGTAGTCCTCAGAGTCGGGTCGGCGCGCTCCGCCTTAAAGATTTGGGGCTGCGGGCCGTCTGGCGTGTTCTGTCAAACGAAAAGCTGCGGTCAGCAGAACAAGTGAGAGTGGAGGCCGGCCGGAAGGATTCAAAGGGAAAGAAAAGTCACCTCGACGGGGCGTACCAAGGGTGCTGGGCTATGCCGGTCGTACGACTCCTTGCTGAAGGACCAAGTCCCCGGTGCTAGCCAGAAGGTTGTGATGGCGTTCACCTGCGCCGCCACTCGATCCGGCGTCAGCTCAATGGTCGATAGCCGGCAGGTGTCCCGGGGGCCGAACATGTCGCGGATCTGGTGCGGCCTTAGCTAGAGAGGCAGCACCCGACGGACGATGAAGGTGGCCACCAGGTCAGAGGCGACCAACCCTTCCCCGTTCCTCATGGCCAGGAGCCGACCCAGCTCTTCAAGCACGGCCCCACGCGTAGCGGACCCTGACAAGTTCACTCTGGTGGACGAGGCATTGACAAACACCGACAGCCGGATGTAGTCCTTCTACGGGTTAGCATTCTTCATGTAGAAGAACGTCCGCTTCCACCCCTTGACAGATTCGATGAGGCTGAAGTGGGGGAAACGCGAGCCGCAATAGCACACCACGGCACCTCCGCAGGCGTATGGCTCCTTGCCATTCTTAAGGGCTTTGAGGTAGAAGAGCTTCTTGAAGAGCTCCACGTACGGAAGCATCCCAAGGTAGCCCTCGCACAGGATCACGAAGCCCGCAATTTAAAGGATGGCATTGGGGCCGAGGTGATGCGGTTGGAGATCGAAAGTGTCAAGCAGGAGGCGGAAGAAGAGGCTGACCGGTAGGCCAAAGCCATGCGAGAAGTGGCAGGCGAAGACGACGTGCTCCCCGCATGCGGCTCGGGCACCACATCGTCGCCCGGCGCGCGGGCGACCACGCGCTCCTCCGACGGCAGCATACGGGCGTTGTGGAGCTCCGCAATGCTAGCCTCCATAAAGGTGGAGCCAGCCTAGCGTCCGGAGGGGCCGTCGGCCATCGCTGCGTCGGGACGATGCGGGGTGGCGAGCGGGCGAGGAGGCGAGCAAAACGAGTGGCTACGCGAGGATGAGCGGAGAAGGCAAGGGGAAAGAAGGCAAAGGGGGGCACGTGGAACGCGGCTGCCTCTGCCCCTCGCCCTTCCCCTTTAAGTAAGGGGCGATGCCCGGGGGAGGTGGGGATTAACTGCGCCCACTCCCCCGGGATATCCGCACGGTCGTGGGCACGTCAGGCTGCAACCGCCACACTCTAGGCGTAGAAGATCCTGGCCCATAGCATGAGGCCTACTGGGCTATGCCCGCGGCCTAGCAGGCTAGGCCCAGGACGATGTCCCGTTTTCCCACGGGTGCAGGCCCCACGACATCATTACCCCCCACTTGGCGCGCTGCGGACCGGCACGGGACCCGGAGTGATGTGGTGGAACCCGAGGTGTCGAGGGCGTTTGCCGGCTCGGCCAGTCGTTCGGCTCTGTGCAGGAGGCGAGCGCCGCATGAGGGAAGCCGCCGACTCCCCCTCATCTGTTAGACGCGGGCCCCTGCCAGATTCGGGGACTACTGACGGGGTTATTACCCCTAGGTAGGCCTAAGCTACAGGGTTCTCTCCCCCACTTCAAGAAAAATCACACCGCTGGCTAGTCCTTGGCCGGCGGGCACGTTGCTGGCTGCCTCATGGCCAGCTGGCGTGCGACCGGCAGGCTCGTTACTGGCTAGCCCATGGCCGGCTGGCCAAGGAACTGGTTTGGCCCCATCCGGCTGGGCCACGGACGGCTGCCTCCAGGCCGACACTTCCATTGACCCTCGAGTGAGCAGGCTCCCGTCCCATCTCCCAGCACGCGTGTACGACGACAAGACAAGACACCCACGACGACCCCCGATGTGGCCACAATGATCGCTGACACGCGGGCGCATGTGGCTACAGTACAACCGGACGTACCACTGACCTTGGCTGACCGTGACCGGGCAGGGCAACAGTGTCATCACGCCTCCGCCCACTCCATTACCTGCCTCCCTGTGGCTACAGTGTTGTAGGACGTATCTGAGACCTCGGCCGGCTGGCGCAAGGCGCCATCGCCTGGGCGGCCCGTGCCGTGGCAGATGAGCACGGGCCAATCACGGAGTCGGCTGGCGGGCCTCCACCGGTGACGGGTCCGCACAGCCGATGAGCCCCACGGGCTATGAGATGGCTCAATGGGTGGACCCCCTGGACAGCCGAAGAGGCTACCAGCCGGGTGCCCCCACCTAGTACTTTAGGGATATTGTAAGGCAAGGTGTTGGCCTAGAAAATCCTCCGATCCCCCCATGCACAAGGGACATTACATTCAGACACACACACACACTGGGCCTCTTCCTCCCATATCCACTCACGTAGAGAAGGAGAAGGAGCCGGCTGCCCTTTCCTCCACCTCTAGATAACAGCTCCAAGAGCACCATTGTAACCACCCTCATCTATCAACCTAGACCAAGCAGGACTAGGGGTATTACCTCCCACGGAGGGCCCCGAACCTGGGTACATCGTGTGTACCTCACCGCTTGTGCGTCGGTGTCCGTCGACCCTAACCACTTTCGATAAGCCTACCCATGGCATCTGTTGTGAGAAAACAACAACACTCGGGCCACGCGGGCACCTGCGGGGCATCCACGGTGGCCTGTTGCTGCCAGAAGCTAGGCCCAGGGCGTCAGGAGCACGGGAGCTGGCTGAAGACACTCTCAGGCATCGGTGGGAGGTGCCCGCCGTGCGGGAAGCGCCTCCCCCTGCATCCCTCATCACCTCCCTTGGAACCAGGGAGGGGAACGGAGGTTCGGCTATGACGGCGCCCGGGGGCTCAAGCAACTCTACGATGACCGTGTTGACGTGCGCTCACGCAGAAGGGGAGGATACGTCGTCAACCACGACCACAGAAGGTATGTACGCGGTTTCACAGATGGTCCTCGCGAGGGATGGCACGCACGGCCAAGCAGGGGCAGCCCGAACAACTTGTTTCGTGAGGGTGACCGGCACGAGCACCCTCGCGGGGCACGCCCGCTGGTGGGGAGCTACTTCGAGTAGGCATCCGGGTCTAGGGACCAGGGGTCACTGGACCGGAAACGCAGGGGGGACACCCGCCAGAGTTCCCTAGCCCAATGGCCCCAGCCTGGAGACGGAGGGTGGAGCACGTGCCCATGTCTCCGGGACAGATGATCCCAACCAGGGGACACAGGGAAGCGTACACTGCCCTGTCCCAAGGGCGGGCTGCACCCGTATGGGCATGGAGGGTGGAACATGCGCCCAAGTCCCCGACCCGGGTGTCGCCCGATCACCGGCGGGTAGTCGTGAGCTCACCTATGTCCCAGGTCTAGTTTACCCGCCTTGGGGACTGGGCCGTGAGCACCTGCAAGGGAACCTGGGGCACCCCAGCAAGGCGTGCTGGGGCACCACCCAGGGCTCCAGCCTCGCGTGCAACGGATGGGCCTTGCCTGGCCCGGCCCGTAGCGTGGGGGGTTACGTCTCCGCTACGACATCAGTCCCTAAGTACGAGCCCTAGGGTGTGAGGGGCTACCCCTGCATCCGGGGTCCCATCCTGGGTCAGTCCTACTACACCAACCCGTGACACTCTCACGTAATAATGAGCGGGCTGTATATGTCCGGAGCCCCCCGAGGACGCGGAGGGGTTCCTCCCCGATGGCAGCCACAACCCGGAGCTGGCGGAGAAGACAACACTTCCCATCAATGGCTATGCCCATGCAACGTGGATGCCCTACACTCAGCACTGGGGGAAGACGAAGACTAGCCTAGGAGCCGGACGCGGCATTTGCTTGCTTCTTTTTGTGTTCAAGCTGCTATTTTTTGGAACGGAGTCTGAGAACTTTGAGACTTTATATTTTTTAAAAGGTGGCATGAACTTTTATATCTGCATTTCCTCATTTACCGGACTTAAGTTCTCTCTTTTGAAATGGTGCTTCGCAAAGAGCCAAATGCTCCGCGCCGCCTCAAGGCGCCTCAGAGCTGGATGGTGAGGACTTGCCTCCTCAGGAGCATGCCATTTTTAGCTGTCAAGCCCCGCTCGGGGGCTCCGACTGTAGCACGACACCACAACATGGAGCCTCAGGAGGCCCTAGGGCCTTCTGAGGCGGCACCCGGAGGAAAGGAACCAGAGATCGCTCGAGCGTCAAAGGGGGCTCCTGAGCAGCACGTCTTAGGAGCCTTACCGGTCATAAGGCCACTCGACCCCCCTGATGTCGTCCTTGGTTTCCGGTCGACATCAAGAGGGTCGGGGCCCTGCCCCATGAAGTGCGTCCTTGGTTTCCGGTCGTACCTAGCGGTGGTGGGGAAATGCGCAGGACTAGGACCTGCCGACGTAGAGCAGTTCGAGCATCAAGGGGGGCTCCTGAGTAGCACGCCTCGGGACCCTTACTGGCCATAAGGCCACTCGACCACCTAATGTCATCCTTGGTTTCCAGTCGGCATCAGGAGCATCGGGGTCTCGCCCCGTGAAGTGCTTCCTCGATTTCCGGTCGTAGCTAACGGTGGTGCGGAAATGTGCAGGACTAGGACCTACATACGCAGAGTGTCGAAAGGGCCCCAGGACCGTTCAGCAGATAAGAAGAAAGTATCCTGGACAAAGTCATAGCTTGATAGAATGGCCCGTCTCGCCTCGCATCGCGCAGGATCGCTAGCGACATACAAAGCTAAGTACACTATCGAACCCATCAGGAGCCTCTTGGCCTAATAATGACCCCGAGGATAAAATAAGGACTGCACATGCTAACCTAAGAATGCAAGAACTACGTCTACTACGTGCGGCTGCCGAGGCCCCTGAGGACCGAAGCAACAAAGAAGGCAACATGCGGGGAGGGGCTCGATTACGACGAGCCGCAAGGCCCGGGGCCCGGCAGGAGCAACGGTTGTGAGTCGCCCCTTGACGGGGAGAGCCTTGCAATGGCTTTATTGGTGGCTGACATAGGGCCACAACCATGGCGGCACCAACCAACACCACAACCAGCAAATCGAGGAAGAAAAACAAGACGGCAAAGGTAACATGCAAAATATTAACGCCCCACAGGGAAGGATTCTTGTTCGAGCATTACAGGTACCGGTAAGGGGGATGAGAGGGTGCCTAGGAGGAGGAGGAGGAGTCGTCACCACCCGCCCCGCCGGCTGGCCTGACATCGGAGTCGTCCCCCTCGCTGGCGGCGGGCACTTGGACAAACTGCTCCACCATGGCCTCCACGTGCGGGAGCACCTCATCCCCGAGGGGGCGCTAGAGCCCGTTGGGCACTCGCTCCCCGATGCGACGAAGGTCGAGCTACGGGGTGAGATGGCGGAGGTTAGAGAAGATGACGTTCAGGGCGAGGTCCAGAAGGTCGGGCGCGTCGGACGTGCTATCCGCGTCCACGCGGGAGACACCGGTCTCTAGCGCCTGCACCACCTTCTGAAAGAAATCCAGATAGCCCCCATCGCCACGCACGTTTGGTAGCCCAGGGGCATCCCCAAGAACCGGTTCACCGTGTCGGCCACGCAGCCGGTGATGCCTTGGAACAATTTGGCGTGCCGGAACTCCAGCAGCCTGGCATACACTACCTCGTCCTTGGCGGCCTGCACGGCGTCGGCTGCCTCCAAGACCTGGGCCTGGAGGGACGCAAGCTCCGCCCAGGCCTCAGCCTCGCCCCAGAGGGAGGCATCAAAGGCAGCCTCGGCGGTGGTCAACCGGGCCTGCATCGTCTCTACCTCCTCCTGAAGCTCACCAAGTTTGTGTTTCTTGGCCACGAGAATCCTGGAAGGAGGGGGAATCATTCCCGGGACATCGGGAGAAGAACCAGGGAGGAAGGAGGTGACATGATACTTACTCGTCAACCAGGGCCACACACTGGTGAGCATGCACTAACCCTGGAGGCCCTCCACCGCCGCCTCCAGAGGAGGGCGAAGGGGCCAGAGGAGCCGGCCGCTTCCCTGCACCCGCACCGCTTCCTCCAGACGCCATGAAGCACAAGGAGACGAGAAGGAAAGAGAGTTTTTGCTGACGGAACAAAGGAAACAAGGACAAGCCGCGGGACTGCAGTACCCTTCCCCTGCCGTGGGCCGGACGGATTTATAGGCGCAACCACAGCCACGAGGCGTCGTGGGAGAGCATGCGTCACGCGCCTCTCAGACGACACAAGGCGGTTCAGTCAATATGGCACCGTTCACGTCGCCCCTCTTGCCGCCTATAGGGTCACATCCGCGTGGCCTGAAGCAGCTACGACATTCAGTGGGAAGCAATGATAGCCCGCACTGCACCCGGACGTCGCGCCAGTTTAATTGGGAGCGGTTTCGGACGCCCTCGTGGAGCGGAGGCACCGCTACCGGGGCGTTCGGCGCGTGCACGGCCTGGCCCAAAGGCGTTTGGGGCCCGTGGCGCTTCAGGTCATCCTCCAAGCTTCGCCCGTAAGCCATCTCGAGCGCACCTTGGGCCCGAGGGCTACTTTCGGTATTCTGGGAATGGGGGTACCCACACCTGCCTGCCTGCGACCCAGGGCTTGGCCCACTTCATCGACCGAACGTGGCCACGCGTGGTCTCTCTCAAGACAAGTCCCTCGCAAGGGCCCTGGCCTCACGGGGAGGAGCAGTGCTAGGATCGACAAAGGAGGGGCCTCCTCAGGTCCCCTCCGGAGCGGCGGAGATCTGTATGCAAGGCCCGGCCTCGGGAGTCAAGGGTGACGCAAGGAAGGACAGGAGAGCGCGAGCGTGCCAGGCTATGTAGTTTCCCCTTTGGTGCAAAGGGGTCAAGGACGTACGCGGGTTCCCAAAGCGCCCCCAAAGGTTTCCATTTCGGTGCAACAAGACCACAACCACCCGCCCCGCAGGGCGGACGTCATCGCTGAGCCCATCCCTGTGCCATTGACAACTACTTTGCAGGAGAAGACCGCCTTTGGGCAGGACAAGCACGTACTCCTATCCCCCTTCAAAATTGGCCGTTGTGGGATCCCTTCCCTCCATTGTGATAAGGGAAGAGGACCCGAGCCTACACTATATATAGAGGATAGGTTGCTCCGTAGAGGGGGACCCGATCCATTCCACGATCCTTCCACCATCGGGCCACGGAGAGCCCCTAACACCTCAAAGGGAGCCCTCATGAGGCCCTAGAACATTGTACAAGTTCATCCACACCACCTCCTCGACAGGCAATCTACTAAAGCAGGAGTAGGGTATTACGCTTCGCAGGGGCCTGAACGTGGGTATGTGTGTTCATCTTCTTCCTTGTCATCATGCGAGTCTGTTGTTGCGTTCATCGAGTAGCGAGCTAGGTTGAGCGAGGCTGCAGGGGATCTTCGCACACGCCCCTGTGTTCGAATCTTAAGGGTTTTGTGGAGCCTGAAATCCGACACCTTTTTCTCGCCAGATCACTTGTTTGCTATCTTTGCTTGTGTTGCCATGTGCCTTCTATTTGCTTGCATCTTCATTGGGTAAAAATCTATTGATATGGATCCTCATCCACTTGCTAATCTTTTCAAAGGATCAAATTATGATGAACCGATTGCTAGTGAGTTGAGTGCACTTGATTATCTCTATGAAGTTTTGTTTGAAAATCATGAATCTAATTTTTTTAATGAAGTGTTGAATGAAGAAATTTATAAGTTGATTCCTGATAGCCCCTTGATTGAAAATCATGATTGCAATGATGTTACTATAAATTCTATTAATGTCAATTATGCTAATGATATGCTAAACTACAAGGTTGGGGATGATAATTTTGTCATGTCCACTTCTTATTGCAATGATCATGATTGGGTGATAATGCTTCTTACGATCTTGAAAATCTATTTAAGCCTCATGTTGAATATTCTATTGATAATAATGTTTGCAATAGTA
This sequence comes from Hordeum marinum, assembly GCA_022496015.1. NCBI lineage: Eukaryota > Viridiplantae > Streptophyta > Magnoliopsida > Poales > Poaceae > Hordeum > Hordeum marinum. Next base: position 303,287,781 of record CM039672.1, on the reverse strand, counting down.
TCTAAAGTGGGTTTGGGAGAGCATCAACTTTAGGTAAAAAGAATCCCACATATTTGGAGAGTGTTCAATCTTATGATTTTATTTGATAAAAGTGGGTTTGGAGAGGTCATGACTTTAGTTAATGTTAATCCCACTACCTTGGAAGATTATAAGACTTTTATGCATGTGGATCATGAAAATAATGCTTCATGTGATAGTTATATTGTTGAATTTATTCATGCTACACAAAATTACTATGATATAGGAACATATGCTTTTACATATTGCAATAATATCAAGTTTCTTCTCTATGTGTTGGAAATTTTGAAGTTATACTTGTTTTGCCTTCCTATGCTAATTTATTCTTGTTCCCATAGGAATTGGGTTAGGCTTAAATATTCTTTCCATGTGATTCATGATTCTCTCTTTATGTTTCAATTCTTTACCTTTACACGAGCATCATTGAAATCATCATGCTTAGCTAGGGGCGTAAAACGATAGAGCTTGTCGGGAGGCAACCCAATGAACAATTTTTTGTTTTTCCTATCTGTTTTTGTATATTGACACAATTATGCCTCTGTTATGATTGTGTTTTTATGGTTTATTTATTATTTGTGCCAAGTAAAACCTTTAGGATGATTCATGGGATGAGTAGAAGTGATGCTGAATCTGAAACAGAAACTTTGCGTCCAGTACATAACTTTTCCTTTTTTTACTAGAACGTGATATTGAGCTTAAATTTTAACACAGTGTTTCTATACAAATCCTTTAAGTTGTCCTATTTTTTCAGAATTTTTATAGTTCCAGAAGTATGGGTAGAGTACAGATTACTACAGACTGCTCTGTGTGAAACAGATTCTGTTTTCATTGCGTTGTGTGCTTGTTTTGACGAATCTATGGTTTGTATTGGGGGGTATAAGCCATGGTAAAGATAAAATACAGTAGGTATAATGCAATAAAAAAATATGAATGGGTTTTAAACAGCACCTAAAGTAGTGATTTGCTTTCTTATACTAACAGATCTCACGAAGATTTTGTTAAGTTTTGTGTGATTGAAGTTTTTAAGTTTTGGGTGAGACCACGATAGATGAAGAAATAAGGAGTAGCAAAATCCTAAGCCTGGAGATGCTACTAAACCCCCAAGATATATCCAAAGAGAAACAAGCAACTAAGCTTGGGGATGGCCTCGAGTGGCATCCCCTCTTTCTTCCAACATCCATCGGTATACTACTTGGAGCTATATTTTTATTCGTCACATATCATGTGTTTTGCTTGGAGCATCTTGTACCTTTGCTTTGTTTTCTTTTATCCTTTATGCACACACCTACTTGAGAGAGCCAAAATATTCTATGATTTGTTATAATTGCTCTATGTGCTTCACTTAAACTTTTTGAGCTATAGAATTGATGGCTACCTCTTGAGCTTGCATTGGTTTTCCCTTGAAGAGGAAAGGGTGATGCAGCAAAGTAGATAAGTATTTCCCTCAGTTGATGAGAACCAATGTATCAATCCAGTAGGAGGAACAAGCAAGTTACCAATGGATGCACCTACACAAACAATCAAACTTTTGCACCCAACGCTATAAAGAGGTTGTCAATCTCTTCATGGTTATTTGCAAGGATTAGATCTGATAGAGATAGATGTAAAATATTGCGGAAAGTAAAAAGTCAATAAATTGCAGCAAGGTATTTTTGGTATTTTTGGTTTATAGATCTGAAAGTATAATATGGAAAGTAGACCCGGGGGCCATAGGTTTCACTAGAAGCTTCTCTCTTGAAGGAAAACAACACGGTGGGTGAACAAATTACTGTCGAGCAATTGATAGAAAAGCGAATAATTATAACAAAATACAAGTCAATGATTATGCATATAGGCATCACATCCGTGTCAAGTAGACCGAAACAATTCGGCATCTACTACTATTACTACACACATCAACCGACTCCTGCCTGCATCTAGAGTATTAAGTTCATGAAGAACAGAGTAACGCATTAAGTAAGATGACATGATGTAGAGGGATAAACTCAAGCAATATGATGAAAACCCCATCTTGTTAACCTTGATGGCAACAATACAATATGTGCCTCGCTACCCGTACTTTGTCACTGGGTGAGGACACCACAAGATTGAACCCAAAACTAAGCACTTCTCCCATTGCAAGAATTACCAATCTAGTTGGCCAAACCAAATCAATAACTCGAAGAGACTTACAAAGATATGAAATCATGCATATAAGAATTCAGAGAAGAACCAAATAATATTCATAGATAAGTTGATCATAAACTCACAATTCATTAGATCTCGACAAACACACCACAAAAGAGTATTACATCGGATAGATCTCCATGAAGATCATGAAGAACATGGTATTGAAGCACAGAGAGAGAGAAGAAGCCATCCAGCTACTAGATATGGTCCCGTAGGTCTGTGGTGAACTACTCACGCATCATCGTAGGGGCAATGAAGTTGATGTAGATGCCCTCCGTGATCAAATCCCCCGTCGACAGATTACCGGAAAAGACTCCGAGGTTGGATCTCTCGGTAACAGAAGGTTCCGGCGGAGGAAAAGTATTTCCGTGGCTAGTTTTGGTATTGGGGGATATTTGGGTATTTATAGGTCAAAGATTAGTGTTAGGAGTCCTGCTATGGAGTCACAAGCCAGGGGGCGCCCCCCTGGCCGCGCAAGGGTGGCTTGTGACCTCCTAGAAGGTCTCCTGGCTTCCTCTCCAAGTCTCCTAGGTGTCTCATAATCCAAGAAAACTCATCACGAAGATTTTATTCCGTTTGGACTCCGTTTAATATTCTTTATCTGTAATAATCAAAAACAAGGAAAAAATAGAAACTGGCACTAGGCTCTAGATTAATAGGTTAGTCCTAAAAATAATATAAAATATCATATTAATGCATTTAAAACATCCTAAACAGATAATATAATAGCATGGAACAATCAAAAAATATAGATATGTTGGATACATATCAAGCATCCCCAAGCTTAATTCCTGGTCGTCCTCGAGTAGGTAAATGATAAAAACAGAATTTTTGATGTGGAATGCTACCTAACATATTTATCCATGTAATATTCTTTATTGTGGAATGAATGTTCGGATCCATAAGACTCAAAACAAAAGCTTAATATTGACATAAAAAGGATAATATTTCAAGCATACTAGCGAAACAATTGTATCTCTTCAAAATATAATGGAAAAAGAAAGTTATCCCTACAATATCATATGGCCTGGCTATGCTCCATCTTCCTCACACAAAGTATTTATATCATGCACAATCCCGATGACAAGTCAAGCAATCATTTCATACCTTTTATGTTCTCAAACCTTTTCAACTCTCATGCAATACATTAGCGTGAGCCATGGATATAGCACTATAGGTGGAATAGAATATGGTAGAGGTTGTGAAGGAAAAAGGAGATGAACTCTCACATCAAGTAGGCGTATCAACGGGCTATGGAGATGCCGAATAATAGATATCAATGTGAGTGAGTAGGGATTGCCATGCAATGGATGCACTAGAGCTATAAGTGTATGAAATCTCAAAAGGAAACTAAGTGGGGGTGCATCCAACTTGCTTGCTCATGAAGACCTAGGGCAATTTGAGGAAGCCCATCATTGGAATATACAAGCCAAGTTATATAATGAAAAATTCCCACTAGTATATGGAAGTGACAAAATAGGAGACTCTCTATCATGAAGATCATGGTGCTACTTTGAAGCACAAGTGTGGAAAAAAGATAGTAGCATTGTCCCTTCTCTCTTTATCTCATTTTTTGTGGGCATATAAGGCCTCTTATTTTATTTGGGCTTTGTTGGCCTCTTTTATTTTTCATAAAGTTCGGAGTCTTATTCCCACTTGTGAGGGAATCATAGCTTCCATTATCCTTTTCTCACATGGGACAATGCTCTTATAATGATGGTCATCACACTTTTATTTACTTACAACTCAAGAATTACAACTCGATATTTAGAACAAAATATGACTCTATATGAATGCTTCCGGTGATGTACCGGGATATACAATAATCTAGCATAGCAAATGAAATCAAAAAATAGTCAAGCCATGAAAACATCATGCTAGCTATCTTACGATCATGCGAAGCAATATGAAAATGATGGTGCGTGTCATAATAAACGGAACGGTGGAAGTTGCATGGCAATATATCTCGGAATGACTATGGAAATGCCATAATAGGTAGGTATGTTGGCTGTTTTGAGGAAATATATATGGTGGGTTTAATGCACCGGCGAAAGTTGCGTGGTACTAGAGAGGCTATCAAAAGTGGAAGGGTGAGAGTGCGTATAATCCATGGACTCACATTAGTCATAAAGAACTCACATACATATTGCAAACGTCTATTAGTCATCGAAGAAAAGTATTAGACACATGCTCCCAAGGGATAGCTTGGTAGGAGTAAACCATCACGTGCTCCCGACCCTCACACAAAGGTCGACAATCAATAAACAAATCATGCTCCGACTTCCTTACATGACGGTTCACCGTACGTGCATGCTACGGGAATCACAAACCTTTACAAAAGTATTTTTAACAATTCACAATTACTTCCTAACATGACTCTTAATATTACCATCTTTATATCTCAAAACTTTATGCAAGGAATCAAACTTCTCATAATACTCAATGCACTTAATATGGAAGTTTTTATTATATCCCTCTTGGATGCCTATCATATTAGGACTAAATTCATAACCTAAACCAATTACCATGCTGTTTAAGGACTCTCAAAATAATATAAGTGAGGTATGAGAGTTCAATTATTTCTATAAAACCAAACACCACCGTGCTCTAAAAAGATATAAGTGAAGCACTAGAGCAAAATTGTCTATCTCAAAAGATATAAGTGAAGCACATAGAGTATACTAATAAATTCATGATTCACGCATGTCTCTCTCAAAATATGTGTGCAGAAAGGATGATTGTGGCAAACTAAAAAGCAAAGACTCATATCATACAAGATGCTCCAAGCAAAACATATATCATGTTGTGAATAAAAATATAGCCTCAAGTAAATTTACCGATGGATTGAAGACGAAAGAGGGGATGCCTTCCAGGGCATCCCCAAGCTTAGGCTATTTGGCATCCTATATGGCTTGGGGTGCCTTGGGCATCCCCAGGCCTAGGCTCTTGCCACTCCTTATTTCATAGTTCATCAAATCTTTACCCAAAACTTGAAAACTTCACAACACAAAACTCAACAGAAAACTCGTGAGATCCATTAGTATAAGAAAAATAAATCACTACTTTAGGTACTATTGTGAACTCATTCTTTATTTATATTGGTGTAATATATAATGTATTCTAAATTCTCCATGGTTCAGACCCCCTCGATAGGACCCATAGTTACATCAAAATAGGTAAACAACACAAAGAAAACAGAATCTGACAAAAACAGAACAATCCGTACCAATCTAAAAACTTCGTATACTTACGTAACTCCAAAAATTCTGAAAAATCAGGAGGAAATATGTATATTAATGTTGTGTAAAATTTTTGGACTCATTTGACTCTTTGATAAATTTATAAAATTCTTGGACTGGGCGAAAAAGTTTCTCTTTTTCAACAAGATCAAATCAACAACCAGCATAGACCATCCCAAAGGTCTTACTTAGCTCAAACACTAATTAAAACACCAAAGCACAATTATCACAGAAGTAATAATGTGTGATACACTCAAAAACATAAGCGAAACAGAAACATAAAAATAAAATTGGGTTGCCTCCCAACAAGCGCTATTTTTAACGCCCCTAGCTAGGCATAATGCAATAGATCTAGGTATCGTCATAATTGTAAGGGAGATCATCCAAGCTCATCTCATACTCCCTTCTTTCAGCAGCAATTTTCCTTTGTGGCAAGCAAAAATAATCAAGAGGGCTAAATTTAATAGGATAAGGATCCTTAAGATCAAGTCTCGGAGGGATAGGTTCCTCCTTTGGCCCCCTATAGTCTATAATCAATTCATCATTGTAAGCTTTCCTTTGGGTGAAAGTCAATTTCCTATTTCAGAAATCTAATCAACCAAAACCTCGGTAGGGACCCCTTTTCTCAAATTTTCATAATAAGCAACATAATCCAGAGATTGCAATCTCATTACCGCTACCTATGCGGAATTTTTTTGTATTTGTGATGGCAGGTTCTTCATGAGGGCTGTTATTAGAAAAGTCATCAAAATTCCCCTCAAGATTATTACTATCCTTTTCAGTGAAAATCTCCTTAGATTTAGACATGGTTGCAACAAATCAATCTAGCACGCAAGAAAGCCAAAAGAAAACGAAAAGGCGAACGGAAAAAGGGCAAATAAAAAGGCAAATCTTTTTGGTATTTTCTGAAAATCGTTTTACAAGTGGGGGAGAGGAAAACGAGAAGCAAATGAGAAATAATGTAAATGCAAGAGTTGAGTTTGTGATGGGTACTTGGTAGGCTTGATGTAGATCGTCTTGACTTGCTGTGTATCCTCCCCGGCAATGGCGCCAGAAATCCTTCTTGCTACCTCTTGATCTTGTGTTGGTTTTCCCTTGAAGAGGAAAGGGTGATGCAGCAAAGTAGATAAGTATTTCCCTCAGTTGATGAGAACCAAGATATCATCCAGTAGGAGGAACAAGCAAGTTACCAATGGATGCACCTACACAAACAATCAAACTCTTGCACCCAACGCTATAAAGAGGTTGTCAATCCCTTCATGGCTGTTTGCAAGGATTAGATCTGATAGAGATAGATGTAAAAGATTGCGTAAAGTAAAAATTTAATAAATTGCAGCAAGGTATTTTTGGTATTTTTGGTTTATAGATCTGAAAATATAATATGGAAAGTAGACCCGGGGGCCATAGGTTTCACTAGAGGCTTCTCTCTTGAAGGAAAATAACATGGTGGGTGAACAAATTACTATCGAGCAATTGATAGAAAAGCGAATAATTATGATGATATCCAAGGCAATTATTATGCATATAGGCATCACGTTCGTGTCAAGTAGACCGAAACAATTCTGCATCTACTACAATTACTCCACACATCAACCGACTCCTGCTTGCATCTAGAGTATTAACTTCGTGAAGAACAAAGTAATGCATTAAGTAATACGACATGATGTAGAGGGATAAACGCAAGCAATATGATGAAAACCCCATCTTTTTACCCATGATGGCAACGATACAATACGTGCCTCACTACCCCTACTTTGTCACTGGGTGAGGACACCACAAGATTGAACCCAAAACTAAGCACTTCTCCCATTGCAAGAATTACCAATCTAGTTGGCCAAACCAAATAAATAACTCGAAGAGACTTACAAAGATATGAAATCTTGCATATAAGAATTCAGAGAAGAACCAAATAATATTCATAGATAAGCTGATCATAAACCTACAATTCATCGAATCTCGACAAACACACCGCAAAAGAGTATTAGATCAGATAGATCTCCATGAAGATCATGAAGAACATGTTATTGAAGCACAACAAGAGAAAAGAAGTCATCTAGCTACTAGCTATGGACCATTAGGTCTTTGGTGAACTACTCACACATCATTGGAGGGGCAATGGAGTTGATGTAGATGCCCTCCGTGATCGAATCCCCCTCCGATAGATTACCGGAAAAGGCTGCAAGATTGGATCTCTCGAGAACAAAAGGTTGCGAGAGTGGAAAAGTATTTCCGTGGCTATTTTTGGTATTGGGGGAATATCTGGGTATTTATAGGACGAAGATTAGGGTTAGGAGTCCTGTTGGGGACTCACAAGCCAGGGGGCGCCCCCTGGACGCGCCAGGGTGGCATGTGACCTCTTGGACCCCTCTCCAAGTCTGGTAGGTGTCTTTTGGTCCAAGAAAAATCATCGCGAAGATTTTATTCCGTTTGGACTCTGTTTAATAGTCCTTATCTGCAATACTCAAAAACAAGGAAAAACAGAAACTTGCACTAGGCTCTAGATTAATAGGTTAGTCCCCAAAATAATATAAAATAGCATATTTAATGCATATAAAACATCCAAAATAGATAATATAATAGCATGGAACAATCAAAAATTATAGATATGTTGGAGATGTATCATTGCTCTAGTGCTTCACTTATATCTTTTTGAGCACGGTGTGCTTGGAAACTTTTGTAGAAATCCTCTGATGCTTCACTTAGATTAATTTGAGAGTTAGTAAATTTTTGAAGATATCCTATCATGATTCACTTATACCTTTTTGAGAGATGAAACTTGTATGCTCATGTTCTTCACTTATATCCATGTGAGCTTATGAAAAGAAATGGCAATATATGAAACTAGTCCCAAAGTGATAGATATCCAAGGAGCATATAATAAAAATATTCGTGAAGATCATTGGACAAATTAAACATTATTCCTTGTAATATTTTGAAACATGATGATAGTAATTTGTGAGTAATTTTAGTGAGTAATTATGCTTAGTAGGAATACTAGTGTTAAGGTTTGTGATTCCCTATGCAAGCATGAAAGTCAATAGTTGTGCTACGAAATTACATCCTACTTGTGGTGCACTATTCATTATTAGTTACGCTTAATGCTCGCTCATGTGATTTTTTGTTTCTTATTTGGATGCTTATCAACTTCATGCTAGCCTTAACTTGTACTAAATAGAAATACTACTTGTGCATCCAAAATCCTTAAACCAAGTTTTGCCGTATGAGTCCACTATACCTACCTATATACGGTATTTCCATGCCGTTCCAAGCAAATTTGTATGTGCCATCTCTAAATTTTCAAAATAAAATTTCCTTTTTATGTGCTCGTACCGCTCATGAAACGGTAGGGGGTGACCGATAGTTTTTATGCTAGATGTGCTACTCTCAAGATGAGTTTGTTTATTCACTTGTCAGTGCACGAGAGTTTGGCAGTAATAGGGATTCCCAGTCCCAAAATGAAAAATGAAAAATATTTCCTTTATGTTGTCAAATAATAAATTCCTTGGAAAATGTTGGTATTGAAGGCAAACATGGATACGTATCGCCATGGAAAGTAAAAGTTTGGTGGAAAAAGGAATAAACTTTATTTTCTGTTTGGGAACCGCCTATGATGCATCTAGTGTGGAAAGATATTGAAATCTCTGAGTCGTTTTCGTTGACAGGAAAGGCATGCCACTCAAAATATTTTTTCTCTATCAATTTAAACACTTGAGCTCTGACACCTCTACAAATCCCTACTTCCCTCTACGAAGGGCCTATCTATTTACTTTATGCAACTTTTAATTTTCAAATTTGAGTCTCCATCTTCTCTTATAAAGCACCAGCTAGGGGGGCACTATGATTGTACTTGAGCATTAGGTGTAGCTAATATTTGAGTGTGTATCGTGAATGGCTCAAGGACTGAGCATGATGGGCTAGGGATAACTTGCTTTAGTGTTGATATTTTGAAAGACATAGTTGCTTGTTGATATGCTTGAGTATTGAAGTCATTATGTTAAAACTAGACTATTGCTTTGAATCATTTACAAGTCCAAATGTCCATGCTATACAAAGAAGAAAACAATGTGATGAACATGTTAGGCAGCATTCCACATCAAAAATTCTGTTTTTATAGTTTACCTACTCGAGGACGAGTAGGAATTAAGCTTGGGGGTGTTGATATGAATCCAACGTAACTATAATTTTTGCTTGTTCCATGGTGTTATATTATCATTCTTGGATGTTTTACAATGATTTTATTACAACTTTATATTATTTTTTGGACTAACCTATTGACATAGTGCCAAAGTGCTAGTTGCTGTTTTTGCTTGTTTTTTACTTCGTAGAAAATCACTACCAAACGGAGACAAAATGCTGTGGGGATTTTGTGGATTTTTTAAGGACCAGAAGAAAGGAGACGGGCCAAAGAAAATCATAAGAGGGTCCCAGGGTGGCCAACACCCACAAGGGCGTGCTAGAGGCCCCCTAGCACGACTTGGTGGGTGCTGAAGCCCTGGGGCACCCCCTCAACCGACTATCATGCCTAGAAATTCCCAGAGAATCCAAAAACCCTAAGGGAGTCGATGAAAGACAATTCCAGCCGTCGCAAGTTCCAGAATCTCGAGATCCAATCTAGACACCATCATGGAGGGGTTCATCTTCATCATAGGTGCCTCTCCGATGATGCATGAGTAGTCCACCATAGACCTACGGGTCCGTAGGCAGTAGCTAGATGGCTTCCTCTCTCCGTCTCTCTCTTATGATTCTCAATACAATGGTCGCTTGGAGATCTATTTGATGTAGACTTTTGCTGTGTGTTTGTTGGGATCCGATGCATTTTGAGTTCATGATCAATTTCTATCCATGAACATTATTCAAATCTTCTTTGATCTCTTATTTGCATGCTTGCTTATAGCCTTGTATTTCTTGGTAGAATCTTTGGTTTAGTTAGGCCAACTAGATCGATTTTTCTTGCCATGGGAAGAGGTGTTTTGTGATGGGTTCGATATTGCGATGTTCTTTCCCAGTGATAGAAGGGGCAGCAAGACACGCATGTATCGTTGCTATTAAGGATAACAATATGGGGTCTATTCCTACATGAATAGATCTTGTCTACATCATGTCATCGTTCTTATTGTGTTACTCCATTTTCCATGAACTTAATACACTAGATGCATGCTGGATAGTGGTCGATGTGTGGAGTAATAGTGGTAGATGTAGGCAGGAGTCGGTCTACTTATCTTGGACGTGATACCTATATAATGATCATTGCCTTGGATATCATCACGACTATTCGATTTTCTATCAATTGACCAACAATAATTTGTTCACCCACCATGCGCTATATTCATGAGAGAGGCCACTACTGAATCTAACTGCCCCGGGTCTACTTTTCCATCATATTGCTTTTTGATCTATGTTTTTGCAATTTTTGTTTCCAGATCTACAAAACCAAAAATCCAAAAATATATTCCTGCATATTTACTCTTTTATTTTGTGTTGTTGAGAGATCTAAATCTCCCATGTATCATTACCTAATCTATCTTATTACCGTAGAGAGTGTGACAACCTCTCTTTCACGTTGGGTGAGGGAGTCCTGGATTAGGGGGTCCTCAGATAGCCGACCTATTGTTGTGGGCCAGACTATGAGGGCTATTTATCGAACACCGAAAGATTTGAAGGCCCGGTCTCCAACATGGAAGCTTCAAGGAACACGGCTTGTGTTCCACGTTTGATGTAGTAAATAGGCATGTTTATCTCTTCGGCATGTAACCGACCATGTGTAAACCCTAGGCATCCTCGACATCTATATATGTCGGAGGGTTTTAGGGTGTAGGAACAGAATGACTCATTTAGGGTTAGCTACACGATCTTGAGGTAGATCAACTCTGTAACCCCCCATACCGTCAATACAACCAAGCAAGACGTAGGGTATTACCTCCATAGGAGGGCCCGAACCTAGGTAAACTTGTGTCCCGTTCGTCCCCTATTATCATCGATTCTAGTCTCACAGTTCAGGACCCGCTACCCGAGATCCGCCGGTTTTGACACCGACATTGGTGCTTTCATTGAGAGTTCTTCTATGAGCGAGATGGAATCGACGCCTCATCTTGCTATCAACGAATAGGTCCGTAGCATGGACATTTTCGTCCTCGGATAGATTTTCGCCTTCGGTAGCGTTGTGCTGCACGCTGATTCTACCGGCCATCTAGGCCGTGTTGAGAACTTCGCCCCCTGATCGAGAGGTCAGATTCGGAAACTTAGAGTTCTCCGTCGATTCTCGGGGTGACTTGTCATTAATCGGGCTCGCAGCTTCCCCTGTATCCCCCGAGGACTCTGGGGCCTTAACCCCGAGCCCCTTCTCCGGACATGCCGATGGGGCCACCCATGGATATGAGCCGATCTCTTATCCTGGTCCGTCCATTAAGCCAAAGTACTGGACACATGTTCTTTCCGAACACTCCCCATGTCTGGACGTCATGGAGGTTAACTCCACGAATTCCAAACAACTGGATCCGACCGATCCCTCAACGGTCGACGAGGCCCTGGAGCGATTCTCATCGATGAAGATCACTGAGGATCCATCCCCAATCTACGCTCGGTTTGGTTACAGTGTAGGCAGGGATGAATGTTTCAACCCACCCACCATCCAATTGATAGTCGCCGTCGAAGATTTAACCAACGTGCTGGACTATGCCTCCGAGGAGGCAGAATACATGGATGAATAGGACCATGCTCCCACCCTCGTTAACACTGGGAGTTGGACCGCCACCTCTACATACGATGTCTACATGGTGGATACTCCTGCCACCAATGGCAACAACACGCCTCACAATGACGGCAACAAATCAGGTGATGCGCCATCAAGGCGCCGAAAATTGCATAAGCGGTCCAAGAGCAAAAGGGAAGAAGAGCTATTATAAGCAACGGGGACGGTAATGCCCCCACTGATCATGACAATCCCGATATCCCCGAGAACCCGTTTGAGGGTCCAGAGGGGCCCGAGGACCAAAACAACCTGATAACGTTAACGACCTTGAGGGCGATGAGTACCTTCCCCTTGTCAAGGAGGAAGGCATACCGGAAGCCAATGACTTGTACATCCCCGATAACCTCGAAAATTAGGAAGAAATCATGCAGCACCTCATAACAACGGCTTGCAGCCTGAAGGCTAAGGAACGATGACTCAAAGCAGAATAGGCCGACCTCAATGATCGATGGACGAAAGTCCTCTCAACCAAGGAAGCATACAACACTGGTCTGTCAAACCAGCCCAAAAGCTACCCACGGAAAAGGCTGCTACCGCAATTCGATGATGAACTTACTAATACTCCATCTCTAGACCGTACTTCGTACAACAAGCCGGACCGCCCCCCTTGTGGTCGGGACAGGATGACTGACGACGCCGGTTATATACCGGCAGTACCCCGAAGACGGGGTAAAGAGCGAGTAGAGCCTAATGATAGGTTCGACCTGCGAGATGAAGTTGATCATAGAGCAGGCCGCATAAGATCCATCTATGGATCCAGAGAGTACTCACCTGATAGACCAAAACGACAGAATATGGGAACGCAATCGTCCCCATACAGACGCCAAATACAAGCGCGACATAGCACAGGTCAGAGGCGCCGCTCACCCACTGTGCTTCACAGATGAGGTAATGCGGCACCAGTTCCCCGAGGGGTTTAAACCTGTGAATATAGAATAGTATGATGGGACCACTGACCCAACTATATGGATTGATGACTTCCTCCTCCATATCCACATGGTGCGAGGAGACGATCTCCACGCCATCAAATACCTCCCTCTTAGGCTTAAGGAGCTAGCTCGGCACTGGCTAAACAGCCTCCTTGAAAACTCCATTGGATGCTGGGAAGACCTAGAAGATGCATTACACTCTAATTTCTGAGGAACCTATGTCCGCCCGCTGGACTCTTCTGATCTCAACAATGTCGTCCAAAAGCCCGACGAGTCTGCTCGGCAATTCTGGCATCGGTTCTTGACTAAGAAGAACCAACTCATGGACTGTTCGGGTGCTGAGGCCATAGGCTCCTTCCGGCACAACATTTAGGACGAATAGCTAGCCCGCCAGCTAGGCTAGGACAAGCCTCGGACCATGTACGCCCTTACCTCCCTCATGTCCCGCTTTTGCACGAGCGAAGACAACTGGCTGGCAAGACGCAGCCACAATTCTAAAGATCCCATGGCACGTGAGGCCCGGGATGGTAGCTTAAAGCCGAAGCACAATAATAATAAGTGTCGACACAATAACAGTGATGCCGATGACACGACTGTTAATGCTGGATTCCACAACTCCTGACCCGGGCAGCAGAAAAAGCCCCCTAAAGGCAATCTTGATGGACCCACTCAGCTCGAGAAGATCATGGAAAGGCCCTGCCAAATCCATGCGAATTCAAAAAAGCCCGCCAACCACACATACCGCATCTGCTGGGTGTTTAAACATGCCGGCAAGATACCACCCGAAGACCAAGGCAAAATCTCTCGCAACGAGGACAAAGAGGAGCCTCAGGGTCCAATTGGTGGCGGACAGAAGAAATTCCCTCCCAAAGTCAAAACGGTGAACATGATATACGCCACCCATATACCCAAGAAGGAGAGGAAGCGCGCCCTCCGGGAAGTCTACGCGGTGGAACCTATAGCCCCGAAGTACAACCCATGGTCAGCATACCCGATCACCTTTGATCGGCGTGATCACCCGACCAGTATCCACCATGGGGGTTCGGCGACCCTCGTCCTAGACCCCATCATAGATGGGTACCACCTCACAAAAGTCCTAATGGACGGATGGAGTAGCCTCAACCTGATTTACTCAGATACGGTGAAAAAGATGGGCATAGATCCATCAAGGATCAAACCCAGCAGCACTACCTTCAAAGGAGTAATCTCAGGCGTTGAGGCCCGATGCACGGGCTCTATAACTCTGGAAGTTGTTTTCGGCTCGCCCGATAACTTTCACAGCAAAGACTTGATCTTCGACATCGTGCCCTTCCACAGCGGCTATCATGCACTGATCGGTCGGACAATGTTCGCTCGTTTCAACATGGTCCCACACTACGCATACCTCAAGGTCAAGATGCCGAGCCCCAAGGGGGTCATTACTGTCAACGGCAATACCAAGCGCTCCCTTAGAACTGAGGAACATGCACTAGCCCTAGCGGCTGGATTCAGTTACAAAGAAGATCAGGAAGTTCCGATATCCGCCATAAAGGCATAGAAGGATGGGAAGCGAGTTCGGTTTCAGACCGAAAACTCAGATCCTCCCTCCTCCCCTCTATAGGGACTCTCCCCCACCGCACAACCTCAGTACCAGCAAAGTATGTGCCAAGGAGACACAACTTCACACTTAAGATTCCAGGGGTAGCGGTGGGGAAGTTAAGATGGGTGTTCGGCTGCCCCAAACTGTTACCATCAATACGTCTACGGACAAAACTCAGGCGCTCCTAAAAGAGCGTGCCTACGGCGTAAAGCTCACCTACAATTGAAAGCACAACATGCTCCCTTGGTGGTTTTGATAATTCATGACAACATATATTGTCTCTTGGACTGATACATTTACGTAGTGTATTTCAGATACAGTCTATAGAGAGGATTGGCAAAAGGAGATTGTGGACATACCCCAAGATGCAAGGAAATAGGTTGGCCAAGCTTCAAGTAAGAGGACTCTACATTTTATATTTGTGAGAAATCACTTTGAGTCCATAGGAAAGCCAATACTATTAAAAGGGGGTAAGGTTTTGTTGGTGAACAATATGCTCAAACGTGCACAAGTGCTAGTCGCCAAAAACATCCACAAACTCTCCCACCAAAGTCTATTCTATACCTAACACTCAAAATCGGTGCAACCAAATTTCACATACCGGTGCCACCGATTCTAGAACCTAGACAGACTTTGCCAAACCCTAGCCACTTTGGTGCAACCGATTCCATACCGGTGCCACCAAGTTTAGGTTGCCAACTTTCTATTACGCAAATTCACATTTTCGGTCCCATCGAGAATGTTGGATTGGCGTCACCGAGATTGGAAATCTGACCTTTGATCACCTTATTGGTGCAACCGAGTTTCCTATATTGGTCTCACCAAGATTCAAAAGTTGCCACCTTTTGGTCACTTCGGTACCACCGAGATTAACACATCGGTGTCACCGAGTTTGTCATTTTGTGTGTAACAGTTGTATTTTTGGGGATGCCTATATATACCCCTTCACCACCACCTACTTGAAAGAGAAGCACTCAGAACTATTCCATACCTATCCTATCAGATTTTTTGAGAGAGAACCACCTACCCTTGTGTTGAGGTCAAGATCTTCCACTCCAATCATATGGATCTTGATCTCTAGCCTCCCCAAGTAGCTTTCCACCAATCCCATCTCTTCCACCATGCCAAATCTATGAGAGAGATTGGGTGTTGAGGAGTCTATCATCTTGAAGCACAAGAGCAAGGAGTTCATCGTCATTACCGAGCCTATTACCTTTTGGAGGGTGGTGCCTCCTAGATTGGTTAGGTGTCGCTTGGGAGCCTCCTACTTCGTGTTGTGTAGTGAACCAAGAAGTTTGTAAGGGCAAGGAGATCGCCTACTTTGTGAAGATCTACCCATAGTGAGGCTAGTCCTTCGTGGACGGAAGCCGTTATGGAATTGTCAAGGTTGCTACTTCGTGGACCCTTTTGGGTGGAGCCCTCTGTGGACTCTCACGACCGTTACCCTCCGTGGGTTGAAGACTCCATAAACGTGGATGTACGATAGAGCCACCTATCAGAACCACGAGAAAAATCATCGTGTCTACAACTGCGTTTGATCTACCTATCCCAACACTTTACTTCATATGCAATGTCTTTACTTTCCGCTGCCATATTTGTTGACATGCATGTGTAGGGCTGTTAGATTTGCTAGCTTTGCTAAAACTGTTAAAATCTGCCAACCAATTAACTTGGGAAAGGTTAGGTTTTAAATTTCTGCTAGTAGTCTATTCACCCCCCTCTAGACACTCCTCTAGTGATCCCTCAATTGGTATCAGAGCATTGGTCTCCATTGCTTCAGTTTAATCACTGAGGAGGAAGATGGATGTGTCTAGTATAGGGAGTTTGAGTTGTAGAGTGCCCATTCTTGATGGAGAGCACTATAGTCAATGGAAATCTTTGATGATTGAGATGTTTACTAAATTTCAATTGAGCAAATATGTTATGCGCCCCTATGAGCCTCGTATTAATGAGTTGCATCCCACACACGAAGAGGAAATTAACATGCTTCGTAACCTAAGAGCTGTCAATCTTATTGTTAGAGGTTTACCAAGATTTCGGCTTTCTCAAATGAAGAACTTTGCATGTGCTTATACCTTATGGACTAATTTGGATAAATGATATCCAAATATTTCCTTAGGGAATCTAGATGAAATCCTTCATAAAGCGATTGCTTTTCACAAAATGAAGCCTAGTGATCCAAACTTTTATAAATGCCTATTTGAACTCCGTGATCTTATGCATTCTAAAGGAGATGTCACCATGATCAACAACATTATCTTTGAAGCCATTCACACTCATAAACTTGAACATTGTCATGATCACTATTCTAACGAATCTCTTGTTCTTTATGACGAGGATTTCCCACTTCATGATGACAATGTGGAACATGGCTATTATGAAGAAGATGAGTTGTTTGACATCGAGTATGAGAAGATCATGAAGAATCTGAGTCTTATGGCAAACTTTAAGGATTACATGTCCGGAGGAAAAGAGTGGCTTCTCGACAGCGGATGTACGGATCATATGACTGGTGATAAAGACATGTTCCAAGAGATCACGCCTAATCAAGGTCCTCGACGGTACGTAACCTTTGGAGACAACTCTAAGGGTAAGGTACTTGGCCTTGGTAAGGTGGCCATATCCCATGATAGCTCTATTCAAAATGTTATGCTTGTTGAATTCCTTGGTTACAATCTTGTTTCCGTATCTAGACTTGCTGATTTCGGTTTCAATGTTCTATTCACGAAAGTAGATTGCCAAGTGTTTCGTCAAGATAATCATAAAATGGTCTTTACTAGTATCCATTGGGGTGATCTATACATTGTCGATTTCAATAAAAGATCCAAACCTCGCACTTGTTTAATTGCTAAATCTTCTAAAGGTTGGCTTTGGCATAGAAGATTAGGACATGTTGGCATGCGTAATTTAGACAAACTTATCAAAGGTGATCATATACTTAGTGTTAAAGATGTTGTCTTTGAAAAAGATAGACCTTTTAGTGCTTGCTAAGCTAGAAAGCAAGTAGGTAGAAGTCATCCTGTTAAGAAAATCATGACTACTAGGAGACCACTCGAGTTACTTCACATGGATCTTTTCGGTCCCAATGCTTACAAGAGTCTTGGTGGAAATTCCTATGGTCTAGTTATAGTTGATGATTTTTCTAGATTTACGTGGGTATTCTTTCTTGATGATAAGTCGCAGGTTTAAAAGATCTTCAAGAACTTCGCTTGCAAAGCGCAAAATCAGTTTGAAGTGAAGATCAAGAAGGTTCGGAGCGATAACGGATCGGAGTTCAAGAACACCCATGTGGATACCTTTCTTGACGAAGAAGGTGTCTCACATGAGTTCTCAGCTACGTACACGCCTCAACAAAATGGAGTTGTTGAGAGGAAGAACCGAACACTCATTGAGATGGCAAGAACGATGCTTGATGAATACAAGACGCCAAAACACTTTTGGGCAGAAGCCGTGGAAACAACATGTCATGCCACAAACCGACTTTACTTCCACAAGCTTCTCGATAAAACAGCATACAAGTTACTGACCGGTAACAAACCCCAAGTTGGATAATTTCGGGTATTCGGCTCCAAGTGCTACATTCTTGATAAGCATCGTCGTACTAAGTTTGCTCCTAAATCTCATGAAGTATTCCTACTTGGTTATGGATCTAACTCTCACACCTACCGTGTCTACAACAACTTCACTCGAAAATTTGAAGAGACGGTAGATGTGAAGTTTGATGAATCTAATGGTTCGCAAGTCGAACAATTGCCAAATGATGTAGGTGATAAGAACCCTTTGGAAGCTATCCTAGATTTACCCATCAGCAAGATTAGTCCCATGGAGGTGAAGGAAAGTACTTCATCAACTCAAGTGGAAGCCCCTATTTCACGACAAGGTGAACCACAACATGACATAGAGGCGTCCACAAGCGGTACACGGCAAGATGATGAAGAGGAGGAAGTGCATCATGAAGATCCACCACAACCTCCTTCACCACCACCTCAAGGGAACGATACCTTCAACAACAACAAAGATGAAGGAGATGATGATTAAGAAGAAGCTCCACCAACCAACAATCGGAAGCTGACCTGAGTTCAAGCACAAGTGACCAAGAACCATCCCCTAAACCAAATATTTGGTGATATACAAATAGGGAGAATCACTCGCTCTAAAACTCGTCTAGCAAACTTCTGTGAGCATTATTCTTTCATCTCTAGCATTAAGCCCTTGAAGGTAGAACAAGCTCTTGAAGACGTGGATTGGGTGAATGCTATGCATGAAGAGCTTCACAACTTCGAAAGGAACAAAGTGTGGACACTCATGGAGAAGCCCGAGGATGAACACAACATCATCGGAACCAAACGGGTATTTCGGAACAAGCAAGACGAAGACGGTCAAGTCGTGCGCAACAAGGCTCGCCTCGTAGCTCAAGTATATACGCAAGTCGAAGGTATGGACTACGGTGAGACCTACACCCCCATGGCTAGACTTGAAGCTATTCGCATTCTTCTTTCTTATGCCAATCACCATGATATCACGCTTTATCAAATGGATATTAAAAGTGCATTTTTAAATGGTGAGATTGAAGAAGAGGTTTTTGTTAAGAAACCACTTGGCTTTGTGAATCCTAAGAAACCTAATCATGTTTACAAGCTTCGTAAAGCTCTTTATGGTCTTAAGCAAGCCCCTCGTGCTTGGTATAAATTTTTAATGAAGTTTCTTATCGAAAAAGGTTTTGAAATTGGTAAAATTGACGCAACCTTATTCACTAAGAGAGTTAATGGTGAATTATTTGTGTGCCAAATCTATGTGGATGATATTATCTTTGGTTCCACTAACCCTCAATTTAGTGAAAGATTTGGAAGTTGATGTCCAAGAAGTATGAGATGTCCATGATGTGTGAGTTGAAATTCTTTCTTGGCTTGCAAATCAAGCAATCCAAATAAGGAACTTTCATCTCTCAAACAAAGTATACCAAGGACTTGATCAAAAAGTTCAACATGCAGGATTGGAAAGGTATGAAAACCCCTATGCCTACTAGCGGACATGTTGATCTTACCAGAGAGGATGAGCCGGTTGATCAAAAAATTTATCGATCTATGATTGGTTCCCTATTATATCTATGTGCATATCGTCCTGATATTATGCTTAGTGTTTGCATGTGTGCTAGATATCCAGCTGCACCGAAAGAATGTCATCTTTTAGCTGTAAAACACGTTGTGAGATACTTGTTACAAACGTCAAATTTTTGGCATTTGGTATCCCAAGGGATCTTCTTTTGACCTTGTTGGCTATTCTGATTCAGACTATGCCGGTGACAAGGTTGATAGGAAATCACCTCGGGTACTTGTCAATTTTTGGGCAGATCTCTTGTATCTTGGTCCTCTAAGAAACAAAACTCTGTATCTCTATCGACTGCCGAAGCTGAGTATATTGCTGCTGGATCTTGTTGTGCGCAATTACTATGGATGACATAAACACTTGAGGATTATGGAATTCATGTTAAAAATGTTCCATTACTTTGTGACAATGAAAGTGCTATTATAATTGGTCATAATCCTGTGCAACATTCTTGAACTAAGCATATTCAAGTTCGACATCATTTCATTCATGACCATGTTGCCAAAGGAGATATTAACCTTAAGCATGTTTGCACTAACAAGCAATTGACCGATATCTTTACTAAGCCACTTGATGAGAAGACATTTTTTCACTTAAGGAGTGAGTTGAACATCATCAATGCTTCAAACTTGAGCTAGACTCACTCGGTTGCATGCAAGGGCATGAGCCTTCTTGAATTTCCATGTATCTTAACATTTCATCTTATGACATGGAATTCTATGCTCCCTTGTATTGCATCTAATCTCTTGTAGGTACTTGGAAAAACTTCATTCCACAAGATTGCTATCAACTCCAATCATAAGCAATCTTGTCATTACCAAGTATCCACAACCCCTCTTGATGTTGGAAGGAAGAAGGCCACTCAACCATATCCTTGACATATACTTGATCAAAATTGCACACTCTCAGTTGGTATCATGTCAATTGGATATATCTATTGTTCTTCCTTGCATGACTAATCTTTGTAGATAACCAGTGTACTAGAACAAGAAGGATTGTTCAAAACTCAAGATGATTTTCATCAACCTCAAGCATCCTCAACAAGTTCATCTACAAGCTACATCGTCAACATCACTCAAAGGTATGTACTCATATCCTTGAAAAGGCTTTACTCCAAGAAATGAGCTAAAGCAACTCAAGCGATATGAAGACATTAAAATGCTTAATCGAAAAATGGTAACCCCATTTTGAGATTAACGTGGAGTATGACCTATGATCAAGTATTCTTGATTGGATCCTAAGTCGATATACTCTAATATAGGTGACCTAGTCACCGCCCATCATCTAGTTAAGAATCTGGTGTGGTTTGCTCTCTATTGCATGATTTCTCATAACTACCGCAATCTAATCTAGTTGATGTCCCTTGTAAAAAAACTTCATATTTCATTGAAAAACTTTCTCTTGACTTTTTAAAAACAAAAACTTGGTTTCTCTTTCGGAGACGCCGACTCGGATATCTCGGTTCTACCGAAATTGCAGACAAGATGCACTACAAAATCTCAGTACCACCGACCTATCTATCTCGGAGTCACCGATTTTCATTCTATTTCATTTGAATTCATATTTTATTTTGCAATTCTGTGTTTTCTTAGTGATCTTTCTTGTAATTCTTTCGTTACTTCCATGATCCCTTAAAAAACTTTGTATTCCTTAGGGGGATAAGAACTAAAGGTAATCTTGAGGAGAGAATTTTTGGTCCTCAGGGATCCCTATCTTCCATGAAGAAAGGAGGAGAAGAACAAGTCATTTTCAATGACTCTCTTAGTTTTCATTTCTATGAATCCTACATTTCGATGACCCTTGTTCTCAAGGATCCCTTCTCAGTCAATGATCCCTGTATCTATCCCTGTTTTTGACCTTTTTGGAAATTAATGCCAAAGGGGGAGAATACCAATGCTTCATGCTAAAGGGGAGATACATGCTTATGCAAAGGGGGAGATAGGATCAAGGGGGAGAGCCAATATCAATACTCATACCTTTATAAACAGGGGAGAATATCAAAGTAGGGGGAGAAGAATTTTTTTGACCCTTCTCACCTTATCCAATCCTAATATCTACATGCTAAGATTCAGGGGGAGAGGATAATCTATTTTCATATCTACAGTGAGAAAATTTTCAATGATCTTGGAGACATATAAATTCTAAGGAATATTATTTTCTATGTGTCCTCCATATGTTGGGAATTTTGAGTTCTATTGCTTTGCTGTTTGGTAGAATACTCTTGTGTTTCCTAACATTGTTTTCTCAAGTGTGTTTCTATTACCAGGATGCTCAAGAACTCAAGGTAAGTATATGCATCATATCCTTGGTCAAGATGATCTCTTGATTCTTGCACATATTGTTTGCAAGAATGATGTCTTGAACAAAGATACATCTCGTTCATATATATTTGATGCATATAGCCAAGATACACATGACCTGTTATATCCCTTCTACCTTATGTGTGTTCTTGCATTCAAAAGCAACTATCATTTAAAGGACTGCACACATTTAGGGGAAACAAGTCTAAGTCATGTGTCTCAAAATGTCTTCAGTATAACCATGCATATCCTTATTTGAAGCTTTGCTTGTATGTTGTCATCAATTACCAAAAAGGGGGAGATTGAAAGCAGAACATGCTCCCTTGGTGGTTTTGATAATTCATGACAACATACATTGTCTCTTGGACTGATACTTTTACCTAGTGTATTTCAGATACAGTCTATAGAGAGGATTGGCAAAAGGAGATTGTGGACATACCCCAAGATGCAAGGAAATAGGTTGGCCAAGCTTCAGGCAAGAGGACTCTACATTTATATTTGTGAGAAATCACTTTGAGTCCATAGGAAAGCCAATACTATTAAAAGGGGGTAAGGTTTTGTTGGTGAACAATATGCTCAAACATGCACAAGTGCTAGTCGCCAAAAACATCCACAAACTCTCCCACCAAAGTCTGTTCTATACCTAGCACTCAAAATCGGTGCAACCAACTTTCCCATACCGGTGCCACCGATTCCAGAACCTAGATAGACTCTGCCAAACCCTAGCCACTTCGGTGCAACCGATTCCATACCGGTGCCATCTAGTTTAGGTTGCCAACTTTCTATTACGCAAATTCACATTTTCGGTCCCACCAAGAATGTTGGATCGGCGTCACCGAGATTGGAAATCTGATCGTTGGTCACCTTCGGTGCAACCGAGTTTTCTATATCGGTCTCACCAAGATTCAAAAGTTGCCACCTTTTTGTCACTTTGGTACCACCGAGATTAACACATCAGTGTCACCGAGTTGGTCATTTTGTGTGGAACGGTTGGATTTTTGGGGATGCCTATATATACCCCTTCACCACCACCTACTCGAAAGAGAAGCACTCAGAACTATTCCATACCTATCCTATCAGATTTTGTGAGAGAGAACCACCTACCCTTGTGTTGAGGTCAAGATCTTCCACTCCAATCATATGGATCTTGATCTCTAGCCTCCCCAAGTAGCTTTCCACCAATCCCATCTCTTCCACCATGCCAAATCTGTGAGAGAGTGATTGGGTGATGAGGAGTCTATCATCTTGAAGTACAAGAGCAAGGAGTTCATCGTCATTACCGAGCCTATTACCTTTTGGAGGGTGGTGCCTCCTATATTGGTTAGGTGTCACTTGGGAGCCTCCTACTTTGTGTTGTGGAGTGAACCAAGAAGTTTGTAAGGGCAAGGAGATCGCCTACTTCATGAAGATCTACCCATAGTAAGTCTAGTTCTTCATGGATGGAAGCCGTTATGGAATAGTCAAGGTTGCTACTTTCTGGACCCTTTTGGGTGGAGCCCTCTGTGGACTCTCGTGACCGTTACCCTCCGTGGGTTGAAGACTCCATAAACGTGGATGTACGATACCGCCACCTACCGGAACCACGGGAAAAATCATCGTGTCTGCAACTGCATTTGATCTACCTATCCCAACACTTTACTTCATATGCAATATCTTTACTTTCCGCTTCCATATTTGTTGACATGCATGTGTAGGGCTGTTAGATTTGCTAGCTTTGCTAAAACTGTTAAAATCTGCCAACCAATTAACTTGGGAAAGGTTAGGTTTTAAATTTCTGCTAGTAGTTTATTCACCCCCCCTCTAGACACTCTTCTAGTGATCCCTCAACAATTCGGCGGCCTCTCAAGATTTTGTTAGCGAAATCCGCCCGCCGAACACTAACACCCATCAAGGTGCATCTAATAGCAGAAGTCAACTAGCAAGGGGGCATATTGAGGACGTCATGTTACCAATTGAAGACCCCTGGTACAACAACTATCCTACGTTTTTATTTCTTATTTTTCTTCCATATACCTGTAAACGGATGCTTCAGCAATCCGAGTTATAAGAATTGTGGAGAAAATGCAAAACTGTGTGGCGCAAGTTCGCCTCATTTGTCGTGTTTTCGGTGCATATTTTTCCTTTCTCCCTCTTCTCGTGAACCTGTTCAGTATGACTCGAGGTAACCGGCTAATAGACCGGGATCGCGTTCAAAAACAAATTGCCTAATTTATCATGTATTCGGCGTCTTGGCATTCACTTTATATGCATCGGTTCTGAACTATGTCTTCGGTCAATAAGTTGGGTTGCCCGACTCCTGTGCTTGCCCCTTTATGTTCCGCTCATTCGGATAAAAGGGCACAGGGAGCACCCCTGCGATTGTGCTTCCAGATAGTCTGGTCAAGCACCTCAGGGGAGAAAGCCGAAAACAGAGTGTCATAGTTCAATCCTCGTATGCGGTTATTCCGTGTTATACGAGGAACCTGCCCTTCACGCAGACATTGTGATACTGGCTTCAGCCACGGTTTGTCCGAACATCACAACATTTTGCTGGCTAATCATACGCCTCATGTAGTCCTTTTTGCGCCCCTACGGCTAAGTGAAAGAAATAAAGCACTATAGTCTGATTGCCTAGTCTGCTGCACAATACCACCTTCGGGTTCCGATAATATGGCTAAGGGACACAGTGCATTGGCATAGACACCCCATGTAGTATGTACGTGGGGGCTAAAGCCGATGACTCGCATCTTTCAGTATTTGAACAGCCACATAGGTGTTATAAAGGAATACAAAACCATATAAGAGCAAATACAAATATCAATAAAAATTTACGCAAGTATTCGGACACGTTACAAGCTCATTCAAACATTTTTCGGCCGAACACAGTGACGCTATTACCCGAGCACTCTCCATCACTCCATCGAAGTATAGCTCGGGGCGTCGATGCTCCTTCACGGGTGGCAGTGGCTCAGTGGCTACCTTCATCGGATTTAGCCCCGGCCAGTGCACATTGGCCTTGTCAAGGGCCATCTGGACTCCTTCGATGTAGGAAGAGCGCTTGACAGTGTCGAGGCAGGGCGAAGCAACGATCAATTTCTACACTAGGCCAAAGTAGCTGCTTGGTAGCGGCTCGCCAGGCCATAAGCGGATGCAGAGGTCCTTCAAGGCCGGCTCCGACATCTGGTGCAGCTCCATCAGCGCCTTCAGCTGCTCCACCAGAAGAGGACACTCGGGGGCTCCGAACTGTGCCTAGAACATCCGAGCTTCATCTCCCTCTCTCTGCAAGGCGAACAGCTAATTGGCATCCGCCACACTCTTCTGGAGGTTGGAGGATGCGCCTGAGGATCTCCACTCCCGGGTAAGCAGTTCGAATCTGCTATCCCTGAATACGCACTTTAGTAAGTACGGCTTACCATCTACTATGCCCTTGGCTTGGCGCACTTGCTCCTCGTGGAACCTTCTGTCCACCCGCTCCTTCTGGAGTTTGGTTTGCACGATGGACAGTTCGGCCGAGCTCGCCTTGTTCTTCTGCTCCAAGTCCTCGCATCTCTCGCTGGCATCCATTAGCTCCTGCTAGACCTCTGCCACGCGAGCTTCATGCTTGCCACTAGTGTCCCACATGGCGGAAAGGGCGACAACCGTTTCCTTAGCAGTCGCTCTCTCGGCGGTCATCTCGCCCCTCGCGCGCTGGAGCTTGGCCTTGAGCCTCTCCACCTCATTTGCCGAGGCTGTGCGTTCATTATACAATATGAAAAAGCTGTATTCGGACTATAGAGCTTAGACATAGGCATTCAGATTCTGTTTTGACATACGTTGAGCCTCGTCGAGCCTCCGATTAAGGGCCTCAGCTTCATCTTTGGAGCGCTTCAGCTTCCGATTTAGCTCTTCCAGCTCGGCGCCATTTATGGCCGCCGCCGATGACGAAGCCCGCGTTACACACAAAGTTAATACATTACATTGGCTCTCAATTCCTGAATTATAGACAACCCGATCACCTAAAGAGCATCTAGTTCGGTATTGGATTCAGATGTGACCCCTAGGTGAGCTTTTTCACCTCACCTAGGGCTCGGGGGATGCTATGTATACAGTGCGAATAAACAAAAATCTTTGCAGAATAAACATCGGGTGACTTACTTGAAAACCGACAAGGAGAGCTTTGAAGGCCTCCTTCCATCCATCGTCAACGGATCGGACGCTTTGTAGTACCGCACCCATAAGGGTGCGGTGATCCTCGAGGAAGGAGGCGGTCGATAGAGCCTCCTCCATGACCGACCACCCATTGGTCGGTGGTGCCGGGGATGATCGGATTTCCCGATCACCCACCGGGGATTAGACCGGTACCTCTGGAGGCATAGTGCACTCCGGAGATGTTCTCTAAGGGGACTGAGCATCCGCTCATCCGGCCTCCTCGGTGTCCGGGCGGGGTGGTGCCCCCCGGTCTTCAGTGTCGAAGTGTTAGCCTCAGCCACTATACGATCTCCCTCGCCCCTTGTGTCCGCCTCCATTTGAGTAGGCTGGGACGACACCTCCACGACGTCCTTCGTGGCACCTGGAGTGGTGGGGTGCAAGGCATCTCTGATATCTGATAGTTAGGCGGGCGAGGTCTCTCCATCCGATATCACCTCAGTGGGGATAACACATGGGGGACTGCAAGGCCAATAACCTGCGTGTTAGCAAACTCTAAATCTACTCATGATAAACAGGAGGGTCTTCGGATTCTAACCTGGATGGGGCGGCTTGACCTGTAGGCTCCTTCACGGAACCTCCTCGGGGTCTTCGGACGCGGAGCCCGAGTCCGAGCTATCATTGGACAGAACCACCCACGTCTGTCGCGCCCTCTTCGGGGCAGGAGAAGCGACCTGCTCCGGGGCGCCCGAAGACGCCACCCTCTTCCTGGCATGGGGGGAATTGCCTCCCCCTTGCCCTCGACCTCGGCCTCCTCCTCCTCTTCTTCTTCCTCCTCGTCAGCCTCCTCCTAATTTGAGGAGGCAGGTGTATCCTCGGATGCGACATCATGCTGGTCCCCGATGCGGAGGCCAGCCTGGCATGTTTTCTTCTTCTTATCCTTTTTCGTGGGAGCCTCGTAAGGCTTCACCATGAGCATCTTCGCTAACGACCTGGTCCTCTCGTCTTCGGGCTGAGGCGCCGGACTGTTGATGTTGACGGCTTTCTTCAGCTATCTCTGCTCGAACAGATCGGATAAGAGGTTATAGGAATTTTCTTTGTAATGAACCCAACCAAGCTGGGGTGTATCGTACCTCGGAATCGGGCTTGGCGGCGTGCAAACCCTCGTCCTCCTCCTTGAATGGCCAGATCTTCATTGATTTGAAGAGCACCTTCCACAACTTCTCCTGCGTAGTGCAGAAGAAGTTCCGGACTATGGGCTCGGCTTCGAGTTCTTGAGCCCACAGGGGGGTGTCTCAGCACTGGCATGGGAGGATGCATCTTTGGAGCATCACCTAAACCACATCGGTCAACTTGGTGCCCTCCTTGACCAAGGAGTGGATGCGCTTCTGCAGATCAGTCACCTCCTTACCCGATCCCCAGACAAGGCTCTTTTCGAGCCATGAAGCTAGTATGGTGGGGGGACCGGATTTGAATGTGGCGGCTGGAAGCTGGCCCTCTTCTTGTGGTTCTGTGACATAGAACCACTCCTTTTCCCACCCCTTTACGGTGTCGATGAGGGTGCCCGACGGCCACCTGATGCGGGTGAGCTTGCCAATGATAGCCCCGCCACAATCCGTGTGCTTGCCACCGACACACTTGAGCTTGATGTTGAAAACCTACAGCCAGAGCCCGAAGTGCGGCTCGATGCGCAGGAAGGCCTCGCAGACGAGGATGAACGCCGAGATGTGCATGATGGAGTTCGGCGGGAGGTCGTGGAAGTCGAGGCCGTAGAAGAATATCAGCCCCCTGATGAAGGGGTGGAGTGGGAATCTCAACCCCCTGATGAAGTTGGGGATGAACACCACCCTCTCGCCTGGCTTGGGGGTGGGGATCACTTGGCCCTCCTCCGCTGCGCGGTGAGGGATGTTGGCGGGGAGGTGGCCGGCCTTCTTGAGGTCGAGTATGTCCTGGTTGGTGACCGTGGAAGCTTCCCACTAGCCGTTGGAGCCCGTCATTGCTGAGCTCGAAGGTGGGGGCAGAGAGACCAAGATCCGTGCTCTGGAGGCACAAGGGAATGGGAGGCGGAGAAGTCGAATGGAGAGTGTAAAAAAGCCTCTGGGGTTTTCCTTCTCTTTTTATGAGGCCTATCGATGTGGACTCCCCTCGCTGCGTCGTGAATCCCTCCACTTCCTGAGAATCGCGAGCCGTTGCATGCGCATGATTAAGTATACCCCATATAAAACGGGGCACGATCGGTATATTGATAGATCGTGATGATTAAAACAGCCTCGAACCGCGAATAGAGTCTATGCGACTGGCCTAGCGGTCGTGTTGGGCCATAGCCTTTCGTCAGAAAGAACGTCAGAGGGCCGTTGTTTATCCCCTGACGTTTGGCCGTCAAAGCCAATCAATTTGTAGTATTCAGACGTGCCACTATGCGGGAGACTACTTGTCATCGAAGGCCAAACTATGGTTTGGCAGGAAGGAACTCGTCTCTCAAGCCAAAGATTCTGTTCGCGTAGCAGTCCGAGTAGAAGACCCTTGGCATTGGAGGCAAGTTAGGGGCTACTGAGGGAGTCCTGGATTAGGGGGTCCTTGGATAGCCGACCTATTGTTGTGGGCCGGACTATGAGGGCCACTTACCGAACGTCGGAAGATTTGAAGGCCGAGTCTCCATGATGGAAGCTTGAGGGAGCACGGCTTGCGCTCCACGTTTGATGTAGTAAATATGCATGTTTATCGCTTCAGCATGTAACCGACCATGTGTAAACCCTAGGCATCCTTGGCATCTATATAAGCCAGAGGGTTTTAGGGTGTAGGAACAGAACGACTCATCTAGGGTTAGCTATACGATATCGAGGTAGATCAACTTGGTAACCCCCCATACCATCGATACAACCAAGCAGAACGTAGGGTATTACCTGCATAGGAGGGCCTGAACCTGGGTAAACTCGTGTCCCCTTCGTCTCCTGTTATCATCGATTCTAGTCTCATAGTTCGGGACCCCCTACCCGAGATCCGCCGGTTTTGACACCGACATTGGGTTGCAAGTATTTGTTGTTTGTGTGCAGGTGCTGTTTATGTGGGTGTGTGATCTTCCTCTACGGATTGATACCTTGGTTTTATAACTGAGGGAAATACTTACCGTCGCTGTGCTGCATCATCCCTTCCTCTTTGGGGAAATACCGACACTGTCTCAAGCCACGTCATGAGACTCATAGGAAGATGGGGGCTTGAATGTTCTTGCCACCCAACTTGTTTACCTCAAGGATAGTGTCAACAATAATGGAACATGATCATTTACATTCATCTAGATATATTTGTTTGAATCTTTCCTCAACATGTAATGCTTGCCACTGAATAGCTTGGAGAATAAGAACAAGGGAAATATTATTGACTCTTGCATGAAAATAAAACTTGTAAGAACATAAAAAAGATAGGCCCTTCATAGAGGGAAGCAGAGGTTGTCATGAGCTTTTATTTGTTTGGCATGTTTATTCTCTTAACATAAAGGAACATCACTTTATATTTCCCCTTGTGATAGCTCATTTTATTATGCATTCCATCGCTTTTATTACTTCACCATGACAAGATCGTACAAATCTTAGTTTCCCTTACAATAAAAGATCTTACATGATTAGAGGCAATTTTTATTGCCTTGTGCAACAATGGCAACTTACTTGAAGGATCTTATTTAATCCATAGGTAGGTATGGTGGACTCTCATGGCAAGAAACTGGGTTTAATGCTTATGGATGCACAAGTAGTATCTCTGCTTAGTTGGAATCTTTGGGCTAGCAAAAGTTCCTAAGAAAGCATCACATGTTAAAGGATTCAATACCATATAACTTCTATGCAAATGTAGACAAACATGATCATTATGTTATCTTCCATGTCCCACTTCAACACTTGATCATTATATAATATTTTGATGGAAGCTCACAATCATAGAAGGTGTTCATGATAGTATATTTATATGTAAATATCCTCTTCTCTACCACACTTTTGCATAGACTATATCAATTACTAATCATTATTTTTGTTGGTTTCCAATACTTCTTATTGCTTATACTTCTTTTTCTATGTGAAGTCATTACTTCTCAAGAGATAGGCATATGATTTTTCTATTCCTTTTATTGCCATGCTAAGAAGATGGTTGCAAGTGAAGAGGGGGCACACGATCTGAACTAACTTTATTATATAACGCTCACACTCGATTACAAAGATAGCTAGAACTCAAAGCAAAAAAATCTAAACCAAGCAAATCTGAAATTTAATTCCCTAGATCACGAAAACTAAAGATCGAACTAAGATAGATAGTAATGGTAAAAAGTGATGGTGATATGATACCGGGGCACCTCCCCCAAGCTTGGAACAAGCCAAGGATGGTGCCCATACCAATGTACTCAAGTGTTCTTTGGTGATGGTGGTGGTGTTTGGTAGTCCTCCATATTCCAAGGCATAGGTTCTCCATCAAAGAAAGAAACCCTTGTGAAAGGATGTGTATGTTTCCTAGAGGGGGGTGAATAGGCACTTTAAAATAATTATGGTTTGGGCTTGAATAAATGCAGGATAAAACTATCATTTAATTTGTCAAGCACAAAACCTACAACAACTAGGCTTACCTATGTGCACCAAAAACTTATGCTAAGCAAGATATAAAATAGAGTGATAGCAAGATATATAACAAGAAACAATATGGCTATCATAAAGTAAAGTGCATAAGTAAAGGGCTTGGGTAAGAGATAACCGAGGAACGAGGAGACGATGATGTATCCCAAAGTTCACACCCTTGCGGATGCTAATCTCCGTTCGAAGCGGTGTGCAGGCACAATACTCCCCAAGAAGCTAGTAGGGCCACCGTAATCTCCTCACGCCCTCGCACAATGTAAGATATCATGATTCCACTAAGGGACCCTTGAGGGCAGTCACCGAACACATACAAACACGGTTGGGGAAATCTCCACAACTTAATTGGAGGCTCCCAACGACATCACGAAGCTTCACCACAATGGATTGTGGCTCCGAGGTGACCTCAAATACTCGGGGAAATCTCCACAACCTAATTGAAGACCCCAATGCTTGCCCGGAGCTTTACACCATAATGATTGAGCCCCGAGGCACCACAAACCGTTTAGGGTGCCAAGGCACCCAAGGGGAACAAGCTCTAGGGTGCTCAAACACCCGAAAGTAATAAGCTTCTCAAACATCACTTCCACGTATCACCGTGGAGAACTCAAACCTATGCACCAAATGCAATGGCAAGGGCACACGGAGTGCCCTAGTCCTTCTCTCCCAAATCCCACCACAACAACTAATGCTATGGAGGAAAATGAGAGGAAGGACAAAGAAGAACACAAAGAACTCCAAGATCAAGATCCAAGGGGTTCCCCTCACAAAGAGGAGAAAGAGATTGGTGGAAATGTGGATCTAGATCTCCTGTCTCTTTTCCCTCAAGAACTCGCAAGAATCGTTGGAGGGATTGAGATATAGCAAGCTCGAAGAAGGTCAACAATGGGGGGAAGAACACGAGCTCAAGAGTTAGAGACAATGGGGAAGAAGAACCCCTTTTATAGCCCCCCAAATCCAACCGTTATGTGCACAGGTCATGCACAAGTGGTACTACCGCTCGGCTGAGCAGTAATACCACTTAGCACGATGGTTCCAAGAGAAGCATGCAAAACGGTAGAAAACATGAGGCGGTAGTACCGCTCGGAACTTCCGCTTAGAAAAATAAGAGGTAGTTCGAGTGGCTCTTCAGGGCGGTAGTACCGCTGGAGTGGTACTACCGCTCTGGCGAGAGCGGCACTTTCGCTGAAAAAGGCCAGAGACCCTTGTAGGCACCAGAAGGAAAATATAAGCGGTAGTGATAGCGGTAGAACATAGCGGAAGTACCGCCCAAGAGGTACTACCATGCTACCGAGCAGTACTACCGCTTGTTCAGAGATAACAACTCTGGCACTGAAACTGTCATAACTTTTGCAAATGAACTCCGAATTGAGCAAACTCAAGCATGTTGGATTCAACACGACAAGAGCTATCCTTAAGAATAGGCAGTATGAAAATGCCAATTATATAGAGATTTGAAATCTCTATGAATGAACCGACAAAAACTCCAACATCGAAAACATAATAGAAGATGCATATGGTCTCCGTTTTTGATGAACTTGAGCTTGTCATGAAACTAACCATAAGCTCAAGAACTCACAAGGAGAAACATCAAACAAGAACCAAGAAAGATGATGATGCAATGATGCAAATGGTTTGAGCTCTCAATGAACGATATGATCAAGCCACTCACTTGAGAACCCCCCTTGATAGTACGGCTATCTATCCTACAACCCAGTCTCCCAACTACCACTATGAGACCAATAAAATAGAAAACCCTATATGGTCAAACCTTTGCCTTGCGCATAGTCCACTTGATCTAGATGATGACAATCTTGACTTCCTCGAGATGGACCACCTTTCTTGATTGGGTAGGCTTGATGAAGATTAGTAGATTGCTCCCCCATACTCCACTATGGGTGAGCCACTCTTCGGCACATCTTCACAATTCCATTGTCACCACAATGGATGGCAAGCTTCAAGCATGATCTCTCCGTGATGCTTCACTTGAACTTGCACACCGCAACCTTGATGATGATCACCACTTGATGTCATCCTCCATGGATTGTATGGCATCTTATTATTGATGCTAGCCCATGGAAACATACCTAACCCGAAAAAGAACACTCATAGGGAACATGGGTTAGTACACAAAGCGTAATGGACAATGCTTACCATACCATGGGAATCACTTGATCCCTCTCGGTACATCTTGTACACTTTGTGTGTTGATTAACTTGATTCACTCTTTTGCTTAGTCTTGATCAACCTTGTATCTTATCTTCTCTATGACCAATCTTTGGATAAAACCTTCAATGCCACCTTGGTCACCATATAAACTCCTTGAAACCAATAGATAGACTTCAAGAAGTGCCTATGGAAAAATCCTTTGAATGTAACTTAAGGCAACCATTAGTCCATACGGATTGTCATCAATTACCCAAAACCACAAATGGAGAAATGTGCTCTTACACCTTGTCTCCGGGATCCTGAAATCAGCAGCTAGGCTCATCCTTTTAAACCTGGATTCATACTCACAGTTTTGGAGTTGGAGTTGATAGAGCTGATCATGGAGGTGTTTAATCCAATCTTGAAGCTTGGCGAGGCCCTCCCCCATGCTTTTGGTGTCCATCTTGTTTTCACGGATGAAGTCCGTGATCATAGCGTGATTAGCACTCACACCACGTTCAACCATCTCTTGACACTTGAAGATTTCTTGCTCCACTTGTGCAGCCTGGCCATCTCGCTTCCCTCCTTCTTGGGGACTTGAATGTCTCGGATGGTGAGAACCCCCTCATGCATCGCAATAGCTTGAGGGTGCTTCATCACCTCTAGCAAGTAGGGATTGATGACCTTCTCTAAGAACTTGTCCTTGGTTGGAGAAGGGGAAATCATTGCGATCTAGATCTATTAGAAAAACAACCTAAAACAAGAATAGAGGAAAACTCGCGATGAAGTGGTCAAAACATTCAGGAGTATATATAATGATTTTTTTCTAGGTCAGAATACGCGTTCTAGAAGAAATCGGAGTCTGGAGGCCACACTAGCGGCCCACAAACCATCTGGCCACGCCCTAGGGGGCCGAACTGTTGGCTTGTGGTTCCCTTGTGGGTCCTGTAACATTCCAAATTTTGGAATGTTATAATAAATATTAGAATGATTGTTTGTTTGCTTGAGTGATTGAATTGAGTGAAATTTGAAACTTTTAAAAAACTTTTGAATGAGAGGGAATGACATAACTTTCCCATGTGACTTTGAATTCAAATTCTTACATTTCAAATCAGTGAGAGAAGATGACATGACTTCTTCAATAAAAAAGATTTGAAGAGTGATTTGAAACCATCTGAAATTTTTCTAATATGGAGTTCCTTTCATATTTGAATTTCCAATTTGAAGTTTGAAAGAATTCAAACCCCTTGACCAAAATTTGAGAGGAGTAATATAACACTCCACACCATGGGTTATTTTGTGAATGTATTTGAACCATAAAACCCAGGGGGTTATTTGAAAATTATTTGCAAAAAGAATAAAACTCAATTTAGGCATTTTCTGGAGAAAAAAATTAAGTATCTTTTTTGGCCATGGAAAAATGTTCATTAAATTGAATTTACTCCCCTAGTAAATATAATATATAGGTATTGATTTTGTGGAAAAGTATTGATTGCCATAAAGTAGTTTCCATTCTCTGTAAATTAGAAAAAGGAAAGGAATTAATGCATTTCCTGAAAATAATTTTTTTAAAGTATTTATTTTGGCCGTGGAAAAATGTTCATTAAATTGCATTTAATTCTCGAATCATTTTGGTATGTTAAGATTCATTTTTTGGAAATGTTTTGATTGCCATAAATAAGTTTCCTTTCATTGGAAAATTAGAAAAGGAAAGGAATTAACGCTTATTAAAGAACCGGCCGGCCCACCTGCCTTAACTCCCTGCCGAAATTACTCCAATCCCACTAATCCCGCCCTCGTCTCCCTCCCTTTCCTTTCTATGACCCCGAGTCGCTCCTATAAATACCCGAGGCCTCCCGCACCCCGTCCCACCCCTAAGCCCCATTCCCCGTGCCCTCTCGCCGCCACGCCATTGCCATCGTGCCGCTCCACCCCGACCACCCCGAGCCCACCATCCACTTCCCCACGGCCGTACGCACCTCCTCAACCACTCGCCCGAGCCTCACACCCACCGGAGATGCCCCTCCATCCAGACCCGACGCCGCCGTCCGCCATTACCGACATCGTGCTCCAACCGGTCATCCTCGAGCCTCGCCAATGCCTCCTACCTCATCGCCGTCCTCGCCTTCATTGAATGGAGTAAACCCCGATGCCAGAGGACCACCGGAGCGTCTCACCACATCACCTCGCCGCCTCGGACATCGCCGGAGCTTCGCCGGAGCCGTCAACCGTCGCGGTGAGCTCCTCCTCCTCCTCCTCTCCACCGTTAGATCTCAGATTGACGCGCGAGATTAGAAGTTTTAAATACGTCGATGCATTTTATATTAGGAGTCGGCCGTCCGCCCGAAACACTCTCTCACGCACACCCTTTACCCAATAGAATAGCGCCATGTGTACCCCCTGTCCGCTTAGAAACGTTTTTTTTTCTGTTTTAATTTCAATTTCAGAAATAGTTCTGTTTTTGTTTTCTTTATATATTTTACGTTTTTAATTATTTTAATTTGATTATTTTTGCATCATGTCACAAATTTCATCTAGTTTCTGTAGATATCAAGTTTGACCCTATTTGAGAAAATTTAAAATTGAATTCAAACAGATTTGATTCAAATCTTATTTTCTGAATATCTTGAGTTTGAAAATTTATTTTGAGTTGATTCCTTTTGCTACTTGTCACTAGTGACCTTAATTACTAGTAGAGAGAACTTGGGAATTTTTAGAATAATTTAAATTAGTATTTTTAACAAAATAGATTCTGTTTTAGTTCTTGTAAGGTTTATTTCTAGTTCTTTTGTTTTAAATTGTTTCAGTTTATTTTCTTTTATATTAGTTGACAAGTTTTACTTTGTTTTCTGTTAGTTAGCAGTAGTATTTCAACCAAGTTTATTTTTATGTTATTTATTATTTTTGTAGCATGAAATCAATTCTAGTTTCATTATAACTTGTAATTGATTTCCATTTGCTAGTTTGATTTCTTATTTGAAAATATATTTTTAATTGTTTTATAAGTTTCACTTTATGTTAACTTAGTGTTATATATTTTGTTTTATGTTATTTTAATATTCATTTGTTTTCTTATTGTTAAGTTTATTAGGCAAAAACCTATGTTGTTTAGAATGTTGTTTTTATAATTTTTACTTGTTCTCCAAAAGTAATTCTTTTTGCTAGTAAAAGATTTACTAAAATAAATTTGTTATATGTTACATTGTTTTTGTGCTTTAATTTTGAAAATAGAATTTACTTGTAGAGAAAACCAACCTTAGTTGTGTTGCTGAAACTTTGTTGTTTTGAGTTTTTGTCTTAAGTATTTCCTTCATCACAACCTTGTTGCTTTTGATTTTGTGTTACTTTTTTATTGTTAGAATTTATTGCTAGTATGATTGCTTATATGAATACAATTTTTGATTATATAGATTTTCATCAGAGAGTGACGAATAGTCTATCAAGTTATTTCTGAGAGCGATATTATTTCTTCATCAACAGTACAGGCAAGTTCACTTTGACCATTTTGTTCATACCTATGTTTTATTGCATGTAGTGACATCATTCAACAAATCCCTCCCATAGTGTTATTGAAATTCTTGTAGTTGAGTATAATGCATGAGGTAGGAACCCACCACTTGTTACTAAAGCCCCGGGAACATTAGTTATTTGTATGCTATGCTAAAGTAGACGGGGTTTGGTATGAGTGTTCGTGAGTGGTGTGAGAAGGAGGACTCTACGTCAAGACGACAACTTCATGAAGGCATCTTCAAGTCCTGCATCTTCAAGACCTCAAGACTTCGAGACTCAAGAAACAAGTTTTTCAATATACACTACTGGGTGAAGGATGGTTGATTGGGCATCCCTGGAGTAACCAGTGGATGGCCGGGATGCATGGAGAAGCGCCATGACATCTTGCGGAAAGCTTCACCCAGACTCAAAGAGACGGATGAATACTTCATGCCCGGAAGCTTACCTGTGTAGCCACAAGTCATTATGGGCTCTGGCTTGGTTGATCTTTGTTGTGACTCTGGCTGGGCAGTGCTACGAGATGTAGTCGACATTAGGAATGGATGGGCACTGACAGTAGTCAGAGAAACACTCTGAAAGACCATGTTTCGTTCATCCTGTTCTCAAACACCCGGCAGTGCGAGTACTACCAGGAGGGAACGAATCTTGTGGGTAAAGTACACAACACTCTGTAGTGTTAAACCTAACCGATTAGCCGTGTCCCCGGTTACGGACAATTTGAGCTTCTAGACTTGGATCTATCTCTGAACTCTCAACACTGGACTGATAACTAATTATGGGCAACTTATGATACTTGTGGGCATTAAGACATCGGTTGGCGAAACCATGTCATGTTAGGTAACTCTGTAGTGAAAATTCCTGATATTCCTTCGTTGTAGGAAAAGAAAATAAAATCAGCTTTTATGCAAAAACTCAGACACAGAGCCACAAAGCCTTACTGCATATAGAATAGTTTTTATCTTCTGCTCTACTATGGTGATCTTGCCGGTACATTCAATGTACTGACCTACACGGCTGCAACATCTCATGTTGCAGATACTCTTCTTCGATGAGTAAGAGTACGATTCAGGGTTACGGTCTACACTCAACCTGCCATTGGTGTTATTTGGGACTCCACTCCTGTTGACTGTTTTCGCTGAGATTTTAAGGTATATCAGTTTTACATTAATTACATGTGATTGCACTTTGATATATACATTGATGTACTGTGTGTGCCAGCATACTGATCCAGGGATGGCACAGAACACACAGAGGCTTGACTCGTTTTGAGTCGGGTCGCTATAGGTCCTTCCGACTCCGTTTTTTTGTAATTTTTCTAAAATACTAAAAACATCAGAAGTTATTTTTATGGAATTTTTGGAGTCGGTTTACTTACCGTACAACATACCTACCCCTTTTTAAGGTTTTCGGAGTGTTTCGAAAGATTTCCTTGATGTGTTCTTTCGGTGTGATGACTTGGATGACATTTGTTTTTTCATTAATGGGTGCACCTGAGATATAATGCTTAATTCTTTACCCATTCACCACTCTCGGGTTCTTGCCTTCGAAGTTGTTGATTTTAATAGCACCGGAGAGATAAACCTCCTCCACAACGTATGGGCCTTCCCATTTGGAGAGGAGTTTTCCTGTAAAAAATCCGAAACGAGAATAGTATAAAGGTACTAATTCTCCTACATTGAATTCTTGTGTTTGAATCCTTTTGTCATGCCATCTTTTAACCTTTTCTTTAAATAACTTTGCATTTTCATAGGCTTGTGTTCTTCATTCATCAAGTGAGCTAATGGCAAACAACCTCTTCTCAAGTGGAAAGTTTAAAATCATAGTTAAGTTCTTTATTTGCCCAATAAGATTTGTATTCTAACTCAAGAGGTAAATGACAAGCTTTCCCATAGACCATTTTTTATGAAGACAAACCCATAGGATTCGTATAAGCATTTATATAAGCCCAAAGTGCATCATCTAGTTTTTTAGACTAATTCTTCCTAGAACTATTAACAGTCTTTTGCAATATTAATTTTATTTCTCGATTACTCAATTCAACTTGACCACTAGACTAGGGATGATAAGGTCATGGAATCATATGGTTAACATTATACTTAGCTAGAAGTTTACGGGAAGCACAATGAATAAATTGTGAACCACCATCAGTCATTAAATATCTAGGAACTCCAAACCTCGGGAAAATAATTTATTTAAGCATTTTAATAGAGCTGTTATGATGAACATTACTAGTTAGAATAGCTTCTACCCATTTAGTAACATAATAAATAGCAACTAGAATATGATTATACCCATTTGAGGAAGGAAAAGGTCCCATAAAGTCAAAGCCCCAAACATTAAATGGTTCAATAGCAAGTGAGTAATTCATAGGCATTTCCTGACGCTTA
Organism: Hordeum marinum; assembly: GCA_022496015.1. Lineage (NCBI taxonomy): Eukaryota > Viridiplantae > Streptophyta > Magnoliopsida > Poales > Poaceae > Hordeum > Hordeum marinum. The sequence goes on along the minus strand of CM039672.1, from coordinate 303,248,934 downwards.
CCGATGTTGTCAACTCTCTGGCATTCATTGCATGAAAGTTCATACTCACGAGCATCTTTGAGAAAAGTAGGGGAATAAAAACCGGATTGTAATACCTTGTGTGCAGTTTGGAAACCGGCATGGTGTCCTCCATTAGCTTCGGAATGACACTTCCGAAGAATTTGTTCATGTTCATGCTCAGGTACACATTGTCTAATAATTCTGTCAACTCCCTATTTATAAAGATGTGGGTCATTGATCCGTATCCAACGTATCTATAATTTTTTATTGTTCCATGCTATTATATTATATATTTTGGATGTTTTATAAGAATTAATATGCTATTTTATATTATTTTTGGGACTAACCTATTAACCTAGAGCCTAGTGCAAGTTTCTGTTTTTCCTTTTTTTGAGTATTGTAGATAAGGAATATTAAACGGAGTCCAAACGAAATAAAATCTTTGCGATGATTTTTATTGGACCAGAAGACATCTACCAGACTTGGAGAGGGGTTCAGGAGACCTGCCAGGAGGTCACAAGCCACCCTGGCGCGGCCAGGGGCGCCCCTGGTTTGTGGCCCCCTAGCAGATCTCCTAACCCTAATCTTCAGCCTATAAATTCCCAAATATTCCCCCAATACCAAAAAGAGCCACGCAAATACTTTTCCGCCACCAGAAGGCTCCGTTCCCGAGTGATCCAATCTTTGAGCCTTTTCCGGTAATCTGCCAGAGGGGGATTCGATCACGGTGGGCATCTACATCAACTCCATTGCCCCTCCGATGATGCGTGAGTAGTTCAGCACAGACTTACTGTTGGAAATATGCCCTAGAGGCAATAATAAATTAGTTATTATCATATTTCCTTGTTCATGATAATCGTTTATTATCCATGTTATAATTGTATTGATCGGAGACTTAAATGCATGTGTGGATACATAGACAAAACCATGTCCCTAGTATGCCTCTAATGGACTAGCTCGTTGATCAAAGGATGGTTAAGGTTTCCTAGCCATGGACATGAGATGTCATTTGATAACGGGATCACATCATTAGGATAATGATGTGATGGATAAGACCCAAACTACAAACATAGCATATGATCGTGTTAGTTTATTGCTACTGTTTTCTGCATGTCAAGTATATGTTCCTATGACCATGAGATCATGCAACTCACAGATATCGGAGGAGTGCCTTGTGTGTATGAAATGTCGCAACGTAACTGGGTGACTATAAAGGTGCTCTATAGGTATCTTCGATGGTGTCTGTTGAGTTGTCATGGATCGAGACTAGGATTTGTTACTCCGTGTGACGGAGAGGTATCTCGGGGCCCACTCGGTAATGCAACATCACAATAAGCCTTGCAAGCAATGTGACTAATTGTTAGTTGCGGGATCTTGTATTACAGAATGAGTAAAGAGACTTGCCGGTAACGAGGTTGAACTAGGTATGGAGATACCGACGATCGAATCTCGGGCAAGTAACATACCGAAGAACAAAGGGAACGTTATACGGGATTAACTGAATCCTTGACATAGAGGTTCGACCGATAAAGATCTTCGTAGAATATGTAGGAACCAATGTGGACGTCCAGGTCCCGCCATTGGTTATTGACCGTAGAGGTTTCTCGGTCATGTCTACATAGTTCTCGAACCCGCAGGGTCTGCACACTTAAGGTTCGGTGACGTTTCGGTAGTGTAGAGTTATGTATGGTGGTGACCGAAGTTTGTTCGGATTCCCGGATGAGATCCCGGACGTCAAGAGGAGATCCGGAATGGTCCGGAGGTAAATATTCATATATAGGAAGTCCCAGTTTGGTTTCCAGAAAAGTTTCGGGCTCATCGGTAGTGTACCGGGAGTGCCGGTAGTGTACCGGGAGGCCTCCGGGAGGGGTATTTCGACCCCAAGAGGTCCATGGGCTGTGGGATAATAATAACCAGCCCTTAGTGGGCTGGGAAAACAGCCACAAAGGCCCATGGCGCAGGAGAGAAAGTCCTAAAGCAAAAAGTGGAAAATCAGCCAATAGGAGGCAATCCTACTCCAACTAGGATTGGAGGTGAAGTAGGATTGCTCCCACCTCCTATTTCGGCCAACCCAAAGGCCTTGGCTGCCTCTCCTCTCCTCTCCTCCTATATATACTAGTGGATTGGGTGGTTTTTGGACAGAATTTCCGGCCACGTGCTACCCGTTTCACCGGTGCACAGTTTCTCCTCTAGATCGGTTTTCCGCAGCGCTTAGGCGAAGCCCTGCCGGAATTGCTCCACCACCATCACCGGAGCGCCGTCACGCTGCCGGTGAACTCTCTCTCCTCTCCACCTCCTCTCGCTGGATCGAGACGGTGGAGATCGTCATCAAGCTGCACGTGTGCTGAACGCGGAGGTGCCGTCCGTTCGGCGCTAGATCGGAAGGACCGTGATCGAGATCGCGAGACGGTTCGTGATGTGATCACGGAACGGATCGTGATGAGTTCACGGACAGATCGTGATCAAGATCGTGAGACGGATCGTGATGAGTTCGCGGGACGGATCATGATGTGTTCGTGGGACGGTTCGTGATTAGATCGCGGGACGCTCGGCGATTTGGATCGCGAAGAAGTTCGACTACACCAACCGCGTTTCTTAACGCTTCCCGCTTAGCGATCTAAAAGGGTACGTAGATCCACTCTCCCTCTCGTAGATGCTCATCACCATGGATAGTTTTGCGTGTGCGTAGGAAATTTTTTGTTTCCCATGCGACGTTCCCCAACACTTACTTCTCCATAGCTGGTAGCTAGATGGCTTCTTCTCTCTCTTTGTGCTTCAATACCATGTTGTTCATGATCTCCATGGGGATCTAGATGATGTAATACTCTTTTGCGGTGTGTTTGTCGAGATTCGATGAATTGTGGGTTTATGATCAGCTTATCTATGAATATAAAGTAGGGGTAGCGAGGCATGTATTGTATTGTTACCATCAAGGGTAAAAAGATGGGGTTTTCATCATATCGCTTGAGTTTATCCCTCTACATCATGTCATCTTACTTAATGCATCACTCTGTTCTTCATGGAGTCGGTCGATGTGTGGAGTAATATTAGTAGATCCAGAATCATTTCGGCCTACTTGACACAGACATGATGCCTATATGCATAATTATTGCCTTGGATATCATCATAACTATGCGTTTTTGTATCAATTGCTCGGCAGTAATTTGTTCACCCACCGTGTTATTTTCCTTCAAGACAGAAGCCTCTAGTCAAACCTATGGCCCCGAGTCTATTTTCCATATTATATTTTCAGATCTATATACCAAAAATACCAAAAAAATACCTTGCTGCAATTTATTTACCATTTTTACTTTTCGCAATTCTTGCAAGTAGTCATGAAGGGATTGACAACCTCTTTATAGCGTTGGGTGCAAGAGTTTGATTGTTTGTGTAGTTTCATCCATTTGTGACTTGCTTGTTTCTCCCACTAGATTGATAGTAGTAGATGCAGAATCAATTCGGTCTACTTGAAACGGACGTGATGCCTATATGCATAATCATTGCCTTGGATATATTCATAATTATTCACTTTTCTATCAATTACTCGACAGTAATTTGTTCACCCATCGTATTCCTTCAAGAGAGAAGCCTCTAGTAAAACCTATGGCCCCCGGGTCTACTTTCCATATTATATTTTCACATCTATAAACCAAAAATACCAAAAATAGTTTGCCGCAATATTTTTACTTTTGTTTTACTTTTCGTTTTAGTAATCTTTTATATCTATCTCTATCACATGCCATCCTTGCAAATAATCGTGAAGGGATTGACAACCCCTTTATAGCGTTGGGTGCAAGTGTTTGATTGCTTGTGTAGGTGTGAAGATTGGGGACTTGCTTATATCTCCTACTGGATTGATACCTTGGTTCTCAACAAGTGAGGGAAATACTTATCTACTTTGGTGCATAACCCTTTCCTCCTCAAGGGAAAACCCATGCATGCTCAAGAAGTAGCAGATACACATCAAGCCTACCAAGTACCCATCACAAACTCATCTCTTGCATTTATATTATTTTCCATTTGCCTCTCGTTTTCCTCTCCCCCACTTCTAAAACGATTTTCAGGAAAAAACCAAAAATATTTGCCTTTTTATTCACCCTTCTTTCGTTCGCCTTTTCATTTGCTTTTTTTGCTTGTGTGCTAGATCGATCTGTTGCCACCATGTCTGAATCTGGGAAGGTTATCATTGAAAATTTTGAGGGTATTGCTAGTATAAATCTTGAGAAAAAAATTGGATCTTGCTCTCTAGATCATGAATCTAAACCTCCTCCAAATTATAAAGTTAAATTTTTTGAAGTGGGAGACTGTAATATTATTGGGAAGAGTGTTATTCAAGAGTTCTTAGATTGTACGGGAGTAATGCCTATGAATAAGAGTTCTATTCTTATTAGCACAAATTATTATGCAGATGTTATTGCCATGCTTGTCAAAAAGTTGGAAAGAAAATTTGTGCACATTCATCCCACTTTGCAAGAGGTGTTTTATGAACTTCCCAAAATTAATCATCCTAAGGCCAAAACGATTGCCACTGTCATCCTTATGCATGAACTCGATTTTATCTTACAAGAAGCTAGGGAAATCTTTGCTTTCTACAAAAAGGATATTGGACACCCTCCGATTAAAGAAATCCTACATGATAAAGAAACCTTGCGTAGCTTTGAGTCTAGGGATAATCAATCTTACCATGATAATCTTAGAAGAAGAGTTCCCTATTCCAAAATAACCCATACCATTTACCTTGAAACCTATTATGAATTTGGTTGGATCACTAGGGGCATTTATGTAGGATTCAATGATGATTGGTTAGAAGAAAACAATCCGGGAACCCGTTAAAAATGAGACACACATTTTATATGATGATATGTATGGTGATGATCCAGATTATGAGAACGGATTGCATACCAAAGATGACAATATCTAGATCTATTGCGTTATGCCTAGCTAGGGGCGTTAAACAATAGCGCTTGTTGGGAGGCAACCCAATTTTATTATGTTCTGTTTTTTGCTTCTGTTTTTGAGTGTTTCACACATTATTACCTCTGTAGTAATTATATTTTGGTGTTTTAATTAGTGTTTGATCCAAGTTAGACCTTTGGGATGGTCTATGGTGATTGTTGATTTGATCTTGTTGAAAAACAAAAACTTTTGTGCCCAGTCGAGGAAGTTTATAAATTTATCAGAGCATTGAATGAGTCTGAAATTTTTACACAAGATTGATATACAAATTTACCAATTTGTCCAAATTTTTCAGTATTTTTGGAGTAACATAAGTATATGAAGTTTCTAGATTGTTCTATTTTTGATAGATTCTGTTTTCTTTGTGTTGTTTACCTATTTTGATGTATATATGGGTTGTAATGGGGGGGTATGAACCATGGAAAATTTGGAATACAAAAGATATTGAACCAATATAAATAAATAATGAGTTCACAACAGTACCTAAAGTGGTGATTTATTTTCTTATACTAACGGATCTCACGAGTTTTCTGTTGAGTTTTGTGTTGTGAAGTTTTCATGTTTTGGGTAAGATTTATCAGACTATGGAATCAGGAGTGGCAAGAGCCTAAGCTTGGGGATGCCCAAGGCAGCCAAGGAATCAAGGATGCCAAAAATCCTAAGCTTGGGGATGCCCGGAAGGCATCCCCTCTTTCATCTTCAATCTATCGGTAAATTTACTTGAGGCTATGTTTTTATTCACCACATGATATGTGTTTTGCTTGAAGCGTCTTGTATGATATGAGTCTTTGCTTTTTTATTTTGCCACAATCATCCTTGTTGAACACACGTTTTGAGAGAGACATGCATGAATCGTGAATTTATTAGAATAGTCTATGTGCTTCACTTATATCTTTTGAGCAAGGCAATTTTGCTCTAGTACTTCACATATCTTTTTAGAGCATGATGGTGTTTTGTTTTATAGAAATAATTGAGCTCTATTACCTCACTTATATTATTTTGAGAGTCTTTAAACAGCATGGTAATTGGTTTAGGTTATGACTTTAGTCCTAATATAATAGGTATCCAAGAGGGATATAATATAATCTTCCATATAAAGTGCATTGAATGTTATGATAAGTTTGATTCCTTGCATAAAGTTTTGAGATATAAATATGGTAATATTAAGATTCATGTTATGAAGGAATTGTGAATTGTTAAAAATACTTGTGTAAAGGTTTTTGATTCCCGTAGCATGCACGTATAGTGAACCGTTATGTAAGGAAGTCAGAGCATGATTTGTTTATTGATTGTCAGCCTTTGTGTGAGGGTCGGGAGCGCACGATGGTTTACTCCTACCAACCTCTCCCCTAGGGGCATACATCTAATACTTTGCTTTGATGATTAATAGACTTTTGCAATAAATATGTGAATTCTTTATGACTAATGTGAGACCATGAATTATACACACTCTCACCCTTCCACTTTTGCTAGCCTCTCTAGTACCGCGCAACTTTCGCCGGTGCGTTAAACCCACCATATATCCTTCCTCAAAATAGCCACCACACCTACCTATTATGGAATTTCCATAGCCATTCCGAGATATATTGCGATGCAACTTCCACCATTCCATTTATTATGACACGCACCATCATTTTCATATTGCTTTGCATGATCATAAGATAGCTACCATGATGTTTTCATGGCTTGTCTGTTTTTGATGTCAATTTCTATGCTAGATCTTTGCACATCCCGGTACACCGCTGAAGGCATTCATATAGAGTCATATTTTGTTCTAGATATCGAATTGTAATTCTTGTGTTGTAAGTAAATAAAAGTGTGATGACCATCATTATTAGAGCATTGTCTCATGTGAGGAAAGGATGATGGAAGCTATAATTCCCTCACAAATTGGGATGAGACTCTGGACTTCATGAAAAATAAAAGAGGCCAGCGAAGTGCAAATAAAAAAAGAGAGGCCAAAGACGCCCACCAAAATAAAAAAAGAGAGAAAAGGGAGAAGGGACAATGCTACTATCTTTTTTTCCACACTTGTGCTTCAAAGTAGCACCATGATCTTCATGATAGAGAGTCTCCTATTTTGTCACTTTCATATACTAGTGGGAATTTTACATTATATAACTTGGCTTGTATATTCCAATGATGGGATTCCTCAAATTTCCCTAGGTCTTCATGAGCAAGCAAGTTGGATGCACACCCACTTAGTTTCTTTTTGAGCTTTCATACACTTATAGCTCTAGTGCATCTGTTGCATGGCAATCCCTACTCACTCACATTATATCTATTAATGGGCATCTCCATAGCCCGTTGATACGTCTAGTTGATGTGAGACTATCTTCTCCTTTTTCTTCACAACCTCCACCATATTCTATTCCACCTATAGTGCTACATCCATGGCTCACGCTCATGTATTGCGTGAGAGTTGAAAAGGTTTGACAACATAAAAGGTGTGAAACAATTGCTTGACTTATTATCGAGGTTGTGCATGATATAAATATTTTGTGTGGGGAAGATGGAGCATAGCCAGACTATATGATTTTGTAGGATAACTTTCTTTTTCCATTATATTTTGAAGAGATACAATTGCTTTGTTAGTATGCTTGAAGAATTATCGTTTTAATATCAACATTAAGATTTTGTTTTGAGTCTTATGGATCTGAACATTCATGCCACAATAAATGATATTACATGGATAAATGTGTTAGGTAGCATTGCACATCAAAAATTCTGTTTTTATCATTTACCTACTCGAGGACGAGAAGGAATTAAGCTTGGGGATGTTGATACGTCTCCAACGTATCTATAATTTTTAATTGTTCCATGCTATTATATTATCTGTTTTGGATGTTTTATATGCATTAATATGCTATTTTATATTATTTTTGGGACTAAGCTATTAACCTAGAGCCTAGTGCCAGTTTCTGTTTTTTCCTTGTTTTTGAGTATTATAGATAAGGAATATCAAACGGAGTCCAAATGGAATAAAATCTTCGTGATGATTTTTCTTGGACCATAAGACATCTACCAGACTTGGAGAGGGGGTCAGAAGACCTAGCAGGAGGTCACAAGCCACCCTAGCACGGCCAGGGGGAGGCCCCCTAGCTTGTGCCCCCCCATCAGATCTCCTAACCCTAATCTTCGGCCTATAAATTCCCAAATATTCCGCCAATACCAAAAAGATCTACGCAAATACTTTTTCGCTGCCAGAAGCCTCCATTTCCGAGAGATCAAATCTTGGAGCCTTTTCTGGTAATCTGACGGAGGGGGATTCGATCACGGAGGGCATCTACATCAACTCCATTGCCTCTCCGACGATACGTGAGTAGTCCAGCACAGACCTATGAGTCCATAGCTAGTAGCCCATGATATTCTTTGGTGAGTAGTCCACCAAAGATGGATTCTTCTCTCTCTTTGTGTTTCAATACCATGTTCCCCATGATCTCCATGGGGATGTATCCGATGTAATACTCTTTTGTGGTGTGTTTGTCGAGATCCGATGAATTGTGGGTTTATGATCAGCTTATCTATGAAAATTATTTGGTTCTATTCTATTCTTATATGCATGATTTCATATTGTGAATCATTGTGGTCTACTTGACATGGACGTGATGCCTATATGCGTAATCATTGCCTTGGATATCATCATAACTATGCGCTTTTCTATCAATTGCTCGACAGTAATTTGTTCACCCACCGTGTTATTTTCCTTTAAGAGAGAAGCCTCTAGTGAAACCTATGGCCCCCAGATCCATTTTCCATACTATATTTTCAGATCTATATACCAAAAATACCTTGCTGCAATTTATTTACATTTTTACTTTCCGCAATCTTTTACATCTATCTCTATCATATCTAATCCTTGCAAGTAATCGTGAAGGGATTGACAACCCCTTTATAACGTTGGGTGTAAGAGTTTGATTGTTTGTGTAGGTGCATCCATTGCTAACTTGCTTGTTCCTCCTACTGGATTGATACCTTGGTTCTGAACAGCTGAGGGAAATACTTACCTACTTCACTGCATCACCCTTTCCTCTTCAAGGGAAAACTAGTGCAACCTCAAGAGGTAGCAATCATCCCAAAAGTAATGTCGTAGATCATAATTTTTTCTTTTGTTGATATGTGGAACTAGGTGGGATGTATTTAGCAATAATATAATTGGCATAATCAGCATACCAAGGAGAACTACATTAAGTATTTATAGCAGCAAGTTGTTCATCAGGAAAACTATCATAGATAGGAAATGGGTCATCAAGAACATTTTCCATCCTAGACAAGTTATCTGCTACTGAGTTTTCAGCTCCCTTTTTATCAATGGCATGCAAGTAAAATTCTTGAAGTAAAAGTACCCACCTAATAAGTCTAGGTTTGGCATACTTCTTTTCCATAACGTATTTCATAGCAGCATGATCTGTCTGAATAGTTACTTTGGAATCGACAATGTAAGGTTTGAACTTATGACAAGCAAAGACGACTTCTAAAAAATCCTTTTCGGTGGTAACAGAATTCCTTTGAGCAGAGTCTAAAGTTTTACTAGCATAATGAATGACATAGATTAGGTAATGATAGTTTTAGCACATAGATCTTGCAAGAACACAAAATAAAATAAGTAAACAAAAAGTGCAACAAGGTATTTTTTGTTTTTTTGGATTAATAGATCCGAAAACAAAAACGCAAAATAGTAGATTGGAAAGCAATATGTTGGAAAACTAGACCCAGGGGTCATAGGTTTCACTAGTGGCTTCTCTCGTGAGTATAGCGCACGGTGGGTGCACAAATAACCATTGGGAAATTGATAGAAGATCAAATAATTATGACGATATCCAGACAATGATCATTATATAGGCATCACGTCCAAGATAAGTAGACTGAAATGACTCTACATCTACTTCTATTACTCCACACATCGACCACTATCCAGCATGCATCTAGTGTATTAATTTTATGGGAAAATGGAGTAATGCAATAAGAACGGTGACCTAATGTAGATGTTGGAAATATGCCCTAGAGGTAATAATAAAATGGTTATTATTGTATTTCCTTGTTCATGATAATTGTCTACTGTTCATGCTATAATTGTGTTAACCGGAAACCGTAATACATGTGTGAATACATAGACTACAACATGTCCCTAGTGAGCCTCTAGTTGACTAGCTCATTGATCAATAGATGGTCACGGTTTCATGGCCATGGACATTGGATGTCGTTGATAACGGGATCACATCATTGGGAGAATGATGTGATGGACGAGACCCAATCCTAAGCATAGCACAAGATCGTGTAGTTCGTTTGCTAAAGCTTTTCAATGTCAAGTATCGTTTCCTTAGACCATGAGATTGTGCAACTCCCGGATACCGTAGGAATGCTTTGGTTGTGCCAAACGTCACAACGTAACTGGGTGGCTATAAAGGTGCACTACAGGTATCTCCGAAAGTGTCTGTTGGGTTGGCACGAATCGAGACTGGGATTTGTCACTCCGTGTGACGGAGAGGTATCTCTAGGCCCACTCGGTAAGACATCATCATAATGAGCTCAATGTGACTAAGGAGTTAGTCACGGGATGATGTATTACGAAACGAGTAAAGAGACTTGCCGGTAACGAGATTGAACAAGGTATAGAGATACCGACGATCGAATCTCGGGCAAGTATCATACCGATAGACAAAGGGAATTGTATATGGGATTGATTGAATCCCCGACATCGTGGTTCATCAGATGAGATCATCGTGGAGCATGTGGGAGCCAACATGGGTATCCAGATCCCGCTGTTGGTTATTGACCGGAGAGGTGTCTCGGTCATGTCTACATGTCTCCCGAACCCGTAGGGTCTACACACTTAAGGTTCGATGACGCTAGGGTTATAGGGAAATGGTATATGTGATTACCGAAAGTTGTTCGGAGTCCCGGATGAGATCCTGGACATCACGAGGAGCTCTGAAATGGTCCGGAGGTAAAGATTGATATATAGGAAGTCCAGTTTTGGTCACCGGAAAGTTTTCGGGCTCATCGGTAGTGTACCGGGAGTGCTGGGAGGGTGCCGGAGGACCCCTGGGAGGGGTGTGACGACCATAGGATTTCGTGGGCCCTTAGAGGAAGTGTGCCAGCCCTTTTTGGGCTGGAGAAGACCTTCTAGAAAGGCCCATGCGGCTGGAGATAAGAGATAGGGCTGAAAAGGATTCAAAAGGAAGAGATCCACCTCCCTTGTGGGAGGTGGACTCCTCCCTAGGGTCGGCCGAACCTCTCCTCTTTGGAGGAGGGGCCAAGGCAGCCCTCCCTATCCCTCCTCCTATATATATATGCAAGGGTTTGGGATGTTTTGAGACACGACTTCTTTGTCTCTCAGTGCAGCCCTACCCTTCCTCTTCCTCGTTCTCCATAGCACTTGGCGAAACCCTGCCGGAGTTCACGTAGCTCCACCGTCACCATGCCGTCGTGCTGCCGGAGCTCTCCCTCAACCTCTCCCTCCTCCTTGATGGATCAAGGTGCGGGAGATTTCACCGGCTGTACATGTGTTGAACACGGAGGCACCGTTGTTCGGCGCTGAGATCGGAATTCACCGCGATCTGAATCGCCGCGAGTACGACTCCACCAACCGCGTTCTTGTAACGCTTCCGCTTAGCGATCTTCAAAGGTATGAAGATGCAATCTGTCCCCTCTCGTTGCTGGTTTCTCCATGGATAGATCTTGGTGATCGTAGGAAATTTTTTGATTTACAACTACGTCTCCCTTTAGTAGACAAGATGTATTCATGTAGGAATAGACCCCATCTTGCTATCCTTAATTGCCACGATTCACGCATGTCTTGTTGCCCCTTCTGTCACTGGGAAAGAACACCACAAGATCAAACCCATCACAAAGCAACTCTTCCCATGGCAAGAAAAAACAATTTAGTTGGTCTAACTAAACCAAAGATTCAAAGAAAAAAATACGAGGCTATAAGTAATCATGCAAATAAGAGAACAAAAAAGACTCAAATCATATTCATGGATAGAAACTGATCATGAACTCAAAATTCATTGGATCCCGACAAACACACTGCAAAAGTCACTACATCAAATAAGTAAGAATACTAAAGGTGGAAGCTTTCGATTTTCATGTATTTTGAATTTTTTACTGCTTCCTGGAGATTTACATGGGGTGGATAGATAAGGGCCTTGGACAGATTTTTTATATCTCACCGCTTAGGCCGAGATTTCCGAAAGCCGCGCAATCGCCTTCTCCTCCCTCCCTGTGTCGTGTGCCTATTCTTCTCCAGTAAAAAAATCCTTCCTTCCACCTTTGTTCCTCAGTGGAGCAGGAGAAGCAGCGGCGCCCTCTCCATTGACCTCTCTTCCTCCCAATATGTCGTGGTAGCATGACATCCCTCCACCATGTCTCCTTCATTGGCCATGGACCCTAGCGGCCCGATATTCCCGAATCTCGGCCAGCAGCTCACCAAAACCCGACCTGTAGCTGGCGGTGTGCGAGCTCCCGGACCATGTTCTCCTTCGCATTGCCTCGGTGGCATGGGCTCCATGGTTCTTCATCCTCAATGCCCATGATTGTCATCGGCTGCTGGCTGGCTTCCTCTTTGCTGATGCTCCTCCATCACCACCATTGCCTTCACATCCAACTACTGCATGATGGGAGATACCGGAAGCTGACAGTCTCCACCTCCACACGTACTCCCCTTCCCCTATGCATGACCAGGTGAAGCCCTCCTTTTTTCCTCTTAAATCTCCCCACTCCCCCAGCTCTCTACTTCCTAGGGCTAGGGCCAGGGCCGAAGTAGGAGGTTGCTAGTTGGGGGATGACCTAAAGGTTGCATCTCAAAATGATAGTATTTGTCCGATCTCTAAGGATGTATGATATTTCTAGTCATATATGGTAGTAAAATTATGTGGTGATCTACGGATTTGTATTCTGTACATTGCTTTTGCTCTATATTCTGAGTAATCTTCAGTGACATCTGATTGATTTAAAGTTCCATTAAGATGATAGAAGGTCGATCGCCACTAAAAACTCAATACATATTAATGGTGATTCTGAAATATATGCCATCTAGCTACCATTAGTTAGTTTGTACAACACAAAGATATATATTATCAAAAAGGACATAAAATGTACATACTGCTACATGATGTTCCTCTTATTGATACTTAGTTAACTATGTGTACGAACCAAGCTTGATGAACTTCCAGTAACCTATGCATAGCACCATGCCTTGCAGCAGAAAACTTAGCATGGACGACGCCATTTGTGGCACGAGCACGCTCCGAGAGATGGGCATCAACTCACCTCACTGCCGCATCTAACTTACCATCCCTCCCTGTCACCTCCGTCCAGTTAGTGCTTGGCTATGTACATAATTTGTTCTTTGAGGTGCTGATGTTGCCCTTCTCATTTGTTTTGTGTGCCCCAGGTGGTTCTGCCTGGAGCAGTACTTGGATTTCAAACATGAGTCATCTGAGCCCTTGTGATCAGGTTGTTTCAGTTCTTTATACATGGCTAGAAGGTGTAGAATTGAATGGAAATGTCTTCTTTTTATTTATATGATAAGATACCAAATAAGTCACCAAACGTTCTGTTGATATTGCACTCAAATGTTCTTTGTCTTGCAGTTTTTCTCTGAAGCGTGAAAAATAATTCGCAATGGAAATGTCTTCTCTTTATTTATATGATAGGATACCAAATAAGTCTCCAAACGTTCTATTGATATTGCACTCAAATGTTCTTTTTCTTGCATTTTTCTTTGAAGTGTGAAAAATAATTCGCAAAACGCTTTCCGTCATGGATATGAAAATTTCATATATATATATATATATATATTCAGTACCCTATTTTTGATTTGCAATTGATAAAATGATCACATATGAGGTGTCCTTCGTAGGATAGTTCGACAAAGGAGAAGAGGGAAATTAGAAACCTTTATGCATTGCATCATCTCTGTTCTAGCATTCTCCACTAATCACCTCTCATGTTCTAAGTTATGCAAGAAGAAACTTCTACATATAGAATATATGATGGCTATCTATATTTAGGGCTCATGTTTTTGCATTGACAAAAGTTTAGTGCAGATATATCTATTGATCTGGCTATTCTTTTGTACCTATAGTTTCTCGCATCACCTCTTGACAAAAATCATACCACCGCCTAAATAATATGGATGATTTTGTAATCTCCTCACAACTAACTAACATACAGAGAACCATTCGTAATATGAACCATTGCTAACTGTTTGCATATGAATCTATCCTGAACTATGATCTATGCTAGAATTCAAAATCAGAAGTTGTCACTTCAAAAACAATTCTTTGGAAAATCAGTTTTGACTTCCCCATAAAAATGTGTCTACACTTATATACTCCGTCATACTATTTTTGTTAAATATATTTTTTGGAGATCGGATTAGCGGCTGCGGCTTGGTTTTTTTAAAGAATATATTAATTTTTACTGGAGAAAATACAACCTTGGTTACATTAGTACCTTTCGTGTATCAATTTTCAAAGCCATGATATCACTTATTTATTTTAGAGACTGCTAAGACCTAAAGAATGTAGGATATGTTTCCTTTTTCCTAGAGGTAACAAAGCATACACATTGCCACATTTCCTCTGCAGATCGATACGCTACAAGGTTCACTTATGATTTAGTACATCAACATATGTCCCCAACCACTTCACTCCTATATATTTCCATGTTTTATAAGATCGTGTGCTTACACTCCTGAATAAATCTACTGGTGTGTTAACCAGATTTCTCTGATGATGCTCTAGCTGATGATTAAATCTATTGGTGCAATTAGCTAGATTTCTCTGATGATGTTCTGGCTGATCATATGCTATCTACTATTTTAAACTACTGGCAACTCTCTGATACAATATTGTATGTCCTTGTTGGGTATTGGTACTAAGTTAATAGTGCCTGGATTTTTTTGTTCTGTAACCATGATGTCTTTCACCCTACGACTACCTTATTATTACATCACTAAGCTCCTGGCAAACTTGCAGCATGTTTGTTCTGGTGTACATTTGCGTCATTAAATTTGATGGGGTAGGTACACTATCGTGGTCACAATTGATTTCTTGAAAGTTACGTTCTTTGTTGATGTCTCACATATAACTAAGAATTCACATGAATTGAAGGAGACACTACTTTATTTTTTCCTGAAGCAAACACACAATATTTACCCCACTTAGCTTTTTGTCTTCAAGCACAACTATATATCATCTACCAATGCAATGTAGTGCTGCCAATCGATGTTTAGTCATTTGTACCTCTTCATCCATACACTGATTGTACTTAATTTTTCAAAGAAAAATATAAAGAAATGGGCAAATCTCACTTGATGACGGTTGCTTCTACGGACGCGGTGTGTGCCGCGCTTTTTGGCACTAGTAGATATCCAAGAGAGCGTTGTATTGAGAATTATAGACAGAGAGGAAGCCATCTAGCTACTGCCGATGGACCCGTAGGTCTATGGTGGACTACTCACGCATCACTGGAGATGCACCTATGATGAAGATGAACCCCTCCACCAGGGCACGCTAGGGGCCTATGGCGTGCCCTGGTGGAGGGTGGCCACCCTGGGCCCCCTCTCCTGTTGTTCTTTGGCCCATCCTGGCTCTTCTGATCCATAAAAAATCTCAAAAAATTCCTGTAGCGTTTGGGCTCCATTTGGTACTGATTTTCTGCGAAGTAAAAAAACAAGCAAAACAGTAAGTGGCACTTTGGCACTATGTCAATAGGTTAGTCCCAAAAAATGATATAAAGTTGCTACAAAATGATTGTAAAACAGCCAAGATTGATTATATAACAACATGGAACAAGCAAAAATTATAGATACATTGGAGACGTATCAGCATCCCCAAGCTTATTTCCTACTCATCCTTGAGTAGGTAAACGATAAAAACATAATTTTGATGTGGAATGCTGCCTAACATGTGCATCATATATTATTTTCTTTGCAGCATGGACATTTGGAATTTTAAATGGTTCAAAGAAATAGTCTAGTTTTTACATGAAAACTTTAGTACTCAAGAATATAAACAAGCAACCCTGTCTTTCAAAATATCAATGCCAAAGCAAGTTATCCCTAGCCCATCATGCTCAATCATTGATCCATTCACAATACACACTCAAATATTAGCTACACCTAATGCTCAAGCATGATCATAGTGTCTCCTAGTTGGTGATTTATAAGAGAAGATGGAGACTCAAACTGAAAAATAAAAATTGCATAAAGTAAATACATATGCCCTTCGTAGAGGGAAGAAGGATTTGTAGAGGTGCGAGAGCTCAAGTGTTTAAATTGATAGAGAAAAAATATTTTGAGTGGCATGCCTTTCCTGTCAACAAAAACAACTAAGAGATTTCAATATCTTTCCACGCTAGATACACCATAGGCGATTCCCAAACAAAAAATAAAGATTATTCCTTTTTCCAGCATACTTTCACTTTCCATGACTAGTCGAATCCACGGTTGCCTTCCATACCAACACTTTTCAAGGAATTTATTATTTGAAAAAATAAAGTAAATATTTTTTCTTTTTCATTTTGGGACTTGGCACCCTATTACCGTTGTACTGTCATGCAATGACAAGTGAATAAACACTCATCTTGAGAATAACACATCTAGCATGGAAAAATATCGGTCACCCCCAACCGTTTCATGAGCGGTACGAGCACACAAAACGGAAAATTTATTTTCAAAGGTTAGAGATGGAACATACAAATTTGCTTGGGACGACATGGAAATACTGTATATAAGTAGGTATGGTGGACTCATATGGCGAATTTGGTAATAAGGATTTTGGATGTACAAGTAGTATTTCTACTTAGTACAAGTGAAGGCTAGCAAATAGATTGAGAAGCATCCAACTAAGAAACGAAAAAATAACATAAATGACCATTAAGCATAACTAACACCGAATAATACACCATAAGTAGGATGTAATTTCATAGAACAACAATTGACTTTCGCAATTGCATAGGGAATCACAAACCTTAACATCAATATTCTTACTAAGCATAATTACTCACTAACATAACTCACATATTACTATTGTCATGTCTCAAGACTATTACAAAGAATCATGTTTAATTTGTCCAACGATCTTCA
The DNA here is from genome assembly GCA_022496015.1 of Hordeum marinum. Classification (NCBI taxonomy): domain Eukaryota; kingdom Viridiplantae; phylum Streptophyta; class Magnoliopsida; order Poales; family Poaceae; genus Hordeum; species Hordeum marinum. The sequence continues at coordinate 303,231,881 of CM039672.1, read as the reverse complement.
TGAATTTTTTATTATATCCCACTTGAATATCTATCACTTTGGGACTAGTTTCATATATTGCAATTGCTTTTGACAAGCTCACATGGATATAAGTGAAGAATATGAGCATACAAGTTTCATCTCTCGAAATAATATAAGTGAAGAATGGGAGGATTTGTTCAAAGTTATTAACTCTAAAACTAATGTAAGCGAAGCATGAGAGCATTTGTTCAAACATGTAAAAGCATGTCGTGCTCAAAAAGATATAAGTGAAGCATAAGAGCAATTCCTTTGCTCCATAGATTTAAGTGAAGCATAAAGAGCAATTCTAGAAAATCATAGCATAATTTTATATCTATCAAATAGGTGTGTGAAGCAAGGATAAAAATCAAATAAAGCAAAGATACAAGACGCTCCAAGCAAAACTCATGATATGTAACGAATAAAAATAGTTCCAAGTAAAAAAAAGATGGTTGTTAGAAGAAAGAGGGGATGCCACTCGGGGCATCCCCAAGCTTAGTTGCTTGTTAATCTTTGGATATTACCTTAGGGTTTTTTCGAATCCCCAAGCTTATGCTCTTATTACTCCTTATTCCTTCATCCATCGTGATCTCACCCAAAACTTGAAAACTTCAATCACACAAAACTTGACAAAATTCTCATGAGATCCGTTAGTATAATAAAGCAAATTACCACTTTAGGTATTGTTGTAAGCCCATTAATATTTTATTATTGCATTATATATACTTTATTATAACTTTACAATGAATTATACCCCCGATACAAGCCAGAGATTCAACAAAACAAGCACACAATGCAACGAAAACAGAATCTGTTTGAGACAGAACAATCTGTAGTAATCTGTACTCTACCCATACTTATGGACCTCTAAAAATTCTGAATCATTAGTAAAATGTAAATAATTTGTATAGAAATACTTTATAATAATTTCAGCTCACTATCTTGTTCCAATAAAAAATGAAAATTCGTGCACTCGGAACAAAGTTTCTGTTTCAGATTCAGCTTTTGTTCTACTCATCTTATGGATTATCCTAAAGGTATTAGTTAGAAGAAACACTAAATGAAACATAAAAACACAATCATAACATAATCATAATAGTTCAAACACTTAAAAACATAAAGGTATAGATAAAAATATTTTATTCATTGGGTTGCCTCCCAAGAAGCGCTGTGGTTTTACGCCCCTAGCTAGGCATAACGCATAGTTTCAAGTATTTTCATCCTTCTTATTTTTCTTCATAGATGAGTTTTCATCAAAAGTCTTTGTAAATAAAACTTGGAACACATTATCCATAGAAATTTTGGGACTATCAAGTTGTCCATGTATGTATCCTCTTTGATCACTGGCTACAATCCAAGAGTATTGTTTATTAACATCATTGAAAGTTTGTTGGATCATATCTAAAACAGGAACTTCCTTTTTAAGATTATGAAACAAAATTTAATTATTCCCAAGCAAGTGTCTCAACATGTAATATCTTTCATAAAGGATTTCATCTATTATCTATTTTTCATGGCTCTTACCAAAATGATCAAAAAATTCCCTAGCTTCTCATACTATGTGATCAAATTCATCCATGAAAACAAGGATAGCTAATTTTTTTTGCTTTAGGATCTTTTAAAACAGGTATCTCATAAAACAATCTTTGAAAGGTAGAATGTGTGCGGATAAATCTATTTTCAAGTTTCAGAACTAATGCTGAGATAGCTTCCGCATAAGTTTTAATTCTTTTTAGTATAGGAGCATCATCAAGAGTCAAGTTTCCAACACAATTGAAAAATTCCTTGATAGTTCCTTTTCCTATAATGTTCCCTTGCCCCAAAACAAAAGTTTTATAATCCATATTACTAGAAAGTTCAATTTTAGGAGTCCTGCCATCATTTGTTTCTGTCATACCAAAATCACTCATGGTGACAAATAAGCAAAAGATCAAATGGAAAATTCGCAAATGAAGACGAGGGCAAATAAAACGGATTTTTTTTGAAGTGGGGAGTGGAAAATGATAGGTAAATGGCAAATAATATAAATTGCAGGGAGATGATATTTGTGATGACGAACCTGGTAGATGAGGTTGCTTCCTCCCCGGCAAAGGCGCCAGAAATTCCTTTGACGTGGCTTGAGATTGCGTCGGTATTTCCCCAAAGAGGAAGGGATGATGCATCACAACAACGGTAAGTATTTCCCTCAGTTTTGAAACCAAGGTATCAATCGATAGAGGAAGATCACACACACATGCAAACAACACATGCGCACAAATAACAAATAATTGCAACCCGATGCGAAAGAGAGGTAGTCATGCTCTCTACGGTAAGAAGATAGATTAAGTAATGATAGTTTTGGCAAATAGATCTTGCAAGAACACAAAATAAAATAAGTAAACAAAAAGCGCAGCAAGGTATTTTAGTTTTTTGGATTAATAGATCTAAAAACAAAAAGGCAAAATAGTAGACCAGAAAGCTATATGTTGGAAAAGTAGGCCTGGGGGCCATATGTTTCACTAGTGGCTTCTCTGATGAACATATGATGTCTACTACACAACCTTCTTCTTGTAGACTTGTGTTGGGCCTCCAAGCGCAGAGTTTTGTAGGACAATAGCAATTTTCCCAAACGACCTAAGGTCTATCAATCCGTGGGAGGTGTAGGATGAAGATGGTCTCTCTCAAACAACCCTACAACCAAATAACAAAGAGTCTCTTGTGTCCCCAACACACCCAGTACAATGGTAAATTGTATAGGAGCACTAGTTCGGCAAAGAGATGGTGATACAAGTGCAATATGGATGGTAGATTTAGGTTTTTGTAATCTGGAAATATAAAAAAAGCAAGGTAAAAAAATAGTAAACAACGAGCAAAACGTTGTATAAATTCTTGGAAACAAAGCCTAGGGTCCATACTTTCACTAGTGCAATTTCTCTCAACAATATTAACAAAGTTAAATCAAATGTAAGTACCTCTCGTGCGACAAAGTGTTCACTCCAAAGTCACAAATAGCAGAGAACAAAACGAAGAAATTATTTTAGCGTACGAAACCAACTCAAAGTTATCTTTTCCGATCAATCTTATGAGCTATCCCTATAATTGTCACGGACATCGCTAGAGTTCGTACTAAAATAACACCTTAAGACACACATCAAAACCCTAATGTCACCTAGATAATCCAATGTCACCACAAGTACCCATGGGCTTGATTATACGATATGCATCACATAATTTCAGATTCATCATATTCAATCCAACACAAAGAACTTCAAAGAGTGCCTGTTTCTGCCCGAGATTCAAGATGAAAACATGTGCCAACCCCTATGCATAGATTCCCAAGGTCACGAAACGCGCAAGTTTATCACCAAAACATACATCAAGTGGATCGATAGAAAATCCCATTGTCACCACGGATATCCTATCGCAAGACATACATCAAGTGTTCTCAAATCCTTAAAGACTCAATCCGATAAGAAAACTTCAAAGGGAAAACTCAATTCATCACAACAAGATAGAGAGGGAAAAACTCAATATGATTCATCTATATCAATAAATCTCGCGGTACATCAAGATCATGCCATCTCAAGAACACGAGAGAGAGAGAGAGATCAAACACATAGCTACTAGTACATACCCTCAACACCGAGGGTGAACTACTCCCTCTTCGTCATGGAGAGCGTCGAGATGATGAAGATGGCATCCGGTGATGGTTTCCCCTATGGCAGGGTGCCGGAACGGGCTCCCGATTGGTTTTTCGTAGCTCTGGAGGCTTTCAGAGGCCGAACCCCAAATCTAGGTTTTTTTGGAGATTTCTATATTTATATGAATTTTTGGCGCTGGAATCACCTCAAGGGGTGCCACGAGGCGGTGACAAGCCTGCTAGGCGCGACTAGGTGGGTGGTCGCGCCTAGCGGGCGTGTGACCTCCTCGTGGCTCTTATCGCCCAACTCTAGTGCTTCGGGGGTCTCTTTTGGTCCAGAAAAAATCATACTAAATTTCATCCCATTCCAATGTAGCAACCCGACCTAGAAGGTCAAGTCTCCGGTGTTTCCGTACCATCCCAAGATCATGCTGGTACACACACGGTACATCAATGTATATATCAAAGGGAAATCACACAACATTATGTTAATCGAGATCTCATATCGAGTCCTTTATTACAATAAAGATTACAATAAAGTGGCCAAAAAGCCAACTCATGAGAGTAACTAAGTCTTGCGGAAGCGTCGAAGATAGGTGAGTCCATCTGACTCCAAGGGCATCTCACTGAGCATAGAACGTGTCCTCACTCCTGGTCGGAAAAGTACTCTGCAACATGATACGTTGCAGCCGTGTAGGTCAGCATATGGAATATGCCGGCAAAGTCACAAGAGAAGAGTGAAAAGATAATCATCTAGTCTATATGCTTATATGGCAAGTGGGTGGTAAGTTTTTGCGTAAAGCCAAGTTTTTCCTACATCAAGGGGGGTTAAGCAAAAAATATTACTAAGTTGGTTGATTAAATGAGATGGTTCCACCAACCAATTATCATACCCAAAATTATTAAATACCCACATCATCATATTATTTGTGTTGAGAGTTCCGGAAGTTTCAATTCCTTTGGCTCAAGTCGTCCATGACCGTGGACACGGCTAATCGATTAGGTTTGAAATACTCTGCAGAGTTTTGCACACGTTCCCCACAAGATTTGGTCGCCTCCGTTTGGTTTCTCGCACTTCAGGGTGTTTGAGAAACGGATGACCAAAACATGGTCTTCCAAAGGGTTTCCCTGCGACTCTGACGGTGCCCATCCTTTCCTACCATTCTTCTACCTCTCGTAGCACCGCCTGTCCAGAGTTACCACGATATCCAACCAAGCCAGAGCCCATAATGACTTGTGGCTGTGCAGGTAAGCCTTGGGTCTTGAAGCACCCATCCATCCCTTTGTGCCTGGGTGGACCTTTCCGCGTGAATACTGGCCATCTCCAGCATCACCTAGGCTAACCACTGGTTTCTCCAGGGCGCCGTTCAACCATCATCCACCCAGAGGTATGTTGAAAACTTGGAGTCTTGAAATCTTGCTCATTATGTAGGTCTTGAAATTATTAACTCTCTCAACTCCCATGAATCACACAACCAACCCCGTCTACTATTAGCATAGCAAAAGTAAAACAACGTTTCCCGGGGCCAATGTTGTCAAAGAGGGTTGAGAGGGGTATCTACCACATGATACTACTACAATGTAACCAAGTTTCCAACTAACCTATCTTGCATGCAACTGGGGAGATGGTAGAACTAATGCATATAAAACATGGGTAAAACATGATCAAAGTGACTTGCCTGATTGATGATCTTCGTACGTGAGTGACTCTAAGTAACAAGCTTCGCACTCCGGATAATCTAACGGAACAAACAATGCACTCAAAAGTCTCTAGCAAGTAAAACACACAAAGTTTTGTTTTCCAAAGGAGATGATGAAAACACTACTACATAATAAAACTATTTTGAAATAACAAAACAATTGTTGTCAGCAAGGAACCAATAGAATATTTTATTAATAAACAGAATAATCAATTTAAGCTTGTTGGGAAAAATTTAGTGAAGTTTATACAAGTTTTGATAAACACTATATGAATCAACTATAGTTATATTAACAAAAGAATGAAAAACTAAACTTATAATTTGTTAACAAAACATGTTCTTGACAGAAAAATAATTTACTATTAAATCTGTCTAAAAAAACAGAAACAAAATATACAAAACTTTGTTTGAAAACAAACTATTACTAGTTAGTTGTTTTAGTCAAATTAAGCCTAATTGAAAAGAAATTTTGATTCCTATGTTAAATAAAATTAAACTAAGCAAATTTATATTTTTATTAACATTAAGTGAAAACACTAAATGTTTACTAACAGAACCTAATAAATAATAAAACCAAATTCTAAATCAAACTAATCAAAATTAAGTTTATAAAACTATAGTATAATAATAAACAGATTCTGTTTTTTGGGTAAAACAGTAATCAAATATATCATGAAAATCCTCAAACTATACCTGAAGATAGTCCTAACTAATACCAAACAGTAGCAAAAAGATTCATATCAAAATCTATTTTCAAACTCTAGTTATTCAGATTTGAAGATTTTAAGCAAATTTGATTCAATTCAAATTTTATAGTTCAAATTTGAAATTTAAAAGTACAGGGTGAAACTACATGAAAAATGTGAGCTATTGCAAAAAGAATCAACTCAAAACTCTAAACAGGTTAAAAGATATAGCTAAAACAAAATTAGAATAGGTTCTGTTTTCTAAATAAAATCAAAAAAAAGGTGAAATTCTACCGGTCGGCCAGGGGGTGACGTGGCGCGATCCGATTGGTTAAGGGGGGCGTGCGGTAGGTGAAATAGAGCGGGCGACCGATCGATATAAGAAAACGGTTCGGACTTAAGTCCGTTCTAATCTCGGACGTCGGATTTGGATCGGATGGTCGAGGGAGCTTACGGGGTAAAAGTCGCCGGCGTCGGGGTACTCCGGCGAGTCCGGTAGCGGCGATTGCGACGGCGAGGTGTTCCGGTGGTCGGGGAGGACGGGGAAGTGGTCCGGGCGACGGCGACGGTTCTCCGGAGTCGATTGGTGGCGACGGCGAGGCGAACGGTGGTCTGAGATGGTGGCTACGGTCGACGGCGACGTTCGGTGGGGGAGTAGCTCCGGCGAGCAATTGCCGGCGTCTCAGCGAGAGAGAGAAGGGGCTCGGGGGGGGGGAAATGGATGTGGGGAGTGGTCCGGTTCTTATAGGGCGCTCGAGGGGTGAGGGGGAGTAAAGGAGAGAGAGATCCGGCGAGGGGGAGTAACGGCCGGCGTCGGGTCCGGCGAGCGCGGGGAGTGAAGACAATGACCGTTCCGGGGCAACGGTCGGACGGGGTGGGACCCGGTGTCAGTGAGAGAGCGGGAGCGTTACTGCGCTCGGTCGGCCGACCGGTAACGGTCTCGGCTTTTAAAGCCGGTGGGCCGGCCCGTTTAATACCGGAAACGGTTACCGTTTCTTTTTTTCTAATTTTCCAGAGACATTCAAATACATTTAAAGCATTCAAATTGACTCTAAATATAGGGGTATTATATATCAAAATTAACAGAATAATAAATTCTATTTAATGAACATTTCTATTCTGTCATTTGAACACCTTGAAAAAAATATTATTTTCAGAAATTGTCTAATTGTTTTTTTAAACCCTTTTTGCAAATATTTTCAAAATAACCCCTGGTTATTATTGTTCAAATATATCACCAATTAGTCCCTGGTATGGAGTGTCATGTTCCTCCTCTCTTATTTGAACTTTTAACCAAAATTTCAAATGGGTGAAAGCAAATATAGGAAAAGATAGAAAGAACTTTCAGAAAGTCAGAAAAGACATTTCAACTATCACATACAATCAAGCAATGGTGATGATAGATGCATAACTATATTCATAACATTCCAAAATAAAATTTTGGGATGTTACATCCAAGAACTTTTATTTCTGCACAAAAAACAACATCATGATAGTTCTGCTGAAAACAACGTCTGTTCGGGTTAGTTCTAATAAAATCATACCAAAATCATATAGAAGTATTGTAAACATGTCATGAATACTTCATAAATTATAGATACGTTGGAGATGTATCAGCATCCCCAAGCTTAATTCCTGCTCGTCCTATAGTAGGTAAATGATAAAAACAATAATTTATGAAGTGTCAATGCTAGCATAGTGCATAAATTCGATCAATGATAGTTCCAAACACTTTTTCTAGCATAATTATATATCCTAAACAACATCTCATATCATAAACCTTCTCATGATGAAATAACAAGCTATCCACGTGTTAAAGTATAGACTAACAAAGTATGCTTCAATCACCAAACAATTGCAATTCATCTTATTTTTAGGAAGGGTATATGTAAGAGCTTTGATTTAGAAAATTCCACATACTTGATGACCCACAAGTATAGGGGATCTAGCATAGTCCTTTCGATAAGTAAGAGTGTTGAACCCAACGAGGAGCAGAAGGAAATGACAAGCAGTTCTCAGTAAGGTATTCTCTGCAAGCACTGAAATGATTGGTAACAAATAGTTCTGTGATAAGATAATTTGTAACGTGTAGCAAGTAACAACTATAACAACGGTGCAGCAAAGTGTCCCAATCCTTTTTATATAAAATTATAATCCTGGACAAACTCTTATATAAAGCAAAGCGCTCCCGAGGACACATGGGAATTTATGTCAATCTAGTTTTCATCATGCTCATTTGATTCGTGTTCACTACTTTGATAATTTTATATGTGGGTGGACCGGTACTTGGGTGATGTACTTACTTGGAAAAGCCTCCCACTTATGATTAACCCCTCCCGCGAGCAACCGCAACTACGAAAGAAGAATTAAGATAAATCTAACCATAGCATGAAACGTGTGGATCCAAATCAGCCCCTTACGAAGCAACGCATAAACTAGGGATTAAGCTTCTGTCACTCTAGCAACCCATCATCTACTTATTACTTCCCAATGCCTTCCTCTAGGCCCAAGCAATATAGTCTACATTCACATAACACCACTAGAGGAGAGACAACATACATCTCATCAAAATATCGAACGATACCAAATTCACATGATTACTTATAACAAGACTTATCCCATGTCCTCAGGAACAAATGTAACTACTCACAAAGCATATTCGTGTTCATAATCAGAGGAGTATAAGTGATTATCAAGGATCTGAACATATAATTTTCCACCAAGTAAACCAACTATCATAAACTACAAGGAGTAATCAACACTACTAGCAACCCACAGGTACCAATCTGAGGTTTTGAGACAAACATCGGATACAAGAGATGAACTAGGGTTTGGAGAGGAGATGGTGCTGATGAAGATGTTGCTAGAGATTGAACCCCTCTCGATCAGAGGATCAGTGGTGATGACGATGGCTTCGATTTCTCCCTCCCAAGGGGAAGTTTCACCGGTAGGATCGCCCTGCCGGAGCTCTAGATTGGTTCTGCCCAAGTTTCGCCTCGAGACGGCGGCGCTTCGTCCTGAAAGCTCTGATATGATTTTTTTCAGGACAAAACCCTCAATATAGAAGAAGATGGGCACCGGAGGGCTGCCAGGTGGGCCACAAGCCCCGGGGGGTGGCCGCGCCCAGCAGGCTTGTAGCTCCCTGGTGGGCCCCCTGATGTATTTCTTTCGCCCAATATTGTTTATATATTCCAAAATAATTCTCAATAGATTTTCAGGACTTTTGGAGTTGTGCAGAATAGGTATGTCAGATTTGCTCCTTTTCCAGTCCTAAATTCCAACTGCCGGCATTCTCCCTCTTCATGTAGACCTTGTAAAATAAGAGAGAGAAAGCATAAGTATTGTACCAAAATGTGTAATAATATCCCATAATGCAATAAATATCAATATAAAATCATGATGCAAATGGATGTATCAACTCCCCCAAGCTTAGACCTCGCTTGTCCTCAAGCGGAAGCCGAAATCAATAAATATGCCCACATGTTCAGAGATAGAGGTGTTGATAATATAAAATACGGACATCAAGGCATCATGATCCTCTTTAGAACAGCAACATATATTGACATATAATTTCTTATGATAAAGTAATACTTCATTCACAATGGCAAAGTATGAATCAAGAACTCTCATGAGAACTGACAAACTATGATCTCAGTCATTGAAGCAATTCCAATTTATCATAACACAGGCAAGAGTCAATATAAGAGCTTGTAAAGCAAACCCACATACTCAATCTTGTTTTAGTCTTTCACAATTGCTAACGCTCACGAGGTACCTATGAGTTCAAAGTTTCAATCGGACATAGAGAAAGATAGGGGCTTACAGTGTTGCCTCCCAACTATTTACTTCAAGGGTAATGTCAACAGTAATAACTAATGATCATCCACTTATGAGTGTATATATGTGCCTAGATCATTCCCCAACACGTGACACTTGCCAAAAGATAAAGGCCAAAATATCAAAGGTGATAGACATCACCACGACTCTTGCAAAAAGGTAAGTACTAGAAAATAAAAGTAACAAATAGGTCCTTCGTAGAGGGAAGCCGAGGTTGTCATGCGCTTTTATAATTGGATGCACAATCTCTTAATGCAAAAGAACGTCAAATTATATTGCACCTTGTGACAGAGAACTTTATTATGTGGTCCGTCGCTTTTATTTCTTTCCTATCACAAGTTCGTATAAAGTTTATTTTCCTCACACTAATAGATCACACATATTTAGAGAGCAATTTTTATTGCTTGCACCAATGACAACTTACTTGAAGGATCTTATTCTATCCATAGGTAGGTATGGTGGACTCTCATGGCAAAACTGGGTTAAGGGTGTTTGGATGCACAAGTAGTGTCTCTACTTAGTGCGGAAGTTTTGGCTGATATGAGGTGGAAGCAAGCGACACATGTTGAGGGATCTGTAACAATATAACATCTATTCGGAAATAAGAAAACATAAACCATTATGTTGTCTTCCTTATCCAACGTCAAATTCTTAACATATAATATTTTAATGAGTGCTCACAATCATAAAAGATGTCCAAGATAACACATTTATATGTGAACCTCTCTTTCTTTATTACTTCATTTTAATTGCCCCAATGACCAACAACTATGTTTTTCAACCCACAACAGTTTTCAATCGACATACTTTTTATATGCGAAGTCATCACTCCCCATAAGATTTTCATATGTACTCTTTGCTTTTATTCTACACTTGTTTCTACTTTATCTTTCTCAAGATTAAGATCATACCAAGCAAGCAAAGCCCTCAACTCAAAAGCACTTTTTATTGTATAACTCACAGATTTGCTTACATGAGAGGAATCATAAAGCAAAGACTCAAAGCTAGATCACACGAAAACTTTATTCTACTAGATCAAGATATAACCAAAAGGATTGAACTAAGAAAAGGTGATGAAAATAAAAATAAAACCAAAATATGTGATGGTGATATGATACCAGGGCACCTCCCCCAATCTTGGCACAAGCCAAGGGGAGTGCCCATACCCATGTGTTTAGTTGTCTTGCTTCGAAGGCGGTGATGCTATATGCTTGGCAATGAGACCCTTCAGAATACGATTCTCCTCCTCAAACTTGTTATTTTGCCATCTGATATCCATTATTTCCTTGTAAAGTTTTTCAGTGATGGCTAGAGAGCCTTTAACCCATGGATGTTTCATTGCTGCAAGGGAAGAAGCAACACTCCTCTTCATATTTTCAAAAGTAAGAAATTTAGCATCGAAAGAGATAACCGAATTCGGAATTGCTGAGCTCTGAACTTCTTCCAGCATGGCTCCAAGTTGTGAAGAGAGGAAACTTCTTGGTCTTCCTCCATGGAATCTATCATGTTCAAGTCGGCATCCATCTCTTCTTCTGTAGCTAGCCCGAAGCAGTTCTCCCTGACCGACTCTTGCGAAGACATCTTGCTCTAAATCTGTTGCAGAAACACTTCAAAAAGAAAATGGGAAGGTATTCTCGTGATACGAGAATCAAAACCTTCGGGAGATTATATAATGAATTTTTACCGACCCGAAGGAATATGCCACAAGAAAACAGAGTCCGGGTGGTGCACGAGGTGGCCACAAGCCCCAGGGGCGCGACCAGGGGGTGGCCGCGCCCAACAGGCTTGTCGCCTCCTCGTGCACTATTCAGACTACTTTAAATTTTCCTATTTTTTTAAATATTCCAAAACAGATAAAATCTTCTGTTGAAAAAGTTTTGGATTCTTTTTTCTTACCGTACCACATACCTGTTCCTTTTCAAAGTCTGAAACGTTCTGGTTAGTCTCCCTAATGTACTCCTCCGGAGTTATGGTATTGATGATATTGGTTTCAACATTTACGGGAGTACCTGAGATATAATGTTTGATTCTTTGACCGTTCACCACCTTCGGGTTTGTGCCTTCGGCGTTGTTAGTATTGATGGTACCGTAACGGTATACCTCTTCTATGACGTAAGGACCTTCCCATTTAGAGAGAAGTTTTCTTGCAAAAAATCTTAAACGAGAATCGTATAGCAAGACATGACCGCCTACATTAAATTCACGCTTTGGTATCCTTCTATCATGCCATCTCTTAACCTTTTCCTTAAACAACTTAGCATTCTCATAGGCTTCGGTTCTCCATTCATCAAGTGAGATAATGTCAAATAACCTCTTCTCACCGACAAGTTCGAAATCATAATTGAGCTCTTTGATTAACCAATAAGCCTTATGTTCTAGCTCTAGAGATAAGTGACATAGGATTTTTATAAGCATTTCTATAAGCCCACAATGCATCATCGAGTTTCTTAGACCAATTCTTCCTAGATCTATTAACAGTCTTCTTTAAAATCAATTTAATCTCTCTATTGCTCAATTCTACTTGACCACTAGACTGAGGATGATAAGGAGATGCAACTCTATGATCAACATCATATTTAGCGAGCAATTTATAGAAAGCACCATGAATAAAATGTGAACCACCATCAGTCATCACATATCTAGGGACTCCAAATCTAGGGAAAATAACTTCTTTCAACATTTGAATAGAAGTATTATGATCAGCGCTACTAGTTGGAATAGCTTCTACCCACTTAGTGACATAATCAATAGCAACTAGAATATGAGTATACCCGTTAGATTATGGAAAAGGCCCCATATAATCAAAGTGCCAAACATCAAATGGTTCGATAAAAAGAGAGTAATTCATAGGCATTTCCTAACGTCTACTAATATTACCAATTCTTTCACATTCATCACATGATAAGACAAATTATGAGCATCATTGAAGAGAGTAGGCCAATAAAACCCAGATTGTACTACCTTGTGTGTGGTTCTATCTCCAGCGTGATGTCCTCCATAGGCTTCGGAATGACACTTGCGTAAGATCTGTTCCTGTTCAAGCTCAGGTACACAACATCTAATAATACCATATACTCCTTCTTTATAAATATGTGGGTCATCCCAAAAGTAATGCCTTAAATCATAGAAGAACTTTTTCTTTTGTTGGTATGTGAAACTAGGAGGTATAAATTTAGCAACAATGTAATTGGCGTAATCAGCATACCAAGGAGCATTATGTGAAGTATTCACGACAGCTAATTGTTCATCAGGAAAGCTATCATCAATAGGTAGTGGGTCATCAAGAACATTTTCTAACCTAGACAAGTTATCTGCCATAAGGTTATCAGCACCCTTTCTATCAATGACATGCAAATCAAATTCTTGTAGAAGAAGGACCCACCTAATCAGTCTAGGTTTAGCATCTTTCTTCTCCATAAGGTACTTAATAGCAGCATGATCGGTGTGAACAGTTACTTTGGAATCAACAATATAAGGTCTAAACTTATCACAAGCAAACACAACCGCTAAAAATTCCTTTTTAGTAGTAGCATAGTTTCTTTGAGCATTGTCTAGAGTTTTACTAGCATAATGGATAACATTTAATTTCTTATTGACTCTTTCTCCTAAAACAGCACCAACAACATAATCACTAGCATCACACATAATTTCAAAAGGTAGGTTCCAGTCGGGTGGTTGGACAACAGGTGCGGTAATCAAGGCATTCTTAAGAATTTCAAATGCTTCTACACAATCATCATCAAAAACAAATGGAACATATTTTTGCAAAAGGTTTGTGAGAGGCCTAGAAATCTTAGAGAAATCTTTGATAAACCTCCTATAGAAACCAGCATGACCAAGGAAACTTCTTATACCATTGATATCCGCAGGGCACGACATTTTTTCAATAGCATCAACTTTAGCTTTATCAACTTCAATACCTCTTTCAGAGATCTTGTGCCCCAAGACAATACCTTCATTAACCATAAAGTGGCAATTTCCCAATTCAAGATGAGATTAGTTTCTTCACATCTCTGCAAAAATCGATCAAGGTTGCTCAAACAATCATAAAACGAAGTTCCATAAACGGAAAAATCATCCACGAAAACCTCAAGAATCTTTTCACATAAATTAGAGAAAATAGCCATCATACATCTTTGAAAGGTAGCAGGAGCATTGCATAAACTAAAAGGCATACGTCTGTAAGAAAAGGTACCTAAAGGGCAAGTAAAAGTGGTTTTTTCTTGATCTTGGCTTGATATAGGTATTTGAGAGAAACCCGAGTAACCATCTGGAAAGAAAAAATGAGTATGTTTGGATAATCTTTCTAGCATTTGATCAATAAAAGGTAAAGGGTAATGACCTTTCTTAGTAGCTTTATTTAGTTTCCTAAAATCAATTACCATTCTATAACCTGTAACAATTCTTTGTGGGATCATTTCATTTTTATCATTAGGAACAACGGTTATACCTCCCTTGTTAGGGACACAATGGATATGACTAACCCATCTACTATCAACAACAGGATAAATTATACCTGCCTCCAGAAGCTTTAGTATTTCTTTTGTTACCACTTCTTTCATCTTAGGGTTCAATTGTCGTTGGTGATCAATAACTGGTTTGTCATCAGGCTCCATATTAATTTTATGCTGGCATAGAGTGGGACTAATGCCATTAAGAACATCAAGAGTATAACCAATAGCAGCATGGTACTTCCTCACAGTTTTCAATAATTTCTTTTCTACATGCTCTGAAAGGTTAGCATTAATAATAATAGGATATATATCCTTTTCATCAAGATAAGCATATTTCAACGTATCGGGTAATTGCTTGAGCTCGAACACGGGATCACCCTTAGGTGGAGGAGGATCCCCAAGTATTTCAACAGGTAAGTTGTGTTTCAAAATAGGCTGATTCTCAAAGAAAATTTCATCTATTTCATTCCTCTCATTCATATGCATATCATTTTTATGGTCTAGCAAATATTGTTCTAAGGGATCAGTAGGAGGCACATCATAGAAGCGAGACAAATAATTTCATCTTTACTAGGCAATTCCTTGTCAAGGGGTTGTCTACGAAATTTAGAGAAATTAAACTCATGAGACACATCCCCAAAGCTCACAATAACTATTTCTTTCTCACAATCAATCTTAGCATTAACAGTATTCAAGAAGGGTCTGCCAAATATAATGGGACAAAAATTATCTTGTGGGGAACCAAGAACAAGAAAAATCAGTAGGATTCTTTATTTTCCCACACAAGACTTCAACATATCTAACAAACCCTATCAGTGCAATAGTGTCTCTATTAGCGAGCTTAATAGTAACATCAATATCCTCTAGTTCAACTGGTGCAATATCATGCATGATTTCTTTGTATAAGGAATGGGGAATTGGACTTATGCTAGCACCCATATCACATAAGCCATGATAACAATGATCTCCTATTTTAACAGAAACAACAGGCATGCCAACAACCGGTCTATGTTTATGCTTAGTATTAGGTCTAGCAATTCTAGCAGCTTCATCATAGAAATGAATAACATGCCCATCAATATTATCAACCAAGAGATCTTTAACCATAGCAATACTAGGTTCAACTTTGATTTGTTCAGGGGGTGTAGGTGTTCTAATACAACTCTTACGAACCATAGTTGAAGCTTTAGCATGTTCCTTTATCCTAACAGGAAAAGGTGGTTTCTCAATGTAAGCAGTAGGGATAACATGATCAACATTGTAAGTAATAATTTTATCTTCAACTTAAATAGGTTCCATTAATTTCACTTCAATGGGAGGATAATATTTAAACCACTTCTCCTTAGGGAGATCAACACGAGTAGCAAAAGATTCACATAAAGAAGCTACTATCTCAGAGTCAAGTCCATATTTAGTGCTAAATTCGCGAAAAGCATCGGTGTCCACGAAGGATTTAACACAATCAAACTTAAGATTTATACCTGACTCCTTACCTTCGTCGAGTTCCCAATCTTCAAAGTTGCGTTTAATTCCTTCCAATAAATCCCATTTGAATTCAATAACTTTCTTCATAAAAAACCCAGCACAAGAAGTATCGAGCATGGATTGATCATTATGAGAAAGCCGAGCATAAAAATTCTGAATAATAATTTCTCTCGAGAGCTCATGATTGGGGCATGAATATAACATTGACTTAAGCCTTCCCCAACCTTGAGCGATTCTTTCTCCTTCACGAGGCCAAAGATTATAAATATAACTCCGATCACGATGAACTAGATGCATAGGATAGAACTTCTGATGAAATTCCATTTTCAGTTGGTTCTAGATCCATGTCGTCATTTCCTCACAATAGATGCCATGGTAGGCTTATCGTAGGTGGTTGGGGCCGGAGGACGCCAACGGGCTTCGGGAGCGGGATTAGGTACAAGCGATGGTGAGACACGATGTACATAGGTTCAGGGCCCTCCGTGGGAGGTAACACCCCTAGTCCTGCTTCGTCTAGTTTGATGGATGGGTATGTTTACAAGGTTGCTCCTAGAGCTGTGTCTAGATGAGGAAGAGGGAGTAGCCGGCTCGCCTTCTTTCGTTGTGAAGTGTGAGATTGTGAGGCATGTATCCCGTAGATGTGTGCGTGATACTTGTCATCCCTGTTGCATGGGGGGCTCGGGGGCTTTTATAGGCCAACCCCTGGCTTACAATATTCCTGAGGTGCATAGGTGGGGGGACCCGGCTGGTAGCCTCTCCGACTGACCAGGGGGTCCCGCCCCTCGAGTCGTCTTATTGCCCGTAGGGTTCACTGGCTGCACGGTCCCATCGCCTATTGGGGCCTGCCAGCCGGCTCCGCGATTGGCCCCCGCCCACCTACTGCTGCACAGGTCACCCGGGTGGCATCGTCTAGCGCGGCCGGTTGCACTGTAGCCACGTCGGGGCAGGTAATCTAGTGGGTGGGGCCGTGCCGGCACTATTTCTCCACCCGGTCGCGGGCGCCAAGGTCAGCGGCCCGGACGGCTAAACTGTAGCCATACGCACCCGTGCGTCAGCGGCCACTATGCTATAATGGTGCCCATCATGCCGGTCATGTTGTGTCGCCGTACTCGCACGCAGAGGGACGGGACGTTGCTTGTCCACCCCGGAGTCAACGGAAGAGGCGGCTTGAGGGCAGCCGGGCACGCCCAACCGGCCAGGGGCCGAGCCAGTGCCTAGACCAGCCGTCCCCGAGCCAGCCGGCAATCGCACCTGCCAACTGCGCGCCAGCCGGCCGGGGCCAGCTGATCGCATGCTTTTTCTTTGAAGCAGGGAGGAGAACCCCGTTGCTTTGGCCTACCCAGGGGTAATAACCCCGTCAGTAGTCCTCGAATCCGGCGGGGGCCCGCGTCCAACAGACGGAGGTGAGCCAGCGGCTTCTCCGTGGCGACGCGCGCCTCTGGTGTGAAGCCGAAAGGCCAGCCGGTCGGTAGTCGAACTCGACGCCACGGGTTCTGGCGCGATGCTTCGGGCCCCGAGCCGGCCTGCCACGTGCCATGCGGCCGGTAATGATGTCACGGTACCCGCGCACGCGAGTAGACGAGACGTCGCCCTGGGCCTAGCCCGCTAGGCCTTGGGGGCAGCTCAGTAGGCCTCGGGGCGCAGGCAAGGATGTTCTGTGCCCCGAAACGGCAGTTACAGCCTGGGCCGCCCACGCGTGCGCGAGGATTCTGGGGGAGTGGGCTCAGTTAATCCCCACGTCCCTCGGTCGTCGCCTCCCCATTTAAAAGGGGAGGAAGGGCAAAGGGCGGAGGTACCCGCACCCCAGTTGCCCCCTTGTTGGCTCTTATCTTTGTCTTCCTTGCTCCCTCACGTGCCGCGACTCCTCTCGCACGCAATCGCGCTCGCGCACCACCCTGCCATTGTAATGGCTGAAGGGCGTGGAGGAAGCTGGGCCGGATCCATGGTCACGGACACGGCCATTGCGGATCTCCGCCGTGCGTGCATGTTGCCGCCGGCGGACCGCGTGATTGTACGCGCACCGGGCGACGAGGTGGTGCCCGCGCCGCAGCCCGGTGAGTTTGTCATCTTCGCCTGGCATTTCTCCCGTGACTTCGGGCTCTCAGTGAGCCACTTCTTCAGCCTGATGATGAACACATTCGACCTCCAGCCGCACCATCTCGCCCCAACGCCATCCTCTACCTCGCCGGCTTCGTGACGCTATGCGAGCGGTACTTGGGGATTCTTCCCTTCCTCGACCTCTTCAATTTCCTCTTCTACCTCAAGGCGTTGAAGAGCAACGCCTGCGGGCCGCTGTGGTGTGCTGCCATGACACGTGCTTCCCACATTTCTTCCTCATTTATTCCGTCAAGGGATGGCACCGGACGTTCTTCTACGTGAAGAACGCCAACCCGCAGCAGGACTACATCCGGGTACCGCCCTTCATCGATGTGCAGTCCTCCGGAGTCAACTGGTCGAGAGTCGCTCGCCGTGGGGTGGCCGTGGCGAAGATCGGCCGGCTCTTGCAGCTGAAGACCGGAGAGGGGCTGGTCGCCTCTGATCTGGTGGCGGCCTTCATCTCGTGTCGGCTGCTGCCTCTCTAGATGAGGCCGCACAGGATCTGCGATATGTCCAGCCGCCGGAACCCCTGTCGGTTGATGACTGTCGATCTGACGCCGCCTCGCGTGGCGACGTGAGTGAATGCCATCACGGTGTTCAAGCTAGCACCGGCGTCATGGACTTTCGGGATGGAGCCGTACGACCGCATCAACCGTCCTCCCCTGGTACATTTCGTCGAGGCGGCTCTTTTTGTTTGATTCTTCCCAGCCGGCAGCCGGCATTAGACCTTATTTCTTCGTGCTGACCGCAGTTGCTCGTGCGACAGAACACGCCGGACGGCTCACACCCGCAAATCTTCAAGGCGGAGCGTGAACACTCCAACTCCGAAGACTACGAGCGGGGAGGCCCGCCTGAAGAGGGGGTTGACTGCTTAGGAGGGGTCGAGGAGCTGGTCAACCCGCGAACTGGTGGGCCCAGCAGAGCTGGAGGGTCCGGCGCAGCCGGAGAGCCCAGCTGAGCCAGTGAGTACCGTATCAATCCCACGAACAAGGACTGGACCAATGACGATGATGACGATGATGATGTGATGATCCTGGATGCGCCTCCCCCTTAGTTCAGCAGGGCCGGCGTGGGCGGAGCAAGGAGCGGCCGGCTCAAGCCCCAATGGCCGGAGCCGCAAGCCAGGCGAAGAGGTCGGCTTAGGAGGACCGGCGGCCCCGTCGCCTGCCCATAAGAGGGTGAAGGTGGCTGCACGGAAGCCGCTGGCGCGCGCCAAGTGGGCTATGCCCATCCTCACCGGGTAAGTGCCTTCCTTTTTCTTGCGTGTGTTTCTTTCCGAGTCGTGGGTAGGTGGGTGTTTGACCCTTACGCATCGCAGGGACCCCATCGACCTCCATGAAGTGGAGTTGGCGGTGGACCCGATGGACGCCGCCAGCCGGCTGGCCCGCGAGCATGTGACCACGCAGCAGGAGGAGAAGAGGAGGCTCGCGGAGCTGCAAGCCTCAAAGTCCGGAACGCGAGATAGGGCCTCGCATTCCGGGACTTCAAGCAGCTGGAGGCGGAGGAGGTCCGCGACCCCACGTGGGTGTCCGACTCGGCGGCAGAATCGACCCGTCTGTCGAGGCCCCTGTCGAGCAAGCCACGAGGGGCGGCTATGGATCTGGCCGCGCCCCCGTCTGCGGAGGAGACGACCCGATCGAGGGCGGCGGCTATAGAGCCAGCCCCCGAGGTGACCCGGCCGATGGTGCCGGACGTGATGCCATCCGCGGCCGAGCCATCCTAGGTCGACGTGCCGGAGGCTTCGGCAGCCCTGGAGGTGGCGCCGGAGGTGGCGCCGGCGGAGGTCGCCACGGAGACGGAGACACCGTCTGCCGCGGGCACCGCATCGGGCCGGTACGGGGAAGAGGCGGCACGAGCGGCGAGCGAGGGGCCACTAGGGACTGATTCCCGTGCCCTTGCCGTCATCAATCCTCCCCCAGCGATCGGCATCGTGAAGAGTGTCGGGACGGGTGGCGACAACAACCGGGGCCGAAGGTCCATGCAGGAGGTGATCTCGGACTAGGAGGCACTGGCGTGCGTCCCAACCCTTCCGGCTCCCCCGACAAGTGGCCCGATCCCTACGCTCGGGGAGTTGGGGAGCGTCCTGGATCAGTACCGCAAGAAGCTGGCCCGGTCCGCAGAGGCGGTCGACACCACCCTGCGGCCCGTGGAGGTAAGCATTGTTGTCTTTGTTGAATTTTTCAGTGGGGGCGAGCAAGCGCACCCACTGGGTGTAGCCCCCAAGATGCGGGCCGACTGATGGGCAGCCGGGCCGGATCTCTTTGTGCGTCTTTTGACATTGGCTTTATGTGGCACGAGGGGAACACCCAGCGGTAGAAGCTTTTTGAGGAGGCGGTCTCCATCTACGACCGGGGCAATCACGGCTTCTACCGGCTGGAGGAGGAGCAGGAGCAGGAGCAGGCGCAAGTGCAAGGTACGTTTGGTCTTGCGGGGAGGGGGCGTAGCCCCCGGGAGTCGGCAGCCGGCTGCCTGGCAGCCGAGAAGTGGTCTTGAACAACCGGCTGACGCCGGTTTTTACTTCGCAAGGGAGCTGGCCACCCTCCGGTCAGAGAAGGCCGCGGTGGTCTCCGAGCGGGACCGGCTGGCACAGAGCATCCAGGCAGTCACTCATGAGAGGGACTGGCTCAGCACCCGGCTGGTGGATGGGCAGGCATCCCAAGACCGCCTGACAGCTGACGTGGCGCGGGAGGTGGCGGCTAAGGAGAAAGCCGTTAAGGAGGCGGCCAAAGCCGCCCAACGCACCGCCGCCCTCCAGAACAAGGTGACCCGCCTCGAGAGAACGCTCGAGGAGAGCAGGGAGGCTCTTGTTGAGGCGGAGGCAGCGCTGGCGTCGGACCAGGACTCCTTGCTCCATTTTGCCATCGAGACGGACGACTCCATCGATCATGAGTGTCCAATTTTCTTTTTTTGAGCCGGTTGCCTTTTTTCTTGCCAGTTCTTGTTTTTGATTCTCCTTCCTCTCCTTCTTCCCTTTCTTCTTTAGGGCGCTTCTCGGAAACCCAGTGCCGTGCTGAGCGTGCCGTCGAGGAGCACCGGGAGTATCTCCAGGCGTGCGGGCACTCCATCGAGGAGGAGGATGCGTGGAGTATGGCGGAGCTTGGGCTCACCATAGAAAACCGGTTGATCCACCTCGAGCGGAGCGTGGAGCGGCTGAAGACGGCTGGCAAGGAGATCATCGCCGCCTTGTGGCCAGGCCGTGGAGGGGCTCCAAAGAACCGTGTGGCCTTGTGGCTGGAGCATGCCGTGGCCCGTCTTGAGGTGTGGAAGGCATCAGCGGCAAGAGCCGGCGCGCATATGGCGCTCCGGTTAGTCATCTCATGGAACCGCGGCGTGGACTTGGACTGGCTAGCCACTATGCGGGACGAGCCGGCCGAGGAGTGGGCATCCCGTGAGCCAGTCCTTGTCCATTGGGCCAACAAGCTCGTGTCATACGTCGACCCGGATGAGCTCCTGCCGGCCCTTGGCAAGGATGGCGAGCCAGCAACCGAAGACTCCTTCGGCATCCCCTAAGGTCCGAAGGACAAGGAGGTTGTCGACGAGAGTACCGACTCCAGCAGCGAGATGGCTAGGACCATGGAGGCTGCCTTGAAGGCCAAGGATGCCGACCCGAAGGCTGTAACCACCTCCGGGATGGGAGTCGAGCCGCCCAGCGATGCGCCGGCTAGAGATGCGCCTATGGCCTGAGCCCCCGGGCGTCTTATCTTTTTCCCTTGTTAAGTTTCCTGCATGTTAGACCTAAGTCCACCCACTAGGGGTGTAATGTAATGAACCGTGATGGCCGTGGGCCTCTTTTATCTTAAAATTCGTATTCTGAATGTTTGATGTGTTTGCCTATCACGCGTGCCTGCTCGTCCACACCTCTTTTTGCCCCTTTGGTTCCGTCTGTTCAGTCCCTTTTCCCCTTTGGTTTCAGCCCCACCAGCCCGATAGCCAGGAGCCGGTCTGTAGCTGGGTCGGGGCATCCGCCTCGATGGAGCCAGTTCTGAACTTAGGAACCGCGAGAGCTTTTTTGGGTAAGTTGAGAGGCAGAGGCGAGGCGGTGGTCCGGCTGGAACTAACTGGCGACCCCTTTGCGATCGAACTTTCGTGTGTGCTAAGTTTTGCCGCCCTGAGGCCCCGTCAGCCGGACAGCCGGGAGCCGGTCTGTAGCTGGTGAGGGGTGGGAGGGCTTGCTCTCCTCACACTACTTGGTCGATTTTGGGAGATGCGACCTAGGATGAGACGGCGAGCCCCCAGGCCTGGGAGCCGGGTCGGGGAGCCGGTGAGTGAGGAGACCTTTGAGGGAAACGAAAAGGGGCGTGCCCCAAGGGCCACCCTGGGGTGCCCATTGCATTCATAAGCCCAAAAGGGGAGGGATACATACATACACTAGTCTTTTCAGCAATAAAACGGACGGAGGAGCACCGCGTTCCATGGGCGCTCGGTCTCCTCGCCAGAGGCGTCTCTTTTGCACTTCTGTGGCTTCTGGGCGTCTATTTGGTAGTATGCATTGTTATCCAGCACCTTGCTGACGATGAACGGGCCCTCCCAGGGGGAGGACAACTTGTGTTGTCCGGCTATCCGCTGGATCTGCCTGAGCACCAGGTCCCCTTCGCGGAAGGAGAGCGGCCAGATCCGCTTGCTGTGGTAGTGCTGGAGCTTCTCCTGAGAGATTGCCATCCTGCTCAAGGCCAGCTCGCGGGCTTCTTTGAGTAGGTCGACGCCTTCTTCTCTTGCCTCCTTTGCGTCCTTATCCGTGTATAGGGCGACCCGAGGCGAGTCAAACTCGATATCGGTGGGGATGATCGCCTCAGACCCGTACTCAAGGAAGAAGGGCGTGTAGCCCGTTGGTCGGTTGGGGGTGGTCCTGAGGCTCCAAAGGATAGTCGGTGGCTCATCGACCCAGCAGCCTTCTGACCTCACCAGCGGCGTTATGAGTCGAGGCTTGATGCCGAACAGGATTAGGCCGTTTGCCCTCTCGACCTGGCTGTTTAACTGTGGATGAGCGACGGAGGCTAGGTCGCGGGGGATGCCCTGCTTGGAGAAGAAACGCGCGAGCGCGCCCTTGGCGAAGTTCATGTTGTTGGTGGTGATGATGCTGTGGGGGACGTCTTAGCGAACCGTGATGTCATCGATGAACCGGACGGTCGTGGGACCGTCCAGCTTCTTGATTGGCCGGGCCTCAATCCATTTTGTGAATTTGTTGACGGCCACCAGTAGATGTGTCATGCCGCCTCATGCAGTCTCGAAGGGACCCACCATGTCCAGACCCCAGACGGTGAAGGGCCACGAGAGGGGGATGGTCTGGAGGGCTGACGCCGGCAGGTGGCTCTGCATGCTGAAGCACTGGCAGCCCTTGCACTCGTCGACCAATTTGTTGGCCGCCTCCAAGGCGGTGGGCCAGTAGAAACCATGGCAGAAAGCCTTGGCCACCAAGGTCTTGGAGGCGGCGTGCTACCCATACTCGCCCTAGTGGATGTCGAGGAGGATCTCTAGACCCTTTTCCGGTTCGACGCACCACTAGAAGACGTCGGTGGTGCTCCGATGGACGAGCTCGTTGTTGATGATATTGTAGGCCGAGGCCCGGCGCTGAATTTGCCTTGCCATGGCCTTGTCCGGGGGGGAGCTCGCCGCGCAGAAGGAATGCCAGGATGGGATGGTCCCATGAGGAAGCCAACACGGGGGCCGACTCGGGAGCCCTCGGGCCTGGTTGATCAGTCCCCGGGACCGGCTCGCCAGCCCCCGGGGCCGGTTCGTCAGCCCCCGAGTCGGGAACGGCCATGGTGGTGTCGAGCGCCATCATGACAGTCGTGGTGTCGGAGCCGACTGCTTTGGATGCAGCCAGCTCAACTAGTGTCGGCAAGGTAGCCGGGGTTGATGGAGCTGGTGGCGAGGATGCCGAGGGGGCAGCCGGAGCCGCCGATAGGCCGGCAGCATCTGTCGGCACGAAGATGGGTTTCGATTCTAGCGAAGGCTTGATTGATGGCTTGAGCAGCCGCTCGAGGGAGACACCGGCTGGGATGGCCTGCCGGGTGGAGCCAATCTTTGCCAGTGCATTGACCGCCTTGTTGTACGCCCATGGGACATGGTGGAACTCACAGCCCTCGATGGAGTCGGTGAGTTGTTGTACAAGGAAGCGGTAGCTGACCATGTTGGCATCCCTGGCGTCCCATTCGCCAGAGACCTGTTGTACCACGACGTCGGAGTCCCCGAAGCATAGGATGTGCTTGATGCCAATTTCCTTGGCAGGCCGGAGGCCATGGACGATGGCCTCGTACTCGGCCACGTTGTTGGATGTGGCAAAGTGGATCTGGAGGGCGTACTTGAGCTGGCCACCTTTCGGGGAGGAGAGGACTATGCTAGCACCCAGGCTGGTCCTCATTTTTGAGCCATCAAAATGCATTCACCAATGCGTGGACTCTGGGGGAGGCGGCATGAATTCGGTCTCCGCCCAGTCAACGAGGAAGTCGGCCAACGCCTGCGTCTTGATGGTGGTATGAGGTTCGTACCGGATCTCGTGGTCGGCAAGGGCGATGACCTATTTGGCAATCCGGCCGCTGGAGTCCCGGCCGCTCACGATCTCGCCGAGCGGGGACATGCTCACCATGGTGATGGTGTACTCCTGGAAGTACTGCTTGACATTCTTCGCGGCGAAGTATATGCCATAGCACATCTTCTGGTAGTGTGGGTAGTTCTTCTTGGACGTGGAGAGGACCTCGCTGAGGTAGTAGACAGGGCGCTAGACCGGAAGGGATTTGCCCTCCTCCGGCCGCTCAACCTCCAGGACGACGCTGATGACGCGAATGGTCGCCGCGATGTAGGCGAGCAAGGGTTCCTTCTCAGCCCGCGTAGTGAGGATGTCCATGCGGGTGAGAGCCTTCTTGAGGCTGCGGAAGGCCTCGTCCGCCTCGTCGGGCCAATCAAACATGCCCGGCTTCTTGGTGTGACCCGGCTCGACCAGAGCCGTCTTGCGAAGGAGCACATAAAAGGGCAAGGCTTTCTCCCCCAGCCGACTGATGAACCGGCTGAGCGAGGCGAGGCAGCCGGTGAACTTCTGGACGTCACGGACCGGGTTAGCTTGGGCATGCCCTCGATCGCGCTGATCTTCTCAGGGTTAGCTTCGATGCCATGGGCGGACATGAAGAAACCCAGGAGCTGGCCGGCTAGGACACCGAAGACACACTTCTCTGGGTTGAGCTTGATCTTGTACTCATGCGGGTTCGCGAAGGTCTCTCGGAGATCATCGAGGAGGCTGAAGTGCTTCTTTGTTTTGACGACGATGTCATCGACGTAGACGTGAACGTTCCTGCCTATCTGAGGTAGGAGGCATTTATGCATGCACCACTGGAAGGTGATATAGCAGTAGGCCCTGAAGGGCGTGATGAAGGAGGTCTTGATCCGGTCCTCCGGATCTAGCTTGATCTGGTGGTAGCCAGAGTAGGCGTCCAGGAAGGACAGCAAGTCGCATCCGGCCGTGGAGTCCATGACTTGATCGATCCGTGGCAGGGCGAATGGGTCCTTGGGGCATGCCTTGTTCAGACTGGTGTAGTCAATGCACATGCACCAAGTCTTGTTCTTCTTTAGCACCAGGACTGGGTTGGCCAGCCTGTCCAGGTGGAAAACTTTCATTGTCATGGATTTGTCATGGCAGATGTCCGGGTGAACGGACTTAGGTTCGGGGCGAAGACGCAACTACGTGGCGGCTTGAAGGGGTTGATCAGAATCAAGAGACACGGAGTTTACCCAGGTTCGGCCCCTCCGATGGAGGTAAAAGCCTACGTCCTGCTTGTCTGGTATTGATGATGAAGGAGATCTCTCGATTACAAGGGTGCTGTTTGCTACCTCTAATCCCGAGAGCCTCTAATTTGTCTAAACTTGTGGACTTGTCTCCCCCTTCCCCTCTAGGGGTGCTCTACCCCTCCGTATATAAGTGGAGATGGTAGGTTTACAAAATAGAATCCTACTAGGAGTAGGATTAGGACTAGTCTCTATAGAATCCTATTCCGGGTCTTGTAACCTTCGGCAGGGAGTCTTTATCTCTTTGAGCCTTCTCTTGTGAGCCACATGACGCCGACTTACATGCCGGGTCTTAGGCCTGGTCGTCCTGTGATCTGCCTGCCGGATCATTAATAAAATGTCATGTCTTTTCCCGGTCTCCTGTGAGTCGCCAGGCCGGGTCATACCACGGGGTATATCCCCGACATTAGCACCCAGATTAGTTTGAATTTGTTCATGCTAAGCTCCTGACATAAGAATAACAAATATGTTAAGTAGCCAGCTTGCTCCTTTGGCCAACTTATGAAATGGCTCCTAAGATAATCATCTTGCTTGTCAATGTCCTTTCAAAAATATTGAGAATAGAACACCCATATGCCATTGAGTCGGCTTCCAATACTCTTGGCGGGTCATTTCCGCCGGGTCAAACATTGATGATGTCGGGTGGTTATCGTTGGTGACGCCAGGTCAAATAACTAGAATCCAGCTTACTTGATAAAAATATTGGGATGAAAATGCATCTGATGTAAAACTGGACTTCCATTGTTGTGAAGCAGGGCAGCTTATATAAAATCCAGCGGGTTATGATCTTTTGATAACGCCGGGTCATAAATGTTTGGTGACATCGGGTCTAACAACTGAACTCCATAATTAACATCTTGAAAATTCTCCTCAAAGTTTTTGATATGTCCATATTACCTGTAGCCCCCAAGCCCCGAGATTATCCATGATGACTTGGTGCTTTGCAATAATATTTTGGACTGTGTAGCCCCCAAGTGTCGGGTTGTCCTGCCTGCAGCAACCTGGGACTTATACCTTTATAAAGCTTCGGCAGGTGTAGCCACCAAGGGCCGGTTCATCAGTATGTAATGCGCCGGATCTTCAATTTGAAACTCACAATCTGTTTAAATAGCTGAATACTGTAGCCCCCAATTGCCGGGTCGCACGCCTGCGGCGACTTGGGACTTTTAGAAAAAATTGATCTGAGCGGTGTAGCCCCCAAGTGCCGAGTCAGTGAGAATCACTGGGCTGGGACTTAGAAAAATATAGAAAGGCCGGCTCATCTTGTTGAGATAATATGGTCTTGCTGACAATGTCATGATTTGAAAACCGGCTTGCATTAGCCCCCAAGTGTCGTAGTGCATGCTTGCAGCGACATGGGACTTGCATAATTGATATAAACTTGGACTTGAATAATGTAGCCCCCAAGTGCTGGGTTGTCTGCCTGCGGCGACTCGGGACTATGTGAGAATAATAAGACACACCACAATTTGTTGAATGAATCTTTGATCGTGGCTGTAATATAGCCCGGAATGAATATCCTGGAATAATTCCTTTGTCTTTGACAGGAAATCCCTGCTTGTGGTTGCGATGCAACCCGGCAAATATATATAGGAGAAATCCATGAGTGTTGTAGATTACTACAGAACACAATTGAAGAAATCCGCGAACCGGTCAATTAGATGACACAGTATTATATCTAATAGGGTGGCTCTTTGAAAATAATGAATTCTCTGAGCTGGCTTGAAAATCCCAATCATTTAGTACTGGTTATGATAAACCATGAAGATCCAGCCAGGTTTGGCTATTAAAGATCCATTTTCTCTTGCGGAGTACTTAATGGCGGCTCATCTTAAGAGATAAACCTATAAAAATGAACAAGGCAGAATATATTCTGCATTGTTGTGAGGGCGGCTTGAAGAAGCTCAACCCAGAGATGTTATATCGTTCATAACATTGCTCCTTCTTTCATAATCTTGCTCTGATCCGGCTGGATAAGCCGTTCATGATATGTCATGTGAATATGATGGAATGTATGATGCAATATATGATGCAATGTTTGACTTGTCAACATTTTTGGCGCGAACGCCGGTTGTTAGGGTTAGATAAGCTACACCCGGAGGTGGGAAGCCCCCTTTAGACAACCATGGCTAATCGTGTTAGCTGGAGATGGCATAAAGCCGGCCGATAAGATGTTAGAAGCGATACCCGGAGGTAAGAAGCCACCCTCAGCAATATGGCACGAACACTGGTTGTTAGGTTTAGATAAGCTACACCCGAAGGTGGGAAGCCCCTTAGACAACCATGGCTAATCGTGTTAGCTGGAGATGGCATAAAGCCTGGCCGATAAGGCATTAGAAGCGATACCCGAAGGTAAGAAGCCACCCTCAGCAATATGGCGCGAATGCCGGTTGTTAGGGTTAGATAAGCTACACCCGGAGGTGGGAAGCCCCCTTTGACAACCATGGCTAATCGTGTTAGCTGGAGATGGCATAAAGCCGGCCGATAAGGTGTTAGAAGCGATACCCGGAGGTAAGAAGACACCCTCAGCAATATGGCGTGAACGCCGGTTGTTAGGGTTAGATAAGCTACACCCGGAGGTGGGAAGCCCCCTTAGACAACCATCGCTAATCGTGTTAGCCGGAGATTTGGCATAAATCCGGCCGATAGGATGTTAGAGGCGATTCCCGTCAGTAAGAAGCCCCCTTCAGCAATTTGGCGTAAACGCCGGCCGATAAGGCATTAGAATCGATACCCAAAGGTAAGAAGCCGCCCTCAGCCCGCGGCTAATCGTGTTAGCCGGAAGATTTGGCATAAAGCTGGCTGATAAGGCATTAGAAGCGATACCCGAACGTAAGAAGCCACCCTCCGCCACGGCTAATCGAGTTAGTCGGAAGATTTGGCATAAAGCCGGTCAATAAGGCGTTAGAAGCGATACCCGAAGGTAAGAAGCCGCACTCAGCAGTCGCAGTTGATATATCAACTGGAATGTTTATGAACTCTTCTTGTAAGTCTCCATCTCGTAAGCCGCCATCTTGTATGAAGGAACGGCAGAGGCTCCAAATAAATTCAGGCACCTATGTTTGAATGGTGCATCACGGCGGTTCGTCCTCTTTGGCAACATTTTTAATCTTCCGCCAAAAATGTAGTATCCCCCAGGATTGGGTTGACTTTGCCATGACCCGGGGTTCTAGTTGAAAACGACCAAATGTGCCTTGCCATGTCTCTAGCCCCCGAGTCTTAAGTTGTCTCGAAGAGGCGGCTTGAGAATCTCCACTGAAAGTTGAGGTTTGGCCGTGGCGGGTTATAGATGATCTCATATGAATTGCTTCAATGATCCGGTCGATGGATCGTTCCGGCTGTTTGTTGAAGTGAACCAAATTGTAATGGCGGTGGCTTGCCTGCCCGTTGGGTGGCTCATATATGCGAGCACCACACTAATATGTCAATGTAGATTGGACTGCGGACGGCGGCTTGCGCGCGTCAGCTGGGCGGCTCATACTGATGTATGTAGCTACTGGCATGTTGATACAGACGTAGAAACCAGCCGTGGCATTGTAAACTGGTGCTGTTCTGAAACACTCCATGGCGTTGTAAGTTGGCGCAGATGATGAGAAATGGCCATGGCATTGTAAACCGACGTAGATGGTGAGAGTCGGCCACAGCATTGTAAGCCGGTGCTGATGGTGAGAGTCGTCCATGGGGTTGTTGGTGAAGACCATATCACGAATGTGGCGGCTTACCGCGTCCATTGGACGGCTCATAATTCGGGCTAGCACGAGTGGTATCGGCGCATTGATGTAGACGTAGAAACCAGTCGTGGCATTGTAAGCCGATGCTGTTGTGGAAGACGCCATGGCGTTGTAAGCCAGCACGGATGGTGAGAGACGGCCACGGTGTTGTAAGCTGGAGTGATGGCGAGAGACAGCCACGACGTTGTAAGCCGGTTCAGCCACGAGAGACGGCCATGGCGTTGTAGGCCAGCACGGACGTGCGAGTCGCCGGTGGTGTTGTAAGCCGGAGCAGTGGCGAGAGACGTCCACGGCATTGTAAGCCGGTTCGGCCACGAGAGACGGCCATGGCATTTTAGGCCAGCATGGACGTGCGAGTCGCCAATGGTGTTGTACGGATGGGAGAATCAGCCATGGGCATTGCAAGCCGGCGCCAACGGGTCACTCGGCCGTGGGTATTGTTAGTTGGCACGGATAGATGACTCAGCCGCAAACATTGCGAGTCGGCGTGGCCGCTTGAGACGGTTGTGGCCCTGTAAGCCGGTACGGATGCCGGTGCCAAACAATGCTGGCGCGCCTCCATCTCCGCGATGTGATGCCACTTTGGTAATGAATAATTTGTCCTGTGTACAAAATATTACAAAGACGAAGTAATTGTTCTTTGAAGGAATCAAAATGTATAGATAAAATAAATTGGGTGGATAGCACCTGTGACCCGACAACGCGGGTGGTAGTGCGAACCATGGTGGAGGCGGCTCGTGCATGAGGAAATCGGTGGCTCACGGCAGCAGAACCGGTGGCAGCTCGACAGCGCCGGCCCGCGGTGGAACCGGAACGAGGTGGAGGCGGCTCACGGCAGCAACCGACGGTGGC
The DNA here is from genome assembly GCA_022496015.1 of Hordeum marinum. Taxonomy (NCBI): domain Eukaryota; kingdom Viridiplantae; phylum Streptophyta; class Magnoliopsida; order Poales; family Poaceae; genus Hordeum; species Hordeum marinum. The sequence goes on along the minus strand of CM039672.1, from coordinate 303,201,644 downwards.
TCACATCAGCAGAGGCGGCGGCTCGGTCCTGTCATTTTTGAAATGGCGGGTTGTAGCAATAGGGGAGACCGGCCCCGGGTGTCTCACGGTGCAGCTGGCAACTTGGGGAGCTCAGAGCAGAGGCGGTCGGAGGCATAGGCCAGCGGCGGCTCAAAGTGCACCCCAGCGAGTCGAGCGTGCGATGGAGGCGAGAGGCGGCCATGGCCGCGGTGCACAGAGGCGGAGCGACATGCGGCGACACGAGTGGATGAGGCCAGTTTGGATGAGGCATGATCTCAAACTGGCAGTGGCTGTTCTTTATCCGAAAAATTGTGTGCTTCTCGATCCTTGGGAGAGATCCCTTCAAGAACACAAACCACCATGCGTGGCCCCATGGTGGGTGACAACTATCGTGGATTTGTCACGGCAGATGTCCGGGTGATCAGACTTAGGTTCGGAGCGAAGACACAACTACGTGGTGGCTTGAAGGGGTTGATCGGAATCAAGAGACATGGAGTTTACCCAGGTTCGGCCCCTCCGATGGAGGTAAAAGCCTACGTCCTGCTTGTTTGGTATTGATGATGAAGGAGATATCTCGGTTACAAGGGTGTTGTTTGCTACCTCTAATCCCGAGAGTCTCTAATCTGTCTAAACTTGTGGACTTGTGTCCCCCTTCCCCTCTAGGGGTGCTCTAACCCTCCTTATATAAGTGGAGAGGGTAGGTTTACAAAATAGAGTCCTACTAGGAGTAGGATTAGGACTAGCCTCTCTAGAATCCTATTCCGGGTCTTGTAACCTTCGGCAGGGAGTCTTTCTCTCTTTGAGCCTTCTCTTGTGAGCCGCCAAACGCCGGCTTACACGCCAGGTCTTGGGCCTGGTCGTCCTGTGATCCGCCTGCCGGGTCATTAATAAAATGTCATGTCTTTTCCGAGTCTCCTGTCAGTCGCCAGACCGGGTCATACCGTGGGGTATATCCCCGACATCTATGATGAAGCCGGTTGCAAGCAGCCGGGCGATCTCTTCTCCTATAGTACGCCGCTTCTCCTCAGAGAAACGGGGTAGGGGTTGCTTGATCGGTTTGATGTCCAGACAGACGTGTAGTTTGTGCTTGGCGAACATCCTCGGAACACCCGACATGTCCTTGGGGGACCATGCAAAGATGTCCCGATTCTCACGGAGGAAGTCGACAAGCTCGCCTTCCTATTTGCTGTCGAGGCGGGAGCCGATGGTGATGCACTGAGAGGGGTTGGCCGGGTCGAGCGGGATTTTCTTGGTGTCCTTAGACGGCTGGAAGGAGGCCTCGCCAGTGGACTGCGAGGTAGGAGCCGGCACGGCCGGCTGGCTGGTCGCAAGGGCCACGAGCCGGGCGAGGTGCCGCTTCTCCTCAGCTATCTCTAGGGCCTCGGCCAGCCGGCTGCCGTCTCGAGCGCACTCGAGCAACATCTTGTAATCACCTGTGATGGTGATGATTCCCGTGGGGCCCGACATCTTGAGCTTGAGGTAGGCATAATGGGGGACCGCCATGAACTTGACGAGGGCGGGTCGTCCCAACAGCGCGTGGTAGGGGCTCGCGAGGTCCACTAGCTCGAACAACACCGACCCACGGCGGAAGTGGCTGGGGCCGCCAAAAAGGACGTCAAGCATGATCTTGCCGACAGGGGAGCAGGACTTTCCAGGCACGATGCCATGGAAAACTGTCCAGCTCACCTGAAGGTCTTCTGTCTTCAGCCCTAGATTGCGCATCGTATAGAGGTAAAGGATGTTGATGCTGCTGCCACCATCTATCAGCACCCAGGAGAAGCGGCAGGTGCATTTCTCGGTGGTGATGGTGGGGTCGAGGACCAGGGCATAGCTGCCGGGACTCGACATCATGACAGGGTGATCTACCCGGCTCCAGGTGACTGGCTTCTTCGACCAGTGCATGAACTAGGGAGTTGCCGGCTTGGTGGCGTTCACCTCACAATGGAGCCTGTGTTGAGCATGTTTGCTCGTCTCTTCACTGGTGAAGACGACATAGCAACCGTCCTAGTTGGGGAACTAGCAGTGCAGGCAACCGTCATTTTGGGTCGGAGGAGCCGATAATGGGGCGGCAACTTCGGCTGGGGCCCGCGTGTGGGCAGGCAGCACGGTGGGAGCCGGAAGCCGGCTCCTTCTCCTTGATGGTGGCGACCTGATGGCTCCCATAATGGGAGTCCGGCTAGTCATTCTTGCGCTTGTTGTTCTGTGGCTGCCGGTTGTCGGCAGCCGGCCGGGACGTAGCCAGTGTTGATGTTGCCTTAGCAGGCGGTGTCATCTTGACCCGAATGGCGGAATCCACCATGGCGTACTTGTCCGCCTTGGTCATGATCTCGGCGAGTGTAGATGGCTCAGAGCATAGGAGCTTGTGCTTGAGCGGGTGTCGTCACGACAGCCTTCGATGAAGTATTGTATGGCTTGCACCTTGTGCACCCCCTCACAGGAGTTGCGGAGCTCGGTCCACCGAGTGAGGTAGTCGCGGAGGGACTCGTCCGTCCCCTGAATGCACATGGCAAGTTCACGAGGGTGGCCAGGCCGCTTGTAGGTGTCGGTGAAGTTGCGGATGAAGGCTTCCTCGAAGTTCGTCCAAGTGTTGATGCTGCTGGCCGCTAGGCTATTGAGCCAGGTGCGGGCCGAGCCGATCAAGATGAGGTGAGTGTAGCGAACGGCTATGCGTTTGTTGCCCCTGGCGATGCCTACCACGGTGGTATAGTCGATTAGCCAGTCTTCGGGCTTGGCGGCCCCGTTGTACTTCGGGGTGTCTCGGGGGAGCATGAAGCCGGTTGAGAACGGCTCGTTGCGGATCCGAGGGTCGAAGCACATCGGGCCAGTTGAGCCCTACTCCTCGAGGAGGGCCGACTGCACGAGCCATTCGATGCGGGGGCGAGCATCATTCTCGCTATGGGGGACACGTGGCCCGAGCCGGGCCGAGAGCTCGGGGCGGATGATGAGCGGACCCGATCGTTCTGGCTCGCGCCGCGGGGGCGGAGTATGCCCACAGCTGTGCCCGGTGCCCGTTGCTGGCGCCTCGTGGTGGCGGCCGCTGCGAGGCGGATCGTTGGTGCGCCGGCTGTTTACAGTCGGCTTCTCGTTCCCCGATGGCTGAGAGGACCGGCGGTTGCTTGCCCTAACCCAACGGCCGGATACGCGAGGGGAGCAGGAGTGCTGAGCCGGCTGACGGCCAGCAGTCCCCGTGCCCTCGCGCTCGATCCAAGGGCTTTCGGAGGCGGCACTGCCTGTCACAAGCAGATGTTGCAATGCGTTGGCATCGTCGATGAGGTCCTTGATGTGGCGCTCACGGGCGACACATTCTTCGACCGCCAAGGTAGCCAAATCCTCGTAGACTACCTTGGTAGCCCGCAGGTTGGCTGCGGGGGTGTCGTAGACGGGCATGTTTCCACCCAAGATTTTGGCGACCACACGGCCGCGGTCGCGCACAGGCCCACGCCCGATGGGCTAAGTGCCAGCCGGGGTGAGGCCGTAGGCGGAAGCGTATTCCCGCCGAGCAGCCTTCAAGCGGCGCCACATGGCCACGATGGCGCTGGCATCCTCGAACAGGAGGAGGCGAGCCCCCTCAAGCTCGGCTGTGGCGGCGTCGGAGTTTTCCGTTGGGCCAATAGGAGTGCTCAAGCCTCGGAGGCCCACACCATGCGGGTCGGACGTGCCGACGTGGGCCGTGGCGGCATCATCCTCAACCCGCGCACATCCAGAGGAGGTGGAGGAGATGATGGACATTGCTCCCACGCGATCGTGGGAGCCGCTGGACTGGGTCGCAGTGAGTGCGCCCACAGCCATGGGCGGACCGACGCAGATGAGCACCTGCCTAGGGTACTCGTCGGCGGATGGAGCTTCGGCAAGACTGAGCCTGCCAAAGCGCTCGGTGAGTGCGTCGATATTGAGCGTGAGGTCGACGGAGCTGACCATAGGGCCTGTTGGAGCAAGACCCACTAGCCCGCGGTTTCGCCTGGACATGCAGAGATGGTGGGGAATGGCGAGGGGTCCCGCCCGGAACATGAATCCGGTTGGCACCGCGTACGGCCCCACGGTGGGCGTCAACTGTCGTCGTTTTCTCACGACAGATGCCATGGGTAGGCTTATCGTAGGTGGTTGGGGCTGGAGGACGCCGACGGGCTCCGGGAGCGGGATTAGGTAGAAGCCGTGGTGACACACGATGTACCCAGGTTTAGGGCCCTCCGTGAGAGGTAACACCCCTAGTCCTGCTTGGTCTAGTTTGATGGATGGGTATGTCTACAAGGTTGCTCCTAGAGCTGTGTCTAGAGGAGGCAGAGGGAGCAGCCGGCTCGCCTTCCTTCGCTATGAAGTGTGACAGTGTGCGGGATGTATCCCATAGGTGTGTGTGTGAGACTTGTCGTCCCCATTGCATGGAGGGCTCGGGGGGTGTTTATAGGCCAACCCCTCAGCTTACAATATTCCTGAGGTACATAGGTGGGGGGACCCGGCTGGTAGCCTCAGCAGCTGACCAGAGGCTCCCGCCCCTCGAGCCGTCTCATCGCCCATAGGGTCCACCGGCTGCACGGTCCCATCGCCTACTGGGGCCTGCTAGCCGGCTCCGTGATTGGCCCCCGCCCACCTACTGCGGCACGGGTCGCTCGGGTGGCGTCGTCTCGCGCGCCAGCCGGCCGAAGTCTTCGGTATGGCCGGCTGCACTTTAGCCACGTCAGGGTGGAGGTAATCGAGTGGGCGGGGGCGTGTCGGCAATGTTTCCCCGCCCGGTCGCGGTCGCTAAGGTCAGCGACCCAGACGGCTAAACTGTAGCCATGCGCACCCGCACGTCGACGGCCACTGTGGCTATAATGGCGGCCGTCGTGGCGGTGATGTCGTGTCGCCGTACCCGTGTACGGAGGGACGGGACGTTGCTTTTCAGCCCCGGGGTCAACAAAGGAGGTGGACCGAGGGCAGCTGGGCATGCCCAGCTGGCCGGGGGCCGAGCCGGTGCCTGGACCAGCCATCCCCGAGCCAGCCGGCCAGGGCCAGCCGGTCGCATGCTTTTTCTTCGAAGCGGGGAGGAGAACCCTGTTGCTTTGGCCTACCCAGAGGTAATAACCCCGTCACTCCATGATCCAATATCATCACATAGACTATCCCATGTTAATGCCTTCTCCTTCAAGGAAAAAGGAAAGACCTTCTTCTTGATGTGATCCTCGAGCAGACCTGCAAGCTTAAATAATCCATAGACTTCCTCTACATAGTTATATGCAAATCAGGATGTAGTGTTCCATCTCCTGCATAAGGATTAGCTAGCAGTTTCTCTATCATACCCGAAGGAATTTCATAATAAATATTTTCAGTAGGTTCAGTAGGTTGAGGGACAACTCTTTGTGTTTCCGGTCGAGGTGAAAATACCCCGAACAAGCCCCTCAAAGGATTACTTTCTATAGTAACAAGTGACAGTAGATTTCAGCACACTATATAAATTTGTACTTACCAATTTCCACTCACCAAAGGTGCTTCACTCCCCGGCAACGGTGCCAGAAAAGAGTCTTGGTGACCCATAAGTATAGGGGATCTATCGTAGTCCTTTCGATAAGTAAGAGTGTCGAACCCAACAAGGAGCAGAAGGAAATGACAAGCGGTTCTCAGTAAGGTATTCTCTTTAAGCACTGAAATTATCGGTAACGGATAGTTTTGTGATAAGATACTTTATAACGGGTAGCAAGTAACAACTGTAAAAATGGTGTAGCAAGGTGGCCCAATCCTTTTTATAGCAAAGGATAAGCCTGTACAAACTCTTATATAAAGCAAAGCGCTCCCGAGGACACATGGGAATTTATGTCAAGCTAGTTTTCATAATTCTCATTTGATTCGCGTTTGCTACTTTCATAATTTGATATGTGGGTGGACCGGTGCTTGGGTGTTGTACTTACTTGGACAAGCCTCCCACTTATGATTAACCCCTCCCGCAAGAATCCGCAACTACGAAAGAAGAATTAAGATAAATCTAACCATAGCATGAAACATGTGGATCCAAATCAGCCCTTTACGAAGCAACCCATAAACTAGGGTTTAAGCTTCTGTCACTCTAGCAACCCATCATCTACTTATTACTTCCCAATGCCTTCCTCTAGGCCCAATCAATGGTGAAGTGCTATGTAGTCGAGTTCACATAACACCACTAGAGGAGACACAACATACATCTCATCAAAATATCGAATGAATACCAAATTCACATGATTACTTATAATAAGACTTATCACATGTCCTCAGGAACAAACGTAACTACTCACAAAGCATATTCATGTTCATAATCAAAGGAGTATAAGTGATGATCAAGGATCTGAACATATAATCTTCCACCAAGTAAACCAACTAGCATCAACTACAAGGATTAATCAACACTACTAGCAACCCATAGGCACCAATCTGAGGTTTTGAGATAAAGATCGGATAAAAGAGATGAACTAGGGTTTGGAGACGAGATGGTGCTGATGAAGATGTTGCTGGAGATTGACCACCTCTCAATGAGAGGATCGTTGGTGATGACGATGGCTTCGATTTCCCCCTCCCAGAGGGAAGTTTCACCGGCAGGATCGCCCTGCCGGAGCTCTAGATTGGTTCTGCCCAAGTTCCACCTCGAGATGGCGGCGCTTCGTGCCGGAAGCTCTGATATGATTTTTTTCAGGACGAAACCCTCAGTATAGAAGAAGATGGCACCGAAGGGCTTCCAGGTGGCCCACAAGCCCTAGGGGCGCGACTAAGGGGCTGGTCGCGCCCACCAGGCTTGTGGCTCCCTAGTGGGCCCCTTGATGTATTTCTTTTGCCCAGTATTTTTATATATTAAAAAATAATTCTCCATAGATTTTCAGGACTTTTGGAGTTGTGCAAAATAGGTATCTCAGATTTGCTCCTTTCCAGTCCAGAACTCCAGCTGCCGGCATTCTCCCTCTTCATGTAGATCTTGTAAAATAAGAGAGAAAAGGCATAAGTATTGTACCAATATGTGTAATAACATCCCATAATGCAATAAATATCAGTATAAAATCATGATGCAAAATGGACGTATCAATACTCAACTATCATATAGTCTTTCATGATTGATAACACTCAAAGCATATTTTTGGAGCAAATGGCATCCGTCGAACACAGAGAAAGATAGGGGCTTAAAGTTTTGCCTCGCAACTTATTTATCATATAGATAATTGTCAACAATAATAATTCATGATCAAATATATTTGAATGGCCATATATGCTTGGATCTTTCCCCAACACATGATGCTTGCCAAGAGAAATAACAACCGAGAGATCTCGGTATCTTCCATGCTAGATACATTATAGGAAGTTCCCAAACAGAATGGTAAAGTTTTTACTCCCCCTCCACCAATCAATCACACTCCACGGCGATCTGAATCCATGGGTACCATCCATACCAACAACATTCCTGGGGGAGTTTTGTTTAATTATTTGCATTTTTTTTTCTTTGATTTTGGGACTGGGAATCCTTATTACCAGCCACTTTCTTGTGAATGAGAGTGAATCAACACATATCGTGAGAATAAACCACCTAGCATGGAATATACTGACAGCCCCTAGTCATTATATGAACCATTCGGGCATGCAAAACAGAATATTATTTGAAGGTTTAGAGTTTGGCACATGCAAATTTACTTGGAACAACAGTTAAATACCGCATATAGGTAGGTATGGTGGACTCATATGGAACAACTTTGGGTTTAAGGGTGTTTGGATGCACAATTAGTATTTCTACTTGCCGCGGAAGTTTTGGCTAATATGAGGTGGAAGCAAGCACCACATGTTGGAGGATCCATAACAATATAACTTCTATACAAATATACCCAAGCATAACTCATTACGTTGTCTTCCTTGTCCAACTTCAAATAATGTAATCAAGTTTGAAAATAATTAATGGTTATTCACAATCATAGAAGATGTCCAAGATATTATATTTATATGTGAAATCTCTCTTCCTTCAATACTCTTTCATGAATGGTTCAATTGACCAATGCGGTGTTTGCTAACTTTCAATAAATTTTAGCACCTATACTTCCTATATGTGAAGTCATTACTTCACATGGCATAAGCATATAAAACATATGAAATTTCAGATTTATGACATTCAATTCATTCAACCATTTACTCATAGGATATAAGTGAAGCACCAGAGTAAATGACAAAACTACTCCAAAACATATAAGTGAAGATCAATGAGTAGTCAAACAATTAAGCAGCTATGTGAGGACTTTCTCTCTCTCTGTCTATTAATTAAGATTGTCAAATCTGATTATTTCATTCACAGCAAGCAAAAAGAAAAATAGCACTCCAAGAATAGAATGCATCATGTGAATGAATTAAAATTTAGACTCAACATAGGCTAACCGATAATTGTTGACGAAGAGAGATGGGATGCATAGCATCCCCAAGCTTATATGCTTGAGACTTATTGAAATATTTACTTGGTGTGCCTTGGGAATCCCCAAGCTTGAGCTCTCGTATCTCGTTCAATCCTCTCATATCATGGTTTCACCAATTCTCAAAAACTTCATCCACACAAAACTCAAAAAGAACTCATGAGATAGGTTAGTACACATAATAATAAATCAACTCTTTATGTACTTCCAAGACAAGTTGCACAATAATTTTCAAACATTAGGTACTGTATACTATCATTTCCACAAATTATATTTATCAATATAGGCTATGGAAACTATAGGATAAGTATATAATAAAACGATGACAACAATCTGTCCAAACAGAATAGTCTGTAGCAATTTATGAAAACAGTGTACTTATGTAACTCAAACAATTATGAAACTTTGGTAAATGCTACAAAATTTATATTACAACACTTTGTAAAAATTTCAGAAACTTTCCACATTCTAGTAAAATATGAAAATTCAAATGCTACAGCAGAAGTTTCTGTTTTTACACAGCACACATCAAACATGCAATTCAAGCATCATAAAGGCAATTCTTGGAGATTTTTATTGAAAAACAAGATTATAAATAACACCTAAAATATAGAAACAAAATAAAATGATGCTCCAAGAAAAACTCATATTATGTGATGAATAAAAATATAGCTCCAAGTAAGATATACCGATAGTGTTGAAGACGAAAGAGGGGATGCCTTACGGGGCATCCCCAAGCTTATACGCTTGAGTCTTCCTTGAATATTAACTTGGGGGTGCCTTGGTAATACCCAATATTATTTTCTTTTCACTCTTTATTCTCCTCATATCTGTGTCACACCCAAAACTTAAAAACTTCAATCAAACAAAACTTAACGGAACTTCATGAGAAGGGTTAGTGTAGTAAAGATAAATCATTCACTTAGGTACTGTCAAGAAAAGATTCATAATTATTACACATATTGTATTCCATAATTACCACAATTTATATTACTAAATATAAGCTATATGAACACTTGAAACAAGCTAACTATGCATGTAACACAAAATCTGTCAAAAACAGAACAGTCTGTAAAGATCTAAATGATCACCATACTTACCTGAGTCTATTTTTTGAAACATTAGGACAACTCAGGGAATTTGCATAAATGATTCACTTAGGTACTATCAAGACAAGATTCATAATTATTCCCACATGATACCTACTGTATTCCATCATTCCCACAATTTATATTACTCAACATAAGCTATAGGAACACTTGAAACAAGCAAACTATGCGTGCAAAACAGAATCTATTAAAAACAGAACGGTCTGTAAAGATCTGAAATATCACCATACTTACCTCACACCAAATATTCTGAAAAATTAGGAAAACTCAAGGAATTTGCATATAATTTTTTTTTAAATATTTAATAATTTTTTGAATCCACAGTAAAATCAGATAATTCATATACTGGAAGCAAAACTTTCTGTTTTTGCACAGAATCAAAAAGGCAAACATCCACACTATCCCAAAGGCTTTACTTGCCACTATATTGAAGTAAAAGACAAAAACATGATTAATAAATTATCTTAATCATGTTAACACATCAAAACATAAAGTAAAAGTGTTGGGTTGTCTCCCAACAAGCGCATTTCTTTAATGCCTTCTAGCTAGGCATGATGATTTCAATGATGCTCGTATAGGAATAATATTTGAAACATACAAAAGAGCATCATGAATATCATGAAAGGCACATTTAAATCTAACCTACTTCCTATGCATAGGGATTTTGTGAGCAAACAAATCATCAAAACAAGAATCAACTTGCATAGGAAGGCAAAACAAGCACAACTTCAAAACTTTGAACACATAGAGAGGAAACTTGATATTATTGCAATACCTACAAGCATATATTCCTCCCTCATAATAATTTTTCGAAGCATCATAAAGGAATTCCACAATATAACAAGCACATAAAGCATTTTTTTCATGATCTACAAGCATACAAAAAATTTCACTATCCGCATAAGCAATTTTCTTTTCATTCATAATAGTGGGAGCAAAATCAAAAAAATGAATATCATGAGATACTTGATTGACATAACCACATTCAATATTAAAATCATGATAACAGGTTTCATGGTTGTCATTACTATTTATAGCATACGTGTCATCACAATAATCATCATAGATAGGAAGCATGTCATAATCATAATAGTTTTGCTCATCAAAACTTGGGGGACTAAAAATATCTTCTTCATCAAACATAGAATCCCCAAGCTTGTGGCTTTGCATATCGTTAGCATCATGAATATTCAGAGAATTCATACTAACAACATACAATCATGCTCATCACTCAAATATTTAGTGCCAAACATTTGAATAACTTCTTCTAACACTTTCAAGAAAGACATTGAAAAGATGAAGCATATGAGGCAACCTCAATTCTATTTTTTAGTTTTATTTTATAAAACCAAACTAGTAAAAAGCAAGAAACTAAAATATTTTATTGAAAGATGTAAAGATATACCTTCAAGCACTCACCTCCCCGGCAACAGCGCTAGAAAAGAGCTTGATGTCTACTACACAACCTTCTTCTTGTAGACTCGTGTTGGGCCTCCAAGCGCAGAGTTTTGTAGGACAGTGGAAATTTTCCCTCAAGTGGATGACCTAAGGTTTATCAATCCGTGGGAGGTGTAGGATGAAGATGGTCTCTCTCAAACAACCCTGCAACCAAATAACAAAGATTCTCTTGTGTCCCCAACACACCCAATACAATGGTAAATTGTATAGGTGCACTAGTTTGGCGAAGAGATGGTGATACAAGTGCAATATGGATGGTAGATATAGGTTTTTTGAATCTAAAAATATAAAAACAGAAAGGTAACAAATAGTAAACAATGAGCAAAATGCTTGGAAACAAGGCCTAGGGTCCATACTTTCACTAGTGCAATTTCTCTCAACAATATTGACATAGTTGAATCATATGTAAGTACCCCTCGTGCGACAAAGAGTTCACTCCAAATTCACAAATAGCGGAGAACTAACAAAGAAATTATTGTAGGGTATGAAACCACCTCAAAGTTATCTTTTCCGATCAATCTTATGAGCTATCCATATAAGTGTCACGAACAGCCCTAGAGTTCGTACTAAAACAACACCTTAAGACACACATCAACCAAAACCCTAATGTCACCTAGATACTCCAATGTCACCACAAGTACCCATGGGCGTGATTATACGATATGCATCACATAATTTCAGATTCATCATGTTCAATCCAACACAAAAAACTTCAAAGACTGCCCCAAAGTTTATACCTGAGATTCAAGATGAAAACATGTGCCAACCCCTATGCATAGATTCCCAAGGTCACAGAACCTGCAAGTTGATCACCATAACATACATCAAGTGGATCAATAGAACGTCCCATTGTCACCACGGATATCCCATCGCAAGACATACATCAAGTGTTCTCAAATCCATAAAGACTCAATCCGATAAGAAAACTTCAAAGGGAAAACTCAATTCATCACAACAAGATAGAGAGGGGAAAACTCCATATGATTCATCTATATCAATAAAGCTCGCGGTACATCAAGATCGTGCCATCTCAAGAACACGAGAGATAGAGAGAGAGAGAGATCAAACACATAGCTACTGTTACATACCCTCCGCCCCGAGGGTGAACTACTCCCTCCTCGTCAAGGAGAGTGTCGGGATGATGAAGATGGCCTCCGATGATGGTTTCCCCTTCCGACAGGGCACCAAAACGGGCCCCCGACTGGTTTTTCGTGGCTCTGGAGGCTTGCGGCGGCAGAACTCCCGATCTAGTTTATTTTCGGAGTTTTCTATACTTATAGGAATTTTTGGCGTTGGAATCACGTCAAGGGATGCCACGAGGCAGTGACAAGCCTGCTAGGCGCGGCCAGGGGGTGTTCATGCCTGGCAGGCTTGTGACCTCCTCGTGGCTCTTCTGGCCCAACTCCAATGCTTCGGGGGTCTCTTTTGGTCCAGAAAAAATCATACTAAATTTTCATCCCATTCAGAGAACTTTTATTTCTGCACAAAGAACGACACCATGGTAGTTCTGCTGAAAACAACGTCAGTCCAGGTTAGTTCTAATAAAATCATACCAAAATCATATAGAATTATTGTAAACATGGCATGCATACTTCATAAATAATAGATACGTTGGAGACGTATCAATATAGCGCACGTTGGGTGAACGAATTACTATTGGGCAATTAATAGAAGATCAAATAATCATGACGATATCCAAGCAATGATCATTATATAGGCATCACATCCAAGATAAGTAGACCGAAACGATTCTGCATGTACTTCTATTAATCCACACATCGATTGCTATCCAGCATGCATCTAGTGTAGTAAGTTCATGGGAAAACGGAGTAATGCAATAAGAATGGTGACATGATGTAGACAAGATCTATTCGTGTAGGAATAGACCCGATCTTGTTATCCTTAATGGCAACGATACATGCGTGTCTTGCTGCCCCTTCTATCACTGGGAAAGAACACCGCAAGATCGAACCCATCTGAAAGCACATTTGCTCCCTTGGTGGTTTTGGTTATTAATAACAACATATATGCCATTGAACTAATGTTTCCACTAAGCATATTTCTGGAAAGGTTCAATGATAGGGATGGCAAAAGGATTGTGGAATACCCCAAGTTGCAAGGAAATAGATTGGCAATGCTTCAAGGAAGAGGACTCTACATTTTACTTTGTGAGAAATCACTTTGAGTCCATAGGAAAGCCAATACTATTAAAAAGGTATTGTTGGTGAAAAAAAATGCTCATACATGAACAAGTGATAGTTACCAAAAATATCTACAATCTCTTCCACAAAAGTATGTCCAAAGCCAAATACTCAAAATCGGTGCAACCAACAACTCCCACTCGATGCCACCGATTACCAGCCTCAGACAGACTCAAGAAAAATCCTAACCCATCGGTGCAACCGATTCTACTTTGGTGCCACCGAGTTTGGGTTGCCAACTTCCCGTTGCCCAATTTCACAAAATCGGTCCGACCGAGTTTCTTGAATCGGTGTCACCAAGTTTGGCAATCTAACCGTTGGTCACATAATCGGTGCAACCGAGTTTTATGTATCGTCTCACTGAGATTCAAAAGTTGCTACCTTTTAGGCAACTTGGTAACACCAAGATTAACACATCGGTGTCACCGAGTTAGACTTTTAGGTGTAACGGTTGGATTTTTGGAGATGCCTATATATACCCCTCCACGACCATTCACTCGAAAGAGAAGCACTCAAAACAGACCCCCACTCATACCAACTGATTTTCTGAGATAGAGACACCTACTAATTTGTTGAGATGATGCCATTCCATTCCAACCATATCAATCTTGATCTCTAGCCTACCCAAGTTGCTTTCCACCCAATCAATCTCTTCCACCATAGCCAAATCTGTGAGAGAGTGATTGTGTGTTGAGGATACTATTATCTTGAACCACAAGAGCAAGGAGTTCATTGACATTACCGAGCCTATTACCTTTTAGAGGGTGGTGCCTCCTAGATTGGTTAGTTGTCACTTGGGAGCCTCCTACTTCGTGTTGTAGAGTGAACCAAGAAGTTTTTAAGGGCAAGGAGATCGCCTACTTCATGAAGATCTACCCCGAGTTAGGCTAGTCCTCCGTGGATGTAGGACATCATGTTATAGTCGAGGTTGCTTCTTCATGGAACCCTCCATGGGTAGAGCCCTCCATGGACTCTCATGACAGTTACCCTCAATGGGTTGAAGACTCCATAAACGTGGACGTACGATAGCACCACCTATAGGAACCACGAGAAAAATCATCGTGTCTCCAAATTGTGTTTCATCTTCCTACCCTTCCTTTATTACTCATGCTTGTCTTTACTTTAAGCTGCTATGCTCGTACACATGCATGTGTAGGGTGTGCTTGACTTGCTATGAATGCTAAAATTTGCCAACACTTGAAATTGGGAAAAGGTACATTTTTAATTGGTCAAGTAGTCTAATCACCCCCCCCCCTCTAGACCTACTTTCGATCCTACACCATCACAAAGCACCTCTTCCCATGGCAAGAAAATACATCTAGTTGGCCTAACTAAACAAAAGATTCGAAGAAGAAATATTAGGCTATAAGTAACCATGCAAATGAGAGATCAAAGAATACTAAAATCATATTGATGGAAAGAAACTACTCATGAACTCAAAATTCATCGGATCCCAACAAACATACCACGGAAGTCATTACATAAAATAGATCTCCAAGAGACCATTGTATTGAAAATCATAGAGAGAGAAGAAGCCATCTAGATACTGCCCATGGACCCGTAGGTCTATGGTGGACTACTCACGCATCATTGGAGAGGCACCTATGATGAAGATGAATCCCTTCGTGATGGTGTTAGATTGTATCTCAATGTTTCGGAACTTGTGGCGGCTGGAATTGTGTTTTGTCGACTCCTCTAGGGTTTTCCAAATATTTGGGAATTTATAGGGCGAATAGTCGGTTGAGGGGGGTCCCAAGGTGGGCACCCTCCACCAGGACACGTCAGGGGCCTCTGGCGCCCTGGTGGAGGGTGGCCACGCTGAGCCCCCTCTCCTGTTGTTCTTTGGCCCATCCTGGCTCTTCTGGTCCATCAAAAATCTTCAAAAAATCCCGTAGCATTTGGGCTCAGTTTGGTACTAATTTTTTGCGAAGTAAAAAACAAGCAAAAACAGCAACTTGCACTTTGGCACTATGTCAATAGGTTAGTCCCAAAAACTTATATAAAGATGCTATAACATGATTGTAAAACATCCAATATTGATAATATAACAGCACGTAACAAGCAAACATTATAGATACATTGGAGACATATTAGTATTAAAACCTTCTTAAGTATTTCAAAAGCTTCTTGATGTCTACTGCGCAACCTTCTTCTTGTAGACTCTTGTTGGGCCTCCAAGTGCAGAGTTTTGTAGGACATTGGCAATTTTCCCTCAAGTGGATGACCTAAGGTTTATCAATCTGTGGGAGGTGTAGAATGAAGATGGTCTCTCTCCAACAACCCTGCAATCAAATGCAAGAAATCTCTTGTGTCCACAACAAACCCAATACAAGGGCAAATTGTATAAGTGCACTAGTTCGGCAAATAGATGGTAATACAAGTGCAATATGGATGGTAGATACAAGTTTTTGTAATCTGAAAATATAAAAACAGCAAGGTAGCAAATAGTAAACAGCGAGCAAAACGTTGTATAAATGCTCGGAAACAAGGCCTAGGGTCCTTACTTTCACTAGTGCAATTTCTCTCAACAATATTGGCATAGTTGAACCATATGTAAATACCTCTCGTGCGACAAAGAGTTCACTCCAAAGTCACAAATAGCGGAGAACTAACAAAGAAAATATTGTAGGGTACGAAACCACCTCAAAGTTATCTTTTCTGATCTATCTTATGGGCTATCCCTATAAGTGTCACAAACAGTCCTACAGATCGTACTAAAATAACACCTTAAGATACACATCAACCAAAACCCTAATGTCAACTAGATACTCCATTGTCACCACAAGTACCCATGGGATTGATTATACGATATGCATCACATAATTTCATATTCATCATGTTCAATCCAACAAAAAGAACTTCAAAGAGTTCCCCAAAGTTTCTACGGGAAAGTCAAGACCAAAATGTGTGCCAACCCCTATGCATAGATTCCCAAGGTCGCGGAACCCGCAAGTTGATCACCAAAACGTAGATCAAGTGGATCAATAGAACATCCCATTGTCACCTAGGATATCCCATCGCAAGACATATATCAAGTGTTCTCAAATCCTTAAAGACTCAATCCGATAAGAATACTTCAAAGGGAAAACTCAATTTATCACAACAACATAGAGAGGGGAAAACTCCATATGATTCAGTCTATATCAATAAAGCTCGCGGTACATCAAGATCGTGTCATCTCAAGAACACGAGAGAGAGAGAGAGAGATCAAACACATAGCTACTGGTACATACCCTCAGCCCCGAGGGTGAACTACTCCCTCCTCATCATGGAAAGCGCCGGGATGATGAAGATGTCCTCTGGTGATGGTTTCCCCCTCTAGAAGGGTGCCAGAACGAGCTCTAGATTGGTTTTTCGTGGCTCTGGAGTCTTGCGGTGGCGAAACTCCCGATCTAGGTTTCTTTTCGGAGGTTTCTATATTTATAGGAATTTTTGGCGTTGGAATCATGTCAAGGGGTGCCACGAGGAGGTGACAAGCCTGCTAGGTGCGGCCACCGCGCATGGGAGGCTTGTCACCTCCTCATGGCTCTTCTAGCCAAACTCCAATGCTTTGGGGGTCTCTTTTGGTCCATAAAAAATCATACTAAATTTTTAGCCCATTTCGAGAACTTTTATTTCTGCACAAAAAATGACATCATGGTAGTTCTGCTGAAAACAGCGTCAGTCCGGGTTAGTTCTAATAAAATCATACCAAAATCATATAGAATTATTGTAAACATGGCACGAATACTTCATAAATTATAGATACGTTGGAGACGTATGAGCATCCCCAAGCTTAATTCCTGCTCGTCCTCGAGTAGGTAAATGATAAGAAAAATAATTTATGAAGTGTGAATGCTAGCAAATGCATAAATTTGATCAATGATAATTCCAAACACTTTTTCTAGCATCATTATCTATCATAAATAATAGCTCATCTCATAAACCTTCTCAAGATGAAATAACAAGCTATCCACATGTTAAAGTATAGACTAACAAACTATGCTTTCAGTCACCAAACAATTGCAATTCATCTTATTTTTAGGAAGGGTCTATGTAAGAACTTTGATTTAGCAAATTCCACATACTCAACTATCATATAGTCTTCCATGACTGCGAACACTCAAAGCATATTTTTAGAAAAAATAGCATTCATCGAACACACAGAAATATAGGGGCTTAATGTTTCACCTCCCAACTTATTTATCATATAGATAATTGTCAACAATAATAATTCATGATCAAATATATTTGAATGGCCATATATGTCTAGATCATTCCCCAACCCATCATGCTTGCCAAGAGAAAAAGGCAAAATATAGGAAGTGGTGAAGATCACCATGACTCTTGTATAAAGGTAAATACATGAAAGTAAAAGATAAGCCCTTTGCAAAGGGAAGCATTGATTTGCAGAGGTGCCAGAGCTCGAGCTTTTAAAACAGAGATGAATAATAATTTTGAGCAGTATGCTTTCATTGTCACCATAGCAACTGAGAGATCTCGGTATCTTCCATGCTAGATACATTATAGGTGGTTCCCAAATAGAATGGTAAAGTTTTTACTCCCCCTCCACCAATCAATCACACTCCACGGCGAGCCGAATCCATGGGTACCGTTCATACCAATAACATTCTTGGGGGAGTTCTGTTTAATTATTTGCAATTTTTTCTTTGATTTCGGGACTGGGAACCCCTATTACCAGCCACTTTCTCGTGGATGATAGTGCATCGACACATATCGTGAGAATAACCCACCTAGAATGGAAGATACTGACAGCCCCTAGTTACTATATGAGTGATTCGGGCATATAAAACAGAATATTATTTGAAGGTTTAGAGTTTGGCACATGCAAATTTACTTGGATCGGCAGTTAAATACCGCGTATAGGTAGGTATGGTGTACTCTCATGGCAAAACTGGTTTAAGGGTGTTTGGATGCACAAGTAGTATTTCTACTTGGTGCGTAAGTTTTGGCTAGTATGAGGTGGAAGCAAGCACCACATGTTGGAGGATCCATAACAACATAACTTCTATACAAATATACCCAAGCATAACTCATTACGTTATCTTCCTTGTCCAACTTCAACTAATTTGCTCAAGTTTGAAAATAATTAATAGGTATTCACAATCATAGAAGATGTCCAAGATAGTATATTTATATGTGAAATCTCTCTTCCTTCAATATTTTTTTCATGAATGGTTCACGTGACCAATGCGGTGTTTGCTAATTTTCAATAAATTTTACCACCTATACCTCTTATATGTGAAGTCATTACTCCCCATGGGATAAGCATATAAAACATATATAATTTCAGATTTATGATATTCAATTCATTCAACCATTTACTCATACGATATAAATGAAGCACGAGAGTAAACGACAAACTACTCCAAAACATATAAGTGAAGATCAATGAGTAGTCAAACAATTAAGTAGCTATGGGAGGACTTTCTCTCTTTCTCACTCTCTCTCTCTCAATAAAGATTTTCAGATCTGAGTATTTTATTTAAACAGCAAGCAAAATAAAAATAGCACTCCAAGAATAGCACACATCATGTGAACGGATAAAAATTTAGGCTCAACATAGGCCAACCGATAATTGTTGATAAAGAAAGGTGGGATGCGTAGCATCCCCAAGCTTAGATACTTGATACTTCTTGAAATATTTACTTGGGGTGCCTTGGGAATCCCCAAGCTTGAGCTTTTGTATCTCGTTCAATCCTCTCATACCATGGTTTCACCTATTCTCAACAACTTCATCCACACAGAACTTAAAAAGAACTCGTGTGATAAGTTAGTACACATAAGAACAAATCAACACTTCATGTACTGCCAATACAAGTTGCACAATAATTTTCAAACATTAGGTATTGTATACTATCATTTCCACAATTTATATCTACCAATATAGGCTATGGAAACTATAGGATAAGTAGATAACAAAACTATGACAGCAATCTGTCCAAACAGAACAGTCTGTAGAAATTTATGAAAACAGTGTACCTCTATAACTCAAACAATTATGAAATTTAGGAAATTCTATACAATTTATATGAAAACACTGTGTAAAAATTTCAGAAACTTTCCCCGTTCCAGTAAAATATGAAAATTCAAATACTAAAGCAGAAGTTTCTGTTTTTACCCAGCACATATCAAAACATGCAATCCAAGCATCCTAAGGAAATTCTTGGAACTATTTATTTACAAATAAGATTATAAATAACAATGAACAGATAAAAACAAAATAAAATGATACTCCAAGCAAAACACATATTATGTGATGAATAAAAAATAGCTCCAAGTAAGATATACCGATAGTGTTGAAGACGAAAGAATGGATGCCTTCCGAGGCATCCCCAAGCTTAGACGCTTGAGTCTTCCTTGAATATTACCTTGGGGGTGCCTTGGAATCCCCAATATTAGGTTATTTTCACTTCTTATTCTTCTCATATCAATGTCTTGCCCAAAACTTGAAAACTTCAATCACACGAAAGTTAACGGAACCTTATGAGAAGGGTTAGTCTAATAAAGATAGATCATTCACTTAGGTACTGTCAAGAAAAGATTCATAATTATTACACATACTGTATTCCATAATTACCACAATTTATATTACTCAATATAAGCTATACGAACACTTGAAACAAGCAAACTATGCATGCAAAACAAAATCTGTCAAAAAGAGAACAGTCTGTACAGATCTGAATGATCACCATACTTACCTGAGTCTATTTTTTGAAACATTAGGACAACTCAGGAATTTGCATAAAAATATTGTGTAAATTTTTTGAATTTTTTGATGCTCCAGTAAAATCATATAATTCATATACTAGACGCAAATCTTTCTATTTTTGCATAGAATCAAACAAGCAAGTATCCACACTATCCCAAAGGCTTTACTTGGCACTTTATTGAAATAAAAGACACAAAACATGATTACTACAGTAGATTAATCATGTGAACTCATCAAATCAGAAATAAAAAGTGTTTCATTGTCTCCGAAAAAGCGCTTTTCTTTAATGCCTTTTAGCTAGGCCATGATGATTTCAATGATGCTCATATAGGAATAATATTTGAAACATGAAAAAGAGCATCATGAATCTCAAGACTAGCACATTTAAGTCTAACCCACTTCCTATGCATGGGGATTTTGTGATCAAACAATTTTTGGGAGCAAGAATCAACTAGCATAGGAAGGCAAAACAAGCATAACTTCAAACTTTGAACACATAGAGAGGGAACTTGATATTATTGCAATTCCTACAAGAATATGTTCCCCCTCATAATAATTTTCAATAGAATAATGAAGGAATTCCACAATATAACCAGAACACAAAGCATTCTCTTCATGATCTACAAGCATAGAAATTCTACTACTCTCTACACAACAAAATTTCTTCTCATGCAAAGTAGTGGGAGCAAACTCAACAAAATAACTATCATGTGACACTTGATTGATATAACCACATTGAATATTAGAATCATGATAATAGGTTTCATGGTTGTCATTACTATTTATAGCATACATTTCATCACAATAATCCTCACAGATAGGAAGCAAGTCACAATAATAATAGTTTTGCTCATCAAAACTTAGGGGACTAAAAATATCATTTTCATCCAACATAGCATTCCCGAGCTTGTGGCTTTGTGTATCATTAGCATCATGGATATTCAGAGAATTCATACTAAAAATATTTCAATCATGCTCCTCACTCAAGGATTTAGATCCAAACATTTTAATAACTTCTTCTAACACTTGAGCACAATTTTCCTTTCCATCATTTTCATGAAAGACATTAAAAAGATGAAGCATATGAGGCAACATCAATTCCATTTTTTAGTTTTCTTTTATAAAACTAAACTAGTGAAAAACAAGAAACTAAAAGATTTAATTGCCAGATCTAAAGATATACCTTCATGCACTCACCTCTCCGGCAACGACGCCAGAAAAGAGCTTGATGTCTACTACGCAACCTTCTTCTTGTAGACTCGTGTTGGGCCGCCCAGCGCAGAGTTTTCTAGGACAGTGGCAATTTTCCCTCAAGTGGATGACCTAAGGTTTATCAGTTCGTGGGAGGTGTAGGACGAAGATGGTCTCTCTCAAACAACCCTGCAATCAAATACAAGAAATCTCTTATGTCCCCAACACACCCAATACAATGGCAAATTGTATAGGTGCACTAGTTCGGGGAAGAGATGGTGATACAAGTGCAATATGGATGGTAGATATATGTTTTTGTAATCCAAAAATATAAAAACAGCAAGTTAACAAATAGTAAACAGCGAGCAAAACATTGTATAAATGCTTGGAAACAAGGCCTAGGGTCCATACTTTCACTAGTGCAATTTCTCTCAACAATATTGGCATAGTTGAATCATATGTAAATACCTCTCGTGCGACAAAGAGTTCACTCCAAAGTCACAAATTGCGGAAAACTAACAACGAAATTATTGTAGGGTATGAAACCACCTCAAAGTTATCTTTTCTGATCAATCTTATGAGCTATCCCTATAAGTGTCACAAACAGCCCTAGAGTTCGTACTAAAATAACACCTTAAGATACACATGAACCAAAACCCTAATGTCAACTAGATACTCCAATGTCACCACACGTACCCATGGGCTTGATTATACGATATGCATCACATAATTTCAGATTCATCATGTTCAATCCAACAGAAAGACCTTCAAAGAGTGCCCCAAAGTTTCTACCGGAAAGTCAAGACAAAAATGTGTGCCAACACCTATGCATAGATTCCCAAGGTCATGGAACCCGCAAGTTGATCACCAAAACATACATCAAGTGGATCAATAGAACATCCCATTGTCACCACGGATATCCCATCACAACACATACATCAAGTGTTCTCAAATCCTTTAAGACTCGATCCGATAAGAAAACTTCAAAGGGAAAACTCAATTCATCACAACAAGATAGAGAGGGGGGAAATCCATATGATTCAATCTATATCAATAAAGTTTGCGGTACATCAAGATCGTGTCATCTGAAGAACATGAGAGAGAGATATCAAACACATAGCTACTGGTACATACCCTTGGCCCCGAGGGTGAACTACTCCCTCCTCATCATGGAGAGAGCCGGGATGATGAAGATGGCCTCCGTTGATGGTTTCCCCCTGCGGCAGGGTGCCAGAACGGGCTCTAGATCGGTTTTTCGTGTCTCTATAGGCTTGCAGCGGCGGAACTCCCGATCTAGGTTTCTTTTCGGAGATTTCTATATTTATAGGAATTTTTGGCATTGGAATCACGTCAAGGGGTGCCACGAGGCGGTGACAAGCCTGCTAGGCTCGACCAAGGGGTGGCCGCGCCTGGTAGTCTTGTGACCTCCTCGTGGCTCTTATGGTCGAACTCCAATGCTTCCAGGGTCTCCTTTGGTCCATAAAAAATCACACTAAATTTTCAGCCCATTCCGAGAACTTTCATTTCTGCACAAAAACGTCACCATGGTAGTTTTGCAGAAAACAGCGTCAGTCCAGGTTAGTTCTAAGAAAATCATACCAAAATCATATAGGATTATTGTAAACATGGCATGCATACTTCATAAATAATATATACGTTGGATATGTATCACTTCTGCACAATCATCATAAAAATCAAACGGAACATATTTTCGAAGAAGATTAGTTAATGGCCTAGAAATCTTTGAGAAATCTTTAAGGAAACACCTATAAAAACCAGCATGACCAAGGACACTTCTTATACCTTTGATATCTCTTGGGCGTGGCTCTCTACCGCATCAACTTTAGCCTTGTCTACCTCAATACCTCATTTAGAAATTTTGTGCCCATGCACTATATCTTCATTTACCATAAAGTGGCACTTCTCCTAGTTCAAGACAAGACTAGTTTCTTCACATCTCTGCAAAACTCGATCAAGGTTGCTCAAGAAATCATCAAAATAAGTCCTGTAGACGAAAAAATCATCCATAAAAACCGCAACGATCTTTTCAGAAAAATCAGAGAGTATAGCAGTCATACATCTTTGAAATGTAGCAGGTGCATTGGATAAATCAAAAGGCATACGTCTATAAGCGTAGGTTCCAAAAGGACAAGTAAAGGTAGTTTTCTCTTGGTCTTCTTTTGATACAGGTATTGATAAAATCCAAAATATCCATCAAGAAAGCAATAGTGTGTATGCTTAGAGAACCTTTCTAACATTTGATCAATAAAAGGCAAGGGGTAATGATCCTTTTTAGTAGCTTTATTTAATTTTCTAAAATCAATTACCATCCTATAACTACTTACGATTCTTTGCGTAATAAGGTCATTCTTATCATTAGGAACAACAGTAATACCTCCTTTCTTAGGGACACAATGAACATGACTTACCCACCTACTATCAATAATAGGATAGATTATACCTGCCTCCAGAAGCTTTACTATTTCAGTTCTTACCACTTCCTTCATTTTGGGATTTAAGCAGCGTTGATGATCAACAACGAGTTTAGCATCTGGTTCCATATTACTCGTGTGCTGGCATAGAGTGAGGCTTATGCCCTTTAAATTGTCAAGAGTATATCCAATAGCAGCCATGTGCTTCCCTAGAGTTTTAAGTAATCTCCTTTCTTCGTGCTCCGAAAGGTTAGCACTGATAATAAAATGATATATCTTCTTTTCATTAAGATAAGCATATTTCAGAGTATCCGGTAAGGTCTTTAATTCAAACACGGTATCTCCTTTGGGTGGAGAATGATCCCCTAAAATATCAACTGGTAAGTTGTGTTTGAGTATAGGTGTCTGTTTGAGGGGAATCTTATCTATTTCATTCTTTTCATTAATTTGCATATCGTTCTCATGGTCTATTAAATATTGCTATAAAGGATCAGTACGAGGTATGGAAATAGAAGCGACACCAATCATTTCATCCTTACTAGGTAATTCCTTCTCATGTGATTGATTAGTGAACTTTGAGAAATTAAATTCATGAGAGATATCACCAAAGCCTACTCTAACCTTATTAGTAACACAATTGATTTTAGCATTAGCAATGTTTAAGAAAGGTCTACCAAATATAATGTGACAAAATTTATCTCAGTCTGAACCAAGTATTAAGAAATCAGTGGGGTACTTGACCTTCCCACACACAACCTTAACATCTCTAACAATCCCAAGTGGTGAAATAGTATCTCGGTTTGCAAGCTTAATAGTAACATCAATATGTTCTATAGTAGAGGGTGTTGTGTCACCCATAATTTCTTGATATAAGGTATATGGTATAACATTGACACTAGCACTGAGGTCACACAAACCATGATAACAATGTTCTCCAATTTTAAGTGAAACAACATGCATGCAAACCACTGGTTTATTTTAATATAACTTATCTTGTTCGTTTCTAGTCAGTTTTGCAATCCTAGCAACTTCCCCATAGAAATAGAGAACCTGGCCCTCGACGTTGTTATCTAGAAGATCCTCAGCCATGGAAACATTAGGTTCAACTATATATTTGTTCATAAGGTATAGGTGTTCTAATATGACTCTTATTAACCACAGTCGTAGTCTTAGCATGTTCCCTTATTCTAACATGAAAAGGGGGTTTCTCAATGTAAGCAGTGGGAATAATAGGACCAACATGACTAACAATTATTTCTTCTTTCTTAATTTTAATAGGTTCCTCTAGTGGTGGTTCGATGGGAGGATGATATTTAAACCACTTCTCTTTGGGAAGATCTACATGAGTAGCAAATGATTCACAAATAGTAGCTACTATTTCAGAGTCAATACCATATTTGTTGCTAAACTCATGGAAGGTGTTGGTGTCCATAAAAGATTTAACACAATTGAAATCAAGTTTTATACCTAACACATTACCTTTGTCGAGCTCCCAACATTCAAAATTGTGTTTAATTATCTCCAATCGATTCCTCTTGAATTCAATAGCTCCATTCATATATGAGCTAGCGGAAGAAGAATCCAATAATTTTTTATCATCATGAGAAAGTCGAGCATAAAATTATTGTATAGTCATTTCTATTGGAAGCTCATGGTTGGGGCAAGTGTGCATCATAGATTTAAGCCTCCCCCAAGCTTGAGCGATGCTTTATCCTTTGCGAGGCCAGAGGTTATATATATAATTTCGATCACGGTGAACTAGATGCATCAGATAAAACATCTGCTGAAATTCCAGCTTCAAGCGATTCCAATCCCATGATTCAATAGCATCCAATGGATTATACCACACCAATCCTTTTACCTCCAAAGATAAAGGGAAAACCTTCTTCTTAAATTTGTCCCTAGACAAACCTGCAAGCTGGAACAATCCACAAACCTCATCGACGAATATCAAATGGAAATCAGGATGAGTCATACCATCATAACGATCAGACAATAGTTTTGCAAGCATACCCGAAGGAATCTCATAATAAATAATTTCAGTAGGTGCAGTACGTGGAGGAAAAATTTCCTCATCTTCCGTTCGAGGTGAAGATGCCCCGAACAAGCCACTCAAAGGGTGACTGCTCATAGTGACAAGCTACAACAAATTTCAGCACGTATAGAAAATGTTTCCTTACTAATTTCCACTTACCAAAGCGCTTAAATCCCCGGCAATGGCAACATAAAAGAGTCTTGATGACCCACAAGTTGTTGGGGAATGTTGCATGGGAAACAAAATTTTCCTATGCGCATGCAAGATCTATCCATGGTGATAAGTATCTACGAGAGGGAGAGTGGATCTACATACCCTTGTAGATCGCTAAGCGGGAAGCGTTAAGAAATGCGGTTGATGTAGTCAAACGTCTTCGCGATCCAAATCGCCGAGCATCCCGCGATCCCATCACGATCTGTCCCGCGATCCAATCACGATCCGTCCTGCGATCTCATCACAATCCGTGACGTGATCCAATCACAAATCGTCTCGCGATCTTGATCACGGTCCTTCCGATCTAGTGCCGAACAAACGACACCTCCACGTTCAGCACACGTACAGCTCGATGAAGATCTCCACCTCCTTGATCCAGCAAGCGAAAGTGGAGAGGTAGATGAGTTCTCTAGCAGCACAACGACGTGGTGGTGGTGGTGGTGAACTAATCCCGCAGGGCTTCGCCTAAGCACCGCAGAACTAATCTAGAGGAGAAACAGATCTAGAGTAAGAACAGGGCAGCACATGGCAGTTAGGGTTAGATCTTCACTCTGAATCCTCTATTATATATAGGAGGGAGGGAGGGGAGGAGGCATCCTCAAAACCTCAAGGTTTGGTCAAAATTGGAGGTGGAGGAGTCCTACTCCAATCCTATTAGGAGTAGGATTCCTCCTTTCCACTTGGAAACTCTTTCCACCTCTCCACCTTTGAATTTTTTCCTTCTCGAACCTCATGGTCTTTAGTGGAGGCTTCGGCAAGCCCACTAGGGGCTGGTTTGTCTCCTCCCACAGCCCATGAGGCCCCTCGGGGCATGACACCCTTCTTGATGGTCCCCCGGTACCCTCCCGACACTCCCGGTACACTACCGATGAGCCCGAAACTTTTCCGGTGACCAAAACAGGACTTACTATATATCAATATTTACCTCCGGACCATTCCGGAGCACCTCCTGATGTCCAGGATCTCATCCGAGACTCCGAACAACCTTTGTTCACCACCATACATAACTCTATACTATCGAAACGTCACCGAACCTTAAGCGTGCAAACCCTGCGGATTCAAGAACTATGTAAACATGACCGAGACACCTCTAAGATCAATAACCAATAGCGAGACCTGGATGCCCATATTATTTCCTACATATTCTATGAAGATCTTTATTGATTGAACCTATATGTCAAGGATTAAGTTAATCCCGTATGTTGTTCCCTTTGTTCTTCGGTATGTTACTTGCCCAAGATTCGATCGTCAGCATCTCCATACCTAGTTCAACCTCGTTGCTGGCAAGTCCCTTTTACTCGTTCCGTAATACAAGATCCCATGGCTAACACTTTAGTCACATTGCTTGCAAGGCTTGTTGTGATGTTGTATTACCGAGTGGGCCCTGAGATACCCCTCCGTCACACGGAGTAACAAATCCCAATCTTGATCCATGCAAACCCAACACACACCCTCGGAGATACTTGTAGAGCACATTTATAGTCACTCAGTTACGTTGTGACGTTTGATACACACAATGTACTCCTCCGGTGTCAGTGAGTTGCATGATCTCATGGTCATAGGGACAGATACTTGACATGCAGAAAACTGTAGCAATAAACTGACATGGTCATATGCTACATTTATAGTTTGGGTCTTGTCCATCACATCATTCTCCTAATGACGCGATCCTATTATCAAATGACATCGCATGTCCATGGCTAGGAAACCTTAACCATCTTTGATCAACGAGCTAGTCTATTAGAGGCATACTAGGGACATGGTGTTGTCTATGTATCCACACATGTATCTGAGTTTCTGATCAATACAATTATAGCATGGATAATAAAATATTATCATGAACAAGGAAATATGATAATAACTAATTTATTATTGCCTCTAGGGCATATTTCCAATAGTCTCCCACTTGCACTAGAGTCAATAATCTAGCTCACGTTGCTATGTGATTTGTCATGAATCTCACACCCAATGAGTTCTGGGATTCGATCATGTTTTGCATGTGAAAGAGGTTTTTAGTCAATGGGTTTGTGACATCTAGATCCGTGTGTACTTTGAAAATTTCTATGTCAAATTGTAAACACTGCTACCACATTGCACTTGGAACTATTCCAAATGGCTGCTCCACTATACGTATCCGGATTGCTACTGAGAGTCATCCAAATTGGTATTAAAGCTTGCATCGATGTAAATCTTTACGAAGAACTCTTTATCACCTCCATAATTGAGAAAACATCTTGTTAGTCCTCTGGTTAATAAGGATAATTTTGACAGCTGTCCAGTGATCCACTCCAGGATCACTCTTGTACCCCTTGACAGACTCATGGCAAGGCACACACCACGTGCGGTACACAACATGGCATAAGATAGAGCCTATGGCTAAGGCATAGGGGATGACCTTCGTCCTTTCTCTTTTTTCTACCGTGGTTGATCTTTGAGTCTCTCTCAACTTCACACCTTACAAATCAGGCAAGAGCTCTTTCTTTGACTGATCCATTTTGAACTCTTTTCAAAATCTTTTCAAGGTATGTACTCATTGAAAGTCTTATCATGCATCTTTATCTATCTCTATAGATCTCGATGCCCAACAATTAAGTAGCTTTATCCAGGCCTTCCTTTGAAAAACTCTTTTTAAACAACCCTTTATGCTTTCCAAAAATTCTACATCATTTCCGATCAACAATATGTCATGCACATATGCTTATCAGAAACTCTATAGTGCTCCCACTCACTTTATTGTAAATACAAGTTTCTCATAAACTTTGTATAGACTCAAAAACTTTGATCACCTCATCAAAGCGTATATTCCAACTCCAAGATGCTTGCTCCAGTCCATAGAAGGATCACTGGAGCTTGCACAACTTTTAGCATCCTTAGGACTGACAAAACCTTCTGGTTGTATCACATACAACCTTTCCTCAAGTAAACCATTAAGGAAATGATGTTTTGACATCCATCTGCCAGATTTCATAATAGAAAAACGCAGCAACTGTTAACATAATTCCAATAGACTTTAGCATCACTATGAGTGAGACATCGCAGTCAACTCCTTGAACTTGTTGGAAACTTCTTTGTGACAAGTCGAGCTTTATAAATGGTGACATTTACCATCAGCGTATGTCTTCATATTAAAGGTCCATTTGTACTCGACGACCTGCCATCCAACGAGCAAGTCTACCAAAATCTATACTTGGTTTTCATACATGGATCCTTTCTCGGATTTCATGGCCTCTAACCATTTGTCGGAATCCGGGCCCATCATCGCTCCTCCATTGCTCGTAGATTCATTGTTGTCCAACAACATGACCTCCAAGACAGGGTTGTTGTACCAATCAGGAGCAATACACACCCTTGTTGACCTACGAGGTTCAATAGTAACTTGACCTGCAACTTCATGATCATCATCATTAACTTCCTCTTCAACTGTCGTAGGATCCATAGAAACATCTTTCTGCGCTGCGCTACTCTCTGGTTGAAGTAAAGGTTCAATAACCCCATCAAGCTCTATTTTCCTCCCACTCAATTCTTTTGGGAGCAACTCTTTCTCGAGAAAGGACCCGTTTTAGCAACAAACACTTTGTGCTCGGATCTGAGATAGAAGGTATACCCAAATGTTCTTAGGGTATTCCATGAAGATGCATTTGTCCGTTTTGGGTTCGAGCTCATTAGGTGAAAAATCTTTTTTCACACAAGGGTCACAGCCCCAAACATTAATAAATGACAGCTTAGGTTTCTATCAAACCATAATTCATACGGTGTCATCTCAACGGATTTAGATGGTGCCCTATTTAAAGTGAATGTAGTTGTATCTAATGCATAACCCCAAAACGATAGTGGTAAATCGATAAGAGACATCATAGTTCGCACCATATCCAATAGAGCACGACTACGACGTTCGGACACACCATCACACTATGGTGTTCCAGGAGGCGTGAGTTGTGAAACAACTTTCACATTGTCTAAAGTTGTATGGAAAAATCTCAGATATTCACCTCCACGATCATATCGTAGACATTTTAATCTTCTTGTCACGATGATCTTTAAACTTCACTCTGAATTTTTTTGAACTTTTAAAATGTTTAGGACTTGTGTTTCATTAAGAAAATATACTCATATATACTCAAATCATCAGTGAAGGTAAGAAAAATAACGATATCCATTGCAGGCTACAACACTCATTGGATTGCATACATCAACATGTATTATTTCCAATAAGTTACTAGCCCGCTCCATCATATTGAAAACAGGGTCTTTAGTCATCTTGCCCAAGAGGCATGGTATGCATGTCTCAACCGATTTGAAACTAAATGAGTCCAAAAGATCCATCAGCATGGAGTTTCTTCATGCGATTTATACCAATATGACATTTAGCGGCAGTGTCACAGGTATGTGGTACTATCATTATTAACTTTGCATCTTTTGGCATCAATGTTATGAACATGTGTATTACTACGATCAAGATTCAACAAACCATTCTCATTGGGGTGCATGACCATTTAAGGTATTATTCATGTAAACAGAAAAACCATTATTATCTCACTTAAATGAATAATTGTATTGCAATAAACAAGATCTAATCACGTTCATGCTCAACGCAAACACCAAATAATATTTATTTAGGTTCGTCACTAATCCCGAAGGTAGAGAGAGTGTGTGATGTTGATCATATCAACCTTGGAAACATTTACAACACACGTCATCACCTCACCCTTAGCTAGTCTTTGTTTATTCCGTAGCTTTTATTTCGAGTTACTAACATATAGCAACCAAACCGGTATCCAATATCTAGGAGCTACTAGGAATACTAGCAAGGTACACATTAATAACGCCTATATCAAATATACTTTTGTCGGCGTTGCCAACCTTCTTATCTACCAAGTATCTAGGGTTGTTCCGCTCCAGCGACTGCTCTCCTCATAATGGAAGCACTTAGTCTCGGGTTTAGGTTCAACTTTGGGTTGCTTCACTGGAGCAGCAACTGACTTGCCAACCATGAAGTTTCCCTCCTTGCCCTTGCCCTTCTCGAAACTAGTGGTTTTACTAACCATCAACACTTGATGCTCCTTCTTGATTTTGACCTTCGCGGTGTCAAACTCGCGAACAACTCAGGGATCATTATTTCCATCCCTGGCATTTTATAGTTCATCACAAATCTCTATTAGTTTAGTGATAGTGACTTGGAAAACTATATCAATCACTTTCTTATCTGGAAGGTCAACTCCCACTTGATTCAAGTGATTACAGCACCCCAGACAATCTGAGCACATGCTCAACGATTGAGCTATTCTCCTTCATCTTGCAGGCAAAGAATCTTGTTGGAGATCTCATATCTCACAACACGGGCACAAGCCTGAGATCCCAATTTCAGCTCTTAGAACATCTCATATGTTCTCTGACATTCAAAACATTTTTGGAGCCTCAATCATAAGCCATAAAGCATGACGCACTAAACTATCAGGTAGTCATCAGAACGTGCCTGTCAGATGTTCATAACATCTACAAACGACGCTAGAGGGGGTGGCGCACTGAGCGGTGCATTAAGGACATAAGCCTTCTGTGTAGCAATGAGGACAATCCTCAGATCACGGACCCAGTTCGCAATATTGCTACCATCATGTTTCAACTCTATTTCTCTAGGAACATATAAAAATTCAAGGGAGCTACAACATGAGCTAGTAATCTACAACATAATTTGCAAAGATACTACTGACTATGTTCATGATAATGAGTTCAGTTAATCATATTAATTAATAACTCCCACTCAAATTGACATCCCTATAGTCATTCGAGTGATTCATGATCCAAATTCACCAACTCAAGCCCGATCATCACGTGAGTTGAGGTGGTTTCAATGGTGAACATCATCATGTTGATCATATCTCCTATATGACCCATGTTTGACCTTTCAGTATCTTGTGTTCCGAGACCATGTTTATACATACTAGGCTCTCCAAGTTTAACCCGCGTGTTCTGCATGTGCAACACTGGCTTGCACCCATTGTATGTGAACATAGAGTCTATCACACCCGATCATCATGTGGTGTCTCAACACGACGAACTTTCACAATGGTGCTCACTCGGATAGAACACAATTGATCTTGAAATTTTAGTGAGGGATCACCTTATGCTATCGTCGTCCTAAGCAAAACAAGGTGCATAAAAGGATTAACATCACATGCAAATCATAAGTGACATGATATGGCCATGATCTTGTGCTTTTGATCTCCATCCTTAAAGCAATGGCATGATCTCCATCATCACCGGCATGACACCATGATCTCCATCATCTTGATCTCCATCAATGTGTCTCCATCGGGGTTGTCGCACCCACCATGCTTCTACTACTATTGCTACCGCTTAGCGATAAGTAAAGCATTACATAGCGCTTAATGATTGACATGCCAGTCATACAATAAGTAAAGACAACCCTATGGCTCCAGCTGGTTGTCGTACTCATCGACATGCAAGTCGTGATATTCTATACAAAACATGATCATCTCATACATCACATATATCTCATCATGTAATTGGCAATATCACATCACAACATACCCTACAAAAACAAGTTAGACGTCCTCTAATTGTTGTTGCATGTTTTACGTGGCTGCTATGGGTATCTAGCAAGAACAATTCTCACCTATGCAAAAACCACAATGGTGATACATAAGTTGCTCTTCAACCTTCTCAAGGACCGCCTTTGTCGAATCCGATCCAACTAAAATAGGAGAAACAGACACCCGCCAGCCATCTTTGTACAACAAAGTTACATGTCAGTCAATGGAACCGGTCTCTCGTAAGTGTACGAGTAAGTTTGGACGGGCCGCTGCATCCCAATATACCACTGAACCAAAACACGACCAAGGGAGGAAGCAATCTATGCATCAACGCCCACAAACTCCTTTGTGTTCTACTTGAGATCTCATCTACACATAGACCTAGCTCATGATGCCACTGTTGGGGAATGTTGCATGGGAAACAAAATTTCCTACGTGCACGCAAGATCTATCCATGGTGATGAGCATCTACGAGAGGGAGAGTGGATCTACATACCCTTGTAGATCGCTAAGTGGGAAGCGTTAAGAAACGTGGTTGATGTAGTCGAATGTATCGCGATCCAAATCGCCAAGCATCCCACGATCCCATCACGATCCATCCCGCAATCCAATCATGATCCGTCCTGCGATCTCATCACGATCCGTCCCGCGATCCAATCACGAATCGCCTCGTGATCTTGATCACGGTCCTTTCGATCTAGCGTCGAACGGACGACACCTCCGTGTTCAACACACGTATAGCTCGATGACAATCTCCACATCCTTGATCCAGCAAGCAAGGGTGGAGAGGTAGATGAGTTGTCTGGCAGCACAATGACGTGGTGGCGGTGGTGGTGAACTAATCCCGCAGGGCTTCGCCTAAGTACCGCAGAACTAATCTAGAGGAGAAACAGATCTAGAGGAAGAAGAGGGCAGCATGTGGCAATTAGGGTTAGATCTTCCCTCTAAATTATCTAGTATATATAGGAGGGAGGGAGGGGAGGAGGCAGCCTCAAACCTTCAAGGTTTGGTCGAAATTGGAGGTGGAGGAGTCCTACTCCAATCCTATTAGGAGTAGGATTCCTCCTTTCCACTTGGAAACTCTTTCCACCTCTCCACCTTTTGGGTTTTTCCCACCCCTAGCCGCACGGACCTTAGTGGAGGCTTAGTCCATCCCACCAGGGGCTGGTTTGACTCCTCCCACAGCCCATGAGGTCCTTTGGGTCGATACACCCCTCCCGATGGTCCCCCGACACCCTCCCGGCACTCCCAGTACACTACCGATGAGCCCGAAGCTTTTCTGGTGACCAAAACAGGATTTCTTATATACCAATCTTTACCTCCGGACCATTCCGGAGCTCCTCGTGATGTCCGGGATCTCATGCGGGAATCCAAACAACCTTAGGTCACCACGATACATAAGTATATACTACAAAAACGTCACTGAACCTTAAGTGTGCAGACCCTGCGGGTTCAAGAAACTATGTAGACATGACCGAGACACCTCTACGGTTAATAACCAATAGTGGGACATGGATGCCCATATTGGTTCCTACATATTATACGAAAAAAAAAATTGGTTGAACCTCTATGTCAAGGATTAAGTTAATCCCGTATGTTGTTCCCTTTGTTCTACGGTATGTTACTTGCCCGAGATTCGATCGTCGGCATCTCCATACCTAGTTCAATCTCATTACCGGCAAGTCTCTTTTACTCGTTCCGTAATATAAGATCCCGTGGCTAACACTTTAGTCACATTGCTTGCAAGGCTTGTTGTGATGTTGTATTACCGAGTGGGCCCTGAGATACCTATCCGTCACACGGAGTAACAAACCCTAGTCTTGATCCATGCCAACCCAACAGACACCCTCGAAGATACCTGTAGAGCACCTTTATAGTCACCTATTTACATTAAGAAATTTCATACACACAAGGTACTCCTCCGGTGTCACTGAGTTACATGATCTCAAGGTCATAGTAACAAATACTTGACATGTAGAAAATTGTAGCAATAAACTGACACGGTCATATGCTACATTTATAGTTTGGGTCTTGTCCATCACATCATTCTCCTAATGATGTGATCCTGTTATGAAATGACATCTCATGTCCATGTCTAGGAAACCTAACACATCTTTGATCAACGAGCTAGTCTATTAGAGGCATACTAGGGACATGGTGTTCTCTATGTATCCACACATGTATCTGAGTTTCCGATCAATACAATTATAGCACGGATAATAAATGATTATCTTGAACAAGGAAATATGATAATAACTAATTTATTATTTCCACTAGGTGTTGGGGAACGTCGCATGGCAAACAAAAAAAATCCTACGCACACGCAAACCTATCCATGGTGATGAGCATCTACGAGAGGGAGAGTGGATCTATGTACCCTTGTACATCGCTAAGCGGGAAGCGTTAAGGAACGCGGTTGGTGTAGTCGAACTTCTTCGCGATCCAAATCGTCGAGCGTCCCGCGATCCAATCACGAACCGTCTCGCGAACACATCATGATCCGTCCCGCGAACTCATCACGATCTTGATCACGATCTATCCCGCAAACTCATCATGATCCGTTCCGTGATCACATCACGAACCGTCTCGCGATCTCGATCACGGTCCTTCCGGTCTAGTGCCGAACGGACGGCACCTCCGCGTTCAGCACACGTGCAGCTTGATGCCGAACTTCACCGTCTCGATCCAGAGAGAGGAGGTGGAGAGGAGGGAGAGTTCACTGGCAGCGTGACGGCGCTCCGGTGATGGTGGTGGAGCAATTCCGGTAGGGCTTCGCCTAAGCGCTGCAGAAAACCGATCTAGAGGAGAAACTATGCACCGGTGTAACGGGTAGCACGTGGCCGGAAATTCTGTCCAAAAACCACCCAATCCACTAGTATATATAGGAGGAGAGGAGAGGGGAGGCATACAAGGCCTTTGGGTCGGCCTAAATAGGAGGTGGGAAGCAATCCTACTTCACCTTCAATCCTAGTTGGAGTAGGATTGCCTCCTATTGGCTGATTTTCCACTTTTTGCTTTAGGACTTTATCTCCTGTGCCATGGGCCTTTGTGGCTGTTTTCCCAGCCCACTAAGGGCTGGTTATTATTCTCCCACAGCCGATGGACCTCTTGGGGTCTAAATACCCCTCCCGGAGGCCTCCCGGTACACTACCGGCACTCCTGGTACACTCCGGGCACTCCCGGTACACTACCGATGAGCCCGAAACTTTTCCGGAAACCAAACTGGGACTTCCTATATATGAATATTTACCTCCGGACCATTCCGGAGCTCCTCGTGACGTCTGGGATCTCATCCATGACTCCGAACAAACTTCGGTCACCACCATACATAACTCTACACTACCGAAACGTCACCGAACCTTAAGTGTGCAGACCCTGCGGGTTCGAGAACTATGTAGACATGACCGAGACACCTCTACGGTCAATAACCAATGGCGGGACCTGGACGTCCACATTGGTTCCTACATATTCTACGAAGATCTTTATCGGTCGAACCTCTATGTCAAGGATTCAGTTAATCCCGTATAACGTTCCCTTTGTTCTTCGGTATGTTACTTGCCCGAGATTCGATCGTCGGTATCTCCATACCTAGTTCAACCTCGTTACCGGCAAGTCTCTTTACTCGTTCCGTAATACAAGATCCCGTAACTAACAATTAGTCGCATTGCTTGCAAGGCTTATTGTGATGTTGCATTACTGAGTGGGCCCCGAGATACCTCTCCGTCACACGGAGTAACAAATCCCAGTCTCGATCCATGCCAACTCAACAGACACCATCGGAGATACCTATAGAGCACCTTTATAATCACCCAGTTATGTTGCGACGTTTGATACACACAAGGCACTCCTCCGATATCTGTGAGTTGCATGATCTCATGGTCATAGGAACACATACTTGACATGCGGAAAACAGTAGCAATAAACTCACACGATCATATGCTACGTTTGCAGTTTGGGTCTTGTCCATCACATCATTCTCCTAATGATGTGACCCCGTTATCAAATGACATCTCATGTCCATGGCTAGGAAACCTTAACCATCTTTTGATCAACGAGCTAGTCTATTAGAGGCATACTAGGGACATGGTTTTGTCTATGTATCCACACATGCATCTAAGTCTCTGATCAATACAATTATAGCATGGATAATAAACGATTATCATCAACAAGGAAATATGATAATAACTAATTTATTATTGCCTCTAGGGCATATTTCCAATAGTCTCCCACTTGCACTAGAGTCAATAATCTAGTTCACATCACCATGTGATTCGCATTGTTATGAATCTAACACCCAACGAGTTCTGGGGCTCGATCATGCTTTGCATGTGAGAGAGGTCTTATAGTCAACGGGTCTGTAATATTCAGATCCGTGTGCACTTTGAAAATACCTATGTCAAACTGTAAACACTGCTACCACACTCCGCTCGGTACTATTCCAAATGGCTGCTCCACTATACGTATCCAGATTGCTACTACGAGTCATCCGGATTAGTGTTAAAGCTTGTATCGACGTAACTCCTTACGACGAACTCTTTATCACCTCCATAATCGAGAAACATCTCCTCAGTCTCTTAGTTACTGAGGATAATCTTGACCGCTGTCCAGTGATCCACTCATGGTTCACTCTTGTACCCCCTGATGGACTCATGGCAAGGCACACACAGGTGCGGTACACAGCATGGCATAATATAGAGCCTATGGCTAAGGCATAGGGGACGACGTTCGTCCTTTCTCTTTCTTCTGCCGTTGTCGAGCTTTGAGTCTCACTCAACTTTCACACCTTACAAATCAGGCGAGAACTCTTTCTCTCACTAATCCATTTTGAACCCTTTCAAAATCTTGTCAAGGTATGCACTCATTGAAACTCTCATCGAGCATCTTGATCTATCTCCATAGATTTTGATGCTCAACAATTAGGTAGGTTCATCCAGGTCTTCCTTTGAAAATCACTTTCCAAATGACCGTTTTATGCTTTCCAGAAACTCTACATTATTTCTGATCAACAATATGTCATCCACATATACTTATCAGAAATTCTGTAGTGCTCCCACTCATTTTATTGCAAATACAAGTTTCTCGTAAACTTTGTATAAACATCAAAACTTTGATCACCTCATCAAAGCGTATATTCCAACTCCGAGATGCTTGCTTCAGTCCATGGAAGGAACACCGAAGCTTGCACACCTTTTAGCATCCTTAGGCCTGACAAAACCTTCTGGTTGTATCACATACAACCTTTCCTCAAGTAAACCGTTAAGGAAACGATGTTTTGACATCCATCTGCCAGATTTCATAATTGAAAACACAGCAACTGCTAACATAATTCCAACAGAATTTAGCAACACTACGAGTGAGAAAGTCTCATCGTAGTCAACTCCTTGAACTTGTCACAAACATCTTTGCAACAAGTCGAGCTTTACAAATAGTGACATTCACCATCAGTGACTGTCTTCATTTTAAAGATCCATTTGTACTCAACGACCTGCCGTCCAACGAGCAAGTCTACCAAAGTCTACACTTGGTTTTCATACATGGATCCTATCTCGGATTTCATGGCCTCCAACCATTTGTCGGAATCCGGGCCCATCATCGCTTCTCCATAGCTCGTAGGTTCATCGTTGTCCAACAACATGATCTCCAATACAGAATTGTCGTACCACTTAGGAGCAGTACACATCCTCGTCGACCTACGAAGTTCGATAGTAACTTGATCCTGAAGCTTCATGATCATCATCATTAACTTCCTCTTCAACTAACGTAGGCTTCATAGAAACATCTTTCTGCGCTGCGCTACTCTCTGGTTGAACAAAGGTTTAACAACCTCATCAAGTTCTATCTTCCTCCCACTCAATTCTTTCGCGAGAATCATTTCCTCGAGAAAGGATCCGTTTAAGCAACAAACACTTTGCACTAGGATCTGAGATTGAAGGTTCACCCAACTGATCTTAGGGTATTCTATGAAGATGCATTTGTCCGCCTTGGGTTCAACCTCATTAGATGAAAACATTTTCCACACAAGTGTCACAGCCCCAAATATTAAGAAATGACAGCTTAGGTTTCTATCAAACCATAATTCACACGGTGTCATCTCAACGGATTTAGATGATGCCCTATTTAAAGTGAATGTAGTTGTCTCTAATGCATAACCCCAAAAATTATAGTAGTAAAACGATAAGAGAAATCACAGTATGCACTATATCAATAGAGCATGACTATGATGTTCGAACACACCATCACACTATGGTGTTCCAGGTGGCATTAGTTGTCAAACAAATTTCACATTGTCTTAAGTTGTATGCCAAACTCGTAACTCAGATATTCACCTCCATGATCATATCACGGTCACTTTTATCTTCTTGTCACGATGATCTTTAAACTTCACTCTGAATTTGCTTGAACCTTTCAAACGATTCAGACTTGTGTTTCATTAAGTAAATATACACTATATCTACTCAAATCATCAGTGAAGGTAAGAAAATAACGATATCCACTGCATGCTACAAGACTCACTAGATTGCATACATCAACATGTATCATTTCCAATGAATCACTTGTCCGCTCCATCCAACAGGGTCCTTTAGTCATCTTGCCCAAGAGGCATGGTTCGCATGTCTCAACCGATTCGAAATCGAATGAGTCCAAAGATCCATCAGCATGGAGTTTCTTCATGCGCTTTATACCAATATGACATTCTGCGGCAGTGCCACAAATATGTGGTACTATCATTAT
This sequence comes from Hordeum marinum, assembly GCA_022496015.1. Taxonomy (NCBI): domain Eukaryota; kingdom Viridiplantae; phylum Streptophyta; class Magnoliopsida; order Poales; family Poaceae; genus Hordeum; species Hordeum marinum. Next base: position 303,162,632 of record CM039672.1, on the reverse strand, counting down.
TAACTTTGTATCTTTTGACATCAATGTTATGAACATGTGTATTACTACGATCAAGATTTCAACAAACCATTCTCACTAGGTGCATGACCATTGAAGGTATTATTCATGCAAACAGAATAACCATTATTCTCTAGCTTTAAATGAATAACCGTATTGCAACAAACATGATCTAATCATGTCCATGCTCAACGCAAAACACCAAATAAAATTTATTCAGGTTCGTCACTACTCTTGAAGCTAAAGAGAGAGTGCGATGTTGATCACATCAACCTTGGAAACATTTCCAACACATATCGTCACCTCACCCTTAGCAAGTTCTCCGTTTATCCCATAGCTTTTATTTCGAGTTACTAACATTTAGCAACCGAACCGGTATCCAATACCCAGGTGCTACTAGTAGTACTAGCAAGGTACACATCAATAACTCGTATATCAAATATACTTCTGTCGATGTTGCCAGCCTTCTTTTCTACCAAGTATCTAGGGTTGTTCCGCTTCAGCGACCGCTCACCTCATAACAGAAGCACTTAGTCTCGGGTTTGAGTTCAACTTTGGGTTGCTTCACTGGAGCAGCAACTGACTTGCTATCCATCAAGTTTCCCTCCTTGCTCTTGCCCTTCTCGAAACTAGTGGTTTTGATTAACCATCAACACTTGACGCTCCTTATTGATTTCTACCTTCGCGGTGTCAAACATCGCGAACAGCTCAGGAATCATTATTTCTATCCCTGGCAATTTGTTCATCACCAAGTTCTAGTAGCTTAGTGACAGTGACTTGGAGAACTATATCAATCACTATCTTATCTGGAAGATCAACTCCCACTTGATTCAAGCGATTGTAGTACCCAGACAATCTCAGTACATGCTCAACGATTGAGCTATTCTCCTTCATCTTACAGGCAAAGAATCTTGTTGGAGATCTCATATCTCGCAACACGGGCACGAGCCTGAGATCCCAATCTCAGCTCCTAGAACATCTCATATGTTCCGTGACGTTCAAAACGTTTTGGAGCCTCAATTCTAAGCCGTAACGCATGACGCACTAAACTATCAAGTAGTCATCAGAACGTGCCTGTCAGATGTTCACAACATCTACAGACGACGCTAGAGGGGTTGGCGCACCGAGAGGTGCATAAAGGACATAAGCCTTCTGTGCAGCAATGAGGACAATCCTCAGATCACGGACCCAGTCCGCAATATTATTACCATCATCTTTCAATTCTATTTCTCTAGGAACATATAAAAATACAAGGGAGCTACAGCGTGAGCTAGTAATCTACAACACAATTTGCAAAGACACTTTGACTATGTTCATGATAATGAGTTAAATTAATCATATTACTTAAGAACTCCCACTCAAATTGACATCCCTTAGATCATTCGAGTGATACATGATCCAAATTCACCAACTCAAGTCTGATCATCACATGAGTTGAGGTGGCTGCAATGGTGAACATCATCATGTTGATCATATCTACTATAGGACTCATGTTTGACCTTTCGGTCTCTTGTGTTCCGAGACCATGTCTGTACATGCTAGGCTCGTCAAGTTTAACCCGAGTGTTCTGCACGTGCAAATCTGGCTTGCACCCGTTGTATGTGAACGTAGAGTCTATCACACCCGATCATCACGTGGTGTCTCAACACGACGAACTTTCGCAACGGTGCACACTTGGGGAGAACACAATTTATCTTGAAATTAAGTGAGGGATCACCTTATAATGCTACCGTCGTCCTAAGCAAAACAAGGTGCATAAAAGGATTAACATCACATGCAAATCATAAGTGACATGATATGGCCATGATCTTGTGCTTTTGATCTCCATCATGAAGGCACCGGCATGATCTCCATCGTCACCGGCATGACACCATGATCTCCATCATCTTGATCTCCATCAACGTGTCTCCATCGGGGTTGTCACGCCCTACATGATTCTACTACTATTGCTACCGTAGCGATAAAGTAAAGCATTATATAGCGCTTAACGATTGACACGCAGGTCATACAATAATTAAAGACAACCCTATGGCTCCTGCCAGTTGCCGTATTCATCGACATGCAAGTCGTGGTAATCTATACATCACATGATCATCTCATACATCACATATATCACATCATGTAATTGGCCATATCATATCACAACATACCCTGCAAAAACAAGTTAGACGTCCTCTAATTGTTGTTGCATGTTTTACATGGCTGCTACGGGTATCTAGCAACAACAATTCTCACCTACGCATAAACCACAACGGGTGATACACTAGTTTGCTTTTCAACCTTCTCAAGGACCGCCTTTGTCGAATCCGATCCAACTAAAGTGAGAGAAACTGTCACCTGCAAGCCATCTAGGCAATAAGTTGCGTCGAGGGAACCGGTCTCTCGTAAGCGTACGAGTAATGTTGGTCCGGGCCGCTTCATCTCACAATCCCGCTGAACCAAAATACGACCAAGGGAGGAAGCAATCTAAGCATCAACGCCCACAAACCTTTTGTGTTCTACTCGAGATCTCATCGAACCATCAACCTAGCTCTGATACCACTGTTGGGGAACGTCGGATGGGAAACAAAAAATTTCCTACGCACACGCAAACCTATCCATGGTGATGAGAATCTACGAGAGAGAGGGTGGATCTACGTACCCTTGTAGATCGCTAAGCGGGAAGCGTTAAGAAACGCGGTTGGTGTAGTCGAACTTCTTCGCGATCCAAATCGCCGAGCGTCCCGCGATCCAATCACGAACCGTCCTATGAACACATCATGATCCGTCCCACGAACTCATCACGATCCATATCACGATCTTGATCATGATCTATCCCGCGAACTCATCACGATCCGTTCCGTGATCACATCACGAACCGTCTCGCGATCTCGATCACGGTCCTTCCGATCTAGTGCCGAACGGACGGCACCTCCGCGTTCAGCACACGTGCAGCTTGATGACGATCTCCACCGTCTCGATACAGCGAGAGGAGGTGGAGAGGAGAGAGAGTTCACCAGCAGCGTGACGGCGCTCCGGTGATGGTGGTGGAGCAATTCCGGTAGGGCTTCGCCTAAGCGCTGCAGAAAACCGATCTAGAGGAGAAACTATGCACCGGTGTAACGGGTAGCACGTGGCCGGAAATTCTGTCCAAAAACCACCCAATCCACTAGTATATATAGGAGGAGAGGAGAGGGGAGGCATACAAGGCCTTTGGGTCGGCCTAAATAGGAGGTGGGAAGCAATCCTACTTCACCTTCAATCCTAGTTGGAGTAGGATTGCCTCCTATTGGCTGATTTTCCACTTTTTGCATTAGGACTTTATCTCCTGTGCCATGGGCCTTTGTGGCTGTTTTCCCAGCCCACTAAGGGCTGGTTATTATTCTCCCACAGCCTATGGACCTCTTGGGGTCTAAATACCCCTCCCGGAGGCCTCCCGGTACACTACCGGCACTCCTGGTACACTACGGGCACTCCCGGTACACTACCGATGAGCCCGAAACTTTTCCGGAAACCAAACTGGGACTTCCTATATATGAATATTTACCTCCGGACCATTCCGGAGCTCCTCGTGACGTCTGGGATCTCATCCATGACTCCGAACAAACTTCGGTCACCACCATACATAACTCTACACTACCGAAACGTCACCGAACCTTAAGTGTGCAGACCCTGCGGGTTCGAGAACTATGTAGACATGACCGAGACACCTCTACGGTCAATAACCAATGGTGGGACCTGGACGTCCACATTGGTTCCTACATATTCTACGAAGATCTTTATCGGTCGAACCTCTATGTCAAGGATTCAGTTAATCCCGTATAACGTTCCCTTTGTTCTTCGGTATGTTACTTGCCCGAGATTCGATCGTCGGTATCTCCATACCTAGTTCAACCTCGTTACCGGCAAGTCTCTTTACTCGTTTCATAATACAATATCCCGTAACTAACAATTAGTCGCATTGCTTGCTAGGCTTATTGTGATGTTGCATTACTGAGTGGGCCCCGAGATACCTCTCCGTCATACGGAGTAACAAATCCCAGTCTTGATCCATGCCAACTCAACAGACACCATCGGAGATACCTGTAGAGCACCTTTATAATCACCCAGTTACGTTGCGACGTTTGATACACACAAGGCACTCCTCCGATATCTATGAGTTGCATGATCTCATGGTCATAGGAACACATACTTGACATGCGGAAAACAGTAGCAATAAACTGACACGATCATATGCTACGTTTGCAGTTTGGGTCTTGTCCATCACATCATTCTCCTAATGATGTGACCCCGTTATCATATGACATCTCATGCCCATGGCTAGGAAACCTTAACCATCTTTTGATCAACGAGCTAGTCTATTAGAGGCATACTAGGGACATGGTTTTTTCTATGTATCCACACATGCATCTAAGTCTCCGATCAATACAATTATAGCATGGATAATAAACGATTATCATGAACAAGGAAATATGATAATAACTAATTTATTATTGCCTCTAGGGCATATTTCCAACACTAGGGCATATTTCCAACACAAGTATAGGTAAATAGTCCTTTTGATAAGTAATACTGTCAAACCCAACGAGGAGCAGAAGGAAATGATAAGAAGTTTTCAGCAAGGTATTCTCTGCAAGTGTTGTGAGTGACAGTGATAGATATTTTTGTAGCAAGATAAATCGTAACAAGTGACAAGTAATAACAGTAGCAAGGGTGCAGCAAGGTAACCAAATCCTTTTTGTAGCCAAGGACGGGCCTGAAAGTACTCTTATATTGAGCAAGTGCTCTCGAGGACACATGAACATTTCTGTCTAGTCTTCTTCATCATGTTTAGTTGATTCGCGTTCGCTACTTTGATGGTTTGATATGTGGGTGGACCGGTGCTAAGGTGTTGTTATTACTTGAAATAACAACATACTTATGATTAACCCCTCCTGCAATCATCCGCAACTATGAAAGAAGAATTAAGATAAATCTAACCAAAGCATGAAACATGTGGATCCAAATCAGCCCCTTATGAAGCAACACATAAATTGGGGGTTTAGCTTCTATCACTCTTGTAACCCATCATCTACTTGTTAATCCACAATGACTTCCCTTAGGCTCATAACATGGTGAAGTGTCATGTAGTCGACGTTCACATGACACAACTAAGAGAAGTAACAACATGCATATCATCAAAATATCGAATGCATACCAACTTCACAAGATTACTTATAACAAGACTTATCTCATGTCCTCGGGAACAATAGTAACTACTCACACATCACCAACATGTTCAAGATCAGAGGGTTAATAATGATAATTAAGGATCTTAACATAATCTCTTCCACCAAGTAATCCAAAAAGCATCAACTACAAGATGTAATCAACACAACTAGTAACCCACGGGTACCAATGTGAGGTTTTTGGACAAAGATTGAATACAAGAGATGAAATAGGGTTGGAGATGAGATGGTGTTGATGAATAGGTTGATGAATATTGGTCCTCCCACGAAGGAGGAAGTGTTGGTGATGACGATGGCCTCGATCTCCCCCTCTCGGATAGGGCTTTTCCTGGCAGAATCTGACTGCCGGAGTGCAAAAGGGCCTCTGCCCAGGTTTTCGCCTTGAGACGGCGGTGCTTCGTCCTGAAATGTTGCTTATGATTTTTTGTAGGTTATAACATACCATATAGGAGAAGAGGGGTATCGGAGGGCCAGCCACGGGCCCACAAGACATCTGGGCGCCGCCTAGGGAGGCATGGCTAGCTGGCTTGTGGCCAACTGGCAGCTCCTCTCCGGTATATTTTTGTTCCAAAAATTCACAAATATTCCAAAAATATTCTCCATAAATTTTCAAGTCATTCTAAGAATGGTGATTTTTTTGCCTTTTTCTCGGTTTTCCGGTCGAGAATTCTAGTTTCCAGATATTTCCCTCCTTGTGATGTACCTTGCATATTCAGAGGGAATGAACATAAGAATTTTATGATAATGTGGAATAATGGAAAAAAATAAGGTAGATGGTGGTAAGAAATCATGAAGCAAAGTGGACGTATCAAGCCGCCTCACGCTCTTCCCGCAAGCCAATGGGTGTTGACATATCTCATCTCCCACCACACATCATTCCCGCCATCTCTCCCGGGCACCATACCTCCACGCCATGGCTAAGCACACACCTCCCTCTCCCCATGTAGGATCGAAAGTAGGTCTAGAGGGGATTGATTAGACTACTTGACCAAATAAAATCTACTTTTTCCCAATTTTAATTCTTGGCAGATTTTAGCATTCCTAGTATGTCAAGTACACCCTACACATACATGTCTAAGAGTATTGCAGCGGAAAGTAAAGACATTGCACATGTAAGTAAAGAGAGGGTAAGGAAAGGAAACACAATTGGTGACACGATGATTTTTCCCATGGTTCCGATAGGTGGTGCTATTGTACGTCGACGTTCATGGAGTCTTCAACCCATAGAGAATAACATTCATGAGAGTTCACGGAGGGCTCTACCCACGGAGGGTTCCACGAAGAAGCAACCTTGACTATACCATGACGGCCTACGTCCATGGAGGACTAGCCTTACTCGGGGTAGATCTTCACGAAGTAGGCGATCTCCTTGACCTTACAAACTTCTTGGTTCACTCCACAACACAAAGTAGGAGGCTCCCAAGCGACACCTAACCAATCTAGGAGGCACCACCGTCCAAAAGGTAATAGGCTTGGTAATGTCGATGAACTCCTTGCTCTTATGCTTCAAGATGATAGACTCCTCGACACCCAATCACTCTCTCATAGATATGGCTTGGTAGAAGATATGGGATTGGTGGAAAGCAACTTGGGGAGGCTAGAAATCAAGATCCATATGGTTGGAGTGGAAGATCTTGACCTCAACACAAGGGTAGGTGGTTCTCTCTCAGAAAACTGATAGGATAGGTATGGAATGGTTTTGAGTGCTTCTCTTTCGAGTAGGTGGTGGTGAAGGGGTATATATAGGCATCCCCAAAAATCCAAGCATTACACACAAAATGACCAACTCGGTGACACTGATGTGTTAATCTCGGTGGTACCGAAGTGACCAAAAGGTGGCAACTTTTGAATCTCGGTGACACCAATATAGGAATCTTGGTTGCACTGATAAGGTGACCAACGGTCAAAATGCCCATTTTCGGTGACGCCATTTCAACAATCTCGGAGGGACCGAAACTATGAACTTGCGTAACAGAAAGTTGGCAGCCTGACTCGATGGCACCGAAAGAAGTATCGGCTATACCGAAGGGTTAGGGTTTGGCTGAGTCTGTCTAGGGTTTGGAATCGGTGGCACCGAATGTGGAATGTTGGTTGCATCAATTTTGAGTGTTTGACTTAGAACAGACTTTGGTGGGAGAGTTTGTGGGTGTCTTTGGTGACTATCACTTGTGCACGTATGAGCATTTTGTTTACCAACAAAACTTTACCCCCTTCTAATAGTATTGGCTTTCCTATGGACTCAAGGTGATTTCTCACAAATATAAAATGTAGAGTCCTCTTGCTTGAAGCTTTGCCAATCCATTTCCTTGCATCTTGGGTGTTCCACAATCTCTTTGCCAACCCATCATTAAACTTTTCTGAAATATACTTGATGAAAACATTAGTTCAATGACTTATATGTTGTTACGAATTACCAAAACCACCAAGGGAGCAAATGTGCTTTCAATCTCCCCCTTTTTGGTAACTGATGACAACATACAGATCAAAGCTTTGACATATGATATAATCACTAAATATAATCGTCGCTTTGAGAAGTATGTGATAAGCAAGAGCTCCCCCTAAATCTGTGCATTATTTTGGATTTGCGTTTGAATGCAAATGCACAATCGATTAGGTACATGGGGCACTTCTTCCATGTCACATACATCTTGGTGGTGTGCAATAATAATTAGCAATGTAGAATGATCATCTCATAAAGCATTAAGATGATAGGAAGTAGTAGCATCACACAAAAAGTGTATCACAAGCAAACAAAAGACAATTGTTTTTGAAAAGCAACAAAAACCAAAATGCTCTCTCACTCGAAGCCTAAAGATTTATATACACTTCTCCCCCTTTGGCAACAAGTTGCCAAAAAGTTCAAAGGCATATGTCTAAGCATTCTTGGGCTAATCTCCTCTGGTTGTTGATGAAGGATTCGAGAGAACAGCATCAGCGAAGATCTCTAAAGATGTTGTGGATGGAGTTGGAGTAGCAGCTAGAGGAACTGGAGTTGATGGAGCAGGAGCTGAGCTAACAGCAGTAGGAGCTGATGAAGAGGGCCTCAAGTCTGGACCTCGCATAGTGGCTGATCTGGACTGAGTGGGAAACTTTGTGCCTGTCCTGAGAGGTGATCCAGCATCATCATCATCATTATCTAAAGAAGTGGTGTGAGGAAGACGCACTGAGTCAACTTCCTTTTGGAGTTCTGTGACTGTCTTAGTCAGCCTGTCCCCCTTATCATTAAGGGTCTTGATCCTAGTTTCAAAGATTCTTACAAGACTGTTCTGGTTGTCCAGAATCCCCTTAATGTCCTTCTGCATGCCCTGAACTGATGAAATCAACAGATCCATTTGCTCATTTATGGATCTAGGGACTTGAGCACTAGTGGCTTGAGCTGCCTCTGCCTCTACCTGAGTTGTAGCAGATGTGGGATGATCTGGGTCCATCACCACGACGTTATCCTCAAGCTCTGGATGTAGGGGCAAATGGGTACTGTCAAGAGCAAATATGTGCTTCTCAAATCTGAGAGTTGATAAGCATCTGGATATAGGGTGCATAGTACCAAGACCGCTTCTGATCAGCAGCAACCCTCTTGACTATCTCAACAATCAAGTCCATGACTCTGATCCTGTTGTGTCTGTCAAGGTGGATCAACATGTTGATGGAGTAGCCTCGGATCATCTTGTCATCTCCTGACTTGGGCATCAAGGTAAGCCTCAAAATGGTGTTCATAGTGCGGAGGCTAGCTTGAAGATAGTAGATGGATGCAAGCTATTGAGATTGTGCTTTGTGTGTGGGTATAGGAGTATACATATCCTTTATGGCATTGTGGCTTGCCTTGGATTCCATGTAGACATCCAAGTCTCCATCCTGAACCTTAGGAACTCCTAGAAATGCAGCCCATTCATCAACAGTGGACTCATATCTTGCTCCTTATGTCATCCATACAACCCTACCATCTCCATAGAAATGTGCAGTGGGGTAGAATTGCATGATCATTTCATCATTCCATGCAGTAAGTTCTTTGCCAACAAACTCATCCAGACCAATGAAGTGGAAAATTGTCTTGGACACTTGGAAAGTAGTCCTCATTCTCCTTAATGAATTTCCAGTCTACATACCTCATGTCGCTCATAGTTGGACTCTCATAGAAATCATGTTGCTCTTTGGTATAGAATCTGTAGTCCACAGTTGTCTTCTTCCTTTGGGCCTATGGATCTATAGCTCTCCATGCCCGCAAACCTGAGTATTTCCTCTTCTTCATATCTTTAGCAAGTGGATAGCTGGCATTATGTACTCGAAGGTATGGTCTAAGTTTCATCAAGGTTGTCAAGTCATCATCATGCTCAGCTCTGGATGCAGTTCCCTTGTTCTTTTCAGAAGCTCGAATCTGCCTGGATGTCCTCTTAGGCTTTTCAGCAGCAGCCTTCTAGGATTTTGTGCTCTTGGATGTACCAGACTTGGGCATAGCATCAACTAGAAGTTTCTTGGCCTTCTTCTTGGGAGGAGCCTTTGCAGCTGGCTCATCCTCCTCTTCAGCAGCAGCTGCCTCCTATGGATCTTCATACATAGATATAGTCCTGCCAGTCACATGGATTATCGTCTTTCTAGATCTCTTCTCCCCTGCCTTCTTAGGCATAGACTTCCTTAGGGGATCAATGGTCACTATAGCCCTAGCACTCTCATGTGCTTTGATAGTTTCAGCAGGTGCATAAATCTTGCTGACCACCCTGCTAGAAGAGGTGGCCTCATTTGCTGACTTCTTGGCAGCTTTCTCTTGCTTCTTGGCAAGAGCCTCCTCAGGCACAAAATTTGAATCTTCCTCATCTGAATTCAGCTTCTTCCTGCCCCTAGTGGCAGCCTTAGGCAACCCATGGGAGCTGGGGGTGCCTGGATCTGAAAAGGAACTAGGCTCAGGGCTAGTGCCTGAACTCATGTCAACACCCTGCTCTAGCAAATTCTGACTGTCTGACTCTGACATGCTGACCTTGTGAATAGTGTAGAGAGGAGTGGAATAGGTTGAGTCATCACAAAATATTCAGATGGTTTTTTAAAGTTTGAACAGAAAAAATTATAGATGTAGTTCACTGCAAAATTGAATTTCAGTGTCACTGAGTCAAACCTTTTGGTGCTGCCGAGACTCACAAAACCCTTAACAAAGACTTGGCAACAGTTTTGGTCAGACCAAAAACTATCACTCGGTCTCACCGACTTCTGTCCTCAGTAGCACAAATAGGCAATTGGTGGAACCGATTTTTCTGACTTGGTCTCACCGAGATGCAATTTCGTGGGTAACTAAACCTAAAATTTTCTGATTCGCTAGTCTATAGAGTTAATCTTGTGGATAGAACAATCTCAAATAGTGGCAAGATAATGGTGAAACCCTAATGCGCAAGATTTGGAGGTTGGAGCGCAAGAGGGGGCCGAATCCGTACCCTAGCTCGGTGTCAGATCCGCTACGGGGGCGACGGGGGCAAAGATTCCGTCGATGGCGGCGATTCCCAATGGCGAAGGAGTGCGGGAAGACAAGGGAGACGACCAAGGGTCCTTCTGCATCGGCTTAGGGCTTGGGGAGCGACAGTTTGAAGGGTGAATTTTTGAAACGTCGGGACCACCGAATATATACCCTTTACTATCGGTGACACCGATTCTAAATTTTTGGTGTCACCGAGTTTCTCAACTGTCAGCTGACAGTAAACTCGGTGTAACCGAGAATATGGAATCGATAGTACCAAGATTTAAAACCAAATCAACCCTAGGCATTCGGTGTGACCGATATTTTTGTGTTGGTTCCACCTAGATGCACTTGGGAGGTTTTAATGGTCAGTCCTTGTCGATATGGAACTCCGAGTGCTCCACACACAGAGGGATCGAAGAGCACTTGTTCAAGTATTGTGATGCAGCATGAATAGAGTATGAGGTGAGAAAGCATAGATAGCTAAAGAAGTGGTCCTAGGCATTCTTGTATATCCAATTGGAAATTAAATATGAAAAGCAAAATAGCAACAATTGTATATCCTCGAATGAGTAAATAAATGCATACCAGCATGCTTACACAATAAGATGTCAAATGGAATCATGGCAAACATGCACAAACACAATAGCATCTAACAAGCACATTGGCGATGAGGGAGTCATCTATATATTAGTATATTGACTTAGGAGCCAAGTAAGAGTACTTGATCATAGGTCATACTCTTCGTTTAAGAACAAGTGGGGTAACCACTTTCACTTAAATCATTTAATGTTGTCACATTCTTTTGAGATGCTTTAACTCAAGTCTTAGAGTAAAGATCCCCCTAGATGTGACATCCCCCCATAAGAGGGATAAACTAACCTTGGGTTTTGTTGATGAAGACTTCATGTTGGTGAGGTAGTGGTGGATGCTCAAAGTTGACGAAGATCACCAAGAGTTGGGAGCATCCTTGTTGTTTCATTACTCTTCTCACCTACATGGGTTAGTCCCAACACACAAGAGACAAATACAAGGATACCTATGGACATGCAGTGCAAAGCATATGTGATGATGTCCATTGATTTGTTGATTACCTTGTCCCTTGCTTACCTTTGAGGTAATGTGTGACTCCTTGAACTATTGCATAGAGTTGATGTTGATTGCAAATAGTCCTTGCCAATAATGAATATGAGTGAATTTCATTGGCGGAGTCACCCCTTAAGAACTCTCTAGTTCTTCTTATTGGGGGTCCCACATCAAGTTGATGGGGATCCTTGGTGTTAAAGTAGCACTTGTTGAAGTTGATCTTGTAGTAGCCTTGGGAACCCACTTCACCAAAGCTTGGGATTCATCTGCATATGAGTCAAAGTCCTCTTGAAGCTTGTTCTTGTCCTTGAGCTTGGTGTCTTGTGGTGGAAGGTCATCTTGGGCTTTTGGTCCCTTGGGAGAGTATTTTCATACTTCTCCTTTTGAGGAGCAAACTTGGGATTGGGGTATTGACCTTCTTCCCATTCAACTCCATTAGCGTTGAAGTAGCCAACACCACGATTCTTCCAGTATCCTCCGTGCTTCCTTACAATCTCCTCAAATTGTTTGCACCATTCAAGACTCTTGTAGATACCTTTCTCTATAATCCCTATCGAGAGTTCATTTTCTTGCTCAAGTGTAACTTGGCTAAGAGAAGAGTTAGTGGGGTCAAGAGAACTACTAGAAGCAATATCATTGGATTTATCATTTTTATTGCTACTAGTTGAAGAACCTTTCTTTCCTTTGTTATTAGCTTGCTTAGACTTAACTTGAGGCATGAATGTAGATAAGATAAGTCTTTTGGCTAGATAACATGAAGTATTCTTTCGAATATCGTCATTGATAGCTTTAAGGAACTGATGCTCTTGCTCTAAATTGAGCTTCTCATGTGTCCTTACAAGATCTCTATGATCTTCTAGAGTTTACTCATGAGCTAACTTAAGAGTTTTTAGTTCTTGAGTTAGTCGTTCTATTTCCAACTTATCATCATCACACGACTTATCTATACTAGAGTGAGCACTAGCAAGTTCATTTTGACTATCATTACTAGTTTTGTCAAATAGCAAGTCATCTTCAATTAACAAGTCATCTTCATCACTATTGAAATCAAGATACTCGGGGTGTGATACCTTGGGGCCTTTAGCCATGAAGCAACTTCCACTCACTTAATTTGGTGAATCAAATAGATCATAGGAGTTTGTTGTCACTAGTGCAATCCTGGCAACACCTTCATCTTGACTATAGTCGGAGATGGAGCGATAGCTTCTCTCGGAGTGGTTGTTGGAGTCAGAGCTGGGAACCCATTCACCAACATGAGCTTGATGTTTCCTTCTTGAGTAGCTCTTGGTGTACTTGTCCTTCTTCTCCGAGTCCCTACTTATCCTTGAGTGTCTTCGTTCATAGCGATCATCTCTACTCCTTCTCTCTCTTCGAGGTGACTCGTCTCTTGAGCTTCGTCTTCTTGGTGACTCTTCTCTTTGTTTGTAAGAAGTTGTGCACTCATTGGAGTAGTGTCTGGGATTCCCACAATTGTAGCAGTTTCGGTCACGACTTGATGAACGCTTCTCTTCATGTGTTGAGTTAGAGCTTCGATATTTGCTTCTATTCTTGTAGAACTTGTTGAATTTCTTGACCATGAGGCTTATCTCTTCATTTGTGACAAGGTTGTAGCTTGAGGTAGCGGGAGCATCACTTGTGGCTTTGTAAGCACCGCTAGATTTGTGATGAAGCTCTTCCTTGTCTTTGAGTGTCATCTCATGAGCAACAATTCTACCAATCACTTCCGTTGGTTTGAGATCTTTGTAGTTGGGCATCATTCAGATCACTGTGCAAATGGTGTCATATCGATCATTCAAAGCTCGAAGTATCTTCTTGATGATGAATTTTTCTTTCATTTCTTCACTTCCTAAGCCGGCAATCTCATTTGTGATGAGAGATATCCTAGAGTACATCTCAGTGACTCCATCAGCATTTTCATTTTGTGCTTCCAACTAGCAAAATCTGTGCAATCAAAGTACAGACCTCTACGGTGATAATTTCCCTCACTAGATGCCATACTTCTCCTAGGTTGCGAAACCAATGCAATGGAGACCAAAGCTCTGATACCACTTGTAGGATCGAAAGTAGGTCTAGAGGGGGTGATTAGACTACTTGACCAAATAAAATCTACTTTTCCTAAATTTTAATTCTTGGCAGATTTTAGCATTCATAGTATGTCAAGTACACCCTACACATGCATGTCTAAGAGTATAGCAGCGGAAAGTAAAGACATTACACATGTAAGTAAAGAGAGGGTAAGGAAAGCAAACACAATTGGTGACACGATGATTTTTCTCGTGGTTCCGATAGGTGGTGCTATCATACGTCCACGTTCATGGAGTCTTCAACCCACGAAGGGTAACGGTCGTGAGAGTCCACAGAGGGCTCTACCCACGGAGGGTTCCACGAGGAAGCAACCTTGACTATTTCATGAGGCTTCCATCCACGAAGGACTAGCCTCACTATGGGTAGATCTTCACGAAGTAGGCGATCTCCTTGCCCTTACAAACTTCTTGGTTCACTCCACAACACGAAGTAGGAGGCTCCCAAGCGACACCTAACCAATCTAGGATGCACCACCCTCCAAAAGGTAATAGGCTCGGTAATGTCGATGAACTCCTTGCTCTTGTGCTTCAAGATGATAGACTCCTCAACACACAATCACTCTCTCATAGATATGGCTTGGTAAAAGAGATGGGATTGGTGGAAAGCAACTTGGGGAGGCTAGAAATCAAGATCCATATGGTTGGAGTGGAAGATCTTGACCTCAACACAAGGGTAGGTGGTTCTCTCCCAGAAAACCGATAGGATAAGTATGGAATGGTTCTGAGTGCTTCTCTTTCGAGTAGGTGGTGGTCAAGGGGTATATATAGGCATCCCCAAAAATCCAACTGTTACACACAAAATGACCAACTCGGTGACACTGATGTGTTAATATCAGTGGTACCGAAGTGACCAAAAGGTGGCAATTTTTGAATCTCGGTGAGACCGATTTAGGAATCTCGGTTGCACCGATAAGGTGACCAACAATCAGAATGCCCATTCTTGGTGATGCTGATTCAACAATCTCGGAGGGACATAAACTGTGAACTTGCATATAAGAAAGTTGGCAGCCCGACTCAGTGTTACCGAAAGCAGTATCGGCTGTACCGAAGGGTTAGGGTTTGGCTGAGTCTGTCTAGGGTTTGGAATCGGTGGCACCGAATGTGGAATGTTGGTTGCACCGATTTTGAGTGTTTGACTTAGAACAGACTTTGGTGAGAGAGTTTGTGGGTGTCTTTGGTGACTATCACTTGTGCACGTATGAGCATTTTGTTCACCAACAAAACTTTACCCCCTTTTAATAGTATTGGCTTTCCTAGGGACTCAAGATGATTTTTCACAAATATAAAATGTGGAGTCCTCTTGCTTGAAGCTTTGCCAATCCATTTCCTTGCATGTTGGGTGTTCCACAATCTCTTTGCCAACCCATCATTGAACTTTTCTGAAATATACTTGATGAAAACATTAGTTCAATGACTTATATGTTGTTATGAATTACCAAAACCACGAAGGGAGCAAATGTGCTTTCACCCCAGCGGTTCCCCTCCCTTCCACGCCATCGCCCGTCCCCTCGTCTCCTCGCCACGACATGGCACTCCTCTTTCTCTACCCAACAATCTCTTCCGTCACGCCTCGACACTTAGCCAGCACGCCCGTCGCCGGTCAGACATCCTAGGCATTTGGATCCGAACGGGAGGTGCGGATAGGCTCACAACTCTCGATTAGTTTGAGGCACATAGCTGACATGTTTGTATGTGTGGCGTGGAGAGGAGGTGGGATGACACCCTTGTCGTCGGGCACGATCTTCTACCCAGGTGAGTCATGCCAAGCATAGTCGTGTTGTGTCGCCATTGATCTCCATGATAAAGACATCCAAGTCAATCCCCGATGCCAAGAAGTGCACGCCAGGGCACCGTAACAGTATCATCATACTAACAACTACCTTGAGATCCTTGGGTCACCGAGAATACAACATTCTCTTGCTGTCCTTTGATTTCTCATGGGATTTGTTTGTTGTCAACCCCTTTGTTTGTAGTCTTCTCAGCATCGAGAGCAAGTCTGGCAGAAAGGAGTCTCTTGCTGCATCAGATCTTTCTCTAGCATATTTTCTTGTGAACTCTTCCAAATATCTCTACATCACCACACCATAACCGTAGTTAAGAAATTAACAAAAGCACAAACCCATAAAACTAAATCAATTGGGTATAAAAGGATGTAACATATATAGAATCTTGTAGAAGGATTTTAGGAGGGGGGTAATTGATCGATAAAAGAACACTGAGAAGAATTGATCAATACAAAAACACTGACCTGAACATGTAATTAATATATTCCAATTAGAAGGGCCGACAACGAGAAGCTTAATTGAACCTGGGCGCTAGATATCAATCTAGAAGGGAAGCGAAGGAACAAATGGCTTCCTAGGAAGCTCCAACCTGCGCAAATAATTGTCCACACCGCAACACCAAGAGCTCCTACTGGTTCCACACCACCTTATAAGGGTTCATTTAGTAGTTCAACCCTATTCATGTAACATGTACCATTAGGATTCTCTTGTGACATGTGATAGATTTTATTTTTCAGTTTCATACATCATGGATGCTTCCAATAACATAAAAACAATAAAATATAAATTGTTACGTATGTACTTAACATGCATGCTCTTTTTCAGGCATTAACTATTGCAACCTCTCATAGATATCACCCTAGTCCTCCAAAGCAAGATGTGTCTTGTCAACAAAAAAAGATCTTAACCTACACTTGCTTTGCATAAAGTATTAAGACATAAACATTTTCTAATGACCATGACTATTGAATAAGATAAGCACAAGATTAATGTGAAGTTGTTGTAAGGGGTGTGAATTTTTTTAGCGAAGAACATATACACGGGATACCAGGTCAATTGTTCAAATCCCTAACCATCGGTATGTAAAAAGGTAATACAAAGAGGCAGTGGCTCACCTTGGTTTTCTATGAAGGAATCGATGACCGTGTAGGAAGATCCAACTGCGTTGCTCATTGCTTGTCAGCACAAAACACCTATATGTGCAAAGGTGCCGTTTAGGCAGGCAGAGCAAAATGTTTGCCTAATATCTTGCGCTTAATTCTTTCTTTGACATCTTTATATGCCGTAGTCGGGGACACCCCTTCCCATCGGGGGACCTCCGTGCCGGCACCAGCTCTAGCGGTGTACCTATCAATCAGCGCCAAGGTCAAACAGAACACGCCACCACACATTTAATGACTAAAAATACAATACAAGTGTTTAATAAATAAATTCTACCAAAATGTTTGAGCCATGCATATTATATTGATATATCCATGTATCCTTAGAAGCTATTTCTTATATGTGGATATAGGCACATAATACAATAGCGTTCACAGTAAATGTAAGGTACACAAGTAAGACCCGTCATTCATTTTCCTTTACTAAACAGAGGTTGTTCGGTTTTTTCTTTGCGAAGTGCTATCTTCATATCAACGCTGCTCAAAGTAAGTTCATTGGTTGTATTAGTTGTTCGTCCTGAAAGTCCAACTAATGAAGACATGTGTAAATAGGGATTGATCCTATTCTTCGCCATGTAGAATAGGAATCGCCGGCTCCCTGTGGCAGAGCTGCCAGCACAGCCCCTCACCATAGTGAGCCTAAAGCGGCATCCCCGTCGTCGTTGATCGTACTCCCTTCGGTCCTTTTTACTCCGCGTATTAGATTTTGGTCAAGTCAAACTTTGCAAAGTTTGACCAAATTTGTATTAAAAAATATCAATATCTCCAATGTCAAATATATATACTATGAAACTACATTTCATGAAGAATCTAACAACATTGATTTGGCATTATGAATGTTAATAATTTTTTCTATAAGGTTAGTCAAAATAAAAATACTTTGACTTTGATCAAAATTTATATGCAGACTAAAAAAGACCGGAGAGAGTACATAAAGAAAACCAGCCCCAGCCCAGCAGGGGGATATACACATAAGCCAGTTCCCATGATGGTACTCGTACAGAAGAAAAGAATGAAACGGTGAAACGGGAAAGGAGCCAAGCCACAGGCACGGGCAAGTGCAGCGACGTGATGGAGGCATGGGGGCACAGCTCACACCACATGATCCACATGTGGACGGGGGGACACACACCCAGTGCCGGCTCATGATCATTCACACACATACACCGTCTCATCACGCCCGGCGTGAGCACCAGCACGCATGCCACAAGCATATGTTGGCTCCAAAAAGGCAGCCCACGTAAAAATAAAACACAGTAAAAAATGAAACAAAGATGCTGATCCAGCGATCGATCCTTCACTGCAAAAGCGTGAATGATTTCTTGCTCTTGGTCTCCGTCGTTCGTCCCACCCGCATCATTGGCACCCCGCGTGCCGTGCCTGCTTCGCGTTTGCAGAATCTGCCGACGGCCGTCTACAACGGGATGACCCTTGAAAAAAATCTTACGCATCGCGGACCCCGTCGGCGGTTTGTCAATCGTTGGACTCTTTTCTGGCGCTTGCTGCAGCGGCCACACCTATGATCATGTGGTGTTGTGGTTCATGTCACCCTTATGGCGCAAGACAGAGTCCCGGGGTTCAAACATTTGCGCGTGCGAGTCTTCTTCGTGGAAGTAGGGTTTGCCACTTTCGTGGGGTCACGAGGCCGGCCGGCCTAACATTTGGAAATTGGAATCTTCCCTCGTGTTTGGGAGCAGGACCTGAAACACAGACCCGGGTCGTCCACACTCGGACAGCTGGACTAGATTAGGAAACCAAAAGAGAGGTATTATTTTTTTCAAAACGAGACAAAAAAATTGTCATTTTTATTGAATAATGAAAAGAGTATGGTTTTTAACATCGCAGCTCCGCCATAGCAGAGAAATACATAAACGTACCCTCATAGCAAATTACACAGTTGTTTGGCGTCCGCAAGTGTTGCTCACGCCTCCTCTTTGATAATTCGCACGATCATCTCCACAGGCGTCGTATTGTTTCTGAATACACGTGCATTTCGTTCCTTTCAGATCTTCCATCTACAAGATGAAGTAAGAACATCTACAACCAGACGCCTCAAATGACCCCTCATACGTCCGCGGACGCACGGTCAATGACCGGACAAGAGAGAGAAGGAAAAAAGTGACTCAACCGGACCCCTCATATAATCCTATACGTCTGGTCTGTCCGTCAACCCTCATATCCATCTCAAATATAGGGAGGATACGAGGGCTCGCGGACGCGCCCTCGCACGCCCGTTCAGTCTGCCACAGACGCGATATGTATGGCAGTTTCATTTCTCAGGACAGTTTTCAGTGCTCACGCGGTAGTACCGCTCGGTATCACGGTAGTGCCGCTTAGGCGGTACTTCCTGTCTGTAGTACCGCTACTACTACCGCTTATTTTGATGGTTCTGTTGGTGTGCTCTTCACTCACCGTAGTAGCACGGTAGTATCGCCTGCCCGGTACTACCCCTCTCTAGTACCTTTGCTACTACCGCTTATTTTTGGGTAATGGACTCTTATTTGTCCCATTCGTAGTAGGGCGGCAGTAGGGCACGGTTCTACCGCCCTGCTCTCACTCTACTACCGTTGTTACCTTGGTATTGTATCCCCAGCGGTAGTACGGCTAGGTCGGCTGGTAGTATCGCTCCGGGGCACTACCGCCTCGAGGTTTCTGTCGTTTTGCACATTTTTCCTAGAACTACCGTGCTAAGCGGTAGTACCGCTCAGCCGAGCGGTAGTGCCGCTTGTGCACGACCTACGCACGTAACTATTGGATCTAGGAACATATTTAAGGGGGTCTTCTTCCGCAATGGTTCCCAATCCTTTTAGCTCGTATTTGCCCTTTATTGTTGATCTTCTTCGAGCTTGTTAACTCCCTCCAATGGTTCTTGCTAGTTCTTGATGGAAAAGAGAGAGGAGATCTAGATCCATATTTCCACCAATCACTTTCTCCTCTATGTGAGGGGAACCCCTTGAATCTAGATCATGGAGTTCTTTGTGAGCTCCTTGTTCTTCCTCTCATATTCCTCCATATCTTTCATTGCTTTGGTGGGATTTGAGTGTGAGGGACTTGACCACTTCGTGTGTTTTTGACATTGCATCGGTTTGAATTCTCCATGGTGATACGTGAAAGTGAAAAGTTCAAAATCTTATTACTCTTGGGGTGCTTGGTACCCTAGATCTTGTTCCTCTTGGGTGCTTTGGCGCCCTAGACGGTTGGTGGTGCCCCGGAGCTCAATCATTGTCGTGTAAAGCTCCACGCAAGCGTCTGGGTCTTCAATTAGGTTGTGGAGATTGCCCGAGCTATTTATACGGGTTTCTGTAGGATCGAAAGTAGGTCTAGAGGGGGGTGATCAGACTACTTGACCAATTAAAGGTTTTGCCTATAACAAATTTTATGGTTGACAGTTTTTAGCATTTCATGGCAAGTCAAGTACACCCTACACATGCAAGTCTAAGAGTATATAGCAGCGGAAAGTAACAACAAGCATGTATAAAAGGGATAGGGTAGGAAGATCAAACGCAATTGTGGACACGATGATTTTTCCCGTGGTTCCGATAGGTAGTGCTATCGTACATCCACGTTTATGGAGTCTTCAACCCACGGAGGGTAACGGTCGCGAGAGTCCACGGAGGGCTCCACCCAAAAGGTTCCACGAAGTAGCAACCTTGACTATTCCATACGGCTTCCATCCATGAAGGACTAGCCTCACTATGGGGTAGATCTTCATGAAGTAGGCGATCTCCTTGCCCTTACAAACTTCTTGGTTCACTCCACAACACGAAGTAGGAGGCTCCCAAGCGACATCTACCCAATCTAGGAGGCACCACCCTCCAAAAGGTAATAGGCTCGGTAATGATGGTGAACTCCTTGCTCTTGTGCTTCAAGATGATAGACTCCTCAACACACAATCTCTCTCTCACGGGTTTGGCTTGGTAGAAGAGATAGGATTGGTGGAAAGCAACTTGGGAAGGCTAAAAATCAACATCCATATGATTGGAGTGAAAGATCTTGACGTCAACACAAGGGTAGGTGGTTCTCTCTCAGAAAATCTGATAGGATAGGTATGGAATAGTTCTGAGTGCTTCTCTCTCGAGTGAGTGGTGGTGAAGGGGTATATATAGGCATCCCCAAAAATCCAACCGTTACACACAAAATGACCAACTCGGTGACACCGATGTGTTAATCTCGGTGGTACCGAAGTGACCAAAAGGTGGCAACTTTTGAATCTCGGAGGGACCGATATACAATTCTTGGTTGCACCGATAAGGTGACCAACGGTCAGATTTCTAATCTCGGTGACGCCGATACAACATTCTCGGTGGAACCGAAAATATGAATTTGCGTAACAGAAAGTTGGCAACCTAAACTTGGTGGCACCGGTATGGAATCGGTTGCACCGAAGTGGCTAGGGTTTGGCAGAGTCTATCTAGGTACTGGAATCGGTGGCACCGAAGTGGGATAGTTGGTTGCATCGATTTTGGGTGTTAGGTATAGAACAAACTTTGGTGGGAGAGTTTTGTGGATGTTTTTGGGAACTATCACTTGTGCACGTTTGAGCATATTGTTCACCAACAAAACCTTACCCCCTTTTAATAGTATTGGCTTTCCTATAGACTCAAAGTGATTTCTCACAAATATAAAATGTAGAGTCCTCTTTCTTGAAGCTTGGCCAACCTATTTCCTTGTATCTTGGGGTTTCTCCACAATCTCCTTTTTGCCAATCCTCTCATTGAACATTTTCTAAAATATACTTAGTGGAAACATTAGTTCAATGACTTATATGTTGTTATTAATTACCAAAACCACCAAGGGAGCACATGTGCTTTCAATCTCCCCCTTTTTAGTAATTGATGACAACATATAGATCAAAGCTTCGACATATGATAAAATCAATGAGATTAATCGTCGCTTTGAGAGGTATGTGATAAGCAAGAGCTCCCCCTAAATTTGTGCATTATTTTGAACTTGCGTTTGAATGCAAATGCACAATCGATTAGTTATATTGGGTACTTCTTCCATGTCACATACAACTTGGTGGTGTGCGAGAATAATTAGAGTAAATAACACGGCACAACACACATAAGTAAGGGTGAATGATCATCTCATGAGCATTAAGATGATAGGAAATAGTAGCATCACCCATAACATAGTAGCATAACACAAACACAAAAGTATCTCACATCAAATCAAAAGAACCAAATGTTTTTGAAAAGCAAGTAAAAAGACAAATCTCTCTCTCGCTCGAAGCCTATAGATCTATATACACTTCTCCCCCTTTGGAAACAAGTTACCAAAAAGTTCAAAGGCATACATCTAAGCGTTCTTGGGTGCATCTCCTTCGGTTGTTGATGAAGGAGTCGAGATGACGGCGTCGGCGAAGATCTCTGCAGATGTCGTAGATGGAACTGAAGTGGTCACTGATGGAGCTATTGGAGCTGGCATTGTGGCTGATCTGGCCTAAGTAGTGAACTGAGTGCTTGTCCCTAGAGGTGATTCCTCCTCTTCATCATCATCATCATCATCTGAAGTAGAAGACACCCGAGGGATTTTCACGGAGTCAACTTCATGCTGAAGTTCTGTGACTATCTTCGTCAGCCCATCCACTTTATCAGTAAGGGACTTGATTCTGGTCTCAAAGATCCTGACAAGACTATTTTGGTTATCTAGAATCCCCTTAATGTCCTTTTGCATGCTTTGAACAGATGATATCAGCAAATCCATTTGCTCGCTCCTGGATCAAGGGGCTTGAGCACTAGTGGCTCTCACTGTCTCTGCTGCTTCCTGAGCTGCAGCAAAAGTGGGATGATCAGCTTCCATCACCACGACATTGTCCTCTAGATCTGGCTGTAGGGGCAAATGTGGGTGATCCAGGGCAAAGATGTGCTTCTCCAGTCTTGAGTTTATGAGCATCTGGATGTAGGGTGCATAACAGCATGAGCGCTTCTGATCAGCAGCAACCCTCTTGATTGTCTCTACAATCAAGTCCATGACTCTGATCCTGGTGTGAGTGTCAAGATGGATCAAGAGGTTGATGGAGTGGCCTCGGATCATCTTGTCATCTCCGGACTTGGGCATCAGGGTATGCCTTAGAATGGTGTTGATAGTGCGTAGGCCAGCCTGGAGAAAGTAAATGGACCCTAGCTGGTGAGACTTCACTTTGTCAGCAGGGATCTCCTTATACATGTTGGCCATAGCATTGTGACTAGCCTTGGATTCTGAGTAGACATCCAAGTCACCATCCTGTGCTTCAGGAACTCCTAAGATCTCTGTCCATTCTTCAACAGTTGATTCATATCGGGCACCTTCAGTCATGTCCACAATTCTACCATCTCCGTAGAAGTGTGCAGTGGAGTAGAACTGCATGATCATCTCGTCATTCCATGCTGTGAATTCTCTGCCTATGAATTCATCAAGACCAATGCAATAGAAGTTGTCCTGGAGACTTGGAAAGTAGTCCTCATTCTCCTTGATGTAATTCCAATCAACGTATCGCATATCGCTGACAGCTGGACTCTTGTCAAAGAGCACGGTCTCATAGAAGTCCTGCTGCTCCTTGGTATAGAACCTGTAGTCCACAACTGTTTTCTTTCTTTGGGCATAAGGATCAATAGCTCTCCATGCCCTCAGTCCTGAGTCCTTCCTCTTATTCATGTCCTCAGCTACTGGATAGCTGGCATTATGAACAGGGAGGTGTGGTCTAAGCTTCATTAACGTTGTCAGATCATCATCAGCTTCAGCTCTGGAGGCATTCCCTTTGTTCTTCTCAGAGGCTGGAATCTGCCTAGTGGTCCTCTTGGGCTTCTCAGCAGCCTTCTTGGATGTGTTGGTTTTGGGCATAGCATCAGACATCAACTTCTTTACCTTCTTCTTGGGAGGAGCCTTTGCTGGCTCAACCTCCTCTTCCTCAGCAGCAGCAGCTTCTAGATCCTCAAACATGGAGGTAGGCCTGCCAATCACATGAATGATCCTCTTCCTGGCCTTTTTCTCTCCTGCCTTCTTAGGCATAGCTTTCTTGGGGATCTCAATAGAAATAGTTGCTCTGGCAGTCTCATAAGCCTTGAAGGATGAAGCTGGTGCATATATTTTGCTGACAACCCTTCTAGAGGAAGTAGCTTCAGTTGCAGCTTTCTTGGTAGCCTTCTCTTGCTTCTTAGCAAGAACTTCCTCAGGGACAAAGTCTGAATCTTCTTCTTCTGAGTTTAACCTCTTTCTAGTTCTAGTGGCAGCCTTGGGCAACCCATGTGAGCTGGGGGTGCCTGGATCTGAGAATGAACTAAGCTCTGGGCTTGTGCCTGAACTCATGTCTGCTCTCTGCTCTGACCTGTTCTGACTGTCTTTTGAACCTGACATGTTGATCCTGTGAATAGAGTGTAGATGAGCAGAAGTAGATGAGTCATCACAAAATGAGGCTATTTTTGAAATTTGAGCAATGAGTTTTTCAAAAGTTTTGCAATCTGTCACATACATATCGGTACAGCCGAAATGAAATTTTTGGTGGGGTCGAGATAGACCAACTCCTTAAAAGGAACTTGGCAGCCTTTTCAGTAGGACCGAAAAGAGCCACTTGGTTCCACCGAGTCGGTTCTCAGCAACACAGAAAAGTATATCGGTGAGACCGATATTTTCATTTTGGTTCCACCGAGATGTATCGGGAGGACAACAAAACACTAGAAAATCCATCTAACTCGAGATTTTGCAATTTCTAGTGGATATATGAAAGAGCAATAGGTGGCTTATAGAGAAAACAAAGTCCAATGCACAAGAATCAGAATAGGAGTGCACTAGAGATCAAATATGTACCCTAGCTTGGCGCGGATCCTCTATGGGGGCCATGTTTGTGAAGATTACGTCGACGATAGCGATTCCCAGCGGCGGAGGAGCTCGAGAAGTCAAGGGCGATGACCAGGGGTCCTTGGAACAGCAACTTAGGGTTTTGGAGTGCGACGTATGAAGATGAAATTTCAAAACGTCGGGTCCAGAGTTATATACCCACCATTGTCGGTGACACCGATTCTAAGTTTTCGATGTCACCGAGTGCTTCAACTGTCAGCTGACAGGGACACTCGGTGTAACCGAGAAAATGGAATCGGTGATACCGAGATTGAAAAAACAGATCAACCCTAGGAGATCGGTGAGACCGAGATTTTGGTGTTGGTTCCACCGAGTTGCACCTGGGAGGTTTTAATGGTCAGTCCTTGTCGGTAAGGAACTCCGGGTGCTCCACACACAGAGGGATCGAAAAGCACTGGTACAAATTTTGTGATGCAGCATGAATGGAATATGAGATGAGAAAGCATAGATAGCTAAAGAGTGGTCCTAGGCATTCTTGTCCATCCAATTGGCAAAAGATAAATCAAAAGCCAAATAGCAACAATTGGATATCCTCGAATGATAAAATAAATGCAGACCAACATGCTCACACAATAAGATGTCAAAAGAAATCACGACGAACATGCACAAACACACTAGCATCTAACAAGCACTTGGGCGATGACAAAGTCATCTATATATGAGTATTTGACTTAGGAGCCAAGTAAGAGTACTTGATCATAGGTCATACTCATCGTTTAAGCACAAGTGGGGTTACCAATTTTTCATAAAGCATTTAATGTTGTCACATGTTAAGAGATGCTTCGACTCAAGAATTAGAGTAAAGCTCCCCCTTAATGTGACATCCCCCCATAAGAGGGATAAACTAACCTTGGGTTTTGTCGATGAAGACTCATGTTGGTGAGGTAGTTGTGGATGCTCAATGTTGATGAAGATCACCAAGAGTTGGGAGCATCCTTGTTGTTTCCTTACTCCTCTCACCTACATGGGCTAGTCCCAACATACAAGAGACAAATACAAGGATATCTATGGACATGGAGTGCAAAGCATGTGTTATGATGTCCCTTGATTTGTTGATTACCTTGTCCCTTGCTCACCTTTGAGGGAATGTGTGACTCCTTGAACTATTGCATTGAGTTGATGTTGAGTGCAAAAAGTTCTTGCCAATGATGAATGTGAGTGAATTTCATTGGCGGAGTCACCCCTCAACTTACTAGTTCTTTTTCTTGGGAACCCACATCAAGTTGATGGGGATCCTTGGTGTTGAAGTGGCCTTTGTAGTAGTTGAGATTGAAGTAGCCTTGGGAAGCCACTCCACCAAAGCTAGGGGTTTATCTTCATATGAGTCAATGTCATCTTGAAGCTTGTTATTTCCCTTGAGCTTGTGGTCTTGTGGTGGAAGGTCCCCTTGGGAAGAGTATTTTCATACTTGTCCTTTTGAGGAACAAACTTGTACTTGGGATATTGACCTTCTTTCCACTCAACTCCATTAGCGTTGAAGTAGCCAACACCATGATTCCTCCGGTATCCTCCGTGCTTGGTACAATTTCCTCAAATTGCTTACATCCGGCAAGACTCTTGTAGATACCTTTTTCTATAATTCCTTTCAATAAAGCATTTTGTTGCTCAAGTGTAACTTGGCTAAGAGAAGCATCATTAGTGGAATCAATAGAACTACTAGAAGCAACATCATTGGATTTATCACTTTTATTGTTGCTACTAGATGAAGAATCTTTCTTGCCTTTGTTACTAGATTGCTTCGTTTTAACTTGAGGCATGAAAGTAGACAAGAGTAGTCGTTTGGCTAGATAAAATGAGGTCTTCTTCCGGAGATCGTCATTGATAGCTTTGAGAAACTCATGCTCTTGCTCCAAGTTGAGCTTCTCGAAGCGTAGCTTCTCATGAGTTCTCACAAGCTCTCTATGATCTTCGAGAGTAGATTCATGAGCTAAATTAAGAGTGTTTAGTTCTTTAGTTAGTTGTTATATTTTCATCTTATCATCATCAATTGACTTATCTTGACTAGCATGAGAATTATCAAGTTCATTTTGATCACTATCACTAGTTTTATCACAAAGTAAGTCATGATCACAAAGTAGATCATATTCATCACTATAAAAATCAAGATACTCGGGGTGTGATACCTTGGGGCCTTTAGCCATGAAGCAACTTCCACTCCCTTCATTTGGTGAATCAAATAGATCGTAGGAGTTGGTAGTCACTAGAGCAATTCCGACAACACCATCATCTTGACTATAGTCGGAGTCGGAGTGATAGCTTCTCTCGGAGTTGTTGTCGGAGTCAGATCCGGAAACCCATTCACCAACATGAGCTTGATGTTTTCTTTTTGTGTAGCTCTTGGTGTACTTGTCCTTCTTCTCTGAATCTCTACTTCTCCTTGAGTGTCTTCGTTCATAACGATCATCTCTACTCCTTCTCTCTCTTTGTGGTGATTCATTCCTTGAGCTTCGTCTTCGAGGTGACTCTTCTCTTCTTTTGTAAGGAGCCGTGCACTCATTTGAGTAGTGTCTGGGCTTCCCACAATTGTACCAATTGCGGTCACGACTTGAAGAACGCTTCTCTTCATATCTTGAGTTGGAGTTTCTTTCTTTGCTTCTATTCTTGTAGAACTTGTTGAATTTCTTGACCATGAGGCTTATTTCTTCATTGGTGACAAGGTTGTTGCTTGAAGTTGTGGGAGCATCACTTGTGGCTTTGTAAGCACCGCTAGACTTGTGATGAAGCTCTTATTTATCTTTGAGTGTCATCTCATGAGCAACAATCCTTCCAATGACTTCCGTAGGCTTGAGATCTTTGTAGTTTGGCATCATTTGGATTAATGTGCACACGGTGTCGTATTTCTCATCCAAAGCTCTAAGTATCTTCTTGATGATGAATTTGTCGGTCATTTCTTCGCTTCCTAATCCGGCAATCTCATTGGTGATGAGAGCTAGCCTAGAGTACATCTCTACGACTCCTTCACCATCCTTCATCTTGAACTTGTCAAGTTGACCTTGAAGAACATCTAACTTGGATTCTCTCACGGACTCGGTTCCTTCGTGCATATCGACCAAAGTATCCCAAATCTCCTTTCCATTCTCAAGACGGCTGATTTTGTTGAATTCTTCAGGGCATAAGCAGTTGAAGAGAATGTCACATGCTTGAGCATTGTATTGCAACATCTTCAATTCATCCGCGGTCGCTTCACAATCCGGTTCCTATCCATCCGCAAAGAACTCACCTTGCAAGCCAACACGAACAACAACCCAAATGGCGGGGTTATGACCAAGAATATGCATTTTCATTTTATGCTTCCAACTAGCAAAATTAGTGCCATCAAAGTATGGACCTCTATGGTGATAACTTCCCTCACTAGACGCCATACTTCTCCTAGGTTGTGAGACCTAAGCAATGGAGACCAATGCTCTGATACAAACCGAGAATGTTGTATCGGCTTCACCAAAAGTTGGCAACCTAAACTCGGTGGCACCGGTATGGAATCGGTTGCACCGAAGTGGCTAGGGTTTGGCAGAGTCTGTCTAGGTACTAGAATTGGTGGCACCGAAGTGGGATAGTTGGTTGCACCGATTTTGAGTGTTGGGTATAGAACAGACTTTGGTGGGAGAGTTTTGTGGATGTTTTTGGCAACTATCACTTGTGCACGTTTGAGCATATTGTTCACCAACAAAACCTTATCCCCCTTTTAATAGTATTGGCTTTCCTATGGACTCAAAGTGATTTCTCACAAATGTAAAATGTAGAGTCCTGTTGCTTGAAGCTTGGCCAACCTATTTCCTTGTATCTTGGGGTTTCTCCACAATCTCCTTTTTGCCAATCCTCTCATTGAACATTTCCTGAAATATACTTAGTGGAAACATTAGTTCAATGAATTATATGTTGTTATTAATTACCAAAACCACCAAGGGAGCAAATGTGCTTTCAGTTTCGGTGACCGCCCCAAGGGTTGCAGAACTGTACGGGTACGGTGACCGCCCCCAAGGGTTGCCATTTGTATGGGTTAGATGACATCCCTCAAGGTTCCCTTAGTGGAATCACGACATCTTGCATTGTGTGAGGGCGTGAGAAGATTACGGTGGCCCTAGTGGCTTCTTGGAGAGCATTGTGCCTCCACACCGCTCCAAATGGAGATTAACATCCACAAGGATGAGAACTTTGGGATACATCATCGTCTCTGTGTGCCTCAGTTATCTTTTACTTGAGCCCTTTACTTATGCACTTTGCTTTGTGATAGCCATCTTGTTTCATGTTATATATCGTGCTATCACTTAGTTGTTTATCTTGCTTATCATAAGTTGTTGGTGCACATAAATGAGCCTAGTTGTTTTATGTTTTGTGCTTGACTAATTAAGCGTTAGTTTTATTCCGCATCTTGTTTTAGGTATTGTCTTCAAGGTGCTGCAAATGAATCCTGTTGAGCCGCCGAATTGCAAACGGAAGGCCTACGTAGCGAATTGGGAAGTAAGATCGGTATGCCGAGAAACATTGTAAAATGTCCTCAAGGTCTAGATTGGCGCACTGAATGGGGGCAACCAAGCTCTTCGTACAGTTGGTGACAAGCCCGTAGACTCACCAAAGGAGGAAAGCATGGTGGCAATGAAACTGCCATCCTCCTGGATAGAGACGCAAAAAACCACCGCGTCGTCAGCATACAGTGAAGCCCTGATGCTGGCGAAGCGGTTGCCAAGCGAGTGTAGTAGACCCTGAGAGGTGGCCTTGGCCAGGATGTGGTGTAGCGGGTCAATGGCAAGCACAAAGAGTAGTAGTGAGAGGGGGTCACCCTGTCGGAGGCCACATACACATTTTATAGGGTCACCGAGAATACCATTGAGCAAAACTCTAGAGGTGGCCATGGACAGAAGGGCCGAAACCCACCCTCGGAGTCGACTCGGAAAACCATGGTGTGCCAGCAGATCCATTAGGTAATCCCACCGGACAGAGACAAAATCCTTCTTAATATCAAGCTTGTAGAGGAGCATAGGTTTTTTTACAATGGATTTTTCTGGCCAAGTTCCAGACATAAAGGAAGTTGTCATGGATACTCCTTGTTTTGATGAAGGTGTTTTGCGCAATGGAGACGATGTTGTTCATATGAGGGAACAACCAAGTTGCAAGGATTTTGGCAATGAGCTTTGCAACGGCATGAATCAAGCTGATGGGTCTGAAGTCCGAGATATCTTCAGCGCCATCTTTTTTGGGGATGAGGGCAATATTCGCCGAGTTGAGCGAGTGGAGGTTTTCCGCGTGTAGATTAGAGAACCTGTTGATCACGAGCATGACATCCTCTTTGATAATATCCTAGCAAACCTCAAAGAATTTCCCACTGAAACCGTCAGGTCCCGGGGCCTTGCCTCTAGGAAGAGAAGAGATTGCATCCTTGACTTCATCTCCGTGATGGCCTCCCCAAAGTCAGAAAGATCATGGCCCGTGGGCGAAAAAGCGACCCGGTTGATAGTTTTGGAGGCGGGGGGGGGGCCTCTTGATCATGTTGGCAAAATATGACTGGACAATGTTGCTTTTGTGATCATGGCTAGTCTCCTAGTCACTGCCATGCTTGACTCTGTGGATAAGGTTTTTCCGTCGTCTCCCATTGATCTGAAGGTGAAAGTAACGGGTGTTTGCATCCCCCTCTTTGATATTTGTTATTCGCGAGTTTTGCTTTTTCCCGGTCCTTTCCATCACAACCAGTGCGACCACTCTTTTCTTCAACTTTTTACGAAGGCCCGCCTCCGTTGAGGTGATCTCTATAGAATCTTGTGCCTCATCGAGACGCAAGATGGTCTCGAGGGCCATGTGCAGCTGGACCTTGACTTGGGAGAAAAGGGCCTTGCTCCAGGCCCTAAGTCTCTGGCTAGTGCGCTTAAGCTTGTGGAGGAGCTTGTGATACGCCTCGGAGTGCACGATCGGCTCGTTCCAAGCATCCTGGATGGTTTGTCGAAAGCCACGCATGCTTATTCAATAGTTCTCAAAGCGGAAAGTCTTCAATCGTCTAGGGCTATCTTCATTAGCAAGCAACAGCGTGCAACGATCCGAAAGGGATGATGACAGAGCCTAGAGGATGTGCTTGCCAAAATTAATGTCCCAATCCTCGTTGCAAAAGAAGCCATCGAGCTTGGACATGGTTAGGTTACTTTCTTCGTTGCTCCAGGTGAACTTTCTGTTTTATAGGTGTATTTCTTTGAGCTTGCGTAAATCGAATGTATCTTCAAAGAGAGCGATGCGGCTACGGTTTGCGTTGAAGCGATTCTTTTCTCGAGCACAATTAATTTGATTAAAGTTGCGACTTCT
Source organism: Hordeum marinum (assembly GCA_022496015.1). Lineage (NCBI taxonomy): Eukaryota > Viridiplantae > Streptophyta > Magnoliopsida > Poales > Poaceae > Hordeum > Hordeum marinum. Next base: position 303,131,756 of record CM039672.1, on the reverse strand, counting down.
CAGCCATGAGCTTGTTAAAAACCCCGTCTTTAAGGTTATTTCTCGTCTATGGCTGCCATCAGTCATGCATGTAGACGCGGATATGGAGCGCAGAGTCCAAATTTATCTGGCCAACAAGGAGATTGACCGGTTGAAATGACGTGTCGGTTTGGCAGATTTAGGTGGCCATTTCATTTCATTTAGTCGTCCCCCGGGCGACGTACAGATTACTGGCTGCTGACTGCTCTGCTTTGTCGTAGATTTCCATCCCATTCCCATGGAGGATCACCCAAGACTTTTACCGGTCTAACCTCAATGAAACTGTGAACGTCCTCGACCCATGCTGCTAACCTCTCAAGCTAGTGGGAGTCCATCACCAGTGCCCGTCACTCTACAGGGGAATAAAAAAGGAAAGTTGGACGCATTTAAACGAGTGTGCTACGTGAGGCATGAGATGAGATGCCCACGTCCCTTGGCTTCTTCCACACGGGGAACCTTTCTCGGATACTTGTTCTTCGGGAGTTTTATCTTCTTCTTTTTTGAAACAAAGAGTTTTATCTTCCAAGTATGTAGGTTGTAAAGTGGTGATCTGACGAGGAGATGACTCCTCCACTCGACGGCACAATGCTTTATTCATGCGACAAGAGGCAGCAAAGGGACATCAAGCTCCAGTCTATCTCCGTATGTACCATAGACACGCCATCTTCTTAACAATGTGATTAAGGATTTCAAAATCGGTACTACTGTACTTAGCAAAAATGACACTTCAGTACGCAACCTAGAGTTCTTTTACGGTACCCACAAGTAAATGTGAGCCATCCAATTCATCTAATCTGACGAACACAATTGTTTCGTACTCCAAAATGGATACGTGGGAGTAACACAGCCAAAAGTTGAGGAGTACCTTAATTTCAAAGGTAAATTGGTAATCTAGGTTGGTAATTAACATGGTATTACGTTAGGGTGGTATTTAATTCCCCACTAATTACGGGATGTGATCAACATTCATAGGGGGCCAGCCGAAGATCTGGGGCAGGAATCATCACGCGTAGCGATGCATCGGGAAGATTTGTTGGCATCTTCCAACTATGAAGGAGAGATGAATAAAATTTAATAATTGCACAGCCATGGCTGAGAGGAACTGACCCGCGACTAAAGTTAGCGCAGCCGGCGGCAGATGCATGCAATGGGCCTGCGGGGAGGACACGGCCATGGCTGTGCCCGGTAACTCGATCAGGGCGGCGGCGGCCACTTCTCGACCAGCCAATCGGTAGGGAATTAGATCCAAAATTAAACAAACATTACCCAAACTATCCTTTCAAACCAAGGGACGGATTTAACCGGTACTCCCACCCCTACCTAAGGAGTACCAGGATACCATAAAAAACCTATTCTATTATATGTTTATTATAGGCAACGCTGATGCGGACGTACCACTACAATTCCATTGTCGACAGTATTTTATACCAGTCTCTCATCTTCCTTCGGGTTGATGTATAGACCACGCAAATCGTCTAGTACGTACGTACCAGATCTGTTCTGAACTCGGAAAAATGGGTACTCCAACGCAATCCCAATACCAAAACACATTTCTTCACATGCATAAAATCGCCCCACAGCAGAAAAGGCCCGTGTATGTATGGCTCGTGAGACTTTTGTCTGATTCATCAACCTTCTCCTCCATTAGTTAGAACCTGTTCGGCAGCCCTCCGCTTCGCAACTCCGATTCGGGAGCGGGCTGAGCGGTCGAACGCCTCGACTCCGCGAGTTTCAGATCACGGAGTGGAGCGACACGCGGTGCATTTTGTCGGAGCAGCAAAAGTGATGCTCCACGAACTTCACCGTTGCTTCGCGTACGAAGTACCATGAAGAGCATGTCTCGTCCCTAACCTTGCTCAACCTCGATTCAGATCGCCCTGAAGCTAGCTGCCGCCGCACGCGCAACGTCGTCGCCGCCCTCGCCTTGGTTGTGCTTCAAGACCGCCAGTCATCACCAAGGCCTTACACGGACATCACCGACGCTGCCGGCCGTCACCGACGCTGTCGGCCGTCCTCATCGTCTTACACGGACGTCGCCGATGCTGCCGGCCGTCCTCACCGTTTTACACGGACTCACCAACGCGACCGACCATCCCTGTCGTCTTACACGGATGTCAGCAATGCCGCCAGTTGTCACCGCCACTGACGGCCGTCCTCATCCTCCTACACGGACGTCACCCTCGAAAGCACCTGTCCGAGCGGTGATGGATGAACATTCTATTTTCTTTTTGAAACTTGTTTTGAGGAGTTGGAGTTGACAGCCGAACATATCTTCAAATCCGGAAATGTGCTGCCGGAGTTAAGAGTTGAGAAGCGAGGAGTAGAGTTGAGAATTTGGAAGAGTGGAGTGTTGCCGAACAGGGCTAATCATTGGTTGCTCATACGTGTCCGTATATGTATAGATACGTATACACAGCTTAGTTGACCGGGCCACGTTAATTTGGCGCACAATACGGCACCGCGCACCGAACTTTCTAAGACGGCCCCACTTATGAGCTACTAGTCCAAATGTGAAGCTGGAAGTACATATGAGTAGTCGATGGATGGATCCAGATCCAGTTACGTGCAGGTTCAAATGCCAATTCATCCAATGTAGCCACAACCGTTGCTTTCGACCGGGCTGCCTTTCACTTGTAGTGGCATAGCAGTATGCACAATCTTTTACCCCTTCATTTCTAAATATAAATATATTTAACTATAGACTACATACAAAACAAAATAAATGAATCTATCATTTAAAATATATCTATATACATTCATATGCAGTTCTTAGTGAGATTTCTAGAAATGTTTATATTTAAGAACGGAGGGAGTATATACCACGGCTTGTCGGCGCCATCACTCTCGAGTGAGAATTTACTCGGAACTGTCTATAAGTTGTTGTCATATTATTTGTAGTTAATCTTACACTCTCCATTCAAATATATAGGGCCCTCTTCTTTGACCGGAACATGGTTAATGGAAGGGGATTTAGGCAACATAATTGCGGGGCCACGCGGATTCTGTGCCGTTGATCTGCGGATTTGCATATTTAGGGATATATTGCCACAACTCTAGAATTTGCATCAACATTCATGCATCATGTTTAATTTTTAAATGATTTTTTAACGGGGACGATCAAGGCCTAGCATCATTTGAATCAAACTAGGTTCAACCCAAAAAATGTTTTCAATAAACCCAAAATGGCCTTTAGAAAAGTCCATCACTTTTTAAAAAGGTGAAAACCTTTGCCAAAAATGATGCCACAATTCTAGGACATTCTTGGATTTTTGAATTAACTCTTTCGTATTTGATTTAGGGCATTTATATTCTGTAAATATTTTTAATTGCTCCAAAATTTCTGAAAACTCTGGGGGCTTTTAGAATAATCCAAATAGTGTCCATAATTAATTTCAGAAGTTTTGAAAATGTTTTTGGTATTTTATTTAAATCAAATCAGAGTTGTAGTATTAGAAAACAGAAAGAAATGAAAAAAATAGGAAGACTATTATTTGCAAGCCAGCCGAAGGCCGACCCAGCCCACGAGGGGTGAGCAGGCCATCTTCAACCATTGTGAGTTGGCAGAAGGAGAGACAACACACATGCGAGAGCGCGCCACCTCCTCCTTCGTGCGGGTGACCACCACCTTGTCCTCATCTCCATGTGAGGAGAGGTTGTGAGCCTCCCCGTGCTCATCTCTCTCCCTCTCCCAGTCACTTTCTCCTCTCCCTCGCCCAATTTCTGCCACACCCGAGAACCCCCATGGTCGCGCCGCCGTGAACGCGTAGCCACCCGCCACCTCTAGCCATGTCGTCGTGTCCTTCCACTCCGCCGACAAGAACCGCATCTCCAAGCCAAAGATTATGTCCCCCGATGCCCTGTAGAGACGCAATCAAGATCGTCTTTGAGCTCGGGCTGATAGATCCACAAGATCATGTAGGCTAGGATTCTGGTAACAGTAGTGATAGGCATTACCTTCTCCCACACCTAAGGAGCTCCCGCCGGTGACCATGGCGTCAGCGGCGGCGTGAGCGTGTGAGAGAGCGGGGTGACGGCGGTGGTGACAGAGAGATGGAGAGGTGGTGCTTCCCGTGAGCACCACGCTAAACCCTAGATCGGAAGGGAATGTCGGTGGGGTTTGTGGCGGCGAACCTCGTCGTGTGTGCCCCGACCCCCCACCTTTGTTGATATAGCGCGAGTCACAGGGGCCCACCAACCATAACGGGTTGGGCGCCCCCGATCAAGGCACATTGGATCAGGGGTCCGGTGGGCCGTTGGGCCCACATGGGAGAGATCAACCTAACATTCTCCCCCTTGATCTCATCTTTTACTTTTAACTTTATACTTTCTAGTTTATTTGTTCCATCATATATTAGTACATAGAGCATGTCTCATCGTCACAGCTTAATTGCCGATCGAATCATACAGCTACAACATACGTTTTGTTTAGAAACAAATTTTGTTCCTTTTGGGCCTCTCATGTTCCAGGAATCATAAGGCTTTCCCTTAAACCCATGTCGGATAAGTGTTCCTTGAACACATTGGGTGGTAAGACTTTCGTAAGCAGATCCGCAAGCATATCCTTTGTCCTTATATGCTCGAGACTTATAGTGATCCTGGATTTTATCTTTCACAACATAATACTTTATCTCTATTGTTTTGGCAGCATTACTCGACTTGTTGTTGTGAGCATAAAATACTGTGAGCTGGTTGTCATAGTACATCTTTAGTGGTTTGTGAATACAATCTACCACTTTCAAGTTGGGTACAAATTTCTTTAGCCATATCGCCTGCCCCGTGGCCCCAAAGCATGCTATGAATTTTGCATACATCGTGGATGATGCAACTATTGACTATTTGGAGCTTTTCCACGAAATAGCCCCTCCAGCGAGAGTGAAGACATATCCTGACGTGGATTTTCTATCATCTCTGTCCCCCGCAAAATCTGCATCTGAATACCCTTTTATCTATAGGGAATCAGATCTCCTGTATGTTAGCATGTAGTGCTTCATGCCTTGCGCATAACACAATGCCTTCTTTGCCATCTTCCAGTGCTCCATGCCAGGATTCTCTTGATATCTACCGAGTACCCCGGTAACAAAAGCTAAGTCAGGGCGAGTGCACACTTGTGCATATTGTAAGCTTCCAACAATCGAAGCATATGGTACTGGTTTCATGAGATCGATCTCGTACTGGTTCTTGGGACATTGGAATTTCCCAAAACTATCGCCCTAAAGGATCAGTTGTGGCTTTACTCGCATGCATATTATACTTTTGAAGAACCTTTTCTAAATATGCCTTCTGCGATAGTCCTAAGACTCCATTATTCCTATCTCAGTGAATGTCTATGCCCAAAACATATGATGCTTCACCAAGATTTGTTATATCAAAATTTGAGGATAATAACTTCTTTGTTTCTAGTAGTCGACTAACATCACCGCTAGCAAGAAGGATATCATCCACATACAAGATTAGGAAAATATATTTCCCATTTCTAAACCTTGCATAAATGCAGTTATCCTCAATATTTTCTTTGAACCTCAAACTTTTAATCGTTTGATTAAACTTTAGATACCACTGTCTAGAGGCTTGCCTTAATCCATAAATTGATTTCTTCAGGCGGCATCCCATATTTTCCTTGCCTTCCATGATAAAACCCTTGCGTTGTTTCATGTAGACCTTTTCTTTTAAATCACCGTTCAGAAATGTCATCTTGACATCCATTTGATGTAACCCTAAATAAAAATGAGCAACTAATGCCATTATGATTCTGAAGGAGCCCTTACATGAGATTGGGAAAAAAGACTCATTGTAATCTATCCCTTCTCTTTATGTAAATCCTTTAGCCACAAGTCGGGCTTTTTACTTTTCTACATTCCCATTAGGGTCATACTTAGTTTTGTAGATCCATTTGCAGCATACTATTTTGGTTCCTTTAGGAATTTCCACGGAGTCCCAAACATCTTTGGAACTCATCGATTTCATCTCATCTTCCATTGCCTGTAGCCATTTTGATGAGTGAGGACTTCTAATGGCTTCTTCATATGTAGTGGAACACTTTCCATATGAACCATTTCTGTGTTGTAAACTTTATAATCAACAGAAATAGCTGATCTTCTTGTTCTATTAGATCTTCTAAGTGCCTCGGTTTCTGGCACATTTTGTGCGTCAACTTGCGGCACATCTTCTACTATTGGCTATTGTACCTCCCTTTCATGCTCAACAACGGGTTCAGTCGGCTCCTGACAGACAGGTTCTGGGTCTTCTCCCATAGTTGTTATGGGTGGAGTTACAGCTGGTAGTGAGAAAAATGGCTCCTGAATCATCGGATTAGGTGCATGCACCCTGTTCTCCTCAAGATCAATTTTTTGAGCTACCAAACTCCCCCTCATCATGTTGTCCTCTAAGAAGACTGCATGTCTTGTTTCTACAAACTTTGTATATCTGTCTAGACAGTAGAAACGAAAACCCTTTGATCTGTCTGGATAGCCAATGAAGTGGCAACTCATTGTTTTGGGATCCAACTTTGCAATGTTTGGATTAAACATTTTGGCCTCAGTGGGGCGCCCCCACACCCTGAAGTGTTGTAAAGAGGGCACTCTTCCTGTCCACAACTCGTACAGTGTTTTGGGCACCGACTTGTTTGGTACTCTGTTGAGAATGTGAATGGCGGTTTTAAGCGCCTCCATCCATAATCCCAATGGCAAGGTGGAGTAACTCATCATGTTGCGCACCATATCCATGAGAGTACAGTTACGACTTTCAGCTACTCCATTTTGCTGAGGCTCGCCCGACATTGAATACTGGGCTACTATGTCAGTCTCCTGTAAGAACTTTGTAGAAGGTCCAGGGACTTGGCCATATGGGGTATGCCGACAGTAGTACTCTCCCCCATGGTCGGACCTTACTATCTTTATTATTTTATCATGCTGATTTTCAACTTCAGCTTTGAATATGTTAAATTTATCCAATGCTTCAGATCTTTCTTTGATTGGATAAATATAACAAAAACGAGAGTAATCATCTGTGAATGTTATGAACGAGTCATATCCATCCACACTTTTCACCGGAAATGGTCCACAAATGTCAATGTGGATGATTTCTAGTGTGCCTGTGCTATGGATTGCACCCTTTTTGATTTGTTTTACATACTTTCCTTTAATGCAATCTATGCATTGTCCTAAGTTTGAGAACTGTAACGGAGGAAGAATTTCACTTTTGACTAATCTTTCTATTCTCCCCCTGGAAATATGGCCCAAACGACAGTGCCATAATTTCGATGAGTTGTCAGTTCTCTTTCTTTTCTTTTGTTCTTTGTTTGATGAGGAAGCATGGTCATTCACATTGGACACATAATGCACTTTTTCACGGAGTGGTAATAAATAAAGTTCATTGTGAAGTAAATAAACACCCACATAAGCATTATTACACCATATGGCACACTTGCCATGTCCAAAATAACATTCATAATTGTCTTTGTCCAAACAAGAAACACTAATTAAGTTTCTATGACATGAAGGAACATATAAGACATCTCTAAGTAGAAGCTTGAAGCCATCAGCTAACTCCAAGGAGATGTCGCCGAAAGCTTCAACTTCTGCTTGGACTCCATTTGCGACTTCAATGCATCTTTCGCTTCTTTGCATAGTCCTCGTCGAATGGAATCCCTGTAAAGAGTTTGCAACATGAACATATGCTCCTGAGTCAATCCACCAGGTAGATTTTGAAAAATGTGTATACAGGGATTCATTTGCAAAAGAAACGATGTTGTTACCTCTCTTTGCCATTATAGACTTTAGCCAAGCAGGGCAATCCTTCTTGTAGTGTCCTGTCTGCTTATAGTGGAGGCAAGTGTCTTTGTCCACTGGAAAGGACTCCTGCTGACGTTGATGCTGATAGGGTGCTTTTCCATGAGGCTTTGAAGGGGAACCTTTGCTATTTTGACTGTAATTCTTTTTCTTATGGTCCTTCACATAGTTGAGAGAACCACCATCTGAGGCTTTCAGTCTGTCCTCTTCTTGGACACACATGGCTATAGTCTTTTCTATGTCCCATGTTTCAGGTGACATATTGTAGTTTACAACAAAGGTTTCAAACTCCTTTGGCAGTGAAGCCATGACCAGGTGGACCAGGAGCGCTAGTTTGATCTCCAGATCTGCATCGATGGGCTTGAGCTTTGCTGCCATATTGCTCATCCTCAGGATGTGCTCTCTTATTCCATGACCACCGCCAGTGTAATTCTATGTTACCAGTTGCTTTATCAACTAGGTGGCATATGTCTTTGAAGAACCAGTGAACTGGTTCTTTATCTTTGTAAGGAACTTCCCTACAGAAGTGCACTCTGCAATTGAGCGCACAATGGCGTTCTCAATTGTATTCTTTATAAATGCCATACACTTTTTGTTGGCGTTGATCCACTTTTGATTGTTGAGGGTGTATAACATCTCCAATGGAGCATGATCCCCTACTTTTTATCCCATGTAGCATTGTCACCAGTGGCCTATCTTACTGGCTCTGTAGGTTTGACTGGCTGTGTTTCATCCACAACCCAGTCCACCTCAACACAGACAAATTCCAGGTCAGCTTTCTTCCTCCACTCAGTGTAGTTGTCATCTCTGAGTGTCGGATCATCTTTTAGGAAACTCATCAAGTGGTAGCCTCCTGAAATTATAACAATCATATGCATTAATCTAACATTGGTCAAATTAAACATACAATTGTCTATGCAATTAAATTTATATTACCGTTGGGCAAAAGAAATAGAAATAAATGCACCTTTAATAAAACATGATCATGTTATTAACAATGTTGGTCATAAAAATAACATAATCATATTCATTCTAATAATCACTTTAATGTGCTCTTTAAATTTAATTCTCTCTAAACTTTTATTTTATTTGTAAAAGAGCACTATTAATTATTTACGCAGCGAAAAATATGAATATAAAATTCATGAACCTTTTATTATTTACACACACTTTTCTTTTACCAAATAAAAATTTATGAACATTATTATTTTTCTTTATAAAATTCATGAACTTTTCTTTTTCTGAAAATTTTCTTTAATTTTCAGAAACTTTTCTATTTCTTTTCTATTTTCTAAACAAAATTTTCTTTGGAAAAATATGCATAGAAAAACCTATTTGAAATCTGCCCAAAATCTGGTGAGAAAATAGAAAAAGAAAATTGCAGTTGCCCCGGCCTCGGCCCAGCGCGCCAGCCGTCCAGAGCCCAGCCGCGAGTCCACTTTCAGCCCACTTGGCCCGGGGCGGGGCTAGGTTTTCACGGTGGTCGTCGATCTCGATCCAACGTCGCGTCGCTGTTCTCGCTCGAACAAAACTGGGGAGAGCCCCGATCGCCCCCCCCATTTTGTTTCCTCGCCCTAACCCTCTTCTTCTCTCTTGCCGACGGCAGAAGCACGGGGCCGCGCTATGTCCGTCTGCCCTGGCCACCAGCAACGGCGACTAGAGCTACCGCGCCGCATGCGCCTACTCTTCCTTCCCGTCTTTCTCTCCCGAAAATGGCGTGAGTGGGGCAGCCCGCCGGCGACAATGCGACAGCGCGTGACGCCACCGCCAGGAGCTCCTCACCCCTTTTCCCTTTCCTGTTCTTTCCCCATCCACGCAGCCTATGGGCAAGAGTGAGAGAGTGAGAGGCTCGACGACCCCCCCTGTTGTCCCCTTGCGCCAGCATGCGTTGGTGGCGGCACCCCCGCCGACCCCTTCGCCGGTCGCGTGATCTCCCGACGGAGAGCGCGCTGCCATCGAATGGCTCAGTGGTGGTGCTGTTTGCCCCTTGTTGGGGTTCTTCTTTTTTTGTGGTCGGATTCGATCCGATCTGATAAGGGAAGGGTTCAATCTCTCTGTTTCTATTTATCCAATCATCACCATCCCACTGTGACCGGTGTGCCCGGTGAACTTTTCTTTTCCCCGTGAGGGATTATATCTTCTTCGGACACCTCGGCTTGTTGATGCGCTTCGAGATCAAGAGGGCCAGCGCGGCCTTGCGATGGCGCTCTTTGCTGGTGAGGCCTGAGGCACTCTCCGGTGGTCTTTTGCTTTTTGCTTTCTTTGCCCTACTAGGGTTCTTTGGGGGATGAAGATTTCTTTTCTGTTTTGTACCGAAAATCCTATGACCTATCTCTGGCTCTGATACCATTGATAGAGCCACAAGATCGTGCAGGCTAGGATTCTGGTAACAGTGGTGATAGGCATTACCTTCTCCCGCACCTGGAGAGCTACCGCCGGTGACCATGGCATCGGCGGCAGCGTAAGCGTGTGAGAGAGCAGGGTGACGACGATGGTGACAAAGAGATGGAGAGGTGGTGCTTCCCGTGAGCACCGTGCCAAACCCTAGATTGAAAGGGAATGTTGGTGGGATTTGTGGCGGTGAACCTCGTCGTGCGTGTCCTGACCCTCCACCTCTGTTGATATAGTGCGGGTCACAAGGGCCCACCAACCATAATGGGTTGGGCGCCCTCGATCAGGGCGCATTGGACCAGCGGTTCGGTGGGCCGTTAGGCCCACATGGGAGAGATCAACCTAACACGGGCATCGACGACCGTCGGCCTCGATTTGATTGGTTCAACCCCACCCCGGCCTCGTCGTGCTTCTCCTCTAAACCATAGTGAGCCACTGACCCGTCCCTTTTTTCTTTATGCCGTTGGCCCTGTCCACACACTGGTTCCACGAGCACCAAAGCTGCTGTCCGCGATGGCTCATGAGGTCCTTGCTCCCGAGTACCTCTGCTCAGTCTAGTGGTGCCATCGTCCTCCTGGAAGCCCCATGAGCGCATCCAGCCGCTTAGCTCGCTCACTAGCCAAGCATAGCTCCCCGTCGATGTGAACCGCTCTCCAGTTGCCGCTGTCATGGATCTTGACCACCCAGCTCACACCACTTGTACCAGCGGACGTGCACGAGCCTGAGCATTCCATATATGCTCTCCACCATGCAAATGGTTGTCGAGGCGACGTTTTCGACATCCTCCTCCGCCTCGGCTCGTCGCCGATGGTCTAACCCGGTCTGGCACTAGGTTAAGACTTACCCAAATGACATATGGGCCAATGACAGGTGGGGCACGAGCCCTGATAACATTTAGATTAGCTTAGTGTTAATCACTAATTAGGCATAATGTCGCTACAAGTAGGGTTCCGTGTTTAATTAACCACCTAACATTTTTGTTAGGTTTTATTTAAACTTAATTAACCCGTGGGTCCCTCAGGTTTGACCTGGAACTGTTAGTTGACTGCTTACGTCACACTAACGCAGTGCTAATGTCATGAAGCATTTGTGGATTTCAACCAAATCTAAATGATTTATTTATTTAAAAAAATGGTTAAAACTTCTAAAAAATGATAGAAAATAGTCTATAACTCATATGGAAATAATTTATAAATGAAAAATTATCATAAAAAATTGAAGAATTTGTTTATGGAATTTTCATGCATGTTTGAACAAATTAACATCGTCAACTAGGTAAAATGATGATTGGGGAAAATTTCATAATAGTTTTGAATTGGAATTTGATATACTTTTGAATTGCACTTCAATTAACTTGGCTAACTATTTCTTTAGGTCAATTCAGTACCTTAATATGCCATATCATGCATTTGATTGTGCATTGCATTGAATTATGTTCCTTTGATTTTTGGTGTTTGTCCCTTCCTGATAGAACACGATCCCAACGATTTGACCGTTGACATTGATAGAGAGCATTACTATCTTCAACAATGCCAGGCAAGCAAACCCCTTGATCATTCTGGTATAATCCCACTCTCTCACCCTTGCTCTCTTTTACCGCATTTGGATAACAATGATTCAAATGTTACATGTTTTAGTAGTTGAGCTCATTCCTCTACATGACATATATTTGTCATTGTTAAACCTCTTCGCATGAGTAGCAACTGCTTGAGACTTTTTGTGACTATTAATCCCCGCTTGCTATGCTTAGAGTTGTCTCGGGTCTGATCCATCTGGGCGATGAATTGGAATAGTGGTGTTCATGTCCTATTGTGTGAGAGTAAGTGTGTGAACCCAATTTGGTAAAGGTAGCTGATACGTCTCCAATGTATCTATAATTTTTGATGATGACATGCTATTATATTATCTGTTTTGGATGTTTTATATGCATTAATATGCTATTTTATATTATTTTTGGGACTAACCTATTAATCTAGAGCCAAGTGCCAGTTTATGTTTTTCCTAGTTTTTGAGTTTTGCAGATATGGAATATTAAACGGAGTCCAAACGGGATAAAACCTTCGGAAGGAATTTTTTGGGAAGGAAAAGGGTCATCCAAGCTTGGAGTGCACGTTAGGGGAGGAGCCAGAGTGCCACAAGCCTGCTAGGCACGGGCCCCCCTGGCCGCTCCTAGCAGGCTTGTCGCTCCCTGGCAGGGCTCCTAACCCTAAATCCTGGCCTATAAATACCCAAATATTCCCCCAACATCAACAAGAGCCACGCAAATACTTTTCCGCCGCCGGATGCCTCCGTTCCCGAGAGATCCAATCTTGGAGCCTTTTCCGGTAATCTGTCGGAGGGGTTTTTGAACACGAAGGGCACCTACATCAACTCCATTGCCCCTTCGATGATGCTTGTGTAGTCCACCACAGACCTACGGGTCCATAGCTAGTAGCTAGATGGATTCTCCTCTCTCTTTGATCTTCAATACCATGTTCTTCATGATCTTCATGGAGATCTATCCGATGTAATCCTCTTTTGTGGTGTGTTTGTCAAGATTCGATAAATTGTGAGTTTATGTTCGGATTATCCATGAATCTTATTTGAATCTCCTATGATTTCTTATATGCATGATTTGATACCTTGAAAGTCTCTTTGAGTTATTGGTTTGGTTTGGCCAACTAGATTGGTAATTCTTGTAATGGGATAAGTGCTTGGTTTTGGGTTCAATCTTGCGGTGTCCTCACTCAGTGACATACTAGGGGTAGCGAGGCTCGTATTGTATTGTTGCCATCAAGGGTAACAAGATGGGGTTTTCATCATATTGCTTGAGTTTATCCCTCTACATCATGTCATCTTTCTTAATGCGTTACTCTATTCTTCATGAACTTAATACTCTAGATGCATGCAGGAGTCAGTCGATGTGTGGAGTAATAGTAGTAGATGCAGAATCATTTCGGTCTACTTGACACGGACATGATGCCTATATACATGATCATTGCCTTGGATAACTACATGATTATTTGCTTGTCTATCAATTGCTTGACAGTAATTTGTTTACCCACCATGATATTTGCCTTCAACAGAGAAGCCTCTAGTGAAACCTATGGCCCCCAGGTCTATTTTCCATCATATATTTTCAAGTCTATACCTTGCTAAAATTTACTTATCTTTTACTTTCCGCACTCGTTTACATCTATCTCTTTCAGATCTAATCCTTGCAAATAACTGTGAAGGGATTGACAACCCCTTTATAGTGTTGGGTGCAAGAGTTTGATTGTTTGTGTAGGTGCAACCATTGGTGACTTGCTTGTTCCTCCTACTGGATTGATACCTTGGTTCTCAACAACTGAGGGAAATACTTATCTACTTCGCTGCATCACCCTTTGCTCTTCAAGGGAAAACCAATGCAAGCTCAAGAGGTAGCAGTAGCGATGAGAGGTTATGTACGAGTACATGGTGGGTTGTCTCATTGGAACCATCCTTAAGAACTGAGTTATGTGTATGTTATACAAGACAAGATACTACCACACACTGGGTTCCGGTAACTCGGCCCATCTCGGCTTATTAATCGCCTTGATCTTTGTCTAGGAGTTGCAACTAGTTTCTCGTGTTAAGGATGTGTTGAGGACCGTGTTTAGAGTTGCCTGAGAGGGTGGGCCTAATTGCGGTAGATGCACATGTCGCCCGGTGTACCAAGTGTCACCCAAATGATGGACTTGGGAACCTTGTACACATCGTTTGGGGCGGTAATAGAAACTTCGACAGGACTTCCCTTGCGGACACAACCTCAAATAGGCGATAAACCTAGGTTAATGGTTGTGGCCGACACCCTCGCCAGGCTTCCCCTTGAAGATTGTCGAGTACATGACGTGTATGTGGTGGTAAGTGGTGAGAGCATGTGTGGAGAAGTATGCCCATGCATGGTTGAATGATCTATTCAAGTAGTCGTATATGCGGATATGGACTACTTGGAAGCTTATATGGTTCATAGACAACTTGAAATGGATACTCTAAAATGCGCAAGATAAGTGTGAGTGTTATGGATGGCCTTCTCGTAGGAAGACGGGAGAAAATCCATAGTGGTGTATTGTTGTGGTGACTATCACTACTTGCAAAAAGCTTATAGACAGACATTTACTAGTGGCGTGGGTTAAAAAGGCCACACTGCTGCTATTTACTACTAGCACGGGGTATAAACCCACGTTGCTAGTAAGTTGATAGTAGTAGCGCGGGGCATAAAAGCAACGCTACTACTAAGTTGTCCCCACCGTACAGCCATAGTAGTAGTGTGGGGGTTTATACCCCACACTACTACTAAGTTGATAGTAGTAGCGCAGTATGGAAACCCCGTGCTACTACTAAGTGGTCCCCACCATGCCCCTAGGGACAAGCCATAATAGTAGCATGGGGTATAACCCCACGATACTACTATAGACCCACCAAGACTTGTGTACACATAGCGCTTGGAGGCTCAAACCCAAACCCACACTCTCCTGATTCTCCTTCTCCCTCTCACCTTCGATTCCCTTCCTCACCCACCGCCACCGCAGACCTTCCACCTTGGAGCCTTGCCCAAATCCGTTAACCTCCTCTCCCACTACATCCCCTACCCTCCCCCTTCTTTCTCCTCCTTCGCTGCTGGAAGGAGAGGGATACCGGCAGAGCGCCATCCATGGCAATGACCAGATTTGCCATGGACGCAGGCACTTGTACCTCCCAAGGACATGTGAACACCATGGTCAAGGGTCACACAATAAGAAGCAGCAGGTCATCAGGCTTTGTTTAGGTTTTCAAGAGTCGGCTGTAACTCCTTGAAAGCACATTTGATCCCTTGGTGGTTTTGGTAATTAATAACAACATATATCGCATTGAACTAATATTTTCACTAACCATATTTCAGGAAAAGTTCAATGATGGGTTGGCAAAAGTATTATGGAGAAACCCCTAGAAGCAAGGAATTGGATTGGCAAAAGCTTCAAGCAAAGGACTCTACATTTTACTTTGTGAGAAATCACTTTGAGTCCATATGAAAAGCCAATACTATTAAAAGGGGGTAAGGTACTGTTGGTGAACAAGATGCTCCACGTGCACAAGTGATAGTCACCAAAAGCACCCACAAACTCTCCCACAAATCTCTATCAAAGCCAATCAAGAAATCGGTGAAGCCAACAACTCCCACTCGGTCCCACCGATTCCCAACTCAGACAGAGCCCTGCCAAACCCTAGCACATCGGTGCAACCGATTCCACTTCGGTGCCACCGAGTTCAGCTTGCCAACTTTCTATTACCTCAATTCACAAAATCAGAAGCTCCGAGTTTTTGGATCAGCGTCACCGAGATTTGGATTTTGACAATTGGACACCTTACGAGATTTCTATATCGATCTCACCGAGATTCAAAAGTTACTACCTTTGGAGCAACTTGGTACCACCGAGTTCACACATCGGTGTCATCGAGTTGGTCACTTTAGGTGTAATGGTTGGATTTTTGGAGATGCCTATATATACCCCTCCACCACCATTCACTCGCAAGAGAAGCACTCAGAAAAGATCCCCACTTATTTCATCATATTTTTTGAGAGAGAGCCACCTACTCATGTGTTGAGATCAAGCCATTCCATTCCATCCATATGAATCTTGATCTCTAACCTCCCCAACTTGCTTTCCACCCAATCAATCTCTTCCACCAAAGCCAAATCTGTGAGAGAGTGATTGAGTGTTGAGGAGTCTATCATCTTGAAGCACAAGAGCAAGGAGTTCATCGACATTATCGAGCCTATTACCTTTTAGAGGGTGGTGCCTCCTAGATTGGTTAGGTGTCACTTGAGAGCCTCCTACTTCGTGTTGTGGACTGAACCAAAAAGTTTGTAAGCGCAAGGAGATCGCCTACTTCGTGAAGATCTACCTTGAGTTAGGCTAGTCCTCCGTGGACGTAGGCCATCATCGTATAGACAAGGTTGCTACTTCGTGGAACCCTATGTGGGTAGAGCCCTCCTTGGACTCTCGTGACCGTTTCCCTCTATGGGTTGAAGTCTCCAACATGGACGTACGATAGCACCACCTATCGGAACCACGGGAAAAATCTTCATGTCTCCAAATTGTGTTTGATCTTCCTACCCTTCCTTTACTACTTATGCTTGTCTTTACTTTCCGCTGCTATAATCGTAGTCATGCATGTGTAGGGTGTGCTTGACTTTCTATCATTGCTAAAATCTGCCAACACTTAAAATTGGGAAAAGGTAGAAATTTTATTTGGTCAAGTAGTCTAGTTACCCCCTCTAGACATACTTTCGATCCTACAAGTGGTATCAGATCTTTGGTCTCCATTGCATTGGTTTCACAACCTAGGAGAGTATGCCATCTAGCGAGGGAAACTATCACCGTAGAGGTCCGTACTTTGACGGCACAAATTTTACTAGTTGGAAGCACAAAATGAAAATGCATATTCTTGGTCATAACCCCGCTCTTTGGGTTGTTGTTCATGTTGGATTACAATGTGAATTCTTTGCGGATGGAAGGTAACCAGATCGTGAAGAGACCATGGATGAATTGAAGATGTTGCAATACAATGCTCAAGCATGTGACATTCTCTTCAACTGCCTATGCCCTCGAAGAATTTAACAAAATCAGTCATCTTGAGAATGCAAAACAGATTTTGGATACTTTGGTTGATATGCACGAAGGTACCAAATCCGTGAGAGAATCCAAGTTGGATATTCTTCAGAGTCAGCTTGACAAGTTCAAGATGAAGGATGGTGAAGGAGTCGTAAAGATGTACTCTAGGCTAGCTTTCATCACCAATGAGAGTGTCGGCTTAGGAAGCGAAGAAATGACCGACAAATTCATCATCAAGAAGATACTTTGAGCTTTGGATGATATATATGACACCATGTGTACATTGATCCAAATGATTCCCAACTACAAAGATCTCAAGCCTACGAAAGTTATTGGAAGGATTGTTGCTCATGAGATGACACTCAAGGACAAGGAAGAGCTTCACAACAAGTCTAGCGGTGCTTACAAACCACAAGTGATGCTCCCACAACTTCAAGTGAAACCCTTGTCACAAATGAAGCGATAAGCCTCATGGTAGAGAAATTCAACAAATTCTACAAGAATAGACGCAAAGATCGAAGCTCCAACTCAATATATGAAGGGGAGCATTCGTCAAGTCATGACCAAAACTGCTACAATTGTGGGAAGCCCGGACACTACTCCAATGAGGGCACGACTCTCTAAAAAAGAAGAGAAGAGTCACCAAGAAGACGAAGGTCAAGAGAAGAGTTGACTCGAAGAGAGAGGAGTAGAGATGATCGTTATGAACGAAGACCCTCAAGGAGAAGTAGGGACTCGGAGAAGAAGGACAAGTACACCAAGAGCTACTCAAGAAGAAGACATCAAACTCATGTTGGTGAATGGGTTTCTAGCTCCGAATCCAACAACCACGCCGAGAGAAGCTATCACTCCAACTCCAACTATAGTCAAGATGAAGGTGTTGCCTGACTTGCACTAGTGACAACCAACTCCTATGACATATCTGATTCACCAAATGAAGGGAGTGGAAGTTGCTTCATGGCTAAAGGCCCCAAGGTATCACACCCCAAGTATCTTGATTTCAATAGTGATGAGGATGACTTGTTAGGAGATGATGACTTGCTATTTGACAAATCTAGTAATGTTAGTCAAGATGAACTTGTTAGTAATCACTCTAGTCAAGATAAGCCATGTGATGATGATAAGTTGGAAATAGAATGACTAACTCAAGAACTAAACACTCTTAAGTTAGCTGACGAGTGTCGTGGTTTCGTCATGGAAGATGCCATGGGTAGGCTTATCGAGAGGGGCCGAAGGACGTCGGCGGGCTCCGGGAGCGGGGTTAGGCACAAGCGGTGGAGGACACACGATGTACCCAGGTTCGGGGCCCTCCGTGGCAGGTAACACCCCTAGTCCTGCTTGGTCTAGTTGAGACAATGGTCAAATTACAATGGCGCTCCTTGAGCTGTATGGATCGTGGAGGAACAAGGAGGTAGCCCGCTCTTCTGCCTCTTTATGCGTGTGTGTGGAGTGGACGTGAAGAGAACTGGGAGATCAGCCGACCTCTTGCATAGGGGTGGCCCGGGGGGGTTTATAGGCCAACCCCCTGGATTACAATACAAATAGAAGGTCATGGGGGCCCCAGCCGGCAGCCTCTCCGACCGGCGGTGGGGGCCGCCGGCTGTGGGGTCCTGTCACCCGTAGGCCCCGCCGGCTAAAGTGTCCCGTCAAGAGCCGGCGGGGCCCGCACGGCGGGTCCAGACGCCGGTCACATCACCGCACGGGCCGCCCCTTGTGGCGTCGTCTTGCGGAGACCGGCCGAGGTCAGTGGTGTGGCCGGCCGCCCTGTAGCCATGCCGGGGCAGGTAATGGAGTGGTTGGGGCGTGCCGGCACTGTTGGAAGCCCGGTCACCATCCGCCAGGGTCAGAGGCCCTGACACCTTCACTGTGGCCACTCCGGCGCTCACCCCCGATGGGATGGGGACCACTGTCGCCACGCATGCCCTGACGACGGTATCTGATGCGCAACCGGCTGGGAGGGCCAGGCAGCAACGCCCCCACCTAGCCGACACGTCGTAATCGGCAGGGCATAGCCGATGGGCTCTGGCCGGAGGGCCGTTACCGGCAGGGCGCAGCCAGACCGCAGGGGGAGGCGGCCCGCCTTTTGATTGTGTTAGAAGGTCGGAGCAAGAGGGCGCTTGAGGCTACCCCGGGGTCATCCCCCCGTCAGTAGTCCCCGAAGCCGGGGAGGCCCGTCGAGGAACCATGGCGGTCCTCGCCGGCTTGACGATCGTCCTTGCGCCGGGGGGTGCCTTGAGAGTCGAGCGATGCCGGCAAACGACGACCGGCTCCACAACCGGCCGATGCCTCACGCGCCGCCTCGGGTTCCCCACCGGGTAGAGAAGACGCGCCACGCGGCAGAAAAGACTGGGCCGTAGGGCGGGGCCATCCACGACCACGGCCTCAGCCCATGCGCGGGGATCTTTTACGGCGTGGGCGGACGGTAGGCGTTCCCGAGCGCCATAATATCCACCCCGCATGGCACGGGAATCGCGGGGGGCGTGCGCAATGAATCCGACCCCCATGATCACCCGCGTAGGGTTTAAATGGCAAGAGAAGGGGGGCAGAACGGCCCGTTCGCACCCCCCACTGTCGTCGCATCGTCGTCGTCGTCTTCCTCCCCCCGCCACGAGAGAGAGAGAGTAGGAGGCCAGAGCACGCGGGCAGGCTGCACCGCCGTCCGCCGCCGAAGAAAGCAAGGGCCGCCGTCGAGCACCCGCACCCGTCGTCGCGATCGCACACCCCCTCGGCGACCATGGCGGGCAAGGGCGCATGGGACGGCAGTGACGTGGATGAGACCTTCATCGAGCACCTCCGCCATCGCCGCAAGCTCCCGGCGGAGGCACACTTGGAGGCACACCCAGCCGGACCAGAGAACTCCCTGGCACCGCGGGAAGGCGAGGTGGTCGTCTTCGCCGATCATTTCCTCCGCGGGCTTGGGCTGCCGGCGAGCGCCTTTTTCCGCCGTTTCCTGACGCGGTTCAGTCTGCAGCCACACCACCTCCCCCCCAATGCCGTCTTGTAGCTGGCGGCATTCGTCACCCTTTGTGAGGGGTACTTGGGGGTTGAGCCGAGGCTTGACCTCTGGTGCCGGCTCTTCTTCCTCAAGCGACAAATGACGAAGGATCCGGTGATGAAGAGGATGGTGATGACCACCTGCGGAGGCGCCATGATCCATATCCGCAAGGGGACCGGCTTCTCGAAACTCACGTTGCACGAGCCGGTGAAGCGCGTGCAGCGGGGGTTCTTCTATGTGAAGAACGCGAAGCCAGAGGAGGATTACATCAACCTCCCCGACTTCGCCAACCACCCGCCGACCGCGATGCTGAACTGGCGAGCGGTTCCGCCCCCGGCGCCCGAGACGGCGGATCGGCTCTGCGAGCGTCTGCTCGTGATGACCGGGACGGAGGGGCTGAAGGCCATCGATCTGCTGGCCGCGATGGTGGCGTGCCGGGTGCAGCCATTGCAGCACCGGCCACACCTCATCTGCTAGATGGGAGGATGCCATGACCCCTGCCGGCTCTCCACCAAGGAGATGAAACCGGCCCACGTGGCGAGGAGGGTGAACGCCATCTCGACGGCGAAGATGGTGGAGGGCGAGTGGCAATGGGGGAAAACCCCGTACAGCCGGAGCCGCCCGACATCGCGGGTAAGTGTTTGGCCACCTCCTTCCCTCCATCTTTTTTCAGAGGTAGCGCCCCTCCCCCCTTTGGCCTGACGGCGCGCCGCCCGGCCTGCCCGCAGATTTTTCCGCTGCTGCAGAACTACGGGGAAGCGGCCCCCGACACGATGGAGTCGGACCCCGAGGAGGTTGAGGATGCCGATGACGTGGAGCCACCTGACTCCGAGCGAGCCGGCGCGTCCGAAGCCGGCGGCATGGAGACGGAGACGGAGGGGGCCTAAGGGGCCGAATCGACGGGTGAGTCTCCTCCCCAGAATGACCTACGGAACTGGACCGATGATGATGTTGAGGCGGAGACGTCGCGTGTTGCAGAGGCTCTAGAGAAGCCCGAGACTTCGGAGGACGAGGTCACGGCACCGCCAAGGTGCCAACCTCGAGCCGGCGGTGGCTCCAGCTGGGGAGGCCCGGACACGGACGATAAGGGGAAACAGCCGGCTGCCACCAAGCCGGCGCCCAAGCGTGCGACGACCGCACAGCCGAGAGGCTGCCGCTAAGGCGGGGGCAAGAAACAAAGGGTCGCCCAGGCGGGACCCATGAGGAGGACAGTCCCTGTCGTTGCCGGGTAAGTCCATCTCCTCCTCCAGCTTGGTCCGTTCCGTCTTCCCCCCAGTCCCTTATTTCATCGTTACCACGGAGGCGCGCACCCTAGGGAGGACCCCGGGTGGCGGGACGGAGAGGACGGTGCCGCCGACGGCTGCCGAGGAGAGGGAGCGCCAGGTGTGGCTCGACCTCGAGGCGGCCGAGCAGGAGCGGCGCATCGAGGAGCTCCGCCCATGGGAAGAGGCGGCGAAGAAGCGGGGAGGCCGCTAGCGGAGCGTGGGAGCCGTTCCCTGCCTCCGAGGAACCAGCGGGGAGGCCGCTGGCAGAGCGTGGGAGCCGTTCCCCCGCGGCCGGGAGAAGAGGTTGAAGGACCACTACAGTCCCGGGCGATGGACGGAGGCAGGCACGAAGGCCGTGGAGGACGTGGCGGAGATGGATTGCGACGCCATCCAGCCGGGGCGGACGGTGTGCCGCCGGGGGCGAAGGTGCCGGCCCCGGAAGCGCCAGCCCCGGAAGCGCCGGCTTCGGAGGCACTGGCTCTAGAGGCGCCGGTACCGGAGGCGAGTCGGACCGGAGCCGCCGGAGGTGAGGGCCGCGACGGCCGGGGAAATGGCCGCCGCATGCGCGTCGACGGCGGCCCCCGGCGCGACGACGACAGGAGGGTTCGGCCCCATCGCGGTCTTCAACAAGGGAGGATCTGCGGATGGGGGTCGGCCGCAGCAGACCTGGGCGGTGGACGGAGCCCGGCCCCTGGCAAACCGTCGAGCGCCCTCGGGGTGGCGGTGTCCGCCGTTGGGTATGCGTTCAGCGCTTCCCGTGCCCAGACATCGCAGGACGCTCGAGCCGCCAACGACCAGCTGGTGAACTTGGAGTAGGCGTTCGTGGTGAGCTCTCTTCTTTCCTTCTTCTCTTGACTTGGTGTTTTCTGTCTTTTCTAGTGGGGGCGCGCCAGCGCACCCACTAGGTGTAGCCCCCGAGGCTCGAGCCGGCTGGGGTGCAGGCGGGTTGAGCTTAAAGCTGCATACTCTTGTTGTTTTGCAGGCGGCGTATGACCGCCGGGAGGCCGCGTACAACACCTTGCTGGGGTTGTACCGAGGAGCCGAAAATCAGCTCGCTATCGTGTCCGCGGATTTGCGAGGTATGTGCTCTTGCGATATTTCAGTGGGGGCGCAAGCGCACCCACTGGGTGTAGCCCCTGGGAATTAGGCCAGCTGCCCTAGAGGCGTGCTGAATCCTTTCTGACAACAATGACTTCTTCTCGTGAAGCTACCCATGCCGAGACGGTCAGCCTCCGGCGCCAGGTGGTGCATATTTACGAGGAGTGGGAACTCCTGACGACGAAGCGCGATCGGCTCCATGGAGAGGCAGACCGGGTGAAGGCGGAGCGGGAGGGGCACGAGGCAGCCCACCGCCAAGCATTGGTGGACCAAGGGGCGGCCCTTCGTCAGGACGCGGAGGAGCGGGAGAAAGTTCTCCGTGAGAGGCTGGAGGCCAAAGACGCCACGCTAGCCAAGGCGGCCGAGGATGCGCAGGAGGCTCAGGACGAGCACGAGCGCCAGCGCCAGGAGTGGTCATCCAGGGAGGTGCAGCTGCAGGAGCAAGGGCATGAGGTGGATCGGATGCTCAATGGTAAGCTTTTGTTGCTTTGTTCTTCTTGCGCCTTCCTTCTGGATTTTTTGGCTTGCCTCCCCGCTCATCCCTTGTCTTCTTTTTAGGTCTTTTCCCCGGCACGCAGGAGGTCGCGGAGGCGGCCGTGGAGGCCGACCGTGAGGCCTGGCGGGCGCAAGGAGAGGCCATTGGGCCGCTTGCCCCCTAGACCCTGGACGAGGTGGGGATCGCCACCAAGGCGCGTCTGTCGGAGGTGGTCCGCGCCCTGAGGCGGCTCCAAGCGGCCAGCTTAGCACTGGTTCGCACCCTTTGGCCCGGCGCGGCGGACCCGGGCTCCATGAACCGGCTGTCGAGGTGGCTGGAGTTTGGGACTGCGCGGGTGAACGCCTGGAGGGCCTCCGCGGCACGCGCCGGTGCGATCATGGCGCTCCGCATTGCCAGATCGTGGTACCCCAAGCTGGACTTGGGTTTGCTCACGGCCCAGCGTGCCGGTATCGACGCGTAGTTGGAGGCGGTGGCCGATGAGCTGTTGGTGAGGGCGAGCGACCTCACGTCCTTCGCCGCGTGGGACGAGTATGTCCCGGAGAGCGGGGCGGACATCGTGGTGGTCTTGGAGGCCCGGTACGGGCTCGCCCTGGACGACCCGGAGGGGAGCACCGCCGAGACGGCTGATGGAGAGTCCGACACCGATGACTATGCCGAGTCCAAGCTGGCTCCGGACGTGGGGGCGGGGGCTTCTACCTCAGCCGCCCCGGAGGCGCCAGCACCGCCGGCTCCCGAGGCGTGAGCACCGTCGGCTCCATAGGCGTCAGCACCGGAGGAGGGCCGGCCCGAAGCTGCCACCACTTAGGATTTTTCTTTCCTGCATTTTGTTTTAGACCGGAATTCCAC
Source organism: Hordeum marinum (assembly GCA_022496015.1). Classification (NCBI taxonomy): domain Eukaryota; kingdom Viridiplantae; phylum Streptophyta; class Magnoliopsida; order Poales; family Poaceae; genus Hordeum; species Hordeum marinum. The sequence goes on along the minus strand of CM039672.1, from coordinate 303,108,264 downwards.
CCACTGGGTGTGTATGTATATGTAAGGAACTCGTGGCCGTGGGCCTTTTATCGTTATGACGTATGACGTTTTTCTTAAAAAGAATGTGCGTGTCGGCTCTTCTTTCACCTTTTGCCTTTTGACTTGTGTTCGCGCATCGGGATTCCTTCCGGCTTCCGCCCCGCCTGCCAGCCAGCCAGGAGCCGGTCTGGGACAGGGATGGGGCTTCACCCTTGGGGAAAACCAGCGGGCTCTTAGAGTCAACCGGCTAGGGCTAGGTTGAGCCGGCAAAGGCCGGTTACTAGGAGTAACAAAGCTCGGCTGGGCCGGTCCGGCTGCCGCGCGTTGGCTGACCTCAGTGTGAGAAGTTCCTTCGCACCCCGTGGTCCCTTCAGACGGACAGCCGGGAGCCGGTCTGTAGCTGGTTAGGGAGGGGAGGTGAAGGGTTGCTTGCTCACACTACTTGTCTGCCTCGGGGGGGGGGGGTCGGTCGAGCCCCCGGGCCCGGGAGTTGGACCCGGTTGACGTGCCTTAAATAACAGGAAAACTTTGGAGGAATCGAAAAGGGGCGTGCCCCAAGTGCCGTCTTGGGGCCCCCGTTGCATTCATAATCCCGAAAGGGTAAGGATACATACATTGGTTTTCAGCAATAAAATGGCCGGAGGAGCGCCGCATTCCATGGGCGCTCCGTCTCCTCGCCGGAGGCGTCTCTCTTGCGCTTCTACGGCTTCTGTGCGTCTATTAGATAGTACGCATTGTTGCGTAGCGCCCGACTGACGATGAATAAGCCCTCCCATGGGGAGGACAGATTGTGCTGGCCGGCGGTTCGCTGGATCCGCCTGAGCACCAAGTCTCCTTCGCGGAAGGAGAGTGGACGGATCCGCTTGCTATGGTAATGCCGGAGCTTCTGGTGGTAGATGGCTGTTTGGCTCATGGCCAGCTCACGGGCCTCCTCGAGGAGGTCGACGCTGTCTTCCCTTGCCTTCCTCGCATCCTTCTCAGTGTACAGGGTAACCTGAGGCGAATCGAACTCAATGTCAGTGGGGATGATCGCCTCGGACCCGTAAACAAGAAAGAATGGAGTGTAGCCGATCGACCGGTTGGGCCTAGTCCGGAGGCTCCAAAGGACAACCGGCAGCTCCTCGACCCAACAGTCGGCCGACTGGACCAATGGTGTTAGGAGCCGGGGCTTGATGCCAGACAGGAGCAGGCCGTTTGCCCTCTCAACCTGGTCGTTCGACTGCGAGTGGGCGACAGACGCCAGGTCGAGCCGGATGCCCTGCCTCGAGCAAAAACGTGCTAGCGTGCCCTTGGCGAAGTTCGTGCCGTTGTCGGTGATGATGCTGTGGGGGACGCCATAGCGAACTGTGATGTCTTTGATCAACCGGACGACCGTGGGGCCGTCCAGTTTCTTGATTGGCCGGGCCTCGATCCACTTGGTGAATTTGTCGACGGCTACCAGCAAGTGTGTCATGCCGCCTCGGGCGGTCTTGAAGGGTCCCACCATGTCCAGCCCCCAGACAGCGAAGGGCCACGAAAGGGGGATGGTGTGGAGGGCGCTAGCCGAAAGATGGCTCTGCGTGCTGAAGCGCTGGCAACCCTCCCACTTGTCAACCAGTTTCTTGGCCGGGTCTAGAGCAGTCGGCCAGTAGAAACCGTGACGGAACCCGCACTCGCCCTAGTGGATGTCGAGGAGGATTTTGTTGGAAATATGCCCTAGAGGCAATAAATAAAGTGTTTATTATTGTATTTGCTTGTTCATGATAATCGTTTATTGTATTAATTGGAAACATGGATACATGTGTGGATACATAGACAAACACAATGTCCCTAGTGTGTCTCTAGTGAACTAGCTCGTTGATCGAAAGATGGTTAAGGCTTCCTAGCCATGGACATGAGATGTCGTTTGATAACGGGATCACATCATTAGGAGAATAATGTGATGGACAAGACCCAAACAACAAACATAGCTTCTGATCGTGTTATTTTATTGCTACTGTTTTCTGCATGTCAAGTATATGTTCCTATGACCATGAGATCATGCAACTCACAGATATCGGAGGAGTACCTTGTGTGTATCAAACGTCGCAACGTAACTGGGTGACTATAAAGGTGCTCTACAGGTGTCTCCGAGGGTGTCTGTTGAGTTGGCATGGATCAAGACTGGGATTTGTTACTCCGTGTGAGGGAGAGGTATCTCAGGGCCCACTCGGTAATACAACATCACAATAAGCCTTGCAAGCAATGTGACTAAGTGTTAGTTGCGAGATCTTGTATTACGGAACAAGGAAAGAGACTTGCTAGTAACAAGGTTGAACTAGGTATGGAGATACCGATGATCGAATCTCGGGCAAGTAACATACCGAAGAACAAAGGGAACATCATACGGGATTAACTGAATCCTTGACATAGAGGTTCGACCGATAAAGATCTTCGTAGAATATGTAGGAACCAATGTGGACATCCAGGTCCTGCCATTGGTTATTGACCGTAGAGGTGTCTCGATCATGTCTACATAGTTCTCGAACCCGCAGGGTCTGCACACTTAAGGTTTGGTGACGTTTCGGTAGTATAGAGTTGTGTATGGTGGTGATCGAAGTTTGTTCGGAGTCCTGTATGAGATCCCGGACGTCACAGGAGCTCCGGAATGGTCCGGAGGTAAAGATTCAGATATAGAAAGTCCTGTTTTGGTTGCCGGAAAAGTTCCGGGCTTATCGGTAGTGTACCGGAGTGCCGGTAGTGTACCGGGAGACCTCCGGAGGGGTATTTCAACCCAAGAGGCTTCATGGGCTGTGGGAGAGTGTATATCAGCCCTTTGTGGGATGGTGGAAACTCCCACACAAGGCCCATGTGGCTGGAGAAGAAAATCCAAAAGGAAAAAGGTGGAAAAAGGCAAAAAGGAAAAAAAGGGATGAATCCTAATCCTACTAGGAGTGGAGGAGGTGGACTCCTCCTCTCCTAGTTCGGCCGAAGCCTAGGAGGCTTGGAGGCCAAGCTGCCTCCTCTCCTCCTCTCCACCTATATATACTAGTGGATTTCTAGGGTTTTGGACTTGATTTTTCAGCCACGTGCAAACCCTAATCTCTAGTGCATAGTTTCTCCTCTAGATCGGATTTCTACAGTGCTTAGGTGAAGCGCTGTCGGAATTGCTCCACCACCATCGCTGGAGCGCTGTCAGGCTACCGGAGAAATCTTCTTCCTCTCCACTCCTTCTTGCTGGATCAAGACGGTGGAGATCGTCATCAAGCTGTACGTGTGCTGAACGCGGAGGTGCCGTCCGTTTGGTGTTAGATCGGAAGGATCGTGATCAAGTTCGTGAGACGGATCGTGATCAAGTTCGTGGAACGGATCATGATCGGATCGCGGGACGGATCGTGATTGGATCGCGGGACGGATCGTGATTGGATGGCGGGACGCACGGCGATTTGGATCGCGAAGACGTTCGACTACACCAACCGCATTTCTTAATGCTTCCCGCTTAGCGATCTACAAGGGTATGTAGATCCACTCTCCCTCTCGTAGATGCTCATCACCATGGATAGATCTTCGTGTGCGTAGGAAAATTTTTGTTTCCCATGCAACGTTCCCCAACAGTGGTATCAGAGCTAGGTCTATGTGTAGATCAGATCTCAAGTAGAAAACAAAAGGTTTGTGGGCGTTGATGCTTAGATTGCTTCCTCCCTTGGTCGGATTTTGGTTCAGCGGTATTGTGAGATGAAGCGGCCCGGTCCAACATTACTCATACGCTTACGAGAGACCGGTTCCCTCGACGCAACTTGTTGCCTAGATGGTTGCGGGTGGCAGTTTCTCTCACTTTAGTTGGATCGGATTCGACGAAGGCGGTCCTTGAGAAGGTTGAAAAGCATATTATGTATCACCGTTGTAGTTTATGCGTAGGTGAGAATCGTTCTTGCTAGAAACCCATAGCAGCCACGTAAAACATGCAACAACAATTAGAGGACGTCTAACTTGTTTTTGCAGGGTATGTTGTGATGTGATATGGCCTATTACATGATGTGATATATGTGATGTATGAGATGATCATGTGATGTATAGAATTTCATGACTTGCATGTTGATGAGTACGGCAATTGGCAGGAGCCATAGGGTTGTCTTTAATTATTGTATGACCTGCGTGTCAATCATTAAGTGCTATGTAATGCTTTACTTTATCGCTAAACGGTAGCAATAGTAGTAGAAGCATGCAGGGCGTGACAACCTCGATGGCGACACGTTGATGGAGATCAAGATGATGGAGATCATGGTGTCGTGCCGGTGACGATTAAGATCATGCCGGTGCTTTCAATATGGAGATCTAAAGCACATGTTCATGGCCATATCATGTCACTTATGAATTGCATGTGATGTTAATCCTTTTATGCACCTTGTTATGCTTAGTACGACGGTAGCATTATAAGGTGATCCCTCACTTAAATTTCAAGATAAAATTGTGTTCTCCCCGAGTGTGCACCGTTGCGAAAGTTCGTCGTGTTGAGACAGCACGTGATGATCGGGTATGATAGACTCTACGTTCACATACAACGGGTGCAAGCCAGTGTTGCACGCGCAGAACACTCCGGTTAAACTTGACGAGCCTAGCATGTACATACATGGCCTCGGAACACAAGAGACCAAAAGGTCGAACATGAGTCATATAGTAGATATGATCAACATAATGATGTTCACCATTGAAGCCACCTCAACTCATGTGATGATCGGACTTGAGTTGGTGGATTTGGATCATGTGACACTCAGATGACCTGAGGCATGTCAATTTGAGTGGGAGCTTTAGTAATTTGATTAACTAAACTCATTATCTTGAATAATAGTCTAAGTGAACTTTGCATATTTATGTTGTAGATCAATGGCTCGCGCAGTAGCACCCCTAAATTTTAATGCGTTCCTAGAGAAAGCTAAACTGAAAGATGATGGAAGTAACTTTGTTAACTGGGCCCATAATCTAAGGATTATCCTCACGGCTTCCCAGAAATCATATGTCCTTGATGCACCGCTTGGTGACCAACCAGAAGACATGACCTCTGAAGACGTTAAGAACGCTTAGGAGGCACGTACTGGAGATTACTCAATAGTTCAGTGTGCAATATTGTATGGCTTAGAACCGGGACTTCAAAGACGTTTTGAACGTCATGGAGCATATGAGATGTTCCAGGAGTTGAAGTTTATCTTTCAGAAGAACGCCCGAATCGAGAGGTATGAAACCTCCGATAAGTTCTATGCTTGCAAGATGGAGGAGAACGGGTCTATCAGTGAACATATACTCAGGATGTCGGGGTATTCAACTCTCTAGCGGAGTTGGGAATTGCCCTTCCGCCAGAGGCGATCACTGACAGAGTTCTTCAATCACTGCCACCTAGTTACAAGAGCTTTGTGATGAAGTATAACATGCACGGGATGAACAAGTCAGTCGCCGAGCTGTTTGCGATGCTAAAAGTCGCTGAGTCTGAAATCCAGAAAGAACATCAAGTGTTGATGGTCAATAAAACCACTAGTTTCAAGAAAAATGGCAAAGTCAAGGGCAAGGTCAAGAAGGGTAAAACCAAGAAGAATGGCAAAGCAGTTGCTACTCCTACAAAGAAGCCCAAGCATGGACCCAAGCTAGAAACTGAGTGCTTTCATTGCAAAGGAACTGGTCACTCGAAGCAGAACTGCCCCAAGTACCTGGCTGACAAGAAGGCGGCCAACGACAAACAAGGTATATATGATATACATGTTATTGATGTGTACCTTACTAGCTCTCGTAGTAGTGCCTGGGTATTTGATACCGGTTCGGTTGCTCACATTTGCAACTCAAAGAAGGAACTACAGAATAAACGAAGGCTGGCAAAGGACGAAGTGACGATGCGCGTGGGAAATGGTTCCAAGGTTGATGTGATCGCCATCGGCACGCTCTCTCTTCGATTACCATCGGGATTAGTGATGAACCTGAATAATTGTTATTTAGTGCCTGCGTTAAGCATGAACATTATATCTGGATCTTGTTTATTGCGAGACGGTTACTCATTTAAATCAGAGAATAAAGGTTGTTCTATTTATATGAGTAATATCTTTTATGGTCATGCACCCAATGTTAGGGGTTTATTCATACTGAATCTTGATAGTGCTGACACACATGTTTATAACATTGATGCCAAAAGATGTAGAATTGATAATGATAGTAACACTTTCTTGTGGCACTGCCGTTTAGGTCATATTGGTGTAAAACGCATGAGGAAGCTCCATGCTGATGGACTTCTGGAGTCACTTGATTTTGAATCACTTGACACATGTGAACCATGCCTCATGGGCAAGATGACTAAAACACCAACACCGTTCTCTGGAACAATGGAACGGGCGAGTGACTTATTGGAAATCATACATACTAATGTGTGCAGTCCAATGAATGTTACAGCGCGTGGTGGATATCGTTATTTTCTCACCTTCACCGATGACTTAAGTAGATATGGGTATATTTACTTAATGAAACACAAGTCTGAAATGTTTGAAAAGTTCAAGCAATTTCAGAGTGAAGTTGAGAATCATCGTAACAAGAAGATTAAGTTCCTGCGATCTGATCGAGGAGGTGAATATCTGAGTTATGAGTTTGGCAGTCATTTAAGACAGTGTGGAATTGTTTCACAGTTGACACCGCCCGGAACACCACAGCATAATGGTGTGTCCGAACGTCGTAATCGAACCTTATTAGATATGGTGCGTGCTATGATGTCTCTTGCTGATTTGCCACTTTCGTTTTGGGGTTATGCATTAGAGACAACTGCATTCACTTTAAATAGGGCACCATCAAAATCCATTGAGACAACGCCATATGAACTCTGGTTTAGCAAGAAGCCAAAGTTGTCGTTTCTTAAAGTTTGGGGATGTGATGCTTATGTCAAAAAGCTTCAGCCTGAAAAGCTGGAACCCAAAGCGGAGAAATGCGTCTTCATAGGATACCCGAAAGAGACAGTCGAGTATACCTTCTATCTCAGATCCGAAGGCAAAGTGTTTGTCGCTAAAAATGGAACATTTCTTGAGAATGAGTTTCTCTCGAAAGAATTGAGTGGGAGGAAAATAGAGCTTGATGAGGTTATTAAACCTTTACTTCAACCAGAAAGTAGGGGAGCGTAGAAGGATGTTTCTGTGGAACCTACGACGGTAGAAGAGGAAGTTAATGATGATGATCATGAAGCTTCGGATCAAGCTGCTGTTGAACCTCGTAGGTCGACAAGGCCGCGTACTACCCCTGAGTGGTACGGCAACCCTGTCTTGGAGGTCATGTTGTTGGACAACAATGAACCTACGAGCTATGGAGGAGCAGTGATGGGCCTGGATTCCGAGAAATGGTTAGAGGCCATGAAATCCGAGATGGGATCCATGTATGAAAACAAAGTATGGACTTTGGAAGTATTACCTGAAGGGCGAAAGGCCATTAAGAACAAATGGATCTTTAAGAAGACGACAGACGCGGACGATAATGTCACCGTCTATAAAGCTCGACTTGTGGCAAAGGGTTTTTCACAAGTTCAAGGAGTTCACTACGATGAGACTTTCTCACCCGTAGCGATGCTTAAGTCTGTTAGAATCATGTTAGAAATAGCTGCTTATTTCGACTATGAAATTTGGCAGATGGATGTCAAAACAGCGTTCCTCAACGGTTTCCTTGAGGAAGAGTTGTATATGATGCAACCCAAAGGTTTTGTCGATCCAGAGAATGCTGACAAAGTTTGCAAACTCCAGCGATCCATTTATGGACTGGTGCAAGCATCTCGGAGTTGGAATAAGCGCTTTGATGAGGTGATCAAAGCGTTTGAGTTTATACAAGTTTACGGAGAAGCTTGTATTTACAAGAAAGTGAGTGGGAGCTCTATAGCATTTCTAGTATTATATGTGGATGACATATTGCTGATTGGAAACAATATAGAAATGCTGGAAAGCGTGAAGGAATATTTGAACAAGAGTTTTTCAATGAAGGACCTAGGAGAAGCTGCTTTCATATTAGGCATTAAGATCTATAGAGATAGATCGAGACGCTTAATAGCACTTTCACAAAGCACATACCTTGATAAAGTTTTGAAGAAGTTCAAAATGGAACAGTCCAAGAAGGGGTTCTTGCCTATGTTACAAGGTGTGAAGTTGAGCAAGACTCAATGCCTAGTAACTACAGAAGATAGAGAAAAGATGAGTGTCATCCCCTATGCTTCAGCCATAGGCTCTATCATGTATGCAATGTTGTGCACAAGACCCGATGTCAGCCTTGCCATAAGTATGGACGGAAGGTTTCAAAGTGATCCTGGAATGGAGCACTCGCAAGCGGTCAAGAATATCCTGAAGTACCTGAAAAGGACTAAGCAAATGTTTCTCGTTTATGGAGGTGATGAAGAGCTCGTCGTAAAGGGTTACGTCGATGCAAGCTTTGACACCGAACCGGACGACTCTAAGTCGCAAACCGGATACGTATTTATTCTTAATAGGGGAGCGGTAAGCTGGTGCAGTTCCAAGCAAAGCATGGTAGCTGATTCTACGTGCGAAGCGGAATACATCACAGCCTCAGAGGCAGCGAATGAAGGTGTTTGTATGAAGGAGTTCATGACAGATCTTGGAGTAGTGCCCAGTGCACTGAATCCAATGAACCTATTCTGTGACAACACTGGTGCCATTGCTCTGGCCAAGGAACCAAGGTTTCACAAGAGGACCAAACACATAAAGAGACGCTTCAACTCCATCCGCGATTACATCGAGGAGAAGGACATAAATATTTGCAAAGTGCACACGGATCTGAATGTTGCAGTCCCGTTGACTAAACCTCTTCCAAGGGCTAAACATGATCAACACCAGAACTGCATGGGTGTTCGATTCATTACAATGTAAATCACATAGTGATGTGAACTAGATTATTGACTCTAGTGCAAGTGGGAGACTGTTGGAAATATGCCCTAGAGGCAATAAATAAAGTGTTTATTATTGTATTTCCTTGTTCATGATAATCGTTTATTGTCCATGCTATAATTGTATTAATTGGAAACATGGATACATGTGTGGATACATAGACAAACACAATGTCCCTAGTGTGTCTCTAGTGAACTAGCTCATTGATCGAAAGATGGTTAAGGTTTCCTAGCCATGGACATGAGATGTCATTTGATAACGGGATCACATCATTAGGAGAATAATGTGATGGACAAGACCCAAACAACAAACGTAGCTTATGATCGTGTCAGTTTATTGCTACTGTTTTCTGCATGTCAAGTATATGTTCCTATGACCATGAGATCATGCAACTCACACATATCGGAGGAGTACCTTGTGTGTATCAAACGTCGCAACGTAACTGGGTGACTATAAAGGTGCTTTACAGGTGTCTCCGAGGGTGTCTGTTGAGTTGGCATGGATCAAGACTGGGATTTGTTACTCCGTGTGACGGAGAGGTATCTCAGGGCCCACTTGGTAATACAACATCACAATAAGCCTTGCAAGCAATGTGACTAAGTGTTAGTTGCGAGATCTTGTATTACGGAACGAGTAAAGAGACTTGCCAGTAACAAGGTTGAACTAGGTATGGATATACCGACGATCGAATCTCGGGCAAGTAACATACCGAAGAACAAAGGGAACATCATACGGGATTAACTGAATCCTTGACATAGAGGTTCGACCGATAAAGATCTTCGTAGAATATGTAGGAACCAATGTGGACATCCAGGTCCTGCCATTGGTTATTGACCATAGAGGTGTCTCGGTCATGTCTACATAGTTCTCGAACCCCGAGGTTCTGCACACTTAAGGTTTGGTGACGTTTCGGTAGTATAGAGTTGTGTATGGTGGTGATCTAAGTTTGTTCGGAGTCCCGGATGAGATCCCAGATGTCACGAGGAGCTCCGGAATGGTCCGGAGGTAAAGATTCATATATAGGAAGTCATGTTTTGGTCGCCGGAAAAGTTCCAGGCTTATCGGTAGTGTACCGGGAGTGCCAGGAGTGTACCGGGAGACCTCCGGGAGGGGTATTTCGACCCAAGAGGCTTCATGGGCTGTGGGAGAGTGTATATCAGCCCTTTGTGGGATGGTGGAAACTCCCACACAAGGCCCATGTGGCTGGAGAAGAAAACCCAAAAGGAAAAAGGTGGGAAAAGGCAAAAAGGAAAAAAAGGGATGAATCCTAATCCTACTAGGAGTGGAGGAGGTGGACTCCTCCTCTCGTAGTTCGGCCGAAGCCTAGGAGGCTTGGAGGCCAAGCTGCCTCCTCTCCTCCTCTCCTCCTATATATACTAGTGGATTTCTAGGGTTTTGGACCTGATTTTTCAGCCACGTGCAAACCCTAATCTCTAGTGCATAGTTTCTCCTCTAGATCGGATTTCTGCAGTGCTTAGGCAAAGCCCTGCCAGAATTGCTCCACCACCATCTCCGGAGCGCCGTCAGGCTGCCGGAGAACTCTTCTTCCTCTCCACTCCTTCTTGCTGGATCAAGACGGTGGAGATCGTCATCAAGCTGTACGTGTGCTGAACGCGGAGGTGCCGTCTGTTTGGTGCTAGATCGGAAGGATCGTGATCAAGTTCGTGAGACGGATCGTGATCAAGTTAGTGGAATGGATCGTGATCGGATTGCGGGATGGATCGTGATTGGATCGCGGGATGGATCATGATTGGATCGCGGGACGCACGGCGATTTGGATCGCGAAGACGTTCGACTACACCAACCGCGTTTCTTAACGCTTCCCGCTTAGCGATCTACAAGGGCATGTAGATCCACTCTCCGTCTCGTAGATGCTCATAACCATGGATAGATCTTCGTGTGCGTAGGAAATTTTTTGTTTCCCATGCAACGTTCCCCAACAGATTTCTTGCCCTTTCTCTAGCTCGACGCAACGTTGGAAGACGTCGGTGGTGCTGCGATGAACCAGCTCGTGGTTGATGATGCTGTAGGCCGGGGCCTGGTGCTGAATTTGCCTTGCAGTGGCATCATCGGAGGGGATCTCGCCATGCTGGAGGAATGCCAGGATGGGATGGGCCCATGAAGGAGCCAAGACAGGGGCCGTCATAGCCCCCGGGACGGACCGGCTCGTCAGCCCCCGGGACCGGCTCGCCAGCCCCCGGGAGTGAGGCGGTGGCAGGAGCGTCGACCATCATCATGATGGTGATGGGCCCGGTGCCGGCGCACGCAGACGTGGCCGGCTCAATTGCCGTGGCGGACGGTGCCGGCCCGACGGCTGGTGGTGACAAAGCCGGCAGAGCTGCCGCAGCCAGCGGGGCGGGTTGGGCAGCTGGTTCCGCCGAGGTGCCGGCCATGTTTGCCGGTACGAAGATGGACTCCGATTCGGGAGAAGTCTTAATCGAAGGCTTCAACAGCCGCTCGAGGGAGACGCCGGCTGGGATGCCCTGTCGGGCGGAGCTGATCTTGGCCAGCGCGTCGGCCGCCTCTTTGTCCGCACGGGGGATGTGGTGGAACTCGCAGGCCTCGAAGGAGCCGGTGAGCTACTGGATGAGGAAGCAGTAGCTGGCCATGTTGGCGTCCCTAGCATCCCATTCGCCAGAGACCTGTTGCACCACGAGGTCGGAGTCGCCGAAGCAAATGATGCACTGGATGCCGATCTCCTTGGCGAGCCGGAGGCCGTGGACGAGGGCCTCATATTCGGCCACATTGTTGGAGGCGGCGAAGTGGATCTGGAGGGCGTAGCGGAGCTGGTCTCCTCTGGGAGACGACAAGACGATGCCGGCTCCCAGGCCGGCTCGCATCTTCGAGTCGTCGAAGTGCATGTGCCAGTGCGTGGAGTCGGGCGGAGGCGGCACGAACTGGGTTTCGTCCCAGTCGATGAGGAAGTCGGCCATTGCCTGTGATTTGATGGCGGTGCGTGGCTCGTACCGTATTTTGTAGTCGGCCAGGGCGATGGCCCATTTGGTGATCTGGTCGGTGGCGTCCCGGCCGGCCATGATTTCGCCCAGCGGCGCTGTGCTCACGACGGTGATGACGTGCTCCTGGAAGTACTGCTTGATCTTCTGGGCGGTGAAGTATATGCCGTAGCACATCTTCTGGTAGTGGGGGTAGTTTTTCTTGGAGGCGGAGAGGACCTCGCTGAGGTAGTAGACGGGACACTGCGTCGGCAGCGCCTTGCCTTCCTCCGGCCGCTCCACCACCAGGACGATGCTGATGACGCGTGTGGTCACCGCAATGTAGGCGAGCAAAGGCTCCTTGTCAGTCGGCACAGCCAAGATGGGCGCGCTGGTGAGAGCCCGCTTGAGGCCGCGGAACGCCGCGTCTGCCTCGTCGGACCAGTCGAACAGGGCCGGCTTCTTCGAGAGGTCCCGGCTCGGCTCGACCAGGGCCGACTTGCGTAGGAGCCCGTAGAGGGGCAAGGCCTTCTCGCCCAGCCGGCTATTGAACCAGCTCAGGGAGGCAAGGCAACCAGTGAACTTCTGGACGTCGCGGAGTCAGACCGGATTGGGCATGCGCTCGATCACCCGGATCTTCTCGGGGTTAGCTTCGATGCCACGGGCAGACACGAAGAAACCCAGGAGCTGGCCGGCTGGGATGCCGAAGACACACTTCTCCGGGTTGAGTTTGATCTTGTATTCTCGCAAGTTGGCGAACGTCTCCTGGAGGTCGTCGAGGAGGCTGAATGCTTCTTGGATTTGACGACGATGTCGTCCACGTAGACGTGGACATTCCTGCCTATCTGAGGCAAAAGGCACTTCTGCATGCAATGCTGGAAGGTAGCGCCTGCATTCTTCAGGCCGAAGGACATGGTGATGTAGCAGTAGGCCTCGAAAGGGGTGATGAAGGAGGTCTTGAGCCGGTCAGCCGGGTCCAGCTTTATCTGGTGGTAGCCGGAGTAGGCGTCCAAGAAAGACAGCAGATCGCAGCCGACCGTGGAGTCGATGACTTGATCGATCCGCGGCAAGGAGAACGGGTCCTTGGGGCATGCCTTGTTCAGGCTTGTGTAGTCGATACACATGCGCCAGGTCTTGTTTTTCTTCAGCACTAGGACTGGGTTGCCCAGCCAGTCCAGGTGGAATACTTCCATGATGAAGCCGGCTGCGAGCAGCCGGGCGATCTCTTCTCCTATAGTATGCCGCTTCTCCTCAGAGAAACGGCGCAGGGGTTTCTTGACCGGCTTCGCATCTGGCCGTACGTGTAGCTTGTGCTCGGCGAACTTCCTCGGAACACCCGGCATGTCCTTGGGGGACCATGCAAAGATGTCCCGATTCTCACGGAGGAAGTCGACGAGCTCGCTTTCCTATTTGCTGTCGGGGCGGGAGCCGATGGTCACACACTGGGTGGGGTTGGCCGGATCGAGTGGCACCTGCCTGGTGTCCTTGGACGGCTAGAACGAGGCTTCGCCGACCGACTGGGACAGAGGGGCCGGCATGGCCAGCTTGGCAGAGGCGAGGGCCACCAGCCGGTCGAGCTGCCGCTTCTCCTTCGCTATATCTAGGGCCTCGGCCAGCCGGCTGCCGTCTCGCGTGCACGCCATTGACATCTGGTATTTGCCGGCGACGGTGATGATGCCCCTGGGACCCGGCATCTTGAGCTTGAGGTAGGCGTAGTGGGGGATCGCCATGAACTTGACAAGAGCCGGCCGGCCCAGCAATGCATGGTAGGGACTATCGAGGTCCACTACCTCGAACAAGACCGGATCGCGACGGAAGTGACAGGCGTCGCCGAAGAGGACGTCGAGCTTCATCTTGCCGACAGGGGTGTAGGACTTTCCCGGCACGATGCCGTGGAAGACGGTCTGACTTGCTTTCAGATCCTCCACCTTGAGCCCCAGCTTGAGCAGCGTGTCAAGGTAGAGGATGTTGATGCTGCTGCCTCCATCGATCAACACCCGCGAGAAGCGGCACGAGCGTCTCTCGGAGGCGATGGTAGGATCGAGGACGAGGGTGTAGCTGCCGGGGTTCGGCATCACGGCCGGGTGGTCCGCCCGGTTCCAGGTGACCGGCTTCTCGGACCAATGCATGAACTGGGGAGTCGCGGGCATGGTGGCATACACCTCGCGGTGGAGCCGGCGCTGGGCGTGCTTGTCCATCTCTTCGCTGGTGAAGACGACGTAGCAGTCGTCATGTTCGGGGTACCGGTCGTGCAACCGGCCGTCGTTCCGAGCCGGGGCCGGGTCCGCCTCGACCAGGCCGAGAGCCGGAGCTGGTGACGGAGCGCGGGCTGGCTACGCGGGGGGAGCCGGGAGGCCATCCCCCCGGGCCAATCGCTGTGAGAAGCTGCATTGCCGGAGCGTGTGCGTGGCCGTCTTGGCACCGGAGTGGTTTTTGCAGGGGAGGTCAAGCATTTGCTCGAAAGTCAGCTTGGGCTGCCAGGCGGCCTGGCCGGTGCGCTGGCACTGACCGGAGGCCTGGCCAGCCGGCTGCTCCTCCTCGATGGAGGCGACCCTGCCGGCTCCCGTAGCGGGAGTCAGGATGGTTGTTCTTGTGCTTGCCGTTCTGCTGCCGCCGGTTGTCGGCCGCCACCCGCGGTGCGGCGGGGGTCGTAGCTGGCTTGGCCAATGCCTTAGCCTTCATCCTCATCGAGGAATCGGCCATGGCATATTTGTCCGCTTTGGACATCAGGTCCGCCAGGGAGGTTGGCTCGGAGCACAAGAGCTTGTGCTTGAGGGGGGTGCCATCGCAGCAGCCTTCGATTAAGTACTGGATGGCCTGTACCTAGTAAACTCCCTCGCATGAGTTGCGGAGCTCGGTCCAGCGCATGAGGTAGTCGCGAAGGGGCTCTTCCGGCCCTTGGACGCACATGGACAGCTCGCGGGGCCAGCCAGGCCATTTGTAGGTGCCGGTGAAGTTGCGGACGAAGGCCTCCTCGAAGTCCGTCCAGGTGTTGATGCTGCCTGTAGCCAGGCTGTTCAGCTCGGTGCGGGCCGAGCCGATCAGCATGAGGGGGGCGTAGCGGACGGCTACGCGCTTGTTCCACCTGGCGATGCCGATGGCGGTGGTGTAGTCGATCAGCCAGTCCTCCGGCTTGGCAGCCCCGGTATACTTCGGGGTGTCACGGGGGAGTGTGAAGCCGGGCGGAAAAGGCTCGTTCCGGATCCACGGACCGAAGCAGGCCGGGCCAATCGATCCCTCCTCCTCGAGGAGAGCCGACTGCGCCAGCCGGTCAAGACGGAGCCAGGCGTCGTTGTCGCTATGGGGGACGCGCGGTCCGATCCGGGCTGCAAGCTCGGATCGGCCGGCCGGCAGGATGGACCGCGCTGGCTCTTGCCGCGGACGCGGAGTATGCCTGCGGGTGCGCCGGTTGCCGCCTGCTGGCGCCTCGTCGCGGCGGTTGCCGCCGGCCGGATTGTTGCTACGCCGGCTGTTCACAGCTGGCTGATCGTTTCCGCGTGATGGGGGGCGCTGAGCGTTGCTCCCCCGGGTGTTCCGGCCAGAGGGACGAGGGGTCCTGGAGTGCTGAGCCGGCCGGCGGTCAGCAGCCCCAGTGTCCTCGCCCTCGGGATGGGGAAACTCGGAGATGGCCCCACCGGGGGTGAGGACGACCTGTTGCGCGTTGGCGGTGTCGATGAGGTCCTTGATGTGCCGCTCGTGTGCGGCCCACTCCTCGCCCTCCAAGGTTGCCAAATCCTCGTAGGCAACCTTGGCGGCGCGCAGGTTGGCCGCGGGTGTGTCGTAGACGGGGAAGCGGCCGCCGAGGATTTCTGCGACCACGCGGCCGCGTTCTGACACAGCATCACGCCGGCTGGGCTCGGGGCCAGCCGGGGTGAGACCATACACGGAGTTGTATTCCCGTAGCGCAGCCTCCATCCGGCACCGCTCGGTAATGAGGGCGCTGGCATCTTCGAACAGCACGCGGCGGGCAGCCTCCAGTTCAGCTCTGGTGGTGGCCGGGTCCGCCGTCATAGTGATAGGAGTGCCCAGACCTCGGTGGGTGGCGGCGAGTGGGTCGGAGGTGCCGGCACGAGCGGCGGCCGCGTCAGCCTCGGCCGCCCGCACACGGCCCGAAGAGGTGGAGGCGGTGACCATCACTCCCACGTGGTTGTGGGGGCCGATGGCCTCGCCCGTGGCGAGCGCGCCCACGGATAACTAGGGTACTCGTCGGTCGCCGGCCCATCGGCGAGGCTCAGCTTGCTGAGCTGCCCAGCGAGCACGGCGACGTCGAGCGCGAGGTCACGATCGAGGCACTTGTCAGAGATGCCGGCCGTGTTGCCCGGAAGACCCGCCGGAGCAAGCCCCACGAGCACGCAGTTCCGCTCGGACGCGAGGCGGCCGGGGGAGGTGGTGAAGGGCCCCGCCCGGAGCATGACTCCGGTCAGCGCCGCGGTCAGCCCTACGGTGGGCGCCAACTGTCGTGGTTTCGTCATGGCAGATGCCATGGGTAGGCTTATCGAGAGGGGCCGAAGGACGCTGGCGGGCTCCGGGAGCAGGGTTAGTCACAAGCGGTGGAGGACACACGATGTACCCAGGTTCGGGGCCTTCCGTGGGAGGTAAGACCCCTAGTCCTGCTTGGTCTAGTTGAGACAATGATCAAATTACAATGGCGCTCCTTGTGCTGTATGGATCGTGGAGGAAGAAGGAGCTAGCCTGCTCTTCTGCCTCTTTATGCGTGTGTGTGAAGTGGACGTGAAGAGAACTGGGAGATCAGCCGACCTCTTGCATGGGGGTGGCCGGGGGGTTTTTATTGGCCAACCCCCGGATTACAATACAAATAGAAGGTCATGGGGCCCCCAGCCAGCAGCCTCTCTGGCCGACGGTGGGGGCTGCCGACTGTGGGGTCCTGTCGCCGGTAGGCCCCGCCGGCTGAAGGGTCCCGTCAGGAGCCGGCGGGGCCCGCGCGGCGGGTCCCGACGCCGGTCACGTCACGGCATGGGCTGCCCCTTGTGGCGTCGTCTTGCGGCGACCGGTCGAGGTCAGCGGTGCGGTCGGCCGCCCTGTAGCCATGTCGGGGCAGGTAATGGAGTGGTTGGGGCGTGTCGGCACTGTTGGAAGCCCGGTCACTATCCGCCAAGGTCAGAGGCCCTAACACCTTCACTGTGGCCACTCCGACGTTGACCCCCGATGGGATGGGGACCACTATCGCCACGCATGCCCTGACGACGGTATCTGATGCGCAGCCGGCTGGGAGGGCTAGGCGGCAACGCCCCCAGCTGGCCGGCACGTCGTAACCGGCGGGGCATAGCTGGCGGGCTCTGGCCGGAGAGCCGCTACCGGCAGGGCGCAGCTGGACCGCAGGGGGAGGTGGCCCGCCCTTTGATTGCGTTAGAAGTCCGGAGCAAGGGGGTGCTTGAGGCTACCCCGGGGTCATCCCCCCGTCAACGAGTCTACTCTACAAGATCACAGAGAGCTTGAAAGGACACATGAGAAGCTCCGCTTCGAGAAGCTCAATTTAGAGCAAGAGCATGAATTCCTTAAAGCTATCAATGACGATCTTCGAAAGAAGACTTCCTCTTTTATAGCCAAACAACTTCTCTTGTCTACATTCATTCCACAAGTTAAGGCTAAACAAACTAGTAACAAAGGCAAGAAAGGTTCTTCAACTAGTAGCAATAAAAATGATAAATCCAATGATATTGCTTCTAGTAGTTCTATTGATCCCACTAACACTTCTCTTAGAGAAGTTACACTTGAGCAAGAAAATGAACTTTTGAAAGGGATTATAGTGAAAGGTATCTACAAGAGTCTTGCCGGGTGTAAGCAATTTGAGGAAATTGTACGCAAGCACGAGGGATACCGGAAGAACCATGGCATTGGCTACTTCAACGCTAAGGGAGTTGAATGGGAAGAAGGTCAATACGCCAAGCCCAAGTTTGTTCCTCAAAGGGAGAAGTATGAACATACTCTTCCCAAGGGAACAAAAGCTCAATATGACCTTCCACCACAAGACCACAAGCTCAAGGGCAAGGACAAGCTTCAAGAGGACATTGACTCATATGAAGATGACTCCCTAGCTTTGGTGAAGTGGGTTCTATTGGGGATATAACCCCACGGTAAGACCCGCCCAGGAGGGGTCGGGTCATACCTGGCGGCTCGCTATCAAGTGGGCCGGAAGAGGAAGGCTAGGCCGCATGTCGGCTTACCAGATGGGCTGAGACGGAGGCCCAGAGACAGGAGATGGCATAAGACCCGGGCAGGTGAGCCGCCCAGAGATGATTTGCCAAAGGAGGCAAGGCGGCTTAGAGACAGGACCAGACACGTTGTAAGAGTCGGTTTGGGACTCGTGTAACCAGGGGCCTTGACCTCCTATATAACGGCAAGACCCAGGGATGGCTTAGATGGAAACCAATCCATCGAGAGCTAGGTCAAGCGAATATGGTCCCTTGTAATCGATACTCCAATCAATATACACAAAGCATGACATGGGCTTTTACCTCTTCCCAAGGGGATGATCCTGGGTAAACCCGTGACTTTCGTCCTGATCAACCCCTTTGAGACCACCGCCTTAGCGATGGCCTCGAACCTAAGTCTTTGGACATCTTCCATGACAAAGACACTTAGTTGGCACCCACCGTGGGGCTAGCGCACGATGGTGTTGAGTTCTCAAAGGGCTCTCTCCCAGGGATCGAAGGATACGCCGTCGGCTTGATGACGAAGAGTTGCCGCGGCAAGCTCTACATCGACGATTAGGGATGGGGGCCGGAGGCCGGCTCAATCGAGTGCGGGTACCAGGTTCCCATTGGCAAGATGCATGTGTTCATCGGCAAGCTCGACGGATCCACACCCAGGCCGGACGTCTACGTCGACCTTGTCGAGCCGACTGGGCGCATGATACCCACCTGTGTTCAACCCGGGCGGAAGAGTGTTTTCATCGGCTTTACGCAGGACAAGGAAGATTCCGTATCAAGAGGGGAAACCTTAGATTTCTCGGATGAAGGGTCCTCCAGCGGCGGCGGGTTAGGGGGCTATGCAGATGGCGATAGTATTCTAGAGCCCTATGGCCCGCTGAGCCGAGCCACCGTGTTCATGGCAGGCCCGACGTCGGCTTTTAATGGTATGATGTCTGGAGCGGCAGCAAGAGCGGCCACGCCTGATGCTGAGCCTCCTAAGCCGTCGGCTCAAGTTTTACTGGAACTTATGGATGAGCTAGCGACCCTCATTTCCACAGAAGTAACGACCGAAAATCGGGCAGAGCGCAATGCCAAGATAAACCGTATCAAGGGGCAGATGGCTCAGGCCCAGGAGGATATCAATGCACTGCGGGTTTAGATGAATGCTGAGTCAGAATGCTTAAGGGTGGAGGCTCTCCATTTTAGCCTGGACTAGCGAGCTACAGAGGCGATTCAGCATAGGAGGACCCAAGTTGGTCTCCCTATTCAGCCTTGAAATCTCTTCAACACTCCTGGGGCCAGGCCAAGTACGTAGCCGATGGTATCCCGGGACGTGGAGGCGTCGTAGCAGCCAGACCCGCCGCCGATTAACAGGACCCCGCCATGACGCGTCGTGACGCCGCCCGTCCATTACTCTAACCCGGTGGAAAACATGATAGCGGCAGCTTCCAAGCTTGACGCCCTCCCCTTGGCTGAAGGAACACCGTCCGCGGAAGAGGCGCAGAACACGATTAGTCTATTGCAGACAGCGGTGGCTCAGCAAGAGAAGTATACACATAGCCGGAGCCGGGTGCACTCTATGCCGGTTCATATCCGTAGCTACAGCCGGCGCATAGAGTTGCCGACGGTTTCTAGCAGTGAGCAGAGGCGGAACACGCCCAATGATAACATGCCTGAAAGGGATATTCAGGGGATTATGGATAGGGGTCGAACTCAACAAGGATCAACACCGGTGATGGATTACCCGGAGATTCCTGGGCCGGTGCCAACAAACCCCGTGTCAGCACTTCATCCAGGGGAGTTGGTGTGCCGTGTCTCACGGAGGATTTAAGGAATGAGCGTTTGCCTAAGGACTTCAAAGGGCCGCGGAAGGGCCTAACTACACGGTTGATCTACCTTGGAGGCCTGGATCGAGAGTTATGAGCTTGCCATGGAGATGTTGGATGTCAGTGAGGTAGTTTGTGCGAAATACTTCATCATGATGTTAGAAGGACTGGCCCGCACTTGTTTGAAGGGTTTGCCACCTAATATCATCACGTCTTGGGCTGAGTTAAAAGCACGCTTTATCAAGAATTTTAGGGGAACCTGCAACCAGCGTATGACGATCGTAGATCTTGATCACTGTATACAACAAGAAGGTGAGTCAACCCATCATTGGGTATGGCAGGTCTCGATGGTGATCCACTCATCTGAGAATATTTCAGCGTCTCAAGCATTTCTGATTTTGGAGAGAAACCGACACTTTTTACCCCTTAAGCAGAAGCTTGGGAAGCTGAAGCATTCTTGTCAGGATGTGGGTGAGCTCATGACGTCTCTCACCAAATATGCAGATTCAGATACCACCAAGGACCCGAGCTCCGATGATGAGAAATCAGCTTAGGGCAAGAAGAGCAATAGTGGCAAGAATTAACAACAGAACGGGGCTAGAAACAACAACTAGGGAAAATAGAAGAACCCGGATGGCAGGTCAGAGTTAGTGTCGAGCACCAATGCTGGGAACAATCATGCCAGGGCAATGGAAATTTTAGGCCACCGTTCAATAAGGATAAGGCACCTCAACCTTTCAACTTGGAAGAGGCGCTAAACAGGTCTTGCCCGGCGCATAGTCAGTCGAATAAGCTAGCCACCCATACATGGAAGGAGTGCAACATTATGCGCCAGTTCCGAGATTACAGCCTTCATCAGCACCGTAATAATGGTAATGGCCCATCGGATGGTTCAGGTCCGGGCAGCTTAGGAGCCGGTTTTGGTGCCGATGGGTCAGGTTCAGGTTACCAGGGTCAAGGAAACCAGGGAGGTCATCATCAACAGTCGGGTAATGGTAGTGAGCAGCAGAATAATCAGTCAGGGTACCAGAGCAACCCGAAGCAACTTAGCGGGGGGCAATATCATGTCTTCAGTATGAGCCTTGACAAGCGGGATCAGAAGTTGCACAAGAGGGCGGGTAATGCGGCCATGCCAGCTCTCCCACGATACTTGAAGTGGTTGGAGTACCCAATCATGTGGAGCCGGGAGGATCACCCGCCGCGGTTAGATAATCCGGGTCACTTGGCTCTGGTGGTAGCTCCTCAAGTTGGGGGTTATAAGTTTAGAAAAGTACTGATGGATGGTGGTAGCAGCATCAATATATTGTACTACGACACTTTCCAGTGGATGGAGTTAACTGACAAGGATGTTAAGCCATCATCGACAGTTTTTCATGGGGTGGTGTCAGGTAAGTCGGCCTACCCAGTGAGGAAGATTGCCCTAGAGGTGGTGTTTGGAGATGAATACAACTACAGGGTGGAGACTTTGTGGTTCGAAGTGGTGAAAATTAAGAGCCTATATCATGCTCTGTTTGGCCAACCGACTTTCGCAAAGTTTATGGCCAGGCCCTGTTTTGTCTATCTACAGCTCAAGATGCCGGCCCTCAACGGAACAATCACGGTGCACGGTGATCGGAAGGTGGACATTGAGTGTGAGTAAGGAGACGCGGCTTACGCAGAATCAAATTGCGCGGAGGCAGAGCTCAAGTTTTACAAGGATAACGTCGACCCGGTGGACACGACTCCGTTGAAGAAGCCCAGTACAGAGTCTGAGCCGCCCTTGAAGTTTGCGGCGGATGAAACAAAGCTGGTGGATTTTACTCCGGGAGATTCATCTAAATAGTTCACTATTGGGGCTAACATGGACCCCACACAGGAAAGCATGCTCATTGAATTCATCCGTGAGAATGGGGACATCTTTGCATGGAAGCCATCTGACATGCCAGGTGTACCGAGATAATTCGTTGAGCACCACCTTAATGTGGATCCTAAGTTTAAACCGATCAAACAGCTCCTCTGCCGTTTCAATGAAGAGCATCGTAAAGCAATTGGAGAGGAGGTGGCCCGGCTCTTGGCGGCTTGGTTCATCGTGGAAGTATTTCACCCAGAGTGGTTAGCAAATCCTGTGCTGGTGCTTAAGAAGAACGACACGTGGTGTATGTGTATAGATTATACAGATCTTAATAAGGCATGACCGGTTGACCCATTTGCTCTCCCTCGTATCGAGCAGATTATTGATGCAACAGCGGGTTATGAGAGTTTATGCTTCCTGGACGCCTATTCAGGTTATCATCAGATCAAGATGGCAGTTAAACACCAGGAGAAGACGCCGTTTATAACACCTTTTGGGGCTTTCTGTTATGTGTCTATGGCTTTTGGTCTCAAGAGTGCACATGCGACTTACCAACGTTGTGTGCAGAATTGCCTTCACGGTCAGATTGGGCGTAATGTTCATGTTTACGTGGACGAAATTATGGTTAAATCAAGGAAGAAGGAGACGTTGCTTGATGATCTGAAGGAAACGTTTGACAACTTACGGGTCTACAAGATGATGCTTAACCCAGCTAAGTGTGTTTTTGGGGTTCTTGCAGGTAAGCTCCTGGGTTTCTTGGTTTCGGAACGGGGGATTGAGGCTAACCCGGACAAGGTAATGGCCATCACGTCACTGGCTAAGCCGGCGAGCGTCAATGATGTGCAACGATTGGCGGGTCGAATTGCCGCTTTAAGCCGCTTCATCAGCCGCCTGGGCAAGAAGGCTATTCCTCTATACCAGATGATGAAAAAGACGGATGACTTTGTCTGGAGTAAGGCCGCGGATGAAGCCCTTGAAGCACTCAAAAAACAATTGGTTGAGCCGCCAATTTTGGCTGCTCCGGCTGAGAAAGAGCCTTTGATCCTCTACGTGGTGGCTAACAACAGGGTTGTCAGCGTCGCGATTGTAGTAGAGCGCAAGGAGGCAGGGAAAGAGTACCTAGTTCAAAGGCCGGTTTATTATGTTAGTGAGGTTCTCATAGAATCCAAGCAAAGGTACCCACATTGGCAGAAACTGATATATGGGGTGTTCATGGCGAACCGCAAGTTGAAGCATTACTTCCTTGGACATCCGATTACTGTGGTTAGCTCTACCCATTGGGTGATATAATTCAAAACACGGAATCTACAGGCAGGATTGCTAAGTGGGCGCTGGAGCTTGGGCAACTTAATCTAAAGTATGTGCCTCACACGGCTATTAAGTCTCAGGCATTGGTGGACTTCATAAACGACTGGACAGAGTGTCAATCACCTGAGTAAAAGCCATACAATACATACTAGACAATCCACTTCGATGAGTTCAGACAGTTAGAGGGATCATGGGCTTGAGTTGTCTTAACTTCCCCCAAAGGTGACAAATTATGTTACATGTTGAGGTTGTTGTTTCCTTGTACTAACAATGTAGCTGAATATGAAGCCTTACTTCATGGCCTCCATGTGGCCAAGGAGATGAATCTGAGTCGAGTTAGATGCCTCGGCGACTCAGACCTCGTAGCTCAACAAGTTTCAGGCATGTGGGACTCCAAGGACCCACGGATCGCGGCTTATTGTCAGGAGGTGGATATCATTGCTGGTGATTTCAAGGGTTATCAGGTGGATCATATTGATCGTCGCAAGAACGAGGCGGTTGATGCATTATCAAGACTGGGCTCTCAACGTAAGCCGGTGTCGCCTAACGTTTTCTTGGATGTGCTATATCACCCGTCTGTTAAACTACCTTCAGACGAGGATCTGGCTATACCTGACCCGGAAGAATAGCTGGTGGCGGCTCTACACGTTATTTCAGATTGGACGTTACCATACTTGGTGTACCTGACTCGCGGCGACTTTCCTCAGGATGAGACTCTAGCACAAAAAATTGTGATGCAATCCAAGTCCATGACCATCATTAATGGCGAATTGCATAAGCTTAGAGTCACAGGCATCTTCCAACATTGTGTTTCTCCTGAAGAGGGCAGGGAGATTTTAAATGAAATACACGCCAGTGATTGCAGACATCACGCCAGCTCAAAATCATCCGGCATGGTTTCTTTTGGATGATGGCTCCTAAGGAAGCAGAGGACCTGGTTGCCAAGTGTGACGGGTGTCAAAAGTTCGGAAGACGTGGCCACGTGTCAGCTCAAGAATTGCGGATGATTCCAATCACTTGGTCGTTCGCAGTCTGGGGGCTTGCCATGGTTGGAACTTTCAAGAGATCTAAGGATAAAAATACCCATCTCTTGGTGGCAGTGGAGAAGTTTACCAAGTGGGTGGAGGCTGAGCCGGTTAGTAAATGTGATGCGGCCACGGTGGTTCAGTTTGTCAAAAAATTGATCTACCATTTTGGTTATCCTCATAGTATCATCACGGACAATGGAACAAATCTATCCAAGGGGGCTATGAAGGCATTCTACGAAAGTGAGCACATCCGGCTTGATGTCTCCGCTGTTGCTTATCCATAATCCAATGGTCAGGCGGAGCGAGCTAACCAGGAAATCTTGAGAGGTATCAAGCTCCGGCTTATGATTCCTTTATAACGAACGCCGCGTTGTTGGGTTGAGGAGCTACCCTCCGTCCTCTACAGTATCAATACTTATACCTAATAGATCAACATGTTATATGCCTTTCTTCATGGTTTACGGTGCAGAGGCCGTGTTACCAAGCGACATACGTCATGATTCACCGCGGGTGGCGACTTACGTGGAAGATAATAATGAGACGGCGCGTCGGGACGTGTTAGATTCTCTGGATGAAGCACGCGATCTTGCAGCAGCTTGGTCGTCGATTTATCAACAAGACTTGCATCGCTATCATAGCCGCAGAGTCAAGACCCAAACGTTTCAACAAGGCGACTTGGTGTTACATTTGATTTAAGATCAGACAGATGCACACAAGCTATCTCCCCCCTGGGAAGGACCTTTCATGGTCAGTAGAAATCTGAACAATGGGTCATATTATCTCATTGACGTACAAGACGAGTCACGTACTTCTGGACAAGAGACCCACCGACCATGGAATATCGCTCATCTGCGGCCTTACTATACTTGAGTCATCGACTCCCATCTTTGTACATATATACTTCATTGTATCTATATTTCTCATATAATAAAGTTGGCATCCCTGCAAGCCGGGGCCTATGTCATTTTTCTTTTGCATTATAGATTTGTGCAAAGATGAACACTTCTACATGGTCACTTGGGGGCTTCCAACCCACCGGGTTTAGCTCGCTCACCCTCTTGATCGGCTCTTCACACAAAACGGCAACATGGTACGGTGGCTTACAAGACGGCGACTTACAAGTTGGCGATCCACAAGACGGCAACTTACAAGTTGGTGATCCACAAGACTGCGGCTTACAAAATGGTGCACAAGTTGATATCATCAACAAGGTCGTTTGGGGGCTTTCAACCCACCGGGTTAAGCTTCAACCCTCTCGATCAGGCTTTTCAGCCACTGTAAGGAGGGTCATGGACCCAAATGTTGACTCTGTCAACCAGATCATTAGGGGTGCAACAAGTTGTAAACTTAGCCCCTTTTGATGCCTCTCCAATAGGTGACCCACCGAACTCTTACCAGTTAATCACCGCTTAGAGACACTGTCTGTCCAACGTACCAGACAGTTAATCTTGCTAGGAGACCCTGAGCACTGGTTAAGGTTCAAACAATGGACTGTGTCATGTGAGAGGGGGCTTATGGGCCCTAGGGATACTCATGCCCTGCTGTGTCTCTTCTGGGACACTGCGCCCTTCAATCCTCGCTTGTAAACTGAGTATTGTTATGAGTTCAAGTAGCGAGTCCACCCAGCGGAACCAGCGTCCATGTCTCTTTTTGGGACGTTGTGCTCTTCAATCTCACCTCAAAACCAAGCATTATTATGAGTTCAAGCAATGAGTCTACCCAGCAGAACCGGCGGATGTGTCTCTTCCTGGTTCGTTGCCCTCTTATCAGTTAATCTCGCCTAGAGACCCAGAGCCGCTCAAAGGAGTTGACGGTCACTCTCGTTAGAGACCCTGCATTGGTATGAGTTCAAGCATCGAGTCCAGCCAGGAAGAACCATCATATGAGTTTTTGAAAACAAAAAAGAAAGCAAGAACATCATACATTGCATCGTTCATTCCATCATGCATTGCATCATATTTACATATCATGTCGGCTTACCAAACCGGGTTAGAGCAAGATTATGAAAGAAGAAGCAAGGCTACAATAGATTTTAACATCTCCGGGTTATGCTTTTTCAAGCCGCCCTTATGACAATGCGGACTATTCTGTCTTGTTTACTTTTGCAGGTTTTTATCTCTCAAAGATGAACTACTGTTAAGTATGGTGAAAGACATTGTGAGAAGAATGCAAGGCAGATTATAAGTGCATAAGATGATTGTAACGTCATGTGTGCACGATGGCATGGCTGGGGCAATCAAGTTTCTTCTATGCCTATTACAAAGCTCTCCCGGAGCTGAAAAGATGAAGGACTTAAAGTTTTTCATACACTTCCAAATATCGGCGGCACAGCAGGCCGGGTTAAAGTCAGTCAAGAATAACAAAGTTTTAACTTGCCAGCGGGTCATCCTGTGCTGGGTCTTCGCGCTCTTCGATCTGAAGATTATCCACATCCCAGTTGCAATTTAATAAGGCTTCGAACTCAGCTTCGTCAAAAAGAGGAGTCGGATCAACTTCAGGGGCAAAGAGCGGCTTACGGCGTGCGGGGATCAAGTCATTGGCCTCAAAGTTTGGGCAGCGCAGATATTGATTGTTTGCATCGTAAGCCACCTGGTAGGGAGTTTGATCCATCTCGCCGACAAGGGTGGAGGCAAGTACCCTGTAGGCCTTTATGCATTTGGCATAGTCAGCTTCAGTAAAGTTTGAGCCGTCATCCTTTTTGGACGGGAAGTCGTTCATCATCTCTTCGGCGGTTAGTTCAGGAGCAAAGGCCATAGTACGGCTTAGAGCGGCTATTACCCCCTTCCTGGCGGATGATCGCCTCAACTCTTCAATATGTTTTGGAAGAGTGGATAATACTTCTATGACCCCCTTCATGAACTTGGGAACATACTTGGCAATCATCAAGGCTTTGATGGTGCACAGGGCTCCACTGTATAGTTGCTCCGTCAAAGTGTATACTGCCTTCAGCTTCATCAAACTATCAGAGGATAACTGGCGGCTTCTCTCACCTGCAAAGAAAAATTCAAGGATAAGCCGCGCGAAAGATATTTTTGAATTGACATGGAAATTTTCTAAGCCGTGCATACTTACCAAAGATCGCGGCAGTCATCTTGGATATATGGCCCTTGAGAGTCTTCAATTCTTCTGCCGTGAGCTTAAGCTCCTCCTCGGTATCGTTTGCATGCTTTGACAGGGTGGCTTGTTCAGATTCGGTAGTCTCCTTGTACGTGGCAAAGTCAATTTGGAGCTTTTCAAGTTTTTCAACAGCCACCCATAATTTTTCTTTTGCTGTGACTCGGGCGGTTTGTTGGGTCATATGATTTGCCCTTAAATCGTCTCTCTCAAACTCAGCTGCGTCTAATTCCTCCTACGTTGTACAAGTGGCAAATTATAAAAGTTAAGTCGCCAGGATGAGGCTATGAGGAAGCTATTCTGATACAAGTCCCAAGTAGATTACAAGCAATA
Source organism: Hordeum marinum (assembly GCA_022496015.1). Lineage (NCBI taxonomy): Eukaryota > Viridiplantae > Streptophyta > Magnoliopsida > Poales > Poaceae > Hordeum > Hordeum marinum. The sequence goes on along the minus strand of CM039672.1, from coordinate 303,080,878 downwards.
TACTTGGCACTTGGGGGATAATGTCTATAGTTTCTTTCCAAGTTAACATAGAAATTCTAGCTCATCATTTTCAGAATGACCCGAACGTGGGGGCAACACCCGGCGAGATTTTTAACTATGGAAGTTATGGCTCATCATTTTCATAATGACCCGGACTTGGGGGTTACACTTGGATCTATATTTCAAGTAAGTACCGACTTATATGTGTTTCTAACCCGTTACTTGGGGGCTACAGGCTAAGTTCTTTACAGTATGCCGAGATTTGAAAACCCGGTTCATCATTTGCAATATTAAACCGGCTCTTGGGGTCTACATAAAGGTATAAGGGAAAAAGCAAGAGAAGGAGAGTACCTCATATTTTCTCTTCATTAATCCAACAAGTTTGGATTCCATGTTGCGGCTGGCGGAAATACGATTCAAGTAACCAGCATGAAGATCATCTGCAGACATTTTCTCTAGCATGGGAAATGCAAATTCAGGTTTTTTTGGAGAGCAAGTGTCAATCTTTCTGGCGTGTTTTGTCAACACATGAGGCGTAGGATATTGATAACCCGTCCTAGTGATGATAACGTAGGGATGAGACGGATCTTCCACGATGGTTGAAGGTCTAGGCAGCTTAGGGACAGTCGTTGGACTCTCAGGAGCTGTCATGCGGTAATCTTCCGGCTCTGAGGTGGAGGAGTGCGCTCATGTGCATATTTATTAGCTTCAGAAGGTTCGGCAAGAGTGGAAGGAGCCGGCTCAGTAGTTTCTGGCTTTTGGTAGTAGCAGGAACGGTCGACCCGCCTTTCTTCCTTCATTTTGCTTGAGCCCTCGAAGTAAAAAATAGTTATTACACAGTGCAGGGAAAAGATAATACATGCACTGCAAGGTAAAAGACATACTCTGGGTTGATATTCATAGGAGGAAGCTTGGAGGCAATTGAGTCGCTGGACGAAGGGGGGACTCCTATAAAATTGAGATAATAAAGTACAAGAGTAAGGTGACAGTACAAGCGTATAAGGCGGATATTAAGACTTGGTAAAAAGAGCACCTCGACCGGTCGTTTTCGCGGAGCCGGGGAGTTTGGTAAGCCGGCCATAAGATCTTCAGAGCCAGAGCTCCGGGTCTGACATCGCGAGTCTGTTGTTGCTTTTTCAAAGGAAATTCGGGGTCTAAGTAAGCAAGAGGATGCGAAAAAGGAACTTTTCGGACAACCCGCCGTATTTTCTCTCGCAGTAAGAACTCTGAGTCGGAGGAAATGTAAGTTACCTCAGGGGCGTTGGCGCGACTCATTTCCGTCTCCTCCTATGTACAAACGACATTAGTAAGTTGCGTAAGACAATTAAGGGAATCAAGTTTTCTACCTCTGAATCGTTCAGTGCAAGCAGTTGTTGAGCCAAAGTGTTCTTCTTACGGCCACAGTCGTTAACCGCCTGGGACATCTTCTTCATGGGGGGAGTGTATTTCTTCTTCATGGGGGGTGTATTTCTTCTTCCAGAAGTTAGAGTCGGCATGTATGAAGAGCCGCCAAAAGAGTTAAAGATGCCAGGTATGAGGTTAAGACAGGAATGAGGAGTTTTGAAAAGAAGGTTTCTTCTTACATCCGAAGCTGGGTTTGCGATGCAGAAGGGTCTTAACCCGATTGTGTTGCAAGTCTCTTGGGTTTCACGGAGAAGTTGTTTTACTGCAAAGTTGACATTTTGTTCTGTCAGAGGCGCATGGTTGAAATGGAGAGGATCATTCTCGTTGCCTGTATATTCGCACATAAGCCGGTCACGTCGGCTTAGTGGTAAAACTTTCCACGAGACCCAACAGCGGGTTAAGTTGACTCCAGTTAAGCCGTTCGCCGGGAGGGCCTTGATCTTTGCAAAAGCCGGAGCATACTTTGCTCGTTTTGCGGCAGACATCCAGTCTGGAAGTTCAGTGGAAGTACAGAGCCGGGTAGGGCGATAACCCGGCAGTGGATTTTCTCCTTCTGCAGAGGTGTCCTTGTAATAAAACCAAGTCAATCTTTGGGGTGGCTTGGAAAAAGGGCAGCCAGATAAGCTAGATCTCTCCGTCTCTCGATGGGGACGCCACCGAGCTCCAAGCTTGGTCCAGCCACCACTTTTGTTTGGCAGTTGACATAGAAGAAATCACGGAAGAGGTCGACAGACGGCTCTTCTTGCAGGTAAACTTCACACAGGACTTGGAAGTTGCACATGTTGGTGACAGAATTTGGGGCAATGTCTTGAGGGTGAATCTTGAAAAAGTGGAGGACGTCTCGGAATTTTTTGACTCGGGTGGGATGAAACCACGGAGGAGGTGATTAATGAATATAGCAACCTCCTCCTCCTTAGGGGTGGGCCTCTTCTCTGACCCAGGAACCTGCCAGTGGATGACATCCTGAGCCGGCAATGAGCCCGTCTCTATGAACTCAATCAAGAATTGCTCCATCACTCCAGAGCCAACCCAATCAAAGGATGAAGGTGCTCGTGACATGGTACGGGTCAAGCTATGAAGGGTACAGGACGCGGTGGGTTAGAAATGCCAAACAATCAAGACGGGAGTGGTTAACATAATAGTGAGATGCTAAGTCGCCAGTACATTTCATTGGAAGAGCAGGTAACTCGATGGGGGGTTAAGTGGTCAAGATTGTGCTACAAATATTGCTAAGTGCAGACAAACAAGTTTCACATATCACAACTATGACTATGGATCTGCATGCGAGGGTAAAAAAGAAATATATCCAAACCCTAAAAACAGCGGTGGAAGAACAGACAGCTATCGCACGGAGGAAAGTGGGGATACAGATCTATGGTGAGTGAATATTGGCCCCATATGGATAGCCGCGGTGGACTAACAACGTTGTGACATTCCAGAGACTGAGTACCAAGCTACATTACAACGAACGATCTAATGAACAACGAAGAACGCTAATGGAAACCCGATGAACTCAGGAGGATTAAAATGAGGAGCTTGCATATCTGGCAAGGATTGAGAGGTGTACCTTACGGATGTGGTCGGCGCAGGCAGAACTCTGGACCAATTTAGGGTGATGCAGCGGCCGGCATTGAGGACGACACTGAAGTCCGGTTGGCGCAGCGGAGCTCCGGAGGAGTGAAATGTCGAGAGGAAGAAGAAGAAGACAAGGGCGGCGGAAAGAGAAAAGACCCCCTTGTGGCCCTATTTATGAGATGCGATGGCAAAACAGTGCATGCAGGAATCGAGGAGGCAAAATGATGATTGACCAAAGGGGACACCTCGATTTCCAGGCCGACGGTTTTAATTAGAGGATCCGTTGCAGACGTGACGAAATCTTTTTGGCATATCCATAAGTGATGTCACCGCAGGTTATGAAATTATTTTTCTTGCATCTAACAAGGACGTAAGACTCATAGCTAAATGAAATGGAATATTGACAAGGACAGGCTCAAATCAATCCTAGGCCTAATGTTGGGGATATAACCCCACGGTAAGACCCGCCCAGGAGGGGTTGGGTCATACCTGGCGGCTCGCTATCAAGTGGGCCGGAAGAGGAAGGCTAGGCCGCATGGTGGCTTACCAGATGGGTTGAGACGGAGGCCCAGAGACAGGAGATGGCGTAAGACTCGGGCAGGTGAGCCGCCCGGAGACGGCTTGCCAAAGGAGGCAAGGCGGCTTAGAGACATGACCAGACACATTGTAAGAGTCGGTTTGGGACTCATTTAACCTGGGACCTTGACCTCCTATATAATGGCAAGACCCAGGGACGGCTTAGACAGAAACCAATCCATCGAGATCTAGGTCACGCGAATATGCTGCCTTGTAATCGATACTCCAATCAATATACACAAAGCAGGGCGTAGGCTTTTACCTCTTCCCGAGGGGCCGAACCTAGGTAAACCCGTGTCTTTTGTCTCAATCAACCCCTTTGAGTCCACCGCCTTAGCAATGGCCTCAAACCTAAGTCTTCGGACATCTACCATGACAAAACCACGACAGGTTCCCAAGGCTACTTCAAGTTCAACTTCTATAAGTGCCATATCGACACGAAGGATCCCCATCAACTTGATGTGGGTCCCTAAGAAGAAGAACTAGAAAAGTTCTAGAGGGGTGACTCCTCCAATGAAGTCCACTCACATTTAGTATTGGCAAGAACTAGTTGCAATCAACATCAACATTATGCAATAGTTCAAGGAGTCACACATTCCCTCAAAGATAAGAAAGGGACAAGGTAATCAACAAATCCATGGACATCGTCATGTATGATTTGCACTCCATGTTGATATATATCCTTGTGTTTGTCTCTTGTGTATTGGGACTAACCCATGTAGGTGAGAAGAGTAAGAAACAACAAGTACGCTCCCAACTCATGGTGATCTTCATCAACTTTGAGAATCCACCACTACATCACCTGCATGAAGTCTTCATCGACAAAACCCAAGGTTAGTTTATCCCTCTCAAGGGGAGATGTCACATCAAGTGGGAGCTTTACTCTAAGTCTTGAGTCAAAGCATCTGATAATATGTGACAAGATTAACAAGCTTTATGTAAAGGTGGTAACCCCACTCGTGCTTAAACAATGAGTATGACCTATGATCAAGTATTCTTACTTGGATCCTAAGTCAATATACTCATATATAGATGACTATGTCATTGCCAAAATGCTTGATATATGCTAGTATGTATGTGCATGTTTGCCATGATTTCATTTGACTTGTTATTGTGTGAGCATGTTGGTATGCATTTCTTTATCCATTCGAGGACATCCAATTGTTGCTATTTGGACTTTGATTTTCTTTTTGCCGATTGGATGGACAAGAATGCCTCGGACCCTTCTCTAGCTATCTATGCTTTCTCGTCTCACATTCCATTCTTGCTGCATCAAAAAATTTGAACAAGTACTTATCGATCTCTCTATGTGAGTAGCACTCGGAGTTCCGTATCGACAAAGCACTGACCATTAAAACCTCCCAAGTGCATCTCGGTGGAACCAACTCAAAATTCTTGGTCTCACCGAATGCCTAGGGTTGATCTAGTTTTCAAACTCGGTAACATTGATTCCATTTTCTCGGCCTCATCGAGTTTCCCTGTCAGCTGACAGTTGAGGAACTCGGTGACACCGATAAATTAGAATCACCGTCACCGACATCCATAGGTATATAAAGAGGCGGACCCGACTTTTGAAATTTCTTACTCAAACTTCACACAGCCACGGGTATATAAAGAGGCAGAGCCGACTTTTGAAATTTGTTTCTCAAACGTCACCCCTCCAAAACCCTAGCTGTCGAACAAACACCCCAGGTCATCGCCTTTGTCTTCTCGAGCGCCTCTGCCATGGAAGTACACATCTTCAACCGATTCTTCACCCCCATCACTATCGTAGCGAGATCGTCACCGAATTAGGGTATGGTTTCGACCCCTCATGCGCTCCTCCCTCTGAATCTTGTGCATTCGTACTTTTTGATTGATAAGACAAGCTTTGAGATTGATCTATCCACAAGAACCTCCATTAGAATAACGAACGAACAATTTTTTATGGTTTGTCGTCCGCAACTTGAATCTCGGTGAAACCAAAGCAAAAGAATCGGTAGCACTAATTCCCTTTTTAGGTCAACTGAGCACAACCTCGGTGAAACCGAGTGCCCATTTTCGGTCTCACCGAAAGTGGTGCCAAGTTTTTGTTGGAAATATGCCCTAGAGGCAATAATAAAGTAGTTATTATTATATTTCCTTGTTCATGATAATCATTTATTATCCCTATTGTAATTGTATTGATTGGAAACGCAAATACATGTGTGGGTACATAGACAACATTGTGTCCCACTCTCTCGCCCTTGCTTTGGTACAATCTAATATGCCACTAGTAGACTAGCTCGTTGATCAAATATGGCCAAGGTTTCCTAGCCACAGACATGAGATATCATTTGATAACGGGATCACATCATTGGAAGAATGATGTGATGGACAAGACCCAAAATATAAACATAGCATATGATCGTGTCAGTTTGTTGCTATAGTTTTCTACATGTCAAGTATATGTTCCTGTGACCATGAGATCATGCAACTCACTGACACCAAAGGAATACCTTGTGTGTATCAAACGTCGCAACGTAACTGGGTGACTATAAAGATGATCTGGAGGTATCTCTGAGGGTGTCTATTGAGTGGGCATGGATCAAGACTGGGGTTTGTTACTCCATGTGACGGAGAGGTATCTCAGGGCCCTCTCGGTAATACAACATCATAATAAGCATGGCAAGCAAAGTGAACAAAGAGTTAGCCACGACATCTTGTATTATGGAATGACTAAAGACACTTGTCGGTAAAGAGATTGAACTGGATATAGAGATACCAACGATTGAATCTCGAGCAAGTAACATACCAAAGAACAAAGGGAACATCATATGGGATTAACTGGATCCTTGACATAGAGGTTCAACCGATAAAGATCTTCGTAGAATATGTAGGAACCAATATGGGCATCCAGATCCCGCTATTGGTTGTTGACCGTAGAGGTGTCTCGGTCATGTCTACATAGTTCTCGAATCCGCAGGGTCTCCACACTTAACGTTCGGTTACGTTTTGGTAGTATTGAGTTATGTATGTTGGTGACCTAAGGTTGTATGGAGTCCCGGATGAGATTCGGGACATCACGAGGAGTCCCTAAATGGTCCGAAGGTAAAGATTGATATATAGGAAGTCCCATTTTGGTCACCGGAAAAGTTTCGGGTATTTACGGTATTGTATCGGGAGTGCCGGGAGGGTTCCGGGGGTCCATCGGGAGGGGCCCACTCACCCCAAGGGCTACATGGGCCTAGGAGGTGGTGCACTAGCCCCTGGTGGGCTGGGCAACCAGCCCCTATGGGCCCATGTGCAAGGAGGAGGAGTAGGGGCCAAGTAGGGAGGAGTCCTACTAGGAGTCCACCTCCCTTGTGAGAGGTGGACTCCTCCCCTTGCCTTCGGCCGAAGCCCTCCTTGGAGGAGGGGCTAGGTCTGCCTCCTCTCCCCTTCCTCCTATATATATTGTGGTTTTTTAGGGTAGACCCTTACATGAAAGCCACGTGCTGCCCTCTTCTTCCTCTAGATCGTTTCTCCTCTAGATTAGTTCAGCGGAGCTCGGCAAAGCCGTGCCGGATTAGTTCACCACCACCGCCATCATGCCGTTGTGCTACCGAAGAACTCATCTACCTCTCCACTCCCTCTTGCTGGATCAAGAAGGCGGAGATCTTCATCGAGTTGTACGTGTGATGAACGCGGAGGTGATGTCCGTTCGCCGCTAGATCGGGACAGATCGTGATTGGATCGCGGGGCGGCTACAAATTTGGATCGGAAAGACGTTCAACTACATCAACCGCATTTCTTAACACTTCCCGCTTAGAGATCTACAAGGGTATGTGGATCCACTCTTTCTCTCATAGATGCTCATCAACATGGATAGATCTTGTATGTGTGTAGGAATTTTTTTGATTCCCATGCAACGTTCGCCAACAGTGGCATCATGAGCTAGGTCTATGCGTAGATGAGATCATGAGTAGAACACAAAGGAGTTTGTGGGCGTTGATGCTCAGATTGCTTCCTCCCTTGGTATTTTCTTGATTCAGCAGTATGGTGGGATGAAGCGGCCTAGACCAACCTTACTTGTATGCTTCCGAGAGACCGGTTCCATTGACTGACATGTGACTTTGTTGCATAAAGATGGCTGGCGGGTGTGTGTCTCTCCTACTTTAGTTGGATTGGATTCGACAAAGGCGGTCCTCGAGAAGGTTGAATAGCAATTTGTGTATCCGTTGTGGTTTTGCATAGTTAAGAATCATTCTTGCTAGATACCCATAGCAGCCATGTAAAACATGCAACAACAATTAGAGGACGTCTAACTTGTTTTTGCAGGGTATGTTGTGATATGATATGGCCAATTACATGATGAGATATATGTGATGTATGAGATGATCATGTTTTGTATAGAATATCATGACTTGAATGTCGATAAGTACAACAACCGACACGAGCCATAGGGTTGTCTTTAATTATTGTATGACTTGCGTGTCAATCATTAAGCGCTATGTAATACTTTACTTTATCGATAAGCGATAGCAATAGTAGTAGAAGCATGGTGGGCGCGACAACCCCGATGGCGACACGTTGATGGAGATCAAGATGATGGAGATCATGGTGTCATGCCGGTGACGATGGAGATCATGCCAGTTCTTTAAGGATGGAGATCAAAAGCACAAGATCATGGCCATATCATGTCAGTTATGATTTGCATGTGATATTAATCCTTTTATGCATCTTATTATTCTTACGACGATGGTAGCATTATAACGTGACGACTCACTACAATTAAAGATAAATTGTGTTCTCCCCAAGTGTGCACCATTGTGAAAGATCGTCTTTTCGAATCATCACATGATGATAGAGTGTTATAGACTCTACGTTCACATACAACGGATGCAAGCTAGTGTTGCACGTGCAGAACACTCGGGTTAAACTTGAGTAGCTTAGCATGTACAGACATGGCCTTGGAACAGAAGAGACCGAAAGGTCGAACATGAGTCATATAGTAGATATGATCAACATGGAGATGTTCACCATTGAAACCACCTCATCTCACGTGATGCTTGGACTTGGGTTGGTGAATTTGGATCATGTAGCACTCGGATGACCGGAGGGATGTCAATTTGAGTGGGAGTTTTTAAGTAATATGATTAACTAAACTCATTATCTTGAAAAATAGTCTTAGTAACCTTTGCAAACTTATGTTGTATATCAATGGCTCGCGCAGTAGTTCCCCTGAATTTCAATGCGTTCCTAGAGAAAGCCAAGTTGAAAGATGATGGAAGTAACTTTGTAGACTGGGCCCGTAATTTGAGGATAATCCTCACAGCTTCCCAAAAGTCTAATGTCCTTGATGCACTGCTTGGTGATCCACCCGCTCCCGTGTCGTCCGAAGACGTTGTGAACGCTTGGGAGGAACGTTCTGGAGATTACTCAATAGTTCAATGTGCAATGTTGTATGGCTTAGAACCAGGACTTCAAAGACTTTTTGAACGCCATGGAGCATATGAGAAGTTCCACGAGTTGACGTTTATCTTTGAGAAGAATGCCCGGATCGAGCGGTATGAGACCTTCGATAAGTTCTATGCTTGCAAGATGAAGGAGAATGGGTCTGTCAGTGAACATATACTCAGAATTCCTGGGTATTCGAACCATCTGGCTGAGTTAGGGATTAACCTTACTCCGAAGGCAATCACTGACAGAGTTCTTCAATCATTGCCACCTAGCTACAAGAGCTTCATGATGAACTATAACATGCAAGGGATGAACAAGTCAGTCACCAAGCTGTTTATGATGTTGAAAGTCGATGAGTCTGAAATCCAGAAGGAGCATCAAGTGTTGATGGTCAATAAAACCACTAGTTTCAAGAATAATGGCAAGGGCAAGAAGGGTATCTCCAAGAAGAGTGGCAAAGGAGTTTCCCCTCCCATGAAGAAACCCAAGGCTAGACCCAAGCCAGAAACTGAGTGCTTTCATTGCAACGGAACTCATCACTAGAAGTGGTACTACCCCAAGTATCTGGCCGACAAGAAGGCGGCCAACACAAAACAAGGATATATAATATACATGTTGTTGATGTGTACCTTACAAACTCTCATTGTAGTGCCTGGGTATTTGATACTGGTTTGGTTTCTCACATTTGCAACTCAAAGCAGGAGCTACGGAATAGATGTAGGCTGGCAAAGCATGTGAGCATGCATGTGGGAAATGGTTCCAAGGTTGATGTGATCGCCCTCGACACGCTCGCTCTTCGATTACCATCGGGATTAGTTATGAACCAGAATAATTGTTATTTAGTGCCTGCGTTAAGCATGAACATTATATATGTATTTTGTTTATTGCAAGATGGTTACTCATTTAAATCAAAGAATAATGGTTGTTCTATTTATATGAGTAATATATTTTATGGTCATGCGCCCGATGTGAGGGGTTTATTCTTATTGAATCTCGATAGTGATAATACACATGTTCATAACATTGATGCCAAAAGATGTAGAGTTGATAATGATAGTACCACTTTCTTGTGGCACGGCCTCTTATGTAATATTGGTGTAAAACGCATGAACAAGCTCCATGCTGATGGACTTTTGGAGTCACTTGATTTCGAGTCACTTGACATATGTGAACCATGCCTCATGGGCAAGATGACTAAGACCCCATTCTCTAGAACAATGGAACTGGCAAGTGACTTGTTGTAAATCATACATACTGATGTGTGCGGTCCAATGAGCATTGAGGCACGCAGTGGATATCATTACTGTCAGGACCCCAATCCTAAGCCATAAGAATCCAGCCTGTAACACATCACATCACTTTGCGGTCTCACGCACGGTTATCTCCACGGCTGCCACCTTACCTGGGCCGGGACCGTTTACGTCTTTTGACTGACGTATGTGAATGTGTCGCTAGCATTCAAATGTCAAAGAACCCGGGCCGACATGACTAGCGTAGGACCCAAGTGGCACATCCGTACAGGGACAGGCATATGTAGCCCAACAATGGAGGTGTCGATCTCTAGTGTGTGTAGACGAGTTATAGCAAGCTACAAGGACTCCATTATGTCGTGGGACATAAATGTCATCACTGCATGTAGACGACTCGTAGCAGGCTAGAGGGACTCCATTACACTGCAAGACATTTCCCCGAAGGGACAAACACAACAGCAAAGAAGGATACATGTCGGTCAATCAATGTATCCGGAGCAGTAGCAAGCTACCAAGGCTCGGTGGAAGCACAAAGAGGCAGTTCCCCGTAAAGAGAACTACTAAAGGAACACAACTAGGTGTCGAATCCCATACATACCATTGCACATCACACATACGCACGACATGCCCGGTATGCATAGATACAACTATGGCATCACAACATAACCATACAACATTACAACATTTATTTAGAAGGCTCGGAAGAGCCAATACAATAAGATGTTACAGACAGGGGTCACAAGACCCAACATTCAGAGCATTCAAACAAGCAAGTGGAAGTTAAACATGTCTGGGTACAGACATCTACAAAAGTGGCTGGAGGAGCCTGAAAAGCTACAATGACCCTACCAAAGGAACCAGACCTCTGTCTGGGATTCCCAAGCTAATTCGGTCAACATCGAACTTCACGTCGAAAATACAACTAATGAGACTAACATCTCCTCTGCCAAAACATAAATTAAGCAAACATGAGTACAAAGGTACTCAGCAAGACTTACATCAGAACTATCTACATATGCATCAGTATCAATGAAGGGGATTGTGGAGTTTATTGCACCAAGCCAGCTTTGACTCTTGGCTAACCTATACTACGACTACAAATAGTATCTTTGAGGTGGGATAGCGCACACGAGTCCACATATTCTCCAATCAATACACCACTATGGACCCACTTCCGTCTCCCTACGAGAAGGCAATCCATAGCACTCACGCTTATCTTGCGTATTTTAGAGTATCCACTTCAACTTATCTATGAACCATATAAGTTCTCCAAGTATTCCATATCCGAGGACGCGGCTATTCGAATAGATTCATAACCCTGCAAGGGGTGTACTTCGTCACACATGCTCTCGCCACTTACCGCCATGTGCTCGTAAAAAGGCACCTCGGCAACCTTCAAGCGGAAGCCCAGCGAGGGAGTCGGCCACGACCTAACTAACCACACAAGGCTCTAGTCCAGGTTTATCACCTATTTGAGACTGAACCCGCAAGGAAGTCCGGCCGAAAAGTTTCCTCAATGGCCCCAAACGATGTGTACAGGGTTCCCAAGCCCGCCTCGACGGATGGTACTACGCTTGGTACACTGGGCCACAATGCCTAGTCTGTCCCAAGTCCACCTGTATAGGGTACCACTCGGTAGACTACTAGCATATCCTACAAACACCAGAAACTAGTTGCAACTCCTGGACAGAGATCAAGTCGGTTAATAAGTCGAGAGAGTCAATTAAGGATCCCAATGTGCGGTAGTAGCTAGTCTTGGATAACATACACATGACTCAGTTCTTAAGGACGGTCCCAATGAGACAACTCGCCATGTACTCCTACATGGCCTCTCATCACTACCTTTACCAAATCATGTTCACAACTTAGCTCTCATCATCATAACAAGTTCAGTTCACTTCGGTTCATCACCTAGGTGAATCAGACTTGACACAACTCTAAGCATAGCAAGCATAGCAGGTTAAAGGCACAACATGGCTCAAGCATCTACCAGGTATGCTAGGTTGCATGGTTCAGCTATTTACTGTGATAATGACAGGTCATGTAGAGGAATGGGTTCAATTACCGGAGCATGTAAAAGTCGAAACATTTTGTCCTAATGCAATAAGTGAGAGCAAGAGCAAGAGAGTGGGATTGTATTGGATATGTTAAAGGGGGTTGCTTGCCTGACAGTCCTGAAGATATCATTTCTCTTCATCAGTGTCAACGATCACATCATCGGAACCATCATCTACCGAGAGGGAACAAGCACCGACAAACAGGAAGAAGGAACACATTCAATGTGATGCAACAATCATGATGCATGAAATGGCATGTTAAATTACTGAATTGACCTAGTGCCCAACCTGTCACTGACTCTAGGAGGTCAAACCTCTGGTCAGCAGGGTCAAACCTGCCGATGTTAAGCCGCCGGCGAGGCTAGATGTGGTGGAGGATGCGGGTTTCGTGCTCCGGCGTCCAAATGGACGGCGGAGGCTATCTATCGCGAGCTGACGCCCCCACGTGTCGAGTAGTGAGGTCATCCGGGTCTGGGGGTGGAGTCGACGACGGCGACCTCAACTATGGCGGACGGAGCTCGGCAACGGCGAGGATGGCAGCTAGAGGGCGAACGTGGCAGCGGGGATATGGGGAAGAGCAAGGGGAGCTCACAATGATGCCGAAGAGCTGGCCAGCGGCTCGGGAACGACCGAGACGACGCAAATCGACGGTGGAAGCTCTGGTGGCCGGAGAGGAAAAATAGCGACGGCGAAGGCGATGAGGCGCTCCCGGCTTGATTTCTGCGGCAAGGGGGAGCAGGGGGATGCGGCGGTTCAGGTGGGCTTGCTGGCTGGGCAAGGGGAGGCCGGAGGCCACGACAAAAGAGAGAAGTGGCAACGGCGACCTTCAGGTCCGGGAGGAGGGAGGCAGGGCAGCAAGGAGGGGTGAGGAGAGAGGGAGAGAGGGGCAAAATGGGCTTCGAGGACGAACACGGCATCTCTATCCACCGCGTGGCAACGGCGGCAAGCAGGAGGTGGCTCGGACGCGTGCCGACGTGCTGCGGCCACACTCCCTTGTCCTCCTGGCAAGAGGTGGAGGATGACTGGCACTTGGGCCAGATGGGCCGCACTGTGCCAGGCCTCAGGTAAGCCCCCTTTTTTAGTTTTTGTTTTCTGCTTTCTTTTCTTCTGACATTTGTTTTTATTTTGTGAGGCCAAAATACCTAGCACAATAATGCCGACATATTTTATGAAATATAGTTTGATCATTTCAAATTTCCACAAAAGGTTTGGGCATTTTTGGACATCTGTCGTAATTATAATGCTTTATTAGTCAATTTCAGAAACTTTCCTATTTTATTTAATTTACAAAAATAGTTGTTAAAATATAATTCACCCCTGGTATGTTGTTCTCCAACATTTATCAGAAATGGTGAACATTTTTTAAGGCTATTTGGAAACATTCAAAATTTAGCTGTTGGAGTTTGGTTTAATCCATGAGATGCTAGGGTTTGTCATACCCATTTCAAATTCATTTGAAGTTAAACATGATGCAATGAATGCTCAATGATGCAACTAATACAAGCAATTTCTAGGGCTATGACAACTCACCCCCACTAAACAAGAATCTCGTCCCGAGATTCAAGCGTAAGGTAAGAGGACAAAAGGGGACACAAAACGAACACAATCTTCATGATCCAGTTGCCCTTCTCGAAGATGTTGCTTCATTTCATCATCTTGGCTTTGGCGTCTGTGTTTCCAATATCTTCATCCAACACGATGACAAAAATTAATAAGAAATCTCTACAATATTTGGTCTTTTTGGAGATCAAGCAACTCATGATCAACTCGTAGAATGAGACGTGATAACATCTCTCGAGCTAAGACACAAAACACACATTGAGAATAAAAAAATGAGGCAGATGACAGAGGTTCAATTGGTAGGCAAAAATTCCACGCTAAAGCAAATGGTGAAGAGGTTTCAAAGTAGTGAGGAGTTAGTTGCCCTTCATACCATAATGGGCACCTTAGGGAAAGTGACTCGTAAGATTATTCCTTAAGTGGCAAAAAGAATTACTTTTGATACAGAGATCATTGAGACTCTTCATACCAGCCTAAGGCAATTCGCAAATGATCGTTGGAAGGAATTCAAAGAATGGCATACTCAGATCAGAGGGAAACTAGAGTTATAAAACAATTCGGCAACGGAAGGCACTTTCCAGTTAAAACCGAAAGTATAACCCAGTGTTTGAGAGTGCTCTCAAGAACTTGAGCATCTCTATATTCATCAAAGTTTTACCAACATCCGTGCCAAGGATTGTCGCAACACCTCATACTACCATGATGAATAATGATGGAGGATGCAGATGCAAAGGAAGACAACACTTTCTTAGATTTCACCTTAGCTAGGCCAAGGACGCAAAATCTGGATGATCGACCAAAAGACATTTAGCACTCCGCTTCTAATGTTCTCCTTGATGTACTAGTGTAACCCCAATCGTAGGTCAGGTTTGCTATCTAGAACATCAAGTAAAGGTCGTACTTCGGGCTCTCAAAGGGGTCCATGAGGAATAACTTCTAGAGCAAGTCATACAAGGTCCTCATGGGGAGGTGGCCAAGTTGCTGAAACAAGATATTATAATAGTAGGTCTTCCGGATAGGTATGTTAGCCACAACATCCCTTTGTCGGTTATAGCGAGACTAATATTATAATTCTTGGGAAATGTTCCAACCATCATATCTGCCTGAGATTCAGATATGGTTGGTGTCAGGATATTCCAGACTCAGCATGTCTGAAAGTGAAAGGTTGCAACACAAATCGAAGAGATGACGTTGCGAGATTATCAGGAAATGAACTACGGCGTCAACTCCAAAATATGTGCTGGATTGCAAGACACATGTGAACACATTGTCCAAGACAATTGTGACCACATAGAAATCTTACAACAAAACACTACCAAGTTCTGGATGGAACCATCATTGGAGGTAACGAAGTCCTTACTTAAGTCATACGAATAGGTCTGAAGAAGGAACTTCTTTGCCTTAAACAAGTCAATCAGTGGCTTGGTGTGCTAGGGAATACATATGAATGGAGATGATCAGTCTATCAAACCATAGAATACTTCGCACGTGTATGACTGACTTGGGATGATTCCAATGAAAACAAAACGACCTTTCTCAAGTTCATTGGAGACAACTTGCACCATATGCACATGAACTAAGAGTAAGTCACCTCTTACACCAAACATATACTTCATGTACATGACACGAAGATATTGTCTACAAAGTTTCCAACACCAACTTAATGTTCATCATGAGTCATGGGATAGACGAGAATGTTGCCAATGAGTTCAACAACAATTCATCGAGGTATCCAAATGGATGGAATTCCACAACTATGAGAACAAGGTGATAGCATTGGTCAGACCAAAAGATATAATGGTGTATGCTCGAGGATACATCCATGAGTAAAACAACATTAGGAAGATCTTTGGTTCTAATTTTTATTTGACGATAGCCCATACTCAATTCCAAGGTTGAACAATACAATAGATGCAACAATTGATCACAAGGATTAATTGATCAAGATATCATCTTTCTTCGACACACACATCCACAACAAAGACATTCCCCGGAATGAACTAAGTCAGGTCAAGCTTTTATCTTCCAACTCTCCAAGTTGTTGTTTAGCTTAACCAACTAGTTCAGGGGTGTCCAACACAGATTCTTGGAGAAAGGTGGTTTATAGGAAAACCATCTCGATCACGAACTTAACATAACTGTCAAGGAACACCTTGGTAATACTTCCGAGAAGATATTTGAAAGATCACGATCCACTGGTATGTTATCAAGCTCGAGAGCAATCTTGCTTTTCAAGGCAAGACGATATGATCAACAGAGCAAAGGATTGACACAATCCTAACTCATTGACCGAAAAGTGCACCATGGAAAATTGACTAGGTAGCACGATCACTCCTAGAGTGGTGATTCAATAACCAACACACCAAGAATGAAATTATTGTCCATTAACTACCAAACAACAAAGTTGCTAGAAGTATTGATTACACACATCACGATTCACTTGTCGATATTCTGGTTTCAACAACATAGAGACCGGGTAATGAATGATGATGGCTAGAAGTATCAATACATCAAGATTTCATAAGAGGGAGTGCAGTTCTCATGATAATCTTGACATGAAGAGGGTAATACCTCAAGGTAGAACAGAGCAAAAGCTGAATTGGCATTTTGATCTGCGGAATACAACTGCTTTGACCCAATCCAAGAAATGGATGAGGTACGGGAGTTTTCTTCTCCTAGTCATTCTAAAATAGAATGGCTTGACAGACCACGAGAATAGTCGACATCGATAACATAATGCATGACATACTCTTGACTATCCATTGATAGGTAAAGGTCAGAATACAATTGAAGAAGGGCAACTCAAGAGCACCTGATTTTTCCTGAGTTGTAGATGCATGGATTGAATATGTCAAACGGAGTTCAACATGTTTCTTCCAGATAATCCATGAAAAAATGAAAGAATTGGCAGGCTCCCAACTATGAAATGAAGGACTCATCATGAGCACTCTTGTTATGATATTAAGATCACAAGAAACTTCTGCCATAATGGATCATGGTATTGGAAGAATGATATACCACGAACCTTGAAGACTATAACAAGGTTACTAATATCCTAAAGGAACGAGCAAATACAATCAATGGAAGGAAACAAAATGAATCTTGGGTTCAGGAACCCAGATATAGAATACCTATTGTCTAAGTAGCATCACAACATGCTTTCAATGATGATGGCCACAATTGTCACACTGGGAATAGAAGACAGAACTAAACTGTTAGGTGGTTCACTGAAACAACATGGTTTCCTAAACACCTTCGTCAAACACGTCGAGGTAATGGAGTACCCCAACACCATAATTAACGTGCTTTGTATGGCTTGAAAGACATTGACTCAAGATGAAAGAGTTTTGCAATTGCATCAGATAATTTAGAAACCTTGGATAACTCGGACAGCATAATGGTTGTACGGGCATGAAATATGAGGCAATCTGCACAAGAAAGCTAACAACATGACAATGAATTCATATAGAGGCATCAATCCAAAAAGACACCATCTTTCCTACAGGTCTCCAACATAATAACTCGTCATCCTAATAGATAAATGAGAATGCCTAGTTCTTAATCCCCGTAGAAAAGAAGAGGGTGACTCAGAATCAGAATGACACAAGGAAAGGAGTAAAAGGAGCCTTACGTTCCCTTCCACAATCAATTCCCTTATATAACTAAAGCAGTTCTAGACTCAACATCGACCAGTTTGGCTTGGTAATGCTACAAGCAGTCAAGCTCTGATACAAGCTGTCGGGACCCCGATCCTAAGCCATAAGAATCCAACCTGTAACACATCACATCACTTTGTAGTCTCACGCACGGTTATCTCCATGGCTGCCACCTTACCTGGGCCGGGACCGTTTGCGTATTTTGACTCACGTATGTGAATGTGTTGCTAGCATTCAAATGTCAAAGAACCCAGGCCGACAGGACTAGTCATAGGACCCAAGTGGCACATCCGTACAGGGACAGGCATACGTAACCCAGCAATGCAGGTGTCGATCTCTAACGTGTGTAGACGAGTTATAGCAAGCTACAAGGACTCCATTATGCTGTGGGACATATATGTCATCACTACATGTAGACGAGTCGTAGCAGGCTACAGTGACTCCATTACACTGCGAGACATTTCCCCGAAGGGACAGACACAACAGCAAACAAGGATACATGCCGGTCAATCAATGTGTCTGGAGCAGTAGCAAGCTACCAAGTCTCGGTTGAAGCACAAAGAGGTAGTTCCCCGTAAAGAGTACTTGTAAAGGCACACAACTAGGTGTCGAATCCCATACATACCGTTGCACGTCACACGTATGCACGACATGCCCGGTATGCATAGATACAACTATGGCATCACAACATAACCATACAACATTACACCATTTATTTAGAAGGCTCGGAAGAGCCCATACAATAAGATGTTACAGAGAGGGGTCACAAGACCCAACGTTTAGAGCATTCAAACAAGAAAGCGGAAGTTAAACATGTCTGGGTACAGACATCTACAAAAGTGGCCGGAGGAGCCTGAAAAGCTACAATGACCCTACCAAAGGAACCAGACCTCTGTCTGGGATTCCTAAGCTAATCCGGTCAACATCGAACTTCACGTCAAAAATACCACTAATGAGACTGACGTCTCCTCTGCAAAAACATAAATTAAGCAAACTTGATTACAAAGGTACTCAGCAAGACTTACATCAGAACTATCTACATATGCATCAGTATCAATGAAGGGGATTGTGGAGTTTATTGCAGCAAGCCAGCTTTGACTCTTGGCTAACCTATACTACGACTACAAGTAGTATCTTTGAGGTGGGATAGCGCACACGAGTCCACATATTCTCCAACCAATACACCACTATGGATCCACTTTCGTCTCCCTACGGGAAGGCAATCCATAGCACTCACGCTTATCTTGCGTATTTTAGAGTATCCACTTCAACTTATCTATGAACCACATAAGTTCTCCAAGTAGTCCATATCCGAGGATGCGGCTATTCGAATAGATTCATAACCCTGCAGGGGTGTACTTAGTCACACATGCTCTCATCACTTACCACCATGTGCTCGTAAAAAGGCACCTCGGCAACCTTCAAGCAGAAGCCGAGCGAGGGAGTCAGCCATGACCTGACTAACCACACAAGACTCTAGTCCAGGTTTATCGCCTATTTGAGACTGAACCCGCAAGGAAGTACGGCCGAAGTTTCCTCAACGGCCCCAAATGATGTGTACAGGGTTCCCAAGCCCACCTCGACGGATGGTACTACGCTTGGTACACCGAGCCACAATGCCTAGTCTATCCCAAGCCCACTTGTACGGGGTACCACTCGGTAGACTACTAGCATATCCTACAAACACCAGAAACTAGTTGCAACTCCTAGAGAGAGATCAAGTCGGTTAATAAGTCGAGAGAGTCAATTAAGGATCCCAATGTGTGGTAGTAGCTAGTCTTGGACAACATACACATGACTCAGTTCTTAAGGACAGTCCCAATGAGACAACCCGCCATGTACTCCATGGCCTCTCATCGCTACCTTTACCAAATCGTGTTCACAACTTAGCTCTCATCATCAGAACAAGTTCAGTTCACTCCGGTTCATCACCCAGGTGAATCAGACCTGACATAACTCTAAGCATAGCAGGTTAAAAGCACAACATGGCTCAAGCATCTACCAGGTATGCTAGGTTGCATGGTTTAGCTATTTACTGTGACAATGACAGGTCATGGAGAGGAATGGGTTCAATTACCGGAGCATGTAAAAGTTGAAACATTTTGTCCTAATGCAATAAGTGAGAGCAAGAGCGACAGAGTGGGATTGTATCGGATATGTTCAAGGGGGTTGCTTGCCTGACAGTCCTGAAGATATCATTTCTATTAATCAGTGTCAACGATCACATCGTTAGAACCATCATCTACCGAGAGGGAACAAGCACCAACAAACAGGAAGAAGGAACACATTCAATGTGATGCAACAATCATGATGCATGAAATGACATGTTAAATTACTGAATTGACCTAGTGCTATAGGTAGTCATATTAAGTGAAGTGGAATTCAAACTTATACTAAATTCCAACTCCAACACTATTTATTAAATTATCCTAATCATGAGATGGCCTACTTGGTGATGTTAACTTGCTCAAACATGCATGATCATGACATAAACAGATTCATTGGATTTGTCTGATCATTTTTCATATATAAATTATTTTCATCTGATTTACAGATTATTTTCTATGATTTTTAGAAGTTTTAAACATTTTCTGGAATTTCCTGAATTATTATATTATTAAGAAATCAGTTAATGCATCTGCATGACGTCAGCGTGACATCACAGGTCAACAGGGCCGGCCAGGGTCAAAACTGACTGGCTGGACCCACCTGTCAATGACACATGGGGTTAATTAGGATTAACTAAATCCTAATCAAAATTATTAAGGGTTGGGCCCACTAGTCAGTGGGTGATTAGGTTAATTAAGAACTTTAATTATTTTTAAACTAACCCAAAATTAATGCGGGCTAGGCCCCACCTGTCACTAACTCTAGCAGGTCAAACCTCCGGTCAGCGGGGTCAAACCTACCAGTGTTAAGCCGCCAGCGAGGCCAGATGCGGCGGAGGGACGCGGGTTTCGTGCTCCGGCGTCCAAATGGACGGCGGAGGCCATCTACCGTGAGCTGACGCCCCCGCGCGTCGAGTAGTGAGGTCATCTGGGCCTGGGGGGCGGAGGCAACGGCGACAACCTCAACTGCGGCGGCCGGAGCTCGGCAACGGAGAGGATGGCAGCTAGAGGGCGAACGGGGCAGCGAGGATACGGGAAGGAGCAAGGGGAGCTCATAGGGACGCCAAAGAAATGGCCACCGGCTCGGGAACGACCGGGACGGCGCGAATTAACGGTGGAAGCTCTGGTGGCCGGCGGGAAAAAATGGCGACGGCGAAGGCGATGAGGCACTCCCGGCTTGATTTCTGCGGTGAGGGGGAGCAGGGGGATGCGGCGGTTCTGGTGGGCTTGTTGGCTAGGATAGGGGAGGCCGGAGGCCATGACGGAAGCGAGCAACAGCTATGGCCACCTTCGGGTCCGGGAGGAGGGAGGCAGGGTAGCAAGGAGGGGTGAGGAGAGAGGGAGAGAGAGGCAAAATGGGCTTTGGGGCCGAGCGCAGCGTCTCTATCCACCGCGGGGCAATGGCGGCAAGCAGGAGGTGGCTCGGGCGCGTGCTGGCGTGCTATGGCCACACTCCCTTGTCCTCCTGGCGAGAGGTGGAGGATGACTGGCACTTGGGCCAGATGGGCCACACAGTGCTAGGCCTCAGGTAAGCCCCCCTTTTTAGTTTTTGTTTTCTGCTTTCTTTTCTTCTAACATTTGTTTTTATTTTGTGAGGCCA
Organism: Hordeum marinum; assembly: GCA_022496015.1. Taxonomy (NCBI): domain Eukaryota; kingdom Viridiplantae; phylum Streptophyta; class Magnoliopsida; order Poales; family Poaceae; genus Hordeum; species Hordeum marinum. The sequence goes on along the minus strand of CM039672.1, from coordinate 303,059,692 downwards.
AAATACCTAGCACAATAATACCCACATATTTTATGAAATATAGTTTGATCATTTCAAACTTCCTCAAAAGGTTTGGGCATTTTTGGACATCTGTCATAATTATAATGCTTTATTAGTCAATTTCAGAAACTTTCCTATTTTATTTAATTTACCAAAATAGTTGTTAAAATATAATTCACCCCTGGTATGTTTTTTCCCAACATTTATCAGAAATGGTGAACATTTTTAAGGCCATTTGGAAACATTCAAAATTTAGCTGTTGGAGTTTGGTTTAATCCATGAGATGCTAGGGTTTGTCATCCCCATTTCAAATTCATTTGAAGTTAAACATGATGCAATGAATGCTCAATGATGCAACTAATACAAGCAATTTCTAGGGCTGCAACAGTTACATTCGTACCTTCACTGATGACTTAATGAAATATAAGTCTAAAACATTTGGAAAGTTCAAGTAATTTCAGAGGCGCGTAGTCTGAAACATTTGAAAACATTTGAGAATCATCGTAACAAGAAGATTAAATTCCTACGATCCGATCGAGGAGGAGAATATCTGAGTTATGAGTTTGGTAGTCACTTAAGACAATGTGGAATTGTTTCACAATTTGACACCGCCTAGAACACCACAGCGCAATGGTGTGTCCGAACGTCGTAATCGAACCTTATTAGATACGGTGCGTTATATGATGTCTCTTGCTGATTTCCCACTATCATTTTGGGGTTATGCATTAGAGACACCTGCATTCACTCTAAATAGGGCACCATCAAAATCCGTTGAGACGACGCCATATGAACTGTGGTTTGGCAATAAGCCAAAGTTGTCGTTTCTTAAAGTTTAGGGATGTGATGCTTACATCGAAAAGCTTCAGCCTGAAAAGCCGGAACCCAAAGCGAAGAAATGCGTCTTCATAGGATACCCAAAAGAAACAGTTGGGTATACCTTATATCTCAGATCGGAAGGCAAAGTGTTTGTTGCTAAAAACGGAACATTTCTTGAGAAAGAGTTTCTCTCGAAAGAATTGAGTGGGAGGAAGATATAACTTGATGAGATTGTTGAGCCTTTGTTTCAACCAGAGAGTAGCACAGCGCAGAAATATATTTCTGTGGAGCCTACATCAGTTGAAGAGGAATTTAATGATGATGATCATGAAGCTTTAGATCAAGTTACTATCAAACCTCGTAGGTCGACAAGGACGCGTACTGCTCCTGAGTGGTACGGCAACCCTGTCTTAAAGGTCATGTTGTTGGACAACAATGAACCTATAAGCTATGGAGAAGCGATGATGGGCCCGGATTCCAAAAAATGGTTAGAGTCCATGAAATCCGAGATGGGATCCATGTATGAAAACAAAGTATAGACTTTGGAAGTATTACCTGAAGGGCGAAAGGCCATTCAGAACAAATGGATCTATAGGAAGAAGACGAACGTAGATGGTAATGTCACCGTCTATAAAGCTTGACTTGTGGCAAAGGGTTATTTACAAGTTCAAGGAGTTGACTACGATGAGACCTTCTCACCTGTAGCGATGCTTAAGTCTGTCAGAATCATGTTAGCAATAGCTACATTTTCGATTATGAAATTTGGCAGATGGATGTCAAAATAGCGTTCCTTATCGGTTTCCTTAAGGAAGAGTTGTATATGATACAACCATAAGGTTTTGTCGATCCAGAGAATGCTAACAAAGTTTGCAAACTCTAGCGATCCATTTATGGACTGGTGCAAGCATCTCGGAGTTGGAATCTTCGCTTTGATGAGGTGATCAAAGCGTTTGGGTTTATACAAGTTTACGAAGAAGCTTGTATTTACAAGAAAGTGAGTAGGGGGATCTATAGCGTTTCTAATATTATATGTGCATGGCATATTGCTGATTGGAAACAATATAGAAATGTTGGAAACCATGAAGGAATATATGAACAAGAGGTTTTCAATGAAGGACCTAGGAGAAGTTGCTTCCAAATTAGGCATCAAGATCTATTGAGATAGATCGAGACGCTTAATAGGACTTTCACAAAGCACATACCTTGACAAAGTTTTGAACAAGTTCAAAATGGATCAGTCCAAGAATGGATTCTTGCCTATATTGCAAGGTGTGAAGTTGAGTAAGACTCGATGCCTAGTGACTGTAGAAGATACATAAAAGATGAGTGTCATCCCCTATGCTTCAGCCATAGGCTCTATCATGTATGCAATGTTGTGCACAAGAACCAATGTCAGCCTTGCCATAAGTATGGCCGGAAGGTTTCAAAGTGATCCAGGAATGGACCACTGGACGGCGGTCAAGAATATCCTTAAGTACCTGAAAAGGACTAAGAAAATGTTTCTCATCTATGGAGGTGATCAAGAGCTCGTCGTAAATGGTTACGTTGATGCAAGCTTTGACACTGATCCAGATGACTCTAAGTCTCAAACCGGATACATATTTATTCTCAATGGGGGAGCGGTAAGCTAGTGCAGTTCCAAGTAGAGCGTGGTAGTTGATTCTACATGTGAAGCGGAGTACATCGCTGCCTCGGAGGCGACGTAGGAAGGTGTCTAGATGAAGGAGTTCATAACAGATCTTGGAGTAGTGCCCAGTGCACTGGACCCAGTGACTCTGTTCTGTGACAAAACTGGTGCCATTGCTCTGGCCAAGGAACCAAGGTTTCATAAGAGGACCAGCCACATAAATAGACACTTTAATTCCATCTGCGATTACATCAAGGAGGAGGACATAAATATTTGCAAAGTGCACACGGATCTGAATGTCGCAGACCCGTTGACTAAACCTCTTCCAAGGGCTAAACACGATCAACACCAGAACTGTATGGGTGTTAGATTCAATACAATGTAAATCACATTGTGATGTGAGCTATATTATTGACTCTGGTGCAAGTGGGAGACTGTTGGAAATATGCCCTAGAGGCAATAATAAAGTAGTTATTATTATATTTCCTTGTTCATGATAACCATTAGTTATACATGCTATAATTGTATTGATTGGAAACGCAAATACATGTGTGGGTACATAGACAGCATTGTGTGTGATAACCCACAAGTATAGGGGATTGCAACAGTTTTTGAGGGTAGAGTATTCAACCCAAATTTATTGATTTGACACAAGGAGAGCCAAAGAATATTCTCGAGAATTCGCAGATGAGTTGTCAATTCAACCACACGTGTAAGACGTAATATCTACAGCAAAGTATTCAGTAGCAAAGTAGTATGGAAGTAACGGTGATGGTAGCAAAAGTAACAGTAGCAGTTTTGTAGCGATTGTAACAGTAGCAACGGAGAAGTAACTTAGCCAGGATCAATATGTGGAAAGCTTGTAGGCAATGGATCATTGATGGATCATTATGCTGGATGTCAGTCATCATGCAACAGTTATAACATAGGGTGGCACAGAACTAGCTCCAATTCATCAATGTAATGTAGGCATGTATTCCATATATAGTCATACGTGCTTATGGAAAAGAACTTGCATGAGATCTTTTGTCCTACCCTCCCATGGTAGAGGGGTCCTAATGGAAACTAAGAGATATTAAGGCCTCCTTTTAATAGAGAACTGGACCAAACCATTAGCACTTCGTGAATACATGAACTCCTCAAACTACGGTAATCACCGGAAAGAATCCCAGTTATTGTCACCCTGGGGGATGCGGATCATAACTCGGAATAGGTGTCTACTACTTGTAAGATAGGATCAAGAACACATATATATTCATGAAAACATAATAGGTTCAGATCTGAAATCATGGCACTCGGGCCCTAGTGCCAAGCATTAAGCATAGCAAAGTCATAGCAACATCAATCTTAGAACATAGTGGATACTAAGGATCAAACCCTAACAAAACTAACTCGATTACATGATAAATATCATCCAACCCATCACCGTCCAGCAAGCCTACGATGGGAATACTCACGAACGGTGGACAGCATCATAGAATTGGTGATGAAGGATGGTTGGTGATGACAATGGCGTCGATTTCACCTCTCGAGAGCCCAAAACGGACTCCAGATCTAGTGTCCCAAGGAAGAACAGGAGGTTGTGGTGGCTCCGTATCGTGAAATGTGATGAACTCTTCTCCTTGATTTTTTTATTCGCGAATAGGGTGATATGGAGCTGGAGAGGAGGTCGGAGGAGCCACGAGGGCCCCACAAGCCTGTTAGGCGTGGCCAAGGGGTGGCCATGCCTAGCAGGCTTATGGCTTGCAGGTGGCCCCCCTCTCGTTAATTCTTGCGCCAGTAATTTGTATTGAATCCAAAAATATTCTTCGTAAATTTTCAGGACGATCCTAGAACTTTTATTTCTGCACAAAAAATAACACCAAGGCAATTCTGCTGAAAACAACGTCGGTCCGGGTTAGTTCCATTCAAATAATGCAAATTAGAGTCCAAAACAAGGGAAAAAGAGTTTGGAAAAGTGGTTATGATGGAGACGTATCAACTCCCCCAAGCTTAACCCATTGCTTGTCCTCGAGCAATTCAGTTGACAAACTGAAAGTGATAAAGAAAAACTTTTACAAACTCTATTTGATCTTGTTGTTGTAAATACGTCTAACAGATGTTCAGATTTTCAGCAAAGATCAGGGACTAACCACGTTCACAATAACATTTAGGTATCACATTTACTCATATCAATTACAAAATCAACTAGCGACCAATAATAATAACTCTCGGATGACAACACTTTTTAAAAACAATCATGATATAATATGACAAAATGGTATCTCACTAGCCCTTTCTAAGACCGCAAAACATAAATGCAGAGCACCTCTAAAAACAAGGACTGACTAGACATTGTAATTAACGGTGAAAGAGTTCCAGTCATGCTCATACCAATTATCAATTAACAGCAAAACATACAAACGACGGTGGTGCTCTCTAACTGGTGCCTTCTATAAGAAGATGATTGACTCAATAATAAAGTAAATGGAAAGGCCCTTCGCCGAGGGAAGCATTGATTTGTAGAGGTTCTAGAGCTCGAGCTTTTAAAAGAGAGGTAAGTAAAGATTTTTTAGCGGTATGCTTTGAGTGCTCACATAACGACCAAGAGGTTTTCAACATCTTCCATGATAGATAAATTATAGGCGGTTCCCAAACAGAATGATAAAGCTTTTACTCCCCCTCAACCAATCAATCACACTCCACGGCGGGCCGAATCCACGGGTATCATCCATACAAACACAATCCTGGGGGAGTTTTGTTTGATTATATTTTGCTTTTATTTCGAGCATGGAACTGGGCATCCCGATTACCAGCCACTTTCTCATGAATGATAGTGAATCAACACATATCGTGAGAATAACCCACCTAGCATGGAAGATACTGACAGCCCCCAGTCGCCACATGAGCGATTTGGGCATACAAAACAGAATGTTTATTTAAAGGTTTAGAGTTTGGCACATGCAAATTTACTTGGAACGGTAGGTAAATGCCACATATAGGTAGGTATGGTGGACTCATATGAAAGAACTTTGGGTTGAGGGATTGGATGCACAAGCAGTATTCCCGCTTACTACAAGTAAAGGCTAGAAAAAGATTGGGGAGCAACCAACTAGAGAGCGACACAGTCATCAACATGCTTCAAGATTAACCAACATTGAGTGCAAGCATGAGTAGGATCTAAATCACTATGAACATAAATATCGTGGAGGCTATGTTATTTTGTTTCAACTACATGCATGAACATGTGCCAAGTCGAGCCACTCGAATCGTTCAAAGGAGGATACCATCCCATCATACCAAATCACAACCATTTTAATATGCATGTTGGCACCCAAAACAAACCATTATCCACTCTTAGATAATTAAGCATGGCATGAGTAACTATAATCTCTAATTGTCATTGCAAATATGTTTCACCCATGATGAACTGAATTCAGAACGATGAGCTAATCATATTTACAAAAGCAAGATAGGTTGAGTTCATACCAGCTTTTATCCATCTCAATATTTTCATCAAATATCGTCATTATTGCCTTTCACTTGCACGACCGAACGGTGTGGATAATAATAAGAGTGCACGTGCATTGGACTAAGCTGGAATCTGCAAACAATAACTCAAAGGAGAAGACAAGGTAACATGGGCTCTCTAATAGGTAAACAATAACGCATATGAGAGTGATAACCCACAAGTATAGGGGATCGCAACAGTTTTCGAGGGTACAGTATTCAACCCAAATTTATTGATTCGACACAAGGGGAGCCAAAGAATATTCTCGAGTATTCGCAGCTGAGTTGTCAATTCCACCACACATGTAAGACTTAATATCTGCAACAAAGTATTCAGTAGCAAAGTAGTATGGAAGTAACGGTAACGGCAACAAAAGTAATAGTAGCAATTTTGTAGTGATTGTAACAGTACCAACAGAGAAGTAACTTAGCAAGGATCAATATGTGCAAAGCTCATAGGCAATGGATCGGTGATGGATAATTATGCTAGATGCCATTCATCTTGCAACAGTTATAACATAGGGTGACATAGAACTAGCTCCAGTTCATCAATGTAATGTAGGCATGTATTCCATATATAGTCATACGTGCTTATGGAAAAGAACTTGCATGACATCTTTTGTCCTACCCTCCCATGGCAGCGGGGTCCTATTGGAAACTAAGGGATATTAAGGCCTCCTTTTAATAGAGAACCGGACCAAACCATTAGCACTTAGTGAATACATGAACTCCTCAAACTACGGTAATCACCGGAAAGAATCCCAGTTATTGTCACCCTGGGGGATGCAGATCATAACTCGTAATAGGTGTCTACAACATGCAAGATACGATCAAGAACACATATATATTCACGAAAACATAATAGGTTCAGATCTCAAATCATGGCACTCGGGCCCTAGTGACAAGCATTAAGCATGGCAAAGTCATAGCAACATCAATCTCAAAAGATAGTGGATACTAGGGATCAAACCCTAACAAAACTAACTCGATTACATGATAAATCTCATCCAACCCATCACCGTCCAACAAGCCTACGATGGGATTACTCACGAACAACGGAGATATCATGGAATTGGTGAAGAAGGATGGTTGGTGATGACGATGACGTCGATTTCCCTTCTCGGAGCCTAAAACGGACTCAAGATCTGGTCTCCCGAGAAAGAACGGGAGGTGGCGGCAGCTCCGTATCGTGAAACGCGATGAACTATCTCTTTGATTTTTTTCTCCGTGAATAGGGTTATATGGGTCTGGAGAGGCGGTTAGAGGAGCCACGAGGGGCCCGCAAGCCTACTGGGCGCGGCCAGGGGGTGGCCGCGCCTAGTAGGCTTGTGGCCTGCAGGTGGCCCCCTCTGGTCAATTCTTGCGCCAGTATTTTTTATTAAATCAAAAAATAAGCTCCGTAAATTTTCAGGATGATCCGAGAACTTTTATTTCTGCACAAAAATAACACCAAGGCAATTCTGTTGAAAACAGCATCAGTCCGGGTTAGTTACATTCAAATCATGCAAATTAGAGTCCCAAACAAGGGAAAAAGAGTTTGGAAAAGTGGATACGATGGAGACATATTAAATCCCCCAAGCTTAACCCATTGCTTGTCCTCAAGCAATTCTGTTGATAAACTGAAAGTGATAAAGAAAAACTTTTACAAACTTTGTTTGATCTTGTTGTTGTAAATACGTCTAACTGATGTTCAAATCTTCAGCAAAGATCATAGACTAACCACGTTCACAATAACATTTAGGTCTCACATTTACTCATATGAATGACATAATCAACTAGCAAGCAATAATAACAACTCCCGGATGACAACACTTTCTCAAAACAATCATGATACAATATGACAAAATGGTATCTCACTAGCCCTTTGTCAGACCGCAAAACATAAATGCAGAGCATGTCTAAAGAACAAGGACTGACTAGACATTGTAGTTCACGTTGAAAGAGATCTAGTCATGCTCATACCCAATATCAATTAACAGCAAATCATACAAATGACAGTGGTGCTCTCTAACTGGTGACTTTTATAAGAAGATGATTGACTCAACAATAAAGTAAATGGAAAGGCCCTTCGCAGAGGGAAGCATTAATTTGAAGAGGTGCCAGAGCTCGAGTTTTAAAAACAGAGGCAAGTAATGATTTTTGAGCAGTATGCTTTCATTGCTCACATAACTACCAAGAGGTTTTTCAACATCTTCCATGCTCGATATGTTATAGGCAGTTCCCAAACAGAACGATAAAGTTTTTACTCCCCCTCAACCAATCAATCACACTCCACGGCGGGCCGAATCCACGGGTACCGAACATACAAACACAATCCTAGGGGAGTTTTGTTTGATTATATTTTACTTTTATTTCGAGCATGGAACTGGGCATCCCGATTACTAGCCACTTTCTCGTGAATGATAGTGAATGAACACATATCAGGAGAATAACCCACCTAGCATGGAAGATACTAATAGCCCCCAGTCACCACATGAGCGCTTTGGGCATACAAAACAGAATGTTTATTTGAAGGTTTAGAGTTTGGCACATGCAAATCTACTCGGAACGGCAGGTAAATACCGCATATAGGTAGGTATGGTGGACTCATGTGAAACAACTTTGGGTTGAGGGATTGGATGCACAAGCAGTATTCCCGCTTAGTACAAGTGAAGGCTAGCAAAAGACTGGGGAGCGACCAACTAGAGAGTGACACAGTCATCAACATGCTTCGAGATTAACCAACATTGAATGCAAGCATGAGTAGGATATAAATCACTACGAACATAAATATCGTAGAGGCTATGTTGATATCGTAGAGTCATGAACATGTGCCAAGTCGAGCCACTTGAATCGTTCAGAGGAGGATACCATCCCATCATACCACATCACAACCATTTTAATATGCATGTTGGCACCCAAACGAAACCATTATCCACTCTTAGCTAATTAAGCATGGCATGGGTAACTATAATCTCTAATTATCATTGCAAATATGTTTCACCCATAATGAACTGAATTCGAAACGATGAGCTAATCATATTTACAAAATCAAGATAGGTTGAGTTCATACCAGCTTTTCTCCATCTCAATCTTTTCATCGAATATCGTCATTATTGCCTTTCACTTGCATGAACGAACGGTGTGGATAATAATAAGAGTGCACGTGCATTGGACTAAACTAGAATCTGCAAACAATAACTCAAAGGAGAAGACAAGGTAACATGGGCTCTCTAATAGGTAAACAATAATGTATATGAGAGCCACTCAACATTTTCATTGTGGTCTTCTCCTTACGACCCAAAGGAAGAAAAATCAAAACATGAACGAGAAAAACTATTTACACGGGAAAGCTCCCAACAAACAAAAGAAGAACGAAAAATCTTTTGGGGTTTTATTTTTAATGCTACAACTAAGCAACTGGAAATAAAGCTTAGATCTATTTTTTGTATTTTTCTCAAAGTTAATTAAACACACAAGAAGAAAGCGAAACAAGGAAATAAACTACCATGGATGGTACAATGAAAAAGTATGAACACCGACTACTTAAGAATAAGTGTGTGAACATGAATGTAAAGTCCGTGAGAAATATGTACTCCCCCAAGCTTAGGCTTTTGGCCTAAGTTGGTCTATGGCCATGGCTGGAAAGAGCTCTCTATGGGATACTCGGGAGCATCCTCAGGATTCCATTGGTTGGCGAACTCCTACTGCTCCCACTGAAAAACTGGCACTGGGTATGGATCAAAGGCTGGTGCTGGCTCTGGAGCCGGGGGTTGCGTCAAACCCCAATATCAATAAATGTCTCTGGGCATAATGGTGTACCTGCCTGAGCGAATATCGACAAAGAAGGAGGCAGAGTAATAATTTCACAAGTACACTGGCTAAAAACTAAATATTAAAGCAGCATCCTATCGTCATTTTTCTTAATAACATCATGGGCTACCATAGGGTCATAATCTAAAAACTTCGGGGGTAGCAGCCTCTCATCGCTCTCGTTAAGCTTAATGGGTATCTCAAAATGTTCACCTAAACGAGATGCATAGATACCTCCGAATATTGGCCCTTCAAACGGTTGGTGTTCAACCGTTGGGCCACCATAGCGCCCAAACTAAAGGTTCTATCAGCAAATAATGAATGGCACAAAATGGTGAGGTCAGGGTCACTAAGACTTCCACTCTCCTAGCGACCAACTAAACATCTTCCCGCAAATAATGAATAATAACATAACACAGGAAAATGTAAACTAGCTGCTCTTGCCTTTGACACAGCTCTCTCTTCCCCTATAGTGACTGCGGCAACAAAATCTCCCATGTCTCGAGGACGCGGTTCCCTGATGCTGCCCTCATATGGAATTTTGCAAACTTTGCAAAAATCATAAAGGTTCATTTTCTTAGGCACATCATATAAATGAAATTCTACTGCAGGAGGGTCTTCCCTAGAATGAAAGTGAAAATTTTGCACAAAGGTATTCGTGATCAAGAGGTACTAGTCACACTTATCATTGAGGAAGTCGGTGATGACAGCATTCTTAGCCAAATTATAGAAATCTTCATAAATTCCGGTTTCCCTCAAGAATGTGTCACACGACCATTCACATGGTCGGACTTCTGCAGCGCGAGGAAGATTACACTTGAGTGTCTCCCTCATCTCATTCTCATCTTCCTTAGAAGTCCGGCTTGAAGAGCCTCTTAATAATCTCCTCAACATCTCTTTCTCTCAGAAATTCTGAAATTTTTAGTGAATCAAAATAAAGGTGCATAAAACACAACAAAACTCATAGCAATTACTCGCACAAGTGCCTAGAGGATATATCATGCATCAAAACTACTTGGGGCCATATAAATTTGACATGCAAGCTCAAGAACAAGGTCACCGCAGCAGCAAAAATTTGCAATATATAAAGCACTAGAACAAAAACTAATTGGATCATTGGAGGAGTCACATACCGAAGCGCAATCTCCCCAAAACAGTTTTTCTAATGACACTTTGATCAAGGAGATCGAAAATGGCATCATAATGAGCTAGAACACGGGTTCGAGCAATGGTGAGATTTTTTTGGAAGAAGATGAAGTGGATGGGTGCTGGAATAAGTGGAGGAGGGCCACGTGGGACCCACAAGCCTGCTAGGCGCGACGAAGGGGTGGCCGTGTCCTGTGGGCTTGTGCCCAGCAGGTGCAGCCCCCCTGCAATGTGCTCAGTGCACAATATTTTTAAATATTCTAGAAAAATCATATTCCATTTTCAGCACATTTGAAGAACTTTTATTTTCAGGTCACTTTTTTATTGCACGGGAAACTCAGAAAACAGGAAAGTAATAGCATTGTTACTTAATTTAATCTTAGTAACACAAAGTAAAGGTTGGGTACAAAAGTTGTGCTTTCCAAATTCATCCATCTCATGCTCATTAAAAGGAATCCGTCAATAAGGTTGATCATGTCTTATTAACAAACTTCTTTCGAATAACATGAAACCGAATAATTTTTTAGTAACACTACATTACCTCAATGGGGATATGCATATCCCCAACAATAAGTATATCATATTTCTTCTTGATAGTAGGAAGAGGGAATTCAAAGGCTCCGATAACAATCATTGGAATTTTTTCAATGGAGTTGATACTGTGAACTTGAGGTTGTTTCTTCGGAAAGTGTATCGTATGCTCATTACCATTAATATGAAAAGTGACATTGACCTTGTTGCAATCAATAACAACCCCTGCAATATTCAAAAACGGTCTACCAACGATGATCGACATACTGTCGTCCTCGGGAATATCAAGAATAACAAAGTCCGTTAAGATAGTAGCATTACCAACTACGATAGGTACATCCCCACAAATACCGATAGGTAGAGCAGTTGATTTATCAGCCATTTGCAAAGAGATTTCAGTAGGTGTCAACTTATTTAAATCAAGTCTACAATATAAAGAGAAAGGCATAACACTAACACCAGCTCCCAAATCACATAAAGCAATTTTAACATAATTCCCTTTTATAGAGCATGGTATAGTTGGTATTACTGAATCTCCAAATTTCTTTGGTACTCCACCCTTAAAAGTATAATTAGCAAGCATGGTGGAAATCTCAGCTTCTATTATCTTCCTTTTATTATTCACAATATCTTTCGTATGCTCAGCATAACGAGACATTTTCAGAATATCAGTCAAGCGCATACGCAAAAAGACAGGTCTAAGCATTTCAACAAAGCGCTCAAAATCCTCTTCATCCTTTTTCTAGGATGGTTTAGGAGGAAAGGGCATGGGTTTCTGAACCCATGGTTCTCTTTCTTTACCATGCTTCCTAGCAATAAAATCTCTTTTGTCATATCTTTTATTCTTAGTTTGTGGGTTATCAAGATCAACAACAGGTTCAATCTCCACATCATTATCATTACTACGTTGAGCATCAACATGAACATCATCATTAATATTATCACTAGGATCATGTTCATGACTAGTTTGTGTCTCAGCATCAAGAACAGACATATCATTTGGGTTTTCAGGTGTATCTATAATAGGTTCACTAGCAGCATGGCAAGTTCTATCATCATCCTTATTCCTATTATTATTGGAACGACTAGGTACATCAGTATTACTCCTTTGCGAATCTTGCTCAATTCTCTTTAGGGTGGCCCTCAGGATACAAAGGTTCCTAAGTCATTCTTCCACCTCTAGTCACAACTTTAACAAAATGATCATTGTTTTTACTATTCATCTCATTAAGCAAATCATTCTGAGCTTTGAGTACTTGTTCTACTTGAGTAGTTACCATGGAAGCATGTTTACTAATCAGTTTAAGATCATTGATAGTTCTACTCATATAATCACCTAAGAGATCAAGCATGAAAGCATTATGTAGCAGACTTGTTATAAGGAATATCGCTTTCATCAAATCTACGAAGAGAATTTACCTCTACTACCTTTGTCGGGTTATCAAGACCATGTATTTCTTCAATAGGTGGTGGATTCTTAACATCTTCAGCTTTAATACCTTTTTCTTTCATAGATTTCTTTGCCTCTTGCATATCTTCAGGACAGAGAAATAGAATGCCTCTTTTCTTCGGAGTTGGCTTCAGATGTGGTTCGGGAATAGTCCAATCATTATCATTGCACAATATATTATTAAATAGTATTTCAGCTTGTTCAATAGTTCGTTCCCTGAAAACACAACCAGCACAACTATCTAGGTGGTCCCTAAAAGCATCGGTTAGTCCATTATAAAAGATATCAAGTATTTCATTTCTTGAGAGGATGATCAGGCAAAGCATTTAGTAATTGGAGAAGCCTCCACCATGCTTGTGGGAGACTCTCTTCTTCAATTTGCACGAAGTTAAATATTTCCTGCAAGGCAGCTTGTTTCTTATGGGGAGGAAAATATTTTTCAGAGAAGTGATATATCATATCCTCGGGACAACGCACACAACCAGGAGAAAGAGAATTAAACCATATCTTAGCATCACCCTTTAATGAGAAAGGAAGCAACTTAAGGATATAGTAATAACGAATTTTTTCCTCATGAGTAAATAGGGTGGCTATATCATTTAGTTTAGTAAGATATGCCACAATAGTTTCAGATTCATAGCCATGGAAAGGATCAGATGCAACCAAGGTAATTAACTCAGGATCAACAGAGAATTCATAATCCTTATCAGTTACAAAGATAGGTGAAGTAGCAAACTTGGGATCATATTTCATTCTAGAATTCAAAGATTTTTCTTTCCACTTGCAAAGTAATTTCTTAAGATCATCTCTATCATTAACAGCAAGAAAGTCCCTACCTACCTCTCCTTCCATAACATAACCCTCAGGACTACCAGGCAATTCATATCCAGGAGAGCTAGGTCTACCAGGTGTCTCAAAGTGTTCAGTTTTATAAGTATCATAATTTTCTGCATTGACTCAAGCAATTTTTTCATCAAGAAATTCACCAAGCGGCACAGTATTATCAACCAAAGTATCATCATAAGCATCATGCATAGCAGAAGTGGACTCATCACTTACTTGCGACATATCACAATTACTAGCAGGTGGTGGTGTCGCAAACTTACTCATAACATAAGGTGAATCAAGTGCAGAGCTACATGGCAGTTCCTTACCTCCCCTTGTAGGAGAGGCATAGATCTTGGTTTTTGGATCTTTCAGATTCTTCATAGTGATCAACAAATATAAATCCGAAGTGACTCGGAGAATAGAGCTATGCTCCCCGGCAACGGAGCCAGAAAAAGGTCTTAATAACCCACAAGTATAGGAGATCGCAACAGTTTTCGAGGGTAGAGTATTCAACCCAAATTTATTGATTCGACACAAGGGGAGCCAAAGAATATTCTCGAGTATTCGCAGATGAGATTTCAATTCAACCACACCTGTAAACTTAATATATGCAACAAAGTATTCAGAAGCAAAGTAGTATGGAATTAACGGTAATGGTAGCAAAAGTAACAGTAGCAGTTTTGTAGCGATTGTAACAGTAGCAACGGAGAAGTAACTTAGCAAGGATCAATATGTGGAAAGTGTTGGAAATATGCCCTAGAGGCAATAATAAATTAGTTATTATCATATTTCCTTGTTCATGATAATCGTTTATTATCCATGCTATAATTGTATTGATCGGAGACTTAGATGCATGTGTGGATACATAGACAAAACCATGTCCCTAGTATGCCTCTAATAGACTAGCTCGTTGATCAAAAGATGGTTAAGGTTTCCTAGCCATGGACATGAGATGTCATTTGATAACGGGGTCACATCATTAGGAGAATGATGTGATGGACAAGAACCAAACTGCAAACGTAGCATATGATCGTGTGAGTTTATTGCTACTGTTTTCCGCATGTCAAGTATGTGTTCCTATGACCATGAGATCATGCAACTCACAGATATCGGAGGAGTGCCTTGTGTGTATCAAACGTCGCAACGTAACTGGGTGACTATAAAGGTGCTCTACAGGTATCTCCGATGGTGTCTGTTGAGTTGGCATGGATCGAGACTGGGATTTGTTACTCCGTGTGACGGAGAGGTATCTCGGGGCCCACTCGGTAATGCAACATCACAATAAGCCTTGCAAGCAATGTGACTAATTGTTAGTTGTGGGATCTTGTATTACGGAATGAGTAAAGATACTTGCCGGTAACGAGGTTGAACTAGGTATGGAGATACCGACGATCGAATATCGGGCAAGTAACATACTGAAGAACAAAGGGAACGTTATACGGGATTAACTAAATCCTTGACATAGAGGTTCGATTGATAAAGATCTTCGTAGAATATGTAGGAACCAATGTGGACGTCCAGGTCCCGCCATTGGTTATTGACCGTAGAGGTGTCTCGGTCATGTCTACATAGTTCTCGAACCCGCAGGGTCTGCACACTTAAGGTTCGGTGACGTTTCGGTAGTGTAGAGTTATGTATGGTGGTGACCGAAGTTTGTTCGGAGTCCCGGATGAGATCCCGGATGTCACGAGGAGCTCCGGAATGGTCCGTAGGTAAAGATTCATATATAGGAAGTCCCAGTTTGGTTTCCGGAAAAGTTTCGGGCTCATCGGTAGTGTACCGGGAGTGCCGGTAGTGTACCGGGAGTGCCGGTAGTGTACCGGGAGACCTCCGGGAGGGGTACTTCGACCCCAAGAGGTCCATGGGCTGTGGGAGATTATTAATCAGCCCTTAGTGGGCTGGGAAAACAGCCACAAAGGCCCATGGCGCAGGAGAGAAAGTCCTAAAGCAAAAGGTGGAAAATCAGCCAATAGGAGGCAATCCTACTCCAACTAGGATTGGAGGTGAAGTAGGATTGCTTCCCACCTCCTATATCGGCCGACCCAAAGGCCTTGTCTGCCTCTCCTATCCTCTCCTCCTATATATACTTGTGGATTGGGTGGTTTTTGGACAGAATTTCTGGCCATGTGCTACCCGTTTCACCGGTGCACAGTTTCTCCTCTAGATCGGTTTTCCGCAGCGCTTAGGCGAAGCCCTGGCGGAATCACTCCACCACCATCACCGGAGCGCCGTCACGCTGCCGGTGAACTCTCTCTCCTCTCCACCTCCTCTCGCTGGATCTAGACGGTGGAGATCGTCATCAAGCTGCACGTGTGCTGAACGCGGAGGTGCCGTCCGTTCGGCGCTAGATCGGAAGGACCGTGATCGAGATCGCGAGACGGTTCGTGATGTGATCACGGAACGGATCGTGATGAGTTCGCGGGACAGATCGTGATCAAGATCGTGAGACGGATCGTGATGAGTTCGCGGGACGGATCATGATGTGTTCGCGGGACGGTTCGTGATTGGATCGCGGACGCTCGGCGATTTGGATCGCGAAGAAGTTCGACTACACCAACCGCGTTTCTTAACGCTTCCCGCTTAGCGATCTACAAGGGTACGTAGATCCACTCTCCCTCTCGTAGATGCTCATCACCATGGATAGGTTTGCGTGTGCGTAGGAAAAATTTTGTTACCCATGCGACGTTCCCCAACAGAAAGCTCGTAGGCAATGGATCGGTGATGGATAATTATGCTGGATGTCATTCGTCATGCAACCATTATAACATAGGGTGACATAGAACTAGCTCCAATTCATCAATGTAATGTAGGCATGTATTCCATATATAGTCATACGTGCTTATGGAAAAGAACTTGCATGGCATCTTTTGTCCTACCCTCCCGTGGTAGCGGGGTCCTATTCGAAACTAAGGGGTATTAAGGCCTCTTTTTAATAGAGAACCAGACCAAAGCATTAGCATTTAGTGAATACATGAACTCCTCAAACTACGGTAATCACCAGAAAGATTCCCAGTTATTGTCATCCTGGGGGATGCGGATCATAACTCGTAATAGGTGTCTACAACTTGCAAGAAAGGATCAAGAACACACACACACACACAAACACACACACACACACACACATATATATATATATTCATGAAAACTTAATAGGTTTAGATTTGAAATCATGGCACTCGGGCCCTAGTGACAACCATTAAGCATGGTAAAGTCATAACAACATCAATCTTAGAACATAGTGGATACTAGGGATCAAACCCTAACGAAACTAACTCAATTACATGATAAATCTCATCCAACCCATCACCTTCCAGCAAACCTACGATGGTATTACTCACGAACGGTGAAGAGCATCATGGAATTGGTGATGAAGGATGGTTGGTGATGACGACGGCGTTGATTTCCCTTCTCCGGAGCCCAAAACGGACTCCAGATCTGGTCTCTCGAGGATGAACAGGAGGTGGTGGAAGCTCCGTATCGTGAAACGCGATAAACTCTCTCTTTCATTTTTCTTCCCGAATAGGGTTATATGGAGCTGGAGAGGAGGTCAGAGGAGCCACGAGGGCCCCACAAGCCTGCTAGGCGCAGCCAGGGGTGGCTGCGCCTAGCAGGCTTGTGGCCTGAGGGTGGCCCCCTCTGGTTAATTATTGCGCTACTATTTTTTATTAAATCCAAAAATATTCTCTGTAAATTTTCAAGACGATCCGAGAACTTTTATTTCTGCATAAAAATAACACCAAGGCAATTCTGCTGAAAATAGCGTCAGTCCGAGTTGGTTCCATTCAAATCATGCAAATTAGAGTCGAAAAGAAGGGCAAAAGAGTTTGGAAAGGTGGATATGATGGATACGTATCAGAGGCACACGACATTTTCATTGTGGTCTTCTCCTTACGACCCAAAGAAGGAAAAATCAAAACAAGAACGAGAAAACTATTTACACGGGAAAGCTCCCAACAAGTAAAAGAAGAACGAAAAATCTTTTTGGGTTTTCTTTTTAATGCTACAAATAAGCAACTATAAATAATGCTTAGAACTATATTTTTTGTATTTTTCTCAAAGTTAAATAAACACACGAGAAGAAAGTGAAACAAGAAAATAATCTACCATGGATGGTACAATCAAAGAGTATGAACACCGACTGCTAAGATGAGCGTGTGAACATGAATTTAAAGTCGGTGAGAAATACGTACTCCCCCAACGTTAGGCTTTTGGTCTAAGTTGGCATATGGCCATGGCTAGCCCTGATAATATCCGAATGTCATAGTTGGGGTTGTACTGGGCTGCGGCGGCTATCGCTTGAACGACTGCAGCGTGAAGGCGAGCTGATTTCGCGCTCCTCTTGTCCTCATGTGCCTTGTATGTGGTTATATTGTATTTCCATTTTTCCTGAAAGTTAAAGAAGGTAGGAGCAAGAAGGGTAACAAGGACAGCACACTGTCTGTCAAAAATTAGTCGGTACTTTTGAGATTGTTCGTACCTTTCGAGAAACTGAAAACATACCAAACCCTCATAATCAAGAAAAGAAGGTGGTAACTCAATATAATTTCCGCGTATGGATACCCCAAGATAATTAGCTAAACTAGTGGCATAAATCCCACCAAAGAAATCTCCATCCTTAGCATTATTATGCAACCTTCTAGCAATAATGGTTCCGAAGTCACATCGCCTTTCGCCCATTACTACACTCTTAAGAATACTAAGATCGGTTGCACAAAGGTGGCTATGCTTAGTTTTACCATTAATACATCTACCTATGAATAGAGAAAAATAGTGTATGGTAGGAAAGTGAATGCTCGCCATGCTAGCCTGTGTAATATTTCTAGTTTCTCTGACGGTAATGCTAGCAAGAAAATCATTATATTCAGTTTTGTGCGGATCACTATATCTAACCCATTGTGGAATTTTGCATGCATGATTAAAATCCTCTATGTCCATAGTATATGATTTATCATAAAAGTCAAATAGAATGGAAGGTTTATTATGATTGAGTGAAAATTCAAACCTCCACATGAAAAGATCTTTGAGTTGATAGTACTACTTGCATTTGTCTGACACGAATTCCTCAAGGCCAGCATTTCTTGTGTATGCGTAGAATTCTTGCTTGAAACCATCATCACTCATGAATTGATCCGATGCCCATTCACAAGGTCGTACTTATGCTTCCCTCGGTGGTTCAAGGCTGGGCTCATGTATCGCAAGTCCCGGGACCTTTTTGCTCGATGAACCCCCTTGAAACACCTTCCTCAATATTTTTTCTTTTTTTGAAAAATTCTGACATTTTAGTGACTCAAAATAAAGGTGCATAAAACTCAAAAAAACTCATAGCAACTACTCCCTCAAGTGCCTAGAGGCTATGTCATGCATCGAAACTACTTGGGACCATACAAATTTGACATGCAAACTCAAGAACAAGGTCACCACAGCAGCAAAAAATTGCAATATATAAAGCACTAGAACAAAAACTAATTGGACCATTGGAGGAGTCACATACCAAAGAATAATCTCCCAAAACAGTTTTGTGAATGAAGCTTTGAACAAGGAGATCGAAAATGACAGCAAAATGATCTAGAACCCGGGTTTGAGAAATGGTGGGATTTTTTCTAGAGTAAGACGAAGTGGAAGGGTGTTGGAATAAGTGAAGGGGGCCACATGGGACCCACAAGCCTCCTAGGCGTGGCCAGGGGGTGACCGAGCCTAGTGGTCTTGTAACCCATTGGTGCAGCCCCCTGTAGTCTGCCCAGTGCCGGATATTTTTAAATATTTCGGAAATAATCATACTCCATTTTGAGGGTATTTGAAGAACTTTTATTTTCATATCACTTTTTTATTGCACGAGAAACTAAGAAAACAGGAAAAAATAGCATTCTTACTTAATTTAATCTTACTGACATAAAGTAAAAGTTCGGTACAGAAAGTTGTGCTTTCTAAATTCATCCTTCTCGTGCTCATCAAAAGGAATCCATCAATATGGTTGATCAAGTTTTATTAACAAACCTCTTTCGAATAACATGAAACCAGAGAATTTTCGAATAACACTAAGTTACCTCAATGGGGATATGCATGTCCCCAACAATAAGCATATCATATTTCTTCTAGACAGTACGAACAGGGAACTCAAAGTCTCCAATAATGATCTATGGAATTTTTTCAATGGAATTGATATTGTGAACTTGAGGTTGTTTCTTCAGAAAGTGTATCGTATGCCCATTACCATTAATATGAAAAGTGACATTGCTCTTGTTGCAATCAATAACAGCCCCTGCAGTATTCAAAAAGGGTCTACCAAGGATGATCGACATATTGTCGTCCTTGGGAATATCAAGAATAGCAAAGTCCGTTAAGATAGTAGCATTTGCAACTACGATAGGTACATCCTCAAAAATACCGATAGGTAGCAGTTGATTTATCAGCCATTTGCAAAGAGATTTCACTAGGTGTCAACTTATTCAAATCAAGTCTATGATATAAAGACAAAGGCATAACACTAACACCAGCTCCCAAATCACATAAACCAGTTTTAACATAATTCCCTTTAACAGAGCATGGTATAGTTGGTATTCCTGGATCTCCTAATTTCTTTGGTACTCCACCCTTAACAGGGTAATTAGCAAGCATGGTGGAAATTTCAGCATCCGGTATCTTCCTTTTATTAGTCACAATATCTTTCATATACTTAGCATAAGAAGACATTTTCAGAATATCAATCAAGCGCATACGCAAAAACACAGATCTAAGCATTTCGACAAAGCGCTCAAAATCCTCTTCATCTTTTTTCTTGGATGGTTTAGGAGGAAAGGGCATGGGTTTCTGAACCCATGGTTCTCTTTCTTTACCATGCTTCCTAGCAATAAAATCTCTTTGTCATATCTTTTATTCTTAGGTTGTGGTTTACCAAAATTAACAGCAGGTTCAATCTCCACATCATTATCATTACTAGGCTGAGCATCAACATGAGCATCATCATCAATATTATCACTAGGGTCATGTTCATCACTAGATTGTGTCTCAGCATCACAAACAGAAATGTCATTTGGGTTTTCAGGTGTATCCATAACAGGTTCACTAGCAGCATGCAAAGTTCTATCATCATCCTTATTCCTCTTATTACTGGAAAGACTAGGTACATCAATATTACTCCTTTGAGAATCTTGCTCAATTCTCTTAGGGTGGCCCTCAGGATACAAAGGTTCCTGGGTCATTCTACCACCTGTAGTCACTACTTTAACAGAATGATCATTGTTCTTACTATTCATCTCATTAAGCAAATCATTCTGAGCTTTGAGTACTTGTTCTACTTGAGTAATTACCATTGATGCATGTTTACTAATCAGTTTAAGATCATTGATAGTTCTACTCATATAATCACCTAAGCGATCAAGCATGAAAGCATTATGTTTCAACTGTCTACTAACATAAGCATTAAAATTTTCTTGCTTAAAAACAAAATTATTAAACTCATCCAAGCATTGGCTAGCAGACTTATTATAAGGAATATCGCTTTCATCAAATCTACAAAGAGAATTTACCTCTACTACCTGTGTCGGGTTATCAAGACTATGTATTTCTTCAATAGGTGGTAGATTCTTAACATCCTCAGATTTAATACTTTTTTCTTTCATAGATTTCTTTGCCTCTTGCATATCTTCAGGACTTAGAAATAGAATACCTCTTTTCTTTGGAGTTGGTTTCGGAGGTGGTTCGGGAATAGTCCAATCATTATCACTGCTCAATATATTATTCAATAGTATTTCGGCTTGTTCAACAGTTCGTTCCCTGAAAACACAACCATCACAACTATCTAGGTGGTCCCTAGAAGCATCGGTTAGTCCATTATAAAAGATATCAAGTATTTCATTTTTGTTCAGAGGATGAACAGGCAAAGAATTAAGTAATTGGAGAAGCCTCCCCCAAGCTTGTGGGAGACTCTCTTCTTCAATTTGCATAAAGTTAAATATTTCCTGCAAGGCAGCTTCTTTCTTATGGGCAAGAAAATATTTTTTAGAGAAGTAATAAATCATATCCTGGGGGCTACGCACACAACCAGGAGCAAGAGAGTTGAACCATATCTTAGTATCACCCTTTAATGAGAAAGGAAACAACTTAAGGATATAGTAATAACGATTTTTTTTCCGCATGAGTGAATAAGGTGGCTATATCATTCAGTTTAGTAAGATGTGCCACAATAGTTTCAGATTCATATCCATGGAAAGGATCACATTCAACCAAGGTAATTAACTCAGGATCAATAGAGAATTCATAATCCTTATCAGTAACAAAGATAGGTGAAGTAGCAAACTTAGGATCATGCTTCATTCTAGCATTCAAAGATTTTTCTTTCCATTTGCATAGTAATTTCTTAAGATCATCTCTATCATTACAAGAAAGTACCTAGCTACCTCTCCTTCGATAACACAACCCTCAGGAATATCAAGCAGTTCCTATCTAGGAGAGCTAGGTTTAGCAGGTGTCGCAAAGTGTTCAGTTTCAATAATTTCATCAATTTCAGAAGTATCATAATTTTCAACATTGGCTCTAGCAATTTGTTCAGCAAGAAATTCACCCAGTGGCACAGTATTACCAAGCAAAGTATCATCAGAAGCATCATGCATAGTAGAAGTGGCATCATCAATTACTTGTGACATATCAGAATTAATAGCAGGTGGTGGAGTTGCAAACTTACTCAAACAGATGGTGAATCAAGTGCAGAGCTAGATTGCAGTTCCTTACCTCCCCTCGTAGTAGAGGGATAAATCTTGGTTTTTGGATCTTTCAGATTCTTCATAGTGATCAATAGATATAAATCCCAAGTGACTCAGAGAATAGAGATATGCTTCCCGGCAACGGCGCCAGAAAAAGGTCTTGATAACCCACAAGTATAGGGGATCGCAACTGTTTTCGAGGGTAGAATATTCAACTCAAATTTATTTATTCGACACAAGGGGAGACAAAGAATATTCTCGAGTATTCGCAGCTGAGTTGTCAATTCAACCACACCTGTAAGACTTAATATCTGTAGCAAAGTATTCAATAGCAAAGTAGTATGGAAGTAACGGTAACGATAGCAAAAGTAACAGTAGCAGTTTTGTAGCGATTGTAACAGTAGCAACGGAGAAGTAACTTAGCAAGGATCAATATGTGGAAAGCTCGTAGGCAATGGATCGGTGATGGATAATAATGTTGGATGTCATTCATCATGCAATAGTTATAACATAGGGTGACACAGAACTAGCTCCAATTCATCAACGTAATGTAGGCATGTATTCCATATATAGTCATACGTGCTTATGGAAAAGAACTTGCATGACATCTTTTGTCCTACCCTCCCGTGGCAGCGGGGTCCAAATGGATACTAAGGGATATTATGTTGGAAATATGCCCTAGAGGCAATAATAAAATGGTTATTATTATATTTCCTTGTTCATGATAATTGTTTATTATCCATGCTATTATTTTATTGATTGGAAACACATTGCATGTGTGGATATATAGACAACACTTTGTCCCTAGTGTGCCTCTAGCAGACTAGCTCGTTGATCAAAGATGGTCAAGGTTTCCTAGCCTTTGACATGAGATGTCATTTGACAACGGGATCACATCATTAGGAGAATGATGTGATGGAAAAGACCCAAACTATAAACGTAGCATATGATCGTGTCAATTTATTGCTACAGTTTTCTGCATGTCAAGTATATGTTCTTATGACCATGAGATCATGCAACTCACTGACACCGGAGAAGTGCCTTGTGTGTATCAAATGTTGCAACATAACTGGGTGACTATAAAGGTGCTCTACAGGTATCTCCGAGGGTGTCTGCTGGGTTGGCATGGATCAACACTGGGATTTGTTACTCCGTGTGACAGAGAGGTATCTCAGGGCCCACTCGGTAATACAACATCACAATAAGCCATGCAAGCAATGTGACTAAGTGTTAGCCACAGGATCTTGTATTACGGAACGAGTAAAGAGACTTACCGATAATGAGATTGAACTAGGTATGGAGATACCGACGATCGAATCTCGGGCAAGTAACATACCGAAGAACAAAGGGAACATCACACGGGATTAACTGGATCCTTGACATAGAGGTTCGACCGATAAAGATCTCCGTAGACTATGTAGGAATCAATATGGGCATCCAGGTCCCGCTATTGGTTATTAACCTTAGAGGTGTCTCGGTCATGTCTACATAGTTCTCGAACCCGCAGGTGTGTACACTTAAGGTTCGGTGACGTTTCGGTAGTATAGAGTTATGTATGGTGGTGACCGAAGGTTCTTCGTAGTCCCGTATGAGATCTCAGACGTCATGAGGAGCTCCAAAATGGTCCGGAGCTAAAGATGATATATAGGAAGTTCTGTTTTGGTCACCGGAAAAGTTTTGGGCTCATCGGTAGTGTACCGGGAGTGGCAGGAGGGTGCCGGGGGACCATTGGGAGGGGTATTTTGACCCAAGAGGCAACATGGGCTGTGGGAGGAGGAATACCAGCCCTTAATGGGCTGGTCGAAGTCCCACGGAAAGCCCATGCGTCTGGGAAGGAAACCCAAGGTGGAAAAAGAGGCCCAAGTCGGAAAAAGAGGAGTCCTAATCCTACTAGGAGTGGAGGAGGAGGACTCCTCCCTCCCACTTCGGCCGAACCAAGGGTGGCCCCTTGGGGTCCAAGTCTCCTCCCTCCCCTCCTTCGTGATTGGATCGCGGGACACTCGGCGATTTGGATCGCGAAGACGTTCGACTACATCAACTGTGTTTCTTAACGCTTCCCACTTAGCGATCTACAAGGGTATGTAGATCCACTATCTCTCTCTCATAGATGCTCATCACCATGGATAGATCTTGCGTGTGCATAGGAAAACTTTTGTTGCCCATGCAATGTTCCCCAACATATTAAGGCCTCCTTTTAATAGAGAACCAGACCAAAGCAGTAGCACTTAGTGAATACATGAACTCCTCAAACTACGGTAATCACCGGAAAGAATCCCAATTATTGTCACCCTGGGGGATGCGGATCATAACTCGTAATAGGTGTCTACAACTTGCAAGATAGGATCAAGAACACATATATATTCATGAAAATATAATCGATTCAGATCTGAAATCATGGCATTCGGGCCCTAGTGACAAGCATTAAGCATAGCAAAGTCATAGCAACATCAATCTTAGAAGACAGTGGATACTAGGGATCAAACCCTAACAAAACTAACTCAATTACATGATAAATCTCATCCAACCCATCACCGTCCATCAAGCCTACGATGGGATTGTTGGAAATATGCCCTAGAGGCAATAATAAATTAGTTATTATCATATTTCCTTGTTCATGATAATCGTTTATTATCCATGCTATAATTGTATTGATTGGAGACTTAAATGCATGTGTGGATACATAGACAAAACCATGTCCCTAGTATGCCTCTAATGGACTAGCTCGTTGATCAAAGGATGGTTAAGGTTTCCTAGCCATGGACATGATATGTCATTTGATAGCGGGATCACATCATTAGGAGAATGATGTGATGGATAAGACCCAAACTACAAACATAGCATATGATCGTGTCAGTTTATTGCTACTGTTTTCTGCATGTCAAGTATATGTTCCTATGACCATGAGATCATGCAACTCACGGATATCGGAGGAGTGCCTTGTGTGTATCAAACGTCGCAACGTAACTGGGTGACTATAAAGGTGCTCTACAGGTATCTCCGATGGTGTCTGTTGAGTTGGCATGGATCGAGACTGGGATTTGTTACTCCGTGTGACGGAGAGGTATCTCAGGGCCCACTCGGTAATACAACATCACAACAAGCCTTGCAAGCAATGTGACTAAGTGTTAGTCACAGGATCTTGTATTACAGAACGAGTAAAGAGACTTGCCAGTAACGAGGTTGAACTAGGTATGGAGATACCGACGATCGAATCTCGGGCAAGTAACATACCGAAGAACAAAGGGAACGTTATACGGGATTAACTGAATCCTTGACATAGAGGTTCGACCGATAAAGATCGTAGTAGAATATGTAGGAATCAATGTGGACGTCCAGGTCCCGCCATTGGTTATTGATCGTAGAGGTGTCTCGGTCATGTCTACATAGTTCTCGAACCCGCAGGGTCTGCACACTTAAGGTTCGGTGACGTTTCGGTAGTGTAGAGTTATGTATGGTGGTGACCGAAGTTTGTTCGGAGTCCCGGATGAGATCCCGGATGTCACGAAGAGCTCCGTAATGGTCCGAAGGTAAAGATTCATATATAGGAAGTCCTAGTTTGGTTTCCGGAAAAGTTTCGGGCTCATCGGTAGTGTACCGGGAGTGCCGGTAGTGTACCGGGAGTGCCGGTAGTGTACCGGGAGGCCTCCGGGAGGGGTATTTCGACCCCAAGAGGTCCATGGTCTGTGGGAGAATAATAACCAGCCCTTAGTGGGCTGGGAAAACAGCCACAAAGGCCCATGGCGCAGGAGAGAAAGTCCTAAAGCAAAAAGTGGAAAATCAACCAATAGGAGGCAATCCTACTCCAACTAGGATTGGAGGTGAAGTAGGATTGCTTCCCACCTCCTATTTCGGCCGACCCAAAGGCCTTGTATGCCTCTCCTCTCCTCTCCTCCTATATATACTAGTGGATTGGGTGGTTTTTGGACAGAATTTCCGGCCACGTGCTACCCGTTACACCGGTGCATAGTTTCTCCTCTAGATCGGTTTTCTGCAGCGCTTAGGCGAAGCCCTGCCGGAATTGCTCCACCACCATCACCGGAGCGTCGTCACGCTGCCAGTGAACTCTCTCTCCTCTCCACCTCCTCTCGCTGGATTGAGACGGTGGAGATCGTCATCAAGCTGCACGTGTGCTGAACGCGGAGGTGCCGTCCGTTCAGCGCTAGATCGGAAGGACCGTGATCGAGATCGCGAGACGGTTCGTGATGTGATCACGGAACGGATCGTGATGAGTTCGCGGGACAGATCGTGATCAAGATCGTGAGACGGATCGTGATGAGTTCGCGGGACGGATCATGATGTGTTCGCGGGACGGTTCGTGATTGGATCGCGGGACGCTCGGCGATTTGGATCGCGAACAAGTTCGACTACACCAACCACATTTCTTAACGCTTCCCGCTTAGCGATCTACAAGGGTACGTAGATCCACTCTCCCTCTCGTAGATGCTCATCACCATGGATAGGTTTGCGTGTGCGTGGGAAATTTTTTGTTTCCCATGCGACGTTCCCCAACAGTGGCATCATGAGCTAGGTTGATGGTTCGATGAGATCTCGAGTAGAACACAAAAGGTTTGTGGGCGTTGATGCTTAGATTGCTTCCTCCCTTGGTCGGATTTTGGTTCGGCGGGATTGTGAGATGAAGCGGCCCGGACCAACATTACTCGTATGCTTACGAGAGACCGGTTCCCTCGACGCAACTTATTGCTTAGATGGCTTGCGGGTGACAGTTTCTCTCACTTTAGTTGGATCGGATCCGACAAAGGCGGTCCTTGAGAAGGTTGAAAAGCAATCTATGTATCACCGTTGTGGTTTATGCGTAGGTGAGAATCGTTCTTGATAGATACTCGTAGCAGCCACGTAAAACATGCAACAACAATTAGAGGATGTCTAACTTATTTTTGCAGGGTATGTTGTGATGAGATATGGCCAATTACATGATGAGATATATGTGATGTATGAGCTGATCATGTGATGTATAGAATTTCACGACTTGCATGTCGTTGAGTACGGCAACCGGCAGGAGCCATAGGGTTGACTTTAATTATTGTATGACCTGCGTGTCAATCATTAAGCGCTATGTAATGCTTTACTTTATCGCTAAGCGGTAGCAATAGAAGTAGAAGCAAGGCTGGCGCCACAACCCCAATGGCAACACATTGATGGAGATCAAGATGATGGAGATCATGGTGTTGTGCCGGTGACGATGGAGATCATGCTGGTGTTTCGAAGATGGAGATCTTAAACACAAGTTCATGGTCATATGATGTCACTTATGAATTGCATGAGATGTTAATCCTTTTATGCACCTTGTTTTTCTTAGTACGGCGGTAGAATTATAAGGTGATCCCTCACTTGAATTTCAAGATGAACTGTGTTCTCCCCGAGTGTGCACCGTTGCGAAAGTTCGTCGTGTTGAGACACCATGTGATGATCGGGTGTGATAGACTCTACGTTCACATACAACGGGTGCAAGCCAGATTTGCATGCGCAGAACACTCGGGTTAAACTTGACGAGCCTAGCATGTACATACATGGCCTCGGAACACAAGAGACCGAAAGGTCGAGCATGAGTCATATAGTGGATATGATCAACATAATGATGTTCACCATTGAAGCCACCTTAACTCACGTGATGATCGGACTTGAGTTGGTGAATTTGGATCATGTATCACTCGAATGACCCGAGGGATGTCAATTTGAGTGGGAGTTTTAAGTAATATGATTAATTGAACTCATTATCATGAACTTAGTCAAAGTGTCTTTGCAAATTATGTTGTAGATTACTAGCTCGCGCTGTAGCTCCCTTGTATATGTTCCTAGAGAAATAGAATTGAAAGATGTTGGTAGCAAAATTGCGGACTGGGTCCGTGATCTGAGGATTGTCCTCATTGCTGCACAGAAGGCTTATGTCCTTAATGCACCGCTCGGTGCGCCACCCCATCTAGTGTCGTCTGTAGATGTTGTGAACATCTGACAGGCACGTTTTGATGACTACTTGATAGTTTAGTGCGTCATGCATTACGGCTTAGAATTGAGGCTCCGAAACGTTTTGAACGTCACAGAACATATGAGATGTTCTAAGAGCTGAGATTGTGATCTCAGGCTCGTGCCCGAGTTGCGAGATATAGGATCTCCAACGAGATTCTTTGCCTGCAAGATGAAAGAGAATAGCTCAATCGTTGAGCATGTGCTCAGACTGTCTGGGTACTACAATCGCTTGAATCGAGTGGGAGTTGATTTTCCAGATAAGATAGTGATTGATGTAGTTCTCTAAGTCACTGTCACTGAGCTACTAGAACTTGGTGATGAACTATAAAATGCCAAGGAAAAAAAATTTGATCCCTGAGCTGTTCGCGATGTTTGACACCGCGAAGGTAGAAATCAAGAAGGAGCGTCAAGTGTTGATGGTTAATCAAACCACTAGTTTCGAGAAGGGCAAGAGCAAGGAGGGAAACTTCATGGATAGCAAGTCAGTTGCTGCTCTAGTGAAGCAACCCAAAGTTGAACTCAAACCCGAGACTAAGTGCTTCTATTATGAGGTGAGCGGTCGCTGAAGCGGAACAACCCTAGATACTTGGTAGATAAGAAGGCTGGCAACATTGATAGAAGTATATTTGATATACGAGTTACTAATGTGTACCTTTCTAGTACTCTTAGTAGCACCTGGGTATTGGATACCGGTTCGGTTGTTAAATGTTAGTAACTCGAAATAAACGCTACGGAATAAACGGAGAACTAGCTAAGGGTGAGGTGACGATATGTGTTGGAAGTGTTTCCAAGGTTCATGTGATCAACATCGCACGCTCTCTCTACCTTCAGGATTAGTGACGAACCTAAATAAATGTTATTTGGTGTTTTGCGTTGAGCATGAACATGATTAGATCATGTTTATTGCAATACGGTTATTCATTTAAGTTAGAGAATAATGGTTATTCTGTTTACATGAATAATACCTTCAATGGTCATGCACCCAGTGAGAATGGTTTGTTGAAATCTTGATCGTAGTATTACACATGTTCATAACATTGATGTCAAAAGATACAAAGTTAATAATGATAGTACCACATACTTGTGGCACTGCCACTAATGTCATATTGGTATAAAGCGCATGTAGAAACTCCATGCTGATGGATATTTGGACTCATTCGATTTCGAATCGGTTGAGACATGCGAACCATGCCTCTTGGGCAAGATGACTAAAGGACCCCGTTGGATGGAGCGGGCAAGTGATTCATTGGAAATGATACATGTTGACGTATGCAATCTAGTGAGTCTTGTAGCGTGTAGTGGATATCGTTATTTTGTTACCTTCACTGATGATTTGAGTAGATATAGTGTATATTTACTTAATGAAACACAAGTCTGAATCGTTTGAAAGGTTCAAGCAAATTCAGAGTGAAGTTTAAAGATCATCGTGACAAGAAGATAGAAATGACTGCGATATGATCGTGGAGGTGAATATCTGAGTCACGAGTTTGGCATACAACTTAAGACAATGTGAAAGTTGTTTCACAACTAAACGCCACCTGGAACACCATAGTGTGATGGTGTGTCCGAACATCATAGTTATGCTCTATTGGACATGGTGCGTGCTATGATGTCTCTTGTCGTTTTACTACTATAATTTTGGGGTTAAGCATTAGAGACAACTGCATTCACTTTAAATAGGGCACCATCTAAATCTGTTGAGATGACACCATGTGAGTTATGGTTTGATAGAAACCTAAGCTATCATTTCTTAATATTTGGGGATGTGACACTTGTGTGGAAAATGTTTTCACCTAATGAGGTCGAACCCAAGGCGGACAAATTGCATCTTCATAGAATACCCTAAGATCAGTTGGGTGAACCTTCAATCTCAGATCCTAGTGCAAAGTGTTTGTTGCTTAAACGGATCCTTTCTCGAGGAAATGTTTCTCTCGAAAGAATTGAGTGGGAGGAATATAGAACTTGATGAGGTTGTTAAACCTTTGTTCAACCAGAGAGTAGTGCAGCGCAGAAAGATGTTTCTATGAAGCCTACGTTAGTTGAAGAGGAAGTTAATGATGATGATCATGAAGCTTCAGGATCAAGTTACTATCAAACTTCGTAGGTCGACAAGGATGTGTACTGCTCCTAAGTGGTACGACAACTCTGTCTTGGAGATCATGTTGTTGGACAACGATGAACCTACGAGCTATGGAGAAGCGGTGATGGGCCCAGATTCCGACAAATGGTTAGAGGCCATGAAATCCGAGATAGGATCCATGTATGAAAACCAAGTGTAGACTTTGGTAGACTTGCTCGTTGGACGGCAGGTCGTTGAGTACAAATGGATCTTTAAAATGAAGACAGACACTGATGGTGAATGTCACTATTTGTAAAGCTCGACTTGTTGCAAAGATGTTTGTGACAAGTTCAAGGAGTTGACTACGATGAGACTTTCTCACTCGTACTGGTGCTAAAGTCTGTTGGAATTATGTTAGCAGTTGCTGTGTTTTCAATTATCAAATCTGGCAGATCGATGTCAAAACATCATTTCCTTAACGGTTTACTTGAGGAAAGGTTGTATGTGATACAACCAGAAGGTTTTGTCAGGCCTAAGGATGCTAAAAGGTGTGCAAGCTTCGGTGATCCTTCCATGGACTGAAGCAAGCATCTCGGAGTTGGAATATACGCTTTGATGAGGTGATCAAAGTTTTGATGTTTATACAAAGTTTACGAGAAACTTGTATTTGCAATAAAGTGAGTGGGAGCACTATAGAATTTCTGATAAGTATATGTGGATGACATATTGTTGATCAGAAATAATGTAGAGTTTCTGGAAAGCATAAAACGGTCATTTGGAAAGTGATTTTCAAAGGAAGACCTGGATGAAGCTACCTAATTGTTGAGCATCAAAATCTATGGAGATAGATCAAGATGCTCGATGAGACTTTCAGTGAGTGCATACCTTGACAAGATTTTGAAAGAGTTCAAAATGGATCAGTCAGAGAAAGAGTTCTCGCCTGATTTGTAAGGTGTGAAAGTTGAGTGAGACTCAAAGCTCGACAACGGCAGAAGAAAGAGAAAGGACGAACGTCATCCCCTATGCCTTAGCCATAGGCTCTATATTATGCCATGCTATGTACCGCACCTGTGTGTGCCTTGCCATGAGTCCGTCAGGGGGTACAAGAGTGAACCAGGAGTGGATCACTGGACAGCGGTCAAGATTATCCTCAGTAACTAAGAGACTGAGGAGATGTTTCTCGATTATGGAGGTGATAAAGAGTTCGTCGTAAGGAGTTACGTCGATACAAGCTTTAACACTAATCCGGATGACTCGTAGTAGCAATCTGGATACGTATAGTGGAGCAGCCATTTGGAAATAGTACCAAGTGGAGTGTGGTAGCAGTGTTTACGGTTTGACATAGAGATTTGCAAAGTACACACGGATCTGAATATCACAGACCCGTTTACTATAAGACCTCTCTCACATGCAAAGCATGATCGAGCCCCAGAACTCATTGGGTGTTAGATTCATAACAATGAGAATCACATGGTGATGTGAACTAGATTATTGACTCTAGTGCAAGTGGGAGACTGTTAGAAATATGCCCTAGAGGCAATAATAAATTAGTTATTATCATATTTCCTTGTTCATGATAATCGTTTATTATCCATGCTATAATTGTATTGATTGGAGACTTAAATGCATGTGTGGATACATAGACAAAACCATGTCCCTAGTATGCCTCTAATGGACTAGCTCGTTGATCAAAGGATGGTTAAGGTTTCCTAGCCATGGACATGATATGCCATTTGATAACGGGATCACATCATTAGGAGAATGATGTGATGGATAAGACCCAAACTACAAACATAGCATATGATCGTGTCAGTTTATTGTTACTGTTTTCTGCATGTCAAGTATCTGTTCCTATGACCATGAGATCATGCAACTCACGGATATCGGAGGAGTGCCTTGTGTGTATCAAACGTCACAACGTAATTGGGTGACTATAAAGGTGCTCTATAGGTATCTCCGAGAGTGTCCGTTGGGTTGGCATGGATCAAGACTGGGATTTGTTACTCCGTGTGACGGAGAGGTATCTTAGGGCCCAGTTGATAATACAACATCACAACAAGCCTTGCAAGCAATGTGACTAAGTGTTAGTCACGGGATCTTGTATTACGGAACGATTAAAGAGACTTGCCAGTAACGAGGTTGAACTAGGTATGGAGATACCGACGATCGAATCTCGGGCAAGTAACATACCGAAGAACAAAGGGAACGTTATACGGGATTAACTGAATCCTTGACATAGAGGTTCGACCGATAAAGATCTTCATAGAATATGTAGGAACCAATGTGGACGTCCAGGTCCCGCCATTGGTTATTGACCGTAGAGGTGTCTCGGTCATGTCTACATAGTTCTCGAACCCGCAGGGTCTGCACACTTAAGGTTCGGTGACGTTTCGGTAGTGTAGAGTTATGTATGGTGGTGACCGAAGTTTGTTCGGAGTCCCGGATGAGATCCCGGACGTCACGAGGAGCTCCGAAATGGTCCGGAGGTAAAGATTCATATATTGGAAGTCCCAGTTTGGTTTCCGGAAAAGTTTCGGGCTCATCGGTAGTGTACCGGGAGTGCCGGTAGTGTACCGGGAGGCCTCCGGGAGGGGTATTTCGACCCCAAGAGGTCCATGGGCTGTGGGAGAATAATAACCAGCCCTTAGTGGGCTGGGAAAACAGCCACAAAGGCCCATGGCTCAGGAGAGAAAGTCCTAAAGCAAAAAGTGGAAAATCAGCCAATAGGAGGCAATCCTACTCCAACTAGGATTGGAGGTGAAGTAGGATTGCTTCCCACATCCTATTTCGGCCGACCCAAAGGCCTTGGCTGCCTATCCTCTCCTCTCCTCCTATATATACTAGTGGATTGGGTGGTTTTTGGACAGAATTTCCGGCCACGTGCTACCCGTTACACCGGTGCATAGTTTCTCCTCTAGATCGGTTTTCTGCAACGCTTAGGCGAAGCCCTGCCGGAATTGCTCCACCACCATCACCGGAGCACCGTCACGCTGCTGGTGAACTCTCTCTCCTCTCCACCTCCTCTCGCTAGATCGAGACGGTGGAGATCGTCATCAAGCTGCATGTGTGCTGAACGCGGAGGTGCCGTCCGTTCGGCGCTAGATCGGAAGGACCGTGATCGAGATCGCGACACGGTTCGTGATGTGATCACGAAACGGATCGTGATGAGTTCGCGGGACAGATCGTGATCAAGATCGTGAGACGGATCGTGATGAGTTCGCGGGACGGATCATGATGTGTTCGCGGGACGGTTCGTGATTGGATCGCGGGACGCTCGGCGATTTGGATCGCGAAGAAGTTCGACTACACCAACCGCGTTTCTTAACGCTTCCCGCTTAGCGATCTACAAGGGTACGTAGATCCACTCTCCCTCTCGTAGATGCTCATCACCATGGATAGGTTTGCGTGTGTGTATGAAAATTTTTGTTTCCCATGCGACGTTCCCCAATAGGGATTACTCACGAACGGCGGAGAGCATCATAGAATTGATGATGAAGGATGGTTGGTGATGACGATGGCATCAATTTCCCCTCTCTGGAGCCCAAAACGGACTCGAGATCTGGTCTCCTGAGGAAGAACAGGAGGTGGCAGCGGCTCCGTATTGTGAAACGTGATGAACTCGTCTCCTTGATTTATTTTCTCGGCGAATAGGGTTATATGGAGCTGGAGAGGAGGTCGGAGGAGCCACGAGGGCCCCACAAGTCTGCTAGGCACGGCTAGGGGGTGGTCGCGCCTAGCAGGCTTGTGGCCTGTAGGTAGCCCCCTTTGGTTGATTCTTGCGCCAGTATTTTTTATTAAATCCAAAAATATTCTCCATGAATTTTCAGGATGATCCGAGAGATTTTATTTCTGCATAAAAATAACACCAAGGCAATTCTGCTGAAAACAGCGTCAGTCCGTGTTAGTTCCATTCAAATCATGCAAATTAGAGTCCAAAACAATGGCAAAAGAGTTTGGAAAAGTGGATACAATGGAGACGTATCAGTGTCCCTAGTATGTATCAAATAGACTAGCCTGTTGATCAAAGATGGCCAAGGTTTCCTAGCCATAGACATGAAATGTCATTTGATAACGGGATCACATCATTGGGAGAATGATGTGATGGACAAGACCCAAACTATAAACATAGCATATGATCGTGTCACTTTGTTGCTATAGTTTTCTACATGTCAAGTATGTGTTCCTATGACCATGAGATCATGCAACTCACTGACACTAGAGGAATTCCTTGTGTGTATGAAACGTCGCAACGTAACTGGGTTACTATAAAGATGCTCTACGGGTATCTCCGAGGGTGTCTGTTGAGTGGGCATGGATCAAGACTAGGCTTTGTTACTCCATGTGATGGAGAGGTATCTCAGGGTCCACTCAGTAATACAACATCACAATAATCCATGCAAGCAAAGTGACTAAAGAGTTAGCCACGAGATCTTGTATTATGGAATGAGTAAAGATACTTGTCGATAATGAGATTGAACTAGGTATAGAGATACCGACGATCGAATCTCGGGCAAGTAACATACCGAAGAACAAAGGGAACATCATACGGGATTAACTGAATCCTTGACATAGAGGTTCAACCGATAAAGATCTTCGTAGAATATGCAGGAACCGATATGGGAATCTAGTTCCGCTATTGGTTATTGACCGTAGAGGTGTCTCGGTCATGTCTACACAGTTCTCGAAGCTGCGGGGTCTGCACACTTAACATTCGGTAATGTTTAGGTAGTATTGAGTTATGTATGTTGGTGACCGAAGGTTGTTCGAAGTCCGAGATGAGATCCCGGACATCACGAGGAGTTTTGGAATGGTCTGGAGGTAAAGATTGATATATAGGAAGTCCCGTTTTGATCACTAGAAAAGTTTTGGGTATTTCCGGTATTGTACCGGGAGTGCCAGGAGGGTTCCGAGGGTCCACCGGGAGGGGCCCACTCACCCCAAGGGATACATGGTCCTAGTAGGTGGTGCACCAGCCCCTGGTGAGCTGGGAAACCAGCCCCTAAGGGACCATGCGCAAGGAGGAGGAGTAGAGGCCAAGTAGGGAGGAGTCCTACTAGGAGTCCACCTCCCTTGTGGGAGGTGGACTCCTCCCCTTGCCTTCGGCCGAAGCCCTCCTTGGAGGAGGGGCTAGGGATGCCTCCTCTCCCCTTCATCCTACATATATTGAGGTTTTTTTAGGTCAGCCCCTTACCTAAAAGCCACATGCTGCCCTCTTCTTCCTCTAGATCGTTTCTCCTCTAGATTAGTTGGGCGGAGCTCAGCGAAGCCGTGCCGGATTAATTCACCACCACCGCCACCATGCCGTTGTGATGCCGGAGAACTCATCTGCCTCTATGCTCCCTCTTGATGGATCCAGAAGGCGGAGATCATCATTAGTTGTACGTGTGCTGAACGCGAAGGTGTCGTCCGTTCGGCGCTAGATTGGGATGGATCATGATTGGATCGCGGGACGGCTAGCAATTTGGATCGCGAAGACATTCGACTACATCAACCGCGTTTCTAAACACTTCCCACTTAGCAATCTAGAAGGGTATGTAGATCCACTTTCCCTCTCATATATGCTCATCCCCAACAGTTTTTGTAATGCAGGTTGTTTGTCTCAATGAATCCAAAAAGTTTGCCTCGTTTGTACTGATATTCACTTGGCAGAATGCAAATCTTGAGAAATTTTATTTCAAATCTTTGAGAAAATATTCTGAAATTTTGTGATGACTCAACCGATTTGCTCCTCTATATTCTATTCACAAGGTCAGAGATGTCAATGTCAGGAGACAGTCAGAATGACCCCAAGGAGCTCAGTGTAGACATAGATCTAGGAACTAGTCCAGATAGAAGCTCATCTTCATTTGATGATGTTCTCAGCTCTGTAGATCTGCCTAGGGAAGCAACCAGGACTAGGAAGAAGCTCAACTAAGAGGAAGAAGACTTTGATTTTGTGCCTGATGAGGTTCCTGTCAAGGCTAAGCAGGACAAGGCTGAGAAGACTACAAAGAAGCCTACAACTGAGGCTACCTCTTCCAAGAAGGTGGTCAGAAAGGAGTATGCCCCCTTAGATACTATGAGAGCACCTGAGATCACTAGGGGCACCATGACCATTGAGCCCGCAAAGAAATACATGCCCAAGAAGGCTGGAGATAAGAAGAGAAGAAAGAGGATTATCCATGCTACTGGCAGGCCTACCTCTATGTATGAGGACCCAGCAGAGGCTGCTGCTGAGGAGGAGGAGGAAGAGCCAACTGCCAAGGCTCCTCCCAAGAAGAAGAAATTGATGACACATGCTATGCCTAGCCAAGATGCTCCCAAGGGCAAGCCAGCTGGAACCAAGAAGCCCTCTGCTCCTAAACCCAAGAGAACTACCAGAGACATTCCTAATGTTGAGAAGAACAAGGGTTCAACCTCCAAATATGCTGAGGAGGATGCTATGTCAGTCTTGATGAAGCTAAGGCCACACCTTCTAGAGCACAATACCAGCCACTTGCTAGTTGGGGACATGAAGAAGAGGAAGGACCAAGGACTGAGAGATTGGAGATCCGTTGATCCATATTCTCTCAGGAGGAAGATGCTACCTCTTGAGCTTGCGTTGGTTTTCCCTTGAAGAGGAAAGGGTGATGCAGCGAAGTAGATAAGTATTTCCCTCAATTGATGAGAACCAAGGTATCAATCCAGTAGGAGGAACAAGCAAGTCACCAATGGATGCACCTACATAAATAATCAAACTCTAGCACCCAACGCTATAAAGGGGTTGTCAATCCCTTCACGGTTATTTGCAAGGATTAGATCTGATAGAGATAGATGTAAATGATTGCGAAAAGTAAAAGATAAATAAGATATGAAAATATATTATGGAAAGTAGACCCGGGGGGCATAGATTTCACTATAGGCTTTTCTCTTGAAGGAAAGTATCACGATGGGTAAACAAATTACTGTCAAGCAATTGATAGAAAAGCGAATAATCATGTAGGTATCCAAGGCAATTATTATGCATATAGGCATCACGTCCGTGTCAAGTAGACCGAAACGATTCTGCATCTACTACTATTACTCCACACATCGACCGACTCCTGCTTGCATCTAGAGTATTAAGTTCATGAAGAACAGAGTAAAGCATTAGGTAAGATGACATGATGTAGAGGGATAAACTCAAGAAATACGATGAAAACCCCATCTTGCTACCCTTGATGGCAACAATACAATATGTGCCTCGCTACCCCTACTTTGTCACTAGGTGAGGACACCACAAGATTGAACCCAAAACTAAGCACTTCTCCCATTGCAAGAATTACCAATCTAGTTGGCCAAACCAAACCAATAACTTGAAGAGACTTGCAAAGATATGAAATCATGCATATAAGAATTCAGAAAAGACTCAAATAAGATTCATGGATAATCTGAACATAAACCCACAATTCATCGGATCTTGACAAACACATCGCAAAAGAGTATTACATCGGATAGATCTCCATGAAGAACATGAAGAACATGGTATTGAAGATCAAAGAGAGAGAAGAAGCCATCTGGCTACTAGCTATGGACCCGTAGTCCCGTGGTGGAATACTCACGCATCATCTGAGGGGCAATGGGGTTGATGTAGATGCCCTCCATGATCGGATCCCCCTCCGGCAGATTGCCAAAAAAGGCTCCAAGATTGGATCTCTCGAGAACGGAGGCTTTTGTCGGCGGAAAAGTATTTGCATCCTGTTTTTGGTATTGGGGGAATACTTGGGTATTTATAGGATGAAGAATAGGGTTAGGAGACCTGCCAGGAGGTGGCAAGCCTACCAGGCGCGACCAGGGGGTGGCCGCGCCTCCCTAGCCTGTGACCTCCTGGCAGATGCCCTGTCGTGCACTCCAAGTCTGGTAGATCTCTTTCCTTCCAGAAAAAATCACTCCGAATATTTTATTCCGTTTGGACTCCGTTTAATATTTCATATCTGCAATACTCAAAAACAAGGAAAAAATAGAAACTGACACTAGGCTTTAGATTAATAGGTTAGTCCCAAAAATAATATAAACTAGCATATTAATGCATATAAAACATCTAAAACAGATAATATAATAGCATGCCATCATCAAAAAATTATAGATACGTTGGAGACATATCAGAAGACTGATGTGGACTACATGTTCTATACAAAGGAACAACAAGACTTCTATGAAACAATTTTGCTTGACAAGAGCCCTGCTGTGAGTGACATGAGATATGTGGACTAGAAGTACATCAAGGACAATGAAGACTTCTTCCCAAGTTTGCAAGACAACTTCCATTGCGATCATGTGGCTATGCACCTTACATCCAAATGCTTATCAAATCTAAGTTGGAGAAGCACATCTTTGCACTTGATCGACCACATTTGCCACTCTTCCCGGAGCTAGAAGACAATGTTGTAGTGATGAACCCATATCATCCCACATCAGCTGCAACACAAGCACAGGCAGAGGCAGCTAGAGACACTAGTGCTTAGGCACTGACACATCTCAATCGTACCTACTTTTCCAAACTCTTTTGCCCTTGTTTTGGACTCTAATTTGCATGATTTGAATGGAACTAATCCGGACTGACGTTGTTTTCAGCAGAATTGCCTTGGTGTTATTTTTGTGTAGAAATAAAAGTTCTCGGATTCACCCCCCTTGCCGCGCCTAGCAGGCTTGTGGGGCCCCTGCTGCTCCATCGACCTCAATTCCACTCCTATTTATTCCTATTCGCGGAGAGAAAAATCAAGGAGAAGAGTTCATCGCGTTTCATGATACAGAGCCACCGCCACCTCATGTTCTTCCTCGGGAGGCCAGATCTGGAGTCCGATTTGGGCTCCGGAGAGGGGAAATCGACACCATTGTCATCACCAACCATCCTTCATCACCAATTCCATGATGCTCTCTGCCGTTCGTGAGTAATCCCATCGTAGGCTTGCTGGACGGTGATGGGTTGGATGAGATTTATCATGTAATCGAGTTAGTTTTGTTAGGGTTTGATCCCTAGTATCCGCTATGTTCTGAGATTGATGTTGCTATGACTTTTCTATGCTTAATGCTTGTCACTAGGGCCCGAGTGCCATGATTTCAGATCTAAACCTATTGTGTTTCCATGAATATATATGTGTTCTTGAACCTATCTTGCAAGTTGTAGACACCTATTACGAGTTATGATCCGCATCCCCCAGGGTGACAATAACTGGGATTCTTTCCGGTGATTACCGTAGTTTGAAGAGTTCATGTATTCACTAAGTGCTAATGCTTTGGTCTAGTTCTCTATTAAAAGCAGACCTTAATATCCCATAGTTTCCATTAGGACCCCGCTACCATGGGAGGGTAGGACAAAAGATGTCATGCAAGTTCTTTTCCATAAGCACATATGACTATATATGGAATACATGCCTACATTGATGAATTGGAGCTAGTTATGTGTCACCCTATGTTATAATTGTTGCATGATGAATGCCATCCGACACAATTATCCATCACTGATCCATTGCCTACGAGCTTTCCACATATTTATCTCTGCTAAGTTACTTCTCCGTTGCTACTATTACAATCACTACAGAACTGCTATTGTTACTTTTGCTACCATTACCGTTAATTCCATACTACTTTGCTACTGAATACTTTGCTGCAGATATTAAGTCTTTCAGGTGTGTTTGAATTGACAACTTAGTTGCAAATACTTGAGAATATTCTTTGGCTCCCCTTGTGTCGAATCAATAAATTTGGGTTGAATACTATACCCACAAAAACTGTTGCGATCCCCTATACTTGTAGGTTATCGAGACCTTTTTCTGGCGCCGTTGCCAGGGAGCATAGCTCTATTCTCTAAGTCACTTGATATTTATATCTGTTGATCACTATGAAGAATCTAAAATATCCAAAAACCAAGATCTATACCTCTACTACGAGGGGAGGTAAGGAACTGCCATCTAGCTCTGCGCTTGATTCACCTTCTGTTGTGAGTAAGTTTGCGATACCACCACCAGCTAGTAATTTTGATATGTCACAAGTAATTGATGATGCCACTTCTGCTATGCATGATTCTTATGATGATACTTTGCTTGATAATACTGTGCCACTGGGTGAATTTCTTGATGAACAAATTGCTAGAGCAAATGCTGAAAATTATGATACTTCTGAAACTGATGAAATTATTGAAGCTGAACATGATGAGACACCTTCTAGACCTAGGTCTCCTAGATATGAATTGCCTGATATTCCTGAGGGTTATGTTATGGAAGGAGAGGTAGCTAGGGACTTTCTTGCTTGTAAGATAGAGATGACCTTAAGAAATTACTATGCAAGTGGAAAGAAAATATCTTTGAATGCTAGAATGAAATATGATCCTAAGTTTGCTACTTTGCCTATCTTTGTTACTGATAAGGGTTATGAATTCTCTATTGATCCTGAGTTAATTACCTTGGTTGAATCTGATCCTTTCCATGGATATGAATTTGAAACTGTTGTGGCACATCTTACTAAACTGAATGATATAGCCACCTTATTCACTCATGCGAAAAAATCGTTATTACTATATCCTTAAGTTGTTTCCTTTCTCATTAAAGGGTGATGCTAAGATATGGTTCAACTCTCTTGCTCCTGGTTGTGTGCATAGCCCCAGGATATGATTTATTACTTCTCTAAAAAATATTTTCTTGCCCATAAGAAACAAGCTGCCTTGCAGGAAATATTTAACTTTATGCAAATTAAAGAAGAGAGTCTCCCACAAGCTTGGGGGAGGCTTCTCCAATTACTTTATTCTTTGCCTGGTCATCCTCTCAAGAAAAATGAAATACTTGATATCTTTTATAATGGACTAACCGATGCTTCTAGGGACCACCTAGATAGTTGTGCTGGTTGTGTTTTCAAGGAACGAACTATTGAACAAGCTGAAATACTGTTAAATAATATATTGTGCAATGATAATTATTGGACTATTCCCGAACCACCTCTGAAGCCAACTCCGAAGAAAAGAGGTATTCTGTTTCTAAGTCTTGAAGATATGTAAGAGGCAAAGAAATCTATGAAAGAAAAAGGTATTAAAGCTGGAGATGTTAAGAATCTACCACCTATTGAAGAAATGCATGGTCTTGATAACCCGACACAGGTAGTAGAGGTAAATTCTCTTTGTAGATTTGATGAAAGCGATATTGCTTATAATAAGTCTCTTAGACAATGCTTGGATGAGTTTGATAATTTTATTTTTAAGCAAGAAAATTTCAATGCTTATGTTAGTAGACAATTGATACATAATGCTTTCATGCTTGATCGCTTAGGCGATTATATGAGTAGAACTATCAATGATCTTAAACTAATTAGTAAACATGCTTCGATGGTAACAACTCAAGTAGAACAAGTACTTAAGGCACAAAATGATTTGCTTAATGAGATGAATAGTAAGAACAATGATCATTCTGTTGAAGTTGTGACTAGAGGTGGAAGAATGACTTGGGAAACTTTGTATCATGAGGTCCATCCTAAGAGAATTGAGCAAGATCCTCACAGGAGTAATACTGATGCACGTAGTCGTTCCAATAATAAGTGGAATAAGGATGATGATAGAACTTTGCATGCTGCTAGTGAATCTGTTATAGATACACCTGAAAACCCAAATGATATTTCTGTTTCTGATGTCGAGACACAAGCGGGTGATGAACATGAGCCTAGTGATAATATAAATGATGATGTTCATGTTGATGCTCAACCTAGTAATGATAATGATGTGGAGATTGAACCTGTTGTTGATCTTGATAACCCACAACCTAAGAATAAAAAATATGACAAAAGAGATTTTATTGCTAGGAAGCATGGTAAAGAAAGAGAACCATGGGTTCATAAACCTATGCCCTTTCCTCCTAAACCATCCAAGAAAAAGGATGAACAGGATTTTGAGCGCTTTGTTGAAATGGTTAGACTTGTCTTTTTGCGTATGCGCTTGATTGATATTCTGAAAATGTCTCCTTATGCTAAGTATATGAAAGATATTGTAACTAATAAAAGGAAGATACCGGAATCTTAAATTTCCACCATGCTTACTAATTATACTTTTAAGGGTGGA
The DNA here is from genome assembly GCA_022496015.1 of Hordeum marinum. Lineage (NCBI taxonomy): Eukaryota > Viridiplantae > Streptophyta > Magnoliopsida > Poales > Poaceae > Hordeum > Hordeum marinum. Next base: position 303,017,233 of record CM039672.1, on the reverse strand, counting down.
GTACCAAAGAAATTAGGAGATCCAGGAATACCAACTATACCATGCTCTATTAAAGGAAATTATGTTAAAACTGCTTTATGTGATTTGGGAGCTGGTGTTAGTGTTATGCATTTCTCTTTATATCGTAGACTTGATTTGAATAAGTTGACACCTACTGAAATCTCTTTGCAAATGGCTGATAAATCAAATGCTCTACCTATCGGTATTTGTGAGGATGTACCTATCATAGTTGCAAATGCTACTATCTTAACGAACTTTGTTATTCTTGATATTCCCGAGGACGACAGTATGTCTATCATCCTTCGTATACCCATTTTTTAATACTACAGGGGCTATTATTGATTGCAACAAGGGCAATGTCACTTTTCATATTAATGGTAATGAGAATACGGTACACTTTTTGAAGAAACAACCTCAAGTTCATAGTATCTACTCCATTGAAAAAATTCCGACGGTTATTATTGGAGACATTGAATTCCCTCTTCCTACTGTCAAGAATAAATATGATATAATTATTGTTGGGAACATGCATATCCCCATTGAGGTAACTTAGTGTTATTCGAAAATTCTCCGGTTTCATGTTATTCAAAAGAAGTTTGTTAATAAGACTTGATCAACCTTATTGATGGATTCCTTTGGATGAGCATGAGATGGTTGAATTTAGAAAGCACAACTTTATGTATCCAACTTTTACTTTCTGTTAGTTAGATTAAATTAAGTAACAATGCTATTATTTTCCTGTTTTCTGAGTTTTCCGTGCAATAGAAAAATGATCTGAAAATAAAAGTTCTTCAAATGCCCTGAAAATGTAGTATGATTTTTTTTGAAATATTTCAAAATACCTAGCACTCAGCACACTGCATAGGGATGCACTAGTGGGTCACAAGCCCACAAGACGCGGCCAACCCCTGGTCGCGCCTAGCAGGCTTGTGGGTCCCACGTGGCTCCCCTTCATTTATTCCAGCACCCATCCACTTCATCTTCCTCCAGAAAAAATCCCACCATTGATCAAACCCGTATTCTAGCTCATTTTCCTGGCATTTTCCATCTCCTTGTGCAAAGCTTCATTCGCAAAACTGTTTGGGGAGATTGTTCTTCGGTATGTGACTCCTCCAATGGTCCAATTAGTTTTTGTTCTAGTGCTTTATATATTGTAAATTTTTGCTGCTGTCGTGACCTTGTTCTTGAGCTTGCATGTTAAATTTGTATGGTCTCAAGTAGTTTTGATGCATGATATAGCCTCTAGGCACTTGTGGGAGTAGTTGTTATGAGTTTTGTTGAGTTTTGTTCACCTTTATTTTGGGTCACTAAAAATTTTGGACTTTTTCAGAGAAAGAAATGCTGAGGAGATTGTTAAGAGTTTCTTCAAGCCGGAGTTCTCAGGATGGTGAAAATGAGATGAGGGAGAAACCCAAGTATAATCTTCCTCGCATCACAGAAGTTCGAGCATGTGAATGGCCATGTGACACATATTGTGGGTAGCATGCATTTATGAATATTTTTATTATTTGGCTGAGAATGTAGGCCTCACCGACTTCGTCAACGATAAGTGTGGCCAGTACCTCTTGATCACGAATACCTTTGTGCAAAATTTTCATTTTCATGTTAGGGAAGACCCTCCTACAATAGAATTTCACTTATATGATGTGCCTAAGAAAATGGACCTTTATGATTTTTGCAAAGTTTGCAAAATACCCTATGAGGGCAGCATCAGGGAACCACGTCCTACAGACATGGAAGATTTTAATGTCGCGGTCACTGTAGGGGAAGAGAGAGATGTGTCAAAGGCAAGAGCAGCTAGTTTACATTTTCCCGTGCTACGCTATTATTCATTATTTGCGGGGAGATGTTTAGTTGGTTGCTGGGAGAGTGGGGGTATTAGTGCCCCTGACCTCGCCATTCTGCGCCAGGCTTTATTTGCTGATAGAACCTTTAGTCTGGGCGCTATGGTAGCCCAACGGTTGAACTCCAACCATTCGAGGAGGCCCATATTCGGAGGTATCTATGATTCTCGTCTGGCCAAACACTTTGAGATACCCATTAGGCTTGACAAGGGAGATGAGAGGCTGCTACCCTTGAAGTTCTTAGATTATGACCGTATGGTAGCACATGATATTATTAAGAAAAATGATGATAGGAGACTGCTTTATAACTTAGTTTTTAGCCAGGGTACTTGTGAGATTATTACTCTTCCTACTTCTTCTTTGTTCGATATTCACTTAGGCAGGTACACCATTATGCCTGAAGACATCTACAGATATTGGGGTCTGACGCAACCCCCAGCTCCCGAACCAGAGCCAGCCTTTGATCCGTACCCTGAGCTAGTTTTTCAGTGGGAGCCACAGGAGCTCGCCAACTAATGGAACTCTGAGGATGCTCCAGAGTATCCGGGAGTGAGTTGTTTCCATCCATGGCCCTAAACCAACTTAGGCCAAAAGCCTAAGCTTGGGGGAGTACGTATCTCTCATCGACATTACATTCATGTTTTCACACTTTAGTAGTCGGTGTTCATACTCTTTCATTGTATCATCCATGGTAGTTTATTTCCTTGTTTCGCTTTCTTCTTGTGTGTTTAATTAACTTTGAGAAAAATACAAAAAATAAGTTCTAGATTTACCTTTTAATTTCTTAGTTGTAGCATTAAAAAGAAAACCCAAAAAGATTTGTCGTTCTTCTTTTGCTTGTTGGGAGCTTTCCCGTGTAAATAGTTTTTCTCGTTCTTGTTTTGTTTTTTCTTTCTTTGGGTCGTAAGGAGAAGACCACAATGAAAATGTTGAGTGGCTCTCATATGCATAATTGTTTATCAATCATAGAGATCATATTACTTTGCCTTCTCCTTTGAGTTATTGTTTGCATATTCCAGCTTAGTCCAATGCACGTGCACTCTTATTACTATCCACACCATTTGGTCGTGCAAGTGAAAGGCAATAATGACAATATTTGATGAAAAGATTGAGATGGAGAAAAGCTGGTATGAACTTGACCTATCTTGCTTTTGTAAATATGATTAGCTCATCGTTCCAAATTCAATTCATCATGGGTGAAACATATTTGCAATGACAATTAGAGATTATAGTTATTCATGCCATGCTTAATTAGCTAAGAGTGGATAATGGTTTGTCTTGGGTGCCAACATGCATATTAAAAAGGTTGTGATGTAGTATGATGGGATGGTATTCTCCTCTAAACAATTCAAGTGGCTCGACTTGGCACATGTTCATGCATGTAGTTGAAACAAAATCAACATAGCCTCTACGATATTTATGTTCATGGTAATTTATATCCTACTCATGCTTGCATTCAATGTTGGTTAATCTTAAAGCATGTTGATGATTGTGTCGCTCTCTAGTTGGTTGCTCCCCAGTCTTTTGCTAGCCTTCACTTGTACTAAGCGGGAATACTGCTTGTGCATCCAATTCCTCAAACCTAAAGTTGTTCCATATGATTCCACCATACCTGCCTATATGGGGTATTTACCTGTCGTTCCAAGTAAATTTGCACGTGCCAAACTCTAAACCTTTAAATAAACATTCTGTTTTGTATGCCCAAATCGCTCATGTGGCGACTCGGGGCTGTCAGTATATTCCATGCTAGGTGGGTGATTCTCGCGATATGTGTTGGTTCACTATCATTCACAAGAAAGTGGTTGGTAATCGGAATTCCCAGTTCCATGCTTGGAATAAAAGAAAAATATAATTAAACAAAACTCCCCCAGGATTGTGTTTGTATGGACAGTACTCGTAGATTCGGCTCGCCGTGGAGTGTGATTGATTGGTGGAGGGGGAGTAAAAACCTTATCATTCTGTTTGGGAACCGCCTATAATGTATATAGCATGGAAGATGTTGAAAACATCTTGGTCGTTATGTGAGCAATGAAAGAAAACCTCTCAAAACTTATTACTCATCTATGTTTAAAAACTCAAGATCTAGCACCTCTGCAAATCAATGCTTCCCTCTATGAAGGGCCTTTCCATTTACTTTATTGTTGAGTCATCCTCCTCTTATAAAAGGCACTAGTTAGAGAGCACCACCGTCATTTGTATGCTTTGCTGTTAATTGATATTGAGTATGAGCATGACTGGATCTCTTTCACCGTGAATTACAATGTCTAGTCGGTCCTTGTTATTTAGAGGTGCTCTGCATTTATATTTTGCGGTCTCGGAAAGGGATAGCGTGATATTATTTCATCATATTGTAGCATGATTGTTTTGATAAAAGTGTTGTCATCCCAGAGTTATTATTATTGCTTGCTAGTTGATTATGTCATTGATATGAGTAAATGTGAGACCTAAATATTATTGTGAACGTGGTTTGTCCATGATCTTTGCTGAAAATCTGAACATCAGTTAGACGTATTTAAAACAAAAAAAATCAAACAGAGTTTGTAAAAGTTTTTCTTTATCACTTTCAGTTTATCAAATGAATTGCTTGAGGACAAGCAATGGGTTAAGCAAGGAGAAGAGTTCATCGCATTTCATGATACGGAGCCACCACCACCTCCTGTTCTTCCACGGGAGGCCAAATCCGGAGTCCGTTTTGGGCTCCGGAGAGGGGAAATCGACGCCATCGTCATCACCAACCATCCTTCATCACCAATTCCATGATGCTCTCCGTCGTTCGTGAGTAATCCCATCGTAGGCTTGCTGGACGGTGATGGGTTGGATGGGATTTATCATGTAATCAAGTTAGTTTTGTTAGGGTTTGATCCCTAGTACCCACTATGTTCTGAGATTGATGTTGCGATGACTTTGCTGTGCTTAATGCTTGTCACTAGGGCCCGAGTGCCATGATTTCAGATCTGAACCTATTATGTTTCTATGACTATATATCTGTTCTTGATCCTATCTTGCAAGTTATAGACACCTATTATGAGTTATGATCCGCATCCCCGAGGGTGACAATAACTGGGATTCTTTCCGGTGATTACCGTAGTTTGAGGAGTTCATGTATTCACTAAGTGCTAATGCTTTGGTCCGGTTCTCTATTAAAAGGAGGTCTTAATATCCCTTAGTTTCCATTCGGACCCCGCTGCCACGGAAGGGTAGGACAAAGGATGTCATGCAAGTTCTTTTCCATAAGCACGTATGACTATATATGGAATACATGCCTACATTACATTGATGAATTGGAGCTAGTTCTGTGTCACCCTATGTTATAACTGTTGCATGATGAATGCCATCCGACACAATTATCCGTCACTGATCCATTGCCTACGAGCTTTCCACATATTGAACTCTGCTAAGTTACTTCTCTGTTGCTACTATTACAATCACTATAGAACTGCTACTGTTACTTTTGCTACCATTAACATTACTTCCATACTACTTTGCTACTAAATACTTTGCTGCAAATATTAAGTCTTTCAGGTGTGGTTGAATTGACAACTCAGCTGAGAATACTTGAGAATATTCTTTGGCTCCCCTTGTGTCGAATAAATAAATTTGGGTTGAATACTCTACCCTCAAAAATTGTTGCGATCCCCTATACTTGTGGGTTATCAGGCACCCATGACTAGGAGTGAGCAGATGGATCTTCTCCTTAGCTCAGTGCTCAGCATGTAGAAGGACATCACCAACATTCTGAAGAACCAGGATAGCCTTGCGAGGATTGTTGACAACAAATTTCATATTCTCAACAACAAGGTGGATGGGCTCATAGTGACAGTGAATGAGCTCAAGAAGGAAGTTGATGATGTGCCCAGCCCTCACACTGCATATGATGATGAGGATCGTGCACCTCTGAGGACAGGCACTTAGTTCGGGACTCAGGCCAGGACTCCCATAGTGACAACTCTAGAGATGAGGCTTTGTTCATCAGCACCAGCTACAGCTAGATCAGATCCATCAGCTCCACCAGTTCCTCCAGTTGCTACACCAACTCCGTACATGATGTCTGTAGAAGTCTTCACCGATGTCGTCCTTTTGACTCCAACTTCAGCTACCGGAGGAGATCAGCCTTAGAAGGGCGTTTAGCTCTATACCTTTAAACTTTTTGGTAACTTGTTGCCAAACGGGGAGAAGTTGTATAGATCATTAGGGCTTCGAGAGAGAGAGCGTTGGTTTTCATCGCTTTTTCAAAACATTTGATATATTTTGGTTTGGATGTGTTAAACTTTGTCGATGTTTGATCATACACTTGATGTGTGTTGCTACTATTTCCTATCTTCATGATGCTTATGAGATGACCATTCACTTTGCTTGATTGTGTTGTGCTATGATATTCATTCTTATTATTCTCGCACACCACCAAGTTGTATGTGACATGGAAGAAGTGCCCCATCTACCTAATCGATTGTACATTTGCATTCAAATGAAAATTCAAAATAATGCACAAATTTAGGGGGAGCTCTTGCTTATCACATACTTCTCAAAGCGAGGATTATATTCATAGATTATATCATATGTCGAAGCTTCGATCTATATGTTGTCATCAATTACCAAAAAGGGGGAGCTTGAAAGCACATTTGCTTCCTTGGTGGTTTTGGTAATTAATGACAACATATATCTCATTGAACTAATATTTTCACTAAGCATATTTCAGGAAAAATTCAATAATGGGTTGGCAAAAGGATTGTGGAGAAACCCCTAGAAGCAAGGAATTGGATTGGCAAAAGCTTCAAACTAAGGACTCTACATTTTACGTTCTGAGAAATCACTTTGAGTCCATAGGAAAAGCCAATACTATTAAAAGGGGGTAAGGTACTGTTAGTGAACAAGTGCTCCACGTGCACAAGTGATAGTCACCAAAAACACCCACAAACTCTCCCACAAATCTCTGTCAGAGCCAATCATGAAAATCGGTGAAGCCAACAACTCCCACTCGGTCCCACCGATTCCCAACTTAGACAGAGCACTACCAAACCCTAGCACATCGGTGCAACCGATTCCACTTTGGTGTCACCGAGTTTAGCTTGCCAACTTTTTGTTACCTTGATTCACAAAATCGGAAGCTCCTAGTTTTTGGATTGGCACCACCGAGATTTGGATTCTGACCATTGGACACCTTATCGGTACCGCTGAGATTTCTATATCGGTCTCACCGAGATTCAAAAGTTGTTACCTTTGGAGCAACTCGGTACCACTGACATTCACACATCGATGTCACGGAGTTGGTCACTTTAGGTGTAACAGTTGGATTTTTGGAGATGCCTATATATACCCCTCCATCACCACTCACTTGTAAGATAAGCACTCAGAACAGATCCCCACTTATCCCATCAGATTTTCTGAGAGAGAGCCACCTACTCATGTGTTGAGATCAAGCCATTCCATTCCATCCATATGAATCTTTATCTCTAGCCTCCCCAACTTGCTTTCCACCCAATCAATCTCTTCCACCAAAGCCAAATCTGTGAGAGAGTGATTGAGTGTTGAGGAGTCTATCATCTTGAAGCACAAGAGCAAGGAGTTCATCGACATTATCGAGCCTATTACCTTTTGGAGGGCGGTGCCTCCTAGATTGGCTAGGTGTGCTTGGTAGCCTCCTACTTCGTGTTGTGAAGTGAACCAGGAAGTTTGTAAGCGCACGGAGATCGCCTACTTCATGAAGATCTACCCCGAGTTAGGCTAGTCCTCCATGGACGTATGCCATCATGGTATAGACAAGGTTGCTTCTTCGTGGAACCCTCCATGGGTAGAGCCCTTCATGGACTCTCGCGACCGTTACCTTTCGTGGGTTGAAGTCTCCATAAACGTGGACGTACGATAGCACCACCTATCGGAACCACGGGAAAAATCTTCGTGTCTCCAAATTGTGTTTGATCTTCCTACCCTTACTTTACTACTTATGCTTGTCTTTACTTTCCGCTGCTATACTCGTAGACATGCATGTGTAGGGTGTGCTTGACTTGCTATCGTTGCTAAAATCTGCCAACACTTAAATTAGGAAAAGGTAGAAATTTTATTTTGTCAAGTAGTCTAATCACCCCCCCCTCTAGACATACTTTCGATCGTACACTCCTGCAGCCATCGGTGAGTCCCCCCTCCTCTCTATCTATATCTTCCTCTTTCTAATATTTTCTCCTCTTTTGTAGCAGCACTAGATGAGAGGTGAGGGCACAAGTTGGATGGAGAGGACAATGATCCCAACAACATCCATGGATGGAATTTATTTTTTTAATTCCTAAATATTTAGTAGTAGCACGGGTGGAAATCACGCTACTCGTACCAGAAGTAGCAGTAGCGCGGGGTGATACCCGCGCTACCGTTAAAGTTAGTTGTAGCACCGTAGCAGTAGCGTGAGCCCCTCGCTACTGGTAGGCCTTTACCCCGCGCTATAGAGAGTGTTTTCCCTAGTAGTGATGTGGACTCATGTGGGCTCTCTAACCTCAAATAAAGTACTTGTAGTCATAGTACATGTTAGCCAAGAGTCAAAGTTGGCTTGTTGCAATAAACTCCACATCCTCCTTGTTGATAGTGGTTCATATGTCGATAGTTCTGATGTATGTTTTGCTGAGTACCTTTGTACTCACGGTTGCTTAATTTATTCTTTTGGAAAGGAAACAATAGTCTCACTAGTGGTTTCTGCGTGAAGATTGATGTTGATCGAGTAGCTTAGGAATCCTAGACAGAGGTTTGGCTCCTATGAAGGGCCCTTGTTGATTTCCAGGTTTCTTTCGCCAATTTTAGTAGATGTATGTACCCAGACATATTATGCTTCTCCTTGTTGCTTGTATGTCTTTGTGTGTTGGGTCATGCGATCCGTGTTTGTAATATCACACTATGTTGGCTCCTATGAGCCTTTAATAAATATTTAGAGTTATGTTGTGATTTCATGTTGTATCTATGCATATCATGCATATTGCATTTGTGTTTTAAAATGCATTGTATATGTGGGGTTCAACACCTAGTTGTATGCCTATGACAACCTTCCCTATAGGGAAATGCCTCTTTGCGCTTCCAGTGAGCCTTGATAGTTCACTATTGCTCCAGACACATAAGATTGATTGACATTTATCCTTCCTTGATCCTGTGTCTTTCCCTATGGGAGAATGTCAGGCGGTGTTTATTGGAGTCCTTGTAGCTTGCTACGACCCGGTTACACACTTTGCTGACCGACATGTGCATTGTTGGGTTCTGTATGTGTGTCCCTATACGTTTGTGCCATCTGGGTCTATAACTAGTCATGTCGACGCGGGTTCTTTGACATATGTATACTAGCGATATAATCATATACGTGAGCCAAAAGGCACAAATGGTCATGACCATGGTAAGGTGGCAGCCGTTGTGTACTGTGCGTGAGGCCGCACAACAATATGATGTGTTACATGCTAGATCTATGTACCTTAGGATTGGGGTCCCGACAACTTGTATCAGAGCCTGACTGACTATAGAATTACCAAGCCAAACTGGTCGATGTCTAGTCTACAAATGCTTTAGTTACATAAGGGAATTGACTGTGGAAGGGAAAGTAAGATTCTTTTTTCTCCTCTCCTTGTGTCATATGATTCCGAGTCACCCTCTTGTTTTCTATGGGGTTTAAGAACAAGGCTTCTCATCTTAGGGGGCATGATCTTGGTCTTGGAGTCTTTCGGATTCTTCATCGTGAATATAAATTGCAGCAAATATATAACTACCCAATGAACTTAATAATTAAATTTGTCCTCCCCGGGAACGGTGCCAGAAAATAGTCTTGATGACATGCAAGTATAGGGGATCACAATTGTCTTCGAGGGTAATATTTTAACCACATTTATTGATTTTACATAAGGGGATCGAAAGAATATTTATAAGTCTTAACAGTCGAGTTGTCAATTCACCACCACCCGAGAATCACTACCGTGCAATAATTTATTAGTAGCAGAGTAATATGATAGTAGTGATAGCAGATTTGAAACAATAACAACAATAATAACTTGAGCAACAACAGTAGTATTAAAGTGTAGGCAACGGAGCAATGATGGATATTTGCATGAAATTCAATATGTAATAGTAACAACCAAGAGCGATACATAATAGCCCCAATTCATCAATCACATGCAGGCATCCATTCTGTATATAGTTATACATGCTTGCAATAAGAACTTGCATTACATATTTTGTCCTACCCTCTCATGGCAGTGGGGTCCTAATGGAAACTAAAGGTAATTAAGGCGCTCCTTTTAATAAAGAACCGGAACAAAGCATTAACAAATAGTGAATACATTAACTCCTGAAATTACAGTCATCCTCGGAGAGTATCTCAATTATTATCACTTTGAGGTCTGTGGTTCATAACGATAATAGATGCATATAATTTGCAGGTAAGATCAACATATCATAGAAATAATCATGAAAAACATAAGTGTTCAGAGCTGAAATGATGGCACTCAGGCCCTAATGACAAGCATTAAACATAGCAAAATCATAGCAACATCAATCTTAGAAAATAATGGATACCAGGGATCATGCCCTAACAAACCGACTCGAGTGCATAAGAAATCACGTCCTTCTCCATCATTGTCCAGCAAGCCTACAAAGAAATTACCCACTCCAATGGTGAGCATCATGTAATTGTTGATGGAGAAAGGTTGGTGATGATGATGCTGACGAAGCCCTCTCTCCGGAGCCTCGAACGGATTCCAGATTATGGCTCCCAATGAAAAACATGAGGTGGTGGCGGCTCCGTATCATAAAACATGATGAAACTTTTTTATGATTTTTTTCTCGGATACGATACTTACATGCTTGGAATTAGACCAGACGAAGAACCATGGGGTCCACGAGCTCATAGGGCACACCCTGGGAGTGGACACGCCCCTAGGCTTGTGGCCTACTAGTGGGCTCCCTCCAACAGTTCTTTGCTCCAGTATTTTTTATTTATTCAATAAAAAATCTCCGTAAAGTTTCATCCAATTTTGAGAATTTTTATTTATAACACCAAGGTAGTTTTGGTGAAGACAACATCAGTTCGGATTAGTTTCACTCAAATCATGCAAATTAGAGTCGAAAATAAGAACAAAAGTGTTTGGAAAAGTAGATACGATGGAGACGTATCAGAGGGGAACCCGAAAATAGGAATGCACCCATGGGTTCATCTTTTGACGCCCAAGTTACCCTAGCGGTAGGAGATTGAAACGACCCTTTGTAAAACCTAGCCCCTCGTGTATATAAGGGAAGGGCTACAGGGCTCTCGGCTCCATCAACTCTGGTAGAAAGAACTCTCAGTAGCCTATCATACCATCCATTGTAATCCCTCACATGAGTTACACCTACCATGAATAACAATACCAAGTAGGACTAGGGTATTATTCCTCACCGGAGGACCGAACTAGCTAAATTATGCGTGTGGGCTTCGTTCTGGTACTTCCGGCGACGTTCGACGACCTACCGAGGGTACTGACAACTTTCCACTCCGTCAAATATGCATTCTCATTTTGTGCTCCCAACTTGCAAAATTAGAACAATCAAATCAATGACCTTTGTGATGATAACTACCCTCACTAGATGCCATGCTCTCCAAATAGTTAAGTCAAATCAAAGAGTTAAATTTCGAAGGGTTCACTAACTAAGGACATTGCAAGGATAACAAAGCACTGATACCACTTGCAAGGTCAATAAGTATGTCTAGAGGAAGGGGTGAATAGATTACTAAGAACGGTAATATACTTTTCTCCCAAGTTTTAATTATAGATTTTAGGATTTTCTAGCAATCTATAAAGCACCCTACACACGCAAGTCTAAAGTACTAGGCATCGGAAAGTAAAGACATGCAAGTGCAAAGTAAAGTAGTAGAGACGGAGTGAAGCGCTAACACAATTGGCTTGGGGAAGATATTTTCCGGGGTTCAGATAGTTGGCGGTATCTTACGTCCGTGTTGATGGATGGTTCGATCCACGAAGGATCTAAGATCACAAGGATCACGATTGCGAGATCGCATGAAGGAACAATCCTCAAAAGGGTACTCACCCATGAAGGAGCAACCACACCTATTCCACCATGGCTTATTCCCACTAAGGACTAGCCTCACTTGGGTAGGTCTTCATGAAGTAGGCGATCTCTGGTCTCTTACAAACATCTTGGTTTCTTCACAAACTTGAAGACTTTCAAGCACACTTAGCCGACTAGGAGGCACACACCTCAAAGAGTAACAAGTTAAGGTTACTTGACAATGAATCCCTTGATCTTGTGCATAAAAAGAATCTACTCAACAATCAAAACTCTCTCAAGATGTGGATATGTATTTGAAGTGGCAGGAGTGGAAAGCAAGAGAGGATAACATCTCAAAGGGTTTGATTGGATGGGTGGAGTGGATCACCCTTTGAAATCAGCACAAGGAGGTGGAGTTCTCTCACAAATGACGGGAGTGGAGTTTGCTTCGAGTTTAACTAGTGGGATTGGTATGCTTGCTAATTAAATACCGATCGACTATACCAACAATCATATAAAGGTGACTAAAACATGTGTACATTAGGGATTAATATATATTCTACAAATCTAAAAACACCGCAACATGATATCGAGGTGATGGACACATAATTGGGCATCAAAATATCTAAAACCACTTACTTCTCACCACAAACATTTAAGAACATTGACCACATCATCTTTTCGTGAACCCAGAGACTTTGATCCCTATTGTGCCAAACATCTTCCATGAGATTGGCAATGCAACTAAATTCTATGATGAGATGCATCTTGAGGTTCACAACAAGGCCAATCTTGACGATTTCTCCGACTATGACGGGGGATGACCTAGGGAGTTGGAGAAGACTTTACCGTTAGCATGTAAGAGAATCACGAAAAATGACGAGAAAGGGTATGACCAGAGAATTGGATCAACGAGAAAGCAAAGCAATCTAGTTAGCGAACTCATACAGTGATGGTAAGACTTATTGGTCGATTAAACCCTAGAATATATGCTCATCCATGCTTAATAAAAATCTCAGGGGGTTGTAGTAAAGGTGATAAATGAATCATTCTGATCTAAACTTAGATCTGGTACTCTGAATATGACAGTAAATTAAGACATTAAAAACTATCTCTCAAACCATTGTATGGTGCAACAAATATGCACTAGTAAAATACTAGTAAAAAGAACCGTAACCATTGTACGGTATGTAAAATCTACTCATGCAATTCTAGAAACAAATGGAGCCCTCTTTCAAACGAAGGTGACCGTCTCAAGTTCGGCATGAGGTTAACCAGGATGATCTCCACCACCAAGGAGGCGTGGTCTCGGCCGGAAAACACAAAACAGAAAAGGATAGATCGGCCATTCAGCATGGTTAGAGTTTTTTTTCCCTCCCAATTAACCCCTATTATAAGTGCTTAGTCTCCAACTAAAAATGATAAATGAATCACTTTGGTCGAAACTAAGGTTTGACACGCCCCAAATATGGCAGTAAATTAAGACATTGCAAACTCCATGTGAAACAATATAAATGTATTTTTTTGAGCATGTATAAATGTATATTTATCAGCTAATTAAAGATGACAAATGATTCATTTTGTTCTAAACTTAGACCTGGTACGCGCCAAAGATGGCAGTAGATTAAGACATTGAAAACCCTCTATGAGACCATGTATGTATCTTGGGAAAGGATGAAGTACCTTCTGAAAACGAAAAAAAGCCGGTTGTTTTCCCAGAACCGGTCGGCATCGCATGCCAGCTAGCCGCCGACGGAGGACCCTGGCGATCCGGCGACACGTCCACACACACACGGCCGCCGCACCACCACCTAACCTCGCCGGTCGCTAGTCAAACCCAGGCAGCACCGCACCGCACAGCAGTACCGCACCGTCGATCTCGCCTCCAACATGGCCCCACGAGGCAAGCGCACCGCGCCTTCCACCGGCACGTAGCATAAATACCTCCCTCTCCCACCTCTGACACGCACCTCACCCCGCGCCCTTACCGACACAAACCTGCGGCGAGGTCCAACCCTGCGCTCCCTCTTACGCGGGGGGCCCCTACCCTAGACACCTCCTCCGCCGGCCCGCCGGAGATGGCGTCCGAGCTCACGTACCGCGGCGGGGCGGCCTCCCCGTCCGCGGCTGCCGCCGGGGCCGCCGGCGAGTACTCGTCCGCGAAGCCCGCCAGCTCCAAGCCGCTCGCGTGGCTGCCCCGCGCCGCCCGCTACGCCGCGGCCGAGCACCGTCCGCTCTTCGCCCTCGTCGGCATGCTCTTCGCCGCCGCCGTCTTCTGCCTCGCAGCCCCCTCCGGCTCCGGCTCCGGCACCGCCGCCCCCTACGCCTCCTCTGGACGCGCCGCCGACGTCTCCAGGTCGCTCACCCGCTTCTCCGTCGACCCCGCCGCGCACAACCCCGGCCGCCAGTTCGTGGCCGGCAAGGTGCCCCTGGGGCTCAAGCGCAAGGGGCTGCGCGTCCTCGTCACCGGCGGCGCCGGCTTCGTGGGCAGCCACCTCGTGGACCGCCTGGTGGCGCGCGGCGACAGCGTGATCGTGGTGGACAACCTCTTCACGGGCCGCAAGGAGAACGTGATGCACCACTTCGGCAACCCCAACTTCGAGATGATCCGCCACGACGTCGTCGAGCCCATCCTCCTCGAGGTCGACCAGATCTACCATCTCGCCTGCCCCGCATCCCCCGTCCACTACAAGTACAACCCCGTCAAGACAATCATATCCTTTATTATAATTCTAATTTCTAATACTAATTCAAAGCTCAACTGCTTGGATCTCGATGGTTTGACTTTTCCTGCGTTCTCGCGATCGGCATTTTTTTCCGCTTTTTTTTCTGGGTGCGAGATTTTTATGGTAAGAGGGGCTTGTTCTTTTGCGCAGCTGTGCCGCTTGATGCACATCTGGGTAAATCCCGTGCTCATTTCTGGATTGGGAATCTGCGATTGCAAGGGGGATTTTTGGGTGCGTGGAGCTCAGCATTTGCGCCACGTTTCGCGCTGAATTTTGGAGCTTTCTGCGCGATACAGAGCTTGATCCAAGTTACCGTTTCCACCTCTGTTTTTCAGAATGCGAATGCGTCGACTAGTAAAAGCTGCCAATTTTGATAGGAGAACAAGCAAGGCCTCTGCATCACATGATGCACACAGCCATAGCAAAAGCTGATTCTATCATCAGATTTTCTAGATGTGGCATCTCTAGACCAGTTTACTTTACTTTATGATCCAGAAATTGGAGGAGAGAAAAAAGCAAAGGCAAAAGCAAAAGCAAGCGCAAACACCTCGCATCGTGGATCTGGTTCAGCTGTGGAGCTTGCTTAACTCTGACATAAAGACAGTACAGCTAAACCGATCCAAGTGGGAGCTGTCCCTTTTTCTGCTAAGCAACTTTGCTTAATGTTCACTTCATATGACCTTCCTGTTGCGTACTTCTGCAACCACCTTTTGGAGGTTTTAGTCTAACAACCAAGTTATTATGATGCAATATTGCGTGTTCTTTTGGAATCGGTCTGTGTGATCCTTGACCTTCGAGATGGCACAAGACCAATGTGGTTGGTACACTCAACATGCTTGGACTGGCCAAGAGGATCGGCGCCAGGTTCCTCCTCACCAGCACTAGTGAGGTCTATGGTGATCCCCTCCAGCACCCTCAGGTGGAGACTTACTGGGGCAATGTCAACCCCATCGGTAAGAACTCTCCTCAACACTCATGCTCCTCCAACTCAGTTTCTGAAGTGTGGTATTGTTGATAGTGTTAGGTTTCTCCTTGTGTGCCAGATCTATCACGATGATTTTGCTTGCTTATTGTTACACGAGGTTAGGGAAAAGGGTAGATCCAAGTTGGATCATGCATAGTAGAAGCTGCCCGGTCTTTGCGTGGTAGGGACTGTTGCGAACCAAACAAATGATGTTTCTGGTCTTCTGGCCTCACATTCATTACGTTTCATGCTTTCGTATAATAATGAGAGTAGGTATACTGAACATGGATTTTGGGTTGTCCTAATTTTACTCGGAAGCAGTTGCGGAAGTAGTTTTGAATGATTTGATTGTGGGGATGGATTGACAATTAAAAAAACATATTGCCAGATGGTTTATAGGTATTTACTAGTAGTCTTACGGAAGAAGGAAGCCTAAGGAAGCAGAGACGATCTTTTGAAAATAGAAATGTTCTTGAGCTGAAGGTTACTGTTCTAGCTAGAAAACCTCGTTCATTCAATTTGGGGAAAGGTGTGTAGGAATCTTACTAGCTGGAGATGCCGGCCGTGGAATCTAGATGGGGGGTAGCCTCCTGCATGGTTTGATTCTTTCTGCTGGAAAGGGACAATTCTGGTAGGTGAAATGTGCCACATGGTAGATCTTGATGCCTTCTTACTAAAGGAAGAAGGTGGGGCAAAACTATGCTTGCGCTTGGCCAAACATCCACCAACCAAGACACTTAAAACAATTAAGAGAACAAGCATAAAAGGATGGAAGTTTGTTGGGCTAGATAGCTACAGCCACTCGTTGCTCCATTTTTCTATACGTGCATTTGTCATGTACTGTTTAAATTCATTACATATAGAATGTATTAATGTTTCTCCAGAGAAGTTCCACTGATGTGTATGTATGTTTCTCTGGACAACAGGTGTCAGGAGTTGCTACGATGAGGGCAAGCGTACAGCTGAAACCTTGACCATGGACTACCACCGTGGTGCCAGCCTTGAGGTATTTTGTCATTTGTGTTATCCTAATATATTGTCGAAAGCACTGAAATTCCCATTTCATCTATATGGAAATATGTGTTCATGTGCAGTGATTGGTGTATTTTGTTTTATTCACTGTTCAGGTTAGGATTGCTCGGATCTTCAACACTTATGGCCCGCGCATGTGCATTGACGATGGCCGTGTTGTCAGCAACTTTGTTGCTCAGGTAAACATGCAGTACTGTTGCTCTGGTAGTTTTAAAACCGCAAGTTTCTTTTCCCTTCTGAACTAACACCCGAATGCTCTATGTTAATATAATGACAGGCGCTAAGGAAGGAGCCTTTGACGGTTTACGGCGACGGCAAGCAGACCAGGAGTTTCCAATACGTTTCTGATTTGGTAGGTCATCTCTAACCTTCAGTGAACAATAATTATGGCAATGCTATCTGGAATGCGCTTTCTAAAATAGCCCTCTTCCAGGTTGAGGGGTTGATGAGGCTGATGGAAGGTGACCACCTAGGCCCATTCAACTTGGGTAACCCTGGTGAGTTCACCATGCTGGAGCTGGCCAAGGTTGTCCAGGACACCATCGACCCGAATGCACGGATCGAGTTCCGTGAGAACACCCAGGACGACCCGCACAAGCGCAAGCCAGATATCACCAAGGCCAAGGAGCAACTCGGGTGGGAGCCGAAGATCGCCCTCCGTGACGGCCTTCCCCTCATGGTCACCGACTTCCGCAAGCGGATCTTCGGCGACCAAGATAGCGCTGCCACCGCCACCGAAGGCCAGTAAAGAGTAGAGCGGAGTGCAATACTTGAAATTTTGGTGGCCTGCTTCTAGCTTGCTTCTCGGTCAATCCCCCTACTGACAGAGCTATGGCCACGTAGTCGTCGAGAGTTTTACTGCTAAATACCTTGGTTGTTGGTGTAATGTTGTGTTATTCTTTTTTGTTGTCCCCATTTCCGTCAGTCTCAGCTATACGGACATCCCAGTTGGATTGTTGGATATATAAATCTGGATCTTCTAATTCTTTGTTGAGATGATAGCACTATATGGTACGTATAAATCACATGTTGTCTCAGAAATGTGAGTCTGTCCAGCTGCTCCAGGAAGCTAATATCTTGCAAGAACACAAGAAAACTTGAGTGGAGCAAATTTTTATTCAGTTTACTGAGCATTCGTGCAGCACACTATTTACATGCTTTAATCTGCTGCTTCTTTTCCCTTCCAACCGTTCCATGTTTACATTCTACATTGCCCGCAGAGGAAGCTGCCTCGCCGCCGAGGTACCGACACTGGACTGTCCATGCCGTTGTGGTGGAACTCGCCGGAAACCAGCCGCCGTTGGTAACTTGCAGGTTCCGACGGGGCACTTTTTACCCGGCCGTGTTCAGGCTTGCGGTGGTGACTGCGCTTGTTGATCCAGGCGACGATGTCGGCAAAGACCAGCTCCACATTGTCGTCGGGCTCGCCGGCGGTGAGGCCGTGCCACATCCCCGGGTACAGCTTGATGGTCTTGTCGGCGCTGGGGGCCCTGTCGTACAGCGCGCGGCTCACCTCTGGGTCGGTCACGGTGTCGGCCTCGCCGTGCAGGACGAAGAAGGGCATCCTCACCTCCGACAGGCCGTCCTCGACGTCCATGCTGGTCCTCAGCAGCTCCAGCGCCGTCTTGAGCCGCGGCTTGTCCTGGTAGATGAGCTTGTTCTTCCTGATCTGCTCCAGGTGAAAAAGAGGTGGTGGTTCAGATTTCAGGCTAGTTACAGTGCTCCATGACAGAGACAGAGAGCAAGCTCGCTCGCTCGCTCGCCGTCGTCCCAACCTTTTCGCGCTTGACGGGGTCCTTGAAGGCGGAGTCGATGACGTCCTTGGTGGGGACGATCTTCCAGGTCGGGATGAGCTCCTCCACCTGCGTCAGGAGGGTCACCACCACCGGATGCGGCTTCACCTTCTCCGATATCTGCACCACCAAAAACAACAACCTACACTTGAGCTTGCAGGCATTGCAGGGCAAGTTCATGGCAGCGGCTGGCGTGCAGTGCAGCACCTTGCACATGGGCGCCACCAGGACGGCGCCGTCCCAGAAGGCCGGGTCCTTCCGGTGCAGCAGCAGAGCGACGGCGCCGCCCATGGACTCGCCGTACAGGAACCGGCTCTTGCTCCGGTACTCCTCCATGTCTGCAACCACAATGTAAGCATCTGGCTCATGCATCGTTCATATGGAGATCGAGTTGGGACTTGAATGCGTTCGTTTTTACCGCAGATGGACTTGAAGAAGCGGTCGCAGTCGGCGACGAGGCGGTCGAACTTCTGAATGTAGCATCTGGCGCCCATGGACTTGCCATGGCCTTCGTAGTCGACGCCGAACACGCCGTACCCTGCCGCGGCCAACTTGAACCCGCATGCTGTCAGGAAACAACAACAATCAGTTACAACTTGCTGATTCGTGCCAATTACCATCAGTTACAACTTGCAAAGGCAACGGGAGTTGGCTGCATCATCATATGTGCTGGGTCAATCTTCGTTTTTCAATCGGAACCGGCGAGATGACAGCGATATGCATAGACCAGTTTGGAGTCTGAAATTCATGGAATTGACAGATGGAAAGGACCGCGTCTGGAATCATAAACAAAGGGCTGTTTATTCAAGTGATCAGAGTCACAAATAATGGTTTCTTGGATTGTACCAGCTGCTAGTCAAAACTATCATTTCCTCCTGCTGGGCATGATAGCAACTTGTAACAGGAACCATGGTACGTAATAGGTTTCAATCCAAAGTTCTGACCAAGTGTCTGTGATGTATGCAAACTGTATCCAACACACTTGTTGCATCAAACATCATTTTTTAGTCATGAGGTGCATGGAAGATGCGTGAACACGGACACTTCTGCATATCCAAATACGAAGGCCTTCCTACTACTGTTTGTTCGTTTGTCAAGTCCAACTATTTCTAGATATCCATGTACCCTGAGTAGAGACGGGTTATCGATGGATTTCAGAATCAATGGGACATACCATGTCCATGACAACAACACCAAATGAAAATCTCCTATTGACTGACGATTACCACTTTCATGTACTATCTTTACATCACAGATACTAAAAGCATCTCAGCCGCGTCGCCAACACGTCCTCCCACGCCCTTTTTTAATCGCCGGCGCTCAAAAAATATCCTAGTCGGGCTCCCAATACCTCATTTTTAGCCGGTTTAGGCCAAAATTAGTGTCGGTGGCCCCAGGCCGAACCCAGGGCGCTGCGGGTCGCCTGGGCGCGCCGGCGGCCCCAGGGCGCTGCGGGTCGCCTGGGCACGCCGGCGGTACTCTTTTGCATGGCTGACAGTGGGGCTATTCGATCTCTCTCTCTCTCCTCTCTCCTATTTTTTCTCCATGTGCATGCGACGGGACCACGAATGGAGCAACGGCGCGCACCAATCAAAAACAAGAAAATGACATGCATGGGGACCGGCTAGGAATAAACTAGCCCCAGGCCAAAACTTCCGCCGGCTCACCTCTCGCCGGTGTAAAAAATGCCCCTGCGAGGTCAAATGGCTGGAGATGCTCTAAGCTCCGTAGAAATGGAGCTCTAACCGGGCGCACAGGTTGCTCGAAGAGGGGTGGGTCGGGGGCGCAATGCCTTATGCTGCTCTGCACCGCCTTCCTCCATTCTGCTCCCTGACAAACTTGAGCCCACAACAAAAAAAACAGCGTGGCAAGGCGCGCGACCTTCTATTTTAATTTTAAAATTAAAATCTCTATGCCAAATGCTATCGAGGAGGGCCAGTTAATCTTTCAAAGCAACAAACAATCTATACAGGGCTGACCACTATCACTTGGAATATCGCCTTTTATGTTAGAATTATCAAACAAATACATCACGTCATGGAACTTGAGAAGTGTGTTGCCATCGTCTTCCCTCTTTATCAAGAAGGGAAAATAAAGAAGGAAAAAAAAAACTCCTTCACCACACGAATGGGGAGAGGCGACCTACAAACCCACTACGCACCACGAGTCAATCTTCTCAAATATTTTGCACACATAGGCGAACCTAGGTGGGCAGGGTGCACAACTGCACACGTTGATGGCAACTATTTTGGGATATAATTCTTCTGACCTATGCGCCAACTAAAGATGTTTTTCGATAAGAACTAAAGATGTAGACATCCTTTAAATGCGAGTATCATTATTTTAGTCTTGTCGGCAAAGACGTGAGCACACTCCTTCGCTAATGCAGCAAATGCCCTCACAAAACATAAATAAATAAAAACCATGTGTGGATCAATTGGTTCATTGAAATCAAATCCAGGTGGATACGCTGTATAACCGCAGACCCAACCACTGAGTCGTGGCCTGTTTGAATCAAACTCTCCGGGCGAAATGCTACCAAGTGGGTAGGTTAGTTAACCTTCTACGGCAACCAACAATCTTGGCATCTGCTCACCAATATCACTCACGAATGCTATAAGGTTGCGATCACCTTTTATGCTGGAATGATGAAAACGAATATATAGTGTGATGGAATTTGAGAAGTGCGTTGCCATCATCATCTTCCCTCTTTATCAAAAGCGGCTTTCCCTTGCAGCCGAACAAAAGGATCCCACCGATACAAGTGAGAAGAGTGTTATTAACTACCACCAAGATTATATTATAGTATGTGTGTGTGTGTGTGTAAAAGGATCGAATGAGAGAACAAATGGTAATCGGTTATTTTTGGGTGGTAAATAATTGATCAGAATTTGAGACTAGACTACCCTACAATGCGCAAAATACTTCTTCCAAGAGTAGAGGACCAATATTAGCAAAGGCACAATAGCAGTTCTTGTCTGCCATATGTCAACTCCTTTTCTGTAATACTACCAAGGTTTTCAAGGCGATATTCAAGCATGTACCCTCGACAACTAATTCTGAAATTACGGATATACTGCATCGATTAAGACTATGACAATGGCGGCGCGTGCAATTTTCACCGAAACATGCAGATGTATATATGTTGGGTCTGGGCGTGTGTGTTCTTTCAGGGCTTGTTGAGCTGTGCCCTCAACAGAACCTTATTTGTCCGTTTTGTCGTACCTTTGTGTGTGGGCTCAACTTGTGTTGGATTCTATGCTCTGACAGTTTGCTTTATATATAAAGCGAAATGAAAGCCTTTTTCAATATATATGTATGTATATAGCAGCCGGTGCTGCTGAAAGCCGTCCAAGTCATGAAGTCACTGTAAAAAAAAAGATACAATGACTTTCATGAGGTCACTGTATCTATCACACCAGCAAGTTGTTGTAGTTCTCTATCAGCATCTGCAACCTTTCCTTAAAGCACACTGCAATTAATGGTCTCTGGCTGCTAATTTGTTTACACGAAATTCTCTTCTATATTTCCCTAGATTGCAATGTAATGTTTTTCAAGAAAACGCAAAGCTCGCGTTTCGCTCCGTTGATAGAGGGAGAATGATTTACAGATGTTTAACGATCAGTAACGCTGGATGCACCGAATGAACTTGCGATACAATGCAACTGTGTGTAGTCCACAGCGCTCTTTCTATGTTAAGGCGTAGTAGCTATTAAATCTGACCAGAGGGCATGATCAAAATTATGCCAGAATGGCAGGAGAATGCTCCTGGCACTCACCAGAGAGGAAATAAGAAGGCTAGTAAACCTCCCATGCTATTCCCATGCTCTCCTATTAAGAACCAGGCTGGGGCTGACGCATGCATCTAGAAGGATCAGTGGCACTAACATATATGAAGCCTAGATCTGCGGTGCATGCATGTGAAGTCATGGATGATGTAAGACAAAGATATAGGAATTCAATAAATTGGCCCATATGCACGCCGAAAATAATTCGTGAAACATTATCTTGTAGAACGGCTTCCATACCCCTCGTCATATTTCCTATTTTTCTCTGAAGGGAAAGTGGCAAGAAGCATGATGATTAAGTAGCATTAGTACCTCTCATGAAGACGCTGCATTCCATGCCATACCCTGAAGCAAATGAACACAGATACAAGAAAAAGAAAAGAGAGTCAATGTGGTATGATCGACCAAGCCACCAGAATTACTCGTAGCTACTGTTTGAAGTTAGAAATGTGCAAAGCTTTAGGCGACAGTGGTCGATTCACAAAGAGCAAGGACTAGAGATAGAGAGCAGTAGTGGCTTTTGGTTAGTAGTACCATGGCAAAGGAAGACGAGCGCCTTGGGCGAGGAAGAAGCGGGCAGCCATCCGCATGTGAAGAGCTGCACCCCCCTTGGGTTCCTCACGTACTCCTGCACGACCAGCCACCAAACCATCAGAATGAAAAACCCATCATAAGTATGATCAGATTTCAGTCACGCCTGTGTATGCAGTCCAAAGATCAAGCACATCGACATGCATGTGCTCACCTCATGGTATTCCACATCCATCTCCCTCCTGATTGTATAAACCCTTCTGTATGCGCGCAAGAGCAGAGCGGGGATCGAAGGCTCGAGCTTGCGATCGCGGAGTGGGGGGAGCAATTTGTTGACAGGGATAGAGATCACAAAGAAGCGGCAGCAAATAGACAGAGAGAGAGAGAGGAGCTTTGGTGGTCAGATGAGGGGTGTGCGAGGAGAGGGAGGCGAGAGTGGGGAAAGGCGTGTCGAAGAGAGGGAACACGTGCCCAGCAAACGTCTGCATTTCTGCATTGGAAGTGGGAAGGAAGGTGGAGGTTGGTGACCCGGATTCTCTGCGGCCCGGAGCCGTTTGGGGGAACGGCCGGTAAATGGATGTTGCCGTGGACTGGTCAAAGATCAGGGGATGCTACTACGCCGAAAAAAGTTTCCCAGCTTCGTATGACAAAGCAACCAACCAAACATTGCTGGAACGGAAGCAGCACAGTCATATCTAAAATAATCGACAAAGAAAATAAAAAAGAAATAAATGTCGACAACGGCGGATCAACAAAAACAAAGAAGCCTCGTGCCCGTTACGTCCACCGGAGATCTTCCACCAAGCTCCAGGACTCCGTAGCGCCGGAACCAATAAACACCTCCAAGAAGACCACGACGATGACGACGCTGCTGCCAAGGGTTTCCCCTGGTACACGACGAGGCAAGAGGAAGGGTAGCCCCGACGCCCTTCAGGAAGGTCCGACGGCACCTACAGGCGCCAGCGCGTCGGTGTCGACCAAGCTGACAAGGGTTTCTCCCGATCCCAACCAACACCTCGGGCGCTTCGGAGCCTGCCACCAAACCAACCACCACCTTGCGCCAACACGGTCTTGAGGCCCCCACGTCGTCTCACCACGGCACCACGAAGTGAGGGCTGCACAACAACGATTCGGAGTCGGGACTAGGGGCAGCAGCACCGTCGGCACGCGGGAGGGCTCAACCTCCCCCGTCAAAGACGGTAGCCATCCGGACGCAATAGCAGTAGCACACCAGGCCCGTGGACCCATAGGCCCGGCCAGGTGCTCATAAGCCCGTAAAGCTCCTGCCAACGCACTGCTGCCAGCACGTCGTCGGCGTCACCGCCTCACATTCGAGTTGCTCCTCTTTCTCACAACGCAGCGGACAACGGAGCTACGTCGGGGGTCGGCCCGCTATGACCCACATAGGGCCCGTATGGCCCAGATCTGGGTCGGGGGCGCATTGCCGGCCACCCCGCGCCACCACACTGCCCCACCGCCAAGGAGCAACGCCGCCACCTCGCCCGCCGCCGGCCATCGCCGCCGGACCGCTGCCTAGCCTAGCAGCACCGCCGCCGCCCCTGCCCTAGGAAGGAAAGGCGTGCGCGTGGGAATAGGAGGTCCTGTTACCGCCGACACCACTCGGGGCAGAGCAGGGGGCACCCACCGACAGTGGCGGGGGAGGAGGGGGAGGAGGGGCCGGACGGGGGAAGGAGCTCGTGCCGCCCCGGCCGCCTCTCGAGGAGGGGACCCAAGGGCGGGATCTGGCGAGAGGGGGGAGGGGGAGGAGAGGGGCGGGGGCCGGCGACAGAGGGAGGACGCGAGGGTGGACGGCGGCAATGGGGGTGGGGAGGGGGGAACCCTAGCGGGGCGACTCGGGGGAACTCTCAGGACCACATAGCTCGAGGATGCTACTACTTTGTGATGTAAAAAGCATGAATGAGGCTAGTATTTATTTATTGCTCATGGTAAAATGGGTGTTGAACTGGTACAATTCCACTAAATGGGTTTTTTATGTTTCTTAGTCAAATGTGGAGTATAAGCATGCACAAACTTGTTTTCTTAGGGCATCTCCCAACATTGACTCGCAAACTGGTAAAGTATATAAGGGGCATTTCACTATTCGCAAAAAAGAGGGCATTTCACTAAGAAAAATAAAGTTGACATTATCTTTGGGGAATGATTATTTCGCAGTCAACCTAGAAGAATTACTGGGTATGATATTCATAGCCGCATGATGATCTGTCAATCACTAAGCAGGGGGGAATCGGGTGAATACCTTTGGGTGGACAATAATCACTCTTAGTCCACACACGAGATGGGAGTTATTGTGAGAGTGAGTAAATGTAAACCATATATTTATAACCACTTGAGAGATGAACCAAATGTTGTCGTGGGGGGTCATTCTTCTCCCTCTTCCTCCTCTAAGACCTTGGTAGAGCAGAAGAGCTTGGTAAAGTAGGAGAAGAGAGTGGAGAAAGACCATCATCGACAGTCGACGCACTAGTCAAGGAGTGTCCAACATATGTGGAAGCACTTAAGAGTAAGAAGTGTCCACCCAAAGGACAGATATCGATTGTTGTTGTAAGAAGTTTACCTTGTTCTACAATACAAAAAGTTCTATTCTCATAAATCTTCTTTCATGGAAAATGTTTTGTATCTAAATGTCAGGTATTTTTATGTGATTTAGATGGAGAAGCCAAGGCACATCATTAGGAATCCTACATTCATAGACTCTGTCGTAAGGACGGCTGAGTACACGGAGATCATGCTCGCCTATGCCGAGGGGGCTCGAGCAGCCACAAAGAGAACTTGAGCTTATGCCGAGAGCATTGCATCATCTATCGAGACCTTGAGAGAAGCCGTTGAGATCACTAGAGTAGCCATCGAGAGTGTGCGAGCAGCCGCTAAGAGTGCACGAGTAGCCGTCGAAGCTGCGAGGACCACCTAAGTTGAGATCACAAAGATGTTTTGAGGTGGGGAGATCTCATGATGGAGCTAAACTTTTACTTCTGAACTACTAGTACATTACCTCTATGTGATCTAGATGATTGATGCGTGTGAACTTAATTTCTCTGTTGTTATGATGGAGTTGAACTTTTGCTTCTAAACTACTAGTTCCATGTCTCTATGTGATTTGCTTTTATGGAGAATCCGAAGCACATCGTTAGGACTCCTACAGCTGTAGACTTTGTCGTAAGGATGGTTGAGTACACAAAGATCATGCTCGCCTATGCCGAGGAGGCTCATGTTGGAAATATGACCTAGAGGCAATAATAAAGTGATTATTATTATATTTACTTGTTCATGATAATCATTTACTATCCATGCTATAATTGTATTGATTGGAAACTCAAATGATGTGTGGATTCATAGACAACACTATGTCCCTAGTATGCCTCTAGTGTTGGGGAACGTTACATGGAAAACAAAAAATTTCCTATGCACACGCAAGATCTATCCATGGTGATGAGCATCTACGAGAGGGAGAGTGGATCTACATACCCTTGTAGATCGCTAAGCGGGAAGCGTTAAGAAACGCGGTTGGTGTAGTCGAACGTCTTCGCGAACCAAATCGTCGAGCATCCCGCGATCTCATCACGATCCGTCCTGCGATCCAATCACGATCCGTCCCGCGAACTCATCACAATCCGTCCCGCGATCTCATCACGATCCGTCTCGCGATCTTGATCACGGTCCTTCCGATCTAGCGCCGAACGGACGACACCTCCGCGTTCAGCACACGTACAACTCGATGATGATCTCCGCCTTGTTGATCTAGCAAGAGGGAGCGGAGAGGTAGATGAGTTCTCTGGCAGCACGACGGCGTTGCGGTGATGGTGGTGGAGTTATTCCAGCAGGGCTTCGCCTAAGCACCGCTGAAAACCGATCTAGAGGAGAAACTACAATCTAGAGGAGAGGTAGCACGTGGCTATTAGGGTTAACTTTTTCCTCTAAATCCTCTAGTATATATATGAGGGAGGAAGGGGAGGAGGCAGCCTCAAACCCTCAAGGTTTGGTCGAAATTGGAGGTGGAGGAGTCCTACTCCAATCCTATTAGGAGTAGGATTCCTCCTTTCCACTTGGAAACTCTTTCCACCTCTCCACCTTTGGATTTTTTTTCCTTCTCAAACCACTCCAGCTGCATGGGCCCTTAGAGGAGGCTTCGGCAAGCCCACCAAGGGCTGGTTTACCTCCTCCCACAGCCCATGTAGCCTCTTGGGTCGAAATACCTCTCCCGATGGTCCCCCGGTACACTACCGGCACTCCCGGTACACTACCGATGAGCCCGAAACTTTTCCGGCGACCAAAACAGGACTTCATATATATCAATCTTTACCTCCGGACCATTCCGGAGCTCTTCATGATGTCCGGGATATCATCCAGGACTCCTAACAACCTTAGGTCATCACCATACATAACTCTATACTACCGAAACATCACTGAACCTTAAGTGTGCAGACCCTGCGGGTTCAAGAACTATGTAGACATGACCGAGACACCTCTACGGTCAATAACCAATAGCGGGACCTGGATGCCCATATTGGCTCCTACATATTCTACGAAGATCTTTATCGGTCGAATCTCTATGTCAAGGATTCAGTTAATCCCGTATGATTTTCCCTTTGTTCTTCGGTATGTTACTTGCCCGAGATTCGATCGTCGGTATCTCCATACCTAGTTCAACCTCGTTACTGGCAAGTCTCTTTACTCGTTCCGCAATACAAGATCCCGTGACTAACACTTAGTCACATTTCTTGCAAGGCTTATTGTGATGTTGTATTACCGAGTGGGCCCTGAGATACCTCTCCGTCACACGGAGTAACAAATCCCAGTCTTGATCCATGCCAACCCAACGGACACTCTCGGAGATACCTGTAGAGCACCTTTATAGTCACCCAGTTACGTTGCAATATTTGATACACACAACGTACTCCCCCGGTATCAGTGAGTTGCATGATCTCATGGTCATAGGAACAAATACTTGACATGCAGAAACAATAGCAATAAACTGACATGATCATATGCTACGTTTGTAGTTTGGGTCTTGTCCATCACATCATTCTCCTAATGACGTGATCCCGTTATCAAATGACATCTCATGTCCATGACTAGGAAACCATAGCCATCTTTGATCAACGAGCTAGTCTATTAGAGGCATACTAGAGACATGGTGTTGTCTATGTATCCACACATGTATCTGAGTTTCCGATCAACACAATTATAGCATGGATAATAAACGATTATCATGAACATGGAAATATGATAATAACCAATTTATTATTGCCTCTAGGGCATATTTCCAACATCTAGTAGACTAGCTCGTTGATCAAAGATGGTCAAGGTTTCCTAACAATATACATGAGATATCATTTGATAACGGGATCACATCATTGGGATAATGATGTGATGGACAAGACCCAAACTATGAATGTAGCATATGATCATGTCAGTTTATTGCTATAGTTTTCTGCATATCAAGTATCTATTCCTACGACCATGAGATCATGCAACTCACTGACACCGAAGGAATACCTTGTGTGTATCAAACGTCGCAACGTAACTGGATGACTATAAAGATGCTCTATAGGTATATCCGAAGGTGTCTGTTGAGTGGGCCTGGATCAAGACTGGGATTTGTTACTCTGTGTGGCGGAGAGGTATCTCAGGGCCCACTCAGTAATACAACATCAAAACAAGCCTTGCAAGCAAAGTGACTAAAGTGTTAGCCACAGGATCTTGTATTACGAAACGAGTAAAGAGACTTGCCGGTAATGAGATTGAACTAGGTATAGAGATACCGACGATCAAATCTCGGGCAAGTAACATACCGAATATCAAAGGGAACAACATACGGGATTAACTAAATCCTTGACATAGAGGTTCAACCGATAAATATCTTCGTAGAATACGTAGGAACCAATACGGGCATCTAGGTCCCACTATTGGTTATTGACCGTACAGGTGTCTCGGTCATGTCTACATAGTTCTCGAACTAGCAGGGTATGCACACTTAACATTTGGTGACGTTTCGGCTTTGAGTTATGCATGGTGGTGACCAAAGGTTGGTCGGAGTCCCGGATGAGATCTCGGATGTCATGAGGAGCTCCAAAATGGTCAGTAAGTAAAGATTGATATATAGGAAGTCCTTTTTTGGTCACCGGAAAAGTTTCTGGTATTTCCAGTAGTGTACCGGGGGTGCCAGGGGGCATCGGGAGCGGCCACCCACACCGGGAGGCCACATGGGACTTAGGAGTGGCGCACCAGACCTTAGTGGGCTGGGCAAGCCAGCCCCTAAGGGACCATGCGGCTAAGGTGGGGGAAAAGGAAAAAAACAAGTGGGGAAGGGATTCCAAGTAGGATTGGAATCCTACTTGGAGTAGGATTGGAGGTGGACTCATCCACCTCCTCCTTCGGCCGACTCCTAAGGGAAACCCTAGGAATGCTAGCCCCTCCCCTCCCTCCTATATATATTGGAGGGGAGAGAGGGCATCCACACCCAACCCTAAGCGACGATGCAGCCCTCTCTCCCCATTAGATCCGTCTCCCTCTAGATTCGTCGGTGACAGGCCGTCGTCGTGCCGGAGAACTCATCTACCTCTCCGCTCCCTCTTGATGGATCAAGAAGGCGGAGATCGTCATCGAGTTGTACATGTGATGAACGCAGAGGTGACGTCCGTTTGGCGCTAGATCGGGACGGGTCATGATCGGATCGCAGGATGGCTACGATTTGGATCGTGAAGACATTTGACTACATCAATCGTGTTTCTTAACGCTTCCCGCTTAGCTATCTACAAGGGTATGTAGATTCACTCTCCCTCTCATAGATGCTCATCACCATGGATAGATCTTGCGTGTGCATAGG
The DNA here is from genome assembly GCA_022496015.1 of Hordeum marinum. Classification (NCBI taxonomy): domain Eukaryota; kingdom Viridiplantae; phylum Streptophyta; class Magnoliopsida; order Poales; family Poaceae; genus Hordeum; species Hordeum marinum. Next base: position 302,987,709 of record CM039672.1, on the reverse strand, counting down.
AATTTTTTTGTTTCCCATGCAACATTCCCCAACAGTGGCATAATGAGCTAGGTCTATGCATAGATGAAATAGCGAGTAGAACACAAAGGAGTTTGTGGGCGTTGATGCTTAGATTGCTTCCTCCCGTGGTCTTCTCTTGATTCAGCGGTATGGTGGAATGAAACGGTCCGGACCAACCTTACTCGTACGCTTACGAGAGACCGGTTCCATTGACTGACATGTGACTTTGTTGCATAAAGATGGCTGGCGAGTGTTTGTCTCTCCTACTCTAGTTGTATCGGATTCGACAAAGGCGGGCCTTGAGAAGGTTGAATAGCAATTTGTGTATCACCGTTGTGCTTTTTGCGTAGGTAGGAATCGTTCTTGCTTGATACTTGTAGCAGCCACGTAAAACATGCAACAATAATTAGAGGACGTCTAACTTGTTTTTGTAGGGTATGTTGTGATGTGATATGGCTAATTACATGATGAGATATATGTGATGTATGATATGATCATGTTTTTTATAGAATATCACGACTTGCATGTCGATGAGTACGTCAACCGGCAGGAGCCATAGGGTTGTCTTTAATTTATTTTTGTCATTTTTGCTTTACTTTATCGCTATGAGTTAGCAATAGTCGTAGAAGAAACAGTTGGCGCGACAACCTCATGGCAACACATTGATGGAGATCAAGATGATGGAGATCATGGTGTCATGCCGGCGATGATGGAGATCATGCCGGTGCTTTGGAGATGGAGATCAAAAGCACAAGTTCATGGCCATATTATGTCAATTATGATTTGCATGTGATGTTAATCCTTTTATGCATATTATTTTGCTTTGGACGACGGTAGCATTATAAGGTGATCCCTCACTAAAATTTAAAAATATAATTGTGTTCTCCCCGAGTGTGCACCGTTGCGGATGTTCGTCGTTTCGAGACACCACATGATGATCGGGTGTGATAGAATCTACGTTCACATACAATGGGTGCAAGCCAGTGTTGCACGTGCAGAACACTCGGGTTAAACTTGACGAGCCTAGCATGTACAGACATGGCGTCGGAACACAAGAGACCCAAAGTTCGAACATGAGTCATATAGTAGATATGATCAACATGAAGATGTTCACCATTGAAACCACCTCATCTCATGTGATGATCGGACTTCGGTGGGTGAATTTGGAGCATGTATCACTTGGATGATCGGAGGGATGTCAATTTAAGTGGGAGTTTTCAAGTAATATGATTAACTAGACTCATTATCTTGAACAATAGTCTTAGTAACAATTGCAAATTTATGTTGGAGATCAATGGCTCACGTAGTAGTTCCCCTGAATTTTAATGCGTTCCTAGAGAAACCCAAGTTGAAAGATGATGGAAGTAACTTTGTAGACTGGATCCGTAATCTGAGGATTATCCTCACGGCTTCCCAAAAGGCTTAGGTCCTTGATGCACTGCTCTGTGAAGCACCCACTCCATTGTCGTCTGAAGACGCTGTGAACGCTTGGGAGGCATGTTCTGGAGATTACTCAATAGTTCAATGTGCAATGTTGTACGGCTTAGAACTAGGACTTCAAAGACGTTTTGAACGTCATGGAGCATATGAGATGTTCCAGGAGTTGAAGTTTATCTTTGAGAAGAATGCCAGGATCGAGAGGTATGAGACCTCCGATAAGTTCTATGCTTGTAAGATGGAGGAGAACGGGTCTGTCAGTGAACATATACTTAGAATGTCTGGGTATTCGAAACGTCTGGCTGAGTTAGGGATGCACCTTCCATCGGAGGCGATCAATGACAGAGTTCTTCAATCATTGCCACCTAGCTACAAGAGCTTCGTGATGAACTATAACATGCAAGGGATGAACAAGTCAGTCACCGAGCTGTTTGCGATGTTGAAAGTCGATAAGTCTGAAATCCAGAAGGAGCATCAAGTGCTGATGGTTAATAAAACCACTAGTTTAAAGAAGAATGGCAAGGGCAAGAAGGGTAACTTCAAGAAAAGTGGCAAAGCAGTTGCCTCTCCCGTGAAGAAACCCAATGATGGACCCAAGCCAGTAACCGAGTGCTTTCATTACAACGGAACTGTTCACTGGAAGCAGAACTGCCCCAAGTATCTGGTCGACAAGAAGGCGGCCAACACCAAACGAGGTATATATGATATACATGTTATTTTTGTGTACCTTACCAACTCTCGTTGTAGTGCCTAGGTATTTGATACAGGTTCGGTTGCTCACATTTGCAACTCAAAACAGGAGCTACATAATAGATGAAGGCTGGCAGGACGAAGTGACGATGCACGTGTGAAATGGTTGCAAGGTTGATCTGATCGCCGTTGGCACACTCGCTCTTCGATTACCATCGGGATTAGTGATGAACCTGAATAATTCTTATTTAGTTCCTGCGTTAAGCATAAACATTATATCTGGATCTTGTTTATTGTGAGACAGTTATTCATTTAAATCAGAGAATAATGGTTGTTCTATTTATATGAGTAATATATTTTATGGTCATGCACCCAATGTGAGGGGTTTATTCTTGTTGAATCTCGATAGTGATGATGCACATGTTGATAACATTGATGTCAAAATATGTAGAGTTGATAATGATAGTACCACTTTCTTGTGGCACAACCGCTTAGGTCATATTGGTGTAAAATGCATGAAGAATCTCCATGTTGATAGAGTTTTGGAGTCACTTGATTTTGAATCACTTGACACATGTGAACCATGCCTCATGGGCAAGATGACTAAAACCCTGTTCTCTGGAACAATAGAACGAACAAGCGACTTGTTGGAAATCATACATATTGACGTGTGCGGTCCAATGAGCATTGAGGCGCGCGGTGGATGCCGTTACTTTGTCATCTTCACTGATGACTTAAGTAGATATGGGTATATTTACTTAATGAAACACAAGTCTAAAACGTTTGACAAGTTCAAGCAGTTTTAGAGTGAAGTTGAGAATCATCGTAACAAGAAGATTAAATTCCTACAATCTGATCGAGGAGGAGAATATACGATTTATGAGTTTGGTAGTCACTTAAGATAATGTGGAATTGTTTCAAAGTTTACACCGCCTGGAACACCACAGCGTAATGGTGTGTCTGAACGTCATAATCGAACCTTATTGGATATGGTGCGTTCTATGATATCTCTTGCTGATTTGCCACTATCGTTTTGGGGTTATGCATTAGAGACAACTGCATTCACTTTAAATAAGGCACCATCTTAATCCGTTGAGATGATGCCATATGAACTATGGTTTGGCAAGAAACCAAAGTTGTCATTTCTTAAAGTTTGGGGATGTGATGCTTATGTCAAAAAGCTTCAGCCTGAAAAGCTGGAACTCAAAGCGGAGAAATGCGTCTTCATAGGATACCCAAAAGAGACAGTTGGTTATACCGTCTATCTCAGATCCGAAGGCAAAGTATTTGTCGCTAAAAACGTAACATTTCTTGAGAAAGAGTTTCTCTCGAAAGAATTGAGTGGGAGGAAGATAGAACTTGATGAGGTTGTTGAACCATTGTTTTAACCAGAGAGTAGCGCAACGCAGAAAGATGTTTCTGTGGAGCCTACGTGAGTTGAAGATGAAGTTAATGATGATGATCATGAAGCTTCGGATCAATTTACTATCAACTCGTAGGTCAACAAGGACGCATACTGCATGTGAGTGGTACGACAACCCTGTCTTAGAGGCCATGTTGTTGGACAACGATGAACCTACGAGCTATGGAGAAGAGATGATGGGCTCGGATTCCAACAAATGGTTAGAGTCCATGAAGTCCGAGATGGGATCCATGTATGAAAACAAAGTATGGACTTTGGAATTATTACCTCAAGGGCGAAAGGTCATTCAGAACAAATGGATCTTTAAGAAGGAGACAGACGCATACGGTAATGTCACCATCTATAAAGCTCGACCTGTGGCAAAGGGTTTTTCACAAGTTCAAGGAGTTGACTATGATGAGACCTTCTCACCCATAGCGATGCTTAAGTCTGTCAGAATCATGTTAGCAATAGCCACATTTTTTGATAATAAAATTTGGCAGATGGATGTCAAAACAACGTTCCTTAACGGATTCCTTAAGGAAGAGTTGTATATGATACAACCAAAAGGTTTTGTCGATCCATAGAATGCTAACAAAGCTTGCAAACTCCAGCGATCCATTTATGGACTGGTGCAAGCATCTCGAAGTTGGAATCTGCGCTTTGATGAGGTGATCAAAGCGTTCGGGTTTATACAACTTTATGGAGAATCTTGTATTTACAAGAAAGTGAGTGGGAGCTCTATAGCATTTCTAATATTAACATATTGCTGATTGGAAACAATATAGAAATGTTGGAAAGCGTGAAGGAATATTTGAACAAGAGTTTTTCAGTGAAGGACCTAGGAGAAGCTGCTTTCATATTAGGCATCAAGATCTATAGAGATAGATCGAGACACTTAATAGGACTTTCACAGAGCACATACCTTGACAAAGTTTTGAGGAAGTTCAAAATGGATCAGTCCAAGAAGGGGTTCTTACCTGTGTTGCAAGGTGTGAAGTTGAGTAAGACTCAATGCCCAGTGAAGGCAGAAGATACAGGAAAGATGAGTGTCACCCCCTATGCTTCAGCCATATGCTCTATCATGTATGCAATGACGTACACAAGACACGATGTCAGCCCTGCCATAAGTATGGCTGGAAGGTTTCAAAGTGATCCAGGAATGGAGCACTAGACGGCGGTCAAGAATATCCTAAAGTACCTGAAAAGGAATATGGAAATGTTTCTCGTTTATGTAGGTGATCAAGAGCTCGTCGTAAAGGTTTACGTTGATGCAAGCTTTGACACTGATTCGGATGACTCTAAGTCTCAAACCGGATACGTATTTATTCTCAATGGGGGAGCGGTAAGCTGATGCAGTTCCAAGCAGAGCATGGTAGCTGATTCTACATGCGAAGCGGAGTACATCGTGACCTCGGAGGCAGCAAAGAAAGGTGTCTGGATGAAGGAGTTCATGAAAGATCTTGGAGTAGTGTCCAGTGCACTGAACCCAATGACTCTGTTGTGTGACAACACTGGTGCCATTGCTCTGGCCTAGGAACCAAGGTTTCGCAAGAGGACCAGACACATGAAGAGACGCATCAATTCCATTCGCAATTACATCAAGGAGGAGAACATAAATATTTGCAAAGTGCACACGGATCTGAATGTCGTAGACCCGTTGACTAAACCTCTTCCAAGGGCTAAACGTGATCAATACAAGAACTGCATGGGTGTTAGATTCATTACAATGTAAATCACATAGTGATGTGGGCTAGATTATTGACTCTAGTGCAAGTGGGAGACTATTGGAAATATGCCCTAGAGGCAATAATAAAGTGGTTATTACTATATTTCCTTATTCATGAGAATCGTTTATTATCCATGCTATATTTGTATTGATTGGAAACTCAAATGCATGTGTGGATACATAGACAACACTGTGTCCCTAGTATGTCTCTAGTAGACTAGCTCGTTGATCATAGATGGTCAAGGTTTCCTAGCCATAGACATGAGATGTCATTTGATAACAGGATCACATCATTGGGAGAATGATGTGATGGACAAGACCCAAACTATGAATGTAACATATGATCGTGTCAGTTTATTGCTATAGTTTTCTGCATGTCAAGTATCTATTCCTACGACCATGAGATCATGCAACTCACTGACGCCGGAGGAATACCTTGTGTGTATCAAACGTCGCAATGTAACTGAGTGACTATAAAAATGCTCTATAGGTATCTCCGAAGGTGTCTGTTGAGTGGGCATGGATCAAGACTGGGATTTGTTACTCCGTGTGACGGAGAGGTATCTCAGGGCCCACTCAGTAATACAACATTATAACAAGCCTTCAAGCAAGGTGACTAAAGTGTTAGACATGGGATCTTGTATCACAGAACAAGTAAAGAGACTTGCCGGTAACGAGATTGAACTAGGTATAGAGATGCTGACGATCGAATCTCGGGCAAGTAACATACCGAAGAACAAAGGGAACAACATATGGGATTAACTGAATCCTTGACATAGAGGTTCAACCGATAAAGATCTTCGTGAATATGTAGGAACTAATATGGGCATCCAGGTCATGCTATTGGTTATTGACCGTAGAGGTGTCTCGGTCATGTCTACATAGTTCTCGAACCCGCAGGGTCTGCACACGTGATGTTGTGATAGTATTGAGTTATGCACGGTGGTGACCAAAGGTTGTTTGGAGTCCCAGATGAGATCCGGACGTCACGAGGAGCTCCGGAATGGTCCGTAGGTAAAGATTGATATATAGGAAGTCCTGTTTTGGTCACTAGAAAAAGTTTCGGGTATTTTCGGTAGTGTACCGGGGGTGCCGGTGGGGCATCAGGAGTGGCCACCCACACCGGAAGGCCACATGGACCTTAGGGGTTGCGCACCAGCCCTTAGTGGGCTGGGCAAGCCAGCCCCTAAGGGCCGATGCGCCTAAGGTGGGAGAAAAGGAAAAAAAACCAAGTGGGGAAGGGATTCCAAGTAGGATTGGAATCCTACTTGGAGTAGGATTGGAGCTGGACTCCTTCACCTCCTCCTTTGGCCGACTCCTAGGGGAAACCCTAGGGGCGCCGGCCCCTCCCCTCCCTCCTATATATATTGGAGAGGAGATAGGGCATCCACACCCAACTCTAAGCGACGGTGCAGCCCTCTCTCCCCACTAGATCCGTCTCCCTCTAGATTCTGCGGTGCCACACCGTCGTGCTGCCGGAGAACTCATCTACCTCTCCACTTCCTCTTGCTGGATCAAGAAGGAGGAGATCATCATTGAGCTATACGTGTGCTGAACGCCGAGGTGCCGTTCGTTCGGCGCTAGATCGGGACGGATCGTGATCGGATCACGGGACGGCTAGCGATTTTGATCGCGAAGACGTTCGACTACATCAACTGCATTTCTTAACGCTTTCCGCTTAGCGATCTACAAGGGTATGTAAATTCACTCTTCCTCTCGTAGATGCTCATCACCATGGATAGATCTTGCGTGTGCGTTGGAAATATTTTGTTTCCCATGCAACGTTCCCCAATAGCTCAAGCAGCCACATAGAGAGCTTGAGCTTATGCCGTAAGTGCTGCATCATCTACCGAGAGCTTGAGAGCAGCTGCTGAGAGCGCTAGTCGCCGAGAGTGCACAAGCAGCCGCTGAGAGTGCGCGAGTAGCCGTCGAAGCTGCTAAGACCATCCAAGCCGAGTTCACGAAGATGTTTGGAGGCAGGAAGAGCTCATTATGGAACTGAACTTTTACTTCTGAACTACTAGTGCACTGCCTCTATGTGATCTAGATGATCGATGTGTGTGGATTTAATTTCTATGTTGTTATGATGGAGCTGAATTTTTGCTACTAAACTACTAGTGCGCCGCCTCTATGTGATCTGTATGATCGATGCTGGTGAACGTAATATCTATGTTGCTATGAAGATTGCTATATGACTTTGTTGTATGTAATTGAACAACAATTACGAAACAACTGCTATAAAAGGATATAAGACTAAAAAAGAAGCAGGGCTTCGTAACTACAACTTCGTCCTCATAGGAAAAATCAACCATGAAGCATGTAAGACCGAGTGGACGAGTGGACTCCCCATCGAGAAAATCAACCATGAAGTATGCAAGACCGAGTGAACGAGTAAAGAATTTGACACTCTTTATCGAGTTCATTGTCGTTATGATGTTGTTGTTATCATAAGATCATATGTGTATATAACATGCAACATGTGTACTTACGTAAACTATACTCTAATGTGTATGTCTAGTGTATTGCATTGGGATTATTATTATCATGGTAAAATGTGATGATGCTAATCTGTTGTACATCTATCGTACTGCATATGATCGAATATGTTAGTTGTTGTCCTGATTTTGCACTGAAAGCGCTACGGACCGGACATATAGTTATGGCAGGTGGCAAACTAGACCCATCACTGTAACAACCGTATCCAATGGCGGGCGCCTAGGGATGTCCCGCCACTTCAGAGTCACTACTGATGATGGACGCGCACCCGCCATTGATGCCTTTGTTAGCAATGGCGGAAGATTAGTGACGGATGCTCCTAAGAGCCTGGTTCGTCACTATAATGCATTATGCTGTAGTGTTTGATGAAACTAGCCCTCTAGAATTCATGTCTTACACTCAGCATTGTTCGTCACATTTTTATTTTTATTTTTGTCTTTTCGGCGATGGTTGTTCAACGAGGAAAGACATTCTCGTGGTTTATAAAGACGGGAGTTATAATTTCATCAATGTCAAAATGCAGTATCTCGAATGTGTTCATGTAAATAAGGTGTATATACATGTATTTAGGCAGTGGCGAATCTAGCACGGGACGGAAGGGTACACTGAAAACATGAAGTTTCTAAGCTTAATTAGCAAATGCATTGTAATTAACATGTTAAACACCTTAATACAATTGTTAAGTATTTCCTGTATTTCTAAATACTTGTTGTTGAAAAGAACTAGTCTAGTTTCCCCCGACTAGTATAGAGAGAATAGTATATTTAGTTGAAATAGGAATTCCGAAGGATAGGCTTCAGCCTATTGAAGCCCCGAATTCGCCACTGTATTTGGGCATCTCCGTTTGAACCGGGTTAAAAAATCATATAGTAGTTTGTTGATCGTGGGTTGCATCAGATTAAAAATATTAATTTCTCTAGAAGATAGGAAAACCGCATTGCAAAGTACTACCGCGTGAAAGTGTGAGTCCAGTCAGCTCATTTTCTGCAATGTGCTAAACTACAGGGAGAGTGCACTCATAGAGGATCCTCTCCTATGGTCGTCAAAATTCGCGTCTCGATCGGCGGTAGGTTTTGCCCGGATTGCCATGACATCATCAAGCTTTCTGACGTGGGTGCTACTATAAAGGTTATTAAATTTATGTGCAACAGCAAGTTTGGATGCTTTCTCGGATAAGCATGGGAAGCCACAGGTGGTGACGGGAGCAATGGATATGATGGTTGATTTGGACTATTCCTGAAATTATTTGTCATAAAAATAAATGTATGTAGATATATTTGAGTTTTAAATGCATTTTTTCTTATTTTGATGACAACTAATTTCGAACAGATGGAGTATCAGCAAATCAATTCAACAAAAGATAGAAAACAAACATGACAAATGTGCTCCAAACTCATATGAAAACAAAACATGATCCGAACACAAACTGGAGCTTTGCGGGGTCCACACCGATGACGCGCCTGCCCTTGACTACCCTGGTCCATCAAAACCCTTCCTCCCTCGTCCGCGTGTGTTTCCGTCGTACGCCAGCTGGCCACATTCATGGCGTCGTAGAGTGTCCGCTTCGCATTGACGTCGGCCCACAGCGGGCACGACCTCTAACTGTCGCTAGTAAAAAACAGACCTTTCGTCCGACGCATTAGTCCCGGTCTGGTTACGAGTCTGTACTAAAGAGGCTATTAGTCTCGGTTCGTGCCGGCTCCAACGGCTAGGAGCATGGCGACCTTTAGTACCGGCTCGTAAGGGACCTTTAGTACCGGTTCATGTCACGAACCGGTACTAAAGGGGGCGTGGCAGGCTTTTGGTCAGACTTGGCCCACGTGCCTCTTTAGTACCGGTTGGTGGCACGAGCCGGTACTAAAGGGAACCTTTAGTACCGGTTGATGACACCAACTGGTACTAAAGACTTCCTATATATATGCTTCGCCCATAGCCGATCGAAGGGGCTCTCATTTCTCTGTTTTCTCCCCGGTTCTTCTTCTTGCTCGAAGCTCATCCTTCATTTTGCCAAGGATTTGTCAAGATTTGAAGGCACCCCATCTATCCAAGTGTTCACAAAGGTTAGCAACTTTGCCCCTTCATCTCTCATTGCCAGATTAGCTTATGGTCGAAGATATGTGATTTGTGGGTTTTAGCTAGGTTTTGGGAGAGTGATCATTATGTGGGAGTTTATTTGATTTATATGCAATTTGAGCTCAAATTAACTTGTTAGGTTGCACATGTGTGTAGGTGTGGTTTATTTGGTGCCTTCCCATCCCCGTCCTAACCACTGTCGATCGTCTGCACGGTCTCGTCGCGGCACCGGCCACCTTGGTGAGCCTCCTGTTCTTCTTAAAACCTTTTTGTTAAAAAAATCACTTGTATGATTTAGATAGCTGCGTGTACGATTTACTTACTTGTATTATTGTTAGTTATTCTATAGTGTCATGGCTATGTTATCCGCCCACGTCGGCCCTCGTCCAGTCTATGATTCAGATGTGGTATATCGTTATCTTTTATAAATATTTCACACATCATCTAATGTCTATGACAATTAATTATGCCACCAAATTGACGTAGATGTTTTTATCTATAGGAAGTAGTTGAACCAAAAATTCCAACCGACTATGCAATTCTGCTCGAGAAGTTAACACAAGCTGAAAAAGAAATTGATCATTTGAAAGAAAAAATTAAAAGAACCAAAGATGAGAAGATGGGATTGGAGTTGCATGTTGCCGATATCGTCGATGATCACAAGAACAAGATGGCTAGAATGCGCTTGAAGTTTAGAAAGATTAGAATATATGACATTGATAAAGAGGCTTGGTATCATTATGTCGTTGGCTCAATTGTTACCTTAGTTGCGATTATGATCGCATTTGTTGTTGCATTTACATGTTTTAGATAGTTGTATGTTGTTTTATGAGATGTATGTATGGACTATAAGTATCTATTATTTGCAGTAATAACATTTGGTCACTGCTAGCTCTACTTTGGTTGTAATGTGATGATAAAGTTGTATTAATTTGGTCACTTCGATGTTGTGTAGTGAACATGAGCCGACAATGAATGTATGATGACCAACTAAGTCCAGGGTTCCTAATGGCCTGCATGATTTTATTCGTGTGGCTGAGGCAAACAAGCATAATGGTTTCATGTATTGTCCATGTCGTGACTATAAGAATGATAGGAATTAGTCTACCTCAAAAACCCTTCACTACCACCTGCTGAAGTCCGGTTTCATGTCTGGCTATAGCTGTTGGACTAAGCACGGAGAAAGAGGGGTTATAATGGAAGACAATGAAGAAGAAGAGGATGATGACAACTATCCTTTCGCCGATACAACAATGGGGGAAGCTGAAGAAGAGGCATCAATGGGGGAAGCTGAACAAGAGGCATCAGATGAGCCCGCTGATGATTTGGGTCGGGTCATTGCTGATGCAAAGAGAAACTACGAAAGTGACAAGTAGAGGTTGAAGTTGAAGCGCATGTTAGAGGATCACAAGAAATTCTTGTATCCAAATTGTGAAGATGACCAGAAAAAGCTGGGTACCACGCTGGAATTGCTGCAATGGAAGGCGAAGAATGGTGTAACTGACAAGGGATTTCAAGGATTGCTGATAATGATAAAGAAGATGCGTCCAAAGGATAACGAACTGCCTAAAAGTACGTACGAAGCAAAGAAGGTTGTCTACCCTCTAGGATTAGAGGTGTAGAAGATACATGCATGCCCTAATGACTGCATCCTCTATAGCGGTGAGGAGTACGAGAATTTGGATGCATGCCCGGTATGCGGTGCAGTGTGCTACAAGATCCCCCGCGATGACCCTGGTGATGTCGAGGGAGAACGCCACAGGAAGAGGGTTCCTGCCAAGGTGATGTGGTATGCTCCTATAATACCACGGTTGAAACGTGTTCCAAAACAAAGAGCATGCCAAGTTGTTGCGATGACACAAAGAAGAACGTAAGAAAGACGGGATGTTGAGAGCACCCGCTGATGGGTCGCAGTGGAGAAAAATTGAGAGGGAGTTCGAGGACTTTGCAGCTGACACAACGAACTTATGGTTTGGTCTTAGTACAGACGGCATTAATCCTTTTGGGGAGCAGAGCTCCAGTCACAACACTTGGCCCGTGACTCTATGTATCTACAACCTTCCTCCTTGGTTGTGCATGAAGCGGAAGTTTATTATGATGCCAGTTCTCACCCAAGGCCCTAAGCAACCCGGCAACGACATTGATGTATACCTAAGGCCACTAGTTGATGATGAACTTCTATAGTTGTGGAAAAAACCAGGTGTACGTGTGTGGGATGCGCACACACAGAAGGAAATTGACCTACAAGCGTTGCTGTTTGTAACCATCAACGATTGGCCTGCTCTTAGTAACCTTTCAGGACATACAAACAAGGGATACAATGCATGCACGCACTGTTTAGATGATACTGAAAGTATATATTTGGATAAATGTAAGAAGAATGTGTACCTGGGACATCATCGATTTCTACCAATCAAGCATATCTTAAGAAAGGCAGGCAACCATTTCAAAGGTGAGCCAGATAATCGGAAGAAGCCTGGCCTCCATACCAGTGAATATATATTTGATATGGTCAAGGATTTACATGTAATCTTTGGAAAGGGTCCTAGCGGACAATCTGTTCTGAATGACACCAACGGACACACACCCATGTGGAAGAAAAATCTATATTTTGGGAACTTTAATATTGGAAAGCCACAGAGGTCCGCAATGCAATTGACATGATGCACATGACAAAGAAATCTTTATGTGAACCTGCTAGGCTTCTTGGGCATGTATGGAAAGACAAAAGATACACCAGAGGCATGGGAGGACAAGCAAAGAATTAACAAAAAAGACGGCATGCCTCCAAAGCAGTATCAAGGTCCTGCCAGCTATGCTCTTACGAAAGAAGACAAGGAATTTTTTTTGAATGCCTGCTCAGTATCAAGGTCCCGTCTGGCTTCTCGTCGAATATAAAGGGAATAATAAATATGGCAGAGAAAAAATTTCAAAATCTAAAGTCTCATGACTGCCACGTGATTATGACGTAATTACTTCCGGTTGCACTTAGGGGGCTTCTACCGAAAAATGTTCGATTAGCCATTGTGAAGCTATGCACATTCCTCAATGCAATTTCTCAGAAGGTAATCATCCAGAAATACTACCAAGGTTACAGAATGACCTGGTCCAATGTCTTGTCAGTTTCGAGTTGGTGTTCCCTCCATCCTTCTTCAATATTATGACGCACGTCCTAGTTCACCTAGTCAAAAAGATTAACATTCTGGGTCCTGTATTTCTACACGATATATTCCCCTTCGAGAGGTTCATTGGAGTCTTAATAAAATATGTTCATAATCATGCTAGGCCAGAAGGAAGCATCGCCAAGGGATATGGAACAGAGGAGGTTATTGAGTTTTGTGTTGATTTTGTTCCTGACATTAAGACGATTGGTCTTCCTGAATCGTGGCATGAGGGGAGACTGGGTGGAAAAGGCACACTAGGAAAGAAAGAAGCAATAAATATGGACGTGCATTCTTCCACTCAAGCACACTGCACGGTTCTACAAAATTCCACCTTGGTGACTCCATATATCGAGGAACACAAGGATATTGTACGGTCCAAGAACCCGGAGCAGTCTGCCCCCTGGATTGAACGTAAACACATGGAGACTTTCGCCGGTTGGTTGCAAACAAAGCTCATCAATGACAACGATGTTCCAGATGAACTGTACTGGTTGGCCAAGACACCAAGTTCGACTGTAACAACTTTCAAAGGGTACGAGATAAATGGGAATACATTTTACACGATTTCCCAAGATAAAAATAGCACCAACCAAAATAGTGGTGTCTGCTATGATGCAACCAACTTTCAACACACATATTATGGTTACATAGAGGAGATATGGGAACTTGACTATGGACCTGATCTTAAGGTCCCTTTGTTTCGGTGCAAATGGGTCAAATATACTGGAGGCGGGGTACATGTAGACCCGCAGTACGGAATGACAATAGTGGATCTCAACAATCTTGGGTACACAAACGACTCATTCGTCCTAGCCAATGATGTGGCTCGGGTTTTCTATGTGAAGGACATGTCTAGCAAACCGAGGAGAAAAAAAGATAAGGAAGAAAATACATCATACGATGAGCCAAAGCGCCACATAGTTCTTTCAGGGAAAAGAAACATTGTGGGAGTGGAGGACAAGACAAACATGTCAGAAGATTATGAAAAGTTTCATGAAATCCCTCCCTTCAAAGTGAAGACTGACCCAAGCATCCTATTAAATGATAAAGATTCTCCATGGTTACGGCGGAATCATAAGCAAGGGACAAACACACAGAAAAAGTCTTACACCACGAGATCCCACTCCGGGATGTGACCGGCTTCACCGTCATCACTTTCTATGTGAAGGACGTGCATGCATTTTCTAGCATGGTATCTTTGTATCAGTTTGTACACGAAGTGCATCCAGTTTTTGCCGTAACCCTCTTAACTCTTTATAAGTTGCTATGTGGGTGAAATTATGATGTCATGCCAAATTTCAACCTTTTCAGAGTTCATTTGTACTGCGTTTCAATTTCAAGGTCATTTAGCTCAAAATAAATCATTAAATGCATGAAAAATATCAAATGAAGTCAGAAAGGGTTGAAAATTAATGATGTGCCTTTGAATGGTGCATATTGAACACACAAAAAGTATGGAGTTAAAATAAGTTATTAAAATTGAATCCTTTGTAATAGATGAGTTTTTGTCTGAAACCCTCATACTTCGAAAGAGATTGTCCAGTTTGTACACGAAGTGCATCCAGTTTTTGTCGTAACCCTCTCAACTCTTTAGAAGTTGCTATGTGAGTGATATTATGATGTCATCCCAAGTTACAACCTTTTCGTTCATTTGTACTGCTTTTCAAATTCAGGGTCATTTAGCTCAAAATAAATCATTAAATGCATGAAAAATATAAAATGAAGTCAGAAAGGGTTGAAAATTGATGATGTGCCTTTGAATGGTGCATATTGAACACACAAAAATTATGGAGCTAAAATAAGTTATTAAAATTGAAATCCCTTTGTAATAGATGAGTTTTCGTCCGAAACCCTCATACTTCGAAAGAGATTGTCCAGTTTGTACACGAAGTGCATCCAGTTTTTGTCGTAACCCTCTCAACTCTTTAGAAGTTGCTATGTGGGTGACATTATGATGTCATGCCAAGTTACAACCTTTTCAGAGTTCATTTGTACTGCTTTTCAAATTCAGGGTCATTTAGCTCAAAATAAATCATTAAATGCATGAAAATATCAAATGAAGTCAGAAAGGGTTGAAAATTGATGATGTGCCTTTTAATGGTGCATATTGAACACACAAAAAGTATGGAGTTAAAATAAGTTATTAAAATTGAAATCCCTTTGTAATAGATGAGTTTTCGTCCGAAACCCTCATACTTCGAAAGAGATTGTCCAGTTTGTACACGCAGTGCATCCAGTTTCTGCCGTAACACTCTCAACTCTTTAGAAGTTGCTATGTGGGTGAAATTATGATGTCATGCCAAGTTACAACCTTTTCAGAGTTCATTTGTACTGTTTTTCAAATTCAGGGTCATTTAGCTCAAAATAAATCATTAAATACATGAAAAATATCAAATGAAGTCAGAAAGGGTTGAAAATTGATGATGTGCCTTTGAATGGTGCATATTGAACACACAAAAAGTATGGAGTTAAAATAAGTTATTAAAATTGAAATCCCTTTGTAATAGATGAGTTTTCGTCCGAAACTCTCATAATTCGAAAGAGATTGTCCAGTTTGTACACGAAGTGCATCCAGTTTTGCCGTAATCCTCTCAACTCTTTAGAAGTTGCTATGTGGGTGAAATTATGATGTCATTCCAAGTTACAACCTTTTTAGAGTTCATTTGTACTGCTTTTCAAACTCGAGATATGACATTTCAAATGCTATTTAATCAAATTGTCTTATACATCAGTTTAAGTTGTTCAAACATGCATGGAAATGCCATAAACAGATTCTATATAATTTTCTGATATTTTTTCATATATTATTTATTTCCCTTGGAGTCATAGATTTTTTTTCTATGATTTTCTAAAGTTTAGGGGTTTTTCTGAAAATAATAATTAATAATGAATTAAAAAACCTTTAGTACCGGTGCGAGCCACGCACTGGTACTAAAGGTTCACCGCCCCACGCCTTTTTTGGGGGAGGACCTTTATTACCGACGTGTGGCTGGCACCGGTACTAAAGGGTCTTTAGTACCGGTGCGAGCCAAGCACCGGTACTAAAGGTCCTCTAGGTATAAATAGTGGAGGCCTCGTCTCGGGCCGAGCCATGCACCGGGAGAAGTGAGAGTTGCACCGCCAGGCTGCCGAAATCCGGTGTCGCCACCGCGCGCCGCCCCGACCCCGCCGCCCCGATGCCGCGCGCCGCCCCGGCAGTCCCCACCCAACTCCGGCTCCGGTGAGTGCCCGGCCGCCCCCACCTTTTTCTTGTTTTTTCTTTTAATTTAGTTAGTTTCTTAGGTTATTAGGGTAGTTTAGTTAGTTAGTTAATTAGTTAATTAGTTAGGTTAGTTTAGTTAGTTAGTTAGTTAGGTTCTTAGGTTATTTTAGTTAGTTAGTTTAGTTTAGTTAGTTAGTTAGTTAGGTTATCTGGTTAGTTTAGTTAGTTTAGTTAGTTTAGTTAGTTTAGTGAGTTAGTTTAGTTTAGTTAGTTAGTTAGTTAGGTTCTTAGGTTATTAGGGTATTAGGTTATTAGGTTAGTTAATTAGTTAATTAGTTAGTTTATGAGGTTATGACAAGTGGGGCAACCCCCCTAATCCACTGACAAGTGGGGCCACCCCCTAATCCACTAATTTTGCTAAGTGTTATTTAATTTGTTAGATGCTAAGTGTTAATTTTGTTAAGTGTTATTTAATTTGTTTTCATAATTAAGTGTTTCTTCTCGACGTCGACGATGTCGATCTCGCATCCACGTCGTCGAGTCGGTGGAGGAGGTCTCTTGCTTGAGCCGAGGGGCCCTGTCCGGGACTGGGCTCTGCCGGGCTGGTACTGGGAGGTGCTGCCTTCTGGGCGGCGCAGCTTGGTGAGGAGCCAGCCCGTCGTTGACCCGGAGGTTCTGTGATGGCAACCGCATGGGCCACGGACGATTTGAAGGCTTGAGTCCCCCGCGGAGGTGGTACAATACCATGTCAGCAAGGAGAACAAGCACGTCTGTCGCTACATGGTAGCTTTGGAGGCCAGGTCCGACAATACCTGGCAGATTCTTCGGGGATCTCACTGGAGCTATACTCTTGTGATGGTTCCTTCTCTTTGGGTATCCACCGCCCGCCCCGGTATCCGTCGGGTGCTAGGGTTCTAGCTAGATCGATATATTAGCTACTATATATGTATTATTATGATGTATTAGCTAGATCGATGGATTAGCCGATGTATTAACTATTATCCAAGATTATGATGAGATCTTTTCTAAGAACTACTATATATGTATTCGATGATGCATTATTAATTAACTATCACTTATTTTGCTTCTTGAATGCATGCTAATTTGAATACTAATTTGTTTTATCTAAATGATTATGGATTAGTTATTAAGCTATGGACAATACCGGTAGAGCTCATGAAGAGGACATCTTCGACATCATACACTCCTCCAAAAACCCAGCGGGCCTTCTGGGTGAATCACATGATGATGACAGCTCACAATATCTGAACAATTATGGTGATGGATGTGAGGTTGAGGAAGAACAACTTATGTTCCAAAATCCGAAACAACTAACAATGTCCGGCGAGGTATATACATATTAGCCTCTAGTGATCATTACATGTGTATTAATTGATTTGTATATATATATATATATATTAACAAATCTTTCTTATTTTAATTATTAGCCCTCCGGATCGAGCCAATACAGTAGAAAGGTACGAGGCGGTGCCAAAATATTGGACGACAACGTAAAGCTCAGTCTTGACGCTTTCAAACATGATGGCGCACCGACTCACCCTGAAGCCAATGCCAAGACATTTGTGCGTCAATGCGGAGTGGTTGTTAGGGACGAAGTCCCGATCACAATGCAAGAATGGATTCTGCCAAACAAACCAAAACCAGGAGTGAATTATATCGATAAAAGAATTAAAGATGTCCTTTGGCGAGATCTCATGGAGCATTTCATCCTACCAGATTCTCTCTCGGAGCGCCAAAGGGACAAAGTCAAGGAGTTTTCTCTCAATAAGATGGTCGGCGCGTTCCAGACTTCGAAGAAAAGATTATGGACCGAGTACAATGCTAGAGGCAAGAAGGCGCCCGAATTCAGAGGAATATACGAGAAGGTAAGGAATCACTGGGACGCATTTATCGAGTACAAGACATCGGAAGCTGCTATGGAGAAGTCGGCAAAGAATAAGATAAATGCGGAGAAAAAAAGTATCACCATAAACTAGGGACAGGTGGATACAAGTCAGCCATTCCTAAGTGGGATGCATTAGAGAATAAGATGCATGCTGAAGGGATCACTCCAGTAACCTTCCACTGGCCCCGGAGGTGCAGGAATTGGTCTTTTGCACATGGAGGAAAGTTGGACCCAGCAACAGGGAAGATTATTGCACTGGCCAGTCTGAAGCATGCATCAGATGAGTTGATTGAAGCAATAAAAGCTGCCTAAGAAGGATGGTTTCACCCCGATAGAGAGAACGACAAGCTTACACGCTCCCTCGGGAATCCCGAACACGGAGGACGAACACAAGGCATGGGCGTTGTTCCGTGGTATGATGGGTTTGCGGGCTGGAAGGATAGTTATAAAAGCCGTTCGAGAAAAAAGAAGGTGGAAGCAGACCGACTTTCAAAGTTGGAACAGAAGTACGAGCAGCAGCAGCTGCAGATACAGGTACTGACCCAGCAAAGGGCAACTCCGCGGTAGGAGGCATCGGAACCCATCCCATCTACACTGCCGAAAAGCAGCGTGGGTTCCACGGGGGCACCGCTGGGTCACACCCCCGTGGATGATATCACCGAGAAGACATCTTGTGAGCTAATCCAAAAAATGAAGAACATACCCGCGCGACTCACGACGGGCTATGCTTTACCAAATACACCTGATGTTCTATGGCATTTCAATCCGGTTCCAGCTGGGTATGCTCGTGTCGCGGTGGACGTAATAGAGCCAGGATATGATGAACTACAGCTTGACATCCCTGGAGGTGAGGGGGAGTCCACACTGGCAGAAGTCGGCCGTGGTCTCATTCTATGAAGTAAGTACTGCATCGTCTTTCCACACTCGACGCTAAGGCCACCGGCTCCTTCGAGTATCGATGTCCAGCACGAGGGATCCCAACTAGAGGCATCGCAGCGCCAGCAGTCCTCCCCATCTCAAGAGGCGTCCCACTTCGATAGGGATCCCAGCGCGAGTCCACCCAACCTCGGGACGGAGCACGACACGAGTCCATATCGTCGATATCGATCTCCACCGCGTGAGCCAAGTCTACCCCGACAGTGGTCCTGCCAGTAGGGCTCCCAAAAGAGGAAGACCATCAACAGTCCTCTTCGTAAGAAAGCAAAGAAGAAACCCGAGCCTCTGGCCAAAGATGTCGCCTTACGACATGACACCAGAGGAAAACAAAATTGAAAGCGATCTCCAAGTGAAAGCCTTTTTTTGCGAAGAAGCCCCTGCCGCCAAAGGAGGTAATACCCAAGGAAGTTCAAGAGCACTTTATGGAACACTTTATTGATCGACCCCCGACATATGTGGAGTGTATGCCGACAGACTATGAGCGACAGATTCAGAAGGCAAGTGAGCAGAGAAGTCGGCCCAGCCCAAGGAAGAAGTCGGGAAGTACGACATGAACGACACGTGGTACTACTAGCAGGAAAACAGTTCCCCAGCTCGGAGAACAATCCAAGCAATCGATCTCTCCGCTTAAGGTGAGTACAAATCCAAGCAAGCAATTGATCCAAGCAGTCGGCATTGCTGGCAACCCAATCGACCTCGAAGAAGTAGAGGCTACATGTCTCGGTCTTGGCCAAATCCTTGGCATCGAGGAAATCCGCGGGTACGGTGCAGCTGAGTATGCAATGCAATATGCCTTCGAAAAACCACTTGTCACACCCGAGCAGTACAAGGAAATACCAACTATGATATATGACGGTTGCATGATTGGTAACTACGTGAAGCAAAGCGAGGGGAGACGGCGGTCATGGTCAAAGTAAGGAAAGAACATTACGTCAATGGATGTGACATATGTCTTGAATTCTTAGAACTTTTCGAGTTATACCACATGAACTCTATCGACAAAACTCTCATCAGTTGCTATTGTCTATAAGTAATTTATATCTTTAATAATTTAAGTCTCTAGCTAAGATATTGTTCATTGGCTTATCCTCACTATATATGTTCTTTTCTACGCTATTATGCAGATTGAAGATGTGAGAATTGAAACAAGAGGGAATCGATGACATTCGGTTTATCGATCCAAATACCGTTCATGGTCATGTGGTAAAACATTATGCCAAGGACATAGAAGATATCTTGGAAAATTTTCTAGAGGCACTAATGAATACCAAATCTACTATAATATTTCCTTACAACATGGGGTGAGTGTTTACTCTCTTGTATACTACAAATTCTATTTTTGCTTACTAGCTCGCTGTCAAGTATAGTTGATGAGTTATATGCATGCCTGCTTAATTATATAAACTTCTACGCAGAGACCACTATATACTCCTAAATATTATCCTCGCGGATGGACTTGTTCAAGTGTATGAATCACTAGATACACTAGAACAATCATATGTGGACTTGTATTTTATGATAGAACGGTAATTTTGATCTTTATCGACCTCACTTTCTTTCATTATTTCCTGATATCAAAAGTAATTATAATAACTCTTTCATTCTTTTTCTTTTCCGCGTAGTGTTTGGAAAAAGATGATAGAAAAAACCCATCACGGTGTCAATGAAAACCGAAGCTGAAGTGGAAAAAGATGCAGGTAATTAAGTAATACTACTAGGTCCGCGCATCTCTTTAATTCTAGTTTCAATACCATTATCATGCTTGATTATTAATTATCTTATGGAATTCTATTCTTTTGCAAAGTGCGCGAAGCAACCACAGGGGACAAATTTATGTGGATGCTTCCTCTGTGAGAACATTCGCATCCAGTTCGAATGCCGTATACATCGTAGAAGAGCACGTGAAAGACAACCCGAGGTTTGGTAGATGATGTCGAAGCTCTCATCCGAGAAACGCTTTGTAGCACTTCAAGAGGAATTTGCGGAATTTCTTCTTCGACATGTCATTGATGTAAACGAAAAATACTATTCCTCGTTGCCTTAATAATGCCAGCAAATCAGTAGTAGAAAACTTAGATTTCATCCGAAGCACTAGCTAGCTAGTCCCGGCTGGGTTTTGGGCCTTAATTTATAAGTCAAGAATATATATGGATGTGTAATTTCATTTGTATATATACTGTGTATGAGATATTGTATATTATATTACATATATATATGCATCAACTTGTGTATTGTTTACAGTATGTAGCACCGTAAAATAAATTTGAAATGAATGGAAAACACAAAAAATAGAGAGGAAAATTAAAACCTAATTAAAAGCTAAAACAAAAAAAATAGAACACTTAGTACCGGTTGGTATCACCAACCGGTACTAAAGGTCCTCCACCACCAGCCCACGCAGGCAGCCACGTGGTGGGCCTTTAGTACCGGTCCGTGGGCCAACCGGTACTAAAGGTATGGACCTTTAGTCCCAATCCTTTAGTACCGGTCGGGGAATCGGTACTAAAGGCCCATCCCGACCGGGATTACAGACAGACATTCTACTAGTGTGTCAGCGTTGAAGAGGCACGCCGACCGAAGTGCGCCGTCCTTGCCCTGGTGTCCACATATGTTCAATGCCGGAGAGGCATTTACTAGACGGGACGAGACAGATATCTACAACGTCCATTCAATGCTCACCCATCTGTGTGTCGTCATTAAGCAGGCTCGCCGACCGAGGAACCAACTCTGGCGTTGCACATTGACATGCTCAGACGCTTGGCTTCATCAGAATCCGCTATTTAAAAGCGGCCACACCCACCTAACTCCACACAACACCACATCCTCTCCACATCCTCCTCCATTATACTACATCTGCCATGACCGCAAGATCTAATGCTTTGTGGAAGATCTTGTCATCGACCGAGAAACACGAGACATCTGCCCTTGCAGCCGCCTGAAAACCCCGCCGCGCCTAGCTGGTCGAGCATGACATGCCGGCTAGCTTGCCCAAGGTCTCCGATGACGACCCTACGATGGAGACGGTCTTAGACGATGAAACCATGTCAGGCCCCGCGCTTGTGCTTGTCAGCTTGACTATGGAGCAGGTGCAGACGCACTTCGATGCTGCCATGGAGGAGGAGGAACCTATGTTGGCTCCTATCTCAGCGTCCCGACAGGCGCAGGAGGAGTAGCGGTACAACATGTTACTCCTCGAGCAGCAATGGCTGGCGTAGGGCCAAATCTATGATGAGCGCACAAGCAAGGAGGCCGTGGCCACCATGGTCATGGCGAACCGAGCGGTCTATGAGGCCGCACATGCTCAATGACCCACTTTCAATGCAAAGGCGACACGGCCAGACGCGGCGCATGTGGTCAAGGACGGGAACACTGCCAGCTACACGTCCTACAAGCCGCCATCCAACTTTCGAGGTGGCAGGTGAATATATAGTGATGGACCATCCATGTCCATGATCGACCTCACATCCATTGGCATTGGTGATGGACAGGTCGTGGACTCTCCCAAGGATGAGTAGGGAATGAGAGGCGGCATGGCATTGTGTCTCCCATGGGTCGGTCCGCCTCCTATGTCCTACTCTTCCTCACCAGAGACTGCACCTTCACTTCACAGGTCACAAACCGCGTCGTCGCTCATGAAATGGCAAATGGAGGACGTGGTCGCCGATGCAGAATACAAAGGAAGTGAACGAAAGGGGCCATCGTAGAATAAGTATAGGTCCGACGTTTTTAATGAAAATATTTGAATTGTAATGAATGTGATCTGGTTTGTATGAAAATAAGTCAGTTTGCATGAATTTCGCCCGGTTTAATTAAACCTTTTTTGAATTTGTACGTGAGTAGTGTTGGATGAACGGCTCTTGTATCCGTGTGTGCGGATTAGTCTCCCTGTTCGTGGACGAATACAGGAGAAAATTTATGGATCAATGTTGGAGATGCCCTTATAAGTTGGAAAACGCTATCCTCCAACCGTGTGATGCACACACAACGTTTGTTGTGTGCATAGCCATCCGATTGATCTTGATCGAGCGCTTACGCTTGGCCACAAGTCTCATGTAGCCAGTTTTCCTTTCTACAACAAGTGTATTGTTTTAGAAGGTTTCCACAACACAGGTCTTGTTCCAGAAAGAAAAAAAATTGGGTGATGAAGTTTTTTCCAGAAACATGGTCTAGTTTCTGAAGATTTGTGCAAAAGAGGCACTGTTTTCAAAAGAAGTAAAAATGGTTCAATGAGGAATATTTTTTCTTCTGCAACAGGACTCTTAGTTTCAAAAACATAGGCCCGGCTGCAAAAAGCGTCGGAGGTCCGCTTGGCGCTAGGGCGTACGAGGCGAAGCATTGCAACACGACACATGTTTCAGAGACATAGCTTCGGTTGTAGAAATCGCTAGAGGAGTGCCCTGAGTGAGAGCTCGTCGTCGTTGTGCTAGAGTAGAGGCAGTTTCTCGGGGTGCTGGGACGGAGGAGGCACGACAACTCCGACGGCCGCCGTCGCTCCAAGGCCGAGGCGCTCAGGCCATGGAGCGGGGCTGTCTTTATGGACCTTTGCAACAAGGTCCTTGTTGCAAAGCCTCTAAATGCAACAAGATAGCTGTTACAAAGGTCCTTAATTGACTAGGACGGTTGTTTCGGAAGGCATCCGACGGCTGCTGAGGCGGTCGATCTTATTGGTTTATCACCCTTGACACATGCATAGCATTGCCCTTATAAGTTAGAAGTGTCCAACAACATAAATGGTAAAATCAATATGCGGTAACCATGTTTTAGATTATATCTTTGGGTCTCCGTGGGTGTGATTCGAAACACACTCATTTTTGTATAGTGATACCGATGTTGCTTAGCTCTTCGTCTTCTCTATTTTTGGTACAACAACAATATCTCCTTCCTAACATATATGAGACTCATTAATATTCTTTTGTCAGGAGAAACCTCATTGGATGTTGACTAACATATTATATGCATAAACATAAATAGATTACGGGGTGAATTAACATTATTAATTTTGTGTTGGTTTTCTTCGTCTCATCAGTTTAATCTTTTGCATGTGCCACATAACACGATTGCCTTGTCCAATGAGGCTTCCACACTATAATATTTTGGCCAAATATGCACTACACAGAACCAAATGGAAGTGTCGAGTCAAGTCGGGTTTCCATACTTTCTTCGAGATTGTTCTTGGGTAGTGGACAACGTCAATTGTGCGCATCTTCTAGCTCACGGTCCTGTTTAGAGCATCTACAGTCGCACCTTGTAAAGCTGATCCCTCAAACATCCATGGACACGTTCGTGAACAGTGACCGGTCACATCTTAAAAAATGACTACTGCATCCGGACATCTAGTATTAGATTCCTTAATTTCATACAAAAGAATGCAACACATTAAAATCACGTACTACGTATGATCTATCTACTCTTCGTTGGAGATTTGGACGATCTCCGTGCCCTCCGGCGGATAGATGTGCGGCAGCCCATGCTCCGCCCCCTCCGACACTAGCTTTGCGGCCCCTTCCGGCACCTCCGGCTGCTCTGCTGCAGCTTGCTCTGTCGCTATCTCTGCATCCAGCTCGTCGAAGAGGGCGTCGACCTCCGTCTGGCTCTGCCGGATGAGCCGATGGTTGGCCTCCACCTCAGCCTCATCCCGAATCGAATTCAGGATGGCCTGCTGCTCCGCCATCTCGTCGGATTGGTCGACGGCGAACTCCTCCTCCGCCTCTGCCATGTTGAACCCCGTGGCGTCTGCGGCCTCCGGCTCGTCCTCCTCCATGGTCTCTGGCACCTCCTCCTCTAGCTGCTCCTCCTCCTCCATTTTCGGCGAGTCCAAAGGGAGACCCACAACCATGCGGGCGGCATGGCGAGCCTGGATCTTCGCCTCAATCTAGTTCCGGCGCTCGGGCGTGTAACACCCAAGATGCGCTCCTATCCTTATTTAGGCACGGGGACCTCGACAGGGATAGAGGCGGATCTCGTCGCTTGACAAGTGCAGTAAACATTGCATACATGTATGAAGAGATGAGTATATGAGTTGGCTTACACTCTCCACAAGCTAAATTACAAGTTCACACAACTATTCAAGGATCATACAGAAGACAGGGTCCGTCTATGGACGAAATCAAACGAAGAAAAGAAGCAATGTAATGCTGCCTTGCTATCCCAAGGATCAAGACCATGGCCTCTCTACTCATCGGGTACGTGAAATACATCCGGTCTCGTTCTTCATCATACTCCCACTGGAGATGAGTCACATCATCTGGCACATACTCATCAACACCTGCACTTGTATTGTTGTAATTTGTGAGCCACAGGGACTCAACAATCATATAACCT
Organism: Hordeum marinum; assembly: GCA_022496015.1. Lineage (NCBI taxonomy): Eukaryota > Viridiplantae > Streptophyta > Magnoliopsida > Poales > Poaceae > Hordeum > Hordeum marinum. Next base: position 302,962,353 of record CM039672.1, on the reverse strand, counting down.
GGGTACCGAAACTATGTAAGCTTATGAGTTTGGAAGGGGTAAGTGTTGAGGTTGCAGCAAGCACTAAACATGTATTTGGTGGCTATCTTACGAGAACATGAATGTAAATATGGTGGTCTACGGAAGACGATCGAGAACTACCATGATCACTAAGTGATCCTGAACACCTACTTACGTCAAACATAACCCCATCGTGTTCTCTCTCGGTTCATGTTCATGAGCAGAGAAGATCACGGTTACGTACACAGTTGGTGTATTTTATTTGAGTTTACTTCAAGTTAACTATAACCGGGTGTTAAACAGAATATCCAAGTTGCCACATAACCGCGGGCACGACTTTCCGAAAGATTTAACCCTACAGGGGTGCTCCAACTAATCCATCACAAACTAACCACACGCCGCAAGAATAGCCTTGACCACGGATCTTGTAATCTTCCTAGGCAATTCCAAAGGAAAACCGACACCTCGAGATAGCCCGAAGAAGATCGGAGTTCCTCGTGCAAGACATTCGAGAAAGGTAAAACAAGTCTAGCAAGACCGCCTGACGTGTAGACGAACCCGATAAGAGCCGCGTATCTCGTTCTCAGGACATGACCGGATAAGCACAGGTACAGTGGCCTAATAGAAATCTCCCGAGTTGCCCCGGGTTGGCCTCGCACACGGCTCTAGTTTGGACCAACACTCATGAGGAGCACTAGCCCGGGTTGCTGATTAATTATCCACAGGGTTGCAAAGCCCTATGCATTTTTATTAAGTTGTTAAACAAATAGTACCAATGTTGGGTCTTGCCAGACAAGCTTTAATCTCAAACGAATAATCAAGGGGGGGTCCCCATAACAACCCCGAGCATGTTAGGAGCGCAAAATATGGAACATAACACCGGTAACAAGTAACCATGGCGGTAAAAGTGGAACAAAACACCGAGCAAAAGGCCAAGCCTTACACCTTACCAAGATATATAGGTGCATTAAATTAAATAGCAGACAATATTGTGATATCTCCAGATATCCATGTTATCACATGGAAACAACCTGCACCTGCATCTAAGAACATTATAAGAGGGGCTGAGCAGCGGTAACTTAGCCAAATAAGGTTTGCTAGGAAGTGGAGGGGTTAGAGGCTATCATGGCAATGTAGGAGGGTTGACATTCAAGTGGTAGGTAACGCAAGTGAAACAATAAGAGCGAGACATCTAGCAAAGCAAAAATAGTGTCGGGATTCGGGTACGATCATCTTGCCTGTTGGTTCTTCAGAGGGACAAAGAGCTGGGTCCTCGTAGTTGTACTCTCATGGATCCTCGTACTCAGGTTCAACACTCGCGTCTACCCAAAGAGAAACAACACCAAATAAACAAACAACCAAGGTGCAATGCACAAACAAGATGATGCATGATACCTTTGAAGAATTTAACATGGCAATCCTAAGCTAGTCATGTTTCTCGTGCAATAGTTAAGTTATTAGAATTCTGAACAGAACATCATGTTAAGTTGTTTGAACATGCATGATCATGGAAAATATGGATGCTTCATGCAAAATCGATGCAAATGCATATGTAGAACGTAGGAAACGGAGTAACGGTTCTCACGCTACGCTCACGACAAGGTACGGAGACAAAATACAAGACAAGGAAGGCCATGGGCTATTCCTTGGTATTCCAAGGATGCCACTAGTTAGGAAATTAAAATCTAGCCACAATAGATCCAAATATCAAGCAAAACAATAGAGCATAGCTCCCACAAGCGGCAACACAACACTACACACATCATGTCCAAACAGTAACATAGAAACTTACACATCAAATAACTAGAGCTGCAGGAGGTTTCCAACAACAAACAAAGTATGTACGGAAACTACATAACATTCTTAACAAATCATCCAACTACATAAACTTGAAAGGAGCTAAGGAACACTAGCAATGAAGCTCACAAGATGGCATAGTGAAACAGATTCTAGGGACTTGGAGAAAATCACAGTTTTTTGGAATCTGAGTTATCCTAGTAGCAATTTGACAGCAGAAAACAATGATGCTAGAGACCACCTCATGTCATGAAAATTAAGAGGATGGTAGAGGACAATATCTACTACAAAACACTAGCACTAAGCATGAGCTAAAACTCAATAGAACAGTTGGTAGCATCCCCTAAACATGGCATAAAAATAATTACATCATCTCAGACTTAAAAATATTTAGCATGTTGAAAACAGCAACATTTACTTAACTACTTTGAGCAAGAAACACACTTACATACAAGCTTATCATGTCAAAAGAAAATACCAGGGCATAATACTCACAAAACTCTACCACTCACATGTTGATACAAATATCATAGCATGCATGGATTTATTCATACAAAAATGACAATGGCATATTGGAACAAAATGACATTTTGCAAAAATTCCTCAAATGGCCAAACAAATAGCACCATTGCATTCCTTGGGAATTTCTACCCCAAAATCATATATCACACTCATATCTTTGCTTTTGAAAAACTCCCAAACCCTAGCTCGAAAATTACATGCCAACACTTATAAGTCAAAAATTACCCTAATTGAACATTGCCAAAAATGGCCATATCCACAAATGTGCATATACCAGAAATGATATTAATACTAAAACAGAGGGAAAATAGAATAAAAAAAGGAGGGGTCCCACCTGGCAGTGAGCCAGGGGCCCCTGGTGGGTATGGCAAGTGGGGCCAGACCCACTATCATACACACACTCATACACACTCTCACACACACACAAAACCACATACACACATACACAGGCACACGGGGATCCCCATGTGGCCACACCGGGTCCCCACAACCCACACATCACACACACACACAAATTAAAAGGGGGCGAGGAGGATTCGATCCAACGACCTGCTGGTCCTTGCCGTAGCTCTCTACCACTGCGCTACACACACACTACTAAACATAGAGGGGGGTTTGCTCCTCTTGACCTTACCCACCAGCGGAGGCAGGCCCACTTCTACCCTGCACGGCCGAAGGTCAACGGCGGCCTCGCGCCACCAACAGCTACGTCCGGCGAGGCGGGGCACCAGCGGGGCTGCGGAAACGGAGGGGGGACCCATTCCGGGGGCAAGCACGGGCTTCTAAGGACGGCGGCAAGGAGCTTGAGCTATCGGCCATGGCGTAAGTGTTAACAGGATCCACAGGTGACTACGCGATGCAAGGCGCTATGGCGACAAGGCACGCGTATGGGGCTACTACGGTTGTTGCGCGCGCAGGGCGCGCACATGAACAACCGAAAAGGCGGGGGGCTTGTTGCGAGGCGACACCTACTGAATAACACACACAACACAACAAGCTGCGCAGGGCACCGGGGACATGCTGACGACATGACTAGAGCGGGGCTAACACAGAGCGAGCGGGGGCTAGGTTGCACAGAGAAGGAGAGGGATGTACCTCGCTTACCTAGGACAAGGAGAAGGGGTCAAGGACGAGTCAGAGGCGATGCGAACGATGATGGCGCGTGGCGACACCCCTGAACCAAAAACGAAGAGGAAGAAGGCTCGGGGACGAAGTCGATCTGCATCTCGGAGACCCTCGAGACGACGAGGAAGACGAGGGTGATGTGGGCAGCTCCACCCATAGCACCAGAGCGCCGGATGCGCGATGAGGAGGTCAACCCCAGAACAAGCAACCGCTTGACCGGAGCATCACGTACAGGGTGACGGCGGGCGCTTGGCTACCTTACCTGGTGGCGGCGAGGTGAGGAGGAGGGAGGAATGGAGAGAGGGGACACCGGGCTAGGTCTAGGGCATCTTTATAGGGGGCTAGGGGCTCCGTCGGCCGTCAAATCACCCGGCAAAACGACGTGGACATCTTGGATGTCCTTCCATACAGGTAGACGACAACGGACGCATGCGGGAGCAAGGCTGGGCTGCGGGAACGCTTGGGCTAGCTGCTATTGGGCTGCGCTGCAGCTCTGCTGGGCCTGAGAGAGCTTAGGCCCAGGTGGGCTCTTCTCCTCTCTCTCACACACACAGAAAAATATTAGTTTTTATTTAAAAACTGAGAGAGCAAAATAAAAGCAGAGACGAGAGAGATAAGTTCTAAAAGAAAATAAATACATCTTAAAGATCACAAAAATGCAGCAATTTAATAAAAATGGGTTGGGCATTTTTAGAGCACGAAAATTAATTCACCTAATTATATTAGTTAGGCACTGTTGCAAAATATTTTAAAAGGGCAAAACTCCAACCATGGCAGAGGTTTATTTTACATATCCAAGTAGATTATTTGGAAGATGTTCAACAATTTTAAAGAGAGAAACCAACAAGAAAATTATTTACATATGGAATATTTGAATAAGAGAGAATAGGTGATGTTTCTTTTTTGAAATGGGAGGGATTAGCAACACTCCAAGCACACATGCGTTCACTCCACAACACAAACACAAACATCAACATAAGCATTGGATGCAACATGAAATTCATGAGATGATGCCATGATGCCATGATGAATGATTAAAGACATGAAGCACAACTTATAATATTGAAACCACATAGGACAAACATGGAGGTACAGATGAGATACATTACAAATATGGCAAGGGGACATTTGGGCTGTTACAACTCTCCTCCACTACTCGAGGATCTCGACCCGAGATCTAAGAACGAAAGAACTATGGATATTCGGAATGGATACGATCCTCACGTTCCCAAGTAGCTTCTTTGTCGGAATGATGAGACCACTTCACCTTGAGAAACTTGATTGACTTGTTGCGAGTCTTACGCTTAGTTTCATCGAGAATAGCAACTGGATGCTCACGATAGGATAGGTCTTCTTGGAGATCAATGTCTTGGAGGTCAATGGTACGCTCGGGAGTCTTGAAGCACCTCCAGAGCTGAGAGACATGGAAGACATCATGCACATTTGCAAGATTTGGAGGAAGCTCGAGTTGGTAGGCAAGGTCACCTATCTTGCCCACAATTCTGAAAGGACCCACAAAGCGAGGAGCTAGCTTCCCTTTTATTCCAAAATGTTGAGTGCCCTTCATGGGAGAAACTCTGAGATAGACAAAATCATCGATTTGGAAGGAGACATCACGATGTTTGTTATCATAGTAGCTCTTCTGGCGGGACTGAGCTGCTTTGAGATTCTCATGAATGACATGACACATCTCTTCTGCTTCAGTGATCATGTCATTTCCAAGAATTTGGCACTCACCGTTTCAGACCAATTGAGCGAGGTACGACACTTCCTGCCGTGGAGAATCTCGAATGGGGCCTTGCCTGAACTAGCCTGGAAGATGTTGTTGTATGAAAATTCGGCATATGGAAGGCAGTCTTCCCATTTTATGCCGAAAGAAATCACACAGGATCTGAGCATGTCTTCCAGGATTTGATTGACTCTCTCAACTTGGCCACTTGTCTGAGGATGAAATGCAGTGATGAAACGGATCTTGGTACCCATAACAGTTTGGAAGGAGTCCCAAAACTTGGAAGTGAAGAGGCTTCCACGATCTAAGGATATGAGCTGAGGAATACCATGCAAAGAAACTATCATTGACGTGTACAACTCTGCCAGTTGAGCTGTCGAGATAGACTCTTTGACCAAAAGGAAATGGGCAACTTTGGTAAGCTTGTCGATAACCACAAAGATGGCATCATTGCCCTTCTTGGACTTAGGAAAACCAGTGACGAAATCCATCTCCACATGATTGAATTTCCACTCTGGAATAGGCAAAGGCTGAAGGAGACCTGCTGGACGTTGATGTTCCGCCTCCACTCTGTGACAAACATCACACTCGTTCATGAACTGAGCAATTTCACGCTTCATGCGAGTCCACCAGAAGGTTTTCTTGAGGTCCTCATACATCTTGGAACTACCTGGATGAATGGATAGGAGAGAATTGTGTGCTTCGTCCATGATAACCTTCCTAAGATCATCTTTTGGAACCACCAGACGGTCCTCAAAGAACAAGGCATCTTTGTCATCAACGCGAAAGCACTTATACTTTGTAATGCACTTGGCCACACCTTTCTTCACTTTCTTCACCATAGCATCAAGAAGTTGAGCTTGGTGAACCCGATCTTCCAGAGTTGGAGAGACTTGAAGATTTGCAAGAAATCCCTGCAGAATCATTTGGAGATTGAGCTTACAGAAGGCTTCCCAAAGCTCTGGTTGAAGAGGCTTCAGGATAAGACTGTTGCAGTATGCCTTTCAGCTGAGCACGTCTGCAATGACATTTGGTTTTCCGGGTGTATACTCAATGCTTAGATTGAAGTCCTCGATTATTTCCACCCAACGAGACTGCCGAATATTGAGATTCAGTTGAGTGAAAACGTACTTCAAGCTCTTGTGGTCAGTGTACACCTCAACTGGTCTACCCAACAACAAATGCCTCTAAGTCATCAGAGCATGGACGACTGTCGCTAGCTCAAGATCATGAGTGGGGTAGTTCTTCTTGCTAGGCTTCAGCTGGCACGAGGTATAAGCAACAATCTTCTTATCTTGCATGAGAACACCACCAAGACCTTGGAGGGAAGCATCACAGAACACTTGGAAAGGCTTCGATTGCTCGGGAGGAACAAGAACTGGAGCTGAAGTCAGCTTCTCCTTGAGTGTATTAAACTCCACATCACACTCAGGAGACCAAACATACTTGACATTCTTCTGGAGGAGGTTAGACAGAGGCTTAACAATTTGAGAGAAGTTCTCCATGAATCTTCTGAAGTAACTTGCAAGCCCGAGGAAGCTACGAAGCTGCTTGACATTCTAAGGAGGCTCCCACTTCAAGATTGCCTCAACTTTCTCAGGGTGCACTTTAATGCCCTCAGCAGAGATCACATGCCCAAGGTACACCACTTCATTGAGCCAAAACTCACACTTGGAAAACTTAGCATAGAATCGATGCTCTCTTAGCTTGTTAAGCACAAGCCGTAGATGCTCTGCATGTTATTCTTCAGTCTCTGAGAACACGAGAATATCATCCAAATACACCAAGACAAACTCATTTTTGAAAGGAGAGAATATGAAGTTCATCATCCTAGAGAAGGTTGGAGGAGCATTGGCGAGGCCAAAGGACATGACGGTGTACTCATAAGAGCCAAAACTCATCCTGAAAGCAGTCTTTGGAATATCTTCTTCACGAATGCGAATCTAATGATAGCCCATGCGAAGATCTAGCTTTGAGAAAACCTTGGCACCTTTCAATTGCTCAAACAACTCATTGATGTTGGGAAGTGGGTACTTGTTCCTGATTGTCTTCTTATTCAATGGACGGTAATCGACACAAAGTCGGTCCGTGCCATCCTTCTTCTTGACAAACAGAACACCACAACCCCATGGAGAAGAACTTGGTCTGATCAGACCCAAACATTCTTTTTCATCTAGCCGCTTCTTCAATTCTTTTAGCTCTTTGGGGCCAAGCTTATACTGACGCTTGCAAACCAGTTTAGTTCTAGGTTCGAGATCAATCACAAACTCGAGTGGCCGGTGTGGAGGCATTCCTGAAAATTCTTCGGGAAATACATCTTCATACTCGCAGACCACCGGAATCTGAGAAATGGCTGAGATTCCACCCTTCTCATTAAGAGCAAAGAGACGAATCGTTCCATCACGAGCTGGGAAAATGATCATGTCTTCTGAAGGATGAGTAAATTTGAGTTCTTTGGCTTGACAATCAACATGCGCCTTGTTCATAGCAAGAAAATAGATGCCAAGAATGAGATCAATATCGGAATTACCAAGAATAATTGGAGAGGCCAGAAAAGAATAATTGCCCATCTTGAACAAAGCAGTTGGAATTCATTAACTTCCCAGGAGACACAACTGACACATGCATAAGAAGATCTTGACACGCAAACTCATGCTTTGCAAAGAATGGACGAGACATAAAACAATGCGATGCACCAGTATCAAACAATACTTTTGCAGGAATAGAATTAATGGAGAGATTACCCAAGATCACTTGAGAAGAATCCCCTGCTTCGGCTGTGTTCACCATGTTCACTCTTGTTGACTTGGGATTATGTCTCACCATAGCATTGCCTGGAGGTCTGACTGGAGGAGGAGGCGGAAGACGCCGCTGGTTGCACTTGTTTGAGTAGTAACCCTTCTGACCACACTTGTGACAAGTATCCTCTGAGAGCGGACGGATGTTGCCTAGAGGAGGAACATTAGCTGACTTGGGTGCCTGGCCCCTCTGCTGATAACCTGGGTTGGGTGGGTGGGAAGAACCACGACCACCAAACTGCCTCTTCTACTGAGGGGAACGAAACGGAGGAGGAGGAGGAACCCAATACTTCTGCTGCTTAGGAACCATATGAGAGTTGGAGGAAGAAGAAGAGTAGGATTCCCCGGAACGCTTCCTTGAGTTCTCCAACTTGAGGTGAGTTGCCTCGACCTTCAAAGCCATGTTGTAGAACTTATCAAACTCACGAGGCTCTTGCAAGACTAGACCCGACAGAAGTTCATCCTTGAGACCACCTCTGAACTGATAAATCATGGACTTGTCGTCGGGAACATCTTGTTTATCATAGTGGGCCAGATTCTGGAACTCGACGTTGTACTGATAGACAGACTTGCTTCCCTATTTCAGGTGCCTGAACTTCTCATGCATCTCCTCGACAAAGCTCTTCGGAATGTAATTGGCCCTGAAGTCACAACAGAAATCATCCCAGCCGATAACACGATCACCCCTGGAGTCCTTGTATTGCTACTGCCTGACCCTTGAGATGAAATGTTGCGAACCTGACATAGTCATCTGGCCTGACATTGCTGCATTCGAAATGCTTGCTCATGTCGCGGAGCCAATCATCCGCATCAAAAGGCTGCTCACAACAGGTGAAAGACTTGGGCTGGTTGGCAAGGAACTAGTTGAGTGTCGCGAACTGAGGCTGATTCTGGAAATTCCCTTGATAACCTTGTTGTCCCTGATCTCTCTCTTGCAACAGCCTGAGCAACATTTGAGTATTCACATTGGTCGCGGCCATCACAACTTGTCAAGCTTCTGGAGGAGGAGGCGGAGGAGGTGGTGGAGGGTTAGACTGCTCCCCATCACGACCGGATTCCCGCGAGTTGGTGGATCCATCCTGGAGATGGACAAGAACATCAGCACGCCATTGACAAAGATGAAGCAATAAGCTGAATCAGCGAGTTAAAAGAAATTGCAATGAATCTCATCACATGCATTTGAACTGAAAATTTAGTACGAATGCATACTTAAGGTTCGGAATAAAATCACGGATCTTGAAGCCACTTGCAAGAACACAAAAATATTGAGCTAAGGTTGCTCGGAATAAATGTATAGACCCTCATACATCTGAAGAAGATGATCCGAGGTAGCTACTTGAATTTCCACCTAAGAACTTCCGAAATCTTTGGTTATGCAATCGGGTGTTAGGGATATAGGGAGGCAAAATATCTCACACAACTAACAAGCCCTACACTACAACTGTATCCATCCGTCAACACATAACCAGAGGCTTCGGAACTCTATCTATCCCGGATCCTTGAAAACACAACGATACCAAACATGGCAGTACCCTGGACGCCTCCCCAGTACTGGGTGACTCCGACCTTATCTTGCCACGATAAGTATTGAAGCAATTTCGAACACCCTCTGTCCTGAGATACTAAGGAAACTGAATGATAACGATTACCAAGAATTCCCTGGAGCTCGACTCCCCAGAAGAAATCAGGTCAGACAGGAGGCACCAAGACAGAACTCCATCACATTGGCATCATATAGTTTCCAAAATATCCGCGTGATCCTAATTTTTTTTGGGCGAGAAGAGAAGTAGAATCAAAATTGCTAAGTCGAATACCTCACCAGAGTATAGAAGAGGAGTAAAAGAAACCTATTCTCCGATATAACTAGACTCAAAATAGTTTTTTACTAGACTCGACTCGATCAAGTTCTATCAAGCAAAGGCTCCTATGGTCGTATGGGTCTGAATACCAACTTGTAACGCCCAAGATGCGCATCTATCCTTGTCGAGGTCCCCGTACCTAAATAAGGATAGGAGCGCATCTTGGGCGTTACAGGGCATGAGCTGAGCGTAGGTGATGATCCTCTGGCAGACCATAGTGAGGCCAAAGAATGAGGGAGAGGAGGCGGATGGGCTCGTGTGGCGGCGGAGGAAGGGAAGAGGAGGATGGGTTAGGGCTGGGGGATGCCGGCCGGTTTAAATTGCCGACTATGCCCTCGGGCGGCAAGGTGGAGCGGCGCCACACGACGGTCACACCACGGCGACAGTCGAGGGGCCCGTCGGACGTTCGGGTTTCCAAGCGAGTCCGCATGGGGCCACGTAGTCAGGCCGACACGGCGGGCGTGCCTGGGATCCACCATATCAAGCTCAAATATGAGGCGGATGTCGATCAGTCTGGGCGTTTGAGCGCTGTTTGAGAGGCCCCTTCGGGTCGATTTTTCATGACCGGACAGTCACCGAGCGGTCTGGCCGAGTGTTCGAAACGGGTATGAGGGGTCCGACTGTAGATGCTCTTAGGTGTGACGAATACTTCCGGCCAAGAAGTCTTTTGTTTGACTTAGAGGTTTTCAAGCAAGTGTTCAGTGTAACTCGGGAAGGCTCGTGCTTGCCAAGTTCATGGCCACCACGACTGCCTTTTTTTAGGGTACCACGACTGCTATAAATTACTTATTGCAACCATTATCTATGGGCTCGCCTACAAAGCGATAAAAGTGGGCTAACCTGAGAGTAAGGGAAGTCACTTTCTAGTTTGGGTAGCTTTTGGAATATTTTTCCATTGTTTTGGGAAGGTTCCACAAGTATTTTTTTTCCACACGTCTTTTGGTTTTCTTTCTATTTTCAAACATTTTGTCTTATGTTTCCTTTTCTTTATTAAAAATCATGATTTTTTATTCATATTCATTTTTTTGAATTCATGGATGTTTTTAAAATTCAAGAACATTTTCTGAATTCATGCAAAAAATATCAAATCATGAGAATTTTTAAAATTGTAAATGTTTTTAAAAGGCGCAAACAATTTTTATTTGAAAATATTTTTAAATGGGCATATTTTTTTCATATTCATGCATACTTTCGAAATTAAAATTAGACCAACAAAAATATAAAAAGAACTGAAAAAACACTTATGGGCTTGTCCGCTTTTGCTGGACCAGGCCATGTAAGTAACACTTATAACACCGACGCACCTAACCATTCCGCCTACTTGCAATTACTGGTTATTAGTCGGAGAGCGGCCTACTAGAGGTGGTCGGAGCCCGTTGTTCATTGTTTTTTTGTTTTATTTTCTTTTGTCCTCTTTGTTCTTTTTTCTTTTTTTCTTTTTCATTATACATTCTAATATACATGATCAACATTTTAAGTACCTGTTCAACATTTTTATATACATGATAAATATTTCTTCAAATACTCGTTCGACATTTTTTAAATACCTGTTCAATATTTTTATATACATGATCAATTTTTAAAATAATTGTTTAATATTTATATATACATAGTCAAGATTTTTATATACATGATCAACATTTCTCAAATACTTGTTCAACATTTTTAAAATATTTGTTTAACACTTTTCAAATTTTGTCATTAGTGTTTTTGTAAAAATGATATGTGTGTGTGTGTATATATATATATAGAGAGAGAGAGAGAGAGAGAATATACTGTAGACAAAAGTATAAAAAAGAGGTGAAAACAGAAAAAAAAGAGGTTGTGGCCTTCCGCGCTCATGGGTCGGCCCAGCTCGCACTCTCTTCAAAAGAGAAACCTTGTCTAAAAATAAACCTTCTACACCCACCCCTTTTAAAAAAACTTCTACAACAGGAGAGCACATATGAGAGAATAAGTCATAGTCACAAAACAGTTAAAAAATCTGATCAAATCATGGACTTTTTTTTGAACCAGGCTAATCTCCTTTCCATTATCTAGATAACGAAAATACAACCGAGTTTGAAAGTCTAGAAACACCGACTAAAAGGTAAAGAGAAAATTCGAGTTCAAGCACTTCAGGGAAAAGAAGGCCCTATTTTTTGTGTGTTATTCGATAAGCAGTCTGTTTTTCCGAATGTGAATCGGAACATTACATAAGTCACGAAACTTCAGTAGTACATATATATAGAAAATGGTACACGCCCATTTAAAAGGGAAAAAAGAAAGAAAATATAGAGTGTGTTTGGTAGCATTCCCAACCTAGCATGGTTTTTCTTCTTTCATACATGCTGAATGTAGCCATGTTAAATACATGCATTTGATGTTGTTTGGTAGCGATGTATGTGCTAAGAAATGCTAAGTTAAGACTCTGTTTGGCAGCTTGCATCTGTTTAGACATTTCGGTCGGTATTGTAGCAACCGATATTTTCAAACGAGTGAACAAAATATTTCAAAATTTTGAATAATTTTTTAAAACATGAAAAAAAAACATTTTGTGAAAATTTAAACAATTTTTGAATTTCTAAAGTTTTTTTAGAAAAATTGAACATGCATTTAAATATTGATATTTTTAAAATTTTAAACAAATTTGAAAATCTGATTTTTTTCAAAAAATCGAAAATTTAAAATTTTTAATTTGTTTTGAAAATTTAGACAAATATGAATTCATGTACATTTTTGAAAATTTTAACATATTTAAAAATCCTGTTGTTTTTTGAAAATTTGAAGAAATTTGAAAATCTGAACAATTTTTGGTATTCTGAACATTTTCTGAAAATCAAATTATTTTTAAGAAATCCTCAACATTATTTGAAACACATTGTCACTCACTTCGCTAATGCATACTGACCAGTGAACGACTGTTGAGATGTTCTTTACTCATACATGCTAAGAGGGTATTTGGACTGAGATTGTGCATGCTGAGGAGACTCCGAGCAAACTAACAAACATCCAAAAGTAGATCGAAGAGGAAACTGTTGAGGTCATACACCCTCCATACACTCTACCAAACACAGCGGTAGAAACGGTAGGCAGAAAAGAACGGTCTAGGACGAAGTAACGCTTGTGTGCACGTCCCATCCGTCAGATCAGGTCAGGCCCCCCCGGGAATCGCTCGCGCCCGTACCCCGTCTCATCTTCGTGCATGCATGCATCCATCCATCTGCAGTGCTCTACTCTACCTCTACCGTCCCCCGAAAGGAACCCGAGCTAACAAGTGGTTGACACTGCCACCGGTGCGTACGTACAGCACGTACTCCATTCCACTGTACAAACAATAAATCATTCCCAACGCATGCAAAGCTCGATCCGTGCTGCTGCTGCTGCAGTTCTGCACTCAGACTGCAGTGCGTGCAAAGTCGTCGATCTCCAGTCCTCCATCTCAAGCTGCTGACTCCAGCCATGGCCCGCTGCTAGTACGTACTACTGTGGTAGTATTACATTGATCAAATAGTGAAATCAGATGTCACCATCTCAAGCTGCTGCCTCCAGCCATGGCCCGGTGCTCTGAAAACCTACTCTATGTCTCTGCTACTGTAGGTTCACACTGAAAAAAAAAACAATTTTAGGTTCTAGCTACTGATTGGGGTGTGAGCTAGATTGATGTATAAAGTACAGAAATACTACTAGTCATCAGTCGGCAATTAAGTGTAATGGATGGATGCATATGTATATCTCTATCTGTGTGTCATGCCATGCACTGTCGGAAGAAATGAAAGACATGGTCGGTAACTAATAAGTTAACTCATGCTCTCTTTAGCTAGCTAACACTTCCTGTTAGTATGTACTTGCTTAAATTATTCTCTCGGTAGAAACTAGAGAACAGAAGGAACAGGACAATGTTCCAAATATAGTAATCAGAAATGTAGATTAGTGGGCAAATCCAACACAAACTAGAGCCTAATTACCAGTGATGGACAGCCTCGCGGACGTACAACCCGTGCCTCCCCTTTTCTTTTTTCCTTTTCCCTTTTATTTTGTCTCCTATAAGCTCTTGTCCTCACTTTAAATATTGTGCTACAATAAACAACGTACATCATAAACTAGGTACGTTCTTGTAAAACTAAGTAGGACTACGTAACTGCAAATATCATAGTACAAAACATTAATGGATGTTGAACGTAAGGGAAAATGCAATGTTGAGCTAGCTAGCAAAGCATGCACAACCCACACAGTGCGAGATCGAATCCTGTTCCTAGCCGCACAACTTGTTACTGCAGCGAGAGGCCGGTGAAGACGAAGGGTAGGTGAGAAGGCCATGGTGGAGAAGGGGAGCGCGTGCACAAGGATCCATGCATGCACGTACGTGCGGACGCACAAAGCGTGCTACGATATTGATTTGCACGTGCCCTGCTTCTCCAACAGGGACCTCCTCACCAACTTGTTAAGCCCGTAGGCGCAAGAAGCAGCGAGAGAGCAAGAAAAAGAACTAGAAGAAGAAGTGGAGAGTGAGGTAGCGAGCTGGAGAGTCAGAGAGGAGGAGGTAGACGAAGAGGGAGAGGTGAATGCTCAAGTAGAGAACAATGCATCACTGCTGGGTTTATATAGCCAGCCCGGCCGGCCACAGCAAGGAGGGAGCCCTCCTCCGCTCCTCGGCCATAAAGTAGTGATAGATGACACTGTGACGTCGGACGCATGGGGGGAGAGAGAGACGCGGGGGGTGGAGTCTTGAAGTGGGTTTGCCCTACGGAGACAGGAAGCGTGTGGTGCGTCCATCGAGTGTGGTGCAAACGGGAGTAGCTAGCTAGCTAGCTTGGGGGCTCTCGCCCCCCCCTCCCCCCCTTGGACATGACTGGTTTCTTTATGATCACAGAAAAAAAATTGTGTGAATCACTTGTTGCTCCGTGCATCTATCCTTCATGACCAACGGAGGTACATATGGATTTTCCTCTATAGGCATTAGTAAACCTCCACACCCGTACACATTTCTGTTTGAGATTTGAGGATTTTCCACTCTTGATCGAAAGAGTGATTGAAGTAAATACCACTTTATTTCGAGGTGATCAAGGATTTATCGAGAACGTAATGCTAGTAAGTGGCTTTATCATTGTTCTTTGGCGTGCCACGATTTTTGGCCCCTCCTTTCTTTTGTTTTTTTGAGGGGAAATATTTCTTTATTTAAGCAAAGTTCGGAATCTCATCCGCTATTAAATGAAAAAATACAATCAGGTGGCACATGTCGCCAGTTCTCACACACCTCCTCACCAACAGCTAATCTAGCTAATATGCAAGCAGCACAATTCGCCGATCTTCTCTTCCAAATCACCTTGCATCCCTGCCATCCTTGCACAGGATCTCTTCAAGAGTCGGACCAGACACAAAGAGGTTTTTAGATGTTCCATTGATCATACAAACTGCCTCTCGATAGTCTAGCTCGACATGGATCCTCTGCACTCACAGTTCTCGTCCTAATTGGAGAGCTTTACGACAAGCCTTCAGCTCCACAATTTCAGGTCGCGGACTGTTTGGGAAGAAGTGAGCCACGGCTCCCCGAAAGGCTCCATCATGGTCACACAAGATCACTCCTCATCCTCCCTTATCTACACTCTTTGACACCCGTCCGTCCGCATTAGCCAGAATCCAGCCCTGCTTCGGAGGGGTCCATCTCTGTGGCAGTTTTCCACTTGGTCTGGCTTTTTTCTGGACAGTTTCGAGCCATTCATCCATGAATCTTGAGACCAAGCTCGGTATATTAGGTGCATCATCTATCATCATGCCGTCTCGAGCTTCATTCCTCTCTAGCCAAAGACCACAGACACCCTGCATCATCAGTTCTTTCTCCTCGTCCCCCGCATCACTCACCCAACTCAGCAGCCACCGCCCCACTGCAGCATTGGTTTCTATATTAACAGGTGGAGCTGTAGCGGGGAGTCCTCTTCTATCATACATCTCCTTCCAAAACAGTTGCAAATGAGAACACGTCCAAAACCTGTGCATCAACATCTCCTCCCTACCACATGCTGTACAGAAAATTCCCGGCTTTATTCTTCTCCTGTGTAACTCTGAGCCCACGGCTAGGCCATTTCGCATGAGTCGCCAGGTATGGTCCTTCACCTTGTTTGGTACGTGGGTACCCCACAGTGCAAGCCAACTCCTGTGAGCAGGCACCGTCGGTCAAGCTTTCGGTAATCCGGTCTTCGCCTTTCTCATGCTCATTGTTAGATGGTACCCAGAACGAACCGTGTTGTAACGTTCAAGATGCGGTACTATCCTCGTTCAGTCCCAAAGTCTTGCAGGGATAAAAGCACATATCTTCGTTTCGCAAGTATAGATACCATTGCAATGGATGTAATAGAAGAGATGAGTATACGATTTGGCTTACACTCGCTACATGCTACATTACAAAATCCATACAACCATCCATTCAACCATCCAGAAATGCAGGGTTCGACTACGTACGAAATCAAATGATAAAAGCAAATGATATCTATCTCTCTAAGCCCAAGAAGACGACCAAGGGTCCCGCTGCTCGTCCGGGTAGGTGATGTACATGCGTCCACACTCCTCGTCGAACTCCCACTCAAGCTGGTAAGCGTCAGCTGGATCAAACTCATCTATACATGTACCTATGTTGTTGTAGTAATCTGTGAGCCATGAAGACTCAACAATCTCACTAACCCGGGTACCGAGACTACCTAAGTTGGTGGGTGAGGCATGGTTAAGTGATGAGGTTTGTAGAAACACTAAGTATTTATTTGAGGGGTAACTTACGAGTACGAGCTGAAGATGAGAATCTACGCATGTCGGTCAAGTACTAGTTATGATCAAGAAGTGATCCTGAACACCTACTTACTAGTCAAACATAACCCCATTGTGTTCTCCTCCTGAACTCACTCGAAAAGAGACGATCACGGTTATGCACACGGTTGGTGTATTTAATTGATTTTACCTCAAGTTTGCTATAACCGGGTGTTAAACAATTTCCAAGTAGCCACATAACCGCGTGCACGACTCTCAGAAGGATTTAACCCTACAGGGATGCTCCAACTCATCCATCACAAACTAGCCACAAGCTGAGGTGGAAAACCTCAACCTCGAGATATCCCAAGGTATCGTCGAAGTCCCGGTGCACAAGATATTCGAGAAAGGTAAAACAAATCCATCAAGACCGCCCGACAGGCCAGATCCCGTTAGGAGCCACATATCTCATTCTCAAGGCACTATCAGATGAGCTACGCATACGGTGACCTGATAGAAATCTCCCCAGTTGTCTCGGGTTGGTCCCGCACAGTGCTTTGTTTGGACCAACAGTCATGAGAAGCACTGGTCTGAGTTGTTGATTATTTATCCATGGGGTAGCTAAGACCTATGCATTTTTATTAGGTCGTTAGCAAATATAGTACCAATTTTGGGCATTGTTGGAAGAGTTATGTCCCAAAACGAATAATCAAGGGGGTCCCCATAACAACCCCAAGCATCTTAGGAGCGCTCAATATGGAACATAACACCAGTAAACAGAAACTAGGGCGGCAAAAGTGGAACAAATCACTAAGCAAAAGGCCAAGCCTTGCACCTTTTACCAAGTGTATATGTGCATTAAATTAAATAGTAAAAAAATGTGATATCCCAAGATATACATGCTGTCACATAGAAATAACCTGTATATGCAACTAGCAATATTATAACAAGGGCTGAGCAAGCGATAACTTAGCCAAACGATGGTTTGCTAGGAAGTGGAGGGGTTAGAGGCTTTTCATGACAATTTTGGGAGGCTTGCATTCTAGTGGTAGGTTACAAGACATAACGATAGAAGCAAGACAACTAGCATAGCAAAAATAGTATCGAGATACGGGTAGTGATCATCTTGCCTGGAGGGTCTTCAGTGGGATAACGATCTGGCTCCTTGTAAGTGTTCTCAATAGGATCCTCGAACTCACTCTCATCACTACCCACAAGAAGAAATAGAAACCAATAAACATATAAGCAAGTTATGATGCACAATCAAGTATGATGTGTGACCAATTAAATGTATTTAGCATGGAAACACTATCTAGTCATGTTAAGTGAAGTCTTGATCCATGCGAGCATGGATCAAGCGGTACTCCACATGCAAATTATTAGTTATCAACAATCTGGATAGAACATCAACATGAGTTATATATATATATATATATATATATATATATATGCATGATCATGGAAAAATGAATTATATGCATGAAATCAATGCAAATGCACATGAAGAATGTTGCAATCGGAGTTACCAAACTCTCTGGACACTCACAACAAGGTAGAGAAGGAAACAATGAAAAACAGAATTTGAGAGAGGCTATGGGAAATTCCTTGGTACCCCAAGTATTCCACTGGATTGGAAATAAAATTCTAGGTGAAAAGGACCTAAGTATCATGAAACACAAATGGATAGAACTCACACAAAGTCCAAAACAATTATGCAATGCAATCCATCCAAAACAACAACATAGCATTTTGCACACTTCAAAACCACAAGCTACAGGAATCTAAAATACACAAACAAAGCGTGGGGTAGTAGGATGTAACATAAACTTCATTTCATCAAAAAGAATCATACTCAAAAGAGTCATGGATCACATGATAGGAAGTTCACAACATGACTATAAAACATAGCATTTAGGGACTTGGTGAAAATACCAGTTTTTCACAAATAGTGTTAACCCGAAGGCATATTGATAGCAAGAAAGTATATGCTACATGACCTATCATGGCATGAAAATTTACAACATGGCAGAGGACATGATGCATTACATTTCATTCAACATGAGCATGGTCTAAATATGCACAGAAACATGCCTAGTATCAACTCAACAAGGCAATTTGAAATAACCAGATTCTCAGACTTGCTGAAAATAACAGGGTGCAAGAGCAGCAAGTTTTATCAGCTAGGCATGTTGACCACAAGAAACAAATATGTAGCAGGGCTATTCCATGGCAACAAATGGAACATCCCTAAGGACCATAACATGCACTTCAAGTGATACCACATGGGCATTTGCAAAAGATATATGAACTCATGGCAATCATCAAGAAAAAATGATTAGTTTCAATCCAGATCTAGACTCTGAAATTTAGTGACTCTAAGAAAACAACAACATATTTGTAGCATCTTGGCGGCCAGAAATGAACACTTCAAAATAGATTTGCATGGCAAACAAAAATACTAGGGGCTAGTCCACATGATAAAGGCATATCTCATGTTCAAAATTATTTCATAGGGTGCATGAATTAAATCACAAAAAAAATCACAAAAGAGCATCACAACAAAAATAACATGCACTAAAAACCTGTTCATATGATGAAAGTAATACCACAGTTAAATTCGTTAGATTTTTCTACCCCAAAATCATATATAATATGCCTATGTTAGTATAGAAAATACATCACAATGATTTATGAAAGATTTAAGTATTTACTGAAAATCAAAGAAAACAAAAATAGAATTCGAAAAAGATAAAGAAAATATATGGCTATGGTTTCCCAGGGGGTTCCTGATGGGAAACGTTGCACGGAAAAAAAATCTTACGCACACGCAAGATCTATCCATGGAGATGTATAACTACGAGAGGGGGAGTGGATATACGTACCCTTGTAGATCGCTAAGCGGATGCGTTTAGAAACACAGTTGATGTAGTTGTACATCTTCATGATCCAATCATGATCCATTCTGATCTAGCATCGAACGAACGACACCTCAGCGTTCAACACATGTGCATACGATGACGTCTCCGCCTCCTCGATCTAGCGAGTGAGGGCAGAGTAATATATGAGTTCTCCTGCAGCATGATGGCGTGGTGGCAGTGGTGGTGGAGCGATTTCAGCAGCGCTTCGCCAAGCGCTACCGTGATGCAATTTGAGGAGAAAACTATCTAGGGAGAGAGGGAGGGTTCCTCCAAGACTTGAGAGTTGGCTGCCCTCCCTCTCCTCTCATATATATAGGGGGAACGGACGAGGGACCGACACCCTAGGGTTTCCCCTAGAGGTGGGGTGGTGGCCTGGGGGGCAGCCTTGGCCCCCAAGGCAAGGGGGAGGCGACCACTCTAGGTCCCACCCTAGCCCTTGGCCACATGGGCCCTTGGGGATGCGGGGCGCCCAGCCCACCAGGGGTTAGTGCGCCTCCCTCTCAGCCCATGGGGCCCTCCAGGGTAGGTGGACCCCCGGAACCCCTTCTGACATTCCCGAAAAAATCCGGAAAGTCCCGAAACTATTCCAGAATCCTAATACCAACTTCCCATATACGAATCCGGCAAATCCTCGTCATGTCTGGGATTTCATCCGGGACTCCGAACAACTTTCCATCACCAACATACATAACTCAATAATACTGTATCATCATCGAACGTTAAGTGTGCGGACCCTACGGGTTCGAGAATCGTGTAGACATGGCTAAGACACCTCTTCGGTCAATAACTAATAGCAGGACTTGGATGCCCATAGTGGTTCCTACATATTCCACGAAGATCTTTATCGGTCGAACCACGATGTCAAGGATTCAATCAATCCCGTATGCAGTTCCCTTTGTCAACCAGTATGTTACTTGCTCGAGATTCGATCGTTGGTATCTCCATACCTAGTTCAATCTCGTTGCGGGCAAGTCTCTTTACCCATTCCATAATACAAGATCCCGTGACTAACTCCTTAGTCAAATTGCTTGCAAGCTTTTTGTGATGTTGTATTACCGAGAGAACCCAAAGATACCTCTCCATCAAATGAAGTTACAAATCCTAGTCTCGATCGATGGAAACCCAACAGACACCCTCAGAGATACCTGTAGAGCATCTTTATGATCACCCAGTTATGAAGTGACGTTTGATACACACAAAGTATTCCTCTAGTGTTAGGGAGTTGCACTATCTTATGCTCTTAGGAACAGATACTTGACATGAAGAAAGGAGTAGCAAAAACTTAGTGATACAATCAAATTCTATGCTTACGGTTTGGGTCTTATCCATCACATCATTCTCCTAATGATATGATCTCGTTATCAAATGAAAACTTATGTATATGGTCAGGAAACCTTAACCATCTTGGATCAACGAGCTAGTCTAGTAGAGGCTCACTAGGGACACGATGTTGTTTATATATCCACACATGTATTTAAGTTTCCAATCAATACATTTCTAGCATGGATAATAAAAAATTATCATGAACAAGGAAATATGATAATAACCACTTTATTATTGCCTCTAGGGCATATTTCGAACAGTCTCCCACTTGCACTAGAGTCAATAATCTAGCTTTACATTGTAATGAATCTAACACCCATAGAGTTCTGTTGTTGATCATGGTTTGCCCGTGGAAGAGGTTTAGTCAACGAGTCTGCAATATTCAAGTCCGTATGTACTTTGCAAATGTGCATGTCCTCCTCCTTGATATAATTGTGGGTGGAATTGAAGCGACGTTTTATGTGTCTGGTCCTCTTGTGTAACCTGGACTCCTTGGCTAGAGCAATAGCATTAGTGTTGTCACAAAAGAGTCATTGGATCTAGTGCACTGGGCACAACTCCAAGATCTGTCATGAACTGCTTCATCCAGACACCTTCCTTTGCTGCTTCCGAAGTAGTTATGTACTCTCCTTCACATGTAGAATCTGCTACCACACTTTGCTTGGAACTGCACCAGTTGACTGCTCCACCACTCAGAATAAATATGTATCTGGTTTGAGACTTAAAGTCCTCCGGATCTATTTCAAAGCTAGCAGCGACGTAACCTTTTACGACGATCTCTTGATTACCTGCATAAACAAGAAAAAATCTCCTTAGTCCTCTTTAGGTACTCACTACTGGAATCAGACAATTTGCCGTCTGCCAGCTCTTTGCCGTCTGCTAGCAGACGACAAAGAGTGTCTTTGTCATCAACTAGCACAAAGCAGACGACAAAGAGCTGGCGGACGGCAAAGAGGGGCTTTGCCATCTGCTAGCTCTTTGCCGTCTGCTAGCGGACAACAAAGAGGTAGGTGGGGTCCAGTTGACGACAATACTGTAATGGCCCACCACCCAACCTCTTTGCCGTCCGCTAGCGGACGGCAAAGAGGTGTTACCTAATTAGCTAACGGCGTAACCCAGCCCCACCCATCGTCTATCTCCCATCGTCTCTCCCCCCGAGCAGCCGCACGCCCGCACGCCGCCGCGCCCCAGCCCCTACCCCCACCGCGCCCCCGTGCCGGCCGCCGTCCTGCCGTCGCGCCCCTGCTGCCGGTCCCCGTCGCGCCCTTGCCGCACGCGACCGTCACGCCTCCAGCGCCTCCACCCTCGCCGCCCGCGCCCACCGCCGGCCGCCGGCCGCCGCCCACGCCACCCTCCGTCCACCGCACGCACCCCCCCGTCGGCCGCCGCCCACGCCCATCGTCGGCTGCCGCCCGCGCCCCCCGTCGCCCGCCGCACGCGCCCCCCATGCTGCCCGTGCCTCCCCTGCCGGTCGCCGCCCGCGCCCCTCACCCCTACCGCCGCCCGCCGCCCGCGCCACTCACCCCCACCATCGCCCGCGCCCCTCACCTCCACCGCCGACCGCCGTGGACGCCCCCCCGTCGGCCGCTGCCCCACTCCGATGAGCCCCTCCCCCTCTTTATTTTTATTTTTTAAAATAGTGTAGTTATAGTAATTTAGTTAGTTAATTAGGTGTAGTTAGTTAGTTGTAATTTAGTTAGCTTAGTTAGTAAATTAGCTTAGTTAGTTTTAGTTAGTTTTAGTTAATTAGCTTAGTTAGTAATTTAGTTAGTTAGTTGTAATTTAGTTATTAATAATTAGAAGAAGAGAGAAGAAGAAGAAGAGAAGGAGAAGGAGATGAAGAAGAAGAAGAAGAGGAAGGAGAAGAAGAAAAAGAAGAAGAAAAGGAGGAGGACGAGGAGGAGAAGAAAAGAAGAAAAAGAAGGAGAATAGGAACAAGAAGAGGAGGAGGGGTGCGTCGGCGCCGACGTAACCGGGTCGAGGATCGCCGACACAACACCACCGACACCCCGACCCCCGACACGACACCCCGACACGGCACCCCTGACCCCGACACGACACCCCCACACCCCGACCCCGACACGACACCCTGACACCCCGATCCCGACACGGCACCCCCGACACTCCGACCCCGACACGGCATCCCCAACACCCCGACTCCGACACGACACCCCCGACACCCCGACCCCGACACGGTACCCACGACACCCCGACCCCGACACGACACCCCCTACACCCCGACCCCGACACCCCGACACGGCACCCCCGACCACAACACAACACCCCGACCCCGACACGACACCGCGACCCCGACCCCGACACCCCGACACGACACCCGACACCCCGACCCCGACACCCCGAGACCCCGACACAGCACCCCGACCTCGACACCCCGACACGGCACCCCCGACCACGACACAGCACCCCGACAACAACACCCCGACACCCCAACACGGCACCCCAACCACGACACAACACCCCGACCCCGACACGACACCCCTGACCCCGACACGACATGTGTCATATATTTGTGAATTATGAGTTAGGTCATATATTTTTCGATTTTGTTGTATAGAACATCATATTTATGTTGATCAGGTGGATTTAAATGTGCAGTTGTTTCATCGCTGCGAGGGTCTGGTGTTTGACGACCTCCCCGTGCGTTCGACGAGCTTCGCCCCTGCATTCGTGGGTGAGCACAAATGACATCTCCTCTTGCACCCTTTATTTCCTCTGTTCCGGTCTTCATGCCGATGAAACTTGCTAGCTATAGGTGTCTTCAATCATCAGTATGCGTGACCACTATGCGTCTCCCGTTTGAAAGGGTTACATCTATAAGTATGCATTCATTAGCATATTTATAACCGTGATTCTTTCGAATTGTCCAACGTTATCCATGGACAACTCGAGTATGTGTAGACTGGGTTCGTTTTCCCATATGCTTTGCTCCGGATCCGATGCAGAATTTTGTCAGTGCCTCCCTGTTGTTCTCCGAGTACACATACTCTCTGCTTATTGCCGAGACGTGTATCAGGAGAACAGTGGGGAGGTGCTGCCAAAATTGTGCGGTGGATCTGGAGCGGAGCATGGGAAAACGAACCCAATCTACACATACTCGGGTGGGATTAGGACCTATCTTTACCTACTAGCATCTAGGTTGCATTGACGTAACGAAACTGATAAACTCTATTAACTGATGAATATGGTTTGCTGAATTATGTATATATTTTGTGTGTGTCTAGTAGCTAGGCAGGATGAGTGATCGTGGGTGGATGTACACTAGTCACACTAGTCAGAAAGACATGACCCGTGAATGGTTAACAAAAAGCAAGGAGTTTGTGAGAGTCACATTTGCAAATGGACAGAAAGCAACCTGGTGCCCTTGTGTCGATTGCGACAACTATAAGAAGAAGTCAAAGTTTGAAATGATCAAACACCTGCAGAAGTGGGGTTTTACGCCTAATTATACGGTCTAGACATTTCATGGTCAGTCTGCCCAATGTGCCAGAGCTGAGGTGCTTCATCGTCGCACCGACGAGCATGGTACTGGGATCGAAGACATGGTGCAAGACTTTGATGATGCTCGAGATTCAGATGATGAGATGGAAGAATCTGCAAAGGCCTTTTATGAAATGTTGGAGTCTTCAAAACGTCCTCTCCACGGGCACACTGAGCTTTGTCAGCTGGATGCCATCGCGCAAGTAATGGCTCTAAAGGCTCAATTCAACCTGGGCAGAGAATGCCACAACGCGATGATGACGATATTTGGACGCTTTCTACCCAAAGGCCATGTATTGCCACCAAACCTGTACTAGTCGGACAAAATCCTACGTGCGCTTAAGATGCCCTATGAGAAGATAGATGCCTGTGAGAATGGATGTGCCTTATTTAGGCTTGAGTATGCGGGCTTGAACTATTGCCCCATTTGCAATGCTTCCAGGTATGTTCTGGTAGACAACGATATGGGTGAGAAGAGTCAGACCAAAATCCCCATTAATGTTCTTCGGTATCTGCCAATCATACCAAGACTTCAACGGCTTTTCATGGTCGAAGAGACGGCTAGACAGATGACGTGGCATAAATTGGGCAAAAGAACAGAACTGGATGCAGATGGGAATCCGATGTTGGGACACACTTTAGACGCCTTTGCGTGGAAGCACTTCGATGCATTACATAAGGATAAGGTGGCAAATCCATGGCATCCTCGAGTTGCCATCAGCACGGATGGGTTCAATGTGTATGGTATGATGGCAGCACAATACAATTGTTGGCCTGTATTTGTCATTCCACTCAATCTCCCCCCCGGAGAGATTATGAAAAGAAAGAACATTTTCCCGACGTTGATAATTCCAGGGCCCAAATATTCGGGGAAGAATATGAATGTGTACATGCAACCGCTTAAGGATGAATTGCAAGAAGCCTGGAATAATGGGATCAAGACATACGACGCCGCTACAAAAAAGAACTTGAAAATGCATGTGTGGTACATGTACTCGATGCATGACTTGCCGGCGTATGCGCTATTCATTGGCTGGTGTGTGCATGGAAGGTTTCCATGCCCCACATGCAAGGCAGCTCTTCAGTTCCATTGGCTGGAGGCGGGTCGCAAGTTTTCTTGCTTCGACATGCATAGACAATTCTTGGATCCTGACCATAAGTTCAGAAAAGACAAGAAGAATTTCATCAAAGGTAGAGTTGTCAAAAACATTGCACCACCTGCATTGATAGGCCAACAAATCCTGGATCAGATAAATGCTCTTGAGCCAGATCCAGATCGTCCAGGGTATTTCAAAGGGTATAATACGAAACACGCCTGGACTCACAAGATATGTTTGTGGGATCTGCCTTACTTTAAAGACCTCCTTTTCCCACACAACATCGACATGATGTACACTAAAAAGAATATCACGAAGGCCCTTTTTGGTACATTGTTCGGCATAGAGGGGAAGTCGAAGGATAATCCTAAGGCTAGAGTCGACCAGGAGGCTCTATGTGATAGACCGTTACAAAACATTCGACAACCAAAAGGAAAGAAGAACTGGAGGAAGCCAAAGGCATGGTTCAATCTTGGAAGGCCAGCTATGAGGGAAATGATCTTGTGGGTGAAAATGCAATTGATGTTCCTCGATGGGTATGCAGCGAATCTAAAGAGGGGAGCGAGTCTTGACAAATTGAAAATATTTGGTCTCAAGAGTCATGATTGGCACATATGGCTTGAGCGGGTAATGCCGGTGATGTTGCGTGGCTTTATCCCTAAGGATGGATGGCTAGTACTGGCAGAGCTGAGCTATTTCTTCCATGCTCTTTGTGCAAAAGAACTATCACCTAACGTGCTAGACGAACTGGAAGAGTTGGCGCCGGAGTTGATCTGCAAGTTAGAAAAGATCTTTCCACCGGGATTCTTTAATCCAATGCAGCATTTGATTTTGCATCTCCCGACCGAGGCAAGATTGGGGGGGCCCGTGCAAAATCGTTGGTGCTTCTCAACTGAGAGGATGCAGAAGACGCTTCGAGCAAAATGTAAAAATAAAAGTAGAATTGAAGCATCGATGGCCGAGGCATTCATTACTGAGGAGGCGGCAAACTTTGTGACAGCACACTACACAGCCCATAATTGTCATTTGCATAATCCGAAGCCTCAGTACAATGATGGCGATTGTGAAAAAGGTCGATCCAATCTTAGCCTATTCAAAGGGAAGCTCGCACCAGCCAGTGCTTCGAAATCAATAGGGTTGGATGCCAAAGAATGGCAGACCATTTCATTGTATATATTCAACAACCTAACAGAAGTGCGGCCGTACATCGAGTAAGTTCTTGGTACATTGTTTCGCAATTTCTAATTCCTTTGAAATGCTCTTATTCCAGGATATGTGATACAGTCGATACATCACCAAATTCTCGGATGGAGCGGTGATCCAAAAGGATTCCATCGAAGAGTATGAGCTTCTGGCAAAGCATGAAGGCGGATATCCCGGTTTCATCTCTTGGTTCAAGCAAACAGTAATTCCCATTAATTAGTCGATTTCATTTCTTTGCTTAGTTTGCGGTTAATGCAACAATCCTTTGGTATTAAACTTGTAGGCTAATGCAGAGTCTATAGACTCCGAATTGAGACAAGTTGCTAATGGTTTTGACTTTAAGGTCCGTTCATTTGACAAATACGACATCAACGGGTATTGCTTTCGTACTTTTGGCAAAGAGCTATCTATGGCCGATCGAAAGTCTACAAATTGTTGTGTCTCCACTGTCGGCGAAGGAGGGGTCGAGTATTATGGAAGAGTTGAAGCAATTTATGAACTTACATTCTCTGGTAAAAACCCACCAAACGTCGTAGTCTTCAAATGTTATTGGTTCCAGTCGAAGGAGACTAGAAGGACTCATGAACATATAGGGCTAGTCGAAATCAAACAAAGCACCCATTTAGATGTTCCCGATGTCTATATTACGGCTCAACAGGCGACCCAAGTTTTCCATCTACCGTGGGCCTGCCAAACGGATCCAAATTTGGAAGGTTGGGATGTCGTTTATGATGTGCCGCCACATTTTAGACCACCTCCCCTCAATGAAGATGATTATGATCCTCACATTAACCCAGATACATATGAAGGAGAATTCTTCCAAGAAAC
Source organism: Hordeum marinum (assembly GCA_022496015.1). Lineage (NCBI taxonomy): Eukaryota > Viridiplantae > Streptophyta > Magnoliopsida > Poales > Poaceae > Hordeum > Hordeum marinum. The sequence continues at coordinate 302,934,939 of CM039672.1, read as the reverse complement.
ACGTGTTTACAAAAAACGCTTCAAGAACCGCTCTACTTCACCCCAGAACATTGAGGCCGACAGCGAAAGTGAACCCGACTTCACCCGTGAGTAGGAACAAGAAGAGACGGAAGAAGAAGAGGTTACTACTGCGGATGACCTGACAATGCTTGACCGATTACATAGAGGCCTTCCACATGTTGATGCATTTATTGATGATGCTGATGAGCACGTCATTACTGATAGTGATGATGATTATGCATTTATTGATCCCGGAGCATATATAGACGATGAAGATTAATATTAGTAATGTGAGGTATTCAATTATTATTATGTACATATATATTATTAATTAGTTCATGTTATTACGTATTCAATTTTTTTATGTTGAACTAATTTCGTTCACTCCTTGTCATTGCAGGTGTTGACAGATGGTGGGCAGGGGTCGAGAGCGCTCTGAGCCTCCTTCCTCAGCGCGTGCTGGGAGGGGTGCTATTATTCCACCCCAGCAACTCCGGAGAGCGCTGGTACACAACATGCAGACACCGACGGGCACTTCTTCTTCGACCGGGAGAGGTCGGGGGAAGACGAAGAGAGGTGCTAGAGGTAGGAAGGTTGTTGTGCCTTCCTTGCCACCACCCCCAGCTGATTCTCCCGACCACCGAACTGCTCCGTCTCAGGTGGACCCGTCTGACTTGGACCCGTCTCGGACTTTGGTCCACGAGCCTCGGGTCACCGAGCCTTCGTCCGAGGAGACTCGAGTCCCAGAGTCTTCGTCCCAGGAGACTCGGGTCCCAGAGTCTTCGTCCCACGTGACTTCGGAGGCTAGTGGCCATGCTGATGGTGGCGAGGACAATTACTTGTCTGAGGACACCTATAGTGAGGGCGAGCTAGTTGAGGAGGGCAAGAAGGTCTACCAGCGTGGTTGTACAAAGCTGCCTCCTGTGCTGACGACCCGCGAGCAGAGGTGGTTGATTGCGCCTAACGTGGAGAAGTAAGTGCATTTACTCTTTTTTAACCTTTTGCCTTCATGTTTCTTCAAATTAATATCTAATGTGTTGGCCTTGTCATACTGCAGGGGTTGGAAATACGAGCGTGGTGTCCGCAGGCCCAACCAGGTCCTTGGTGTGCTTCTCCGGCACCACTTCCCGGGGAAGGTCCAGTTGCCCGGTGAGGGTGAGGCTCCACAGGTAGCACTAACCTGGGAGCTGTACAAGGCTGCCCTGGCCCCGCCGGAGGAGATGGTCGACGGTGTCTTGTGCGAGACGGTGGCTGACATTGTGATCCGTCGCTTTTGGGTAATTTCTCCTTTACAGAATTAAAAATCAACAACACCTAGTGATTGTACTAATCAGTGTCTAATGTGTTGTCTTGTTTGATTGTAGACCTTCTACAGGTGTCTTGAGGAAGACGAGGCGAGAGCGGCTGTTGTTCTCAAAGCCGAGTGCAAGCACCTACTTCAGAACTTACGACACGATGCTCGGGTGCAGGCTATTCGAGACTACTATGCCTCGAGTAACATTAAGAGGGCCAAGAAGAAGTGCCGCAAAAATTATCTGAGTAAGGAGAAGTTTATGAAGGTAATTATCTATTCTTAAGGCCTTGTACTTAGTTTCTTTGATTTGATTCACAAGCGTAGCGCTAAAATTTCTCTTATCTAACTTAGGTGCCCCCGAGATGGTGTGCGGATAGGATGTACTGTTGGGAGGCATTGGTGGATGAGTGGTGCTCTCCCGAATGGCTAGACGAACACAACAAGGCCAAGGAGAAGCGTGCCCAAATGAGAGGTGTGCCACACCATCAAGGGAGCTCCAACTTGTTTGAGTACGGGGATAACTGGGTATGTGGTTTGCTTCATGATTCATGCAATTTCATTCTTCATGCTAGCTTGAGCCCTTAACTAATATTTTGTTCACCTCTTTTAGGCGCGAGAAAACAAGAAGGAGGTGCCACCTCTGTTTGACCTCTATGCCATGGCCCATACTGCCTTGTACAAGAAGGCCAAGGCATTCTCTAAGGATGACCTCGATCATCGAGAGAGCTTCAGCAACATCTCCTCCCACAACAAGCTCGTGAGGTACAGAGATTTTGGGAAGGCGAGGAAAGGGGAGGACTTCAACCCGAGCCAGAGTCCTTTTGATCCAGAGCTCGTGATGATATCTGGTGGTAAGAGGCCCCATGGCTCGATAGCCATTGGGGATGGACTGATACGTTGTCCTAGAACTCTCCTGAAGATCAAGAAGCGCCAGACGAGCTCTGATCCTGAGATAACGCCTCGTCCATGGGCAATGGAGCTCTCCATTGAGGCTAGGGCCCAGGAGCTTCTGGCGGAGGCAAACAGGCAGGCGGCGCCGAGGGAGAGGGACATGGAGGAGAGGACAACTAGGCTATTGGAGGAGGAGAGGAACCGGAACGACACGTCTCACTGGGCCCTATACGAGCTCCTCATGGTAAGTTTCTCCTGCATATTAGCCAAATCATGCACGTAATGTTCGTTTCATCACTAACTAATATGAATGACTCGTGAAAACAAAATGTGCAGACCGTGTGCCAGAACAATGGTCAGACCCCTCCATCGATGCCCCATATTGCTATAGCACCCACGGTCAGTTTCATTTAAATGGTCATTAGTTAGTAGTATTCACATTTGAGTTGCATCATGCTAAGGAGACATTGCAAATGACCTTTGGTGCAGCGTGCCTCCCAACAAGCATCGACCGATCCTACCGCGTCTGCCGCAGCCCCAACCGGTCCTTCTACGTCTCACCCTGGCCCAAACCCTACCGGCCCTTCACCTTCGTGTTGATGGTAAGTTTTCCCAAGTGTTTTCATTAACAAATGCATACTTAGCTTAAGAAATGACCTACTTAGCTCCAAAATGACCTATACTTAGCTTATTTTCCTCAAAAATGACTTGATATTCTTAGTTAGCTAGAAAATGGTATATTCTACCTAGGATAGCTATAAAATGACCTATACTTAGCATTTTTTCCTCCAAAATAACTTGATATGCTTAGTTAGCTAGAAAATGGCATTACTACCTTGGAGAAGAGGAGAGGAGAGGAGAAAAAGAAAGAGAAGATAAATTCTTCTTCTTCTTTTTCTTCTTCTTTTTATTCTAGCTAGTCTTCTTCTTATTCTAACTATCATCTTTCCTACTTTGCAGATTTGCTATAGATGAGGAAGAGTGTATTGATGGGCTGTACTCTTCTACTTCTGCTACCTTTATGTTTATGGAGAACTTGTTTTGGATACGTATGTATGGATATGTTGTTGGAAACCATATTGTGTGTTGTTGGAAACTTTTATATATGTTGGACTTGTATGTTGAAACTTATTGTTGGTATATGCTTGTTTCAACTTACTGTTGGTATGCTTGGATATATATGTGATATTGTTGGATATATATGTTTCAAATTGTCTGATTTTAAGAAAAAACAGAAAAAACAGGGGCTATATAGCAACTTTGCCGTCTGTTGGCAGACGGCAAAGGTCTTTTCCATCTGCCAACGGACGGCAAAGCTGCCACGTGGCAGCTACCTGTGCAACCTGGGGCTAGCCTATGTTGGTTCTTTGCCGTTCGTTGGCAGACGACAAAGAACCTTAGGTCTTTGCCGTCTGCCAGCGGACGGCAAAGAACCAACCTAGGCCAGCAAAGAAAAGGTGCGTTGCCATCCGCTGGCAGACGGCAAAGACCTAAGGTCTTTGCCGTCTGCCAGCGGACGGCAAAGCACGCCGTTAAGCCCCCTAACAGAGCTAAGTTGCCACGTGTGCCGTCGAGGGCCTTTACCGTATGTTGGCAGACAACAAAGATTCAAAGGTCTTTGCCGTCCGCCAGCGGACGGCAAAGCGCCCTTTACCGTGGCTTATTCAGCCGGAGGGTTGGCCGTCTGCTAGCGGACGACAAAGCCTTTGCCGTCCGGGATTCATGCCTTTGCCGTTCGAGATGGCAGACAGCAAATTGTTTGATTCCTGTAGTGACTTCAGGATATTTTTGACCGCTGTCGAGTGTTCCACTCCTGGATCACTTTGAAACCTTCCGTCCATACTTATGGCAAGGTTGACATCTGGTCATGTGCACAACATCACATACATGATAAAGCCTATGGCTGAGGGATAGGGGATGACTCTCGTCTTTTCTCTATCCTCTATAGTTGCTGGGCATTGATCCTTACTCAACTTCACACCTTGCAGGACAGGTAAGAACCCTTTCTTTGACTGTTCCATTTTGAACTTCTTCAAAACCTTATCAAGGTATGTGCTTTGTGAAATTCCTATTAAGCGTATTGATCTATCTCTATAGATCTTGATGCCTAGTATGTAAGCAGCTTCTCTGAGGTCTTTCATTGAAAAACTCTTGTTCAAATATATCTTCACTCTTTCTAAAAGTTCTATTTTGTTTCCAATCAACAATATGTCATCCGCATGTAATATTAGAACCGCTATAGAGCTCCTACCTACTTTTTTGTAAATACAAGCTTCTCCATAAACTTGTATGAACCGAAACGCTTTGATCACCTCATCAAAGCGAAGATTCCAACTCCGAAATGCTTGCACCAGTCCATAGATGAATAGTTGGGGCTTGCATACTTTGTGAGCATTTTCAGGATCGACAAAACCTTCTGGTTGTATCATATAAAAATCTTCCTTAAGGAAACCATTAAGGAACGGTTGCCTTGACATCGATCTGCCAAATTTCATAATCGAAAAATGCAGCTATTGCTAACATAATACTGACGTACTTATGCATCGCTATGATAAAGAAAGTATCATCATAGTCAATTCCTTGAACTTGTGAAAACCCTTTTGCCAAGTCATGCTTTATAGACGGTGACATACCATCCATGTTCACCTTTTTCTTAAAGATCCATTTGTTCTATCCCCGTAAGTCATCCAAAGTCCACACTTTGTTCTCATACATGGATCATATCTCGAATTTCGTGGCCTCTAGCCATTTGTCAGAATCCTTGCCTACCATCTCTTCTTCATAGCTCGTAGGTTCATTGTTGTCTAACAACATGATCTCCAAGATAGGATTGCCTTACCACTCAGGGGCGGTACGAGTCCTTGTTGACCTACGAGGCTCGGTAGTGACTTGATCTAAAGTTTCATGATCATCATAATTAGCTTCCGCTTCATTTGGCGTATGTGTTGTAGAAACATCTTTTTGCATCGTGATACTCTCCAACTGAAGTGGTGGTTCAACATCCTCACCAAGTTTTACCTTCCACCCACTCAATCCTTTCAAGAAAACTCCTTCTCTAGGAAGGATCCATTCTTGGCAACAAAGACCTTGCCTTCGTATTTGAGATAGAAGGTGTACCCAATTGTTTCCTTAGGGTATCCTATGAATACACACTTCTCCGCTTTGGGTTCGAGCTTATCAGGCTGAAGCCTTTTCCCATAAGCATCGCAGCCCCAAACCTTAAGAAACGACAGCTTAGGTTTCTTGCCAAACCATAATTAATACGGTGTCGTCTCAACGGATTTAGATGGTTCCCTATATAAAGTGAATGTGGCTGTCTCTAATGCATAACCCCAAAGCGATAGTGTTAGATCAGTAAGAGACATCATAGATCACACCATATCTAATAGAGTACGATTACGTCGCTCGAACACACCATTATGCTGTGGTGTTCCAGGTGATGTAAACTATGAAATAATTCCACACCATCTTAAATGCATGCCAAACTCATAACTCAAATATTCTCCACCACTATCAGCTTGTAGAAACTTAATCTTCTTGTTACAATGATTCTCTACTTCACTCTGAAATTGCTTGAACTTTTCAAACGTTTAAGACTTGTGTTTCATTATGTAAAATTACTCATATCTACTCAAATCATCAGTGAAGGTAAGAAAATAACGATATACACCGAACGCCTCAACACTTATTGGATCGCACACATCAGTATGTATGATTTCCAACAAGTCACTTGCCTTCTCCCTTGTTTTGGAGAACAAAGTTTTTGTCATATTGCCCACGAGGCATGGTTCGCATGTATGAAGCGATTCAAAATCGAGTGATTCGAAAAGCCCATCAGCATGGTGTTTCTACATGCACTTTACACAAATATGACCTAAGCAGCAGTGCCAAAATAAAGTGGTACTATCATTATTAACTTTGCATCTTTTGGCATCAATGTTATGAACATGTGTATCACTATGATCGAGATTCAGCAAGAAGAAACCATTCTCATTAGGTCCACGACCATAAAATATATTACTCACATAAATAGAACATCCCTTATTCTTTGACTTAAATGAATGACCGTTTCACAATAAAGAAGATCCAGATATAATGTTCATGCTCAACAGAGGCACCGAATAACAATTATTTAGGTTTAAAACTAATCCCCATGGTAATCGAAGAGCGAGCGTGCCGACGGCGATCACAGCAACCTTGGAACCATTTCTGACGCGCATCGTCACCTCATCCTTTGCCAGCCTCCATTTATTCCGTAGTTTCGGCTTCAAGTTACAAATATGAGAAACCGAATCGGTACTAAATACCCAGGAACTTCTATGAGAGATACTAAGGTACACATCCATAACATGTATGTCAAATATACCTTTGTTGACGTTGCCAACCTTCTTATCATCTAGGTACTCGGGGCAATTCCTCTTCCAGTGGCTAGTCCCCTTGTAGTAGAAGCACTCAGTCTCAGGCTTGGGTCCAACCTTGGGTTTCTTCAGAGGAGTGGCAACTTGCTTGCCACTCTTCTTGAAATTTTGCTTCTTTCCCTTGCCTTTCTTGAAAATAGTGGTTTTATTCACCATCAACACTTGATGGTCCTTTTTGATTTCTACTTCCGCGACTTTCAGCATCGCGAATAGCTCGGAGATAGACTTGTCCATCCCTTGCATATTATAGTTCATCATGAAGCCCTTATAGCTAGGTGGCAGTGACTGGAGCACTTTGTCAGTAACCGTATCAGGCTGAAGCTCAACTCCCAACTGATTCAAGCGGTTGTAGTACCCGAACATTCTGAGTATGTGCTCACCGAGAGAACTATTCTCCTCCGTCTTATAAGCGAAGAACTTATCGGAGGTATCATACCTCTCAATCCGTGCATTTTCTTGAAACACTAACTTCAACTCCTAGAACATTTCATATGCTCCATGGCGTTCAAAATACTTTTGAAGTCCCGATTCTAAGCCGAACAACATTGCACATTGAACTATTGAGTAGTCATAGGCACGCGCCTGCCAGACGTTCACAACGTCTGCAAACGACACTGGAGGGGGTGGTGCACCGAGCAGTGCATCAAGGACATAAGCCTTTTGTGAAGTCGTGAGGATAACCGTGAGATTACGAACCAAGTCCACATAGTTACTTCCATCATCTTTCAACTTATATTTATCTAGGAACACATTAAAATTTAGGGGAGCTACAGCATTAGCTATTGATCTACAACATGATTTTCAAAGAGAACTTTAGTCTATGTTCATGATAATGAGTTCGGTTAATCATATTACTAAAGAACTCCCACTCAAATCGACATCCCTTAGGTCATCTAAGTGTGACATGATCCAAATCCACCAACCCAAGTCCGGTCATCATGTGATATGAGTTGGTTTCAACGGTGAACATATCCATGTTGGTCATATCTACTATATAACTCATGTTCGACCTTTCGGTATCCTGTGTCCTGAGGCTATGTCTGTACATGATAGGATCGTCAAGTTCAACCCAAGTATTCTGCCCATTATATGCGAAAGAAGACTCTATCACACCCTATCATCACGAGGTGCTTCAAAACGAAGAACTTTCGCAATGGTGCATAGTTGGGGAGAACACAATTTTATCTTTAAGTTTAGTGAGGGACCATCTTATAAGTCTACTGTCGTCCTATGCAAAATAAGATGCATAAAAGGATAAACATCACATGCAAATCATATAAGTGACATGATATAGCCATCATCATTATGTCCTTTTGATCTCCATCTCTGAAGCACCGGCACGATCTCCAACGTCACCGACATGACACCATGATCTCCATCATCCTGTCATCATGTGGTTGTCGGGCCCACTATTGCTTCTACGCCTATTGCTAACTCATAGAAATAAAGTAAAGCAAATGGCATGAAATAAATTAAAGATAACCCTATGGCTCTTGTCGGTTACCATACTCAACGACATGAAATTCATGATAACTATACAAAACATGATCATCGTGTACATCACATATATCAAATCACGTCTTGGCCATATCACATCACAACATACCCTGCAAAAAGAAGTTAGACGTCCTCTACTTTGTTGCTACAAGTTTTACGTGGCTTCTCTGGGCAACTAGTAAGAACAATTCTTACCTACGAAAAGACACAATGGTGATATTCAAGTTGCCTTTTAATATTCTACAAGGACCATCTCAATCGAATCGGATTCAAATAAAGTGGGAGAGACAGACACCCGCCAGCCACCTTTATGTAAACAAGTTGCATGTGAGTCGATGGAACCGGTCTCTTGTGCAAGGACAAGTAAGGTTAGTCTGATCTGCTTCATCCCACAATACCTCCGAATCAAAATAAGGCTAAGGAGGTAAGCAATTTGAACATCAACGCCAACAACTTCTTTGTGTTATACTTGTGTATATCATCTATGCATAGACCTAGCTCATGATGCCATTGATGGGGAACGTTGCATGGGTAACAAAAAAATTCCTATGCACACGGAAGATCTATCCATGGAGATGTATATCTACGAGAGGAGAGTGCATCTACATACCCTTGTAGATTGCTAAGCAGAAGCATTCATAAACACGGCTGACGTAGTCGTACGTGTTCATGATCCAATGGCGATCCGTCCTGATCTAGCGCCGAACGAACGGCTCCTCCGCGTTTAGCACATGTGCAACTCCATGACATCTCCGCCTCCTCGATCCAACGAGTGAGGGTGGAGTAGTAGATGAGTTCTCCAGCAGCACGACGACATGGTGGCGGCGGTGGTGGAGCAATCTCAGCAGAGCTTCGCCAAGCGCTGCCGTGATGCAATTTGAGGAGAAAACGATCTAGGGAGAGAGGGAGGGCTGCCCCAAGACTTGAGAGACGACTGCCCTTTCTCTGGTCTCATATATATAGGGGGAACATAGGAGGGCCTAGAGCCCTAGGGTTTGCCCTAGGGGTGGGGCAGACGCCTAGGGGGCAGCCTTGGCCCCCAAGGCAAGGGGCGGCAAACACCCTAGGGCCAACCCTAGCCCTTGGCCGCATGGGCCCTTGCGTAGGTGGAGAACCCAGCCCACCAGGGACTAGCATGCCTCCCTCTCAGCCTATGGGGCCCTTCGGGGCAGGTGGACCCCCGGAACCACTTCCGGCATTCCCGACGATATCCGGCAACTCCCAGAACTATTCTGAAATCCAAATACCAACTTCCCATATTTGAATCTTTACCTCCGGACCATTCCAGAGCTCCCCGTTATGTCCAGGATCTTATCTGGGATTCCGAACAACTTTAGGTCACCAACATACATAACTCAATAATACCATATCATCATCGAACGTTAAGCGTGCGGACCCTACGGGTTTGACAATCATGTAGACATGACCGAGACACCTCTCCAATCAATAACCAATAGCGGGACCTGGATGCCCATCTTGGTTCCTACATATTCCACGGAGATCTTTATCGGTCGAACCATGATGTCAGGGATTCAATCAATCCCGTATGCAGTTACCTTTTTCCATCGGTATGTTACTTGCCCAAGATTCGATCGTTAGTATCTCCATACCTAGTTCAACCTCGTTGCCAGCAATTCTCTTTGATCATTCCTTAATACAAGATCCCGTGACTAACTGTAAGTGCATCTAGTGCCCCTTAGTGATTTTGGTGTATTGAAGACTTATACGTTAAGAGACTGGTGCGTTTGTAAGTGTACACATGCTCTATAAGTCGCTGAGGAGTTTGATATATTTGGAGATTATCGACCCCTAAAAATGAGTGTCTTCAACTAAAGACTTTGGTATTCCCTAAAGACTTTGAAAATGAACAAGTTGGTGTGACCTTGAAGATATGAACGAGGACTATGAAGTGTGAATACTTTTGTTTTCATAGTTTCAATTCCTTTCTTTGAGTCATAGGAAACAACGTACTGTTAAAGGGGGCCAAGGTAATACTAAGGAAAATTTTCAACTGATGCTCAACTCAAAAGCCTCAGCCTATCCAATCCTTCGAGTGTAGCCTTTGGAAATCTCTTACGGTTCATGCAAGTTCTTAAGTGACAGAGACAATGTTCTTCTGTTCTCTGATGAAATTGGTTTGACTGAGGAGTTAGGATTTCGCTAGTGCGAATTTCCTACAAGTGAGGAATATGATAAGCCCTGAGGACTTTCATAGTTAGAAATTCTGACTGTTGCTGTGCTTAGCGCCACCTGTCCCCTATCATCCTATTCACATAACGGTCATATCATTGGGGGCATTTATGTCTTATCATGTCAGGTTGTACCCTGGCTATAAATAGCCACGCCCACAACCACTAGTTGGTTGGCTGCTTCGAGAGAAAAGTGACACTTGTCATTTGAGAGCAACCCATCCTCCAAGGACTTTGAGAGAAAATCATCAGTGATGAAAAATCCCAAAACAAAACCACCAAACCCAAAGTGATTGAGCATCACTGAAGAGATTGTTCCTGTGTCGAACAGACACTTGTTTCCTTTGAAGACCGTGTATCTTCTAGACGGTTAGGTGTCATGGTCTAGTGCATCCTGTAGTCAATTGGGGATCACTCAGTGACCTTGGTCTAGAGCATCCAGCAGTCAACTGTGGATCGTCGGGTGACCAGTTTGTGAGGGTTTTGGAAGTCTACCCTGAAGACTTACCACGAGTGTTGGGCGAGGACTGTGTGACCTTAGCTCAAGGAGAATACGGTAAGGACTGCGTGTCCCCTAGTTTAAATACCAGGCCGCTCCGAACCAGACATACGACTGTCACAACAGTTGGAACTGGGTCATCAAACCATTGTCTTCATCGAGCTACCCGGTTCTATTTTCTCAATCCTTTCATTTCCTCATATACTTATTGATGAAATTGATCATTACTGTTTGAAGAATTTGACTAAAGACTTTCTCAATTTCCTCACCTCAAATTCTTCAAGTTACCTCTTTTCTCACCTGCTTATCCTGTATCACCCTACCTGCAATCTGTGCATGCTTTATTTCATCATGATGACTATGCTACTGCTATGTTTCTCATGCACTTGAGTACTTATTTTGCTACTAGTTATTCATCACATTTCAAATTCCTAAAGTTGAAATTCCTTAGTGATGAATTTGTAAAAATCTCTTATTCACCGCTCTAGTCGATATAGCGCACTTTCAATTGGTATCAGAGCAAGGTACTCCCTTGTTCCGTGTGATTTTGGTTTAATCGTTTGGAGTTCTAGTTATGTCGACTGCAGGTATGATCAAGGTCTCCGCAGGTTGTCTTACCTTCGATGGGTCGAACTATCCCTACTGGAAGAACAAGATGCGCATGCCTCTTGAGGCAATTGACAACGATCTCTGGTATGCTGTGGAAAATGGTGTTCCCTCTGTTACTCCCATGGTCACTGCTGCTGATGTGAAGAGATCAAGCAACTCGATTCTTAAGCGAAGAATATCATTTGTGTCCATTTGAGCAAAGGTAAGTATGGCAGGGTGAGTGCTTTGGAGTCTACTAAGCTTATGTGGGATAGGCTGTCCAAAGTCAACGAAGTTGTTTCCACTCAACGTGACTCCCGTGTTGATGTTCTTTGCAATCTCTTTAGTCTCTTCAACAGACTCGACAATGAGAATGTTCAACAAACTTTTGGTGGTCTCACTGATATCTCCAACGAGCTTCAAGCAATTGGTGCCACTGACATCACTAACCACGAGGTGGCGAAGAAACTGCTCAGATCTCTTGATTGCTCATTCGATACACTGGCTTTGATGATTCAAGAGCGTGGAGACTACAAGTCACTTGATCCCACTGATATACTTGAGAGACTCAATACTCATGAATTCCAACAAGCTGAGAAGAGAGACCTCTATGGGCCAAGCTATGGAAGATCTCGTGCACTGAAGGCAAGGGCAATCTCCTCATCCAAAGGCGAAGAATCTGATAGTAGCCTTGGTGATCCTGAAAAACCGAGTTAGGAGCTAGCAATGCTACCGAGGAAATTCCAGAAGTTCTCAAGGAGAGGCCGATTTGGAAAGTCATCAAAAAGTGGCTTCAAGAAATAAGATTCCTCATCAAGCGACTACAAGAAGAGAACTTGTCACAATTGCAAGAAATATGGTCACTTTATCTTTGACTGTCCTCTCCGGGAAAAATAATCAAAGAAGAAGAAGTACAAGGATGACAGTTCTGATGACTTGAAGAAGAAGACCAAATCTTCAAAGTCCTCATATTCAAAGTCCTCATGGCACAAGCAGAATGGTTCCAGAAAGGCTCGAGCTTTCATTGGCAAGGAAATGGATTCCGAAGAAGAATATGAAGAAGAGGAAGAATCTGAGGTGGAGTCAGAATCTGGTGTTGCTAGCCTTGCTCTCGCTACTGCTTTTGTCAGTAAGTCCATCTTCAACAATGAAAAAATGACTACACCAACGCCTCTGACGTCAGCAATGATGATTATGCTCCCACCTATTGTTTCATGGCTAAAGGTTCCAAGGTACACAAGCATCACTCCTCCTCTGAATCAAGTGATGGTGAATCTGATGAATATGTGAAACCTAGCTATTCCAAACTTGATAATATTGCCACTAAACAACAAAGTGCACTTGAAAATCTTCAGAATCTGTTAGACAAAAGCGATGAGGTGTTGAATGAGGAAGTGGATCGAACTCTAACTCTGACTGATGATCTCAAAAGTCTTCAGTTAAAGTATGATAACATTCAGAGCCATCATAATGCTTTCTTAGTCGATCATGAGAAGCTTTCTTATGAATTTCTTCAAATAAAGAAAGATCTTGAGAAACTAAGAGTGTCTCATGAGGATCTCCAAAGGGAAAATGATTCCTTACAGTCTCAACAGATCAGTACCGCTTAGGAAGAATTTGTTCCACCCTATTTGAAGTGCATCAAACGTGAAACTGCCAATTCTTCACCTGAATGTTCAAATGCTTCTATTGCTATAGATTCTTCAACTATCTTCGTGGTCACAAATTCCTCATCTGAGGATACCACAAGTATCGTTGACGATAATGCAGGGTTGAAGGAATTGTATGTGACAGGTGATAGGTCTCCAACATATCTATAATTTTTGCTTGTTCCATGCTGTTATATTATCATTCTTGGATGTTTAAAATCATTTACTACAATTTTACATTATTTTTGGGACTAACCTATTAACCTAGAGCCCAGTGCCAGTTCCTGTTTTTTCCATGTTTTGGGGTTTTAGAGAAAAGGAATATCAAACGGATCCCAAAGGGAATAAAAATCTACAATGAATTTTTATGGACCAGAAGAAGCCCAAGGAGATTTGGAGTTGGGCCATAAGAACGGCGAGGCAGTCACAAGCCTCAGGGGCGTGCCCACCCCCTAGGGCGCGCCCCCAGGCTTATGACTCCCTCGTGGCCTATCCTGACTCGTTTCCACCGCCATAAATTCCTATAAATTCCAAAAACCCCAATGCAAAACCTAGATCGGGAGTTCTGTTGGCACAAGCTTCCAGAGCCACGAAAAACCAATCGGGAGCCTATTCCGGCACCCTGTCGGAGGGGGAAACCATCACCAGAGGCCATCTTCATCATCCCGACGCTCTCCATGACAAGGAGGGAGTAGCCCACCCTCGGGGCTGAGGGTATGTACCAGTAGCTATGTATTTGATCTCTCTCTCTCTCTCTTGTGCTCTTGAGATGGCACGATCTTGATGTACCATGAGCTTTATTGATATAGATGAATCATATGGAGTTTTCCCCTCTCTATCTTCTTGTGATGAATTGAGTTTTCCCTTTGAAGTTTTCTTATCAGATTGAGTCTTTAAGGATTTGAGAACACTTGATGTATGTCTTGTGATGGGATATCCGTGGTGACAATGGGATGTTCTATTGATCCACTTGATGTATGTTTTGGTGATCAACTTGCGGGTTCCGTGACCTTGGGAATCTATGCATAGGGGTTGGCACACGTTCTTGTCTTGACGTTCCGGTAGAAACTTTGGGGCACTCTTTGAAGTTCTTTGTGTTGGATTGAACATGATGAATCTGAAATTATGTGATGCATATCGTATAATCAAGCCCATGGGTACGTGTGGTGACATTGGAGTATCTAGGTGACATTAGGGTTTTTGTTGATGTGTATCTTAAGGTGTTATTCTAGTACGAACTCTAGGGCTGTTTGTGACACTTATAGGGATAGCTCATAAGATTGATCAAAAAAGATAACTTTGAGGTGGTTTCGTACCCTACAATAATTTCTTCATTAGTTATCCGCTATTTGTGATTTTGGAGTGAACTCTTTGTCGCACGAGAGGTACTTACATATGATTCAACTATGTCAGTATTGTTGAGAGAAATTGCACTAGTGAAAGTATGGACCCTAGGCCTTGTTTCCAAGCATTTATACAACGTTTTGCTTGCTGTTTACTATTCGTTACCTTGCTGTTTTTATATTTTCATATTACGAAAACCTATATCTACCATCCATATTGCACTTGTATCACCATCTCTTCGCCGAACTAGTGCATCTATACAATTTACCATTGTATTGAGCGTGTTGGGGACACAAGAGACTCTTTATTATTTGGTTGCAGGGTTGTTCGAGAGAGACCATCTTCATGCTATGCCTCCCACGGTTTATAAACCTTAGGTCATCCACTTGAGGGAAAATTGCCGCTGTCCTACAAAACTCTGCGCTTGGAGGCCCAACACGAGTCTACAAGAAGAAGGTTGTGTAGTAGACATCAACATGCATATACGAAAGTCTCAAAGGGCATCAATCCCTTTGCGATGTGCTCAAAAAGCAGATTCTGAACAGGAATACTAGGAAAGAGGGTATTTCATTTGAGAGGAAACTCAATGCCGATGGTGTTGGAAAACGCTGCATGGAAACAAAAAAATTCCTATGCACACGCAAGATCTACCCATGGTGGTGAGAATCTACTAGAGGGAGAGAGGATCTACATAACCTTGTAGATTGCTAAGTAGGAAGCATTAAGAAACGTGGTTGATGTAGTCAAACGTATTCACGATACAAATCGCCGAGCGTTCCGCAATCCAATCATGATCCGTCCCGATCTAGAGCCGAACGGACGACACCTCCGTGTTCAGCACATGTATAGCTCAATGACGATCTCTGCCTTCTTGATCCATCAAGAGGGAGCGGAGAGGTAGATGAGTTCTTCGATAGCACGACGACGTGGCAGCGATGGTGGTGGAACAATTCCGGTAGGGCTTCGCCTAAGCACCGCCGAACTAGACTAGGGAAGAAAGACAATCTAAATGAAGTAGAGGGAGCACGTGGCAATTAGGGTTTGCTCTCCCCTCTAAATCCTCTAGTATATATAGGAACGAGGGAGGGGAGGAGGCAGCCTCAAACCCTCAAAGGTTGGCCCAAATTGTAGGTGAAGGAGTCCTACTCCAATCCTACTAGGAGTATGATTCCTCCCCTCGACTTGGAAACCCTTTCCACCTTTGGGTTTTTCCCACCCCTATTCGCATGGTACTTAGTGGTGGGGGGGGGGGTTGGCAAGCCCACTAGGGGCTGGTTTGACTCCTCCCACGGCCGATGAGGCCCTTTGGTTCTAAACAGCCCTCCTGATGGTCCCGTGGCACCCTCCCGGTACACTATCGATGAGCCTGAAACATTTCTGGTGACCAAAACAGGACTTCCTATATATCAATATTTACCTCTGGACCATTACCTATCTCCTCATGACGTCCATGATCTCATCCAGGACTCCGAACAACCTTCGGTCACCAGCATACATAACTCTATACTACCAAAACGTCACCGAACCTTAAGTGTACAGACCCTGCGGGTTCGAGAACTATGTAGACATGGTCGAGACACCTCTACGGTCAATAACCAATAGAGGGACCTATATGCCCATATTGGTTCCTACATATTCTACGAAGATCTTTATCGGTTGAACCTCTATGTCAAGGATCCAGTTAATCCCGTATGTTGTTCCCTTTGTTCTTAGGTATGTTACTTACCCGAGATTCGACCGTCGGTATCTCTATACCTAGTTCAATCTCGTTACCAGCAAGTCTCTTTACTCGTTCTGTAATACAAGATCCCATGGCCAACACTTTAGTCACATTGCTTGCAAGGCTTGTTGTGATGTTGTATTATTGAGTGGGCCCTGAGATACCTCTCCGTCACACGGAGTAACAAATCCAAGTCTTGATCCATACCCACTCAACAGACACTCTCGAAGATACCTATAGAGCACCTTTCTAGTCACCCAATTATGTTGCAATGTTTGATACACACAAGGCACTCCTCCAGTGTCAGTGAGTTGCATGATCTCATGGTCATAGGAACAGATTCTTGACCTGCAGAAAAACTATAGCAATAAACTGACATGATCAAATGCTATGTTAATAGTTTGGGTCTTGTCCATCACATCATTCTCCCAATGATGTGATCCCGTTATCAAATGACATCTCATGTCAATGGCTAGGAAACCTTGACCATATTTGATTAACGAGCTAGTCTACTAGAGGCATACCAGGGACACCATGTTGTCTATATATCCACACATGCAATGTGTTTCCAATCAATATAATTATAGCATGGATAATAAATGATAATCATGAACAAGGAAATATAATAATAACCATTTTGTTATTGCCTCTAGGGCATATTTCCAACAGTCTTCCACTTGCACTAGAGTCAATAATGTAGCTCACATCAGTATGTGATTTACATTGTAATGAATCGAACACCCATAGAGTTCTGGTGTTGATCATGTTTAGCCCTTGGAAGAGGTTTAGTCAACGGTTCTGCAACATTCAGATCCATGTGCACTTGGCAAAAATTTATGTCCTCCTCCTTGATGTACTCGCGGATGGAATTGAAGTATCGCTTTATGTGTTTGGTCCTCTTGTGAAACCTTGGTTCCTTGGCCAAAGCAATGGCACGAGTGTTGTCACAGAACATATCCATTGGATTCAGTGCACTGGGCACTACTCCAAGATATGTCATGAACTCCTTCATACAGACACCTTCATTCGTTGCCTCTGAGGCTGCGATGTACTCCGCTTCACATGTAGAATCGGCTACCACGCTCTGCTTGGAACTGCACCAGCTCACCGCTCCCACATTGAGAATAAATATGTATCCGGTTTGCGAGTTAGAGTCATCTGGATCAGTGTCAAAGCTTGAATCAACGTAACCCTATCATTATCAACTCTACATCTTTTGGCATCAATGTTATGAACATGTGTATCATCACTATCGAGATTCAATATGAATAAACCCCTCACATTGGGTGCATGACCATAAAAGATATTACTCATATAAATAGAACAACCATTATTCTCTGATTTAAATGAGTAACCGTCTTAGAATAAACAAGATCCAGATATAATGTTCATGCTTAACGCAGGCACCAACCTTGGAACCATTTCCTATGCGCATCGTCACTTCATCCTTAGCCAGCCTTCGTCTGTTCCATAGCTCCTATTTTGAGTTGCAAATGTGAGCGATCGAACCGGTATCAAATACCCAGGCACTACAATTAGAGTTGGTATGGTGCACATCAATAACATGTATATCATATATACCTTGTTTGCTGTTGGCCGCCTTTTTGTCGGCCCGATACTTGGGGCAGTTCCGCTTCCAGTGACCAATTCCCTTGCAATGAAAGCACTCAGTTTCTGGCTTGGGTCTAGCCTTGGTTTCTTCACGGGAGGGGCAACTGCTTTGCCACTCTTCTTGGAGTTACCTTTCTTGCCCTTTCCATCCTTCTTGAAACTAGTGGTTTTATTGACCAACAACACTTGATGTTCTTTCTGGCTTTCAGACTCAGCGATTTTCAGCATCGCAAATAGCTCGGTGACTGACTTGTCCATCCCGTGCATGTTATAGTTCATCACGAAGCTCTTGTAGCTAGGTGGTAATAATTAAAGAACCATGTCGGTGATCGCCTCCGGCGGAAGGGGCATCCCTAACTCAGCTAGATGGTTCATATACCCAGACATTCTGAGTATATGTTCACTGACAGACCCGTTGTCCTCCATCTTGCAAGCATATAACTTATCGGAGGTCTCATACCTCTCGATCCGGGCATTCTTCTCAAACATAAACTTCCACTCCTGGAACATCTCATATGCTCCATGATGTTCAAAACGTCTTTGAAGTCCCGATTCTAAGCCATACAACATTGCACATTGAACTTCTGAGTAATCTCCAGGATGTGCCTCCCAAGAGTTCTTAATGTATTCGGATGACACGGGAGTGGGTGGGTCACCAAGCGGTGCATCAAGGACTTAAGTATTCTGGGAAGCCGTGAGGATAATACTTAGATTACGGGCTCAGTACACAAAGTTACTTTCATCATCTTTCAACTTGGCTTTCTCTCGGAACACATTAAAATTCAGGGGAACTACTGCGCGAGCCATTGATTTACAACATAAATATGCAAAGGTTACTAAGACTATTGGTCAAGATAATGAGTTTAGTTAATCAAATTACTAAAGCTCCCACTCAAACTGACATCCCTCTGGTCATCTGAGTGACAGATGATCTAAATTCACAAACTCAAGTCCGATCGTGACGTGAGTTGAGGTGGTTTCAATGGTGAACATCATCATGTTGATCATATCTACTATATGACTCATGTTCGACCTTTCGGTTTCTTGTGTTCCGAGGCCATGTCTGTACATACTAGGCTCGTCAAGTTTAACCCGAGTGTTTTGTGCTTGCAACACTGGCTTGCACCCGTTCTATGTGAATGTAGAGTTTATCACACCCGATCATCATGTGGTGTCTCGACACGACGAACTTTCGCAACGGTGCACACTCGGGGAGAACACAATTTATCTTGAAATTTAAGTGAGGGATCACCTTATAATGCTACCATCATCCTAAGAAAAAGAAGATGCATAAAAGGATTAACATCACATGCAAATCATAAGTGACATGATATGGCCATGAACTTTTGCTTTTGATATCCATCTTCAAAGCACTGTCATGATCTCCATCCTCAATGGCATGAAACCATGATCTCCATCATCTTGATCTCCATCAATGTGCCGCCATCCGGGTTATCACGCCAAATGTTGCGTCCACGACTATTGTTAACTCATAGCGATAAAGTAAAGCAAAAATGGCGAAAATAATTAAAGACAACCCTATGGCTCCTGCCGGTTGCCGTACTCATCGACATGAAAGTCGTGATATTCTATAAAAAATGATCATCTCATACATCACATATATCTCATCATGTAATTGGCCATATCACATCACAGCATACCCTGCAAAAACAAGTTAGACGTCCTCTAATTGCTGTTGCATGTTTTACGAGTATCTAGCAAGAACAATTCTCACCTACGCAAAAACCACAATGGTGATAGAAAAATTTCTATTTGACCTTCTCAAGGACCACCTTTGTCGAATCTGATCCAACTAGAGTAGGAGAGACAGACACCCGCCAGCCATCTTTGTGCAATAAAGTTACACATCAATTGATGGAACCAGTTTCTCGTAAGCGTACGAGTAAGGTTGGTCCGGGCCGCTTCGTCCCACAATACTACCGAACCAATAAATTACCAAGGGAGGAAGCAATCTCAACATCAACACCAACAAACTCCTTTGTGTTCTACTCGTGATCTCATCTACGCATGGACCTAGCTCATGATGCCACTGTTGGGGAACGTTGCATGGGAAACAAAAAATTTCCTACGCACATACAAGATATATCCATGGTGATGAGCATCTACGAGAGGGAGAGTGGATCTACATACCCTTGCAAATCACTAAGCGGAAAGCGTTAAGAAACGCGATTGATGTAGTCGAACGTCTTCACGATCCAAATCGCCGAGCGTCCCGCGATCCAATCACGATCCGTCCCGATCTAGCGCCGAACGGACGGCACATTCGCATTCAGCACACGTAAAGCTCAATAATAATCTCCGCCTTCTTGATCCAGAAAGATAGAGAGGAGAGGTATATGAGTTCTCCGGTAGTGCGACGATGTGGCGGTGATGGTGGTGGAACTATTCCTGCAGGGCTTCGCCTAAGTACTGCCGAACAAGACTAGAGGAGAAAGACAATCTAGATGAAGTAGAGGGAGCACGTGGAAATTAGGGTTAGATCTCCCCTCTAAATCCTCTAGTATATATAGGAGGGCAGGAGGGGAGGAGGAAGCCTCAAACCCTCAAAGGTTGGCCGAAATTGGAGGTGGAGGAGTCCTACTCCAATCCTACTAGGAGTAGGATTCCTCCTCTCCACTTGGAAACCCTTTCCACCTTTGGGTTTTTCCCACCCCTAGCCACATGGGCCTTAGTGGGGGGGTTCATATAGCCCACTAGGTGGTTGTTTGACTCCTACCATAGCCCATGAGGTCCTTTGGGTCAAGACATCCCTCCCGATGGTCCTCCGACACTCCCGGTATACTACCGATGAGCCCGAAACTTTTTTGGTGACCAAAACAGGACTTCGTATATATCAATATTTACCTTCGTACCATTCAGAAGCTCCTCATGACGTCCAGGATCTCATTCGGGACTCCGAACAACCTTTAGTCACCACCATACATAACTCTATACTACCAAAACGTCACCGAACCTGAAGTGTGCGGACCCTGCGGGTTCGAAAACTATGTTGACATGACCGATACACCTCTACCCTCAATAACCAATAATGGGATCTGGATGCCCATGTTAGTTCCTACATATTCTACAAAGATCTTTATCGGTTGAACCTCTATGTCAAGGATTCAGTTAATCCCGTATGTTGTTCCCTTTGTTCATCGCTATGTTACTTGCCCGAGATTCGATTGTCTGCACTTGTATACCTAGTTCAGTCCCGTTACCGGCAAGTCTTTTTACTCATTCTGTAATACAAGATCCCGTGGCTAACACTTTAGTCACATTGCTTGGAAGGCTTGTTTGTGATGTTGTATTACCGAGTGGTCCCTAAGATACCTCTCCGTCATAGGGAGTAACAAATCCCAGTCTTGATCCATGCCCACTCAATGGACACCCTCAGAGATACCTATAGAGCACCTTTATAGTCACCCAGTTACGTTGCGACGTTTGATACACCCAAGGTACTCCTCCGATGTTAGTGAGTTACAAGATCGGATGGTCATGGGAACGGATACTTGACATGCAGAAAACTATAGCAATATGACACGATCAAACGCTATGTTTATAGTTTGGGTCTTGTCCATCACATCATTCTCCCAATGATGTGATTTCAATATCAAATGACATCTCATGTCAATGGCTAGGAAACCTTGACTATCTTTGATCAAGGAGCTATTCTACTAGAGGCATAATTGGGACACAGTATTGTCTATATATCCACACATGCAATGTGTTTCCAATCAATACAATTATAGCATGGATAATAAACGATTATCATGAACAAGGAAATATAATAATAAACATTTTATTACTGTCTCTAGGGCATATTTCCAACAGATGGATCCTAGTGGAAATGTGAGAAGTACCCCAGAACCTCATGGGTTGCTGCAAAAGGACCTCATGTAGATCCATCCACTTTATCTGTATTTACTTGTGAAACTTCATATTCCTCTGGTGAGTCAATTGACTCCAACTACAAATTCTTCAAAAATCAGAATGGTGAAGTATTTGCCAGATTTTTTGGAACTAACTTAAGGAACGGTTCACCTATGAGGAAACTCTGGGTTCCCAAGAGCTGCCTGGAAAATATTCAAGTGAATGTCCCCATGACACCACCTATGAGGAAAAGGAACCCCATATCAAATTCATCTTATGGACCAAAGTCTTCACCTGAACCAAATTCCGCAAATGGTCAAAAGTATCATTCTCGTGCTAATGCATCTGTTTCGCAAGGAAAATCTAAGAGTTCTGAATATGTGCATTATTCTTCAAATCATTATGTTTATAAATCCTCAAAGAATTTCTCTGCTTATTAGAGTACTCTAACCCTCGTCCGGTGAAACATAGTGCACTAGCTTCGATACCTCCTTTCTCACATGAGGTCGTACAATGATGAACTCTATGCCACCCTGTAGATGCGGGTGGTGAAGAAATTGAACTAATTTCTTATGCACGATCAGGTCTCCAGATGAACTTCAACGTTTGATGGATTTGCTGGAGACCTGAGGAAATGCTTGAAAGGACGCAAGCTAATCATGAAGAAATGAATTCCTCATTTCTCATGTCCCCACACTGCTTTACTTACTATGTTGTGTGATGAAATTCTGCCTGATGAATTTGATGTCATATTCTTCATCGTGAAGCATATGAGTTCATAAGTTGTACTAACTGTAGGATGAAACTCCAAAAGCTACTGAGTAGGTCCTCGATAGTGGTATTGGAAATATGTCCTAGAGGAAATGGTAAATTAGTTATTATCATATTTCCTTGTTCATGATTATCATTTATTATCCATGCTAGAATTCTATTGACAGAAAACTCAGATACATGTGTGGATACATAGACAACACCATGTCCCTAGTATGCCTCTGATGGACTAGCTCGTTGATCAACGATGGTTAAGGTTTCCTAACCATGGACATGAGATGTCATTTGATAACGGTATCACATCATTAGGATAATGATGTGCGGACAAAGACCCAAACTATAAACGTAGCATATGATCGTGTCAGTTTATTGTTACAGTTTTCTGCATGTCAAGTATCTGTTCCTATGACCATGAGATCATGCAACTCACTGACACCGGAGGAGTACCTTGTGGGTATCAAACGTCGCAATGTAACTAGGTGACTATAAAGGTGCTCTACAGGTATCTCCGAGGGTGTCTGTTGGGTTGGCATGGATCAAGACTAGGATTTGTTACTCCGTGTGATGGAGAGGTATCTCAGGGCCCATTCGATAATACAACATCACAATAAGCCTTGCAAGCAATGTGAGTACAGAGTTAGCCATGGGATCTTGTATTACGGAACGAGTAAAGAGACTTTCCAGTAACGATATTGAACTAGGTATAGGGATACTGACGATCGAATCTCGGGCAAGTAACATACCGATGAATAAAGGGAACATCATACGGGATTAACTGAATCCTTGGCATAGAGGTTCAACCGATAAAGATCTTCGTAGAATATGTAGGAACCAATATGGGCATCCAGGTCCTGCTATTGGTTATTGACCGTAGAGGTGTCTCGGTCATGTCTACATAGTTCTCGAACCCGCAGGGTCTGCACACTTAAGGTTCGGTGACGTTTCTGTAGTATAGAGTTATGTATGGTGGTTACCTAAGATTGTTCGGAGTCCTGGATGAGATCCCAGACATGACGAGGAGCTCCATAATGGTCCGGAGTTAAAGATTGATATATAGGAAGTCGGTATTCGGATTCCGGAAAAGTTTTGGGACTTACTGGTATTGTGACGGGAATGTCGGAAGTGTTCTGGAGGTCCACCTGCCGCGGAGGGCCCCATGGGCTGTGAGAGGAGGCGCACCAGTCCCTGGGGGTATGGGCACCCCTCCCACCTAAAGCCCATGTGGCTGGAAGGGCTAGGGTTGGCCCAAGATGGGGCGCCCCACTTGCCTTGGGGGCCAAGTTTCCCCCTTGGCCGCCGCCCCACCCTAGGGGAAACCCTAAGGCACCCTCCTCCTCTCCCTCCTATATATATATGTGAGGGGAGGGAGGGCTGCATCACCACAAGCCATGGCGCAGCCTCTCCTTCCCCCTCTAGACCCGTTTCTCCTCTATATTATCGCGGTAGTGTTTGGCAAAGCCCTGTTGGGACAACTCCACCACCACCACCACCACCACGCCATTGTGCTAGTGGAGAACCCATCTACCCCTCCGCTCCCACTTGCTGGATCGAGAAGGCGGAGATCGTCGTCGAGATGTACGTGTGCTGAACTTGGAGGTGCCTTTCGTTCGACACTAGATCGGAAGTACCTTGATGGGATCGCGGAACGACTCGTGATGAGATCGCGGGACGGATCATGATTGGATCGTGAAGACGTTTGACTACATCAACCGCATTTCTTAATGCTTCCGCTTAGCGATCTACAAGGGTATGTAGATCCACTCTCCCACTCGTAGATGCTCATCACCATGGATAGATCTTGCGTGTGCATACGATTTTTTTTGTTTCCCATGCAACGTGCCCCAACAGTGGCATCATGAGCCAGGTCTATGTGTAGATGAGATCTCGAGTAGAACACAAAGGAGTTTGTGGGTGTTGATGCTTATATTGCTTCCTCCCTTGGCCGTGTTTTGGTTCAGCGGTATTGTGGGATGAAGCGGCCCGGACCAACCTTACTCGTACGCTTACGAGAGACCAGTTCCATCGACTGACGTGTAACTTTGTTGCACAAAGATGGCTGGCGGGTGTGTGTTTCTCCTACTTTAGTTGGATCAGATTCGACAAAGGCGGTCCTTGAGAAAGTTGAAAAGCAACTTATGTATCACCATTGTGATTCTTGCGTAGGTGAGAATTGTTCTTGCTAGATACCCGTAGCAGCCACGTAAAACTTGCAACAACAATTAGAGGACGTCTAACTTGTTTTTGCAGGGTATGCTATGACGCGATATGGCCAATTACATGATGATATATATGTGATGTATGAGATGATCATGTTTTGTATAGAATATCACAACTTGCATGTCGATGAGTACGACAACCGACAGGAGCCATAGGGTTGTCTTTAATTATTGTATGACCTGCGTGTCAATCATTAAGCGCTATGTATGCTTTACTCTATCACTAAATGGTAGCAATACTAGTAGAATCACGATGGGTGCGACAACCCTGATGGACACATTGCTAGATATCAAGATGATGGAGATCATGGTGTCATGCCGATGACGACGGAGATCATGCCGGTGCTTTCAAGATGGAGATCAAAAGCACAAGTTCATGGCCATATCATGCCACTTATGATTTGCATGTGATGTTAATACTTTTATGCACCTTGTTTTGCTTAGGACGACGGTGGCATTATAAGGTGATCCCTCACTTAAATTTCAAGGTGAATTGTGTTCTCCCCGAGTGTGCACTGTTGCGAAAGTTCATCGTGTCGAGACACCACGTGATGATCGGGTGTGATAGACTCTACGTTCACATACAATGGGTGCAAGCCAGTGTTGAACATGTGCAACACTCGGGTTAAACTCAAGGAGCCTAGCATGTACATACATGGCCTTGGAACACAAGAGACCGAAAGGTCGAACATGAGTCATATAGTACATATGATCAACATGATGATGTTCACCATTGAAACCACCTAAACTCACATGATGTTCGGACTTGAGTTGGTGAATTTGGATCATGTATCACTCGAATGACCGGAGGGATGTCAATTTGAGTGGGAGTTCTTAAGTAATATGATGAATTAAACTCATTATCATGAACATAGTTACTAGTGTCTTTGCAAATTATGTTGTAGATTACTAGCTAACGCTGTAGCTCCCTTGAATTTTTATATGTTCCTAGAGAAATACAGTTGAAAGATGATGGTAGCAATATTGCGGACTGGGTCCATGATCTGAGGAATGTCCTCATTGCTGCCCAGAAGGCTTATGTCCTTAATGCACCGCTCGGTGCACCACCCCCTCAAGCGTCGTATGTAGATGTTGTGAATATCTAGCACGCACATTCCGATGATTACTTGATAGTTCAGTGCTTCATGCATTATGACTTAGAATTGAGGCTCCAAAATGTTTTGAACGTCACGGGACATATGAGATGTTCTAAGAACTGAAATTGGGATCTCAAGCTTGTGCCCATGTTGTGAGATATGAGGTCTCCAACAAGATTCTTTGCCTGCAAGATGAAGGAGAATAGCTCAATCATTGAGCATGTGCTCAGATTGTCTGGGTCCTACAATCGCTTGAATCAAGTGGGAGTTGATCTTCCAGATAAGATAGTGATTGATATAGTTTTCCAAGTCAGTGTCACTAAGCTACTAGAGCTTCGTGATGAACAATAAAATGCCAGGGATGGAAATAATGATCCCTGAGCTGTTTGCGATGTTTGACACCGCAAAGGTAGAAATCAAGAAGGAGAATCAAGTGTTGATGGTTAGTAAAACCACTAGTTTCGAGAAGGGCAAGGGAAAGGAGGGAAACTTCATGGATGGCAAGTCAATTGCTTCTCCAGTGAAGCAACCCAAAGTTGAACCCAAACCCGAGACTAAGTGCTTCTATTATGACGAGAGCGGTCACTGAAGCGGAACAACCCTAGGTACTTGGTAGATAAGAAGGCTAGCAGTGTCGACAGAAGTATATTTGATATATGTGTTATTGATGTGTACCTTGTTGGTATTCCTAGTAGCACCTGGGTATTGGATACCGGTTCGGTTGCTAAATGTTCGTAACTTGAAATAAAAGCTACGGAATAAACGGAGACTAGCTAAGGGTGAGGTGACGATGTGTATTGCAAATGTCTCCAAGGTTGATGTTATCAACATCGCACGCTCTCGCGACCTTCGGGATTAGCGACGAACCTAAATAAATGTTATTTGGTGTTTGCGTTGAGTATGAACATGATTAGATCGTGTTTATTGCAACACGGTTATTCATTTAAGTAAGAGAATAATGGTTATTCTATTTACATGAATATTACCTACAATGATCATGCACCCAATGAGAATGGTTTGTTGAAACTTGATCGTAGTAATACACATGTTCATAACATTGATGCCAAAAGATGCAAAGTTAATAATGATAGTACCACATACATGTGGCACTGCCGCTAAATGTCATATTGGTATAAATTGCATGAGGAAACTCCATGTTGATGGATCTTTGGACTCATTCGGTTTCGAATCGGTTGAGCCATGCGGACCATGCCTCTTGGGCAAGATGACTAAAAACCCCATTTTCAGTATGATGGAGCGGGCTAGTAACTTATTGTAAATAATACATGTGGATGTATGCGGTCCAATGAGTGTTGTAGTGTGCAGTGGATATCGTTATTTTTACCTCCACTGATGATTTGAGTATATATGAGTATATTGATTTAATGAAACACAAGTATGAAAAATTTGAAAAGTTCAAACAAATTCAGAGTGAAGTTTAAGATTATCGTGACAAGAAGATAAAAATGTCTACTATATGATCCTGGAGGTGAATATCTGAGTTACGAGTTTGGTATACAACTTAAGACAATGTGAAAGTTGTTTCACATCTCACGCCACCTGGAACACCATAGTGTGATGGTGTGTTCGAACGTCATAGTCATGCTCTATTATAGATGGTGCATACTATGACGTCTCTTATCATTTTGCCACTTTCGTTTTGCGGTTATGCATTAGAGACAACTACATTCACTTTAAATAGGGCACCATCTAAATCCGTTGACATGACACCGTATGAATTATGGTTTGATAGAAACCTAAGATGTCATTTCTCAGAGTTTGGGAATGCGACACTTATGTCTGATAAGCTCGAGCCCAAAGCGGAATAGTGCAACTTCATAGGATGCCCTAAGAACTGTTGGGTATACCTTCTATCTCAGATCCGAGTGCAAAGTGTTTGTTGCTAAAAACAGGTCCTTTGTCGAGAAAAACTTTCTCCCGAAAGAATTGAGTGGGAGGAAGATAGAACTTGATGAGGTTATTAAACCTTTGTTTCAGCCATAGAGTAGCGCAGTGCAGAAAGATGTTTTTGTGGAGCCTATGAAGAGGAAGTTAATGATGATGATCATGAAGCTTCGGATCAAGTTACTATCGAACCTCGTAGGTCGACAAGGACGCGTATTGCACCTGAGTGGTACGACAACCCTGTCTTAGAGGTCATGTTGTTGAACAACGATGAACCTACGAGCTATGGAGAAGCGATGATGGGCCCGGATTCCGACAAATGGTTAGAGGTCATGAAATCCGAGAAAGGATCCATGTATGAAACCAAGTATAGACTTTGGTAGACTTTCTCATTGGACGGCAGGTCGTTGAGTACAAATGGACCTTTAAGATGAAGACAGACGCTGATGGTAAAAGTCACCATTTATAAAGCTCGACTTGTCGCAAAGAAGTTTCCGACAAGTTCAAGGAGTTGACTGCGATGAGACTTTCTTACTCGTAGCGATGCTAAAGTCTGTTGGAATTATGTTAGGAGTTGCTGCATTTTTCAATTATGAAATCTGGTAGGTGGATGTCAAAACATCGTTTCCTTAATGGTTTACTTGAGGAAAGGTTGTATGTGATACAACCAGAAGGTTTTGTCAGTCCTAAGGATGCTAAAAGTTGTGCGAGCTCTAGCAATCCTTCTATGGGCTGGAGCAAGCATCTCGGAGTTGGAATATACGCTTTGATGAGGTGATCAAAGTTTTTTGGGTTTATACAAAGTTTATGAGAAACTTGTATTTACAAGAAAGTGAGTGGGAGCACTATAGAATTTCTGATATATATATGTGGTTGACATATTGTTGATTGGAAATAATGTAGAATTTCTAGAAAGCATAAACGGTTGTTTGAAAAGAGTTTTTCAAAGGAAGACCTGGATAAAGCTATCTAATTGTTGGGCATCAAGATCTATAGAGATAGATAAATATGTCTGATAAGACTTTCAATGAGTACATACCTTGACAAGATTTTGAAAGAGTTCAAAATGGACCAGTCAAAGAAAGAGTTCTTGCTTGATTTCTAAGGTGTGAAATTCAGTGAGACTCAAAACTTGACCACGACATAAGAAAGAGAAAGGACGAACTTCGTCCCCTATGCCTTAGCCATAGGATCTATATAGTTTGCCATGCTGTGTACCACACCTGTGTGTGCCTTGCCATGAGTCTGTCAAGGGGTACAAGAGTGATCCAGGAGTGGATCACTAGATAGCGGTCAGGATTATCCTTCATAACTAGAGGAGTAAGGAAATATTTCTCGATTATGGAGGTGATAAAGACTTCGTCGTATAGGGTTACGTTGATGCAAGCTTTAACACCAATCCGGATGACTCTCAGTAGCAATCCGGATACATATAGTGGAGCAACCATTTGGAATAGCTCCAAGTGGAGTGTGGTAGCAGTGTCTATAGTGTAAAATGGAGATTTTCAAAGTACACACGGATCTGAGTGTCACAGACCCGTTGTCTAAAGACCTCTCTCATATGCAAAGCATGATCAAACCCTAGAACTCATTGGGTGTTAGATTCATAACAATGTAAATCACATGGTGATGTGAACTAGATTATTGACTCTAGTGAAAGTGGGAGAGTGTTGGAAATATTCCCTAGAGGCAATGATAAATTAGTTATTATCATATTTCCTTGTTCATGATAATCGTTTATTATCCATGCTAGAATTGTATTGACCGGAAACTCAGGTACATGTGGATACATAGTCAACACCATGTCCCTAGTATGCCTCTGATGGACTAGCTCGTTGATCAAACATGGTTATGGTTTCCTAGCCATGGACATGAGATGGCATTTGATAATGGGATCACATCATTAGGAGAATGATGTGATAGACAAAGACCCAAACTATAAACGTAGAATATGACCGTGTCAGTTTATTGCTACAGTTTTCTGCATGTCAAGTATCTATTCCTATGACCATGATATCATGCAACTCACTAAGATCGGAGGAGTACCTTGTGTGTATCAAATGTCGCAACATAACTGGGTGACTATAAAGGTGCTCTATAGGTATCTCCGAGGGTGTCTGTTGGGTTGGTATGGATCAAGACTAGGATTTGTTACTCCGTGTGACGGAGAGGTATCTCAGGGCCCACTCGGTAATACAACATCACAATAAGCCTTGCAAGCAATGTGACTAAAGATTTATCCACATGATCTTGTATTATGGAACGAGTAAAGAGACTTGCCAGTAACGAGATTGAAATAGGTCTAGAGATATTGACGATCGAATCTCGGGCAAGTAACATACTGAAGAACAAAGGGAACAACATATGGGATTAATTGAATCCTTGACATAGAGGTTAACTGATAAAGATATTCATAGAATATGTAGGAAGCAATATGGGCATCTTGGTCCCGTTATTGGTTATTGACCGTAGAGGTGTCTCGCTCATGTATACATAGTTCTCGAACTCGCATGGTCTGCACACTTAAGGTTCGGTGACGTTTCGGTAGTATAGAGTTATGTATGGTGGTTACCGAAGGTTGTTCAGAGTCCTGGATGAGATCTCGAACATGACGAGGAACTCCAGAATGGTCCGGAGGTAAAGATTGATACATAGGAAGTCGGTATTCGGATTCCAAAAAAATTTAGGGACTTACCGGTTTTGTGACGGGAATGCCAGAAGTGTTCTGGGGGTCCGTCGGGGGGGGGGGGGTCCACCTGCCTCAGAGGGACCCATGGGCTTTGAGAGGAGGCACACCAGCCCCTGGTGGGCTGGGCACCCCTCCCACCTAAAGCCCATGCGGCTGGAAGGGCTAGGGTTGGCCCAAGAGGGGGCGCCCCACTTACCTTGGGGGCCAAGTTTCCCCCTTGGCCACCGCCCCACCCCCAGGGGAAACCCTAGGGCGCCCCTCCTCTCCCTCCTATATATATGTGAGGGGAGGGAGAGCTGCAGCACCACAAGCCATGGTGCAGCCTCTCCCTCCCCCTCTAGATCTGTTTCTCCTCTAGATTGTCGCGATAGCGCTTGGCAAAGCCCTGCCGGGACAGCTCCACCACCACCACCATGCCATTGTGCTGGCGGAGAACTCATCTACCTCTCTGCTCCGTCTTGCTGGATCGAGAAGGCGGAGATCTTCATCGAGCTGTACGTGTGCTGAATGTGGAGGTGGCATCCGTTCGACACTAGATCGGAAGTACCACGATGGAATCGCAGAACGGCTCGTGATGAGATCGCGGGATGGATCGTGATTGGATCGTGAAGATGTTCGACTACATCAATCGCGTTTCTTAACGCTCCTGCTTAGCGATCTACAAGGGTATGTAGATCCACTCTCCCACTCGTAGATTCTCATCACCATGGATAGATCTTGCATGTGTGTAGGAATTTTTTTTGTTTCCCATGCAACGTTCCCCAACAAGTGGATGCACCAACCACATGACCGGTGACAAGAATCTACTAATGAATATACCACTTGCCCCATCTCATCTGAAGCATATCACCTATGCTGACAAAGGAAAAAACAAGGTATTGGGTCTAGGTAAGGTTGCAATCTCAAATGACAAACACATGGATAGGGTGATGCTTGTCGAATCCCTCGGGTTCAACCTCATGTTTGTTTCAATGCTTTGTGATCTTGATATGGTTGTCATCTTTGGAAAATATCGTTGTGTTGTCATCATGGAATCTTACAACTCCAAAGTATTGAAAGGCTTTAGGAGAGGAGACTTGTATATTGTTGATTTCTCTATAGGTCATTAGCCTGCCACGTGCCTACTTGCGAAGTCCTCAGAAGGCTGGCTGTGGCATCGACGAATTAGACACGCTGGTATCAGGAACTTGCACACGCTCATAAAGAAAAAGCACATCATTAGCATTGAAGGTGTCAGATTCCTCAAGGACCACCTCTGTGGTGCTTGTGATACTGGGAAGATGACCAGATCCAAGCATCCCTCAAAGACAATCATGACAACTACTCGACCTTTTGAATTGCTTCACATGGACCTCTTTGGCCCCACTCATTATTCCACACTAACAAATTCTTCAAGTTTGTATGGCTTTGTCATTGTTGATGATTACTCTCATTACACTTGGGTGCATATTATTCTGTACAAGTCTGAAGTGTAGGATGTCTTCAGAAGATTTGCTTCAAGGGCCTCAACAAGCTTTGGCGTCAAGATCAAGCATATCAGGAGTGATAATGGGACTGAGTTCAAAAACACCAATCTTGATGAATATCTTGATGAACTTCGTATTACTCATGATCGATTTGCCCCATATACTCCTCACCAGAACGTCATCGTGGAGCGCAAGAATAAGACTCTTGTTGAGATGGCTCGCACTATGCTTGATGAATACAAGACTCCTTGTCGCTTCTGGCCTGAGGCAATTGATACAGCTTGCCACATCATCAACAGGATATTTCTTCACAAATTCTTCAAGAAGACATCATATGAACTCATGACTGGCAAGAACCCAATGTAAGTTATCTCAAAGTCTTCGATGCTAAATGCTGGATTAGAGATCCCTACCACAGTTCTCAATTTGCACCGAAAGCACAAGGTTTTATGCTTGGTTACGGAAAGGACTCGCACACCTACAGAGTCTTCAACACCTACCATCACAAGGTTATGGAAACTGTAGATGTGTGGTTCAACGAAACTAACGGTTCGCAAAGAGAGCACCTACCTCCTATGCTAGATGAAAAGTCTCCTGAGGAATCCATTAAGTTGAAGGCTACTGAAGATGTCATAGCCACTGAAGAACCTCAACCTAATGAGGAAGTCATTCCAACCAATGCAGACATTCATGCTAATACACCTGAAGAAAATGGTGCTGAAGAAAATCCTTAGCCACATCAGCCTGCTCATCCAAGAGTTGCAAATGAAGTGCAGATTGACAAAATCATCAACAACATCAATGCACCAGGTCCCCTCACTCGCTCAAGAGCTTCACATTTGACTAACTTTTGGGGTCATTTTGATTTTGTCTCTATCATAGAGCCCACAAAAGTTGATGAAGCATTCAAGGAGCCTGAGTGGATTCAATGTATGCAAGAGGAATTGCATCAATTCACACTCAACAACGTGTGGGAACTTGTCAAGCGGCCAGATTCTCGCAAGCACAACATCATAGGTACCAAGTGGATCTACCGCAACAAGCAAGATGAAAATGGCCTTGTGGTGAGGAATAAGGCTCGTCTTGTAGCTCAAGGCTACACACAGGTTGAGAGAATTGACTTTCATGAAACTTTTGCACCTGTTGCTAGACTTGATGCTATTCGCAAATTGATTGCTTATGCTAACCATCATGATATCATCTTATATCAAATGGATGTGAAAAGGGAATTCCTCAATGGTAAGCTTGAGGAAGAAGTATATGTTGCTCAACCCCGAGGTTTTGAAGACCCTAAGCATCCTGACAAAGTCTTCAGACTCAACAAGGCACTACTAGGGGAAAGCCTAGCAGTAGCGCGAGTTAAGGGCCCGTCAATAGCACGGGGCACCGCGCTACTGCTATGACGCCATAGCTAACTTGTAGAAGTAGAGCCTCTCTCCCGTGCTACTGATAATTTAATTACCAGTAGCGCTGGTCTCTAACCTGCTCCACTACTAATTTTATGTTTTTTGTTTACTAATGACATCACTAGTGTAATTAGCAGTACCATGGTGCGCCCAATGTAGCAGCTGCGTGAGTAGTAAGAAGAAGAGGATGGGTTTATATATATCATTATTGATGAAAATTTGAGTTCAAACAGATAACTAGATTTCAAAATCCTTACTAGTCCAGACCAAACTGCTAGATCGAGACCAATAATGATAAAACTATTAAACCTTAAACTAGAGCTTAATCTTACTACAATACTATTAATGAGCAGAATCTGGTGGTGCGGAATCTGATGGTGGTGGGGGCAACCTTG
Organism: Hordeum marinum; assembly: GCA_022496015.1. Classification (NCBI taxonomy): domain Eukaryota; kingdom Viridiplantae; phylum Streptophyta; class Magnoliopsida; order Poales; family Poaceae; genus Hordeum; species Hordeum marinum. The sequence goes on along the minus strand of CM039672.1, from coordinate 302,901,421 downwards.
GCGGAAGTATCCCGACAACACTTCCCCATTAGGCTCTTTGAGCCGGGCATAAAGATGTCACTTGTTGTAGTGCCCATTCCATAACCAAGTGGGGACTACTCTGAGGTGGCATACAAGCATGCTCTGCAACGTTGGCCTCTGCGAAGATGACGCCTGCTGCAACTTGTAGTTGTGTTTGGGCATAACTCTTGCACTCCTTGACTTCAAACTCCCAGTGACTACACTGAGTCTTCCGAAACATATTCTCCGCCTCTTTCAGCTCCCGCATAAAATGTCTCCATCCAAACACTGCATCGTCAATCCTTTTCCCCGCGCTAGCAACTTCCTCCTCCACTTCAACTCCTCTTCACGAGAACGTCTAGGAGACATGGAATCCCTGTAAATTTGGCATGACATTTGCTTAACAATGGACATATTAAATAGTACAATGTCTAGGAGACATGGAATCCTTGTAAATTTCCCCGCGCCAATAAATCTAACCATTTACAGTGTGTTAGACATGGAATCGAACAATGGACATTTGCATAAAGTTTGCAAGTTTAAACATTTTTTTACGGTTACAACGTGAAGCACCTTTGTAACACAATTTACAACATGTGGATGAATTCCGATATGCATCCATACATCCATCTAACCATCTAAATGCATCCATCCTTAACCATTTAAATGCATCATACATCCATCTAACCAATTAAATGCATCCATCCATAACCATCTAAATGCATCATACATCCATCTGACCATCTACATGCATCCATACATCCATCTAACCATCTAAATGCATCCATTCATAACCATCTAAATGCATCAATGCATCCATCCATTAAGCTTTTCTAGTAGTGCAAAAACAGAGGGAGGAGGGAGAAGAGGGGAGAGTGGGAGAGCTACCGGTGCATGGATGGCCGGGACGGGATGAGGGAGGGCCGCCGCGTGGGGAGGGCCAGGACGGGGAGGGCCGCCGTGTGGGGCGGATGGCCGGGATGCGGGAACGCTGCCGCAAGGGAGATAGTGGAGAGGGAGATCTATAGAGTGAGGAGCGAGGGGGCGCGGGCCGGGGGAAAGAAGATAAGGTACGACCTAGCGGTAGCGCGGTCGAGGAAAACACGCTACTGATACACATTTAGTAGTAGCGCACTACTACGCTATTTGCAGAAGCGCGCTACTACTATACCTAGCCTGTCGGCAACGGTGTGGCAATTATATTAGTAGTGCATTTTATACTAGCCGCGCTACTATTATCAGTAACGCCTTATTTTAAGAAGCAGTACTAATAAGTTTCTATGTATAAGGTTTTCCCTAGTAGTGAGGCCCTCTATGGCCTCAATCATGCCCCTCGGGCGTGGTTGGACACTCTGAAGGAATTCCTCGTGAAGAAAGGCTTCAAACCCGGTTCACTCGACCCAAATATTTTCACTAAATTCTATGACAATGAATTATTCGTCCGCCAAGTATACGTCACCGATATTATCTTTGGCTGTACTGACAAACATTACAGTGATGAATTTTCCTATATGATGAGTGAAGAATATCAAATGTCTATGATGGGGGAGTTTAAATTCTTCTTAGGTCTTCAAATTCGTCAACAACGCAATGGCATCTTCATCTCTCAAGAGAAATACCTCAAGGATCTTTTGAGGAAATTCAACATGCAAGACTGCAAAGGCGTCAAAACTCCAATGCATTCAAAAGGCCACCTCTACACTAACAAAACTGGTAAAGATTTTGATTAGAAGGTATATCACTCCTGGATTGGCTCTTTATTGTATCTATGTGCATCTAGGCTAGATATTATGCTGAGTGTTTGCATGTGTGCCCAATTCCACGCAACACCGAAGGAATCACACCATAAGGTTGTGAAACATATTCTTCAATACTTACCTCACACACCAACGCTTGGATTATGGTATCCCAAGGGCTCAAATCTTCAACACATCTGATACTCAGATGCTGACTATGCTGGAGATCGTGTGGATCGCAAGTCAACCTCAGGCACATGTCATTTCCTCGGACGATCCTTAGTCTGTTGGTCTCCAAAGAAGCAGAACTGCGTGTCACTATCTACTACTGAAGCTAAGTATATTGCTGCTGGTTCATGTTGCGCTCAGTTTCTATGGATGATGCAAACACTCAAGGACTATCGCATCAAGGTGAAGAATGTGCCTCTCTTCCGTGACAATGAGAGCGCTATCAAGATTGCTTACAACCAAGTTCAACACTCCAAGACTAAACACATCCAGATTCGTCATCATTTTCTTTGAGATCATGTACTCAAGGACGACATCTCCATCGGCCACGTGGACGCTAAAGAACAACTAGTTGATATCTTCACTAAGTCCTTGGATGAAAAGAGATTTTGCAAGTTGCGGTGTGAGCTAAATATCTTAGAATCTTCGAATGTTCTTTGAAAAGACACACATCATAACACTTATGCAAAATTGATGACTTAGATGTACAACACACGAAGTAACATTTTTCTTCAATCAATGAAGAATAAACCTCTAAGTGTGAAGGAATTAATGAAGAATTTGATTCTCAGAACCCTACGACAATTGTACGCAGTGTCTGAAATCATCATTCTTATACGGTGGGACACGCCACCAACCATAGTTGAAATTCTTCAAAGTTGAGGTTTTTGTCATTTTGCAAATTCTTCAAATTTTCAAATTCCTCAAGTTAGCAAATTTCTGATTTTCAAATTCTTCAAACTATGAAACTGATGTTCTTCATTGACTAGACACACACACACATATATATATATATTTGAGTTTTCAATGTCCTAAAAAACATTTACTTATTGCTAATTCTTCAAGTTGATTTTCATCTAAGTGAATGTGATCGGACCCTTTCCCCCTGTTTGCTAAACTCAACCGAGTCTGTTCACAAATTCTTCATATGCGTTCTACTTTGAAACTCGTTCACAGTTTTCACTGTGTCCTTGACAGCTGAAGAATTTGCGAATGATAGCATTAAAAAACTTCACTACCAAAATTTTCGGTGCTTCCAGCTCAAACTGTTTCTATTCCCATGACTGGAGAACCCACGACCCCCTACTATTTCAACTACACAGTACGTGGGTGACACATGTCGCACAGAGAGCAAGGGTTAGGGTAATCTGGTCCAAAATCTTTGGACTAGTCAGTTTTCACCTCTGCTATAAATACCACTGCCCTTTCACTATGCTCGAGTTAATCCCCACTTCCCTCTCTCTCCCGAGCTTAGACCTAGCACCGCTGCTAAAACCCTCATTGCTGGAGAGGAAGAGCTTCACTTCCTCGACCTCGCCGTCGTTGTACTCGCATTGGCCATGGAAGTCTTCACCCCTCCGCCGCTGTAGCTGTCTCCCTCTGCCAAGATAGGGCGTGGGAGATCTGGACGGATGAACTCTTTAGATTTCATCCCTCTATTCATCGTGTTCTTCATCAGGGTAAATAAAATCTAATTTTACTACCCTTGTTTGATCTTCATGTTCTTCACAAAATCCTCAAAGGTGTTTATTCTTCAAGAATCATCTTCTTAAGCACCTCATATGTTTCATTCCCTTGATGTTTTCCTAAGTCATGATTTTCTTCAAGGCTCCTCAATTGTGTGGATCCTCAAATTCGCACAACTCTGGAACCTAAGACAAGAACACTTAGTGAAATTCCTCAAGACACCTATGGTCAAAATCCTCAACTTGATGTATTTTGAAAAATTTCTGAGAACGCATATGACCTCTTAAAATTCCTCGCACCTATACCCTGTTCACAGGTACAACATGTTTGGTGATGAATCACTAGGTTCTCATCAACTTAACTCATTTGCAGCGTTCAACAACAACAACAACCAAGCCTTTAGTCTCAAACAAGTTGGGGTAGGCTAGAGGTGAAACCCATAAGATCTCGCGACCAACTCATGGTTCTGGCACATGCATAGCAAGCTTCCACGCACCCCTGTCCATGGCTAGTTCTTTGTGATGCTCCAATCCTTCAGATCTCTCTTTATGGACTCTTCCCATGTCAAGTTTGGTCTACCCCGGCCTCTTTTCACATTATCAGCATGCTTTAGCCATCCGCTATTCACTGGGGTTTCTGGAAACCCGTGTTGAATATGCCCAAACCATCTCAGATGATGTTGGACAAGCTTCTCTTCAATTGGCGCTACCCCAATTCTATCCTGTATGTCATCATTTCGAATTCGGTCCTTCCTTGTGTCGCCACACATCCATATCAACATGTGCATCCCCACCACACCTAACTGTTGCACATGTCGCTTTTTCATCGGCCAACACTCAGCGCCATACAACATTGCGGGTCGAACTGTCGTCCTATAGAATTTGCCGTTTAGATTTTGTGGCACCCGCTTGTCACAGAGAATGCCAGAAGCTTGGCGCCACTTCATCCATCTGGCTTTAATTCGATGGTTCACATCTTCATTGATATCCTCATACTTCTGGAACATTGACCCCAAATACCGAAAGGTGTCCTTCTGAGGCACCACCTGCCCATCAAGGCTAACATCCTCCTCCTCCTCGTTCCTAGTAGTACTGAAAGCACACCTCATGTACTCGGTTTTAGACCAACTAAGTCTAAAACCTTTCGATTCCAAGGTTTTCCTCCATAACTGCAACTTCCTATTGACCCCCGCTCGACTATCATCAACTAGCACCACATTGTCTACAAAGAGCATACACCACGGGATAGCTCTTTGTATATTCCTTGTGACCTTATCCATCACAAAGGCAAAAAGATAAGGGCTCAAAGCTAACCCCTGATGCAGTCCTATCTTGATACGGAACTCATCAGTGTTGCCATCACTTGTTTGAACACTTGTCACAACATTATCGTACATGTCCTTGATGAGGGTAATGTACTTTGTTGGGACTTTGTGTTTCTCCAAGGCCCACCACATAACATTCCGTGGTATCTTATCATAGGCCTTCTCCAAGTCAATGAACACCATATGCAAGTTCTTCTTTTTCTGCCTATATCTCTCCATAAGTTGTCGTACCAAGAAAATGGCTTCCATGCTCGACCTCCCAGGCATGAAACCAAACTGATTTTGGTTCACGCTTGTCATTCTTCTTAAGCGGTGCTCAATGACTCTCTCCCATAGCTTCATTGTATGGCTCATCAGTTTAATTCCACGCTAATTAGTACAACTCTGAACACCCCCGTTGTTCTTGAAGATTGGTACTAATATACTCCGTCTCCATTCTTCGAGCATCTTGTTTGCTCAAAAAATGAGTTGAATAGTTTGGTTAGCCATATTATCGCCATGTCCCCGAGGCCTCTCCACACATCAATGGGGATACATCAGGGCCCATCGCCTTGCCTCCTTTCATCCTCTTTAAAGCCTCCTTGACCTCCGACTCCTGGATTCGCCGCACAAAACGCCTGCTAGTATCATCAAAGGAGTCGTCCAGATCAATGGAAGATCTCTCACTCTCCCCATTGAACATCTATTCAAAGTACTCCCTCCATCTATGCTTAATCTCCTCATTCTTCATGAGAAGTTGATCTGCTCCGTCCTTGATGCACTTGATTTGGTCAACATCCCTCGTCTTCCTCTCTCGGATCTTGGACATCTTATAGATGTCCCTTTCACCTTCCTTTGTGTCTAATCGTTGGTAGAGGTCCTCATACACCCGACCCCTCGCTTCACTCATAGCTCTCTTTGCGGCCTTCTTTGCCATCTTGTACTTCTCCATGTTGTCTGCACTCCTATCCAGATATAGGCGTCCAAAACAATCTTTCTTCTCCTTAATTGACTTTTGGACATCATCGTTACACCACCAGGTATCTTTAGGTTCTCTTCTACTTCCCCTGGACACTCCAAACTCCTCTGGTGCCACCTTATGAATGCAAGTCGCCATCTTCATCCACATGGTGTTTGCATGATCTCCTTCCTCCCAAGGGCCCTCCTTAATGACCCTCTCCTTGAACGCCTGAGGTACCTCCCCCTTGAGCTTCCACCACTTCGTTCTAGCGACTTTGGCACACTTATCCCGCTGGGCACGAATCCAAAAGCAGAAGTTATCAACCACAAGCTTATGCTAAGGGACAACACTCTCTCCAAGTATCACCTTACATTCTAGGCATGCACACTTGTCTTCTCTTCTCGAGAGGATGAAATCAATCTGGCTAGAGTGTTTCCCACTACTGTAAGTCATTAGATGTGATTCTCTCTTCTTAAAGAGGGTATTAGCTACGATCATGTCGTAGGCTAGTGTAGAAGTTAAGACATCTTCTCATTACACTGCCCCAGCCTCTGAATTTCTTCGGGCTGTGCCAATAGCAATTCCCTCAAAAGGATCAATATGCATGTTTGATGAACCTAAATTGCTAAATCACATGGTTTAAGTGCTGATGAAGCCTTTGGCTCCTGGGAAGTCACAAAGGACCACCTTCCTCATGAAGGATTTGCTCTATGTACCCAGGACCGTATACCGCATACTGACCATAACCCTCAGTCCTAGCAAGGGTCACAACTCTGAAGAAGAAGTTGAGGGAATCATGAAGAATATGCTATTCAACATCATTAATGGGATTCCCATCAATTACCATGATTTCTTCATGAGGACTTTGGCTAATGCTGCTACGTCACCATTTGAGTTGAAGCCTTACGCTCCCTGGATCATTAAATTCATTAGATAAAGGTCTTCAATTCCCTTCAAGGTTAAATTTCAGACTCATTTCAGCTTTGTGCCTCTGATCGAAGTCCTCAAAAACATATTTTCTTCAGTTGAGGGCAAAGGCAAAGATGTCATTGATGAAGGTACTCGTCCATTGGATGGCCAGTTTCGCAAAGCTGCATCTTATTCCACCAATGTTTACATTGCTACCCAAGATTTTGCTATAAAAGCCTCAGCGCAAAATCCTCAAGCAGCCGCCCCTCGTGTGATGACCGATCAAGAGCTTCTCCTAAGTCTTCATCAGAAGGTTGATCGAAATCACAAGTGGGTAAAGCGTTAGTTTTCTTCAACTCTTCAGAACATGACTATGACGCAGAACTCTATGAGGAAAAATCACTACTATGTGCATGAAATCTTCGATCGCATGTGGGCCATTCTACCACATTTCAAGAATCCTCAGGAACTCAACGAGATGGACTTTCAGCAGAACTTTGACTGGTCTCATCCTCCACAAAAGAAATTCAGAAAGTTTCAAGTTCCTTAGCTGGTTACAAGCTCATATTCTTCATCGCGTGAAGCAGATGAAGCTCAGGATATTGACAACACTGCGGCAGGCTCTGCCTCGGCAAACGACCCGGACAACGCTGGTGCTCCTCCATCACCTTCAAGATGAAATTCTTCAGGGGCGTTAGTCCTCAGTTTTTGTCCCTTTTGGTCTTTGATGACAAAGGGGGAGAAAATTTGAGTTAGTCTTCAAGCGGGTCTCTTTATATGGGATGTTTTTGTTTAAGTTACAACTCTCGCTCTTCTGATGCTTTTGTTGGTTGAGTTGTAAACTTAAGTACGATGGTGGTCTCATGCTTTTGAACTACTTTCCACATGTTTATTTCCTCAAGTACCTTAATGCATACATGCTGAATTTCATCAGACACCATTTTCATCATGCATATCAAATTCTTCATATCATATGTTAAATGCGTGTATGAATTACAAGATATAGGGGGAGTTCACATGTTTTTAACCTGCCATGTGCATTTTCAGTCCAAAGCAAATTCCTCAAATATGCACATCTTTAGGGGGAGTTCTTCTATATCTTGCAATCAAATTCCTCAACTCAGTACTTACACTTCATATTTTTATCTCCGTTGAAAACTTAACCTATTTGTCATCCATCACCAAAAAGGGGGAGATTGTAAGAGCATCTAGTGCCCCTTAGTGATTTTGGTGCATTGAAGACTTATAGGTTAAGAGACTGATGCGTTTGTAAGTGTACACATGCTCTATAAGTCGCTGAGGAGTTTGATATATTCGGAGATTATCGACCCCTAAAAATGAATGTCTTCAACTGAAGACTTTGGTGAAGACTTTGCTAGAGACTTTGGTATTCCCTAAAGACTTTGAAAATGAAGAAGTTGGTGTGACCTTGAAGATATGAACGAGGACTATGAAGCGTGAAGACTTTTATTTTTGTAGTTTCAATTACTTTCTTTGAGTCATAGGAAACATCGTACTAAAGGGGGCCGAGGTAATACTAAGGAGAATTTCCAACTAATGCTCAACTCAAAAGCCTCAACCTATCCAGTCCTTCGAGTGAAGCCTTTGGAAATATCTGACGGTTCTGGCAAGTTCTTCAATGACAGAGACTTCTTCTGGTCTCTGGTGAAATTGGTCTGACTGAGGAGTTAGGATTTCGCCAATGTGAATTGGTTACAAGTGAGGAATATGATAAGCCCTGAGGACATTCATAGTTCGAAATTCCGACTGTTGCTGTGCTTAGCGCCAGCTGTCCCCAATAATCCTATCCACATAACGGTCATATCATTGGGGGCATTTATGTATTATCATGCTAGGTTGCACCCTTGCTATTAATAGTCACCCCCACTACCACTAGTTGGTTGGCAGCTCCGAGAGAGAACAAACACTTGTCATTTGAGAGCAACCCATCCTCTGAGGACTTTGAGAGAAAATCATTAGTGAGGGAAAAACCCAACACCAAACCACCAAACCCAAAGTGATTGAGCATAACTGAAGAGAATGTTCATGTGTGGAACCGATGCTTGTTACCCTTGAAGACTATGTATCTTCCAGACGGTTAGGCGTCATGGTCTAGTGCTTCGTGCAGTCAATTGAAGATCACCGAGTGACCTTGGTATAGAGCATCCAACAGTCAATTGTGGATTGCCGAGTGACCAGTTTGTGAGGGTTTTGGAAGTCTACCCTCAAGACTTACCACGAGTGTTGGGCGAGGACTATGTGACCTTAGCTCAAGGAGAATACAGTAAGGACTGTGTGTCCTGGGACTGTATGTCCTATGGTTTAAATACCGGTCTGCTCCAAACCAGACATACGACTGTTATAGTAGTTGGAACTGGGTCATCAAACCATTGTCTTCATCGAGCTAACCTGTTCTACTTCCTCAACCCTTTCATTTCCTCATATAGTTCTTGATGAAATTGATCGTTACTGTTTGAAGAATTTGACTGGAGACTTTCTCAATTTCATCACCTCAAATTCTTCAAGTTACCTTGTTCCTTGATGACCCACAAGTATAGGGGATCTATCAGTTGGGGAATGTTGCATGGGAAACAAAAAAATTCCTACGCACACGCAAGATCTATCCATGGTGATGAGAATCTACGAGAGGGAGAGTGGATCTACATACCCTTGTAGATCGCTAAGCGGGAAGCGTTAAGAAACACATTTGATGTTGTTGAATGTCTTCGCGATCCAAATCGCCGGGCGTTCCGCGATCCCATCATGATCCGTCCCGCGATCCAACCACAATCCGTCCCGCGATCCCATCATGATCCATCCCACGATCCAATCACGAATCATCTCGCGATCTTGATCACGGTCCTTCCGATCTAGCGCCGAAAGGACGACGCGTCTGTGTTCAACACACGTACAGCTCGATGACGATCTCCGCCTTCTTGATCTAGCAAGAGGGAGCGGAGAGGTAGCTGAGTTCTCCGGCAGCACAACGGCGTGGTGGCGGTGGTGGTGAACTAATCCTGTAGGGCTTCTCCTAAGCACCGCAGAACTAATCTAGAGGAGAAACAGATCTAGAGGAAGAAGAGGACAGCACGTGGAAATTAGGGTTGGCTCTTTCCTCTAAATCCTCTAGTATATATAGGAGGGAGGGAGGGGAGGAGGCTGCCTCAAACCCTCAAGGTTTGGTCGAAATTGGAAGTGTAGGATTCCTCATTTCCACTTGGAACTCTTTCCACCTCTCCACCTTTTGGTTTTTTCCCACCCCTAGCCGCATAGGCCTTAGTGGAAGATTAGTCCAGCCCAAAAGGGGCTGGGTTGACTCCTCCTACAGCCCATGAGGTCCTTTGGGTCGAGACACCCCTCCCGATGGTCCCCCGGCACCCTCCCAGCACTCCCGGTACACTACCGATGAGCCCAAAACTTTTCCGGTGACCAAAACAGGACTTCCTATATATAAATCTTTACCTCCGGACCATTCCGGAGCTCCTCGTGAAGTACGGGATCTCATCCGAGACTCCGAAAAATCTTCGGTCACCACCATACATAACTCTATAATACCAAAACGTCACCGAACCTTAAGTGTGTAGACCCTGCAGGTTCGAGAACTATGTAGACATGATCGAGACACCTATGGTCAATAACCAATAGCGGGACCTAGATGCCCATATTGGTTCCTACATATTCTACGAAGATCTTTATCGATTGAACCTCTATGTTAAGGATTCAGTTAAACCCGTATGTTGTTCCCTTTGTTATTTGGTATGTTACTTGCCTGGGATTCGATCGTCGGTATTTCTATACCTAGTTCCATCTTGTTACCAGCAAGTCTCTTTACTCATTCTCGAATACAAGATCCTGTGGCTAACACTTAGTCACATTGCTTGCAAGGCTTGTTATTATGTTGTATTACCGAGTGGGCCCTCAGATACCTCTCCATCACACGTAGTAACAAATCCCAGTCTTGATCCATGCCAACCCAACAGACACCCTCAGAGCTACCTATATATCACCTTTATAGTCACCCATTTACGTTGCGACGTTTGATACACACAAAGTACTCCTTCGGTGTCAGTGAGTTGCATGATCTCATGGTCATAGGAATATATACTTGACATGCGGAAAACTATAGCAATAAACTGACACGATCATATGCTACATTCATAGTGTGGGTCTTGTCCATCACATCATTCTCTAATGATATGATCCCGTTATCAAATGACATCTCATGTCCACTGCTAGGAAACCTTGACCATCTTTGATCAAGGAGCTAGTCTATTAGAGGCATACTAGGGACATGGTTTTGTCTATGTATCCACACATGTATCTGCGTTTCTGATCAATAGAATTATAGCATGGATAAAAACGATTATCAGGAACAAGGAAATATGATAATAACCAATTTATTATTGCCTCTAGGGCATATTTCCAACAATCTCCCACTTGTACTAGAGTCAATAATCTATTTCACATCACCATGTGATTCGCATTTTTATGAATCTAACACCCAATGAGTTCTGGGGCTCGATCATGCTTTGCATGTGAGAGAGGTCTTTTAGTCAACGGGTCCGCGACATTCAGATCGGTGTGTACTTTGCAAATCTCTATGTCATACTGTAGACACTGCTACCATACTCCACTTGGAGCTATTCCAAATGGCCGCTCCATTATACGTATCTAGAATGCTACTAAGAGTCACCCGGATTGGTGTTAAAGCTTGCACCGACATAACTCTTTACGACAAACTCTTTATCACCTCCATAATCGAGAAACATTTCCTTAGTCCTTTAGTTAGTAAGGATAGTCTTGACCGCTGTTTAGTGATCCACTCCTGGAGCACTTTTGTACCCCTTGACGGACTCATGGAAAGGCACACACATGTGCGGTACACAACATGGCATACTATATAGAGCCTATGCCTAAGGCATAGGGGACGACGTTCATCCTTTCTCTTTCTTCTGCCATGGTCCAGCTTTGAGTCTCACTCAACTTCACACCTTACAAATTAGGTAAGAACTCATTCTTTGACTGATCCATTTTGAACTCTTTCAAAGTCTTATCAAGGTATGTACTCAATGAAAGTCTGATTAGACGTCTTGATCTATCTCTATAGATCTCGATGCCCAACAATTAAGTAGCTTTATCCTGGTCTTCCTTTGAAAAACTCTTTTCAAACAACCCTTTATGCATTCTACATCATCAATATGTAAATACAATATCAAATTCTACATCATTTACGATCAACAATATGTCAACCACATATACATATCATAAATTCTGTAGTGCTCCCACTCACTTTCTTGTAAATAAAAGTTTGTCATAAACTTTGTATAAACCCAAAAACTTTGATTACCTGATCAAAGCATATATTCCAACTCTGAGATGCTTGCTCCAGTCCATAGAAGGATCACTGGAGCTTGCACACCTTTTAGCATCCTTAGGACTGACAAAACCTTCTGGTTGTATCACATACAACCTTTCCTCAAGTAAACCGTTAAGGAAACGATGTTTTGACATCTATCTGCCAGATTTCATAACAAAAAAACGCAGCAACTGCTAACATATTTCCAATAGACTTTAGCATCGCTACGAGTAAGAAAGTCTCATCATAGTCAACTCCTTGAACTTGTCGGAAACTTATTTGCGACAAGTCGAGCTTTATAAATGGTGACATTTACCATTAGCGTCTCTCTTCATCTTGAAGGTCCATTTGAACTCAACGACCTGCATTCCAACGAGCAAGTCTACCAAAGTCTATACTTGGTTTTCATACATGGATCCTTTCTTGGATTTCATGGCCTCTAACCATTTGTCAAAATCCGATCCCATAATCGCTTCTCCATAGCTCGTAGGTTCATTGTTTGTCCAACAACATGACTTCTAAGACAAGGTTATCGAATCACTCAGGGGCAGTAGGCGTCCTTCTCGACCTACGAGGTTTGATAGTAACTTGATTCGAAGCTTCATGATCATAATCATTAACTTCCTCTTCAACTGATGTAGGCTCCACAGAAACATCTTTCTGTGTTGTGCTACTCTCTTGTTGAACAAAGGTTCAACAACCTCATCAAGTTCTATCTTCCTCCCACTCAATTCTTTCGAGAGAAACTCTTTCTCGAGAAAAGACCCATTTTAGCAACAAACATTTTGTGCTCGGATCTGAGATAGAAGGTATACCCATGTGTTCTTAGGGTATTCCATGAAGATGCATTTGTCCGCTTTGGGTTCGAGCTCATTAGGTGAAAACCTTTTTTCACATAAGCGTCACAGCCCCAAACATTAAGGAATGGCAGCTTAGGTTTCTATCAAACCATAATTCAAATGGTGTCGTCTCAACGGATTTAGATGGTGCCCTATTTAAAGTGAATGTAGTTGTCTCTAATGCATAACCCCAAAACGTAGTGGCAAATCAATAAGAGACATCATAGTTCGCACCATATCCAATAGAGCACGAGTACGACGTTCGGACACACCATCACAATATGGTGTTCCAGGTGGCGTGAGTTGTGAAACAACTTTCACATTGTCTTAAGTTGTATACCAAAGTCAACTCAGATATTCACCTCCACGATCATATCGTAGACATTTTATCTTTTCGTCACGATGATCTCAAACTTCACTCTGATTCTGCTTGAACTATTCAAACGATTTAGACTTGTGTTTCATTAAGTAAATATACACTATATCTAATCACATCATCAGTGAAGGTAAGAAAATAATGATATCCACCACAAGCTATAACATTCATTGGACCGTATACATCAACTGTATCATTTCCAATAAGTCACTTGCCCGTTCCATCAAGCTAGAAAATGGGGTTTCAGTCATCTTGCCCAAGGGGCATGGTCCGCATGTCTCAACCGATTCAAAATCGAATTATGCCAAAGATCCATCAGCATGGAGTTTCTTCATGCGCTTTACACCAATATGACATTTAGCGGCAGTGCCACAAGTATGTGGTACTATCATTATTAACTTTGTATATTTTGACATCAATGTTATGAACATGTGTATTACTACGATCAAGCTTCAATAAACCATCCTCATTGGGTGCATGACCATTGAAGGTATTATTCATGTAAACAGAATAACCATTATTCTCTAACTTAAACGAATAACCTTATTGCAATAAACACGATGTAATCACGTTCATGCTCAACGCAAACACCAAATAACATTTATTTTGGTTCATTACTAATCTCGAAGGCAGAGTGAGCTTGTGATGTTGATCACATCAACCTTGGAAACAATTCCAACACACATCATCACCTCACCCTTAGCTAGTCTCCGTTTATTCCATAGCTTTTATTTCGAGTTACTCACATTTAGCAACCGAACCGGTATCCAATACCCAGGTGCTACTAGGAGTACTAGAAAGGTACACATCAATAACACGTATATCAAATATACTTCTCTCGACGTTGCGTGCCTTCTTATCTACCAAGTACCTAGGGTTGTTCCTCTTTAGCGACCGCTCTCCTCATAATAGAAGCACTTAGTCTTGGGTTTGGGTTGAACTGTAGATTGCTTCACTGTAGCAGCAACTGACTTGCCATCCATGAAGTTTCCCTCCTTGCCCTTGCCCTTCTTGAAACTAGTGATCTTTCTAACCATCAACACTTGATGCCCCTTCTTGATTTCTACCTTCGCAGTGTCAAACATCGCGAATAGCTCAGGGATCATCATTTCCATCCTTGGCATTTTATAGTTCATCATGAAGCTCTAGTAGCTAGTGACAGTGACTTGGAAAACTATATCAATCACTTTCTTATCTGTAAGATCAACTCCCACTCGATTCAAGCGATTGTAGCACCCAGACAATCGAAGCACATGCTCAACGATTGAGCTATTCTCCTTCACCTTGCATGCAAAGAATCTTGTTGGAGCTCTCATATCTCACAACATGGGCACGAGCCTGAGATCCCAATTTCAGCTCTAAGAACATATCATATGTTCCATGACATTCAAAACGTTTTGGAGTATCAATTCCAAGCTGTAATGCATGACACACTAACCTATCAAGTATTCATTAGAATGTGCATGTCAGATGTTCACAACATCTACAGACGACACTAGAGGGGGTGGCGCACCAAGTGGTGCATTAAGGGCATAAGCCTTCTGTGCAGCAATGAGGACAATCGTCAAATCACAGACCCAGCCCGCAATATTGCTACCATCATATTTGAACTCTATTTATCTAGGAACATATAAAAATTCAAGGGAGCTACAGCTTGATCTAGTAATCTACAACATAATTTGCAAAGACACTAGTGACTATGTTCATGATAATGAGTTCAATTAATCATATTACTTAAGAACTCCCACTCAAATTGACATCCTTCCGGTCATTCAAGTGATACATGATCCAAATTCACGAACTCAAGTCCGATCATCACGTGAGTTGAGGTGGTTTCAATGGTGAAGATCATCATGTTTATCATATCTACTATATGACTCATGTTTGACCTTTCAGTCTCTTGTGTTATGAGGCCATGTCTGTACATGCTAGGCTCGTCAAGTTTAACCCGAGTGTTCTGCACGTGCAATACTGGCTTGCACCCATTGTATGTGAACATAGAGTCTATTGTTGGAGAACGTTGCATGGGAAACAAAAAAATTCGTACGCACACGCAAGATCTATCCATGGTGATAAGCATCTACGAGAGGGAGAGCGGATCTACGTACCCTTGTAGATCGCTAAGCAGAAGCGTTAAGAAACGCGGTTGATGTAGTCGAATGTCTTTGCGATCCAGATCGCCGAGCATCCCGCGATTTCATCATGATCCTTCTCATGATCCAATCACGATCCATACCGCGATCTCATCATGATCCGTCCCATGATCCGATCATGAATCGTCTCGCGATCTTGATCACGGTCCTTCCGATCTAGCGCCAAATAGACGGCACCTCCACGTTCAGCACACGTATAGCTTGATGATGATCTGTGCCTTCTTGATCTAGCAAGAGGGAGTGGAGAGGTAGACGAGTTCTCCGGCATAGCGACGGTATTGCGGCGATGGTGGTGGAGCAATTCCAGCAGGGTTTCGCCTAAGCACCACTGAAATCGATCTAGAGGAGAAACTACGAACTAGAGGAGAGGCAGCACGTGGCTTAGGGTTTCTTGTTGTCTCCCAAGTGATAGCCCCACCCCTTTATTTATATGCTGAGCCCTGGGGTCAAAACTTGGAGAAAAATCCTCCTCAAGGTCGGTTTGCCCACAAGGCAAGAGTCCTCCTTGGACTCTAGGACCAGACGCCAAGGTCCTCGACGTGTGGCCCCAGACGTCAGGGTCCCTAGTGTTTGGCCCCTGGCCTACGCAAAACACCTTTTGCACCTTCCTAAAGCCTCATGGGCTTTACCCCTTGGCCCAAATAAAGTGTCATTGAACCCCGAACATGTCGAGAAACATCCAAAACTATGTCCGGTGAATTATGGAACCCTTCCGGAGACCAAACACTATTATCCCATATATCAATCTTTACCTCCGGACCATTCCAGAGCTCCTCCTGATGTCCGGGATCTCATCCAAGAATCTGAACAACCTTCGGTCACCACCATACATAACTCTATACTACCGAAACGTCACCAAACCTTAAGTGTGCAGACCATGTGGGTTCGAGAACTATGTAGACATGACCGACTCACCTCTACGGTCAATAACCGATAGCAGGACCTGGATGCCCATATTGGTTCCTACATATTCTATGAAGATGTTTATCGTTCGAACCTCTATGTCAAGGATTCAGTTAATCTCGTATGATGTTCCCTTTGTTCTTCGGTATGTTACTTGCCCGAGATTTGATTGTCAGTATCTCCATACTTAGTTCAATCTCGTTACCGGCAAGTCTCTTTACTCGTTCTGTAATACAAGATCCCGTGGCTAACTCTTTAGTCACATTGCATGCAAGGCTTATAGTGATGTTGTATTACCGAGTGGGCCCTAAGATACCTCTCCATCACACGGAGTAACAGATCCCAGTCTTGATCTATGCCAACCCAACAGACACCCTTGGAGATACCTATAGAGCACCTTTATAGCCACCCAGTTACGTTGAGACCTTTGATACACACAAGGTACTCCTCCGGTGTTAGTGAGTTGCATGATCTCATGGTCATAGGAACAAATACTTGACATGCAGAAAACTGTAGCAATAATCTGACATGATCATATGCTACGTTTATAGTTTGGGTCTTGTCCATCACATCATTCTCCTAATGATGTGATACCGTTATCAAATGACATCTTATGTCCATGGCTAGGAAACCTTAACCATCTTTGATCAACGAGCTAGTCTATTAGAGGCATACTAGGGACATGGTGTTGTCTATGTATCCACACATGTATCGGAGTTTCCGATCATTACAATTCTAGCATGGAAATAAACGATTATCGTCAACAAGGAAATATGATAATAACTAATTTATTATTGCCTATAGGGCATATTTCCAACAGTCTCCCACTTGCACTAGAGTCAATAATCTAGTTCACATCACCATGTGATTTGCATTGTTATGAATCTAACACCCAATGAGTTCTGGGGCTCGATCATGCTTTGCATGTGAGAGAGGTCTTTTAGTCAACGGGTCTGCGACATTCAGATTCGTGTGTAGTTTGCAAATCTCTATGTCATACTATAAATACTGCTACCACACTTCACTTGGAACTATTCCAAATGGCTATTCCACTATATGTATCCTGATTGCTACTAAGAGTCATTCGGATTGGTGTTAAAGCTTGCATCGATGTAACTCTTTACGACGAACTCTTTATCACCTCCATAATCGAGAAACATTTCCTTAGTCTTTTAGTTACTAAGGATAATCTTGACCGATGTCCAGTGATCCACTCCTGGATCACTCTTGTACCCCTTGACGGACTCATGGCAATGCACACATAGGTGCGGCACACAACATGGCATACTATATAGAGCCTATGGCTAAGGAATAGGGGACGACATTCATCCTTTCTCTTTCTTTTGCCGTGGTCGAGCTTTGAGTCTCACTAACTTCACACCTTACAAATCAGGCAAGAACTCTTTCTTTGACTGATCCATTTTGAACTCTTTCAAACTCTTGCCAAGGTATGTACTCAGTGAAAGTCTCATCGGGCGTCTTGATCTATCTCTATAGATCTTGATGCCAAACAATTAAGCAACTTTATCCAGGTCTTCCTTTGAAAAACTCTTTTCAAACAACCCTTTATGCATTCTAGAAATTCAACATCATTTTCGATCAACAATATGTCATCCACATATGATTATCAGAAACTCTATAGTTCTCCCACTCACTTTATTGTAAATACAAGTTTCTCATAAACTTTGTATAGAATCAAAAACTTTGATAACCTCATCAAAGTGTATATTCCAACTCTTAGATGCTTGCTCCAGTCCAAAGAAGGATCACTGGAGCTTGCACACCTTTTAGCATCCTTAGGACTCAGAAAACCTTCTGGTTGTATCTCATAGAACCTTTCCTTAAGGAAGGAAACGATGTTTTGGCATCCATCTGCCAGATTTCATAATTGAAAAACATAGCAACTGCTAAGATAATTCCAACCGACTTTAGCATTGCTACGAGTGAGAAAGTCTCATCGCAGTCAACTCCTTGAATTTGTCAGAAACTTCTTTGCGACAAGTCTAGCTTTATAAATGGTGACATTTACCATCAGTGTTTGTCTTCATCTTAAAGATTCATTCATACTCGATGACCTGCCGTCCAATGAGCAAGTCTACAAAAGTCTATACTTGGTTTTCATACATGGATCATTTCTCGGATTTCTTGTCCTCTAACCATTTATCGGAATCTGGGCCCATCATCGCTTCTCCATAGCTCGTAGGTTCATCGTTGTCCAATAACATGACCTCCAAGACAGGGTTGTCGTACCACTCAGGAGCAGTACTCGTCCTTATCGACCTACGAGGTTTGATAGTAACTTGATCCGAAGCTTCATGATCATCATCATTAACTTCCTCTTCAACTGACATAGGCTCCATAGAAACATCTTTCTGCGATGTGCTACTCTCTGGTTGAACAAAGGTTCATCAACCTCATAAAGTTCTATCTTCCTCCCACTCAATTCTTTCGATAGAAACTCTTCCTCGAGAAAGTACCCGTTTTTAGCAACAAACACTTTGTGCTCGGATCTGAGATAGAAGGTATACCCAATTGTTCTTAGGGTATTCCATGAAGATGCATTTATCCACGTTGGGTTCGAGCTTATTAGGTGAAAACCTTTTTTCACATAAGCGTCGCAGACCCAAACATTAAGAAATGGAAGCTTAGGTTTCTATAAAACCATAATTCATACGGTGTCATCTCAACGGATTTAGATGGTGCCCTATTTAAAGTGAATGTAGTCGTCTGCAATGCATAACCCCAAAATGATAGTGGTAAACCGATAAGAGACATCATAATTCGCACCATATCCAATAGAGCATGACTATGACGTTCAGACACACCATCACACTATGATGTTCCAGGTGGCGTGAGTTGTGAAACAACTTTCACATTGTCTAAAGTTGTATGCCAAACTCGTAACTCAGATATTCACCTCCATGATCATATCGCAGACATTTTATCTTCTTGTCATGATGATCTTAAAATTCACTCTGAATTTTCTTAAACTTTTCAAATGATTCAGACTTGTGTTTCCTTAAGTAAATATACACTATTATCTACTCAAATCATTAGTGAAGGTATATCCACCGCACGCTACAATACTCATTGGATTGCATACATCCATATATCTCATTTCCAATAAATCACTTGCCCGCTCCATCAAACCGGAAAATGGGGTCCTTAGTCCTCTTGCTCAAGAGGCATGGTTCGCATGTCTCAACCGATTCAAAATAGAATGAGTCCAAAGATCCATCAGCATGGAGTTTCTTCATGCAATTTATACAAATATGACATTTAGCGGCAGTGCCATAAGTACGTGGTACTATCATTCATAACTTTGTATCTTTTGGCATCAATCTTATGAACATGTGTATTACTACGATCAAGATTCAACAAACCATTCTCACTGGGTGCATGACCATTGAAGGTATTATTCATGTAAACAGAATAACCATTATTCTCTAACTTAAATGAATAACCGTGTTGCAATAAACACGATCTAATCATGTTCATGCTTAATACAAACACCAAACAACATTTAGGTTTGTCACTATTCCGGAAGGTAGAGAGAGCGTGCGATGTTGATCACATAAACCTTGGAAACATTTCCAACCCACGTCGTCACCTCACACTTAGCTAGTCTTCGTTTATTCCATAGCTTCTACTTCGAGTTACTAACATTTAGGAACCGAACTGGTATCCAATACCTAGGTGCTACTAGGTGTACTAGCAATGTACACATGAATAACACGTATATCAAATATACTTCTGTCGACATTGCCAGCCTTCTTATCTACCATGTATCTAGGGTTGTTCCGCTTCAGCGACCTCTCTCCTTATAGTAGAAGAACTTAGTCTCGGGTTTGGGTTCAACTTTGGGTTGCTTCACTGCAGCAGCAACTGACTTGCCATGCATGAAGTTTCCCTCCTTGCCCTTTCCCTTCTCGAAACTAGTGGTTTTACTAACCATCAACACTTGATGATCCTTCTTGATTTCTACCTTCTCGGTGTCAAACATCGTGAATAGCTCAGGGATCATCATTTCCATCCCTGGCATAAATGTAGTTCATCACGAAGTTCTAGTAGCTTAGTGATAGTGACTCAGAGAACTAAATCAATCACTATCTTCTCTTGAAGATCAACTCCCACTAGATTCAAGCGATTGTAGCACCCAGACAATCTAAGCACATGCTCAATGATTGAGCTATTCTCCTTCATCTTGCAGGAAAAGAATCTTGTTGGAGATCTCATATCTCACAACACGGGCACGAGCCTGAGATCTCAATTTCAGCTCTTAAACATCTCATATATTCCGTGACTTCCAAAACGTTTTGGAGCCTCAGTTCTAAGGCGTAATGCATGATTCACTAAATTATCAAGTAGTCATCGGAACATGCGTGTCAGATGTTCACAACATCTACATTCGACGCTAGAGGGGGTGGCGCACCGAGCGGTGCATTAAGGACATAAGCCTTCTATGCAGCAATGAGGACAATCCTTAGATCATGGACCCAATCCGCAATGTTGCTACCATCATCTTTCAACTCTATTTCTCTAGGAACATATAAAAATTCAAGGGAGCTATAGCGTGAGCTACAACATAATTTGCAAAGACACTACTGACTATGTTCATGTTAATGAGTTCAATTAATCATATTACTTAAGAACTCTCACTCAAATTGACATCCCTCCGGTCATTCGAGTGATACATGATCCAGATTCACCAACTCAAGTCCGATCGTCACGTGAGTTGAGGTGGTTTCAATGGTGAATATCATCATGTTGATCATATCTACTATATGACTCATGTTCGACCTTTTGGTCTCTTGTGTTCTGAGGCCATGTTTGTATATGCTAGGGTCGTCAAGTTTAACCCGAGTGTTCCGCATGTGCAACACTGGCTTGCACCCGTTGCATGTGAACGTAGAGTCTATCACACCCGATCATCACGTGGTGTATCGAGACGACGAACTTTCGCAATGGTGCACACTCGGGGAAAACACAATTTATCTTGAAATTAAGTGAGGGATCACCTTATAATGCTACCATCTTCCTAAGCGAAACAAGGTGCATAAAAGTATTAACATCACATGCAAATCATCAGTGGCATGATATGGCCATGAACTTGTGCTTTTTATCTCCATCTTGAAAGCACCGCCATGATCTCGATCGTCACTGGCATAACACCATGATCTCCATCATCATGATCTTCATCATTGTGTCGCCATCGGGGTTGTCGCGCCCACCATGCTCATACTACTATTGCTACTGTTTAGCGATAAAGTAAAGCATTACATAGCGCTTACTGATTGACATGCAGGTCATACAATAATTAAAGACAACCCTATGGCTCCTGCCGGTTGCCGTACTTAGCGACATGCAAGTCGTGATATTCTATACATCACAGGATCATCTCATACATCACATATATCTAATCATGTAATTGGCCATATCACACCACAACATACCCTGCAAAAACAAGTTAGACGTCCTCTAATTGTTGTTGCAAGTTTTACGTGGATGCTACAGGTATCTAGCAAGAACAATTCTCACCTATGCAAAACCACAACGGTGATACATGAGTTGCTTTTCAACCTTCTCAAGGACCGCGTTTGTCGAATCTGATCCAACAAAAGTAGGAGAAACAGACACCTGCCAGCCATGTTTGTGCAACTAAGTTACATGTCAGTCGATGGAACCTGTCTCTCAGAAGCGTATGAGTAAGGTTGGTCCAGGACGCTTCATCCTACAATACCGCTGAACCAAAACACGACCAAGGGAGGAAGCAATCTAAGCATCAACACCCACAAACTCTTTGTGTTCTACTCGAGATCTCTTCTACACATATACCTAGGTCATGATGCCATTGATGGAGAATGTTGCATGGGAAATTAATAATTTCCTACTCACACGCAAGATCTATCCATGGTGATGAGCATCTACGAGAGGGAGAGTGGATCTACATACCCTTGTAGATCACTAAGAGGAAGCGTTAAGAAACGCGGTTGATGTAGTCGAACGTCTTCCGAATCCAAATCACCGAGCATCCCGCGATCCTACCATGATCCTTCTCGCAATCCAATCAGGATCCGTCCCGCGGTCTCATCATGATCCTTCCCATGATCCAATTGCGAATCGTCTCGCGATCTTGATCATGGTCATTCCGATCTAGCGCCGAACAAACAGCACCTCCGCGTTCTGCACACGTACAGCTTGATGACGATCTCTGCCTTCTTGATCTAGCAAGAGAGAGCGGAGAGGTAGAAAAGTTCTCCGGCAGAGCGACGGCTTTGCGGTGATGGTGGTGGAGCAATTCCAGCAGGGCTTTGCCTAAGCACCGCTGAAACCGATCTAGTGGAGAAACTACGAACTAGAGGAGAGGCAACACGTGGCATAGGGAGCCTTGCCCCTTTATTTATATGCTGAGCCCTGGGGTCAAAACTGGGAGAAAAATCCTCCGCAAAACACCTTTTGCACCTTCCTAAAACCTCATGGGCTTTACCCCTTGGCCCAAAAAAAGTGTCCTTGTACCCCAAACATTTCGGGAAACATCCGAAACTATTTCCGGTGAATTCCAGAACCCTTTCGGATACCAAACACTATTATCCCATATATCGATCTTTACCTCCAGACCATTCCGGAGCTCCTCGTGATGTCTGGGATCTCATCCGTGACTCGGAACAACCTTATGTCACCACCATACATAACTCTATACTACCGAAACATCATCGAACCTTAAGTGTGCACACCCTGCGGGTTCCAGAACTATGTAGACATGACCGAGACACCTCTATGGTCAATAAACAATAGCGGGACATGGATGCCCATATTGGTTCCTACATATTCTACGAAGATCTTTATCGGTCGAACCTCTATGTCAAGGATTCGGTTAATCCCGTATGTTGTTCCCTTTGTTCTTAAGTATGTTACTTGCCCGAGATTCGATCGATGATACCTCTATACCTAGTTCAATCTCGTTACCGACAAGTCTCTTTACTCGTTTCATAATACAAGATCCCGCGGCTAACACTTAGTAACATTGCTTGCAAGGCTTGTTGTGATGTTGTATTACCGAGTGGGCCCTGAGACACCTCTGCGTCACACGGAGTAACAAATCCCAGTCTTGATCCATGTCAACCCAACATACACCCTCGGAGATACCTGTAGAGCACCTTTATAGTCACCGAGCTACGTTGCGACGTTTGATACACACAAAGTACTCCTTCGGTGTTAGTGAGTTGCATGATCTCATGGTCATAGGAACAGATACTTGACATGCAGAAAACTGTAGCAATAAACTGACGCAATCATATGCTACGTTTATAGTTTGGGTCTTGTCCATCACATCATTCTCCTAATGATGTGATCCCGTTATCAAATGACATATCATGTCCATGGCTAGGAAACCTTGACCATCTTTGATCAAGGAGCTAGTCTATTAGAGGCATACTAGGGACATGGTTTTGTCTATGTATCCACACATGTATCTAAGTTTTCGATCAATACAATTATAGCATGGATAAGAAACTATTATCATGACCAAGGAAATATGATAATAACTAATTTATTATTGCCTCTAGGGCATATTTCAACACTATCGTAGTCCTTTCGATAAGTAAGAGTGTCGAACCCAACGAGGAGCAGAAGGAAATGACAAGCGGTTTCTAGTAAGGACTGAAATTATCAGTAACAGATAGTTTTGTGATAAGATAATTCGTAACGAGTAAAAAGTAACAAATGTAGAAAAGGTGCAACAAGGTAGCCCAATCCTTTTTGTAGCAAAGGACAGTCTTGGACAAACTCTTATATAAAGCAAAGCGCTCCCGAGGACACATGGGAATTTTTGTCAAGCTAGTTTTCATCATGCTCATTTGATTCGCGTTTATTACTTTGATAATTTGATATGTGGGTGTACCGGTGATTGGGTGCTGCCCTTACTTGGACAAACCTCCCACTTATGATTAACCCCTATCGCAAGCATCTGTTTCTACAAAAGAAGAATGAAGGTAAACCTAACCATAGCATGAAACATATGGATCCAAATCAGCCCCTTATGAAGCAACGCATGAACTAGGGTTTAAGCTTCTGTCACTCTAGCAATCCATCACCTAATTATTACTTCCCAATGCCTTCCTCTAGGACCAAATAATGGTGAAGTGTTATGTAGTCAACGTTCACATAACACCACTAGAGGAGAGACAACATACATCTCATCAAAACATCGAACGAATACCAAATTCACATGATTACTTATAACAAGACTTATCCCATGTCCTCAGGAACAAACGTAACTACTCACAAAGAATGTTCATGGTCAAGATAAGAGGAGTAGTAATTATCATAAAGGATCAGAACATATGATCTTCCACCAAGTAAACTAACTAGCATCAACTACAGGGAGTAATCAACACTACTAGCAACCCACAGGTACCAATTTGAGGTGTTGAGACAAAGATCGGATACAAGAGATGAACTAGGGTTTGGAGAGGAGATGGTGCTGATGAAGATGTTGATGGAGATTGACCCCCTCTCGATGAGAAGATCATTGATGCCAACAATGGCTTTGATTTCCCCCTCCGGGAGGGAAGTCTCCCCGGCATAACAGCCCTGCCGGGGCCCTAGATTGATTCTGCCAAAGTTCCTCCTCGAGATGGCGGGCTTCGTCCCAAAAGCTCTCTCTGTCGTTCGCCCAAAGTGGTTAGCTTGAATGTATGCCTCGGGCTCCTGTGCCGGGTGAGAAACACAACTCTCCATGGTCGACTCTTGGGACGACATCTTGCTCTAAATCTCCTGCAAAAACAACTCAAAACAAAAACATGAGGTATCATCGTGATACGAAAGTCAAAACCTTTGGGAGATTATATAATGATTTTTTGCCCACCCGAAGAGTGGTTCCACAAGAAAAGAAAGTTCGGGGGTGCATGGGATGGTGACAAGCCCCCTAGGAATGACCAGGGGGTGGCCGCGCCTGGTAGGCTTGTCGCCTCCCCGTGCGTCCTTTGGACTGCTTTAATTTTTCCTAATTTTTTGATATATTCCAAAACTGAATAAAATTGCTACTGGAAAGCTTTTGGAGTCGGTTTACTTACCGTACCACGTACCTATACATTTTCAGAGTCTATAATGTTCTGGTAAGTCTCCCTAATATGCTCTTCGGGAGTTATGGTATTGATAACATTGGTTTCAACATTAATGGGAGTACCTGAAATATAGTGTTTGATTCTTTGCTCGTTTACCACCTTTGTATTTGTGTCGTTGGCATTGTTGATCTTGATGGCACCGGAACGATGTGCTTCCTCAATGATATAAGGCCCTTCCCATTAGGATAGAAGTTTACCTACAAAAAATCTTAACCAAGACATGATCACCTACATTAAATTCACGCTTTTTTATCATTTTATCATGCCATCTCTTAACCTTTTCTTTAAACAACTTGGCATTCTCATAGGCCTGGGTTCTCCATTCATCAAGTGAGCTAATGTCAAATAACCTCTTCTCACCAGCAAGTTCTAAATCATAGTTGATCTCTTTGATTGCCCAATAAGCCTTATGCTCTAGCTCTAGAGGCAAGTGTCATGCTTTACCAGAAACCATTTTATACGGAGACATACCCATAGGATTCTTAAGCAGTTCTATATGCACATAATGCATCGTCAAGTTTCTTAGACCAATTCTTCCTAGATCTATTAATCGTCTTTTGAAAGATCAATTTAATTTCTCTATTGCTTAATTCTACTTGACCACTAGACTGAGGATGATAGGGAGATGCAATTCTATGATTAACATCATATTTAGCAAGCAATTTACGGAAAGCACCATGAATAAAATGTGAACCACCATCAGTCATTAAATATCTGGGGACTCCAAACCTAGGGAAAATAACTTCTTTAAGCATCTTAATAGAGGTGTTGTGATCAACACTACTAGTTGGAATAGCTTCTACCCACTTAGTAACATAATAAATATCAACTAATATATGAGTATACCCGTTCGATGTTGGAAAAGGTCCCATATAATCAAAACCCCAAACATAAAATGGTTCAATAACAAGAGAGTAATTCATAGGCATTTCCTGACGTCTACTAACATTGCCAATTCTTTGACATTCGTCACATGACAAGACAAACTTACGAGCATCCTTGAAGAGAGTAGGCCAATGAAAACCAGATTGTAATACCTTATGTGTAGTTCTATCTCCAGCATGGTGTCCTCCATATGCCTCGGAATGAGACTTCTGTACGATCTGTTCTTGTTCATGCTCAGGTACACAACGTCTAATAACACCATCTACTCCTTCTTTATAAAGGTGTGGGTCATCCCAGAAGTAATGTCTTAAATCATAGAAAACCTTTTTCTTTTGTTGGTATGTGAAACTAGGCGGTATAAATTTAGTGACAATGTAATTAGCATAATCAGCATACCAAGGAGCATTATGAGAAGCATTTATGACAGCTGGTTATTCATTAGGAAAGCTATCATCAATATGTAGTGGGTCATCAAGAACATTCTCTAACCTAGACAAATTATCTGCTACAGGGTTATCAGCACCCTTTCTATCAACAATATGCAAATCAAATTCTTTTAGCAGAAGAACCCATCTGATAAGTCTAGGTTTAGCATCCTTCTTTTCCATGAGATATTTAATAGCAGCATGATGAGTGGGAACAGTTACTCTAGAATCAATAATATAGGGTCTAAACTTATCACAAGTGAACACAACTGCTAAAAATTCCTTTTTAGTGGTAGCATAGTTTCTTTGAGCACTGTCTAGAGTTTTGCTAGCATAATGAATAACATTTAATTTCTTTTCAACTCTTTGTCCTAGAACGGCACCAAAGGAAATAATCACTAGCATCACACATAATTTCAAAAGGTAGGTTCCAATTAGGTGGTTGAACAATAGGTGTAGAAATCAAAGCATTCTTGAGAATTTCAAAAGCTTCTACACAATCATCACAAAAAATGAATGGAACATCTTTTTGCAAAAGATTAGTGAGAAGCCTAGAAACCTTAGAGAAATCTTTAATAAATCTCCTATAGAAACCAGCATGACCACGAAAAATTCTTATACCTCTAATATCCGTAGGACACGACATTTTTTCAATAGCATCAACTTTAGCCTTGTCAACTTCAATACCTCGTTCGGAAATTTTGTGTCCCAAGACAATGCCTTCATTCACCATAAAGTGGCACTTCTCCCAATTCAAGACAAGATTAGTTTCTTCATATCTCTGCAAAACTCGATAAAGGTTGCTCAAACAATTATGAAAAGAAGTTCCGTAAACGAAAAAATCATTCATGAAAACCTCAACAATACTTTTAGAAAAATTAGACAATATAGCAGTCATGCATCTTTGAAAGGTAGCAGGTGCATTGCATAAACCAAAAGGCATACGTCTATAAGAAAAGGTACCAAAAGGGCAGGTGAAAGTGGTCTTCTCTTGGTCCTCTTTTGACACATGTATTTGAGATAAACCAGAATAACCAGGTAGAAAGGACAAATGTGTGTGTTTGGATAATCTTTCTAGCACTTGATCAATGAAAGGTAGAGGGTAATGATCTTTTCTGGTAGCTTTATTCAATTTCCTAAAATCAATTACCATTCTATAACCTGTAACAATTCTTTGTGGGATCAATTCATTTTTATCATTAGGAACTACGGTAATACCTCCTTTTTGAGGGACACAATGAACGGGACTAACCCATCTACTATCAGCAATAGGGTAAATGATACCTGCCTCCAGAAGCTTTAATATTTCATTTCTTACCACTTCCTTCATTTTAGGATTCAACTGTCATTGTTGATCAACAACTGGTTTAGCATTAGACTCTATTTTAATTTTATGCTGACATAGAGTGGGACTAATGCCCTTAAGATCATCAAGAGTATATCCAATAGCAGTACGGTGCTTCCTCAGAGTTTTCAATAATCTCTGTTCTTCATGCTCTGAAAGGTTAGCACTAATAATGACATGATATATCTTCTTTTCATCAAGATAAGCATATTTCAAAGTATCTGATAATTGTTTAAGCTCAAACACGAGATCACCCTTAGGTGGAGGAGGATCCCCAAGTATTTCAATAGGCAAGTTGTGTTTCAGAATAGGATGCTGATCAAAGAAAATCCTATCTATTTCATTTCTTTCATTCAGATGCGTATCATTTTCGTGGTCTAGCAAATATTGCTCCAAAGGATTAGTAGGAAGCACCGCAATAGAGGCAAGACCAATAATTTCATCCTTACTAGGCAATTCTTTATCATGGGACTATCTACGAAATTTAGAGAAATTAAACTCATGGGACGTATCCCCAAAACTTACGGTAACCGTTTCCTTCTCACAATCTGTCCTGACATTTACGGTATTCAAGAAGGGTCTACCAAATATAATGGGACAAAAATCATCCTATGGGGAACCAAGAACAAGAAAATCAGTAGGATATTTTAGTTTCCCACATAAGACTTCGACATCTCTAATAATCCCAACTGATGATATAGTATCTATTAGCAAGTTTAATTGTAACACCAATTTCCTCTAACTCAGCTGGTGCAATATCATTCATACTAGCACCCATATCACATAAGACATGATAACAATGATCTCCTATTTTAATAGAAACAATAGGCATGCCAACAATGGGTCTATGTTTAGTTTTAGCATCAACTTTAGCAATTCTTGTAGCTTCATCAAAACATTGAATAACATGTCCATCAATATTATCAACCAAGAGATCTTTAACCATAGCAATACTAGGCTCAACTTTAATTTGCTCAGGGGTGTAGGTGTTCTAGCACAGCTCTTATGGACCACAGTTCAAGCTTTAGCACAATCCTTTATTCTAATAGGGAAAGGTGGTTTCTCAATATAAGCAGTGGGAATAATAGGATCAACATTATAAGTGATACTTTTCTCTTTAACTTTAATAGGTTCAACTACTTTCACTTTAATGGGATGATGATATTGAAACCACTTCTCCTTGGGGAGGTCAACATGAGCAGCAAAAGATTCACAAAAAGAAGCTACTATCTCAGAGTCAAGTCCATATTTAGTCCTAAATTCACGAAAAGCATTAGTGTCCATGAAAGATTTATCACAATCAAACTTAAGGTTCATACCTGACTCCTTACCTTCGTCGAGTTCAAAATCTTCAGAGTTGCATTTAATTGTTTCCAATAAATCCCATTTGAAATTACTATCCTTCTTCATATAGGAACCAACACAAGAAGTATCGAGCATGGATTGATCATTACGAGAAAGCCGAGCATAAAAATTCTGAATAATAATTTCTCTCGAGAGCTCATGACTGGGGCATGAATATAACATTGACTTAAGCCTCCCCCAAGCTTGAGAGATTCTTTCTCCTTCACAAGGCCAAAAATTATAAATATAATTCCGATCATGATGAACTAGATGCATAGGATAGAACTTCTGATGAAATTCCATCTTCAATCGGTTGTAGCTCCATGATCCAATATCATCACATAGCCTATACCATGTCAATGACTTTCCCTTCAAAGATAAAGGAAAGACCTTCTCCTTAATGTGATCCTCAGGCAGACGTGCAATCTTAAATAATCCACAAACTTTATCCACATAGATTAGATGTAAATCAGGATGTAGTGTTCCATCTCCTGCGTAAGGATTAGGCAGAAGTTTCTCTATCATACCCGAAGGAATTTCATAATAAATATTTTCAGTAGGTTCAGTAGGTTGAGGGACAACTCTTTGTGTTTCCAGTCAAGGTGAAGATTCAAAGGATTACTTTCCATAGTGACAAGTGACAGTAAATTTCAGCACACTATATAAATTTCTCCTTACCAAATTCCACTTACCAATGGCGCTTCACTTCCCGGCAACGGCGCCAGAAAAGAGTCTTGATGACCCACAGGTATAGGGGATGTATCATAGTCCTTTCTATATGTAAGAGTGTCAAACCCAACGAGGAGCAGAAGGAAATGACAAGCAGTTTCCAGTAAGGTATTCTCTGCAAGCACTGAAATTATCTGTAACAGATAGTTTTGTGATAAGATAATTCGTAACGAGTAACAAGTAAATTTTTTAGCAAAGGTGCATCAAGGTGGCCCAATCCTTTTTGTAGAAAAGGACAGGCCTGGACAAACTCTTATATAAGCAAAGCGCTCCCGAGTACACATGGGAATTTTTGTCAAGCTAGTTTTCATCATGCTCATTTGATTCATGTTCGTTACTTTGATAAATTTCTATGTGGGTGCACCGTTGCTTGGGTGCTGCTCTTACTTGGACAAACTTCCCACTTATAGTTAACCCCTATCGCAAGCAACCGCAACTACGAAAGAAGAATTAAGGTAAACCTAACCATAACATGAAACATATGGATCGAAATCAGCGCCTTACGAAGCAATGCATAAACTAGGGTTTAAGCTTCTGTCACTCTAGCAACCCATCATATAATTATTACTTCCCAATGCCTTCCCCTAGGCCCAAATAATGGTGAAGTGTTATGTAGTCGACGTTCACATAACACCACTAGAGGACAGATAACATACATATCATCAAAATATCGAACGAATACCAAATTCACATGATTACTTAGAACAAGACTTATCCCATGTCCTCAAGAACAAACATAACTACTCAGAAAGCATGTTCATTTTCCAGATCAGAGGAGTATTAATTATCATAAAGGATCTGAACATATGATCTTCCACCAAGTAAACCAACTACCATCAACTACAAGGAGTAATTAACACTACTAGCAACCCACACGTACCAATCTGAGGTGTTGAGAGAAAGATCAGATACAAGAGATGAACTAGGGTTTGGAGAGGAGATGGTGCCGGTGAAGATGTCGATGGAGATTGACCCCCTCTCAATGAGAGAATTGGTTGTGATGACGATGGCTTCGATTTGCCCCTCTCAGAGGGAAGTTTCCCCGGCAGAATAGCCCTGTCGGAGCTCTAGATTGATTCTGCCCAAGTTCAGCCTCGAGACGACAGGCTTCATCCTGAAAGCTCTCTTCTGATTTTTTTTCAAGTAAAAACGCTTCATATAGGAGAAGATGGGCGTCAGAGGAGCCATAGGGGGCCCACAAGCCTGCTAGGCGTGACCAGGGGGTGACCGCGCCTAGCAGGCTTGTGGCCTGCTGGTGGCCCCCTCTGGTTGATTCTTGCACCAATATTTTTGATTAATTCCAAAAATATTGTCCATAAATTTTCTGGACTTTTGGAGTTGTGCAGACTAGGTATCTCAGATTTGCTCCTTTTGCAGTCCAGAATTCCAGCTGTCGGCATTCTCTCTCTTCATGTAAACCTTGTAAAATACGAGACAAAAGGCATAATTATTGAACCATAACATGTAATAACAGCCCATAATGTAATAAATATGAATATAAAAGCATGATGCAAAATGGACGTATCATTCCTATGTGTTCAATCTCTCTCTCTCTTTCTCTCTCTCGTGTCCTTGAGATGGCACGATCTTGATGTATCATGGGCTTTGTTAATATAGTTGGATCATATGGTGTTTTCCCCTCTATATCTTGTTGTGATGAATTGAGTTCTCCTTTTGAGATTTTGTTATTACCGGATTGAATAATTTTATGGATTTGAGAGCACTTGATGTATGTCTTGCATGAGGATACCCGTAGTGACATTGGGGTATTCAAGTGATTCACTTGATATATGTTATGGCATAAACATGCGGATTCCTGTGACCTTGGGGATCTATGCATAGGGGTTGATTGCACGTTTTCATACCATGTTCTCCGATATAAATATTGGGGCACTCTTTGAGGTTCTTTTTGTTAGATTGACTATTATGAATCTGAAATGGTTTTATGGATATCGTATAATTAACTCATGGATATTTGTGGTGACATTGGCGTATCTAGGTGACATTAGAGTAGGTTGAGGCTTATCATATGGTGTTATTTTATAACGAACTCTTAGATAGATCGATCGGAAAGGATAACTTGGTGTTATTTTAGTACAAACTCTTGGATAGATCAATTGGAAAGGATAACTTTAAGGTGGTTTCGTACCCTTTCTTCTTATGTTCCCCACTGGAAAAGTATTTTGGAGTGATTCTTCATTGCACGTTGAGGGATGGTTATGTGATCCAATTATATTAGCATTGTTGAGAGATTGCACTAGCAAAAGTACGAACCTTAGGCCTTGTTTTCAAGCATTTCAATACCGTTTGTGCTCACTTTTGTTACTTGATACCTTGCTATTTTTTATTTTTATTTTTACAAAAATCAATATCTACTATCATTACTACAGTTGTATCACTCTCTTCGCTGAACTAGTACACCTATACAATTTACCATTGTATTTGGAGTATTGAGGACACAAGAGACTTTTTAGTATTTGGTTGCAGGGTTGTTTGAGAGATATCATATTGATCCTATGCCTCCCACGGATTAGTAAACCTTTGGTCATCCACTTGTGGGAAATTTGCTACTATCCTACAATACTCTGCGCTTGGAGGCCCAACACGAGTCTACAAGAACAAGTTGTGTAGTAGACCTCAAGCTCTTTTCTGGCATCGTTGCCGGGGACCTGAGTGCTTGAAGGTATATCTTTAGATCTTGGAATTAAATCTTTTAGTTTCTTGTTTTATCACTAGTTTTTTTTATAAAATAAAACTAAAAAAATGGAATTTAGGTGGCCTCATATTATTCGTCTTTATCATGTCTTTATTGAATAAGATGGAAAGGAAAATTGTGCCTAATTCATAGAAGAAGAATTCAAGAAAATGTTTGGCATAAATTATGAGAATGATTGCAATGTTGTTAGTATGAATTCTATGCATATCCATGATGCTAATGATATGCAAAGCCATAAGCTTGGGGATGCTATGTTTGATGAAGATGATATTATTTATCCCTCAAAGTTTGAAGAGCAAATTTATTATGATGATGGCATGCCTCCTATCTAGGATGATTATGATGATGACATGTACGCAATAAAGAGTGATAGTAACCATGAAACTTTTCATCATGATTTTCTCATTAAAAGTGGTTATGTCAATCAAGTACCTCATTATTGTTATTTCGTTGAGTTTGCTCCCACTATTATGAATGAGAAGAAATTTGCTTATGTGGAGAGTGATAAATTTTCTATGCTTGTGGATCATGGAAAGAATGTTGTATGTGATATTTATATTGTTGAATTCCTTCATGATGCTACTGAAAATTATTATGAGGGAGGAATATATGCTTTTTTATATTTCAATAATATCAAGTTTCGTCTCTATGTGTTCAAATTTTTGAAGATATACTTGTTTTGCCTTCCTATGCTAGTTGATTCTTGCTACCATAAATTGTTTGCTCACAAAATCCCGATGCATAGGAAGTAGGTTATACTTAAATGTTCTTGTCATGTGATTCATGATGCTCTCTTGCATTTTCAATTTTTATTCCTATACGAGCATCATTGAAATCATCATGCCTAGCTAAAAGGAATTTAAGAAAAGCGCTTGTTGGGAGACAAACCAACACTTTTACTTTCTGTTTTTATATGTTCACATGATTAAGCTACTGTATTAATCATATTCTGTGTCTTTTATTTCAATAAATAGCCAAGTAAAGCCTTTGGGATAGTGTGGATACTTGCTTGTTTGATTCTGTGCAAGAATAGAAAGTTCTGCGTCTAGTATATGAATTATCTGATTATACTCGAGCATAAAAAAATTCTGATTTTTTCACACAAAATTTCTATGCAAATTCTATGATTTTTCTGAAGTTCTAAGATTTTTTAGAGTCAGGGAAGCACTGTGATCATTCAGATCTTCACATTGTTCTGTTTTGGACAGATTTTGTTTTGCATGAATAGTTTACTTGTTTCAAGTGTTTCCATAGCTTATATTTGGTGATATAAATTGCGGGAATGATGAAATACAGGAAGTATTGCGTGAGAACAATTATGAATCTTGTCCTGATAGTTCCAAAGTGAATGATCTATCTTTACCACACTAACCCATCTCACGAAGTTCCGTTAAGTTTCTTGTCATTGAAGTTTTCAAGTTTTGGGTGAGATACCGATAGGAGGTCAATAAGGAGCAGCAAGTACCTAATATTGGGGATTCCCAAGGCACCCCAAGTTAGTATTCAAAGAAGACTCAACCGTCTAAGCTTGGGGATGCCCTGGAAGGCATCCTCTCTTTCGTCTCCAATAGTATCGGTATATCGTACTTAGAGCTATATTTTTATTCGTCACGTATTATGTGTTTTGCTTGGAGCGTCATTTTAGGTTTTTCTCTTTTTTATGTCATTTATAATATTGTTTTTCAATAAAAAGTCCCAAGATTTGCCTCTTAGGATGCTTGAGTTACATGTTTGATGTGTGCTGTATAAAAACGGAAACTTTTGTTGTAGTGTTTAAATTTTCATATTTTACTATAACATTGAAAGTTTCTGAAATTTTTACACAATATTTTAATATAAATTCTTTGTCATGTGCTAAATTATTAGAATCTTTTGAGTTACATAAGTACACTGGTTTAATAGATTGCTACAGAGTATTCTGTTCGGACAAATTGATGTCATAGTTTTGTTATCTACTTATCCAATAGTTACCATAGCATATATTGGTACATATAAATTGTGGAAACAATAGTTAGCAGTAGATGATGTTTGGAAATTATTGTGCAACTCGTCTTGGAAGTACATGAAGTGTGTATTTATTCTTATTTGTAATAACTTATCTAACGAGTTCTTTTTGAGTTTTGTGTGGGTGAAGTTTTTGAGAATATGTGAAACCGTGATATGAGAGGATTGAACGAGATAAAAATCTCAAGCTTGGGGATTCCCAAGGCTCCCCAAGTAAATATTTCAAGAAGTATCAAGCATCTAATCTTGGGCATGCTATGCATCCCACCTCTTTTCATCAATAACTATCGGTTAGCCTATGTTGAGCCTAAATTTTTCTTACTCCAGATGATATGTGCTATTCTTGGAGTGTTATTTCTGTTTTGCTTGCTGTTTTAAATAAAGTACTCAGATCTGAAAATATTTATTGAGAGAGAGTCCTCACATAGCTACTTTATTGTTTGACTACTCATTTATCTTCACTTATATCTTTTTGAAGAGTAGTTTGATGTTTACTCTTGTGATTCACTTATATCCTAAGAGTAAATTGTGTAGGAATGAAATATAATAAATATGAAGTTTTTTGTGTGCTTTATGCTTAGTAGTAGATTCAAATATGGTTTAAAAAGTAAAATCTATTGAAGTTTGAAAATCACAGTATTGGTCATACAAGCAATTCGTGAATGCTTAGTATAAGGAAGAGAACTTTCACATAAAAATATATGATCTTGGACATCTTCTATGAATGTGAATACCCATTAATGATTTTGAAACTTGAGCAAAATAGTTAAAGTTGGACAAGCAAGACAACATAATGAGTTATGGTTGTGTTTATTTGCATATAAGTTATATTGTTATGGATCCTCCAACATGTGGTGTTTGCTTACGATCTTTTCCTAGCCAAAAATTCGTACTAAGTAGAGATACTACTTGTGCTTCCAAAAATCGTTAAACCTGGTTTCTTGCCATGAGAGTCCACTATATCTACCTATATGCGGTATTACCCTCCCGTTCCAAGTAAATTTGCATGTGCCACCTCTAAAAATTCAAATGAGCATCTGTTTTGTGTGCCTGGTCCGCTCATGGAGAGACGGGGGGCAGTCAATATCTTCCATGTTAAGCGGGTTATTCTCATGATGAGTGTTTAGTCAGTCGTCCTTGCACGAGAGAGGTGGTAATAGGGATTCCCAGTCTAGAAATAAAAAAATGCAAATAATTAAACAAAACTCCCCCAGGAATGTTGTTGGTATGGATGGTACACAAGGATTCGGCTAGCCTGGAGTTTGTTAGTTGGTGGAGGGGGAGTAAACCTTTAATTTTATCGCTTTAGAACCGCTGCTAATGTGTTTAACATGGAATATATTGATAACTCTTGGTCGTAACATTGACAGGAAGGGTGCAGCTCCCAAAATTATATTTATCTCTAATTTAAGCTTTGAGCTCTAGCACCTCTACAAATCCCTGCTGTCCTCTACGAAGGTCCTATATTTTACCTTTCAGTATTTAATTTTATGGAAGAGTCAATAATATGCATTCTCATTTTGACCTCAATTATTCTCTAGTTGGCAAGCATCATGTGGTGGGGAAAGATCTAGGCACATATGGCATGTCAAGTATATTTTATCATGACTTATTATTGTTAACAATTATCTCTATGATAAATGAGTTGGGAGGCAAAACATTAAGCCCCTATCTTTCTGTGTGTTCGATGGATGCCATTTGTTCCAAAAATATGTTTGGGTACTACCAATCATAGAAGACTATATGATGACTGAGTATGTGGAGCTCTTACTTAGTCTTTGTTGAGAATAAGTTGAATTGCAATTGTTTGGTGACTAAGAACATAGGTTGTTAAGTTTGAAGAGAATTCATTGTTTGAACCATAACATGTGAATTGGTTGCTACTTTATCATGATGAGTTTTATAACATCGCCGAACTAGTGAACCTATACAATTTACCATTGTATTTGTTGTGTTGGGGACACAAGAGATTTTTTATTATTTGGTTGCAGGGTTGTTTGAGAGAGACCATCTTTATCCTACGCCTCCCACGGATGGATAAACCTTAGGTCATCCACTTGAGGGAAGTTTGCTACTATCCTAGAAAACTCTATGCTTGGAGGCCAAACACGAGTCTACAAGAACAAGTTGTGTCATAGAAATCAAGATACCTCTCCATCAAACAGAGTGACAAATCCCAGTCTCGATCCATGCCAACCCAACAGATACCCTCGGAGATACCTATAGAGCATCTTTATGATCACACAGTAACAAAGTGACGTTTGATACACACAAAGCATTCCTCCGATGTCAGGGAGTTGCACGATCTCATGGTCTTAGGAACAAATACTTGACATGAAGAAAGCAGTAGCAATAAACTTAGTGATACAATCAAATGTTATGCTTACATTTCGGGTCTATTCTATCACATCATTCTCCTAATGATGTGATCCCGTTATGAAATGACAACTGATGTCTATGGTCAGGAAACCATGGCCATCTTTGATCAACGAGCTAGTCTAGTAGAGGCTCACTAGGGACACATTGTCATTTAAATATCCACACATATATTTAAGTTTCTGGTCGATACAATTATAGCATGGATAATAAATGATTATCGTGAACAAGGAAATATGATAATAACCACTTTATTGTTAGCTCTAGGGTATATTTCCAATAGTTCCCAGCCACTTAGACTCCAGGGGCCCTGGGGCCTCCATAGAGAGCGGAAGGATCATGGTCACTAACATATGGGGCCTCCGAGTCAGTGGCTTGTATTTAGCAAAAATGGGGGGAAATGTTGTGCTCGTGGGGGATCCAATCCGGGGCTATAGTGAGGAAAACTCTCAATTGATGGTGAAAATGGAACCTACGCTAT
Organism: Hordeum marinum; assembly: GCA_022496015.1. NCBI lineage: Eukaryota > Viridiplantae > Streptophyta > Magnoliopsida > Poales > Poaceae > Hordeum > Hordeum marinum. The sequence continues at coordinate 302,863,760 of CM039672.1, read as the reverse complement.
ACAACATCCATCTACTCATGCACACACACAACTAGTTGGCTCGGAGCACTCACCGGAGGAAAGGTCCGACGGCGATGGGCTCGGGCTCTCATGGAAATTGGGCTACATCGAGCAATCAATTAAACTGGAGGGGGGATCGCCAAGGATGCTCACCTCGAACACGTTGATGGCCTTAGCTCACCGGGAGGAGCTCGGAGACAAGCATGGAGGCGATCAAACACCTACAAGTGACCGAAATTGAAGAAGAGAAAGAAGTCGACGGTCCTTGCCATCCCTCTGTTTAGTAGTCGATGTAGACGACGTAGTTGACACCCAGGAAGAAGACGAACACGGCATGGTCAACAACGATGAACATTGGCTACGTGGGCACCATGGCGGCAAAAGCACATTTACTCCCTTGGTGGTTTTGATAATTAATAAACATATATATCTCATTGAACTAATGTTTCCACTGAGCATATTTCAGAAAAAGTTCAATGATGGGTTGGCAAAAGGATTGTGGAGAAACCCCTAGATGCAAGGAATTGGATTGGCAAAGCTTCAATCAAGAGGACACTACATTTCACTTTATGAGAAATCACTTTGAGTCCATAGGAAAGCCAATACTATTAAAAGGGGGTAAGGTTTGGTGAACAAAGATGCTCCACGTGCACAAGTGATAGTAACCAAAAACACCCACACTCTTCCACAAAATTTTGTCCAAACCTATCAATGAAAATCGGTGCAACCAACAATCCCCACTCGGTCCCACCAATTCCCCTCTCAGATAGAACCCTGCCAAACTCTAGATCATGGTGCAACCGATTCTGCTTCGGTGCCATCGAGTTCAACTTGCCAACTTCCTATTACCTTGATTCTTAAAATCAGAAATTCCAAGATTTTGGGTAGGCATCACCGAGTTGTGGACTCTGAACGTTGGACACCTTATCGGTACCACCGAGATTTTTATATCAGTCTCACCGAGACTCAAAGGTAGCTACCTTTGGAGTAACTCGATACCATCGAGATTCACACATTGGTTTCACCGATTTGGTCACTTTAGGTGTAACAATTGGATTTTTGGAGATGCCTATATATACCCCTCCACCACCACTCACTCAAAAGAGAAGTACTCAGAACAGATCCCCACTTATCCCATCAGATTTTCTGAGAGAGAGAGCTACGTACTCATGTGTTGAGATCAAGCCATTCCATTCCAACCATATGAATCTTGATCTCTAGACTCCCCAAGTTGCTTTCCACCCAATCAATCTCTTCCACCAAAGCCAAATTTCTGAGAGAGTGATTGAGTGTTGAGGAGTCTATCATCGTGAAGCATAAGATCAAGGAGTTCATCGACATTATCGAGCCTATTACATTTTGGAGGGTGGTGCCTGCTAGATAGGTTAGGTGTTCCTTGGGAGCCTCCTACTTCGTGTTCTGGAATGATCCAAGAAGTTTGTAAGGGCAACGACATTTCCTACTTCGTGAAGATCTACCCCGAGTTAGGCTAGTCCTCCGTGGATGTAAGCCATCATGGTATAGACAAGGTTGCTTCTTTGTGGAACCCTCCGTGGGTAGAGCCCTCCATGGACTGTCGTGACCGTTACCCTCCATGGGTTGAAGTCTCCATAGACGTGGACGTACAATAGCACCACCTATCGGAACCATGGGAAAAATCTTTGTGTCTCCAAATTGCATTTGATCTTACTCCCTATCCTCTACTACATTTGCTTGTCTTTACTTTTTGCTGCTATACTCTTAGACATGCATGTGTAGGGTGTGCTTGACTTGTTATCATTGCTAAAATCTCCCAACACTTAAATTTTGCAAAAGGTAGAAATTTTACTTGGTCAAGTAGTCTAGTCACCCCCTCTAGACATACTTTCGATCCTATAGGCGGAGCTCTCTGTTGTGCTCTGTAGGTGGTTGATAGAGGGGATCTAGAGATATTAGTTACCTAACGGCGGTGGAGGGAGGAAGAGGGAACCCTATAGGGAGGCGCAGACATCGAGAGGGGTTAAATAGGTGTCTAGGGAGAGTGGGGGAACCTCACTTGCTCTCGAGCTCTCCATGTGCGTGGCGAGGCGAGAGGTGGACAGAAAGGTGGGTGCGGGTTGCTTCGGTGGTGAGGCTTACAGGCGGGGCTGACTTGTTCACGTGAAGCGTACATGATGAGGGGCGAGTGGGTGAGAAACGCTCGTGCATGCACAAGGCAGGCTAGGTTGTGCCACTTGGCATGCTGAGCTGCGCTACTGGGCCTGCTTTCTGTCTCCCAGAGTTTTCTTTTCCATTTGACTTAAACAAAAACTTGTATAAATTCAAATAGAAAATCAGAGGAGGGTTTTAGATGAGGCATTTTGAATCCAACCAAAACAATTTGAAAATTGCTGAAATTTTGGAGGAGGGCTTGAGAGCAATATTTATGGGTTTTAGAAAATTAGTGGACAGTAAAATATGGTAGTAGGAAGACACTTCCAAAATACTAGGAAATAGGAAGTAGTAAGGAGTTTTTGGTTGAAGAAGATTTGAGGGTGAAACAATCAAGATCATACCACTAGATGGTAAGCACACAACCACATCACACATACACTCAACATATCATGATGCAACAAGGGCTTCTTGGGTGGGGTCATCTCAGTTGGGTCAATGTTGTCCATATAAAATTTGATCTCTTCAGATGCGCAGGCTGACTCAGCATAGGATGTATCCCCCTCCTCGCACTCCTGAGCCAACTTTCTGCCACCTCCCAGAATTATAGTGACATTTGGGCCTGGCATCTTGATCTTGAGGTAGACATAGCAGTGGCGAGTCATAATACGAGCATAACCCGGCTTCCAAATATGGCATGATAAGGGCTCTTTATCTTTACCACCTCAGACGTTAAAGTCTCCCATCTAAAGTTAAACTCGTCCCCGAAAGCAACGTCAAGCTTAAGCCACCCGCTTGGGTATGCCTACTTGCGAGGAACGACGCCTTGAAATACTGTGGTTGAAGTTTCTAATCTACTTTGAGAGAGATTCATCCGCCGGAATGTATCATAATACAGGTTGTTGATGTTGCTTCCCCCATCCATGAGGACCTTTGTGAGGGTATATCCACCCACCCGAGGCGCCACTACCAAGGCCGGACCACCTAGGTTATCAAGCCCCCTAGGGAGGTGATCCTCCCTGCTCCAGGTGATTGGCTGCTCAGACCAATTGAGATATCTGGGAACCGCCAGCTCAACAATGTTGATGGCTCTTTATTTGAGTTTACTTTCTTGTCTATATGTACTGGTGGAGAACAGATGTTTTTGACCACTATTCAACAGCTTAGGATTGCTCTGAAACCCAGTTTGATTACTATTTTGCTAACTGCCTTGCCACAACGCTACCCATAGCCATTATTCCCTGGGTGCTAAAATCTCGATCCTGAGCCACCCTGGCCATGAAAACCTGATCCTGAAAATCCGCCAGATGAGACGCCATATGACCCGCCAGGACCAAATTGACCCGGATGCCCCCCACCATTGCCTCCTTGATGATTCTGGAAAGCCTGGTTACGGAAGTTGTGCATGATATAACAATTTTCCCATGTGTGGGTAGCCGGCTTATCCTGAGTACCATGCTTGGGACAAGGCGCCTTCAGTGCTTCCTCATATTTATGTGGCTTATTCCCATTGTAAGATCCACTAGAGCAATTGTTTTGGCGCTGGTGTTTGAAACCAATATTGGTGTTAGCAACAAAGTCTGACCCGCCATCGAGGAACTTGCGTTTTCCATCATTACCCTGGTTATTATTATTATGTACCGGGGCATTCTATTGCTGACCCTTACCACTGTCGTTTCTCTTTCTTTTTGTAGACTTGTCATCATCTGAATTAGGATCCTTCGTTCCATCAGAGTCGGCATACCTGGTAAGTGCATCCATGAGATTGCCCATATCCTGGCACTTACACTTAAGCCGCCCTAACTTTTTCTTCAGAGGCTGGAAGTGACAGTTATTCTCTCGAATCAGAATAGCTTGAGCCGTCGCAATGTTATCTAAGGAGTGGATAATGGTAATGTCACACCCTATGTTTGTAGCACATTGTTATGTTTGGGTTTATAAAATTTGGAGCCAACTAAAACTTTTTCATAGTGCTTGTGCTTGTTTGCTATGTTGTTTGCTTGCTTGCTGATTGTGTTATTTGGCACTACTAGCTTCTATTCCACTTCATATTCATCTTCCTTGTTCCAAACCTCTTGCCTAATGATCATGCCATGTGAATAGTGCCCAAAACTATTTTTATCAAATTTTGTTTTAACCAAAAATGATTTGTTCAAATTAGGTTCCCAAAACCCCCTGAAATGAGGTTTGCACTGTAAGTCTTCAAATTAGGTGGACCCTTCTTTTCCAAAGGCTTTATTTCAAACCTACTATATATATGACTTCTCAAAACCACCAAATATTATTTTCTAAAGATTATGTTCATATTTTATTTAAAGGCTTTTTCTTAAGGCCAGAAAATGTTTTTCCTAGGGAAAAACTATTTAAATGCTTTAAAAATATTTGAGAAAATTTAGAGAAACTCAGTGGACATATATTTTCCATATATATGAGTTTCAACACAAGGGCATGATCAGATCATAGGCACAAACCCTCAAAACCCTTTCTTGTCTGATCAAACTTTTGAAATATTTCTATAAGAAATATTCTCAATAAACTCCAGGAAAATTCTAGCGAGTCAACACTATCATGGGTGATGATCTTGCAAAGTTTCATATGAATACAAGTTGGTTTTGTTCATCAAACAATCCCAAAGCCATTCATGTCTAGAATCAAATTTGAGCAACTTTACATTGTGAAGTGTCTCCCCTTGGCCTCAAACTTTGTGGGCATGCTCTAATGGCCAAATAGTGATGATAAACTAAGTGGTGCATCAAGGGTAAAAGACTAGCGTCAATGGATCTACAGAAATCTGATTCTGCTAATTTCTAGGGTTCACCAAATCTCCATTGTCAACTTTTTCCTCTTGAGCTCAAACTTGGTGAGTCCCCTCATTTATACCTAGCCTTTGACCCTGGTAAATATCTCAATAAGATGGAAACATCTTCTTGTCCAAAACTCCATCAAACACCTTTTGGTGATTTTGTAAAACCAGCTTTTTCACCCCATTCCCGTTTACCCTTGGCTCCAACTTTTTACCATAGCCTCACATGGATGCATTTCACCTCCAGTAAAAGTCCCAAGCCCTCAGACCACTGTAAGGTGGGGTAAAACCCCCATTCTTCACCCTGGCAACATCTTTGTCTATCCTCCCCTGCCCATTTCTTTTCTCCCTAGCTCTCCTTAGCCTCTATGGCATCCAAGAGCATCTCAAGCCCCCCCAGGTGCTAGTGGACACGGTGGGCACCCCAGAGCACGCAGGCAGCAGCAATGCCGACCATACGCATGCTCTGGAGCATGCTACAACGCGCTCCCGCATTGTAGCCACCGCCCAATGGCCGGCCCGGACCACCTTGGGCCTCCCCCGCGTGTCCCCCGTGTGTCCCCCGAGGCCCCCTTGACGCTATGCAGTCGGCCCCTCCTCTCTCCTCCTCCTCCTCCCTCCTCCCGCACGTGCCGAGTGCCACCTGACTCGGCCAAACCACGACCTCACACGGATGCCCTCCTCTCTCTCTCCCATTGCTCCCGCTCGGCGTAGACCACCCCCAAGAACGCCCCCGAGCAGCCCCGCGAGTCTCCCTCTCCCTCTGGCCTCGGACACGTCCTCCCCGACGCACGGCTCATCAGTGGACTCATGCCCCCGCTATAAAAAGGCCTCCTGGACCCCTCTGTCCCCTCTGCTCTCTCTCCTCTCCCCAATAGCCCCCCTGCACGCTCCGAGGACCTCCCGTAGCTTCTGCACTTGGAATCGGGCCGAGGAACGCCGCGGTGACCTCGTTGTCGATCTCCGGGTACAGAGCCCCACCAGCCCTCATTCCTCTCCCATTGGTCCTCTCTCGCTAAGATGATGCTTTCCCCTCTTCCTCCAGTCCTTTTTGCAGCACGGGACGGCCCCGGTGACCCCTCCTGAAGCGCCCTCCGTCGCAGGAGCTCATCGCCGGCGACTCCGTCCGCCCCAAGTGCTCCTCCGACCTCCAGAGGAACGGTGGGTTGACGCTGATCTCATCCCTGCCTTCGCCTGCCGTCATTGTGCCCTGCATCATCGCTGGTGAGCACGCCGGCCTCCCTGTCGCGAGGTTGAAGATGATAGGCGAGGCCCGCCTGTCATCCTCACCTTCCCCCTCCTTTCTCTATCGCTTGCCTTCGAGGACCACCCATCAGGTTCGAACGCGTGCGCGCGCTCGCCCTTTCACCTGGGCTGGTTGGCCTCGAAGCCATCCCAGTTGCTGGCCTCCTCCGGCCAGGGCACTGTGCCCGTTTCCTTTTTCTTTTTTCTTTTTTTCTGCAACTTCCAAATCCCATAGACTTATATATTTATCCAATGCCAATAATTTTTCCACCTAAATTCCTAGAATAATCCCTAGAATTTAATCGTGCCATTTATAAAAATGTTTGAAACTATTTTTAGTGCTGGTTTATTTTAAAACCTATATATAGGCACCTTTTTGCTTTTGTTATTTTATTTCCAAAATCTTTTTCACAACAAAACCCTAGGAGAATATTTTTAGTATGACATTTAGTATTTATTAGAGTAGGTTAACATTTCTGGTAGTAGATTTAGTGCTCCGTTTTGTGTGATTTCTTATTTTTATCGCTTTTTTCGCGACGATAGATTGCACGATTGACGAAGTTGGACCCGAAGACTTTGTAGACCCCGGGGACTTTTTTGAGCCAGGCAAGCAGCCCTTTGACCATGATGAGAAACTATTTTTATTGCATGTCATATAACACTTTACTTTCATCATATTTGATCATGTGATGTTGTGTTCCCCTTTCGGTGGGATGCCTCTGATACGTTTCCATTGACCAAGATTAAGGCAGATGGCATGGGTTCATGCTTTCGACCAAGATTTCCACTGTTTGTTCTATTTAAGCGTTTGGCCCGTGTGGCCCTATCTATGTAAGACTTGACCTTCATGGTCTTTATTTGTGTAAGACGTTAAGTGCGGATGTAAGACTCTTGTTATTCAGCTTCTATGTGTTCAGTGAGCATTGATCTCTAGGATCACTATACATGTGCATTCGGTGATCACAACTTATGAGTCAGTGTCCCCATAGAGCTGGTATCAGAGCCAGGTTGACTGTAGAAAGCCCTTAGTTAGCATGGACGTTACACAGGATAAAAGTCATTTTCAAAACTACACCTAGCATTGGAACTTAGGAATTCTGCACTATTTACCTCTCCTATTGTTCACACAACACTTTGCTGACTCTCCTCCTTTCAAACCTTTGTAGATGGCCATTGTACCCGAAGCCTTCCTGACATCCGGCTTTCCCTTACTCCTTGGGGATAGCTTGGAGAAGTGGCAATTTCGCCAACCACCTATTTTCCTCTACCACGAGAACTGGGTCGATGTCGTCACGAAGGAGTGCCACATAGATGTGGTCATGAAGGCCAACGACTCCCCAACCAGTTGGTTCTTTGAAGGACCACGGATGGAGACCATGATGTTTGCCGTCGAGACAGCTGCACGCAAGGCACGCCTGCACCTTCGAGACATCATTCCAGAGATGGCTGACGAGCCAGCTACTCGCTACCTTCCTTTTAGGTAGGATGACTTTGGTGAGAGTTGTATGCTGATTCCAACCAAGGAAGATGGCAAACCACTTAGGTTCCAGACCTACTTCAGCCACTCCGCCGATAGTCTGGTTCACAACTTGATGAAGGAGTCTGTGAAGCTCCGTGAGGAACTTCACGACACCCGAGAGCTACTTTGACAAGCGAAGGCGAAGCCAGACAAGATCAATAAGGATGGAGCCCCCAAGCGACGACCAGCTGTCGCTTATCAAGGAGGAGTACCCCTAGCTAGTGATGCACCTAGGCGTAGTCATCGCATGAGTGCGAAGGAGTATCGTGAGCTCTTCACCGACCCGCCTACAAAGCGTCATCGGGATGGACCTCCTTGTTCCCCAGCCCTTCAATCGAGGACAATGCCCGTTCAGATCATGAACAGGAGGAAGCCCCAGAGGAACGTGACTATGAGACCGAGCACTCCACCACCTGAGTCTGAGAACCCCTAGGGTAGGATCAGTCATGTATCCCTCATGCGAAGTCGAGTCTGTGTAATGGTTCAGATGAAACCATGTGTGCTTGTTGTTTGTTTTGTTGTTTGTTTTCTGATGCAAGTTGTGCTTTTGCCTTAGGCAACATGTAAGCGACTCCATCGTCTATCTTAATACATATGTTGGTCTTTCGCCCTTTGTTTCAACACACTTGCACTTGACCGAACCCCTTAGGCGCACTTTTCCGTTATAGCTCATCCTCTTGTCACTCCTAGTTGTTTGAGTTGGCTGCTCCAAACAGGATGGTGACTGCTACTCGCAACAGCTCCTTCACCAGCCCTGAAGCCGACAACTCGAGCTAGCAACAGGGGGCTGGTGGGGTTGCTCACGCTGGAGGACACCAGGAGCAGTCACAAGGCGACATTCCCCCGCCACCACCTCCGCCGGAGAACATGACCATAGCTCAGTTTCTCCAAGTTCTCCGGGAGGAATGACAAGCCAACAATGCTGCTATCCAGTAGATGGCTCAGGCTCTCGTGAACAACTAGCAGCAAGGCAGGAACGGCAATGGCCGCTCCACGCTGTCTGAGTTCATGAGGAACTCGCCCCCAACCTTCACCGAGACTGCTGAACCAATGGATGCTAATGACTGGATCTGCACCATCAAGGACCTCGTTGCATTGGTCAACTGCAATGAGGATCATGAGAAGGTGCTTTATGCCTCTCACTGCCTCGGAGATACCGCCCAAGCTTAGTAGGATGGATACAAGGTCATGCAAGGAGAACGTGTGATCACGTGGAATGACTTCAAGGAAGGATTCCGCACTGCCCATATTCCTTCTGGGATCATGGCTATCAAGAAGAGAGAATTCCGAGCACTGAAGCAAGGAAGTGTCTCTATCAAGGAGTACCTGTAGAAGTTCAACCTGCTGTCAAGGTATGCACCTAAAGACGTCAGCACCGAGGCTGCCAAGAAGGAACGCTTCATGGAAGGACTTCAACAGGTCATGCAGTATCAGCTCATCATCTGCGACTGTCATACCTTCTTCGACTTGGTGAACAAGGCCCTCATGCTGGAAGGCAAGCATTGTGCCATAGACAACACACGCAAGCACAAGATGATCAGCAAGGGAATCTCAAGAAACCAGAAGCCTCGCCCCTGGCAGCCAGCCCCAGCCAAGCCAACCTATCAGCCGCAACAGGCTAGACCTCCCGCGTCTCGTCCGAGCTACCAGACTCAGCAGTACGCTAATCCTAGGCCAGCCTACAACAACAACCCCAATAACAACAACGATGGCAGGAACTTTAACAACAACCCTGGGTAAGTCACTTGCTTTGGATGTGGTCAGTTTGGACACATCTCTAAGCTTTGCCCCAACAGGAAGCCATATGCACCGCGCCCCAATGCGCCAGCTCAAGGTCAGGCCCGTGGAGCACCACCAAGGAACCCAGTGCCCCGCAACTAGCCCAACAATGGCAAGGGACGTGTGAATCACGTCACGGCAGAGGAAGCCCAGGAAGACCCGGACATCATACTGGGTACGTTCCTCATCAACTCAACCTCAGCAACAGGATTGTTTGATTGTGGGGCTTCTCATTCTTTTGTCACCCAAAACTTTGCATTAGAGAGTGGCAAGGAACGTACACCCCTGGGTAGTCGTATGTTGATTCAAACCCCCGGTTGAGTAATGAAGTCTGGGATAGGGTGTAAGGGAGTGAAGATTGACATCAACGGGGTAGACTTCCTAGCAGACCTTATAGTTCTAGATTCACCTGGCTTGGACGTCATCCTTGGCATGAATTAGTTGACCAAGCACCAAGGCATGCTAGACTGTGCCAAGAGGATTGTCACCATGACTAATAGCCAAGGAGTGGAAGTCAAGTATGTTCCCAACCCTGCCTCCACTCAAGCCCCTCAGGCCAACTACCTATCAGAAGTTGAGTTGGATCAAGTGCCAGTGGTATGTGAGTACCTGGATGTGTTTCCTGATGAGCTGCCCGGAATTCCTCCTGACGGTGACATTGAGTTCATAATTGAGCTTTTGCCCGGATCAAGACCCATCTATAAGAAGGCCTACAGGATGGGATCCGAAGAGTTGGCTGAATTGAAGAAGCAACTAGCAGAGCAGCTCAGAAAAGGATTCATTCACCCTAGTGCCTCTCCTTGGGGATCGCATGTTCTATTTGTGTCAAAGAGGGATGGAACTATCAGACTTTGTGTCAATTACCGTTCTCTCAATGAGGTCACGATAAAGAACAAGTACCCACTACCCAAGATTGAAGACCTGTTTGATTAGTTGAATGGAGCCAAGGTGTTCTTCAAGATCGACCTCAGGTCTGGGTACTATCAGCTGAAGATCAGACCCCAAGACATTCCGAAGATGACATTTGTAACCTGGTATGGCCTGTATGAGTACACGGTCATGTTATTCGGGTTAACCAATGCCCCTTCCTACTTCATGTACCTCATGAATAAAGTCTTCATGGAGTACTTGGACAAGTTCATTGTTGTCTTTATTGATGACATACTCGTCTTCTCCAAGTCTGAAGAAGAACATGAGGAACACTTGAGATTGGTCCTAGAGAAGCTTCGAGAGCACCAGCTTTATGCCAAGTTCAGCAAGTGTGAATTCTGGCTGCATGAAGTTGGATTCTTGGGTCATGTGTTGACTGTAGAAGGATTGTCAGTGGATCCTGCCAAGATTGAAGCCGTGACTAAATGGCAAACCCCAACCACCGTGAAGGAAGTCAGGATCTTCCTCGGACTCGCGGGTTATTACCGCAAGTTCGTGGAAGGGTTCTCAAGCATTGCCCGACCCATGACCCAGCTTTTTAAGAAGGATAAGAAGTTCGAGTGGACAGCCAAGTGCGAGGAAAGCTTCTAGGAGCTCAAGAAGAGATTTACCACAACCCCTATTTTGGCCACCCCCGATATTCACAAGGAGTTTGTGATTTATTGTGATGCATCAAGGACCGGGCTTGGAGGTGTTCTGATGCAAGAAGGCAGAGTTGTAGCATCTCTATCCAGACAACTACGTCCTCATGAAGAGAACTATGCCACTCATGATCTTGAAATAGCCGCCATGGTTCATGCCTTGAAGACATGGCTACATTACCTTCTGGGGAAGCGGTGTGAGATATTCACAAACCACAAGAGTTTGAAGTATATCTTCACTCAAAGGGAATTGAACATGAGGCAGTGAAGATGGTTGGAATTGATCAAGGATTACGACCTTAGTGTTTAGTACCACCCGGAAAGGCCAATGTGGTAGCAGACATCTTAAGGAGAAAGGCTTGTTCCTTGAATGTATGATTAAGGAAAGGCTACCCGCCTTGTATGAAGAGCTTGAGAGCTTCGGCTTGGAACTGGTTGCACCAGGATTCCTCGCCAACCTCGAAGCAAAGCCCACCTTGATGGATGATATCAAGGAAGCCTAGAAGGGACACGGGAGTATTGAAGGCATCGAGAGGAAGATCAAGAAAGGCAAGGCCCCAGGATTCTCGGTGGATGAACAAGGAGTTGCATGGTTCGGGAATCGCATCTGCGTACCCAACAAAGAGGAGCTCAAGAACCTGATCTTGCAAGAAGCTCATGACACTCGATACTCCATCCACCCTGGAGGAACTAAAATGTATCAAGACCTCAAGGCAAGATTCTGGTGACATGGCATGAAACGAGAGATAGGCACGTTCGTGGCTAAGTGTGACATATGCCAGAGGGTCAAGGCTGAGCATCATCGACCCGCTGGACTACTACAGCCCCTCAAAGTGCCTGAATGGAAGTGGGATAAAGTTGGGATGGATTTCATCATCGGTTTGCCGAGGTCAAGCAAAGGACATGATTCCATTTGGGTCATTATCGACCACCTGACCAAGGTAGCCCACTTCATTCCTGTCAAGACTACCTACAATGGGAACCAGTTGGCCAACCTCTACGTTAACCAGATTGTGAGCCTTCACGGGGTTCCTAAGGAGATTTTGTCACACCAAGGATTCCAGTTTACCTCAAGATTCTAGCATAGGTTCCAAGAAGCATTGGGAACCAAGCTCTCCTTCAGCACTGTACTTCACCCTCAGACCGGTGGGCAAATAGAGCGAGTAAATCAGATACTTAAAGACATGCTCCGAGCTTGTGTTTTAGCATATGGAGCCAAGTGGGAAAATTGCCTACCATTCGCTGAGTTCTCCTACAACAACAGCTATCAGTCGAGTCTTCACATGGCACCATTTGAGGTGTTGTATGGACGCAAGTGTCGTACTCTCCTCAACTGGTCAGAGCCCGGAGAAGGGTTAGTTTTTGGGCCAGACATCCTCCATGAAGCCGAAGAAGAAGTTCAACTTGTCCGAGAACGCCTTGAGACCGCCAAGACTAGGCAGAAGAGCTACACCCACTCTCACCGCCGAGACATGAGTTTTCGTGTTGGGGACCATGTTTACCTCCGAGTCATGCCTCTCAAAGGGAACAAGCGTTTCCATGTCAAAGGGAAGCTCGCACCAAGATTCATCGGCTCCTTCAAGATCACCGACAGGCGAGGAGAAGTTGCATATCATCTAGAGTTACCTTCCGAGCTGTCGGATGTGCACAATGTCTTTCACGTGTCACAGCTCCGGAAGTGTCTGCAAGTTCCCAACCGCCCCGACCTCTACAAGGACATTGACCATCAAGCCATCGATCTTCAGCCAGACCTCACTTATCGTGAGAGGCAAGTTCACATTTTGGATGAAGCCGAGCATTGCACCCGAAGCCGCACCATCAAGTACTTCAAGGTCTAGTGGAGCAACCACACTGAAGCAGAAGCAACCTCGGAGCATGAAGATTATCTTAGAGCAGAGTTCCCTTATCTTTTCAGCGCTTAGCCTAGGAATCTCGGGGATGAGATTCTTGTAAGGGGGAAGGTCAGTCACACCCTGTGTTTGTAGCACATTGTTATGTTTGGGCTTATAAAATTTGGAGCCAACTAAAACTTTTTCATAGTGCTTGTGCTTGTTTGCTATGTTGTTTGCTTGCTTGATGATTGTGTTATTTGGCACTACTAGGTTCTATTCCACTTCATATTCATCTTCCTTGTTCCAAACCTCTTGCCTAATGATCATGCCATGTGAATAGTGCCCAAAACTTTTTTATCAAAAAAATTTAACCAAAAATGATTTGTTCAAATTAGGTTTTCAAAACCCCCAGAAATGAGGTTTGCACTGCAAGTCTTCAAATTAGGTGGACCCTTATTTTCCAAAGGCTTTATTTCAAACCTACTATATATATGACTTCTCAAAACTACCAAATAATAATTTTTAAAGATTATTTTCATATTTTATTTAAAGGCTTTTTCTTAAGTCCAGAAATGGTTTTTCCTAGGGAAAAATTATTTAAATGCTTTTAAATATTTGAGAAAATTTAGAGAAACTAAGTGGACATATATTTTCCATATATATGAGTTTCAACACAAGGGCATGATCAGATCATAGGCAAAACCCCTCAAAACCCTTTTTGTTCAGATCAAACTTTTGAAATATTTCTATAAGAAATATTCTCAATAAATTCCAGAAAAATTCTAGCAAGTCAACACTATCATGGGTGATGATCTTGAAAATTTTCATCTCAATCCAAGTTGGTTTTGTTAATCAAACCATCCCAAAGCCATTCCTGTCCAGAATCAAATTTGAGCAACTTTACATTATGAAGTGTCTCCCCTTGGTCTCAAACTTTGTAGGCATGCTCTAATGGCAAAATAGTGATGATACACTAAGTGGTACATCAAGGGTAAAAGCTTAGCATCAATGGATCTACAGAAATCTAATTCTGCTAATTTCTAGGGTTCATCAAATCTCCATTGTCAACTTTTTCCTCTTGATCTCAAACTTGGTGAATCCCCTCATTTGTACCTAGCCTTTGACCCTGGTAAATATCTTAGTAAGGTGGAAACATCTTCTTGTCCAAAACTCCATCAAACACCTTCTGGTGATTTTGTAAAACCAGCTTTTTCACCCCATTCCCTTTTACCCTTGGCCCCAACTTTTTACCACAGCCTCACATGGATGCATTTCACCTCGAGTAAAAGTCCCAAGCCCTCAGACCACTGTAAGGTGGGGTAAAAACCCCATTCTTCACCCTGGCAACATCTTTTTCTATCCTCCCCTGCCCATTTCTTTTCTCCCCTAGCTCTCGTTAGCCTCTAAGGCATCCAAGAGCATCTCCAGCCCCCCCCAGGAGCTAGTGGACAAGGTGGGCACCCCAGAGCGTGCAGGCATTAGCAATGCCGGCCATACGCACACTCTGGAGTGCGCTACAGTGTGCTCCCGCACTGTAGCCGCCACCCAATGGTCGGCCCCGACCACCTTGGGCCTCCCCCGCGTGTCCCTCGAGGCGCCCTCGGCATCCATGACACGCTACACGGTTGGCCCCTCCTCTCTCCTCCTCCTCCTCCCTCCTCCCGCGCGTGCCGAGCGCCGCCCGACTCGGCCAACCCGTGACCTCACGCGCGCGCCCTCCTCTCTCTCTCCCATTGCCCCCGCTCGGCGTAGACCAGCCCCAGGAACGCCCCCGAGCAGCCCCATGAGTCTCCCTCTCCCTCTGGTCTCGGCCACGTCCTCCCCGACGCACGAGACATCGCTGGACTCATGCCCCCGCTATAAAAAGGCCTTCCGGACCCCTCTCTCCCCTCTGCTCTATCTCTCCTCTCCCCAATAGACCCCTGTGTGCTCCGAGGATCTCCCATAGCTCCTGCGCTCAGAATCGGGCCGAGAACCACCGCGGCAACCTCGTCGTCAATCTTCGCGTATAGAGCCCCTCCAGCCCCATTCCTCTCCCGCTGGTCCTTCCTCGCCGCGCTGATGCTTTCCCCTCTTCCTCCCGTCCTTTTTGCAGCATGGGACGGCCCCGATGACCCCTCCTGAAGCGCCCTCCGCCACAGGTGCTCGCCGCGGGCGACTCCGTCCACCCCAAGTGCTCCTTCGACTCCAGAGGAAGGCGGGTCAACGCTGATCTCATCCCTGCCTTCGCCCGCCGTCGGCGTGCCCTGCATCATCGCCGGTGAGCACGTTGGCCTCCCTGTCGCGAGGTTGAAGATGACAAGCGGGGCCCACCTATCATCCTCACCTCCCTCCCCCTCCTCTCTCTTTGTCGCTAGCCTTCGGGGCCCAGCCGTCAGGTTCGAATGCGTGTGCGCGCTCGCTGATTCGCCTGGGCTGGTTGGCCTCTAGGATGGCCTAGTTGCTGGCCTCCTCCAGCCAGGGCCCTGTTTCCTTTTTCTTTTTTCATTTTTTCTGCAACTTCCAAAAATCCCAGACTTATATATTTATCCAATGCCAATAATTTTTTCACCTAAATTCCTTGAATAATCCCTAGAATTTAATAGTGTCATTTATAAAAATGTTTGAAACTATTTTTAGTGTTGTTTTATTTTAAAACATATATATAGGCACCTTTTTGCCTCTGTTATTTTATTTCCCAAATCTTTTTCACAACAAAACCCTAGGAGAATATTTTTAGTATGACATTTAGTATTTATCAGAGTAGGTTAACATTTTTGGTAGTAGATTGAGTGCCCTGTTTTGTGTGATTGTTTATTTTTATCTCTTTATTTCGCAACAATAGATTGCGCGGTTGATGAAGAAGTTGGACCCGAAGACTTTGAAGACCCTGAAGACTTTGTTGAGCCAGGCAAGCAGCCCTTTGACCATGATGAGAAACCATTTTTATTGCATGTCACATAGCACTTTTATTTCATCATATTTGATCATGTGATGTGGTGTTCCCCTTTTGATGGGATGCCTCCGATACGTTTCCATTGACACTTGCATCGTGCATTACCCTACCATCTTATGAGGGTTATGCGGGTGGGAGTAGTTAGGTTGCTAATAGATGCTACGCTAATGGGATGGGACTTATGCATGGTGATGGAAAGAAAAGAAATGATTTCAAAGGTTTTTTTTGGAAAACCCCGTCGGGTGCCACTAATGCCCTAGGGAGATGATGATGAGATGGGTGACCACTTGAGAAAGAAGTGGTGCACCGGGACAAGTGGTTGTTGTGGTTTTCGAAAATGGATTGGTGTAAGTTGCGAACGTTATTCCAACCTTACATGTACGACCACGATACCCCTTATGGGACGGGGCTTTCTTGATTACTATGCTCGGTGCTAGCAAGGAGCCTGCTTTACTAGTCGCAAGAGTGAAGTGGTCACTCTTGAGACGGGGTCGTCTCTGAGTGGAAGGTCCTGCGTTGTCTTTACAGGCACCGGGCACACCGTTGCATGCCCTCATGGATGATACAAGTGATGTATATCATGAGGGATGGCACCAACGAGTGGACTCTTTGTTTAGTATCACCATGGGAAAGGCATTGTTCGGGTGCTTGCCTCGGGTATGTTAAATACTGCGAGTCGTGGATGACACGGAAGTTCCCCGAGTCTTGTGGGTAAAGTGTGCAACCTCTGTAGAGTGTAAAACTATTCGAATAGCCATGTCCATGGTCAAGGACAGTTAGATGATCGCTCTTGTGATACGTCCAAGTGTTTTCACAAACTGATGTGTGTGGGTGTGTTGGAAACACAGATGGTATTTGAACTAAGTCCGATGACTTAGCATGGGTAGTGATCTAAGTCCGATGACTTAGCATGATGAATGAACACAAGGTCTTCAACCTCTACTTATGTTGACATCTGTAATTTCTTCATATGGATATCTGCTAATTGTTGACGCATGCTCACTAGTTACTTGATCATGACATTTGCATTCAAATTAGCTTTCCGCAAAATCACCTATTTAGTGCTATATCATGCATCATTATTACCTTGTTCCACAACTTGGGTTGCTTGCGAGTACATTCAAAGTACTTATTGGCTTGCCACTGGTTATTTAATTTGCCAGGCATGGAAGAACAGGAGTATGTTGAAGAGTTCATTGGAGACGAACAAGCGAACTATGATGCTTCCTAGTCAGAATGCATGTAGGTTAAGGCAGATGGCATGGGTTCATGCTTTCGACCAAGATTTTGCTGTTTGTTCTATTTAAGTGTTTGACCCTGTGGCCCTATCTATGTAAGATTTGACCTTCATGGTCTTTATTTGTGTAAGACGTTAAGTGCGGATGTAAGACTGTTGTTATTCAGCTTCTGTGTGTTCAGTGAGTATTGATCTCTGGGATCACTATACATGTGCATTCGGTGATCACGACTTATGAGTCGGGGTCCCCATAGGTAACGACCCGGTGATCCCAATGATGGGCCGACTTATCCTGACGCTGCACACAATGCTCCAAATCCACAATTGTGATAGGCTGCTTACAAGTCCCCTGAAAATTCTTGATGAAGCGCTCTTTCAACTCTACCCAGGTGTTGATGAAATTGGGAGGCAAGTTTTCAACCATGTACGAGCCGGTCCCTCCAACATCAAGGTGAAATACCTAGCGCAAACTGCATTGCTAACATCCAACATGCCCATAGCCAGTTCATTACTTTCAATCCAAGCCGTCGGCTCAAGATCCTCCTATAGTTCGGTACCTTACGAGGTCCATTAAAATCCTTAGGCATGCGCTCGTTGCGTAAAGCCAACACCAGACACGGAACTCCGATCGTTCTGGCATTTGATCCGACGACCACCTAAGGTGAAGGAACTAACGGGGGTGGCTGACCATCCCCCAGTTTTGCTGCCTCATCCACAATTGCATGAGCATCCGTAGGCACAACACGAGGCGTGTCATTCCGCGGCAGGTTACGACACCGCTCACTCCTGGAGACTACTGGCGACTCCACGTGTCGACTATAGCTACGACTTGGTAAAGGAGTTGAATGCACACGTTGTCGACTCTATGAATTATTAACTTGTTGGGGAATCATTGTTTGTAACAGTTTGATGGCGTTCCGGGCTTCAACCGTAATCGGCAACTCACCATCCATAGGGAGTGCGGTTATCCGGATTGCCGTTGCCACCATGTTACCCACCGGGTGGGAGACGTGTGCTAGTGGTGTCAAGAACCATTGTGGTGTCGTCTAGATGAGGGGTGGGTCTGGCCCTGGCACTTCCCTCCGAGCCACTTTGGCTGATGAAGTTGAGCTGCCACCCTGCCCCAAGGCATCTCAAAAGTCAATGGGGGTTTAACTGGCGCTCCTGTTGTACTTGGGCCCACTACTGGCGAATTAAACAAATTCTTGAGTTCATAGACTAAGGGTAAATGGCTCTGGTGCCTCCTTCGAAAAACTGCATTGGAAGCATTTTGATCGAGGCTAAGCCACCATGCATTCGTCTTCAGACGCTCTGATTCTGCATTAACATGAGCCTACAGTGTAGCTGTCCGGTTGTTCTTAGTGTTAATGTCCTCCTATGCTTTGGTCATCTAATCCTGTATCTTTGCAATCTCCCTATTGCATTTTGCTTGATTTTCCACAGCGACCTTGGTTCTCAGGTTGATAATCAGCTTAGACAGAACCTGAGCCGGCACCCTGACTGAACAGTTGGAAACATGCCCTAGAGGCAATAATAAATTGGTTATTATTATATTTACTTGTTCTTGATAATCGTTTATTATCCATGCTATAATTTTATTGATTGGAAACTAAATACATGTGTGGGTATATAGACAACACTATGTCCGTAGTATGCCTCTAGTAGACTAGCTCGTTGATCAAAGATGGTCAAGGTTTCCTTGCCATAGACATGAGATGTCATTTGATAATGGGGTCACATCATTAGGAGAATGATGTGATGGACAAGACCCAAACTGTAAACGTAGCATATGATCGTGTCAATTTATTGCTACAGTTTTCTGCATGTCAAGTATATGTTCCGATGACCATGAGCTCATGCAACTCACTGACACCGAAGGAGTACCTTGTGTGCATCAAATGTCGTGACGTAACTGGGTGACTATAAAGGTGCTCTACAGGTATCTCCGAGGATGTCTGTTGAGTTGGCATTGATTAAGACTGAGATTTGTTCCTCCGTGTGATGGAGAGGTATCTCAAGGCCCACTCGGTAATACAACATCACAATAAGCCTTGCAAGCGATGTGATAGGTGTTAGCCATGGGATCTTATATTATGGAACGAGTAAAGAGACTTGCCGATAACGAGATTGAACTAGGTATAGAGATACCGACGATCGAATCTCGGGCAAGTAACATACCGAAGAACAAAGGGAACATCATACGGGATTAAGTGAATCCTTGACATAAAGGTTCAACCGATAAAGATCTTTGTAGTATATGTGGGAACCAATATGGGCATCTAGGTCCGCTATTGGTTATTGACCATAGATGTGTCTCGGTCATGTCTACATAGTTCTCGAACCCGCAGGGTCTGCACACTTAATGTTCGGTAGTATAGAGTTATGTATGATGGTGACCAAAGGTTGTTAGGAGTCCCGAATGAGATCCCGGACATCACGAGGAGCTCTAGAATGGTCCGGAGGGTAAAGATTGATATATAGGAAGTGCTGTTTTGGTCACCGGAAAAGTTCTGGGCTCATCGGTAGTGTATCGGGAGTGTCGGGAGGGTACCGGGGGACCATCAGGATGGGTGTCTCGACCCAAAGGGCTACATGGTCTGTGGGAAGAGGTAAACCAGCGCCTACTGGGCTGGCCAAAGTCCCACAAGAGGACCAAGCGTCTGGGTAGAGAAACCCAAAGGTGGAAGGAGGATTCCTAGTGGGAGAGAAGGAGAACTAATCCTACTAGGATTGGAGGAGGACTTGTCCTCTCTCCACTTCGGTCGAAGCAAGGGCTGGCCCCTTGGGGGACAAGTCGCCTCCCTCCCTCCTCCTATATATACTATAGGTATTGAGGGTTTTTCACAACAGAAATCAACCATGTGCTACCCTCTACTCTAGATCATAATTTCTCCTCTAGATCGCTTCAGCGGTGCTTAGGCAAAGCCCTGTTGGAATAGTTCCACCACCGCCACCGTCATGCTGCCGAAGAACTCATCTACCTCTTCGCTCCCTCTTACTGGATCAACAAGGCGGAGATCGTCATCGAGGTGTACATGTGCTGAACGCATCCGTTCGGCGCTAGGTCGGAAGGACTGTGACTGGATTGCGGGACGTATCGTGATTGGATCACGGGACGGATCGTGATGGGATCACGGGACACTCGGCGATATGGATCGCGAAGGTGTTCGACTAGATCAACCGCATTTCTTAGCGCTTCTTGCTTAGCGATCTACAAGGGTATGTAGATCCACTCTCCCCCTCGTAGACAGTCATCACCATGGATAGATCTTGTATGTGCGTAGGAATTTTTTTGTTTACCATGCAACGTTCCCCAACAGTGGCATCATGAGCAAGTTCTATGTGTAGATGAGATCACAAGTAGCACACAAAGGAGTTTATGGGCATTGATGCTTAGATTGTTTCCTCCCTTGGTTGTGTTTTAGTTCGGGGGTATTATGGGATGAAGCGGCCCGGACCAACCTTTCTCGCACGCTTACGAGAGATAGGTTCCATTGACTAACGTGTAACTTTGTTACACCAATATGGCTGGTGGGTATCTGTCTCTCCTACTCTAGTTGGATCGGATTCAAAAAAGGCGGTCCTTAAGAAGGTTGAATAGCAATTTGAGTATCACCATTGTGG
Source organism: Hordeum marinum (assembly GCA_022496015.1). NCBI lineage: Eukaryota > Viridiplantae > Streptophyta > Magnoliopsida > Poales > Poaceae > Hordeum > Hordeum marinum. The sequence continues at coordinate 302,843,085 of CM039672.1, read as the reverse complement.
TTTATGCGTAGGTGAGAATTGTTCTTGGTAGATACCCATGGCAACCACGTAAAACTTGCAACAACAATTAGAGGACGTCTAACTTGTTTTTGTAGGGTATGTTGTGATGTGATATGGCCAATTACATGATGAGATACATGTGATGTATGGGATGATCATGTTTTGTACGGAATATCACGACTTGCATGTCAATGAGTACGACAACCGGCAGGAGCCATAGGGTTGTCTTTAATTATTTTCACCATTTTTTGCTTTACTTTATCGCTATGAGTTAGCAATAGTCGTGGAAGCAACAGTCAGCGCGGCTACCCCGACGGCGACAGGTTGATGGACATCAAGATGATAGAGATCATGGTGTCATGACGGTGACGATGGAGATCATGCTGGTGCTTTGGAGATGTAGATCAAAAGCACAAGTTCATGGCCATATCATGTCACTTATGATTTGCATGTGATGTTAATCCTTTTTATGCAACTTGTTTTGCTTAGGACGATGGTAGCATTATAAGGTGATTTCTCAATTAAATTTCAAGATAAATTGTGTTCTCCCAGAGTGTTAACCGTTGCGAAAGTTTGTCGTGTTGATACACCACGTGATGATCGGGTGTGATAGACTCTACGTTCACATACAATGGGTGCAAGCCAGTGTTGCACGTGCAGAACACTCAGGTTAAACTTGACGAGCCTAGCATGTACATACATGGCCTCGGAACACAAGAGACTGATAGTCGAACATAAGTCATATAGTAGATATGATCAACATGAAGATGTTCACCATTGAAACCACCTCAACTCACGTGATGATTGGACTTGAGTTGGTGGATTTGGATCATGTGACACTCGAACGACCAGAGGAATATTAATTTGAGTGGGAGTTTTTTAAGTAATATGATTAACTAAAATCATTACCATGAACATAGTCAAAATGTCTTTGCAAATTGTGTTGTAGATTACTAGCTCGCACTGTAGCTCCCTTGATTTTTTGTATGTGTTCCTAGAGAAATAGAGTTGAAACATGATGGTAGCAATAATCCGGACTGGGTCCATGATCCGAGGATTGACCTCATTGCTGCAAAAAAGGCTTATGTCTTTGATGCACCGCTTAGTGCACCACCCCCTCAAGAGTTGTCTATAGATGTTGTCAACATCTGACAGGCATGTTTTGATGACTTGATAGTTTAGTGTGTCATGAATTATGGCTTAGAATTGAGGCTCGAAAACGTTTTGAATGTCACGAAACATATGAGATGGTCTAAGAGCTGAAATTGGGATCTCACGCTCGTGCCCATGTTGAGAGGTGTGAGACCTCCAAAAAGATTCTTTGCCTGCAACATGAAGGAGAATAGCTCAATCATTGAGCTTGTGCTCACATTGTCTGGGTGCTACAATCACTTGAATCGAGTGGGACTTGATCTTCCAGATAAGATAGTGATTGATATAGTTCTCCTAGCTTGTCCGTAGTATGCCTCTAGTAGACTAGCTCGTTCATCAAAGATGGTCAAGGTTTCCTAGCCATGGACATGAGATGTCATTTGATAACGGGGTCATTTCATTAGGAGAATGATGTGATGGACAAGACCCAAACTATAAACGTAGCATATGATCGTGTCAATTTATTGCTACAATTTTCTGCATGTCAAGTATCTGTTCCAATGACCATGAGATCATGCAACTCACTGACACCGGAGGAGTACCTTGTGTGTCTCAAACGTCGCAACATAACTAGATGACTATAAAGGTTCTCTACAGGTATCTTCGAGGGTGTATGTTGAGTTGGCTTTGATCAAGACTGGGATTTGTTACTCCGTGTGACGGAGAGGTTTCTCAGGGCCCACTTGGTAATACAACATCACAATAAGCCGTGGAAGCAATGTGACTAAGTGTTAGCCATGGGATGTTGTATTACGGAGCGAGTAAAGAGACTTGTCGTTAACGAGATTGAACTAGGTATAGAGGTATCATCGATCGAATCTCGGGCAAGTAACTTACCGAAGAACAAAGGGAACAACATACGGGATTAACTGAATCCTTGACATAGAGGTTCATCCAACAAAGTTCTTAGTAGAATATGTGGGAACCAATATGGGCATCAAGGTCCCTCTATTGGTTATTAACCGTAGAGGTGTCTCGGTGATGTCTACATAGTTCTCGAACCCGCAAGTTCTACACACTTAAGGTTAAGTGATGTTTCGATAGTATAGATTTATGTATGGTGGTCAATGAAGGTTTTTTGGAGTCCCTAATGAGACCCCGAACGTCACGAGGAGCTCTGGAATGGTCCGAAGGTACAAATTGATATATTGGAAGTCCTGTTTTGGTCACCGGAAAAGTTTCAAGCTCATCTATGGTGTACGAGGAGTGCCCTGAGGGTACGGGGGGACCATCGGGAGGGGTGTCTCGACCCAAGGGGCTACATGGCATGTGGGAAGAGGTAAACCAGCCCCTAGTGGGATGGCCGATGTCCCACAAGAGGCCCATGCGACTAGGTGGAGAAACCCAAAGGTGGAAGGAGGATTCCTAGTGGGAGAGAAGCAGTCCTAATCCAACTAGGATTGGAGGAGAACTCCTCCTCTCTCCACTTCGGCTGAAGCAGGGGCTGGCCCTTGGGGGCCAGGTCTCCTCCCTCCCGCCTCCTATATATACTAGAGATATTGAGGGTTTTTCACAACAGAAATCAGCCACGTGCTACCCTCTCCCCTAGATCGTAGTTTCTCCTCTAGATTGTTTTAGCGGTGCTTAGGCAAAGCCCTACTGGAATAGTTCCACCACCATAACCGCCACGCCCTCGCGCTGCCGGAGAACTCCTCTATGTCTTCGCTCCCTCTTGCTGGATCAATAAGGCAGAGATCGTCATCGAGCTTTACGTGTGCTGAACAAGGAGGTGCCATCCATTTGGCGCTAGATCGGAAGGACCGCGGCTGGATCACGGGACGGATCCTGATGGGATCGTGGGACGCTCAGGGATTTGGATCGCGAAGACGTTCGACTACATCAACTGCGTTTCTTAATGCTTCCTGCTTAGCGATCTAGAAGGGTATGTAGATCCACTCTCCCCCTCGTAGATGCTCACCACCATGGATAGATCTTGCGTGTGCGTAGGAAATTTTTTGTTTCCCATGTAACGTTCCCCAACATAAAGTAGATCCCCCAGAAGTCGACACTGGTGGGTTAATTATTGTTGTTTCTCCGGCCACTATAGTTTGGAGAGACGGTGCCATTCCAGCCATGAATATGGCGGCTCGGCACAGCAGCTCGTAGGGGTCCGTAATACTGTCGCCATCAGAACAACCGCCAAGCCCACCGTCTTCCAACTGATAAACTGATTTATTCTCTCCGGTCGAGGACCCATCCTATGAATATACAAGAGTCTCTCCCCCAGACACGGAGTTTTCCTCTAGTTTTGCATCCTACACAAAACCAATAAATACATGCTTCCGGACGGCTTGACTCCAGGCGGGATGCGCGCGCCAAACCGACTCAACGAGTATAATGCAGATGTTCGTCTCGGGTCTTGACTCGCCGATCTTGCTGATGAAGACATGAATCTTGACAAAGGGGACCTAGTACCCATATTCTATAGATTCAGCCTCAAGAACTAGTCGTCGTTGTTGATGTAGACCTTGCCGCGGCGACTCTTCGTCATCTGGCCAACGGCGTATCCCTCGATCCCTGGGAAAGTTCCCTTCAAGAACTCGAAACCAACCACCGTGTGTTGGCCCTACAATGGGCGCCAATTGTCATAGTTTTGTCATGGCAGATGTCCTAGTGTGATAGCCTGCTCCTACTTTCTGCATATTGATTTGGTGATCAATACAAGGGAGGAAATTTTCTTGACCTAGCTATTGGTTGATTGCAACTTAACCCTATTGGCCTTAGGGGCTTGCCTTTATATACAGGTTGAGACCCCGAGCTTACAGGAGTTCGAGTCATGCTACGATTCATGACCAAGTATGTATCAAAATCACCTTGCCACTCAAGCAAGGAAACTCCTGGCGACTTCCACCTCTTGGGCCTTGAGTCATCGTCTTTGTGTACTGGGCCGCTAATCAGCTTACTTGGTAAGTCTCCTTGCGAGCCTTGTCCTCAACATCACATCCCACCTTGAGTATGATTTACAAGCCGCCAACATGCTGACCTGACCCAGTAGGGGGGTTATACCGTGGGGTTATATCCCCGACATATGTCATGATTACAAGATGCCGAAATGATGGCATGGCATACAAGGTTGGGTTCATGCAAAATGGTTAGAAGATTGGAAAGTTGCACTCGGGCTGTTACAACTCTCCTCCACTACAACAAGATCTCGTCTCGAGATCTAGGAACGGAAGAATTCAAGATATTAGAATCGGAGAAGATCGTCACGTTACCAAGTACCTTCTTTATTGGAATGATGTGACCACTTCACTTTGATGAACTTGATAGACTTGTTGCGAGTCTTGCACTCGATCTCTTCAAGTATAGCTACTGGATGCTCATGATAGGATAGGTCTTATTAGAGATCAATGTTTTGGAAATCAACAGTGCACTCAGGAGTCTTGAAACACTTGCAGAGCTGAGAGACATGAAAGAAATCATCCACATTGGAGATATTGTAAGGAAGTTCGAGTTGGTCGGCAAGGTTTCTCTCTTTCCAACAATCTTGAAAGGACCCACAAAACACGGTGCAAGCTTTCCTTTGATGCCAATGCATTGACTGCCCTGCATGGGATACACTCAGAGATAGACAAAGTCATCGATTTGAAAGACCGTGTCATGATGCTTGCTATCATAATAGCTCTTCCGGCGGTATTGTACAACTTTGAGATTATCATGAATGACACAACACATATCTTGAGCTTCAGTTATCATGTCATTGCCAAGGATTTGACGCTCACTAGTCTCAGACCAATTGAGTAGGATTCGACATTTTATGCCATAAAGAATCTCAAATGGGGCCTTGCCCGAACTTGCTTGGAAACTATCGTTGTAGGTGAAATCAGCAAACATGAGGCAATCTTCCCACTTTATGCCGAAGGACATAACACACTCCCTCAACCTGTCTTCAAGGATTTGATTGACTCTCTCTACTTGACCACTTGTCTGAGGGTGGAAAGCTATGCTGAAATGGATTTTATAGCCCATGGCTGACAGAAAGGAATCCCAAAACTTGGATGTGAAGATGCTTCCATGGTCTCAAGACATAAACGAGGAATACCATGCAAATAAACTATCCTTGATGTGTACAGCTCTACCAACTGAGCTGTCGTGATAGATTCTTTGACCGGAAGGAAGTGGGCGACTTTAGTGAGCTTGTCGATGACCACAAAGATGGCATCATTACCTTTCTTGGACTCAGGAAACCCAATGACAAAATCCATCTTAATGTGATCGAATTTCCACTCGGGCATAGGCAAAGGCTGAAGGAGACCTGCTGGACGTGGATGTTCCTCCTTCACTCCGCGACACACATCACACTTATTCACAAACTGAGTGATTTCACACTTAATGTGCGTCACCAAAAGGTTTTCTTGAGATCTTGAAAGATCTTTGAACTGCCTCGATGAATCAAGAGAAGGGAATTGTGGGCTTTGTGCATGATAACTTTTTTGAGCTCTCCCTTTGGAACCACAAGACGGTCCTCGAAGAACAAAGTGTCTTTTTCATCAACACGGAAGCACTTATACTTTGGAATGCTCTTGGCCAATCCTATTTTCACTTTCTTCCCCATAGCATTGAGAAGTTGAGCTTGGCGGACTTGATCTTCCAAGGTTGGAGAAATTTGAAGATTGGTAAGAAACACTTGAGGAACTGCTTGAAGGTTTAGCTTGCGGAAAGCTTCACAAAGCTCAGACTGGAACGGCTTGAGAATAAGACTATTGCATTATACCGATGTCTACTATGCAAATTTATTCTTATAGATGTTGTTTGGCCTCCAACTACAGAGTTTTGTAGGACAACAACAAATTTCCCTCAAGTGGATGACCTAAGTTTTATAAATCCATGTGGGGTCTAGGATTAAAATGGTCTCTCTCAAACAACCCTGCAATCAAATACAAGAAATCTCTTGTGTCCCTAACACACCCAATACAATGGAAAATTGTAGAGGTGCACTACTTCGGCGAAGAAATGGTGATACAAGTGCAATATGGATAGTAGATATAGGTTTTTGTAATCTATAAATAGAAAAACAGCAAGGTAGTAGGTGGAAAATAGCAATGCAAACATTGTATAAATGCTTGGAAATAAGGCCTAGGGTTCATAATTTCACTAGTGCAATTTCTCAACAATTCTAACACAATAGAATCATATGGTCACCCATCAATGTGCGACAAAGAATCACTCCAAAGTTCAAAAGTAGCGTAGAACATACGATGAAATTGTTGTAGGTAGTAGAACCACCTGAAAGATGAATCCATTTAACTATTCCTATAAGTGTCACAAACAACCCTCGAGATCATACTTGAATAACCTCTATGATACACATCAATCAACCCTAATGTCACCTACATACTCTGGTATCACCTCACGTATCAGTGGGCTAATTATTCGACATGCATCAAAAAAAATTAGATTCATCATATTCAATACAACACAAAGAAGTCCAAAGAGTACCCCAAGATTTCTATCAGAGAAAGTAGGAAAAGAATGTGTATGAACCCCTATGCATAGACAACCCCATTGTCACCACGGGAATCCGCAGGTTGAGTACCAAAACATATATCAAGTGAATCAATAGAACACCCCATTGTCACCATGGGTATGCACATGCAAGACATACATCAAGTGATCTCAAATCGAATATTCATTCCGATATAACAAAATCTCAAAGGGAAAGATTCAGTTCATCACATTGAGATAGCAAGGGAATAACATAATATGATCCAACTATATTTAAAAATCCCATGATACATCAAGATCGTGACATTTCAAGAACACGAGAAAGATAGATCAATCACATACCTACTAGTACATAGCCTCAACACCGAGGGTGAACTACTCCGTTCTCGTCATGGACACTGTCGGGATGGTGAAGATGGCCTGCCGTGATCATTGCCCCATCCGACAGGGTGCCGGAACAGGTGTAGCGACCCGACCTGAAAGGTCAAATCTCCGGTGATTCTGTACCATCCCAAGATCATGCTGGTACACACACGGTACATCAACGTATATATCAAAGGGAAATCACACAGCATTAATTAATCGAAATCTCATATTGAGTCCTTTATTACAATAATGATTACAATAAAGTGGCTGAAGGCCAACTCATGAGATAAACTAAACCATAAACTTGCGGAAGCTCCAAAGGTAGATGAGTCCATGTGACTCCAAGGGCATCTCACCGAGCGTAGAGCGTATCCTCACTCCTGGTCGGAAAAGTACTCTGCAACATGATACGTTGCAGCCGTATAGGTCAGCATATTGAACATGCCGGCAAAGTCACAAGAGAGGGGGTAAAGTAATCATCTAATCTATATGCAAATATGGCAGGTGGGGTAGTAAGTTTTTGCATAAAGCCAATTTTTTCCTACAACGAGAGAGGGCAAAGGCATAATTACTACAAGGTTGGTTGATTAATGAGATGGTTCCACCAACCAATTCTCATACCCAAGTTGACATTAATAACCCACATCAATATAATTTATTGTGTTGAGAGTTCCAGATAGTTCCAGTTCCTTTGGCTCAAACTGTCCTTGACCGTGGACACGGCTAATCGATTAGGTTTGAGTACTCTGCAGAGTTTTGCACACGTTCCCCACAAGATTTGGTCGCCTCCATTGGACTTCTCGCACTTCATGGTGTTTGAGAAACGGATGACCAAAACATGGTCTTTTAAAGGGTTTCCCCGAGACTCTGTCGGTGCCCATCCTTTCCTACCGTTCTACTACATCTCGTAGCACCGCCTGTCCAGGGTCACCACGATATCCAACCAAGCTAGAGCCCATAATGGCTTGTGGCTGTGCAGGTAAGCCTTGGGTCTTGAAGCATCCATCCATCTCTATGCGTCTGGGTGGACCTTTCCGCATGAATACTGGCACTTCTCTAGCATCATCTAGGCTAACCACTGGTTTCTCCAGGGCGTCATTCAACCATCATCCACCCAGAGGTAAGTTGAAGAACTTGGAGTCTTCATGACTTGATCATCATGTAGGTCTTGAATTTCTTAACTCACAACTCTCATGAATCACACAACCAACCCCATCTACTAATAGCATAGCAAAATGTAAAACAATGTTTTCCGGGGCCAATGTGTCAAAGGGTTGAGGGGTACCTGCCACATGATACTACAACAAGTAACCAAGTTTCCAGTTTACCTACTTCGCATGCAATTGGGGTGATGGAAGAACTAATGCAATAAAACATAGGTATACATGGTCAAAGTGACTTGCCTTGCTGACGATCCTCGTAATCAAGTGACTCTAGATAACAAGCTTCGCACTCCGGATGATCTAACGAATCAAACAAGAGCACACCATAAGCATAAACACAATACAATTCATTTAACAGCAAGGTAAACCAATGCTTCAACAAACAAGATCACAATCAAGAGAAGAATCACTTAAAGTATAAGACTATAAAAGTTTGGTGTCAAAATCCCTACTAAGACATACAAGTCAAAAATATTTTTTTTGAACAACCAGGTATTTAGATAAAGAAATTAAATATAAAATTTTATTTGAAAACAGAAAGTATTTCATTATGAAAGTTTTGTGCTAAAAGAAGTATTACAAAATTTCTTCTAAACAATTTTCATGGTGAAAACAAGATGAACCTATTCAACTAGAGCGCAAAACAATTTGAAAAACATATTTTATTAATAGAAAAAGATACACCTAAAGTTGAATCAACAGAACCTAATGAAATCTAAAAACAAAAGTTAAACTAATTTAGGTTCAAATTGAAAAAAAATCAATTTAGTTAAAACCTATTAAGAACTAGACAGATTCTGTTTTGTTAAAAGCAGTAACTACATTCATTCTAAAAATTGTCAAATTATGTAGAATGATAGGTTTTACTAATACCAAACAGTGGCGAAAAGATTCACTCAAAAATATATTTTTAAACTCTAGTTATACAGATTTTAGTAATTTAAACAAATTTGATTAGATTCAAAATTTAAAGTTCAAATTTGAAATCTAATCATATAGACATAAACTACATCAAATTTGTGAACTAATGCACAAAGAATCAACTAAAAACACTAAATATTTAAAAAGATATGATAAAAACAAAATCAGGATGCATTCTGTTTTCTAAAACAGAAAAGAAAAGAAAAGAAAAACTGATCGAACGGACAGGGTGACGTGGCGTTCTCTAATTGGTTACAAGGTGTGTGAGATCTAACGATACGAGCGGACGTCCGAGCTGTAGAGGATACCATTTCGGGCTTTTAAGTGATCTAATCCTAGGTGTTGGATTTAGATCGGACGGTCTAGGGAGGGGGAGAGGGGCTCACAGAGGGAGGGTCGCGGCGGTGGAGTTTCTCCGGCGAGGCCGAGGCGATGAGTCAACGGGGGCGGCGCTCCGGTGGTTGGGGACGGCGTCCGAGGGCTTTAAACGACGGCGGTGAGTCTACGGCGCACTTTGGTGGTGTCGGAGGGGAGTGGGGACGAGCGTGGCGACGGCCAGGTGCTCTGGAAGCGTCGGTGGGGATCTGAACTCCGGCGAGCTCGTGCGGGTGGTTCTGGCGAGGGCATAGTGGGGGCTCGGGGTGGAATGGAGCGCGGAGGGTTGTCGGGATATTTATAGGGCCGCGGGTGGTCGATAGAAGGCAGGTGGGGGCGGATCCGTCGCGGGAGGGATCTCCGGCAATGTCCTGTGCGTTGGGAGGAAGGTGACCGCGGCGTCATCGGGATCAGGCGGTGGGGACGGGGTGTCACAGAGAGAGAGGTCGGCGTCAGCGCATTGGTCGGTCGGCTCGGAGCGGTTTCGGGAATTAAACGCAGGTGGGCCGACCCGTTTTTATTTAAAACGTTTCCTTTTCTATTCATAGAACAGTAAAACTCTTTTAAAAGCATTCAAAACATTTCCAAATATAGGAAATATATATATCCAAATGATCAGGAGAATTAATGCTATTCAATGAACATTTTTCCTCTGTCATATACAATACTTTGAAAAAAAATATTTTCAGAAATTGCTTATTTGATTTTTAATCCTTTTGCAATAATTTTTCAAATAGCCCCCTGGTTTTATTGTTCAAATTTTTCACCAAGATGCCCCTGGTGTGGAGTGTCATGTTCCTCCCCTCATTTCTTTGAACTTTTCCAGAGGTTTTCAAATAGGTGAAACAAGAAAAAGGGAAAGATGAAAGTGACCTTTCAGAAATTCAAAAGAAACACTTCAACCATTATATTCATTCAAACAATGTGATGATGATGCATAGCTATATATCATAACATTCGAAAATGAAATTTTGGGATGTTACAAACCTACCCACCTTAAGATGAATCTCGCCCTCGAGATTCGGGTTGGCTAGAAAATAGGTGCGGGTGGTCTCTACGAAGATCTCCTTCGCGTTCCCAGGTGGTTTCTTCCTCGGTGTGGTGACTCCACATAACCTTACAGAACTTGATGATCCTGCTACGGGTGACTCTGTTGGCAGTCTCGAGGATTCTGACGGGCTTCTCCTTGTAGGTCAGGTCACTGTCAAGTTGTATGGCCTCTAGGGGCACTGTGTCTCTCAAAGGAATATCAGCCATCTCAGCATGGCATTTCTTCAACTGGGAAACATGGAAAACACCATGAACTCCGGACAGTCCTTCCGGCAATTCCAGCTTGTATGCAACTTCGCCCCTACGTTCCAGAATTTTGTAGGGGCCTATGAATCTGGGTGCTAACTTTCCTTTAACACCAAACCTCTTGATTCCTCGAAGTGGGGACACACGGAGATATGCTCGATCCCCTACTTCATATGTCACCTCCTTGCGTTTGTTATCCGCATAGCTCTTCTGCCGGGATTGAGCTATCTTGAGTCGGTCTTGAATCAGTTTGACCTTATCTTCAGAATCTCTGAGAAGATCGGGACCAAAAAGTTTTCGGTCTCCAACACCATCCCACGTCAATGGTGTCTCTGAGAAGATCTGCACGTCAATGGGGCCATCTTCAGACTGGTCTGATAACTGTTGTTGTACGAGAACTCTACGTAAGGTAAGTTGTCATCCCAACTGGACCCATAGTCTAGTGCGCAGGCTCTCAACATGTCCTCCAGAATCTGGTTGACTCTCTCAGTCTGTCCATCGGTCTGCGGATGAAAAGATGTACTAAACTCCAGTCTTGTACCCAAAGTTTCATGTAGCTGATGCCAAAACTTTGAGGTAAACTATGTTCCTCTATCTGACACGATACTCCACGGAACTCCATGCAGACATATGATCCTGGTCATATATCTCTTGGCTAGCTTAGCACTGGTATAGGTGGTTTTCACTGGAATGAAATGAGCCACCTTGGTCAAATGATTGACCACTACCCAAATGGAATCATATCCTGAACGGGTCCTAGGTAGTCCTGTGATGAAGTCCATACCAAGCTTATCTCATTTCCACTCGGGTATTGGCAAAGGTTGGAGTAACCCTGCTGGTTTCTGATGTTCCGCCTTTACTCGCTAACAAACATCACATACCGGAACATGTTCGGCAATATCTTTCTTCATACCTGTCCACCAGTAACTTTCCTTCAAATCCAGGTACATCTTGGTGTTGCCTGGGTGTATCGAGTATGGTGAATCGTGGGCTTCTTGAAGTATCAACTTCCTGAGCTCTGGGTCACGGGGCACGTAGATTCGGTTCTCAAACCATAGAGTACCCTGTTCATCTTCACGAAAGCCTTTAGCCTTGCCTTCCTTCATTCTCTGCCTTATCTCAGCTATTTCCTTGTCTGATTTCTGGGATTCTCAAATTCTTTCGGTCAAGGTGGACTGAATCTCTAGTGTGGCAACATATCCTTACGGAACTATCTCTAACCGAAGCTCTCTGAGATCTTTGGTTAACTCCTGGGGTAATCCTCCGGCTATGAGTGTGTTCACATAACTCTTCCGACTCAAAGCATCTGCCACAACATTTGCCTTTCCTGGATGGTAATGTAATCTCATGTCATAGTCCTTGATTAACTCTAACCATCTCCTCTGTCTGAGGTTCAACTCCTTCTGCGTGAAGATATACTTCAGGCTCTTATGATCAGTGTACACGTCACAACTATTTCCGATAAGGAAATGTCTCCAGGTCTTGAGTGCGTGCACTACGGCTGCTAGCTCCAAATCATGGGTGGCATAATTCAACTCATGGGGTCGTAGTTGTATAGATGCATATGCTACAACTTTTCCCTCCTGCATGAGTACTCCTCCAAGTCCTTGACGGGATGCGTCACAATAAACCTGGAAGTCCTTCCGAATGCTTGGCAGTATCAACACTGGGGCTGTGACCAAACGTTGCTTCAACTCCTAGAAACTGACCTCACATTCCTCAGTCCAGATATACTTAGACTCTTTCTTCAACAGCTTTGTCATGGGCTTGGCAATCTTGGAGAAATTCTCAATGAATCTTCGGTAATATTCCGCTAGTCTGAGAAAACTGCGGATCGCCTTAACTGAGGTGGGTGACTTCCACTCAGTGACTGCTTCAACCTTAGAGGGATCTACTACTATTCCTTCTCTGGAAATAACATGTCCATGGAATCCAACTTTCGTCAGCCAGAATTCACAGTTACTGAACTTGGCATACAACTGATGCTCTCTAATCTTCTCCAGAACTAAACGCAAGTGTTCCTTGTGTTCTTCCTCGCTCTTGGAGAATATCAAAATGTCATCGATGAACACCACGACAAACTTGTCCAAATATTCCATAAACACTTTGTTCATCAAATTCATGAAGTAGGCAGGAGCATTAGTCAAACCAAAGGACATGACTGTATACTCGTATAAGCCATACCTAGTGGTGAAAGCTTTTTTGGGTATATCTTGTTCACGAATCTTCGTTTGGTGATACCCTGATCGAAGATCGATCTTGGATAATACTTTGGCGCCTACTAGCTGGTCAAAATGGTCATTAATCATCGGCAGAGGGTACTTATTCTTGATAGTCACCTCGTTCAATGCTCGATACCACCATCCTCAAGGTTTTGTCTTTCTTATCCACCAAAAGAACTGGGGATCCCCAAGGTGATGAACTTGGGCGAATATACCCCTTGTCCAATAGCTCCTTAATCTGCTTCTTGATTTCCACTAAATCATTTGCGGGCATTCGATAGGGTCTCTTGGAAATTGGGGCTGTCCCTGGTAGTAGCTCTATTAGAAACTCAATCTCCCTATCTGGTGGCATGCCTGGTAATTTCTCCGGGAATACATTTGGAAAGTCTCGTGCAACCGGTACTTCCTCCTGAACAACTCCTGTGAGGGAATTTAACCGAGCACTCTGTTGGGGAACGTCGCATGGGAAACAAAAATTTTCCTACGCACACGCAAACCTATCCATGGTGATGAGCATCTACGAGAGGGAGAGTGGATCTACGTACCCTTGTAGATCGCTAAGCGGGAAGCGTTAAGAAACGCGGTTGGTGTAGTCGAACATCTTCGCGATCCAAATCGCCGAGCGTCCCGCGATCTCATCACGATCCGTCCCGCGATCCAATCACGATCCGTCCCGTGAACTCATCACGATCCGTCCCGCGATCTCATCACGATCCGTCTCACGATGTTGATCACGATCTGTCCCGCGAACTCATCACGATCCGTTCCGCGATCTCATCACGAACCGTCTCGCGATCTCGATCACGGTCCTTCCGATCTAGCGCCGAACGGACGGCACCTCCGCGTTCAGCACACGTGCAGCTTGATGACGATCTCCACCATCTTGATCCAGCAAGAGGAGGTGGAGAGGAGAGAGAGTTCACCGGCAGCGTGACGGCGCTCCGGTGATGGTGGTGGAGTGATTCCGGCAGGGCTTCGCCTAAGCGCCGCGGAAAACCGATCTAGAGGAGAAACTGTGCACCGGTGAAACGGGTAGCACGTGGCCGGAAATTCTGTCCAAAAACCACCCAATCCACTAGTATATATAGGAGGAGAGGAGAGGAGAGGCAGCCAAGTCCTTTGGGTCGGCCGAAATAGGAGGTGGGAAGAAATCCTACTTCACCTCCAATCCTAGTTGGAGTAGGATTGCCTCCTATTGGCTGATTTTCCACTTTTTGCTTTAGGACTTTCTCTCCTGCGCCATGGGCCTTTGTGGCTGTTTTCCCAGCCCAATAAGGGCTGGTTATTATTCTCCCACAGCCCATGGACCTCTTGGGGTCGAAGTACCCCTCCCGGAGGTCCTCCGGTACACTACCGGCACTCCCGGTACAATACCGATACTCCCGGTACACTACCGATGAGCCCGAAACTTTTCCGGAAACCAAACTGGGACTTCCTATATATGAATCTTTACCTCCGGACCATTCCGGAGCTCCTCGTGATGTCCGGGATCTCATCCGGGACTCCGAACAAACTTCGGTCACCACCATACATAACTCTACACTACCGAAACGTCACCGAACCTTAAGTGTGCAGACCCTGCGGGTTCGAGAACTATGTAGACATGACCGAGACACCTCTACGGTCAATAACCAATGGCGGGACCTGGACATCCACATTGGTTCCTACATATTCTACGAAGATCTTTATCGGTCGAACCTCTATGTCAAGGATTTAGTTAATCCCGTATAACGTCCCCTTTGTTCTTCGGTATGTTACTTGCCCGAGATTCGATCGTCGGTATCTCCATACCTAGTTCAACCTCGTTACTGGCAAGTCTCTTTACTCGTTCCGTAATACAAGATACCGTGACTAACACTTAGCCACATTGCTTGCAAGGCTTGTTGTGATGTTGTATTACCGAGTGGGCCCTGAGATACCTCTCCGTCACACGGAGTAACAAATCCCAGTCTCGATCCATGCCAACTCAACAAACACCATCGGAGATACCTGTAGAGCACCTTTATAGTCACCCAGTTACGTTGCGACGTTTGATACACACAAGGCACTCCTCCGATATCCGTGAGTTGCATGATCTCATGGTCATAGGAACATATACTTGACATGCAGAAAACAGTAGCAATAAACTGACACGATCATATGCTATGTTTGTAGTTTGGGTCTTATCCATCACATCATTCTCCTAATGATGTGATCCCGTTATCAAATGACATCTCATGTCCATGGCTAGGAAACTTTAACCATCCTTTGATCAACGAGCTAGTCCATTAGAGGCATACTAGGGACATGGTTTTGTCTATGTATCCACACATGCATTTAAGTCTCCGATCAATACAATTATAGCATGGATAATAAACGATTATCATGAACAAGGAAATATGATAATAACTAATTTATTATTGCCTCTAGGGCATATTTCCAACAGTCTCCCACTTGCACTAGAGTCAATAATCTAGTTCACATCACCATGTGATTCGCATTGTTATGAATCTAACACCCAATGAGTTTTGGGGCTCGATCATGCTTTGCATGTGAGAGAGGTCTTATAGTCAACGGGTCTGCGATATTCAGATCCGTGTGTACTTTGCAAATCTCTATGTCAAACCGTAAACACTGCTACCACACTCCACTTGGTACTATTTCCAAATGGCTGCTCCACTATACGTATCCAGATTGCTACTACTAGTCATCTGGATAGGTGTTAAAGCTTGCATCGACGTAACTCTTTACGACGAACTCTTTATCACCTCCATAATCAAGAAACATTTCCTTAGTCCTCTGGTTACTAAGGATAATTCCGACCGCTGTCCAGTGATCCACTCCTGGACCACTCTTGTACCCCTTGACAAACTCATGGCAAGGCACACATAGGTGCGGTACACAGCATGGCATAATATAGAGCCTATGGCTAAGGCATAGGGGACGACGTTCGTCCTTTCTCTTTCTTCTGCCATTGTCGAGCTTTGAGTCTCACTCAACTTCACACCTTACAAATCAGACGAGAACTATTTCTCTGGCTGATCCATTTTGAACTCTTTCAAAATCTTTGTCAAGGTATGTACTCATTGAAAGTCTCATCAAGTCATCTTGATCTATCTCTATTGATCTTGATGCTCAACAATTTGGTAGCTTTATCCAGGTCTTCCTTTGAAAATCACTTTCCAAACAACCATTTATGGCTTTCAGAAATCCTACATTATTTCCGATCAACAATATGTCATCCACATATACGTATCAGAAATTCTATAGTGCTCCCACTCACTTTGTTGCAAATACAAGTTTCTCGTAAACTTTGTATAAACTCAAAAACTTTGATCAACTCATCAAAGCGTATATTCCAAATCCGAGATGCTTGCTTCAGTCCAAGGAAGGATCACCGAAGCTTGCACACCTTTTAGCATCCTTAGGACTGACAAAACCTTCTGGTTGTATCACATACAACCTTTCCTCAAGTAAACCGTTAAGGAAACGATGTTTTGACATCCATCTGCCAGATTTCATAATTGAAAACACAGCAACTGCTAACATAATTCCAACAGACTTTAGCACCACTACGAGTGAGAAAGTCTCATCATAGTCAACTCCTTGAACTTGTCACAAACATCTTTGCAACAAGTCGAGCTTTACAAATAGTGACATTCACCATCAGTGTCTGTCTTCATTTTAAAGATCCATTTGTACTCAACGACCTGCCATCCAACGAGCAAGTCTACCAAAGTCTACACTTGGTTTTCATACATGGATCCTATCTCGGATTTCATGGCCTCCAACCATTTTTCGGAATCCGGGCCCATCATCGCTTCTCCATAGCTCGTAGGTTCATCATTGTCCAACAACATGACCTCCAAGACAGAGTTGTCATACCGCTCAGGAGCAGTACACATCCTTGTCGACCTACGAAGTTCGATAGTAACTTGATCCTGAAGCTTCATGATCATCATCATTAACATCCTCTTCAACTAACGTAGGCTTCACAGAAACATCTTTCTGCGCTGCGCTACTCTCTGGTTGAACAAAGGTTTAATAACCTCATCAAGTTCTATCTTCCTCCCACTCAATTCTTTCGAGAGAAACTTTTTCTCGAGAAAGGATCCATTCCAGCAACAAACACTTTGCACTCGGATCTGAGATAGAAGGTATACCCAACTGTTCTTGGCGTATTCTATGAAGATGCATTTGTCCGCTTTGGGTTTGAGCTCATTAGGTGAAAACATTTTCCACACAAGCTTCGCAGCCCCAAACATTAAGAAATGACAGCTTAGGTTTCTGTCAAACCATAATTCACACGGTGTCATCTCAACGGATTTAGATGGTGCCCTATTTAAAGTGAATGTAGTTGTCTCTAATGCATAACCCCAAAAATTATAGTAGTAAAATGATAAGAGACATCACAGTATGCACTATATCAATAGAGCATGACTATGATGTTCGGACACACCATCACAGCATGGTGTTCCAGGTGGCGTTTAGTTGTGAAACAAATTTCACGTTGTCTTAAGTTGTATGCCAAACTCGTAACTCAGATATTCACCTCCACGATCATATCGCGGTCTTTTTTATCTTCTTGTCACGATGATCTTTAAACTTCACTCTGTATTTGCTTGAACCTTTCAAACGATTCAGACTTGTGTTTCATTAAGTAAATATACACTATATCTACTCAAATCATCAGTGAAGGTAAGAAAATAACGATATCCACTGCACGCTACAAGACTCATTAGATTGCATACATCAACATGTATCATTTCCAATGAATCACTTGCCTGCTCCATCCAACGGGGTCCTTTAGTCATCTTGCCCAAGAGGCATGGTTCGCATGTCTCAACCGATTCGAAATCGATGAGTCCAAATATCCATCAGCATGGAGTTTCTACATGCGCTTTATACCAATATGACATTTAGCGGCAGTGCCACAAGTATGTGGTACTATCATTATTAACTTTGTATCTTTTGACATCAATGTTATGAACATGTGTACTACTACGATCAAGATTTCAACAAACCATTCTCACTTGGTGCATGACCATTGAAGGTATTATTCATGTAACCAGAATAACTATTATTCTCTGACTTAAATGAATAATCGTATTGCAACAAACATGATCTAATCATGTTCATGCTCAACGCAAAACACCAAATAACATTTATTTAGGTTCGTTACTAATCCTGAAGGTAGAGAGAGCGTGCGATGTTGATCACATCAACCTTGGAAACATTTCCAACACACATCGTCACCTCACCCTTAGCTAGTTCTCCGTTTATTCCGTAGCTTTTATTTCGAGTTACTAACATTTAGCAACCGAACCGGTATCCAATACCCAGGTGCTACTAGGAGTACTAGCAAGGTACACATCAATAACTCGTATATCAAATATACTTCTGTCGATGTTGCCAGCCTTCTTATCTACCAAGTATCTAGGGTTGTTCCGCTTCAGCGACCTCTCACCTCATAATAGAAGCACTTAGTCTCGGGTTTGAGTTCAACTTTGGGTTGCTTCACTGGAGCGGCAACTGACTTGCTATCCATGAAGTTTCCCTCCTTGCTCTTGCCCTTTTCGAAACTAGTGGTTTGCTTAACCATCAACACTTGACGCTCCTTTTTGATTTCTACCTTCGCGGTGTCAAACATCGCGAACAGCTCAGGGATCAATACTTCTATCCCTGGTGTATTATAGTTCATCACTAAGTTCTAGTAGCTTTAGTGACAGTGACTTGGAGAACTATATCAATCACTATCTTATCTGGAAGATCAACTCCCACTTGATTCAAGCGATTGTAGTACCCAGACAATCTGAGTACATGCTCAACGATTGAGCTATTCTCCTTCATCTTACAAGCAAAGAATCTTGTTGGAGATCTCATATCTCGCAACAAAGGCACGAGCCTGAGATCACAATCTCTGCTCCTAGAACATCTCATATGTTCCGTGACGTTCAAAACGTTTTGAAGCCTCAATTCTAAGCCGTAATGCATGACGCACTAAACTATCAAGTAGTCATCGAAACGTGCCTGTTAGATGTTCACAACATCTATAGACGACGCTAGAGGGGGTGGCGCACCGAGCGGTGCATTAAGGACATAAGCCTTCTGTGCAGCAGTGAGGACAATCCTCAGATCACGGACCCAGTCCGCAATTTTGCTACCAACATCTTTCAATTCTATTTCTCTAGGAACATATAAAAATACAAGGGAGCTACAGCGCGAGCTAGTAATCTACAACATAATTTGCAAAGACACTTTGACTATGTTCACGATAATGAGTTCAATTAATCATATTACTTAAGAACTCCCACTCAAATTGACATCCCTCCGATCATTCGAGTGATACATGATCCAAATTCACCAACTCAAGTCCGATCATCACGTGAGTTGAGGTGGCTGCAATGGTGAACATCATTATGTTGATCATATCTACTATATGACTCATGTTCGACCTTTCGGTCTCTCGTGTTCCGAGGCCATGTCTGTACATGCTAGGCTCGTCAAGTTTAACCCGAGTGTTCTGCGCGTGCAAATCTGGCTTGCACCCGTTGTATGTGAACGTAGAGTCTATCACACCCGATCATCACGTGGTGTCTCAACACGACGAACTTTCGCAACGGTGCACACTCGGGGAGAACACAGTTCATCTTGAAATTCAAGTGAGGGATCACCTTATAATGCTACCGCCGTACTAAGCAAAACAAGGTGCATAAAAGGATTAACATCTCATGCAATTCATAAGTGACATGATATGGCCATGAACTTGTGTTTAAGATCTCCATCTTCGAAACACCGGCATGATCTCCATCGTCACCGGCACAACACCATGATCTCCATCATCTTGATCTCCATCAATGTGTTGCCATTGGGGTTGTCACGCCCTGCATGCTTCTACTACTATTGCTACCGTAGCGATAAAGTAAAGCATTACATAGCGCTTAATGATTGACACGCAGGTCATACAATAATTAAAGACAACCCTATGGCTCCTGCCGGTTGCCGTACTCATCGACATGCAAGTCGTGATAATCTATACATCACATGATCATCTCATACATCACATATATCTCATCATGTAATTGGCCATATCACATCACAACATACCCTGCAAAAACAAGTTAGACGTCCTCTAATTGTTGTTGCATATTTTACGTGGCTGCTATGGGTATCTAGCAAGAACGATTCTCACCTACGCATAAACCACAACGGTGATACATAGATTGCTTTTCATCCTTCTCAAGGACCGCCTTTGTCGGATCCGATCCAACTAGAGTAAGAGAAACTGTCACCCGCAAGCCAGCTAAGCAACAAGTTGCATCGCAGGAACCGGTCTCTCGTAAGCGTACGAGTAATGTTGGTCCGGGCCGCTTCATCTCACAATACCGCTGAACCAAAATCCGACCAAGGGAGGAAGCAATCTAAGCATCAACGCCCACAAACCTTTTGTGTTCTACTCGAGATCTCATCGAACCATCAACCTAGCTCATGATGCCACTGTTGGGGAACGTCGCATGGGAAACAAAAATTTTCCTACGCACACGCAAACCTATCCATGGTGATGAGCATCTACGAGAGGGAGAGTGGATCTACGTACCCTTGTAGATCGCTAAGCGGGAAGCGTTAAGAAACGCGGTTGGTGTAGTCGAACATCTTCGCGATCCAAATCGCCGAGCGTCCCGCGATCTCATCACGATCCGTCCCGCGATCCAATCACGATCCGTCCCGTGAACTCATCACGATCCGTCCCGCGATCTCATCACGATCCGTCTCACGATGTTGATCACGATCTGTCCCGCGAACTCATCACGATCCGTTCCGCGATCTCATCACGAACCGTCTCGCGATCTCGATCACGGTCCTTCCGATCTAGCGCCGAACGGACGGCACCTCCGCGTTCAGCACACGTGCAGCTTGATGACGATCTCCACCATCTTGATCCAGCAAGAGGAGGTGGAGAGGAGAGAGAGTTCACCGGCAGCGTGACGGCGCTCCGGTGATGGTGGTGGAGTGATTCCGGCAGGGCTTCGCCTAAGCGCCGCGGAAAACCGATCTAGAGGAGAAACTGTGCACCGGTGAAACGGGTAGCACGTGGCCGGAAATTCTGTCCAAAAACCACCCAATCCACTAGTATATATAGGAGGAGAGGAGAGGAGAGGCAGCCAAGTCCTTTGGGTCGGCCGAAATAGGAGGTGGGAAGAAATCCTACTTCACCTCCAATCCTAGTTGGAGTAGGATTGCCTCCTATTGGCTGATTTTCCACTTTTTGCTTTAGGACTTTCTCTCCTGCGCCATGGGCCTTTGTGGCTGTTTTCCCAGCCCAATAAGGGCTGGTTATTATTCTCCCACAGCCCATGGACCTCTTGGGGTCGAAGTACCCCTCCCGGAGGTCCTCCGGTACACTACCGGCACTCCCGGTACAATACCGATACTCCCGGTACACTACCGATGAGCCCGAAACTTTTCCGGAAACCAAACTGGGACTTCCTATATATGAATCTTTACCTCCGGACCATTCCGGAGCTCCTCGTGATGTCCGGGATCTCATCCGGGACTCCGAACAAACTTCGGTCACCACCATACATAACTCTACACTACCGAAACGTCACCGAACCTTAAGTGTGCAGACCCTGCGGGTTCGAGAACTATGTAGACATGACCGAGACACCTCTACGGTCAATAACCAATGGCGGGACCTGGACATCCACATTGGTTCCTACATATTCTACGAAGATCTTTATCGGTCGAACCTCTATGTCAAGGATTTAGTTAATCCCGTATAACGTCCCCTTTGTTCTTCGGTATGTTACTTGCCCGAGATTCGATCGTCGGTATCTCCATACCTAGTTCAACCTCGTTACTGGCAAGTCTCTTTACTCGTTCCGTAATACAAGATACCGTGACTAACACTTAGCCACATTGCTTGCAAGGCTTGTTGTGATGTTGTATTACCGAGTGGGCCCTGAGATACCTCTCCGTCACACGGAGTAACAAATCCCAGTCTCGATCCATGCCAACTCAACAAACACCATCGGAGATACCTGTAGAGCACCTTTATAGTCACCCAGTTACGTTGCGACGTTTGATACACACAAGGCACTCCTCCGATATCCGTGAGTTGCATGATCTCATGGTCATAGGAACATATACTTGACATGCAGAAAACAGTAGCAATAAACTGACACGATCATATGCTATGTTTGTAGTTTGGGTCTTATCCATCACATCATTCTCCTAATGATGTGATCCCGTTATCAAATGACATCTCATGTCCATGGCTAGGAAACTTTAACCATCCTTTGATCAACGAGCTAGTCCATTAGAGGCATACTAGGGACATGGTTTTGTCTATGTATCCACACATGCATTTAAGTCTCCGATCAATACAATTATAGCATGGATAATAAACGATTATCATGAACAAGGAAATATGATAATAACTAATTTATTATTGCCTCTAGGGCATATTTCCAACACACTCATCTCTGTGCGTCGGGATACATACTTAATCTTGTTGTTCTCCGGAGTGGTGAGTGAAATAGACTTGCTGGGGCAATCAAGGTTTCCTTCATACTTGGTCATCCAATCCATGCCTAGGATTACATCCAATCCCTGGGATTCTAAGACGATGAGGTCGGTAGGAAAAACATGGTTTCCTATGTGGAGTTTCAGGGCGTGGCATCCTATCCCTGCCATCATCATACCTCCTGGGTAATTTACCTTAATGGGCTGACTAAGGATTCTGGTGGGTAAACCATACTTTTCCACAACTACCCTTGATATGAATGAATAAGTTGCACCAAAATCAAAAAGTACCATAACTGGACGTGAATGCAATAAAAACTTACCAACCACAGTCTCGGGCTGATCATAGACTTCCTCCACATCGAGGTGGTTCACCTCAGCACAAGGAAACGGATTTGGCTTCTTAGTTGCGGAGTTGCCGTTTCCATTTCCTTGCTTGTTCTGAGGGCATTCAGTGGCATAGTGCCTTGTCTTCTAACACTTGAAACAGGTGATATGGTTCAGATCCTTCTGAGTTGGAGCGGGACGGTGTTGGTTGCCATTCCCACTTACATTACCATTCTTGAAGCTGCCATTGTTGGGACGATTATTCCCATTTCCTCCATGGTTGTGCACGAGATGAGTGTGTCCTCCATACTTACCTGTCCCTGATCCGGTATTTCCTGAGTACGGGGTGCGGCGGGGCTTCTGATGAGCTCCAGAGGTAGACTTCCCCTGTGCATACTTCCTCTTGCGGATCTCAATTTTCTGATGCTTCCCCTCCAAGATGAGGGCCTTGTCTACCAGCTCCTGGTAGTTGCTGAAGGTAGCCACCATCATCTGCACACTCAACTCATCATTGAGTCCTTCCAAGAACTTCTCCTGCTTGGCTGCATCATCGGCCACATCTCCTGGTGCATAACGTGCCAACGTGCTGAAGTCATCCACGTACTGGGCCACGGAACGGTTCCCCTGGCGTAATTTGCGAAACTCACGCTTCTTCAGACTCATAGCTCCAGCTGAGACATGTGCGGTGCGGAAAGCTTGCTTGAACTGCTCCCAAGTCACACCAGTAATGGGGTACGTGGTGGTGTAGTTCTCCCACCATGAAGCTGCTGGTCCCTATAGTTGATGGGCGGCAAAACGCACTTTTTCAGCCTCAGTGCATCCTGCGGTGGTGAGTTCCCTCTCCATCTTGCAGAGCCAATCATCTACCACAATGGGCTCTGTGCTACTGGAGAAGGTTGGGGGATTCAGTCTCAGAAAACGGGTGAGGTTGTCGCCTTGAGGTGGAGGGTGGTTGTTGTGGTTGTTGGTCTAATTCTGAATCAACAGCTGCATCAGGGCGTTCTTCTGCTGGGGGAGTTGTGTCAGCTCTGGCGGGAAAGTGAAGTCAGGCTCACGTCGCGGAGGCATCTTGCTGTTTTTCAGAGGGGTGAGAATTAGAATAGAACAATGACCTAAAAGGGAAATTCACTACCCATATGCAATGCAACAAACATATCACACCAAACACTCATTCATTTATTCCACTCAAGGTCAAAAATCGAGATACAAATCTCCATTCAAACTAAACATCGACCTATGCTTTAATGACGAAAATGAAGATACATGGGGGCATAACTAAAGTTGTCCTGAAAAGTTCATGGTGAAGTGGTCTCCTCCGGTGG
The DNA here is from genome assembly GCA_022496015.1 of Hordeum marinum. NCBI lineage: Eukaryota > Viridiplantae > Streptophyta > Magnoliopsida > Poales > Poaceae > Hordeum > Hordeum marinum. The sequence continues at coordinate 302,818,992 of CM039672.1, read as the reverse complement.
TGCTCTCCTCATAGTCATCATCATTGTTGATCAAAGGAGCCATGTCTCCTTTGGGATGAAGATTTTCACCCATGTCCATCTGTTCCTCTAGAGTTGCTATGCGAGTGTTCAGCTTGTCGATCCTCTCTAAGAAATCCTTCACCTCATACTCATGCTCGTACTCGGCTTCCCGTAAGTCAGCTTCGAGGTCAATCTCACGGTTCATCAGGCTCTTGATCGTCTTCGTGTTGGCACGTACCCGAAGCTCCAAGGTCCTAACGTGCGTCTCCAAGGTCTGGATATAGGAAATGGTGGTGTCTTCAGTGGGAGTGGTTAGGATATTTCCATTGGCATCCCTGCGACAAACCACGCCGAGTCCTGGTGAAATGGTTCCACCTCTGTATTCCTCGTGAATACGTCCAAGGGCACGATGAATGGCCATGTCTCTCCCAAGTATCCAGCTTGGTGCCACAAACTTGAAGTCGATGGTTTCCTTCCGATTCCCAAAGGTCTTCCCGGGGATGTGCACCTTGATCCTGTAGCATCCGTCTTGTGGAAAAGACATGATAGGAGTCCCGGTGATGCTCGGCAAAGCAATCCTCATGTCCCTGACGATCCTCATCAGCTCCTTGCCAAAGGGCATCGTTGCGTATTCCTCCAATCCTAGTAGGACTAGGATTCCTCCCTTTTTGGCCTTTTTCCACCTTTTTCCCTTTGGGTTTTTCTTCCCAGCCGCATGGGCCTTGTGTGGGACTTCAACCAGCCCACAAAAGGCTGGTATTTACTCTCCCACAGCCCATGAAGCCTCTTGGGTCGAAATACCCCTCCCGGTGTTCTCCCGGTACACTACCGGCACTCAAAGTCTTGATCCATGCCAACTCAACAGACACCCTCGGAGATACCTGTAGAGTACCCTTATAGTCACCCAGTTATGTTGCGACGTTTGATACACACAAGGCACTCCTCCGGTGTCAGTGAGTTGCATGATCTCATGGTCATAGGAACATATACTTGACATGTAGAAAACAGAAGCAATTAACTGACACGATCATATGCTACGTTTGTAGTTTGGGTCTTGTCCATCACACCATTCTCCTAATGATGTGATCCCGTTATCAAATGACATCTCATGTCCATGGCTAGGAAACCTTAACCATCTTTTATCAACGAGCTAGTCCATTAGAGGCATACTAGGGACATGGTTTTGTCTATGTATCCACACATGCATCTAAGTTTCCGATCAATACAATTATAGAATGGATAATAAACGATTTATCATCAAAAAGGAAATATGATAATAACTAATTTATTATTGCCTCTAGGGCATATTTCCAACAAAAACAAGCTAACTATGCATGAAAAAAGAATGTGTCGCAATTAGCACATTTTGTGAAGTTCTGAATGAACACCACACTTACCTGAGTCTACAAATTCCGAATTTTTTGTATAACTCATAGAATTTGCATGGGAAAATTTGTAAAAATTTCAGAATTTTTTGAATGTCTAGTAAAATCATAGAAATTCTACACTGGGTGTAAAAGTCTCTATTTTTTCACAGAATCAAACTAACAAGTATCCACACTATTCAAAGGATTTGCTTGGCAATTTATTGAAATAAAAGAAACAAAATATGATTAATACAGTAGCTTAATAATGTGAACACACAAAAAAAGAAATTGTAAATATTGGGTTGTCCCCTAAGAGGCGCTTTTCTTCAAAGCCTTTTAGCTAGGCTTGATAATTTCAATGATGCTCAAGTAAAAGTAAAAGAATAGAAACATGGAAGAGAGCATCATGAATCACATGGAAAGAACATTTAAGTTTAACCCACTTTCTATGCATAGGATTTTGCAAGGAAATAATTTAGTGTAGCAAGAATCAACTTGCATAGGAAGGCAAAACAAGCATAACTTCGAAACTTTCGACACATAGGGAGGAAACTTGATATTATTGCAATTCCTACAAGCATATGTTCCTTCCTCGTAATAATTTTAATTAGCATGATGAAGTAATTAAGAAATAAAACTATCACATCAAGCACTCTTTTCATGATCCTCAAGCATAGAAAATTTATTACTCTCCCCATAAGCAAACTTCTCATACATAACAGTGGGAGTATCATAGGAAACTCGAATGTTATGAATTGTTTCCACATTAAAAGAATAATGTTGCGAAAAAGGATATTCATAATGGTGACAAGTTTGATAATAATAATAATAATCACTACTTTTTATAACATAAGTACCATCACAATAATCATCATAAGTAGTAGCGTGGTTCTCAACATAATCAATCGAAACCTGTTCCAAGATAGTGGAATCATTACTAAACAAAGTGACGACCTTTCAAAATCCAATTTTACCATTACAATAAGATTCAAAACCCTCCAAAATAGTGGGTGTCGGTGCACTAGAGTTTTGGGCTCTCTAGTGCCCCTTACTCGTGCACAGGCAGTAGTAGCCACCCTGGCGACAATGCCCGATAGGGAGCTGCAAGATACAAATACAGGAGAATCAAGACCAAAGACAAGACCTTGCCGGGATGGCCTTCAAACCCCCGGCAAGACCCGGCAAGGCGAGGACCCGGCAAGGAGAAGCCCCAGCAACACCCAGCCAGTGCAGAGGCCAGGTGTTGCCCCGCCTGGGCACGTGTCGCGGCGCCAACGATGGAGGGGCTAAGCGGCACCGATGGGACGGGCTCCTGTCCCGTCCCTTAGACAATCAGAGATGCCTGACGGTGCACTAAATGCACCTGTCCTACATCTTCAGTGTTAGGTATGATAGCACTGTAGCTCTATACACCCCTTGTATGTAGTATACGCCACTATTGGGATCCCCTTCTAAAGTATAAAAGGAGGCCCAGGGCGATACGATAGAGGACTTTTGGTCTTTTCAACTTTTAGACTTTTGGACCTTGAGATCCTCTCGGGCCCATCCTGCATGAGTAGCCGCTGCATACTACAGTGCTCCCAGACCCTGAGCTAGGACTCATCCAATACAACCAAGTAGGAGTAGGGTTTTACGCATCTTTGCGACCCGATCCTGGGTAAAATCCCGCGCGTTGTTCATCAGATCTGCACTCTGTGCGAGCCTTCTTCCCTGCCAAACCATAAAGGGATCCCTCCGATCCCACATGTGTCATCTCCATCGACATCTTGGGCGCACCAGGAAGGGGGGAGAGGTTGCGTGGACCTAATCTGGTGATCAGTGCACCAGTTCCTTCATAATCATCATCGATGTTTGCCATGGCCCCCAAAAGGAAGGGCCTGACGGCGGTTGGCCCATCCGCGTCTGCTATCCCTGTATCTACACAGACAGGCGATGGTGTAGATGCGGGTGGAGGAGGAGGCGGAGGTTCAGAGCTTCCACAACGTTCTGGTGATCAAGGCCAAGGAAGCGGAGACGCCCGCCGTGGAGATGTTCACGGCGGCGGTGGGAACCCCCGCGCCACTGGGTCTCAGGACGGAGCTGTACCACCTACGGGCGGTATGGTGAACTCCGAGGACGGAAGCATACCTTCCAAGATGCCCACGGTGGCGCACACACCGCGACCTTCCTAGGACGCACGCGAAGAGCAGCACCGTGGAGTCGCTGGTTCCCAACATCCCCATGGAAAAGCTCATGCGCATCACTCCCAAGGTGCGTGGGACCAGCATGCTCGCCAACATGCTAGTGGGAGTGTCGTGCGATCGCGGGACCGCGACGGAGCTCCTTCTAACACGGTTAGGAGTCAGAGCACCTTGCATTCCTCACGTCGTTTGCTGCCGACCACATGTGAAGAAGCAGTAGCGCGAGCACAGCTACTCCTGAATTTCCCTCCTACCGCGGAGAAGCTCGATGAGTGGAGAGCTACCATTCAGAGCTTCCTCAGCCTCGCAAAAAAGTTTCGATCCACCGAGCTGGCTCACACTATTGGTGAGAAGGCCGGAGGTGGTGCGACCACGATGCACTCTCCTCCACAGCAAAAACGCTGGTCGCCGACTCGACGGACCGACGCTTGCGATGGTTACTCGACGGCATCATCTGATCCAGGGACATGCCATAACCAGCATCAAGTTCTTCGGGAACGGGGCAAGGAAGACGCTCGAACTACAATCGAGCGGCGGCGGGAAGCGCGTTATCAACCTGATAACCATGAGGGGGCCACTGTAGACAAGTCTGCGCCAAGGTATCCTATCATCCTACCTTATGAGGTGGGTTGCACAGCATTTACCTGTGAGCTGCAGCAAATTCAGTGCCCCAACTCCCGCATGTTCAAGCCAGAGGTCCCGGAGAAGTATGACGGCAAGACACACCCGTCGGAGTTCCTGAGCATCAACACCATTGTGGTACAAGCTGCCGGGGCCCGCGACGACAAGATACTCGCCAACTACTTCCCGTTGGTATTCAAGCCCAACGTCAGGTCGTGGTTGATGCACCTGCCAAAGAATTCCATCACCTCCAGGGCAGACCTGTGCCATGAGTTTGTTGGCGCCTTTACAGAAGGACACCAAACTCCTGGTCAGGAAAGCGATTTGCACATCATTCCCCAGAAGGAGGGCGAGACTTTGCGCAAGTACATCCAAAGGTTCAGCCACATGCACCACATTATACCAGACGATCATGATGTCACTGTTATCAACGCGTTCCATCAGAACGTGTGCAACCGTAGGATGCGGGAAGAGTTGGCGATCAACAAGGTCAGGGATGTTGCCGAGCTCTATGCTTTGGCACATAAATATGCTCGGTCTGAAGAAGGGAGGAGGCTCCCTGGCGAGGACGCTAGCGCAGGGGTCAACTCTGAGGATGAAGACATCGCCACCCCGACAAAGAAGGGACGGCAGCATAACAAGAAGCACAAGGACAAGGACGTGCTTGCCGTCGAGGGATCTAGCAACCCCGACACTGCCAAGAAGGCCAAGAGTGAGGACCCCGGCAAGGATGTTGCTGGGTGCACCTCTTGCCTAGCGATGGCAGCTGCCGACAAGCCCGAAGGCTCCGTCAAGCAGTATTGCAAGATCCATCACACCAAGTGCCACGATCTCCAGGACTGCCGGCAAGTTGAGCATCTTGCCGAGAAGCAAAAGGCCGAGTACGAGAGGCGAGACAAGGAGAAGGGCCAAGATGGTGTGGAGGCGTCCGGCAAGAAGCGCGTTGGCCGAGGAGGTTGCCGCGGCAAGCCCAAACAACAAAAAGACTAGCCCGCTCATGGTCGCGACAAGCAAGAGGGTCATGATGATGATGTCGAAGGGGATGACGAGTCCAACGAGCATGAGTTCCAGAAGGCTACAGAGATGATGTGCATCGAGGGAGGTGCCCTGTCACATTCCTCTCACCGCCAACTTAAACAGTGGGCGCGCAAGGTTAACGCAGCGGAGACATCTATCGGTGCCTAGAGACCTCTGAAGTGGTCCAACACTCCTATCAGTTTCGATGTGGAGGATCACCCTCATCGCACAACTGCGGTCGGGTGCCTGCAATTGTTGGTTTTGCCAACAATTAGCAACCTCAAGGTGACGAAGATGCTAGTCGACAGTGGGTCAGCCTGAACCTGATCTCGCCTGATGTCATCCAGAGGCTGCAAATTCCTGCTGAAGATCTCGAGCCAACAGGCGCTTTCCAAGGGGTCAATTCAGGGAGGACTCAGCCGAAGGGCAAGATCACACTACCGGTGACGTTTGGTAGTGATATAAATTTCAGGACAGAGAAGATCGTTTTTGCCATTGCCAAGATCTCATTGCCATACAACGATACCCTTGGTCGCCCAGTGCTGGCCAAGTTCATGGCGGCCATCCACTTCACTTACAATGTACTGAAGATGCTCGTGCCAATGAGTATCATCACGATCAACTCCTACAAGAAAGGCGCACTTATCTGCGCCGACCAACTCTACCGGGAGGCAGTTGCAGCACCTGCCGCCAAGGCACTTGCTCCTACCGCTAAAGCTCCCGAGGGGAAGAAGACCGGCAAGGCCTCTGGACACATTCCGGCAAGCGTGCCTCCTCAGGGTGATGCGCTCCCGTTGTCGATGTGCCAGAGAGATCCACCGGCAAAAGCAAGAAGTCCAAGGCAGCTCCGCCAGAGACTAAGAAGGTGCCCGCCAAGTACGATGGTATGGGAGGTACTTTCACCATAAGTTCCACCCTTGACGACAAATGGGGAAGCGCGCGCGCCGCCTTCCTGCGGGCAAATGTCGATGTGTCTGCATGGCAACCATCTCATATCCCCGGTTTTCCCAAGAAGGTGATTGAGCACCACCTTGCTGTCTGTCGAGCAGAAGGTTCGACAGCAGGCTTTGGAGCGGCAATAGTTCATTGCCGAAGAGATCAAGAAATTAGAAGCGGTCGGCTTGATTAGAGGAGTATTTCATCCAACATGGTTGCCCAATCCAGTTGTAGTGCGCAAGGCGAATGGGAAATGGAGGCTACGTATGGACTTCACAGACACCAATGAATCCTGCCCCAAAGATCCTTTTCCCTTGCCGCGCATCGACCAGATTGTGGACTCCATCACCGATTGCAAATTCTTGTCTTTCCTTCACGCCTATTCAGGCTATCATCAGATTTTCATGGCCAAGGAAGACGAGGAGAAGACCGCATTTATCACCCCATGTGGTATGTATTGCTTTTTGTGTATGCCTTTCGGGTTGAAAATTGCTGGTTCTACGTTTGCAAGAGTAGTCCAGATTGGTTTTGAGCCCCAACTACATAGAAATATGGAGGCTTATATGGATGACATAGTGGTCAAATCCACGGACAAGGCTACGCTCATATCAGACCTATAAGAAACATTTGCAAATCTGTGCAAGATCAACATGAAGCTCAACCCTGAGAAGTGTGTGTTCGGTGTCCCATGCGGCAAGCTCCTTGGGTTCTTTGTATCTCAATGTGGAATTGAAGCAAATCTCGACAAGATCAAAGCAATTGAGCAAATTGAAGCACCAAGACATGTCAAGGATGTGCGTCGTCTTGCCGGCTGTGTTGCTGCTCTGAGTAGGTTCATGTCAAAATCTGCTGAGCGCGCCCTGCCCTTTTTCAAAATCCTGAAGAAGGTAGTTCCGATGAAATGGACTTTGGAAGCGGAGACTGTGCTGTAGGATTTGAAGAAGTACCTCTCCTCTCCGGTAGTCCTAGTCGTACCAAAACCACAAGAACCGTTGCTGCTATATCTAGCGGCAACAAGCCAAGTGATAAGTGCTGCATTAGTGGCTAAAAGAGAAGTTGATGAAGGAGCGGCAGCAACGGCAGGACCGCCAAGCGACGAGCTAGTATATTCCCTGGTAGAGTCAACCCTCCACGACAAGGATTTTGATGGGGCTCTCTCACTGCAAGGCGCCGCTGCCGGAGTACTGCTTGTCGCACCCACTCGAGACAACGTCAAATATTTTATTTAGATGCACTTTCCTCGGGAGAGATCAACGAACAATATTGCTGAATACGAAGGTCTGCTTGCCGGTCTCAGGATCGCAGCAGACCTTGGGATCAAGAAACTTATTGGCAGGGGTGATTCTTAGCTTGTCATCAAGCAGGTGAATAAGGATTATCAGAGTCCATTGATGGAATACTATGTGGATGGAGCATGGAAGTTGGAAGAACATTTTGACGGTTTGCAAATGGACCACGTTCCCCGTGCAGAGAACAGCGTTGCCGATAGCCTGCCAAAGTGTGTTGCCCTTAAGTTGCCTGTGGAACCAGGAACTTTTGTGCTCCGGCCGACTCAACCATCCGTGACACCACCAAATGGACAAGAGAAAAGAAGAAAGTTGAGTACCGGCAAGTATTTCCCGGCAGAGCTCCCAGGAGCAGTCGGCGAGCAAGTTGTCAGGAACGACACCAGGCTTGCCGGTGAGCGTCGTGCTCTGGCAGGGCCTCAGGCTCTTTCCATGGAAGCACACACTCCCGCCCAGCTTGCCGGGGGGCAGTAGGCTCCGACAGGGCCTCGGTCCCTTGCAGTTGAGATGAATGCTTCCCCAGCAGAGGATATGCCTTTAGTCCTTGTTGTCGAACCCCAGGCTCCAGCATGGGCACATCACATCGTCCATTTACTTCAAATAGGAGAACTCCCTAAGGAACAAGAGGAAGCAGAGAAAGTAGCCCGTTGGTCTAGTATGTACCAGTTCGTGGACAACGTCCTGTACAGAAAGATGCTGAATGGTGTGAAACTCAAGTGCGTTTCTTGGGAGGATGGAGTAGAGCTGTTGGCAGAGATACATGGAAGCATATGTGGCTCCCACTTAGGATCAAGGGAACTTGTCGGTAAGGCATTCCGGCAAGGTTTCTTTTGGCCCACTACCCTCCAGGATGCAACTGTGCTAGTAACCAAGTGTGAAGCATGCTAGTTTCATTCGAAGAAATTGCATCAACCAGCTCAAGCACTTCATACAATCCCTCTCTCTTGTCCATTTTCGGTCTGGGGGCTTGACATCTTGGGTCCCTTCCCCCGCGCTATCGGGGGCTTTGAGTACTTGTGTGTTGAAATCGACAAGTTCACAAATTGACCAGAAGTGGAAGCAGTGAGAAAGGTGATAGCACAGTCAGCCGTCAAGTTCTTCAAAGGACTAGTCTGCCGCTTTGGTGTTCCCAACAGGGTCATCATTGACAATGGCACACAGTTCACGAGCCGCACCTTCTTGCAGTACGTCGAAGACCTTAGCGGCAAGATATGTTTTGCTTCTGTTGCCCACCCAAGGAGCAATGGCCAAGCGGAAAGGGCTAATGCTGAAGTGTTGCGAGGCCTCAAGACAAGAACTTTCGACAAGCTGCACAAGTGCGGAAGGCACTTGATTGATGAGTTGCCGGTGGTTCTTTGGTCAATCAGGACGATACCAAATCAAGCTACCGGCCAAACACCCTTCTCCCTCATATATGGGGTGGAAGCAGTTCTCCCCACGGAAATCATATACGGATCACCTCGAGTGCTTGCTTATGATGAGCTTGAGCAAGAGCAGTTGCGGCAAGATGACGCAACGCTCCTTGAGGAAGACCGTCTTTAGGCCGCTGTGAGAGCTGCACGCTACCAGCAAGCTTTGCCCCGCTACCATAGCCGCAAAGTTCATGCCCGAAGTCTTGAGGAATGCGACCTTGTTCTTCGGTGCGTTCATTCTGCCAGGAATTCCAACAAGTTGACGCTGAAGTGGGAAGGCCCTTATCGGGTAGTGCGAGTCACCAGCCCTGGCCTAATATGCTTGGAGACCGAAGATGGTGTCCCAATGAGCAACTACTAGAATATCAAACATCTTCGTAATTACTACCCATGAGGCGCGGTTGCCGGGTCTCCCGGCAACCACCTTTTGTACAAGTCTTGCCGCTGAAGCATGCAATCCTTGGTACAAAGCCAGGCGTAGACCAAGTGCATAGTTGAATAAAGCTAAGTCTTCCGCAAATCTTGTTGATTCTGATGCTTACTTATGTACATGTTTGTCTGAGATATTGCATTGCACTTACTCCTGGCAAGAGCTAACGGATCGCCAAGGTTCCACATCCATATTTTCTCTTCTTCCTTTTTCTCAAAGGACAGAAGGTTACCTCGTGTGTAGCTTTGCCGGGTGGAATGGTGGTATGGATACCTACGGGCGACGTTCAAAAAAATCTTGCCGGAAGGAGTACGGCAACGAAAAGATAAGTTGCAAAACCCCAAGTAAATTCTTGTTGTGGAGTTATTTTCCTTGGACGATTTCAACTTCTGTATGGAAAACATGCACGCTAAGGAACCTTGTTGCGATTGGTTGCGCCCTTATTCTATTTCGAGTCGACTCAACAGTGTAGGTGGCTGCACTGAAAACACTAGGGTCCCTTGCCGGTAGTGGCCTTACCAGTAGGCTGCTAAAGTCGCTCATCTAGCGCTCGCGACAAGGGTGTGTGCGCCGGCAAGCTCCCAATCAAGCATAGGGTGAATACATACAGAAAGAAATTAATCAAGGGGGATAGCATACCATTTGTTCAAAGCATAGCAAGTTATATTATATAAATCTTGCCGCGATTATGACATAAGACAAATTCTTCTTGGCATGGATGGCAGCGAGAACTAAGGCAGCTAATCCTGGCAATCGCCTTCGACCCGCTTGACTTGGCTTACCCTGTCGACGATGGGTGCGACAAGTTCCTCAAGCACCTTGACGTCTACATCCCTCAGCAAGCGATCGAGGACGTTGGAGAGGTTGATGTTGGGATTATTGTACGCCACCTTGATGAGCACCTTACGGAGAACAGCCTAGCAGACTTTGTGCGATTCGCTGGCCAGGTAGGATGCTCGGTCGGAGTGAAGCTGCTCCAAGGCTGCAAGCATGCAGTCGAAGAACATGGTCACCTTGGCACTCGTGGACACTCTGTCGTTGGAAGAGTACCTAAAACCTTCCAGGCCCATGGTGGACAGTTGTGTTGCAAGCTTCTCCACGACATTGACGGGCTTCTCAGTACAGACTTGTACTCCATGCACATAGTCATTATGGACGGCAGCAGCACTCTTGACCAGCTCCTTGTCATCTTGGAGATCCTTTACGAGAGCATTCTCGCGGGTCCTGGAGTTCTCGAGAGTCTCGGCCAGCATAGCCAGCTTCATGTTCAGGTCATCAATGGATTTGCTGGCTGAAGAGAGATGTTTGGTCTTGTTGGATATGGTGACCTACATCTCCATCAGGCTGTGAAGGGCCTTGTCTCTTTCAGACTTGAGTGACGAGACCTCCTTGCCGAGATCCTCAAGGTCGGCCTCCAAATTCTTCACCCTCTCCTCCAGCAAGTTCTTGACGGCCTTTGTAGCTTCGGCAGCGTCGACGGCCTCCTTCAACTTGTCGGCGTGATCTGTAGTTAGAGCTTCGAGTGTCTCCTTCTGTTTCTGCTCCAGCTCCTGGGTCCGCCATGCGATAAGCCCTTTGATCTCTTCTTCCTTGCCGTGGAGCTTGTCAGTGAGCGCCTTCTCACGAGCGGCAAGGTCGTCCTCATGGGCATCAAGCCCGATGCGGTGCTCCGTCAAGCGAGCATCCTCTATAGCAGCCCGTTGCCTAGCCTCCTCTTGCGCCTGCTCGGTGTCGGACTGCTTCTAAAAGATTTGTCTCCAATCCATGGCACTGCAGTTACTGCCTTTCCCAGGACTTTAAGTCACGGGTGCCCGTTGCTCGCTTTCCTCTATGCATGCGGCATGCGTGGCGAAAATGACCTGACGCAGTAATTGAAAAATTGACGGCCGTGCCACGTGCGTATCCCATGTCTCGCATTCAATGGGCATCGTGGGGAGGCGCAGTAAGCTTAATGCTCACAACCGTAAGCTCCTTCCATGCATGCTCGTGCAATGTTTGGGCCTAGCCCAACAACGCCTCGCACTATCTGTGGCCTAGGCCCGGGGGCTCCTCTCGGTGCACTTGAGTTTTGGGCTCTCTAGTGCCTCTTACTCATGCACGGGCAGTAGTAGCCACCCTAGCGACAAGGCCCGGCAGGGAGCTGCTAGATACAAATACAGGAGAATCTAGACCAAAGTCAAGACCTTGCCGAGATGGCCTTCAAACCCCCGGCAAGGCGAAGCCCCGGCAAAACCCCGCCAGTGTAGAGGCCAGGTGTCGCCCTGCCTGGGCATGTGTCACGGTGCCGACGATGGAGGGGCTAAGCGGCGCTGATGGGACGAGCTCCCGTCCCGTCCCGTAGACAGACAGAGATGCTTGACGGTGCATTAAATGTGCATGTCCTACACCGCCAATGTTAGGTACGATAGCATTGTAGCTTTGTACACCCTATGGATGCACTGTACGCCACTATTGGGATCCCCTTCTAGAGTATAAAAGGAGGCCCGGGGCGATACGGTAGAGGACTTTTGGACTTTTGGACTCTTAGACTTTTGGACCATGAGATCCTCTCGGGCCCATTATGCATGAGTAGCAGCTGCATACTGTAGCGCTCCCAAAACCTGAGGTAGGACTCATCCAATACAACCAAGCACGAGTAGAGTTTTACGCATCTTTGCGGCCCAGACCTGGGTAAAATCCCACATGTGGTTCATCAGATTGCTCTTTGTGTGAGCCTTCTTCCCTGCCAAACCGTAAAGGGATCCCTCTGATCCCATAGGTGTCCTCTCCACCGATAGTGGGATAATAATCTTCTTAAATAGGAGGCATGCAATCATCATAAAAAAATTGATCATTGAAAGTCGGGGAACTAAAAATATCCTTTTCATACAACATTCCATCCCCAAGATTGGGATAAACATTATTTTCAGCAAATAAATTCTCAAACATGTCATTTGCTTAAAACATAACATCCCCAAGCTTGTGGGTTTACATATCATTAGCATAATCATCAATAGCATTAATGGCACCAATAATATAACAATTATTTTCATCATAATTTTCCAAGTTAGTGCCAAAAAGATTTCAATATTATAAGGAGTATCATTATCTTCCCAATCATCATTCATACTACTGTCGGATTCATTCTTGTCAATGATAGGAGAAGCATTATTTAAGAGGGATACACTTTTACCTCCACCTTTTCTTCTCTTCTTATTCTCCCGTACCACATTTTGTGTGGGTTTAAGTAATTTTTTCAAGCTTCTCCTATAGATTTACTACGCAAAACATATAGATTTGGTGTGGGTTTATGTAAGCATTTTCATTGCAATTTACTACGCAAAACATATAGATTTCTCGTAAATTAGTTTGATTATCATTAGTGATAAGGAATATATCAAACCAATCATTTTATGTGAAAATTCTTCACACCCCCAAAATAAACAAAGTTCATTATAGATTTCATCAGAGATCAAATTATCACAATATTTGGAAATAGTTTGATCATCAAAATGCATGCATTGGAAATTAAGATGACCACCCCTATTGCAAAGTTCACAACTAATGGGATGAAGAGAGCATAATCTTGTTAAAAATCATCAATCACTTTAAGCCACCAATTATTTTGATCATTTTTATGCTTCTTATAAAATATACCATCCCTACATGGCATGTCTTCACTAATTTATTCACTCCACAAAAATTGACATGCTTATAGGAAATCTTTTTATCATGACTAGTGCAATCATCATTAGCATCATGGATATTCAGAGAATTCATACTAACAATATTGCTATCATGCTCTGTGGGGAAACGTTGCATGGGAAAACAAATTCCTACGCACACGCAAGATCTATCCATGGTGATGAGCATCTATGAGAGGGAGAGTGGATCTACATACCCTTGTAGATTGCTAAGCGGGAAGCCTTAAGAAATGCGGTTGGTGTAGTCGAATGTCTTCGCGATCCAAATCGCCGAGCGTCCCGCGATCTCATCACGATCCGTCCCACGATCCAATCACGATTTGTCCTGTGAACTCATCATGATCCGTCCCGCGATCTGATCATGACCCGTCTCACGATCTTGATCACGGTCCTTCCGATCTTGCGCCGAACGGACGACACCTCCATGTTCAGCACACGTACAGCTCGACGACGATCTCCACCTTCTTGATCCAGCAAGAGGGAGCGGAGAGTTAGATGAGTTCTCCGGTAGTACGACGGCGTTGCGGCAATGGTGGTGGAGCTATTCCAGCAAGGCTTCGCCTAAGCACCGTTTAAAACCGATCTAGAGGAGATACTGCGATCTAGAGGAGAGGTTGCACGTGGTATTAGGGTTAGCTTTTTCCTCTAAATCCTCTAGTATATATATGAGGGAGGGAGGGGAGGAGGCATCCTCAAACCCTCGAGGTTTGGTCGAAATTGGAAGTGGAGGAGTCCTACTCCAATCCTATTAGGAGTACGATTCCTCCTTTCAACTTGGAACTCCTTCCACCTCTCCACCTTTGGATTTTTTTCCTTCTCAAACCACTCCAACCGCATGGGCCATTAGAGGACGCTTCGGCCAGCCCATCAGGGGCTGGTTTACCTCCTCCCATAGCCCATGTAGCCTCTTGGGTCGAGATACCCCTCCCGATGGTCCCCCGGTACCCTCCCGGCACTCCCAGTACACTATCGATGAGCCTGAAAATTTTCCGTGACTAAAGCAAGACTTCCTATATATCAATATTTACCTCCAGACCATTTCGGAGATCCTTGTGATGTCCAGGATCTCATCCAAGACTCCAAACAACCTTCGATCACCACCATACATAACTCTATACTACCGAAACATCACTGAACCTTAAGTGTGCAGACCCTGTGGGTTCGAGAACTATGTGGACATGATTGAGACACCTCTACGATCAATATCATTTAGCGGGACCTCGATGCCCATATTGGTTCCTTCATATTCTACAAAGATCTGTATCGGTTGAACCTCTATGTCAAGGATTCAGTTAATCCCGTGTGATGTTCCCTTTATTCTTCGGTATGTTACTTGCCCGAGATTGGATCGTCGATATCTCAATACCTAGTTCAATCTCATTACTAGGCAAGTCTCTTTACTTGTTCCATAATACAAGATCCCGTGGCTAACTCTTAAGTCACATTGCTTGCAAGGCTTATAGTGATGTTGTATTACCAAGTGGGCCGTGAGATACCTCTCCATCACACGGAGTAACAAATCCCAGTCTTGATCCATGCCAACCCAACAGACACCCTCGGCGATACCTGTAGAGCACCTTTATAGTCACCCAGTTATGTTGCGACGTTTGATACACACAAGGTACTCCTCCGGCGTCAGTGAGTTGCATGATCTCATGGTCATAGGAACATATACTTGTAGGCAGAAAACATTAGCAATAAACTGACACGATCATATGCTACGTTTGTAGTTTGGGTCTTGTCCATCACATCATTCTCCTATTGATGTGATCCCGTTATCAAATGACATCACATGTCCATGACTAGGAAACCATAGCCATCTTTGATCAACGAGCTAGTCTATTAGAGTCATACTAGGGACATGGTGTTGTCTATGTATCCACACATGTATCTGAGTTTCCGATCAATACAATTATTGCATGGATAATAAACGATTATCATGAGCAAGGAAATATGATAATAACCAATTTATTATTACCTCTAAGGCATATTTCCAATAGTCTCCCACTTGCACTAGAGTCAATAATCTAGTTCGCATCAACATGTGATCCGCATTGTTATGAATCTAACACCCAATGAGTTCTGGGGCTCGATCATGCTTTGCATGTGAGAGAGGTCTTTTAGTTAACGGGTCTGCGACAATCAGATATGTGTGTACTTTGCAAATCTCTATGTTAAACTGTAAATATTGCTACCGCACTCCACTTGGAGCTATTCCAAATGGCTGCTCCACTATACGTATCCGGATTGCTATTAAGAGTCATCCGGATTGGTGTTAAAGCTTACATCGACGTAACTCTTTACAACGTACTCTTTATCACCTCCATAGTCGAGAAACATTTCCTTAGTCTTTTAGTCACTAAGGATAATCTGAACCGCTGTCCAGTGATCCACTCCTGGATCACTCTTGTATCCCTTGATGGACTCATGGCAATCCACACACAGCTGCGGTACACAACATGGCGTACTATACAGAGCCTATGGCTAAGGCATAGGGGACAACGTTCGTCCTTTCTCTTTATTCTGCCATGATCGAGCTTTGAGTCTCACTCAACTTCACACCTTACAAAGTAGGCGAGAACACTTTTTTCTGACTGATCCATTTTGAACTCTTTCGAAATCTTGTCAAGGTATGTACTCATTGAAAGTCTCATCAAGCATCTTGATCTATCTCTATAGATCTTGATGCTCAACAATTCGGTAGCTTTATCCAGCTCTTCCTTTGAAAAACTCCTTTCAAACAACCCTTTATGCTTTCTAGAAATTCTACATCATTTCCGATCAACAATATGTCAACGACATATGCTTATCAGAAACTCTATAGTGCTCCCACTCTCTTTATTGTAAATACAAGTTTCTCATAAACTTTGTATAGACTCAAAAACTTTGATCACCTCATCAAAGTGTATATTCCAACTCCGAGATGCTTGCTTCAGTCCATAGAAGGATCACTGAAGCTTGCTCACCTTTTAGCATCCTTCGGACTGACAAAACCTTATGGTTGTATCACATACAACCTTTCCTCAAGTAAATTGTTAAGGAAACGATGTTTTGACATCCATCTACAAAATTTCTTAATTGAAAAAATGCAACAACTGCGAACATAATTCCAACTGACTTTAGCATTGCTACGAGTGTGAAAGTATCATCGTAGTCAACTACTTGAACTTGCCGGAAACTTCTTTGCAACAAGTCGAGCCTTAAAAATGGTGGCATTCACCATCAGCGTTTGTCTTCATTTTAAAGATCCATTTGTACTCAACGACCTGCCGTCCAACGAGCAAGTCCACCAAAGTCTATACTTGGTTTTTGTACATGGACCCTTTCTCAGATTTCATGGCCTCTAACCATTTGTCGGATTCCGGGCCCATCATCGCTTCTCCATAGCTCGTAGGTTCATCGTTGTCCAACAACGTGACCTCTAAGACAGGGTTGTCGTACCACTCAGGAGCAGTACACGTCCTTTTCGACCTACGAGGTTCGATAGTAACTTGATCCGAAGCTTCATGGTCATCATCATTAACTTCCTCTTCAACTAACATAGGCTTCACAGAAACATCTTCCTCGTTGTGCTACTCTCTTCTTGAAACAAAGGTTCAATAACCTCATTAAGTTCTATCTTCCTCCCACTCAATTCTTTTGAGAGAAACTTTTTCTCGAGAAAGGACCCAGTTTTAGCAACAAACATTTTATGCTTGGATCTGAGATAGAAGGTTCACCCAACTTTTCTTAGGGTATTCTATGAAGATGCATTTGTCCGCTTTGGTTCGAGCTCATCAGGTGAAAACATTTTCCACACAAGCGTCATAGCCCCAAACATTAAGAAATGACAACTTAGATTTCTATCAAACCATAATTCACATGTTGTCATCCTAACAGATTTATATTGTGCCCTATTTAATGTGAATGTAGTTGTCTCTAATGCATAACCCCAATATTATAGTAACAAAACAATAAGAGACATCATAGCACGCACCATATCCAAAAGAGCATGACTATGACGTTCGGACACACCATCACACTATGGTGTTCCAGGAGGCGTGAGTTGTGAAACAACTTTCACATTGTCTAAAGTTGTATGCCAAATTCGTAACTCAGATATTCACCTCCACGATCATATCGCAGACATTTTTATCTTGTTGTCACGATGATCTTAAAGTTCACTCTGAATTTGCTTCAACCTTTCAAACGATTCAGACTTGTGTTTCATTAAGTAAATATACACTATATCTACTCAAATCATCAGTGAAGGTAAGAAAATAACGATATCCACCGCACGCTACAAGACTCATTGGATTGCATACATCAACATGTATCATTTCCAATAAATCACTTGCCCACTCCATCAATCCGGAAAACGGGGTTCTTATTCATCTTGCCCAAGGGGCATGGTTCGCATGTCTCAACTGATTCGAAATCGAATGAGTCCAAAGATCCATCAGCATGGAGTTTCTTCATGCGCTTTATACCAATATGACATTTAGCGGCAGTGCCACAAGTATGTGGTACTATCATTATGAACTTTCTATCTTTTGGCATCAATGTTATCAACATGTGTATTAGTACGATCAAGATTCAACAAACCATTCTCACTGGGTGCATGACCATTGAAGGTATTATTCATGTAAACAGAATAACCATTATTCTCTAACTTAAATGAATAACCATGTTGCAATAAACACGATCTAATCACGTTCATGCTCAACGCAAAACGCCAAATAACATTTATTTAGGTTCGTCACTAATCCCGAAGGTAGAGAGAGCGTGCAATGTTGATCACAACAACCTTGGAAACATTTCCAACACACATTGTCACCTCACCCTTAGCTAGTTCTCCGCTTATTCCGTAGCTTTTATTTCGAGTTACTAACATTTAGCAACCGAACCGGTATCCAATACCCAGGTGCTAATAGGAGTACTAGCAAGGTATACATCAATAAGACGTATATCAAATATACTTCTGCCGACGTTGCCAGCCTTCTTATCTACCAAGTATCTAGGGTTGTTCTGCTTCAGCAACCGCTCTCCTCATAATTGAAGCACTTAGTCTCGGGTTTGGGTTCAACTTTGGGTTGCTTCACCGGAGCAGCAACTGACTTGCCATCCATGAAGTTTCCTCCTTGCCCTTGACCTTCTCGAAACTAGTGGTTTTTACTAACCATCAACACTTGACGCTCCTTCTCGATTTCTACCCCTGGCATTTTATAGTTCATCACCAAGTTCTAGTAGCTTAGTGACAATGAGTTGGAGAACAATATCAATCACTATCTTATGTAGAACATCAACTCCCACTCGATTCAAGCGATTGTAGCACCCAGACAATCTAAGCACATGCTCAATGATTGAGCTATTCTCTTTCATCTTGCAAGCAAAGAATCTTGTTAGAGATCTCATATCTCGCAACACGGGCACGAGCCTGAGATCCTAATTTAAGCTCTTAGAACATCTCATATGTTCTGTGACGTTCAAAATGTTTTGGAGCCTCAATTCGAAGCTGTAATGCATGACGCACTAAACTATCAAGTAGTCAGCATAACGTGTCTGTCAGATGTTGACAACATCTACATACGACGCTAGAGGGGTTGGCGCACCGACTGGTGCATCAAGGACATAAGCCTTTTGTGTATCAATGAGGACAATCCTCAGATCACGGACCCAGTCCGCAATATTCCTACCATCATCTTTCAACTCTATTTCTCTAGGAACATATCAAAATTCAAGAGACCAACAGTGCGAGCAAGTAATCTACAACATAATTTGCAAAGACACAACTTACTATGTTCATGATAATGAGTTCAATTAATCATATTACTGAAGAACTCCCACTCAAATTGACATCCCTTCGGTCATTCGAGTGATACATGATCCAAATTCACCAACTCAAGTCCGATCATCACATGAGTTGAGGTGGTTTCAATGGTGAACATCATCATGTTTATCATATCTACTATATGACTCATGTTCGACCTTTCGGTCTCTTGTGTTCCGAGGCCATGTCTGTACATGCTAGGCTTGTCAAATTTAACCCGATTGTTCTACATGTGCAACACTGGCTTGCACCCATTGTATGTGAATGTAGAGTCTATCACACCCGATCATCACGTGGTGTCTCGACACGACAAACTTTCGCAACGGTGCACACTCGGGGAGAACACAATTTATCTTGAAATTAAGTGAGGGATCACCTTATAATGCTACCATCGTCCTAAGCAAAATAAGGTGCATAAAAGGATTAACATCACATGCAAATCATAAGTGACATGATATGGCCTTGAACTTGTGCTTTTGATCTCCATCTTGAAAGCACCGGCATGATCTCCATCGTCACCGGCATGACACCATGATCTCCATCATCTTGATCTCCATCAACGTGTCGCCATCGGGGTTGTTACGCCCACCATTCTTCTACTAATATTGCTACTGTTTAGCGATAAAGTAAAGCATTACATAGCACTTAATGATTGACACGTAGGTCATACAATAATTAAAGACAACCCTATGGCTCCTGCCAGTTGCCGTACTCATCGACATGCAAGTCGTGATATTCTATACAATACATGATCATCTCATACATCACATATATCTCATCATGTAATTGGACATATCACATCACAACATACCCTGCAAAAATAAGTTACACGTCCTCTAATTCTGGTTGCATGTTTTACATGGCTGCTACGGGTATCTAGCAAGAACAATCCTCACCTACGCAAAACCACAACGGTGAACATAAATTGCTTTTCAACGTTCTCAAGGACTGCCTTTGTCGAATCCGGTCCAACTCATCACAATCCGTCCCGCGATCTCATCACGATCCGTCTCGCGATCTTGATCACGGTCCTTCCGATCTAGCGCTGAACGGACGACACCTCCGTGTTCAGCACACGTATAGCTCAGTGACAATCTCTGCCTTCTTGATCCAGCAAGAGGGAGCGGAGAGAAAGATGAGTTCTCCGGCAGCACGACAGCGTTGCGGTGATGGTGGTGGAGCTATTCTAGCAGGGCTTCGCTTAAGCACCGCTGAAAACCGATCTAGAGGAGAAATTGCGATCTAGAGGTGAGGTAGCACGTGTCTATTAGGGTTAGCTTTTTCCTCTAAATCCTGTAGTATATATAGGAGGGAGGGAGGGGAGGAGGCAGCCTCAAACCCTCAAGGTTTGGTCCACCTCTCCACCTTTGGATTTTTTTTCCTTCTCAAACCACTCCAGCCGCATGGGCCCTTAGAGGACGCATTGGTCAGCCCACCAGGGGCTGGTTTACCTCCTCCCACAGCCCATGTAGCCTTTTGGGTCGAGAAACCCCTCCCGATGGTCCCCCGGTACCTCCCGGCATTGCCGGTACACTACCGATGAGCCCAAAACTTTTCCGGTGGCCAAAACAGGACTTCCTATATATCAATCTTTACCTACGGACTATTCCGGAGATCCTCGTGACGTACAGGATCTCATCCGGGACTCCGAACAACCTTGGATCACCACCATACATAACTATATACTACCGAAACGTCACTGAACCTTAAGTGTGCAGACCCTGCGGGTTCGAGAGCTATGTAGACATGACCGAGACACCTCTATGGTCAATAACCAATAGCGGGACCTGGATGCCCATATTGGTTCCTACATATTCTATGAAGATCTTTATCGGTTGAACCTCTATGTCAAGGATTCAGTTAATCCCGTATGTCGTTCCCTTTCTTCTTCGGTATGTTACTTGCCCGAGATTCGATCATCTGTATCTCTATACCTAGTTCAATATTGTTACTGGAAAGTCTCTTTACTCGTTCCGTAATACAAGATCCCGTGGCTAACTCTTTAGTCACATTGCTTGCAAGGCTTATAGTGATGTTATATTACCGAGCGGGCCTAAGATACCTCTCTGTCACACGGAGTAACAAATCCCAGTCTTGATCCATGCCAACCCAACAACCACCCTCAGAGATACCTGTAGAGCACCTTTATAGTCACCCAGTTACATTGCGACGTTTGATACACACAAGGTACTCCTCAGGCATCAGTGAGTTGAATGATCTCATGGTCATAGGAACATATACTTGACATGCAGAAAACAGTAGCAATAAACTGACATGATCATATGCTATGCTTGTAGTTTGGGTCTTGTCCATCACATCATTCTCCTAATGATGTGATCCAGTTATCAAATGACATCTCATGTCCATGACTAGGAAACAATAGCAATCTTTGATCAACGAGCTAGTCTATTAGAGGCATACTAGTGACATGGTGTTGTCTATGTATCCACACATGTATCTGAGTTTCCGATCAATACAATTATAGCATGGATAATAAACGATTATCATGAGAAAGGAAATATGATAATAACCAATTTATTATTGCCTCTAGGGCATATTTCCAACATGGTCATCATTCAAGCATTTCACATTAAGCATTTTTATAAATTCTTCCTATAACAAGTGAGCACAACTTTCCGAACCATCATTTTCATGAAAGAAATTAAAAAGGCGAAACAACTGAGATAACCTAAATTCCATTTTTTGTAATTCCTTTTTGTAAACTAAACTAGTGATAAACAATAAACTAAAAGATTTAATTCCAAGATCTGTAGATATACCTTCACGCACTCAGCTCCCCGGAAACGGCGCTAGAAAAGAGCTTGATGTCTACTATGAACCTTTAATATTGTAGACTATGTTGGGCCTCCAAGTGCAGTGTTTTGTAGGAAATGGAATCTTTCCCTCGGGTGGATGACCTAAGGTTTATCAATCCATCTAAGGTGTAGGATGAACATGGTCTCTCTCAAACAACCCTGCAATCAAATACAAGAAATATGTTGTGTCCCCAACACATCCTATACAATGGTAAATTGTATAGGTGCACTAGTTCAACGAAGAGATGGTGATACAAGTGCAATATAGATAGTAGATATAGGTTTTTGCAATCTGGATATATAAAACATAGAAAGGTAACAAGGACTAAACAACGAGCAAAATGTTATATTAATGCTTGGAAACAAGGCCTAGGGTTCATACTTTCACTAGTGCAATCTCTCAACAATGCTAACATTGTAGAATCATATGATTATCCCTCAACGTGAAACAAAGAATCATTCCAAATTTCATAAGTAGCAGAGAACATAAGATGGGATTGTTGAGGTAGTAGAACCACCTCAAAGTTATCCTGTCTGATCAATCTATTGAGCTATTCCTGTAAGTGCCACAAACAACCCTAGAGTTCATACCAGAATAACACCATATGATACATATCAATCAACCATAATGTCACCTAGATACTCCAATATCACCTCAAGTATCTGTGGGTTAATTTTTTGGCATGAATCAAACAATTTAGGATTCATCATATTCAATTCAACACAAAGAATTTCAAAGAGTACCCAAGATTGCAATCGGAGAAAGTAGGACAAGAACATGTATCAACCCATATGCATAGGTTACCCATTTTCACCATGGGAATCCGCAAGTTGAGTACCAAAACATATCACAAGTGAACCAATAGAGCACCCCATTGTCACCAGGGTATCTACATGCAATACATACATAGGGTGATCTCAAGTCCACTATTCAATCCAAGATAACAAAACCTCAAAGGTAAAGATTCAATTCATCACATCGAGATAGCAAGGAACAACACCACATGATCCAACTATATCAACAAAGATCATAATACATCACGATGTGACATCCCAAGAATACAAGACAGAGAGAGGGAGATATGAATGAGATAGCTACTGGTACATACCCTCAGCCCCGA
This sequence comes from Hordeum marinum, assembly GCA_022496015.1. Taxonomy (NCBI): domain Eukaryota; kingdom Viridiplantae; phylum Streptophyta; class Magnoliopsida; order Poales; family Poaceae; genus Hordeum; species Hordeum marinum. The sequence goes on along the minus strand of CM039672.1, from coordinate 302,796,314 downwards.
GGATGAACTACTCTCTGCTCGTCATGGACACTACCGGGATGATGAAGATGGCTTTCGGTGATGATTGTCCCCTCCGACAGGGTGCCGAAACAAGGCTCTGGATGAGTTTTCTTCGGTACAGAGTCTTGCGGCGGTAGAGTGTAAGTTGTAGGTTAACTTTTGGGGGGTTACGGATTTATAGGATTTTTTCAGTGCTAGAGTCACTACAACCAGAGCCACGAGGGGCCCAAAATCTATCAGGGCGTGCCCAGGGGGGGTGAGTGCGCCAAGTTGGCTTGTGGTTAGCAGGTGGCACTCTCCACTAGTTCTTTGCTCCGTATTTGTCATATTTTCCAGAAAAAACGTCAAAAAGTTTCGGGGGATTCCGAGAACTTTTATGTTCTGCATAAAAACACCACCACGATAATTCTGATGAAAACATCATCAGTCCTGGTTAGTTCTTAAATCATATAAAATGCATCAAACCATATAAAAGTATTGTAAACATAGGTAAATATGGCATGAATACTTCATAAATAATTGATACATTGGATACGTATCATACGCCTTTCTACTCGAAGCGTCTACAATCACATTTGCTTTGCCTGGAGTATACTCAATGCTTGGATTAATTTCCTGGATCTTTTCCACCCAACGTGTTTGCTGGAGACTGAGATTGGGTTGTGTGAAAATGTGCTTCAGTATCTTGTGGTCGGTGAAGACTTCAATTGGCCTTCCCAACAAGACGTGTCTCTAGGTCATTAGAGCATGAACAACTGCCGCCGGCTCAAGGTCATGAGTGGGGTAGTTCTTCTCACTTGGCTTCAACTGATGAGAGATATAAGCTACCACTTTTTTGTCTTGCATGATAACACCCCCAAGACCTTGCAGACAAGCATCACATAACACTTGGAATGGTTTGGATTCATCGGGAGGAGTGAGAACTGGAGCTAAAGTCATATTTTCCTTGAGTGTATTGAACGCAACATCAGACTCACGAGTCCACACATATTTGACATTATTTTGGAGGGGATTAGACAAAAGCTTAGCAATCTTAGAGAAGTTATCCACAAATCTTGTACAGCAGCTTGCAAGCCCGAGGAAGCTTCTGAGTTGCTTGCCATTTTGAGGAGGCTCCCACTTCACAATGGATTCAACCTTTTCAGGATTCACCTTGATGCCCTCGAGAGATATGATATGTCCAAGGTACACCACTTCATTGACCTAGAATTCACACTTGGAGAACTTTGCATAGAACCAATGCTCTCTTAACTTGTCAAGCACAAGCCGGAGATGCTCTGCATGTTCTTCATCAATCTCGGAGAAGACTAGAATGTCATGAAGATACACCAAGACGAAAACATTCTTGAACGGAGAGAAGATGGATTTCATCATGCGGGAGAATGTCGAAGGAGCATTTGCGAGACCAAAGGATACCATCGTCTACTCATAAGAGCCAAATCTAGTCCCGAAAGCAGTCTTTGGAATATCTTCTTCATGAATAGGAATCTGATGATAGCCCATATCAGATCGAGATTTTAGAAAACTTTGGACCCTTTCAATTCCTCAAACAATTTGTTGATGTTGGGAAGTGTAGTCTTTTTATTCAATGGACAGTAATCAACACAAAGTCGTTCCGTGTCATCCTTCTTGTTGACAAATAGAACACCACAACCCCAAGGCAAAGAACTCGGTCTGATCAAACCTAGACATTCTTGTTCATCTAACTGCTTCTTCAATTCTTTCATATCTTCAGGGCCAAGCTTATAAGGGCGCTTGCATACCGGTTTGGTTCGAGGTTCGAGTTCAATCATAAAGTCTACTGGGCAGTGATGGGAATTCCTGGCAATTCTTGTGGAAAGACAACTTCATACTCACATACGATGGGGACTTCAGATATGACTGTGATTTCACCCTTCTCATTGAGATAAAAGATACGTATAGTGTCATCACGATCAGCAAAAATGATCATGTCTCCAAAAGGATGAGTTAGTTTGACTTCTTTGGCTGCACAATCGATGTAAGCCTTGTTCATCTTAGAAAATCCATGCCAAGAATTAGGTCAATGTAGGAATTGTCGAGGACAGTTGGAGAGGCTAGAAAATAATAGTTGCCCATCTTGATAGATACATCCAAAATTACCATATGTGAACTCATCAACATACCCGGAGAAACAACATGGAAAGGATTTGGTAGGACATCCGAAGACAAATCATGCTTCCACGCAAAGTTCTTGATATGAATGAATATGATACACCACTGTCAAACAAAGCTTACGTATGAATAGAGTTAACCAAGAGATTACCCATTATCACTTCTGAGGACTCTTCTGCTTGAGCTTAGTTGACCACGCTCACTTTGTCTGACTTGGCATTGTGCTTCACTATAGCATTTGTTGGAGGCTTGAAGGGAGGAGGAGATGGAAGACGCCGGCCACTGGTTGGTTCACTTGCTGGAATAGTGGCCCCTCTGACCACACTTGTGACGAGTAACCTCTGAGAGTAGACGAAAGTTGGCTGGAGGAGGAGCACTTCCTGACTAGGGCGCCCGAGGCCTCTGCTGGAACCCTGGGTTGGGTTGGTGGGAGGAACCACGCCCATAGTGCTACTTCTCCTGCAAAGGAGGACGAAGTGGAGGAGGCGGAGGAATCCAATATTTCTTCTATTGCCCAGTGCCAGTTGTTGTTTTTTTGCATGTTTTGTACTTTTCAAGTTTACAATATCAACGAACTCCAATTGCTATGAAACTTTTTTTATGGTTTTTTCCGAACCAAAAGAAGACCCGGAAGCTTCAAAAGGAGGCCGAGAGCCACACGAGGGCACCCGCACACAATAGGGCGCGCCCCCGGGGGGGTTGCGCCCTAATGTGTGCTGGCCCCCTCTTGGCTCTACAATGCCCCTCTTTGTCCTAGAAATTCTCTAATATCTCAAAAACCCTAGGGGAGGTCCTGAAACACTTTTTATGCTGCCGCAAGTCTCTGTTCTGATGGGAGCCCTTCTAGAGCTCCGTTCTAGCACCTTGTCGGAGGGAGATCGGTCACGGAGGGCCTTGTCAGCAACCTTGTTGCCCTCATGATTATGTGTGAGTAACATAACTACGGGTCTGTAGGTAGTATCTAGATGGAAATCTCTCTCTCTCTCTCTTGATCTTCAATACAATGTTCATCACATCTTTAACTTGATCTATCCGATGTAATCCCTTTGTATGGTGCGTTTGTTGGGATCTGATGAATTGTGGGTTTATGTTCAGATTATTCATGATAAATATTTGAGTCTTATTTGAAATACAATATGATTCTTATGTGCATGATCATTATAGCTTCGTAATTCTCTCTGATATTTTGAAATAGTTTGGACAACTAGAATGATATTTCTTCGGTGAGAGAGGTGCATTGTGGTAGGTTCAACCTGGTGCGCTTCTATATCCCAGTGACAAAGTAGGGGACAAGAAATGTCTTTGTGTTGCTGGTACTATGGATAAAATGGTGGGGTTTATTCATATTTCTTGAGTTTACTTTGTCTACATCATGTCATCGTTCTCCAAGCATTACTGTGTTTTACTTAATACTCTAGATGCATGCTAGATAGCGGTTGATGAGTGGAGTAATAGTAATAGGTGCAGGGAGGAGTCGGCCTATTTTCTTATGTACATTATGCCTATATACACATGATATGGATGTGATTCCTATACACACATGACCATTGTCGTGAAAATTGCATAACTATGTGCTTTTCTATCAATTGCCCAGAAGTAATTTGTTTACCCACCATATGCTATTTTTATGAGAGATGCCACTAGAGAACAGTACAGACCCTGGGTTTATTCACTTATATATTTACAAATGCTACTATTACCTTGCTGCCATTTACTTGCTTTTATTTTATTTTGCAATTTACAATTATGTAAAATCATCTACACAACTCACTTGCTTGCATATGACAAGACCAAGGGGATTGACAACCCTCTTGCCGGCATTGGATGCAAGTTGTTTGCTCTTTTGTGTTCAGCCACGGAAGACGGTTGAGGATTGGTATTCCTATTGGTTCAATAAACTTGGTTTCATAACTGAGGGAAATACTTAACCATGTTGTGTTGCGATAACCTGTTCCTCTTCACGAAAAACCCAACGCAAATCACAAGTATCAAGACCGCCGACAAGTTCTTCACCTGCAAGATGGAGGAGAATAGTTCTGTTAGTGAGCATATACTCAGAATGTCTGAGTAGTACAACCTCTTGAATCAGTTGGGAGTTGAGCTCCCGCCTGAGATGCTTACTGACAGAGTCCTCTAGTCGCTGCCACCTACCTATAATGGCTTCGTGATGAACTATAATATGCAAGGCATGGACAAGTCTATCTCCGAGCTATTCGCGTTGCTGAAAGTCACGAAAGTAGAAATCAAAAAGGAACATCAAGTTTTGTTGGTGAATAAAACCACTAGTTTCAAGAAAAGGCAAGGGAAAGAAGGGAAACTTCAAGAAGAGTGGCAAGAAAGTTGCCGCTCCTGTGAAGATACCCAAGGCTGGACCCAAGCCTGAGATTGAGTGCTTCTACTGCAAGGGGACTGGCCACTGGAAGCATAATTTCCCCAAGTACCTAGTAGATAAGAAGGTTGGCAATGTCAAAAAAGGAATATTTTATACGCATGTTATTGATGTGTAACTTACTACCTCTCGTAGTAGTCCCCTGCTTCGGGGTATACAAATAGGGGTATTTGCCTACCCCTGAATTGTGTACGGACAATGAAGCCTCCGGAGCAATAGCCAGAGCCTGCCGAGAAAAGCTACACCCACGACAAGAAAGCCAACTCAAGGCCAAGTAACACCGGCAAGGTCGGTGCTACAACCCAATATAAGCTCGGAGCGCGCCAAGAACGTCCCCGATCCTTGTCGGGAACTGAGGCGCCCACACCCTTAGAAGACCCGGCAAGCTAGTCCCCTAACAAGCATGGGCCGATCGGATGCCGCTTCATCACATCGCTACTCCAGTCACTTATTGATGCAGTATCGAGCTTCCAAGTGGCTAAGTGGCTCTCCCTAAGCACGTGGCGACATGCTGGAAGACGGATTATGCCCCCTTGACACCCGTCCATAGGCGTGTCAAGCTGTGGTGCACTAGTTAGCTAGAGAGGTGTTAGGAGCCTCTCAGGAATGCACCCCCGCACGCCACCTAGTATAGCAATGATTGCATTTTGTCCTTAATGCCATATTAAGGTATGATCAGCTCTGCTAGCTATCTAATCATCACACAATGTTGGTTTTTCAACTATGGTCGCCCCTTGTGCTATAAAAGGAGGCCAAGGCAACCTAGCTGAGGATTCAGACCTCTAGATATTTTTACTCACCTAGTAGCTATTTCCCCAAAGGCAACCCTTGTCGGGCTAGAGCGTTACGTGCCTCTTGTGTTCCTCCAATCAATCCACCAAAAACAGGATTAGGGTTTTAGGCTTCACAGCGGCACGAACCTGGGTAAAAGACATGTGCCACGATCATCACGTCGTCTTGCCATCTCCACTCTTTGTGCAAGTGACCTCACCCCTGCCGAACCACAAAAGGGCCTATGGCCCCATAGGTGATCAAGTGCATCCTGCCTGACATCTTCGGCGTGCCAGGTAGGGAGCGTCATCTGTGCGAACCAAAAATTGTGAGGGGAGTGTTGATCATCATCATCATCAGTCCCTTCACTAAAAGCACCAAGTAAGAGAAGTAATGTCGCCTCCCCTGGAGCCTTACATTCTCTGAGCCCCGTTGCGCGTCGCCGCCACCGCCAAACGCGGACACTGTGGTTGGTGCACCCGATGCAGATAGCAAAAAAGCAGCATAAGCTATGGCTCAGGAGAGGGCCGGCTGAACAGCAAAGCCGCTCTGTCATTGTGGTTGATCGACCTTGCCTAATCCAGAAAGGTGTGACTTGATCTGATGAGCAAGAAAAAAGGTACACGGTTATGATTCTTCTTTCGTTTTCCCCCGCTTGTGACTAGTCATGCATAGTGGTGGTGCCATCGGTGTCCATAAGTTCTCGTGCGGCGTGGTCCAGCATTTACCCTATAGGAGGTAAATCCCAAGCCAAACGCCAGAACGAATCCGTTGATCGGCACCCCCGATGGATGAGGTACGACAAGGTCTTGTTCACCAATGCATCCGTCGCATTGGGTGTTATCTGGCCATCGGGTGTGAAGGAATAAAGGAGAGACTCGATCATAGAATTCTTGCCCGCATCATCTTATCGTTGGCTATGAAAACCTACACTAACCTAACAGGCTCTTGCCGCGGTGTTCATGACTAACGGATTCCCAAGTTTCTCTGTTTTCGTCCCTCCTCGTTTCCTCTTCTACTCATGACATAAATAAGTGCATCAGTATGTGCCTGTCGGGGAACTCGAAGAGAAAGGATGCCAATGAATAAGGGGAAAGACGAGAAGTATAGATGGGCATGCGACAAGACAGAATGAAAGTCATAGCAAAAGATAAGTCGACATAACTATCAGCTTTCGTTAAGGACTTGCATTTGCATACACCCCTTGGATAACATAAGTTTCGTGTGGTGAATCTTGCGTACAATGGAACCTTACCATCTCATTGTTTGCGCCCTTGCTTTGTATCGAGTATTGTCAACAAGGCATGCGATAGCATCATAGACCGTCAAGGGAAAACCCACCAAAAACGCATTCGTGCCAACAGAATGCCAAGGGCTTGTTCCTCAAGGCAATCGCGACAGCATGTCGTCGGCGGGAAACCAGAGTGCATCAACAAAGTAACCGTACAAGAGCCATAAGGAAAACAAGGGGGATAGCATACGTCTACTCAAAGACGGTAGTTCGGTAAAAGTCAAAGGTAGTGTGTTGTCTAATACGGGATACATATTGTGTCTTAAGTACAGAACAACATGGTGGCATAAGTAATTCAGAGCTAATTGCGGCGGCTTCTTGGAACCTGAGGACCTTGAGGACCCTGTCAGCGAGAGGACCGGCTTTTTCCATGAAAGCGAAGGTGTCAGCACCTGGTGGTAACTTCTTGAATGCGATGGAGAGGTCTAGCTCCGGGTGGAAGAAGTCGAGATTTCTCAGGACCATGAAGAGAGACTTGCGAGCCAGCTTCCGGGACTCATCAGCAAAGCTGGCGGCTCTGTCTTCCTCATACATCTTCAATCCTTCAATGAAGCCTTCGAAGAAGATTGCCAGTTTGACAGTTGGAACCGAGTGCTGGCCAATGGAGAAATCCCATCTTTTCATATCCATCTTGGCGATCCGGGTAGTAAGGCGTTGAGCGATGTCAGTCATGATCCCGATCCAGAGGTCACGCTGTTGAATTTGGTTCTCCATCTTGTCCTTCGCTTCCTACCAAAGGGTCTGAGCATTGGCGAAATCAGAGCGCAGCAACTTCTTGCGAGCACCGGCATATTCGGTACTCTCTTCTACAGAACAGAGCCTGGATTTCAAGTCAGAAATGGCATTGTTGGCAACATCCATATCATGACTCTTGGAGGAAAGCTGCGATTGCACCTCTGCCAGAGTGGCTTTCACTTTACCTTGAGGGTCTCGATCTCCCTATCGCTCCTAGAAATGTCTTTCGATAGCTTGTTCACTTGGATCTCAAGAGTGGTCTTCGCAACACATGTAGCGGCAAGGTCTCCCGTCACCTTCTTTAGTCGAGCAGGAGACTCCAGGGAGAATGCATTGAGGATGTCTTTGTGACCATCCTCCAGTTCTTTGGTATCTTGCTAGACACGGGCCTCCAGCTCCTCGTCATTACCACGGATGGCAGCCACGAGGGCTTTTTCTTGGAAAGACATCTCCGCCTCTCTGGCGTTTAGTAGCGTTTCGCGCTCCGTCAGTTGGGCACCCTGGGTCGGGACATCCTCCTTCGCCAGGGACAGCATCTCATCCTGCCTCTTAAGGGACTGGATATGCTGGATGTACCATTCCCGCAGCTCATTTCCCTTCTCCTTTAGTCGCAGGTCCACAAGCTCAGCCTGGTTGCGTTGTTCCTTGACTGCTTGCCACTTGAGTCCATTCCAGTGCTGCATGTCCTTGCGCCCCGTCGCCATGGACTCTAGGAAATCTCGATCCTTGACACTGTCGGTAGAACCATAGGCCTCCTTGATCCTCTGGGACAGCGGCACCAAAATTCGCCTGATTTAATCATCGATGTCTACTCCCATTGAGAAGGATGAGTCAGGAGCCACAGGGCCGAGCCGAGCGGTGATCAGTGCTTGCTTGCTAATGGAAGACTGTGACACGGAAGCCGCATGATAGATCAAAGGGAAGGGCCTCAAGGACTGGAGAGGGGTCTTCTCCTCGACGGTCACGTCCATGCCTCGTATGCTGCCGGAGTTTGGTTCTGCCCTCTCAATGGATACTTGGAGTCCCCCGGTAGCTGGCCTTTGCCCCTCCGCGGCAGCAATTTTTGTCACTTGCTCGGCTGCATCCCTCCCGATATCAGCCACCTCCTCCAATTACTCAGTCTCTTTAGGTACCGAAGTTGCTGACAAGAATAACAGACAGAGAAGTGAACATCAGAAACCAACAAGGCACTGAAGACAAAAAAATAAGGAGGGTGAAAACATAGGCAAGTGGGGTACCCAATGGAGGCTCCAGCGGAGGGACCTCTCCTTCCCCTCAGCATTAGTTGTCGGCATGGAGGCTGTCTCCACCCTTGCAGTGACAGCCTTGACACGATTAGGCTCTTTGGTGGAGGCCCTTGACGGTGACCCCTTTCCACGGGCGATGTTCGACGAGTGGGCTTGGATGAAAGGTTCCTCACGTCGAACCTCTCCCTGATAACCCTCACCCGTCTCCATGTCGGATGTGGGGAGGCGCTCTTCTTCGTCCCCGTCAATGGATGAAGCTTGTGCATGGATCTCATGAGTAGGACTGAGCCAGGGGCTAAACGAGGGACTCACCCCCTCGTCTCCTACCAAGCTTGCACCTGCCCTGGAATCCAGTCCTGCCATAGATTTAGCCTGCTTGACTCAGCGCACCAGGGTTACTCATCATCACCCCAGCCAGATGCAATTATGCAAGAACAGTCAAAGAAAAATCAAGGGAAGGAAAAGATTTTAAAAAACTAGTAGTTGGATAACTTACTCTGAAGCCATCACTAGTAGGAAACAAACCTTTCGTCTGCATCATTAGTCCCGGTCCGGTTTTGAACCGGCACTAATGTGACCATTAGTCCCGGTTCGTGACAGGCATCATTAGTGTTGGTTCGTTCCGGACCTTTAGTCTCGGTTCGTGCCACGAACCGGCACTAAAGGTATGGTGGCAGGCTGGCATCAGCCTGGGGCCCCACGGAAACCTTTAGTTCTAGTCGGTGGCTCCAACCGTGACTATAGGCTAACCTTTAGTCGCGGTTGGAACCACCAACCGGGACTAAAGGTCCCCTATATGAAACCCTTCAGCCATCTCGAGTTCTGTGTTCTTCCCCTTTCCTCTCCTCTCTGTTATTCCTCTCTTCCCCGAGCTCATCATCCATTTTTGCCAAAATTTGTCAAGATTTGGAGGCACCACATCCATCAAAGTGTTCACAAAGGTTAGCAACTTTGTCCTTTCATCTCTCATTGCTAGATTAGCTCTTGCAATGCTCTATAAGTATAGTGATTTGTGGGTTTTAGTTTGTATGTGGTAGTTTATTTGATTTATGCAATTTGAGCTCAAATTAACTTCTTACTTTGCATTTGTAGGTGTAGTTTACTTAGTGCCTTCCCGTCCCCTTCCTAATCATCGTCCATCGCCCGCACCGTCCCATCACCGGCACCACCTTGGTGAGCCTCTTGTTCTTATCCTTTTTATTAAAAAAATCATGTTTGTTAGATTTAGTTAGTTACTTGTATAGTTTTCTTACCTATATGGTTGTTTGTTATACATAGTGGCATGGTTTTGATATCCGTCCCCATCGGCCCTTGTCCAGTTTATGATTCGGATGTGGTATATACTCTCTTTTATAACTCTTTGTTGCATTTCGTGTTTATGACAATTATGCCCATCAAGTTGACATAGATATTTTTATCTAGGAGGTATGTGAACCGGAAATTCCAACCGACATAGATATTCTTGTCAATAAGTTAAATTTAGTTGAAAAAGAAAACTAGTATTTGAAAGAAAAATTGAAAAGAGTTGATGAAGAGAAGATGAAACTGGAGTTGTATGTTGCCGATGTCGTCGATGATCACAAGATCAACATGGATGCAATGCGCTTGAAGATTAGAAAATTCAAAAGATATGCCATTGATAGTGAGGCTTAGTATCACTATGTTGTTGGATCAATTGTTACCTTAGTTGCGATGTTGATCGCATTTGTTGTTGCATTTAAATGCTTTAGCTAGAGAGTTTGTATGTTATTTTATGAGAACAAGTGTGTATGAACTTTATGTTTGAACTTGTATTAATGTGGTCTTTTCGGTGTTATGTAATGAAGATGAGATGGCAATGGATGTATGACGACCGATGCTCTCCCTAGTTCATTAATGGCATGCATACTTTTCTGGTTGTGGCTGAGGCAAACAAGCGGCTAGATGGTTTTATGTATTGTCCATGTGCTAGCTGTAAGAATGATCGAAATTACTCTAACTCAAGAACCATTCACATCCACCTGTTTGAGTCCGGTTTCATGTCCAGCTAAAACTATTGGACCAAGCATGGAGAAAGAGGGGTCCTAATGGAAGAGAATGAAGAAGAAGCGGATGACGACAACTATCCTAGCCATGGGTTCCATGAATACGATGGTACAACAATGGGGGAAGAAGCTGAGCCGGCAATGCGGGAAGGAGTTGACGAAGAGGCATCAGATGAGCCTGCTGATGATCTTGGTCGGGCCATTGCCGATGCAAAGAGAAATTGCGCAAGTGAAAAGGAGAAGCTGAAGTTGCAGCGCATGTTATAGGATCACAAAAAAGGGTTGTACCCAAATTACAAAGATGACAAGAAAAAGCTAGGTACCACACTAGAATTGTTGCAATGGAAGGCGGAGAATGCTGTGTCTAACAAGGCATTTCAAAGTTGTTGATAATGTTAAAGAAGAAGCTAACAAAGGACAACAAATTGCCAGAGAGTGTATATGAAGCAAAGAAGGTTGTCTGCCCTCTAGGATTAGAGGTGGAGAAGATAGATGCATGCCCTAATAAATGCATCCTCTACCGCGGTGAGTATGAGAATTTGAATGCATGTCCGGTATGCTGTGCATTGCGCTATAAGATTGGCCACGATGACCTTGGTGATGTTGAGGGCGAGCATCCCAGGAAGAAGATTCCTGTCAAGGTGATGTGGTATGCTCCTATAATACCATAGTTGAAACGTTTGTTCCAAAACAAAGAGCATGCCAAGTTGATGCAATGGCACAACGAAGACTGTAAGAAAGACAGGAAGTTGAGAGTTCCCGCTGATGGATCATAGTGGAGAAAAATCGAGAGAAAGTGGAAGGACTTTGTAAAGGACGCAAGGAATGTGTGGTTTCATTTAAGTGCAAATGGCATTAATCCTTTTTGGGGAGCAGAAAAGCAATCATAGCACATGGCATGTGACTCTATGTATCTATAACCTACCTCCTTGGTTGTGCATGAAGTGGAAGTTCATTATGATGCCAGTGCTCATCTAAGGCCCCAAGCAACCCAGCAACGACATTGATGTATACATAAGGCCATTAGTTGAAGAACTATTACAGCTATGTAATGGAAAAGGTGTACGTGTGTGGGATGCGAAAGAACAGGAGGAAGTTGACCTACATGCGTTGCTGTTTGTAACCATGAATGATTGGCCTGCTCTCAGTAACCTTTCAAGACAGACAAACAAGGGATACGGCGCATGCATGCACTGTTTAGATGATACCGACAGTATATATTTGGATACATGTAAGAATAATGTGTATCTAGGGCATCATCGGTTTCTTCAGAGCAGGCATCCTGTAAGAAAGAAAGGCAAGCATTTCAAAGGTGAGGCAGATCACCGGAAGAAGCCTCACCACCGTACGGGTGATGATATACTTGATATGGTCAAGGATTTAAAAGTAATCTTTGGCAAGGGTCCTGGCGCACAATCTGTTTCAAATGACGCTGACAAACGGACACCCATGTGGCAGAAGAAATCTATATTTTGGGACCTACCCTACTGGAAAGACCTCGAGGTCTGCTCTGCAATCGATGTGATGCACATGACGAAGAATCTTTCTGTGAACCTGTTAGGCTTCTTGGGCGTGTATGGGAAGACAAAACATACGTCGGAGGCATGGGAGGACCAGCAACATATGCACGAAGAAGACGGCATGGATCCAAAGCAATTTCAGGGTCATACCAGCTACACTCTTACCAAAGAAGAGAAGGAAATCTTCTTCGAATGCCTGCTCGGTATGAAGGTCCTGTCTGGCTTCTCGTTGAATATAAAGCGAATAATAAACATGGTAGATAAAAAGTTCCAGAACCTAAAGTCTCATGACTGCCACGTGATTATGACGCAACTGCTTCCGGTTGCATTGAGGGGGCTTCAACGGAAAACGTTCGATTAGCCATTGTGAAGCTATGTTTATTCCTGAATGCAATCTCTCAGAAGGTAATCGATCCCGAAATCCTACCAAGTTTAGAGAATGATTTGGTGCAATGTCTTGTCAGTTTCGAGTTGGTGTTCCCACCATCCTTCTTCAATACCATGACGCACGTCCTAGTTCACCTAGTCGAGGAGATTGTCATTCTGGTCCTGTATTTCTACACAATATGTTCCCCTTTGAGAGGTTCATGGGAGTCTTAAAAATATGTTCATGATCGTGCTAGGCCAGAAGGCATCTCCAAGGGCCATGAAACAGAGGAGGTCATTGAGTTTTGTGTTGACTTTATTCCTAACATTAAGCCGATTGGTCTTCTTGAATCGCGGCACGAGGGCAGACTGGGTGGAAAAGGCACGCTAGGAAAGAATTCACTAATATGCTGGGATGGGTATTCCTTGGCGCAAGCACACTACACGGTTCTACAAAGTTCCGCCTTGGTGGCTCCGTATATCGAGCAAAACAAGAATATTCTACCCTCCAAACATCCAGAGAAGTCTGACGACTGGATTACACATGAACAAACAGTGACTTTTGCCGATTGGTTACAGACACATCTCATGCATGACGACACTATTGAAGATGACATCTACTTGTTGTACAAGTTACCATCTTCGATTATATTGACTTTCAAAGGGTACGAGATAAATCGGAACACATTTTACACGATCACCCAAGATAAAAAAAAACGCCAACCAAAATAGTGGTGTCCCCTTTGATGCAGCAAATAGCAATGGGCCAAAGGACACATATTATGATTACTTAGAGGAGATATGGGAACTTGACTATGGACTTGGTTATAAGGTCCCTTTGTTTAGGTGCAAACGGGTCAATCTGATAGGTGGCGGGGTAAAGGAAGACCTGCAGTACGGAATGACATCAGTGGATCTCAATAATCTTGTGTACGCAAATGAACCATTCGTCCTAGCCAATGATGTGGCGCAGGTTTTCTATGTGAAGGACATGTATACCAAGCCGAGAAATAGAAAAGATAAGGAAGCGAATACATCATACGATGAGCCAAAGCGCCACATAGTTCTTTCATGGAAAAGAAACATCGTGGGAGTGGAGGACAAGACACACATGTCAGAAGATTATGAAAAGTTTCATGAAATTGCTCCCTTCACAGTGAATGTTGACCCGAGCATGAAGTTAAACGATGAATATTATCCATGGTTATGACACAAAGGGACACACGCAAAGAAAAAGTTTTATACCCAAAGATCCCACCCTAGGATGTGACCGGCTTTAGTTTCCGGACTTATATATCTGGAAAGTCCCACTTCCGACAAACCAAAGGGAATCTTTGTAATAGTAGTGTACTTTTGTGTTTTGTGCGTTCAGTATGCACCATTCGAAGCCAGGCCATCAATTTTCAACCCTTTCTGGCTTCATTTGCTATTTTTCATGCATTTACTGATTTTTTGAGCTAAATGACCCTGAAATTGATAAGCACTACAAATGAAGTCTGAAAAGGTTGATAGTTGGCATGGTATCATCATTTCACCCACATAGCATGTGCTAAAAATTTGACATGGCTATGGCAAAAGCTGGACACACTTCGTGTACAAAATGGGCAATCTCTTTCGAAGTATCAGGGTTTCAGACAAAAACTCGTGTGTTACAAAGGCATTTCATTTTTTTAACTTATTTAAACTCCAGACTTTTTGTGCGTTGAATATGCACCATTCGAAGCCATGCCATCAATTTTCAACCCTTTCTGACTTCATTTGCTATTTTTCATGCATTTGCTGATTTTTTTGAGCTAAATGACCCTGAAATTGATAAGCACTACAAATGAAGTCTGAAAAGGTTGAAAGTTGGCATGGTATCATCATTTCACCCGTAGAGCATGTGCTAAAAAATTGAGAGGGTTACGGCAAAAACTGGACAAACTTCGCGTACCAAATGGGCAATCTTTTCGAAGTATCACGGTTTCAGACGAAAACTCGTGTGTTACAAAGGCATTTCATTTTTTAAACTTATTTCAACTACACACTTTTTGTGCGTTCAGTATGCACCATTCCAAGCCAGGCCATCAATTTTCAACCCTTTCTGACTTCATTTGCTATTTTTCATGCATTTACTGATTTTTTTTGAGCTAAAGGACCCTGAAATTGATAAGCACTACAAATGAACTCTGAAAATTTTGAAAGTTGGCATGGTATCATCAATTCACCCACATAGCATGTGCTAAAATTTAAGAGGGTTACGGCAAAACGGAATGCACTTCTTGTACAAAATGGGCAATCTCTTTCGAAGTATCACAGTATCACACGAAAACTCGTGTGTTACAAAGGCATTTCATTTTTTTAAATTATTTCAACTCTAGACTTTTTGTGCGTTTAGTATGCACCATTCGAATCCACGCCATCAATTTTCAACCCTATCTGACTTCTTTTTCTATTTTTCATGCATTTACTGATTTTTTGAGCTAAATGACCCTAAATTGATAAGCACTACAAATGAACTCTGAAAAGGTTGAAAGTTGGCAAGGTATCATAATTTCACCCACGTAGCATGTGCTAAAAAGTTGAGAGGATTATGGCAAAAACTGGAAACACTTTGTGTACAAAATGGACAATCTCTTTCGAAGTATCAAGCTTTCGAACGAAAAATCATCTGTTATAAAGGAATTTCATTTTTTAACTAACCTAAGAATTAACAAATTGAATATAATGATAAAACACACTAATATTAAATAGCAGAAAAATGAATCACGGAAAAATCTATTTTTGAAGTAAAGTTATTCACAAAATAGTGATTCACACAAATTTCAAATAATTCAAATTTAAACTTTTCAAATTTGAAAACTATTAGCACCAACAGAAAGTTTATAATTTTGTTACCTAAAGCAAAAAGATTCACAAAGAAAATATTTAAATAAAGAAAATAAATAAAGCAGAAAACAAAAAAATACTAAAAAAAGCCCGCCTACTAGGCCGCCACTGCCTGCATACGACTAGCAACCCAACCTCTAGGTGGGCCAAAATGCAGGCCCGTACGGCCGAGTAGGCCCACGGGGCGCCAGAGGTGCGGTCGGCCCAGAAGTCCTGTATATTAGAGAGGAGCTTGACATGGTAGCCGTGGCAGGGCTTATAAACTGGCCTGAGCTCCTCTCGACTAGCCAGGTGGGATTAAACATCCACCCCTGCCCCGCGCCTGGCACACAACCCTTTAGTCGCGGTTGGTGCCACAAACTGCGACTAAAGGTGAATTTCAGTCAGCCCAAGCGGTGGGAAGCCAGACCTTTAGTCGCGGTTGGTGGCTCAAACCGCGATTAAAGGTTGCCTTTAGTCACGGTTGGAGCCTCCAACCACGACTGAAGGCTCTCATATATATATAACGCCACTTATGAAAAATTCATCATCCTCTCCATTCTCTCGACGCCAAACACAAACAAAGCTACCAGGCTGTTGCGCGCCGATGCCTGCCCCGTTCGACACCGTCGCAACCCCCAACACCGGAGCTCGTTGCCGCCCCCAACGCAGGCCGCTTGCACCTCCTCGCCGATCCCCGACTCCGGACGCGCCCTCCTCGCCGAGCCCCGACGCCACCCACACCCGCTCCTCCCCGAGCTCCTCACTTTATTGATATGGCTCGACCGACTATCAATCAGAAGGACTGCGACTATGTGCGCTCTATCAAGAAGTCATATCTTGCAGGACAAAAGGATTCAAGCTCGAGCTCGAGCCAAGGAGTTGGCAAAAAAAGCAGGAAAACTATTCCCCAGCTGGGAGAACAGGCAGTGCAATCGATCCTCCCGCTCATTGTACAAACACCTGTGAGTATCAATGGTCGGCTAGGAGTAACCAACGATCATATAAGGCAGGCCAAAGAGGCCGGTATCACTGTTGAACAACTCCTAGGCCTTGAGGAAATCCCCGAGCTTAAAGAGGATGAAGTAAAATATCAATATGCCCGCGGCAAACCTCTGGTCAAGCCTGAAGATGTCAAGCTTCTACCAACGAGAATGTACAATTTGCATACGTGGTACATGTAAATAACAACAAATACCAATACAGAGTCCCTCATGGTGAGAGTAAAGAAGAGGCATTACTTCCATAAAAAAGATCTATGGATTCATTATTCAGAGTTCTTTCAGTTATTCAATCAAGACGCACCCAACAAATTTTTAGTCAGTTGCTATTGTCTGTAAGTGATTTCTTTCTATAATTTAAGTCTCTAGCTAGCTGTGCTCTCGTTCATTACCTGTAATTATCCTCACTATGTTCGTTTTTGTGGTATTATGCAGAATGAAGATGTATGAAATGAAAGACGCCGGACTCTATGGCATTGGGTTCACTGACCCAAATACGATTAATGAAAAGATATGGGAAACTCAATATTCGAGAAAACACACACAGAAAGCCCTGCTAGATTTTTTGAAGCATCTAAACACCCAACCAGAAATACTACTTCCTTACAACTTCGGGTGAGTGTTACTATATATATATATATATATATATACATATATATATATTGTACTACAAATTCTATTTTTTGCTTACTAGATGTTAATAAGTGTAGTTGATAAGTTATGCACATGCCCGCTTAATTTTACAAAATGTGTGCGCATGCAATTACCACTGGATCTTGTTAATCATTGAAGTTCACAAGGGAAAAGTTGAAGTATTGGACTCACTATATAAGGATCCATCCGAATACGCAATCGTGAGGGGGATGGCTGACAGGTAATTTCAATCATTATTGCACTATGTCGGCCTCTTTAATTACTTCATTTCCTGATATCAACTAGTTAATAACTCATTTATTCATTTTCTTTCCCGGCGGGCAGGGATTGGGCCAAGTTCATCAAACAGGTCCCAAGCGACTGGGCACAACACCTGAAATGGGTGCGACCCAAGGTAATTAGGTAGTACTAGCTAGATATGTCCATGCATCTCTTTAGTTCTAGTTTCAATACCATTATTATGCTTGATTAATTATTACGTGATTGAATTTTATTTTTGTAAAGTGCATGAGGTAGGAGCAGGGGACTAGTTTATGTGCGTACTAGGTTTGCGAGAACATTCGCATGATCACGTCTGAAAGGAGAAGAAACGAAAGAAATCTTTGGGTACATTTGCCAGAACACTATCCATAATTTTTTTATTCTGATCTAGCTAATATATATACACACAACTAATATATTCATCTTGATCTCCATCTTGTAGATAACGGAGATGCAGGGCCAGATCCTGCTAGAGGCTCGGGTACGAGCAATTCAAGAGGAAATAGCTAGATTTCTGGTCAACCAGGTCATAGATCCCAAAGGAGAATACCATTACAAGATCAAGAACAAGTAATGTCTGCATACATATGTAATGATCCTCAAATTGAAGGAGAAATTGTATATATATATGTATGTGAATGGTCGTCATATGAACAATTCGATGATATATATATATATATATATATATGATCGGTTCTATGAGAAATTCTATTTATATATACGCAGAACGTGTGTATAGTATGTAGTAGCATAATATATGTTTGAAATGAAAATTAATTAAATGGAAAACACATAATTAAAAGGAAAATTAAACTATAATTAATTCATAAACCCCCTAAAGGATTAAAAGGAAAAATAAAACAAAATTAAAAAACTACATACTTTTAGTCCCGGTTGGTGTTACCAACCGGGACTAAAGGTCCCCCCAGCCCACGGCGCCGGCAGATGCCATGTGGTGGGACTTTGGTGCCGGGTCATGTTGAACCGGGACTAAAGGTGTGTGGGCTTTAGTCCCCACCCTTTAGCGCCAGTTCGAGAATCGGCACTAAAGGCCCTTACGAACCGCGACTATAGGCTGATTCTGCACTAATGCATGAGCATGAAGTCCATTTCATACGATGCCGGTGGAGGAGTTGATCTGCCCCTCTTCAGAGTCGGAGGAGCATGGGCTCGGCGGAAGAATTGAAACCTCCGTCACATGCGAGCTTGGCAGAGAAGTTGGGCTTGACGGGGGGCTGGGGTCCACCCCTGAGACCCTCCGCCGCCTAACGGGAGAATCCCTAGCATTGGAAAGGCGAAGGGATTGGCGGTGTGTTGCTTCGCGTCCGCTCCCCTTGGTGGTCATCTTATTCACCTTTGAGGAACTCTTTCGAGGTGTGGCAACCGTCGGTTCTCGGCTCACACGCCGGCGGAGGCGGTGCCCTGGTTCAGGAGCTTGAGGGCCCGCTTTGAGCCCCTCCACCTCCGCCTTTGGCTCCTTTGCCTCCCTCGCTTCGGCACGCTCCAACCCGGCTCTAGGAAGCCCTTGCTCTGGCAAGCTCCAACCCGGCAACCTCCTCCAGAGAAAGTTTCTCGCTCTCCTCCTCCTCAGAAAAGTCTTCATCTCTGATTCCTCCCCCTATTCCCCGGAGAGCACTCCCTTGGCAGGCCTGACCTCCTTGTCCTCCGCGATCCGGGCTGCGATGAACTTCCTTTCTGCTTCCCTAGTTGGCGCAAACATCTGGCCCTCCACCTGGGAGGCCCTCTCTTCTAAGGTGGAGACCCATTCCTTCTCCTTGTCCAAGTCTAGCAGTGCCCAGTCAGGCCGGAAGGCATCGCAATCCAGCATCCACTGCAGGATTTGGCCCTTGGGGGAATTGAGATGCAAGGGGACGACCCCTGTCGGCAAATGGAATGGCCCCATGCGGCCGAATAACTGATCGCACAACCAACCATGACCATAGGTCGACAAGTTGTTGGCAAGGCCTGGGTACAGTCGCATCCAGTCGGTAGGACCGTTGTACTCCCAAGCATATCTATTCCTCTTCTACAGCGGCATCCACTATCGGATCTCGGGCTCCGCAAAACCCAAGGAAGTTCGAACACATAGGCCTGTGTGAAGATCCCCAATAGCCTCACCCTCCTAGCTCACAACCCAATGGCTTAGACGATGAACTTGCACGATGACGAGGAATAAGATTGCACACGATGATTACCCAACTTCCGGCCACTGGAAAGCATAAAACCCTACTCCTGCTTTGGTGGATTGGCTCACGAAGGTGTTCTGGTGATCTTGCCTCTCTTATCCCTCGTCCCCGCTCTATGGAGCAGCCTAGCCTCTATTTATAGTGGCCCGGATCCTCTTCCCTTATCGCTATAGTGGGAC
Organism: Hordeum marinum; assembly: GCA_022496015.1. Classification (NCBI taxonomy): domain Eukaryota; kingdom Viridiplantae; phylum Streptophyta; class Magnoliopsida; order Poales; family Poaceae; genus Hordeum; species Hordeum marinum. Next base: position 302,776,710 of record CM039672.1, on the reverse strand, counting down.
GGGATCCCACAAATTTGAAGGAGGACACGGGGTACATATTTATCCTAACAAAAGGTGGTCTTCGCCTGCCAAGTAGTTGTTGATGATGCAGAGGTGGGCTCGGCAAGGACATTCGTCCTGCAGGGCTCGTGGTCATGGTCTTGTTGCACCAGAACGGAAACATTTGGGGAGTGCTTTGGGAACCCATGCACGTCCTTGCTCCCTTTTCACCAAAGGGGAAACTGTAACGCTTGGTGCACTGGTGCCCACCTGCCCCGCCTTACGTCATCCTTGGCCTCCTGAGGCCAGGCACTACATAGCGATCTCCGCCGCTCCGAAGTGGGCCCGAGGAGGCCCATTAGTCTCTGGTCTTGGTGTTGCTTCCCTCACGAGCTTAGGGCTCTCGCGAGGGCCCTGTCTTGAGTGGGGTCACGATGTTCGTGCTTGGCTGATGAGGTGAGCCATGCCCTGGACTGCAGGCTGGCAGGTCTTGGTACCCCCATTCCCAAAATGCCGACAGTAGCCCCCGGGGCCAAGGCGCACTCGAGCTGGCTTCCGGGCAAAGATATTGAGGACGGCCCAAATCGCCACGGCCCCAAACACCTACGGGCCAGGCTTGAAATGCATCACACACTAGGGCGTCGATGCCTCCACTCCACGAGGATGTTAGGAACCGCCCCACATCAAACTGATGCGACGCATGTGCACTGTGTCGGCCATCATTAACTTTCCTAGAATGCGGCAGCTCCCTTGGGCCTTCTCTCCTCAGGCCACACGGATGTGAACCAACGAGAGCAGACGAAGCGACATGGAGTGAGCCCGCTTGCCACCCGAGCCGGCCCCGTGGCGCCCGAGGGGCGCACGATGCATGCTCTACCCACGATGCCTTGTGGCCGTAGTTATGCCTATAAATCCGCCAGGCCTTGGGTTGTCTTGTAGTCTCGGCATACTTTCTCGTTCCTATTATTCCAAGGAAAACGCTCTCTTCCTCCTCATTGCCCCTCCCCCCATGGCGTCTGGAAGAAGTGATGTCGGTGTGGGGAAGCACGCGGGGCCTTCGGCCTCTTCGCATTCCACCGGAGGCGGCGGAGGGGGGCCCTCGGGGACGGCCCAAGCTCGCCGGCGTTGGGCCATCGTTGATATGTGAATGGTTCACCATCTACTTCTCTTCTTGCAATCACACCCGGCGAACCGGACCTGATCATCTCCTCCTCCCAAGGCGCGTGCAGCCAAAAAGCGCAGGCTCGGCGAACTCCAGGAGGAGGTGGACTTGCAGCGGGCCTAACTGACGAGCACTGAGGCTGCCCTCCAGGCCGCCCTTAGGGGCGAAGGGGAGGTCAGGGCGGAGTTGGCGTCCCTCGAGGCCCAGATCAAGGAGGTAGCCGACGCTGTGCAAGCCACCCAGGACGAGGCGGCGTACGCCAAGATGCTGGAGGCGCAGCACGCCGAGCAGTACTTGGGCATTGCCCGCCGCACGGTTGGTGCGGTGGGCCGGTTCGTCGGGGAAGCCCCAGCGTTGTCATGCGTGCATGGCAACAAAGGCTAACTTGCTTTCTTTGGTAGGGTGGTGGAGGCGATGGAGCGTCTCTCGTGTGGATGAGGACAACAAGGCCAGTGTGCACGACCTCCTCGACCATGCTCTAACTTGCGTCTTCTACGACCTACGCCACCACGTCCCAGAACTCGATCTTCTGCATGTCGGAGAACGGGTGCTCGACGAACTCCAGAGGCCCCCTCCGAGATGAGGTGCGCTCGCACGTCGAGTTCCGGGTGGAGCGGTTCCTTCAAGTGCCCCTCCCTAGCGAGGGAGACGGCTCCGACCCCGAGGCGGGCGGCGATTCAGACTGCGATAGTTGCTCCTCCGCCTAGTCATCCCCTGTTTTATTTTCTTGGCTACTATAAAATTAGAGAAAACCCCGGCCCTTGAGGGTGTCAGCCTTTTGTATATTACCTTCGTCCTCCACCTTCCTTCTCTCAAATCGCCGGTCGCCTGCTTGTCGTGACATGACTCTATTTCTTGCGTGGGGCTTAGTGTCATTGTTGTTGTGGTCGCGTGTTGGAGGTCTGGAGGGTCCTCGCAAGACGTTCCCTCCCGAGGAGAAGCTTGCTGCCTCCAAATCTCGGGTCCCTATCGTTGTCGTTTGATGAGACCGGGCTCCTCCCCTTGCGCCACCTTTTCTGGTACTTAAAGCCGCAAGAACCCTGGTAGTAGCACATGGTGAACCGTAGCGCCTGCATTCTCACGTTAGTGCTCACACCTCCTGTCCTGCATTCGGGGTGCCATTTGATTAGAAATTTTCTGCTCTGTTCAGTGGTGTACTGAGCTTATTAGGCGATGGCGATCCCGTGCATTGTGAGGTGTAGGTGAGACATCCGGAGAGTTCGGGGATCCCATCTGGGGGCTTCTTCCTTGTTTGCGGAACGGTTTGGGGTCCCTTTCGGCACTCTGCATCTGTGGGACCCAATCACGAGTAGGCCTCGACGGTCGTTGGGGCGTCCGGATCACCAGGACGAGACCAATGGGGTGAGGCCTCGGCCACGGCTGGGGTGTTCTGATCACTAGGACGAGACCAGAGGGCACAAAGCCACGAGTTAGATGAGGTTCCCCCTTGACATGATGCCCAGGAAGCCCCTTGATGCTCAAGCGGCGCTCTACGTCGGTAGGATCCAGTCCCGCACATTCCACGACCACCGTTGGGGCGTCCGAATCACCAGGACAAGTCCAAGGGGTGGGACCTCGACCTCCGTTGGGGCATCTGGATCACCAGGACGAGACCAACAGTGCGAGGGGCTATATGGTCGGCAAGGCTCTAGAGGCGCATTGCTCAGGATCCCCCTTGACGTTCGAGCGCCCCCCATACTGTTCTATTGGCCGCTGCCTCGGGAGGCGTCTGAGCCTCTCGAGGCTCCATGTTGTGGTGATGTGCCGGAGCCCCCGAGCGGGGGTCGACCACCTAAAGATGCAAGCTCCTGAGGCGACGGGTCCTTGCCGGCCTGCTCTGAGGTGCCCCGGGGGGCAAAGTGCGTAGGCCCATGTGAGATGCCAATTCAGAGAAAGAGAATTCAAGGCCAGAAAAAGGGAAGTATGATGAGAGAAAAGTCTCCGTCCCTTTTTGAATATAGTTTCCAAATCTTCAAATTTCATTTCAAAGAGTGGGAATTCGAACAGCAATAAGAAGCAAGCAACTGCCGCGTCCGACACCCAGGCTAGTCTTCGTCTTCATCTTCCCCTAGCGCGAAGCGTAGGGCATCCACATTGTGTGGGCATAGTCATTGGATAACAGTCTTGTCCGCCAGCGCGGAGCATGGGGCTTCCACTTGGGCGTGGGATGGAAACCCTCCGTGTCCTCACGGGGGAGGGGGGATCCGGATGTATACAACCTACTCAATATTAAGTGAGGCTGGCACAACCGAAGATAGCTGGGCAAGCCGTCAGGCGCACGCCCCAGGTGCTCCCAACTCCGTAAAGAGACATCCCATGCATTTCTGCTTGGTTGCGCACCCCTACAGCCCAAACCCGAATGCATTGTTCCCTGCGTAGCCACGGGATTGTGCTCGCGCGGCCCAAACATGAGAACAATGCATCCGGCGCAGCCATAGAGGTGTCATGTCGATGAAGCCACCTCGTGAAGTGTCGGGGCGCCAACTGGACAGCGTCTCGAGGGCCTCGTGAGGCCTAGCCTCCCGAGGCTGCGCCGACGCTCCTGTTGCCGTGGGTGGCCTGCGCTGCTTGTATCCCGTAGCTCCCCCTAGACCATTGCTACTGTGGCCTCGGGGCTTGGCTTCGTTATGCTTGCTCGCGAGCTCGACGGCTTGCGCCGTGCCCACATGCCCCCAGGGACGTCCTCCCCACTCTCATGTTTGCATCAACATGACCTAGTACTCCCTCGGTGGGAGCCCCCAGGCCTGGCTCAGGGAGGACGTCCAGGGTTCCTCCCTACTCCGGGAGGGTGTTGACGCCTGCAAGGGGTGCCTGATCCATAGCACCATCCGCAGGTATGACGTAGTTTGGAACATAGGCCTCTACATAAAGGCCATGTTCCCCTCTTGAGCCATCCTCGTGCGCCAGGGACAGCCCCTCCAGACGTTGGTGCAATGCCCCCCTGTGCACGTAGTCCACAAACCCTCCTACGCGGGCCTCTGCCCGAAGTTGCTTACCTCTACCATCGCCGTGGGGTGGGCCTCGCATTTCTTGACGTGTGTTGCTCCCATGGCCATCCAATGCGCCTTTGCCACGGTTGCCTACCTATCCGGACGCCTGAGCCGCCTACTCCCTGTGTCGGTTGGTGTGCTCCTGCCGTGTCGACCAAGGTTGTCGATGATCCATCGGGGCATGAGTGCGTGTATCGAGGCATGCGCGGGGCGTCCCATCATTTTCTTTGAAGTATCCACCTTCGTAGTCGGGTGACATCCCGAATCCAGTCACCGGGATCCGAAGGAAAAGGAGCATGGCATGCGGGGGCCCTGCCTGGGCTCGCCTGGGGTTGGAGAGGGCACGCCGTCGGTGGAAGGGGCGACGGGCACGGTGAACAAGCCCCCGAAGCCTAACACCAGTGGCCACGAAGAAGGGTGAGGAGTCAAGATCCTCCCCGTGACGGCGATCAACTCAGCGATGTGGTCGACCAAGGCGTCGAAGCCCCCGTGCGTCGGGCAGTGGCAAAGCATCTCGCCCACCATCAGCAGCATGTTGTGCGCATTAAGATTCCCCACGTATGTACAGTGTGGCGCCGGTCCTGGTCCCGGGGGTGCCGCCTGTCCACCGCGGGCATGGCCGACATGAGCAGCGACGGCGGTGGAGACAACATTGGTGGCTTGGTACTGTCCGCCCAGCGCCACACTGCTAGAGCGTGGATCTTGGAAGGCGGCGGTGGGGTCGGCAAAGGCAGACCCGCCGAGGCCGGAGCAAGCTTGATGGGCGTCGGCCATTGGAGCGGTGAAGCGGGGAAAGAGTGAGGCTTGAAGAAGGCTTCGACACGCCCCCTACCTGGTGCACCAAATGTCGGATCTCGGGCTCCACAAAACCCAAGGAAGTTTGAACACAGGGGCGTTTGCGAAGATCCCCAAAAACCTCGCCCCTCCTAGCTCACAACCCAGTGGCTCAAACGATGAATTCGCATGATGAAGAGGAAGAAGACTGCACACGATGATTTATCCAGGTTTGGCCCGCTGCAAAGCGTAAAACTCTACTCCTGCTTTGGTGGATTGCCTCATGAGGAGGTGGGTGGATGAACTAGTACAGTGGTGAGTTGCCTCGCGAGGGCGTTCTGGTGGTCTTGCCTCTCTTCTCCCTAGTACTCGCTTTATGGAGCATCCTAGCCTCTATTTATAGTGGCCCGGGTCCTCTTCCCTTATCGCTATGGCAGGAAGGGATCCCACAATGGCCAAATTCGAAGGGGGCAGGGGTACATCTTTATCCTGATGAAAGGTGGTCTTCGCGTGCAAAGTAGTTGTTGATGATGCAGAGGTGGGCTTGGCCATGACATCCATCCTGCGGGGCTTGTGGTCATGGTCTTGTTGCACCGCAATGGAAACCTTTGGGCAATGCTTTGGTAACCCGCGTACGTCATTGCTCCGTTTGCACCAAAGGGGAAACAATACTGCCTGACGCATTGGTGCCTGCATGTACCGCCTTACGTCGTCCTTGGCCTCCTGAGGCCAGACACTGCATAGAGATCTCCTCCACTCCGGAGGGGGGCCGAGGAGGCCCATTCCTCGCTGGTCTTGGTGCTTCTTCCCTCCCAAGCTTAAGGCTCTCATGAGGGGCTTGTCTTGAGTGGGGTCGCGATGTCCGTCCTTGGCGATGAGGTGGGCCATGCCCTGGGACGCGGGGAGGCAGGTCTGGGTACCCCCGTTCCCGGAACACCGACACCCACACTTTCAATGGTTAGGCATTGCAGCTATGAGATGGATGATTCTGTTTAGCGCAGATCGGTGCTTGGCATTGGAAGGGCCTAATTTGCTCCAGTCACCATCGCGTGTGATGCATTATGTCCGTGCCGCACAGAAACTGGGGCTTTCTCATCCTTAATCCAGCACCATTCACCCCTCCATTCCTCCCACTTTCTTTGGTGATTGCCAGGGAGGTAACCCTAATGCTCCTTCTTGCCCCGAAGAAATGCATGAACAAGTCCGCGTTGGGGGCAACTCTGACAAAGTTCTCGCACAAATGAGAAAAAATCACCATGCATGCCATCGCATTGGGTGTGAAATCGAGGAGATGAAATTTATAAGCCACCATCATGGCACAGAAAAAGTCCAAGAAAGGAGGAGAGAGGCCACAGTAAAAGTACGCGCAGAAGAAGCGGTACGAATCTGATGGTACCTTCTCCTTTGGGAAGTCCGATAGAACAGAAGGCGCCTTGTGCCCTTTTGTTTCTTTCCCCCACATGTAGGCATACATGTAGATCAAGGTATTGTTTTCTAAGTTCGATGGGGAGATGACCACGTCTCTCTGCTGCCGCTTCTCCAATTCTTCTGCTCTCTTCCTCCTTTCTTGGACCGCCGGATCCGCAGGCATGGTCGCCTCCCTTCCCTTGGCAGTAGCCACTTTCCGCCCCATTTCTTGAACTTGTAAGACTATGTATATCCTGGTAGTGCTTGGAGAACTGGAGGCGGCGGTGGAAGAAGTTTTTGGCTTAAGGAAGAAGATGAAGGATGGAGAAACAGATGCGAATGAGCAGCACCCCTGTGCGTTCCCCTTTTATGGACCCGGTCGGGGGCTGGCTCTTCGCTATCTTCTTAGGAACTCCCCTTCCTATTTTACTGGCAGTTTCTTTACTCCCCAACAGCTCCTCTTTCACGACCCCATGACCTACGGTAACTATGCGGAGTGGACGTGGGACACGAAGACAACATTTCCTCGACGTGTGTCCGTGCACTATTTCGGGCCTAACCCGACGTGACAAGCGACACATATGGCTTAGGCCCAGGGGCTACTGTCGAGATAAACAAATAGGGGTATTTGCCTACTCCTAACTTGTGCATGGAAAATGAAGCCTCTGGAGCAATAGCCAGAGCATGCCGGGAAAAGCTACACCCATGACAAGCAAGCCAACTCAAGGCCAAGCAACATCGGCAAGCTCGGTGCTACAGCCCAAGACAAGCTCGAAGTGCGCCAATCACATCCCCGGTGCTTACAGGGGACCGAGGCATCCACACCCTCACAAGAACCGGCAAGCTAGTCCCCCAACAAGCATGGGCCGATCAGCCACCGCACCATTGCATCGCTACTACAGTCACTTACCATTGCGGTGTCTAGCTTCCAGGTGGCTAAGTGGCTCTCTCTAAGCACGTGATGACACGCTGGAAGACGGATTATGCCCCCCTTGACACCCGTACGTAGGCGTGTCAAGCTATGGTGCAGTAGTTAGCTAGAGCAATGGTAGGAGCCTGCTGGGAATGCACCCCCCCCCCCCACGCCACCTAGACTAGCAATGATGGCATTTTGTCCTTAATGCCAGAGTTAGGTATGATAAGCTCTGATAGCTATCTAATCATCAGATAATGTCTGTTTTGCCACTATGGTTGCTATCGGTGTCAAAACCGGCGGATCTCGGGTAGGGGGTCCCGAACTATGAGACTAGAATCGATGGTAAGAGGAGATGAAGGGGACACGGATTTACCCAGGTCTGGGCGCTCCTATGGAGGTAGTACCCTACGTACTGCTTGGTTGTATTGATAATGTGGGGGAGGTTACAGAGTTGATCTACCTTGAGAACGAATAGCTAACCCTAGATGAGTTGTCCCCTATCCCCCTAAACCCTCTGGCTTATATAGACACCGAGGGTGCTCTGGGTTTATTACACAAGGTCGGTTACATGCCGAAGAGATAAACATGCCTAACTACAGCTAATAACTTGGAGAATACGTCATGGCTCCTCGAAGCTTGCATCTGGCGTAGGTGTTCTTTGATCGGCTATCCGAGGACCCCCTAATCTAGGACTCCCTCGGTAGCCCACGGACTAGCCTTCAACACCGATATATATCCGGTCAATCTCCTCATGTCGTCGTCTTCGGCTTCCGAGGCGAGTCCCTCATCCTTCTTCGTTCGGCAACCGACCAGTCTTCGGTAAGATCCCAGGCATCGCGGGCGCGGGTTCATTGTAATAACTACGCGTGTTCCTCGATTTTCTCCCGTCGTTGGGAGGCGAGTGGTCAGTGATTTTTACACTACCCCTTCATAACAAAGGCACCAACCCATTTAATCAAACAAAATCGTGGCTCAGACCACATCCTCTTCCTTCTTGTCAAAAGAAACTCCTAGCGGAAGCTCCACGTAGAACATGGTTAACGTCCCCAGCTCCTCCGCATGTCCCTATGGCTAGCGCCTAGGGGAATGGACTAGCTATTATGTCACACTTCTACGGCTCCGTAATTTGGAGACCCAGGGGTATCTTCCAGTATCAAATCTGGCAGCGACCCGCACAGGTCTGCTCCCTTATGGCGATGAGGTTTTCGACGACCTTCACCAATCCTAACAAGGGGGACCATGTATGCTTCGTCCCCTTCCTCCTTCGGGGCCTTGGGTTTCCAATCCATCCGTTCCTGAGGGGGTTGCTGAAGTTCTATGGAATCCAACTCCACCATCTTACTCCAGGGTCCATTTTACACATCTTAGGCTTCGTCGCTCTCTGTGATATGTTCTTGGGGTGAGAAGCACATTTTGATTTTTGCAGGAAATACTTCTGTCTCGTCCCCCGAACTCGGGAAAAGGCAATTTTGGAGGTTGGCGGAGCCAAAGTGTGCCACATAGCAGGGACAGGGTATCCGGCAGGCACACCGAAGAAGTCCGAAGAATGGACCTCGGAGTTGTTTTATATTGAACATGTTCCCCTGTTCGAGCCAACTCAGCAAGGTCTTCCCGAATACTCCGACGTCCTCCCGAAAAAGAGGTACAACTCGCGTCCAAGGAGCTCGTCCTAGGAAGAAAGCATCAAAGTGTGGCGCCTAGCCGCACAGGTGCAGATGCTTGTCCACCACCAACTGACCATGATTGACGTCATGGCCGTCGCCATCTCCCGGTGTGTGCAGCCCCTCCAACAGAGGTACACCCCTTATGGCAATACAATGGGACAAGCGACACCACGCGTTCCCGAAAGCAAGGTCCCTCCAATCCAACGGTGCTGGCCGCCGCACTTGCCGACCTATACAAAGGAGAGCAAGAAGACTCTATTCGGCGGGCAACCAAGGAAGGATATTCGGCCCACAATCCCATCGAATGTGTAAGCCTTTTTCTTTCAAACATGAAAATAGTTTGGGGTTTCCATTCTACACTTTATTTGACCGAAGCCTGGCATGAACAGGAATGGAGGAGTTTCATCGAGATAGTCAATTGTCCGACTCCTCATCTCGAGAACAATTCACGCTACAACGATCCGGGTTTCAAAGAGGACCCAGATCTTCTTCTAGACTTCGAAAATAGAGTCTATTTTGAGGACAACATCGTCCAAACCCCGGTGGCCATCATAGTTGATTACCCCGGGTCATTCTCCATCCCTGCTGCGGGCAAGAAGAAAAGTTCCTCCCACAATAGGCCAGCTACCAAGAGCACCCCAGACGTGCCAGTCCCGACTCCCAAACACCGCAGATCCACGCACCATACACCAGCGGCCGAAGCTGCGGCCAAGTTGGAGGCCAACAGGGATCCTGCGATAGAGCCGGTTATAGGGACGAATCCACCTGCCCACTCATCCCGAAGGTACATTGTTCGTTTATCCGCTTATCATTGCGATCAATAGATCCTTACAGCAGTTTTTTTTATTAAAGTGCCTAGGCAAAACGCCCAATCCTCTCCTACCGAAGGGGTTACCCGGGTGTCTAGAGATGCCCAAAGTTCCCGAGTCACGATCCATGCGGTTCTGCTATAGAAGCCCCCACGGCCAATTCGGCACCCACCGATTCCGGTGATGGTGTATCCGTCAACAAATCGAAGGTGGAGAGTGCCATGCATCATTGGCAACAATGGGAAGCCATGCGGCACCCAATTTTCTCCGATCAGGAGTTCGGTGCCCTACGCTCGGTGGATGCGCACCTTGGTGCCGCCCGAGCTGGGTTCGGTGAAGCTATGAAGTTAATAACAACTAGCATACAGGTAAGTGATCGGGTTTTATAGAATCCGAATATTTGTGTAAGCCTAGTAGCCCCCGAGCCTTAATTTGTTTTCAAACAAACGAATTAAGCATCTCCGCACTATTTGACTGCTGACGCAGGCCTCAAAGCAACAGTCTGAGCAATTGTCCAAGGAGCTTGAGGAGATCCGCAGTGAAGTACAATCCGTGAAGGCCGAACTAGCACAAGTAAAGATCTTCACGCAAGAGGCCCATGGTGAGTGTGCATTTACTGCTGATCTTATTGTATCATCGTGCCTGACACACGGATTCCGTGTAGCAGCCAAATCAATAGGGCACATGGAAAGGAAGTTGGAAGAAGCCCGAGACTCTCAAATGTATGCCGAGTCCCAGCACTAGGTTGGCTGCCTTGTTGTTCAAAAGTAGGCCGAAGAAATTAAGAGTTTGAAGATTCAATTGGCCCAAGCTCAAGAAGAAAACCGAAAACTTCGGAGGGGCGTGTTCGGTAAGTAAAATTATGTTATCAGCAAATATTCTCATGTAGGGAATAATTGTAAGCACGCTATTGCCTTGTGTACAGGCCTCCTATCCGAGCATCCAGAAGAGGAGATCGAATCATACCAGGGGGACCTGCTGAAGGAGCTAACCTCACTCCACGGACGCGTGCGAAAAGTAATGAAAGGAATGGTGAAGGCACTATGGCCTGCCGAACAGCCACCTGAAGGGCTAGTCGCACATGTGGATCGATTCAAGGCGGTTCGAAATAGGTTTGAGCTGTGGAAGACATTGGCTTGCCGTGCCCCGGACACACCCGCCAGTGGCCGTTACTCCTAGCGGGATCTAGACTGGCCTCACACATCAATACTAGTCTTTTCTGCGCACATTGTCCGCACTCATGCGCACCCGGGACTAACTTCCCGGTCGGTCACCCATCCTAAAACTACTCCAAGCCAAGCACGCTTAACTTGAGAGTTCTATTCGAATGGGCTCCCGGAAAAGAAGGAATTTCTTATTGATATGAATAGTCTATCATCCCCAATAAGCTAGGCTATCACATACACCACCACTCAGAGGAACCGATGTCCTCGTCGGGTCACAGGAACGTTCCCTCTTGGCACAAACGTCTGTGCTTCTAGTCCGATACATCTGTCATTTTGTGTGCCACGACAGGTCACCAACTTCGTGAACAGCATGACCACGCACCTGTCGGCAAACATCCATGTAACAGCGAGGGTCGGCTCTGATACCAACTTGTAATGACCCGGACACACCCGCCAGTGGTCGTTACTCCTGGCAGAATCTAGACTGGCCTCACATATCAATACTAGTCTTTTCTGCGCACTTTGTTCTTGCTCGTGCACACCGGACCAACTTCCCGTTCGTCACCCATCCTAAAACTACTCGAAGCCAAAAACGCTTAACCTGGGAGTTCTATTCGAATGGGCTCCCGGAAAAGAAGGAATTCCTTATTGATATGAGTAGTCTATCATCCCCAATAAGCCAGACTATCACAATGGGCAATGATCAAGACCCGTTTCACCGGACTTAACCCCGAGCATATGGCGCGGGTTGGTCCCGTGGGATCGGATGGAAAAGAAGTGCCACTCCACCTGGTGTATGACCAGGTGATGCCTTCCGCCCGTCTTTCGCAAGCGGACTACCCCCTTAACACAATAACTGATAATCTCGATCAGCATCCACACATGTAATTTATATGTACGTGTTGTAAAACAATTTGTGTTGTAAACTCTGTCTTAACTAGCCATCAGCTCCCCCCCCATGCGAACAGCTTGGGAGTGTTCCTCCTTATTTGTCCCTCAAAAAGAGTGAACTGTATTTGGGGAACCAGGCAATCCGGCCATGTGGTGCCAACAGACAGAAAGCACACAGAAAGATATGTTATATTACTAATTAGCGTAAGAAACATCTTCCGAGGAAAATAGTACCTCTATCGATACCTTTCATCTGGGCTCTATGAAGATCGTAGATAGAAGTCCGCATACTTTCAGTATGGGGCTAATTGTTCTTTGGGAAGAAAAGACCCAAGCAATTGTGATAACGACCGGAGCCGTATAAGGTGTTTCCATCAGAGTTGACAAATTGTCTACATAAGATAGCTAGCTTTTGGCTTCACACGTTTGAGGTACGTGTCCGGATGACCGGGTCATAACAATCGCAGAGGTGCTCCCTTTACTCTCTAGCCGAACAATCGGGAACGTAAAGAGTAATCACAGGAGCAAGGCAATCCAGCCTGGCAAAGTCTTAGTTCGAATTGATGCTTATTATGGCTAAAACATAACAAAAGAAACATGTTCGCCCAGTAAGTATGAGCAAATACATGTAATAAAAAGTTTGGCTACTAGAAGAAGCCCCCACATGTTGTGTTCGGATTTAACACTTTACGGTGTATGCCGATAATCTTTAGTACAAGATTGGTTCAGCCGAACATAGTGTAAGGAAAGGAATTAGCCCTGTCAAATAGCAAAATGGGAATGGGAGAAAAAAGGTAACAATAACAAGAGGAAAAAGGAAAAAAAGTGGGGGAGTTTAGACGACGCCGGTTTATCCGTTGAAGCGCCGAAGACGAGCTATGTTCCATGGGTTTGGTTCAAGGGGCTTATCAGATGGACTCCGCACACGATAGGCACCTCCCGCGAGTACTTCGTCGATGATGAAAGGACCTTCCCATTTGGGGTTGAGTTTATGCTTCTATTTCTCCAGGAGTCGTAGGACGAGTTTGCCTATGTTGTCTGTTTTTTCCCTAACCTCCCTACTTTGGTAACGTCGAGCTTGTTGTTGGTAAAGAGTGGAATGAGCCAAAGCTATGTCATGCTCTCCCTCGGCCTCCTTTTCCTCGTACATGCGCACTCTTGGTGCGTCATGGATAATATCGCAAGGGAGAACTTCCTCTGCCCCATAGACCATAACGAACGGTGCGTAACCCGTTGATATATTCGGGGTGGTACGCAGGCCCCATAGAACGGAGTCGAGTTCCTCCACCCAATGACAGTCCGACTCATGAATAGATCGGACCAAACGTGGCTTGATGCCGCTCATAATGAGACCGTTTGCTCGCTCGACCTGTCCATTGGTCTGTGGATGATAGACCGACGCATAATCAAGCTTGATGCCCATTTTTGCGCACCAATCCTTGACCTCTTGGGCCATGAAGTTGGATCCATTATCCGTTATTATACTATGCGGGACACCGTAACGGTGTACTACGCTAGATATAAAGTATATCACTGGTCCGGATTTAGCCGACTTAACGGGCTTTGCTTCTATCCATTTGGTGAACTTGTCAACCATGACCACTAGGTATTTATTTTTCTTGGTTCCCCCTTTATGGGGTCCGACCATGTCCAGCCCCCAGACCGCAAAAGGCCAGGTGATAGGAATAGTCTGAAGAGTTGTTGGGGGCATGTGACTTTGATTTGCGAAGAGTTGACACCCTACGCAATGTTGAACAAGTGACTGAGCGTCCGTCCGAGCTGTAGGCCAAAAGAAACCAGCTCAGAAGGCCTTGCTGACAAGGGATCTTGCAGCAGCATGATGCCCTGTGTGGATTTCGGTGTGGAGCTCCCGTCCTTCTTCCTCGGATATACACCGCTGTAATATTCCGGTTGTGCTTTTCTTGTATAACTCACCCTCATGTACTTTGTAGGCCTTGGATCACCGAACTATGTGTCGTGCGCGGTTTGATCGTCGAGGAGTTCCTTGCGAAGAAGGTAAGCAAGGAAGGGCTCTGTCCATGGCACTATTACTGCCATTACCTCATGAGACGAGGGCGTTTCATTCATCACGAAGCCGCTGATAATGCCATCGGCTGGCTCGTTCATGGGGGAACAACTTCGCCCGCCGTATTCGAACCAGCGCCATTGTCATCGTCCTACCATACTATGGAGGGCTTAAAGAGCTGCTCTAGGAAGGTGTTTCTTGGGACGGGATCGTGCTTGGCGCCTATACAAGACAGTATGTCGGCGGCTTGGTTGTTGCGAGCGACGTGGTGAAATTCCAACCCCTCGAATCAAGCAGATATCTTGAGGACAGCATTTCTATATGTCGCCATCCTCGGGCTTTTGGCATCAAACTCACTATTAATTTGGGATATGGCCAGGTTTGAGTCTCCCCGTACCTCTAGCCATCGTATGCCCATTGATACCGCCATTCGAAGACCATGAAGGAGGGCTTCATATTTGGCTACATTGTTGGAGTCAGCATACATGATTTGCAACATGTATCGCAAGTTTTCGCCTGTGTGGGATGTGAGGACAACTCCAGCCCCCAGTCCGGCCAAGGTATTGGATCCATCAAAGTACATTGTCCAATGGGAGTATGCACTGTCTTCCTTGGGGAGTTCAGCATCTGTCCATTCAGCCAGGAAGTCCGCCAGTACCTGACTTTAATTGTGCGGCATGGCTTGTAGGTTATTTCAAAGGGAAGGAGCTCAATGGCCCATTTAGCTATGCGGCCGGTGGCATCTCTGTTGTTGACTATATCATTCAGAGGGGCCTCCGATGCCACTGTTACCGCACACTCCTGGAAGTAGTGTTTGAATTTCCTCAACGCCATGAATACTGTCTAAGCTATTTTTTGGTAATGTGGGTATCTGGACTTGCACTGTGTTAGCGCTTCTGATACATAATACATCGATTTTTGAGTCCGGAATTTATGTCCCTCCTCATATCGTTCGACGACGAGCATCGCACTGACGACTTTGTTGGTGGTCGATATGTATAATAACATGGGCTCACCGGCGCCTTGTGCCGTGAGTATGGGATTGGTTGCCAGTAGTGTTTCGATTTCTTCTAACGCAGTCGCTGTCTCATCGGTCCATTTGAACTTGTTGGTCCATTTCAACAGCTTATAGAGCGGCAAAGCCTTTTCTCTGAGGCGGGAGATAAAGCGGCTTAACGCCGCTATGCACTCAGCTAGCCTATGGATGTGCTTCAGCTCTGTGGGAATTTCAAGTTCTGATAGAGCACTGATTTTAGCTGGATTTGCCTTTATTCCTCTATGGGGGATGATGAATCCAAGCAGCTTACCAGAGGGAACTCCGAATACACATTTTTCCGGATTGAGTCGTATATCATATTCGCGTAGACTAGCGAAGGGTTGCCATAAGTCGACGATCAACTGGTCAACGTGTTTGGTTTTGATTACCACATCATCCACGTATGCCTTGCTAGTCTTACTGACCTGTGTCGCAAGGCAGGTTTGGATCATGCGCTTGTATGTGGCCCTGGCGTTTTTTATCCCGAAAGGCATCGTGTTGAAGCAGAATGGCCCATAGGGGGTGATGAATGCGATAGCCGCTTGATCGGATTCCTTCATTTTAATTTGATGGTATCTGGAATAAGTGTCACGGAAACACAACAAATCGTGTCCAGCTGTGGCGTCAATGATCTGCTCTATGCGTGGTAAGGGGAAAGGGTCCTTGGGGCAGGCTTTGTTGAGGTCTTTGAAGTCGACACACAGCCGCGAGGACTTTTCTTTCTTAGGTACTGTCGTCGTTTTCTCACGACAGATGCCATGGGGTGGCTTATCGTAAGTGGTTGGGGCCGGAGGACGCTGACGGGCTCCGGGTGCGAGATTGGGCACAAGCGGTGGTGGCACACGATGTACCCAGGTTCAGGGCCCTCCATGGGGGTACAACCCCTAGTCCGGCTCGTCTTCCTCTGCTACCAAAGAAGGGAATGAGATTTCCGTGGGTGTGTATGAGCGACCATTTGTCTCTCCCCGTTGCATGGGGGGCTCGAGGGGTTTTATAGGCCAACCCCCCGGCTCATACAATATGTCATAAGTACAAAGGTGGGGCGACCCGGCTGGCAGTCTCTCCAGCTAGCCAGAGGGTCCAGCCGCTCTCGCCGTCTTGTCGTGGGCGGGGCCCGCTGGCCGAGCGGTCCCATCTCCTGTTGGGGCCTGCCAACCGGCTCTGCGATTGAACCTTGCCCACCTGCCGCGGCACGGGCCACCCGGGGGGCGTCGTCTAGCGCCAGCCGGCCAAAGTCTCCGGTATGGCCGGCGGCACTGTAGCCATGCCGGGGCAGGTAATCGAGTGGCGAGGGCGTGCCGACACTGTTCCCCTGCCCGGTCGCGCACACCAAGGTCAGCGGCCGGGACGGTTGGACTGTCGCAACGCATTGTAGTGCGTAACCGGCCACTGTAGCCACAGGGCCGCCCGTCGTGCCGGTCATGTCGCGTCGTCATACCCGCGTCCAAAGGGACAGGACGCGGCATGTCCATCCCGATGTCAACGGAAGAGCCGGCCTGTGGGCGGACGGCCATGCCCAGCCGGCCAAGGGCCCAACCGGCTCCTTAACCAGCGGGCCAGGGCGCCAACCGGCACTAGCTTGCATTGGACGTCCACCAGCCGGCCGTGTAGTTTTTCTTTGAAGCGAAAGGGGGGAAGACCCCGTTGCTTTGGCCTACCTAGGGGTATAAACCCCGTCAGTAGTCCCCAAAGCCGGAGGGGGACCGCGTCTGGCAGACGGTGGGGAGCCGGTAGCTTCCCCTTAGCACGAGCCGCCTCTGGCTCGAAGGCGAAGGGGCAGTCGGGTCGGCCGTTGGATCTGACGCCTCGGGTTCTGGCGCGCCACCTCGGGACCCGCGCCGGCACACGGCACGCCACGCGACGAGTAATGATGCCATGGGTCCCGCGCATGCGGGGAGACAGGACGTCGCCCAGGCCTAGCCCGGTAGGACCCAGGTGTAGCCCTCGTAGGTCTCGGGGCATAGGACAGGATCCTCTGCGCTCTGAAGCGGCCGTTACGGCCCGGGGCCAACAACGCACGCGGAATTTCCGCGAGGAGTGGGCGCAAACGATCCCACGTCCCCCGGTCGTGGCCTCCTCTCTAAAAGGGGAGAAAGGGTAGGAGGCGGAGGTACCCGCGCCCCACTTGCCTCCTCGCTGCCCTTCTTTGTCGTCGCTTCTTTCCTTCCCTCGCACGTCGTCGCACCCGTGTCCGCGCCCACGCCCACGCCCACACCCACACACCGCACCGCTGCCGCGATGGCCGATGGACGCGGAGGCAGTTGGACTGGTTCCTTCGTGGTTGAGGTGGACATCGTCGAGCTGCGCCGTGCGCGCGTGTTACTGTTGGCGGAGCGGGTGGCCGCATGCACGCCGGGCGACAAGATAGCGCCGGTGCCGCAACCAGGGGAACACGTCGTGTTCCTATGGCACTTCTCCCAGGGCTTCGGGCTCCCGGTGAGTCTCTTTTTCTGTCTTCTTCTTGACACCTTCGACCTCCAGCCGCACAACCTCGAGCCAAATTCGATCTTGTACGTTTGCGCCTTCGTAACGTTGTGCGAGGGGTACCTCGGCATCCTCCCCTTCATCAAGTTCTTCAATGCCCTCTTCTATCTCAAGCCTTTGAAGAGCGATGCGTGTGGGGGCACGGTGGTGTGCTGTCGTGGCGTCGCTCGCTTTCCCTCTCTCTCTCTCTGATAGACTCCGTCAAGGGGTGGCAACGAACGTTCTTCTACGTGAAGAACGTCGACCCGAGGACGGATTACATCCGGCTGCCGCCGTTCAAGGACAGGCAGTCCTCACAACAGAACTGGTTGGGACCTGCCCTGCGCGGCGTGGCCTTGGACGAGCTCGCCCGGCTCACGTAGCTGAAGAGCACCGAGGGGCTGGTCGCCACCGACCTAGTGGCGGCCTTTGTCTCACACCGGGTGTCACCCCTCCAAATGAGGCCACACCGGATCTGTGACATGTCCGGCCGGCACGACCTTGCCGGCAGTCCACCGTCAAGCTGACGCCAACTCAGGTGGCGAAGCGGGTGAACGCCCTCCCGACGTTCAAGCTGAAACCCGCCTCGTGGTCCTTCGACATGGAGCCGTACAACCGCATCAACCGGCCTCCCCTGATGAGTTTATTCGTCGAGGCAGTTCTTTCTTGTTTGGTATTCCCCAGCCGGCAGCCAGCTAGAGAACTTACGTTGAGGTGCTGACCGCAGCTGCTAGTGCGACAGAACACGCCGGACGGCCCGCACCCGCAGATCTTCGAGGCAGATCGTGAGGACTCTGACTCTCGAGACTTCCAGACGGTAGGCCCCCGGAGGAAGGAGTGGACTCCTCGGGGGGCGATGAGCCGGTGGATCCGCGAGGCGGCGCTCCTGGCGGGGCTAGAGGGTCCGGCGCAGCCGGGGAACCCAGCGGAGCGGGTGAGTTCCCTCTTGCCCCCTCCATCCGGGACTGGACAGACGATGACGACGATGATGGTGATTTGATGATTCTAGACGAAGCTCCTCCCGCGGCGCGCCAGGACTGGAGGAGCGAGGTGCGGCCGGCTTGAGGCTCGGCGGCTGAAGCGGCCGGCCGGGGGAAGAGGCCGGCTCATGGGGGGCGGCGGCCTTGCCGCCCGGCCCAAAGCGGGTGAAGGTGGCCACGTAGAAGTCACCGCCATGCGCCAAGCGGACCCTGCCCTCGTTATTGCGTAAGTTCTTTGTCTTTGCGTAAGTTTTCGCTTCCGCCTTGCGAGCCGGCTAACGACCGGTTCTTGGATGCTACAGTGACCCCATCGAGCTCCAAGATGAGGAGCCGGAGGGGGAGGCAACGGACGCCGCCAGCCAGCTGGCCCGTGAGCACGCGGCCACCCAGCGGGAGGAAAAGAGGAGGCTCGTGGAGCTACGAGCCTCCTGGTGCGGCACGCGAGGAGGGGCCGCGCACTCCGGGACCTCGAGCGGTCGGAGGCGAAGGGTGTCAGTGGACCCCCCACAGGTGTCGGACTCGAGAGCGGAGTCCACCCGCATGTCAAGGCCTTTGTCAAGCGAGCCGCAGGGGCGGCCATGGACCCGCCAGCACCTCTTCCCACGCAAGAAACAGCCCAGGCAAGGGAGGCGACGACGGAGCTAGCTCCCGAGGCGACCCGGCCTGAGGTGTCGGAGGTGACCCCGCCAGCGGCCGAGCTGGCCCGGGTCGAGGTGTCGGAGGTTCCGGCAGCCCCGGAGGCAACGTCGGAAGCGCCGCCGGAGGCGGCGGCCATGGAGGTGGAGGTGCCTTCCGGCGCGACCGACGCGTTAGAGCAGCCGCGAGAGGAGGCCGTTACGGCACCAGGTGGGGGGGTGGCGGGAGGCGACTCCTGGCCCCTTGCCGTCATCAACCCACCCCTGGCGGCTGGAGCCGCGGCGAGCCCGGGTGGCGGCGGCGGCCGGGCCTGGAGGACCCTGCGGTCGATGCAGGAGGTCGTCCGGGACTGGGAAGTGCTGGCGAGCGCACCGGCCCTGCCGGGCCCCCAGGTAGGCGGCCTGGTCCCGTCCTTCGCGGACTTGGGAAGTGTCCTGAACCGGTGCCGGCAGGAGCTGGCCCGGTTTGCGGAGGCAGCAGACGCCGCCCTTCAGCATGCAGAGGTAAGACGGCACTTTTGCCTTAGAGTTTTTAGTGGGGGCGCGCGAGCGCACCCACTGGGTGTAGCCCCCGAGATGCAGGCCAGCTGACCGGTTGACGGGTAGCCGGGCCGGATCTCCTTTGAGCATGTCTTGAACTTTACCCCTCTTTTTTGTGGTAGGAGGGAACCTCTCTACGGCAGAAGCTGTTTGCGGAAGCGGTCACCATCCACGACCGCGGAAAATATGGCTTCTAATGCCTGGTGGAGAAGCTGGCGCACGTGCAAGGTGGGTTGCACTTTGTAGGAGTGGCATATAGCCCCCAGGAATCGGCTGACGTTGGTTGTGTCTTGCAGGCGAGCTGGCCACCCTTCGGGGGGAGAAGACCGGGCTTGTCACCGAACGGGACCGGCTGACGTGGGATGTCCAGGCGGCCGCATAGGAGACGGACCAGCTGGCCACGCTGCTAGTCGACGGAGAGGCGGCCCGGGACCGGCTCAAGGCCAAGGCGACAAAGGAGGTGGCGGCTCGGGAGGCGGCCGTCAAGGATGCGCCTGACGCCGCCCTGAGGACCGCCGCCCTTCAAGGCAAGGTGACCCGCCTTGAGAAGACGCTCGAGGAGGTCAAGGGTTCCCTCGCCACCTCGGAGGCGGCCCGGAAGTCAGAGCGTGAGGCGACGCTCAACTTTGCCATTGGGGTGGATGACGCGATCGAAGGTAGGTGCCCGTCTCTCTCTGTCCCCAGTCGGTTGCTCTTCCCTTTGCCGTTTCTCGTGTTTCATCTTGATTTTTCTTTCCTTCTCTTCTTCTTCCATCTAGGGCGTTTCCCGGAAACTCATAGCCGCGCTTCACACGCTATTGAGGAGCACCGGGAATACGTTCGGGAGTGCGGTCGCTCCATCGAGGAGCACGCCACGTGGGACCTGGATGAGATTGGGATCGCCGTCGAGATGCGGATGACCCCTATCGAGCGGAGCGTGGAGCGGCTCAAGACCGCCGGCAAGGAGGTCATCGTCGCATTGTGGCAGGGCCGCGGGGCAGCTCCGACACACCACATGGCTCAGTGGCTGGAGCACGTCGTCCCTCGCCTTGAGGCTTGGAAGGCATCGGCTGCCCAAGCCGGGGCACAGATGGCGCTCCGGTTCGTGACGTCTTGGTACCGTGGGGTGGACCTAGGCCGGCTGGCGACCATGCGGGACGTGCCGGCCATAGAGAGGGAGGCCCAGGAGCCGGCCCTTGTCCAGCGGGCCAACAAGCTCGCGTCATACACTGATGCGAACGAATTCCTGCCGGCCCTTGGTGAGGATGGCAAGCCGTTGCCCGAGGACTCCTTTGGCATCCCTCAAGGCCCAACGGATGACGAAGTCACCAAGAGAGCACCGACTCGAGCGGCAAGGCGGCCGAGACCGAGGAGCCTGCCTCGAAGGCCAAGGAAGCCGACCCAAAGACTGCGACCACCTCCGAGGCGAGGACCGAGCCGCCTCGCGATGCGTCGGCTGGGGGCACGCCGGCTGGCGGCACGCTGGTGGCCTAAGCCCCCGGGCATGTTTTTTAACTTTTTTCCCTGCATGTAAAAACTTGAATCCACCCACTGGGGGTGTTTGTGTAATGAACCGAATGCTGGCCGTGGGCCACTTTTTCCTTAATATTTATGCCATGAATATTCTGTTGTGTTTGCCTTGTGACTCATACAGCCTCATCCTTATCCCTTTTTGCCCGCCTCGACACTTTCTGTTTCTATTCCTTTTCCCCTTTGGTTTGGCCCCGCCAGCCCGACAGCCGGGAGCCGGTCTGTAGCTGGGTCGGGGCATTCACCTCAGGGCAGCCGGTTCAAAACTTAGGAATCGCGAGGGTTTTTTCGGGGTAAGTAGAGCGGCAGAGATGCGGCGATGGTCCGACTGGGACCCGAAGGGGTCTCCCTTTGTATCGACCTTTCATGTGAACCAAACCTTGCCGCCCCGGGGCCCCATCAGCCAGACAGCTGGGGGCCAGTTCTGTAGCTGGTAAGGGTGGGGAAGTTTGGCCGGCTCAAATTACTTAGCTATTTTTTCACAGAGGTGCTTCTAGGCCCAGTCGGCTAGCACCCGGGCCCGGGAGCCGGTGAGTGAGGAACACTTTTGCAAGGAACGAAGCGGGGCACGCCCCAAGAGCCAGCTTGGGGTGCCCATTGCATTCATAAGCCCAAAAGGACGGGGATACATACATACATTGACTTTCCTCAGCAGTAGAACGGGCGCATGAGTGTTGTGTTCCATGGGCGCTTCATCTCTTCATCGGAAGCATCTCTTTTGCGCTTCTGTGGCTTCTGGGCGTCTATCAGGTAGTATGCGTTGTTGTGTAGCGCTTTGCTGATGATGAACGGGCCCTCCCATGGGGAGGACAGCGTGTGCTGTCCGACGGTTCGCTGGATCTGTCTGAGGACCAGTTCCCCTCACGGAACGAGAGTTGTCGGATCTGCTTGCTGTGGTAGTGCCGGAGCTTCTGCTGGTAGATCGCCGTCCGGCTCAAGGCCAGTTCGCGAGCTTCCTCAAGTAGATCGACGCCTTCTTCTCTTGCATCCTTTGTGTCCTTCTCCGTGTATAGGGTTACCCGAGGCGAATCGAACTCGATGTCGATGGGGATGATCGCCTCGGACCCATACACGAGGAAGAAGGGAGTGTAGCCGATTTACCGGTTCGGGGTGGTCCTGAGACTCCAAAGGACAGCCGGCAGCTCGTCGATCCAGTAGCCGGCCAACCTTACCAGTGACGTCAGGAGCCGGGGCTTGATGCCGAATAGGATGAGGCCGTTTGCCCTCTCGACCTGGCCATTGGACTGCGGATGAGCGACGGAGGCCAGGTCGAGACGGATTCCTTGCTTGGAGCAGAAACGCGTGAGCATGCCCTTGGCAAAGTTTGTGTCGTTGTCGGTGATGATGCTGTGAGGAACGTTGTAGTGTACCGTGATGTCGTCGATGAACCGGACGGCCGTAGGGCCGTCTAGGTTCTTGATTGGTCACGCCTCAATCCACTTGGTGAATTTGTCGATAGCCACCAGTAAGTGTGTCATACCACCTCGAGCGGTCTTGAATGGGACCTTCATGTCCAGCCCCCAAACGGCAAAAGGCCATGAGAGGGGGATGGTTTGGAGGGCCGTTGCCGGCAGGTGGCTTTGCGCGCTGAAGCGTTGGCAGCCCTCGCACTCATCGACCAATTTCTTGGCCGCGCCGAGAGCCGTCGGCCAGAAGAATCCATGGCGGAAAGCCTTCGCCACTAGGGTCCGGGAGGCGGCATGATGCCAGCACTCGCCCTAATGAATGTCGAGGAGGATCTCCAGGCCCTTTTCTGGCTTGTCGCATTGCTGGAAGACGCCGGTGGTGCTACGGTGGACGAGCTCGTTGTTGATGATGACATAGGTCGTGGCCCGGCACTGGATTTTCCTATCTAGAGCCTCGTCCGGAGGTAGCTAGCCCCGCAGAAGGAACGCTAAGATGGGTTGGGCCCATGAGGGGGCCACGATGGCGGCCGGCTCGGGAGCCCTCGGGACTGGTTGATCAGTCCCCAGGACCGGTTCGCCAGCCCCCGGCACCAGCTTGGGAGCCCCCGAGGCTGGTTGGCTAGCCCCCGGGTTTGGCTCGCCGGCCCCCGGGGCCGGCTGATTGGTGGTCATCATGACGGCCGTGCTGCCGGGGCTGGCCGCTTTAGGCGCCGTCGGCTCGATCGGAGCCGGCTGGGCGGCCGACGATTCGAGAGCCGGTGGTGAAGTTGCCGAAGAGGCGGCCGGGGCCGTCGATGGGCCGGCGATACCCGCCAGCACGAAGATTGACTCTTATTCTAGGGAAATCTTGATCGACGGCTTGAGCAGCCGTTCGAGGGAGACGCCAGCTGGGATGGCCTGTCAGGTGGAGCCGATCATTGCCAGCGCGTCCGCCGCCTCGTTGTCCGCCCGTGGGACATGATGAAACTCACAGCCCTCGAAGGAGTCGGTGAGCTGTTATACGAGGAAGCGGTAGCTGGCCATGTTGGCGTCCCTGGCATCCCATTCACCAGAGACTTGCTATACCACGAGGTCGGGGTTGCCGAAGGAAAGGATGTGCCTGATGCCGATCTCCTTCGCGAGCCGGAGGCCATGGATGATGGCCTCGTACTCAGCCACATTGTTGGAGGTGGCGAAGTGGATCTATAGGGCGTATTTGAGCTAATCACCTTTCGGTGAGAAGAGGACTATGCCGGCACCCAGGCCGGTCCTCATTTTCGAGCCGTCGAGGTGCGTGCGCCAATGTGTGGAGTCTGGGGCAGGCAGGACGAACTCCGTCTCCGCCCAGTCGACGAGGAAATCCGCCAACGCCTGCGACTTGATGGCAGTTCTTCGCTCGTACCGGATCTCATGATCGGCGAGGGCGATGACCCACTTGGCGATCCGGCCGGTGGAGTCCTGGTCGCTCATGATCTCGCCAAGCGGGGCCATGCTCACCACGGTAATGGTATGCTCTTGGAAGTATTGCTTGACCTTCTTGGCGGCGAAGTACACGCCATAGCACATCTTTTGATAGTGGGGTAGTTCTTCTTGGACGCGGAGAGGACCTTGCTGAGGTAGTAGACGGGTCATTGGACCAGCAGGTACTTGCCCTCCTCCGGCCGCACGACCATCAGAACAACGCTGATGACACGGGTGGTCGCGGCGATGTAGGCGAGCAGCGGTTCCTTCTCAGCTGGCGCGGTCAGGATGGGCGCGTTGGTGATGACCTTCTTGAGGCCGCGGAAGGCCTCGTCCACCTCGCCAAGCTAGTCGAAAGTGCCCGGCCTCTTGGTTTGTCTCAGCTTGACCAGAGCTGTCTTGCGAAGGAGCCCGTACAGGGGCATGGCCTTCTCTCCCAGTCGGCTGATGAACCGGCTGAGCGAGGCGAGGCAGCCAGTGAACTTCTGGATGTCGCAGAGCCGGGTCGGTTTCGGCATGCGCTCGATCGCGCTGATCTTCTTGGGGTTAACTTCGATGCCGCGGGCAGACACGAAGAAACCCAAGAGTTGTACGGCGGAGACGACGAAGACACACTTCTCCGGGTTGAGCTTGATCTTGTACTTGCATAGGTTCACGAAGGTCTCCTGAAGGTCGTCGAGAAGGCTGAAGTGCTTCTTGGTTTTGACGACGATGTCATCGACGTAGACGTGGACGTTCTTGCCTATCTGAGGCAGAAGGCACTTTTGCATGCACCGTTGGAAGGTGGCGCCAGCATTCTTCAGGCCGAAGGACATGGTGATTTAGAAGTAGGCCCCAAAGGGCATGATGAAGGAGGTGTTGAGATGGTCTTCCGGATCCAGCTTGATCTGGTGGTAGCCGGAGTAGGCGTCTAGGAAGGACAGCAAGTCACAGCCGGCCCTGGAGTCGATGACTTAATCGATCTGCGACAGGGAGAATGGGTCCTTGGGACATGCCTTGTTCAGGCTAGTGTAGTCAATGCACATGCGCCAGGTCTTGTTCTTCTTTAGTACCAGGACTGGGTTGGCTAGCCAGTCTGGGTGGAATACTTCCATGATGAACCTGGCTGTGAGTAGTCGGGTGATCTCTTCGCCTATAGTACGCCGCTTCTCCTCGGAGGAGCGGTGCAGGGGTTGCTTGACCGGCTTGACGTCCGTCCGGACGTGAAGTTTGTGCTCGGCAAACTTCCTCGGAACACCCGGCATGTCCTTTGGGGACCATGCAAAGATGTCCCGATTCTCACGGAGGAAGTCGATGAGCTCGCCTTCCTATTTGCTGTTGAGGCGGGAGCCGATGGTGACGCACTGAGCCGGGTTGGCCAGGTCGAGCGGGATTTGCTTAGTGTCCTTGGACGGCTGGAAGGAGGCCTCGCTGGTGGATTGCGAGGGTGTAGCCGGCACGGCCGGTTGGCTGGTAGCAAGGGCCACGAGCCGGCCGAGCTGTCGTTTCTCCTCGGCGATCTCTAGGGCCTCGGCCAGCCGGCTGCCGTCTCGAGCACATTCGAGTGACATCTTATAGTCGCCCTTGATGGTGATGATCCCCTTTTGGACCGGCATCTTGAGCATGAGGTAAGCATAATGGGGGAGCGCCATGAAGCTGACAAGAGTTGGCCGGCCCAACAGCGCATGGTAGGGGCTCGCGAGGTCCACAACCTCAAACAGCACTAGCTCGCAGTGGAAATGGCCGGGTCCGCCTAAGAGGACGTCGAGCGTGATCTTTCCGATAGGGGAGCAGGACTTCCCAGTCACAATGCCATGGAAAACTATCCGGCTTGCCCGCAGGTCTTCTATCTTCAGCCCCAGCTTATGCATCATGTCAACGTACAGAATGTTGATGGTGTTGCCGCCATCTATCAGCACTCGCGAGAAGCGGTAGGCTCGCTCCTTGGTGGCAATGGTGGGGTTGAGGACCAAGGCATAGCTTCCGGGATTTGGCATCACGGCAAGGTGATCGGCCTGGCTCGAAGTGACTAGCTTCTCTGACCAGTGCATGAACTGGGGAGTTGCCGGCATGGTGGCGTTCACCTCACGGCGGAGCCGGCGCTGAGCGTGTTTGCCCGTCTCTTCACTGGTGAAGACGACATAACAACCATCCAGGTTGGGGAACTGGTCGATCAGACGACCGTCGTTTGGAGCCATTGCTGGCACCGAGGCGGCCGCTTGGGCCGGGGCTGGCGCGCGGGCTGGCGGCGAGGGAGGAGCCGGAAGGCCGCCCCCCCGGGCCAATCGCTGTGAGAATCTGCACTGCCAGAGTGTGTGCGTAGAGGGCTTGGCCCCTGAATTGTTCTTGTAAGGGAGATCAAGCATTTGCTCGAAGGTGAGCTTCGGCTGTGAGGTAGCCTTACCGGTGCGCTGGCGCTGGCCGGAAGGCTAGGAAGCCGGATCCTGATCCTCGACGGTATTGACCTGCCGGCTCCCGTAGTGGGGATCTGGTTGGTCATTCTTGCACTTGTTGTTCTATGGCTGTCGGTTGTCGGCAGTCGGCCGGGTCGTGGCTGGCGTTGTCGTTGCCTTGGCGGTCAGGGTCGTCTTGACCCGGAGGGCCGAATCGGTTGTGGCGTATTTGTCCGCCTTGGTCATGAGCTTAGTGAGCGTGGCCGGCTCGGAGCACAGGAGCTTGTGCTTGAGAGGGGTGCCGTCCCGACAGCCTTCGATGAAGTACTGCACAGCTTGGACGTCGTGCACCCCCTCGTAGGAGTTGTGGAGCTCGGTCCACCGGGTGAGGTAGTCGCGGAGGGATTCCTCTGGCCCTTGAACGCACATGGTGGGTTCATGGGGACGGCCAGGCCGCTTGTAGGTGCCGGTGAAGTTGCAGACGAATGCCTCCTCGAAGTCCGTCCAGGTGTTCATGCTGCCAGTCGCCAGGCTGTTGAGCCAGGTGCGGGCCGAGCCGATCAGCATAAGGGGGGCATAGCGAACGGCTACGCGATTATTCCCCTTGGCGATGCCCATCGTGGTGGTGTAGTCGATCAGCCAGTCTTTGGGTTTAGCGGCCCCGTTGTATTTCGTGGTGTCCCTCGGGAGCGTTAAGCCGGTTGGGAACGGCTCGGTGCGAATCCGAGGGCTGAAGCAGGCGGGACCAATCGAGCCCTCCTCCTCGAGAAGGGCGGATTGCGCGAGTTTGTTGATGCGGTTACGGGCGTCGTTCCCGTTGTGGGGGACGTGCGGTCGGAGCCGAGCCGAGAGTTCGGGGCGGACGGTGGGTGGCACCGACTGCCACGACTCGCGCCGCGGAGGCGGCGTGTGCCCCTAGCTGCGCCGGCTGCCGGATGCCGGTGCTTCATGGTGGCGGCCGATCCGAGGTGGCTCGTTAGTGCGTCGGCTGCTAACAGCCGGCTGCTCACTCCCCGGCGTCTGAGAAGGCCGGGGGTTGTTCACTTCGGCCCGGTGGCCAGAAACTAAAGGGGAGCAGGAGTACTGGGCCGCCTAGCGGCCGATAGTTCCCGTGCCCTCGCGCTCGGGCCGGGGGCCTTTAGTGGTGGCGCCGCCCATTGCGAGCAGATGCTGCTGCGCATCAGCAGCATCGATGAGCTCCTCGATGTGGCGTTCATGGGCGGCATGCTCTTCCCCCTCCAAGGTGGTCAATTCCTCGTAGGCCACCTTGAGAGCCTGCAGGTTAGCCGCGGGGGTGTCGTAGACAGACATTTTGCCGCCGAGGATTTTGGAGACCACACGGCCGCAGTCACGCACAACCCCACGCCGGCTGGGCTCGGTGCCAGACGGGGTGAGTCCGTAGGCGGAAGCGTACTCCCGCTGTGCCGCCTCCATGCGGCGCCGCGTGGCAGCGAGGGCGGTGGCATCCTCGAACAGGATGCGGCGAGCCGCCTCGAGATCGTCCATGACGGTGTTGGGGTTCGCCGTCGAGGCAATCGGAGTGCTCAAGCCCGGGAGGTCTGCATCGAGCGGGTTGGACGTGCCGACGCGGGCGGCGGCAGTGATAGCCGCGACCCGCGCCTATCCGGATGCAGTGGAGGAAGTGATGGCCATCACCCCCATGCGATCATGGGACCCGCTGGGCTGAGCCGCAGAGAGTGCGCCCACTACTATGGGCGGACCAACGCAGACGAGCACCCCCATGGGGTACTCATCAGCGGCCGGAGCCTCGGCGGGGTTGAGCCTGCCGAAGCGCTCGATGAGCGCGTTGATGTCGGCCGTGAGGCCGATGGAGTTGCCCGCAGGGCGTGCGGAGGCAAGCCCCATGACCTCCCCACGGTTTCGCCGGGACGAGCGGCGATGGTAGGGAATGGCGAGGGGTCCCGCCCGGAGCAAGAATCCGGCCGTCGTCGTGTATGGCCTCATGGTGGGCGCCAACTATCGTCGTTTTCTCACGACAGATGCCATGGGGTGGCTTATCGTAAGTGGTTGGGGTCGGAGGACGCCGACGGGCTCTGGGTGCGAGATTTGGCACAAGCGGTGGTGACACACGATGTACCCAGGTTCAGGGCGCTCCGTGGGAGGTAACACCCCTAGTCCTGCTTGGTCTAGTTAGATGGATGGGTATGTGTACAAGGATGCTCCTGGAGCTGTGTCTAGAGGAGGAAGAGGGAGCAGTCGGCTCGTCTTCCTCTGCTACCAGAGAAGGGAATGAGAGTTCCATGGGTGTGTATGAGCAACCATCCATCCCTCCCCGTTGCATGGGGGGCTCCAGGGGTTTTATTAGCCAACCCCCCGGCTCTTACAATATGTCATAAGTACAAAGGTGGGGGGACCCGGCTGGCAGTCTCTCCGGCTGGCCAGAGGGTCCCGCCGCTCGTGCCGTCTTGTCGTGGGCGGGACCCACCGGCCGAACGGTCCCATCTCCCGTTGGGGCCCACCAGCCGACTCTGCGATTGGCCCTCGCCCACATGCCATGGCACAGGCCGCCCAGGGGGCGTCGTCTAGCGCCAGCCGACAGAAGTCTCCGGTATGGCCGGCGGCATTGTGGCCACGCCGGGGCAGGTAATCAAGAGGGTGAGGATGTGCCAGCACTATTCCCCCGCCTGGTCGCGCTCATCAAGGTCAGCGGCCGGGACAGTTGGACTATAGCCACACGTTGTACTGCGTAAGCGGCCACTGTAGCCACAGGGACGCCCGTCGTGCCGGTCACATCGCGTCGTCGTACCCGCGCGCAGAGGGACGGGCCGGGGCATGTCTGTCCTGATGTCAACGGAAGAGCCGGCCCATGGGCGGACGGCCGCGCCCAGCCGGGCGAGGGCCCAACCAGCTCCTTGACTAGCCAGCCAGGGCGCCAGCCGGCACTGGCTTGCGGAGGACGTCCGCCAACTGGCCATGGCCAGCCGGCCGTGTAGTTTTTCTTCGAAGCGAAAGGGGGAAGACCCCATTGCTTTGGCCTACCTAGGGGTATAAACCCCGTCAGGTACCATTACCAGGTTTGCTAGCCACTCGGGGTGTTTAATATCCCGAATAAATCCAGCCTCGAGTAGTTTAGCTAATTCTTCACCCATGGCTTGCCGTTTGGGCTCGGAGAAGCGATGCAGAGTCTGTTTCGCGGGCTTAAAGCCTAGGATAATGTTTAAGCTATGTTTGGCGAGCCGACGTGGGATTCCAGGCATATCAAAAGGATACCAGGCAAAAATGTCCCAATTCTCGCGAAGGAAATTCCGTCGCGCTTCATCCATGAGGGGATCGACCTCGGCTCCGATGGACGCTGTCTTATTGGGGTCCGTTGGATGTACCTGAAATTTAACGATTTCCTTTGCGGGCTTAAAGGACGTGGACTTGGGACTTTTGCTAAGGATCACATCGTCCTTATTAACTGTCGACCATAAGGCGGTCAACTGTTCGGCAGCAAAAATTTCCGCTAATGCCTCGAGGGCGAGCGCTGCCATTTTGTTTTCAGCCCGAAGGGCTATGTTCGGATCACTGGCGATTGTGATCACTCCATTTGTTCCTGGCATTTTGAGTTTCATGTACCCATAATGGGGTATAGCCTGGAACTTTTTAAATGTGTCGCGTCCCAATAGTGCGGATAGCCACTTCGTAAGGGGACAATGTGGAAGAGGAGTTCTTCGGATCGGTAGTTTTTGGGCATGCCAAACACAACATCCAGGATGATACATCCGGAACAATGTGGCTCTTTCCCTGGGATAATTCCGCATAAGGTTGTGTTGCTATGTTCGATGCGGGATCGGTCAAACTGCATTTTTTCCAGGGTGGCCTCGTATATAAGGTTAAGACCACTGCCACCGTCCATTACAATTTTATCTAGCCTGTATCCATCAATGATGGGGTTCAAGACTAGTGCGACCGGTGAATGACCGGGAAGAATGGGCGGCTGGTCAGTGTCCTCGAAAGTAATCGGTATGTCTCCCATGGGCTAGTGGCTGCCACGTGGTAGACTTGCTCGAGCTCCCTAAGGGTTCTTTTATGCCTGTTCCTCGAGGGGAAGGTCTCATAGACTGCCAGGACTTCGACATTGAATCTGGGCAGCGAAGGAGAGCGCCTACTCGACAGAGGTGTTCCGAGGATGGCCTTGCCGCTTTTTGCAACTTGTCTGACGACCTAGCAAGCTCTAAGTCTGTGAGTTTGGTTCGTGTTTAATAACACGAAGTGTATGGGGAAAGGTTTGTTCAATAGTCCATCGAGGACAGTGTCGATTCCTGAAAAAGGCTTGTTTCTTTTTTTTGACGGGTTCGTACCTGGCTGGCCGATTTGGGGCTATCCTCTTTTTCCGAGCTCCTCTAGGGTGTTCGGGGAACATTGGTTCCGAAAACAACTGTCCGGATTGTCAAACGCTCTCCATGGCACAGTACTTTTGTACCAATTCGGATAACTCCAAAAAGTCATTTATGCGTTGGCGGGCCAGGGCATTAAGAATCCCTTCATCATGGCAATTGCAAATGAAAATTATCGTTATATCTCAGTCACTAAGACCTTTTACTCTGCTCCTAGCGAGTAGGAGTCTAGCCCAAAAGTGGTGGACTGATTCTCCTTGTAGTTGCTTGATATCCCAAAAGTTTGAAGACACGGGCTTTAGTGTGATACTTGGATGGTTGACTTGGGCAGTGGGTGGGGAAAAATTCGATTCCATGTCGCAATGAGTGCTCGGAATTATAGTTTACAAATCGTGCGAAGGATGCTGGACCGGTGATGGTTCGGCTTTAGAATGATTCCCTGCCTCTCATTCACCAAGATGGTCTTGGTGATCGAGGACTGAAGTATAGACGGTTTTCAATTTCGGCTATCGGGCAGAATCCGTAGTCGGACACTCGATGGTAGCAACAAGGTGGGTGGCCATAGGGACATGAATCTCCCTGTCATTGGCTCTGATCCTGAGCCGATCATAGATCGGAACCTGGTCATCCAATATAGGCATAGCTTCAATCTGATCAAACAACTCATTTAAGAACGAGGCGATGGCAGGGTGCGTGTAGCTGATACGGTTACAAAGTTATGCCAAGGCGGATCTATGTTTCGTCCCACCATGGGACCTGATGTCTTGGCCGTCAAAGTGTCCGGACTTACAGGTTTTTCTTCGAAGGTTAAGGGTTCCATTGGAACAAGTGTTCCCCATGAATCAGCCGCAAACTCTAGGGTTCCGAACATGATACTCTGATTGGGGGAAAAGCTTCCGGTCTGGTCATGACACTTGATAGGGCTGGGATATGACAAGATGTCATTGCTGGTGGGACTCTAATCAGGGGCGAGAGTCCCCTCGATGCAGATCTCGCTATTTGTGACGGGGTGAGCCATCGATTCCTTCGGTGCTCACAGAGGAGATCTCAATGAAAGAACCAATGTCGGTGTCGACACCGACGGATCTCGGGTAGGGGTCCCAAACTATGAGACTAGAATCGATGGTAATAGGAGACGAAGGGGACACAGATTTACCCAGGTCCGGGCCCTCCTACGGAGGTAATACCCTATGTCATGCTTTGTTGTATTGATAGTGTGGGGGTTACAGAGTTGATCTACCTCGAGATCGAATAGCTAACCCTAGATGAGTTGTCCCCTATACCCCTAAACCCTCCTGCTTATAAAGACGCCGAGGGTGCTCTGGGTTTACACAAGGTCGGTTACATGCCGAAGAGATAAACATGCCTAACTACAGCTAATAACTTATAGAATACGTCATGGCTCCTCGAAACTTCCATCTGGCATAGGTGGTCTTTTATCGTCTGATGTTCGCTTTGCGGCCCATACAGTCAGACCCATAAACAATAGGTAGACTATCCGAGGACCCCCTAATCCAGCACTCCCTCAGCTTCCCCTTGTGCTATAAAAGGAGGCCCGAGGCAACCTAGATGAGGATTCAGGCCTTTAGACAGTTGTACTCGCATAGTAGCTCTTCCCTTGAAGGCAACCCTTGCCGGGCTAGAGCGCTACGTGTCTCTCATGTTCCTCCGATCAATCTACCTGAGTAAAACACCCGTGTAACGATCATCATGACGTTTTGCCATCTATGCTCTTTGTGCAGGTGACCTCGCCCCTGTCGAAGCACAAAGGGGCCTATGGCCCCATAGGTGATCGATTGCATCCTACCCCGACACCTGGGTATTTGATACCGGTTCGGTTTCTCATATTTGTAACTCGAAGTAGGAACTACGGAATAAACGGAGGCTGGAAAAGGATGAGGTGATGATGCGCGTCGGAAATGGTTCCAAGGTTGATGTGATCGCCGTCGGCACGCTCGCCCTTCGATTACCATCGAGGTTAGTTTTAAACCTAAATAATTGTAATCAAGGTTGTCAGAATCGTGATTTTGAATCGGATCGGAACTCCTATGGTAGGATCGCAAATCGTAGAATCTTCACTATCAGGATCTTACAAACGTAGATTCCATGAACTAAAATCGTAGGATCAAATGGGTTAGTTTGGATCGTAAAGTAATCGTATAACAGGATCTTACCTTGATTGTAATTTGGTGCGTGCATTGAGCATTAACATTATATCTGGATCTTGTTTATTGCGAAAAGGTTATTCATTTAAGTAGGAGAATAATGATTTTGCTATTATATGAGTAATATCTTTTATGGTCATGCACCCAATGAGAATGGTTTATTCTTCTTGAATCTCGATCATAGTGATAGATATGTTCATAAAATTGATGCCAAAAGATGCAATGTTAATAATGATAGTACCACTTTATTGTGGCACTACCGCTTAGGTCATATTGGTGTAAAGCGCATGAAGAAACTCCATGATGATCGACTTTTGGAATCACTCGATTTTGAATTGCTTGATGCATGTGAACCATGCCTCATGGGCAAGATGACAAAAACCCTTTTCTCTAGAACAATGGAGGAGGTAAGTGACTTGTTGGGAATCATAGATACTGATGTGTGCGGTCCAATGAATGTTGAGGCGTGAGGTGGATATCCTTATTTTCTTACCTGCACTCATGATTTGAGTAGATATGGGTATATTTACATAATAATACACAAGTCTGAAACGTTTGAAAATTCAAGCAATTTTAGAGTGAAGTAGAGAATCATCATAACAAGAAGATAAAGTTTCAATGATCTGATCATGGTGGAGAATACCTGAGTTATGAGTTTGCATGCATTTAAGACAATGTGGAATTGTTTCACAACTCACGCCACCTAGAACACCACAGCGTAATGGTGTGTCCGAGCATCATAATCGTACTCTATTAGATATGGTGCGATCTATTATGTCTCTTACTGACCTACCACTGTCGTTTTTGGGTTATGCATTAGAGACAGTCGCATTCACTTTAAATAGGGCACCATATAAATCCGTTAAGATGACATCATAGTTTTGCAAGAAACCTAACTTGTCGTTTCTTACCATTTGGGGTTGTGCCGCTTATGTGAAAAGGCTTCAGCCTGATAAGCTCGAACCCAAAGCGGAGAAGTGTGTCTTCATAGGTACACTAAGGAAACAATTGGGAACATCTTCTATCTCAGATCCGAAGGCAAAGTCTTTGTTGCCCAGAATGGATCCTTTCTAGAGAAGGAGTTTCTCTCGAAAGAATTGAGTGGGAGGAAGGTACAACTTGATGAGGTTGTTGAACCATCACTTCTGTTGGAGAGTAGCACAAAGCAAAAAAGATGTTTCTATGGCGCCTACGCCAAGTGAAGAGGAAGCTAACGATGATGATCGTGAAACTTCAGATCAAGTCACTACCGAGCCTCGTAGGTAGACAAGGACTCATACCTCCCTTGAGTGGTACGGCAATCCTGTCTTGGAGATCATGTTGTTAGACAACAGTGAACCTACGTGTTATGAAGCAGCGATGGTGGGCCCGGATTCCGACTAATGGCTTGAGCCCATGAAATTCAAGATAGGATCCATGTATGAGAACAAAGTGTGGACTTTGGAGGACTTACCATATGATCATAAGGCCATACAAAACAAATAGATCTTTAAGAAAAAGACGGACGCAGACGGTCATTTCACCGTGTATAAAGCATGACTTGTTGAAAAAGGGTTTTCACAAGTTCAAGGAGTTGACTACGATGAGACTTTCTCTCTCATAGCGATGCTTAAGTCCATCAGGATTAGGTCAGCAATAGCTGCATTTTTTGATTATGAAATTTGGCAGATCGATGTCAAGGCAACGTTCCTCAATGGTTTCCTTAAGGAAGAGTTGTATATGATGCAACCAAAAGGTTTTGTCAATCCTAAAAATGTTGACAAAGTATGCAAGCTCCAGCGATCCATCTATGGACTGGTGCAAGCATCTCGGAGTTGGAATCTTCGCTTTGATGAGGTGATCAAAGTGTTTGGATTCATACAAGTCTATGGAGAAGCTTGTATTTACAAGAAAGTGAGTGGGAGCTCTATAGTGTTTATAATATTATGTGTGGATGACATATTGCTGATTGGAAACAATATAGAACTTTTGCAAAGCATGAAGATATATTTGAACAAGAGTTTTTCAATGAAATACCTTGGAGAAGCTACTTACATATTAGGCATCAACATCTGTAGAGATAGATCAAGATGCTTAATAGGACTTTCACAAATCACATACCTTGATAAGGTATTGAAGAAATTCCAAATGGATCAGTCAAAGAAAGGGTTCTTGCTTGTCCTTCAAGGTGTGAACTTGAGTAAGTCTCAATGCCCATCAACTACAGAGGATAGAGAAAAGATGAGTGTCATCCCCTATGCCTTAACCATTGGATCTATCATCTATGAGATGATGTGCAAAAGACCAGATGTCAGCCTTACCATATGTACGGCAGGAAGGTTTCAAAGTGATACAAGATTGGAACACTGGACAACGGTCAAAAATATCCTTAAGTACCTGAAGGGGACTAAGGAGATGTTTTTCGTTTATGGAGGTGAGAAAGAGCTCATCGTAAAGGGTTACGTTGATGCTAGATTGGACACTGATTTGGATGACTCTAAGTCTCAAATCGGATACGTAATTATTGTGAATGGTGGAGCACTCAGCTGGTGCAGTTCCAAGCAAAGTGTGGTATCAGATTCTACATGTGAAGTGGATTACATAGTTACTTCTGTCGGCGTTCTCGGAATGGGGGTACCCAGTCCTGCCTGCCTGCGGCCCAGGGCATGGCCCACTTCGTCGCCAGGCAAGACCTGGCATGGCGTTACTCAAGACAAGGCCCTCGCGAGGACCCTGGGCTCGCGAGGAGCAGTTGCATCAAGACCCTTGGGGAAGAACCTCTTCAGGCCCCCCTCCTAAGGGGTGGAGATCCCTATGCAAGGCCCGGCCTCAGGAGTCAAGGATGACACGGGTGCGGACAGGCAAGCGCCAGCATGCCAGGCAGCACAGTTTCCTCTTTGGTGCAAAGGGAGCAAGGACATACGC
This sequence comes from Hordeum marinum, assembly GCA_022496015.1. Taxonomy (NCBI): domain Eukaryota; kingdom Viridiplantae; phylum Streptophyta; class Magnoliopsida; order Poales; family Poaceae; genus Hordeum; species Hordeum marinum. The sequence continues at coordinate 302,741,136 of CM039672.1, read as the reverse complement.
GGGTTCCCAAAGCACCGCCCAAAGGTTTCCATTCCGGTGCAACAAGACCACCACCACAAGCCCTGCGGGGCAGATGTCATTGCTGATCCCACCATTGCATCACCATCAGCTGCTTTGCAGGCGAAGATCGCCTTTGGACAGGGCGGGGACGTACTCCTGTCCCCCTTCAAAATTGGCCACTTTGGGATTCCTTCCCGCCATTGAGATAAGGGAAGAGGCCCAGGGCCGCCGCGATATATAGAAGCTAGGTCACACCATAGAGGGGGATCCAATCCGAGATCCAGTCGAACACTTAGCCACTCCACCCTCCATCGCTAGACAAAGAGCCAAGAACACACCTTGAGCACCCTCACGAGGCTCAAGCCCACTATACTAGTTCATCACCAAAACCTCCACGAGAGGCAATCCACCAGAGTAGAAGTAGGGTATTACGCTTCGTAGTTGCCTGAACCTCGGTAAACACTTGTGTTCATCTTCTTCCTCATCATCGAATGACTTTGCCGTTGTGTCCATCGAGTAGCGAGCTAGTTTGGGTGTCACCACGGGGAAGCCATCGCACATGCCCTTGTGTTCGAACCTTAAGGGTTTTGCAGAGCCCAAAATCCGACAACTTCGGAAGCAGCGAAGGAAGGTGTCCTGATGAAGCAGTTCATGACAGATCTTGGAGTTGTGCCCCGTGCACTAGATCAAATGATTCTCTTTTGTGACAACACGGGTGCTATTGCTCTACCCAAGGATCCCAGGTTTCACAAGAGGACTAGATACATAAAGTTTCGTTTCAATTCTATCCTCGATTATATCAAGGAGGAGGACAAAAACATTTGCAAAGTATATACTGATGTGAATGTTGCAAACCCGCCGACTAAACCTCTTCCATGGGTAAAACATGATCAACACGAGAACTCTATAGGTTGTAAAATCATTACAATGTAAAGCTAGATTGTTGAGTCTAGTGCAAGTGGGAGGCTATTGGAAATATGCCCTAGAGGCAATAATAAAGTGGTTATTATCATATTTCCTTGTTCATGATAATTTTTTATTATCCATTCTAGAATTGTATTGATTGGAAACTTAAATACATGTGTGGATATATAAACAACACTGTGTCCCTAGTGAGACTCTACTAGACTAGCTCGTTGATCAAAGATGGTCAAGGTTTCCTGGCCATATACATGATTTGTAATTTCATAATGAGATCACATCATTAGGAGAATGATGTGATGGACAAAGACCCAAACCATAAGCATAGAATTTTATCGTATAACTAATTTTATTTCTATTGCTTTCTTCATGTCAAGTATTTGTTCCTAAGACCATGAGATCATGCAACTCCCTGACACCGGAGGAATGCGTTGTGTGTATCAAACGTCACTTTGTAACTGGGTGATCATAAATCTGCTCTACAGGTATCTCCGAGGGTGTATATTCGGTTGGCATGGATCGAGACTGGGATTTGTCACTCCGTTTGATGGAGAGGTATCTCTGGGCCCTTCGGTAATACAACATCACAAGAAGCTTGCAATCAATGTGACTAAGGAGTTGGTCACTGGATCGTGTATTATAGAATGAGTAAAGAGACTTGCCGGCAACGAGATTGAACTAGGTATCAGGATAACGATGATCGAATCTCGGTAAAGTAGCATACCAATGGACAAAGGAAACTGCATACGGGTTTGATTGAATCCTTGACGTCGTGGTTTGACCGATAAAGATCTTCGTGGAATATGTAGGAACCAATATGGGCATCTATGTCCCTCTATTGGTTATTTACCGGAGAGGTGTCTCAGTGATGTCTACATGATTCTTGAACCCGTAGGGTCCGCACACTTAACGTTTGATGGTGATATGGTCTTATTGAGTTATGTATGTTGGTGACCGAAATATGTTCGGAGTCTCGGATGTGATCTCTAACATGAGGAGGAGCTCCGAAATGGTCTGGAGGTAAAGATTCATATAGGGGAAGTTGGTATTCGGATTCCGGAATTGTTTCGGGACTTGCTGGATTTTGTTGGGAATGCCGGAAGGGGTTCTGATGGTCCACTAGGGTGTTCCACCTACCCCGGAGAGCCCCATGGGTTTAGCGGGAGGGGCACTATCCCTTGGTGGGCTAGGGTTCTCCCTAGGGTGGTCGCCGCCCCCTTGCCCTGGGGGGACAAGGCTTCCCCCTAGGCCGTTGTCCCACCCCTAGGGGAAACCCTAGGGCGCTGGCCCCTCCTCCCTTCCCACTATATATGTGAGAGGAGAGGGAGGGAAAGCACACCTCAAGTCTTGGTGCATCCCTCCCTCTCTCCCTAGATCACTTTCTCCTCAAATTGCATCATGGCAGCGCATGGCGAAGCCTTGCTGAGATTGCTCCACCACCGCCGCCACCACGCTGTCGTGGTGCCGGAAAACTCATCTACTACTCCGCCCACGCTCGCTGGATTAAGGAGGTGGAGATGTCATCGAGCTGCACATGTGCTAAACGCGGAGGTGCCATTCGTTCGGCACTAGATCGGGTCGGGTCACGATTGGATCGTGAAGACGTACGACTACATTAACCATGTTTCTACATGCTTCTGCTCAGCGATCTACAAGGGTATGTAGATGCACTCCCCTCTCCTAGCTATACATCTCCCTAGATAGATCTTGCATGTGCATAGGAATTTTTTTATTTGCCATGCAACGTTTAACAACAAACATTGGCTCTCTCTTAGGTCAATATTAGAGCATATGAGAGCCACTCAACATTTTCATCGTGGTCTTATCCTTTTAGTTACCCAATAAAAAGAAAAGAACTTTAGAGAAACACACTGAAATATTTTTGGAGTTTTTGGTTTTTTTTCAAAAGAAGCAAATAAGCAAGGGAAAACAAGAACGAGAAAACTATTCACACGGCAAAGCTCTCAACATGCCATGGAAATATTTTTGCATTTTCTTCAAATACTACAAACTAAATTAAGCTAGAAAGAAAACTTAAAAATAAGAGAGTAATATTTTTGGATTTTTCAAAAAAATTCAAACACACAAGAAGAAAACGGAAAATTAAAACTAACATGGATATAGAATGAAAGAGGATGAACACCGACAATTTATATGAAGTGTGTGAACATGAATGTAATGTCCATGAGAAATACATACTCCCCCATGCTTAGGCATTTTCCTAGCTTGGTGATCACCATCCGTAGTAGCCATTTGGTCCAAGAGGAAAGTAGTTGGGCTAAGGTATCTGGGTGTCCCACGCGTGAGCCGTGGCCTCCACCTCAGCCAACTCATTCCGATAAGCAATTATATCCAGCGGCATGACGTTATATCCATTCCTGCCATGAAAGTTAAACAAAGAGGGTGCATGCCACACAATAACATCGCGAGTTTCCTTGTTGAATACTAGGTTTTAATGAATATATTGTGGAGGCTCATGTTCATCAATAAAATGATAATCCAACATGGACTGGTGATCAAGATAAACCTTAGGCAATAAATAATCAGTGGGACATATGGCAACATTAAAATGGTTTGCTAATCGAGTAGCATAAATGCCACAATGAACCTTGCCCTTCGTTCAGTTAAGATGCAAGCGGTGCGCGACAATAGCTCCTAAGTTGTAAGTGTTGTCCCCATAAAGTATGTGATGAAAAATAGCGAGGGTGGGTCACTGAGACCACCAACCTGACTCATAGCAGTTAAACATTTCCCTGTGAATAATGTGAAGTAATGTACAGAAGGAAAATGTAAAGTCGTGGCACTAGCGTTTGACACGCCCCTAGTTTCTCCCACAATTAAGGTGAGGAGGAATTCCTTGAACTCCTCCAGTTTAGGATCACGTATTCCCCCATCATAGGGAATCAAGCATATTTCACAAAACTCAGAGAGTGGTATTTCATAGTTTGTTGCATATAAAGCAAATCATAACAATGGATCATCGAGCCTATTCAAAAAATAGAAATTTGCACAAAGGAGTTTATAAGGAGATAGTATTGGTTACACTCATGTGCGAGGAAGTTGCTCAGCCAGGCATTTCCAACGAATTTCATGAACTCTTGGTGAAACCCGGCTTCGCTCATGAAGGGCACATGTGGCCATTCACATGGCCTGACTTCCCGGTTGCGAAAGATGTTGATGTCCCAATACTGAGTCCTCCCAACAACTCCATTATGACTTTGGCTTGAACAACCCCTCCTAAGGAAATTCATTTTCCTATGAACAAATTTCTGAAAAAATAGACCACAAAATTATGTCAATCAAAATTCGCAATATTGGTAGCAACTACTCATATAGATGCCTAGAGGCCATATCAAGCATTCATACTACTTGGAACTCAAAAATTTCACCATGCAATCTCATTTTTAGTAGCACAAAGTACGGGAAAAAATGCAAAATACAAAACACTAAAACAAAAACTATTTGGAGGAATGGAAGAGTCACATACCAAGGGGCTATTCCTAAAAATAGTTTCGCAAATGGAGTTCGAAGATCAAAAATTGCAGTTTGAGGAGCAAGAACATGAGGGAGAGATAGAGGGATAGAGAGAGAGTGAGGGAATTTTTGCTAGAGGTAGGGGATGACATGGGAAGAAGAGATAAGGTAGGGGGCCTGTGGGACCCACAAGTTATCAGGGCACGCCCAGGAGGTGGTCGCGCCATGTTGTCTTGTAGCCCATAAGTGCACCCTACCACTACTAGGGAAAACCTTATACAGAAAGAATTATCGGTAGTGCTGGTCAAAAGAGGGCGCTACTGCTACATAACAGTAGCGCGGGGAGATAAACATCGCTACTGCTATGTAAATAGCAGTAGCGCATTCCACACAAAAAGCGCTACTACTATAACTGCCACATCGTTGCCAATAGGCTAGGTATAGTAGTAGCGCCCTATTTTGACAAGCGCTACTGCTAAGAAAGTAGTAGCAGCGCGTTTTCCTTAAACGTGCTACCGCTAAGTTTGACTTGCCCCTTTGCAGTTATCCCTCCTTCCCCAATTCCCCATTCTTCTCGCGTCCCTCTCCCCTCGCCGCCACTGCCTCAGTTGCCATCATCGGGGCTGCCACCGGAGCCATGCGCCGTTGACATCGCCGGAGCAACGTGCCCTCGACGCCCCTGGGAGCCACCCTCGTCCCCTCCTCGCCGTCCTGACTCCCTCCACGGCCTTGCCTTCCTTGCCGTCACGGGACCGCCCTGCCTCCTTCCATGGCCCTACCACCCTTGATGGCCTCCTCGCCACCATCTCCCCCGAGCACCTCCCTCGAGCACCCTCTCTGTAAGACCCCACCCCTCCTCTATAGGTTAATTTACTTAGGTGAATTTAGTTATGAACCCTAGCTAGGTTTAAGCAGAGTAGTAGTGGTACAATAGGTGAATACTTTGCAAGAGGGCAGTAGGTTAATTTACTTAGGTGAATTTAGGTATGAACCCTAGGTTTAAGTATGAACCCTAGGTTTTGGTATGAACCCTAGGTAACTAGGTTTTGGTATAAACCCTAGGTAGCTATTTTGATATATATATATATGAATTTAGCTAGATATCAAATTAGGACAGAAATATTATCCTAGGGTAGTACTAATTTTTTTTCATTTCATCATTATAGAGCACTAAAGTTAATTGAATTTTGTTCTATTAGTAGTTAGCTGAATTTGCTTCTACACTTAGTTTTTGAATTAGCTTGTGAAATTTGGACATGTGGTTGCTCGTGTATATCTGGACATGTGTTGCGGTGTCGAAATATGGATATTTGAAAATTGTTTGCAAGGAATGATTCCGAGTGGCCTATGTTTTGCCAGAATGTTGATTCATTTCCGTTCCGGCTAATTTCAGGCGCTCTATTTGTCCAGTTTGTAGCAAAGGTCATGCCGAAATTTTCCGTGAATTTCGGCATGACTTGTGCTACAAACTAGGACATATCGAGTGCGCGGGATTTGCCACAATGGGAATGACTCAACATTCCTGCACAACATTGGCCTTTTTTATGGCATTATTCATTTTATTAGGTCTAGAATTAATTGACTAGATCTAATCGTCAGAAACATGGCTAGCAACGATGAAGGACAGGGTTCTGGCGATTGCAACATCTGCATGGCGGCAGACGCCTATTTGAACCTTCTCGATGAGCAACGGTTGTTGCAAGGCCCACCTATCACATCCAAGAATGAGACCGACATCGAGACCGGCGCTGAGACTGACACCGGCACCGAGACCGGTGCTGAGACTGACATCGGCATTGAGACTGGCGAAGCCAGTATATAACCGAAACCAAAGAGGCAACGGTGCCCAAACCAGCTCATCACTACTAGACTGGTGGTCACGGAGGTGGACGATGACAATTTTGAGCCAAAAGAGCCTACGAAAGCATGCGCGTGCTACGGCAATCAAATAGGTTGCATCCTACGAGCAACCGCCACCATCAACGATGCGAAACTAAGGAAGATACCAGATATGAAGCAGTCCCTCCTAACGGAACTGCACCAGGTGTTCTTGTTCCCGGGCTGGGATGAAAGCAAATATAAAAATCCAGTTAAGACCCGGCAATGAAGAAGATAAACAAACATGCCATGGGCAAGTTTAGCAGCACGTTGTCCGTCTGGAAAGTAAGGGTGAAAGCAAGGATCATCGACAAAAAGGAACCCTACTCCGAGATTGTAAAGGATAATCCGACAATTACGGAAGAGCAGTTTGAAATATTCAAGGCGGCTTGCATTGCCGAAGCTGTCAAAGAAAAGTCGAAGTACATGAAGGGGCTTCAAGAGAGGAACATGGGGTGCCACCACCTCGCAAGCCATGGTTATGTGGAGAAGAGGTCGATGTGGGCCAAGGAGGATGCAGAACGCGAAAGTCTAGGCATCCCAGACCCCTTGGCGGAGTTCACCGTCCAGCAGGAGCATGACGTCCTTAGGGCCCGGTACCATTGGGACCCAGTAAAGAAGGTTTTCGAGATGGACACGGTCACGACGGAGTTCATGAGACTGCTAGTAATTTTTAATTTACCCCCTAATTTTAGCTTCTGATCAATTCGACTGCATGTTTAGTCATATTTGTAAACGATCCTTGTTCCTTTTGCAGAGAGAGCAGCACATGATTGTGGCCGAAAGTAACTTGTCATCGGAGGCATTGACGAGGCCCAAGTGGGACACCCCATTCAACCGGGCCTTGAACATATTGAAAGGACTCTTGGTGGACAATCGGTCGTCGTATGGACGCATGCACGACGTCGAAGACGGTGCCACGTGGAAGAGGTACTACTGTGAGACCACGGAGGAGAGGAAGGAAAGATGGAGGTTAAATGAAGAAAACATCGACAAGAAGGTTGTGATTGCGGTCGCAGCAGTGGTAGCTGCCGCAAAACAGGAGATTGCAGCGTATGGTGTGTTGGTTCCAGCTATCGTCAGTTGGGGCAGGCAAAATCCAAATAAAGAGGCAGCAGACTTTCCCCTTTCCAACTTCTTCGGGAGCAGCTCGACTAGCGTCGCACCAGCACCTGCTCCTGCACCAGCTCCTACACCGGCTCCCGCACCTGCTCCTACACCAGCTCCTGTACCGGCTCCCGCACCTGCTCATAGCAACCCGTCCTCCGTCTTGGACGTGCTCGGCGGTGCTTCCTCTTTGGCTGAGCTTGACGACCTCACGGTACCTGTCACACCGGCGCTCTTCAATAAATGTGTAATCTCCCGTTTTCATTGCCTTTTGGATGTCTCACGTCGCAGACATGTCATTGTAGGCCGACGTAACCCCGTGCACCATATTGTACACCATCGGGGGCCAGAAGGTCGACATGGGGAAGGCTGCGATAGTGAAGCTGAAGGAACAATTGTTCCACAGCCGGCCGATCCCCCTGACGTCTTCAAGGTTTCCATGGCCAGTGTCAAACCAGGCCATGAGAATTTGGCTCCTCCGGTACTAGGGGGAGACGAAGACGAGACCCCGTGGCGGCTTGGCGATTGCAAGAGGTGAGTCCTGTTGTCACCAAAGTGTCTGCTTCGTCTGGAGGCAGCCAAGAGCACACCCACGACCACGTAGCCTCAACAAGGTATGAACATCAACACCCCATCTACCCAATTAGCGTCGCCTGTCGGGCCGGGTGATAGCGGACAGGGTGAGGAAGAGGCTCCATTAGTCGCTGATGACGTTGCCATCGCCAAAGAAGCAATGCATGATATCGATGCCATCGACGAGGATGACGATGACACTCTACAGTATCTCAATACTGGCACCTATGACGATGGAGGATTGATGGCTTAGCGTCATGAGTCTGTGCTTGAATTGTCGCATCAAGAGGATGAACGTATTACAGAGGACCTTCCAGTAGCAAAGAAGGATAGGAAGAGAGCGAGGAAAGGAAACTAAGTTGCTTCTATGATCCAGTCGCCTCTGCAGCCTCGGGTTCAAGACCGTATACCTATCATGGGTGCGGCAAAATACCATATCCCCAGTGAACCAATCCTACCTAAGACAGCAGTAGAGGCCATATACGGCGATCTCGGGAGACTTCATGACGATGTGCTGTGAAGAGAGAAAAGCCTGATCGCCTCGCAAAATCTAGGATACCCGCTCTATGTGGTTAACGTGTCGCAGCAAAGGTTTTACGTCGACACATTCCCCGCGGAAAAGTTCTTCCTTCGATTCAATTACATCTTCGACATGTTTCACTTGAAAAAGTTGGATTTTACGTGTGTCCACCTTTTTGTCTTGTACATGAACTACATCATCAGGATTGAGCAGATACCTTATATTTGTGTCGCTGACCCGTACTTCATGCACGAGAGCTTCTTGGCAGTCTACCAAAAGCACCATTAATATGCGAGTAACTACATCGCCAATTTGATGGTTGGAAATAAGGACAAGGAGACGATTCTCGTGCCTTATCATCCCATGTAAGTCATCCGCACGGATATCCTTCCTTCGATTTCAATCATTTCATTTGCACGCGTGGAGGCTAATTTGAGGTGTACTTATTTTGCGCAGTGACGGGTGCGCCATCCTCATCATCCTTTATCCCCGAGTCTCCCATGCTCTTTACTTGGACTCGTCGAAGAACATGAAGAAAAAGGATTACACCCACATCAAGTCTGTTCTCGACAGTGCTATCTGTATGTACCGCGTATGTGGTGGAGAGATCACGCACAGGAAGACAAGGAACCGTGCGCCCTCCTTCGGCCATAAGACTAACTTCTGCTGCATCCAGCAACCGAGTGGTACCAGCAGTGATGGATTCTATGTCCTCCGCCACATGCAGGAGTTTAGACGGGATCAGCAGAACCTTCGCATGTCACCTAGATCCGACGATGCCCATATTCTGCAATGGGCAAAGAACTTGGGAGGTATCTCGGATCATCGACTCCGAGCTGAGTTCTATCACATCCAGCGTGAACTTGCCCAAATCATCATGAAGGACGTCCTCGAAAAAACAGGGATGTTCTACGAAGAAGGGAAAATGTTGCGAGAAGACGTACGAACACGCGTAGCCACTCAGTGTCTCGACCTGAAGCCTTTCACTATGCTCGGGGACTATCTCCTTGTCTTGCATGGATGGCAGGACATGTTGGAGTGATTGACGATATATGACAATGTGTCCGTTTAGTCCATACTTCCTCTATGACGAAACTTTGAGTTATGCACGGCGAAACTTTATTTGTGATGTAATTAAACCGTCCTCCTCAACTAGCGAAGCTCACTCTAGTTAGGGCATTTTGGGTATGATGAACTTTGTATGCTTATGATATGTTGCTTCTATTTTTGCCAAGTCTGTCTCTTTCTGTTGCTCAACTATATATGTTGCATATCAACAACTCATGTGACGATGCAGGTGCATAGATCATCGATGGCCAAGAGTTGCTACGCCAGGAGTATATGACGAGTGGCCGGAGTGTCAGGCCCAGGTGTATTAGTTTTCGGTTTCCGAGTGACAGCCAATACTTAGTTTAGGTTCACTCTAGTGCGAGAGAGGGATACGAACCGACGCCTCAATAAGTACTACATTATGTATGATGAAACATGTCATGTAACTTGTATAGCTATATCGTGATTATGACGTGACGACATGATTTGTGTTGGATGATATGATAGACTATTATGTGTATGATATGATGAGCATATTGCATGTTTATGATATGATTATAATAATGTAAGAAACCTGTATAGAAACATCGCAAATACGTAGCAAAAAACGCTGCTGCTGCTAAAGGACTTAGCGCTCTTTTGTGGTGGACAGGAAATCGCTGCTGCTAAAGGACTTAGCAGTAGCGCTGGTAAGGAGAGCGCTACTACTAAGTAGGTATAGCAATAGCGCATGTCAAAATGCGCCACTGATAAACATTAGTTGTAGCACCGTATCAGTAGCGCGGATACCCGCGCTATTGATACACCAAAAACCCGCGATACTCCTAGGGTTTCCCTAGTAGTGTACTGTTGTGTTTTCCGCACCAAAAATTCTAAAATATTCTAGAAAAAATCATGCTAAAATTTTGTGGCAGTCTAAGACTTTTTTATTTTGGGTCATTTTTTATTGCACGTGAAATTCAGAAAACAAGATAATCGCAACATTTTTTTATTTAACTAAAAATAACATAGGGTAAACAATTTATACACAAACTTGTGCTTACTCAATTCATCAACCTCATGTCTTTTAAAAAGGATCAAATAATAAGGTTGGTCAAGTATTATTCATAACCATTTCCAATTGACATGACACCTAAGAATTTCATATAACACTAAGTTACCTCAATGGGGATGTGCATGTCCCCAACAATAAGAATATCATATTTCTTATTGACAGTAGCAAGAGGTACATTTAAACCTCCAATGATGATTGTGGAACTTGGATCAATGACATTAATATTTTTAACCAAAGTTTCCTTCTTTGGAAAATGCACAGCATGTTGTTTGCCATTGACGTGAAAAGTAACCTTGCTTTTGTTGCAATCAATAACAACACCTGCAGTATTTAAAAATGGTCTATACAGGATAATCGACATGTTTTCATCCTCGGGCATCTCAATAATAACAAAGTATGTTAAGATAGTAACATTTGCAACTACAATAGGAATATCCTCACAAATTCCAATAGGTATAGCAGTAGATTTATTAGCCATTCGCAAAGATATCTCAATAGGTGTAAGCTGATACGCCTCCAATGTATCGATAATTTATGAAGTATTCATGCCATATTTGCCTATGTTTACAATACTTTTGTATGGTTTTGATGCACTTTACATGATTTATTTAGAACTAACCCGGATTGGCGTTGTTTTCAGCAAAATTACCATGATGTTGTTTTTTCGTAGAAAATAAAAGTTCCCAGAATCGCCCAAAACTTTTTGATGTTTTTTTCTAGAGGAAATAAGCAATATTGGAATGAAGAACCACTAGAGGGGAGACACCTATGGTCCCCAAGCCATCAGGGTGCCCCCTAGGTCATGCCCTGATATGTGGGGGGGAACATGGCTCCGTTGCACGTGATTCCAATGCTGAAAAATCCTATAAATCCAAAAAACAGAAATAAAGAGAGACCTTCCGCTCCGCCGCTGCAACTCTCTGTATCGACGAAAACCCAATATGGAGTCGTTTCAGTACCCTGTCGGAGAGGGCAAACCATCACCGGTGGCCATCTTCAACATCCCGTCGGAGGCCATGACGAGGAGGGAGTAGTTCACCCTTGGGGCTAAGGGTATGTACAAGTAGCTATGTGATCAATCTCTCTCTCTCGTGTTCTTAAAATGGCACGATATTGATGTATCACGGGCTTTGTTAATATAGTCGGTCATATGGTGTTCTTCCCTTGTCATCTTGTTGTGATGAATCGAATATTTCCCTTTGAGATTTTGTTATGCTGGATTGAATATTTTTCTTTGAGAACACTTGATGTATGTCTTGCATGCGGATACACGTAGTGACAATGGGGTATTCAATTGATTCACTAGATATATGTTATGGCATCAACTTGTGGATTCCGGTGACCTTGGGGATCTATGCATAGGGGTTGATTGCACGTTTTCATACTAAGTTCTTCGATAGAAATATTGCGGTGCTCCTTGAAGTTCTTTGTGTTGGATTGAATATGATAGATCTGTGATTGTTTGATGTATGTCGCATAATTTACCCACAGATACTTGAGGTGACATTGGAGTATCTAGGTGACATTAGGGTGGATTGATATGTATCATTGGTGTTATTTTAGTACTAACTCTAGGGCTGTTTGTGACACTTATAGGAATAGCTCAAATGATTGATAGGAAATAATAACTTTGAGGTGGTTCTACTACCTACATCAATTTCATGTTATTGTTCTCCGCTAGATAGGAACTTTGGAGTGATTCTTTGTTGCACGTTGAGGGATGATCATATGATTCAACTATGTTAGCATCGTTGAGAGATTGTACTAGTGAAAGTATGAACCCTAGGCCTTATTTCCAAGCATTTATACAATGTTTTGCTCATTGTTTTACACTTGCTACATTGTCGTTTTTATATTTTCATATTACAAAATCCTATTTCTACCATCCATATTGCACTTGTATCACCATCTGTTCGCCAAACTAGTGCACCTATACAGTTTCCCATTGTATTGGGTGTGTTTTGGACTCAAGATATTTCTTGTATTTGATTGCAGGGTTGTCTGAGAGAGACCATTTTCATCCTATACCTCCCATGGATTGATAAACCTTAGGTCATCCACTTGAGGGAAAATTCTTGTTGTCCTACAAAACACTTCGCTTGGAGGCCCAACATAGTCTACAAGAATAAAGTTGCATAGTAGACATCAAGCCATTTTATGGCGCCGTTGTCGAGGAGGCGAGTGATTGAATGTATATCTTAGATCTTGCAATTAAATTTTTTAGTTTCGTGTTTTTCACTAGTTTGGTTTTATAAAAGAAAACTACAAAAAATGGAGTTCAGGTTGCATCAATTGTTTCATCTTTTTAATGTCCTTCATGAAAATGATGGTTAGGAAAATTGTGCTCAATTGGTAGTGGAAGAATTTATAAAAATAATTAATGAGAATTTGTTGAATGATGAGAATGATTGGAATGTTTCTAGTATGAATTCTCTGAATATCCATGATGCTAATGATATGCAAAACCACAAGCTTGGGGGTGCTATGTTTGATCAATACGATATTTTTATTCCCCCAAGTTTTGATAAGCAAAACTATTATGAGGATAGCATGCCTCCTATGTATGATGATTATTGTGATGAAATATATGCTATAAAGATTAATGACAACCATGGAACTCGTTATCATCATTTTAATATTCAATGTGCTTATGTCAATAATGTGTCACATGATAGTTATTTTGTTGAGTTTGCTCCTACTATTTTGAATGAGAAGAAATTTACTTATGTGGAGAGTGATACATTTTCTATGCTTGTATGAAAATAATGATTTATTTGATAGTTATATTGTTAAATTCCTTCATTATGCTACTAAAAATTATTGTGAGAGGTTAAGATATGCTTACGTATATTTCAATAATATCAAGTTTCCTCTCTATGTGTTGAAAATCTTGAAGTTATGCTTGTTTTGCCTTCCTATGCTAGTGGCCTCTTGCTCCCACGAATTGTTCGCTCACAAAATCCCTATTCATAGGAATTTGGTTAGACTTAAATGTGCTTTCCATGTGATTCATGATGCTCTCTTTCATGTTTCAATTACTACTTTTTCATGTGAGCATCATTTAAATCATCATGCCTAGCTAAAAGGCATTAAAGAAAAAGGCTTGTTGGGAGACAACCCAACAATTTCACTTTCTATTTTTGTGTGTTAACATGATTAATCTACTATATTAATCATTTTTTGTGCCTTGTATTGCAATAAAGTGCGAAGTAAAGCCTTTGGGATAGTGTGGAAACTTGTTAGTTTGATATTGTGCAAATACAGAAACTTTTACATCCAGTAAAGAATTTATATGATTTTACTAGAGTGTCAAAAAATTATGAAACTTTTACATATTATTTCTACGAAAATTATATGATTTTTCCTAATTTTTCAGAAATTTTAGAGTCAGGGAAGTATGTTGTTCATTCAGATCTTCACACACTGTTCTGTTTTTGACAGATTCTGTTTTGTATGCATAGTTTGCTTGTTTTAAATGTTCCTATAGATTATATTGAGTGACATAAATTATTGGAATATTATAATACAGTAGTTATTATGTGAGAACAATTATAAATCTTTTCTTGACAGTACCTAAGTGAATGATCTATCTTTATTATACTAACCCATCTCACGGAGTTCCTTTAAGTTTTGTGTGGTTGAAGTTTTCAACTTTTGGGTGAGATGCCGATATGAGTTGAATAAGGAGAATCAAGGACCTAATATTGGGTATTCTAAAGTCATCCCAAGGTAATATCCAAGGAATACTCAAGCATCTAAGCTTGGGGATGCCCCGGAAGGCATTCCCTCTTTCGTCTCCAACATTATCGGTACATCTTACTTGGAGCTATATTTTTATTCGTCATATGATATGTGTTTTACTTGTAGCATCATTTAATTTTGTTTTTATCTGTTATCTGGTACTTATAATATTGTTTTTCAATAAAAATTCCAATAATTGCCTTAAGATGACTCCAATGCATGTTTTGATGTGTGTTGTGTAAAAACAGAAACATTTGTTATAGTTTTCAATTTTCATATTTTATTGGAACATGGAAATTTTCTGGAATTTTTACAAGCTATTTTCATATAAGTACTTTATCATTTACTCAATTTTCATAAGTTTTAGATATAAAGAAGTGTAATTTGTAAATTAATTGCTACAGAATGTCCTGTTTAGACATATTGTTGTCATAGTTTTGTTATCTAGTACTCCTGTAGTTTTCATGACTTATATTGGTAGATAAAATTGTGGAAATGATAGTAAACAGTAGATTATGTTTTAAAAATATTATGCAACTTGTCTTGGAAGTACATGAAGTTTTTATTTATTTTTATGTGTACTAATCTATCTTACGAGTTCTTTGCAAGTTTTTTTTGGATGAAGTTTTTGAGACTTAGGTTAAACCGGGACATCAGAGTATTAAACGAGAAACAAATGCTCAAGCTTGGGGATGACCAAGGCACCCCAAGTAAATATTTCAAGAAGTCTCGAGAACCTAAGCTTTGGAATGCTACACATCCCACCTCTCTTCATCAAACAAATATCAATTATCCTATGTTGAGCCTAAATTTTTATTTGTCCACATGATTTGTTCTATTCTTGGGGTACAATTTTTTGCTTAGTTTGCTTTTTGAATAAAATATTAGATATGAAAATCTATATTAAGAGAGAGTCCTCATATAGCTACTTAATTGTTTAACTAGTTGTTGATTTCACTTATATCTTTTGAGAGTAGTTTGATGTTTAATCTTGTGCTTCATTTATATCCTATGAGTAAATTGTGAATCAATGAAATTTCATAAACATGTAATTATTAATGTGCTTTATGCTTAGTAGTATTTTCATATTTGGTATAGAAAGCAAAAACTATTGAAGTTTAACAATCATAGTATTGGTCATACAAGCAATTCATGAATGTTTAGTATAAGAAAGAGAACTTTCACATACAAATATATTATATTGGACATCTTTTATGATTGTGAATACCCACTAATTATTTCCAAACTCGATCAAACAGTTGAATTTGGATAAGTAAGACAACGTAATGGTTATGTTTGTGTATATTTGTAGAGAAGTTATATTGTTATGGATCGTCCAACATGTGGTGCTTGTTTAGATACTTTTGTTAGCCAAAACTTCGTACTCAGTAGAGATACTACTTGTGCATCAAAATCATTGAGCCAAGTTTATTCCATATGAGTCCACCATACCTACCTATATATGGTATTTCACTTCCATTCCAAGTAAATTTGCATTGTGTCACCTCTAAAACTTTCAAATAAACATCTATTTTTTCTGCTCGTAAAAATCATGGAGCGACGGGGTAGTCATTATCTTCCATGCTAAGCGAGTTATTATTAAGATGAGTGTTTATTCACTTGTCATTGCACGAGAGTGGCTGGTAAAAAGGATGCCCAGCCTGCATAATAATAATAATAATAACTCCCCCTAGAAATTTGATTGTTTTGAGGGCAACCATGGATTTGGACAGCCATGGAATGTGTTTGAATGGTGGAGGGGGAGTAAAATTTCAATTCTGTTTGGAAACCGCCAATAATGTGATTAGCATGGAAGATATTGAAAACTTTGTTGTGACCTTGATAGGAAAAGCACAACACTCAAAATTACATGTTCATCTCTATTTTAAATAATGAGCTCTGGAACCTATGCAAATCCCTGTTTCCCTTTGCGAAGGGACAATCTATTTACTTTCACGATATTTCCTATTCACGTTGAGTCAACTTCTTATTCCAAACTAAGTCTATTAGTTGGCAAGCATCATGTGGTGGGGAAAGATCCAAACATATATATCTAGTCAAATATATTTGATCATGATTCATTATTGTTGACAATTATCTTCATGATAAGTATGTTGGGAGGCGAAACATTAAGCCCCTATCTTTGTATGTGTTCGATCGATGTTGTTTGTTCTAAAAATATGTATTGAGTATTAGAGATCATAAAAAACTATATGATAATTGAGTATGTGGATCTCTTACTAGATGTGATGACGCATTGAAATTGTTTGGTGACCAAGAACATAGATTTTTAAGTTTTAAGTGAATGAATTGTTTGAACCATGACATGTGAATTGATTGATACTCTATCATGATGGTTTTTATGAGAAACAATTGCTGGTTATGATGCTAGAAAAGTGGCTGATATTATCCAAGATCAAAATTATTCATTATGCTAGCATTCACACTTCATAAATTATTTCTGTTTTCATTTACCTACTCGAGGACGAGCAAGAATTAAGCTTGAGGATGCTGATACGTCTCCAACATATCATTAATTTATGAAGTATTCATGTCTATGTTTGCAATACTTTTATATGGTTTTGATGCACTTTACATGATTTATTTAGAACTAACCCAGACTGACGTTGTTTTCAGGAGAATTACTATGGTGTTGTTTTTGTGGAGAAAAAGAAAGTTCTCATAATCGCCCAAAACATTTTAATGATTTTTCTTGAGGACATAAGCAATATTGGAGCGAATAACCACCGGAGGGGTGCCACCTATGGGCCACAAGCCATCGGGGCACACCCCCTAGGTCGCACCTTGATATGTGGTGGGGACGACGTGACTCCATTGAGCGTGATTCCAACGGTGAAAAATCCTATAAATCCCAGAAACCCCATAAATAAAGAGAGACCTTCCGCTCTGCCACCACAACTATCTATATCGACAAAAAACCAATATGGAGGCATTCCAATACCCTGTCGGAGAGGGCAAACCATCACTGGTGGCCATCTTCATCATCCCGACGGAGGCCATGACGAGGAGGGAGTAGTTCACCCTCGGTGTTGAGGGTATGTACCAGTAGCTATGTGTTCAATCTCTCTCTCTCTCGTGTTCTTTAGATGGCACTATCTTGATGTATCACGGGCTTTGTTAATATAGTCGGATCATAAGGTGTTCTTCCCTAGTCATCTTGTTGTGATGAATCAAATATTTCCCTTTGAGATCCCGTTATGTTGGATTGAATATTTTGGTTTGAGAACACTTGATGTATATCTTGTATGCGGATACCTGTAGTGACAATGCGGTATTCAAGTGATTCACTGGATATATGTTATGTCATCAACTTGCGGATTCCGGTGACCTTGGGGATCTATGCATAGGGGTTGATTGCATGTTTTCATACTAAGTTCTCCAATAGAAATCTTGGAGTTCTCCTTGAAGTTCTTTATGTTTATTTAATATGATAGATCTGAGATTGTTTGATGTATGTCGCATAATAACTTTGAGGTGGTTCTACTACCTACACCAATTTCATCTTATTGTTCTCCTCTAGATAGGAACTTTGGAGTGAATCTTTGTTGCATGTTGAGGGATGATCATATGATTAAATTATGTTAGCATCGTTGAGAGATTGCACTAGTAAAAGTATGAACCCTAGGCCTGATTTCCAAGCATTTGTACAATATTTTGCTTGCTGTTTTACACTTGCTACCTTGCTGTTTTTATATTTTCAGATTACAAAATCATATTTCTATCATCCATATTGCACTTGTATCACCATCTCTTCATCGAACTAGTGCACCTATACAATTTGCCATTGAATTGGGTGTGTTGGGGACACAAGAGATTTCTTGTATTTGATTGGAGGTTTTTTTGGGAGAGGCCATCTTCATCCTACACCTCCCATGGATTGGTAAACCTTAGGTCATTGATAACCCACAAGTGTAGTGGATCATTTGTAGCCTTTTTCGATAAGTAAGAGTGTCGAACCCAATGAGGAGCTAAAGGTAGAATTAATACTCTCTCAAGTTCTATCGACCACTCATACAACTCTACGCACGCTAACACTTACTTTACCTAGAACAAGTATGAAACTACTTTGCGGGAATAAAACTAGAAGTACTTTGTAGGTGTAAAGATAGTTTTACAAGACAATAAAGAACATGGAAATAAAAGTTAGGTGATGTTTTAATAGAAGAACAATAAAGTAAATATAGAAAGTGTGGAAAAGTCATAATAGGATTTGCGAGATTGTCCTAGGCAATAGATAACTAGATCGGTAATCATTATTGTAGTTTTATATGAGGGAGAGGTACTAACATACTTTTCGTACTTGGATCATATGCACTTATGATAGGAACTCTATCTGGCATTGGAAACTACTAAAGATCATTAAGGTAAAACCCAACCATAGTATTAAATATCAAGTCCCCTTTACTCCCATACGTAAACAACCCCCTTACTTGGATGTAAGCTTCTGTCACTCTAGCCACCCACTATAAGTGAATCATGAACATATTGCAACACCCTCCAGCATGAATCTTTCATGTGTGCGCCTCATAGGACAACACCAAAATAAACCATGCAACTCAAACCAATCAAGATCATCAATCAACCCATAGGACAAAAAGGAACTACTCAAACATCATAGGATAGCCACACGTCATTGGATAATAATATATAGCATTAAGTATGATGTTCAAGTAGGGGGTACAGCGGGATGTGGGAGAGTCGACTCATGTAGATAGATGAGGGAACGTGATGGTGGTGGTGATGATGACGGCGAAGTTGGTGGTGTAGATCACCCTCGCGATGGGTGCCCGGCAGCGCTCTAGCGCCACCGGGGGAGAGGCGGAGAGAGCCCCCCTCCTTATTATTCTTCCTTGGCCTCCTCCCTAGGTGGGAGGTTTCCCCTCCGGTCCATGGCCACCATGGCTCCCGAAGGGCAGCAACCCCTCCGAGATTGGATCTCTCTCTCCCTCTCTCTCTCTCTCTCCCTCTCTCTCTCTCTCCTGTTTTCACGGATGTTTTCGGATTGCTTCACCGTTTATTAAATATTCGGAGATTCATAACTCCGATCAGGATGAAATTTTGAGGGGATTTTTATCACGAAAATATGTATCTTTCGGCAGAAGGAGAGCCTCAACCGACCTAAGGGCTGGCCACAAGCCATCAGGGCGCGCAACCCCCTAGTGGTGTGCCCTGTTGGATTGTGGGACCCTCGGGCATCTTCTTGCGTTGATTTTGAATCAAAAATCACATATATTCCAAAAACAATCTTCATAATTTTTTATCGCGTTTGAACTTTGTTCGATATGGAATTTCTGCGAAACAAAAAACACAAAGAAAAACAGGAACTGGCACTAGGCACTGGGTCAATAGGTTAGTGCTCAAAAATAATATAAATTGGTAAGTAATTACTCAAAAAGTATCCTATAATGATAATATAATAGCATGGAACAATCAAAAATTATAGATACGTTGGAGAGGTATCAGTCATCCACTCGAGGGAAAATTGCTACTGTCATACAAAACTCTACGCTTGGGGGCCCAACATAGTCTACAAGAATAAAGTTGTGTAGTAGACATCATAAGCTTACTCAAATCAAGTCTTTTGTATAGAGAAAAAGGCATAAGACTAACACCGGCTCCCAAATCACATAAATCAGTATTAACATAACTTCATTTAATGGAGCAAGGTATTGTGGGTATACCATGATCTCCCAACTTCTTAGGCACTCCACCTTCAAATTAAATTTAGCAAGCATAGTAGCAATTTCAGTTTCAGGTATTTTTCATTTGTTGGTAATAATATCCCTCATATACTTAACGTACGGAGGCATCTTTAAAATATCAATCAAGCGAGTGCGTAGAAAGACATGTCTAATCATTTCAACAAAGCATTCAAACTCCTCCTCGTCCTTACTCTTGGAAGGATTACGAGGGAGTGGCATGGGTTTTTGAACCAATGTCTCTCTTTTGTTACCATGTTTTCTAGCAACAAAGTCCTTCTTCTCATATCATTTTTTTAGGAAGTGGGCTATCAAGATCCTCAGTAGGTTCTATTTCCACATCATTATCAGGTTCTTTATTACTATCTGGTTGAGCATCTATCTGGTTATTACTAAGTGAATGTTCATTACCAGATTGTGTCTCGGTATCAGAAATAGAAACATCATTATGATTCTCAACAGGTTTTTCTACGACGGGTTCACTAGAAGCATGCAAAGTCCTATCATTTTTCTTTTTCTTTTTCTTCTTAGGTGGACTAGGTGCATTATCATTAATTATTTGAGAATCTTGTTTAGTTCTTTTAGGATAACCTTCAGGAAGGAGTGGTTCTTGAGTCATTCATCTGCCTCTAGTCATTACTCTAACGGCATGGCCATTCATATGATTATTAATTTCAGCAATCAAATAATTTTTTGCCTTAGCAACTTGGTCTAGTTGAGTGTGAACCATGGAAGCATGTTTACCTAGACCCTTAACATCATTATCAATTCCAAACATCAAGTCACTCAAGCGATCTATCATCATAACATTACGTCTTAATTGATCTTTGACATAATTATTGAAATGCTCTTGCTTAACAATGTATTTATAGTATTCATCCATGCACTGACTAGGAGTTTTAGTATAAGGTATATCACTTTCATTAAAGGCAAGGAGAGAATTTACCTGTACTACCTGTGTCGTGGTGTCAAGTCCATGTATTTCTTCGACGGGTGGTAATTTCTTGACATCTTCAGATTTAATGCCTTTTTCCTTCATAGTTCTTTTTGCTTCTTGCATATATTTAGGACTGAGGAATAGAATACATCTATTCTTTTGAATAGGTTCCGGCGGTGACTCGAGTAGTGTCCAATTATCAGCATTTTGCAATATGTTATTCAATAATTTCTCAGCTTATTCAACAGTTCTTTCCCTGAAAACACAAACAGCACAATTATCTAGGTAGTCCCTAGAAGCATCAGTTAGTCCATTATAAAATTTATCAAGTATTCCATTTTCCTTAATAGGATGATTAGGCAAATCACTTAGTAGTTGAAGAAGCCTCCCCCAATCTTGAGGGGGGGTTATCTTCTTCAATTTGCACAAAGTTAAATATTTCATGTAAGACGACTTGTTTCTTATGAGCGGGATTTTTTTTCTAGAGAAGTAGTAAATCATATCCTGGGGGCTACACCCACAGCGAGGAGTAAGAGTGAGGAATTCCTTAGCCTCGCCTTTTAGAAAAAAAGGTAAAGGCTTAAGGATATAATAGTAGGGCATATTTTCCTCACCAGTAAACAAAGCAGCAATATTATTCAATTTACTGAGATGTCCAACAATAGTTTCAACTTCATAACCATGAAAAGGATCAGATTCTACTATAGGGATTAACTCGAGATCAATAGAGAATTCATAATCCTTATCAATGAAAAATATAGGATAAGTAGCAAATTTAGGATCACGTTTCATTTTCTCCATCATAGATTTTTCTTTCAATTTGCATAGTAGTTTCTTCAAATCATCTCTATCATTACAAGCAAGAAACTTCCTAGCTATATGCTCATCCATAACATAACCCTCAGGTGCATCGGGCAATTCATATCTATTAGGAGACCGAGGTGTAATAGGTGATTCAAAATCTTCATCAGTTTCAGCATTATCAAGTTCTCTAGTTTTAGCAATACGAGCATCAAGTAATTCACTGAGTGACACAATTTCAGATTGATCATGTGTAATAGTATTATCATCATTAACTTCAGAAGTAGCATCATCAAGTTCATGCAACATATGAGGACGAGCAACATGTGGTGGTGTTATAAGCTGATTCAAAATAGTAGGTGAATAAAAAGTAGAGCAAGATGGCATCCTTACATCCTCTCGTATGAGTGGGAACGATCCTGGTTTGAGTATCTTTTAAAATCTTCATAGTAGCAATTCGGTGTCCTCAAGTAAACACAATAAATTAACCTATGCTCCCTGGCAACGGCGCTAGAAAATAGTCTTGATAACCCACAAGTATAGGGGATCGCAACAGTCTTCGCGAGTAGTATTACACCCTGGTTTATGATTCGACACAAGGAGAGCCAAAGAATATTTATTGGTCTTAGCAGCTGAGTTGTTAATTCAACCACACCTGGGATATCTCTCTACAAAAAAAGTTTTAGTAGCACGGTAGCGGCAGTAGTAACTTAGCAATATTAGTATATGTAAAGCGTAGGCACGTGTATCGGTGATGGATAATGATTTAATTGACAGCAATCATGTAACAGTTACACACTAGAGCGATACAGAACTAGCTCCAATTAATCAATATAACATAGGCATGTATTCTGTATATAGTCATACGTGCTTGCGATAAGAACTTATATGGCATATTTTGTCCTAACCTCCTGTGGTAGCGGGGTCCTATTGGAAACTAAGGGATATTGAGGCCTCCTGTCAATAGAGAACCAGAAAAAAGCATTAACACATGGTGAATACATGAACTCCTCAAACTATGACAATCACTGGAAAGAATCCCAATTATTGTAACCTTAGGGTATACGGATCAAGACACGCCATAGGTGCATACAACTTGCAAGATAGGATCCAAATCACTCTTATATTCATGAAAATATAATAGGTTTAGATCTGAAATCATGGAACTAGGGCCCTAGTGACAAGCATTAAGCATAGCAAAGTCATAGCAAAATCAATCTCAGAACATAATGGATACTAGGGATCAAGCCATATCAAATTAACTCGATTACATGATCAATCTCATCCAATCCCATCACCGTCTAGAAAGCGTACAAAGGAATTACTCAATGCCAATGGTGAGCATCACGGCGGTGTTGATGAAGAAGGGTTGGTGATGACGACAATGACGAATCCTCCTCTATAGAGCCCCAAACGGACTCTAGATCGGCCCTCCCGAGGAAGAACATGCGGTGGCAGCGGCTTTGTCTCGTAAAACATGATGAAATCTTCTCTAATTTTTTTCCTCCAAAGATCTGAATTTATAGGACTGAATTATTGTCGAGGGAGCCACGTGGGCCCCACAAGCTAACAGGGCGCACCCTGTTGGCTTGTGGCCCACATGCAGCCCCCTCTAGTACTTCTTCGCTCCATAATTCCTCATATATGCCAGAAATAATTCACAAAAAGCTTCGTTCGGTTCCAAGAACTTTTATTTTTGGACAAAAATAACACCAGGGTAGTTCTGCTGAAAACAACGTTAGTCCGGGTTAGTTCCATTCAAATCATGCAAATTAGATGGCACACCAAAGCAAAAGTGTTTGTAAATGTAGATACGTTTGAGACGTATCACTAACCTCGATATATGCATTTATAGGGTTCTAAATTTAGTATTCCTGCAAATTTCACTCATAAATGATACTAAAAGTCACTAACAACATGCATGATACTAATTACAAGCCCCTTCTCATAAAAACAAGACAATGGTAACAATTAAAACTAGTGCACACACATGTTTGGCTTCGAGCATCTATAGCCGAACTCCTAAAGGGGCATAACTCCTCAAAAGATTCCCTTTTTAGGAGTTATGCACCTAGCCTAACCCTCAAAGTTTGTAGCTGCTCAAACAAATTTGGAGAATGGTTGGCGATCGAAATCCCCGCTTAAGAATTCATCCAATTAACTAGTTAACTTGTCGATTAATCCCTACTAGTAGAGTCACAGGGTAGATGATTTATAAATCACCCGATTAATTGATGAAATGGGCGATTAACTTGCCGATTAGCATGTAAATGTCCTAATCACGAGCCAACCAAGCATTTAGTAGTTAATGATTTCCTCAACAAGGACCAAAAGTAGTTCTGGGCAAAAAGATTCCCTCCCCTCTCGCGACCGCCCCTCCCCCACCTGCCATGTTGCCTCCATGTCAACGCAAAGAGTTTCGCCTCCGGCATCCGGTAAGCAATCCCGTGGACACTCCTCATCCCCCGTCGACCTACTGTCCTCTTTGATTCGCTCTTTGGTCATCATCCTTTCTAGAATTAATGCATCTAGGACCTACAGTCATCGCGAGATCGTTGATGAGAAGGGCCATCATGAAATCGTGTTTCTCTAAGAATGGCATTGTGAAGCCACCCCGAGCGTCCCGTGTCGCCTCCAGATCTCCCCTCAGGATATCCTCCCCCCGCTCCTCCAACTATCAGCAAATCCTCCTCCTCTGGTCGATCGGGCTCGTCCATGGCCTAGCAACTCATCGGGTCGGCTCTGCCGCTGATAAAATATGATGAATCTTGGCGGTTAGTGTTGCATTGGGCCTCCATGACGGACAAGCATCTCGAATGGGTCTTCTACAAGTGTGAGAAGGACAAAGTAAGTGCAATATTCTGGAGTTGCTTTTCGGCTTCAAGCAATATAAGCTCAATGCTGGCTAATATTTTGCAGAAAGGTTGCAAATTTTAGCAATGGGAAGAAAAATATATTGATAAACCTATTCAAATTGGTTTATTGAATGTTTCGTGTGCTAGTTGCTATAGATTAGAGTACAGAGAACACAATATCCAAGTTCCTTCATGTGGAGGCAGAGAAGAAACAAGTGTGCAAGCCAGAGAAGTCAATAAAGAAGGGAGAAAGTATTGGCAACGAACATAAGGAGATGGTCAAAGGATTAATTGCACTTGTAGTAGCAACCAAGGAAGTCGTGTTTCCGTTGAAGCGTGTAATTGTTCTTGTCGTCTTATTTTGACCAGTTCTCTTCATTAAGAACTGATGAACTACATGCGCTAAATGTCATTTTATGAAGTAATTAAGTCGTCAACCTCTACACTCGATGGCTTAATTGATTGAATTTCTGTGAAAAACTATTAGAAATTAAGTTTTTGGTATTTGTTAGGAACCGCTTTTATTTAACTTGTCGAATTTGTGGAGTTCAGGTTTGAGAAGGCATTTGAGGGGCTAAACCATCGGAGTTCGGTTAGAGATGCTCTTATCTAGCATCTGCCCAAGCGTGGTGAATCCAAATGCCCTACTGTTGAGGTAAACTGTATTATGTGAACATTACTTTATCCATGATGTTTTTATTCTTAAAGTAATTTTCATTACAAAGTCGCTTGAAAATTTGAAGTGGTAACCATGTGGTATATTTAACCATAGTAACCGCAAATCGCCCATCCATAATCAAAATCTTGTTTACACCACATGTAAACAAAGGAGTTTCCTCAACAAGTTTGAATGAATGAAAATTATCCTCCAAAGCTGAGTGCAAAGGGATGTTTAGGAAAGGATCCCAAGAATTTCAAGTTGTATAAATATTGTTTACACCGTAGGAAAACAAAGGAGTTTCAGCCACAAGTTGTTTTTTCTTTTCTTTGCTTGCAGGGAAGCAACAAGTTCAAATGAATGAAAATTATCCTCCAAAGGAGAGTGCAAAGGGGTCCTTAGGAAAGGATCCTGAGTATTTCAAACTGTAAATGAAATTATCTACGAAGGAGAAAAAGATATCTGAGAATCTCAAGTCCTTCAAAAACCCTAAAAGGATAGAACCAAAGAAGCCCTAAGATTATGCTCGTCCGAAGTTGGAATCATGGAGTGCCATGTCACCCCATACAAAATTGTAAAACATTTTTTTTACTATATACTTAACTCTAAGTACCCATAAAGTTGTTGCTATTTTCAGACTATTTGTTGGGATTATGATGATATTTAGTGTAAACTTTGAACCATGGCACCCCAAGTCTGAGAATTCTAGGTTCGTCACTGCATGGAGTAATATAGTACAAGAGAGAGAGAGAGAGAGAGAGTAGGGGCGACTTGGTTTTGTTAACGCTAATCTCGATATATACATTTATAGGGTTCCAAAATTAGTTTCCTGCAATATGTAATCACATATGATTCTAAAATCCGTTAACAACATGTGTGATAACGATTACAAAATGGATCCATTACATTAGCAAAGCACTGATAAAAAGCATGATGAGCACCACCCGACCTCTACACAACTAAGATAGTTGATCATACAGAGTTGCTGATATATAGCTACATCACTGAAAGAATGTTGGATCTCACAAATCATGGGCTAATCAGATTACTCCCAGCACGGAGCTGGTCCGGGGCACGGCGATGCATGGGCTGGCTCGGCGGCACTACCGCGGTGCCTCGTCCCGTGCATGGTGGGTTAGACTCGACGGGGGCTTCGACCTGTTGACGCGATAGCCGGCGAAGGCTCGGCCCATATCTGGTTGGACACGGTCCATGGGGGATCCTGGTGGCTGCTTGTGTCGCCGGCAAGGCAGATTTGGCTATGGTGGCGGTGGGTGGCGACCGGTGGTGTGGCAGCGGGTGTTGGAGGCGTGTGGTCGTCTTGGTAGTGTGTTGGTGCTGCCATCTATAGGCGGTGCAGGGGGCGTGGAGGTGCTCCCCTTCCCTTGGTGAAGAGTTGGCGGCATGTGAGGAAGATCTGGTGTCGGACGCGACACCGGCTGCTCATGCGGCGATGGAGGCTTCGGATCTGGAGCTCGTGCTTGGGTGGACCTGATTTGGGCCCGGGGTGTGTCGGAGCTGTCGCTCCGGGTAGGTGGAGTAAGCCTGGTCCAGGAGGTTCTCGTGGGCGTTGAGATCCCTCCCCTACGGGTGCTATGGGAGTTTGTGGTGGTCATGCATTGTTGCTCGTACTGTCGGATCGGTGCTGAAGGCCATGGACATGGTGTTGTGTGTGCTCACTTAGGCCAAGGCGGGGAGTGCTAGGGTGTAGGCTTGGTAGACAACGGTTGTTGGCAGTCCTCGATTCATGTTCCTCGTTGTCCATCGGGTATGGGCTAGATGGGAATGCAGGTGTGGGCACTTCCTACTGTGGAGGAGCTAACCCAGAATCGAGGGCTGATGTCGGCTATGAGTGGAAGGAGGCGTCCTCTCTTCCTACCGTGGTGAGTGTGATGTGAAGTGGTCGGGTGGCGGTGTTTCAGACTTGGTATGCCGGGGCGGCGGCCTCAGATGGTGGCTTGCATGGTTGGCTCTCCGATGGGTACTATAAAGGCGGTGGTGGCTCTCCTCTTAGTCGCGTGGGCGACGAGGGGGCAGCGTCAGTGGCTCGGGCTCATCCTCTATCAGAGGGGCGTCGCCCAGATCCAGATCTGGTAGTCGGGGATCATTGTGTTTGTCCTAGTGACCTCGTGTGCCACGGTTCAGCTGCCGAGCGAAAGCTCCATGCTTTGGCGCCAACGACGGTGACGCACGCGGGTGTCATTCTCTTTTTGAAGATGTCATCGTGGTTCTGCTCTCCATATCCACTTTTGACTCGACAGCGACGACGCTTCGCGCCGTTTTCTCTCATGAGGACGTTGTCGTGAAGCTTAGGTGTGCTAGGTGTAGCGTGGTGTTGTACCTGATCTTGCCCGTGTTCTTCTTCGGTATCGTAACCACTGGCGAAGCTACATGTATGAAAAATAGGACACGCGCCCAGCCATTAGCAAATGTAGTGAAGGATTCAGAGTAGACTGAGATGTGAAAGAAAAAATAGTGGATTTCCTTTGTACTGGCCCGTCCAACTTTGATAGTGTAGCTCCGTCGCTGATCGTAACTACGTGCGTTCTGCATGATTCGACTATCTTGAGATCTGCTTTGTAAGAGGGCTACATCTCCATTTTGTATCGTGCGACCATATACTTCATTCGGCCGTTGTTTCATTATATATAAAACGAGACAAAAGCATGTTTCGAGCATGTGAGCAGGGCCGCTCACATGTACTAGAACATACGACGCGCGCGTTGGGTGGTAGCCGTGTGCATGACGGGAGTTAGCGTACCGTGTGTTTTTGCGATAGGAAGGCGCGTGATCCATGGGGGATTGACCGGTACGACAGCCATGATGAACCGGGTACGCGACCGAATGATTCGTAACCGTGTGTGGCGTGCGCGCGTGCATGCAGAGGCAGAGAGATGCATGGATCGAAGCTAGCGAAACCTAGCGTTGGATTCTGTAATGATTTCGTCGCCTGCAGGTCGATCGAAGCTGGAGGCCAAACGACGGTCCATGGAGAGGAACCAGAAACGAGAGCCGGTGCAGCACTCCACTCCACTAGATTTTCAACTGCTGCTGTGCTGCCATAGGCATGACTACCGCTCTGCAGGTCTACTTCTGCACACTGACTGAGTTAAGACAGTCTCGCTGGCTGAAGCGATGAACTGCGATCATAGCGCGCGCACTGACTGAATACTGGAACACAGTACAGTATATAGCCGGCTACGCACGTAAGCAGGTTGACGCTGCATCATTGTCCAGGGCCCTTTCTTGGAAAGTTTATGGTCTACTGTTAAGGAGGAGCGACCACAGCAACAAGTGAGGTCATGCATGCATGGATGCATCCGGTAGTAGTAACTCGATCGATCGATCGCCGAACCAGCGGGCCGGCCGGTGAAGTCGGGTTATATAATTACTGGCGTGCGGCGTGATCTATCCTCGGATTCCATGTCTGCCTGTCTCGCGCAGCACATATTCTTGCGAGGGATGCGTGTAGTGTGCGCTAGCACATGAAGTGCAGTACGACCCGTGCAAAACAAACGACGAATTTGCCATGCAAACGTTGTTAAACAAGTTGACGTACTCTACTTTGGGCTAATATATTAAAGCGGATCTTAAAGGCAGATCAAACACACATTCTTTTTCATCTTGCTCTCTCGCTCTCTTTTGGCGCGCTGGTACGTACTCCAGTAGATCTTTAAAAAATACGCGAGCAGTAGCATGGAGCCATGCTAGCTGAATGGTGGCATTGGTGCGTGGTTTGCGTGAGGAGCAAGAGATCGTCGAGGATGATAGACAGATGGAATGATGGATGGAGGTGATAGATAGCTTGTGTTGACCCAAACCTACCTGCCTAGCTTGGCTAGCTGCAATTAATCCATCGATCCGCACAAGCCCTCCTCACGCTTCCAACCGGCCGGGCAGAGGGAAAAACATCAGAATACCAGCTATCACTGCAGTAAACGCTGCAATGCGTACGTACCATACGCCCGCGGCATGGCATGTCATGGCATGGCACTGAATTGACGCTACTGTTGCTCGCTCTGCAAGTAAACAGTAAATGGGAAACGACTGATGGATCGATGGACTGGATAGCTAGCCCACGCATGGATGCAATACAACGCAAAGTAAAGTGCATCGATCGCGTGCGTGGGTGCATCCCCATGATGATTGGAAACGCGCGCCCTAACTTCGCGGCCACCGCGCGCCAGCGATCGGGCCGCAGCGAACCGGGCGACGACGTACGCCAGTTGACCACGGTCACATCGACATTCCGTGTCCTGGTCGACGTACCAGCATGGAGCAAGCTCTCGAAAGATGCAAGCAATGCTAGTGACCGTTGTTGGTTGAGAAAAGCGTATGCATGCATGCACAAACTTTAAATGCGTCTTCAATGGCCATGTTTTTTATGTCATGACGTGTACTGTGGAAATTCATTATCTATCTGGGGCAAACTCTCAAAAGTTAAGTTTGTATCAAACGGCTAATGGTAATTGACTGGCATGAAGGATGGCTACTGCCCACATGTACTGACAGGTCACTGGCTGTACTACACGTGTTCAAAGTAAAATCTGTCATTCTGCACGGGTCAACGCTTCTCAGATCAAATGTTCGTGTCATCATGATGTTGCTGAAAAGTGACCTGCAGTTGTGGAATACTATATACATTAATGTGGCTCACGAGTTAAGTACGTAGGGTTGGATGTCGATGGCAGTTGTGTTTTTGAAAGCAAAGAATTGCGGAATTGCTTCAGAAGATATGGAGACGTTTGAGCAGGACATGTGATTCTTTTTAATGAAACTCATGCATCTCAGAGAAGAGAGGACAAGAGAGAAACAAGTTTTTGCATTGAGCTGAAATGAAAACGTAGTGCTTTAGTTAGTTGAAGCTTTTTCTTTCGGCGTGTTGTAGTTAATTAAAGCTATAATTACAAACTTTCAAATTTTATGCTAGGATGTGCAGAGTGCCACGGAAGTGTATCCCAAAGCATTCCAACCTTACCAATCTAGTTTCTCCACGGCATATATGTAGAAATAAACCTTAAAGAGAAATCGATGACAGAGACAGACACGCCCATCACGAAGTAAAAGAATCTCATAGTCCACTACACTACACAGCACACACACACCGCGCTGTGGCTATAGCTTTCGTGTTTCAGTGAAAGCTAGCTAGGTATGGATTGATGTGCATCATAACTTGGCCTCTCGCCGTCGCCAACACTCAATCACCTGGAATTGGACGGTTGCTTGCTCGGTTCTTGCAGCCTGTCCTGCCACGCCCCTCTTCAGCCCAGAACCGGTCTATCCACACAATCGATGATGACATGCGAGAGGACAGAGACACTTCTCCTATCTACACTAGATTTCTTGATGATGCAAGCAAGGCAAAGGGAGTAGCCTTGAAAAGTGGCTTTTCTTATTTGGCGTTTTGGGGCCAGACATGGCGCTAGCTTGTGAGCCTCAATCTGTAGCTCACGTACGATGATGATGCGGATGTTTGTAAAGATTCTAAACGGACGTTTGTTTTTTTCGAAATTTTTTCGTTTGAAGGTGGCAATGGGACCGCGTCCGTCCGGATTTATGTTTGCGCCGGTCGGACGCCCAAATACCAACCGAATCTTCTGCCTCATCTCGTCCGTCGGAGGCCAGGTACAATAAAATCAAGCATAGCAAAAATTGTTCGAACCAAACTATTTGTAATAGTTCCATGTTTGAAATAGTCTTTTATTACAATCCAATTAAAATTTTAAAAATACCAAACAGTCTTACAAAACCACTAAAAGTTTGTGCACACGAAAAGAGATTAAACCGATAGATCTAGTGATTGCCAATGTGATCCGACATGTGCTCAACCAAATCATCATGTAGCTGTGTATGAGTGTTCCGATCACGCATCTTACGATGAAATTGGAAAAACTGTTGAAAGGTTGCAGGAGGTGGGTTCTCAGGCTCAACATTCTCACCCTGAAAATAAAACCCTTGATCGTAGATGCTACCATCACGCTCATCCTCAATGATCATGTCGTGCATGATCACACAAGCAGTCATCATCTTCCGAAGCTTTTGAGTGCTCCATGTTAATGCAGGGTTTCAACAATACCCGATTGAGACTGAAGCCCACCAAATGCACGCTCCACATCTTTCTTAACACTCTCCTGCATTTGGGCAAACTCCTGTCTCTTCTCTCCTTATGGATTGGGTATGGTCTTCATAAGAGTGGGCCATTGAGAATAGATACCATCGACTAGGTAACATCCCTTGTTGTAATGGTGGCCATTGATATAAAAGTTGACCTCCGGGCAGTGGCCTTCTGCAAGCCTTGCAAACACCAGAGAATGCCGAAGAATGCTAATATCATTGTGAGAACCAGCCATACCGAAGAAAGAATGTCATATCCACAGATCTTGTGAAGCCACATCTTCAAGTATGATTGTGGCACCTTTCGCATGTACCTTGTACTACCCCTGCCAAGCAAATGGACAGTTCTTTCACTTCCAGTGCAAAAAATCGATACTACCAAGCATACCCGGAAAGCCCCTCTCGTCATTGATCGCCAATAACCTCTCTGTATCACCGACATTTGGTTCTCTCAGGTATTCATGAGAAAACACAGCCACCACGGCCTTGCAGGGACTGTACATTGATTGGAGACACGTGGACTCACTCATACGAACATACTCATCCACAAGGTCACCAGAAACTCCATGTGCAAGCATGCGAATAGCCGCAGTGCATTTCTGGTAAGAAGAGAAGCCAAGCTTGCCAAGGGCATCCTCTTTGCATTCAAAGTATGCGTCATATGCAACCACTCCTTCCCGAATACGATTGAACACATGCCTCCTCATTCGGAAGCGGCGACGAAATTGATGCGGTTTGTAGAGTGCGGTTTTCTCAAAGTAATCGGAATAGAGGAGGTCGTGCCCTTTCTCTCTATTGCGGTTCAAGGCCGGAGCATGGCCAGGGATTGATCCCCTGAACCGAGGCCGCATCCTATCAATGTGGTCATGGTTGACCAATGATGCCACCACTATGTCCTCATCGTCTGATGACGAATCATGTGATGAAAAATTGAAGTTGTGAAAGAAGTAGTCATCTCCTCTATCCATGGTAGCTTGTGAGCAAAGCGTCGAACACTTTGCAGTCGTGGTGGAGACGCGACCGCAAAGATCACGTCGAGCCCCTTCATAGGCAGCACGGTGGACGACCGCGGGAGGGGGGCGAACTGACGAGAAGGGGGAAGAAAAGAGGTTGTTCCACCGGCGGGCAAAGCAAGGTCAACGACACGCGTGGCGGCGACGATGGCAAGGGGCCGAGTGCGGAGTGAGGAAAGGAGAGGAAGAAAGGGGGATGTGTCACCGATGGGCGGGCCAGGGTGGACAAGGGCACGCGCCCGGCCTTCTGCGCGTGTCCGTTCGGCTGCAAACGCAACCCAAACTTGGGCCGGGAATGGGTCGAAAGCGGACCAAAAACGGACATTTGTCCATTTGCGCCTACGCGTTGGGCCGCGATTTGTGTCCTTTTACCCCTAAATGGACGCGGGCGGACGATTTGGGGTCATGCGTTGGAGTTGCCCTAAGAGCATCAGCCGGACTAGCAAATACCACGTCCATGGACAGCGTCCGTCGGCCTCTGATATGTTGCGTCGCACATTCATTTACCTTAAATGGCAATCCTCAGATCCATACAACCCATGCACGTCAATCATCCAATATAAATTATTCGAATTTAAAAATTTGAAATAAAGCAAATCAAATCATAGTTTAACAAACTGGACATAACAAAATGAAATCAATGTCCGAGTGATAAGGGGTGCTTGTCGAATCATTTTCCAGACACGGCCATCCATGCCGCGTGCTCATCCAGCTCGTCCTGCTTTGCTTGAACAGCCAGCTCCGCCTGCATCCGCCTTGCGTGCTCCGCCTGCATCCTGACCGTGTGATCCGCTTCCTCAGCCGCCCTCGCCGCCTCGCGTGCCCTATGGCATCCAAACGTCTTGGCATTGTCGAGCTCTCATTTGATCGTGGCCTCTTGCTTCTCCAACGCATTATTCTCCCTCTCAATTTCCAGCTTCTTCTTCGGTCTCCTCCTGTCCCAATCCATCCTCTCCTTTTGCGCATCCAACATGAACTTGTACCTCTCCTTCTTCTTGTTTCCCCTCACCAAAATATTGACCGTCTATGTGGACGACATTTTTGTATTTGTGGCATCACGGGCTATCTATGCCTTCTCTCACTTATTTCCCATGACTTGTCGGTTATCCTTTGGCATGGTGTCTCTTTCATTCGTGACTACAACATTGTCCTCTTCGTCGTCCAACTCAATGGATTGGTAGGAGCTTGAGCCATCATTCCTCTTCTTGCCAGCCTTGAGATCGGTCACAACTTGTTTCCACTTTTGCTTGCCATTCAATATGACCCAACAATGGCTAAAAGCAAATGACTTCTTCTCAAACTCGTGATACATAGTGGCCACCATCGCCGTCTACCAGACAACATACATATAAGCACAAGAATGCAAACACAAAAACTTATTCAAATGATAACAAGATGTGGCAGTTGAGCTTACGTTAGTTGTTACTCACATCCCACTTTGTGGGCGTTTGGTCACTTGTGCGTAGTAGCCGACGTACTTGTTCACTTCCCCTTTAATGATCCCTCGCCGATGTTTGAGAGATGCCACATTGCGGGTGGTAGCGATAGGATGCGGCTCCAGATACTCCTTTTGTTCATGATACTCCTTCCAAATCTTCTCCCAATACTTGTTTCCCTTTTGCTTGGTGTATCATATTGAATCCATCGTTCTGGCTAACCAAGCTTTGACCAACAAGATGTCCTCAAATATTGATAAAGTTGGACCTCTTTCCTTTGTCATCTTACCCTTTTTCTTCCTCTTGATCAGATTGGGATCACTTGTTGTCCCAACTTAAAATGCAGTGGTGGCCGCCAATCCATACTCCATTTCGGTCGGATCTTCATTGCCATTAATCATGCCTGACGTGCATGCCTCCTAGATGGGTTGCAAGCATTCATCAATTGTGAGTGTTTGACATGTACGGGAGCAAACAAAACATACCCGCGCTTGTTCTATGATTCCATCGAAGATGTGGAGTGCAGCCTGGGCTTCACCGGTGCCCATGCTCATCCGCTCCCAGACAAATTGTGGCGAGTCACATTCGTCGACCGGTAGCATCTGCATGGGCGGAAAGGTATCCGGAATGGCCCAGTTTGCCATCAAATCCTCCCATGCCCCAAGGATGTTGGATGGCGTAAACCACGTCGACGTCGGCGGTTGGATGGACGGGGTGGGGTGCCGGGCATGCCGTGGGAGACAGCTCCTTGAGCATGTTGTTGGAAATATGCCCTAGAGGCAATAAATAAAGTGTTTATTATTATATTTCCTTGTTCGTGATAATTATTTATTATCCATGCTATAATTGTATTGATTGGAAACACATTGCTTGTGTGGATGAATAGACAACACTTTGTCCCTAGTATGCCTCTAGTAAACTAGCTCGTTGATCAAAGATGGTCAAGGTTTCCTAGCCATTGACATGTGATGTCATTTGATAACGAGATCACATCATTAGAAGAATGATGGGATGGACGAGACCCAAACTATAAACGTAGCATATGATCGTGTCAGTTTATTGCTACAGTTTTCTACATGTCAAGTATATGTTTCTATGACCATGAGATCATGCAACTCATGGACACCGGAGGAATGCCTTGTGTGTATCAAACGTTGCAACGTAACTGGGTGACTATAAAGGTGCTCTACAGGTATCTTCGAGGGTGTTTGTTGGGTTGGCATGGATCAAGACTAGGATTTGTTACTCCGTGTGACGGAGAGGTATCTCAGGGCCCACTCGGTAATACAACATCACAATAAGCCTTGCAAGAAATGTGACAAAGTTTTAGTCACGGGATCTTGTATTACAGAATGAGTAAAGGACTTGCCGGTAACGAGGTTGAACTAGGTATGGAGATACCGACGATCGAATCTCGGGCAAGTAACATACCGAAGAACAAAGGGAACATCATACGGGATTAATTGAATCCTTGACATAGAGGTTCAACCGATAAAGATCTTCATAGAATATGTAGGAACCAATATGGGCATCCAGGTCCCGCTATTCGTTATTGACCATAGAGGTGTCTCGGTCATGTCTACATAGTTCTCGAACCCACAGGGTCTGCACACTTAAGGTTCGGTGACGTTTCGGTAGTATAGAGTTATGCATGGTGGTGACCGAAGGTTGTTCGGAGTCCCGG
The DNA here is from genome assembly GCA_022496015.1 of Hordeum marinum. Classification (NCBI taxonomy): domain Eukaryota; kingdom Viridiplantae; phylum Streptophyta; class Magnoliopsida; order Poales; family Poaceae; genus Hordeum; species Hordeum marinum. Next base: position 302,705,600 of record CM039672.1, on the reverse strand, counting down.
ATGAGATCCCGGACGTCATGATGAGCTTTGTAATGGTCCGTAGTTAAAGATTGATATATAGGAAGTCCTATTTTGGTCGCCGGAAAAGTTTCGGGCTCATCGGTAGTGTACCGGGAGTGTCGGTAGTGTACCGGGGGACCATCGGGAGAGGTATTTTGACCCAAGAGGCTACATGGGCTGTGGGAGGACTAATACCAGCCCTTAGTGGGTTGGCCAAAGTCCCACACAAGGCCCATGCGGCTGGGAAGAGATTCCTAAGTGGAAAAGGTGGGAAAAGGCAAAAAGGGCGGAAATAAGGAAGGAGTCCTAATCCTACTAGGAGTGGAGGAGGAGGACTCCTCCTCTCCACTTCGGCCAAAGCCTAGAGGGGTTGTCCCTTGCACCAAGCCTCCTCCTCCTATCCTCCTATATATACTAGAGGGTTTTAGGGTTTTGGCACAAGATTTTCAGCTACGTGTAACCCTACCCTCTAGTTCGTAGTTTCTCCTCTAGATCAGTTTCAGTTGTGCTTAGGCGAAGCCCTGCTAAGATTACTCCACCACCATCGCCGCAGAGCCGTCACACTGCTGGAGAACTCGTCTAACTCTCCGCTCCCACTTGCTGGATCAAGAAGGCGGAGATCATCATCAAGCTGTACGTGTGCTGAATGCGGAGGTGTCGTCCGTTCGGTGCTTGATCGGGACAGATCGTGATTGGATCGTTGGACGCTCGGCGATTTGGATCACAAAGACGTTCGACTACATCAATCACGTTTATTAACGCTTCCCGGTTAGCGATCTACAAGGGTACGTAGATCCACTCTCCCTCTTGTAGATGCTCATCACCATGGATAGATCTTGCGTGTGCGTAGGAAATTTTTTGTTTCCCATGCAATGTTCCCCAACAGTGGCATCATGAGGTAGGTCTATGTGTAGATGAGATCTCGAGTAGAGCACAAAGAGTTTGTGGGCATTGATGCTTAGATTGCTTCCTCCCTTGGTCGTGTTTTGGTTCAGCGGTATTATGAGATGAAGCGGCCCGGACCAACCTTACTCGTACGCTTACGAGAGACCGGTTCCATCGACTGACATGTAACTTCGTTGCACAAAGATGGCTGGCAGGTGTCTGTTTCTCCTACTTTAGTTGGATCGGATTCGACTAAGGCAGTCCTTGAGAAGGTTGAAAAGCAACTTATGTATCACCGTTGTGGTTTATGCGTAGGTGAGAATTGTTCTTGCTAGATACCTGTAGCAGCCACGTAAAACATGCAACAACAATTAGAGGACGTCTAACTTGTTTTTGCAGGGTATGTTGTGATGTGATATGGATAATTACATGATGAGATATATGTGATGTATGAGATGATCATGTGTTGTATAGAATATCACGACTTGCATGTCGATGAGTACGGCAACCGACAGGAGCCATAGGGTTGTCTTTAATTATTGTATGACCTGCGTGTCAATCATTAAGCGCTATGTAATGCTTTACTTTATCGCTAAACAGTAGCAATAGTGGTAGAAGCATGGTGGGCGCGAGAACCACGATGGCGACACGTTGATGGAGATCAAGATGATGGAGATCATGGTGTCATGCCAGTGATGATGGAGATCATGTCGGTGCTTTCAAGATGGAGATCAAAAGTACAAGTTCATGGCAATATCATGTCACTTATGATTTGTATGTGATGTTAATCCTTTTATGCACCTTGTTTTGCTTCGGACGACGGTAGCATTATAAGGTGATCCCTCACTTAAATTTCAAGATGAATTGTGTTCTCCCCGAGTATGCACTGTTGCAAAAGTTCGTCGTGTTGAGACACCACGTGATGATCGGGTCTGATAGACTCTATGTTCACATACAACAGGTGCAAGCCAGTGTTGCACATGTAGAACACTCAGGTTAAACTTGACGAGCCTAGCATGTATAGACATGGCCTCGGAACACAAGATACCGAAAGGTCGAACATGAGTCATATAGTAGATATGATCAACGTCAACTCACGTGATGATCGGACTTGAGTCGGTTGATTTGGATCATGTGACACTCAGATGACCTGAGGGATGTCAATTTGAGTGGGAGCTTTAGTAATTTCATTAACTAAACTCATTATCTTGAACAATAGTCTAAGTAACCTTTGCATATTTATGTTGTAGATCAATGGCTCGCGTAGTAGCACCCCTGAATTTTAATGCGTTCCTAGAGAAAGCTAAGTTGAAAGATGATGGAAGTAACTTTGTTGACTGGGCCCGTAATCTGAGGATTATCCTCACGGCTTCCCAGAAATCATATGTCCTTGATGCACCGCTTGGTGACCAACCCGAAGACATGTCATCCGAAGACGTTAAGAACGTTTGGGAGGCACGTTCTGGGGATTACTCAATAGTTCAGTGTGCAATGTTGTATGGCTTAGAACCGGGACTTCAAAGACATTTTGAACGTCATGGAGCATATGAGATGTTCCAGGAGTTGAAGTTTATCTTTCAGAAGAATGCCCGGATCGAGAGGTATGAGACCTCCGATAAGTTCTATGCTTGCAAAATGGAGGAGAACGGGTTTATCAGTGAATATATACTCAGAATGTCTGGGTATTCGACTCGTCTGGCGGAGTTGGGAATGCCCCTTCCGGCAGAAGCGATTACTGACAGAGTTCTTCAATCACTGCCACCTAGCTACAAGAGCTTTGTGATGAACTATAACATGCACGGGATGAACAAGTCAGTCGCCGAGCTGTTTGCGATGCTGAAAGTCGCCGAGTCTGAAATCCAGAAAGAACATGAAGTGTTGATGGTCAATAAAACCACTAGTTTCAAGAAGAATGGCAAGGGGAAGAAGGGTAACTCCAAGAAGGGTGGCAAACTAGTTGCTCCTCCTGTGAAGAAACCCAAGGCTGGACCCAAGCTAGAAACTGAGTGCTTTCATTGCAAGGGAACTGGTCACTGGAAGCGGAACTGCCCCAAGTACCTGGCCGACAAGAAGGCGGCCAACACCAAACAAGGTATATATGATATACATGTTATTGATGTGTACCTTACTAGCTCTTGTTGTAGTGCCTGGGTATTTGATACCGGTTTGGTTGCTCATATTTGCAACTCAAAGCAGGACCTATGGAATAGACGGAGGCTGGCTAAGGATGAAGTGATGATGCGCGTGGGAAATGGTTCCAAGGTTGATGTGATCGCCGTCGGCATGCTCTCTCTTCGACTACCATCGGGATTAGTGATGAACCTGAATAATTGTTATTTAGTGCCCGCGTTAAGCATGAACATTATATCTAGATCTTGTTTATTGCGAGATGGTTACTCATTTAAATCAGAGAATAATGGTTGTTCTATTTATATGAGTAATATCTTTCATGGTCATGCACCCAATGTGAGGGGTTTATTCTTGTTGAATCTCAATAGTGATGATACACATGTTCATAGCATTGATGTCAAAAGATGTAGAGTTGATAATGATAGTACCACTTTCTTGTGGCACTGCCGTTTGGGTCATATTGGTGTAAAACGCATGAGGAAGCTCCATGCTGATGGACTTTTGGAGTCACTTGATTTTGAATCACTTGACACATGTGAACCATGCCTCACGGGCAAGATGACTGAAACGCCGTTCTCTGGAACAATGGAACGGGCAAGTGACTTGTTGGAAATCATACATACTAATGTGTGCGGTCCAATGAATGTTGCAGCGCGTAGTGGATATCATTATTTTCTCACCTTCACTAATGACTTAAGTAGATATGGATATATTTACTTAATGAAATACAAGTCTGAAACGTTTGAAAAGTTCAAGCAATTTGAGAGTGAAGTTGATAATCATCGTACCAAGAAGATTAAATTCCTGCGATCTGATCGAGGAGGCGAATATCTGAGTTATGAGTTTGGCAGTCACTTAAGACAGTGTGGAATTGTTTCACAGTTGACACCGCCTGGAACACCACAGCGTAATGGTGTGTCCTAACATCGTAATCGAACCTTATTAGATATGGTGCGTTCTATGATGTCTCTTGCTGATTTGCCACTATCGGTTTGGGGTTATGCATTAGAGACAACTGCATTCACTTTAAATAGGGCACCATCGAAATCTGTTGAGACGACGCCATATGAATTGTGGTTTGGCAAGAGGCCAAAGTTGCCATTTCTTAAAGTTTGGGGATGTGATGCTTATGTCAAAAAGCTTCAGCCTGAAAAGCTGGAACCCAAAGCGGAGAAATGCGTCTTCATAGGATACCCAAAAGAGACAGTTGGGTATACCTTCTATCTCAGATCCGAAGGCAAAGTGTTTGTCGCTAAGAATGGAACATTTCTTGAGAAAGAGTTTCTCTCGAAAGAATTGAGTGGGAGGAAAATAGAGCTTGATGAGGTTATTGAACCTTTACTTCAACCAGAGAGTAGCGCAACGCAGAAAGATGTTTCTGTGGAGCCTACAACAGTTGAAGAGGAAGTTAATGATGATGATCATGAAGCTTTGGATCAAGTCACTATTGAACTTCGTAGGTCGACAAGTGCGCGTACTGCTCCTGAGTGGTACGACAACCCTGTCTTAGAGGTCATGTTGTTGGACAACAATGAACCTACGAGCTATGGAGGAGCGATGATGGGCCCGGATTCTGAGAAATGGTTAGAGGCCATGAAATCCAATATGGGATCCATGTATGAAAACGAAGTATGGACTTTGGAAGTATTACCTGAAGGGCGAAAGGCCATTCAGAACAAATGGATTTTTAAGAAGAAGATGGACACGGACGGTAATGTCACCGTCTATAAAGCTCGACTTGTGGAAAAGGGTTTTTCACAAGTTCAAGGAGTTGACTACTATGAGACATTCTCACCTGTAGCGATGCTGAAGTCCGTCAGAACCATGTTAGCAATAGCTGCATATTTCGACTATGAAATTTGGCAGATGGATGTCAAAACAGCGTTCCTCAACGGTTTCCTTGAGGAAGAGTTGTATATGATGCAACCGGAAGGTTTTGACGATCCAGAGAATGCTGACAAAATTTGCAAACTCCAGCGATCCATTTATGGACTGGTGCAAGCGTCTCGGAGTTAGAATAAGCTCTTTGATGAGGTAATCAAAGTGTTTGGGTTTATAAAAGTTTATGGAGAAGCTTGTATTTACAAGAAAGTGAGTGGGAGATCTATAGTGTTTCTAATATTATATGTAGATGATATATTGTTGATTGGAAACAATATAGAAATGCTGGAAAGCGTGAAGGAATATTTGAACAAGAGTTTTTCAATGAAGGACCTAGGAGAAGCTGCTTTCATATTAGGCATTAAGATCTATAGAGATAGATCGAGACGCTTAATACACTTTCACAAAGCACATACCTTGATAAAGTTTTGAAGAAGTTCAAAATGGATCAGTCCAAGAAGGAGTTCTTGCCTGTGTTGCAAGGTGTGAAGTTGACTAAGACTCAATGCCTAGTGACTGCAGAAGATAGAGAGAAGATGAGTGTCACCCCTATGCTTCAGCCATAGGCTCTATCATGTATGCAATGTTGTGCACAAGACCCGATGTCAGCCTTGCCATAAGTATGGTTGGAAGGATCCTGGAATGGAGCACTGGACGACAGTCAAGAATATCCTTAAGTACCTCAAAAGGACTAAGGAAATGTTTCTCATTTATGGAGGTGATGAAGAGCTCGTCATAAAGGGTAACATTGATGCGAGCTTTGACACTGATCCAGATGACTCTAAGTCGCAAACCGGATACATATTTATTCTCAACGGGGGAGCGATAAGCTGGTGCAGTTCCCAGCAAAGCATGGTAGTTGATTCTACATGCGAAACGGAGTACATCGCAACCTCGGAGGCAGCAAACGAAGGTGTCTGGATGAAGCAGTTCATGACAGATCTTGGAGTAGTGCCCAGTTCACTGAATCCAATGACTTTGTTCTGTGACAACACTGGTCACATTGCTCTGGCCAAGGAACCAAGGTTTCACAAGAGGACCAGACATAAAGCGACGCTTCAATTCCATCCGCGATTACATCGAGGAGAAGGACATAAATGTTTGCAAAGTGTACATGGATCTGAATGTTGCAGACCCATTGACTAAACCTCTTCCAAGGGCTAAAAATGATCAACACCAGAACTGCATGGGTGTTCGATTCATTACAATGTAAATCACATAGTGATGTGAACTAGATTATTGACTCTAGTGCAAGTGGGAGACTGTTGGAAATATGCCCTAGAGGCAATAAATAAAGTGTTTATTATTATATTTCCTTGTTCATGATAATTGTTTATTATCCATGCTATAATTGTATTGATTGGAAACACATTGCATGTGTGGATGAATAGACAACACTCTGTCCCTAGTATGCCTCTAAGGAACTAGCTCGTTGATCAAAGATGGTCAAGGTTTCCTAGCCATTGACATGTGATGTCATTTGATAATGGGATCACATCATTAGGAGAATGATGGGATGGACAAGACCCAAACTATAAATGTAGCATATGATCGTGTTAGTTTATTGCTACAGTTTTCTGCATGTCAAGTATATGTTCGTATGACTATGAGATCATGCAACTCACGAACACCGGAGGAATGCCTTGTGTGTATCAAACGTCGCAACATAACTGGGTGACAATAAAGGTGCTCTACAGGTATCTCCGAGGGTGTCTGTTGGGTTGGCATGGATCAAGACAAGGATTTGTTACTCCGTGTGACGGAGAGGTATCTCAGGGTCCACTCGGTAATACAACATCACAATAAGCCTTGCAAGCAATGTGACTAAGTGTTAGTCACGGGATCTTGTATTACAGAATGAGTAAAGAGACTTTCCGGTAACGAGGTTGAACTAGGTATGGAGATACCGACGATCGAATCTCGGGCAAGTAACATACCGAAGAACAAAGGGAACATCATACGGGATTAACTGAATCCTTGACATAGAGGTTCGACCGATAAAGATCTTCATAGAATATGTAGGAACCAATATGGGCATCTAGGTCCCTTCTATTCGTTATTGACCGTAGAGGTGTCTCGGTCATGTCTACATAGTTCTCGAACCCGCAGGGTCTGCACACTTAAGGTTCGATGACGTTTCGGTAGTATAGAGTAATGCATGGTGGTGACCGAATGTTGTTCGGAGTCCCGGATGAGATCCCGGACATCACGAGGAGCTCCGGAATGGTCCATAGGTAAATATTGATATATAGGAAGTCCTATTTTGGTCGCCGGAAAAGTTTCGGGCTCATCGGTAGTGTACCGAGAGTGCTAGTAGTGTCTGGGGGACCAGCGGGAGAGGTATTTCGACCCAAGAGGCTACATGGGATGTGGGAGTTCTAATACCCTTAGTGGGCTGGCCAAAGTCTCACACAAGGCCCATGTGGCTAGGAAGAGATTCCTAAGTGGAAAAGGTGGAAAAAGGCAAAAAAGGGTGGAAATAAGGAAGGAGTGGAGGAGGAGGACTCCTCCTCTCCACTTTGGACAAAGCCTAGAGGGGCTGGCCCTTGCGCCAAGCCTCCTCCTCCTCTCCTCCTATATATACTAGAGGGTTTTAAGGTTTTGGCACAAGATTTTCAGCTACGTGTAACCCTACCCTCTAGTTCGTAGTTTCTCCTCTAGATCGGTTTCAGCTGTGCTTAGGCGAAGCTTTGCTGAGATTACTCCACCACCATTGCCGCAGCGCCATCATGCTGCCAGAGAACTCGTCTACCTCTCCGCTCCCTCTTGTTGGATCAAGTAGGCGGAGATCGTCATCAAGTTGTACGTGTGCTGAACGTGGAGGTGTCGTCCGTTCGGTGCTTGATCGGGACGGATCGTGATTGGATCGCGGGACACTCAGCGATTTGGATCGCAAAGACGTTCGACTACATCAACCGTGTTTCTTAACGCTTCTCTCTTAGAGATCTACAAGGGTACGTAGATCCACTCTCCCTCTCGTAGATGCTCATCACCATGGATAGATCTTGCGTGGGCGTAGGAAATTTTTTGTTTCCCATGCAACATTCGCCAACACATGTCCTCATCTCCTTGTGCCGCCGCAGCCTCCTTCTCTTGCTGCCAGCATTGCCGCAATTTCGAGGCGATGTTCTCCACTTTGTAAGGCAGAGCAGAGGAAGGAACACCGATGGACGAGGCGGACCGCGTCTCCATCGCGGCGGTCCGGGGCGGGATGGAAGACATCTACGGTGGTGTATCAGGACCGGTGATGAGGATGGGGAGGAAAGGGTGGAAGGCGATGAGGGCTTGGGCATGGGAAAGGTTGGAGGCGGCGGGAGGAGGAGGAAGGGTTTGGCGGATTTGGTGAATTTTGTTGTGGTCTCGGAGTGTCGGGTCCGACGTGGTGGGCGTGCCTGGGCACCCCCATATCCGCCTCATATTTGGGCTGGATATGAGGGGTGTCGGTCAGCCCGCGCATTTGAGGCATGTTTAGGAAGCCCGTTTGGGTCGAAAGTTTGTGACCAGTCAGTGCCCGGATGGCCTTACCGGGCGTTTGAGATGGGTTTGAGGGGTCCGTTTGTAGATGCTCCAAGGTTTGAAAGTCATTGGTTTTTAGGGAGTCATTGGCCTTTGTTATTCGACTTTGATTTATCTTTTATCAGGTCATCTCCAACACTGATTCGCAAATCATACATCACATCCATCCGCAGACAGGGAACCGATCCACAAACACTGATGCATGAGCTGACCATCCAAATCTAGCCGCATTGATTCACCCTTATTTTTTTTCTAAGATCTGGATATATCCGCACGCTCAAAGTACTCATATATATATATAACTTTAGTTTAGCTAAAAGTGTTCAAATGCAACAATAGTTCTAACAAAATAATACACTCCAACGGTTGAAAATATGCCCTAGAGGCAATAATAAATTAGTTATTATCATATTTCCTTGTTCATGATAATCGTTTATTATCCATGCCATAATTGTGTTGATTGGAAACTCAAATACATGGGTGGATACATAGACAACAAAGTGTCCCTAGTAATCATCTACTATACTAGCTCGTTGATCAAAGATGGTTAAGGTTTCCTAGCCATAAACATGAGTTGTCATTTGATAATGAGATCACATCATTAGGAGAATGATGTGATGGACAAGACCCAAACTATGAACATAGCATATGATTGTGTTAGTTTATTGCTATTGTTTTCTACATGTCAAGTATTTGTTCCTATGACCATAAGATCATGCAAATCACTGACATCGGAGGAGTACCTTGTGTGTATCAAACATTGCAACGTAACTGGATGACTATAAAGGTGCTCTACAGGTATCTTCGAGGGTGTCTGTTGAGTTGGCATGGATCAAGACTGGGATTTTTTACTCCATATGATGGAGAGGTATATCAGGGCCCGCTCGGTAATACAACATCATAATGAGCTTGCAAGCAATGTGACTTAAGAGGTAGTCACGGGATCTTGTATTACAGAACGAGTAAAGAGACTTGCCGGTAACGAGATTGAACTAGGCATGGAGATACCGATGACCGAATCTCGGGCAAGTAACATATCGATGAACAAAGGGAACTGCATATGGGATTAACTGAATCCTTGACATAGAGGTTCAACCGATAAAAAATTTCGTAGAATATGTAGGAACCAATAAGTGGGCATCCTGGTCCCACTATTGGTTATTGACCATAGAGGTGTCTCGGTCATGTGTGCATAGTTCTCGAACCTGCAAGGTCTACAAAGTTAACGTTTGGTGACGATATAAGTATAGTTGAGTTATTTTGTTGGTGACCGAAAGATGTTTGGAGTTCTGGATGAGATCACAAACATGACGAGGACCTCCGAAATAGTCCGGAGGTAAAGATTGATATATGGATAATATGGTTTGGTCTCCGGACGGGTTCTGAAATTCATCGGAAGGGGTTTCAGATGTTTCCCGAAATGTTTGGGTATGAGAAAACTTTATTTGGGACACGGGGCAAAACCCATGAGGCTTTAGGAAGGTGCAAAAGGAGATTTGCGAAGGCCAAGGGCCAGACGCCAGGGACCATGGCTTTTGGGGCCAAATGCCAAGGACCCTGATGTCTGGGCCCAGACGCTAAGGACCCTAGCGTTTGGTCCTAGAGTCCGAATAGGACTCTTGCCTTGCGTGCAAAACCGACTTTGAGGAGGCTCTTTCTCCAAGAAACGACCCTAGGGCTCAACATATAAATAGAGGGGCATGGGTAGCACCCGAAACACATCAAGATTTCCCCAAGCCGTGTGCCGGCAACCCTGCCCCCTCTAGTTTATCCTCCGTCATAGTTTTCGTTATGCTTGGCAAATCCCTATGTATATTTTTCTTCATCACCACCATCACCAAGCCATTGTGCTATCGAAACTCGTCTACTACTTCGCCCCTCTTGCTGCATCAAGAAGGTGAGGGTGTCATTTTGCTGTACGTGTGTTGAACGATGAGGTGCCGCCCGTTCGGCACTAGATCATGATTGGATTGCGGGACGGCTTGCGATTTGGATCGCGAAGATGTTCAAGTACATCAACCGCATTTCTTAACGCTTCCGCTTAGCGATCTATAAGGGTATGTGGATCTGATATCTCCTCTTGTAGATGTTGATCTCCTAGATTGATCTTGGTGAAGCGTAGGCAATTTTTTGTTTCCCATGCAACATTCCCCAACACCAACAATGTTGTTCCTTTAACCGCCAAAATATGCTCAATCAGATCTTCCTTCACATGCACATGAGTGGCTCAATGACGAATTTGTTGATGCATTTGAACGAACTCATCAAATGTGGTCGGATTTTGGTCAGAAAAATCGATAGGATCACCCATGTTCTCAAAGTCAAGACCTACGATAGCATCCTCACCCTCAACCTTGATGATCATGTTCAACGTCATTTATTTTTGCTTCTTGTTTTTAGGCAAAGTGAGACTTTTTCTGGTCAACTAGGTATAAATGGTCAGGTAGCCCATGGGGGATACATATTGTTAGTCATATAGTGGCCCATGTTGTATTTAAGCTCATTGAAAATATAGTGGCAAGAAGAAACTTTCTCTTTAGTCATCCTGGCAAACAATGGTGATTGTTGTAGCACATTGATATCTCTGTGTGACACGGGCATGGCAGTGAAAACATGCCAAATCTAAAGATCATGTGATACAACTGCTGCAAGAATTATGATGGGCATCTTAACATGAACCTGATATTGCTCTTGTTGAGATTTTTGGCAGTTCTTTCATATCCAATGCATGCAGTCAAGAGATCCTAGAAAACCTGGTCACCCTCTTACTTCAGATGTTGTTAATATCCTATCGGTGTCTGCCGTAGTTGGGTCTCTTAGGTACTAAGGTCCAAACACCGAGACCACGTCAGTAGTAAATCTTAGCATGGCATCACTGCATGTGCTCTCAGACATCTCTAGCTATTCGTCCCACGAATTAGTGATTGTGCCATATGCAAGCATCTGTAGTATGTCCATGCAATTTTTGTAACTAGAGAACATAATCATTCCCATGGTATCCTTCTTCAAGATGAAGTAGCCATCAAAGGAACATACGCCATGGTAGAGGTGGTCGAAGACATTTTTTGCATCTAAAAGCGATGGCAAAAATTGTCAGCGGATAGGGCATCCGGGGCAATGTAGTCGTCCATTAGCGTCAAATGGACATGTGTGTCCGAGATATCTTTCTTCTAAATGCGGATTCAATAGCACCGGTGCCGAAAGGAAAGCCCTGTTGCGGTTGAGCACTCGATGGCCCCTTATCGGTCCCTTGTAATTGAGAACAACTCTTCCACGTGCTCCGCATTTGTAAGGACTATCTGCATCATCGCGGTTCCATTCGTGTAGTCCTACTCGTCGGATGATTCAACAAAATGATCGTATATGTACTCCATATCCCAATCCATTACATCAAAGAAGAAGAGAAAAAATTAGCATGGACATTTCATCGAATAGTTGTCGGTCATGGTGAGTACCGTAGGGTCGGATGGTACCTATGTGGCGGACGGATGGGAGCTATGGAATAGTGCGAGAGAAGAGTCCTGGAGCTCCGGTGTAGCACCGGAGGAGACGGAATAGTCTAGTTCCATCAATGGTGTGCATGGGCGACTAGAGTGGTGGAGCGGTGGAGCGGTGGTGGAGGCAAGAGAGAAGCGGGATGCAGAGAAAGATCAGAGGATGGATGTGCGGTCCGGGAGGGGGTTGGGGTAGGTCGGGGGTGTTGGAATCCTAAGTGTTTGTTGTCAAGACTCCTGAAAAAATCCCTCGCAAATGTGTCTTGTGTTCATAGGGAAAGGAGCGCCCGGACTGGTCAGCGGACCGATACATACCCACGTTTGATGGCTACACACGTCTTGACCGCGTCGACCGGATGGTTGCAAGACGTTTAAGGGGCATCTTCTGAGATGCCCTTAGTCTTGGATATACCTGGCCATATCTCAGGTCGGGTCGGGCCTCGGGTCGGGCCTAAGAAATCCCCGAGCTAAAAACCCACGCTCGGGCCCGGCCCGGCCCGGCCATCGGGCCTAAATCTAGGCCCAAGCCCGGCCCGAGCCTGAAGAAGCACAGCCCGGCCCGGCAGGCCCGACCCGATGTAGGCATAAAATCGTGTTTTCCCAGGCCCGAGCCCGAGCCCAGCCCGACCACCGGGCTCAAAATCTAGGCCCGAGCCCGGCCCGTGGGCAAGGTCAGTCCGGGCCAGGTCGGGCTTTTTCGGGCCGGGCCGACCGGGCTGGGCTGCCCATGTCCAGATCTAGTCTTGGGTATTTGATTAATTTGTGTCGATGATGTAGTTATAATGTGCAATTTGATGGTAAGTTTGTTTCTACGGAAGCTGTCATATTGGGTTCGACAACACTGAACACATGGTTAATGTGGCGTTTTGCTCTTTACTTGTAGGAAGTTTCTCCATTCATAGAAATATCACCTCTCATAAAATATATAAACCTTGCTTTAGTCACACATATATTTTTTGGCTTGTGATTTTCCTCTTACTAGATTTGAACATTGTAATAGATAAGCAAATAAGGTGGCTCATGAACTTGCTAGAATAGAGAAATCTTCCATCACAAAGGATTGTTTTGAGGAGCCCTTGGATGAAACTATAAATTTGCTTATTAACGATGTAACTATTATTTCCAATTAATAAAGTGAACGGTTTATTTCAAAAAAACGAACCTTGGTGTGCCAGAAAATACAACCCCATCTCAAAAAACCCCACTAGGAGACGACCAATGTTGTTTCTTGTGGCTTGCTCTTATTACAATAAGTTAAAAACTAGCAAAATATGATGTGCCTTATAGTGGGAGAAAGAAATACCACACCCCCTAGGCAAACAATCTTGATTGAAGACCCAATAAGTACATGTCCTTTATTTCAACATGGCATCCCACATGTGTTACGACTTATGCTCCTACCCACCTGTCGGTGTCAAAACCGGCAGATCTCGCGTAGGGGGTCCCAAGCTATGAACCTTAGATCGATGGGTAAGATGGAATGATGGAGACACTTTTTACCCAGGTTCGGGCCCTCGTGAGGAGGTAAACCTCTACGTCATGCTTGATTGTATTGATGTGTATGGAGCTTACAGAGTTGATCTACCTTTAGATCGTCTAAGCTAAACCCTAGATGAGTTCACCTATCCTCTACGAATGAGGATCCTTTGGTTTATATAGACACCGGGGGTCCCTAGGGTTACATACAACCGACCTTTTACAAGGAATAGATACGTAGATCCTATCTTCGGAACTTGGAAGCCATGCCATTCTACAAAGCTTTCCTTCTTGGATACGAGATTGATACGTCTCCAACGTATCTATAATTTTTTATTGTGTCATCCTATTATATTATCTATTTTGGATGTTTTATATGCATTAATATGCTATTTTATATTATTTTTGGGACTAACCTATTAATCTAGAGCCTAGTGCCAGTTTCTATTTTTTCCTTGTTTTTCAGTATTGCAGATATGGAATATTAAACGGAGTCCAAACGGAATAAAATCTTCGCAATGATTTTTTTTGGAACAAAAGATATCTACCAGGCTTGGAGTGCACGGCAAGGAAGCTGCCAGGAGATCACAAGCCACGGGGCGGGGCCATCCCCTTGGCCACGCCTGGCAAGCTTGCCACATCCTGGCAGGACTCCTAGCCCTAATGTTCGTCCTATAAATACCCAAATATTCCCCCAATACCAAAAAGAGCGATGCAAATACTTTTCTGCTGTCAGAAGCCTTCGTTCCTGAGAGATCCAATCTTGGAGCCTTTTTCGGTAATCTGTCGGAGGGGGATCCAATCACGGAGGGCATCTACATCAACTCCATTGCCCCTCCAATGATGCGTGAGTAGTCCACCACAGACCTACGGGTCTGTAGCTAGTAGCTAGATGGCTTCTTCTCTCTATTTGTGCTTCAATATCATTTTCTTCATGATCTTCATGGAGATCTATCCGATGTAATACTGTTTCGCAGTGTGTTTGTCGAGATCCGATGAATTGTGGGTTTATGTTCAGATTTTCCATGAATATTATTTGAGTCTTTTCTGAATTCTTATATGCATGATTTCATATCTTTGCAAGTCTCTTCGAGTTATTGGTTTGGTTTGGCAAACTAGATTGGTAATTCTTGCAATGGGAGAAGTGCTCAGTTTTGGGTTCAAGCTTGCGGTGTCCTCACCAAGTGACAAAGTAGGGGTAGCGAGGCACGTATTGATTGTTGCCATCAAGGGTAACAAGATGGGGTTTTCATCATATTGCTTGAGTTTATCCCTCTACATCATGTCATCTTACCTAATGTGTTACTCTATTCTTCATGAACTTAATACTCTAGATGGAGGCAGGAGTCCGTCGATGTGCGAAGTAATAGTAGTAGATGCAGAATCATTTCGGTCTACTTGACATGGACGTGATGCCTATATGCATAATCATTGACTTGTGTATCTTCATAATTATTCGCTTTTCTATCAATTGCTCGACGGTAATTTGTTCACCCACCGAGATAATTTTCATCAAGAGATAAGCCTCTAGTGAAACCTATGGCCCCCGGGTTTAATTTCCATAATATATTTTTAGATCTATAAACAAAAATACCTTGCTGCAATTTATTTACTTTTTACTTTCCACAATCTTTTACATCTATCTCTTTCAGTTCTAATCCTTGCAAATAACCGTGAAGGGATTGACAACCCCTTTCTAGGTTGGGTGCAAGAGTTTTATTGTTTGTGTAGGTGCATCCATTGGTGACTTGCTTGTTCCTCCGACTAGATTGATACCTTGGTTCTCATCAACTAAGGGAAATACTTATCTACTTTGTTGCATCACCCTTTCCTCTTCAAGGGAAAACCAACACAAGCTCAAGAGGTAGCAAGAAAGATTTCTGGCGTCGTTGCCGGGGAGGATACACATCAAGCCTACCAAGTACTCATCACAAACTCATCTCTTGCATTTACATTATTTGCCATTTGCCTCTTGTTTTCCTCTCCCCCACTTCTAAAACGATTTTCCAAAATACCAAAAAGATTTGCCTTTTTATTCGCCCTTCTTCCGTTCGCCTTTTTCGTTTGCCTTTTGATTGCTTGTGTGCTTGCTTGCTTGCTTTGTCACGATGTCTGAGAATACCAAGTTGTGTGACTTTTCCAATACTAATAATAATGATTTTATTAGTACTCCGATTGCTCCCGCCACTAGTGCGGAATCTTATGAAATTAATGGTGCTTTGCTTAAGCTTGTTATGAAAGAACAATTTTCTGGCCTTGCTAGTGAAGATGTCGCATCCCATCTAAATAGTTTCATTGAGTTGTGTGATATGCAAAATAATAAATATGTGGATAATGATATTGTTAAATTGAATCTATTTCCGTTCTCACTACGAGATCGTGATAAAACTTGGTTTTCATCTTTCCCTAAAAATTGTATTGATTCATGGAATAAGTGTAAAGATACTTTTATTTCCAAATACTTTCCACCTTCTAAGATCATCTCCCTTAGGAACAATATAATGAATTTCAAGCAACTTGATCATGAGCATGTTGCACAATCTTGGGAGAGAATGAAATTAATGATTAGAAACTGCCCCACACATGGTTTATGCAGGATTGAATTTTGCATCTAGGAATCTTTTAGATTCCGCCGCGGGTGGTACTTTTATGGAAATCACATTAGGAGAAGCAACTAAACTTCTAGATAATATTATGGAAAATTACTCTCAATGGCATACCGAAAGATCTCCTACTAGTAAAAAGGTGCATGTTGTTTAAGAAATAAATACTTTGAGTGAAAAGATGGATGAATTGATCAAATTGTTTGCTAGTAACAGTGCTCCTGTTGATCCTAATAATATGACTTTGTCTTCTTTGATTGGAAATAATAATGAATCTATGTATGTGAATTTTGTTGGTAGGAACAATTTTGGTAATAATGCGTATAGAGGTAATTTCAATCCTAGGTCGTTTCCTAGTAATTACTCTAATAATTATGGTAATTCCAACAAAAATTCTTATGGAAATTATAATAATATGCCCTCTGATTTTGAAAACATTATTAAATAATTTATTAATTCTCAAAAGGTTTTCAGTGCTTCGACTGAAGAAAAATTACTCAAGATTGATGATTTGGCTAGGAACGTTGATAGAATTTCGCTTGAGATTGATTCTTTGAAAGTTCGGTCTATTCCACCCAAGCATGATATTAATGAGTCTTTAAAATCTATGGGAATCTCTATTGATGAGTGTAAGGAAAGAACCGCTAGAATACGTGCTAAGCGTGAATGGCTTGAAAAAGTGTGTACTCATGATAATAATGATGAAGATCTCAAAATGATTGATGGGACTCCTATTGAATATTTGTTTTCCAATATAAACTTGATAAATATGGGTCTGAAGATAAGTAAACTTTAGTTAAAAGTCATCCCAATGATTTGGAGTTTATAGATCTTAATGCTAAGATTGATAAAAGTGGGATTGAAGAGGTCAAAACTTTAAATAGAAATGAACCCACTCTTTTGGATTTTGAGGACTTTAATTATGATATCTTCTCTTTTATTTATTGTATTTCCTTGTTGCAATCCATGTTGAATTCTCCACATGCTTATAATCAAAATAAGGCTTTTACTAAACATATCGTTGATGCTATGATGAAACCTTTTGAAGGAAAACTTGAGTTGGAAGTTTATATCCATAGAAAACTCCATGATGAGTGGTAACCTACTATTAAGATTAAAATTAAATATTATGAGTGCCATACTTTGTGTTATTTGGGTGCTAGTTTTTCCACGATTCCAAAAACTTTATGTGATGTGTTAGGTTACCATGATCTTGATGATTGCTCTTTAAATTTGAATGTTGCGGGTTCCACTATTAAGAAACCTATGGGAAGGATTAATGATGTTATTGTTGTTGAAAATAGGAATTATGTGTGCATAGATTTCATTGTTCTCGATATAGGTTGCAATCCTACATGTCCTATTATTCTTGGTAGACCTTTCCTTACAACGATTGGTGCAATTATTGATATGAAAGAAGAAGAAATTAGATTCCAATTTCCATTAAGGAAAGGCATGGAACACTTTCCTAGAAAGAAAATAAGATTGACTTATTAATTCATTATGAGAGCTACTTTTGGATTGCATACCAAAGATTACAATACCTAGATCTTTTGGGTTTTGCCTAGCTAGGGGCGTTAAACAATAGCGCTTGTTGGGAGGCAACCCAATTTTATTTTTATGTTATGTTTTGATTCTGTTTTTGAGTGTTTCCCACATTATTACTTATGTATTAATTGTGTTTTGGTGTTTTAATTAGTGTTTGAGCCAAGTAAGACCTTTGGGATGGTCTATGGTGGTTGTTGATTTGATCTTGCTGAAAAACAGAAACTTTTGTGCCCAGTCCAGGAATTTTATAAATTTTTGAGAACGTATAATGAGTCTGAAATTTTTACACAATATTTATATACAAATTTCCCAGGTTTTCCTAATTTTCAGAATTTTTTGAGTTACATAAGTGTACGAAGTTTCAGATTGCTACAGACTGTTCTGTTTTTGACAGATTCAGTTTTCTTTGAGTTGTTTACCTATTTTGATGTATCTATGGGTTGTATTGGGGGTATGAACCATGGAGAAGTTAGAGTACAGTAGGTATTAAACCAATATGAATAAATATTGATTTCACGACCATCCCTAAAGTGGTGATTTATTTTCTTATACTAACGTATCTCACGAGTTTTCTATTAAGTTTTGTGTTGTGAAGTTTTCAAGTTTTGGGTAAAGATTTGATGGACTATGGAATAAGGAGTGGAAAGATCCTAAGCTTGGGGATTCACAAGTCACCGCAAGTCATATTCAAGGATTCCAAATAACCAAGTCTTGGGGATGCCCCGGATGGCATCCCCTCTTTCGTCTTCAATCCATCGGTAAATTTACTTGAGGCTATATTTTTATTCACCACATGATATGTGTTTTGCTTGGAGCGTCTTGTATGATATGAGTCTTTGCTTTATAGTTTTCCACAATCATCCTTTATGCAAACATATTTTGAGAGAGACACACGTTAATCGTGACTTTATTAGAATACTCTATGTGCTTCACTTATATCTTTTTAGATAGGCAATTTTGCTCTAGTGCTTCACTTATACCTTTTTAGAGCATTGTGGTGTTTGGTTTTATAGAAATAATTGAACTCTCATACCTCACTTATATTATTTTGAGATTCTTTAAAGAGCATGGTAATTGGTTTAGGTTATGAATTTAGTCCTAATATGATAGGCATCCAAGAGGGATATAATAAGAACTTCCGTATTAAGTGCATTCAGGATTATGAGAAGTTTGATTCCTTGCATAATGTTTTGAGATATAAAGATGGTAATGTTAAGATTCATGTTAGGAAGTAATTGTGAATCGATGAAAATACTTGTATAAAGGTTTGTGATTCCTGTATCATGCACGTATGGTGAACCATTGTGTAAGGAAGTCGGAGCATGACTTGTTTATAGATTGTCGACCTTTGTGTGAGGGTCGGGAGCGCGCGATGGTTTACTCCTACCAACCTCTCCCCTAGGGGCATGCATCTAATGCTTTGCTTAGATGACTAATAGACTTTTGCAATAAGTATGTGAGTTCTTTGTGACTAATGTGAGTCCATGGATTATACGCACCCTCACCCTTCCACCTTTGCTAGCCTCTCTAGTACCACACTACTTTTGCCGGTGCGATAAACCCACCTTCCTCAAAACAGCCACCATATATCTTTCCTAAAAACATCCACCATACCTACCTATTATGGCATTTCCATAGCCATTACAAGATATATTGCCGTGCAACTTCCACCGTTCTGTTTATTATGACATGCATCATCATTTTCATATTGCTTTGCATTATCGTAAGATAGCAAGCATGATGTTTTCATGGCTTGTCTATTTTATGATGTCATTTGCTATGCAAGATCATTGCACATCACGGTACACCGCCGGAGGCATTCATATAGATTCATAATTTGTTCTAGTTATCAAGTTGTAATTCTTCAGTTGTAAGTAAATAAAAGTGTGATGACCATCATTATTAGAGCATTGTCCCATGTGAGGAAAGGATGATGGAAGCTATTATTCCCTAACAATTGGGGATGAGACTTAGGATTTTATGAAAATAAAAGAGGCCAGTGAAGCCCATATATATATATATATATATAATAGGCCTTACATGCCCACCAGAGAGAGAGAGAGAGAGAGAGAGAAAAGAGAGAAGGGACAATGCTACTATCTTTTTTTCACACTTGTGCTCCAAATTAGCACCATGATCTTCATGATAGAGAGTCTCTTATTTTGTCACTTTCATATAATAGTGGGAGTTTTTCATTATATAACTTGGCTTGTATATTCCAATGATGGGCTTCCTCAATTTCCCTAGGTCTTCATGAGCAAGCAAGTTGGATGCACACCCATTTAGTTTCCTTTTGAGATTTCATACACTTATAGCTCTAGCGCATCCGTTGCATGGCAATCCCTACTCACTCACATTGATATCTGTTAATGGGAATCTCCATAGCCCGTTGATACACCTAGTTGATGTGAGACTATCTTCTCCTTTTCCTTCACAACCTCCACCATATTCTATTCCACCTATAGTGATATATCCATGGCTCATGCTCATGTATTGGCGCGAGAGTTGAAAAAGTTTGGAAAAAAAGTGTGAAACAATTTCTTACCTTGTCATCGGGGTTGTGCATGATATAAATACTTTGTGTGGGGAAGATGGAGCAAAACCACACTATATGATATTGTAGGGATAACTTTCTTTTGCCATCATATTTTGACGATATACAATTGCTTTGCTAGTATGCTTGAAATATTATTGTTTTTATGTCAACATTAAGCTTTTGTTTTGAGTCTTATGGATCGGAACATTCATGCCACAATAAAGAATATAACATGGATAAATATGTTAGGTATCACTCCACATCAAAACTTTATGTTTTTATCATTTACCTACTCGAGGACGAGGAGCAATTAAGCTTGGGGATGCTGATACGTCTCCAACGTATCTATATTTTTTGATTGTGTAATGCTATTATATTTTCTGTTTTGGATGTTTTGTATGCATTAATATGCTATTTTATATTATTTTTGGGACTAACCTATTAATCTAGAGCCTAGTGCCAGTTTCTATTTTTCCTTGTTTTTGTGTATTGCAGATATGGAATATTAAACGAAGTCCAAACGAAATAAAATATTCACGATGATTTTTTCTAGAACAAAAGAGATCTACCAGGCTTGGAGTGCACGGCAGGGGAACCTGCCAGGAGGTCACAAGCCAGGGGCATGGCGACCCCCCTTGGCCGCGCTTGGCAAGCTTGCCACCTACTCACAGGACTCCTAGCCCTAATATTTGTCCTATAAAATATTCCCCCAATACCAAACAGAGCCCCGCAGATACTTTTCCACCGCCAGAAACCTCCGTTCTCGAGAGATCCAATCTTGGAGCCTTTTTCGGTAATCTGCCGAAGGGGGATCCGATCACGGAGGGCATCTACATCAACTCCATTGCCCCTTCGATGATGCGTGAGTAGTCCACCACAGACCTACGGGTCCATAGCTAGCAGCTATATGGCTTCTTCTCTCTCTTTGTGCTTCAATACCATGTTCTTCATGATCTTCATGGAGATCTATCCGATGTAATAATATTTTGTGGTGTATTTGTCGAGATCCGATGAATTGTGGGTTTATGTTCAGATTATCCATGAATATTATTTGAGTCTTTTCTGAATTCTTATATGCATGATTTCATATCTTTGCAAGTCTCTTCGAGTTATTGGTTTGGTTTGGCCAACTAGATTGGTAATTCTTGCAATGGGAGAAGTGCTTAGTTTTGGGTTCAATCTTGCGGTGTCCTCACCCAGTGACAAAGTAGGGGTAGCGAGGCACGTATTGTATTGTTGCCATCAAGGGTAACAAGATGGGATTTTCATCATATTGCTTGAGTTTATCCCTCTACATCATGTCATCTTACCTAATGTGATACTCTGTTCTTCATGAACTTAATACTCTAGATGCAGGCAGGAGTTGGTCACTGTGTGGAGTAATAGTAGTAGATGCAGAATCGTTTCGGTCTACTTGACACGGAATTGATGCCTATATGCATAATCATTGCCTTGGATATCTTCATAATTATTCGCTTTTCTATCAATTGATCGACAGTAATTTGTTCACCAGCCGTGATAATTTCCTTCAAGAGAGAAGCCTCTAGTGAAACCTATGCCCCCCCGGGTCTACTTTCCATAATATATTTTCAGATCTATAAACCAAAAATACCTTGCTGCAATTTATTTACTTTTTACTTTCTGCAATCTTTTACATCTATCTCTTTCAGATCTAATCCTTGAAAATAACTATGAAGGGATTGACAACCCCTTTATAGCGTTGGGTGCAAGAGTTTGATTGTTTGTGTAGGTGCATCCATTGGTGACTTGCTTGTTCCTCCTATTGGATTGATACCTTGGTTCTCATCAACTAAGGGAAATACTTATCTACTTCGCTGCATCACCCTTTGCTCTTGAAAGGGAAACCAACGCAAGCTCAAGAGGTAGCAAGAAGGATTTCTGGCACCGTTGCCGGGGAGGATACACATCAAGCCTACCAAGTACCCATCACAAACTCATCTCTTGCATTTACTTTATTTTCCATTTTCCTCTCGTTTTCCTCTCCTCCACTTCTAAAACCATTTTCAGAAAATACCAAACAGTTTGCCTTTTTATTCGCCCTTCTTCCGTTCGCCTTTTTTTGCCCTTTGTTTGCTTGCGTGCTAGATCGATTCCTTGGCATCATGTAGGAATCTAAGCAGACTTCCATTGATAAGGATAGTAATAATCTTGAGAGGAACTTTGATGAATTTGCTAATAACAACCCTCATGAAGAACCTACTATCACACATACAAAAAAATCTGCATAGGTAGTGGTAATATCATTGGAAAAGGTGTTATTCAAGATTTCTTTACTTGTGCGGGAACGCTTCCTACCTTGGGAGGGTTCATTCTCAAAAAAACTAATAGTCTTGCGGATGCTATAACTCTGTTAATAATTGAACTTGAGAGGCAATTCGTTCATATGCACCCTTGCATACAAAGGATTTTTCTAGAGTTCTCTAATATTCAGCATTCTTCCGTTAAGCGTGTCGCCACCATATTCCTAGCCCACGAGTTTAGATTTATCATGAATGAGGCTAGTGAAATTTTTCTCATTATATAATTAATGGTGGATGTCCCCCCATAGAGGAGATCCTTTTTAATCAAGAAGAGATAATCATATTGCAATCTCCGGATTATGTTGCTTATAATTAAAATTTGAAAAAAGGGTCCCTGCCGAGGTTTTGGTTGATAAGATTTCTGAACTCAATGATAATTTTGCTATAAGAAACAATGAATTAGAGTTAATACTAAGAAAGAGGCGCATGACCTTCACCCAAAGGAAGGCCTATAATGATGAATTGATTATATAATATAGGGGGCTGAAGCAGGAACCTATCCCTCCCACACTTGATCTTAAGGATCCTTATCCTATTAAATTCAGCCCTTTTGATTATTTTTGCTTGCCACAAAGGAAACTTGCCGCTGAAAGAAGCAAGTACGAGATGAGCATGGACTATCTCCCTTACTATTATGACAATACCTAGATCTATTGCGTTTTGCCTAGCTAGGGGCGTTAAACAATAGCGCTTGTTGGGAGGCAACCCAATTTTATTTTTTGTTCTGTTTTTACTTCTGTTTTTTAGTGTTTCCCACATTATTACTTCTGTAGTAATTGTGTTTTGGTATTTTAATTACTGTTTGAGCCAAGTAAGACCTTCGGGATGGTCTATGGTGGTTGTTGATTTGATCTTGCTGAAAAACAGAAACTTTTGTTCTCAGTTCAGGAATTTTATAAACTTTTCAGAGCGTCGAATGAGTCTGAAAGTTTTACACAATATTTATATACAAATTTCCTAGGTTGTCCTAATTTTTCAGAATGTTTTGAATTACAGAAGTATACTAATTTTTCAGATTGCTACAGACAGTTATGTTTTTGACAAATTCTGTTTTCTTTGTGTTGTGTACCTAGTTTGATGTATCTATGGGTTGTATCGTTGGTATGAACCATGGAAAAGTTATAATACAGTAGGTATTAAACCAATATAAATTAATAATGAGTTCACAATAGTACCTAAAGTGGTGATTTTTTTTCTTATACTAACGAATCTCACGAGTTTTCTTTTAAGTTTTGTGTTGTGAAGTTTTCAAGTTTTGGGTAAACATTTGATGGACTATGGAATAAGGAGTGGAAAGAGCCTAAGCATGGAGATGCCCAAGGCACCCCAAGTCATATTCAAGGATGCCAAAGAGCCAAAGCTTGGGGATACCCGGAAGGCATCCCCTCTTTCGTCTTCAGTCCATCGATAAATTTACTTGAGGCTATATTTTTATTCACCACATGATATGTGTTTTGCTTGGAGCGTCTTGTATGATATGAGTCTTTGATTTCTAGTTTGCCACAATCATCCTTGCTGGACACATCTTTTGAAGGCATCCCCTCTTTCGTCTTCAGTCCATCGATAAATTTACTTGAGGCTATATTTTTATTCACCACATGATATGTGTTTTGCTTGGAGCGTCTTGTATGATATGAGTCTTTGATTTCTAGTTTGCCACAATCATCCTTGCTGGACACATCTTTTGAGAGATACACACATTAATCGTGAATTTATTAAAATACTCTATGTGCTTCACTTATATCTTTTGAGATAGGCAATTTTGCTCTAGTGCTTCACTTATATCTTTTTAGAGCACGGTGGTGTTAGGTTTTATAGAAATAATTGAACTCCCGTACCTCACTTATATTATTTTTGGAGTCTCTAAACAGCATTGTAATTGGTTTAGGTTATGAATTTAGTCCTAATATGATAGGCACCCAAGAGGGATATAATAAAAACTTCCATATTAAGTGCATTGAGTATTATGAGAAGTTTGATTCCTTGCATAAATTTTTGAGATATAAAGATGGTAATGTTAAGAGTAATGTTAGGAAGTAATTGTGAATTGGTAAAAATACTTGTGTCAAGGTTTGTGATTCCCGTGACATGCATGGTGAACCGTTATGTAAGGAAGTCGGAGCATGACTTGTTTATAGATTGTCGACCTTTGTGTGAGGGTCGGGAGCACGTGATGGTTTACTCCTACCAACCTCTACCCTAGGGGAATGCGTCTAATGCTTTGCTTCAATAACAAATAGACTTTTGCAATAAGTACGTGAGTTCTTTATGACTAATGTGAGTCCATCAATTATACGTACTCTCACCCTTCCAGCTTTGCTAGCCTCTCTAGTACCGTGCAACTTTCGCCGGTGCGATAAACCCACCTTCCTCAAAACAGCCACCATACATCTTTCCTCAAAACAGCCACCATACCTTCCTATTATGGCATTTCAATAGCCATTCCGAGATATATTGCCATGTAACTTCCATCTTTCCGTTTATTTTGACACGCACCATCATTTTCATATTGTTTTGCATATTGTAAGATAGCTAGCATCATCTTTTCATGGCTTGTCCATTTTTTATGTCATTCGCTATGCTAGATCATTGCACATCCTGGTACACCACCGGAGGCATTCATATAGAGTCATAATTTTTTCTAGTTATCAAGTTGTAATTCTTGAGTTGTAAGTAAATAAATGTGTGATGACCATCATTATTAGAACATTGTCCCATGTGAGGAAAGGATGATGGAAGCTATGATTCCCTCACAAGTCGGGATGAGACTCCAGAATTTATGAAAAATAAAAGAGGCCAGCGAAGCCCAAATAAAAAAGAGAGGCCTTAGATGCCCACAAAAAATAAAAAAATAAAAAAATGAGAGAAAAGAGAGAAGGGACAATGCTCCTATCCTTTTCCACACTTGTGCTCCAAAGTAGCACCATGATCTTCATGATAGAGAGTCTCCTATTTTGTCACTTTCATATACTAGTGGGAATTTTTCATTATATAACTTGGCTTGTATATTCCAATGATGGGCTTCCTCAAATTGCCTTAGGTCTTCATGAGCAAGCAAGTTGGATGCACACACACTTAGTTTCCTTATGAGCTTTCATACACTTATAGCTCTAGTGCATCCGTTGCATGGCAATGCCTACTCACTCACACTGATATCTATTAATGGGCATCTCCATAGCCCATTGATACGACTAGTTGATGTGAGACTATCTTCTCCTTGTCCTTCACAACCTCCACCATATTCTATTCCACCTATAGTGCTATATCCATGGCTCACGCTCATGTATTGCGTGAGAGCTGAAAAGGTTTGAGAAAAAAAGTGTGAAACAATTGCTTGACTTTTCATCAGGGTTGTGCATGATATAAATACTTTGTGTGGGAAAGATGGAACATAACCAGACTATATGATATTGTAGGGATAACTTTCTTTTGCCTTTATATTTTGAAGAGATACAATTGCTATGCTAGTATGCTTGAAATATTATTGTTTTTATGTCAATATTAGGCTTTTGTTTTGAGTCTTACGGATCTGAATATTCATGCAACAATCGAGAATATTACATGGATAAATATGTTAGGTAGCACTCCACATAAAAAATTCTGTTTTTATCATTTACCTACTCGAGGACGAGTAGGAATTAAGCTTGGGGATGCAGATACATCTCCAACATATCTATAATTTTTGGATGTGTCATGCTATTATATTATCTGTTTTGGATGTTTTATATGCGTTAGTGAGTGAGGCGTTTTGGTGCCGAGGCTCATCTGCACCCGTACAGTAAAAAAATCAAAACAAATACTAAAAAAATTCAAAAAATAACAAAGTTTTTTTGGGTGTAAGAAAATTTCATGCGTGAGGTTCGCTCAAATTTTTGTATCATTTGAACATATGAGCAGCTCTCAGCAAAAAAACAAATTGGATCAAAACAGTGTGTGAACAGTAAACTTTTTTAGGGAACCCGAATTTGTCTTTTTTGTCGAGAGCTGCTTAGATATTCAAATGATATAAAAATTGGATCGAACCTCACGCATGAAATTATGTACCACCCAAAAAATTGGAATTTTTTGAATTTTTTTAGTATTTGTTTTGGGTTTTTTACTCAGTGGGGGTGCGAGCCCGGGCTCAGAAATGGATTTTCGGTATGTTATTTTATATTATTTTTGGGACTAACTTATCAATCTAGAGCCTAGTGCGAGTTTCTGTTTTTCCTTTTTTTGAGTATTGCAGATATGGAATATTAAACAGAGTCCAAACGGAATAAAATCTTCGGAATGATTTTTTTCTGGAACGAAAGAGATCTACCGGGCTTGGAGTGCAAGGCAAGGACTCTGCCAGGAGGTCACAAGCCCGGGGGCGCGTCCACCCCCCTGTCCGCGCCTGGCATGCTTGCCACTTCCTCGCAGGTCTCCTAGCCCTAATCTTCGTCCTATAAATACCAAAATATTCCCCCAATACCAAAAAGAGCCACGCAAATATTTTTTAGCCGCCAGAAGCCTCCGTTCTAGAGAGATCCAATCTTGTAGACTTTTCCGGTAATCTGCGGAGGGGGATCCGATCACGGAGGCATCTACATCAACTCCATTGCCCCTCCGATGATGCGTGAGTAGTCCACCACAGACTTACGAGTCCATAGCTAGTGTCTGGATGGCTTCTTCTCTCTCTTTGTGCTTCAATACCATGTTCTTCATGATCTTATTGGAGATCTATCCGATGTAATACTCTTTTGCGGTGTGTTTGTCGAGATCCGACGAATTGTGGGTTTATGTTCAGATTAGCCATGAAAATTATTTGAGTCTTTTCTAAATTCTTATATGTATGATTTCATATCTTTGAAAGTCTCTTCAAGTTATTGGTTTGGTTTGGCCATCTGGATTGGTAGTTCTTGCAATGGGAGAAGTGCTTAGTTTTGGGTTCAATCTTGTGGTGTCCTCACCCAGTGACAAAGTAGGGGTAGCGAGGCACGTATTGTATTGTTGCCATCAAGGGTAACAAGATGGGTTTTTCATCATATTGCTTGAGTTTATCCCTCTACATCATGTCATCTTACCTAATGCGTTACTCTGTCCTTCATGAACTTAATACTCTAGATGCAGGCAGGAGTCGATCGATGTGTGGAGTAAAAGTAGTAGATGCAGAATCATTTTGGTCTACTTGACACGGATGTGATGCCTATATGCATAATCATTGCCTTGGATATCTTCATAATTATTCTCTTTTCTATCAATTGCTCGACAGTAATTTGTTCACCCACCCTGATACTTTCCTTCAAGAGAGAAGCCTCTAGTGAAACCTATGGCCCCCGGGTCTACTTTCCATAATATATTTTCAGATCTATAAACCAAAAACACCAACTTGCTGCAATTTGTTTACTTTTTTACTTTCCGCAATCTATTACATCTATCTCTATCAGATCTAATCCTTGCAAATAACCGTGAAGGGATTGACAACCCCTTTATAGCGTTGGGTGCAAGAGTTTCATTGTTTATGAAGGTGCATCCATTGGTGACTTGCTTGTTCCTCCTGCTGGATTGATACCTTGGTTCTGTACAACTGAGGTAAATACTTATCTACTTTGCTGCATCACACTTTCCTCTTCAAGGAAAAACCAACGCAACCTCAAGAGGTAGCACCGGACACCTTCCCAGACCACCCCTGCATGGCCCACGCCAAACGCGGGTGGAAGACCTAAATGAGGGGCGACATCAGAAAACACATCGCCAACGCCCCCCACCAAAAGGTATTTGATCCAACTCTACATTTATACTATTATTGCCATGACTATTTATAATCTCTTTCACCGAGATACTTAGGAGGTGAGCGGAGCAGCCTGAAGACATCCTTGGGGCGGAAAACAATTATAATCCTCATGAGTCCTCGGTCCCCACGGGAGCTGAAGCGGAAGTCCCTATAGCAGATCAACTTCTTGAGGACTTCGGAGGAGTCTCAGTTACCAATTCCGAGGTCGAGAGCGCGATGAATCATCGGCATTGGGAAGAGTCCTTGTGCTATACGGCGTTTTTGGCCAAGAATTCAATGCTCTAGGTTCCATGGATGCTCACCTTGGAGCCGCCCGAGAAGGCCTCGAAGGAGCTGCCCGAATAATGTCTTTCAATATGCAGGTAAGTGGTTGGTTTTGACAACCAAACATAGGTCCTAACCCCATAGCTCCCGGACCTTGATTTGGTTAGGACGGCCAAATTAAGGGTCTGAAAATTGTGTTATCCTTGTGTAGGTTTTAAGATAGTAAAACCAGAATTTGTCCAAGGATCTTGAATCCAGTCAGGCGGAGGTGAAGGCCTTGAAAGCCGAACTGGAGGAGATGAAGAAGTTTACCAGAGAAGCACATTGTAAAAAAATGGGTACTTTGATAGGTGCTTGTAAAAAATGGAATGCCATCTCTAACGATGTATTATGGTGTAGCAGCTGAATCCATAGGCCAGATGCGAAGGGATCTAGATGCGTCCCATGAGTCTCAGCGCTATGCCGAGTCATAGCTTGAAGCTAATGTCCCCGTATTGCAGCGATGTCATGAAGAAATGTGCCAGCTCAAAGGGGAAAACTAACGTCAAGCCCAAGAAATTCAGAGGTTGAAGAATCAATTGGCACAGACCCAGGAGGAAAACCTGATATTGAAAGGCGGCATGTTACGTAAGTAAATTTCTGACGTGAAGTGCCATAAGTTATCCTTTGTTGTGGTATGTAAGTAATGTGCCCATTGTCATGCGTAGGCCTCTTAACTGGTCGTCCTGAAGAAGAGATCGGTTCATTTGGTGGGGATCTGTTGAAGGAGCTGGCCATAGTACAAGAGAGAGCAAGGAAGGCCATGGGGTGCATGATAAGGGCACTCTGGCCGACAGAGGCACCTCCAGAAGGGATGGCCGAACTCGCGGAGCGGTTTAGGGGAGCTCGAAACCATTTTGAGATGTGGAAGACGTCTGCCTATGGAGAGGGAGCTCGGGAGGCATGGGTCATGGTGAAGACCCGTTTCACCAAGCTCAACCCAAAACACCTAGCCCGGGTTGGGCCAACAGGGCCCGATGGGCAGGAAATACCCCTTCACCTGGTTTACGATCAAGTCATGCCAGCTACTTGTCTCTCTCAAGAGGACTGCTCCTTGGACGTCCTTATAGACAGTCTCGACAATTCTGCTTAATATTTTGGTTCTATGTAACTATGTACTTAACACCTTATTAGTTCCATCCTTGTTATAAACATTGTCTTAACATGGCCATTGGCTTCTGCCTCCCATGTCAATGACTCGGGAGTGTTTCATGTTGTATGTCCTGGAGTAGCAGGAGATCATTTTGTAGGGAACTAGGCAATCCATCCATGTGGTTTTAAACAGACGAAACACACACTTAAGGGGTATGTTATACTACTATTTAACGTAAGAAACATCTTCCGGAGAAAATAGTTCCTTAATGGGTTCCTTTCTTTGGGTTTCCGCGTTGACCACAGATATCCTAGCTATGTACCCTAAACCGGGCAAGTAGGAGCTATGTCATGAGAGAAATCAAGATTGGCGGTGGAGACCGCTTATTACAGCTTTCCTCGTCGTAGCTGATCAATTTGCTTCTTAAGAATGCTAACCTTTGGCTTCACCCGTCTGAGGTACGTGCCCCGATGACCCATTCATAACAATCGCAGAGGTGCTCCCTTTACCCTCTTACCGAACACTCAGGAACGTAGAGGGTAATCACAAGAGCGAGGCAACCTAGTTTGGCAAGAAACTTAAGTACAATTGATGCATATAGTGGCAAAAAGACGACCATGGAAGGATGTATATGGTGTAAAATATAACTTAATTAGCTTTTTAAAGAAGCCCCCAGGCATTGCCAGGTTTGATAGTCATGTGTTAATAGAGAATTGGTTATAATTCGGTTAAGCCGAACATAACTTAGGAGAATAAAAGCAATCTTATGAGAAGAAAACAGAAAAACTTATAAAAGCGCAGATTCAATAGATTTCGGGAAGGAGGTGCCGACACCGGTCTATCCGTAGAAGCGTCGAAGACAAGCTGCGTTCCATGGGTTTGGCTCGAGGTGGCTATCCTGCGGGTTGCGGAGGCAGTAAGCCCCTCCTGCCAATACTTCGTCGATGACGAAGGATCCCTCCCATTTGGGGTTGAGTTTATGATTCTGCTTCTAGGGAAGTCATAGCACCAGTTTGCCTACATTATACTCCTTCGCCCGACCCTCCCTGTTTTGATACCGCCAAGCATGCTGCTGGTAGAAGGTGGACCGGGCCCGAGCTATGCCGTGCTCCCCCTCCAAGGCATCTAAGTCGTCCTGTCGATCCAGTTCGTCCTCCTTTTCTTCGTACATGCAAACCCTAGGAGCGTCGTGAATGATGTCACACAGGAGGACCGCTTCGGCGCCATATACCATGAAGAACGGTGTGTAACCTATTGATCTGTTCGGGGTTGTGCGTAATCCCCATAGTACGGAGTCGAGCTCCTCCACCCAATGGCAGTCGAATTTTTTAAGAGATCGGACCAGACGGATTTTGATACCACTCGTGATGAGACCATTGGCCCGTTTGACTTGTCCATTGGTCTGTGGATGATACATAAAGGCATGGCCGAGCTTGATGCCCAGGTTAGCGCACCAGTCCTTTATCTCCCGGACTATGAAGTTGGACCCGTTGTTGTTTATTATGCTGTAGGGTACACCATATCGGTGTACCACTCCGAATATCAAATCGATAACCGGTCCAGACTTATCAGAGCTTATAGGTTTTGCTTCGATCCATTTGGTGAACTTGGCAACCATAACCAGGAGGTATTTCTTCTTCTTGGTCCCCACTTTAAGTGGTCTGACCATATCCATCCCCCGGACTACAAAATGCCAGATGATCGGAATTTTCTGAAGAGCCGTTGGGAGCATGTGACTTTGATTTGCAAAGAGCTGGCATCCCACGCAATGTTGGACGAGTGTTCGAGCGTATGCTCGGGTGGTGGGCCAGAAGAACCCGGTCCTAAAGGCCTTGCTTACCAGGGCCCTTGTCGCCGCGTGATGGCCACCCATGCTAGCATGCACCTCGGCAAGAATCCTTCCCTTCTTCTTCTGAGATGCACCATTGGAGTATCCCCATGGTGCTTTTCTTATATAGCTCACCCTCATGTACCTTGTAGGCTTTTGATCCAAAAACTATGCGTCGTGCCTTAGTTTGGTCATTAGGGAGTTCCTTGCGCAGAAGGTAGGCCGGGAAGGGCTCGATCCATGGTGCGATCACCGCCATGACCTCATGAGCCGAGGGTGTTTCTTTTACTATTGATCCACCGATTATATGCTCATTCGGTTCGGGGGTGGGGGGATTTGTTCCGCCCCATTTGTTCCTGCGCTGGTATTCTCATCCTACCATACCACAAATGACTTAAAGAGCCTTTCTAGGAATGTGTTCTTGGGACCGGGGTCACGTTTCGAGCCCAGACGAGCTAGGATATCGGTGGCTTGATTGTTGTCTCTAGAAACATGGTGGAACTCTAGTCCTTTCAAATCGCGCGGAAATTTTTAGTACGCCATTTCTATATGCCGCCATTTTGGGGTTTTTGGCGTCGAATGCGCCATTGATTTGTGATATAGCAAGGTTCGAGTCTCCTCATGCTTCAAGATGATGTATGCCCATTGATATCTCCATTCATAATCCGTGTAGCAGCGCTTCGTATTCGACCGCTTTGTTGGAGTCCGCATACATGATTTGAAGCGTGTATCGGGCGTTGTCTTCGTTGGGGGATGTGAGGATGACTCTAGCCCCCAGTCCGGCAAGGGTTTTAGATCCGTCGAAGTAAATTGTCCAATGGGCGTAAGTGATGTACTCTCTAGGGAGTTCGACTTCTGTCCACTCGGTGAGGAAGTTGGCCAACACCTGAGACTTGATAGCTTGGTGTGGCTTGCAGGTAATCTCGAATGGAAGGAGTTCGATGGCCCATTTGCCTATACGGCTGGTGGCGTCTTTGTTATTGAATATGTCATTGAGGGGCACCTCGAATTCTACGGTGACCACACACTCTTGAAAATAGTGGTGGAGCTTGCGTGATGCCATGAATACCATGTAGGCTATCTTCTGATAGTGCGGGTATTTGCATTTGAACGGAGTGAGCACCTCGGATACGTAGTAAACTGGCTTTTTGTATTCGGAGTGTGTGACCCTCGGCTTCTCGTTCTATGACGAGGACCGTCCGGACCACTTGGTTGGTGGCCGACATATACAATAACATCGGTTCCCCAGCGCCGGGTGCTGCTAATGTGGGATTGCTGGCTAGCAATGTTTTAATCTCCTCTAGGGTGGTTGCTGCCTCATCGGTCCATTCGAAGTTCTTGGTCCATTTGAGCAGCCTTTAAAGGGGCATGGCTTTTTCTCCAAGTCAGGAGATGAAGCGTCTCAAGGCCGCGACACAACCTTCTAGTCTTTGGACGTGTTTTAGCTGTGTGGGAACAGCGAGTTGGGATAGGGCTCGAAGTTTGGCGGGGTTGGCCTTTATTTCCCTATTTGAGATGATAAATCCGAGTAGTTTCCCGTCCAGGACTCCAAAGACACACTTGTCCGGATTAAGTCCTATGTCATATTCCCATATATTGGTAAATATTTGTCTGAGGTCGCCGACCAATTGACCGACATGTTTGGTCTTGATGACCACGTCGTCCACATAGGCCTGAATCGTTTTACTAATTTGCTTAGCCAGGCATGTTTGAATCATGCGCTGGTATGTTTCCCCTGCGTTCTTTAACCCGAAAAGCATTGTGTTGAAGCAGAACGACCCGTAGGGGGTGATGAAGGCGGTTGCGGCCTGATCAGATTCCTTCATTTTTATCTAACGGTATCCGGAGTAAGCGTCGAGGAAGCACAACAAATCATGTTCGGCAGTTGCATCGATGATCTGGTCTATGCGGAGTAAAGGGAAGGGATCTTTGGGGCATGCTTTATTGAGGTCATTGAAATTGACGCATAGCCACCAAGATTTATCCTTCTTGGGAACCATGACCAGTTTTGCTATCCACTCGGGATGTTTGATTTCTCTAATGAATCCGGCTTCGAGTAATTTGGCGAGCTCTTCGCCCATAGCTTGATGCTTTGGTTCGGAGAATCGACGCAAAGCATGTTTGACCGGCTTGAAGCAGTCTATTATATTCAGACTATGTCCTACCAGCTCTCATGGAATTCCCGGCATATCTAAGGGATGCGAGGCGAATATGTCCCAATTTTCGCGAAGGAATGCAAGTAGTGCTTCGTCGATCACGGGGTCTAGCTGGGCTCCGATGGACGCCGTTTTTTTTGGATCCGTTGGAGGGCCAGGAATTTGATGATATCGTCTGCAGGCTTGAAGGAAGTAGACTTTGGCCGCTTGCCAAGGACCAAGTCATCGTTATCCATGATGGAGCGGAGCATGGTTAGATCTTCTTTGGCGAGAGACTCAACAAGTACCTCGAGGGCGAGGGATGCTATTTTATTCCCAGCCCAGAGAGCTCTATTGGGGTCTTTGATGATTGTGAGCATGCCATTTGGTCCTCGCATTTTAAGTTTCATATACCCGTAATGTGGTATTGCTGAAATCTCGTAAAGGCGTCGCGTCCTAGGAGGGCGTGGTAGCCACTGCGAAAGGGCATGATGTGAAAAAAGGAGTTCTTCGGATCTGTAGTTTTTGGGTGAGCCAAACATTACATCGAGTGAAACTCGTCCAGTACAACATGCTTATTTTCTTGGGACAATCCCTCGGAAGGTGGTGTTGCTGTGTTCGATGCGTGTTCTATCAAACTGAATTTTATCCAACGTGTCCTCGTAGATGAGGTTTAGGCCGCTGCCACCGTCCATTAGTACCTTGTTAAGCCTGAACTCGTCTACTATGGGGTTTAAAACTAGGGCGGCAGGTGTTCGATCTATGTTGGATATCGGTTGGTCTACTTCACCGAAGATAATTGGAGCATTAGTCCGTGATTTTGCAGCCGTCACATGGTGAATATAGTGGAGCTCTCAAAGGGCCCCTTTTCGTTGGTTTTTCAAAGAGAACGTTTTGTAGATCGTTAGGATCTCCGCGTTATGCTCGGGTGGCACTGTCGGCCTACTGTCTGGAATTGGAGTCTTGAGTATGCTTTCTCCACTCTTCGTGACTTGTCTGACGACCCAGCATTCCTGAAGGCTGTGGGTCAGGTCTATGTTCAGCAGGACCGAGTTTATTGGGCATGGTCTTTCCAGTAATCCCTCGAGGACCGTTCTAACGCGTGTCGAGGTTTTATTCCTTTTTACAGCGGGCTCGGGTGTGGCCAGCCATCGCAGGGGTCCTCGTCGTTGTCGGATTCCTTTATGTTGCTCGGACTGGGATGACTCTGTGCTCAATCACCGTATGTTCCAAGTGCTCTCCATGGCGCAATATTTGTGCACCATGTCTGACAACTCGGCGAAGGTATGAATTTGGCACCATGCTAGGGTGTTAAGGATTCCTTCATCACGACAGTTGTGTTGGAAGGCATTGATCATGTCCTATTCGCTGCAGCACCTTGCCGTATTTTTCTTGAGAAGGAATCTGGCCCAGAAGTGATGGACTGATTCCCCTGTCCGCTGTCTAACCTCTTGTGGGCCCGTTAAGCCGGACTGTCCTGCGTCTCTTGAAGAGTGCCTGAGTTGGGTGGCGGACGGGGAAGAATTTTGTATTCCTCCCGGATGTGAATCCACGACTTTGGCGGTCGCGTCCCATGTTCGGGTGGGGTCTAACACGACTGGCTTGGGGTCCAAAGCCTCAATAGGACTCCGCAACATTGATTCCAATCTATGTGCTGATTGAACCTCGGGGCGAATTCCAGCTTTAGGGCTCCCAGAGGGGCGTGGGTGATCGTTGACTGGGGTGTCAACCGTTCTTAGCTCTGGTGGCTGGAGCGGATGGCCCTTAGCCAGACACTCGACGGTGGCGACAAAATGCGTGACGGGCGGGGTGTGGATTTCCCGATCGTCGGATCTAAGTCCAACCCGATCATATATCGTAGCCTAGTCGTCGACCATCTTCATGGCTTGGATCTAACCGAGTAGCCCATGCAAGGGCGGGATCTCAATAGGGTCGTTCAAGTACTCGAGGTCACTCCGTGACGCTACTCCCTTGGGATCGTTTGAGGATGTTCCCAGGTTAAGTTCGGCTAGGGCAGGTCGGGGCATGCCAGCCGGCTGGGCTTGAGGTTCGGACCGGGTATGATGACCATCCTGGAATCGAGGCCTGCGAGTCCCAAATATGGATCCTTAGGACCGATGGGCTTTGCCAAAAGATCTAGGAGTTTTGTGGGAACTAGGTTCCCCTGGGGGTCGGCCGTGAACTCGAGGATCCCAAACCTGAATTCCTGACCGGGGGTGAAATCTTAGACCAGACTGATGGGGCTGGTCGGATTGGTGTAATGATCGATGTCATCGATCGTGATAACCTACTCGGGGAGTGGTATGCCCCCGCTGCAGATCTCTTCACTGACGATTGAACGTCCCATCGAGCTTTCTGGCGGTCTCATAGCGGAACTCTCAATGAAAGCACCAATGTTGGTGTCAAAATCGGCAGATCTCGGGTAGGGGGTCCCGAGCTGTGAACCTTAGATCGATGTGTAACAAGGAACGAAGGAGACAGTGTTTACCCAGGTTCGGGCCCTCGTGAGGAGGTAAAACCCTATGCCCTGCTTGATTATATTGATGTGTATGGAGATTACAGAGTTGATCTACCTTGAGATCGTCTAAGCTAAACCCTAGATGAGTTCACCTATCCTCTACGAATGAGGATCCTCCGGTTTATATAGACACTGGAGTCCCTAGGGTTACATACAACCGACCTTTTACAAGGGATAGATACGCAGATCCTATCTTCGGAACTTGGAAGCCATGCCATTCTACAAAGCTTTCCTTCTTGGATACGAGATCATTCACAGTTCGGTCTTCAATAGATCAGCCCAACAGGTCGGCCCATGAGGAATGAGCCGATGGCCCGAGGACCCCTTAGTCGCGGACTCCTTCACCACCCTTACCAACGGTGGCCTTGACGTTCACACAATCACAACACGTTTGAATGTGGTCAACTATAAGATTCTTTCTTGGCATAAGATGAGAAATCCGTCTCCCCCTTTACGAAATTTTCTGAGGTATGCATTTGTGATTATAGATGTTTTATTTCATGTCCAATTAGGTTTTGCTGAGACGTTCCTTTCCAATCCAGATCGACACTCGTCTGAAAGAAAGATGGATCATGGAACAGTGATTAAGGCTGCAACATTACTAGCATTTTTAAATGCTAAAAGGTAAAATAACTTCATATCAT
Organism: Hordeum marinum; assembly: GCA_022496015.1. Taxonomy (NCBI): domain Eukaryota; kingdom Viridiplantae; phylum Streptophyta; class Magnoliopsida; order Poales; family Poaceae; genus Hordeum; species Hordeum marinum. Next base: position 302,668,931 of record CM039672.1, on the reverse strand, counting down.
ATTATGCATATTTTTCTAATCAAATTGCAAATGTAACATGTTTAAATTGGAGTTAGGGTTTAAAATATAGAGATATTTTTGAAAAGCATTCAATATGGACTGTGGTATTACCAGAAACAACATGCTATTCTCTGCAAAAGAGACTTACCACACTTAAAATTCCACTATGGGTTGATTAGCATAAAACATAAACGGTTATTTATAAAAGCAAAATGAATGCGGGTTGGTTACTAGAAACATCACGTGGGTTCTTTGCAAAAAAGACGACGGGCGGTAGGATACAATCCTCCATTTATAAGTAGGTAAATGGTGACCTTTCCCTAACCAAAAGTGGACTTTTTAAGCCCGAGGTGCAATGTTTTATCCGAGCCATCTAGCTTTACATCAAGATTTGTATTGTTAACAACACTGAATCAAGTCAACCCTCACGGACTTCCATCTTCGTCATAATCTAGACGAGATCCTTGCCCTGCACCTCCGACTAATTTGAACCATCACCATCATGCTTTAGAGAAAATGGGAGTGTTGAGACATCCTAGACCCACGACTCTACCACTGGCATATCTCGCCCCTTATCAGTCCAAGAGAACAGGAGCGGAAGACGGCATGGATGGGACCGCCGACGAAGGTACGGCATGTTGGGAGACATAGTAGTAAATCAAAAAAATTCCTACGTGTCACCAAGATCTATCTATGGAGAAACCAGCAACGAGCAAAGCGGGAGTGCATCTCCATACCTTTGAAGATCGCAAAGCGGAAGCGTTACAAGAACACAGTTGGTGGAGTCGTACTCGCAGCGATTCAGATCGCAGTGGATTCCGATCTAAGCGTCGAACAACAATGCCTCCGCGTTCAACACACGTGCAGCCTGGTGACGTCTCCTATGCCTTGATCCAGCAAGGAGGAAGGAGAGATTGAGGGACAGCTCCGGCAGCATGACGGTGTGGTGACGGTGGAGCTGCGTGGTACTCCGGTAGGGCTTCACCAAGCACTACGGAGGACGACGAGGAGGAGGGGTAGGGCTGCGCCGAGAGAGGAAGAAACTTCTGTGTATGGCAGCCCCCAAAACCCCACTATATATAGGACGAGGAGGAGGGAGGGCATAGCCCCTAGGGTTCCCACCCTAGGGGCCGGCGGCAGCCCTAGATGGCCCCTAGTGCGGCGGCCAGAGAGGAAGAGGAAGGGCGGCGCCCTAGGTCGGCCTAGGGCCCATCTGCCTCTAGGGTTTGCCCCCCTCCCACCTTGTGCTGCACCTTGGGACCTTGTGGGGTGCACCAGCCCACCTAGGGGCTGGTTCCCTCCCACTTGCAGCCCATGCAGCCCTCTGGTGCCGGTGGCCCCACACGATGGACCCCTGGAACCCTTCCGGTGGTCCCGGTACATTACCGGTGATACCCGAAACACTTCCGGTGACCAAAACCTCACCTCCTATATATGAATCTTTACCTACGGACCATTCCGTAACTCCTCGTGACGTCCAGGATCTCATCTGGGACTCCGAACAACCTTCGGTAACCACGTACACTATTTCCCTATAACCCTAGTGTCATCGAACCTTAAGTTTATAGACCCTACGGGTTCGGGAGGCACGTAGACATGACCAAGACACCTCTCCGATCAATAACCAACAGCAGGATCTGGATACCCATGTTGGCTCTCACATGCTCCACGATGATCTCATCGGATGAACCACGATGTCGGGGATTCAATCAATCCCGTATACAATTTCCTTTGTCTACCGGTATGATACTTGCTCGAGATTCGATCGTCGATATCCCTATACCTTGCTCAATCTCGTTACCGGCAAGTCTCTTTACTCGTGCTGTAACACATCATCCCATGGCTAACTCCTTAGTCACATTGAGCTCATTATGATAATGTCTTACCGAGTGGGCCCAGAGATACCTCTCCATCACATGGAGTGACAAATCCTAGTCTCGATTCGTGCCAACCCAACAGATACTTTCGGAGATACCCGTAGTGTACCTTTATAGCCACCTAGTTACGTTGTGACGTTTGGCACACCCAAATTATTCCTACGGTATCCGAGAGTTGCACAATCTCATGGTCTAAGGAAACGACACTTGACATTAGAAAAGCTTTAGCAGACGAACTACACGATCTTTTGCTATGCTTAGGATTGGGTCTTATCCATCACATCATTCTCCTAATGATGTGATCCCATTATCAACGACATCCAATGTCCATGGTCATCAAACCGTGACCATCTATTGATCAACGAGCTAGCCAACTAGAGGTTCACTAGGGACATGTTGTGGTCTATGTATTCACACATGCATTACGGTTTCTGGTTAATACAATTATAGCATGAACAATAGACAATTATCATGAACAAGGAAATACAATAATAACCATTTTATTATTGCCTCTAGGGCATATTTCCAACAGTCTCCCACTTGCACTAGAGTCAATAATCTAGTTACATTATGATGTATGGAACACCCATAGAGTTCTGGTGTTGATCATTTTTCGCTCGTGAGAGAGGTTTACTCAACGGATCTGCGACATTCAGATCCGTATGTACTTTACAAATATCTATATCTCCTTCTTGAATGTAATCACAAATGGAGTTGAAGCGGCGTTTGATGTGTCTTGTCTTCTTGTGAAACCTGGGCTCCTTGGCAAGGGCAATAGCTCTAGTGTTGTCATAGAATAGAGTCATCGGGCCCGACGCATTGGGAATCACTCCTAGGTCGGTGATGAACTCCTTCATCCGGACTCCTTCCTTTGCTGCTTCCGAAGCAGCTATGTACTCTGCTTCACATGTAGATGCTGCCACGAAGCTTTGCTTGTTGCTGCACCAGCTGACTGCCCCTCCGTTCAAAATATACATGTATCCGGTTTGTGACTTCGAGTCATCCGGATCTGTGTCGAAGCTAGCATCGACGTAACGCTTTACGACGAGCTCTTCGGCACCTCCATATATGAAAAACATGTCCTTGGTCCTTTTCAGGTACTTCAGGATATTCTTGACCGTTGTCTAGTGTTCCGCTCCGGGATCACTTTGGTACCTCCCTACCAAACTTATGTCAAGGTTCACATCAAGTTTGGTACACAGCATGGCCTACATAATAGAGCCTATGGCTGAAGCATAGGGGATGACACTCATCTCTTCTCTATCCTTTGTCGTGGTCGGGCATTGAGTCGTACTCAATCTCACACCCTCTAACATAGGCAAGAACCCCTTCTTAGACTGATCCATATTGAACTTCTTCAATATCTTGTCAAGGTATGTGCTTTGTGAAAGACCTATGAGGTGTCTCGATCCATCTCTATAGATCTTGATGCCTGATATGTAAGCAGCTTCTCCAAGGTCCTTCATTGAAAAACACTTAATCAAGCAGGCCTTTATGCTTTCAAAAAGTTCTATATCATTTCCCATCAACAATATGTCATCCACATATAATATGGGAAATGCTACAAAGCTCCCACTCACTTTCTTGTAAATACAGGGTTCTCCATAAACCTGTATACATCCAAACGCTTTAATCACCTCATTAAAGCGAATGTTCCAACTTCGAGATGCTTGCACTAGCCCATAGATGGAGCGCTGAAGCTTGCATACTTTGTTAGCATCTTTAGGATCAACAAAACCTTTTGGATGCATCATATACAGTTCTTCCTTAAGGAAACCATTAAGGAATGCCGTTTTGACGTCCATTTGCCAGATCTCATCATCACAAAATGCGGCAATTGCTAACATGATTCGGACAGACTTCAGCATCGCTACGGGTGAGAAAGTCTCATCGTAGTCAACTCCTTGAACTTGTCGATAACCCTTAGCGACAAGCCGAGCCTTATAGACGGTCACATTACCATCCGCGACAGTCTTCTTCTTAAAGATCCATTTATTTTCTATAGCTCGCTTATCATCAAGCAAGTCCACCAAAGTCCATACTTTGTTCTCATACATGGATCCTATCTCGGATTTCATGGCTTCAAGCCATTTGTTGGAATCTGGGCCCGCCATTGCTTCTTCATAGTTCGAAGGTTCACCGTTGTCCAACAACATGATCTCCAGGACAGGGTTGTCGTACCACTCTGGTGCGGAACGTGTCCTAGTGGACCTTTGAATAGCAACTTGATCCGAAGTTTCATGATCATCATCATTAACTTCCTCTCCAGCCGGTGCAAGCTCCATAGAAACAACTTCCTGTGTTGCGCTACTCTTCGGTTCGAGTGGAGGTATAATTACCTCATCAAGTTCTATTTTCCTCCCACTTACTTCTTTCGAGAGAAACTCTTTCTCCAGAAAGGATCCATTCTTGGCAACAAAGACTTTGCCTTCGGATCTGAGGTAGAAGGTATACCCAACATTTCTTTGGGGTATCCTATGAAGACGCACTTTTCCGCTTTGGGTTCGAGCTTCTCAGGTTGAAGTTTCTTCACATAAGCATCGCATCCCCAAACTTTCAGAAACGACAGCTTAGGTTTCTTTCCAAACCATAATTCATACAGTGTCGTCTCAACGGACTTAGACGGTGCCCTATTTAAAGTGAATGTCGCAGTCTCTAATGCATATACCCAAAATGATAGCAGTAAGTCGGTAAGAGACATCATAGATCGCACCATATCCAATAGAGTGTGATTACGATGTTCAGACACGCCGTTTCGCTGAGGTGTGCCAGGCGGCGTGAGTTGTGAAACAATTCCACATTTCCTTAGGTGCGTGCCAAACTCGTGACTTAAATATTCTTCGCCACGATCAGATCGTAGGCACTTTATTTTCCTGTCACGTTGATTCTCTACCTCACTCTGAAAGTCCTTGAACTTTTCAAAGGTTTCAGACTTGTGTTTCATTAAGTAGACATACCCATATCTGCTTAAGTCATCACTGAGGGTGAGAACATAACGGTAGCCACCGCGAGCCTCAACGCTCATTGCATCGCATACATCGGTATGTATTATCTCCAACAAGTCAGTTGCTCGCTCCATTGTTCCGGAGAATGGAGTATTGGTCATCTTGCCCATGAGGCATGGTTCGCACGTGTCAAATGATTCAAAATCAAGAGACTCCAAAAGTCCATCATCATGGAGTTTCTTCATGCGTTTGACACCAATATGACCAAGGCGGCAGTGTCACATGTAAGTGGGACTACAGTTATCAACCTTACACTTTTTGGTACTCACGCTATGAACATGTGTAACATCACGTTCGAGATTCATCAAAAATAAACCATTGACCAGCGGGGCATGACCATAAAACATTTCTCTCATATAAATAGAACAACCATTATTCTCAGATTTAAATGAGTAGCCATCTCGCATCAAACGAGATCTGGAAACAATGTTCATGCTCAAAGCTGGTACTAAATAACAATTATTGAGGTTTAAAACTAATCCAGAAGGTAGATGTAAGGTAGCGTGCCAACGGCGATCACATCGACCTTGGAACCATTCCCGACGCGCATCGTCACCTTGTCCTTTGCCAGTCTCCGCTTATTCCGCAACTCTTGCTTGGAGTTACAAATGTGAGCAACTGCACCAGTATCAAATACCCAGGAGCTACTATGAGCGCTGGTAAGGTACACATCAATAACAAGTATATCACATATACCTTTAACATTGCTGGCCTTCTTATCCGCTAAGTACTTGGGACAGTTCCGCTTCTAGTGGCCGGTACCCTTGCAATAAAAGCACTCAGTCTCAGGCATGGGTCCATTCTTGTTCTTATTCCCGGCAACTTGCTTACCGAGCGTGTTAACTACTTTGCCGTCCTTCTTGAAGTTCTTCTTAACCTTGCCTTTCTTGAAACTAGTGGTCTTATTCACCATCAACACTTGATGCTCCTTTTTGATCTCGACCTCCGCTGATTTCAGCATCGAGTACAACTCACGAATGGACTTCTCCATATCCTGCATGTTGTAGTTCATCACAAAGCTCTTGTAGCTAGGTGGGAGCGTGTGAAGGATTCTGTCAATAACTGAGTCATCCGTAAGATTAACTCCCAGCTAAGACAAGCGGTTGTGCAACCCAGACATTTTGAGTATGTGCTCACTAACAAAACTATTCTCCTTCATCTTGCAACTGAAGAACTTGTTGGAGACATCATATCTCTTGACTCGGGCCTGATCTTGGAAAACCAATTTCATCTCTTGGAACATCTCATATGCTCCGTGTTGCTCAAAATGCTTTTGAAGCCCCGGTTCTAACCTGTAAAGCATGCTGCACTGAACCAGGGAGTAATCATCACAGCGTGACTGTCAGGCGTTCATAACGTCCTGAGCCGCTGGGAAAATGGGTGCATCACCTAGCGGTACATCAAGGACATATAATCTTATGGAAGCAATGAGGATGATCCTCAAGCCACGGACCCAGTCCGCATAGTTGCTTCCATCATCCTTCACCTTGGTTTTCTCTAGGAACACGTTGAAGTTGAGGGCAACATTAGCGTTGGCCATTGGATCTACAATATAGATTGTAAAGACAATTTTAGACTAAGTTCATGATAATTAAGTTCACATAATCAAATTATTTAACGAACTCCCACTTAGATAGACATCTCTCTAGTCATTCAAGTGACACATGATCCATGTCAACTAGCCCATGTCTGATCATCACGTGAGATGGACTAGTCATCAATGGAGAACATCTCCATGTTGATCGTATCTTCTATACGACTCATGTTCGACCTTTCGGTCTCCCGTGTTCTGAGGCCATGTTTGTACATGCTAGGCTCGTCAATTCAACCTAAGTGTATTGCGTATGTAAATCTGGCTTACACCCGTTGTATGCGAACGTTAGAACCTATCACACCCGATCATCACGTGGTGCTTCGGAACAACGAACCTTAGCAACAGTGCACAGTTAGGGTGAACACATTTCTTGAAATTTTAGTGAGAGATCATCTTATTAGCTACCGTCGTTCTAAGCAAATAAGATGTAAACATGATAAGCATCACATGCAATCAATATAGTGACATGATATGGCCAATATCATCTTGCTCCTTTGATCTCCATCTTCGGGGCACCATGATCATCACTGTCACCGGCACGGCACCATGATCTCCATCATCATGATCTCCATCATCGTGTCTTCATGAAGTTGTCTCGCCAACCATTACTTCTACTACTATGGCTAATGATTAGCAATAACGTAAAGTAATTACATGGCATTTATGATTGACACGTAGGTCATACAATAAATTAAGACAACTCCTATGGCTCTTGCCGGTTGTCATACTCATCGACATGCAAGTCGTGAATCCTATTACAAGAACATGATCAATCTCATACATCACATATATAACATCACATTCTTTGGCCATATCACATCACACGTCATATGCTGCAAAAAAAACAAGTTAGACGTCCTCTAATTTGTTGTTGCAAGTTTTTTACGTGGCTGCTATAGGTTTCTAGCAAGAACGTTTCTTACCTACGCAAAAACCACAACGTGATATGCCCATTTCTATTTTCCCTTCATAAGGACCCTTTTCATTGAATCCGATCCGACTAGAGTGGGAGAGACAAACACCCGCTAGCCACCTTATGCAACAAGTGCATGTCAGGCGGTGGAACCTGTCTCACGTAAGAGTACGTGTAAAGTCGGTCCGGGCCGCTTCATCCCACAATACCGTTGAATTAAGATAAGACTAGTAACGGCAAGACAATTGACAAAATCGACGCCCACAACACCTTGTGTTCTACTTGTGCATAGATTCTACGCATAGACCTAGCTCATGATGCCACTGTTGGGAGACGTAGTAGTAAATCGAAATTTTTTCTACGTGTCACCAAGATCTATCTATGGAGAAACCAGCAACGAGCAAAGGGGGAGTGCATATTCATACCTTTGAAGATTGCAAAGCGGAAGCATTACAAGAATGCGGTTGGTGGAGTCGTACTCGCAGCGATTCAGATCGCGGTGGATTCCGATCTAAGCGCCAAACAACGGCGCCTCCGCGTTCAACACACGTGTAGCCCGATGACGTCTCCTACGCCTTGATCCAGCAAGGAGGAAGGAGAGGTTGATGGAGAGCTCCGGAAACACGACGGCATGGTGACGGTGGAGCTGCGTGGTACTCCGGCAGGGCTTTGCCAAGCACTACGGAGGACGAGGACGAGGAGGGGTAGGGTTGCGCCGAGAGAGGAAGAAACTTCTGTGTATGGCAGCCCCCCAAACCCCACTATATATAGGAGGAGGAGGAGGAGGAGGGAGGGCACAACCCCTAGGGTTCCCACCCTAGGGGCCGGCGGCAGCCCTAGATGACCCCTGGTGCGGCGGCCAAAGAGGGAGAGGGAGGGGCGGCGCCCTAGGAGGGCCTAGGGCCCATCTGCCCCTAGGGTTTGCCCCCCTCCCACCTTATGTTGTGCCTTGGGCCCTTGTGGGGGCGCACCAGGCCACCTAGGGGCTGGTTCCCTCCCATCTACGGCCCATGCAGCCCTCTGGTTCCGGTGGCCCCACACGATGGACCCCCGAAACCCTTCTAGTGGTCCCGGTTCGTTACCGCACCCGAAACACTTCCGGTGACCAAAACCTCACTTCCTATACATGAATATTTACCTCCGGACCATTCCAGAACTCCTCGTGACGTCCGGGATCTCATCCGGGACTTAGAACAACCTTCGGTAACCACGTACACTATTTCCCTATAACCCTAGTGTCATCGAACCTTAAGTGTGTAGACCCTACGGGTTCGGGAGGCACGTAGACATGACCGAGACACCTCTCCGCTCAATAACCAACAGCGGGATCTGGATACCCATGTTGGCTCTCACATGCTCCACGATGATCTCATCGGATGAACCATGATGTCGGGGATTCAATCAATCCCGTATACAATTCCCTTTGTCTACCGGTATGATACTTGCCCGAGATTCGATCATCGGTATCCCTATACCTTGTTCAATCTTGTTACTGGCAAGTCTCTTTACTCGTTTCGTAACACATCATTGCGTGGCTAACTCCTAGCCACATTGAGCTCATTATGATGATGTCTTACCGAGTGGGCCCAGAGATACCTCTCCGTCACACGGAGTGACAAATCCCAGTCTCGATTCGTGCCAACCCAACAGATACTTTCGGACATACCCGTAGTGTACCTTTATAGCCACCCAGTTACGTTGTGACGTTTGACACACCCAAAGTATTCCTATGGTATCCGGGAGTTGCACAATCTCATGGTCTAACGAAACGATACTTGACATTAGAAAAGCTTTAGCATACGAACTACACGATCTTATGCTATGCTTAGAATTGGGTCTTGTCCATCACATCATTCTTCTAATGATGTGATCCCGTTATCAACGACATCCAATGTCCATGGTCATCAAACCGTGACCATCTATTGATCGACGAGCTAGCCAACTAGAGGTTCACTAGGGACATGTTGTGGTCTATGTATTCACACATGCATTAGGTTTCCGGTTAGTACAATTATAACATGAATAATAGACAATTATCATGAACAAGGAAATACAATAATAACCATTTTATTATTGTCTTTAGGGCATATTTCCAACACGACAAGGTCGAACGTTGCCCGTCCAACATGATGGGAATTTGTACACTATTCTTTTACTCCTCGACCTTAGAACACCAGCCCACATGCTATTTTGTCTTGTTTAGACCGTCCAACCCGCCCAACAATGGGCTTCAAGCTTCGCTACTACAGCCGGGAGGAAGACTCAACGCCGGTGCAGCCAACGAGAGGAGCAAACCCTAAAGAGAGGTAAAGGCTTCTCCAATGGTATCTCCTAAAATAGACACACTATTCAGGTGTGAGCCGTATTCGGATGCGTTCGTATACACGATAGAGGAGTGAGCCATCTAACCCTGTACCTCAAATGTCCATATTTGTTAACTTGAAAAATACTTGCAAAGAACCTTCCGCCAAATCCTTTCGGCAAGTTAGTGGCCTTCCGCCAAAGTTTGTAATAAAGAGTCTTAATAAAGCTACATTTGAAACAATTACGTGATTGCCAGCCTTCTGCCACCTTCATAAAGCGACACTAGCTTTAGGAGTTTCCTTCAGCATGTGTAAAGCTAGCACTACTAGCTTCAATCAAATCCTAAAGTTCGTACTACATTTGTGTCACTTGCTATCATGAAAAAGTGGAGAGTAATTTTTGTAAAGAGTAACTCTGAACTGGTTATTTTGATACACACGCCCATACGCTTCGATTAGTGCAAATGGGTTAGGTTCGCTCATCTCAAGGGCAGGTTGTAGTGTGTCGGCACAGTGGGGCTCTTTGAGTTTTTCTTTTTATTACTTAATTTTATATTCCAAAAAAGCTCTAAAATACGTAGACACACATAAACCTGGACATATCCCGGACCAGAGCGGGCTTGAGAAAGCCCGAACTGAAAAACTCAGGCCCGAGCCAAGCCCGACCTGACCATCGGGCTTAATAAATCGGGTCTGAGCCTGGAAAAGCCTGACAAAGCCCGGTCGCCCTGGCCCGACCTAGGCTAAAAATTTGATTTTTGCAAGCCTGAGCCCAGCGCGGTCTGCCCGTCGGGCACACTTTTCAGGCCTGAGCCTGGCCCGATGGCACGATCAGGCCCGGCCTGGCCCGGGATTTTCAAGCCAACCGGGCGAGTTGTTCATGCCCAGGTTTAGACATACCCACAGAGATAGATGGAGAGAGAGATAGAGAGATTGCTTTATTTAGTTTGTAAAGAATGTTCACCGCGTATTATAAAAATGCTTCGGGAATGTTTTTGTTTGTGCTCCTGGTGTTAGGACAATATGCATATGTTTCAGAAAAATGTTCGTGGCATATTAGAATTTTTCATGATATGTTTTTCGAAAATGTTCATGCCATGTTAAAAAAATCATAACAAACAAAAAATGTTGATGACATTTACAATTTGTTCATAATACTAAAAAGAGTTCTCATATATTAAAAAATAGGTTATGAATTATTTTGAAATAAAAAAAGTAACGTGTATTTTAAATTGACCTGCACTTGACAAAAGTTAAACATGTATTGGGAAAAAAATGTTCAACATGTATGTAAAATATATTCAACGTGTATATAGAAGAAGTTCAACCTGAAAAAAGAAAAAAAGAAAACAAAACAAAGAAATTAATTAAATAAAAACAGATAGCGACAAACGCAGAACCAAGAAAAGGAAAGACTATGTAGAATCTTCCCAAAACCTGGCGGAATGTTTCGTGAATTGGTCCGGTGAAGCTTCCCAAAACCGCTAGAGGAATAGGAATTTAGAGGAAGGAGTTGTAACGAGATTAGACATGAAAAGTGTAATTTTATTCCTAATTCCTTTTAAAAAAAACTGTAACTTTATTAATTAGAAATAACGGTTACATCGTCAATAAGAAAAGGTACAATATCCTCCAAGGGCTCTTCAAACCAATCCCTAGTGACAGAAAATTTTGCTAGCCTAGCAATTTCATGAGCCACTTTATTTGCTTCCCTATTACAATGTTCAAATCTAATAATAGGGAAATCACAAGCCAAAAAATAGCAATCATCGAAAACTGTCGCTGCTGCTCCTGCCGAGTGTCCTCCATTCTTCATTGTCTCAATCACTTCCATATTGTCTGAGTTAACAACTAAGCGATTACAACCAGCCTTTTGTGCAAGGTATAATCCAAACTTTAGAGCCAAAACTTCTGCTACTAATACATCCGCACAACAATCAATCCTCCATTTTCCACCGACAATGAATCTGCCTTTGTCGTCTCTGATGACCACTCCAGTCGTACCCTGGAGCAGATCATTAAGGAGGCATCAACATTCAGCCTCACAAAACACGTAGGCGGAATGCTTCATCCCTCTTTTTTAATAGTTGCCTTAGGGGAGTAGGCATTAACATAGTTTGTCGTTATTGCACGAGCCCCATAGAAGTTTGGTTTGCATCTTGCAACTTTCCTTCATGAACCAGTTGACATCTATTCCACCATAAATACCAAGATGTTATAGCGACCAATTCACGTACGTTCTCAGTACCCATTATAGATAATTCATGATCTTGCATAAGGAGTAAGAATTCTAGTATAGCCTCTCCCGCACGGTCAACAACACAAGCTTTATTTATCACCTCGTATAAGCCTAACTTGCCCCAAACTTCTTTCGCCTTCCGACACCCGAACAAGACGTGTTTTGTATCTTCTGGTCCATTTAAGCATGATGGACAGATGGGTGAAACCTTCATATGTCTATTAGCTAGTGTAACTCGGCAGGGGGGTGTTCCATGTAGTGTAGCCAAATGAATTTTTTTACCTTTGCCGGACAAGATAACTTCCATATTTTACTCCAAATAGGATTGACATTGGTTCTACCCATCCCATTTGCATGTTGCAATTTTTTTCCATGTTGTTGGTTCCATTCTTCCAAATAGGCCGATCGGACAGTAAACAAACCATTTTTTGTATAGCTCCAAGCAATGAAATCCGTCATATTATGCATGGAAAGTGGAATAGCGAGTACCCTCTGAGCATCAATTGGCCACGACGTTTGTCTCACCAAATCTTCATCCCATGAATTCGTGATTGGGTCAATAAGATCAGAGACCTTAGATAGAAGATTCCCCCTTCTAGGAGTAATAATTTTTCTGTTTGCACAGTTCGGGATCCAAGCGTCTCGCCAAATATCGTTGTTTGGTATTTGATGAGTTTTACACGTGGAATATGAGAGGGATGCCCATTCCCTTGTTTGGTTAGGGGGAATTCATGGGGAATTAGCCAGGAGACAAGACGAGATGTTCATTGTAAATTAATTCCCTCTCAATTTCCATCCCCTCCCCTGTTAATAAAATGATGGGAGTTGGACTCTAAACTCCCACGTCCAGTCCCTCATAAATTCTCAATCACTCCAACCAAATAGATAACATTATATCTTAGAGTCCCTAATTTTCATTCCTTCTCTTTAATTACCCCCAACCAAACAGGCAATAGGTACTAGTTATTGGGCCGCCCCACATTCAATAGGCGAGCGCCAGTACAATGTAGCACGAAGCGATTTATAGCATTCGCGTGTGCACCCGCAAAAACAATGAGAAAAAAAGGAAGCATCCGCGTGTGCAGACGCCCCGCAAGAGGCAGCACATGAAAGATTGACATATGCCGTGAGCCTTGTCACGCTCCATGATGGAGCAAGTATATTCCTACCAAAGTTGATATAGTTAAGTCACAACTGTTGTTTTTATTTTTATAAGACATTTTAAACAGTTGTTTTTAACCTATTTAGTATAGTGCCTGAACCGGCTAGAAACATAGGGAGTACAAAATTAAGGGATGTCAAGACTCAAGAAACATGTGCATCGACTCGTGGCGAACAGAGAGGTTGCCTCCCATTTTCACCTCCGACTTGTTCTAACAGCCATACATCCTCATTCCTTCCCATAATAACCTGGCAATGGCATTGCCTTGCCCCTTCTCTCTGTCCCATCGAAAACCGAGACCAAAAGGTAGGGAGAGCAAACAACTCGAAAAAGAAGTGAAGCCTAGAATCAGGCCCGTTCATCCGATCCCAATCAGATGGCCCGGGTTGCTTCCAGCTGTGCCGCCCTCGTGGCGCAAAGGTCCTCTCTGAAACTTTGCAAACGTGCATGTTCTCTAATTTGATTCAGTCCGACGTTGAGCTCATACGTGCAGGAGGGGATTCTCCGCCGCGATAACCGCCATCGAAGTGTCGGCGAAGAAGGTCGAGGAGAAGGCGCCGAAGCTGGGCACGACGGCGACGAAGGACACGACAAAGGACAAGACGGCGTTTTGGCAGCCTGACCCCAAGACCGGCGACTACCGGCCGGTGACCGGCACCAAGGAGGTGGATCCGGCCGACCTGCGCGCCGAGATGCTCAAACGGAGGTTGCTGAAGCAGCAGTGACTCGCGTGCTGCAAACACGCCAAGGGCCCAGGTTCACGTCAGTGCACCGCCATGTACAGCAAAATTTTGACGGGCGTGCTAACTGTATTTTTCTAGGCGCCATGTCACACACCGACTTTTCAGGAAATTGCTTCCTGTAACTCTTTTGCAACAGCTGCACTTTTACGTGTTCTACACAGATCGTCTAAAATTTCGCAGTGGCTTTGCACACCACGACAAGATTTCAGCAATTCGACTGCAGGAATTGCCATCGTAGCAACTTTTGAGTGCGCACGCATGCGGTAGTACCTTCTATCTAACAGGTTTGTAGCTGAATTGAATCCACGTCACACCCTCGAGAAACAAGGTCGGGGCTTATTACTGTTTGTGCGCGGTGCGTCGGCCGAAAATTAGGCCGGTCTGGTGCCATGCTGGCCTTGCGCGCCCACCAAACCGCGTCCTCGGCGTGAGACGCGTGTATACGGTGGGGTCCAACGCAGATTGGCCCTATCCTACCTTATCTTCTCCACCGCTTCATCCCCTACCTCCCAGTTTTCGTTCTTCTCCTCCCCACTTCCCTCGCTCTGCCGCTCTTGTCCTCTCCGCAACCTCTCCCCCCCTACCGCAAGCCCCGCTGCCACCGCCGGCGTTTGCTGTCGTCGCACCGTTGCAAATGTTTGCTGGCGTACGAGCGGGTCGACGTGCTGTACGAGGCGAGCTGCAACCAGATTTGGTGGAGCTGCAAGCAGCAGAGGCAAGCGGTGAAAACGGCGACGGACGCCGCTGCTAGCCGTCGATGCCTAGCTGGACCGGCGACCAGCATTTGTTTTTCTTGCTGGATATGGTACTCTTTTTTGCTACCATGGGCGTTTGGTTCTGCTGGAACCAATTCTTTTCTTTTGCTATCACAGGTGTCTTGTTTTGCTGGAACGAGCTTGATTTTTTGCTACAAGGGGTTGTGCTGGGTTTGCCCTTTTTTTTGAGCACATGCAGCACCAATGTTACCACCGGTGATTTGTTTTGCTAGCATTGGCGGCAATTTTTGCTGGAATCGGTGACTGTTTTTGCTGGGATCCGTAATTTTGTGTGATTTTTGCTGCATCCGGTATTCGATTTTGCTACCACCGGAGTTGAATTTTGTTGGAATCGGCGAGTGTTTCTTTGCTCGGATGTGCAAATGTTATGTTTTTTTCCGGATGAGTTTTGTGCTACAACCATATTTTGATTTTGCTGGAACCGGAGACAAATTTTGCTACATCCATGTTTTGATTTTGCTGGAACCGCACACAATATTTGCTACATCCACGTGTTGGTCGACGGCGGCGACGCTATCTTTTGCTGCAACCATCTCAGACTTTTAATACTACCGGAGATGTCATTTGCTACTACACTACTAGAATCATTATTGGAATCAAGTAATTTGCCATCTGCTGCCGGTTCTTTGCCATGTTGACAGATAGTAAAGATGCTTTTTGCCGTCAGCTGCCAAATAACAGACGACGAAGAACTGACAGCTGCCAAATAACAGACGACGAAGAACTGACAGCTGCCAAATAACAGACGACAAAGAACTGATTAATGGTAAAGATTTTGTTTGTCAGCTCTTTGCCGTATGCCAACAGACTACAAAGACCCTAAAGGCAGACGGCACAGAGACAAGAATATCTTTGCCGTCTGCATTTATTTTGCGGACGGCGAAGAAGAAACACACCACATGGATCCGATCACGGATCGATGACATGGCATAAAATCCTCCACACACACACAACACGCAGATGAAACCCAACCCACACGCAGCCCACCCTAACCACTCATGTAACCGGCCCCACCACACACTCTCCCTCGCTGCTCCTCGCGTCAGCCGTGGGCGCAGCTCTCCCTACCATCCACCAGTGCCCTCGCCGCTCGCCTCACCTCTCCCCTTCAAGCCAGATCCAGCACCAGCCTCTGTCGCCGCTCGCGCCACCAGCCTTCGTCGCCGCCGCCGCTCGCGCCACCAGCCTTCGCCGTCGCTCGCGCCACCAGCCTTCGCCGTCGCTCGCGCCACCAGCCACTGGTCGTTGCCGCTCGTGCGGCCAGCCACCGACCGCCCCCGCTCGGGCCACATGTCGTCGTCACCGCTTGCGCCACCGGCCGGACCCCGTCGCCACCGTCACAAACCGCCCTTGATTCGGATGTCGTCGTCGCCCCCTTGTCGCATGCCACGCTTGCCTTTAAGCCGGAGGCCACCATCTCCCCTTGTGTCGTGCCGGCGCCGGTGGCCCCTAAGGCAGAGGTTGCCGCCGCCCGCACCACCGGAAAAGCCCCTCCCTTCCTCGCGCCACTGTAGAACCAACCATGGCCGCCTGCCTCACGCCGCAGTCCGCGCCTGCTCTTCGCGTCGCCACCACGGGAGTTCATCACCGCAAGTCACCATGTCCTGTCACCGAACGAACATGAAGAACACCAAACGAACATTGAACGAGTAGGAAGAACAACCGCAGAAACAACAGTAGGGGCCACACGTCATATTTTTTTTAATAAAAAAACATGTTTTCTCGTCTGTGGCATACGGCAAAGGCCACGGACGGCCGTAGACCCTGGGTCTGCCATCCAAGCTCTTTGTCGTCCGGTCCTCCATGGCAAAGATTTTTTGTCGTCCGTGGTCCTGAGGCGGACGACAAAGGACCGCTTTACCGGGTTTTTCTTTGCAGGAATTTTTGCCGTCTGCTGACACACAACAAAGGCCTTTTCCGTCCGGGGTCCTTCCTTTTGCCGTCAGCCATGGCAGACGGCAAAATACATGATTCCTATAGTGCTACCAGAGTTTTTTTTTACCATCGTCTTTTTGCTACAACCATAGCTTCAATTTGCTAGAACCAGTCAAAATGATTCAACTGGGTGCGGCGACACATAATTGTTTTTTTACAACTTTTTTTCTTGTGAGCGTCGACGGCAAGCATGGCACGAAGCTACAACCGACGACTGGCATTGCCGGAGCCGCAACCATCACCAGCGAGGGAAGGTGCAACGGGGGCAAAATTTTTGCTTCATGCGTGGATCCCGGCGATAAACATGAGAGAAGACGACAACGGCCGGCGGTGAGCGCGGCGACCTGTGGCGAGTGTGGCATCCAGCAGCGCGAGCACGACAGAGAGAGAAGGTCCAGGTGAGGGCATGACGGTCGGCGGTTGGGAGGTGAGGGCGTGACGGTTGGCGGCTGGGAGGACGTCCAGACGCCCGGCCTTTGTGGAGAGGAAGAGGGAGGGGGAAGTCAACGCGGGGATCAGGGGGGATCGAGCGACTCGTAGACGCTGGATCGGGCGGCTGGGGCTAGTCCGGCCCAGCTGTTCGGCCGGAGTGCCGCGCCTATCACCCTATTTTAAACTACTCAAATGATAAACGTGATAGGCGTGACACGAAGCAATTTCATTTTGACGTTTTTTACAACTAAAATTATCATTCATAAAGAAAAAATAAACAAAAAAACTGAAACTTAACATCCAAATAAAATTTGTCATTCTCGCGTCACTAAATTTATCATAAAAAATGTCCGCAGTTTCATGTGTTTGTGTTAGATGTGTGACACTTATCAGGGTCCTCCTTCGGTTCCATAACAAGTATTATGGGCTTAGTTCCAAATAAATACCTTTTTATTCTATATCTACCTACTAATTAAAAAAATAGGTATCTTAATCTGTCATGTTAGTTTGTAGAAACCCCCTATTTTTGGTAATCAACCCGCAACCCAATTTTAAGTTAGATTTTTTTTTGCGACCCCCCCCCCAAGATATTTGGGTTAATCAACCCGCAGTATATATCACATTGTTTAAAAAAATATCCATATATTTTAAACCTTAACTCCAAATTTAACATGTTATATATATACGATTTTTTTAGAAAAATATGTAGAATCTGAATATAATGTTACTTTACATGTTAACCATTAAAAATGTAATTTATGGTGCAACCTTACTAAATAGTGCATGATTTGTCTTTCTTTCATGCCGACGCATATCCAGATTGAAAATAAACACCTCGGCACAATCAGAATTGAAGACGAAACAAACCATCTATGACCACGCATGCATGTCTCCCCAAAACCTCTCAGAATACCTAGATGTCTCATCTTGTGCCAAGAGAGAGACGTCTTAGGATCGACAACATTCAAAAGCATTGTGATTGTGTGAGTACTGAGGCCACCATAAGACCATAAGTGAGGGGGGAAGGGGGATAAATGACAACACGGATGGGATGTCATGTTTTCGAATAAAGGACGTCAACTTATTGTGGTGTTGAGTCATGGTTATTGGGTTAAAAGAGTGATTCCCGCACAAAAAAAAGTTAAGGGGGTGATATTTTTCTTCCGTTCCAATGCACTGGCTCTTTTTCCTAGTTTTTTTTGCTAATAAAGGAAGGAGATATTCTTGGTCCATCATTAATATTTGTAGAAAAGCCCATGATTCTTTCTGTAGCCTACCCACCACACGGTGTCAATCAACCCACATTGTTCCTCCGATTGATGCGACTGCGTAAGGTGGCCCGGCCTCCGCCTGGGCCTCGGCCCATCAAATCCAAGACACATAGTCCAGTTCATATGCGTCCATGTGATGGATCAAAATCCTGACATATGCAGTCCATGTGAAGACCGAACTCCTGACATATGCGGTCTAGTTTGATGGGTGCTCATGTGTGACGCTCTCTATGTCAAAAAGTCGATGCTTCGGACATGGTGTAGCTCACTTGGGCCGGCCCATTTTGCGTACGCAAGGGGGGAAAACAGAAAAACAGCACTAGTGCTAGGATTCGATCCCTGACTTCAATGCGCAAGATGGGCTAGCCGCTCCAACAGATTAGCTTTTGTACTAAACTTGCAATGCATAGCTAAAAGAACTAAACTACAATGGTAAGATGTTAAACATTCGCAAAGAATCCCAAAAACTGAAGTACAAGTGAGGGATTGAACAGACCCTCCTACCACTGAACCGGGTCACTAGTGACTTTCATTCCTAGGAATCTGTGTCTAAAACCTTGGACATTTCATGAAAATGTCGCTATTTTGGGGGATTGTCGAACATTTTTCTAATAAAAGGAACAAAATTGAAAACAAAATCTTTGTATGAAATCACGAACAAAATTTAAAATAAGTTTTCTGCAAAACAGGAACAAAATTTCAAATGACAATTTTATTCAAAATTACGAACAAAAATTTCAAAGTATGAACAATTTTTAAATTTCCTGATTTTTTTAATTATCGATTTTTTTTAGAAACATGTCACTTTTGAATTTGTGAAGAAATTTGGAAAGCTGGAACATGACATTTTAATTTGTGAACACAAAATACAAATGTGAACATTTTTTAAATTCACCACACATAATTTGAATTTGGGAACAAAAATTGTGAATAAAATTTCAAAAATGAACTTTTTTAATATATGTTTTCTTTAAATCAACATTTTTAATTTTTTGAACAAAATATGAAAGAGGGATTTTTTCAAAAAAAATTCAACATTATTTGGATTTTTGGGAAAAAGATCCAAAACATGAAAAGTTAAAAAAAAACAAAGTGGGAATATTACTTGAAATTCTCGAACAATTTTTGAAATTTTTGAAAAATTTCTAACACTATTGTAAATATTTTCTGATATCATGAACAAATTTTAATTTCTGAACAAAAAAAGAGAAACATGCACAAATTTTTAATTCAGAAAAATATATTAAAAACGACCATTTTTTATTGCAAACAATATTTGTATTCCATGCATTTTTGGAAATGCGAATTTTTTTTGGAATATGGGAATACTTTTAGAACTGCACAAAATTCATGAAAACGCGAAAAATTTATAAACATTAACATTTTTTTAAAAAGTGAACAATTTTTGAAAACGAGAACAATTTTTCAAATTCCTGAACATATTTTGAACACGAACATTTTTCTGAAATAATAATATTTTTAGAAAGGAAACATTTTATAAATTTCTTTTAAATTTGCGAAACACGGTAATTTTTCTAAATGATGAAAAAAATAAAAACGAGATTTTGTTTCAAAATTTCAAACGAATTTCAATAAAATAATTTTTTTTGAATATTATGAAGATTTATTCAAATATGAACACCTTTTAAAATAGTGAAGACAAATTTAATACGAGAATAGTTTTTTAAAACTTTCAAAAAATATTTGAAATTTCCAAACAGAGAAAATATGAAAAATAAAAAAATAAAAAGGAAATAAAAAACAGAAATAAAAAATAAAAAACAAACATAAACAGAAAAAGAAAAAAGAAAACAAAAAGTGGCAAAGAAGAAAAAGAAATCCCGGTTCAGGAACCTTCTAGAAGGTCCAAAATCCAATAAAAACCCGCTAGGAATCTCTGAAAGGTTCGTAAAACCAGAGGCGCTGCTACACGTGAACGGGCTGGCCCAGCTTCCTCACTCAGTCGCCAGCCTGTGCAAAAGTTTGACAGTTTGACGTAAAATACGTCAAATAGGATATTTCCTGTTTCATGACTACCCCCAATGAATTTAGCAAATGTTTTTGAAGAATCGTTTACTTATTAAATAGTATCAATTCACTTCTGGATTCCCTATTCTATCAATTTATAAACATTTATGATGCACAATCAATAAGCTGCCTTGAGAATTAATAAATAGTAATAATGGCTTGTTTGTGAGATTAAGGCATGTAGCTGGACATGCCGATCGTGTATGTGAAGGAGCAAAAAATGGACATGGCCACTGTGGGAGAAAGAAGAGAACAAAGCCACGATACTCCCTCCATTCCTAAAAGCAAGGCATATTTTGTTGGGATTTTTACTTCTATGCCTTCGGTTCCTTAGTTATGTTTAGTTTTTACCCATGGTTTTAATTTTCCTCACTTTTCCCCTCCAACACTCATCCCATGTTCACAAAAAACCCAAACGAAGCCTTGTTGTTGGGTCAATGAAGTTGACCGTTACCGCAAAAAAATGAGGTTGATCGTTACCTGTTCAGTTATTGGTGCGTGTGGCAGGACATTTTAGGATAGGTGGGTCGCGTATGACGGGTGGGCGGTGGCCGTGATCGTTTATGACGAGTGAGATGTGACGCCCCCGTTTATAATCGTGCACTAACCATATACGCATCGTGCACAATCACGAACGGTGACTCACATGAATATCACAACACAACTTTACGACACAAATATAAGCATAAAACTTTATATTACAAGCCAGGGCACGAGGACCCATAATACAACAGTCATAATAGCAAATATTATCTGAGTACAAACATAATTAGACAAGTTTTACCTTAAGAAGGCTGAGTAAAACAATGACACTATATCGAAAAGCAAGGCCTCCTGCGTGGGACCTCCGAACTACTACTAGTTGTCGGTCTCTTCGTAGTATGCACCATCAGGGCAACCTGCATCCGTGGTGCTACTTGCTGTTGCAGCAACCGGATCAAAATGAAAAGAGTAGCAAAGCAACGGTGAGTATTCATCCAAAGTACTCACAAGGCTTACATCAGATCTTTACAAGATATGCATCAATATCAAAATAACGGGCTATATTTGTGGACTAGACTGAAGAAATGCCAGAATAAGGGGGAGAAGCACATCCTATCGAAGACTAAATCTTTAAGCTGTAGAAGAGAGGAGCATATATTGTATCAACTTGCACATACATATAGCAATAACCTGCCCAAAGATCCTCTCATTGACTCCCTACGAGAAAGCGGTCTCTGAGGGTATCTGTCTATTAACTTTGTGTATTTTATCAAGTATCCAATTAATGTAGTATAGGATCGGGATATGTCTCCAAGCCGTCCATTACCGTGGACACGACAATCTAAATAGTTTAACTTCACGATAGGGGTGCACCACATTTCCCGATACACTTGATTAACTCTGGATGGACACACTTTTCTAGATAATGCCTGGCCTCAAATGATCGACATGCCCTAGTCCTACCTAGGCTCTCTAGAGAGGTCAGCACGCAGGTCTAAATCCTAAGTGCGAAGGGGTCATGGGTCCGTCACCCTAAGCAATCCTGCATGTTGCGCGACTGACCGGGGCCCAGACGCACTTCTGTATACACAAGCGGGCGTAACCAACCCACCCCAACAATCAACCCGCATATCTGAACGGTGACATTTGGATTACTTTCGGAGGAAAAGTACGACGCCGATGGCCCCATAAAACATTATCCCGCGCAGCGATTAGTGTGTATACGCCAGCGGCAAATTCAGATCAAACACCAAGTCTCGTTAAGCATGTTATTATGAAATAACCGCGGAAACCGAACAAGGACCATGCCCACCTCTCTCCTAGATGGTCTCCACCTGCCCTGTCATTCCGCCACAATGATTCACTCGTGGGTACCCTCTGAGCCGACCCGACCTTAATGTATCAGGTATCATGAATAGTGAAAGAGTATATAATTTAAAGTAGTAATAGTCTTCATCTTCGTCGGCATCTCGTTGCAGTCCATATCATTCCATATCGTAGGCCACCGAAGTCCGGGGTCCATCGATGTAACATATATAGTATGCAATGTAAGGCATATCTGTGTTCATCGCCCAAAGGGATCACACCCGATAATATAGCATGGCAAACGGACATGTTGGAAATATGCCCTAGAGGCAATAATAAATTAGTTATTATCATATTTCTTTGTTCATGATAATCTTTTATTATCCATGCTAGAATGGTATTGATCGAAAACTCAGATACATGTGTGGGCACACAGACAACACTGTGTCCCTAGTGAGCCTCTAATGGACTAGATTGTTGATCAAAGATGGTCGAGGTTTCCTGGCCATAGACATGAGTTGTCATTTTATGATGGGATCACATCATTGGGATAATGATGTGATGGACAGGACCCAAAACTATGAACGTAGCATATGACCGTGTCAGCTTATTGCTATTGTTTTTTGCATGTCAAGTATCTGTTCCTATGATCATGAGATCATGCAACTCACTGACACCAGATGAATACCTTGTGTGTATCAAACGTCGCAATGTAACCGGGACACTATAAAGGTGCTCTAGAGGTATCTTCGAGGGTGTCTGTTGAGTTGGCATGGATCAAGACTTTGATTTGTTACTCCGTGTGACGGAGAGGTATCTCAGGGCTCACTCGGTAATACAACATCATAATGAGCTTGCAAGCAAAGTGACTAAAGAGTTAGCCACATGATCTTGTATTATGGAGCGAGTAAACAGACTTGCCGGTAATGAGATTGAACTAGGTATGGAGACACCGACATCGAATCTCGGGCAAGTAACATATCGATGAACAAATGGAACATCATACGGGATTGACTGAATCCTTGACATAGAGGTTCAATCGATAAACATCTTCATAGAATATGTAGGAGCCAGTAAAGGCATCCAGGTCCCGCTATTGGTTATTGACCTTAGAGGTGTCTCGGTCATGTCTACATAGTCCTCGAACCCGCAGTGTCTACACACTTAACGTTTGGTGACGATATATGTATAGTTGAGTTATTATGTTGGTTACCGAAGGTTGTTCGGAGTTCTGGATGAGATCTCGGACATGACGAGGAGCTTCAAAATAGTCCGGAGGTAAAGATTGATATATGGGATAATAGTGTTTGGTCTTCGGAAGGGTTCCGAAATTCACGGGAAGGGGTTTCGGATGTTTCCCGAAATGTTCGGGTACGAGAACACTTTATTTGGGCCAAGGGGTAAAGCCCACGAGGCTTTAGGAAGGTGGAAAAGGAGTTTTGCAGATGCTCGGGGCCAGACGCCAGGGACCCTGACATTTTGTCCTAGAGTCCGAGGAGGACTCTTGCCTTGTGTGCCAAACCGACTTTGAGGAGGAGTTTTCTCCAAGAAAAGACCCCAGGGCTCAACATATAAATAGAGGGGTAGGGGTAGCACCCGGAACACATCATTAATTCCCCAAGCCATGTGCTGGCAACCCTGCCCTCTCTAGTTTATTCCCCGACGTAGTTTCCGTTGTGCTTGGCGAAGCCGTGCGGAGATTGCTCTTCATCACCACCATCACCATGTCGTCGTGCTGCCAGAGTACTCGATCTACTACTTCACCATCGCTCGCTGGATCGAGGAGGTGAAGGCATCATCAAGTTGTACGTGTGTTGAATGCGGAGGTGCCATCCGTTCGGCACTAGATCATGATTGGATCGCCGGACGGCTTGCGATTTGGATTGCGAAGACGTTCGACTACATCAACCGCATTTCTTAACGCTTTCGCTTAGCGGTCTACAAGGGTATGTGGATCCAATCTCTCCTCTCGTAGATGATCATCTCCTAGATTGATCTTGGTGAAGCGTAGGAATTTTTTTGTTTTCCATCCAACATTCCCCAATAGTGATATTAGAGCTAGGTCTTTGCGTAGATGACATTGCGAGTAAAACACAAAGAAGTTTGTGGGCGTTGATATTCAGATTGCTTCCTTCCTTGGTCTTTTCTTGATTCAACGGTATTGTGGGATGAAGCGGCCCGGACCAACTTTACATGTCCACGTACATGATACCGGTTCCATCGACAGACATGCAATTTTGTTGCATAAGATGGCTGGCGGGTGTCTGTCTCTCCCACCTTAGTTGAATCGGTTTCAACAAAGGTGGTCCTTATAGAAGGTTAAATAGCAACTTGTATATCACTGTTGTGGTTTTGCGTAGGTAAGAATCGTTCTTTCTAGATACCCATAGCATCCACATAAAAACATGCAACAACAAATTAGAGGACGTATAACTTGTTTTTGCAGGGTCTCTGTGATCTGATATGACCAAAGACATGATGAAATATATTTGATGTATGATATGATCATCTTTTGTAATAGTTTATATTGGCTTGCATGTCGATGCATACGGCAATTGATAGGAGCCATAGGATTGTCTTTAATTATTGTATGACATGTGTGTCAATCTTTAAGCGCTATGTGATTCTTCACTTTATCGCTAAGCGGTAGCAATAGTAGTAGAAGCATGGTTGGCGTGACAACCCTGATGGGAACACGATGATGGCGATCCTGATGATGGAGATCATGGTGTGGTGCCGGTGTCGACGAAGATCATGCCGGTGCTTTGGGGATGGAGATCAAAATCACAAGTTCATGGCCATATCATGTCACTTATGATTTGCATGTGATGTTAATCCTTTTATGCATCTTATTTTGCTTAGGACGATAGTAGCATTATAAGGTGATCCCTCACTAAAATTTCAAGATAAAATTGTGTTCTCCTGAGTGTGCACCGTTGCGAAAGTTTGTCGTTTCGAAGCACCACGTGATGATCGGGTGTGATAGACTCTACGTTCACATACAATGGGTGCAACCCAGTTTTGCACATGCAGAACACTCGGGTTGAACTTGACGAGCCTAGCATATACATACATGGCATCGGAACACAAGAGACTGAAAGGTCGAACATGAGTCATATAGTAGATATGATCAACATGGATATGTTCACCATTGAAACTACCTCATCTCACGTGATGATCGGATTTGGGTTGGTGGATTTGGATCATATCATACTTAGACAACCTGAGGGATGTTGATTTGAGTGGGTGTTCTTTAGTAACTAGATGATTCCCCGCGTGTTGCCGTGGGAATCTTGTTAAAACAATTGTATTGATAGGTGCTAAAAATAACTAAGAGTAATGCAAATGTTAACAAAATGTTATTTCCTAACCAAAATATGAACCATACACCACATAGGTATGTTCCGACAAAAATATGAATCAAAAAGTACGTGGGTATGCTCCAAGTATCTGACACATATATCGAATGTGAAACCATAAAAAATAATTCAAGCAATATAACTTATAAATGACATACGTGTTGCTAATGTGGTATGGTTGAATGGTTAAACTATGCATAAATTTGCAACTTATGTTTGGCATGCATAGGTGCTTAAGTGGCGTGGTTGCATGCTTAGGAAAGTGAGGTAGTGGGCTGCATGAAAAAAATCTAACTTGTGATTTATGATTGGCACACATAGGTGTTGATGTGGCATGGTTGCATGCTTAGGAAAATTAGGTAGTGGGTTGTAGCTATTTAAGAATAGAGGATATGATTAATTGAACTTATTATCATGAACATAATCTAAGTTGTCTTTGCAAAATTATGTTGTAGATCAATAGCTCGCGTTGTAGCTCCCCTGTGTTTTTGATACGTTCCTAGAGAAAATAGAGTTGAAATATGATGGTAGCAATAATGCGGACTGGGTCCGTAAACTAAGGATTGTCCTCATTACTGCATAGAAGGCTTATGTCCTTGATGCACCGCTCGGTGTGCCACCCCCAAGCGTCATCTATGATTGTTGATAACATCAAACAAACACGTTATTGATGACTACTTGATAGTTTAGTGTGTCATGCTTTACGGCTTAGACTTGAGATTCCAAAGACGTTTTGAACGTCATGGAGCATATGAGATGTTCCAAGAGTTGAAATTAGGATTTCAGGCTCGTGCCCGTGTTGAGGAATATGAGATCTCCAACAAGATTATTTGCCCGCAAGATGAAGGAGAATAGCTCAATCAGGTGAGCATGTGCCCAGATTGTCTGGATACTACAATCACTTGAATCAAGTGGGATTTCATCTTCCAGATAAGATAGTGATTGATAGAGTTCTCCAAGTCACTGCCACAAAGCTACTAAAGCTTCGTGATGAACTATAATGTGCTAGGGATGGAGATGATCCCTGAGCTATTCGCGATGTTTGACACCGCGAAGGTAGAAATCAAGAAGGAGCATCAAATGTTGATGGTTAGTAAAACCACTATTTTCGACAAGGGCAAGGTCAAGAAGGGAAACTTCATGAATGGCAAGCCAGTTGTCGCTCCAGTGAAGAAACCCAAGATTGAACCCCAAACCCGAGACTAAGTGCTTCTATAATAAGGGGAACGGTCACTGGTAGCGGAACTGCCTCAGATACTTGGTAGATAAGAAGGCTGGCAATGTCAACAGAAGTATATTGGACATACGTGTTATTGATGTGTACCTTACTATTACTCCTAGTAACACCTGGGCATTAGATACTGGTTCAGTTGCTAATGTTAGTAATTCGAAATAAAATCTACGGAATAAACAGAGACTAGCTAAAGGGCGAGGTGAAGATGTGTGTTGGAAGTGTTTCCAAGGTTGATGTAATCACCATCGCACGCTCCCTCTACCTTAGGGACTAGTGTTGAACCTAAATAAATGTCATTTGGTGTTTGTGTTGAGCATGAGCATGATTAGATCATGTTTATTACAATATGGTTATTCATTTAAGTCAGAGGTTAATAGTTATTATGTTTGCATGAATGATACCTTCATTGGTCATAATGTGAATGGTTTATTAAATCTCAATCGTAGTGATACACATGTTCATAATATTGATGCCAAAAGATGCAAAGTTAATAATGATAGTATCACATATTTGCAGCACTGCCTCTAAGGTCATATTTGTGTAAAGCGCATGAACAAAACTCCATGCTAATGGATCTTTGGACTCACTTGATTTCGAATCACTTGAGACATGCAGACCATGCCGCATGGGCAAGATGACTAAAACCCCATTTTACGGTATGATGGAGCGGGCAAGTGACTTATTGGAAATGATACATGTTGATGTATGCGGTCCAATGAGTGTTGAAGCGTGTGGTGGATATCGTTATTTTCTTACCTTCACTTACGATTTGAGTAGATATGGGTATATTTACTTAATGAATCACAAGTCTGAAATGTCTGAAAAGTTCAAGCAATTTCAGAGTGAAGTTGAAGATCATCGTGACAAGAAGTTAAAATGTCTACGATATGATCGTGGAGGTTAGTATCTGAGTTACGAGTTTGTTATGCAACTTAAGACAATGTGGAAATTGTTTCACAACTCACGCCGCTTGGAACACCATAGTGTGATGGTGTGTCTAAACGTCGTGGTCGTGCTCTATTGGATATGGTGTGTACTATGATGTCTCCTACCAATTTGCCACTGTTGTTTTGGGGGTTATGCATTAGAGACAACTACATTCACTTTAATAGGGCACCATATAAATCCATTGAGATGACACCATATGAATTATGGTTTGGCAGAAACCTAAGCTGTCATTTCTTAGAGTTTGGGAATACGATGCTTATGTGAAAAGACTTCAACCTGATAATCTCGAACCCAAAGCGGACAAATGTGTCTTCATAGGATACCCTAAGGAGACAGTTGGGGTATACCTTCTATCTCAGATCCGGGGAAAAAATGTTTGTTGCTAAAAACGGGTCCTTTCTCAAGAAAGAGTTTCTATCGAAAGAATTGAGTGGGAGGAAGGTAGAACTTGATGAGGTTATTAAACCATCACGTCAGTTGGATGGTAGCACATCGCACAAAGATGTTTCTGTGATGCCTACACCAAATTGAAGAGGATGCTAATGATGATGATCATGAAACTTCGGATCAAGTTACTACCGAACCTGGTAGGTCGACAAGGACACATACTGCCCTGAGTGGTATGGCAATATTGTCTTGGAGGTCATGTTGTTAGACAACAGTAAACCTACGAACTGTGAAGAAGCGATGGTGGGCTTGGATTCCAACAAATGGCTAGGAGCCATGAAATCCGAGATAGGATCCATGTATGAAAACCAAGTATGGACTTTGGTAGACTTGCCCGATGAACGGCAGGCCATTAAGTACAAATGGATCTTTAAGAAGAAGACATACACTGATGATAAATGTCACCATTTATAAAGCTCGACTTGTCGCAAAGTAGTTTCCGACAAGTTTAAGGAGTTGACTACGATGAGACTCTCTCACCTGTAGCGATGCTAAAAGTCTGTTGGAATTATGTTAGCAGTTGCTACATTTTTCAATTATGAAATATGGCATATGGATGTCAAAACATAGTTTTCTTAATGGGTTCCTTGAGGAAAGGTTGTATGTGATACAACCAGAAGGTTTTGTCAGTCCTAAGGATGCTAAAAGGTATGCAAGCTCCAGCAATCCTTCTACGTACTGGAGAAAGCATCTTGGAGTTGGAATATACACTTTGATAAGGTGATCAAAGCTTTTGGGTTTATACGGAGTTTATAAGAAACTTGTATTCGCAACAAAGTGAGTGGGAGCACTATAGAATTTCTGATAAGTATATGTGGATGACATATTATTAATCGAAAATGATGTAGAATTTCTGGAAAGCATAAAGGGTTGTTTGAAAGGATTTTACCAAAGGAAGACCTGGATAAAGCTACTTGAATATTGGGCAACAAGATCTATAGAGATAGATCAAGACGCCTGATAATATTTTTCAATGAGTACATACCTTGACAAGATTTTGAAAGAGTTCAAAATGGATCAGTCCAAGAAGGAGTTGTAGCCTGATTTGTAAGGCGTGTAGTTGAGTAAGACTCAAAGCTCGACCACAGCAGAAGAAAGAGAAAGTACAAAGGTTGTCTCCTATGCCTTAGCTGTAGGCTCTATATAGTATGTCATGTTGTGTACCACACCTAGTGTGTGCCTTGCCATGAGTTTGTCAAGGGGTACAAGAGTGATCCAGGAGTGGATCACTGGATAATTGTCAAAATTATCCTTAGTAACTAGAGGACTAAGGAAATGTTTCTCGATTATGGAGGTGATAAAGAGTTCGTCGTAAAGGGTTACGTCGATGCAAGCGTTAACACCAATCCGGATGACTCCGAGTAGCATTCCGAATACGTATAGTGGAGCAGTCATTTGGAATAGCTCCAAGTGGAGCGTGGTAGCAACATATATAGTATGACATAGAGATTTGCAAAGTACACACGGATCTGAATGTTGTAGACCCGTTGACTAAAACCTCTCTCACAAGAAAAAACAAGATCAAACCCCAGAAGTCATCGGGTGTAAATCATATGGTGATGTGAACTAGATTACTAAATCTAGTGCAGGTGGGAGACTATTGGAAATATGCCCTAGAGGCAATAATAAATTAGTTATTATCATATTTCCTTGTTCATGATAATCGTTTATTATCCATGCTAGAATTGTATTGATCAGAAACTCAGATACATGTGTGGGTACATAGACAACATTGCGTCCCTAGTGAGCCTGTAATGGACTAGCTCGTTGATCAAAGATGGTCGAGGTTTCCTGGCCATAGGCATGAGTTGTCATTTGATGACGGGATCACATCATTGGGAGAATGATGTGATGGACAAGACCCAAAACTATGAACGTAGCATATGATCGTGTCAGTTTATTGACATTGTTTTCTGCATGTCGTGTATCTATTCCTATGACCATGAGATCATGCAACTCACTGACACCGGAGGAGTACCTTATGTGTATCAAACATCACAACGTAACTGGGTGACTATAAAGGTGCTCTACAGGTACCTCAGAGGGTGTCTGTTGAGTTGGCATGGATCAAGACTGAGATTTGTTACTCCGTGTGACGGAGAGGTATCTCAGGGCTCACTCAGTAATACAACATCATAATGAGCTTGCAAGCAAAGTGACTAACGAGTTAGCCACATGATCTTGTATTATAGAACGAGTAAAGAGACTTGTCGGTAACGAGATTGAACTAGGTACAGAGATACCGAGGATCGAATCTCGGGCAAGTAACATATTGATGAACAAAAGGAACTATATATGGGATTGATTGAATCCTTGACATAGAGGTTGAACCGGTAAAGATCTTCATAGAATATGTAGGAGGCAGTATGGGCATCCAGGTCCCGCTATTGGTTATTGACCGTAGAGGTGTCTCGGTCATGTCTACATAGTTCTCGAACCTGCAGGGTCTACACACTTAACGTCTGGTGACGATATAAGTATAGTTAAGTTATTATGTTGGTGACCGAAGGTTGTTCGAGTTCCGGATGAGATCACGGACATGACGAGGAGCTTTGGAATAGTCTGGAGGTAAAGATTGATATATGGGATAATAGTGTTTGGTCTCCGGAAGGGTTCGCGAATTCACTTGAAGGGGTTTATGATGGTTCCCGTAATGTTCAGGTACGAGAACACTTTATTTGGGCCAAGGGGTACAGCCCACGAGGCTTTAGGAAGGTGCAAAAGGAGTTTTGTGGAGGCCAGAGGCCAGACGTCAAGGACCTTGGTGTCTGGTCCTGGAGTCCGAGAAGGGCTCTTGCCTTGCGTGCCAAACCGACTTTGAGGAGGCTCTTTATCCAAGAAACGACCCCATGTCTCAACATATAAATAGAGGGGCAGGGCTGGCACCCGGAACACATCAAGAATTCTCCAAGCCGTGTGCCGGTAACCCCGCCCCCTCTAGTTTATCCTCCATCATAGTTTCTGTTGTGCTTGACAAAGCCCTACGGAGATTGCTCTTCACCACCACCGTCACCATGCCATCGTGCTGCCGGAGTACTCGAGCTACTACTTCACCATCGCTCTCTAGATCGAGGAGCTGAAGGCGTCATCAAGTTGTACGTGTGTTGAACATGAAGGTGTCGTCCGTTCGGCACTAGATCGTGATTGGATCGCGAGACGGCTTGCGATTTGGATCATGAAGACATTCGACTACATCAACCGCATTTCTTAACGCTTCCACTTAGCGATCTACAAGGGTATGTGTATCCGATCTCTCCTCTCGTAGATGCTCATATCCTAGATTGATCTTGGTGAAGCGTAGGATTTTTTTCCTATGCAACGTTCCCCAACGGGACAAGGGTGTAGGTCCACTGATGGAATACTAGTATACATATACTAAGAATATAGGATATTAGGTAAAGCATCAACAATAGTAGCAAGGACATGCTATGCAAACGGTATAGGATCTACCGATAAGACAATAACATCAAGACTACTCCAATGCAAGCAGTAAAGGTAAAGAATAGGCGATATCGGAATGATCAACAGGGTTTGCTTCCCTGGAAGCTCTGCCGAGGAGGACGGGTCATTGTCGACGTAGTCATACTTAGGGTCAACAACAGTCTCGGGGTCTATCGAAAGAATAGACGAGAGGGGGGAAACAGATATATAACAAGCATACAAATGCAACACATATGCATCTCATGTCGAATGTGTTCATGATATACTCTATTGCATCACTAAGTATTTTAAAAGAAGAGTGAAAAAATGTGCTAATATTATCCGAACTCTAGGTAAAGATGATCCTAAGGCAAAATATCCATTTTCATTGTGTTAGAGGGGTCTCATGGGTATGTGGATAAAATTTTCAGATTCTTCATATTTTTCTGATGAACTTTCATATATAAATTATTTTCATCCAAGTTTCGGATTATTTTATATGATTTTTCAAAGTTTTAATGAATTTCTGGATTTATTTAAATTCAAAATTTATTAAATGCTAAACACTAAGTGCACATAGAAAGTGTACACAACAATGTTTGTTAGAAGCTAACAGGTGGGGCCAGGGGCTGAGTGAGCAGGTCAAATGTTGACCTACTGACTGGTCAGCTGGGTCAACAGGGACCTACCTGTCGTTGACTGGGGCCAGACCAGTCAGTAGGCTGACTAGTCAACTGACTAGTGGGACCGATATGTCATGGAGAGGAGCAATTCTAGGTCCCATCCACTAAAATAGTGCATTGGGACCCGCATGTCATGGACTTACTAAATAACAGGGTTTATTTTTAACCAGAGATTAATTAGGCGATTGACCCCATATGTATGCGACTTATCTTGGAGGGGTTTAATCTAAGATGGGTTAACCACTAATTATAATAGGCCGACCCCACTGGCAGTGGCACCAGTCCAGCCCCAGTGCTGGACACGCATGGGCACAGGGGAACCGATGGCCATGGTACTGGCCACGGGGAAGCCGAGCGTGTGAGTGGTCGCGGGCGGCAACGATGGACAAGCCTACAATTTTAGAGATGTAAAAAGTTGTTTATAATGAATAAAGATGTAAAATTTTAGGTTCTCGTGCCCTACAATTGTACCCTTACCCTATTCTAGTTGGTAAAATTTCTTTTTGTTTGTGATCAAATGATAAAACTGAGTATTATCATCCCATGGACAACCTGTCTCACTTTCGCTCTGAGCGCCCATTTCATCTCCTCTTTTCTGATCAACGCTCGTAATTTCTGCTTGGCCTCCCTCTTAGATGCCCATTCGCCCCATCTATTAAGGTGGATTCAGCCCTCAAGTCAAGCTCATTTATGAGATTGAGAAGCCTATCTTTTTCCACCTTATATATTCCACTTTCATTTTTGGCCCATCCCCTTAGGAATTGCCGCAAATGCCTAATTTGATTTTACCATCGCTCGACAATGGACCCCCCTCCTGTGTCTGTAGACCATTCCTGGGCTATTATATAAATAAATCCCTCTCTCTCGAACCATCCTACTTCGAAGGAGAAGATGTTCCTGTTTCCCACATGGGTTGCCTCCCCAAAGTCAACAAGCAAAGGGGTATAGTCTGAAATGCCGCTATTCATAGCTTTGTTGGAAATATGCCCTAGAGGCAATAATAAAGTGGTTATTATTATATTTTCTTATTCATGCTAATCGTTTATTATCCATGCTATAATTGTATTGATTGGAAACACAAATGCATGTGTGGGTACATAGACAACACTATGTCCCTAGTATGCCTCTAGTAGACTAGCTTGTTGATCAAAGATGGTCAAGGTTTCCTGGCCATAGACATGAGATGTCATTTGATAAGGGGATCACATCATTAGGAGAATGATGTGATGGACAAGACCCAAAATATGAACGTAGCATATGATCATGTCAGTTTATTGCTATAGTTTTCTGCATGTCAAGTATCTGTTCCTATGACAATGAGATCACGCAACTCACTGACATCGGAGGAATACCTTGTGTGTATCAAACGTCACAGCGTAACTTGGTGACTATAAAGATGCTCTACATGTATCTTTGAGGGTGTCTGTTGAGTGGGCATGGATCAAGACTGGGATTTGTTACTCCATGTGACGGAGAGGTATCTCAGGGCCCACTCGGTAATACAACATCATAATGAGCCTTGCAAGCAAAGTGACTAAAGAGTTAGCCACATGATCTTGTATTACGGAATAAGTAAAGAGACTTGCCGATAACGAGATTGAACTAGGTATAGAGATACCGACAATCGAATCTCGGGCAAGTAACATACCGAAGAAGAAAGGGAACAACATAAAGGATTAACTGAATCCTTGACATAGAGGTTCAACCGATAAAGATCTTCATAGAATATGTAGGAAACAATATGGGCATCCAGGTCCCGCTATTGTTTATTGACCGTAGAGGTGTCTCGGTCATGTCTACATAGTTCTCGAACCCGCAGGGTCTGCACACTTAACGTTCGGTGATGTTTCGATAGTATTGAATTATTATGTTGGTGACCGAAGGTTGTTCGGGGTCCCGAATGAGATCCTGGACGTCACGAGGATCTCCGGAATGGTCCGAAGGTAAAAATTGATATATAGGAAAGTGGTGTTTGAACTCCAAAAAAGTTTCGGGCATTTCCAGCAGTGTACTGGGAGTGAGGAATGGGTTTCGAGGTCCACCAGTGGGGCCCTCACACCCCAAGGGTCCACATGGGCCTTAGTGGTGGCCCACCAGCCCCTGGTGGGCTGGTGCGGCCAGCCCTATGGGCCTATGCGCAGGAGAAAGAGGAGAGGTGGAGGAGTCCTAATCGGAGGAGGACTCCTCTCACGCCCACCTCCTAGTTGGAGGTGGACTCCTCCACCTCCTGGTTCGGCCGACCCTAGGGGGAAACCCTAGGGCGCCATCCCCCTCTCCTCCCTCCTATATATATTGGAGGGGAGAGAGGGCAGCCGCACCCCAAGCCACGGTGCTGCCCTCTTCCCCCATCTAGATCGTTTTTCCACTACATCGTTTCGGCGGTGCTTGGCGAAGCCCTGCCGGAACAGTTCCACCACCACCGTCATCACGCCGTCATGCTGCCGGAGTACTCATCTACCTCTCTGCCCTTGCTTGCTGGATCAAGAAGGTGAAGATCGTCATCGAGCTATACGTGTGCTGAACGCGAAGGTGACGTCCGTTCGATGCTAGATCGGGACGGATCGTGATCGAATCGTGGGATGCCTTACGATTTGCATCGCGAAGATGTTCGACTACATCAACCGCGTTTCTTAACGCTTCCCGCTTAGCAATCTACAAGGGTATGTAGATCCACTCTCCCACTCGTAGATGCTCATTATCATGGATAGATCTTGCGTGTGCGTAGGAAATTTTTTGTTTCCTGTGCAACATTTCGCAACAAACTTACAGCGTTACTAAGGGAAACTTTTGTTCCCATTCAATACTAGCAAGAACTCGATCCAACTTTTTGTAGGATGGATTCTGCAACGTGTTCGCCCAGGTGAATTGTCTGACCGTTAGATCTGTCTCCCTCAAGCCTAAAATTTCAATAATGGAATTAAAAATGAATGACCTTTTGTCATCAAAGTTATCATTGTTCTTCTCATCTTTTCTTCTAATGATGTTAAAACGACCTCCAACCAGGATGGATAGCCTTTCGTCACCACATACCCGCACAAAGTCGGCTAGGAAATCCGGCTTAAGCTCCGATTGAGCAGCTCCGTACATACTAAAAAAGCTCCCATCAGAACCCATCCATTTTGGAGTGTATCCTGAATTTGGCGGCAAAGTCCCCAAACACCACGTTCTAAATTTCGAGCGTCTCGTACTTGACCCCAAGTAAAATTGCACAGGAAATTATCTCTACTTGTCTCTAGCAAGGTGATAAAGTCCAATTTATACTCGACACACACTTCCACAAAGAACCTTCTTTTAGCCAAGTCTCTCAAAACTCTGTAATTTCAAAAAATCATTTTCATTTATCATCTTGAAATTTTTGTTTGAATATAAACATAGAAAAGGAAATACATTGATTTTGATATTTATCACTAAAATACGTTAGGTTCCACCGGAATGTATTTCTCTTATTTGCTCTACCGTATAACAATCGGAACCAGGTTCTATTATATGCCACTAATTTGAAAGGATATGCTGTCATGAAAAGAAATGCGTCCCACCAAGAATTGCAACAAATCCCTGTCCAAAAAAATAATAATCAAGAATTGCAACAAATCCTTCATTCTCCAGTCCAGACTGAGATCTGGAAAGTCAAGCTGCAACATGCGGCCCTCTACATCTGCCATCCATTCTATTGAAGGCCAAAAGCTGCCCAAAACTTAGGGAAAATAATATCCACAAAGCTACATAATTCTCTTTTACCATGTACGTACGTACATATGCTATTGCAAGCCAACTATGGATCAATCTCTACAAAAATTAAAAGAACAAAAAATGTGCACACACGCGCATATATCAGCCAGGTCAAGCACGCATCAAGCCATCAGGCCGTCAGCTGCCCATTAGAGAAGTGAAGAAAATGATTCGGACTTACACATCTATATACTCCCTCCGTTTCTAAATATAAATCTTTTTAAAGATTTTAATAGGAGGCCACATACGGGACAAAATGAATGAATTTATATTTTAAAGTATGTCTACATACATCCGTATGTAGTCTCCTAATGAAACCTTTTAAAAGACTTATATTTAAGAATGAAGGGAGTACATCTTTAGGCAGCCGACAATACAAACAGCATCAGCCAGTTTTCAGGACATTAGAGATAGAAACAGAGGCAACTAACTAAGGTTAAAAGAGCTTAAAACAACAATTATGTGTGCTGTACATCTTTGTTCATTCATTCAGCACTTGTCATTGAAAGAAACAGCTTTCCGATGGATGTGAAACAATGGTTAATAAAAATAAATGACATGCACAAGCTGGACTAAATGCCTTTTGAGCGAAGGGCCTTAGGTTCTGTGTTTTCAATCTCCTAAATAATCGCACATAATGACATAAATCTTTTTTTTACCAGCAAAATGAACCGGCATGGCACTGCCACGGTCACCTCTCTCACCTCGGAAAGCATAATACAGTATATCTTGTTAAACTCCCATTTACATTACCATAGCACCTTGAGCTGAAAGGATGAAAAACTGAACCAAAACAGAAGAAAGAGAACTGAGTCTCCATCTCATTTGATCCTCAAATGCTTCTGCGCCGCTTCCATTAGTGACTGAAGTACTTGTCTTCCATCTCATTTGACTCCTAACCAGATCGGTGGTGATGGCCTGTGGGCGAGCTCAGAACAGCGACAGGACAAGCCGACTCTGGGATTTGGGCGCCCTCCGTCACATCCACCAGCTGGGCATCTTCATACGCAGCAGTCAGGGAGCCGAGCACCTCGCGTGCAGCGGTGGTGGTGGCCTGTGGATGAATCTCGGGGCTGCAACGTCCTATGATGAGATCGGGGCATCGTCCGTGGATGAGCTGGCCATGGGGTTCGGGCCACCTCCGCCGGTTCTGCGAGCTTGACATCCTCTAACGTACAAGGAGACATGCGCCAACAAAACCTATCGGCAGCATATCTCAGTCTACAGTCTTAGTCACCAGTCAGTCATCAATTGATAAAGAAAAGAAAAAGAGAGCACCAGGACTAAGACTCAGTTTAATTACAAGTCAACTGGCTGCAGCAGCAACTCCACTGTTAACCAATGTTGGAGTAGACAAGCAGATCACACTGGACTCTGGATACAGCAGCAAGCCAGATATCTGAAGCACCAAAGGCAAAGAAAAAAGGCTTCCAAATCAGCTCCTGATCAAACACACAGTAAACAAGGAAAGCTTATGGATTCAGAAAAGATATGTTCCTTCACCTTCGGAGCTATCGGAAGGAACACGGTCCCTGCATCGCCGGCCGGCTATAATAGCTGCGACGTTAGCACCGGCTTCTGATCCCTCGACCTTGCTAGTTGTCTCTCGAGCTTTTCGTTTCAGATGACAGCACTATGACTTCGAACTCCTCGCTCACAAGCAGTGACAGCGAGCGCGGCCAGCAGATCCATGAAAGTCTCCTCTCTTTGTCTCTGTCTCTGTATGCTGTTGAAGTCGCTCTGCTTCGTGCCGCCGATCTGGACATAATCTAGCACGTCCTCATCTGAAATGTACCCGCGTGGCATACTCGGTTTACACCGCTTCATCCTCGATATATGCTTTGTGTGTGAGGCCAGGGAGAACTTCCACCGGTTGGTTGATCCTTTTCTGAAAAAGTCCCGCCCTCCGTATGATGTACACACTTTCCGGTAGGTATTGCATCTTTAAGTGGCCCCAGAAGATAAACCTGACAAACATTAACAAGGTAACTTATGTTCCTTCAAAAATATATGCCGAGAGACGACCTGTGCATATCGAACCCGCAAGCTATTGATGTTACAACAGCAAACATATCAGTTTTCAGAGGGAAGAGACATGAACTTTGTATTGGAATAGAACTTCAGGCGGTATCCTTTACCAATAGTGATATCGGCCAGACCAACGGAATCCTTTACTTGAATAGACGACTTCTGTCTGCGCGGGCTTGGAACAAGCATATGAAAACCCTATTTAACGTGAAGTGTTAAAAAGCACGGCAGAATATATTTTGGTAAAATGCGAGTGAGCTTATAGCAGAACTGTGTCAGAACTTTACTTGATTCCGCATTGGTTATGCTGGTGGGCTATTCACAGTTTGGCTGTTGTTGCTCTTTATGATTTGATAACCAAGAATCATGGCAACATTTGGTTCTGTCATCCCTGTAGGTGAAATAAAGTGTCTAAAAACTTCGTCAACCAGAGGTTTGTAAGAAAATGAATTTATATTCCCTTTTTCAGCTTATGTAAGTGTGACTGTATTAATGAAATTAATTGTATTTAATTGTTACTTACTTTTGGTAACATGCATACTCAACAGAAAGCACTACTCAACCGTGATTTTTTTTCCACCGATATAAGACAAGAATTTTGGGACGGAGGGAGTAGTTCTTTGACATAGACCTCCAGAAAATTCTAGACACACCGGAGACCAGGCTAGAGCTGATTGTTTTGAGCCCTTAAATAGGTGGCTGAGGGGAAGTCTTTTTCGTACAGCTCAAGATATGTCAAGATCTATCATGATCTAACTGCAGAAATAAGTTATAGCATTTTCTAGCTTGACACTACAAGGTACAATATTGGGTCGACAGAAATGAGCTGAATCTCAACTCTAAACTAATGAGCAAATGCTAAATCAGATATAGAAAAAAGCAAAGAGTCCATACCGAGTAACACAAAGCCAAGCTTTCTAGCATCAATTAGTGTTACTGATAGCTCTCCAACAAAGTCCCTATTCCCGACTTGAATTAAGCAAATTGCAACACCTTGCATTATACTGCTTGCAACATTTTGAATTATGTTGCTTGCAACATCTCCTGCAACAGGTCTCATACCTCTCCCCTTTTCAAAATCAAGGACAATCTTTTTGGGCTGGACAAAGAGACGTGAATGATCCTCATGCCGATAGTGTCAGCTACCTATCATGTTGGTTCTACAATATTGCTAGCTCGATCAGCTACATGTTCGTGTGGTTTTGTGTTATAGTATTTTAAAACTTGACTAGCTATCTTAACTAATTATTTAAGCACTATGTACGAATCTAAAATATTTTTCAATTGCCTTTATTCGTTACCTTATTCTGCCATGCAAACGGTTTCCTTTCGCGCTGCCGTTGCTGCGATTTTCCGATGCTTACAGATTAAGTAATGGCGTGCTGAGAAGGTACAACGCATGCAATGTTTTTCAGTTATTTGTGACACTAGAATAATGTGTACGTCATAGATACATATCATAATACCGACGTACAACATAATCCGACGCATAGGTATTCCAAATACTCAACGCCGCCATTGTTTTTTAACTGAGGCGTCATATTGCTGGCGTTGTGTGTCTACGCCAGCAAGACCCTTTTTGTCACGTCATAGCTAGGCTTTTCTGCCTAGTAATGTTCTATTTTTAACTATAAAGTCTATTCTTTCTCAAAAATATCTTCCACTAAATCACGTCGCAGATACTCGTTGGTCAATTCGATGCGAAAAGAAAAACTCAAAGAAACACCACGAAAAAGGAACATGTCGAATAGGTAAGGTACTATAAAGCCACGACCTTGTTCCTTGCTCCTTAGCCATGAATTAAATAGCATTCTCCCTTGTCTTTATTTTGAAACAAGGAGCATGCCGAAGTGTGCTTTGCGCTTTCGTAGTTAAGCAACTTGTGCGGCCTTTTCTTTACGAAATTACAAATTAAGGGATATTCTTGCAAAAAAGGTCACTCTCATCTTCTCAGCGAGAAATGATGTACATGTAGTGTGTCACTTTTGTTGGGAAACGTCGCATGAGAAACAAAAAATTTCCTACGTTCACGCAAGACCTATCCATGGTGATGAGTATCTACGATAGGGAGAGTGGATCTACATACCCTTGTAGATCGCTAAGAGGGAAGCGTTAAGAAACGCGGTTGGTGTAGTCGAACGTCTTCGCAATCCAAATCGCCGAGCGTTCCGCGATCTCATCACGATCCGTCCCGCAAACTCATCACGATCCGTCCCGCAAACTCATCATGATCCGTCTCGCGATCTTGATCATGGTCCTTCCGATCTAGCGCCGAACGGACGGCACCTCCGCGTTTAGCACACGTACAGCTCGATGACGATCTCCGCCTTCTTGATCTAGCAAGAGGGAGCAGAGAGGTAGAAGAGTTCTTCGACAGCGTGAAGACGCTCCGGCGATGGTGGTGGAGCTATTTCGACAGGGCATCGCCTAAGCACTGCAGAAATCCGATCTAGAGGAGAAACTATGCACTGGAGGAACGGGTAGCACGTGGCTGAAAAACTAGTGCCAAAAACCCTAAAACCTCCAGTATATATAGGAGGAGAGGAGGAGGAGGCCTGGCTCCCAAGGAGCCAGCCCTTCGGTTGGCCGAACCAAGGAGGATTGGAGGATTCCTCCTCCAATCCTAGTAGGACTATGACTCCTCCTTATTTTTGCCTTTTTGCCTTTTTCCACCTTTTTCTCTTTGGGTTTTTCTTCCCAGCCGCATGGACCTCGTGTGGGACTTCCACCAGCCCACTAAGGGCTGATATTCACTCTCCCACAGCCCATGTAGCCTCTTGGGTCGAAATACCCCTCCCGATGGTCTCCCGGTACACTACCGGCACTCCCGGTACACTACCGATGAGCCCGAAACTTTTCCGGCGACCAAAATAGGACTTCCTATATATCAATCTTTACCTCCGGACCATTCCGGAGCTCCTCGTGACGTCCAGGATCTCATATAGGACTCTTAACAACCTTCGGTCACCACCATACATAACTCTGTACTACCGAAGCATCACCGAACCTTAAGTGTGCAGACCCTGCGGGTTCGAGAACTATGTAGACATGACCGAGACACCTTTATGGTCAATAACCAATAGCGGGACCTGGATGCCCATATTGGTTCCTACATATTCTACGAAGATCTTTATTGGTTGAACCTCTATATCAAGGATTCAGTTAATCTCGTATGATGTTCCCTTTGTTCTTCGGTATGTTACTTGCCCGAGATTCGATCGTCGGTATCTCCATACCTAGTTCAACCTCGTTACCGGCAAGTCTCTTTACTCGTTCCGTAATACAAGATCCCGTGACTAACACTTAGTCACATTGCTTGCAAGGCTTGTTGTGATGTTGTATTACCAAGTGGGCCCTGAGATACCTCTCCGTCACACGGAGTAACAAATCCCAGTCTTGATCCATGCCAACCCAATAGACACCCTCGGAGATACCTGTAGAGTACCTTTATAGTCACCCAGTTACGTTGCGACATTTGATACACACAAGGCACTCCTCCGGTGTCAGTGAGTTGCATGATCTCATGGTCATAGGAACAGATACTTGACATGCAGAAAACAGTAGCATTAAACTGACACGATCATATGCTACGTTTATAGTTTGGGTCTTGTCCATCCCATCATTCTCCTAATGATGTGATCCTATTATCAAATGACATCTCATGTCAATGTCTAGAAAACCTTAACCATCTTTGGTCAATGAGCTAGTCTATTAGAGGCATACTAGGAACATGGTTTTGTCTATGTATCCACACATGCATCTAAGTCTCCGATCAATACAATTATAGCATGGATAATAAATGATTATCATGAACAAGAAAATATGATAATAACTAATTTATTATTGCCTCTAGGGCATATTTCCAACAGTCTCCCACTTGCACTAGATTCCATAATCTAGTTCACATCACCATGTGATTCGCATTGTTATGAATCTAACACCCAATGAGTTCTCGGCTCGATCATGCTTTGCATGTGAGAGAGGTCTTATAGTCAACGGGTCTGCGACATTCAGATCCGTTTGTATTTTGCAAATCTCTATGTCAATCTGTAAACACAGCTACCACACTCCACTTGGTACTATTCCAAATGGCTTCTCCACTATATGTATCCAGATTGCTACTACGAGTCATCCGGATTGGTGTTAAAGCTTGCATCGACGTAACTCTTTACGACGAACTCTTTATCACCTCCATAATCGAGAAACATCTCCTTAGTCTTTTAGTTACTAAGGATAATCTTGACCGCTGTCCAGTGATCCACTCCTGGATCACTCTTGTACCCCTTGACAGACTCATGGCAAGGCACACACAGGTGCGGTACACAGCATGTCACACTATACAGAGCCTATGGCTAAGGCATAGGGGATGACATTCGTCCTTTCTCTTTCTTCTTCCGTGGTCGAGCTTTGAGTCTCACTCAACTTCACACCTTACAAAGCAGGCGAGAACACTTCTCTCTGACTAATCCATTTTGAACTCTTTCAAAATCTTGTCAAGGTATGTACTCATTCAAAGTCTCATAAAGCATCTTGATCTATCTCTATAGATCTTGATGCTCAACACTTAGGTAGCTTCATCCAGGTCTTCCTTTGAAAACTCTTTTCAAACAACCGTTTATACTTTCTAGAAATTCTACATCATTTCCGATCAACAATATGTCAACCACATATGCTTACCAGAAACTCTATAGTGCTCCCACTCACTTTATTGTAAATACAAGTTTATCATAAACTTTGTATAGACTCAAAAACTTTGATCACCTCATCAAAGTGTATTTTCCAACTCCGAGATGTTTGCTTCAGTTCATAGAAGGATCACTGAAGCTTCCACACCTTTTAGCATCCTCAGGACTGACAAAACCTTCTAGTTGTATTCCATACAACCTTTCCTTAAGGAAGGAAACGATGTTTTGGCATCCATCTGCCAGATTTCATAATTGAAAAATGTAGAAACTGCTAACATAATTCTAACAGACTTTAGCATCGCTATGAGTGAGAAAGTCTCATCGCAGTCAACTCCTTGAACTTGCCGGAAACTTCTTTGCGACAAGTCGAGCTTTATAAATGGTGACATTCACCATCAACGTCTGTCTTCATTTTAAAGATCCATTTGTACTGAACGACCTGTCGTCCAACGAGCAAGTCTACCAAAGTCTATACTTGGTTTTCATATATGGATCCTTTCTCGGATTTCATGGCCTCTAACCATTTGTCGGAATCCGGGCCCATCATCGCTTCTCCACAGCTCGTAGGTTCATTGTTGTCCAACAACATGACCTCCAAGACAGGGTTGTTGTACCGCTCAGGAGCAGTACACATCCTTGTCGACCTACGAGGTTCGATAGTATCTTGATCCTAAGCTTCATGATCATCATCATTTGCTTCCTCTTCAACTGACGTAGGTTCCACAGAAACATCTTTCTACGCCGCGCTACTCTCTGGTTGAAACAGAGGTGCAACAACCTCATCAAGTTCTATCTTCCTCCCACTCAATTCTTTTGAGAGAAACTTTTTTCTCGGGAAAGGACCCGTTTTAGCAACAAACACTTTATGCTTGGATCTGAGATAGAAGGTTCACCCAACTGTTCTTAGGGTAATCTATGAAGATGCATTTGTCCGCTTTGGGTTCGAGCTCATTAGGTGAAAACATTTTTCCACACAAGGGTCGCAGACCCAAACATTAAGAAATGACAGCTTAGGTTTCTATCAAACCATAATTCACACGGTGTCATCTCAACGGATTTAGATGGTGCCCTATTTAAAGTGAATGTAGTTGTCTCTAATGCATAACCCCAAAATTATAGTAGCAAAAACGATAAGAGACATCATAGCCTGCACCATATCCAATAGAGCACGACTATGACGTTCGGACACACCATCACACTATGGTGTTCCAGGTGGCGTGAGTTGTGAAACGACTTTCACATTGTCTAAAGTTGTATGCCAAACTCGTAACTCAAATATTCACCTCCACGATCATATCATAGACATTTTTATCTTCTTGTCACGATGATCTTAAACTTCACTCTGAATTTCCTTGAACTTTTCAAACGATTCAGACTTGTGTTTCATTAAGTAAACATATACTATATCTACTCAAATCATCAGTGAAGGTAAGAAAATAACGATATCCACCGCACGCTACAAGACTCATTGGATTGCATACATCAACATGTATCATTTCCAATAAATCACTTGCCCGCTCCATCAAACCGGAAAACGGGGTCCTTAGTCATCTTGCCCAAGAGGCATGGTTCGCATGTCTCAACCGATTCAAAATCGAATGATTCCAAAGATCCATCAGCATGGAGTTTCTTCATGCGCTTTATACCAACATGACATTTAACGGCAATGCCACAAGTATGTGGTACTATCATTATTAACTTTGTATCTTTTGGCATCAATGTTATGAACATGTGTATTACTACGATTAAGATTCAACAAATCATTCTCACTAGGTGCATGACCATTGAAGGTATTATTCATGTAAACAGAATAACCATTATTCTCTAACTTAAATGAATAACCGTGTTGCAATAAACACGACCTAATCACGTTCATGCTCAATGCAAAACACAAAATAACATTTATTTAGGTTCATCACTAATCTCGAAGCTGGAGAGAGTGTGCGATGTTGATCACATCAACCTTGGAAACATTTCCAACACACATCGTCACCTCACCCTTAGCTAGTCTCCATTTATTTCGTAGCTTTTACTTCGAGTTACTAACATTTAGCAACCTAACCGGTATCCAATACCCAGGTGCTACTAGGAGTACTAGCAAGGTACACATCAATAACACGTATATCAAATATACTTCTGTCGACGTTGTCAGCCTTCTTATCTACCAAGTATCTAGGGTTGTTCCGCTTCAGCGACCGCTCTCCTCATAATCGAAGCACTTAGTCTCGGGTTTGGGTTAGACTTTGAGTTGCTTCACTGGAGCAGCAACTGACTTTCTATCCATGAAGTTTCCCTCCTTGCTCTTGCCCTTCTCGAAACTAGTGGTTTGGCTAACCATCAACACTTGACGCTCCTTCTTGATTTCTAC
Source organism: Hordeum marinum (assembly GCA_022496015.1). Taxonomy (NCBI): domain Eukaryota; kingdom Viridiplantae; phylum Streptophyta; class Magnoliopsida; order Poales; family Poaceae; genus Hordeum; species Hordeum marinum. The sequence continues at coordinate 302,623,964 of CM039672.1, read as the reverse complement.
CTTTGCGGTGTCAAACATCGCGAACAACTCATGGATCATTATTTCTATCCTTGGCATTTTATAGTTCATCACCAAGTTCTAGTAGCTTAGTGACAGTGACTTGGAGAACTATATCAATCACTATCTTATCTGGAAGATTAACTCCCACTCGATTCAAGTGAGTGTAGCACCCAGACAATCTGAGCACATGCTCAACGATTGAGCTATTCTCCTTCATCTTGCAGGCAAAGAATCTTGTTGGAGATCTCATATCTCGCAACACGGACACGAGCCTGAGATCCTAATTTCAGCTCTTAGAACATCTCATATGTTCCATGACATTCAAACCGTTTCGGAGCCTCAATTCTAAGCCATAATGCACGACGCACTAAACTATCAAGTAGTCATCCGAACGTGCTTGTCAGATAATCACAACATCTAAAGATGACGCTAGAGGGGTTGGGTCACCGAGCGGTGCATTAAGGACATAAGCCTTTTGTGCAGCAACAAGGACAATCCTCAGATCACGGAGCCAGTCCGCAATATTGCTACCATCATCTTTCAACTCTATTTCTCTAGGAACATACAAAAAAATGCAAGGGAGCTACAGGGTGAGCTAGTAATCTACAACATAATTTTGCAAAGACACTACTGACTATGTTCATGATAATGAGTTCAATTAATCATATTACTTAAGAACTCCCACTCAAATTGACATCCCTCCGGTCATTCGAGTGATACATGATCCAAATTCACCAACTCAAGTCCGATCATCACGTGAGTTGAGGTAGTTTCAATGGTGAACATCATCATGTTGATCATATCTACTATATGACTCATGTTCGACCTTTCGGTCTCTTGTGTTCCGAGGCCATGTCTGTACATGCTAGGCTCGTCAAGTTTAACCTGGGTGTTCTACATGTGCAACACTGGCTTGCACCCGTTGTATGTGAACGTAGAGTCTATCACACCCGATCATCACGTGGTGTCTCGACACGACGAACTTTCGCAACGGTGCACACTCGGGGAGAACACAATTCATCTTGAAATTTAAGTGAGGGATAACCTTATAATGCTACCGTCGTCCTAAACAAAACAAGGTGCACAAAAGGATTAACATCACATGCAAATCATAAGTGACATGATATGGCCATGAACTTGTGCTTTTGATCTCCATCTTGAAAGCACCGGCATGATCTCCATAGTCACCGGCATGACACCATGATCTCCATTATCTTGATCACCATCAACATGTCGCCATCGGGGTTGTCGCGCCCACCATGCTTCTACTACTATTGCTACCATTTAGCGATAAAGTAAAGCATTACATAATGCTTAATGATTGACACGCAGGTCATACAATAATTAAAGACAACCCTATGGCTCCTGCCGGTTGCCGTACTCATCGACATGCAAGTCGTGATAATCTATACATCACATGATCATCTCATACATCACATATATCACATCATGTAATTGGCCATATCACATCACAACATATCTGCAAAAACAAGTTAGACATCCTCTAATTGTTGTTGCATGTTTTACGTGGCTGCTACGGGTATCTAGCAAGAACAATTATTATCTACGCAAAAACCACAACGGTGATACACTAGTTGCCTTTCAACCTTCTCAAGGACCGCCTTTGTCGAATCCGATCCAACTAAAGTGAGAGAAACTGGCACCCGCAAGCCATCTTTGCAACAAATTGCGGTTGAGGGAACCGGTCTCTCGTAAGCGTACGAGTAATGTTGCCCTGGGCCGCTTCATCTCACAATAACGCTGAACCAAAACACGACCAAGGGAGGAAGCAATCTAAGCATCAACGCCCACAAACTCTTTGTGTTCTACTCGAGATCTCATCTACACATAGACCTAGCTCATGATGCCACTGTTGGGGAACGTCACATGGGAAACAAAAAAATTCCTACGTTCACGCAAGACCTATCCATGGTGATGAGCATCTACGAGAGGGAGAGTGGATCTACATACCCTTGTAGATTGCTAAGCGGGAAGCGTTAAGAAACGCGGTTGGTGTAGTCGAACGTCTTCGCGATACAAATCACCGAGCGTCCCGCGATCTCATCATGATCCATCCCGCGATCCAATCACGATCCGTCCTGCAAACTCATCACGATCCGTCCCACGAACTCGTCACGATCCGTCTCGCGATCTTGATCACGGTCCTTCTGATCTAACACCGAACGGACGACACCTCCGCGTTCAGCACACGTACAGCTCGATGACGATCTCCGCCTTCTTGATCCAGCAACAGGGAGCAGAGAGGTAGAAGAGTTCTCCGGCAGCGTGACGGCGCTCCGGCGATGGTGGTGGAGCTATTCTGGCAGGGCTTCGCCTAAGCACTGCAGAAATCCGATCTAGAGGAGAAACTATGCACTAGAGGAACGGGTAGCACGTGGCTGAAAAACCAGTGCCAAAAACCCTAAAACCTCCAGTATATATAGGAGGAGAGGAGGAGGAGGCTTGGCTCCCAAGGATCCAGCCCTTGGGTCGGCCGAACCAAGGAGGATTTGAGGATTCCTCCTCCAATCCTAGTAGGACTAGGACTCCTCCTTATTTTTGCCCTTTTCCCTTTTTCCACCTTTTTCTTTGTGGGCTTTTCTTCCCAGCCGCATGGGCCTTGTGTGCGACTTCCACCAGCCCACTAAGGGCTGGTATTCACTCTCACACAGCCCATGTAGCCTCTTGGGTCGAAATACCCCTCCCGATGGTCTCCCGGTACACTACCGGCACTCCAGGTACACTACCGATGAGCCCGAAACTTTTCCGGCGACCAAAATAGGACTTCCTATATATCAATCTTTACCTACGGACCGTTCCGGAGCTCCTCGTGACATCTGGGATCTCATCCGGAACTCCGAACAACCTTTGGTAACCACCATACATAATTCTATACTACTAAAACGTCACCGAACCTTAAGTGTGCAGACCCTGCGGGTTCGAGAACTATATAGACATGACCGAGACACCTCTATGGTCAATAACCCATAGCGGGACCTGGATGCCCATATTGATCCCTACAAATTCTATGAAGATCTTTATCGGTTGAACCTCTATGTCAAGGATTCAGTTAACCCCATATGATGTTCCCTTTGTTCTTAGGTATGTTACTTGCCATAGGTTTGATCGTCGGTATCTCTATACCTAGTTCATTATCGTTACCGGCAAGTCTCTTTACTCGTTCCTTAATACAAGATCCCGTGGCTAACTCTTTAGTGACATTGCTTGCAAGCCTTATAGTGATGTTGTATTACCGAGTGGGCCCTGAGATACCTCTCTGTCACACGGAGTAACAAATCCCAGTCTTGATCCATGCCAACCCAACAGACACCCTAGGAGATACCTTTAGAGTACCTTTATAGTCACCCAGTTACGTTGCGACGTTTGATACACACAAGGCACTCCTCCGGTGTCAGTGAGTTGCATGATCTCATGGTCATAGGAACAGATACTTGACATGCAGAAAACAGTAGCATTAAACTGACACGATCATATGCTATGTTTGTAGTTTGGATCTTGTCCATCCCATCATTCTCCTAATGATGTGATCCCGTTATCAAATGACATCTCATCTCAATGGCTAGGAGACCTTAACCATCTTTGATCAATGAGCTAGTCTATTAGAGGCATACTAGCGACAGGGTTGTGTCTATGTATCCACACATGCATCTAAGTCTCCGATCAATACAATTATAGCAAGGATAATAAACGATTATCATGAACAAGGAAATATGATAATAAATAATTTATTATTGCCTCTAGGGCATATTTCCAACAACTTCTCGTAACCAAAAAGTATTCCTTTTTTCGTAGATTTGTTCGTTCAAAACGTTTTATCTCTTAAATTATGCGTCCGAATGGTAAATCGATGTCACCATTGAATTTCTCGTGTCCAAATCTTTGAAACTAGATCTCATGTTAATAGGTTTTACCAAACTTTTTATCACGAAAAATCCTAGAAAAAACAAAAAACAGGCGGAAAGCACGATTTTGTTTCCATTTCCAAAAGGCACATCCTCTCGCAAGAACAAATATGTGCCTCCACACGAAGCAAACTTGTGCCTCTCGCATTTTATTACTTATTAAGAGGCATAAGTGTGCCTCTCACGGAAGCAAATTTGTGCCTCCAAGAAAGCAAACCTGTGATTCTCGCTTTTTTTCGCCTATCACGAACGAAACTTGTGTCTCCACGAGAAGCAAATATGTGGCCCTCGTGAAAGAAAAGAATGATTTATTTTCTTTTTTGAGAGTCGCAAAAGCAAACCTGTACCTCCACGAGAAGCAAATTGATACATCTCGCAAAAGTAAAAATTGCGCCTTTGTGCACAAAAAATAATGTTTTTTGTTGGAAATATGCCCTAGAGGCAATAAATAAAGTGTTTATTATTATATTTCCTTGTTCATGACAATTGTTTATTATCCATGCTATAATTGTATTGATTGGAAACACATTGCATGTGTGGATATATAGACAACACTTTGTCCCTTGTGTGCCTCTAGTAAACTAGCTCGTTGATCAAAGATGGTCAAGGTTTCCTAGCCATTAACATGAGATGTCATTTGATAATGGGATCACATCATTAGGAGAATGATGGGAAGGACAAGACCCAAACTATAAAGTAGCATATGATCGTGTGAGTTTATTGTTACAGTTTTCTGCATGTCAAGTATATGTTCCTATGACCATGAGATCATGCAACTCACGGACACCGAAGGAGTGCCTTGTGTGTATCAAACGTCACAACATGACTGGGTGACTATAAATGTACTCTACAGATATCTTCGAGGGTGTCTGCTGGGTTGGCATGGATCAACACTGGGATTTGTTACTCCGTGTGACGGAGAGGTATCTCAAAGCCCACTCAGTAATACAACAGCACAATAAGCCTTGCAAGCAATGTGACTAAATGTTAGTCACGGGATCTTGTATTACGGAACGAGTAAAGAGACTTGCCAGAAACGAGGTTGAACTAGGTATGGAGATACCGACGATCGAATCTTGGGCAAGTAACATACCGAAGAACAAAGGGAACATCATACGGGATTAACTGAATCCTTGACATAGAGGTTCGACCGATAAAGATCTTTGTAGAATATGTAGGAATCAATATGGGCATCCAGGTCCCGCTATTTGTTATTGACCATAGAGGTGTCTCGATCATGTCTACATAGTTCTCGAACCCGCAGGGTCTGCACACTTAAGGTTTGGTGACGTCTCGGTAGTATAGAGTTATGTATGGTGGTGGCCGAAGGTTGTTCGGAGTCCCGGATGAGATCCCGGACATCATGAGGAGCTCTAGAATTGTCCGGAGGTAAAGATTGATATATAGGAAGTCCTGTTTTGGTCACCAGAAAAGTTTCGGGCTCATCGATAGTGTACCGGGAATGCCGGGAGGGTACCGGGGACCATCGGGAGGGGTATTTCGACCCAAGAGGCTACATCGGCTGTGGGAGAAGGAATACCAGCCCTTAGTAGGCTGGACAAAGTCCCACAGAAGACCCATGCGGCTAGGGAAGAAAACCCAAGGTGGAAAGAAGGCAAAAGTGGGGAAATAAGGAAGGAGTCCTAATCCTACTACGAGTGGAGGAGGAGGAATCCTCCCTCCCACTTCAGCCGAACTAGGGTTGGCTCCCTTGGGAGCCAAGCCTCCTCCCTCCCCTCCTCCTATATATACTAGAGGTTTTGAGGGTTTTTGACATAGAAAAACAGCCACGTGCTACCTCTTCTCTGGATCGTAGTTTCTCCTCTAGATCGGTTTTCAGCGGTGTTTAGGCGAAGCCCTACTAGAATAACTCCACCACCATCGCCGCAATGCCATCACGCTGCTGGAAAAATCGTCTACCTCTCCACTCCCTCTTGCTGGATCAAGAAGGCGGAGATCGTCATCAAGCCGTACGTGTGCTGAACGCGGAGGTGCCGTCCGTTCGGCGCTAGATCAGGACGGATCGTGATTGGATCGCGGGACGCTCGACGATTTGGATCGTGAAGATGTTCGACTACATCAACCGCATTTCTTAACGCTTCCCGCTTAGCAATCTACAAGGTTATGTAGATCCACTCTCCCCTCTCGTAGATGCTCATCTCCTAGATTGATCTTGGTGAAGCATAGGAAATTTTTTGTTTCCCATGCAACGTTACCCAACAGTGGCATCATGAGCTAGGTCTATGTGTAGATGAGATCTTGAGTAGAACATAGAGAGTTTGTAGGCGTTGATGCTTAGATTGCTTCCTCCCTTAGTCGTGTTTTGGTTCAGCGGTATTGTGGGATGAAGCGGCCCGGACCAACCTTACTCGTACGCTTACGAGGGACCGGTTCCATCGACTGACGTGTAACTTCGTTGCACAAAGATGGCTGGCAGGTGTTTGTTTCTCCTACTTTAGTTGGATCGGATTCGACAAATGCGGTCCTTGAGAAGGTTGAAAAGTAACTTATGTATCACCGTTGTGGTTTTGCGTAGGTGAGAATTGTTCTTGCTAGATACCCATAGCAGCCACGTAAAACTTGCAACAACAATTAGAGGACGTCTAACTTGTTTTTGCAGGGTATGTTGTGATGTGATATGGCCAATTACATGATGATATATATGTGATGTATGAGATGATCATGTGTTGTACAGAATATCACGACTTGCATGTCGATGAGTACGACAACCGATAGGAGCCATAGGGTTGTCTTTAATTATTGTATGACCTGCGTGTCAATCATTAAGTGCTATGTAATGATTTACTTTATCTCTAAATGGTAGCTATAGTAGTATGAGAATGGTGGGAGCGACAACCCCGATGGCGACACAATGATGGAGATCATGGTGTTATGCCGGTGACGATGGAGATCATGTCGGTGCTTTCAAGATGGAGATCAAAAGCACAAGTTCATGGCCATATCATGTCACTTATGATTTGCATGTGATGTTAATCCTTTTATGCACCTTGTTTTGCTTAGGGCGACAGTAGCATTATAAGGTGATCCCTCACTTAAATTTCAAGTTAAATTTGTGTTCTCCCCGAGTGTGCACCGTTGCAAAAGTTCGTCGTGTCGAGACACCACGTGATGATCGGGTGTGATAGACTCTACGTTCACATACAATGAGTGCAAGCCAGTGTTGCACATGTAGAACACTCAGGTTAAACTTAACGAGCCTAGCATGTACAAACATGGCCTCGGAACACAAGAGACCGAAAAGTCGAACATGAGTCATATAGTAGATATGATCAACATGATGATGTTCACCATTGAAACCACCTCAACTCACATGATGATCGGACTTGAGTTTCTGAATTTGAATCATGTGTCACTCAAATGACCTGAGGGATGTCAATTTGAGTGGGAGTTTTATTAATTTGATTAACTAAACTCATTATCTTGAACAATAGTCTTAGTAACCTTTGCTTATTTATGTTGTAGTCAATGGCTCACGCAGTAGCATACCTGAATTATAATGCGTTCCTAGAGAAAGCTAAGTTGAAAGATGATGGAAGTAACTTTGTGGACTGGGCCCGTAATCTGAGGATGATCCTCACGGCTTCCCAGAAGGCATATGTCCTTGATGCACCGCTTGGTAACCAACCCGCAGACTTGTCATCCAAAGACGTTAAGAACGCTTGGAAGGCACGTTTTGGAGATTAATCAATAGTTCAGTGTGCAATATTGTATGGCTTAGAACCGGGACTTCAAAGACTTTTTAAACGTCATGGAGCATATGAGATGTTCCAGGAGTTGGAGTTTATCTTTAAGAAGAATGATCGGATCGAGAGGTATGGGACCTCCGATAAGTTCTACGCTTGCAAAATGGAGGAGAACGGGTCTATCAGTGAACATATACTCAGAATGTTTGGGTATTTGACTCGTCTGGCGGAGTTAGGGATGCCCTTCCGCCAGAGGCGATCACTTACAGAGTTCTTCAATCATTGCCACCAAGCTACAAGAGCTTCGTGCTGAACTATAACATGCACGGGATGAACAAGTCAGTCGCCGAGTTGTTTGCGATGCTAAAAGTCGCTGAGTCTGAAATCCAGAAAGAACATCAAGTGTTGATGGTCAATAAAACCACTAGTTTCAAGAAGAATGGCAAGGGCAAGAAGGGTAACTCCAAGAAGGGTGGCAAAGCAGTTGCTCCTCCCGTGAAGAAACCCAAGGCTGGACCCAAGCCAGAAACCGAGTGCTTTCATTGCAAGGTAACTAGTCACTCGAAGTGGAACCGCCCCAAGTATCTGGCTGACAAGAAGGCGGCCAACAACAAACAAGGTATATATGATATACATGTTACTGATGTGTACCTTACTAGATCTTGTTGTAGTGCCTGGGTATTTGATACCGGTTCGGTTGCTCGCATTTGCAACTCAAAACAAGAACTGCGGAATAGATGAAGGCCGGCGAAGGATGAAGTGATGATGCGCATGGGAAATGGTTCCAAGGTTGATGTGATCACCGTCGGCACGCTGTCTCTTCGGTTACCATCGGGATTAGTGATGAACCTGAATAATTGTTATTTAGTGCCTGCGTTAAGCATGAACATTATATCTGGATCTTGTTTATTGCGAGACGGTTACTCATTTAAATCACAAAATAATGGTTGTTCTATTTATAAGAGTAATATATTTTATGGTCATGCACCCAATGTGAGGGGTTTATTCATATTGAATCTTGATAGTGATGATACACATATTCATAACATTGATGCCAAAAGATGTAGAGTTGATAGTGATAACACCACTTTCTTGTGGCACTGCCGTTTAGGTCATATTGGTGTAAAACGCATGAAGAAGCTCCATGATGATGGACTTTTGGAGTCACTTGATTTTGAATCACTTGACACATGTGAACATTGCCTCATGGGCAAGATGACTAAAATGACGTTCTCTGGAACAATGGAACGGGCAAGTGACTTGTTGGAAATCATACATACTGATGTGTGCAGTCCAATGAATGTTGCGACGCGCGGTGGATATCGTTATTTTCTCACCTTCACTGATGACTTAAGTAGATATGGGTATATTTACTTGATGAAACACAAGTCTGAAACGTTTGAAAAGTTCAAGCAATTTCAGAGTGAAGTTAAGAATCATGGTAACAAGAAGATTAAATTCCTGAGATCCGATCGAGGAGGAGAATATCTGAGTTATGAGTTTGGCAGTCACTTGAGACAGTATGGAATTGTTTCACAATTGACACCATCTGGAACACCATGGCGTAATGGTGAGTCAGAATGTCGTAATCGAACCTTATTAGATATGGTGCGTTCTATGATGTCTCTTGTCAATTTGCCACTATCGTTTTGGGGTTATGCATTAGAGACAGTTGCATTCACTTTAAATAGGGCACCACCGAAATCCGTTGAGACGATGCCATATGAACTGTGGTTTGGCAAGAAGCCAAATTGTCGTTTGTTAAAGTTTGAGAATGTGATGCTTATGTCAAAAAGCTTCAGCCTGAAAAGCTGGAACCCAAAGCGGAGAAATGCGTCTTCATAGGATACCCAAAAGAGACAGTTGGGTATGCCTTCCATCTCAGGTCCGAAGGAAAAGTGTTTGTCGCTAAGAACGGAACATTTCTTGAGAAAGAGTTTCTCTCGAAAGAATTGAGTGGGAGGAAAATAGAGCTTGATGAGGTTATTGAACCTTTACTTCAACTAGAGAGTAGCGCATCGCAGAAAGATGTTTCTGTGGAGCCTACAACAGTTGAAGAGGAAGTTAATGATGATGATCATGAAGCTTCGTATCAAGTTACTATTGAACCTCGTAGGTCGACAAGGGCGTGTACTGCTCCTGAGTGGTATGGCAACCCTGTCTTGGAGGTCATGTTGTTGGACAACAATGAACCTACGAGCTATGGAGGAGCGATGATGGGCCCAGATTCCGAGAAATGGTTAGAGGCCATGAAATCCGAGATGGGATCCATGTATGAAAACAAAGTATGGACTTTGGTAGTATTACCTGAAGGGCGAAAGGCCATTCAGAACAAATGGATCTTTAAGAAGAAGACGGACAAGGACGGTAATATCACCGTCTACAAAGCTCGACTTGTGGAAAAGGGTTTTTTCACAAGTTGAAGGAGTTGACTACGATGAGACCTTCTCACCCGTAGCGATGCTTAAGTCCGTCAGAATCATGTTAGCAATAGCTACATATTTCGACTATGAAATTTGGCAGATGGATGTCAAAACAATGTTCCTCAACGGTTTCCTTGAGGAAGAGTTGTATATGATGCAACCCGAAGGTTTTGTCGATCCAGAGAATGCTGACAAAGTTTGCAAACTCTTGCGATCCATTTATGGACTGGTGCAAGCATCTCGGAGTTGGAATAAGCGTTTTGATGAGGTGATCAAAGCGTTTGGGTTTATACAAGTTTATGGAGAAGCTTGTATTTACAAGAAAGTGAGTGGGAGCTCTATAGCGTTTCTAATATTATATGTGGATGATATATTGCTGATTAGAAACAATATAGAAATGTTGAAAAGTGTGAAGGAATACTTGAACAAGAGTTTTTCAATGAAGGACCTAGGAGAAGCTGCTTTCAGATTAGGCATTAAGATCTATAGAGATAGATCGAGACGCTTAATAGCACTTTCAAAAAGCACATACCTTGATAAAGTTTTGAAGAAGTTCAAAATGGACCAGTCCAAGAAGGGGTTCTTGCCTGTGTTACAAGGTGTGAAGTTGAGTAAGACTCAATGCCCAGTGATTGCAGAAGATAGAGAGAAGATGAGTGCCATCCCCTATGCTTCGGCCATAGGCTCTATCATGTATGTAATGTTGTGCACAAGACCCGATGTCAGCCTTGCCATAAGTATGGACGAAATGTTTCAAAGTGATCCTGAAATGGAGCACTAGACAGCAGTCAAGAATATCCTTAAGTACCTGAAAAGGACTAATGAAATGTTTCTCGTTTATGGAGTTGATCAAGAGCTTGTCATAAAGGGTTACGTCAATGCAAGCTTTGACACCGATCCGGATGACTCTAAGTCACAAAGCGGATACATATTTATTCTCAACGGGGGTGCAGTTCCAAGCAAAGCGTGGTAGCCGATTCTACATGCGAAGCGGAGTACATCGCAGGCTCGGAGGCAACGATTGAAGGTGTGTGGATGAAGCAGTTCATGACAGATCTTGGAGTAGTGCCCAGTGCACTGAATCCAATGACTCTGTTCTGTGACAACACTGGTGTCATTACTCTGGCCAAGGAACCAAGGTTTCACAAGAGGACTAGACACATAAAGCGACGCTTCAATTCCATCCGCGATTACATCGAGGAGAAGGACATAAATATTTGCAAAGTGCACACGGATCTAAATGTTGCAGGCCCGTTGACTAAACCTCTTCCAAGGGCTAAACATGATCAACACCAGAACTACATGGGTGTTCGACTCATTACAATGTAAATCGCATAGTGATGTGAATTAGATTATTGACTCTAGTGCAAGTGGGAGACTGTTGGAAATATGCCCTAGAGGAAATAAATAAAGTGTTTATCATTATATTTCCTTGTTCATGATAATTATTTATTAACCATGCTGTAATTGTATTGATTCCAAACACATTGCATGCGTGGATATATAGACAACACTTTGTTAATAGTGTGCATCTAGTAAACTAGCTCGTTGATCAAAGATGGTCAAGGTTTCCTAGCCCTTGACATGAGATGTCATTTGATAACGGGATCACATCATTAGGAGAATGATGGGATGGACAAGACCCAAACTATAAACGTAGCATATGATCGTGTCAGTTTATTGCTACTGTTTTCTGCATGTCAAGTATATGTTCCTATGACCATGAGATCATGCAACTCACAGACACCGGAGGAGTGCCTTGTGTGTATGAAATGTTGCAACGTAACTGGGTGACTATAAAGGTGCTCTACAGGTATCTTCGAGGGTGTCTGTTGGGTTGGCATGGATCAACACTGTGATTTGTTACTCCGTGTGTCGGAGAGGTATCTCAAGGCCCACTCGGTAATACAACATCACAATAAGCCTTGCAAGCAATGTGACTAAGTTTTAGCCATAGGATCTTGTATTACGGAAACAAGTAAAGAGACTTGCCGGTAACAAGGTTGAACTAGGTATGGAGATACCAACGATTGAATCTCGGGCAAGTAACATACCGAAGAACAAAGGGAACATCATACGGGATTAACTAAATCCTTGACATAGAGGTTCGACCGATAAAGATCTTTGTAGAATATATAGGGATCAAGATGGGCATCTAGGTCCCGCTATTGGTTATTTACCGTAGAGGTGTCTCGGTCATGTCTACATAGTTCTCGAACCCGCAGGGTCTGCACACTTAAGGTTTGGTGACGTTTCGGTAGTATAGAGTTATGTATGGTGGTGACCGAAGGTTGTTTCGAGTCTCGGATGAGATCCCGGACGTCAGGAGGAGCTCCGGAATGGTCCGAAGGTAAAGATTGATATATAGAAAGTCCTGTTTTGGTCACCGAAAAAGTTTCGGGCTCATCGCTAGTGTATCGGGAGTGCCGGGAGGGTACCGGGACCATCGGGAGGGGTATTTCAACCCAAGAGTCTACATGGGCTTTGGGATAAGGAATACCAGCCCTGAGTGGGCTGTCCGAAGTCCCACCGAAGGCCCATGCGGCTAGGGAAGAAAACCTAAGGTGGAAAGAAGGCAAAAGTGGGAAAATAAGTAAGGAGTCCTAATCCTACTAGGAGTGAAGGAGGAGGACTCCTCCCTCCCACTTCGGCTGAACTAGGGTTGGATCCCTTGGGAGCCAAGCCTCCTCCCTCCCCTCCTCCTATATATACTAGAGGTTTTGAGGGTTTTTGACACAGAAAAACAGCCACGTGCTACCTCTCCTCTAGATCGTAGTTTCTCCTCTAGATCGGTTTTCAACGGTGCTTAGGCGAAGCCCTGCTAGAATAACTCCACCACCATCGCCGCAACGCCGTCGCACTGCCGGAGAACTCGTCTACCTCTCCGCTCCCTCTTGCTGGATCAAGAAGGCGGATATCGTCATCAAGCCGTACGTGTGCTGAACGCGGAGGTGTCGTCCGTTCGGCGCTAGATCGGGACGGATCGTGATTGGATCTTGGGACGCTCGGCGATTTAGATCGCGAAGACGTTCGACTACATCAACCGCGTTTCTTAACGCTTCCCGCTTAGAGATCTACAAGGGTATGTAGATCCACTCTCCCCTCTCGTAGATGCTCATCTCCTAGATTGATCTTGGTGACGCGTAGGAAATTTTCTGTTTCCCATGCAACGTTCCCCAACATTTGTATGTCCAAAACTTAGGGAAAAACCGAGCAAAAACCGAAAATCCGATGAGTAACCGACCCAAACTAGCTCCACTCCGGTTTTGGGAAGGTTCTGAAAGGTTTCGAGACTGTTTTTTTCTTTTGTTTCTCCTTCTGGTTTTTATTTTTGATATTTCCTTTCTATGTTTCATTTTCATTTTTCCTTTTCCTTTTTAATTTTCCCATTTTCATGTTAGCCTTTTCTTTTCATTTTGACACACTCTCAACCCACTAAAAGTGACCCTACACAGGCTCCCGCAATGGGGTGAATCCTATATTGCGCGTAGGTCATTGATTATCGACCTGCCATATACCCTTGACACGAGCTACGTAGTGAGTTGGGTCGACACAAACTAGCTCCACTCCAGTTTTGAGAAGGTTCTAAAACATTCACATACCATTTTTTTCTGTTGTTTCTCCTTGAGGGATTTTTCTTCGTTTCTCATTTTCGTTATTTCCTTTATTGTTTTCATTTTCATTTTTTTCCTTTGTTAGCTTCCCTTCTTTTATGTTAGTCTTTTCTTTTCATTTTATGAACATCTTTAAAAGATTGTGACCATATTAATAAATCATGAATATATTTGAATTTCATGTTCTAATGAAATTGTGAACATTTTCGACCCGTGAACATTTTTTAGAAATTTACAAATAAATTTTGAGGTCAAGAGCATTTTTTAAATTTGTGAAATGTTTTCGATTCACATTTTTATTGAGCCATGAACGATTTTAAAATTCATGAACAAATTGAGTATTCACAAACAATTTTTAAATTCCTGAATTGTATTATATATTTATGAAAGTTTTTGAATCAATGAACATTTTTTGAATTTTTTTTGAATCAGTGAACATTTTTTGAAATTTGGGAACAATTTTTAAGTTCACAAACATTCTTTGTTTGACAAACATTTTTTTTAAATGCATGAACATTTTTTATGTCGATGCAATTTTGTAAATCACAATCATTTTTTTAACAATTGTCTTAACAATTTATGACCATTTGTATGCATCAGTAACTTTTTTTGATTTGATGACCATTTTCTTGAATAAATGAAAATTTATTTGGATTGACAAACATTTTTTTAATCGATGAACATCTTTTGAGTCGGCACATACTTTTTAAAAACTCATGAACTATATTATTGGTTGACTAATTGTTTTTTAAATGCATAAATATTTTTCAAATTCATGAATATTTTATGAGTCAGCGGACATATTTGAATTGAGGAGCTTCTTTCGTAATTTAGGATCATTTTTATTATTTTGGTGAACGTTTTTTGAATTCATGAACATTTTTCCAGTTAAGGAACATTTTGTTAATACATGAATATTTTTTACAAAATTACGAACAAATTTCTTAATGCATGAAAATATTATGATTTCTGGATAATATCTCTAAATTCACATTTTTTAACATTTGGAACTTTTTTGAAATACCAAATTATTTTTAATAAGGAAAAATAAAACATAAAAAAGCAAAAAAGCGAATAGCCAAAAGACGAAATGGGAAAACAGAGGGCCTCCGGCCCCGCTCATGGGTCAGCCCAATAGGACGCGCCGGGGGTAGGGATGCATGCTGGCTCCTTAGCCAACGCTTCACGTGCCAAATAGGATGTCCCCCGAAAGAGCTACCCCTCAAACGTTTGAGAGCAAGTACCTGGGCTTACCGACTCCAGAAGGGAGAATGAAAGAGGAGCAGTTCCAACCGATCATGGATAGATTTGGGAAAAGGTGCAGCGACTGGTCCGAGAAGTTTATGTCCTATGCAGCTAAGGAGACCCATGCCAAATCGGTAGTCCAGGCCCTCCCAACCTTCACCATGAGTGTCTTCATGCTCTCTAAAGATTTCTGTGACAAATATGAAAGAATGATCATGCATTTTTTGTGGGGTGACGAAGACGGACACAGGAAGGTCCACTGGATGTCGTGGGATCGGATGATAAGACCAAAAAGAGCAGGGGGCATTGGATTAAGAGATATGTGCTTATTTAATCAAGCGCTCCTAACCAAGCAAGGTTGGCAGTTGATCCAGAACCCGGATAGCCTGTGTGCAAGAGTCCTCAAGTCCAAATATTACCCCCCGGCAATCTCTTAGACACCGTATTTGTGACTGATGCATCCCCAGTTTGGAGGGCAATTGAGTTTGCTCTGGAGCTGCTGAAAAGAGGCCTAATATGGAGGGTAGGGGATGGCAAAAAAATCAAAATCAAGTGTGACCAATGGATCCCAAGACACGAGGGTCTCATGACAACATCTTTTATAAGGAGATCTCGGATCAGATGGGTTAATCAACTCATGCACCCTGATAGGAGAGAATGGAATGCGGAATTAATAAGGAAAGTTTTTCATCCTTTTGACGCAGATGAGATATGCAAAATTCGTATTCCGACCTAGGACGTGAAGGATTGCGTTGCATGGCATTACGAGAGAAGTGGAGAGTTCTCAATGAGAAGCACCTACAAACTTGCTGCGACGAACCTTCCCCTTCTAGCCCATAACCCATCAAGCTCGACTAGGGACCCAAATGCTCGGAGCATTTTGGACCTAATATGGAAATCCAAGGTGCTCGGAAAAGTACGGATCTTTGGATGGAGGGTGGCTACCAATACCCTTGCAACAAAGGAAAACAAATGGAAAAGAACTCTTGAGCTGGATGCTACTTGCAGCATCTACGGAAATGGGACAGAGAATGAACACCATGCAATGGTTATGTGTACCAGGAGTAGGGCCTTGAGAGCTGCTATGAGAGAGGTTTGGAATTTACCTGCCGAAAAGAAGTTCTGGTTCACAGGTGAAAACTGGCTGCAAGTACTACTAGACACAGAAAGTGAGGAGATGCGCGCCAAAATCCTATGGTTGCTCTGACGGTGTTGGCACCACCGGGAGGACTGCTTAAGAAACAATGGCACAGAGACGATCAGTGGGTCAGTGCAGTTTCTGAAGCAATATGAGGAAGATTTCAAGGAGGCCGGGGCTTCAGCAGCTTGGACAAATGGCAAGACTTCAGAAAACAACCAGCAGAACTGCTCCCGGGTTACTAAACAATCAGCCCGTGTGACCGAAAGGCCCGATAAAGGTGGATCCTGCCAGTACGAGGTGTAGTTAAAATCAATACCGATGCAACTTTCTTAGCTGATACAGGAGAAAGCATGGCGGGAGCTGTCGGAAGAGATTACCATGGCGCTGTCCTCAAGTCAGTAAGCAAGAAGCTGCCAATTTGTCGGAGCGTTGAGGAAGCTGAAGCCCGAGCCATCCTAGTGGGATTGCAGTCCATGACAGGTAGTTTCAGTGGCCATGTGATCGTTGAGACAAACAGTCAAATCATCGCAAGTGAACTGCTGACACTGATGCCTACACGCTCTCCTCAATATGGCCTAATCAGGGACATTAAGAACTGCATGGGCACGTGCTCTGCTTGCAGTGTGCAGTTCGTGAGGAGGAACAAAAACTCATTGGCTCATGGACTGGTTGCGCACGCCAGGAACAGGGGAGAGCAAGTTTTAATCGCGAACGTACCGATTAGTCTTCGACCTTTAATGCTATCTGAATGTATTGCTCTGTCTTGAGTAGGCTTACTACTCTATTCTCAAAATAAATAAATTAGTTAGGCTATTTAGAATGCATTGGTGTTAACATGAGATGCACATTTAAAAGTTTAGCAACCAGAGCCCACAATGCATATGTGCTTAACTTGTTGTAGCTAAACATACTTTATTTAATAATTTAGCTACTAAAGTTTTTCATGCATTGGTGGGCTTTCTTTCAATTAAGTATTTTGCCTAGGTTCACGCACTTGGCACCGTTTCTTTCTGACGTCACCACACTCATCTCTTTCCTCTTAAATACCATGCCATATCAGATTTTTTGCCTGTGTGGCAGCCTTAACACCTATATCAGGTGGAGCATTGGGAGGGGCCTTACTCTCCGTTCCGAATCCAGCTCTGTTGAGTAACAATTTTTAGTTTCTTGACGGACCTAGCCCATTGGGCCAGGGTGAGTAACAATTTTCAGCTTCTTGACGGACCTAGCCCACTAGGTCAGGGTGAGCCAACAATGCAAATGCACATATACATTTATTTATTTATTTATTATTATTTTTAGCCTTTTTCCCATGGTATAGAGCCTATTTTCAAATCTTAGGGGTCCACCCTCTACCTTCGCCACTCCCATACTACAGTAGTTCCCACGAAAACTAAGCTTGAGCATTATGCGCAAGATTGCAGAAATCAGCATTGATGGTGTGCATCATACTAGTAGCTGCCTGTTATCGCATAAGGCTGGCCATAGTGGGGTAACATAGGTGGTATCATGCACTTGGCAATAGCAACATGCTGACGTGACAAAGAATTAAAGAAGAGAAAAAAGGTTAAAGTAACATAGGTAGATACCGTAATATGTTAAATGCTACGTTACTTTGTGTCATGCATGACAATAAATATTACCGTGCATGATACTACTTTATGATACTATGCACTATGAAGGTATATCATATACTAGTATCATATGTATGATACTAGTATATGATACTCCCCTACGAGTAGCCTAACATAACACTATGCCTCAAGATGGAGTTTTTTTTGCTTCACTGAGTGGAAGGAAGGGCAGAGCACATTCCAGAAGACATCACAGGAGACCAATAACCGAGACTGACTTTATTTGGCACGGCTCGAAATACACTTTTCTGTGGTATAAAGCAGGCCCCAATCACATTGCCTTCGCTCCCAATTTTCAACGGCGGAAAAAACAGGAAATGGGACAATGGCAGACCGGGCCCGCATCCACTGTTTTCCAAAAGCTTCTTCTTTTTCCCTTCCCTCTGTATTTTGCATTAGCATAGCCTACTTTTACCTCCATTATTACTTCGTCATTCCCTTTTGCTTTCACGTTTTGACACCATACTCGCTTGGCTTCTTCTCTTCTCCTCTCCGCTCCTCCCGGTGCGTTCGTTGGTGATTGGCTGCTGCTGCTCGGAATCATTGGGCACTCCTACTCCATACCACCTCCAGTCTCCAAGGACCATCGTCACCAAGATCATCAGCACGAAGCAGCAGGAGCCGGGGCCGCCGCCGCCCAGGATCATCCTGCAGCCGCGGCACCGGACCAGCCCCGCTATGTGGTGCGCTGCCATCGTCTGCTTCGCCTTCAGCGTCCTCCTCATCCTCGCCGGCCTGGTGATCCTCATCGTCTTCCTGGCGGTGAAGCCAAGCACGCCGTCCTTCGACGTCGCCAACGCTGCCCTCAACAGCGTCTACGTCGGCTCGCCGGCGCCCTACTTCAACGGCGACAAGACGCTGACGGCCAACATCTCCAACCCCAACCACAAGATCGGCGTCGTGATCCAGTCCGGCGCCGTCGAGCTCTTCTTCCGGGGCAGGCTGGTGTCCGCGCAGGCACTGCCGTCGTTCGCACAGCGGCCGGGGCAGTTCACAGTCCTCAGCGTCCACATGCTGTCTAGCCAGGTGGTTCTACCGCCAGAGGTGGCCGTGGAGCTGCTGAACCAGATGAAGAGTAACAGGATCATCTACACCATCAGAGGGACCTTCAAGGTCCGGGAAAGGTTCTGGTCTTGGCACTACACCTACCGGATGACTGCCATTTGTGATCTGGTGCTCACCGCGCCTCCCTCTGGATTTCTCGTAGATAGGAGATGCACAACATCGACGTGATTGGTATCTGGATTCTCTTTTTATCTTCTTTTTTTGTATCAAATTTTTGAGGATGTATAGCAGTATGAAACTATTTTGGATGTATTTTTTATGTAAAGTAAAACCCAAGTAAACCATTCACAGCAATCCAAAATTATCACACGATTCCTCTGTTTATGTCTGAAAAGTGAAAACCAAACAAACAAGGGCCTGGAAACATCTACTGGTTACCATATTTAGGTAGGTTAATGACTAAAGAAGAAAACCATTGGACACATTTATTTGTAATAACAGTTAGAGGGTAGCAAAAAAACCCTGTAAAAGCGATGCCTGCCCCTGGTTTCTGAAACCAAATTCTATCACAACTCCTTTTCTCATGACTATACTAGAAACAGAAACAAAACAAATACTCTGCGAAACTCAAGATTGAATGCATTCCCTTAGCAATTCATTGTACCAGAGATGTAGTTGTTCATAAAGACCCCTCCAAGATCACATTTATTATAGTCCTTGTCTAAGCACAACTCATTCAAGCTCTCTGTCTTAGCAGACGAGAAGAATATATTCTCATACGAAAATGAGAAGTTACTGAACCTGAAGAAACAATCTCAAGCTTAAGCTACTATACCTTGTACTCTGTAGTGCTTCCAAGTGCCAGACCAAATAGTTAGCACACTATTCATACATAGGATCGAAGAAACAGCTTCGACCTTCTAACCTGCGTGATTCATGGAATCCTGAGTGATTTTGCTCTTTCTGTTAGCGACTTTGGTATCAGCGGTTTGTTCCCACGCCCAAGTATTGGTTGTACTTTTGTGATCTGTGTGATTCAAGGATGCAGATTCATGGATCAGCTTCGACCTTCTAACCTGCCTGAGTCATGGATGCAGAAGCAAGGAGCTAGAACTTGATATGTTTGCAAAGATTCAATAGAAGAATTCCATTTCACAAAAAGAACTGCCTGATTAATCAGTATGCCACAAAATGCAAGACGCAGAACATGAATAGATCACAGGTATTAAGGAATTTGGAACTTTTATTGATCTCAGTTGTTCGTCTCTAAACTTCCTGAAACAGTACTCCACATACACACGGACCCATCGAAATCGAGTCCTGAAATTGTTGGTCCATCTAAAACAGGAACAGCACTAGAAAATACTACTAGCCCCTTGGTATCTTCCAGCAACAAGAGCATGAATGTCCATCCAAGAACTAGCTGAATTTTGAAGGGGGCACTTGTGACTTTCGGAGGGGATCCTAGAACGCACCTCGCAGGCGCAGGCTCGGCTCGGCGGTGGACTGCGGCAGCAGCAGGTCGTTGCAGTCGAAGCCGCAGCCGCAGGTGGGGCTCTCGAGGAAGTTGTCGAGGCCGAAGTCGGCGGAGGCGATGCCGACGGAGAAGCCGAGCTGGTCGCCGTTGCGGGTGACCTCGACGATGTTGAGCCAGAAGAAGAGGACCTTGACGGTGACGCCCTGGAGGTTGGTGAGGCGGTCGACGGAGATGCGGCCGCTGATGTCGGGCTTGTAGCGGAGCGAGTAGGAGCCCTGGATGGAGAACTCGCAGGTGGAGGAGGAGTTGATGTGCGCCGTGAAGTCGCCGGTGGCGTTGTCGAGGGTGTAGGAGACGACCCCCTTGGGGATGATGCCCGGGGGGAAGTCGAAGCCCGCGAGCGCCTCGTAGGCCGTCGGCTTCGCGGCGGCGGGGCCGGCGACGGCGAGCAGGAGGAGGAGGAGGGGAAGCATCGGGGATTTCATTCTCCTTTTTCTTGTTCTTGAGCGGTGGGTTCGGGGGTAGCTTGCGTGAGGTCGTTGGGTTTCACAGGAGATCTGGAGATGCGCCGGTGTTAAAGACAGCGGGTCCACATGCTAGCTAATCTGACAGTGCACCTGCTAACAAAAAATGAATTAGTCGAAAGAAAATTTTGTCTTTGGTTGAGATTTTTTTTGTCTTTTATACGTATGATGTAAAATAAAAAGGCACTTTCTTTTTTGAGAATAAACACTTCTCTTTCTATGGCGCTCACTCTTCTAATTTACCCACGAAAAATACACATCTTGCCTTTTAGGATATTATTCATTCATGTCTGCAAAATTCAGGGTCCTGTTGGTTTTTTATTGCTTTCTAGATAGCGAACTGCTCTATCAAGCGGTACTTTTTTTTAGAAAAGGAGGATGCATCTCTAGCCTTTGCATCTCGACGATGCATGCGGTCATTTTATTGATTATTCACAAAAGACCTTATAAGGAAGTACATCAGTGAGCCTGAAGCCATCCTCTAGGCAACTCCTATCGCTACTCCTATCATTTTGATGTAGTGGTACCTAATGTCCGAGCCTAATACCAAACAGACATCGCACCAAATCCTAACATCTAGCGTCGGATGCCCCATCCCGGCCACATACCTGGACTGGGTCACATACCGGTCCGACGCACTCACCGAGGCTGCCTCCGCCGTCTTCCACCGATCCATCTTCAAAGTTGTACTAACGCATCGACCCTGCCCGGTCTAACTGCCGCCGACGCCACCACGACGCCAGACAATGCCATCATCCTGCGCTCGTCCATCATCACACGCCCAAGGCAAGACCCCGCTGCTCCATGCCGCTGAGACCGCCGTTGTTGTTGGGGAACGTTGCATGGAAAACAAAAAATTCTTACGTTCACGCAAGACCTATCCATGGTGATGAGCATCTACGAGAGGGAGAGTGGATCTATAAACCCTTGTAGATCGCTAAGCGGGAAGCGTTAAGAAACGCGGTTGGTGTAGTCGAACGTCTTCGCGATCCAAATCGCCGAGCGTCCCGCGATCCAATCACGATCCGTCCCGCGAACTCGATCACGGTCCTTCCGATCTAGCGCCGAACGGACGGCACCTCAGCATTCAGCACACGTATAGCTTGATGACGATCTCCGCCGTCTTGATCCAGCAAGAGGGAGCGGAGAGGAAGAAGAGTTCTCCGGCAGCGCTCCGGTGCTCCGGCGATGGTGGTGGAGCTATTCTGGCAGGGCTTCGCCTAAGCACTGCAAAAATTCGATCTAGAGGAAAAACTATGCACTGAGGAACGGGTAGCACGTGGCTGAAAATTCTGTGCAAAACCCCTAAAACCTCCAGTATATATAAGAGGGAGGGAGGAGAGGACTTGGCGCAAGGGCCAAGCCTCCTTGGTTCAGCCGAAGTGGGGAGGAGAGGAGGACTCCTCCTCCAATCCTAGTAGGACTAGGATTCCTCCCTTTTTGGCCTTTTTCCACCTTTTTCCCTTTGGGATGTTCTTTCCCAGCCGCATGGGCCTTGTGTGGGACTTCCACCAGCCCACAAAAGGCTGGTATTTATTCTCCTACAGCCCATGAAGCCTCTTGGGTCGAAATAACCCTCCCGGTGGTCTCCCGGTACACTACCGGCACTCCCGGTACACTACCGATTAGCCCGAAACTTTTCCGACGACCAAAACAAGACTTCCTATATATGAATCTTTACCTCCAAACCATTCCGGAGATCCTCGTGATGTCCGGGATCTCATCCGGGACTCTAAACAACCTTAGGTAACCACCATACATAACTCTATACTACTAAAACGTCACCAAACCTTAAGTGTGCAGACCCTGCGGGTTCGAGAACTATGTAGACATGGCCGAGACACCTCTACGGTCAATAACCAATAGTGGGACCTGGATGCCCATATTGGTTCCTACATATTCTACGAAGATCTTTATCAATCGAACCTCTATGTCAAGGATTCAGTTAATCCCGTATGATATTCCCTTTGTTCTTCGGTATGTTACTTGCCCGAGATTCGATCGTCGGTATCTCCATACCTAGTTCAAACTCGTTACCGACAAGTCTCTTTACTCATTTCGTAATACAAATCCCGTGACTAACACTTAGTCACATTGCTTGCAAGGCTTATTGTGATGTCGTATTACCGAGTGGGCCCTGAGATACCTCTCCGTCACACGGAGTAACAAATCCCAGTCTTGATCCATGCCAACTAAACAGACACCTTCGGAGATACCTGTAGAGCACCTTTATAGTCACCCAGTTACGTTGTGACGTTTGATACACACAAGGCACTCTTCCGGTATCCATGAGTTACATGATCTCATGGTCATAGGAACATATACTTGACATGCAGAAAACAGTAGCAATAAACTGACACGATCATATGCTACGTTTGTAGTTTGGGTCTTGTCCATCACATCATTCTCCTAATGATGTGATCTCGTTATAAAATGACATCACATGGCAATGGCTAGGAAACCTTGACCATCTTTGATTAACGAGCTAGTTCACTAGAGGCATACTAGGGACAAAGTGTTGTCTATTTAACACACATGTAATGTGTTTCCAATCAATACAATTATAGCATGGATAATAAACAATTAACATGAACAAGGAAATATAAAAATAAACACTTTATTTATTGCCTCTAGGGCATATTTCCAACAGTCTCCCACTTGCACTAGAGTCAATAATCTAGTTCACATCACTATGTGATTTACATTGTAATGAATCGAACACCCATGCAGTTCTGGTGTTGATCGTGTTTAGCCCTTGGAAGAGGTTTAGTCAACGGGTCTACAACATTCAGATCCGTGAGCACTTTGCAAATATTTATGTCCTTCTCCTCGATGTAATTGCGTATGGAGTTGAAGCGTCGCTTTATGTGTCTGGTCCTCTTGTGAAACCTTGGTTCCTTGGCCAGAGAAATGGCTCCCGTGTTGTCACATAAGAGGTTCATTGGATTCAGTGCACTAGGCACTACTCCAAGATCTGTCATGAACTGCTTCATCCAGACACCTTCCTTTGCTGCCTCCGAGGCTACGATGTACTCTGCTTCGCACGTAGAATCGGCTACCACGCTTTTCTTGGAACTGCACCAGCTTACCGCTCCCCCGTTGAGAATAAATACGTATCTGGTTTGAGACTTAGAGTCATCCGGATCAGTGTCAAAGCTTGCATCGACGTAAACCTTTACGACGAGCTCTTCATCACCTTCATAAACGAGAAACATTTCCTTAGTCCTTTTCAGGTACTTAAGGATATTCTTGACCGCTGCCCGATGTTCCATTCCAGGATCACTTTGAAACCTTCCGACCATACTTATGGCAAGGCTAACATTAGGTCTTGTGCACAGCATTGCATACATGATAGAGCCTATGGCTGAAGCATAGGGGATGACACTCATCTTTTCTCTATCTTCTGTAGTCACTGGGCATTGAGTCTTACTCAACTTCATACCTTGTAACACAGGCAAGAACCCCTTCTTGGACTGATCCTTTTTGAACTTCTTCAAAACTTTATCAAGGTATGTGCTCTGTGAAAGTGCTATTAAGTGTCTCGATCTATCTCTATAGATCTTAATGCCTAATATGAAAGCAGCTTCTCCTAGGTCCTTCATTGAAAAACTTTTGTTAAAATATTCCTTCACACTTTCCAGCATTTCTATATTGTTTCCAATTAGCAATATGTCATCCACATATAATACTAGAAACTCTATAGAGCTCCCACTCACTTTCTTGTAAATACAAGCTTCTCCATAAACTTGTATAAACTCAAACGCTTTGATCACCTCATCAAAGCGCTTATTCCAACTCTGAGATGCTTGCACCAGCCCATAAATGGATCACTGGAGTTTGCAAACTTTGTCAACATTCTCTGGATCGACAAAACCTTCTGGTTGCATCATATACAACTCTTCCTCAAGGAAACCGTTGAGGAACACTGTTTTGACATCCATCTACCAAATTTCATAATCGAAATAAGCAGCTATTGCCAACATGATTCTGACAGACTTAAGCATCGCTATGGGTGAGAAGGTATCATCGTAGTCAACTCCTTGAACTTGTGAAAAACCCTTTGTCACAAGTCGAGCTTTATAGACGGTGACATTACCGTCCGCGTATGTCTTCTTCTTAAAGATCCATTTGTTCTGAATGGCCTTTCGCCCTTCAAGTAATACTTCCAAAGTCCATACTTTGTTTTCATACATGGATCCCATCTCGGATTTCATGGCCTCTAACCATTTCTCGGAATCTGGGCCCATCACTGCTCCTCCATAGCTCGTAGGTTCATTGTTGTCCAACAACATGACCTCCAAGACAGGGTTGCCGTACCACTCAGGAGTAGTACGCGCCCTTGTCGACCTACGAGGTTCAATAGTAGCTTGATTCGAAGCTTCATGATCATCATCATTAACTTACTCTTCTACCGTCGTAGGTTCCACAGAAACATCTTTCTGCACTGCGCTACTTTCTGGTTGAAGTAAAGGTTCAATAACCTCATCAAGCTCTATTTTCCTCCCACTCAATTCTTTCGAGAGAAACTCTTTCTCAAGAAATGTTCTGTTCTTAGTGACAAACACTTTGCCTTCGGATCTGAGATAGAAGGTATACCCGACTGTCTCTTTCGGGTATCCTATGAAGACACATTTCTCCGCTTTGGGTTCCAGCTTTTCAGGCTGAAGCTTTTTGACATAAGCATCAAATCCCCAAACTTTAAGAAACGACAACTTTGGCCTCTTGGCAAACCATAGTTCATATGGTGTCGTCTCAATGGGTTTTGATGGTGCCATATTTAAAGTGAATGCAGATGTCTCTAATGCATAACCCCAAAACGATAGTGGCAAATCAGCAAGAGACATCATAGATCGCACCATATCTAATAAGGTTCGATTACGACATTCGGACACACCATTACGTTGTGGTATTCCGGGCGGTGTCAACTGTGAAACAATTCCACATTGTCTTAAGTGACTGCCAAACTCATAACTCAGATATTCACCTCCTCAATCAGATCGCAGGAATTTAATCTTCTTGTTACGATGATTCTCAACTTCACTCTGAAATTGCTTGAACTTTTCAAACGTTCCAGACTTGTGTTTCATTAAGTAAATATACCCATATCTACTTAAGTCAGCGGTGAAGGTGAGAAAATAACGATATCCACCACACGCTGTAACATTCATTGGACCGCACACATCAGCATGTATGATTTCCAATAAGTCACTCGCCCGTTCCATTGTTCCAAAGAACGGCGTTTTAGTCATCTTGCCCATGAGTCATGGTTCACATGTGTCAAGTGATTCAAAATCAAGTGACTCCAAAAGTCCATCAACATGGAGCTTCCTGATGCGTTTTATACCAATAAGACCTAAACGGCAGCGCCACAAGAAAGTGGTACTATCATTATCAAATCTACATCTTTTGGCATCAATGTTATGAACATGTGTGTCATCACTATCAAGATTCAATATGAATAAACCCCTCACATTGGGTGCATGACCATAAAAGATATTACTCATATAAATAGAACAACCTTTATTCTCTGGTTTAAATGAGTAACCGTCTCGCAATAAACAAGATCCAGATATAATGTTCATGCTTAATGCAGGCACTAAATAACAATTATTGAGGTTCATCATTAATCCCGATGGTAATCGAAGAGAGAGCGTGCCGACGGTGATCACATCAACCTTGGAACCATTTCCCACGCGCATCGTCACTTCATCCTTTGCCAGCCTTCGTCTATTCCGTAGTTCCTGTTTTGAGTTGCAAATGGGAGCAACCGAACCGGTATCAAATACCCAGGCACTACAACGAGAGCTAGTAAGGTACACATCAATAATATGTATATCATATATACCTTGTTTGTCGTCGGCCGCCTTCTTGTCAGCCAGGTACTTGGGGCAGTTCCGCTTCCAGTGACCAGTTCCCTTGCAATGAAAGCACTCAGTTTCTGGCTTAGGTCCATGCTTGGGCTTCTTTATAGGTGTAGCAACTGCTTTGCCATCCTTCTTGGTTTTACCCTTCTTGCCCTTTCCCTTGCCATTCTTCTTGAAACTAGTGGTTTTATTTACCATCAACACTTGATGTTCTTTCTGGATTTCAGACTCAGCGACTTTTAGCATCGCAAACAGCTCGGCGACTGACTTGTTCATCCCGTGCATGTTATAGTTCATCACAAAGCTCTTGTAACTAGGTGGCAGTGATTGAAGAACTCTGTCAGTGATCACCTCTGGCGGAAGGGAAATTCCTAACTCCGATAGACGAGTCGCATACCCGGACATTCTGAGTATATGTTCACTCATAGACCTGTTCTCCTCCATCTTGCAAGCATAGAACTTATCGGAGGTCTCATACCTCTCGATCCGGGCATTCTTCTGAAAGATAAACTTCAACTCCTGGAACATCTCATATGCTCCATGACATCCAAAACGTCTTTGAAGTCCCTGTAGGAGATATGCCCTAGAGGCAGTAATATCAGTTACTTTTGTATCTCCAAGTTTGTAATGAATGTTTATGATCCATGCTATAACTGCAATGATTCTCGAGTCTGCAAATAAAACGAGGCTTGGAGGGAAACTCATGTGCACGTGTGGTATAATAAATGGTAAATTGTATTCCTAGTCTTGCCTCTAAGACTGGCTCAAGTATTGCATGATGATCCTGTTTTCCTGATCATGGGCATGGCCATGCCGGCAATTTTGAGGGCACGATGTTGGTAGAACACTTGTGTTGAATCGATCCGAATTGATGTTATGCTATGAGATACATTCGTCAGAAGTTTATGGTTAATAACACAGAGAAGTTAATGTTTGCATAATTCCTTAGACCATGCGAGTATCGAGTTTCTTCATGCTTGCTTCATGAACTTTGGGGTTTGTTAAACGTCATCCGTAAATGGGTGGCTATTACGACGGCTTACGGGTTCATGGAAAAGTATGTCAAGTAACTTGATAGCTCAAGATTGGGATTTGCTCCTTCGGTGATGGAGAGATATCTCTGGGCCCTCTCGGTGTTACGGTATCCATCATCGTCTGGCCAGACACTTTGTGATTTGATCATGGGGATGCCAAAACATGGGAACGAGAAAAGAGAACAATACCGACAACGAGGTAACTGGCATTGTGGACAAGTGTTGATCCACGAGGATGCCGATGTTTCTCACCTCGGGTAATTGTAACATATCGCGAAGCAACAGGAATAGCTCACGGCAACTGGAGGTTCACTTGAATATTTATTCGTGTGGGTATAGGGATCGATATGGGTGTCCACGGCTCCGATGCTGATCATTGATCGGAAGGTGTTCCGGGTCATGTCTATACTTCACCGAACCTATAGGGTCACACGCTTAAGGGTCATCTATCTGCTGAATACTAGACAGGGAGTCTGAGAGAAAATCACCGAAAAAGTTTCGGAGACAACGGAAGAGTTCCGGAGAGAGAACATTGGAATAGTTCCGGTAAAACCGAAAAGTTGTTTCGGAGTATACCATTAAGTAAAAATGGTTTCGGCACACGTCTGGAAATTCTTGGAGGGTGCCAGAATGATTCTGGGGACTTCTGGGATTTTTCGGAGGAAAAAACCGGAAGTGTTCCGGAGCCGCCGGAACCGCTATGGTAGCTTTTCGCTGAAGAAAAACATTGTTCCGGAATTGTTTCGGAACGCGTCCAAAATTGTTTTAGTGGGTACTGGAATTATTCTAGGCACACAGAAATAATTTGGGATTTAACGGACGCAGAAAAATGTCTTCGTGAATAGTGAAAACACTATTTTGAATAGTAGAAACACTATATATATAAATAGTGGAAACACTATATATGTATAGTGGAAACACTATTGTAAATAGTGGAAACACTATTGTGAATAGTGGAAATACTATTAGGGGATGATGCAGGCATGGTGATGCAGGCATGGTGATGCAGGCAACACTATTTGGAGGCTTTCCCTTTATGCCCTTGTGGTGTGCTCACCTCATGGGCATTTTGGGTATTTCAAGTGCCACCCTACCCCTTGGGTTTTCCTATAAATAGAGGTGGAGATGCACTCTCCACACTCATCCTTTGCTCTCATACACATGCTTTGCTTTGCAAGCTCTCTCTCTCCCTCCCACGAAAAGAGTTTTTCGTAGAGCCGAAAGGCTGTCTGGGTTCCGGCAGGAACTAGTTCTGGACGGCGAAGCCCTGCCGGATAGATGACACCGTATGTGTGCAACCCCGTAGAGAGTTCGTAGTTTCGATCTTTTGCCCGAGGGGCTATTCGAGTGTCCTCCCGAAGGGCTGTCCGAGTCTCGGGTCGAGTTTCGAGAGTCCTCCCGAAGGGCCGTCCGAGTCTCCGTTCGAGTTTCGAGGGTCGTCCCGAAGGGCTGTCCGCGACATCGTCCGGGGGACTGTCCGACCGCCTCCCGAAGGGCTGTCCGACGAGGGAGTACATCCTCGCGGTTGGGAGGTTGTAAATCCTAGCTGCGGGGATCTGCACCAACGATCTCCACCGACTCTTCTTCCGCTGCACTACGAGTCGGTACGGATCAGATCAAACCTTGTATGCATTCTCCATAGTGGTCCTGGGCGTGCTCGCTATACCGAATTTTTTTTTGTTTTCTGTCGCGTTCCCCTACAGTGGCATCAGAGCCAGGCTATGAGTAGATGCATGGTATGATCTAGAATACATGAGATGTATGAGTATTGCATAGTATAATTTTGTAGTAGATGAGATCTATTGCTGAAAATTATTTGTGCGGGTAGCAGATGAAATCTGTTACCCGATGTTCTTGTTGCTTCCCGTGAATTTGCGTACTCCTGATCTTGACGGAATGGTGGAATCTTACAAAGTTCTGGCAATCCGCGATCCTTTCATGCTGCTCCTGAGTATACTGATTGACAGATCAACGAAGTGCTTCAGTGTCTTTGGGTTCCACCATAGTTAAAGAAAGATGGATGTTTCGCAGACGAAGGGCAATGCAGATATGATCTGCACGGGGGTCACGCGTATGACGAAGTTTAGTATGGGGCTCGAGATTTTACTATCTCGTGTTTCATACACCCTGGAAAGTTAATCTAGCAACTTGAAGTATCATACTTGATGATAAACGTTGGTAGCTGCGGTTTAAGTCAAAACCTTAGAAGCCACGTAAAATAAAATTTTGCATAAACCGATTAGAGGCGTCTAACTTGGTTTTGCAGGATAGTTTGCATGTGATGTGGTATAGCAATGCTCATATTCAATTTGATTATGTATGAGATGGCTATATGATGTAATTAACATGACCTGCGTGTCATGATTCGGCATGATGGCTGGAGCCATATGATTGCACTTTAATGACCTGCGTGTCAACCTTATGTAATGCACTTATTTTATTAGCTATAGAGATAGCAATATTATTTGGTGCATCGACAAGGTGGTGGCAATCTTCGCAAAGGTGAACACCGACGCGAATGCCGAAGACGAAGAAATACTTGACTTCTCCGTCAGAAGGGGCTATATCACATCATGCTATTATGAATTGCCTGAGATGTTTATCCCTCTTGATGCACCCTTCTTGATTGCGCGGTAGTCGCTTTTTATTAGGGTGATCTCTCACAAAAATATCAAGTAGATAGTGTTCTCCCAAGTGTAGCACCGTCACGGCACCCATCTCTTCGGGGTATCACATGGTTACATGGATACGAACGATTAGAGAAGTGTGAGGCGGGTGAGTTGAGACCTCGCAGCGAGATCACTTGGTTGTCTTGACGTTCAGGCATGAAAGTCATGAGCTCGGAACACACGCATCGAAAGATGAACAAGAGTCACATAGAGATGTGATTGGCAAGTTGGCCTACCAATTGAAATTCTCGTCACTTGAGATGGTTACATCCTTGACGCTAAATTGAAAGTTGGATCTTGCATCACTCACAATCAATTATGAGAGATATTGATTTGAGTGGGAGCGCACTTTAGAATAAAATTGTTTATTCACTAGTGCCAAAAATCATTATGAACAATGTCTAAAATGAACTTGTGTTTTCCGTTGTAGATCAAATGGCTCGCAATAGCGCGTTCAACTTAGGCCCGATGTTAGAGAAAGAGAAGTTAGCTGCGAATGGAAACAACTATGCGGACTGGGTCCGTACCCTGAGGATTGTCCTCAGGAGCGCTAAGAAAGTGTACGTGCTTGATGGAGCTCTTCCACCAAAGCCGGCGGCAACAACCGCGGTAGACATACAGAATGTCTGGGCCACTAAGGATGATGATTACAACTTAGTGCAGTGCCTCATGCTGTCTTGCATGAGTTCAGAGCTTCAAAAACGTTTTGAATTCCATAACTCCTTTGATATGATCAAGGATCTGGATGCTCTTTACAAGTTTAATGCAAGGTCTGAACGTTTTGATATCATGAAGATGATGTCGGAGACCAAGATGGCTGAGGGCAGTTCAGTTGGCGAGCACGTAGTCAATATGATTGGCTACGCTGAAAGGCTTAAAACCCTGGAATTTCCACTTCCAGAAGAGCATGTAATGGACATGTTGCTCTGTTCACTCCCCCCTTCTTACGGAGGTTTTGTCATGAACTACAACATGAATGGGATGGACAAAACACCTAATGAGGTGCTTGCCATGCTGAAAACTGTTGAAGGAGGACTGCAGAAAAATCGCAAGCAAGTGTTGCTTGTGAATAAAACTGTCAGTTTCAAAAAGAAAGGCAAGCCAAAGAAAGGCAAGGGCGCCGGTAAGACCGGCTTCCAACGCAAATCTAAGGGCGGAGCCAAGAATGAAACTGAGTGCTTCTACTGCAAGGGCACAGGACACTGGAAGGGAAACTGCAAGAAGTATCTGGAAGATAAGAAATCCGGGAAAACCGGAAAAGGTATAATTGTTATACAAGTTAATGTCATTGAAGTTTTGCTTGCTAGCGAAAATTCTAAGTCTTGGGTATTTGATACCGGATCGGTTGCTCACATTTGCAACTTGATACAGGGGCTTCAGAAGGTGCACAAGCTGGCAAATAATGAAGTCGTGATGCGTGTCGGGAATGGCGCTGGGATCGCCGCTCAAGCCGTCGGCATTATGCCTCTACGTCTCCCTTCAGGATTTATTTTGGAACTTAGTAACTGTTATTTTGTTCCGTTGTTGTGTAGAAACATTATCTCTGGATCATGTTTAGTGCACGACGGGTACTCCTACAAGTCTGAGAACAATGGTTGTTCACTTTATTGTAAGGATATGTTTTATGGATTTGCACCCATTGTTGGGGGCCTTTTCATACTAAATCTTGAATGTGGAAATGATGTCTTTAACGTGAATGCTAAACGCCTTAAGAAGGCTGATACCACCGCCACTTACTTGTGGCACTGTCGGCTTGGCCACATCGGAAAGAAACGCATGCAAAGACTCCATAAAGATGGAGTTTTACCGTCCCTTGATTTTGAATTATTTGACACATGTGAAGCTTGCTTGATGGGAAAAATGACCAAGACGCCGTTCACGGGTCATCCTGAACGGGCGGGTGAATTATTGGAAATAATACATAGTGATGTATGTGGTCCAATGAACACGGCCGCACGGGGTGGGTATTTTTACTTCGTGACTTTTACTGATGATTTGAGTCGGTATGGCTATATCTACTTGATGAAGCATAAGTCGGAAAACTTTTGAAAAGTTCAAAGAATTTCAGAATGAGGTAGAAAATCATCGTCACAAAAAGATTAAGTTTCTGCGGTCTGATCGCGGAGGCGAATATCTTAGTCACGAGTTTGGCCAACATCTGAGTGATCGTGGAATCGTTTCACAGCTTACGCCTCCCGGAACTCCACAGCGAAACGGAGTGTCGGAACGACGTAACCGAACCCTGTTAGACATGGTAAGGTCGATGATGTCTCTTATAGATCTACCGATATCTTTTTGGGGTCACGCACTAGAAACTGCTGCTTATACATTAAACAGAGCACCGTCTAAGTCTGTTGAGACGACACCACATGAGATGTGGTATGGGAAGATACCTAGTGTGTCACATCTCAAGGTTTGGGGTTGTGAGGCATACGTAAAACGTTTACAGCCAACCAAGCTAGAACCTAGATCAGACAAATGTTACTTTGTAGGTTATCCAAATAACACCATTGGATATTCCTTCTACCACCAAACCGAGGGCAAAGTGTTTGTCGCAAAGGTTGCACATTTTCTCGAGAAAGAGTTTCTCGCTAAAGAATTGAGTAGGAGGACAGTACAGCTTAATGAGATTAGTGAATCTTCGGCAACCATTGATATGGCTAAGGAACCGGAAGTAATTCCGCAAATTATCCCTACAACCGAGCCGGAAGTTGTCGCATGTGATGCGGAAACTTCAGACAATGTTGTAACTGAACCGCGCAGATCAGGTAGGGCTATCCAGCCACTTGAATGGTTTCATAACGAAATCTTCATTCTTGAAGACGATGAACCTGCGCACTACAAGGAAGCGATGGCGGGGCCTAGCTCAAGGGAATGGCACAAGGCCATGAGATCCGAGATGGAATCCATGTACGAAAACCAAGTTTGGAACTTGGAAGAACTTCCAGATGGCGTAAAACCCATTGGTTGTAAATGGATTTTCAAAAGAAAGATGGATGCGGATGGTAACATTACTATCCACAAAGCTAGACTTGTCGCGAAAGGGTTCACGCAAGTTCTAGGAGTTGACTACGACGAGACTTTCTCGCCCGTAGCCATGCTCAGGTCTGTTCGGATATTACTAGCAATTGCTGCTTATT
This sequence comes from Hordeum marinum, assembly GCA_022496015.1. Lineage (NCBI taxonomy): Eukaryota > Viridiplantae > Streptophyta > Magnoliopsida > Poales > Poaceae > Hordeum > Hordeum marinum. The sequence goes on along the minus strand of CM039672.1, from coordinate 302,590,567 downwards.
TCGATTATGAAATATGGCAGATGGATGTCAAAACGGCTTTCCTAAATGGAAACCTTGAACAGGATGTATACATGATACAGCCAGAAGGTTTTGTCGATCCTAAGAATGCTAGAAAGGTATGCAAGCTTCAGAAAGCCATTTATGGTCTGAAGCAAGCATCAAGGAGCTGGAACATTCGTTTTGATGAAGTGGTCAAAGAGTTTGGCTTCATCAGGAACGATGAAGAATCTTGTGTTTACAAGAAGTTTAGTGGGAGCGCAAAAGCATTTCTAATCTTGTATGTGGATGACATATTGTTGATTGGAAATGATGTGAAATTTCTTAGCGAAATAAAAGACTCATTGAAGAAGAGTTTTTCAATGAAAGACTTAGGCGAAGCGGCATATGTATTGGGCATCAGGATCTATAGAGATAGATCAAGACGCCTGATAGCGCTAAGCCAAAGCACGTACATTGACAAGGTGTTGAAAAGGTTCAACATGGAGAACTCCAAGAAAGGCCTACTCCCCATGTCACCTGGCACAGTGCTTTGCAAGAATCAGTGTCCTCGGACCCTCGATGAGCGAGTACAAATGAATGATATTCCATATGCTTCGGCAGTTGGTTCTATTATGTATGCCATGCTATGTACAGGACCGGATGTTTCCTATGCGCTAAGTGTTAGCAGCCGGTACCAAGGTGATCCAGGATTGGAACACTGGGCCGCAGTTAAGGGTATTCTTAAGTACCTCAGGAGGACCAAGGATTTACTCCTTGTGTACGGAGGTGATGAAGAGCTCATTGTAAGTTGTTACACTGATGCAGGCTTCATGACTGACCCAGATGACTTCAAATCTCAATCGGGCTATGTTTTCTTATTGAACGGCGGTGCAGTTGATTGGAAAAGTTCCAAACAAAAGACTGTGGCGGATTCTACAACGGAGGCGGAATATGTGGCTGCTTCAGAAGCCTCCAAGAAAGCTGTCGGTATCAAGTAATTCCTTGAAGACCTTGGTGTGGTTCCAAGTGCTCTGGACCCGGTGGAGATCTATTGTGACAATAGTGGCGCCGTGGCTCAGGCAAGGGAGCTATGTTCGCACCATAAGACAATGCATATTCAACACAAATTTAAACTCATTCGACATCATGTCGAAGAAGGTTTAGTGAAAGTACGCAAAGTTCACACGGATCTGAATGTGTCAGACCCGATGACGAAGCCTCTACCACGAGCAAAGCATGAGCAACACCGGATTGCCATTGGTGTTAGGGAAGCCATGTAACTAGATTATGACTCTAGTGCAAGTGGGAGTCTGTAGGAGATATGCCCTAGAGGCAGTAATATCAGTTACTTTTGTATCTCCAAGTTTGTAATGAATGTTTATGATCCATGCTATAACTGCAATGATTCTCGAGTCTGCAAATAAAACGAGGCTTGGAGGGAAACTCATGTGCACGTGTGGTATAATAAATGGTAAATTGTATGCCTAGTCTTGCCTCTAAGACTGGCTCAAGTATTGCATGATGATCCTGTTTTCCTGATCATGGGCATGGCCATGCCGGCAATTTTGAGGGCACGATGTTGGTAGAACACTTGTGTTGAATCGATCCGAATTGATGTTATGCTATGAGATACATTCGTCATAAGTTTATGGTTAATAACACAGAGAAGTTAATGTTTGCATAATTCCTTAGACCATGCGAGTATCGAGTTTCTTCATGCTTGCTTCATGAACTTTGGGGTTTGTTAAACGTCATCCGTAAATGGGTGGCTATTACGGCGGCTTACGGGTTCATGGAAAAGTATGTCAAGTAACTTGATAGCTCAAGATTGGGATTTGCTCCTTCGGTGATGGAGAGATATCTCTGGGCCCTCTCGATGTTACGGTATCCATCATCGTCTGGCCAGACACTTTGTGATTTGATCACGGGGATGCCAAAACATGGGAACGAGAAAAGAGAACAATACCGGCAACGAGGTAACTGGCATTGTGGACAAGTGTTGATCCACGAGGATGCCGATGTTTCTCACCTCGGGTAATTGTAACGTATCGCGAAGCAACAGGAATAGCTCACGGCAACTGGAGGTTCACTCGAATATTTATTCGTGTGGGTATAGGGATCGATATGGGTGTCCACGGCTCCGATGCTGATCATTGATCGGAAGGTGTTCCGGGTCATGTCTATACTTCACCGAACCTATAGGGTCACACGCTTAAGGGTCATCTATCTGCTGAATACTAGACAGGGAGTCTGAGAGAAAATCACCGAAAAAGTTTCGGAGACAACGGAAGAGTTCCGGAGAGAGAACATTGGAATAGTTTCGGTAAAACCGAAAAGTTGTTTCGGAGTATACCATTAAGTCAAAATGGTTTCGGCACACGTCTGGAAATTCTTGGAGGGTGCCAGAATGATTCTGGGGACTTTTGGGATTTTTCGGAGGAAAAAACCGGAAGTGTTCCGGAGCCGCCGGAACCGCTATGGTAGCTTTTCGCTGAAGAAAAACATTGTTCCGGAATTGTTTCGGAACGCGTCCAAAATTGTTTTAGTGGGTACTGGAATTATTCTAGGCACACAGAAATAATTTGGGATTTAACGGACGCAGAAAAATGTCTTCGTGAATAGTGAAAACACTATTTTGAATAGTAGAAACACTATATATATAAATAGTGGAAACACTATATATGTATAGTGGAAACACTATTGTAAATAGTGGAAATACTATTAGGGGATGATGCAGGCATGGTGATGCAGGCAACACTATTTGGAGGCTTTCCCTTTATGCCCTTGTGGTGTGCTCACCTCATGGGCATTTTGGGTATTTCAAGTGCCACCCTACCCCTTGGGTTTTCCTATAAATAGAGGTGGAGATGCACTCTCCACACTCATCCTTTGCTCTCATACACATGCTTTGCTTTGCAAGCTCTCTCTCTCTCCCTCCCATGAAAGGAGTTTTTCGTAGAGCCGAAAGGCTGTCTGGGTTCCGGCAGGAACTAGTTCTGGACGGCGAAGCCCTGCCGGATAGATGACACCGTATGTGTGCAACCCCGTAGAGAGTTCGTAGTTTCGATCTTTTGCCCGAGGGGCTATTCGAGTGTCCTCCCGAAGGGCTGTCCGAGTCTCGGGTCGAGTTTCGAGAGTCCTCCCGAAGGGCCGTCCGAGTCTCCGTTCGAGTTTCGAGGGTCCTCCCGAAGGGCTGTCCGTGACATCGTCCGGGGGACTGTCCGACCGCCTCCCGAAGGGCTGTCCGACGAGGGAGTACATCCTCGCGGTTGGGAGGTTGTAAATCCTAGCTGCGGTGATCTGCACCAACGATCTCCACCGACTCTTCTTCCGTTGCGCTACGAGTCGGTACGGATCAGATCAAACCTTGTATGCATTCTCCATAGTGGTCCTGGGCGTGCTCGCTATACCGAATTTTTTTTGTTTTCTGTCGCGTTCCCCTACAGTCCCGGTTCTAAGCCATACAATATTGCACACTAAACTATTGAGTAATCTCCAGTACGTGCCTCCCAAACGTTCTTAAGGTCTTCGGAGGTCATGTCTTCTGGTTGGTCACCAAGCGGTGCATCAAGGACATATGCCTTCTGGGAAGCCGTGAGGACAATGCTCAGATTATGGGCCTAGTCCACAAAGTTACTTCCATCATCTTTCAACTTAGCTTTCTCTAGGAATGCATTAAAATTCTGGGATGCTACTGGGTGAGCCATTGATCTACAACATAAATAAGCAAAGGTTACTAAGACTATTGTTCAAGATAATGAGTTTAGTTAATCAAATTAATAAAACTCCCACTCAAATTGACATCCCTCAGGTCATTTGAGTTACACATGATTCAAATTCACCAACTCAAGTCCGATCATCACTGAGTTGAGGTGGTTTCAATGGTGAACATCATCATGTTGATCATATCTACTATATGACTCATGTTCGACCTTTCGGTCTCTTGTGTTCCGAGGCCATGTCTGTACATGCTAGGCTCGTCAAGTTTAACCCGAGTGTTCTGCACGTCCAAGACAGGCTTGCACCAGTTGTATGTGAACGTAGAGTCTATCACACCCGATCATCACGTGGTGTCTCAACACGACAAACTTTCGCAACGGTGCACACTCGGGGAGAACAAAATTCATCTTAAAATTTAAGTGAGGGATCACCTTATAATGCTACCGTCGTCCTAAGCAAAACAAGGTGCATAAAAGGATTAACATCACATGCAAATCATAAGTGACATGATATGGCCATGAACTTGTGCTTTTGATCTCCATCTTGAAAGCAACGGCATGATATCCATCGTCACCGGCACGACACCATGGTCTCCATCATCTTGATCTCCATCAACGTGTCGCCATCGGGGTTGTCACGCCCAACATGCTTCTACTACTATTGCTACCGTTTAGTGATAAAGTAAAGCATTACAAAGCGCTTAATGATTGACACACAGGTCATACAATAATTAAAGACAACCCTATGGCTCCTGCCGGTTGCCATACTCATCGACATGCAAGTCGTGATATTCTATACAACACATGATCATCTCATACATCACATATATCACATCATGTAATTGGCCATATCACATCACAACATACCCTGCAAAAACAAGTTAGACGTCCTCTAATTGTTGTTGCATGTTTTACGTGGCTGCTACGGGTATCTAGCAAGAACAATTCTCATCTACGCAAAAACCACAACGGTGATACACTAGTTGCTTTTCAACCTTCTCAAGGACCGCCTTTGTCGAATCCGATCCAACTAAGGTGAGAGAAACTGACACCCACAAGCCATCTATGCAAGAAGTTGCATTTCAGGGATCCGGTCTCTCGTAAGCATACGAGTAATGTTGGTCCGGGCCGCTTCATCTCACAATACCGCTGAATCAAAACACGACCAAGAAAGGAAGCAATCTAAGCATCAACGCCCACAAACTCTTTGTGTTCTACTCGAGATCTCATCTACACATAGACCAAGCACATGATGCCACTGTTGGGGAACTTTGCATGGGAAACAAAAAATTCCTACGTTCACGGAAGACCTATCCATGGTGATGAGCATCTACGAGAGGGAGAGTGGATCTACATACCCTTGTAGATCGCTAAGCGGGAAGCGTTAAGAAACGCGGTTGGTGTAGTCGAACGTCTTCGCGATCCAAATCGCCGAGCGTCCCGCAATCCAATCACGATCCGTCCCGCGATACAATCATGATCCGTCCCGCGAACTTGATCACGATCCGTCCCGCGAACTCGATCACGGTCCTTCCGATCTAGCGCCGAACGGACGACACCTCCGCGTTCAGCACACGTACAGCTTGATAACGATCTCTGCCGTCTTGATCCAGCAAGAGGGAGCAGAGAGGAAGAAGAGCTCTCCGGCAGCGTGACGGTGCTCCGGCGATGGTGGTGGAGCTATTCTGACAGGGCTTCGCCTAAGCACTACAGAAATCCGATCTAGAGGAGAAACTATGCACTGGAGGAACGGGTAGCATGTGGCTGAAAATTCTGCGCAAAACCCCTAAAACCTCCAGTATATATAAGAGGGAGGGAGGAGAGTACTTGGCGCAAGGGTCAAGCCTCCTTGGTTCGGCCGAAGTGGGGATGAGAGGAGGACTCCTCCTCCAATCCTAGTAGGACTAGGATTCCTCCCTTTTGGCCTTTTTCCACCTTTTTCCCTTTGGGCTTTTCTTCCCCAGCCACATGGGCCTTGTGTGGGACATCCACCAGCCCACAAAAGGCTGGTATTTATTCTCCCACAGCCCATGAAGCCTCTTGGTCGAAATACCCCTCCCGGTGGTCTCCCGATACACTACCGGCACTCCCGGTACACTATCGATTAGCCCGAAACTTTTCCGGCGACCAAAATAGGACTTCCTATATATGAATCTTTACCTCCGGACCATTCCGGAGCTCCTCATGATGTCTGGGATCTCATCCGGGACTCCGAACAACCTTCGGTAACTACCATACATAACTCTATACTATCAAAACGTCACCAAACCTTAAGTGTGCAGACCCTGCGGGTTCGAGAACTATGTAGACATGACCGAGATACCTCTATGGTCAATAACCAATAGAGGGGCCTGGATGCCCATATTGGTTCCTACATATTCTACGAAGATCTTTATCGGTCGAACCTCTATGTCAAGGATTCAGTTAATCCCGTATGATGTTCCCTTTGTTCTTCGGTATGTTACTTGCCCGAGATTCGATCGTCGGTATCTCCATACCTAGTTCAACCTCGTTACCGACAAGTCTCTTTACTCGTTTCGTAATACAAGATCCCGTGACTAACACTTAGTCACATTGCTTGCAAGGCTTATTGTGATGTTGTATTACCGAGTGGGCCCTGAGATACCTCTCCGTCACACGGAGTAACAAATCCCAGTCTTGATCCATGCCAACTCAACAGACACCTTCGGAGATACCTGTAGAGCACCTTTATAGTCACCCAGTTATGTTGCGACATTTGATACACACAAGGCACTCTTCCGGTATCCGTGAGTTACATGATCTCATGGTTATAGGAACATATACTTGACATGTAGAAAACAGTAGCAATAAACTGACACGATCATATGCTATGTTTGTAGTTTGGGTCTTGTCCATCGCATCATTCTCCTAGTGATGTGATCTCGTTATCAAATGACATCACATGTCAATGGCTAGGAAACCTTGACCATCTTTGATTAACGAGCTAGTTCACTAGAGGCATACAAGGGACAAAGTGTTGTCTATTTACCCACACATGTAATGTGTTTCCAATCAATACAATTATAGCATGGATAATAAACGATTATCATGAACAAGGAAATGTAATAATAAACACTTTATTTATTGCCTCTAGGGCATATTTCCAACAGTTGTCGACGTGCCAGATGCCACGTTTCTCCTCCTTCGCGAACACCACCTGCTGCCACTGGTCCCTTCCCCTTCGCCTGCAGGTCCTCTAACCGAGCACCCAAATGCCCCATACGGCGCCTCCAAGAAGGGTACGACACATGCAGTGTCGCCGCCGCCCAATCTAGGGAGATTTTGGGTCTTCACCCGGGCATGGGGTCGGGGTGGAGGGCAGAGACCTCGACGGCGCCTGCAAGGAGGAGAACGGCTACCCTAGTCGTCGCCACCGTCGGGATGAACTAGTCATCCAGAGTTTCCTCTGGTCCGATGTCACCTCTACCAGCCCCCGTGAATGCACCGAGGTCGACGACCACGATCGTAATGAGATCCATCGACAACTCACCACCCACGCGGTCAAGACACCATCCATCCACCTCCTGCTAGCATCGCCAGCCGAGGGCGTCGTCGCCGTGCCTAATGGGGTTGCCGCCCCAGGTCCAGGTGCCTCCACGATGGCCGGAGTGTCGAGATCTGCCACGAGCGACGAACTTGTCAAAGACGTCATATCTCTCGACCCGAGCATGAGCTTGGAAAACCAGTTTCAGCTCTTGAAACATCTCATATGCTCCGTGTTTCTCAAAACGCTTTTGGAGCCCCGGATCTAAACTGTATAACATGCCGCACTGAACAAGGTAGTAATCATTGCAGCGTGAATGCCAAGCGTTCGCAACGTCTTGCTCTACTGGGAGAACGTGTGTGTCACCTAGCGGTGCATCAAGGACATATAATCTTTTGGAAGCTATGAGGATGATCCTCAAGCTACGGACCCAGTCCGCATAGTTGCTTCCATCATCTTTCAGCTTGGTTTTCTCTAGGACCGCGTTGAAGTTGATGTTGGCATTAGCGTTGGCCATAGGATCTACAATATAGATTGTAAAGACAATTTTAGACTAACTTCATGATAATTAAGTTCACATAATCAAATTATTTAATGAACTCCCACTTAGATAGACATCTCTCTAGTCATCCAAGTGATACATGTTCCATGTCAACTAGCCCGTGTCCGATCATCACGTGAGACGGACTAGTCATCCATGGTGAACATCTCCATGTTGATCGTATCTTATATACGACTCATGTTTGACCTTTCAGTCTTCCGTGTTCCGAGGCCATGTCTGTACATGCTAGGCTCGTCAAGTCAACCTAAGTGTTCCGCGTGTGTAAATCTGGCTTACACCCGTTGTATGCGAATGTTAGAACCTATCACACCCGATCATCACGTGGTGCTTCGGAACAACGATCCTTAGCAACGGTGCATAGTTAGGGTGAACACCTTTCTTGAAATTTTATTGAGAGATCATCTTATTTACTACCAACGTTCTAAGAAAATAATATGTAAACATGATAAACATCACATGCAATCAATATAGTGACATGATATGGCCAATATCATCTTGCTCCTTTGATCTCCATCTTCGGGGCACCATGATCATCACTGTCACCGGCACGACACCATGATCTCCATCATTGTGTCTTCATGAAGTTGTCTCGCCAACTATTACTTCTACTAATATGGCTAATGTTTAGCAATAAAGTAAAGTAATTACATGGCGTTTATGATTGACACGCAGGTCATACAATAAAATAAGACCACCCCTATGGGTCCTGCCGGTTGTCATACTCATCGACATGCAAGTCGTGAATCCTATTACAAGAACATGATTAATCTCATACATCACAATGCATCACATCACATCCTTTTGGCCATATCACATCACAAGGCACATGCTGCAAAAACAAGTTAGACGTCATCTAATTTGTAGTTGCAAGTTTTTACGTGGATGCTATAGGTTTCTAGCAAGAACATTTCTTACCTACGCCAAAACCACAACGTGATATGCCAATTGCTATTTACCCTTCATAAGGACCCTTTTCATTGAATCCAATCCGACTAAGGTGGAAGAGTCAGACACCCGCTAGCCACCTTATGCAACAAGTGCATGTTAGGCGGTGGAACCGGTCTCACGTAAGCGTACGTGTAAAGTTGGTCCGGGCCGCTTCATCCCACAATACCGCCGAATAAAGATAAGACTAGTAGTGGTAAGCAACTTAACAAGATTGACACCCACAACTGCTTTGTGTTCTACTCGTGCATAGATTCTACGCATAGACCTAGCTCATGATGCCACTGTTGAGAGACGTAGTAGTAAATCAAAAAAATTCCTACGTGTCACCAAGATATATCTATGGAGAAACCAACAACGAGTGAGGAGAGATTGCATATTCATACCTTTGAAGATGGCTAAGCAGAAGCATTACAAGAACGTGGTTGGTGGAGTCGTACTCGTAGCGATTCAGATCGCGGTGGACTCCGATCTCAGCGCCGAACAACGGTGCCTCCGCATTCAACACATGTACAGCTCGGTGACGTCTCCTATGCCTTGATCCAGCAAGGAGGAAGGAGAGGTTGGGGAAGAGCTCCAACAGCAGCACGACGACGTGGTGGTGGTGGAGCAGCAAGGTATTCCGGCAGGGCTTCACCTAAGCACTACGGAGGAGGAAGAAGAGAGGTAGGGCTGCATCGTGGGAGAGAGATCAAATCTTGTTCCAAAACAGCCAAAACCTCAAGTATATATAGGAGGAGGGAGAGGGAGGGATGCCTTGGCCCCTCCTCCAAGGAGGAGAGCTTCGGCCGAAGCTAGGGAGGAGTCCACCTCCCACAAGGGAGGTGGATCTCTTCCTTTTGAATCTCCATCAGCCTTATCTCTTTATCCCTAGCCGCATGGGCCTTTCTGGAAGGACTTGGCCAGCCCAATAAGGGATGGTACACCTCCTCTAACATTCCACGTAGTCCTTTGGTCTTCACACCCCTCTCAGGGGTCCTCCGGCACCCTTCCGGCACTCCCGGTACACTACTGATGAGCCCGAAAACTTTCCGATGACCAAAACTGGACTTCCTATATATCAATCTTTACCTCCGGACCATTCCGGAGCTCCTCGTGACGTGCGGGATCTCATCCTAGACTCCTAACAACCTTCGGTAATCATGTATACCATTTCCCTATAACCCTAGCGTCATCGAACCTTAAGTGTGTAGACCCTACGGGTTCGGGAGACATGTAGACATGACCGAGACACCTCTCCGGTCAATAACCAACAGCGGGATCTGGATACCCATGTTGGCTCCCACATGCTCCATGATGATCTCATCAGATGAACCATGATATCTAGGATTCAATCAATCCCGTATACAATTCCCTTTGTCTATCGGTATGATACTTGCCCGAGATTCGATCGTCGGTATCTCTATACCTTGTTCAATCTCGTTACTGGCAAGTCTCTTTACTCGTTCCATAATACATCATCCCATGGCTAACTCCTTAGTCACATTGAGCTCATTATGATGATGTCTTACCGAGTGGGCCCAGAGATACCTCTCCGTCACACGGAGTGACAAATCCCAGTCTCGATTCGTGCCAACCCAACAAACACTTTCGGAGATACCCATAGTGTACCTTTATAGCCACCCAGTTATGTTGTGATGTTTGGCACACCCAAAGCATTCTTACGGTATCCGGGAGTTGCACAATCTCATGGTCTAAGGAAACGATACTTGACATTGAAAAGCTTTAGCGGACGAACTACACGATCTTGTGCTATGCTTAGGATTGGGTCTTGTCCATCACATCATTCTCCTAATGATGTGATCCCGTTATCAATGACATCCAATGTCCATGGTCATGAAACCGTGACCATCTATTGATCAATGAGCTAGCCAACTAGAGGCTCACCAGGGACATGTTGTGGTCCATGTATTCACACATGTATTATGGTTTCCGGTTAACACAATTATAGCATGAACAATAGACAATTATCATGAACAAGGAAATACAATAATAACCATTTTATTATTTCCTCTAGGGAATATTTCCAACAGGTTTCCCCTAGGGGTCCGGCTGAAGGAGGTTGAGCCCAAGCCTCTCTCCAATCCTACTCCAAGTAGGATTCCTCTCCTACTTGGATTTCCTTCCCCACTTTGGGGTTTCCTTTTCCCACACCCCAGCCACATGGGACCTTAGGGGATGGTTTGCCCAGCCCACTAGGGGCTGGTGCACCACCCCTAAGGCCCATGTAGCCCCCCAGCATGGGTGCCCCCTCCCGATGGCCCCCCAGAACCCTCCCGGCATCCCCAGTACACTATCGAAAATACCTGAAACTTTTCCGGTGACCAAAACGGGACTTCCTATATATCAATCTTTACCTCCGGACCCTTTAGGATCTCCTTGTGTCATCCGAGATATCATCCGGGACTCTGAAAAACCTTCGGTCACCACCATACATAACTCAATACTACCGAAATGTCACCGAACATTAAGTGTGCAGACCCTGGAGGTTCGAGAACTATGTAGACATGATCGAGACACCTCTATGGTTAATAACTTATAGTACAACCTAGATGCCCATATTGGTTCCTACATATTCTGTGAAGATCTTTATCGGTTGAACCTTGATGTGAAGGATTCAGTTAATCCCGTTGTTGTTCCCTTTGTTCTTCGGTATGTTACTTGCCCGAGATTCGATCGTCAGTATCTCTATACCTAGTTCAAGATCATTACCGACAAGTCTTTTTACTCGTTCTACAATACAAGATCCCATGGCTAACTCTTTAGTCACTTTGCTTTCAAGGCTCATTGTGATGTTTTATTACCGAGTGGGTCTTGAGATACCTCTCCGTCACACGGAGTATCAAATCCCAGTCTTGGTCCATGCCAACCTAACAGACACCCTCGGAGATACCTGTAGAGCATCTTTATAGTCATCTGGTTACGTTGTGATGTTTGATACACACAAGGTATTCCTCCGGTGTAAGTGAGTTGCATGATCTCGCGGTCATAGGAACATATACTTGACATGCAGAAAACTATAGCAATAAACTCACACGATCATATGCTACGTTTATAGTTTGGGTCTGGTCCATCACCTCATTCTCCCAATGATGTGATCCCATTATCAAATGACATCTCATGTCCATGGCTAGGAAACCTTGACCATCTTTGATCAACGAGCTAGTCTACTAGAGGCATACTAGGGACACCGTGTTGTCTATGTATCCACATAGGTATTTGTGTTTCCAATCAATACAATTATAGCATGGATAATAAAAGTTTATCATGAACAAGGAAATATAGTAATAACCACTTTATTATTACCTATAGGGCATATTTCCAGCAACGTCGTGGGAGCCCAGCGCCCCCTTTCCGTGTTGCTTTTCCTTCGGTGGCATTCGAACCTGTCTTGTGAGCGTGGTGAGAGGGAGCACGTCTTTTAGCCTCCAGAGTTGAGGTCGCAAGGGATCCTGAGGCACGGCACTAGAGTGTATGCCTTGGGCACACAGGCGGCCCGCGCCGGGGGGAGCGTTGCTCGCGAGGCCTGCTCTGCGGGTAGCGCCAAACGAAGGTCATGCAAGGAAGTCATCATGTGTCAACGTTATGCGCATGCCCACCTGCATTTCGGCATCCCTGCATGCATTCGGGATTAGGCAAGACGGGCAAGCCTCAAGGCTCTGGAGGGGTGATGTGCGAGCGATATGCCCACGAGCCGGAGCTTCTGAACTTCTAGTGCCGTCGGGACGAACCCGAGCACCGATTCCATGCTTCGACTGGGTGTGCGACCCCCGTACACGTTTTGTCTTCTCCCCAGCACGGAGCATGGGGTCCTCCACTTGGCATGGGCAGGAGCCCTTCCCTCTGTGGCCACGAGCTGCTCGTCGTGGGCTTCCACATTGGGGGGTCTGGAGCGTGTACAACGCCTAACTCATTATTACGTGAGAGTGTCATGGCGGCGATAATTAGGTGATCACCCCAGGCGCAAGGCTCAGGAGTTCCCAACCCGGTCTACAGATGTTTCTACATGTTTCGATGCAGGAGGAGCTTGTATACGAACATCATCGTACACCGTGTGGACACAGAGGTGTTGTTGCATGCCCTTATGGTCCAAATATGGACATCGTGTCGTGCCCCGCGCATCCGTAAGGGCACGTCTACGAGGGAGCCGATGTTCACCAGTTGCGTGTTCAGCGGCTGCGTGCTCCTATAGCCCAAATATGAGCGGTGTGTCGCGCCCCGCGTGTACGTAGGGGCATGTCTGCATGGGGAGATTTTTTGTTCATACCTTAGAAGTGAGGCTCAGGAGCTCCTACTCTGGTCTTCATATGCTCCCACACATTTCGGTGCGGGAGCAGCCCGTGTGCGAGCACCATCGCATAATGATATGTCTCCAACGTATTTATAATTTATGAAGTATGCATGCCATGTTTACAAGAATTCTATATGCTTTTGGTATGATTTTATTAGAACTAACCCGAACTGACGCTGTTTTCAGCAGAACTACCATGGTGTCATTTTTTGTGCAGAAATAAAAGTTCATGGAATGGGCTGAAAATTTAGTATGATTTTTTCTGGACCAAAAGAGACCCCCGAAGCATTGGTGTTGGGCTAGAAGAGCCACGAGGAGGTCACAAGCCTACCAAGCGCGGCCACCCCCCTAGTCACGCCTAGTAGGCTTGTCACCACCTCCTGGCACCCCTTGACGTGAGATCGACGCCAAAAATTCCTATAAATATAGAAACCTCCGAAAAGAAACCTAGATCAGGAGTTCCGCCGCCACAAGCCTCCATAGCCACGAAAAAACAATCGGGAGCTGATACGTCTCCAACGTATCTACTTTTCCAAACTCTTTTGCCCTTGTTTTGGACTCTAATTTGCATGATTTGAATGGAACTAACCCGGACTGACGCTGTTTTCAGCAGAATTGCCTTGGTGTTATTTTTGTGCAGAAATAAAAGTCTTGGATCATCCTAAAAATTTATGGAGAATATTTTTGGAATTAATAAAAAATACTAGCGCAAGAATTAACCAGAGGGGGCCACCTGCAGGCCACAAGCCTGCTAGGCGCGGCCAGGGTGGGTGGACGCGCCGAGCAGGCTTGTGGGGCCCTCGTGGCTCCTCCGACCTCCGCTCCAACTCCATATAACCCTATTTATTGAGGGAAAAAATGAGGGAGAAGAGTTCATCGCGTTTCAAGATACGGAGCCATCGCCATCGCCTGTTCTTCCTCGGGAGACCAGACCTGGAGTCCGTTTTGGGCTCCGGAGAGGGGAAATCGACGCCTTCGTCATCACCAACCATCCTTCATCACCAATTCCATGAAGCTCCCCACCGTTTGTGAGTAATATCATCGTAGGCTTGCTGGACGGTGATGGGTTGGATGATATTTATCATGTAATTGAGTTAGTTTTGTTAGGGTTTGATCCCTAGTATCCACTATGTTCTGAGACTGATGTTGCTATGACTTTGCTATGCTTAATTCTTGTCACTAGGGCTCGAGTGCCATGATTTCAGATCTGAACCTATTATGTTTTCATGAATATATGTGTGTTCTTGATCCTATCTTGCAAGTTGTAGACACCTATTACGAGTTATGATCCGCATCCCCAAGGGTGACAATAACTGGAATTCTTTCCGGTGATTACCGTAGTTTGAGGAGTTCATGTATTCACTAAGTGCTAATGCTTTGGTCCAGTTCTCTATTAAAAGGAGGCCTTAATATCCCTTAGTTTCCAATAGGACCCCGCTTCCATGGGAGGGTAGGACAAAATATGTCATGCAAATCTTTTCCATAAGCATGTATGACTATATATGGAATACATGCCTACATTACATTGATGAATTGGAGCTAGTTTCGTGTCACCCTATGTTATAACTGTTGCATGATGAATGCCATCCGACATAATTATCCATCATTGATCCATTGCCTATGAGCTTTTCATATATTGATCTTCGCTCAGTCACTTTTCCGTTGCTACTATCACAAACACTACAAATTGCTACTATCACCTTGCCACCGTTACCGTTATTACCATATTACTTTGCTACTGAACACTTCACTGCAGATATTAAGTCTTTCAGGTGTGGTTGAATTGACAACTCAGCTGCTAATACTCGAGAATATTCTTTGGCTCCCCCTGTGTCGAATCAATAAATTTGGGTTGAATACTCTACCCTCGAAAACTATTGCGATCCCCTATACTTGTGGGTTATCAAGACCTTTTTCTGGCGCCGTTGCCGGGGAGCATAGCTTTATTCTCTGAGTCACTTGGGATATATATCTGTTGATTACTATGAATAATGTGAAAGATCCAAAAACCAAGATCTATCCCTCTACTACGAGGGGAGGTAAGGAACTGCCATCTAGCTCTACACTTGATTCACCTTCTGTTATGAGTAAGTTTGCGACACCACCACCTGCTAGTAATTCTGATATGTTGCAAGTAATTGATGATGCTAATTCTACTATGCATGATGCTTATGATGATACTTTGCTTGATGATACTGTGCCACTGGGTGAATTTCTTGATGAACAAATTGCTAGAGCCAATGCTGAAACTGATAATATTTCTAAATCAGATGAAATTATTGAAACTGAACACTATGATTCACCTGCTAGACCTAGATCTCCTAGATATGAATTGCCTGATATACCTGAGGGTTATGTTATGGAAGGAGAGGTAGCTAGGGACTATCTTGCTTGTCAGGATAGAGATGATCTTAAGAAATTGCTTCGCAAGTGGAAGGAAAAAATCTCTAAATGCTAGAATGCAATATGATCCTAAGTTTGCTACTTCACCTATCTTTGTTACTGGTAAGGATTAGGAATTCTCTGTCAATCCTGAGTTAATTACTTTGGTTGAATCTGACCCTTTCCATGGTTATGAATCTGAAACTGTTGGGGCACATCTTACCAAATTGAATGATATAGGCACCCTATTTACTCTTGAGGAAAAAAATTGCTATTACTATATTCTTAAGTTGTTTCCTTTCTCATTAAAGGGCGATGCTAAGAAATGGTTTAATTCTCTTGCTCCTGGTTGTGTGTGTAGTCCCCAGGACATGGTTTATTACTTCTCTGAAAAATATTTACCTCCCCATGAGAAACAAGCTGCCTTGCGGGAAATATTTAACTTTGTGAAAATTGAAGAAGAGAGTCTCCCACAAGCTTGCGGAGGCTTCTCCAATTACTTAATGCTTTGCCTAATCATCCTCTCAAGAAAAATGAAATACTTGATATATTTTATAATGGACTAACCGATACTTCTAGGGACTACCTAGATAGTTGTGCTAGTTGTGTTTTTAGGGAACGAACTGTTGAACAAGCTGAAATACTATTGAATAATATATTGACCAATGATAATGATTGGACTATTCCCGAACCACCTCCAAAGCCAACCCCAAAGAAAAAAGGTATTCTATTCCTCAGTCATGAAGATATGCAAGAGGCAAAGAAATCTACGAAAGAAAAAGGTATTAAAGATGAAGATGTTAAGAATCTACCGCCTATTGAAGAAATACACGGTCTTGATAACCCAACACAGGTAGTAGAGGTAAATTCTCTCAGTAGATTCGATGAAGGAGATATCCCTTATAATAAGTCTGCTCGCCAATGCTCGGATGAATTTGATAATTTTATTATGAAGCAAGAAAATTTCAGTGCCTATGTTACTAGACAATTGAAACGTAATGCGTATATCCTTGATCGTTTGGGTGATTATTTGAGTAGAACTGTCAATATCTTAAGCTTATTAGTAAACATGCTTCCATGGTAACCACTCAAGTAGAACAAGTACTTAAGGCCCAAAATGATTTGCTTAATGAGATGAATAGTAAAGACAATGATCATTCTGTTGAAGTTGTGACTGGAGGTGGTAGAATGGCTCAGGAACCTTTGTATCCCGAGATCCATCCTAGGAGAATTGAGCAAGATTCTTAGAGAGTTAATACTAATGCACCTATTCATTCCAATAAGAGCAGGAAAAAGAATGATGGTAGTATTTTGCATGCTGCTAGTGAACCTGTTATAGATACATCCGTGAATCCAAACGATATTTCTATTTCTAATGCTGAGACACAATCTGGTGATGAACATGAGCCTAGTGATAACATTAATAATGATGTTCATGCTGATGCTCAACCTAGTAATGATAATGATGTGGAGATTGAACCTACTGATGATCTTAATAACCCATAACCTAAGAATAAAAGATACGATAAAAAGGACTTGATTGCTAGGAAACATGGTAGTGAAAGGGAACCATGGGTTCAGAAACCCATGCCCTTTCCTCCCAAACCATCCAAGAAAAAGGATGATGAGGACTTTGAGCGTTTTGCTGAAATGCTTAGACCTGTCTTTTTACGTATGCGCTTGACTGATATTTTGAAAATGTCTCATTATGCTAAGTATATGAAAGATATTGTGACAAAAAAAAGAAAGATACCGGAAGCTGAGATTTCCACCATGCTTGCTAATTATACTTTTAAAGGTGGAATACCCAAGAAACTAGGAGACCCCGGAGTACCTACTATGCCATGCTCTATTAAAGGAAATTATGTTAAAACTGCTTTATGTGATCTTGGAGACGGTGTTAGTGTTATGCATTTCTCTTTATACCGTAGACTTGATTTGAATAAGTTGACACCTATTGAATTCTCTTTGCAAATGGCTGATAAATCAACTGCTCTACCTATCAGTATTTGTGAGGATGTACTTGTCGTAGTTCCAAATGGTACTATCTTGACGGATTTTGGTATTCTTGATATTCCCGAGGACGACAGTGTGTCGATCATCCTTGGTAGACCCTTTTTGAATACTATAGGGGCTGTTATTGATTGCAACAAGGGCAATGTCACTTTTCATATTAATGGTAATGAACATACGGTAAACTTTCCGAAGAAACAACCTCAAGTTCATAGTATCAACTCTATTGAAAAAATTCTAGCGATTATTATTGGAGACTTTAAGTTCCCTCTTCCTACTATCAAGAATAAATATGATATACTTATTGTTGGGGAAATGCATATCCCCATTGAGGTAACTTAGTGTTATTCGAAAATTCTTCGGTTTCATGATATTCGAAAGTTGTTAATAAGACTTGATCAACCTTATTGATGGATTCCTTTTGATAAGCATGAGCTGGATGAATTTAGAAAGCTCCACTTCCTGCACCTAACTTTTACTTTCTGTTACCTAGATGAAATTAAGTAAAAATGCTATTATATTTTTCTGTTTTCTGAGTTTTCCGTGCAATAGAAAAATGACCTGAAAATAAAAGTTCCCAGGATCCCCTAAAAATTTAGTATGAATTTTTCTAAAATATTTAATAATTTTTGGCACTGAGAATGCATCAGGGGGCTGCACCAGTGGGCCACAAGCCTGCAGGGCGTGACCACCCCCCTAGGCGCGCCCTTGGGGCTTGTGGGTCCCACATGGCCCCCCTCCACTTATTCCAGCACCCATTCACTTCATCTTCCCCCAGAAAAAATCCCACCATTACTCAAACCCATGTTCTAGCTCATCTTGCTGCCATTTCGATCTCCTTGCTCAAAGCTCCATTTGCAAAACTGTTTTAGGGGATTGCTCATCGGTATGTGACTCCTCCAATGATCCAATTAGTTTTTGTTCTAGTGACTTATATATTGCAAATTTTTGCTATTATGGTGACCTTGTTCTTGAGCTTGCATGTCAAATTTGTATGGTCCCAAGTAGTTTTGATGCATGATATAGTCTCTATGCACTTGAGGGGGCAGTTGCTATGTGTTTTGTTCACCTTTATTTTCGTCCACTAAAATTTCAGAAATTTTTCAGAGAAATAAAAGATGTTTAGAAGATGACCAAGAGGTTCTTCAAGCCGGGGTTCTAAGGAAGATGAAAATAAAATGGAGGAGAAACCCAAATATAACTTCCTTGCGTAGCAGAAATTCGACCATGTGAATGGCTGTGTGACACAAAGGGCGGTTGGAATTTATGAAGATTTCTATTATTTGGCCGAGAATGCAGGCATCACCGACTTCCTCAACGATAAGTGTGACCAGTACCTCTTGCTCACTAATACCTTTGTGCAAAATTTTCACTTTCATCCTAGGGAAGACCCTCCTACAGTAGAATTTATTTTATATGATGTGCCTAAGAAAATGAACCTTTATGATTTTTGCAAAGTTTGTAAGAAAACCTATGAGTGCAGCATCAGGGAACCACATCCTCGAGACATGAAGATTTTATTGCCGCAGTCACTGTAGGAGAAGAGAGAGGCGTGTCAAGGCCAAGAGCAGGTAGTTTACATTTTCCCGTGCTACGCTATTATTCATTATTTGCGGGAAGATGTTTAGTTGGTTGCTGGGAGAGTGGAAGACTTAGTGCCCCTGACCTCGCTATTTTACGCCATGCTTTATTGGCTGATAGAACCTTTAGTCTAGGCTCTATGTTGGCCCAACGGTTGAACACCAACCGTTCGAAGGGGCCCATATTAGGAGGTATCTATGCATCTCGTTTAGCTAAACATTTTGAGATACCTATTAGGCTTCACGAGAAAGATGAGGGGCTAATACCCGCGAAGTTTTTAGATTATGATCGTATGGTAGCCCATGATGTTATTAAGAAGAATGATGATAGGAGGCTGCTTTAAAATTTAGTATTTAGTTAGGGTACTTGTGAGATTATTACTCTGCCTGCTTCTTCTTTGTTCAATATTCATTCAGGAAGGTACACTATTATGCCCGATGGCATCTACCAATATTGGGGTTTGGTGCAACCCCCAGCACCTGAGCCAGCACCGGCTCTGGATCCATATCAGACCCCTGTTTTTTCAGTGGGAGCCACAGGAGATCGCTAATCAGTGGAACCCTCAGTGTCCTTTGGAGTATCCCGGAGAAGGTTATTTCCAGCCATGGCCCTAGACCAACTTAGGCCAAAAGCCTAAGCTTGGGGGAGTATGTATTTCTCACTGACATTACATTCATGTTCACACACTTATTTAAGTTGTCGGTGTTCATACTTTTTCATTGTACTATCCATGGTAGTTTAATTCTTGTTTTGCTTTCTTCTTGTGTGTTTAATTAACTTTGAAGAAAATACAAAAAAATTAGTTCTAGCTTTATTTCCTAGTTGTAGAATTAAAGAGAAAACCCAAAAAGATTTCTTGTTCTTCTTTTTGCTTGTTGGGAGCTTTTCGGTGTACATAACTTTCCTTTCTTTTATTTGGGTCGTAAGGAGAAGACCATGATGACGTGTTGAGTGGCTCTCATATGCACTATTGTTTATCTTACAAAGAGCCCATATTGCCTTGTCTTCTCCTTTGGTTTATTTTTTGCAGATTCCAGCTTAGTCCAATGCACGTGCACTCTTATTATTATTCACATCGTTCGGTCGTGCAAGTGAAAGGCAATAGTGACGATATTTGATGAAAAGATTGAGATGGAGAAAAGCTGGTATGAACTCAACCTATCTTGCTTTTGTAAATATGATTAGCTCATCGTTCTAAATTCAGTACATTTTGGGTTGAACATGTATGCAATAACAATTAGAGATTATAGTTATTCATGCCATGCTTAATTAGCTAAGAGTGGATAATGGTTTGTCTTGAGTGCCAACATGCGCATTAAAATGGTTGTGATGTAGTATGATAGAATGGTATCCTCCTCTAGATGATTCAAGTGGCTTGACTTGGCACATGTTCACACATGGAGTTGAAACAAATCAACATAGCCTCCACGATATTTATGTTCATACTAAATTATATCCTACTCATGCTTGCATTCAATGTTGGTTAATCTAAAAGCATGTTGATGACTGTGTCGCTCTCTATTTGGTCACTCCCCAGTCTTTTTCTAGCCTTCACTTGTACTAAGCGGGAATAATGCTTATGCATCCATCTTAATAAACCCAAAGTTGTTCCATATGAGTCCACCATATCTACCTATATGCGGTATTTACCTGCCATCCCAAGTAAATTTGCATGTGCTAAACTTTAAACCTTCAAATAAACTTTCTGTTTTGTATGCCCAAATAGCTCATGTGGCGACTGGGGGTTGTCAGTATGTTCCATGCTAGGTGGGTTATTCTCACGAGATGTGTTGATTCAATATCATTCACGATAAAGTGGCTGGTAATCGGGATGCACAGTCCCATGCTCGAAATAAAAAGCAAAATATAATTTAAAAAACTCCCCTAGGATTGTGTTTGTATGGACGGTACCCATGAATTCAGCCCGCCGTGGAGTGTGACTGATTGGTGGAGGGGGAGTAAAAACTTTACCATTATGTTTGGGAACCGCCTATAGTGTATCTAGCATGGAAGATATTGAAAACCTCTTGCTCGTTATGTGAGCAACAAAAGCATACCGCTCCAAAATCATTACCTATCTCTGTTTTAAAAGCTTGAGCTCTGGCACCTCTGCAAATCAATGCTTCCCTTTGTGAAGGGTCTTTCCATTTACTTTATTGTTGAGTCATCATCCTCTTATAAAAAGCACCAGTTAGAGAGCACCATTGTCATTTGTATGCCTTGCTATTAATTGATATTGAGTGTGAGCATGACTAGATCTCTCTCACCGTGAATTACAATGTTTAGTCAGTCCTTGTTCTCTAGAGGTGCTCTGCATTTATGTTTCGTGGTCTCAGAAAGGGCTAGTGAGATACCATTATGTCATATTGTATCATGATTGTTTTGAAAAAATTGTTGTCATCCGAGACTTGTTATTATTGCTCGCTAGTTTATTATGTCATTGCTATGAGTAAATGTGAGACCTAAAAATTATTGTGAATGTGGTAGTTTATAATCTTTGCTGAAAATTTGAACATAAGTTAGACATATTTACAACAACAAGATCAAACAGAGTTTGTAAAAGTTTTTCTTTATCACTTCATTTTATCAACTGAATTGCTTGAGGACAAGCAAAGGTTTAAGCTTGGGGGAGTCGATACGTCTCCAACGTATCTACTTTTGCAAACTCTTTTGCCCTTGTTTTGGACTCTAATATGCATGATTTGAATGGAACTAACCCGTACTGACGCTGTTTTTAGCATAATTGCCTTGGTGTTATTTTTGTGCAGAAATAAAGTTCTCGGATCGTCCTAAAAATTGATGGAGAATATTTTTGGAATTAATAAAAAATACTGGCGCAAGAATTAACCAAAGGGGGCCACCTGCAGGCCACAAGCCTGCTCGGCGCGGCCAGGGTGGGTGGACGCACCGAGCAGGCTTGTGGGGTCCTCGTGGCTCCTCCGACCTCCTCTCGAGCTCCATATAACCCTATTTGTCGAGCAAAAAATTGAGGGAGAAGAGTTCATTGTGTTTCACGATATGGAGCCACCGCCATCTCCTGTTCTTCCTCGGGAGACCAGATCGGGAGTCCGTTTTGGGTTCCGGAAAGGGGAAATCGATGCCTTCGTCATCACCAACCATCCTCCATCGCCAATTCCATGATGCTCCCCACCATTCGTGAGTAATCTCATCGTAGGCTTGCTGGACAGTGATGGGTTGGATGATATTTATCATGTAATCGAGTTAGTTTTGTTAGGGTTTGATCCCTAGTATCCACTATGTTCTGAGATTGATGTGCTATGACTTTGCTATGCTTAATGCTTGTCACTAGGGCCTAAGTGCCATGATTTAAGATCTGAACCTATTATGTTTTCATGAATATATGTGTGTTCTTGATCCTATCTTGCAAGTTGTAGACACCTATTACGAGTTATGATCCGCATCCCCTAGGGTGACAATAACTGGGATTCTTTCTGGTGATTACCGTAGTTTGAGGAGTTCATGTATTCACTAAGTGCTAATGCTTTGGTCCGGTTCTCTACTAAAAGGACGCCTTAATATCCCTTAGTTTACAATAGGACCTTGCTTCCATGGGAGGGTAGGACAAAAGATGTCTTACAAGTTCTTTTCCATAAGCACGTATGACTATATATGGAATACATGCCTACATTACATTGATGAATTGGAGCTAGTTTTGTGTCACCCTATGTTATAACGGTTGCATGATGAATGCCATCCGACATAATTATCCATCACTGATCCATTGCCTATGAGCTTTTCATATATTGATCTTCGCTCATTCAGTTTTCCGTTGCTACTATTACAAACACTACAAATTGCTACTTTCACCTTGCCATCGTTACCGTTATTACCATATTACTTTGCTACTGACCACTTTGCTGCAGATATTAAGTCTTTCAGGTGTGGTTGAATTGACAACTCAGCTGCTAATACTCGAGAATACTCTATGGCTCCCCTTGTGTCTAATCAATATATTTGGGTTGAATACTCTACCCTCAAAAACTGTTGCGATCCCCTATACTTTTGGGTTATCCAGAGCCCGTTCCGGCACCATGACGGAGGGGGAAGGCATCACCGGAGGCCATCTTCATCAGCCCGGTGCTCTCGATGAAGTGGAGGGAGTAGTTCACCCTCGGGGCTGAGGGTATGTACCAGTATCTATGTGTTTGATATCTCTCTCTCCCTCTCTCGTGTTCTTGAGATGGCACAATATTTATGTACCGTGAGCATTATTGATATAGATGAATCATATGGAGTTTTCCCCTCTCTATGTTCTTGTGATGAATTGAGTTTTCCCTTTGAAGTTTTCTTATCGAATTGAGTCTTTAAGGATTTGAGAACACTTGATGTATGTCTTGTGATGGGATATCTGTGGTGAAAATGGGATGTTCTATTTATCCACTTGATGTATGTTTTGGTCATCAACTTGCGGGTTCAGTGACCTTGGGAATCTATGCATAGGGGTTGGCACACGTTTTTGTGTTGACTTTCCGGTAGAAACGTTGGGGCACTCTTTGAAGTTTTTTGCGTTGGATTGAAGATGATGAATCTGAAATTATGTTCAAGCCCATGGGTACTTGTGGTGACATTGGAGTCTCTAGGTAACATTAGGGTTTTGGTTGATGTGTGTCTTAAGGTGTTATTTTAGTATGAACTCTAGGGCTGTTCGTGACACTTATAGGGATAGCTCATAAGATTGATCGGCAAAGATAACTTTGAGGTGGTTTCGTACCCTACAATAATTTCTTAGTTAGTTCTCTGTTATTTGTGACTTTGGAGTGAACTCTTTATCGCACGATAGGTATTTACGTATGATTCAAATATGTCAGTATTGTTGAGAGAAATAACACTAGTGAAAGTATGGACCCTAGGCCTTGTTTCCATGCATTAATACCCCGTTTTTCTTGCTGTTTACTATTAGTTACCTTGCTTTTTTTATATTTTCAGATTACAAAAACCTATATCTTCCATCCATATTACACTTGTATCACCATCTCTTCGCCGAACTAGTGCACCTATACAATTTACCATTGTATTGGGTGTGTTGGGGACATAAGAGACTCTTTGTTGTTTGGTTGCATGGTTGTTTGAGAGAGACCATCTTCATCCTATGCCTCCCATGGATTGATAAACCTTAGGTCATCCACTTGAGGGAAATTTGCCACTATCCTACAAAACTCTGCTCTTGGAGGCACAACACGAGTCTACAAGAAGAAGGTTGTGTAGTAGACATCAAGCTCTTTTCTGGCGCCGTTGCCGAGGAGGTGAGTGCTTGAAGGTATATCTTTATATATTGCAATAAAATCTTTTAGTTTCTTGTTTTTCACTAGTTTGGTTTTATAAAAAACTACAAAAAATGGAATTGAGGTTGCCTCATATGCTTCATCTTTTTAATGTCTTTTGTGAAAATGATGGAAAGGAAAATTGTGCTCAAGTGTTAAAAGAAGAAGTTATTAAAATGTTTGGCACTAAATCTTTGAGTGATGACCATGATAGAAATATTATTAGTATGAATCATATGAATATTCATGATGCTAATGATATGCAAAGCCACAAGCTTGGGGATGCTATGTTTGATGAAGAAGATATTTTTAGTCCCCCAAGTTTTGATGAGCAAATTTATTATGATTATGGCATGCCTCCTATATATGATGATTATGATGATGACACATATGCTATAAAGAGTAATGACAACCATGAAACCTACTATCTTGATTTTAATATTCAATGTGTTTATGTCAATCAAGTGTCACATGATAGCTATTTTGTTGAGTTTGCTCCCACTACTATGAATGAGAAGAAGTTTGCTTATGTGGAGAGTGATAATTTTCTATGCTTGCAGATCATTAAAAGAATGTTGTATGTGATAGTTATGTTGTGAAATTCCTTCATGATGCTACTGAAAATTATTACAAGGGAGGAACATATGCTTGTAGGAATTGCAATAATATCAAGTTTCCTCTCTATGTGTTCAAGGTTTTGAAGTTATGATTTTTTGACTTCCTATGCTAGTTGATTCTTGTTCCCATAAATTGTTTGATCACAAAATACCTATGCATAAGAAGTGGGTTAGACTTAAATGTTCTTGTCATGAGATTCACGATTCTCTTTTGCATGTTTCAGTCATTATTCCTATACGAGCATCATTGAAATCATCATGCCTAGCTAAAAGGCATTAAAGAAAAGCGCTTGTTGGGAGACAACCCAACACTTTTACCTTCAGTTTTTATGTGTTCACATGATTAATCTACTGTAATAATCATGTTTTGTGTCCTTTATTTCAATAAAGTATCAAGTAAAGCCTTTGGGATAGTGTGGATACTTGCTTATTTGATTCTGTGCAAAGACATAAAGTTTTGCGTCTAGTAAATGAGTTATCTGATTTTACTGGAGAGTCAAAATATTCTGAAATTTTTACACAACATTCATATTAAAATCACGTTAGTTTTCCTAATTTCTTCATAATTTTTAGAGTCAGGAAAGTATGGTGATCATTCAGATCTTTATAGACTATTCTGTTTTTGACAGATTCTGTTTTGCATGCATAGTTTGCTTATTTCAAGTGTTCCTATAGCTTATATTGAGTAATATAAACTGTGGGAATGATGGAATACAGTAGGTATCATGTGGGAATAATTATGAATCTTGTCTTTACAGGACCTAAGTGAATGATCTATCTTTATTACACTAACCCTTCTCACAAAGTTCCGTTAAGTTTTATGTGATTGAAGTTTTCAAGTTGTGGGTGAGACACCGATATGAGGAGAATAAGGACTGACAATAACCTAAGCTTGGGGATTCCCAAGACACCCCCAAGGTAATATTCAAGGAAGATACAAGCGTCTAAGATTGGGGATGCCCCGGAAGGCATCCCCTCTTTCGTCTTCAACACTATCGGTATATCGTACTTGGATTTATTCGTCACATAATATGAGTTTTGCTTGGAGCATCATTTTATTTTGTTTTTATTTGTTAGGTGTTATTTATAATCTTGTTTTTCAACAAAAAGTTCCAAGAATTGCCTTTAGGTTGCTTGCATTGCATGTTTTGATAGGTGCTGGGTAAAAACAGAAACTTCTGCTGTGGTGTTTAAATTTTCATATTTTACTGGAACGTGGAAAGTTTTTGCAATTTCTACACGGTGTTTTCATACAAATTTTATAGAATTTACTAAATTTAATAATTTTATGAGTACATAAGTACACTGTTTTCATAAATTGCTACAAACTGTTCTGTTTGGACAGATTGCTGTCATAGTTTTGTTATCTACTTGTCCTATAGTTTCCTTAGCCTATATTGGTAGATATAAATTGTGGAAATGTTAGTATACAGTGCCTAATGCTTGGAAATTATTGTGCAACTTGTCTTGGCACTACATGAAGTGTAGATTTGTTCTCATGTGTACTAACCTATCTCACGAGTTCTTTTTGAGTTTTGTGTGGATGAAGTTTTTGAGAATAGGTGAAACCAGGATATGAGAGGATTGCACAAGATACAAAAGATAAAGCTTGGGGATGCCCAAGGCACCCCAAGTAAAGATTTCAAGAAGTCTCAAGCATCTAAGCTTGGGGATGCTACACATCCCACCTCTCTTCATCAACAATTATCGGTTAGCCTATGTTGAGCCAAAAATTTTACTTGTCCACATGATGCGTGCTATTCTTGGAGTGCTATTTTTGTTTTGCTTGCTGTTTGAATAAAGTACTTAAGATCTGGAAATATTTATTGAGCGAGAGAGAGAGAGAGAGAGAGAGAGAGTCCTCACATAGCTCCTTAATTGTTTGACTACTCATATCCTTTGAGAGTAGCTTGTCATTTGCTCATGTGCTTTACTTAAATTTGTTTGAGCTTGTCGAAAAAACAATGGCAATATACGAAACTAGTCCCAAAGTGATAGATATGCAAGGAGGATATAATAAAAACTTTCATGAAGATCATGGGCCAAATTAAACTTGATTCTTTGTAATAGTTTTGAAACATGATGATAGTAATATGTGAATCATGTTAGTGAGTAATTATGCTTAGTAAGAATATTGATTATAAGGTTTGTGATTCTCTATGCATGCACGAAAGTCAATAGTTATGCAATGAAGTTACATCCTACTTGTGGTGCAAGATTAGGTGTTAGTTATGACTTAATGCTCACTTACGTGATTTTTCGTTCCTCGGTTTGGTTGCTTCCTAATCTATTTGCTAGCTTTCATATGTACTAAGTAGAAATACTATTTGTGCATCCAAAATCCTTATACCAAGTTTTGCCTTATGAGTCCACCATACCTACCTATATGCAGTATTTCCATGCCGTTCCAAGCAAATTTGTATGTGCCATCTCTAAATCTTCAAATAAATTTTCTCTTTTGTGTGCACGTACCGCTCATGAAACGGTGGGGAGTATCCTATATTTTTCCATGCTAGGTGGGTTATTCTCACAATATGTATTGATTCACTATCATTCACGAGAAAGTGGCTGGTAATAGGGATTCCTAGTCCCGAAATCAAAGAAAAATATGCAAATAATTAAAGAAAACTCCCCCAGGGATGTTGTTGGTATGGACGGTACCCGTCGATTCGGCTCGCCGTGGAGTGTGATTGATTGGTGGAGGGGGAGTAAAAAATTTACTATTTTGTGTGGGAACTGCCTATAATGTATCTAGCATGGAAAGTATTATGAGCTACTTCGTTGTTTCCGTTGACAGGAAAAGCATGCCACGCAAAATATTTTTCTCTCTCAATATAAACCTTGAGCTCTGGCACCTCGACAAATCCCTACTTCCCTCTGCGAAGGGCCTATCTATTTACTTTATGCAATTTTTATTTTTGCTTGAGTCTCCATCTTCTCTTATAAGCACCAACTAGGGGGCACCATGATCGTACTTGAGCATTGGTCATAGCTAATATCTGAGTGTGTTTCGTGAATGGATCAATGATTGAGCATGATGGGCTAGGGATAACTTTCTTTAGTGTTGATATTTTGAAAGGCATGGTTGCTTGTTAACATGCTTGAGTATTGAAGTCATTATGTTAAAACTAAACTATTGCTTTGAATCATTTACAAGTCCAAATGTCCATGATGTACAAGAAGAGAAGAATATGATGAACATGTTAGGCAGCATTCCACATCAAAAAATTTGTTTTTATCATTTACCTACTCGAGGAAGGGTAGGAATTAAGCTTGGGGATGTTGATACGTCTCCAACGTATCTATAATTTTAGCTTGTTCCATGCTGTTATATTATCATTCTTGGATGCTTTACAACCATTTTACCACAACTTTATATTATTTTTGGGACTAACCTATTAACCCAAAGCCTAGTGTCAGTTTATGTTTTTTCCTTGTTTTTGAGTTTTGCAGAAAAGGATATCAACCGGATTCCAAACAGAATAAAGATTTACAGTGTTTTTTATGGACCAGAAGACACCATGGAGCTTGGAGATGAAGCCAGAAGATTCCCGAGGAGGCCACAAGCCTCAATGGCGCGGCCACCCCCCTGGGCACGCCCACCAGGCTTGTGGGCCCCTCGGGAGTCCACCGACCTCCCTTTCAGCTCTATAAATCCTCAAATATTCCAAAAACGCCAACGCAGAACCTAGATCGGGAGTTCCTTCGCTGCAAACCTCCAGAGCCACGAAAAACCAATCGGGGTCCCATTCCGGCACCCTGTCGGAGGGGGAAACCATCACCGGAGACCATCTTCATCATCTCGACGCTCTCCATGACGAGGAGGGAGTAGTTCACCCTCGGGGCTGAGGGTATGTACCAGTAGTTATGTGTTTGATCTCTCTCTCTCTCTCTCTCTCGTGTTCTTGAGATGTCACGGTCTTGATGTACCGTGAGCTTTATTGATATAGATGAATCATGTGGAATTTTCCCCTCTCTATCTTGTTGTGATGAACTGAGTTTTCCCTTTAAAGTTTTCTTATCGGATTGAGTCTTTAAGGATTTGAGAACACTTGATGTATGTCTTGCGATGGGATATCCTTGGTGAAAATGGGATGTTCTGTTGATCCACTTGATGTATGTTTTGGTGATCAACTTGCAGGTTCCGTGACCTTGGGAATCTATGCATAGGGGTTGGCACACGTTTTTGTCTTGACTTCCCGGTAGAAACTTTGGGGCACTCTTTGAAGTTCTTTGTGTTGCATTGAACATGATGAATCTGAAATTATGTGATGCATATCGTATAATCAAGCCCATGGGTACTTGTGGTGACATTGGAGTATCTAGGTGACATTTGGGTTTTGGTTGATGTGTATCTTAAGGTGTTACTTAAGTACGAACTCTAGGGCTGTTTGTGACACTTATAGGGATAGCTCATAAGATTGATCGGAAAAGATAACTTTGAGGTGGTTTCGTACCCCATAATAATTTCTTCGTTTGTTCTCTGCTATTTGTGACTTTGGAGTGAACTCTTTGTTGCGCGTGAGAGATTTACAAATGATTCAACTATGTCAATATTGTTGAGAGAACTTGCACTAGTGAAAGTATGAACCCTAGGCCTTGTTTCCAAGCATTTATACAATGTTTTGATCGCCGTTTACTATTTGTTACCTTGCTGTTTTTATATTTTCAGATTGCAAAAACTATATCTATCATCCATATTGCACCTTTATCACCATCTCTTCGCTAAACTAGTGCACCTATACAATTTACCATTGTATTGGGTGTGTTGGGGACACAAGAGACTCTTTGTTATTTGCTTGCAGGGTTGTTTGAGAGAGACCATCTTCATCGTACAACTCCCATAGATTGATAAACCTTAGGTCATCCACTTGAGGGAAAATTGCTGTTGTCCTACAAAACTCTACGCTTGGAGGCCCAACACGAGTCTACAAGAAGAAGGTCGTGTAGTAGACATCAATATGAAAGTCCAAACCTTCGGGAGATTATATAATGGATTTTTACTGACCTAAAGGGGTATACCACAAGAAAACGGAGTCCCAATGGTGCACGGGGTGGCCACAAGCCGCAGGGGCGCGGCCAGCGGGGTAGGCCGCGCTCTGCAGGCTTGTCACTTCCTCGTGCATCTTTTGGACTACTTTAAATTTTCCTAATTTATTAAATATTCCAAAACTGAGAAATATTGCTATTGTGGAAGTTTTGGAGTCGATTTTCTTACCGTACCACATACCTATTCCTTTTCGGAGTCTGAAAAGTTCCGGTAGGTCTCCCTAATGAACTCCTCCGGAGTTATGGTATTGATAATATTGGTTTCAACATTTATGGGAGTACCTGAGATATAATGTTTGAGTCTTTGCCCGTTTAACACCTTCAGATTTGTGCCTTCGGAGTTGTTGACCTTGATAGCACCAGAACGATATACTTCCTCGACAATGTAAGGCCCTTCCCATTTAGAGAGAAGTTCTCCTGCAAAAAATCTTAATCGAGAATTGTATAGCAAGACATGGTCACCTACATTGAATTCACGCTTTTGTATACTTTTATCATGCCATCTCTTAACTTTTTCTTTAAAGAATTTGGCATTCTCGTAGGCATGGGTTCTCCATTCATCAAGTGAGCTAATGTCAAATAACCGCTTCTCACCAGCAACTTTGAAATTATAATTGAGCTCTTTTATTGCCCAATAAGATGTAATCTCTAGTTCTAGAGGTAAGTGGCATGCTTTACCATAAACCATTTTATACAGAGACATACACATAGGGTTTTTGTAAGCAGTTCTACAAGCCCATAATGCATCGTCAAGTTTCTTAGACCAATTCTTTCTAGATCTATTAACAGTATTTTGCAAGATCAATTTAATCTCTATTGCTTAATTCTACTTGACCACTAGACCGAGGGTGATAAGGGGATGCAATTCTATGATTAACGTCATACTTAGCAAGCAATTTACGGAAAGCACCATGAATAAAGTGTGAACCGCCATCCGTCATTAAATGTCTAGGGACTCCAAATCTAGGGAAAATAACTTCTTTCACTGTTTTAATAGAGGTGTTATGATCAGAACTACTAGTTGGAATAGCTTCTACCCACTTAGTAACATAATCAACAACAACTAGAATATGAGTATACCCGTTGGACTTTGGAAAAGGTCCCATATAATCAAAACCCCAAACATCAAATGGTTTAATAACAAGAGAGTAATTCATACGCATTTTCTGACGTCTACTAATATTGCCAATTCTTTGACATTCATCACAAGTCAAGACAAACTTACGAGCATCCTTGAAGAGAGTAGGCCAATAAAAACCAGATTGTGATACCTTGTGTGCAGTGTCGCGTCCTCCGTAGGCCTCGGAATGACACTTGTATAGGATTTGTTCCTGTTCATGCTCAGGTATACAATGTCTAATAACACCATCTACTCCTTCTATATAAATGTGTGGATCATCCCAAAAGTAATGTCTTAAATCATAGAAGAACTTTTTCTTTTGTTGGTATGTGAAACTAGGAGGTATAAACTTAGCAACAATGTAATTAGCATAATCAGCATACCAGGGAGCATTACGCGAAGCATTTATGACAGCTAATTGTTCATCCGGAAAGCTATGATAAATATCTAGTGGGTCATCAAGAACATTTTCTAACCTAGACAAGTTATCCGCTACGGGGTTATCATCACCCTTTCTATCAACAATATGCAAATCAAATTCTTGTAGAAGAAGAACCCATCTGATAAGTCTAGGTTTAGCATCTTTATTTTCCATAAGATATTTAATAGCAGCATGATCAGTGTGAATAGTTACTTTGGAATCAACAATATAAGGTCTAAACTTATCACAAGCAAACACAACTGCCAAAAATTCCTTTTCAGTGGTAGCATAGTTTCTTTGAGTATTTCTAGAGTTTTACTCACATAATGGATACCATTTAATTTCTTATCAACTCTTTGTCCTAGAACAGCACCAACGGCATAATAACTAGCATCACACATAATATCAAAGGGTAGGTTCCAATCAGGTGGTTGAACAACAGGTGTAGAAATCAGGGCATTCTTAAGAATTTCAAATGCTTCTACACAATCATCATCAAAAATGAATGGAACATCTTTTTGCAAAAGATTAGTGAGAGTCCTAGAAATCTTAGAGAAGTCTTTAATAAACCTCCTATAGAAACCAGCATGACCAAGGAAACTTCTTATACCTATGATATCCATAGGACACGACATTTTTTCAAAAGCATCAGCTTTGGCTTTGTCAACTTCAATACCTCTTTCGGAGATTTTGTGTCCCAAGACAATACCTTCATTCACCAAAAATTGGCACTTCTCCCAATTCAAGACAATATTAGTTTCTTCGCATCTCTGCAAAACTCGATCAAGGTTACTCAAACAATCATCAAAAGAAGTTCCGCAAACAGAAAATTCATCCATGAAAACCTCAACAATCCTTTCACAAAAATCAGAGAATATAGCAGTCATACATCTTTGAAAGGTAGCCGGTGCATTGCATAAACCAAAAGGCATACGTCTATAAGCAAAGGTACCAAAAGGGCAAGTAAAAGTGGTCTTCTCTTGGTCCTCTTTTGACACAGGTATTTGAGAGAAGCCAGAATAACCGTCTAGAAAGCGAAAATGTGTGTGTTTGGATAGTCTTTCTAGCATTTGATCAATAAATGGTAGAGGGTAATGATCTTTCCTAGTAGCTTTATTTAATTTCCTAAAACGAGTTACCATCCTATACCCTGTAACAATTCTTTGCAGGATAAATTCATTTTTATCATTAGGAACTACGGTAATACCTCCTTTCTTAGGGACACAATGAACGGGACTAACCCGTCTACTATCAGCAATAGGATAAATAATACCTGCCTCCAGAAGCTTTAATATTTCATTTCTTACCACCTCTTTCATTTTAGGATTTAACTTTCGTTGGTGATCAACAACTGGTTTACCATCTGGCTCCTTGTTGATTTTATGCTGACATAGAGTGGGACTAATGCCCTTAAGATCATCAAGAGTATATCCAATAGTAGCATGGTGCTTCCTCAGAGTTTTCAATAATCTATTTTCTTCATGCTCTGAAAGGTTAGCACTAATCATAATAGGATATATCTTCTTTTCATCAACATAAGCATATTTCAGAGTATTCGGTAATTGTTTAAGCTCAAACACGGGATCACCCTTGGGTGGAGGAGGATACCCAAGTATTTCAACAGGTAAGTTGTGTTTCAAAATAGGATGCTAATCAAAGAAAATCTTATCTATTTCATTCCTTTCATTCATATGCATATTGTTTTCATGGTTTACCAGATATTGTTGTAAGGGGTCAGTAGGAGGCACGGCAATAGAAGCAAGACTAATAATTTCATCCTTACTAGGCAATTATTTATCATGAGGTTGTCTATGAAATTTACAGAAATTAAACTCATGAGACGTGTCCCCAAAACTTACAATGACAGTTTTCTTCTCACAATCTATCCTGGCATTAACAGTATTCAAGAAAGGTCTACCAGATATAATGGGACAAAAATCATCTTGTAGGGAAGCAAGGACAAGAAAATCAGTAGGATATTTTATTTTCCCACACAAGACTTCAACATCTCTAACAATCCCAACCGGTGCTATAGTATCCCTATTGGCAAGCTTAATTGTAACATCAGTTTCCTCTAACTCAGCTGGTGCAATATATTAATAATTTCTTTATATAAGGTCAAGGGAATTTCACTCACACTGGCACCCACATCACATAAGCGATGATAACATAGATCTCCTATTTTAACAAAAACAACAGGCATGCCAACAATAGGTCTATGTTTATCTTTGGCATTAGGTCTAGCAATTCTAGCAGGTTCAACACAAAATTGAATAACATGCCCATCAATATTTTCAACCAAGAGATATTTAACCAGAGCAATACTAGGATCAACTTTAATTTGTTCAGGGGGTGTAGGTATTCTAACATAGCTCTTACGAACCACAGTTGAAGCTTTAGCATGTTTCTTTATTCTAACAGGGAAAGGTGGTTTCTCAATGCAAGCAGCAGGAATAACAAGATCAACATTATAAGTAATAGTTTCTTCTTCAACTTTAATAGGTTCAACTACTTTCACTTCAATGGGAGGATGATATTTAGACCACTTCTCCTTAGGGAGGTGAACATGACCAGCAAAAGATTCACACAAAGAAGCTACTATCTCAAAGTCAAGTCCATATTTAGTGCTAAATTCATGAAAAGCATTTGTGTCTACGAAGGATTTAACACAATCAAACTTAAGGTTTATACCTGACTCCTTCGTTGAGTTTCCAATCTTCAGAGTTGTGTTTAATTCTCTCCAATAAATCCCATTTGAAGTCGATATCTTTCTTCATATAGGAACCGGTACAAGAAGTATCGAGCATGGATTGATCATTACGAGAAAGTCGAGCATAAAAATTCTGAATAATAATTTCTCTCGAGTGCTCATGATTGGGTAATGAATATAACATTGACTTAAGCCTCCCCCAATCTTGAGCGATTCTTTCTCCTTCATGAGGCTAAAAATTATAGATATAATTCCAATCACGATGAACTAGATGCATAGGATAGAACTTCTGATGAAATTCCATTTTCAATCGGTTGTAGCTCCATGATCCAATATAATCACATAGCCTATACCATGTCAATGCCTTCTCCTTCAAATATAAAGGAAAGACCTTCTGCTTGACGTGATCATCGGGCAGACCTGCAAGTTTAAATAATCCACAAACTTCATCCACATAGATCAGATGCAAATGAGGATGTAGTGTTCCATCTCCAACATAAGGATTAGCCAGAATTATCTCTATAATACCCGAAGGAATTTCATAATAAATATCTTCAGTAGGTTCAGTAGGTTGAGAGGCAATTCTTTGTGCTTCCGGTCGAGGTGAAGATACCCCGAACAAACCCCTCAAAGGATTACTTTCCATAGTAACAAGTGACAGTAAATTTCAGCACACTATATAAATTTTTCCTTACCAAAGGTGCTTCACTCCCCGGCAATGGCTCTAGAAAAGAGTCTTGATGACCCACAAGTATAGGGGGTCTATCGTAGTCCTTTCGATAAGTAAGAGTGTCGAACCCAAGGAGGACCAGAAGGAAATGACAAGCGGTTTTCAGTAAGGTATTCTGTGCAAGCACTGAAATTATCGGTAATAGATAGTTTTGTGATAAGATAATTTGTAATGAGTAACAAGTAACAAGTGTAGTAAAGGTGCAGAAAGGTAGCCCAATCCTGTTTGTAGCAAAGGACAGGCCTGGACAAACTCTTATGTAAAGTGAAGCGCTCCCGGGGACACATGGGAATTTCCGTCAAGCTAGTTTTCATCATGCTCATTTGATTCGCGTTCGTTACTTTGATAATTTGATATGTGGGTGGAACGGTGCTTGGGTGCTTCCCTTACTTGGAAAAACCTCCCACTTATGATTAACCTCTCTCAGAAGCATCCGCAAGTACGAAAGAAGAATTAAGATAAATCTAACCATAGCATGAAACATATGGATCCAAATCAGCCCCTTACGAAGCAACACATAAACTAGGGTTTAAGATTCTGTCACTCTAGACCCACCATCTATTTATTACTTCCCAATGCCTTCCCCTAGGCCCAAATAATGGTGAAGTGTTATGTAGTCGACGTTCACATAACACCACTAGAGGAGAGACAACATACATCTCATCAAAATACCGAACGAATACCAAATTCACATGATTACTTATAACAAGACTTATCCCATGTACTCAGAAACAAACATGACTACTCACAAAGCATGTTCATGTTCATAATCAGGGGAGTATTAATTATCATAAAGGATCTGAACATTTGATCTTCCACCAATTAAATCAACTGGCATCAACTACAAGGAGTAATCAACACTACTAGCAACCCACACGTACCAATCTGAGGTTTGAGACAAAGATCGGATACAAGAGATGAACTAGGGTTTGGAGAGGAGATGGTGCTGGTGAAGATGTTGATGGAGATTGGCCCCCTCTCGATGAGAGGATCTTTGGTGATGACGATGGCTTTGATTTCCCCCTCCGGGAGGGAAGTTTCCCAGGCAGAACAACTCCACCGGAGCTCTAGATTGATTTTGCCCAAGTACCGCCTCGAGACGGCGGCACTTCATCCCGAAAACTCTTTTATGATTTTATCAGGCAAACCCTTGACATAGCAGAAGATGGGCATCGGGGACCGCCAGGTGGGTCACAAGCCACCTATGCGTGGCAAGGGGGTGATCATGCCTAGCAGGCTTGTGACCTCCTGGTGGGTCCCCTCTGGTATTTGTTTTGCCCAATATTTTTTATACATCCCAAAACAATTCTCCGTAACTCTTCAGGACTTTTGGAGTTGTGCAGAATAGGTCTCTCAGATTTGCTCCTTTTCTAGTTCAGAATTCCAGTTGTTGGCATTCTCCCTCTTCATGTAAACCTTGTAAAATAGGAAAGAAAAGGCATAAGTATTGCACCATAAGTGTAATAACATCCATAATGAAATAAATATCAATATAAAAGCATGATGAAAAATGGACGTATCACTCCCCCGCCGCGTCAAATGGTCGTGAGCTCCCCAGGTGACAGCCCTGGAGCCCGTCTGAAGGGAGGCGCTGGGCACGCCCTCCTATGCGGAAGGAGGAGGCACCCTAGTTTTGGGCATGGGGTCGGAGGCGCCGGCAGTGGAGGCTCCAGCCCCCAGGCGACTCTTGGGCAGGAGCAGCCTGATGGCGTGGCTGGAGGCTGGGACCAGTGCACCGTCTAGGACGATCGCACAGGGCTCCTGGAAGCCCATATCCCGTCATCCTGGCCGTTGTCGTCCTTGCTTGGTGGTGGCGAGAACGGATGAAGGTCGGCCCTACCCTGAGGATGGGCCTCCCAAATATGAACGCACCAAGGTTTGTCGCGAGGCTTGCCTCTCCTATGACTCTCGCGAGGCCGGTCTCGCTGGTTTTGTCGCAGGTCGTGATTGTCCCAACGACCGCTGCCTTGATTGTGACACTCGGGGTGGTGGCCAAAGTGCTCGTCGCGAAGCTCTCTGAGCTCCAAGAAGCTACTAGTGTTGTGTGTGTTGGTCTACTAGAAGACGCAGAATGGACGACTGCCACTGTGGTGGCTCCTCCGGGCCTTGACCGCACCTTGCCTTAGGCGCGACTGCTAGCCCGACGGGGTCCTTACGTTTCGCCTCCTTGTCCTTGGCCTTCTTGTCCTTGTGGTCCGTCTTCGGGAGAGCGCGGTGGGAGACGCGGCCTGTCTTGACCTTGGTGCACCTATTCACCATGTTGAGCTTCGTGGGGAGCACATGGGCGCCATCATGTGGCCGCGACATCATCTGGTAGCACGACTCGGTCGTGCCGTGCACTGGTGCCGCACGTGACGAGTCATGGGGGCACGTGTCACACTTGGTGTTGCTGTCAAAACCAGCGGATCTCAGGTAGGGGGTCCCAATCTGTGGGTCTTGGATCGATGGGTAATAGGAGACAAGGGAGACGGTATTTAGCCAGGTTTGGGCCCTCTTGATGGAAGTAAAACCCTACGTCATGCTTTGTTTGTATTGATGATGGTGTATCAAGTACAGAGTTGATCTACCTCGAGATCGTATGTAGTGGTCTAGACCCTAAGAGCTATGATCGTATGATGATATGATTGTCCCTAATGACTAGCCTGGCCTTGGCTTATATAACACACCAGAGGCCTAAGATAACAGGAGTCCTGGTCGTCTACGTCGGTGGAGATGAGTCCTTGTCTTGATCACCAAGTCTTGTGGAATCTTCCTCGTATGCATCATGGGCTGTCTGAACCGGCCCATTAATGAACCGCCCTGGGGATCCTCGGCCCGACCCACCTGTCGGGAGACGACATGGTGAGTACCCCCTAGTCCAGGACACCGTCAGTAGCCCACTGAACCAGTCTTCAAGTTAGGGATGCTCCTCGGTTCTTCTGGACAGTTCTTCGTCTTCGGCCATCGGTCTTGAAAACTGGTACAATAAATCTTCCCATCATTGATCTCGAGGATCGCCGAGGTGAATCCGAAGAGTTCACAAGTCGGGCATCCGAGGAGCCCCTTTAAGTTATCGTCCTGTATTAATGCCTCATCATTTTTATGCCACAACTCGGGTCCGAAGTGTTTCCCGTGTGGTGGTATCCTCTTGTGTCCGAGCTCCAACACTAAACTGTATCCGAGGTTTCTTTTTGAGCCCGAGCTCCAATGTTGGTCAACATCTGAGGTGTCATAGGATACCTCGGTCTCTGAATATTTGAAGTAGTTCATCTGAGCTTAAATATCGGGATAATCTTTTATGGAGCCAGCCGTTCGCATTCGAGCTTTATGTCGGACTACTTCCGAAGTGTCTTCGGTCTTGAGCTTTATGCCGGAATGCTTCCGAGATCCAACGCTGGACCGCATCTGAGCTCCAATGATGATCAGTGTCTGAGGTGTCACAAACTACCTTGGTCTTTAAAAGATTGAACGAATTCAGTCGATCTTACTGCCAGAAATGCCCTCTATGGAGCAATCCACTTGTGCCCGAGTTTTATGCCGGACTGCTTTCGAGGTGGTGCACCACCCCGACCGCGGGCTGATTTTTTGTGGATATTTTTGATTGCTGCAATTTATTCTCTGCCGAGATATATATAGCCAGTAGCCCTTAAGGCGCGTGTCGGTCTAAGACCTGAGATGCCCCTGAAGGAAAAAAAATAATAATCAAAATAAAACCACTAATCCCAGTAACCCCTGAGACTTAGGTCGATTTGCAAAATTGGCCTGAGGATCAAGTTCTTGCTTGGCGGAATTCGTTAGGGATGTAAATGCGGTACGCAATAGTTTCCAAGACTCGGGTTGGGTGCGGCCGGCCAACCTAAGGATCGAATCTCCTCAGAAATTGTATTGCACTTTGAATTTTCTGCATTGAATAGACAATGCAGTAGACCCCGAGCCTTAATTTGGGCACGGGTGGTCGAATTAAGGATCGATATTTGTTTGACACAAACTTTGTTACGTTTGACACAATTTATGTGTAATGATTCTATGTATCCAAGTACTTTACATCATTAATGCTCAGATCAGCATTGTACAAGACTTTGTTGACTGACCATCGGTTTCAACCTCCTCGGCCAATAGCTGAGAAGTGTTTGTCCTACTTTATAAAGCCTTTATAAAGGCAAAGATTTATGGCAAACATGGCAATCCGTCCATACGGTTTTATAAACAAAGGTACGTGGAGAGATATGTTATATTACTATGTAAGGACCATGATCATGAAACCCCAACTCCGATCAATGCGGGAGGAAAAATATTGAGGATTTAGTTCGGCGAATGTTCCCGAACTTTGTGGACTTTAATGAACCAAAATTTTCACATATGTCATTGCCGACCAATTATATTCTTAAGATGGCTAGCTTTCGGCTTTGTAACATCCCAAAATTTCAGTTTGGAATGTTATGAAATATAGCTATGCATCATCATCACATTGTTTGAATGAAATGAATTGTTGAAGTTCTTCTTTTGGATTTCTAAAAGTCCCTTTCCTTTTTTTTCATTTACTTGTTTCACTTATTTGAAAATCTCTGTAATTATTCAAAAAAGAGAGGAGTAACATGACACTCCACACCAGGAGCATCTTGGTGAATTATTTGAACAATAAAACCAAGGGTTTATTTGGAAGTTTATCTCAAAAGTATTTAAAATCAATTAGGCATTTTCTGAAAAATGGTTTTTTTAGTATTCATTTTGACAGAGGAAAAATGTTCATTAAATAAAATTTATTCCCCTGATCATTTTGATATATATATTCCCTATGTTTGGAAATGATTTGAACGCATTAAAGTATTTTAAACTATCTGGAAAATAGAAAAGGAAACGTATTTAAACGTTTTAATTAGCAAACCGGCCGGCCCACAGCCTTTAAGCCCCGAGATCCCTCCGGATTGACCACCGACGCGCAAACATCGCCCTCTCTCTCACTAACCGCGGGACCAACCATCTGACAGCTTCATCAGCGCGCTCATCCCCTTCCCTCGCCCCCGACCTCGCTGGCGATCCCTCCCCCGCGGATCTCTCTCCTCTCTCCCTCTCCCGACCCCGCACCTGACCTATAAGTAGCCACTGCCTCGCTGCTCTCCGTTCCACCCTGAGCCCCCTCTACCCTCGCCAGAACGCCACCGCACCACCTCGCCGGAGTTCGGACTCCAACCGAAACCCCCAGAGCTCCTAGTCGTCGCCCCCGTCGTCCCCAGCCCCATCTGACGCCACCATTCGATGCCGGATCTTCGTCGCCATCATGTGAGCTCTTCGGACGCCACCCCCGACCACCGCACGACCATCTCCAACCACCTCCAAAGTCCGGCCGCCGTTGACCTCGCGAGAAACCTCGACACCCCTTTGTAACCACCGCACCCCCTTGGACCGTTTGATCCAGATCCGACGCGTTAGATTAGATCACTTAAAACCCCGAAACGGTATCCTCTAACGTTCGGTCGTTCGCCGCAAACACCCGCACGCGCGTTCTTTCGACCAATAGGAAGTCGCCACGTAGCCTCTGTCCGTTAACTAGTTTTTTTCCATATTCTGTTTCTGTTTTAGAAAACAGAATGTGTTCTGATTTTATTTTTGTTATATATTTTAAACTAATTAGTGTTTTAAATTGATTATTTTTGAATTAGGTCACAAATTTCATGTAGTTTCATCCTGTAGTCTTAGATTTCAAATTCGAACTTTAAAATTGGAATCTAACCAAATTTGCTTAAATTACTAAAATATGTATAACTAGAGTTTAAAAAATTATTTTTGAGTGAATCTTTCTGCCACTGTTTTGTATTAGTTAGACCTATCATCCTACATAGTTTGAGATTTTTTAGGATAAATTTGGTTAGGGTTTTTAACAAAAACAGAATCTGTTT
The DNA here is from genome assembly GCA_022496015.1 of Hordeum marinum. NCBI lineage: Eukaryota > Viridiplantae > Streptophyta > Magnoliopsida > Poales > Poaceae > Hordeum > Hordeum marinum. The sequence continues at coordinate 302,549,785 of CM039672.1, read as the reverse complement.
AGTTATTAATAGAGTTTAGTTAGTTTGATTTTAGTTTAGTTTGAATCTGAATTAGTTTAACTTTTGTTTTTAGATTTCATCAGGTTCTGTTGTTTCAACATTAGGTGAATTAATTTCTGTTAATAAAAATATTTTATTTTGTTTTGTGCTCTAATTTAAATTGGTAAATCTTGTTTTCACCTTTTATATTGTTTAGAAAAATGTTTTGTAGTAACTCTTTTTGCACAAATTTTTTATAATGAAATACTTTCTGTTTTCTAATAAAATTTTGTATTTACTTTTCTGTTATCTAAATGGATAGTTGTTCATAACAAAAATTTTTGACTTGTTATGTCTAGTAGAGTTTTGACACCAAAAATTTTAGTCTTATACTTTGAGTGATTCTTCCTTTTGATTGTGCTATTTGTTTGTTGAAGTATTTGTTTACCTTGATGTTGTATGAATTGTACTGTGATTATGCTTATTTTGTGCTTTGTTTAATTCGTTAGATCATCCGGAGTGCGAAGCTTGTTATCTAGAGTCACTTGAGTACGAGGATCGTCAGCAAGGCAGGTCACTTTGACCATGTATACCTATGTTTTATTTTCATTAGTTCTGCCATCTCCCCAATTGCATGCAAAGTAGGTAATTTGGAAAGTTGGTTACTTGATGTAGTATCATGTGGTAGGCACCCCTCAACCCTTTGACACATTGCCCCAGGAAACGTTGATTTAATTTTTGCTATGCTATTAGTAGACGGGGTTGGTTGTGTGATTCATGAGAGTTGTGAGATAATAATTTCAAGACCTACAAGATGATCAAGACTTCAAGACTCCGAGTTTTCAACATACCTCTAGGTGGATGATGGTTGAACGGCGCCCTGGAGAAACTAGTGGTTAGCCTAGATGTTGCTGGAGAAGTGCCAGTATTCATGCGGAAAGGTCCACCCGGGCACAAAGAGATGGATGGATGCTTCAAGACCCAAAGCTTACCTACACAGCCACAAGCCATTATGGGCTCTGGCTTGGTTGGATATCGTGGTGACCCTGGACAGGCGGTGCTATGAGATGTACAAGAACGGTAGGAAAGGATGGGCACCGACAGAGTCTCAGGGAAGCCCTTTAGAAGACCATGTTTTGGTCATCCGTTTCTCAAACACCCTGAAGTGCGAGAAATCCAACGGAGGTGATCAAATCTTGTGGGGAACGTGTGCAAAACTCTACAGAGTACCCAAACCTAATTGATTAGCCGTGTCCACGGTCATGGACAGTTTGAGCCAAAGGAACTGAAACTATCTGGAATTCTCAACACAAATAATTACATTGATGTGGGTATTAATGACAACTTGGGTATGAGAATTGGTTGGTGGAACCATCTCATTAATCAACAAACATTGTAGTAAAAATGCTTTTGCCCTCTCTTGTTGTAGGAAAAAATGGCTTTATGCAAAAACTTACTACCCCACCTGCCATATAAGCATATAGAATAGATGATTACTTTTACACCCCCTCTTTTGTGACATTGCCGGCATATTCAATATGCTGACCTACACGGCTGCAACGTATCATGTTGCAGAGTACTTTTCCGACCAGGAGTGAGGATACGCTCTACGCTCGGTGAGATGCCCTTGGAGTCAGATGGACTCAACTACCTTTGAAGCTTCCGCAAGATTAGTTATTCTCATGAGTTGGCCTTGAGCCACTTTATTCTTATTCTTACAATAAAGAACTCGATATGAGATTTTCGATTAATAAAGTTGTGTGATTTCACTTTGATATATACATTGATGTATCGTGTGTGTACTAGCATGATCTTGGGATGGTACAGAAACACCGAAAATTCGACCTTTCAGGTCGGGTCGCTACAAAAATGGTATCAGAGCACACGCTGACCGTAGGACGTAACCTCTAGGATTGGAAAAGCCTTAGGATTTATTTCTATTTTGTCTTTAAAATTCGTATACTCTCATCTGCTCGTTTCTGACTTCCCTCCGATTTATTTCAAAATTTATAGATGGCCACCTTCATCCCAGTTTTGATCACGGAGTTTTGTCAGCCTGGCGCGACGATGCCTTTTGGCAAGGAGCTGGTGAAGATCGTCATGGACGTAAGGATAGCTTTGCCAAGCATCACCGGGACTCCTATCATGTCTTTTCCACAAGACGGTCACTACAGGATTGAGGTGCACATCCCCGGAAAGACCTTTGGAAATCGTAAGGAACCTATCGACTTCAAGTTTGTGGCACCCAGCTGGATTCTTGGGAGGGACATGGCAATTCACCGTGCCCTTGGACGTATTCAAGAGGAATACAGGGGTGGTCCCATTTCACCAGGACTCATTGTGGTTTGTCGTAGGGATGCCAATGGAAATATCATAAACACTCCCACTAAAGACTCCACTCTTTCCTACATCCAGACTTTGGAGACGCACATCAAGACCTTGGAGCTTCGGGTACGTGCCAACACGAAGACGATCAAGAGGCCGATGAACCGCGAGATTGACCTCGAAGCTGACCTACGGGAAGCCAAGTACGAGCATGAGCATGAAGTGAAGGATTTCTTAGAGAGGATCGATAAGCTGAACACTCGCATTGCAACTCTAGAGGAACAGTTGGACATGGGGGAAAATCTTCACCCAGAAGGAGACATGGCTCCCTTAATCAGCAACAATGATGACTATGAGGAGAGCGTCACCGGAGGAGGCCACTTCACCATGTACTTTTGAGGAGAACTTTAGTTATGCCCCCATGTATCTTTATTTTCGTCGTTAAAGCGTAGGTTGATGCTTAGTTTGTTTTGAGACTTGTATCTCGATGTTTGAACCTTGAGTTGAATAAATGAATGAGTGTTTGATGTGATATGTTTGTTGCATTGCATATGGGTAGTGAAACTTTCTTTTAGGTCCTTGTTCTATTCTAATTCTCACCCCTCTGAAAACAGCAAGATGCCTCCGCGACGTGAGCCTGACTTCACCTTCCCGCCGGAACTCACACAAATTCTCCAGCAGCAGAATGCCCTGATGCAGTTGTTGATGCACAACCAGACCAACAACCACAAGTACCACCCTCCACCTCAAGGCGACAATCTCACCCGTTTTCTGAGGCTGAATCCACCAACTTTCTCCAGCAGCACTGAGCCCATTGTGGCAGATGATTGGCTCCGCAAGATGGAGAGGGGACTCACCACCGCTGGATGCACTGAGGCTGAAAAGGTGCGTTTTGCCGCCCATCAACTGGAGGGACCAGCAGCTTCATGGTGGGAGAACTACACCACCACGTATCCCATTGCTCGTGTGACTTGGGAGCAGTTCAAGCTAGCTTTCTGCACTGCTCATGTCTCAGCTGGAGCCATGAGTCTGAAGAAGCGTGAGTTTCGCAACTTATGCCAGGGGAACCGCTCCGTGGCCCAGTATGTGTATGAATTCAGCATGTTGGCTCGTTATGCACCAGGAGATGTGGCCGATGATGCAGCCAAACAGGAGAAGTTCCTGGAAGGACTCAACGCTGAGTTGAGCGTGCAGCTGATAGTGGCTACTTTCAACAACTACCAGGAGCTGGTAGACAAGGCCCTCATCTTGGAGGGGAAGCAACAGCAAATCAAAAACCGCAAGAGGAAGTATGGACAGGGGAAGTCTACCTCTGGAGCTCACCAGAAGCCCCGCTACTCCCCGTACTCAGGAAATACCGGATCAGGGACCGGTAAGTATGGAGGACACACTCATCACGTGCACAACCATGGAGACCATAACCATGGAGGAAATGGGAATAATCGTCCCAACAATGGCAACTTCAAGAACGGCAATGGAAGTGGGAATGGCAACCAGCACCATCCCACTCCAGCTCAGAAGGATCTGAACCATATCACCTGTTTCAAGTGCCAGAAGACAGGGCACTATGCCACTGAATGCCCTCATAACAAGCAGGGGAATGGAAATGGCAACAACAACGGCAACTCCGCAGCTAAGAAGCCAAACCCTTTTCCCCGTGCTCAGGTGAACCACATTGATGTGGAAGAAGTCTATGATCAGCCCGAAACTGTGGTTGGTAAGTTTTTATTGCATTCACGTCCAGTTATGGTACTTTTGATTCGGGTGCAACTCACTCATTCATATCAAGGGTAGTTGTGGAAAAGTATGGTTTACCCACCAGAACCCTTAGTCAGCCCATTAAGGTCAATTCCCCAGGAGGTATGATGATGGCAGGGATAGGATGCCACGCATAGAAACTCCATATAGGAAACAATGTTTTTCCCACCGACCTCATCGTCTTAGAATCCCAGGGATTGGATGTAAACCTAGGCATGGAGTGGATGACCAAGTATGAAGGAAACCTTGATTGCCCCAGCAAGTCTATTTTGCTCACCTCCCCGGAGAACAAGAGGATTAAGTATGTATCCCGACGCACACAGATGAGTGCTCGGTTAAATTTCCTCACAGGAGTTGTTCAGGAGGAAGTGCCGGTTGTACAAGACTTTCCAGATGTATTCTCGGAGGAATTACCAAGCATGCCACCAGATAGAGAGATTGAGTTTCTGATAGAGCTACTACCAGGAACAGCCCCAATTTCCAAGAGACCCTATCGGATGCCCGCAAATGATTTAGTATAAATCAAGAAGCAGATTAAGGAGCTATTGGATAAGGGATATATTCGCCCAAGTTCTTCACCTTGGGGAGCCACAGTTCTCTTGGTAAAGAAGAAGGATAAAACCTTGAGGATGGTAGTCGATTATCGTGCATTGAACGAGGTAACTATCAAGAACAAGTACCCTCTGCCGATGATTAATGACTTGTTTGATCAGCTAGTAGGAGCCAAAGTATTCTCCAAGATCGATCTTCGATCAGGGTATCACCAACTGAAAATTCGTGAACAGGATATACCCAAAACAGACTTCACCACAACGTATGGCTTATATGAGTATACAGTCATGTCTTTTGGTTTGACTAATGCTCCTGGCTACTTCATGAATATGATGAGCAAAGTGTTTATGGAATATTTGGACAAGTTTGTCATGGTGTTCATCGATGACATTTTGATATTCTCCAACAGCGAGGAAGAACACAAGGAACACTTGCGTTAAGTTCTGGAGAAGCTTACAGAGCAACAGTTATATGCCAAGTTCAGTAAATGTGAATTCTGGCTGACGGAAGTCAGATTTCTTGGACATGTTATTTCCAGAGAAGGAATAGCAGTAGACCCCGCTAAGGTTGAAGTAGTCACTGAGTGGAAGTCACCCACCTCAGTTAAGGAGATCCGCAGTTTTCTCGGACTTGCCGGGTATTACCGGAGGTTCATTGAGAATTTCTCAAAGATTGCCAAGCCCATGACAGAATTGTTGAAGAAAGATTCTAAGTATATTTGGACTAAGGAATGTGAAGCCAGTTTCCAGGAGTTGAAGAAACGTTTGGTCACAGCACCAGTGTTGATACTGCCAAATATTCGGAAGGACTTCCAGGTTTATTGTGACGCATCACGTCAAGGACTTGGAGGAGTACTCATGCAGGAGGGAAAAAGTTGTAGCCTATGCATCCAGACAGCTATGACCCCATGAGTTGAATTATGCCACCCATGATCTGGAACTAGCAGCCGTAGTGCATGCACTCAAGACCTGGAGACATTTCCTTATCGGAAATAGTTGTGATGTTTACACTGATCATAACAGCCTGAAGTATATCTTCACACAGAAGGAGTTGAACCTCAGACAGAGGAGATGGCTAGAGTTAATCAAGGACTATGACATGAGACTACATTACCATCCAGGAAAGGCAAATGTTGTAGCAGATGCTTTGAGTCGGAAGAGTTATGTGAACACACTCATAGCAGGAGGATTACCCCAGGAGTTAACCGATGATCTCAGAGAGCTCCGACTAGAGATAGTTCCAAAAGGATATGTTGCCACACTAGAGATCCAATCCACCTTGACCAAAAGAATTCGTGAAGCCCAGCAATCAGACAAGGAGATAGCTGAGATAAAACAGAGGATCAAGGATGGAAAAGCTAAAGAATTTTGTCAAGATGAATAAGGTACTCTATGGTTTGAGAACCGAATCTATGTGCCCAATGACCCAGAGCTCAGGAAGTTGATACTTCAAGAAGCCCATGATTCACCCTACTCGATACACCCAGGGAACACCAAGATGTACCTGGATTTGAAGGAAAGTTACTGGTGGACAGGTATGAATAAGGACATTGCCAAACATGTTGCGGTATGTGATGTTTGTCAGCGAGTAAAGGCGGAACATCAGAAACCAGCAGGGTTACTCCAACCTTTGCTCATACCTGAGTGGAAATGGGATAAGCTTCGTATGGACTTCATCACAGGATTACCCAGGACCCGTTCAGGTTATGATTCCATCTGGGTAGTGGTCGATCGCTTGACCAAGGTGGCTCATTTCATTCCAGTGAAGACCACCTATACCAGTGCTAAGTTAGCCAAGATATATATGACCAGGATCGTATGTCTGCATGGAGTTCCGAGGAGTATCGTGTCACATAGAGGAACACAATTTACCTCAAAGTTTTGGCATGAGTTACATGAAACTTTGGGTACAAGGCTGGAATTCAGTACAACTTATCATCCGCAGACCGATGGACAGACCGAGAGAGTCAACCAGATCTTGGAGGACATGTTGAGAGCTTGTGCGCTAGACTATGGGTCTAGTTGGGATGACAACTTACCTTACGCAGAGTTCTCGTACAACAATAGTTATCAGACTAGTCTGATAATGGCCCCTTTTGAAGCTTTATACAAAAGGAGGTGCAGAACACCATTGATGTGGGATGGTGTTGGAGACCGAAAACTGTTTGGTCCCGATCTGATCCAAGATTCTGAAGAAAAAGTCAAACTGATTCAAGACCGACTCAAGATAGCCCAATCCAGGCAGAAAAGCTATGCTGATAACAAACGCAAGGAGGTGACATATGAAGTGGGAGATCGAGCATACCTTCGTGTGTCCCCACTTCGAGGAATCAAGAGGTTTGGTGTTGAAGGAAAGTTAGCACCCAGATTCATAGGCCCCTACAAAATTCTTGAACATAGAGGCGAAGTTGCATACAAGCTGGAATTGCCGAAAGGATTGTCTGGAGTTCACGATGTTTTCCATGTTTCCCACCTGAAGAAATGCCATGCTGAGATGGCTGATATTCCTTTGAGAGACACAGTGCCCCTAGAGGCCATACAACTTGACAGTGACCTAACCTACGAGGAGAAGGCTTCAGAATCCTCGAGACTACCAATAGAGTTACCTGTAGCAAGACCATCAAGTTTTGTAAAGTTCTGTGGAGTCACCACACCAAGGAAGAAGCCACCTGGGAACGCGAAGAAGATCTTCGTAGAGACCACCCGCACCTATTTTCTAGCCAACCCGAATCTCGAGGGCGAGATTCATCTTAAGGTGGGTAGGTTTGTAACATCCCAAAATTTTAGTTTGGAATGTTATGAAATATAGCTATGCATCATCATCACATTGTTTGAATGAAATGAATTGTTGGAGTTCTTCTTTTGGATTTCTAAAAGGCCCTTTCCTTTTTTCCATTTACTTGTTTCACTTATTTGAAAATCTCTGTAATTATTCAAAAAAAAGAGGAGTAACATGACACTCCACACCAGGAGCATCTTGGTGAATTATTTGAACAATAAAACCAGGAGTTTATTTGAAAGTTTATCTCAAAAGTATTTAAAATCAATTAGGCATTTTCTGAAAAATGATTTTTTTAGTATTCATTTTGACAGAGGAAAAATGTTCATTAAATAAAATTTATTCCCCTGATCATTTTGATATATATATTCCCTATGTTTGGAAATGATTTGAACGCATTAAAGGATTCCAAACGTTCTGGAAAAAAGAAAAGGAAACGTATTTAAACGTTTTAATTAGCAAACCGGCCGGCCCACAGCCTTTAAGCCCTGAGATCCCTCCGGATCGGCCACCGACGTGTAGACATCGCCCTCTCTCTCACTGACTGCGGGACCCACCGTCTGACAGCTTCATTAGCGCGCTCATCCCCTTCCCCTCGCCCACGACCTCGCCGGCGATCCCTCCCCGCGGATCTCTCTCCTCTCTCCCTCTCCCGACCCCACACCTGACCTATAAGTAGCCACTGCCTCGCCGCTCTCCGTTCCACCCCGAGCCCCCCTCTACCCTCGCCAGAACGCCACCGCACCACCTCGCCAGAGTTCGGACTCCAACCGAAACCCCCAGAGCTCCTAGCCGTCGCCCCCGTCGTCCCCAACCCCGTCTGACGCCACCATTCGACGCCGGATCTTCGTCACCGTCGTCTAAGCTCTTCAGACGCCGCCCCCGACCACCGCACAGCCATCTCCGACAACCTCCGACGTCCGGCCGCCGTCGACCTCGCCAGAAACCTCGACACCCCTCTGTAAGCCACCGCACCCCCCCTGGACCGTTCAATCTAGATCCGACGCATTAGATTAGATAACTTAAAACCCCGAAAAGGTATCCTCTAACATTCGGTCATTCGCCGCAAACAACCCCACGCGCATTCTTTCGACCAATAGGAAGTCGCCACGTAGCCTTTGTCCGTTAACTAGTTTTTTTTTCTTTTTCTGTTTCTGTTTTAGAAAACAGAATGTGTTCTGATTTTATTTTTGTTATATATATTAAACTAATTAGTGTTTTAAATTGATTATTTTTGAATTAGGTCACAAATTTCATTTAGTTTCATGCTGTAGTCTTAGATTTCAAATTTGAACTTTAAAATTTGAATCTAACCAAATTTGCTTAAATTACTAAAATATGTATAACTAGAGTTTAAAAAATTATTTTTGAGTGAGTCTTTTTGCCACTGTTTTGTATTAGTTAGACCTATCATCCTACATAGCTTGAGATATTTTAGGATAAATTTGGTTAGGGTTTTTAACAAAAAAAGAATCTGTTTAGTTATTAATACAGTTTAGTTGGTTTCATTTCAGTTTAGTTTGAATCTGAATTAATTTAACTTTTGTTTTTAGATTTCATTAGGTTCTGTTGTTTCAACATTAGGTGAATTATTTTCTGTTAATAAAAATATTTTATTTTGTTTTGTGCTCTAGTTTAAATACGTAAATCTTGTTTTCACCTTTTATATTGTTTAGAAAAATGTTTTGTAGTAACTCTTTTTGCACAATTTTTTATAATGAAATACTTTCTGTTTTATAATAAAATTTTGTATTTACTTTTCTGTTATCTAAATGGCTAGTTGTTCAAAACAATTTTTTTTGACTTGTTATGTCTAGTAGAGTTTTGACACCAAAAATTTTAGTCTTATACTTTGAGTGATTCTTCCTTTTGATTGTGCTATTTGTTTGTTGAAGTATTTGTTTACCTTGATGTTGTATGAATTGTATTGTGATTATGCTTATTGTGTGCTTTGTTTGATTCGTTAGATCATCGGGAGTGCGAAGCTTGTTATCTAGAGTCACTTGAGTACGAGGATCGTCAGCAAGGCAAGTCACTTTGACCATGTATACCTATGTTTTATTTGCATTAGTTCTCCCATCTCCCCAATTGCATGCAAAGTAGGTAATTTAGAAACTTGGTTACTTGATGTACTATCATGTGGTAGGCACCCCTCAACCCTTTGACACATTGGCCCCGGGAAACGTTGATTTAATTTTTGCTATGCTATTAGTAGACGGGGTTGGTTGTGTGATTCATGAGAGTTGTGAGATAATAATTTCAAGACCTACAAGATGATCAAGACTTCAAGACTCCGAGTTTTCAACATACCTCTGGGTGGATGGTGGTTGAACGGCGCCCTGGAGAAACCAGTGGTTAGCCTAGATGTTGCTGGAGAAGTGCCAGTATTCATGCGGAAAGGTCCATCCAGGCACAAGGAGATGGATGGATGCTTCAAGACCCAAGGCTTACCTGCACAGCCACAAGCCATTATGGGCTCTGGCTTGGTTGGATATCATGGTGACCCTGGACAGGCGGTGCTACGAGATGTAGAAGAACGGTAGGAAAGGATGGGCACCGACAGAGTCTCGGGGAAACCCTTTAGAAGACCATGTTTTGGTCATCCGTTTCTCAAACACCCTGAAGTGCGAGAAATCCAACGGAGGCGATCAAATCTTGTGGGGAACGTGTGCAAAACTCTGCAGAGTACCCAAACCTAATCGATTAGCCTTGTCCACGGTCATGGACAGTTTGAGCCAAAGGAACTGAAACTATCTGGAATTCTCAGCACAAATAATTACATTGATGTGGGTATTAATAAAAACTAGGTTATGAGAATTGGTTGGTGGAACCATCTCATTAATCAACAAACATTGTAGTAAAATTGCTTTTGCCCTCTCTTGTTGTAGGAAAAATTGGCTTTATGCAAAAACTTACTACCCCACCTGCCATATAAGCATATAGAATAGATGATTACTTTTACACCCGCTCTTTTGTGACATTGCCGACATATTCAATATGCTGACCTACACGGCTGCAACGTATCATGTTGCAAAGTACTTTTTCGACCAGGAGTGAGGATACGCTCTACGCTCGGTGAGATGCCCTTGGAGTCAGATGGACTCAACTACCTTTGAAGCTTCTGAAAGATTAGTTATTCTCATGAGTTGGCCTTGAGCCACTTTATTCTAATTCTTATTGTAATAAAGAACTCGATATGAGATTTTCGATTAATAAAGTTGTGTGATTTCACTTTGATATATACATTGATGTACCGTGTGTGTACTAGCATGATCTTGGGATGGTACAGAAACACCGGAAATTCGACCTTTCAGGTCGGGTCACTACAGGCTTCACCCAGTCTGAGGTAGTAACCCGGATGACCCGGAAGTAACAATCATAGAGGTGCCCCCTTTACCCCCAAACCGAACAATCGGGGACGTAGTGGATAAGCACAGGAGCCAGGCAACCCAGCTTGGCCAAAATCTTAAATCAAATTGATGCATATTTATGGCTTTATAATGATGATTACGGAAGGCAACACTCGCATATTGAATACAAATGCTTTTATGCTATATGCTATGTTGACTCCTTTGTGGTCGTTTATCATTTGACAATGGCCCATCGTCAGCTTCTACCCCTTTGTAGATACTACGCAGGGTGTTTCCGCAATAACAAGACAACCCTTAGCCTACGTCTCAGTGCTCGGAGGCGGTTGTGTTAGCAGAGACAAGGCAATCAGATATCCGGGCTTTATAACTTTCACTTAGTCATAGGAGCATATGTTTGGGGGCAACTTAATAGCCCCCGGTGTACGTCGACTCCTCGGATTATTCAAGGTCGAACCACCCACAACTTGGCCTTTTCAAGAAAGAAAGGCCCTTCATTTAACTCGGAAAACCTCAATCGACTATATTTGGTTGAACACCGCCTGCGGTCCGCTGACCGATTTACGCTTATTGTGACAGTTAGCTTTCGGCTTTCTCCAACTGAGGCACTTAACCAGTTAAAACGGAAGTGACAATCGCAGTGGTTCTCCCTTTACCCCTTAGCCGAACAAAGCGAAAACGTAAGAGGTAAGAACGGGAGCTAGGCAATCCAGCTATAGACCAGAGACACAACTCGAAATCAATGCATATAAATGTGAAATACGGAGGACATTTTGCCGAGGACTGCATGGAGTACCTCGGTGTTTGCTGGGTTCGGTGTTAACCACAGACCCCCTTTAATACTGCCGATGCGTGAAATGCATCTGGCATTATACTGCAAGAATTATGCTTGGAAATAACAAGAAACTTATTCCAAAAAACCTTTATGTTTAGACAAAACAAAATTGTGCCAATCCAAAATTGGTATAAAATTAATTTGTGCCTCGGTCGTGCTTTAACATGATACATCCGATCTCCGGACTCTAAGCGGGTCAGCCTTTGGCTTCAACCTCCATATCCCGAAGGCAGAGTGTTTCTTTGAGGCCTGTTTAGCAAACTAAACTCGAGCGGCTTTAGAAAGAAACCGGGCTATCCGGCTATTGACCACATGCTAGTGTAGGAGTAGTAGAAAAAGACTTTGCAACGACTAAGAAGAAAACACAGTTATTATAAAACGGCTCATACAAATTTAAGAGCCCCCGGTTAAATCAGGTAAATAAATGTTCTAACAAACAAAGTTTTTTTTGTTTAACAAAAATTATAATGTTTGGTTGCACCAAACAAAAAGTAAAATTTTAAAGAGAGGTGAGCACGAAAACGACTTAGCTGGTTAATGTGCTCGGTGCGGTTCGGGGTTGTGGCGGTACGAAGACGTAGTCCTTGGTTTGGCCGAGGTCCCATCCCCCAAGCCCGACGTAATTGAGCGAAGACCTCGGATCAAGAAGTGGCAACGCAACACTGTTATTGTAGCGAGGCCCCCGGTCCAGCAGAGGAGTGTAGTTCAGCAACGTGATGACGAAGCCCCCAATTATCATGGGAAAAGAAAGTGTTTTTAATAAACAAACCTTTTTATTTAACACAAATATAATGCTTGGTTGAACCGAACAAAAGTTCAAAATTGAAAAAAGTTGAGCATGAAAGCGACTTAGATGGTTAATGTGCTTGTAAGGTGTGACGAGCTTGTAGTGGGCCAAGGTCCCAGCCCCTAAGCCGGACATGAGGTAGCCGAAGAAGAGATCGGCTTGATGAAGTGACAACACAAGACTTCCGAAGGGCTGAGGAGAAACCCCCAGTCCAGTCAAGCAGACGGAGTAGTTTGGCAGCGTGACAGCGAAGCCCCCATGTCCGTCGACCATGTCGAAGACACAATTTGGTTGATGGAGGCGGGATGACAATGTAGGCATGCCAAGGTGACCGCATGACACACCCGAAGTCGATTACCTGTGCACACAATATAGTGCAAGCCAAGAGTAATAACAAATAAAGGTAATAATATATATTTTTTAAATTTCTTCTACTTAGTTAATTTAAGTGAAGCAAATAATTAAAATAATATGGCCTGGGTGCCGAGGTGGCTGAGCGAATAGTTTGGCTTGACGAAGTGGCGATGCTGCACGGTTGATGTGGCGAGGCGAAGTTCCCCGTCCAGCTGACATGGCAAAGCTAGTTGGCTGGTGACGCCGAAGTCCCTGGCGCATGTTGATGAAGAGATGGCAAAGCCCCCAGTCTAGCCTAGGTGATGGTGCAGGTCGGCTGGTGACGCCGAAGTCTCATGCCAGTCGAGGTGTCAAGGCAGGTCGATTGGTGACGCCTAAGTCTCCGGCCAGCCGAGGTGTCGAAGCAGGTCGGCTGGTGATGCCGAAGTCTCATGCCAGCCGAGGTGTCGAAGCTGGTCCGTTGGTGATGCCGAAGTACCCAGAGCAGGTTGATGAGGAGATGACGAAGCCCCCAGTCTAGCCGAGGTGACGGAGAAGGTCGGTAAGATGATGCTAGAGCCTCATGCCAGCCGACGTGTCAAAGCAGGTCGGCATGGTGGGCTTCAGCTTGAAAAAGCGATGGCGTGATAATGCCGACGCAGGTCGGAATTCGTGACGCCATCAATGCTGGATTGGTGAAGCAACGAAGCGCCCAACCCGTACAACCTGCGGATGATGAGGTTCTCTTGATGATTATTCGGAGCTCACGATGCAGAACTCTCGGTCGGCTAACCAAGATGATGAGAAAATTTCCTTCAAAAAGGGCGTCTAACAACCCGTTCATGAAAAAGATGAACTCGGGTTGGATTCGTTTTTGCGCAGAAAATAGATCCAAAATTCGTTGTACTCATCGGACGTTTCCCGAAGTTTGGACGGTCGGATCAAGCTGAAATTTTGAAGGTGATCAGTATAGGAATTCCACAGCTGGTGAACGGTGGGATTTTCCAACGGATGTCCGAGCTAGATACTGGACACCTCGCCCTAAATTCATCCAGATTCCTGCCCAGATTCGACATGGCTCTGGTATATCGGAGATTGCCGTAGATTCCTCCATCAGAACACGATGCAATTTTGCAGGGTTATTGTAGATACAATTCCACACAATTCCACCAAAGCTATTGTCAAAGCGATGCTTGAGGAAACTGGGAAGACGAATACAAATTCGTTGTCTAGAAAAAGTGCAATATGCAGACGAGCCATCGATCCTTCTAGTGATCCCACATCGGAACTCTCAGTGAAAGCACCAATGTCGGTGTCAAAACAGGCGGATCTCGGGTAGGGGGTCCCGATCGGTGGGTCTTGGATCGATGGGTAACAGGAGACAAGGGAGACAGTATTTACCCAGGTTTGGGCCCTCTTGATGAAGGTAAAACCCTACATCCTGCTTTGTTTGTATTGATGATGGTGCATCGAGTATAGAGTTGATCTAGCTAGATATCCTATGTAGTGGTCTAAATCCTAAGAGCTATGCTCGTATGATGTATGATCCATGATGATCTGGTTGTCCCTAATGACTAGCCTGGCTTCGGCTTATATAACACACCATAGGCCTAGGATAACAAGAGTCCTGGTCGGTTACGTCGGTGGAGAGGAGTCCTTGTCTTGATCACCAAGTCTTGTGGAATATTCCTTGTATGCATCCTGGATTGCCCGATTCATCCCATTAATGAACCGCCCTAGGGGTCCTCGGCCCGACCCACCTGTTAGGAGACGACGTGGTGAGTACCCCCTAGTCCAGGACACCGTCACGTCACCTGGGTCCACGGTCAAGCCTTTGCGGGGATGGAGGAGGTGGAGCACCGCAAGCCGCATTGCCCACCCAGAAGAGCGGGGAGAGGGCGAGCGAGCGAGCGCTGGAGCTTCACTGGCGGCATCGGCAGGCTCGACGACGCGGCTGGCCAGTCTTCGGAGTGCCCCAGTGGTTGTAGCACAGTAGCTCGTGCGCCATGAGATGCACAGTCGATGCGCTCGCTGGTCCGCGGCGGGAGTGAGAAGGGGGCACTACGGCTAGAACGGGAGATGGAATGATCGTGTAGCCGTCGTACCGCTTAGAGGGTGGTAGCAGCAAGTCCCGCCGCTCCTGAACAGTTGGGCCGGTAACGGCGTTGGTTTTGAGATGAATGGAGCGGTGCTGGGCACCATGGCCCTTAGGCGCTACCTGGTCGATGCGAGCGGTCCTGCGCTCGGCACAAACTCGGCGGGCTTCGGCCATGGGAGTGATGGAACGGAGACGGGGTTGAACTAGAGAAGTTCTCGACATGCCCCTACCTGGTGCGGCAAATGTCAGAATCGGGGCTCCACAAAACCCAACAAGGTTCGAACACCTGGGCATCTGCAAGGATCTTAACCGGCTCAAAGTCTCAAGCTTGTCACCCTACGGCCTAGCCGCGACAAGTAAGTGCAAGTGAGGAAGAAGTTGGACTCATAGATTTACCCAGGTTCAGGCCACCTTGCGGTGTAAAACCCTACTCCTGCATTGTGGTGGATTGGCCTCACGAGGAGGCTAAGGATGAACTAGTAGATTGGTGGGGTGGCCTCACAATTGGTGGGGTGGCCTCACGAGGACCTTTGGTGGTGATGAACTAGATCTACTCAACTTGCCCTCTATGATGGGAGCTGGTGGCTATTTATAGGGGCCACGGTCCTCTTCCCTTATTGCACATGCGGGAAGGGATCCACAACGGACAAATTTGAAAGGGGATAGGAGGTGCATCTTTTTGGGGAACGTTGCATGGGAAACAAAAAAATTCCTATGCACACGCAAGATCTATCCATGCTGATGAGCATCTACAAGGGGGAGAGTGGATATACATACCCTTGTAGATCGCTAAGCGGGAAGCGCTAAGAAACGCGGTTGATGTAGTCGAACGTCTTCGCGATCCACATTCCTGAGCATCCCGCGATCCCATCAAGATCCTTCTCGCGGTCCAATCATGATCCGTCCTGCGATCCCATCATGATCCGTCCCGTGATCAAATCACGAATCGTCTCGCGATCTTAATCACGGTCCTTCCGATCCAGCGCCGAACAGACGGCACCTCCGCGTTCAGCACACACACAGCTCGATCACGATCTCCGCCTTCTTGATCCAGCAAGAGAGAGCGGAGAGGTAGATTAGGTCTCCGGCAGCACGACGGCGTGGCAGCGATGGTGGTGGAACTATTCCGGCAGGGCTTCTCCTAAGCACCGCCGAACTAGACTAGAGGAGGAAACCGATCTAGATGAACTAGAGGGAGCACGTGGCAATTAGGGTTAGCTTTCCCCTCTAAATCCTCTAGTATATATAGGAGGGAGGGATGGGAGGAGTGTGACACCCTGGAATTCTACTACAGTGATCATTGTAATTAAGCCACGGTAATGGCATGGTCTGCCACTGACTATTTTGCTAAGTGGAATATGATCAAGGTGGAATTTCAAATTTCCAATTCAAATTCTCTTCTAATGCTCTATAGATTCAAGTGACAAAATTATATCTTCAAACAGCAAAACAAAAATGTCCCAAAGTTGAGGAATGTTCCAAATTAAATAATGCTAAGAAGAACAACATCATCTGATGTGTGATGTGGCCCCCACCATTGAAAACAGGAGCTGAACATGCCTTCAAAATCATTTAAAATCAATTATAAAAATTAAAAAAATCCTAAAATGTTCAAACGTGACATGGCTTTTCAAAATAGTGCATATTGTTTTATAAACCATGTCCCACATTTTTACTAGTGCAAGTGATGACAAAAAGAAACGAAAAAGAAAACAAAAACAAAAGAAAAGAAAATAAAACAGAACCCCCCCTCCCCATCTGGGCCACAGCCCACCGAACCGACTGGCCCAGCCTACCTCTTCCCCCCCCCCCCGGTTGTCTTGTTCCCACTGATCACCCGACCGGGGCGACTGCGCGCGCGCGTCTCCGCCCGACCAGGTCGCCGGCAACGGCCGTGGAGATAAGAACGGCCCCACGGCCTCACCTGCTCCCTCCCGGAAAACCCTAGCGCCCCCTGCAGATCTCACCTACCCCCCCCCCCCCCACACACACACACGCTCTCTCCCCCTCTGCGCCCGAGTGCGCCGTTGCCATGGCCGCCGGCTAACCGCGGCCACGGTCCCTCCTGCGCCCAGCTAAGCCACCCAGAAGCTCCGCCTCGCATCCCTCGACCTCCTCGACCACGAGCTCGAGCTCGGGAGGCCCTGCATCGCCGTCATGGCACTTCTTCCCCCTCGGGTCACCGCCGCTTGCCGTCTTCGATTTCCGGCGCCGTCGAGCCTTCCCCGGGCCTATTTCGAACGGCGACAACCCCCGGTGAGCCTCCACTTCCTTCCCCCCCCCCCCCCCTCGCTCTCGCCGCCGTTAGCTGCCACTAGGGCCCTCCCCGACGAGCAACCGAACCCGCAGCCGCTTGAGCTCGTCGCCGGCGTGGTTCCGGTGACCTTTTGGTCCGGCCGTCGGTGCCATTCGGCTCTGCGCGGCCCGTAGATCCCATCCCGCGTTATCCCCGTGGTGTTTAGCCCCTAGAAAACACGCACGCAAAACGGCCGAACGCCACTGCCCACCGGCGAGCTCGTGGCCATTGTTACGGGCCACCCCCGGCCGCGCCCCGCCGCCGCAGATCGACGCGGTTCTCTTCCCCGGTTCGAACGCGCCCTTCGGCAGCCGATTTGGCCCCCTGTGCGTGAAACCCGACCCCCGTCGTGGTTTCGGGTGCTTGCCGGAGCTTCTCCGGCGACGAACGCCGGCCACCTCCGACGTGGCATACCTGGGGTCCACCCCTGGGTCACTTCCAGTGGGGCCCCTGGCCCCAGTTGACTGGGTTGACCCAGTCAACCTGCTGACTGGGCGGCCAGGGCCACTGACTGGTGGGACCCCACACCCCTGTGTTAATGACAGGTGGGTCCCCCTGTCAGCTGGCTAATAAACTGAGTTGTTTATTTGAAAATTAATTAATTAGACTAATGTCTCACTGACATGTGGGGCCCTCACTAATTAACTCTGTTTAGATTTAAAATTAACCATGGAATCTCCTTGTGCCTATGACATGTGGACCCCCACTGTCAGGTTCAAATAGTAACAGCCACTGTCGGCTGCTGATGTCATCCTGATGTCATGATGACATCAGCATTGCACTGTTCTGGATAATGTTCAATTTAATTAATTGAAATAATTTCAGAAAACTATTAAAACTTTAGAAAATCATATCTTTTAAACCGTAACTCACATGAAAATAATTTATGTATGAAAGTTGATCAGAAAAATCCCACGAATTCAAATATGCCATTCATTCATATGTCACATGCTCCTAGCATGTTGAACATGGAACTTTCCCCTCTAGATCAACTGTCCGAAAAATGCAAAGACCCGGGAATTATCGTCAGGTATTCTCCCGCTACGTCTGCAACGTGTAGTACTTTGTTAGTGCATACCTAGCTCTGCATATTACCATGTCATGCATCGTGATGCATATGTTTGCTTTATATTTATTGTTTCTTCCCCCTCTTCTCTCCGGTAGACCCTGAGATTGACGTTGCTGCCGAGTACGACTACGGTCCTGACGATCAGGCCTTTGCCATAGAGCAGCAAGGCAAGCAAACCCCCTTGAGCATTCCGATATCACCCATTCTTCTCTCTCTTATTCTTGCATTAGATTTTGCTACTGTTAGTTAGCTCCTATTCTGATGCATAGCCTGTTTTTGATGAACTGCTAATATTCCTACAATAATACCAACTGCTTAGTATAGGATGGTTAGTGAATCCCCAGTGACCCCCTTAGCCCCAGTTGTCCCTGCTTCTTCCTCGATGACCCGACGACTCGACGACTCGAAGACTCGGTCAACTGACTGACAAGCCAGGCCACTCACCTCCCCGCACTCCCCTAAATTGTATGACTCTGTAGTACTACTATCGAGTACCGAGGGTGACACCTCGTGAAGTACTCCTGATGCTAGTCATGTAGAGTAGCTTGTCGGTCATGGTTATCGAGGGTGATTCCTCCTTCCCCATTCCCGACAATGCTTCTGTCATGCAATCCCTCAAGTGTGGGACTTTCGAGGGTGATTCCTTTACAGTCCACCTTGGCGGTTATATCGAGCGGGGACCCCTTGAGGGTGATTCCTCAGTTCCCGTCTTGACATTATATCCACACAGTTACTATTGACTTGGCCCTGGGCTAACATGGCGGGACTGAAGGGACGGGCGGTACCACCCTGTTGAGGTGGACCTGAGTTCCCGACAGCCCTGAGACGGGTCGGCCCCAAGGGTACCCGTGTGAGTAAGATTTGGTGGATGCGCCGCAAGGCATTCGAAGACTTGGTGGGGTGTGCCGGTAAGGCACCCGAGTGTTATTGGCGGGGCGACGGCCTGCAATATGGTTCGAGCTTGCCCCGCACTGATTAAAATGATAATGGGTTGGGTATTTGATCCGAGTTGGTCATTGACCTTTTTACGCACTAAACCTTCACGTGGGAGAAGTTATGGTTGCTCAGCGTCGTTGTATCAGTCGAAGCTCTTCGGACGTCAGCAATGGAGCGGCGCGCGCCGGATTGGGCTGGAATGTACAGCTCCCGGACTGAGTGTACTAGGTCTGCTTCCGGCCGCGTTCGCATCGTGCAGGAGTGCAAGGGCAAGTGGGCCCACGAACCTGCGCGCTTAGGAGTAGACCGGCGGGTTGGCCTCTTCGTTGAGTCTAGGTGGGGCGACAACGTTTTGGATCCCGAGGCCGGGCATTACCCCGGAAAGTGTGCCCGGCCGGAGGTGTTCAAGCGTGTTGGAAATGTGGTGCACCCCTGCAGGGAAGAACCATCTATTCGAATAGCCGTGTCCACGGTAATAGGACGACTTGGAGTTGTACCTTGACCTTATACAACTAAAATTGTGCTTTACTTTAAATGTTTCGTGGCCCCGGGATTGCTTCCTCGCAGGGAGTCGAGGAAGAATCTCTGGACGTGGTTACTTGATAAAATTGCTACAATAATATGGCTATATATGAGATACCAGTCTACTCTCTTCTCATGCTGCAAGATGTTGAAGATGCTAGTCTTCGATAGGACTAGGCCTTCCCCCCTATTCTTGCTTTCTACAGTCAGTCCAGATATAACCCCACCCCTTGATAATGATGCATAGCTAGCATAGTTCTGATGTCAGTCTTGCGAGTACTTTGGATGAGTACTCACCGCTGCTTTGCTTTCTCTTTCTCCCTCGTTGCGATTCTGCATTCAGACGATGGAGCCCAGGAGATGGAGTATGCTGGAGATGACTACTACAACACCGCAGGAGCCTAATACTACGTGGAGGCGGCCCCCGAGCAGCAGTAGGATAGGAGGTTCCCAGGCAGGAGGCCTCGCCTCGTTCGATCCGTTGTTATGTTTGTACTAGCCTTCTTAAGGCAAGACTTGTCTAACTTATGTCTGTACTAAGATATTATTTGCTTCCGCTGACTCGTGCTTGTCGAGCTTTGTATTCGAGCCCTCGAGGCCCCTGGCTTGTAATATGAAGCTTTATGACTTTAAATTGTGGCTAGAGTTGTGTTGTGATATTGATTAGTGAGTCCCTAATCTTGGTCGTACGCTTTGCGTGTATGTTTAGCGTACGGTCGAAATTGGGGGCGTCACAAGTTGGTATCAGAGCCGACTGCCTGTAGGTAGCCCCCTTTCCAACTCCTTTGCCGAAGTTGGGTCTAGTGCTAAAAAGACTTTTACTAACACTGATGTTGTGGCTTACGGGCCCACATCTCAATTGGGTGGTATTAGGTTCTTTTACTCCTTGTCTATACTCTGGGTTCTGATCTCTCTTCTCCTTCGAGTTAAAGATTTTTCGTAACTCTAACATTAGGTTCACGTGATCACATCCACCGGAGATTAGTTTTCGCCGACTATTGTTTGCCTTTGAGATCATATCGCACACACTGTCATTTGACACCTTTAAAATCTTCCTGTTACAGATGCGTCCCGGTAGGCAGATCGTTCTTCTGACCTTCGCACGGGATACGCCTGGGTTCCCGGCCATTTTGGTCGGCCTCTTGAAGAAGCTGGGATATCGCTGGTACCCCGAGTACACTGTTTACGAGGACTACCGCGAGTTCAACCAGGAACAGTATGAGGCTGTGATGGTTATCTGGGATCGACAGGACCTCTCCATCACTGAGCTGCACACCTTCCGTGGCATTGGAGTGACTGTCGAGATGGCCGTATAGGATGCTGTTTATGTTGCTATTGTTCGACTCCGTGCAGCGAACTCTTGTTTGGAGGAGACGGCATACAGATACATTCCATATGTCCCTGCTGGAGTTGATACGGCCGCCAACGCTGAGGTCTTGGCCCCTTTCGCCGGGAGCGCAACGATCGATCCTACACTGCTGTCTGCACCCCCTACGTGAGTCGTCGTTACGACCCACGGGTTCTGGTTCAGTACACTGAGGCATTGGATCGCACTGTCAGGGCTCTTAACTTCGAGTTATGGGCCACCCATGATCACCTTTATCGGGCATTGACGCATCTATTGCAAGCAGTCACCGCAGGGATACATCCGGAGAACATCTTGTACCCGCCTCGGACTGCTTTTCCTCCAGGTCTTCAGTGGCCCGAGGTTCGAGGTCATTATTCGGAATGTGGACCTGCACTCCCGCTCAGTATGCAGTGAATACATCAGAGTCTGCACGGGATGCAGAACCCTGCCACTAGGTTCACCATTCAGGGTCATCAACAGTTCCCCGACTTCTATCGTTGTCCCCGACGTTGACATAGCTTTTTGCTATGGCCGTTGTTGTGTCCCTCTACCGCGTGCCTGCGTGCCGCCTAGTTGTTTAGGTTAATTACATGTCGGACCTATCATCTATGTTGTAACATACTTATGGTTTGTAATAGACCTATGTTGGATCTGCATGTTAAATTCGAACTGTCATGTCGTATCTGTTGCACTTCCTTCAATTGAGAAATTTGCTTCTTAGTTAACTCATTGTCTTTGCAATGCCCAATGCTAAAATACCACTGTTAATCGTTTCGACAGAATGGTTAGGCCAGCTGGTCATGGTCGTGGTGCGGATGACCACCCACCGCCACCTGAATAAATGGCTGGTATGATGCAGCAGTTTGAACTGAATCGCCAATTTATGCAAGGGCTTATGGACCAGTTCCCAAGGCCGAACATCAATCAACCGCCAGCCCCAATAACCCTGCAAGACTTCATTCGCCTCAACCCTGCGATCTACCGCAGCTCAACTCAGCCGCTTGACACAGATGACTGGCTCCGTGACATCACTTATGAGCTGGAATCCTCAGGCGCTCCAGTGGCTAACTATGTCACCTTTGCCTCGTACTTTCTAAAGGGCCCCGCTGCTCAATGGTGGGACTGCCACCGATGCTCGCAGCCTGTTGGGACAATCATCACCTGGCCGAAATTCCAAGCTGCGTTCCGCGCTCGCCATATTCCTCAGGGAATGATGGACAAGAAGAAGCGTGAGTTTCGCAATCTCGTCCAGGGCAACAAGACTGTGGATGCTTATCAGCGGGAATTTCTGGACTTATCTCGCTATGCTGAAGAAGATGTTGCAACGGATGCTCGCAGGCAGGAGAAGTTCCGCGAAGGCCTCCACCCTGATATCAAACTAGCACTCCTTGTTCAAGACTTCGACAACTTCGCCACCTTGGTGAACAAGTCCATAATGGTGGAAACAGGTCTGCAGGACTACAAGGACAGCAGCAAGCGCAATCGTGACATGGGCTCATCTTCGGGCTCAGCAAGTCAGAAGCGCAAGATCTGGATTCCCCACAACATGTATCATGCACCTGCTCCTGCTCCAAGGCCATCCTATGTTGCACCTCGCCCGCCTCCACCACCGAGGCAGCCAAGGCTCCCTGCTCCGCCACCACGAGCTCCTGTTCCCCCTTCTCGTCCTGAGGATGGGTTATGCTTCAAGTGTGGTCGTCCAGGGCATCGTGCTAGAGAATGCAGGCAGAATCAGAATCAACTTGCACTGCCTTCCAACCAGCCTCGCAACAGCAATGCCAGGTCTGCTCAGGGACGTGTTCAGGTTAACAATGTTGATCTGAATGAAGCTCAAGACCAGCCTTCTACTGTGATGGGTACCCTTCTCGTCAACTCAGTACCAGCTTCTGTATTGTTTGATACAGGAGCATCCATTCTTTTATGTCTGAAGAATTCACATACTTGCATGGCATTAAATACGAAGACATGAACACCCCAATAGTGGTAAACACCCCCGCTAGCCTGTGTCAAACCTCTATGGTTAGTCACGACGTTCCCATCGAAATTGAAGGGCTAGAATTCCATGCTTCCCCCATTATATTGAAGTCCTCCAAGATCGACCTTATTTTGGGGATGGATTGGCTGAAAGCACATATTGCTTCTGTCGTTTGTGCCACAAAAACTGTCCACCTCTTGCATCCTTCAAATGAGATAGTCAGCTACCATGCTCATCTTGTTCGGGATGCTGAAGCCCGGCTATATGCCATGAATGCATTAAATGAGTCACCCCTTGAGGGGATTGAAAATGTTCCAGTTGTCCGGGATTTCCAAGATGTTTTTCCGGAAGAACTCCCAGGGATTCCCCCTGCTAGAGCTGTCAAGTTTGTCATCGACTTGGTACCTGGTACCACTCCTATAGCCAAGCGTCCGTATAAGATGCCACCCCATGAACTGCTTGAACTTAAGCAAGAAATTGACAATTCGCTACGGTTAGGTTTTATTCGTCCAAGTTCCTCTGCTTGGGGAGCACCTTCTCTCTTTGTTAAGAAGAAGGATGGGACAAACCGTTTGGTCCAGGATTATCGGCCAATTAACCAAGCTACAATTCAAAACAAATATCCGCTACCTCGGATCAATGATTTGTATGATCAACTTGCTGGTGCCTCAATCTTCTCTAAACTCGACTTGAGGTTGGGTTACCATCAGATCCGTGTTCGTGAAGAGGATATTCCGAAGACCGCATTTGTTACTCGCTATGGTTCATACGAGTATACCGTCATGTCCTTCGGTCTAACCGATGCTCCAGCAACCTTCTCTCGTTTAATGAATTATATCTTCATGGACTACCTCGACAAATTCGTCGTGGTTTATCTGGATGATATTCTGGTATTTTCCAAAAATAAAGAAGAACATGCTGAACACCTTCGCCTTGTATTGGAAAGACTTCGGGAACATCAGCTATATGCCAAGTATTCCAAGTGTGAGTTCTGGATGGACGAAGTAACCTACCTTGGTCATGTGATCTCCAAGGATGGTATTGCGATCAACCCTGAACGAGTTTAGGCTATTCTTGACTGGACTCCCCCGAAGAATATCAAGCAAGTTAGAAGTTTCCTCGGACTCGCCAGCTATTGCCGTCGATTCGTCGAGAACTTCTCCAAGATTGCAAGGCCTTTAACCAATCTGATTCACAAAGGTGTTAAGTTTGAGTGGACAGAAAAATGTCAGGAGAGCTTTCAGGCACTTAAAGACAAACTGACATCTGCTCCAGTGCTTGCTCCTCCGGATACTCGTAAGGACTTTGTAATTTATTGTGACGCTTCGCGTCAGGGTATAGGTTGTGTCCTAATGCAAGAGCGCAAAGTGGTTGCTTATGCCTCTCGTCAATTGCGTCCTCATGAAGAGAACTACCCAGTTCATGACCTTGAACTTGCTGCAGTAATACACGCACTAAAAGAGTGGCGGCAATACCTTGTTGGTAATCGATGCGAGATCTACACCGATCACCAAAGTCTGAAGTACTTGTTTACTCAGCCAGATTTGAATCTCCGTCAGCAGAGATGGATGGAGCGCATAGCAGATTACAACGTGGAAATTTCTTATACACCTGGCAAGGCTAATGTAATGGCTGATGCGTTGAGCCGCAAGTCTTACTGCAATCACCTTCAGGTTCACAAGGTTCATCCTCTTCTTCAAGAAGAATTCCGCAAGCTGAACCTCCATATTGTTCCTCAGGGTTATCTCGTTCCCCCTCCACCGGAGAACCGCAAGATGAACCTTCGGGTTGTTAACCAGGGATCTTTGAGTAACCTGGTCGTTGAACCAGATATTATGGGTAGTATCAAAAGGATGCAGGGCTATGACAGTGAAGTTGAAAGGATTAAATTCTATCTGTCAAAAGGTAAACCCTCATGTTTCACCGTTGCTGATGATGGTGCCGTGTATTTCAAGGGACGCTTTTTCGTTCCAACAAAAAGGGAAAACTTGAATATGATTGATAGGATATTGAAAGAAGCTCATGATACTCCGATGTCTATTCATCTGGGTAGCACCAAGATGTACCGAGACACCCGTCAAAGGTTCTGGTGGTTGAATATGAAACAAGACATTGCTTGCTATGTTTCCGAGTGCGACATTTGCCGTCGTATCAAAGCAGAACATCAGAAGTCTGTTGGAACTCTGCAACCGATTTCTATTCCTAAATGGAAATGGGATCATGTTGAAATGGACTTTGTCACTGGTTATCCCAGGTCACAGAAGGGTAATGATGCTATTCTTGTCGTCATTGACCGACTGACCAAAGTTGCACATTTTCTGGCTATCAAGGAAACTATTACTGCTAGTCAGCTGGCAGATCTTTACATGTCCAGGGTTGTTTTGCTCCACGGTATCCCATTGGTGATTAGTTCAGACCGTGGCAGTTTATTCACTTCAAGATTCTGGGCAAGTTTCCAGGAAGCTATGGGGACTCATCTGTCCTTCAGCACCGCTTTTCACCCTCAATCCCAGGGGCAAGTTGAAAGAGTCAATCAGATTCTCGAAGACATGCTTCGGGCTTGTGTCATTTCCTTTGGCAAGAAATGGGAGGAATCTCTCCCATATGCTGAGTTCTCCTACAACAATAGCTATCAAGCTAGTCTGAAGATGGCTCCTTTTGAGGTATTATATGGACGTAGGTGTCGGACCCCTCTGAATTGGTCAGAAGCTGGGGAGCGTACACTTATCGGTCCGGATATTGTCCAACATGCCGAAGATCAAGTTCGCATTATTCAGGCAAATCTGAAGGCTGCTCAGTCTCGTCAGAAAAGTTAGTATGACCGTCATCACAAAGATATGGTCTATCAACCTGATGAAAAGGCTTATCTTCGAGTCACGCCAATGAGAGGTACACACCGTTTCGGGATCAAGGGCAAGCTGGCCCCTCGATATATTGGTCCTTTCAAGATTCTCGAAAGGTGTGGAAAAGTGGCATATCAACTGGAATTACCGCCAAACCTTTCTCAGGTTCATGATGTGTTCCATGTGTCACAGCTTCGTCGCTGCTTCAAGGATCCTATCCGAGCAGTGGACCATGATATGCTTGAACTGCAACAAGACCTTTCCTATGAAGAACAACCAGTCCGCATTCTTGATGAAACCGAACATCGGACTCGCCAGAAGGTTTCCAAGTTCTTCAAAGTGCAGTGGGCTCATCATTCTGAAGATGAGGCCACTTGGGAACGCAAAGATCATCTTCGTGCAGAATACCCCGGGCTCTTTCCTTCTACTACTTAATTCTAGGGACGAGAATTCTTGTTAGTAGGGAGAATTGTGACACCCTGGAATTCTACTACAGCGATCATTGTAATTAAGCCACAGTAATGGCATGGTCTGCCACTGATTATTTTGCTAAGTGGAATATGATCAAGGTGGAATTTCAAAATTCAAATTCAAATTCTCTTCTAATGCTCTATAGATTCAAGTGACAAAATTATATCTTCAAAAAGCAAAACAAAAATGTCCCAAAGTTGAGGAATGTTCCAAATTAAATAATGCTAAGAAGAACAACATCATCTGATGTGTGATGTGGCCCCCACCATTGAAAACAGGAGCTGAAAATGCCTTCAAAATCATTTAAAATCAATTATAAAAATTAAACAATTCCTAAAATGTTCAAACTTGACATGGCTTTTCAAAATAGTGCATATTGTTTTATAAACCATGCCCACATTTTTACTAGTGCAAGTGATGACAAAAATAAACGAAAAAGAAAACAGAAACAAAAGAAAAGAAAAGGGAAAAGAAAATAAAACAGAAACCCCCGCCTACCCCTCTGGGCCGCAGCCCACCGAACCGGCTGGCCCAGCCTACCTCTTCCCCCCCCCCCCCCGGTCGTCTTCTTCCCACTGCTCACCTGACCGGGGCGACCGCGCGTGCGCGCGTCCCCGCCCGACCAGGTCACCGGCGACGGCCGTGGGGATAAGAACGGCCCCACGGCCTCACCTACTCCCTCCCTGCAAACCCTAGTGCCCCCATGCAGATCTCACCTGCCCCCCCCCCCCACGCTCTCTCCCCCTCTGTGCCCGAGCGCCCCGTTGCCATGGCCGCCGGCTAACCGCGGCCACGGTCCCTCCCGCGCCCAGCTAAGCCACCCAGAAGCTCCGCCTCGCCCCCCTCGACCTCCTCGACCACGAGCTCGAGCTCGGGAGACCCTACATCGCCGTCATGGCACTTCTTCCCCCTCGGGTCACCGCCGCTCGCCGTCTTCGATTTCCGGCGCCGTCGAGCCTTCCCCGGGCCTATTTCGAACGGCGACAACCCCCGGTGAGCCTCCACTTCCTTCCCCCCCTCGCTCTCGCCGCCGTTAGCTGCCACTAGGGCCCTCCCCTACGAGCAACCGAACCCGCCGCCGCTTGAGCTCGTCGCCGGCGTGGTTCCGGTGACCTTTTGGTCTGGCCGCCGGTGCCATTCGGCTCTGCGCGGCCCGTAGATCCCATCCCGCGTTATCCCCGTGATGTTTAGCCCCTAGAACGCACGCGCGCAAAATGGCCGAACACCACCGCCCGCCGGCGAGCTCGTGGCCGTCGTTACGGGCCACCCCCGGCCGCGCCGCCGCCGCAGATCGACACGGTTCTCTTCCCCGGTTCGAACGCGCCCTTCGGCGGCCGATTTGGCCCCCTGTGCGCGAAACCCGACCCCCGTCGTGGTTTCGGGTGCTCGCCGGAGCTTCTTCGGCGACGAACGCCGGCCACCTCCGACGTAGCTACCTGGGGTTCACCCCTGGGTCACTGCCAGTGGGGCCCCTGGCCCCAGTTGACTGGGTTGACCCAGTCAACCTGCTGACTGGGCGGCCAGGGCCACTGACTGGTGGGACCCCACACCCCTGTGTCAATGACAGGTGGGTCCCCCTGTCAGCTGGCTAATAAACTGAGTTGTTTATTTGAAAATTAATTAATTAGACTAATGTCTCACTGACATGTGGGGCCCTCACTAATTAACTCTGTTTAGATTTAAAATTAACCATGGAATCTCCTTGTGCCTATGACATGTGGACCCCACTGTCAGGTTCAAATAGTAACAGCCACTGTCGGCTGCTGATGTCATCCTGATGTCATGATGACATCAGCATTGCACTGTTCTGGATAATGTTGAATTTAATTAATTGAAATAATTTCAGAAAACTATTAAAACTTTAGAAAATCATATCTTTTAAACCGCAACTCACATGAAAATAATTTATGTATGAAAGTTGATCAGAAAAATCCCACGAATTCAAATATGCCATTCATTCATATGTCACATGCTCCTAGCATGTTGAACATGGAACTTTCCCCTCTAGATCAACTGTCCGAAAAATGCAAAGACCCGGGAATTATCGTCAGGTATTCTCCCGCTACGTCTGCAACGTGTAGTACTTTGTTAGTGCATACCTAGCTCTGCATATTACCATGTCATGCATCGTGATGCATATGTTTGCTTTATATTTATTGTTTCTTCCCCCTCTTCTCTCCGGTAGACCCTGAGACTGACGCTGCTGCCGAGTACGACTACGGTCCTGACGATCAGGCCTTTGCCACAGAGCAGCAAGGCAAGCAAACCCCCTTGAGCATTCCGATATCACCCATTCTTCTCTCTCTTATTCTTGCATTAGATTTTGCTACTGTTAGTTAGCTCCTATTCTGATGCATAGCCTCTTTTTGATGAACTGCTAATATTCCTACAATAATACCAACTGCTTAGTATAGGATGGTTAGTGAATCCCCAGTGACCCCCTTAGCCCCAGTTGTCCCTGCTTCTTCCTCGATGACCCGACGACTCGAAGACTCGAAGACTCGGTCAACTGACTGACAAGCCAGGCCACTCACCTCCCTGCACTCCCCTCAATTGTATGACTCTACAGTACTACTATCGAGTACCGAGGGTGACACCTCGTGAAGTACTCCTGATGCTAGTCATGTAGCGTAGCTTGTTGGTCATGGTTATCGAGGGTGATTCCTCCTTCCCCATTCCCAACAATGCTTCTGTCATGCAATCCCTCAAGTGTGGGACTTTCGAGGGTGATTCCTTTACAGTCCACCTTGGCGGTTATATCGAGCGGGGACCCCTTGAGGGTGATTCCTCAGTTCCCGTCTTGACATTATATCCACACAGTTACTATTGACTTGGCCCTGGGCTAACATGGCGGGACTGAAGGGACGGGCGGTACCACCCTATTGAGGTGGACCTGAGTTCCCGACAGCCCTGAGACGGGTCGGCCCCAAGGGTACCCGTGTGAGTAAGATTTGGTGGATGCGCCGCAAGGCATCCGAAGACTTGGTGGGGTGCGCCGGTAAGGCACCCGAGTGTTATTGGCGGGGCGACGGCCTGCAATATGGTTCGAGCTTGCCCCGCACTGATTAAAATGATAATGGGTTGGGTATTTGATCCGAGTTGGTCGTTGACCTTTTTACGCACTAAACCTTCACGTGGGAGAAGTTATGGATGCTCAGCGTCGTTGTATCAGTCGAAGCTCTTCGGACGTCAGCAATGGAGCGGCGCGCGCCGGATTGGGTTGGAATGTACAGCTCCCGGACTGAGTGTACTAGGTCTGCTTCCGGCCGCGTTCGCATCGTGCAGGAGTGCAAGGGAAAGTGGGCCCACGAACCTGCGCGCTTAGGAGTAGACCGGCGGGTTGGCCTCTTCGTTGAGTCTAGGTGGGGCGACAACGTTTTGGATCCCGAGGCCGGGCATTACCCCAGAAAGTGTGCCCGGCCGGAGGTGTTCAAGCGTGTTGGAAATGTGGTGCACCCCTGCAGGGAAGAACCATCTATTCGAATAGCCGTGTCCACGGTAATAGGACGACTTGGAGTTGTACCTTGACCTTATACAACTAAAATTGTGCTTTACTTTAAATGTTTCGTGGCCCCGGGATTGCTTCCTCGTAGGGAGTCGAGGAAGAAACTCTGGACGTGGTTACTTGATAAAATTGCTACAATAATATGGCTATATATGAGATACCAGTCTACTCTCTTCTCATGCTGCAAGATGTTGAAGATGCTAGTCTTCAATAGGACTAGGCCTTCCCCCCTATTCTTGCTTTCTACAGTTAGTCCAGATATAATCCCACCCCTTGATAACGATGCATAGCTAGCATAGTTCTGATGTCAGTCTTGCGAGTACTTTGGATGAGTACTCACCGCTGCTTTGCTTTCTCTTTCTCCCTCGTTGCGATTCTGCATTCAGACAATGGAGCCCAGGAGATGGAGTATGCCGGAGACGACTACTACAACACCGCAGGGGCCTACTACTACGTGGAGGCGGCCCCCGACCAGCAGGAGGATAGGAGGTTCCCAGGCAGGAGGCCTCGCCTCGTTCGATCCGTTGTTATGTTTGTACTAGCCTTCTTAAGGCAAGACTTGTCTAACTTATGTCTGTACTCAGATATTATTTGCTTCCGCTCACTCATGCTTGTCGAGCTTTGTATTCGAGCCCTCGAGGCCCCTGGCTTGTAATATGAAGCTTTATGACTTTAAATTGTGGCTAGAGTTGTGTTGTGATATTGATTAGTGAGTCCCTAATCTTGGTCGTACGCTTTGCGTGTATGTTTAGCGTACGGTCGAAATTGGGGGTGTCACAAGGAGTCAGCCTCAAACCCTCAAGAGTTGGCCAAAATTGGAGGTGGAGGAGTCCTACTCCAATCCTGTTAGGAGTAAGATTCCTCCTTTCCACTTGGAAACTCTTTCCACCTCTCCACCTTTGGGTTTTTCCCACCCCTAGCCACATGGATCTTAGTGGGGGGATCAACCAGTCCACTAAGGGCTGTCTTGACTCCTCCCACAGCCCATGAGGCTCTTTGGGTCAAGACACCCCTCCCGATTGTCCTCGGTACCCCTTCCGGCACTCCCGGTACACTACCGATGAGCCCGAAACTTTTCCGGTGACCAAAAGAGGACTTCCTATATATCAATATTTACCTTCGGACCATTCTAGAGCTCCTCGTGACATCCGGGGTCTCATCCAGGACTGAACAACCTTCGGTCACCACCATACATAACTCTATACTACCAAAACGTCACTGAACCTTAAGTGTGCAGACCCTGCGGGTTCGAGAACTATGTAGACATGACTGAGACACCTCTACGGCCAATAACCAATAGTGGGAACTGGATGCCCATATTGGTTACTACATATTCTACGAATATCTTTATCGGTTGAACCTCTATGTCAAGGATTCAGTTAATCCCGTATGCAGTTCCCTTTGTTCTTCGGTATGTTACTTGTCCGAGATTCGATCATCGGTATCTCTATACCTAATTCAATCTCGTTACCGTCAAGTCTCTTTACCCATTCCGTAATACAAGATACCATGGCTAACACTAGTCACATTGCTTGCAAGGCTTGTTGTGATGTTGTATTATCGAGCGGGCCCTGAGATACCTCTCCGTCACACGGAGTAACAAATCCCAGTCTTGATCCATGCCAACTCAATAGACACCCTCGGAGATACCTGTAGAGCACCTTTATAGTTACCCAGTTAAGTTGCGACGTTTGATACACACAAGGTACTCCTCTGATGTCAGTGAGTTGCATGATCTCATGGTCATAGGAACAGATACTTGACATGCAGAAAACTATAGCAATAAACTGACACTATCATATGCTATGTTTATAGTTTGGGTCTTGTCCATCACATCATTCTCCTAATGATGTGATCCCTTTATCAAATGACATATCATGTCCATGGCTAGGAAACCTTGACCATCTTTGATCAACGAGCTAGTCTACTAGAGGCATACTAGGGACATAGTGTTGTCTATATACCCACACATGTATTTAGTTTGCAATAAATACAATTATAGCATGGATAATAAACGATTATCACGAACAAGGAAATATAATAATAACCAATTTATTATTGCCTCTAGGGCATATTTCCTACACATCTTATCCTGACTAAAGGTGGTCTTCGCCTGCAAAGCTTCAGGGGTGACACAGTGGTGGGCTCAGTGATGACATCTGTCCTGTCGAGCTCATGGTCTCGGCCTCATTGCACCGGGAAGGAAACCTTTGGGAGATTCCTTGGGAACCCGCGTATGTCCTTGTCTCCTTAGCACAAAAGAGGAAATTGTCCTCCTCCTATGCCCGTTGGCGCCCACCTGGCTTCGCTGTTAGAACCCACGTCATCCCAGCCTCGGGAGGTTGGGCACTTGCATAGGAATCTCCACTCCTCGGGAGGCAGCTTGGGGGATGTTGTTCTTCGAAGGACTTGACGTTGCCCTCCTTGCGATGTGGGGGGCTCTCGCGAGGGTCTTGACTTAAGGGACTTGTCGATGGGCCATACTGGGTCATTGTGGTGGGCCACGTGCTAGGCCGTAGGCAGGCAAGTCTAGGTACCCCCGATCCCAGAACGCCGACAACCATGAGCTCGGCAGGACGGATGTCATCGCCACGCCCACCACTGCGTCACCCTCGAAGCTTTGCATGCAAAGACCACCTTTAGTTGGGATAAGATACACCTCATGTCTCCTTTCAAATTTGGCCATTGTGGATCCCTTCCTGCCTGCGCAATGAGGGAAGAGGGTCATGGCCTCTATAAACAGCCACCAGCTCCCATCTTAGAGGACAAGTTGAGTAGAGCTAGTTCATCACCATCAAGGGCCCTCGTGAGTCCACTCCACCTGTGTACTAGTTCATCCTTAGCCTCCTCATGAGGTCAATCCACCGCAAAGCAAGAGTAGGGTTTTACACTGCAAGGTGGCCCGAACCTGGGTAAATCTCCGAGTCCACCTTCTTCCCCGCTAGCACTTACTCGACGAAGCTAGGCCGTAGGGTTACAAGCTTGAGACTTTGAGCCAGTTAAGATCCTCGCACACGCCCCAGTGTTCGAACCTTGTTAGGTTTTGCGGAGCCCCGATTCCGACAGTTCTTGCTTGTATTGCAAGGTGTGAAGTTGAGTAAGACTCAATGCCAAGTGACTACATAGGATAGAGAAAAGATGAGTGTCATCCCCTATGCATCTTCCATAGGCTCTATCATGTATGCAATGATGTGCAAAAGACCAGATGTCAGCCTTGCCATGAGAATGGCCGAAGTGATCCAGGAATGGAACATTGGACGGCGGTCAAGAATATCCTACAGTACTTGAAAAGGACTAAGGAAATATTCCTCATTTACGGAGGTGATTAAGAGCTCGTCGTAAAGGGTTGCGTTGATGCAAGCTTTGACACTAATCCGGATGACTCTAAGTCTCAAACCAGATACGTATACATTCTCAATGGGGGGGCGGTAAGCTGGTGCAGATCCAACCAAAGTGTGGTAGCTTATTCTACATGCGAAGGGAAGTACATAGTTGTCTCGGAGGCAACGAAGGTAGGTGTTTGGATGAAGGAGTTCATGACATATCTTGGAGTAGTGCCTATTGCACTGGACCCAATGACTCTGTTCTGTGACACTACTGGTGCCATAGCTCTGGCCAAGGAACCAAGGTTTCACAAGAGGACCAGACACATAAAGTGATGCTTCAATTCCATCCGCGATTACATCAAGGAGGAGGACATAAATATTTGCAAAGTGCACACGGATTTGAATGTCGCAGACCCGTTGACTAACATCTTCCACGGGCTAAACATGATCAACACCAGAACTGTATGGGTGTTAGATTCATCACAATGTAAATCACATGGCGATGTGAACTAGATTATTGACTCTAGTGCAAGTGGGAGACTGTTGGAAATATGCCCTAGAGGCAATAATAAAATGGTTATTATTATATTTCCTTGATCATGATAATCGTTTATTATCCATGCTATAATTGTACTGGTTGGAAACTCAAATACATGTGTGGGTACATAGACAACATTGTGTCCCTAGTGTGCCTCTAGTAGACTAGCTCGTT
Organism: Hordeum marinum; assembly: GCA_022496015.1. Classification (NCBI taxonomy): domain Eukaryota; kingdom Viridiplantae; phylum Streptophyta; class Magnoliopsida; order Poales; family Poaceae; genus Hordeum; species Hordeum marinum. Next base: position 302,515,969 of record CM039672.1, on the reverse strand, counting down.
GATTAGAGATGGTCGAGGTTTTCTGGACATAGACATGAGATGTCATTTGATAAGGGGGTCACATCATTAGGAGAATGATGTGATGGAGAAGACCCAAACTATGAACGTAGCATATGATCGTGTCGGTTTGTTTCTATTGTTTTCTACATGTCAAAGAATCTGTTCCGATGACCATGAGATCATGCAACCCACTGACACCAGAGAAGTACCGTGTGTGTATCAAACGTCTCAACGTAACTGGGTGATTATCAAGGTGCTCTACAGGTGTCTCCAAGGGTGTCTGTTGAGTTGGCATGGATCAAGACTGGGATTTGTTACTCCGTGTGACGGAGAGGTATCTCAGGGCCCACTCGGTAATACAACATCATAATGATCTTGCAAGGAAAGTGACTAAAGTGTTAACCATGGTATCTTGTATTACGTAACGAGTAAAGAGACTTTCCGGTAACGAGATTGAACTAGGTATGGAGATACCAACGATCGAATCTCGGGCAAGTAACATACCGTTAAACAAAGGGAACAACGTATGGGGTTAACTGAATCCTTGACATAGAGGTTCAACCGATAAAAGATCTTCACAGAATATGTGGGAACCAATATTGGCATCGAGGTCCCGCTATTGGTTATTGACCGTAGAGGTGTCTCGGTCATGTCTACGTAGTTCTTGAACCCGCGGGGTTTGCACACTTAACGTTCAGTGATGTTTCGGTATTATTGAGTTATGTATGTTGGTGACTGAAGGTTGTTCGGAGTTCCAAATGAGATCCCAGACGTCACAAGGAGCTCCGCAATGGTCCATAGGTAAAGATTGATATATAGAAAGTTCCGTTTTGGCACCGGAAAAGGTCCGGGCGTCACTAGTAACGTACTGGGGTTGCCGGAAGGGTTCCGGGGGTCCACCGGGAGGGGCCCACCCACCCCAGGGACCACATGGTCCTAGGAAGTGGTTCACCAACCCCTAAGGGGCCCTTGCTCAAGGGGTGGAGGTGGCCAAGTGGGGAGGGACCGAGGGTGTCCTCCCAAGACTCCACCTCCCTTGTGGGGGAGGACTCTCCCCCTTGGGCCGATCGGCCAAGCCCTAGGGAAACTGGGTTTCCCTAGGGCAGCCTCCCCCTCCCCTTCTTCCTATATATAGTGAGGGATTTTGAGGGCAGCCACCACCTGAAAAGCCATGTGCTGCCCTCTCCCCTCTAGATCGTCTTTCTCCTCTAGATTAGTTCGGTAGAACTCGGCGAAGCCGTGTTGGATTAGTTCACCACCACCGCCACCATGCAGTTGTGTTGTCGGAGAACTCATCTACCTCTCCACCCTCGCTTGCTGGATCAAGGAGGCGGAGATCGTCATCGAGCTGTACGTGTGCTGAACGCGGAGGTGTCGCCTGTTCGGCGCTAGATTGTGATTGGATCGCGGGACGGCTTGCGATTTGGATCGCGAAGACGTTCGACTACATCAACCGCGTTTCTTAACACTTTCCTCTTAGCGATCTACAAGGGTATGTGGATCCGATCTCTCCTCTCCTAGATGCTCATCTCCTAGATTGATCTTGGTGAAGCGTAGGAAATTTTTTATTTCTCATGCAACGTTCCCCAACACAAGAGTGCTTGACAATTTTCATGTGAAACGAGATAGCAGTGCTCCGACGGTTAGAAAAATAAAATTAATTGTAATATTTGGAGGTAACATTTGTCGTTCGACCTTTTTATTTTATTTTTGCACATGTCAAAGTGCTTAAGATTTTCTCATAAAAATGTGCATATAACATCTGAGTGTGACATTAGACCCATCTAATATTTTTCCCTTTTTTATGTTTGCAAAAGATATTTTTGGTGCACAGGGGTATATACTCCCAAGAGCCAAATTGGGTTTGTGAAATAAAACATGTAACTTCACTAGTGATAAATTCACATGCAAAGTTGGAAATTTACATACCATGTTTGACCACATGAACATAATTGCATATATCACATACTACCATAACTCATATCCTATAATGGGTCAATGAATAGAGTAACATAGAGAATAAGAAAGTTGTTATATGTCCATAGAGAAACACTGTCAAACTCCATACAAAAAAAAGGTAAACATGCATGTCATCTCAATCCATAGATATACTTGGTTGTTGATACAGCGTCCGGGGGTTGTTATGCTCCTTTTCGAGAAGGAAAAAAACCTGGTTGTATTTCCCATTGAAGAAGGTGGCAGTTTCAAGTCTTAACCAAATCAGACCGTCAAAAACATCAGCTCCCCCCCCCCCACGCGTCACCCAGCTCTGACGACTCGGGGGAACCCTAGCCGTCGCCGCTAGCTAGGCCCCTCCACCGCCCTCCCCACATCACTGTCGTTGAAGGCCGGCCAGCGAAGCCGCGTCAGACCCCAGGAAGGTGACGGTGGAGAGGATCTAGCTCCTCACGTCCCCGACCCCCTCCACCCCACGACTCGCCCCCTTTGACAGCTGCCTCTTGAAGGCGCTATCTTGCGAGCTCGTGGTGTCCCCGGTTATGGCTCGTAAAATGTTGAAATTCTTGTTGGTTCGGCATTGCCACTCTTGGTATGGCTTTGGTAGGTCTAGCTATGATGTTTTCTCTGTTCGGACCGAGCATCCCCTTCTCTCTGTTCCACGCACCATGCCCACGCCTGCTTGTATCCGTATCATGTGTTGTTATTCTTTGTGCCCATTGTACTTCTTTTATCACTGAAAAGATATGCAAGCTTTATGTATTTGCGAAAAAAAAGTTTTGACCAAAACAAGATCTCCCTGGTCTTTGGCATGCGCTATCACAAAGAATATGCTTTCCTTCAAGGCCGCAATGGCGCGAACAACGAGTTGAAGCATTTCTTCTTGGGCGGCGAAAGGGGCCTGAGTGAGCTTTCCACGCTTTTCGACCGGTCTCTACCGCGCACGCGGTCTGTTGAGACGAGCGGAGAGCACGGTGCCGCGAGGGCCGAGCCAGCACATGCACACTCTCCCCAACGAGCCAGGATTCGTTGGAATTATTATTTTTTTGAGGGGAATTCCGTTAGAAGTTGTAGCTGGTCGACGACGCTGCGGCAGGTAGATGTCGAGTTGTCGACTGCCTTCCTCCCATGGATAGACAGAGAGCTGCGAGCTCGGCTACGGTTCTGTTTCGGTTCCTTCGTTCATCGTTCACGCGCACTCACGCAAGCTGCAAGGAGGGTCGGGACTTGAAAAAGGAAAATCCAGACGTGGACGTCCGGTGTGTTGCTCAAGCGTTGGCCTGGCCAAACGAACAACCACGCGCCTTCGGGAAACGCCCGGAGGATGTGTCAGTGCCGGCCGCCGTTTCGGGCGTAGGCGCGTAGCCGTGGAGATCCATCCACGTCGCGCGCGGAGTCGGAGGGACTCGTCACCCAGCAGAAATTCACAACGCAGTAGCTACGGACCGGGAAGTTCCTTCACCTGGTCTCGTAGGTCTGCTTTGCTCTTCAAAGTACAGTACATGGGTACACCGTACACGCCTCTTGGACACGTATCGACGTTGGAAGCGCAGATCTGCTCTCGGTACATGAACCAGCACATCATTTCCCGCATCTACAGTGAAAATTTCACAGGCACCAGCACATCATTTCCGTTGTCCGCAGTCGCAGAAATACAGCGCTCAACAGAGGGTTGCATATACAAAATCATCGGAAGGAAACGACACAAGGTTGGCGTTTTATTTCCAGAACTGCCAGGGTCCGCATGTAGTGTATCCCTGACCCTGTAAAAACATACAGAGATTTCGCGGACATGTTGCAACACTGCGCCAGTTCCCTATGAGATATGACCACGGCAACACATCACACAGCAGCAGTTTCAAAAGAAGAAGAAAAAGGCGCACCCACCAACACTCAAAACCAACCTAGCATTTCTGCCCTGCACTTTATTACGTCTAATACACGATTGTATTCGAAACATTCCAGCTCCTGCCAGGTCCTTCATCCCGACTGGACATGGCAGAACACCCAGGTAAACGATCTAGAGCCGCGATTTGGTGCCATCAGCTGTGGTGGCAGCCTGCAACAGTTTTCAGGGGATGCACAATCAGGTGATGCCACGGCCACAAAATTCACTAATTCAGTAGAATGAGAAGAAGCGCCATTCCGGATCCCAAAGCTACATCAACAACGCGAAAATGCAATAGAATCTTACCAAGGATGCGCCACGACTAGCTCTGGCAGCTAGATATTCACAGGGTTTGAAGAACTCCCCGTAATCCTTGGACCACGCGTCCAGTCTGCGGTACACGTATTCTGCGCCGAGAGAGTCAGCCCAAAACATCACTCCACCTCTGATGTAAAGAAAGAACACATAAGAATGACCAGTTAAGATAAATATATCAGTTAGTATATATATATCGGTTCAGGAGTAAGCAGTTGGACCTAAAAGAAGGGAATCCCATTCCCATAATGGATGCTACATCAAGATCAGATGCTTTCAGAGCAATTCCCTCATCAAGCACTCGGCAGGCCTCATTCACCACGGGAAAGAAGACCATCTCTACAATATCCTTGTCTGTTAATTTCAGCAGCTGAGAGAAATGAAATCGCTTGTCAGATTTCTTTGAGCAAAACGAGTGAAACACTGAATCCACAGGCTAGTATGTACACCGATGGCAGGCAAAAGATGCACACACAGACATGTACTCAACATGAACTGTGATATGGAACAATGTTCACGTCTTGTAATTCACATATAGCTTATAGTGCACTGAATAGCGGCCTGAGTTATTTTGGACTTGAACTGATCATTTAAGTTGGGTTTATCTCATAGTCAAATTTCTGCATCTTACAGATCATCCAAAGAAAATGAACACAGAAAAGAAGATACAACACATGCCAGAGATAGAGAAAGGTACCGTCAGAATTAAAATGAATACATCTGTGAGACTGAGATGTGTCCATGCAGGTGATGTATCAATAACAAGATTTTCTTTTGGGTTTCAAACCATTTTTTAATAAACCAGAAGTAAATAACTAAGTTAGATATAACATGACCTTAGGATCTTGTGCAACACCTGCCAGCTTTCTTGATTTCTCAACATACTTCTTGATATCAGGATCTGGGGAAGCTTGTCGCTTATCATCATAAAGATAAAATCCCTTACGAGAAGATTCACCTGTCAAGGATTCCATAAGTTAATTAACCATGAGATACCAAGCACTAAGTGGAGTGTATTTCGATATGGAAGAACCTGTCCTGTTCTCCTCGAGCATAATTGCAGTAAGAAGCGATTTATAACATCGCTCTGGGTAACTCTGATAATATTGATTTCTAGTGGCAACAGCAACGCCAAAGCCTACAAGATCAGCTAATCTGTATAGACACGATAAAAGAAGAAACTACTGTCAGACAAACAAATATATATCTATGAAAATGTTCTAAACACAGAAGGTGTGTACATGTGTTGCATTCTGAACTAGATTGCATGGCAACAATGTTAAGGCACTACTATGATAATAAAAACCAGGAACTCTACCAATATCAAAGCAAATAACAGACAAGCTCTATAAAGCAGCCAAAAAATGAACAAGATAGCATAAATATGTTTTCCATCAAAAGATTACTTCGGTCCTATCACAATACTCTACTGGAAACCAATAAAAAATCGAAAGGAAGTAGCTACTCTGATTCATTAACTTAACAGGTGCAAATTGCAACAGCCAAATTCTATCAAACTCAACCAAAATATATTGCAAGTTCACAGGTCAAACATAGAGTATTTGACTAGGAAAGAAAGAAAGAAAAATGACCATATGACAGAGGACCGAGATTAAACACTACCAGTGCAAGCTTACATCTAAATGAGCTATTATTCATCTAAGTCAACACTGAACCATAATGCTTTGTCAAAGCTGTGGACAATAGTTGGTTCCTATGATATCAGAAATCAGAAAACAAGGGCACAAAATTGATCTTAAAGTTCTGCAGTAATTAACTAAAAGCCATAGCCTAACTGCTTGAGTATGCAAGGGAACTGGCCAATTCAGTGCAGCTCAGAATATCTAATATATCCTTACCGAAAAGGGCCCATCGGCATTCCAAATTGTGTTATCACATGGTCTATGTGATATACATCCAAACCATAATCAACAAGCAAACCAGCCGCCTGTCCGTAAGGAAAAAACATCCTATTGCTAGCAAACCCAGTGCAGCTCCCAACAACAATTGGTGTTTTCCGTATCTTCTTCGCCACATCTAACAAGTCCACAATAACTTGTGAGGAAGTCTGCTGAGTATGAACTATTTCCAACAGTGGCATGACATGAGCTGGACTGAAAGTATACTACAGTTAGATACTTGAGTTGACAAAGATGGGAAATGGGATAAAGTGCATAATGGACTACCTGAAGAAGTGGGCACCAATAATTCGATCTTGACAACCTGTCTGTTGACCAATTAACTGCAAGTCTATTGTTGAAGTATTTGTGGCAAATATGCAATTAGAGTGACAGCTCCTTTCAAGATCAGAGAATATTTGCTGCTTCAGCAATATATCCTCAATAACGGCCTGCAAGATTTTATCAGGTAACCGTCAAGATCATTATGTGCTCTCCTTCATCTAAGCATATACATTAGTGCAAGTTAGACTGCTTGACTCAAAAGCTGTGGTGAACATAATAAATGATTATACATAAGTCAAATGTTTGATAAGAATGGTAGTACTTGAAATAAGAAAATATTTCTTGCTTCCACAATCTTCCAAGACTTGCGTTAACTTTACATCACAATGATTGTCTATTAGGCCCTAAGCTAGGTGAACATTTTTGTTTATCAAAGAGGAAAAAGTGTTGTGAAGTGAATATCCTGATACCGTTTCTGATTTTATAACTATGCTGGAAGTTAACACAAACCAGCGGGATTTTACTTGCCCGGCTCAGTTGCGTGTTACTGTACAACTTTATATTAATTATTTCTGATATTTCAAATATCACCACTATCTATATACGATAATCTTGACCATTATAACCTGTCCCTAGCAAAATAAGCGTTGCAGCTCCTTCTTCTTTTCTCTTGGTTTATAATAGGAATTTCTAGGATGTTTAAATTTTAGATTATTGTGGGGCCTACTAGTCGATTTTCCTATTTAGAATTCTTGTACGATTTTCTTAGGCATCAAAGTGAAGGAGGTGCCTAGAATATCACCAGTTGTATGCGTCTATATAGATCATTATTGAGGAGAGATGAAACGAGCACTAGGTCAGTGTTCAGTGATATTTCCTACAGAACAAGAACAGAGAAAGAAGTATTTGTCAAGAAACTGGATCTACCTCAATGACCACATCTGCATCTCTAAATTGCTCATAGTCAAGAACACCGGACAGTAGAGAAAGTTTCTTTTCATAATCCTCTTTGGTCATCCGTCCCTTTTTGATAAAACTCTGCAAATTGGCTGAACAGAAAAGAAAGAAGATATGATAAACTTCAAAGACAATCTCAATAGAAGTTTCCAAGGTAAAAAAGAACCCACCTTTAATTCTGTTAATACCAGCATTCAAGAACTTCTCATTTACTTCTTTCAAGACTACCACAATGTCGCTCAGTATGAACGCAGTTGCAATTCCGGATCCCATTAGACCTCCCCCAACAATAGCTGCCTTTAGTACTCTCCGTGGTGTCAAACCCAAGTTGGTAATATTTGGTATCTATTAGAGCATGAGACAGTCAGATAAATGAATGCATACATCATGGTAAACCTTTAACTTCCAAGAAAAGCTTAGTTTCCAGTTCATATTTATGGCCCTATAGCGACCTCATGAAGATCTTTTATCAGTAGATGCAAAAGGAGCTTACTTATAATAATAAAAAAACAAAATACAAACATCCGGAATTTTTTGCACACGTTACATTCAGATCATAAGTTTCATCTTACAAAATTAATAAATATATGTTCTGCACTTTATAGTGTGATGACCTTCAACTAATTAGACTCAAAGGAATATAAGAAGGATCATTGTGCTTTGGTTTCACTGGAAACCAAAAACTAAATATAAATAACACTAACTTCTGAGGCTGGATAAAAGCAAGTATAAGAACAAACATTTCCAAAGCTTTAACCTTGCAGTTTCACCAACCTTTGAAGTCGCGCGTTGCGCGAAAAAGACATGTCTTAAACTTTTGCTTGTTTGAGACTGCTCAAGCATTTTTCCAGAAAGCACTTCCTGTCAATTGTCAAAAATACAATATTGAAAAGCACTAAGAACCACTAACGGCTGATGGTAGATGCTCCACAATGGTGAACTACCTAGTCATTTACCTTCATGAGGGCGACACGGGGGCCAAAAAAAATTCCTTCTTCAATAACATCAATGCAAACTAACGGATGTTGAAGATTAGCAGCCTGTTTTAGGGCTTGAACTCTCGCAAATTTAAGAATTTTCTTTGCTTCCACAATATCTGTAAGTCTATCAGTTCTCAGGAGACTCTTTAACCATGGTCTTTTGTGTTCAAGGATTTCCAGCGCACAAGAACAGGCAGTGCTGACCAACTTATCAGCTGAAACTATGGAATCAACCAAACCGAATTTGTGGGCCTCTACTCCTTTTATAGACTTTGACATCTATTAAGAAAAGACACGTTGGTCAACACACAACACTCTAATAATTTTCTTGCATGGTCAACAGAAGGAAAACAATGCATGCATTGCAACTTGCAATGTACAAATCAGCCATACCAACATCATCTCAAGAGCTTTCTTCAGGCCAACAAGGCGGGGCAATCGTTGTGTTCCTGCAGCAGGCGAAGACCTTTCAATCAACATAAAACAAGAAGAGAAAAATTGAGCAGCCTGTGACTTTAGCAGAGAAATCAACATGCAAGGAGCTGTCTCTTGAACTTGCTGTGGAACATTTTTTTTATACCTTTCCTTTAAAATAATTATGTATCCAGTAGATGGTTAGTTGTATGATACAGCAGACCGATAAAAAAAAGAGTGTTTTTAACAGATTACACCAAGTTCCCTTTCTTCCTAGTTTCTTTCATATGTACACTGGATTATGTTTACTGAATGGAATGCCTCAGACCTAGCTAGTTTGAGAAGTCATAATTCTACATCTACTGTGTCCAGCATAGGGCAATTGCTTATGGGGTTGAATCTCTTCCATCCTACGACATATGGATCTACCATTCTTCTTTTGCTTCCTTTGTATTCCATAAGTAAAATGGAAATATGAATAAAAACACGGTATCCTCTTTCCAAAAGGAGACAGGCGCAGCACACAATGCACTCATGTTTAGACCAAAGATAAAAGGTACACACAGGGGAGTGTGAGCAAATATAATATAACATGCAAGACCATGCTGAGACTTGAGAGTACCTCCCATTCCAGGAATGATACCAAGTTGAAGTTCAGGTAGTCCTAATTGAGCTGACGGTGTAGAAACGCGGGCATGGCAAACCTGCACATAAAGAAATTACAGTGTTGAGGAAAATAGACACTTCTATGAAGAAGCCCCAAAGGTATAAACATAATCCAAATAATAGAGCCTAAACATACCATTGCAAGCTCTAAGCCACCACCTAGAGCAACACCATCTATAGCAGCCACTGATGGCTTCTGAGCATCTGGCAGCAGCAAGTACTTAATGGTGAAATGTAAGAAAAAAGTCTACTTGTTGACAAACTTGGGTCAGATGAAGAGTCTCATAAGTTACCTTCCACTACGGCAGTCAGAAAATCAATAGAAAAGGACCCGGGCTTCTCATTTTCTGGGTGGTTGGGGGGATACAAAGACTCAGCAATGGAAGTGATCAATGCAAGAAAATGCTCAATGTACCACCTTGTTCTTACTTGGCTTATTTCCGAACCCATTTATATCAAATCCACCTGAAAACCTCCCTTTGGCTCCTGCACAAAGTGTAAAATGCTAGAAATACCGCACACTTGCATAGGATGCCTGACAAAGTGATTTTGTTAAATACCAGTGAGCACGATGGCCTTGACATCATTCCTTCTTAGAGCTTCTGCATAGTTCCTCTGCAAGCTAGCTATGACTGCAGAACAGAAAAGAGAGGCCTATCATGCCCACATTACTAATCCGCAGAATTTACCTACACTTGGAAAATGATTGAACACTGATGGATCATCAGTTTGTTGGTTAATAAACATGGCACACGGAACAGTGCTGCTATCTAGATTGCTCTCGGCAGCACTTCAATTCAATAAATTAATTAGTTTCATAAACATAATGAACTTTTTCAGTCTGTAGCAACGTAGGTTGTTTCTTCCTTGCATGACACAATATCAGGACATAGGCATGAAGAAATGGGGCGACCTCTAGACTCTAGCGACAACAACAGCATACAGTTCATTATGTGGGTGGAGCAATGTTATTCGGTAATCTTTAGCATGCACCTAGCAGAGCCACTCCGTAGCCGCGGTCATGGCCGATCGTATTCTGCACATGTGGGGGGTACTGAAACGTGGATGCACAGATCACTTCAAGAAATTCCATGATCTAGGGACAAAACCGAAGAATTCGCCAATGCGCAACAAAAGTGTGTCAGTAAACAGCACGCTGCGCGCTCCAGAAGACGAGCCGGACCGCTGCCGGCGAGTGAATCCCACGCGGATCTTCCAGAAACCGCGCGGAATCGAGGCCAAATCCGGCGGAAACGTTCGGGGGAGAATAGAGATATACCGTCAAAGGAGAGGGCGTTGACGGGCGGGTTGGAGAGTGTGATGACGGCGACGCCGTCGTCGCGGACCTCCATGGTGGTTGCGCCCCTCGCCATCTTCGTCAGGGGCGAGACGGCCGGCCGGCACAGCTGAAGCTGCTTTTTTTTTTCTTGAGTGAAGCACAGGTGAAGCTGCTTGCGTGTGCAGTTAAGAGCATCTCCAGCAGTATCGTGTCTATGGAAAAATTCTGCCGTTGGCCAAAAAGCAAAAACTCCTACAGTTATGTGAACTTGTAAAAAAAATTATATCGTAAAAGTCTTTCGCCCCGTTTTCTTTCCTGCTTAACATGCACTTTTACGCATATGTAGAACTAGCAAATCTTTAGAAAACAAATGTTACACGTGAGACCTATCTCATGTAAACAAATACACCTATCCTAATGCGAGAACAACACTCTTACAAAAATGCAGATTGTAAATGTAAGTATGGGACTCCAACCCACAATCATGGTCTCGATTTAGTCTCTGCCCAATCAATTCTTCCAACTCTATATCATAGCAGAAGAGAGCAAACAGATTGCAATTTCACGATCTTGTCAATTCAACTTACCCCAATGCCCATTCACCTATGTTTTAAAATTTAAAATGTTATCTCACTATAAATCTTGCAAAGTACCTACTATGGTCACTTAAGATTTTTTTCAAGAACTGCAATTATCATTCGTTACATTTTTGCTCTCTTTCGAATAGTGAACCGTGTAACAACCCCAAGACACCATCATCCTTTGACGATTTCTAAGCCAGTGGTCTTTTTTATGGTTTCGTAGCAACGCACGGGCATTATGCTAGTATATATAAAATAACCATCATCAACAATCCGGTACAAACACACGCCGCCACAACACACGCACACATTCAAGGCATGATAAATAGGTGTTGAGCTCAGCAACACCGTCCCTAGCACTACAAGAGCAACCGGAATACTCAACTATGAACACGCCACCGTGAAGAGATGAAGCCGTATATGACGAACCGTAGGCTCCAAGGCAGCGCTTTCAGGAAGGTTGCGTCGTCACCGGCCGATCCGAGGATCAGAGTAGTTTCCCTTGGAGCAACACGGCTGGCAATGAGAGCCGCGACGACGCCTTCAAGAAGGGAACGAGGTTCGTCGTTGCCGGTCCGTCCGAAGATAGACTAGGTTTTCACCCCTGCCAGTACTCGCCGCCACCGAACGCCACACCCCGGCTACCACGTCGCCCACACGGCCATGGGCACCGGGCAACACCGAGCCACGGGCTCTACGCATGAGCACCGCACTACCACCACCAAGGTCGCCACCAAGGCATCCAGTACCCTGACACCACCGCACCCGAGACCCGCCGCTACCCCAACCAAAAAGAGGAGAGAAAGGAGCCGCCTTTCATACCACTGGACAACCCCCAATTCCGAGACCCAGTAGGCCAGCCAAAACTGACCTCCATCGACCCGTCCTGCCGTACCGGTCGCGAGATGAGTTCGATTCTACTGCACAGGGAGCGAGATGAGCTCGGTCCTGTTGCACCGGACACGAGATGAGCTCGGTCCTGCTCCACCAAACGCGAATCACTCCATGATCACGGAATTCATCCGAGAACACAAACTAGACACTAAGAACATTGGAGAGGCTCTCTTCAAGCTTCAAGACTGGATCGATCATCTCCAAGCTCAAATCTATGACTTGCAAAACCAAAATTGTGAGTATGAGACCAGGTTTAAAAGGATGAGCATAGCTGCCGATTTCAGGATTCCGGAGACGCATTCTTATTTCTTTGATGGGGAGCCCATGCCCTGGAAGATGGAGGACAAGCTGTTGGAAATATGCCCTAGAGGGAATAATAAATTACTTATTATCATATTTCCTTGTTCATGATAATCGTTTATTATCCATGCTATAATTGTATTGATCGGAGACTTAAATGCATGTGTGGATACATAGACAAAACCATGTCCCTAGTATGCCTCTAATGGACTAGCTCGTTGATCAAAGGATGGTTAAGGTTTCCTAGCCATGGACATGAGATGTCATTTGATAACGGGATCACATCATTAGGAGAATGATGTGATGGATAAGACCCAAACTACAAACATAGCATATGATCGTGTCAGTTTATTGCTACTGTTTTCTGCATGTCAAGTATATGTTCCTATGACCATGAGATCATGCAACTCACGGATATCGGAGGAGTGCCTTGTGTGTATCAAACGTCGCAACGTAACTGGGTGACTATAAAGGTGCTCTACAGGTATCTTCGATGGTGTCTGTTGAGTTGGCATGGATCGAGACTGGGATTTGTTACTCCGTGTAACGGAGAGGTATCTCGGGGCCCACTCGGTAATGCAACATCACAATAAGCCTTGCAAGCGATGTGACTAATTGTTAGTTGCGGGATCTTGTATTACGGAACGAGTAAAGAGACTTGCCAGTAATGAGGTTGAACTAGGTATGGAGATACCGACGATCGAATCTCGGACAAGTAACATACCGAAGAACAAAGGGAAAATCCTTGACATAGAGGTTCGACCGATAAAGATCTTCGTAGAATATGTAGGAACCAATGTGGACGTCCAGGTCCCGCCATTGATTATTGACCGTAGAGGTGTCTCGGTCATGTCTACATAGTTCTCGAACCCGCAGGGTCTGCACACTTAAGGTTCGGTGACGTTTCGGTAGTGTAGAGTTATGTATGGTGGTGACCGAAGGTTGTTCAGAGTCCCGGATGAGATCCTGGACGTCACAAGGAGCTCCGGAATGGTCCGGAGGTAAAGATTCATATATAGGATGTCCCAGTTTGGTCGCCGGAAAAGTTTCGGGCTCATCGGTAGTGTACCGGGAGTATCGGTAGTGTACCGGGAGTGCCGGGAGTGTACCGGGTGACCTCCGGGAGGGGTATTTCGACCCCAAGAGGTCCATGGGCTGTGGGAGAATAATAACCAGCCCTTAGTGGTCTGGGAAAACAGCCACAAAGTCCCATGGCACAGGAGAGAAAGTCCTAAAGCAAAAAGTGGAAAATCAGCCAATAGGAGGCAATCCTACTCCAACTAGGATTGGAGGTGAAGTAGGATTGCTCCCACCTCCTATTTCGGCCGACCCAAAGGCCTTGGCTGCCTCTCCTCTCCTCTCCTCATATATATACTAGTGGATTGGGTGGTTTTTGGACAGAATTTCCGGCCACGTGCTACCCGTTCCACCGTTGCATAGTTTCTCCTCTAGATCGTAGTTCCGCAGCGCTTAGGCGAAGCCCTGCCGGAATTGCTCCACCACCATCACCGGAGCGCCGTCACGCTGCCGGTGAACTCTCTCTCCTCTCCACCTCCTCTCGCTGGATCGAGACGGTGGAGATCGTCATCAAGCTGCATGTGTGCTGAACGCGGAGGTGCCGTCCGTTCGGCGCTAGATCGGAAGGACCGTGATCGAGATCGCGAGACGGTTCGTGATGTGATCACGGAATGGATCGTGATGAGTTCGCGGGACAGATCGTGATCAAGATCGTGAGATGGATCGTGATGAGTTCACGGGACGGATCATGATGTGTTCGCGGGACGGTTCGTGATTGGATCGCGGGACGCTCGGCGATTTGGATCGCGAAGAAGTTCGACTACACCAACCGCGTTTCTTAACGCTTCCCGCTTAGCGATCTACAAGGGTACGTAGATCCACTCTCCCTCTCGTAGATGCTCATCACCATGGATAGGTTTGCGTGTGCGTAGGAAAATTTTTGTTTCCCATGCGACGTTCCCCAACAGTGGCATCATGAGCTAGGTTGATGGTTCGACGAGATCTCGAGTAGAACACAAAAGGTTTGTGTGCGTTGATGCTTAGATTGCTTCCTCCCTTGGTCGTATTTTGGTTCAGCGGGATTGTGAGATGAAGCGGCCCGGACCAACATTACTCATACGCTTACGAGAGACCGGTTCCCTCGACGCAACTTGTTGCCTAGATGGCTTGCGGGTGACAGTTTCTTTCACTTTAGTTGGATCGGATTCGACAAAGGCGGTCCTTGAGAAGGTTGAAAAGCAAACTAGTGTATCACCGTTGTGGTTTATGCGTAGGTGAGAATCGTTCTTGCTAGATACCCATAGCAGCCACGTAAAATATGCAACAACAATTAGAGGACGTCTAACTTGTTTTTGCAGGGTATGTTGTGATGTGATATGGCCAATTACATGATGAGATATGTGTGATGTATGAGATGATCATGTGATGTATAGATTATCACGACTTGCATGTCGATGAGTACGGCAACCGGCAGGAGCCATAGGGTTGTCTTTAATTATTGTATGACCTGCGTGTCAATCATTAAGAGCTATGTAATGCTTTACTTTATCGCTACGACAGCAATAGTAGTAGAAGCATGCAGGGCGTGACAACCCCGATGGCGACACGTTGATGGAGATCAAGATGATGGAGATCATGGAGTCATGCCGGTGACGATGGAGATCATGCCGGTGCTTTCTAGATGGAGATCAAAAGCACAAGTTCATGGCCATATCATGTCACTTATGATTTGCATGTGATGTTAATCCTTTTATGCACCTTGTTTTGCTTAGGACGGTGGTAGCATTATAAGGTGATCCCTCACTTAATTTCAAGATAAATTGTGTTCTCCCCGAGTGTGCACCGTTGCGAAAGTTCGTCGTGTTGAGACACCACGTGATGATCGGGTGTGATAGACTCTACGTTCACATACAACGGGTGCAAGCCAGATTTGCACGCGCAGAACACTCGGGTTAAACTTGACGAGCCTAGCATGTACAGACATGGCCTCGGAACACAAGAAGACCGAAAGGTCGAACATGAGTCATATAGTAGATATGATCAACATAATGATGTTCACCATTGCAGCCACCTTAACTCACGTGATGATCGGACTTGAGTTGGTGAATTTGGATCATGTATCACTCGAATGACCCGAGGATGTCAATTTGAGTGGGAGTTCTTAAGTAATATGATTAATTGAACTCATTATAATGAACATAGTCAAAGTGTCTTTGAAAATTATGTTGTAGATTACTAGCTCGCGTTGTAGCTCCCTTAAATTTTTATATGTTCCTAGAGAAATAGAGTTGAAAGATGTTGGTAGCAATATTGCGGACTGGGTCCGTGATCTGAGGATTGTCCTCATTGCTGCACAGAAGGCTTATGTCCTTAATGCACCGCTCGGTGCGCCACCCCCTCTAGCGTCGTCTATAGATGTTGTGAACATCTAACAGGCACGTTTCGATGACTACTTGATAGTTTAGTGCGTCATGCATTACGGCTTAGAATTGAGGCTCCGAAACGTTTTGAACGTCACGGAACATATGAGATGTTCTAGGAGCAGAGATTGTGATCTCAGGCTCGTGCCTGTGTTGCGAGATATGAGATCTCCAACAAGATTCTTTGCCTGTAAGATGAAGGAGAATAGCTCAATCGTTGAGCATGTACTCAGATTGTCTGGGTACTACAATCGCTTGAATCAAGTGGGAGTTGATCTTCCAGATAAGATAGTGATTGATATAGTTCTCCAAGTCACTGTCACTAAAGCTACTAGAACTTAGTGATGAACTATAATACACCAGGGATAGAAGTATTGATCCCTGAGCTGTTCGCGATGTTTGACACCGCGAAGGTAGAAATCAAAAAGGAGCGTCAAGTGTTGATGGTTAATCAAACCACTAGTTTCGAAAAGGGCAAGAGCAAGGAGGGAAACTTCATGGATAGCAAGTCAATTGCTGCTCCAGTGAAGCAACCCAAAGTTGAACTCAAACCCGAGACTAAGTGCTTCTATTATGAGGTGAGAGGTTGCTGAAGCAGAACAACCCTAGATACTTGGTAGATAAGAAGGCTGGCAACGTCGACAGAAGTATATTTGATATACGAGTTATTGATGTGTACCTTGCTAGTACTCCTAGTAGAACCTGGGTATTGGATACCGGTTCGGTTGCTAAATGTTAGTAACTCGAAATAAAAGCTACGGAATAAACGGAGAACTAGCTAAGGGTGAGGTGACGATATGTGTTGGAAATGTTTCCAAGGTTGATGTGATCAACATCGCACGCTCTCTCTACGTTCAGGATTAGTGACGAACCTAAATAAATATTATTTGGTGTTTTGCGTTGAGCATGAACATGATTAGATCATGTTTGTTGCAATACGGTTATTCATTTAAGTCAGAGAATAATAGTTATTCTGGTTACATGAATAATACCTTCAATGGTCATGCACCAAGTGAGAATGGTTTGTTGAAATCTTGATCGTAGTAATACACATGTTCATAACATTGATGTCAAAAGATACAAAGTTAAATAATGATAGTACCACATACTTGTGGCACTGCCGCAAAATGTCATATTGGTATAAAGCGCATGAAGAAACTCCATGGTGATGGATATTTGGACTCATTCGATTTCGAATCGGTTGAGACATGCGAACCATGCCTCTTGGGCAAGATGACTAAAGGACCCCGTTGGATGGAGCGGGTAAGTGATTCATTGGAAATGATACATGTTGATGTATGCAATCTAGTGAGTCTTGTAGCGTGCAGTGGATATTGTTATTTTCTTACCTTCACTGATGATTTGAGTAGATATAGTGTATATTTACTTAATGAAACACAAGTCTGAATCGTTTGAAAGGTTCAAGCAAATTCAGAGTGAAGTTTAAAGATCATCGTGACAAGAAGATAAAAATGACTGCGCTATGATCGTGGAGGTGAATATCTGAGTCACGAGTTTGGCATACAACTTAAGACAATGTGAAAGTTGTTTCACAACTAAACGCCACCTGGAACACCATAGTGTGATGGTGTGTCCGAACATCATAGTTATGCTCTATTGGATATGGTGCGTGCTATGATGTCTCTTATCGTTTTACTACTATAATTTTGGGATTATGAATTAGAGACAACTACATTCACTTTAAATCGGGCACCATCTAAATCCGTTGAGATGACACCATGTGAATTATGGTTTGACAGAAACCTAAGCTGTCATTTCTTAATGTTTGGGGTTGCGATGCTTGTGTGGAAAATGTTTTCACATAATAAGCTAGAACCCAAAGCGGACAAATCTATCTTCATAGAATACCCTAAGAACAGATGGGTATGCCTTCTATCTCAGATCCGAGTGCAAAGTGTTTGTTGCTAGAACTGGGTCCTTTCTCGAGAAAAAGTTTCTCTCGAAAGAATTGAGTGGGAGGAAGATAGAACTTGATGAGGTTGTTAAACCTTTGTTCAACCAGAGAGTAGCGCAGCGCAGAAAGATGTTTCTGTGAAGCCTACGTTAGTTGAAGAGTAAGTTAATGATGATGATCATGAAGCTTTAGGATCAAGTTACTATCAAACTTCGTGGGTCGACAAGGATGTGTACTGCTCCTAAGTGGTACGACAACTCTGTCTTAGAGATCATGTTGTTGGACAACGATGAACCTACGAGCTATGGAGAAGCGATGATGGGCCCAGATTCCGACAAATGGTTGGAGGCCATGAAATCCGAGATAGGATCCATGTATGGAAACCAAGTGTAGACTTTGGTAGACTTGCTCGTTGGACGGCAGGTCGTTGAGTACAAATGGATCTTTAAAATGAAGACAGACACTGATGGTGAATGTCACTATTTGTAAAGCTCGACTTGTTGCAAAGATGTTTGTGACAAGTTCAAGGAGTTGACTACGATGAGACTTTCTCACTCGTAGTGGTGCTAAAGTCTGTTGGAATTATGTTAGCAGTTGTTGTGTCTTCAATTATGAAATCTGGCAGATGGATGTCAAAACATCGTTTCCTTAACGGTTTACTTGAGGAAAGGTTGTATGTGATACAACCAGAAGGTTTTGTCAGGCCTAAGGACGCTAAAAGGTGTGCAAGCTTCGGTGATCCTTCCATGGACTGAAGCAAGCATCTCGGAGTTGGAATATACACTTTGATGAGGTGATCAAAGTTTCTGTAGTTTATACAAAGTTTACGAGAAACTTGTATTTGCAATAAAGTGAGTGGGAGCACTGTAGAGTTTCTGATAAGTATATGTGGTTGACATATTGTTGATCGGAAATAATGTAGAATTTCTGGAAGGCATAAAAGGTTGTTTGAAAAGTGTTTTTCAAAGGAAGACCTGGATAAAGCTACCTAATTGTTGAGCATCAAAATCTATAGAGATAGATCAAGATGCTTGATGAGACTTTCAATGAGTGCATACCTTGACAAGATTTTGAAAGAGTTCAAAATGGATCAGCCGGAGAAATAGTTCTCATCTGATTTGTAAGGTGTGAAGTTGAGTGAGACTCAAAGCTCGACAACGGCAGAAGAAAGAGAAAGGACGAATGTCGTCCCCTATGCCTTAGCCATAGGCTCTATATTATGCCATGCTGTGTACCGCACCTATGTGTGCCTTGCCATGAGTCTGTCAAGGGGTACAAGAGTGGTCCAGGAGTGGATCACTGGACAGCGGTCGGAATTATCCTTAGTAACCAGAGGACTAAGGAAATGTTTCTTGATTCTGGAGGTGATAAAGAGTTCGTCGTAAAGAGTTACGTCGATGCAAGCTTTAACACCTATCCGGATGACTAGTAGTAGCAATCTGGATACGTATAGTGAAGCAGCCATTTGGAAATAGTACCAAGTGGAGTGTGGTAGCAGTGTTTACGGTTTGACATAGAGATTTGCAAAGTACACACGGATCTGAATATCGCAGACCCGTTGACTATAAGACCTCTCTCACATGCAAAGCATGATCGAGCCCCAGAACTCATTGGGTGTTAGATTCATAACAATGCGAATCACATGGTGATGTGAACTAGATTATTGACTCTAGTGCAAGTGGGAGACTGTTGGAAATATGCCCTAGAGGCAATAATAAATTACTTATTATCATATTTCCTTGTTCATGATAATCGTTTATTATCCATGCTATAATTGTATTGATCGGAGACTTAAATGCATGTGTGGATACATAGACAAAACCATGTCCCTAGTATGCCTCTAATGGACTAGCTCGTTGATCAAAGGATGGTTAAGGTTTCCTAGCCATGGACATGAGATGTCATTTGATAACAGGATCACATCATTAGGAGAATGATGTGATGGATAAGACCCAAACTACAAACATAGCATATGATCGTGTCAGTTTATTGCTACTGTTTTCTGCATGTCAAGTATATGTTCCTATGAGCATGAGATCATGCAACTCACGGATATCGGAGGAGTGCCTTGTGTGTATCAAACGTCGCAACGTAACTGGGTGACTATAAAGGTGCTCTACAGGTATCTCCGATGGTGTCTGTTGAGTTGGCATGGATCGAGACTGGGATTTGTTACTCCGTGTAACGGAGAGGTATCTCGGGGCCCACTCGGTAATGCAACATCACAATAAGCCTTGCAAGCGATGTGACTAATTGTTATTTGCGGGATCTTGTATTACGGAACGAGTAAAGAGACTTGCCGGTAACGAGGTTGAACTAGGTATGGAGATACCGACGATCGAATCTCGGGCAAGTAACATACCGAAGAACAAAGGGAAAATCCTTGACATAGAGGTTCGACCGATAAAGATCTTCGTAGAATATGTAGGAACCAATGTGGACGTCCAGGTCCCGCCATTGGTTATTGACCGTAGAGGTGTCTCGGTCATGTCTACATAGTTCTCGAACCCGCAGGGTCTGCACACTTAAGGTTCGGTGACGTTTCGGTAGTGTAGAGTTATGTATGGTGGTGACTGAAGGTTGTTCAGAGTCCCGGATGAGATCCTGGACATCACGAGGAGCTCCAGAATGGTCCGGAGGTAAAGATTCATATATAGGATGTCCCAGTTTGGTCGCCGGAAAAGTTTCGGGCTCATCGGTAGTGTACCGGGAGTATCGGTAGTGTATCGGGAGTGCCGGTAGTGTACCGGGGGACCTCCGGGAGGGGTATTTCGACCCCAAGAGGTCCATGGGCTGTGGGATAATAATAACCAGCCCTTAGTGGGCTGGTAAAACAGCCACAAAGGCCCATGGCGCAGGAGAGAAAGTCCTAAAGCAAAAAGTGGAAAATCAGCCAATAGGAGGCAATCCTACTCCAACTAGGATTGGAGGTGAAGTAGGATTGCTCCCACCTCCTATTTCAGCCGACCCAAAGGCCTTGGCTGCCTCTCCTCTCCTCTCCTCCTATATATACTAGTGGATTGGGTGGTTTTTGGACAGAATTTCCGGCCACGTGCTACCCGTTCCACCGGTGCATAGTTTCTCCTCTAGATCGTAGTTCCGCAGCGCTTAGGCGAAGCCCTGCCGGAATTGCTCCACCACCATCACCAGAGCGCCGTCACGTTGCCGGTGAACTCTCTCTCCTCTCCACCTCCTCTCGCTGGATCGAGACGGTGGAGATCGTCATCAAGCTGCACGTGTGCTGAACGCGGAGGTGCCGTCCGTTCGGCGCTAGATCGGAAGGACCGTGATCGAGATCGCGAGACGGTTCGTGATGTGATCACGGAACGGATCGTGATGAGTTCGCGGGACAGATCGTGATCAAGATCGTGAGACGGATCGTGATGAGTTCACGGGGCGGATCATGATGTGTTCGCGGGACGGTTCGTGATTGGATTGCGGGACGCTCGGCGATTTGGATCGCGAAGAAGTTCGACTACACCAACCGCGTTTCTTAACGCTTCCCGCTTAGCGATCTACAAGGCTACGTAGATCCACTCTCCCTCTCGTAGATGCTCATCACCATGGATAGGTTTGCGTGTGCGTAGGAATTTTTTTGTTTCCCATGCGACGTTCCCCAACACAAGCCTACCACTTCATCACCACCATCACTCAAGAAGGAAACTCTAGTACACGGGTACGGGCACCACCCTTAGCCTGTACCAAGCTTGGGGGAGGTGCTCGGTATTGTATCACCATCACTTTTACCATCATTACCTATCTTAGTTTGATCCTTAGTTATCATATGATTTAGAAGAATAAAGTTTTAGTTTCGAGTGTTTGTTTCGTGATCTATCTATCTATGTAATCGAGTGTGAGAGCTATATAATAAAGAGTAGTTCGAGTTTGTTTGCTTTGCTTTCTTGCATCAATCCTAGCATTGAGAAGAATAAAAGGATCATATGTTAATCCCATGGGGAGTAATGACTTCACATAAAAAGATTATAATTGGTTAAATTTATTGGAAGTTAACAAACATAGCATTGGGCATTGATGAAGTCCATAAAAAACTAATAATGAAAGAGAGGTCTCACATATAGATATACTATCTTGGACATCTTTTATGATTGTGATCCCCCATTAACTATTCTATGCATTATTAATTAGTTGATGTTGGGCAAGGAAGACAACGTAATGTCTTATGTTTGCTTATATTCACACAGAAGTTATATTGTCATGGATTCTTCAACATGTGGTGCTTACTCCTATTCATCTACTAGCCAAAACTTCACACCAAGTAGAAATACTACCTGTGCATCCAAAAACCCTTAACCCATTTTCTTGCCATAAGAATGCACCATATCTACCTATGGATTGAATAAGATCCTTCAAGTAAGTTGTCATCGGTGCACAAGCAATGAAAATTGCTCCTGAATATGTATGCTCTTTTATTGCAAGGGAAAATAAGCTTTGTACGAACTTGTGATGACAAAAAAATAAAAGCGATAGACTACATAATAAAGTTTGCTATCATAAGGGGCCATATAAACCGAAGTTCCTTTCCATTAAGAGCTTGCTCATCCAAATAATAAGCGCATGACAACCATTGCTTCCCTCTGCCAAGGGCCTATCTTTACTTTTCTGTATTTACTTTTGTGCAAGAGTCAATAATGTTAATCACTATTCCATTCTTATTATTCTTTACTTGGTAAGCATCATGTGGTGGGGAAAGATACATGCACATATATCTAGTTGGATGTAGGTGATCATGAGTTATTATTGTTGACATTATCAGTGAGACAAGTAGTTGGGTGGAGACAAACTATAAACCCCTATCTTCTTATGTGTCTAATTGAAACTTTTTTGCTTCACAAATATCCCGTGAGTGTCAGCAATCATAGAAGACTAAATTATAGTTGAGTATGTGAACTTTCTAAAAGCTCCGACATAGACTTTTTCTAATAATATGATGGATTGCAATTGTCTCAATGACTAAGAACACAGTTTGTTAGTTTTCAATAAAGTTTATAATTCATACTTAAGCATGTGGATAGATTTTTACTTATTCATGAGAAGTTTTATGATATTATATTGTTGTTATTATAATGATCATGATGCTTTCATATCTATATTTTGTTTTATCGACACCTCTCTCTCTCTAAGCATATGCTCATGATTATCGAGTTCGGCTTTCGCTTGAGGACAAGCGAGGTCTAAGCTTGGGGAAGTTGATACGCCCATTTTGCATCATGATTTCCTACTATTATTTATATATTTTTGATCATTATTCCACTTTATGATAGAATTCTAATGCCTTTTCTCTCTTAATTTGCAAGATTTACATGGAGGAGGAGATTGGCTGCAGCTAGAATTCTGGACCTGAAAAAGCTACAGCAGAGCAAAGATACCTATTTTACAAAACTCCAAATGACCTGAAACTTCATGAAGATTTTTATTGAATATATAAAAATGCCGGAGCAAAGAAATAACAGAGGGGGCCAGCACCTACCCACAAGGAAACATCGCACGACCACCCCCCAGGCGCGTCCGGATGCCTTGTGGGTCCCACAAGTGGCCTCCGACACCCATCTTCTTCTATATGAAGGGTTTTGACCTATAAAAAAATAAGAGGAATACCTTCGGGACTATAGGATCGAAAGTAGGTCTAGAGGGGGGTGATTAGACTACTTGACCAAATAAAAGTTTTGCCTTTTTCCCAATTTTAATTCTTGGCAAGTTTTAGCATTCATAGCATATCAATTACACCCTACACATGCATGTCTAATAGTATAGTAGCAGAAAGTAACAACAAGCATGAGTAAAAGGGATAGGGTAGGAAGATCAAACGCAATTCTAGACACGATGATTTTTCCCATGGTTCCTATAGGTGGTGCTATCGTACATCCACGTTTATGGAGTCTTTAACCCGCGAAGGGTAATGGTCGCGAGAGTCCACGGAGGGCTCCACTCATAAGGATCCACAAAGTAGCAACCTTGACTATTCCATACGGCTTCCGTCCACGAAGGACTAGCCTCACTATGGGTAGATCTTCACAAAGTAGGCAATCTCCTTGCCCTTACAAACTACTTGGTTCACTCCACAACACGAATTAGGAGGCTCCCAAGCGACACCTAACCAATCTAGGAGGCACCACCATCCAAAAGGTAATAGGCTCGGTAATGACGATGAACTCCTTGCTATTGTGCTTCAAGATGATAGACTCCTCAACACACAATCACTCTCTCACGGATTTGGCTTGGTAGAAGAGATGGGATTGGTGGAAAGCAACTTGGGGAGGCTAGAAATCAAGATCCATATGGTTGGAGTGGAAGATCTTGATCTCAACACAAGGGTAGGTGGTTCTCTCTCAGAAAACTGAGTAGGATAGGTATGTAATAGTTCTGAGTGCTTCTCTTTCGAGTAAGTGTGGTGGAGGGGTATATATAGGCATCCCCAAAAATCCAACTGTTACACACAAAATGACCAACTCGGTGACACCAATGTATTAATCTCGGTGGTACCGAAGTGACCAAAAGGTGGCAACTTTTGAATCTCGATGAGACCGATATAGGAATCTCGGTTGCATCGACAAGGTGACCAACGGTCAGAATTGCCAAACTCGGTGACGCAAATTCAACATTCTCGGGCGGACTGAAAGTGTGAACTTGCATAACAGAAAGTTGGAAGCCCAACTCGGTGGCACCGAAAGCAGTGTCGGCTGCACCAAAGTGTTAGGGTTTGGCTGAGTCTGTCTAGGGTTTGGAATCGGTGGCACCGGGATAGAATGTTGGTTGCATTGATTTTGAATGTTTGGCTATAGATAGACTTTGGTGGGAGAGTTTGTGGATGTTTTTGGTGACTATCACTTGTGCATGTATGAGCATTTTGTTCACCAACAAAACCTTACCCCCTTTTAATAGTATTGGCTTTCCTATGGACCCAACGTGATTTCTCACAAATGTAAAATGTAGAGTACTCTTGCTTGAAGCTTGGCCAACCTAATTCCTTGCATCTTGGGGTGATTCCATAGTCTCCACAATTCTTTTGCCATCCCTATCATTGAAGTTTTCCTGAAATATACTTGGTGGAAACATTAGTTCAATGACTTATATGTTGTTATTAATTACCAAACCCACCAAGTGAGCAAATGTGCTTTCAGTCTCCCCCTTTTTGGTAATTAATGACAACATATAGATTAAAGCTTCGACAAAGATATAATCAATGAATGTAATCGTCATTTTGAGAAGTATGTGATAAGAAAGAGCTCCCCCTAAATTTGTCCATTATTTTAAATTTGCATTTGTATGCAGATACACAATCGATTAGGTACATGGGTCACTTCTTACATGTCACATACCACTTGGTGATGTGCGAGAATAATTAAAACGAACATCATAGCACAACACAATCAAGCAAAGATTAATGATCATCACATAAGCATTAAGATGGTAGGAAATGGTAGCATCACACATTAAAGCGTATGATCAAACATCATCAAACGTCTATCACAAGAAACCAAATGAGTATCACAGCAACCAAAAGCAATTGTTTTTGAAAAAGCAACAAACACCAAACGCTCTCTCGCTCGAAGCCTAAAGATGTATATACACTTCCCCCCCTTTGGCAACAAGTTACCAAAAAGTTCAAAGGCATATATCTAAGAGTTCTTGGGCTGATCTCCTCTGGTTGTTGATGAAGGAGTCGAGAGAACAACGTCAGCGAATAACTCTGCAGATGTCGTGGATGGAGCTGGAGTGGATACTGGAGGAACTGGAGCTGATGGAGCAGGAGTTGTGTTGACAGTAGCAGGAGCTGATGAAGAGGGCCTCAAGTCTGGGGCAGGCACTATAGCTGATCTAGCCTGAGTAGTGAACTGTGTGCTCGGCCTGAGAGGTGATCCATCCTCATCATCATCAGAAGAAGAAGAATAAGAGGAAGTGGTAGAAACCCGAGGGATGTGCACTGGGTCAACTTCCTTCTGAAGCTCTATGACTGTCTTAGTCACCTTGTCCACCTTATCATTGAGAGTCTTGATCCTTGCCTCAAAGATCCTCACAAGACTATTCTGGTTGTCCAGAATCCCCTTAATATCCTTCTGCATGCCCTGAACTGCTGAGATCAAAAGATCCATTTGCTCATTTCTGGATCTAGGGACTTGAGCACTAGCGGCTTGAACTGCCTCTGCCTCTGCCTGTGCTGTAGCAGATGTGGGATGATCTGGGTCCATCACCATGATGTTATCCTCAATCTCTCGCTGTAGGGGCAAATGTGGACGATCTAGAGCAAATATGTGCTTTTCCAACTGAGAGTTGATAAGCATCTGGATGTAGGGTGCATAGCAGCAAGAGCGCTTCTGATCAGCAGCAACCCTCTTAATTGTCTCAACAATTAAGTCCATAACTCTAATCCTGGTGTTACTGTCAAGGTGGTTCAGCATGTTGATGGAGTAGCCTCGGATCAACTTGTCATCTCCTGACTTGGGCATCAAAGTATGCCGCGGAATAGTGTTCATGGTACGGAGGCCAGCTTGCAGATAGTAGATGGATCCTAGCTTGTGAGATTGCACTTTGTCTGCAGGAATAGGAGTATACATATCCTTCATGGCATTGTGGCTTGCCTTGGATTCTGAGTATACATCCAAATCTCCATCCTGAACCTCTGGAACTCCTAGAAGTGCAGCCCACTCATCAACAGTGGATTCATACCTTGCTCTTTCAGTCATCCATACAATCCTACCATCTCCGTAGAAATGTGCAGTGGAGTAGAATTGCATGATCATCTCATCGTTCCATGCAGTAAGCTCTCTTCCAACAAACTCATCCAGTCCAATGCAGTGGAAATTATCTTGGACACTTGGAAAGTAGTCCTCATTCTCCTTAATGAATTTCCAATCGACATATCTCATATTACTAACTGTTGGGCTCTTTTCTAGCAGGACTGTCTCATAGAAGCCATGTTGCTCTTTGGTGTAGAACCTGTAGTCAACAACAGTTTTCTTCCTCTGGGCATATGGATCTATATCTCTCCAAGCCCTCAATCCTGAGTCTTTCCTCTTATTCATATCTTCAGCAACTAGGTGGCTGACATCATGTACTGGAAGATGTGGTCTGAGTTTCATCAATGTTGTCAAGTCATCATCATCTTCAACTCTGGAAGAAGTTCCTTTGTTCTTTTCAGAAGCTGGAATCTGCCTAGATGTTCTCTTAGGCTTCTCAGCAGCAGCCTTCTTGGATGTAGACTTGGTGCCCTTGGATGTACCAGTCTTTGGCATAGCATTAGCCATAAGCTTCTTGGCCTTCTTCTTGGGATGAGCCTTTGCAGCTGGCTCATCCTCCTCTTCAGCAGCAGCTGCCTCCTCTGGATCTTCATACATGGATGTAGGCCTGCTAGTCACATGAATAATCCTCTTTCTGGATTTCTTCTCCCCTACCTTCTTAGGTATAGACTTCCTTGGGGGATCAATAGTCATTGTGGCCCTAGCACTCTGAGGTGCTCTCATAGCTTCAGAGCTAGCATAGACTTTGCTGGCAACTCTCCTGGAAGAAGTAGCTTCAGTAGCAGACTTCTTAGCAGCCTTTTCTTGTTTCTTGTCAAGAATCTCCTCAAGGATAAAGTCTGAATCCTCCTCATCTGAATTCAGCTTCTTTCTGGTCCTTGTAGCAGCTTTGGACAACCCATGGAAGCTAGGGGTGCCTGGATCTGAAAATGAACTAGACTTTGGGCTTGTGCCTAAACTCATGTCAGCACCCTGCTCTGGAAAATTCTAACTGTCCTCAGCATCTGACATACTGACCCTGTGAATAGAGTATAGAAGAGCAGAATAAGATAAGTCATCACAAAATGAGGCTGTTTTTTTTGAAAGTTTGAACAATAGATTTTCAAAGTTTTGCATTCTGTCAAATGAGTATCGGTAGAGCCGAAGCAAAATTTTCGGTGCTACCGAGACTGACTGTCCCTCTTAATAGAAACTTGGCACTCCTTTCAGCGAGACCGAAAAGAAGTACTCGGTTCCACCAAGACAGTTCTCAGCAACACAAAAAGACAAATCGATGAGACCGATTTGTTTTCTTTGGTTCCACCGAGTTCCATCGAGCGGATAGCAAAACCCTAGAAAATCTAACATTCGCTAGACGACTGGAATTTTGTGTGGATAGGAAGAAGTGCAATAGGTGTCTTATAGATAAAATCAAATCGTATGTGCAAGAATCGGACGAGGAGCGCAAAGGAGGTCGAATCCATACCCTAACTTGGCACGGATCCGCTACAGCGGTGACGATGGACAGGATTTCATCGACGGCGGCGATTCCCAGCGACGGAAGAGCGCAGGGAGACGAGGGCGATGACTAGGGGTCTCGAAGGCGACAGCTTAGGGTTCTGAGGCGTGATGGTTTGAGGATGAAATTCAAAGCGTCGGGGTCCACAATATTTATACCCACCACTGTCGGTGACACTGATTCTAACTTTTTGGTCTCACCGAGTTCCTCAACTCTCAGTTGATAGGGAAACTCGATGTAACCGAGAAGGTGGAGTCGATGGTATCGAGATTGAAAACCAGATAAACCCTAGGCATTCGGTGAGACCGAGATTTTGTGGTTGGTTCCACCAAGATGCACTTAGCCGGTTTTAATGGACAGTCCTTGTCGATACGGAACTCCGAGTGCTCCACACACAGAGGGATCGAAAAGCACTTGTTCAAATTTTGTGATGTAGTATGAATAGAGTATGAGGTGAGAAAGCATAGATAGCTAAAGAGGTGGTCCTAGGCATTCTTGTATATCCAATTGTGAAAGCACATTTGCTCCCTTGGTGGTTTTGGTAATTAATAACAACATATAAGTCATTGAACTAATGTTTCCACCAAGTATATTTCAGGAAATGTTCAATGATAGGATTGGCAAAAGGAGATTGTGAACATACCCCAAGATGCAAGGAAATAGGTTGGTCAAGCTTCAAGCAAAATGACTCTACATTTTATATTTGTGAGAAATCACTTTGAGTCCATAGGAAAGCCAATACTATTAAAAGGGGGTAAGGTTTTGTTGGTGAACAATATGCTCAAACATGCACAAGTGATAGTCGCCAAAAACATCCACAAACTCTCCCACCAAAGTCTGTTCTATACCTAACACTCAAAATCGGTGCAACCAACTTTCCCATGCCGGTGCCACCGATTCCAGAACCAAGACAAACTCTGCCAAACCCTAGCCACTTCAGTGCAACCGATTCCATACCGGTGCCACCGAGTTTAGGTTGCCAACTTTCTGTTGCGCAAATTCACATTTTTGGTCCCACCGAGAATGTTGGATCGGCATCACCGAGATTGGAAATCTGACCGTTGGTCACCTTATCGGTGCAACCGAGTTTCCTATATCGGTCTCACCGAGATTCGAAAGTTTCCACCTTTTGGTCACTTCGGTACCACCGAGATTAACACATCGGTGTCACCGAGTTGGTCATTTTGTGTGTAACGGTTGGATTTTTGGGAATGCCTATATATACCCCTTCACCACCACTTACTCGAAAGAGAAACACTTAGAACTATTCCATACCTATCCTATCAGATTTTCTGAGAGAGAACCACCTACCCTTGTGTTGAGGTCAAGATCTTCCACTCCAATCATATGGATCTTGATCTCTAGCCTCCCAAAGTAGCTTTCCACCAATCCCATCTCTTCCACCATGCCAAATCGGTGAGAGAGTGATTGGGTGTTGAGGAGTCTATCATCTTGAAGCACAAGAGCAAGGAGTTCATCGTCATTACCGAGCCTATTACCTTTTGGAGGGTGGTGCCTCCTAGATTGGTTAGGTGTCGCTTGGGAGCCTCCTACTTCGTGTTGTGGAGTGAACCAAGAAGTTTGTAAGGGCAAGGAGATCGCCTACTTCGTGAAGATCTACCCATAGTGAGGCTAGTCCTTCGTGGACGGAAGCCGTTATGGAATAGTCAATGTTGCTACTTCGTGGACCCTTTTGGGTGGAGCCCTCCGTGAACTCTCGCGACCGTTACCCTCCGTGGGTTGAAGACTCCATAAACGTGGATGTACGATAGCGCCACCTATCGGAACCACGGGAAAAATCATCGTGTCTATAACTGCGTTTGATCTTCCTACCCTATCCCTTCTATACATGCTTGTTGTTACTTTCCGCTGCTATATACTCTTAGACTTGCATGTGTAGGGTGTACTTGACTTGCCATGAAATGCTAAAAACTGTCAACCCTAGAACTTGGTGTAGGCAAAACTTTTATTTGGTCAAGTAGTCTAATCACCCCCCCTCTAGACATACTTTCGGTCCTACAAGTGATATCAGAGCTTTGGTCTCCATTGCTTAGGTATCACAACCTAGGAGAGTACGGCGTCTAGTGAGGTAAGTTACTATAGAGGTCCGTACTTTGATGGCACTAATTTTGCTAGTTGGAAGCACAAAATAAAAATGCATATTCTTGGTCATAACCCTGCCGTTTGGGCTGTTGTTCGTGTTGGCTTGCAAGGTGAGTTCTTTTCGGATGGACGGGAGCTGGATCGTGAAGCGACCATGGATGAGTTGAAGATGTTGCAACTCAATGCTCAAGCATGCGGCATCCTCTGCAACTGCTTATGCCCCGAAGAATTCAACAAAATCAGCCGTCTTGAGAATGCAAAAGAGATTTGGGATACTTTGGTTGATATGCACGAAGGAACCGAGTCCGTGAGAGAATCCAAGTTAGATGTTCTTCAAGGTCAGCTTGACAAGTTCAAGATGAAGGATGGTGAAGGAGTCATAGAGATGTACTCTAGGCTAGCTCTCATCACAAATGAGATTGCCAGCTTAGGAAGCGAAGAAATGTCCGACAAATTCATCATCAAGAAGATACTTAGAGATTTGGATGAGAGATATGACACCGTGTGCACATTGATCCAAATGATGCCAAACTACAAAGATCTCAAGCCTATGGAAGTCATTGGAAGGATTGTTGCTCATGATATGACACTCAAAGATAAGGAAGAACTTCATCACAAGTCCAACGGTGCTTACAAAGCCACAAGTGATGCTCTTACAACTTCAAGCAACAACCTTGTCACCAATGAAGATATAAGCCTCATGGCCAAGAAATTCAACAAGTTCTACAAGAATAGGGGCAAAGAAAGAAACTCCAACTCAAGATATGAAGAGAAGCGTTCGTCAAGTCATGACCGCAATTGCTACAATTGTGGGAAGCCCGGACACTACTCAAATGAGTGCACGACTCCCTACAAAAGAAGAGAAGAGTCACCTAGAAGACAAAGCTCAAGGAATGAATAACCACAAAGAGAGAGAAGGAGTAGAGTTGATCGTTATGAACGAAGACACTCAAGTACAAGTAGAGATTCAGAGAAGAAGGACAAGTACACCAAGAGCTACACAAGAAGAAAACATCAAGCTCATGTTGGTGAATGGGTTTCTAGCTCCGACTCTGACAACAACTCTGAGAGAAGCTATCACTCCGACTCTGATTATAGTCAAGATTATGGTGTTGCCGGAATTGCTCTAGTGACTACCAACTCATACGATCTATTTGATTCACCAAACGAAGGGAGTGGAAGTTGCTTCATGGCTAAAGGCCCCAAGGTATCACACCCCGAGTGTCTTGATTTTGATAGTGATGAAGATGATTTGCTTTGTGATGATGACATGCTTTGTGATAAAACTAGTAATATTGATCAAAATGAACTTGATAATTCTCATGCTAGTCAAGATGAGTCATTTGATGATGATAAGATGAAAATAGAACAACTAACTAAAGAACTAAACACTCTTAAGTTAGCTCATGAATCTACTCTCGAAGATCATAGAGAGCTTGTGAGAACTCATGAGAAGCTACGCTTCAAGAAGCTCAACTTGGAGCAAGAGCATGAGTTTCTCAAAGCTATCAATGACGATCTCCTAAAGAAGACTTCATCTTATCTAGCCAAACGACTACTTTTGTCTACTTTCATGCCTCAAGTTAAAACTAAGCAATCTAGTAACAAAGGCAAGAAAGGTTCTTCATCTAGTAGCAATAATAAAAACGCTAAACCCCATGATGTTGCTTCTAGTAGTTTTATTGATTCCACTAATGATGATTCTCTTAGCCAAGTTACACTTGAGCAAGAAAATGCTTTATTGAAAGGAATTATAGAAAAAGGTATCTACAAGAGTCTTGCCGGATGTAAGCAATTTGAGGAAATTGTACACAGGCACGAAGGATACCGAAAGAATCGTGGTGTTGGCTACTTCAAGCTCAACTATTACAAAGGCTACTTCAACACCAAGGATCCCCATCAACTTGATGTGGCTTCCCAAGAAGAAGAACTAGTAAGTTCTTGAGGGGTGACTCTGCCAATGAAATTCACTCACATTCATTATTGGCAAGGATTTTTTGCACTCAACATCAACTCAATGCAATAGTTCAAGGAGTCACACATTCCTTCAAAGGTAAGCAAGGGACAAGGTAATCAACTAATCAATGTACATCATAACATATGCTTTGCACTCCATGTCCATAGATATCCTTGTATTTGTCTCTTGTGTGTTGGGACTAACCCATGTAGGTGAGAGGAGTAAGCAAACAACAAGGATGCTCCCAACTCTTGGTGATCTTCATCAACATTGAGCATCCACAACTACCTCGCCAATATGAAGTCTTCATCGACAAAACCCAAGGTTAGTTTGTCCCTCTTATGGGGGGATGTCACATCAAGGGGGAGCTTTACTCTAAGTCTTGAGTCAAAGCATCTCTTAGCATGTGACAACATTAAATGCTTTATGTAAAAGTGGTAACCCCACTTGTGCTTAAACGATGAGTATGACCTATGATCAAGTACTCTTACTTGGCTCCTAAGTCAAATACTCATATATAGATGACTTCATCATCGCCCAAGTGCTTGTTAGCTGCTAGTGTGTTTGTGCATATTTGTCATGATTTATTTTGACATCTTATTGTGTGAGCATGTTGGTCTGCATTTATTTTCTCATTCGAGGACATCCAATTGTTGCTATTTGGTTAATGATTTTCTATTTTGCCAATTGGATGGACAAGAAACATTCACCTATGACGATTATATTCATTGATTTTATCATATGTCGAAGCTTTGATCTATATGTTGTCATCAATTACCAAAAAGGGGGAGATTGAAAGCACATTTGCTCCCTTGGTGGTTTTGGTAATTAATAACAACATATAAGTCATTGAACTAATGTTTCCACCAAGTATATTTCAGGAAATGTTCAATGATAGGATTGGCAAAAGGAGATTGTGGACATACCCCAAGATGCAAGGAAATAGGTTGGCCAAGCTTCAAGCAAAAGGACTCTACATTTTATATTTGTGAGAAATCACTTTGAGTCCATAGGAAAGCCAATACTATTAAAAGGGGGTAAGGTTTTGTTGGTGAACAATATGCTCAAACGTGCACAAGTGATAGTCACCAAAAACATCCACAAACTCTCCCATCAAAGTTTGTTCTATACCTAACACTCAAAATCGGTGCAACAAACTTTCCCATACCGGTGTCACCGATTCTAGAACCTAGACAGACTCTGCAAAACCCTGGCCACTTCGGTGCAACCGATTCCATACCGGTGCCACCGAGTTTAGGTTGCCAACTTTCTATTACGCAAATTCACATTTTCGGTCCCACCAAGAATGTTGGATCGGCGTCACCGAGATTGGAAATCTGACTGTTGGTCACCTTATTGGTGCAACCGAGTTTCCTATATCGGTCTCACTGAGATTCAAAAGTTGTCACCTTTTGGTCACTTCGGTACCATCGAGATTAACACATCGGTGTCACCGAGTTGGTCATTTTGTGTGTAACGGTTGGATTTTTGGGGATGCCTATATATACCCCTTCACCACCACTTACTCGAAAGAGAAGCACTCAGAACTATTCCATACCTATCCTATCAGATTTTCTGAGAGAGAACCACCTACCCTTGTGTTGAGGTTAAGATCTTCCACTCCAATCATATGGATCTTGATCTCTAGCCTCCCCAAGTAGCTTTCCACCAATCCCATCTCTTCCACCATGCCAAATTTGTGAGAGAGTGATTGGGTGTTGAGGAGTCTATCATCTTGAAGCACAAGAGCAAGGAGTTCATCGTCATTACCGAGCCTATTACCTTTTGGAGGGTGGTGCCTCCTAGATTGGTTAGGTGTTGCTTGGGAGCCTCCTACTTCGTGTTGCGGAGTGAACCAAGAAGTTTGTAAGGGCAAGGAGATCGCCTACTTCGTGAAGATCTACCCATAGTGAGGCTAGTCCTTCGTGGACAAAAGCCGTTATGGAATAGTCAAGGTTGCTACTTCGTGGACCCTTTTGGGTGGATCCCTCCGTGGACTCTCGTGACCGTTACCCTCCGTGGGTTGAAGACTCCATAAATGTGGATGTACGATAGCGCCACCTATCGTAACCACAGGAAAAATCATTGTGTCTACAACTGCGTTTGATCTTCCTACCCTATCCCTTCTATACGTGCTTGTTGTTACTTTCCGCTGCTATATACTCTTAGACTTGCATGTGTAGGGTGTACTTGACTTGCCATGAAATGCTAAAAACTATCAACCCTAAAACTTGGTGTAGGCAAAACTTTTATTTGGTCAAGTAGTCTAATCACCCCCTCTAGACATACTTTCGGTCCTACAAATTGGCAAAAGTTAAATCAAAAGCCAAATAGCAACAATTGGATATCCTCGAATGAGCAAATAAATGCAGACCAACATGCTCACACAATAAGCTGTCAAATGAAATCATGGCAAACATGCACAAACACTCTAGCATCTAACAAGCACTTGGGTGATGACGAAGTCATCTATATATGAGTATTTGACTTAGGAGCCAAGTAAGAATACTTGATCATGGGTCATACTCAACGTTTAAGCACAAGTGGGGTTACCACTTTTACATAAAAGCATTTAATGTTGTCACATACCAAGAGATGCTTTGACTCAAGTCTTAGAGTAAAGCTCCCCCTTGATGTGACATCCCCCCATAAGAGGGATAAACTAACCTTGGGTTTTGTCGATGAAGACTTCATGTTCGTGAGGTAGTGGTGGATGCTCAAAGTTGATGAAGATCACCAAGAGTTGGGAGCATCCTTGTTGTTTCCTTACTCTTTTCACCTACATGGGTTAGTCCCAACACACAAGAGACAAATACAAGGATATCTATGGACATGGAGTGCAAAGCATGTGTGATGATGTCCATTGATTTGTTGATTACCTTGTCCCTTTCTTACCTTTGAGGGAATATGTGACTCCTTGAACTATTGCATAGGGTTGATGTTGATTGCAAATAGATCTTGCCAATAAAGAATGTGAGTGAATTTCATTGGCGGAGTCACCCCTCAAGAACTTTCTAGTTCTTCTTCTTAGGGGCCCACATCAAGTTGATGGGGATCCTTGGTGTTGAAGTAGCACTTGTAGAAGTTGATCTTGTGGTAGCCTTGGGAACCCACTTCACCAAAGCTTGGGATTCATATTCATAAGAGTCAAAGTCCTCTTGGAGCTTGTTCCTGCCCTTGAGCTTGGTGTCTTGTGGTGGAAGGTCATCTTGAGTGTTTGTCCCCTTGGGAAGAGTATTTTCATACTTCTCCTTTTGAGGAACAAACTTGGGCTCAGGATATTGACCTTCTTCCCACTCAACTCCATTAGCGTCGAAGTAGCCAACACCACGATTCTTCCAGTATCCTCCGTGCTTGGGTACAATCTCCTCAAATTGTTTGCACCCGACAAGACTCTTGTAGATACCTTTCTCTATAATTCCTTTCAGTAAAGCATTTTTTTTTCTCAAGTGTAACTTGGCCAAGAGAATCATCATTAGTGGAATCAATAGAACTACTAGGAGCAACATTGGGTTTAGCATTTTTATTATTGCTACTAGATGAAGAACCTTTCTTGCCTTTGTTACTAGTTTTCTTAGATTTGACTTGTGGCATGAATGTAGACAAGAGTAGTCGTTTGGCAAGATAAGATGAAGTCTTCTTTCGGAGACCGTCATTGATAGCTTTAAGAAATTCATGTTCTTGCTCCAAATTGAGCTTCTCGAAGCGTACCTTCTCATGAGTTCTTACAAGATCTGTATGATCTTCAAGTGTAGATTCATGGGCTAACTTAAGAGTGTTAAGTTCTTTAGTTAGTTCTTCTATTTTCATCTTATCATCGTCAATTGACCTAACTCTACTAGCATGAGAAATATCAAGTTTATTTTGATCAACATCACTAGTTTTATCACATAGCAAGTCATCATCATAAATCAAATCATCTTCATCACCATCGAAATCAACATATTCGGGGTGTGATACCTTGGGGCCTTTAGCCATGAAGCAACTTCCACTCCCTTCATTTGGTGAATCAAATAGATCATAGGAGTTGGTTGTCACTAGAGAAATTCCGGCAACACCTTCATCTTGGCTATAGTCGGAGTTCGAGTGATAGCTTCCTTCGGTGTGGTTGTCGGAGTCAGATCTGGAAACCCATTCACCAACATGAGCTTGATGTTTCCTTCTTGAGTAGATCTTGGTGTACTTGCCCTTCTTTTCCGAATCCCTACTTCTCCTTGAGGGTCTTCATTCATAACGATCATCTATACTCCTTATCTCTCTTCGAGGTGAATCATCTCTTGAGCTTCGTCTTCTTGGTAACTCTTCTCTTCGTTTGTAAGGAGTTGTGCACTCATTGGAGTAGTGTCCGGGCTTCCCACAATTGTAGCAGTTTCGGTCACGACTTGACGAATGCTTCCCTTCATGTCTTGAGCTGGAGCTTCGATCTTTGCTTCTATTCTTGTAGAACTTGTTGAATTTTTTGACCATGAGGCTTATCTCTTCATTTGTGATGAGGTTGTCGTTTGAGGTAGCGGGAGCATCACTTGTGGATTTGTAAGCACCGCTATACTTGTGGTGAAGCTCTTCCTTGTCTTTGAGTGTCGTATCATGAGCAACAATTCTACCAATCACTTCTGTTGGTTTGAGATCTTTGTAGTTGGGCATCATTTGGATCAATGTTCACACGGTGTCATATCGATCATCCAAAGTTCGAAGTATCTTCTTGATGATGAATTTGTCAGTCATTTCTTCGCTTCCTAAGCCGGCAATCTCATTGGTGATGAGAGATAGCCTAGAGTACATCTCAGCGACTCCTTCACCATCCTTCATCTTGAACTTGTCAAGTTGACCTTGAAGAACATCTAACTTGGATTCTCTCACGGACTCAGTTCCTTCATGCATATCAACCAAAGTATCCCAAATCTCTTTTGCGTGTTCAAGACGGTTGATTTTGTTGAATTCTTCGGGGCATAGGCAGTTGAAGAGAATATCACATGCTTGAGCATTGAGTTGCAACATCTTCAGTTCATCCGTAGTCGCTTCACGATCGAGTTCCATTCCTTCCGCAAAGAATTCACCTTGCAAGCCAACACGAACAACAGCCCAAATGACGGGATTATGACCAAGCAAATGCATTTTCATTTTATGCTTCCAACTATCAAAATTAGTGCCATCAAAGTACGAACCTCTACGGTGATAATTTCCCTAACTAGATGCCATACTTCTCCTAGGTTGTGAAACCAATGCAATGGAGACCAAAGCTCTGATACCACTTGTAGGATCGAAAGTAGGTCTAGAGGGGGGGTGATTATACTACTTGACCAAATTTTTTTTTTGCCTTTTTACCAATTTTAATTCTTGTCAAATTTTAGCATTCATAGCATATCAAGTACACCCTACACATGCATGTCTAAGAGTATAGCAGCGGAAAGTAACAACAAGCATGAGTAAAAGGGATAGGGTAGGAAGATCAAACACAATTGTAGACACAATGGTTTTTCCCGTGGTTCCGATAGGTGGTGCTATCGTACATCCATGTTTATGGAGTCTTCAACCCACGGAGGGTAACGGTCGCGAGAGTCCATGGAGGGCTCCACTCATAAGGATCCACGAAGTAGCAACCTTGACTATTCCATACGGCTTCCGTCCACGAAGGACTAGCCTCACTATGCGTAGATCTTCACGAAGTAGGCGTTCTCCTTGCCCTTACAAAGTACTTGGTTCACTCCACAACACGAAGTAGGAGGCTCCCAAGCGACACCTAACCAATCTAGGAGGCACCACCATCCAAAAGGTAATAGGCTCGGTAATGAAGATGAACTCCTTGCTATTGTGCTTCAAGATGATAGAATCCTCAACACACAATCACTCTCTCACGGATTTGGCTTGGTAGAAGAGATGGGATTGGTGGAAAGAAACTTGGGGAGGCTAGAAATCAAGATCCATATGGTTGGAGTGGAAGATCTTGATCTCAACACAAGGGTAGGTGGTTCTCTCTCAGAAAACTGAGTAGGATAGGTATGGAATAGTTCTGAGTGCTTCTCTTTCGAGTAAGTGTGGTGGAGGGGTATATATAGGCATCCCTAAAAATCCAACTGTTACACACAAAATGACCAACTCGGTGACACCAATGTGTTAATCTCGGTGGTACCGAAGTGACCAAAAGGTGGCAACTTCTGAATCTCGATGAGACCGATATAGGAATCTCAGTTGCACCGACAAGGTGACCAACGGTCAGAATTGCCAAACTCGATGACGCCGATTCAACATTCTTGGACGGACCAAAAGTGTGAACTTGCATGACAGAAAGTTGGCAGCCCAACTCGGTGGCACCAAAAGCAATGTCGGCTGCACCGAAGTGTTAGGGTTTGGCTAGGTCTGTCTAGGGTTTGGAATCGGTGGCACAGGGATAGGAATGTTGGTTGCACCGATTTTGAATGTTTGGCTATAGATAGACTTTGGTGGGAGAGTTTGTGGATGTTTTTGGTGACTATCACTTGTGCACGTATGAGCATTTTGTTCACCAACAAAACCTTACCCCCTTTTAATAGTACTGGCTTTCCTATGGACTCAACATGATTTCTCACAAATGTAAAATGTAGAGTCCTCTTGCTTGAAGCTTGGACAACCTATTCCTTGCATCTTGGGGTGATTCCACTGTCTCCACAATCCTTTTGCCATCCCTATCATTGAAATTTTGCCGAAATATACTTGGTGGAAACATTAGTTCAATGACTTATATGTTGTTATTAATTGCCAAAACCACCAAGGGAGCAAATGTGCTTTCAGGGACAAAGCACCGTCGTCCTGAGGCGGAACCTGGGCATGAGCACTTTGCTCTCCAATGGGGCTATTCCGCCAACAAAACTTCACTCGGGGAGGGGGAGATCGAAGCCATCGTCATCACCAATACTTCCTCCATCGTGGGAGGATAAATCTTCATCGACATCTTCACCAACACCATCTCCTCTCAAACCCCAGTTCATCTCTTGTATTCAATTTTTGTCTCCAAACCTTAGATTGATACATGTGGGTTGCTAGTAGTGTTGATTACATCTTGTAATTGATGCTAGTTAGTTTATTTGTTGCAAGAATATATGTTCAGATCCTTAATGATATTCATCACCCTTTGATATTGAACATGAATATGATTTGTGACTAATTACTTTTGTTCTCGAGGACATGGGAGGAGTCTTGTTATAAGTAATCATGTGAAGTTGGTATTCGTTCGATATTTTGATGATATGTTCCTTTAGTGGTGTCATGTGAACGTCGACTACATGACAATTCACAATACTTGGGACTAAGGGAAGACAATGTGGAGTAATAAGTAGATGATGGGTTGCGAGAGTGACAAAAGCTGAAACCCTAGTCTATGTGTTATTCCGTAAGGGGCTGATTTGGATCCCTATGTTTCATTCTATGGTTAGATTTATCTTAATTCTTCTTTCATAGTTGTGGGTGCTTGCGAGAGAGGGTTATCATAAGTTGGTTGCTTGTTCAAGTAAGAACAACACCCTAGCACCGGTCCACCCACATATCAAATTATCAAAGTAACAAACGTGAATCAACTAAACATGTTGAACGTGACTAGACGACAATTCCCATGACTCCTCGAGAGCACTTTATTTTATATAAGAGAACTTTCAGGCTTGTCCTTTTCTACAAAAAGGATTGAGCCACTTGCTCCACCTTTTCTACTATTGTTACTTGTTATTTATTATGAATTATCTTGCTACAAAACTATTTATCACTATTACTTATAACACTTGCACAAAATACCTTGCTGAAAAGCACTTGTCATTTTCTTCTGCTCCTCGTTGGGTTCGACACTCTTACTTCTTGAGAGGACTACAATTGACCACCTACACTTGTGGGTCATCAGGAGATGGTGGATCTGGCAACCGGCATCGGCCGGGACCCACCCAAGACTGCATGCCATATGCACGGTTTCGCGCCACCAGGCTCTAACAGTAGCAGACCCACACCCCATGCCCGTAGAGGTCCACACCACAACCAAGTAAGGCCATGGTGGGCAAAGACAAGGGAAGGATGCCGAGGCGAGATCTTGCCCGATGCACCGTTTGGGGGAGAGGGAAACACATGACGGGAAGGGGGGGGAGAAGGAGATGCAAGGAGTGCCCCGCCGCCGTCACGTGATGGTTGAAGGCCGCCACGGGTTGCCTTGAGGAAGAGCAGCACAGAGGCGAGGGACTTTGGGAGTGCTATGAAAATTCCTTGAACTTGGGTATTATCAGGCTCTTTTTCGACGCCGTTGTCGAGAATCAATAGCATAGCGTGAATATTTTGTATGCGCTGGTTTGATTCTCACTAAGTAGAATTTATTTCATGTTCTTAGTTACTCCCTCTGTCCCATAGTGTAGTGTTAAAAAACGTCTTACATTATGGGACGGAGGGAGTATATTATATCCATAGTTACGGGTAGAAAATGCAAAACACCAAAAAATGATGGAGACTGTGCTAACGGCGTAGAGTTGTCGATGTGATCATATGCGATCTCACCCGAGTCCGACTCTGTCGAGCGAATATTACATACAACCTCGTAGAGCGCCAACTACTCCTCGATGAAGTTTGTGTTCTTCACGGCCATGGCTGCGCGACATCCGCACTAGCAAACTCGCCCTAGATTTGGCCTCTACCAGCCGATGATGTGCGAACAGGGCGAGTTGTAGTGCTCCTCCTCCTGCGATAGCCAGAACATTAACACCAGCGGCTCCGCCACCATGATGGTGAAGTCGGCATACCCCGACACGTGTAGGGCGCAGACTCATCATTGGAGGCCTCCTCCATCGCCGGACCATCATTGCGAGAGTACTCTCGCGAGCTAGTCGACAAGCCAACCAAGGACGATGGGCCTACCATTTGGCCGCAAGGCCGACTAGCTCATGCTTTTGTTCATTCGAGAGGCTTTCCCACACCGCCTTAGTGCTCTCGGTCATGGAGGAGGTGGTGCACAAAGAAGGAACATGGGTGGAGGTGGTGCGGTGCGTATCGTGACGGAAGTGGCCACGTATTAATAGAGGGCACCCCTGAAACAAGCGGCGAGTTGTTTCAATGCGGGCGCCTGAGTGAGTTTTTATGTCGCCGCACTTGTTTAATGTCGACGGACGGGCGGGTGTGAATGGGGTAGATAGTTGTCGAGACACATCTCTCCGGAATTGAACGTGCATGTAGACCGGGACGCGACGCGTGTGACGCGGTTCCATGCCGGCTCTAGTGACACATCTGGTTCTTTCTAGGCCGACATGAATACGGCGTACGGAGAGGGCGCGAACGCGAGAGAGTTTTTGGGTGAGACTGGGGTGTCCGGCGTGTACGTGGTGGCGGTCCGAATGCCCGCAAGCTTCCCTTGAATTGTACCTAGTTTGCAGGATTTCGGACAAGCGGATGCGTCCGTCAACCCATGAAGTACCATGTTACATGGCAAACTGCATCCGGACACCCACGTCCGAACGTTTGTGCATGTTTCGAAGGTCCTCATTGGAGACGCTGTAAGAGAGTAAGAAAAAAGAAGAGTTCCAATGTTTTCTTTTTTTATTAGATTGTACTACTATATACATGCATTTTACTAGTCTTTCTAGTTTGCATATTAGGTTTGGCTTAAGCCAAAAAAAATAAAGTTTGATCAAATTCATATTAAAAATCATCAAATATATATTTTAAAGAAATACTAAAACATCACACCTATAATATAACATGATCCAACCGTGTGATTGAAAACATATAACTTTATGTGTCCTAGACAAAAATAACAAGTAGGTAAGTATATATTTTATGTGAGCGCAAGCTGAAATTCTTTTTTTTTTACCGAGGGCACATAAATGCATATTTTTACAATCCCATCGTTGGATCATCTTGCTACATTAGAGAGATGCTACACTATTTATTTTATATTTTTTGATAACTTTTAAACAGTTAAAAGCTAAGCCAACCTAAACAAGCTTTGTAACAAGCTATGATAGACACAATATATAATGACAATATATTGCATGATGAATAATGATGTTCATTTAGTTGCGCATATTAATAGTTTCTTTTATAGATTTAATCAAACTTTAAAATACTTTATTAAAGTCGAACCTACCATGCGAAATAAAAAAGAAACGAATGGAGTACTCAGCCTTGGCTAGCAGAGATGACTAGACAAGAATGTGTGTCACGCAAGTGGGAGTCCCTCGTGCCCGCTTTTTAATTTAGCTTCCGATTTCCAAAGTTCAATGATTTTTAAATGAAAATTTCAAATTAATTTACATTCCATATTCGTGTTTGTGATGACCATAATAAAATTTATTTTGAATACATCT
Source organism: Hordeum marinum (assembly GCA_022496015.1). Taxonomy (NCBI): domain Eukaryota; kingdom Viridiplantae; phylum Streptophyta; class Magnoliopsida; order Poales; family Poaceae; genus Hordeum; species Hordeum marinum. Next base: position 302,473,586 of record CM039672.1, on the reverse strand, counting down.
TGACAACTTTTTTAAAAAATATAAAAACATTTTTTGTGTGTCTACAACCAACAGAAAAATTGCTTAAAATTATATCACTGAAACTGGTTGAAACTTGACATTTTTAGATGCAAAAACCATAAGGCCCAGTTCTTTTGAGTTGATTATCGAGAATCTCGGTTCCGAAAATCCCAAGCGAAAAGAACTCGATTGAACTTTCAAAATCTTAATCGGATTCTGCAGAATCCTAGTGCAATTCTAAAATCTCAAAATAACTGGTTTCTCCCACAATCTCAGGATTCTGGCTAGTCCCATAAAAGAAAACCCTTCGAAATATAGCCATACCCCTATTGTATCATGTAATTACGGTCAAAATGCCATCGTGCAGTGCAGCCCAGGATCCCGAAAAACGAGCGGACGGACCCGTCGCTCGTCTCGCACCCGAGCGCTCGCTGGCTGGCTCCGCATCGAGGGGAGCGTCGAGGCAACCTCCCCCACCGCCGGCAACCCCGCCCCCGCCCCGGCCAGGCCGACCCCGGCCCCGCCGGCCAGCCCGCCCCCGCTCGGTCCGCCCCGCTCTCCCCGCCCTGTCTGCCCTGCCCCCGCTGGCCGGCCCGCCTCGGCTAGGGTTAGCTGCGTCAGCGGCGGCCAGGCCAAGCCGGCGCCGCCCCTGCCGGCCATCTTCCCTCCGCACCTCGCTCCACAGCTTCCAGGCCAAGCCGACGCCGCCCCGGACCTCAACCCCGTCAGCCAAGTTTCCTCACGGTGAGCCCTCTTTTTTTCATCTTTGTGTTTCTTCATTTGTAATGCAAAATAGATAGATGAAACACACATTAAGGTCATTGTGCCCAAGGAGTTGGAACCTCAACACAAGAATAGAAAAGGTTACACAAGTGAAAATGTTATGACAGTGTGTGATTTCGATATGAGGTTCACGTTTGTTGTTCCCGGATGGTCCGGATCTGTTCATGACACACGTGTATGGAGCGATGCCATAGTTCGTTATGATTACTTTCCACAACCCCTCACAGGTAATCTCACTAATGTGTCCACATAGTTATATTCAAGATAGTGTGCTGTAAATTACTAATGTGTTATGTTGATGTCCCACTGTAGATAAATATTATCTTGTCGACTCCGGATATCCAAACCGGGTTGGTTATCTAGCACCATACAAAGGGCAACGATATCATGTATCAGATTTCCAACAACACCCGTCAGTTGAGAGATATGAAACATTCAACCATTGGCATTCTTCTTTGCGAAATGTCATCAAAAGAACATTTGGTGTTCTCAAGATGAAATGGCGAATTCTCGAAGGCATACCTCGGTACAAACCGGAGACCCAAAAGATGATTGTCACTGCATGCATGTGTCTCCACAATTGGATCCGTGATAGCAAGTTACGTGATGAGCATTTTGACAAATTTAACAATGATGCATACGTGCAACCTCCATTGCCATTTACAGGTGCCAACGCTCTACCACCAGAAGATGATGGTACCATGAACGCAACACGTGAGGCGATTGCTGCTAGTCTCGTACCTTAAGATTATTATTTTTAATGTATGAAAATTTTTATAATGAACAAAACTTTAAATCCATTGTAATATTTAGCACTCTTTATGACGTTCGTGAATCACTTTCGTTATTGTTAACCATTCATGGAACAACTTCTATTTAAAGGGTAGTCCAGACATTTTAACATACAACACTTTTCAAAATCCCAAACTAGAATCTCTAAAAAAAACTCGACGACAGACTTTGGGAGAACCAGATTCTGAGAGAATTTTCCACAATCTGGATTCTGTAGAATCGTGAGTGAAAAAAACTGGGCCTTAGTTTCATTCTCGAAATTCAAAACTGTTCCTGAGATTATTTTTTACTGTCTGCGTGAATCGCAAGGCAAAACCCTGCCCATTTCCGAGAGATGACGTGGCAACACTTTATAAGAATGAGTGGGCGTACGGACAGAGGTCGTTCTCCATCTCGTGCCGAGCCCAGAGCAGCCAGAAGTAGTTCGTAAACCGGTGTGCCGCGCCGGTGGTTTCGGTGGATGCGGAGATGTCCGGCTTGGACGCAAGACGAACCACGACTGGCTCGCCGAAAAGGTCGATAAAAGTTTGTCAAAAGAGTGCAAGTGATTAGGCGCTATCTCTTGTGCAGGCGACCGGTGCCTAGCTATATGTAGGATCACAGAGACCGGCAAAGTGGTTACTCAGAGGCATTTAATCATTTTGATTGGCACGATTCTAAGACGGCATTTAATCATTTTGATTGGCACGATTCTAAGACGTCCGTTTGGAGGGAAAATAAAGAGAGGAAAAAAATGGACTAGAAAAATACACATGAAATGGCACACTTTGATTTGATGTTTGGTTCAGACAATTATAAATCCTAATGGGACAGCCGGAATGTATAAATCGCGAGGAAACAAAAACATAGCTACAATTTCTTATTTTTGAGAGGGGGTGTACTGGAGCAGACCCGTTGTTTTAGTGGTCGACGCACAAAAACGAGGAAAATTTAGACGATGTGTTCTAGTGCATTCTAGATCGCCATAGATGTGCGTAAAAAAAGTGAAAACATGGACATGAAGTACAAGTGAGATCGTAAAAAGTTTCATTTTATGTCAGGAAAGTTGGTGCAAGTTCTCCACATTTCTTCTGATCGTCATGCTCGAATTACATAGCATTCCACTGCAAATGACCTGGATATGCCAGGCCAAAGCCCATGAAAGCCGAACGATACTCTGGCTAATCAAAACATGACTAATCTGCTCTTATTGAGCGGCAAATGTACCACCCATGGACCCCGCAAGAACGGCCGCACGTGGCGACGCACACGCCTACTCGAAGATGAGGTCGACGGCCTCCCAGGCCTCCTCGTCGTTGTCCCCGGCGGCGTTCTCCAGCCCCAGGAATGCCTCCAGCCCGGACATGCGCTCCTGCAGGCTCTCCGTGCCGCCGCGGCCGGCAGCTGTGACCGGAAGTGGAGACCAAGACGCGGAGCTTTCCTCTGCCGCGACCATCCGACGCTTCTTGGGCGCCCCCTCCACGGCTGCGGCCGCCTGCGGCGCGCCCACGGCGGATGGGAAGTTGAGCTTGGCCTTTACCCCGCGGATATCGCGCGCCGCGACGTCGTAGGCGCGCGCGGCCTCCTCCGCCGTGGAGTAGGTGCCCAGCCAGACGCGCGCGCCCTTCCTGGGGTCCCGGATCTCCGCGGCCCAGCGGCCCCATGGCCGACGCCTGATCCCACGGTACGCCGTCTTCCGCCCTGGCGCCGGCGCTTTCTCGGTCACCTCATCACCTTACAAACAAAACGAATAGAGTACAGATTAGCATGCAAGCTCACTGTCAATCATATAGAGTAGTACATGGAAGACGCTGGCTACATTACAAAATGCAAGCTTGTATACAAGTTGATTATAGAAAACGGCGTCGGTCCGTCTGTATCTACCGGTGGGGCTGGCGCCGGGGACGTCGGCGGAGGAGCCATCCGGGCGGCGGGCCCCGGCCGGGACGAAGTCGGCGATAACAGCTCCGCCGCACATTTCCTAGCCACCACGTTCTCTCCTTACTCAGTCTTTGGCAGCTACCTAGGCAGAGAGGAATTAAGCAGATGACAGACGTTCTCTATCTCTTCTTCCTTCGGCTTTATGTGGCTGGGCCTCAACTGCAAACCCCGTCCCTTGCTCTATATAGCAAGCAGAGTCCAAGAAACCGATGAAGCACAGTGGCAGAGGCACGGTTGCGTGACTAGCCGACGACTGTATGGAGATGCAGCCCGGCTGGCATGTGATGCCGTGACGCTTTGATCGATCACGCCGCGGAAAGCGGACGAGAGAGGGGACGGGGAGGACGGTGGGTGCATGCGCCGCGGACGCGTCGGCGACAAGTGTCGTGGTAGGTGGCAAGACGTGGCGGGCCTGGAAGCCGCGCAAGGCACACCTGTCGGGTCGAACGGCGCAGGCCGCGGCGTACGCGCAGTGTCTCACTGAGTCACTGTGGACTGCCGACTGGTGGCTGTGTGTGTGCCTGTGTCACATGCGTTGAACAGGGTCAGCGCGCGATTCTGAAAAAGGCAGGGTGAAAAGTCGCGTCGCGCCACCAGGATTCCCCCGCCCCGCCGACGGTTTCACGAGGAAACGGTGGGTACGCCGATGCCCCGGTTTCCTAAAACTCGCCCATCCGCCGGACTGCCTATCCGTGCAGCGTGCACCCTGATTCTTTTCTTTTATAAGCAAAAAAATGCGTTTATTTCAGCCTGTGACCCTATCCTGTCCCGTTTGAAATAAAACAGACATACCATACGGTTTAGAGCGCGGGCGCAAACGGATTTTTGTTCGTTTTCTGTCCGCTTTCGAACAATCCCCGACCCAAGTTTGGGCGTCTTTGGAATGAAACGAACAGTGCGCGGACAGACCGGACGCGCACGTTTGTCCTTCCCTGACCCGCCCCGTCGGTGACACATGCCTTCTTTTTTCTATCCCCCACCCCACCTCCTCACCGATCGAGCCCTCTAGCCGCACCCCCGCCGTTCTTGTCCCTCGCCGTCGTCGCCGCCGCTACCATTTCGCGTTGTGCCATGAACTGGCCGGGTACCGAGCCAGGACCTTCCGGCAAGGCCGCAAGACCGCATGCAGGTACTGACTCCTCCTCTAGCCGTTCGGATCTACGTCGTCGACGGTTCTCAAGCAGATACAAGAACGACGGGAGGCCGGGGTCGGTGCTGGCCCAAAGGCTCGTCGGCGCGTCATTGCCACTTATTAAGTGCGACGACTGCCCAAGAAAGGTTCAGCGTCGCATGTCTACAACGTCGGAACATCCTGGATGGGTGTTCATCAAGTGGCCAAACGATGAGGAGGTATGTGCTACTTGATTAGCATCGTTTGTGCTCTCGGATTTAACTACTTGTGCTAACTTAGTTTTGTTGTTGTGTAGAATGGATGCGAATTTTGGTATCGAAAAGAAAAATACATCGATATTTTGATAGAACGCAAATTAGTAGATGTTTGTACACTTTTAGCTACAATAGAGACTAGAAATAAGACTAGTGCACTTGTTGTTACAATAGATGCTAGAGATAAAAGTAGATGCGAGGAAGCAACGTCTAATTCTTTAGACTCAAAGAAGATAGAAGCATGCAAGATCGAGCCTCCACAGATCAACAACGAATGCATCGAGAAGGCACTAATCCAACTTACGGAAGCAGTTATGGAAGTTGGATTTATTTTAAAATGTCTTCTTGTGGTTCTTTTTTCTTTGGTCTTGCTATTCTAGTCAAGATTCGATGATGTGCTACCATGTATCAAAAATCAATGATAAAAAAAATATGTGCTTGAAAATGTGTATGCGGACGGGATACGGTTGAAATGCGGTCGTGCGTTGGGCGCACGACGGAGGCATCCAAAAAAAGCTCCGGATACGGTCCCATTGCCCATCCCAAACGGACAAAATCCGAACAAAACGTACGTCCGGATGGGATCGCGCGCTGGAGTTGACCTTATAATCATGTGAGAAGATACACCAACATCTACTAATGACGTGTTTGGTTTGTTTTTAACATTTTACATACTTATCCAGTTGGATCTGTTTGGACTAGTGCAAATAAAAGACAAACATTTTTGATTGTTTGTATTTAGACTACAAGCATCAGGAAGCAATTTTTACCACAGTATTTGGTTGCATGCATCCCAATTGTTAGACAAACTAGACCTTGTTTGTTGCAAACGACAAAATATGTGATTATCACTTCTAACTAGTTAAACATCGTCTCAGTGCTAGCTAGAAAATAAACGACAGCTATCTAACATGTTAACAAATGAGAGTACAAATTAAGAGACATATGGTTGAATAGGGAAAGTCCATAAATGCTAACTAGGTGGAAGCATCCTCGTTCTCTTTTTCTTTCTTTCTTTCTTTCTTTCTTTCTTTCTTTCTTTCTTTTTCTTCTCTTGTTGTTGCTTTTGTTGGTGGTGGTGCTTCGTCTTTTGTGATGCTATCTCTTTTCCCCTTATTCGGATCGTTATCTGATCTATGTTATCCTACATTGCATGAGCTTATTTTATCATTTTGTTTTTTCACGCTTTGTTGTCAAATACCTTCATTTCAAGATTGGGGTGAAGAATGTCATCAGACGTCACATCTTCTTGATCTTGCACAAGGTCATCACAACCCATTGTGGGTTTGAGTTACGAAGGGTGCAATATGTAAGAACAAGTTTAACGTGAATAGTATCACAAACGAGCCGACTAGACAGGCTAAAGCATGTCCTCCAAATCTGAATTTTGTTTACTATTACTAATGTAGTCCACCCCATCTCCTCAGGCCCCAGCCATCTATGTATCAACTCACTGTTACTTCTTAATACGAAATTCCCTCACCATGTGCAATTTAGCACCTTTCCGTGCATATGCACGAGTACTCAAGTACCTAATTAAGCGATTAGTGATCGATTGCTACTTCTATTTAAAGCTAATTTTTTGCCCCCGTAAAGAGCAAAATGCTTTTATATTTGTTTACGGAGGGTGTACATATCTATTTTGTTAGTATGGTATTTATCAAAACCATATCAAAATAGTTGGATATTCTTGAAACCATACCTTAGATTTTTTTCATACAGTATTAATCAATTTATCAAAACCGTATTTACCAAATAATAATAACTAAATGCCCAAGGCCACTCTAGTAATCTAGAAAATTTGGCCGAACAATGCAATTGAAAGATCATGGCAATTTGGTCACACAAGTCCAAGTTTTTGTTCTTTCTAAAAAATCTGTAAACATTCCAGTAGATACTATTACATGTTTCCAGTACTGATATAAGTAAATTTAGATACTTGGACAATAGGATAATGATATGATGGCTATTTTGCTAAACATATCCAAAAATAGGTTCAAAATTTTGTATTTGAAAAGAACCCCACACAACTCGAGTAAATATTAAATGTGCCCAACAATAATTTAGGAAAATCCAAGCTTTTTTGCACCACTGGATTAGGAGATAATTACTATTTTTTCTTAAAATGTTTTTTTAGTTTTCTCACTGTTAACTTTGAGCCCACCATCCATTTTCTTTCTCGATTCGCCACTGGGTAGGGTAAAGGTGGAATGACTTCTGATCCAAGATCTTAGACCTATTCTCAGAAGTTCCAAATGTCCTCTCAACCGTCACTTTATGACTAGAGTGTCTGAGATTAAACAGTTCATGTGGAGTCCTCGGATAGTTCCTCTTTTGATAGTTGAGTACCTAAGAAATTGGGAGATCCTGGAATACCGACTGTTGAAAATATGCCCTAGAGGCAATAATAAATGGTTATTATTATATTTTCTTGTTCATGATAATCGTTTATTATCGATGCTATAATTGTATTGATTGGAAACACATTGCATGTGTGGATACATAGACAACACTGTTTCCCTAGTATGCCTCTAGTAGAGTAGCTCGTTGATCAAAGATGGTCAAGGTTTCCAAGCCATAGACATAAGATGTCATTTGATAACGGGATCTCATCATTGGGAGAATGATGTGATGGACAAGACCCAAACTATAAACATAGCATATGATCGTGTCAGTTTATTGCTATAGTTTTCTGCATGTCAAGTATCTGTTCCTATGACCATGAGATCATGTAACTCACTGACACCGGAGGAGTACCTTTTGTGTATCAAATGTCGCAACGTAACTGTGTGACTACAAATATGCTCTACAGGTATCTCCGAGGGTGTCTGTTGAGTGGGCATGGATCAAGACTGGGATTTGTTACTCCGTGTGACGGAGAGGTATCTCAGGGCCCACTCGGTAATACAACATCACAACAAGCCTTGCAAGCAAAGTGACTAATGTGTTAGCCACAGGATCTTGTATTACGGAACGAGTAAAGAGACTTGCCGGTAACGAGATTAAACTAGATATGGAGATACCGACGATCGAATCTCGGGCAAGTAACATACCGATAGACAAAGGGAACATCATACGGGATTATCTGAATCCTTGACATAGAGGTTGAACCGATAAAGATCTTCGTAGAACATGTAGGAACCAATATGGTCATCCAGGTCCTGCTATTGGTTATTGACCATAGAGGTGTCTCGGTCATGTCTACATAGTTCTCGAACCTGCAGGATCTGCACACTTAATGTTCGGTGACGTCTCGGTAGTATTGAGTTATGTATGGTGGTGACCGAAGGTTTTTATGAGTTCTGGATGAGATCCTGGACGTTGCGATGAGCTCCGAAATGGTCCAGAGGTATAGATTGATATATAGGAAGTCCCATTTTGATCACCGGAAAAGTTTCGGGTATTTCTGGTAGTGTACCGAGGGTGCCAGGAGGCCATCAGGAGGGGCCACCCACGACGGGAGGCCACATGGGACCGAGGGGTGATGCACCAGCCCTTAGTGGACTGGAAAAGCCAGCCCCACAAGGCCCATGCGGCTAGGAAGGTGGGAAAGGAAAAAAAACCCAAGAGAGGGAAGGGTTTCCAAGTAGGATTGGAATCCTACTTGGAGTAGGATTGGAGGTGGACTCCTCCACCTCCTCCCACTTCGGCCAAAGCCCTAGGGGAAGTGCCAGGGCAGCCTCCTTCCCGCTCCCTCCTATATATACTAGAGGAATAGAGCCCCAAAAACACAAGTCTACATGCTAGTTCTCTATTCCCTAGTTCCTCCACCAAATAGATTCTGACGGTGCTTAGGCGAAGCCTTGCCGGAATAATTCCACCACCACCGCCGCCATGCCGTCGCGCTGTCGGAGAACTCATCTACCTCCCTGTTCCCTCTTCCTGGATCAAGAAGGCAGAGATAGTTATCGACCTGTACGTGTGCTGAATACGGAGGTGCCATCCGTTCGGTGCTAGATTGGGACGGATCGTGATCGGATCGCGGGACAACTAGCGATTTGGATTGCGAAGACCGTCGACTACATCAACCGTGTTTCTTAACGCTTTCCTCTTAGTGATCTACAAGGTTATGCAGATCCACTCTCCCTCTCGTAGATGCTCATCACCATGGGTAGATCTTGCGTGTGCGTAGGAATTTTTTGTTTTCCATGCAACATTCCCCTTCATAGGATGTGTTCAGTGCCAAAAAAAAAAATCTTATTTTTTCTAGAAAAGTCATACTAAATTTTCACGGCATTCTGAGAACTTTTTTTGGGTCATTTTTTATTGCTTGGAAATTAAGAAAACATACAAATTGTGATATTATTTTTATTAGAACTTTAACTAATAGAGAATAAAACTATGGGTACAGTAGGTTGTGCTTACTAAATTTATCGACCGCGTGTTCCTAAAAGATAATATATTAATAAGGTTAATCAAGTCTTGTTAACAAACTATTTCCGAGTGACATGAAATCGATTCTTTTCTGTATAACACTAAGTTACCTCAACGGGGATATGCATTTCCCCAAAGATAAGAATATCATATCTTTTCTTGACAGTAAGGAGAGGAACTTTAAAGTATCCGATAGTAATAGTTGCAATTTGCTCAATAGAGTTAATATTATTCACCAAACTTTATTTCTTCGGAACGTATACCATGTGTTGATTACCATTGACATGAAAAGTGACCTTGATTTTATTGCAACTAGAAGAATGCCCGTGCGTTGCCACGGGCCAACAAATTGATCTATTAGGATCCTTTTCATTTCAGCTCTTTAATTATTGTGTTATTATTCCTTTCGGTCTTGTTTAGTCTTCATATAAGTTTTATCTGAAGTCAAAGTATCCCTAATATGTCCAAACTTATAGGAAAAGTATTGACATTCACAATACCAAATCAATATCATTAGATTCATTATGCAATGTAGTTTCATATTATATATATATATTTGGTACCGTACTTGTTGAATTTTTTTAATATAAATTTGGCCAAACATTACGAATTTGACTTGACAAAAATCTTGTACATGGAATAAAAAGGACCGAAGTGAGTATTTCATTATGTTGCCACTCCACTCAAAATCCGGCCGGTGTTTCCTCCAAGTCTATCAAATTATCGAGTCCCATCATCCCTAACCCATGGACTAACATATGAATAGAAGCCACTTGGCTTCAGCTTTGCATTGCAACCCAACTCAAAATTCACATATGTTTTCTCCAAGTCCACTAGACTACCATAGGCATTCCATCAGACCTAACTTTAAACGTTTTCCAACATTTGTCATTCACTACCTCATAAAAGTTACAAATTAAACAAGTTGCCCATAGAATTTTGCAATGTTATACTACATCAAAATCCTCAACTCTCATTTTACTTTTTTAAGCATTGCATACAAAGGAAAATAGCTAGAATCATATCATATGCACATGATGATCAAGGTGTAGCACTTCTATTCTCGAATTAGCTATTATAAAAACTATTTGTTTCCACTTTTTTCACTTACAAATCACATGAAACAAGTCTTCTCACTTAAATTTATGACTCGTGCAACATATTTGTATCTTTTTATGTAAATAATTGCATGCATCCTCGTCCCTCTAGCTGGCTACTATGATAGAACTTAATGACAGAGTATCCAGTCGCTGGTTCCCTATTGCTCTCACATGCTTATACTCCTTTGCCTTCCCGTTGACACGCCAACTTTCCCTAAATAGGAGATATGTACAATGTAAAATTATTTCATAGAAAACATAATCGATGTGCATATTTGCTATCTTAGCCATTTACAACCCCTCAAATGATTCTTACTACTCCTACAACCTCAGTCAACAAGTGTAGCTCAGAAGACATGCCACCACACACATTAGAGCCACGACAAAATATGTATACCCTAAACTAAGAGACAAAACCCTGTGCCAACTAACATTGGATGCCTCTGAAGACAAGACACCATGATGACTTCCCTAATCAGCGCACCAGCCACCTATGTAGAGAGGTCGATGAGTAGGTGGCGGGACATGGTCGGACTTGAGGAGGCGCCGTCTTGGACGCATGAGCGACAACATACATAGAGCCCTTGAGGATCAACCTTGGGTAGCAATGAACACCAAAGGATTGCAACACAGGATCTCCATGTCGTGTCTCCATACACAATGCTCCCAACAGATAGGAACGACATTGAGAACACCTCCATTGCCGATTCTGACCCGAACCTAGGCGCTCGCCTAGAGATAACAACCAAACACCAATGTGAGGGAAGATATGCTGACACACCTCGGTGATGCCTCCATGGAGAGGAACGACACCCACTTGCGTCGTTGCCACCGTCACCGACCTAAGCCGGGCAAGACTTTCAACTCTAGCACGAGATATCTCCAACTACACACACCAGAATGGGGGCAACACCGTCGAAGTTGGAACACTTCACTGCTGCCACAACTCCTCTTCATCATGGCTAGAACACCGTGGTAACCGTATGAGCGAGAGATCACATCCTATCTTCCATCTCTAGTCGCACAAACACACTCAATATACTTTGGCAAATAAAGCATGCCTCATCTTCAGTCGCACAAACACATTCAATATAAAGTCCTTTTTTATCAACTTAAGACATCTAAATCTTGCAAATAAAGCATGCCCCATCAATATACCATAAGTTGATAGAAGGAGAAGCATACTCACAGAAAATAATTTATCTATTTGTGTGAATCAATTCTAACACAAAACAAGCACATGGTAGAAAGGATTTTGTGGATGCCATCATATGAATAGGCAGATCCAAAAATTTGAAATATTTCATGGCAATGTTGCGTACTTTTCTGTCTAATCTATTTTGCAATATCATAACTACAAACAACACTTGCCTTGGCCCCTCAGGTATTCTTGAGGTTTTAGACTAATATCAATTCAGCATTGTTCAACAAAGTACTATTGAACAGGCTAAGAAATTATATTTTTACCTAAGTGAAGTGCTAGTGCGGACTATATACATCAAAGCATAATCATCCTATAGATATTCCTACATCAAAAAATATATGTCTTCTTTGAGGTACTCGCTCCATCCCATAATATAAGATGTTATTAAAAGTTACAACAGATATAATAATAGGGAGTAGTTATTTACCTGTAAATTTTTCTTGAGATTACCGACCCTTATAGCACCACCATCTAATAAGCACTCCCTGGTTTCCTATTCTTCTTTGGAATCTCTGAATACTATTTCCTTTCTTCATTATAGAATGCTTTGCTTTCACCATCATTTGTAAGCCTGAGTTCTACTACTTTGTAGTATGCGACTACGATTGACCATGCAGCCGAATTTGACGCGCTTCTATATCTATAGTTTTTAGTCAATAGCTATGAGAAGCACGGAACAGAAAGATGGGAAGATAACTGAACAAATTTATAAAGAATATAAGATATCACCCAACTTACTAAAGCAAAACCTTTCTGGGCTTAAGACATCCAGAACCGTTGTGTGAACGGTAATTTTTTATGACCAGGAAGAAGATGCGCCACCACAAGTGCCCAACTCCAACACCACAACGATTACTACCTTTTAATCAAATAACCTACACGGATCAGAGCAATTTCTATGAGCACCTTTTTGTTTGGATCAGTTATACATTAAGATCCTAGCATTATAAGATGACGGGGCAAGAAAAAAACAGTCAACAATTCAGATTTGGTGCTGCTTTTGCTCGCTGCATCTTGTATACGTGTAGTACTACGCTATTGTCAAGGAAAGCATGCTGCCATTGGCGGAGCTCCTGCAGGTTAAAAGGAACCTCCTTCTCCTTGTAATAGTCTAATAGCAGAACCCACAGGTCAAAGGGTTTCCTCTATTGTTCAAACATGTCAGCTTGTCCACTGCAAAACCTCATGATCTTCAAAAAAGGAAGGATAATCCGTGAAGGGTTTTAGATCGATAAAACAATAAAGGGTACATAACACAAATAGAAACGACCCTCAAACCTGCTCCGGCTTCCTCGTCGGCGATGTGTCCCTCGATGAGCTCGGATCCGAGTAGCCAGCATGGAGTAGTAGTTCAGCTGCACTAGTACTGGGGCACGACAATGTGACAGGGGTGTCGTCGCAGTAGTGAGGCGAGCAGTCGATGGAGTACCTGCCACCGCTGCACACCTCGACCTCCTCAGCGTCAGAGGACTCTGTCCATGTCGCCCGTCGACGGCGCCTAACAGCACGATGCAGGCAGCAGGTGGCCGCTAATGAACATCTCTACAGCAGCATGTCGAGGCCACTCCTGAACACAGCCCGCCCGCCTCATTGCAAGCTCCACCCGAGTGACCGCATCCGCGAGTAGGCTCTTTTTGTGGAGTGTGACGAGCACGGGGTTGGGCATCGCCGCTGCTTGTTCCTTAATGTTGTCGTAGATCAGACGCATGTCGCCTCCGCGGTCGCTAGCCATGGTTGAACACGAGCCATCCGTATGTAGATGTGCATCTATGGTGGCGGCTTGATTAGAAACCCTGACCAGGGGGAGGAGGAATTGGCGACAACGATGTAGGTGACCTGCTTGGATGAGTCACCGGTGCTGATGGGATGGTGCTCACACTGGCGATAGTCCTCCATGCCTCCACGTTCGGCGTGTAGTTAATGTTGCACCTGTCCCCTCCTCCACCTCCATGTACTTCTTTGTACACCACCATCTCCTCCTCCCTACGGCTCACTGTCGATGCCCCGGTCATTGCGGCGAGCCCCGGATCTAAGCGCTGGGAGAGGCGATGGCGCATGGGTCGACATTGCGGGGGCGCATGGAGAGGCTAGGAGGAGGGCACGACAGGGGAGAGCAAAATTGATTTAATCAAAATTCGTTATTTTGTTTCCTTAAAATTCATTATTTATTTATTTTTAATTATTTGTTTGTTTCCTAAATCAAATTGTACTGATTGAAAGAATCAATTAATTTGGGTATGTTAGGCAAGTTGGATCCATGATCTTTATACGTTAAGAAAAGTATGGGTTTGCAAGGAAAAAATGAAGAGAAAAATAAACCAGTGAATAAGAACCAACATGAAGGTGTGGTGGGCGAGGATATGCAAAAAACTTAGACGAAATTGGGAGACGAAACATAATGATGTTGAGAGGAGGGGCGAAAAAAAACAGATGAAAAAAACTAAATTAATGGGAGTAGAAAAAATTGCACCTGCATGGAAAGTTTTGATTCATTAGGACTTTTTCTCATTATATGGGAGGTGAAGCGAAATAAATTGCACCTGCATGGAATGTTAATTAATGTAATTTGGTGATTTATGGAAATATTATTTATTGTGATTGAGTGATTTATGCTAAGGTTAATTAATTTAGATTTGGTATCTAAAGATTCATTAGAAATTAATCTCGATTGATTCTTTCACATAAATACATTTTTAAATCTAAGATGATGGGAGGAGGGATGAAAAAAATCGGACGGAAAAAACCCGGACGAAGGTGGGAGGGATGATGAAAAAAAACCAAGACAAGAAGCTACCAACTCCCGCTTTAGGAGTAGAGACCAATAAGAGCATGTGCAGTATTCAAAAAGGTTCTACCAAGAATAGTTGACATGTTGTCCTCGTTGGGCATATCAAGAATAATAAAGTTCGTTAACATAGTAACGTTTGCAACCACCGTGGAGACATCCTCACAAATTCCAATGGGTATAGCAGTTGATTTATCAACTATTTGCAAAGATATTTCAGTAGATGTAAGCTTATTCAAATCAAGTATTCTATATAAAAAGAAAGGCATAATACTAACATCAACTCCTATATCACATAAAGCTGTTTCAACATAACTTTGTTTAATGGTGCAAGGTATAGTCAGTGTTGGGGAACGTTGCATGGGAAACAAAATTTTCCTACGCTTCACCAAGATCAATCTAGGATATGAGCATCTATGAGAGGAGAGATCGGATCCACATACCCTTGTAGATCGCTAAGCGGAATCGTTAATAAACTCGGTTGATGTAGTCGAACGTCTTCGCGATCCAAATTGCATGCCTCCTGCCAGAATAGTTCCACCACCACCGCCGTCGCGCCGTCGCACTGTCGGAGAACTAATCTACCTCTCCGCCCCTCTTGCTGGATTAAGAAGGCGGAGATCGTCATCGAGTTGTACGTGTGCTGAACGCGGAGGTGCCGTCCGTTCGGCGCTAGATCGGAAGGACCATGATCAGGATCGCGAGACGATTCGTGATTTGATCGCTGGGCGGATCGTGATGGGATTGCGGTACAGATCGTGATTGGATCGCGAGATGGATCATGATGGGATAGTGGGACGCTCGGCGATTTGGATTGCAAAGACGTTCGACTACATCAACCGCGTTTCTTAACGCTTCCCGCTTAGCGATCTACAAGGGTATGTAGATCTAATCCCCCCATAGATGCTCATCACCATGGATGGATCTTGCGTGTGCGTAGGAATTTTTTTGTTTCCCCTACAAAGTTCCCCAATAGATTCTTCATGGGATGGGCAACTGCTTTGCCACTCTTCTTTGAGTTACCCTTCTTGCCATTGCCATTCTTCTTGAAACTAGTGGTTATATTGACCATCAACACTTGATGCTCTTTATGGATTTCAGACTCAGCGACTTTTAGCATCGCAAATAGCTCGGCGACTGACTTGTTCATCCCTTGCATGTTATAGTTCATCACAAAGCTCTTGTAGCTAGGTGGCAATGATTGAAGAACTCTGTCAGTGATCTCCTCTGGTGGAAGGGGCCTCCCTAACTGAGCCAAACGGTTCGAATACCCAGACATTCCATGTATATGTTCACTGGCAGACCCATTGTCCTCCATCTTGCAAGCATAGAACTTATCGGAGGTCTCATACCTATTGATCCGGGCATTCTTCTCAAAGATAAACTTCAACTCCTGGAACATCGCATATGCTCCATAACATTCAAAATGTCTTTGAAGTACGGGTTCTAAGCCATACAACATTGCACATTGAACTATTGAGTAACCTCTAGAACGTGCCTCCCAAGCATTCACAACGTCTTTGGACGACACGGGATCAGGTGGATCACCAAGCGGTTCATCAAGGATATAAGACTTTTCCGAAGCCACGAGGATAATCCTCAGATTACGGGCCTAGCCTACAAAGTTACTTCCATCATCTTTCAACCTGGCTTTCTCTAGGAACGCATTAAAATTCCAAGGAACTGCTGCGCGAGCCATTGATCTACAACATAAAATTTGCAAAGGTTACTAAGACTATTATTCAAGATAATGAGTTTAGTTAATCAAATTATTTAAAAAACTCCCACTCAAATTGACATCCCTCCGGTCATCTGAGTGATCCATGATCCAAATTCACTAACCCAAGTCCGATCATCACGTGAGATGAGGTGGTTTCAATGGTGAACATCTTCATGTTGATCATATATACTATATGACTCATGTTCGACCTTTCGGTATCTTGTGTTTCGAGGCCATGTCTGCACATGCTAGGCTCGTCAAGTTTAACCCGAGTGTTCCGCACGTATAACACTGGCTTGCATCTGTTGTATGTGAACATAGAGTCTATCACGCCCGATCATCACGTGGTGTCTCGACACGATGAACTTTCGCAACAGTGCACACTCGGGAGGGGGACACAATTTTATCTTGAAAATTTGGTGAGGGATCACCTTATAATGCTACCGTCGTCCTAAGCAAAATAAGATGCATAAAAGGATTAACATCACATGCAAATCATAAGTGACATGATATGGCCATGAACTTGTGCTTTTGATTTCCATCTCCAAAGCACCAACATGATCTCCATCGTCACCGACATGATACCATGATCTCCATCAACGTCTCACCATGAGGTTGTCGCTCCAACTGTTGCTCCTACGACTATAGCTAACACATAGCGATAAAGTAAAGCAAAAATGGCGAAAATAATTAAATACAACCCTATGGCTCCTGCAGGTTGCCCAACTCATCAACATGCAAGTCGTGATATTCTATACAAAACATGATCATCTCATACATCACATCTATCTCATCATGTAATTGGCCATATCACATCAGAACATACCCTGCAAAACAACTTAGACGTCCTCTAATTGTAGTTGCATGTTTATGTGGCTGCTACGGGTATCTAGCAAGAACGATTCTTGCGTACGCAAAAACCACAACGGTGATACACAAATTGCTATTCAACCTTCTCAAGGACCGCCTTTGTCAAATCCGATCCAACTAGAGTAGGAGAGACAAACAACCGCCAGCCATCTTTATTTAACAAAGTCACATGTCAGTCGATGGAACCGGTCTCTCGTAAGCGTACGAGTAAGGTTGGTCCGGGACGCTTCATCCCACAATACCGCTGAATCAAGAAAAGACCAAGGGAGTAAGCAATATGAGCATCAACGCACACACACTCCTTTTTGTTCTACTTGTGATCTCATCTACACATAGACCTAGCTCATGATGCCACTGAAGGGGAACTTTGTATGGGAAACAAAAAATTTCCTACACACACACAAGATCTATCCAAGGTGATGAGCATCTATGAGAGGGAGAGTGGACCTATATACCCTTGTAGATTGCTAAGCGGGAAGCGTTAAGAAACGCGATTGATGTAGTCGAACGTCGTCGCGATCCAAATGGCTAGCCGTCCCGCGATCCGATCATGATCCATCCCGATTTAGCGCCGAACGGACGGTACTTCCGCGTTCAGCACACGTACAACTCGATGACAATATCCGCCTTCTTGATCCAACAAGAGGGAGCGGAGAGGTAGATGAGTTCTCCGGCAGCGTGACGGCACGTCGACGGTGGTGGCAGAACTATTCCTGCAAGGCTTCGCCTAAGCACCGTCGGAATCTATTTGGTGGAGGAACTAGGGAACAGAGAACTAGCACGTGGACTTGTGTTTTGGGGCTCTATTCCTCTAGTATATATCAGAGGGAGGGGGAAGGTGGCAGCCCTAGGGTTTCCCCTAGGGGCTTCATGAAAGCACATTTGCTCCCTTGGTGGTTTTGGTAATTAATAACAACATATATGTCATTGAACTAATGTTTCCACTAAGCATGTTTCAGGAAAAGTTCAATGATGGGATGGCAAAAGGATTGTGGAATACCCCAAGATGCAAGCAAATAGATTGGCAAAGCTTCAAACAAGAGGACTCTACATTTTACTTTGTGAGAAATCACTTTGAGTCCATAGGAAAGCCAATATGGTCAAAAAGGGTAAGGTACTGTTGGTGAACAAAATGCTCATACGTGCACAAGTGATAGTCACCACATACAGCCACAAGCTCTTCCACAAAAGTCTATCCAAAGCCAAATGTCCAAAATTGGTGCAAACAACACTCCCCACTCGGTGCCACCGATTCTCCGCCTCAGACAGACTCAAGCCAAACCCTAGCCCTTTGGTGCAACCGATTCTCATTCGGTGCCACTGAGTTTGGGTTGCCAACCTTCTGTTACGCAAATTCACAAAATCGGTCCGACCAAGTTTGTTGAATCGGCGTCATTGAGTCTGGCAATCTGACTGTTGGTCACCTTATCGGTGCAACCGAGTTTTATGTATCGGTCTCACCGAAATTCAAAAGTTGCTACCTTTTAGGAAACTCGGTACCACCGAGATTGACACATAGGTGTCACCGAGTTGAACTTATCAGGTGTAAGTGTTGGATTTTTGGAGATGCATATATATACCCCTCCACCACCACTCACTCGAAAGAGAGGCACTCAGAATAGAACCCCACTCATACCAACAGATTTTCTGACAGAGAGACACCTATTCATGTGTTGAGATCATGCCATTCCATTCCAACCATATGAATCTTGATCTCTAGCCTCCCCAAGTTACTTTCCACCCAATCAATCTCTTCCACCAAGCCAAATCTATGAGAGAGTGATTGTGTGTTGAGGAGTCTATCATCTTGAAGTACAAGAGCAAGGATTTCATCGACATTATCGAGCTTATTACCTTTTGGAGGGTGGTGCCTCCTAGATTGGTTAGGTGTCGCTTGGGAGCCTCCTACTTCGTGTTGTGGAGTGAACCAAGAAGTTTGTAAGGGCAAGGAGATCGCCTACTTCGTGAAGATCTACCCCGAGTTAGGCTAGTCCTTCGTGGACGTAGGCCATCATGGTATAGTCGAGGTTGCTTCTTCGTGGAACCCTCAGTGGGTATAGCCCTTCGTGTACTCTCACGACCGTTACCCTTTGTGGGTTGAAGACTCCATAAATGTGGATGTATGATAGCACCACCTATCGGAACCACGGGAAAAATCATCGTGTCTCCAAATTGCGTTTGATCTTCCTACCCTTCCTTTACTACTCATTCTTGTCTTTACTTTCCGCTGCTATACTCGTAGACATGCATGTGTAGGGTGTGCTTGACTTGCTATGAATGCTAAAATATGCCAATACTTAAAATTGAGAAAAAGTAGATTTTATTTGGTCAAGTAGTCTATCACCCGCCTCTAGACCTACTTTTGATCCTACAAGTGGTATCAGAGCATTGATATCCATTGCATTGGTTTCATAACCTAGGAGAGTATGACGTCTAGTGAGGGAAATTATCACGATAGAGGTCCGTACTTTGATGGCAGTAATTTTGCTAGTTGGAATCACAAAATGAAAATGCATCTTCTTGGTCATAACCCTGCCGTTTGGGGTGTTGTTCGTGTTGGATTGCAAGGTGAATTCTTTGCGGATGGAAGGGAACCAGATCACGAAGCGACTGCGGATGAATTGAAGATGCTGCAATTAAATGCTCAAGCAGGTGACATTCTCTTCAAGTGCCTATGCTCCAAAGAATTCAACAAAATCAGCCGTCTTGAGAATGCAGTAGAGATTTGGGTTACTTTGGTTGATATGCATGAAGGTACCGAATCAGTGAGAGAGTCCAAGTTGGATGTTCTTCAAAGTCAGCTTGACAAATTCCAGATGAAGGATGGTGAAGGAGTCACTGAGATGTACACTAGGCTAGATCTCATCACCAATGAGATTGCCGACCTAGGAAGCGAAGAAATGACCAACAAATTTATCATCAATAAGATACTTCGAGCTTTGGATGATCGATATAACATAGTATGCACATTGATCCAAATGATGCCCAACTACAAATATCTCAAGCCAATGGAAGTGATTGGAAGGATTGTTGCTCATGAGATGACACTCAAGGACAAGGAAGAGCTTCACCACAAGTCTAGCGGTGCTTACAAGCCCACAAGTGATGCTCCCACAACCTCAAGCGACTACCTTGTCACAAATGAAGAGATAAGACTTATGGTCAAGAAATTCAACAAGTTCATAAAGAATAGAGGAAAAGATCAAAGCTCCAACTCAAGATATGAAGAGAAACGTTTGTCAAGTCATGACCAAAACTTCTACAATTGTGGGAAGCCCGGATACTACTCTAGTGAGTGCATGACTCCTTACAAAAGGAAAGAAGTTTCACCAAGAAGGCGAAGCTCAAGAGATGAGTCACCTCGAAGAGAGAGAAGGAGTAGGGATGGTCGTTATGAACGAAGACCCTCAAGGAGAAGTAGGGACTCGGAGAAGAAGGACAAGTACACCAAGAGATACTCAAGAAGAAGACATCAAGATCATGTTGGTGAATGGGTTTCCGGTTTTGAATCCGACAACCACTCCAAGATAAGCTACCACTCCAACTCCGACTGTAGTCAAGATGAAGGTGTTGCCGGACTTGCACTAGTGACAATGACTCCTATGACCTATTTGATTCAACAAATGAAGGGAGTGGATGTTGCTTCATGGCTAAAGTCCCCAAGGTGTCACACCCCGAGTATCTTGATTTCAATAGTGATGAGGATGACTTGTTAATTGAAGATGACTTGCTATTTGACAAATCTAGTAATGTTAGTCAAGATGAACTTGCTAGTAATCACTCTAGTCTAGATAAGTCGTGTGATGATGATAAGTTGGAAATAGAATGACTAACTCAAGAACTAAACACTCTTAAGTTAGCTCATGAGTCTACTCTAGAAGATCATAGAGAGCTTGAACGGACACATGAGAAGCTCCGCTTCGAGAAGCTCAATTTAGAGAAAAATCATGGGTTCCTTAAAGCTATCAATGACGATCTTCGAAAGAAGACTTCCTCTTATCTATCCAAATGACTTCTCTTGTCTACGTTCATGCCACAAGTTAAGACTAAGCAAACTAGTAACAAAGGCATGAAAGATTCTTCAACTAGTAGCAATAAAAAGGATAAATCCAATGATATCGCTTCTAGTAGTTCTATTGATCCCACTAACTCTTCTCTTAGCCAAGTTACTTTTGAAAGGTATTATAGAGAAAGGTATCTACAAGAGTCTTGCCGGGTACAAACAATTTGAGGAGATTCTACGCAAGAACGGAGGATACCAGAAGAACCGTGGCATTGGCTACTTTAACGCTAATGGGGTTGAATGGGAAGAAGGTCAATATCCCTATACCAAGTTTGTTACTCAAAAGGAGAAGTATGAAAATACTCTCCCAAGGGAACAAAATCTCAAGATGACCTTCCACCACAAGATCCCAAGCTCAAGGGCAAGAACAAGGTTCAAGAGGGCATTGACTCATATGAAGATGAATCCTGAGCTATGGTGAAGTGGCTTCCCAAGGCTACTACAAGCTCAACTTCTACAAGTGCTAGTTCAACACCATGGGTCCCCATCAAATTGATGTGGGTCCCCAAGAAGAAGAACTAGAGAAGTTTTTGAGGGGTGACTCTGCCAATGAAATCCACTCATATTCATTATTGCCAAGAACTAGTTGCAATCAACATCAACATTGTGCAATAGTTCAAGGAGTCACACATTCCCTCAAAGGTAAGCAAGGGACAAGGTAATCAACGAATCAATGGACATCATCATGTATGCTTTGCACTCCATGTCCATAGATATCCTTGTATTTGTCTCTTGTGTGTTGGGACTAACTCATGTAGGTCAGAAGAGTAATGAAACAACAAGGATGCTCCCAACTCATGGTGATCTTCATCAACTTTGAGGATCCACCACTACTTCACCTACATGAAGTCTTCATCGACAAAACCCAAGGTTAGTTTATCACTCCTATGGGGGATGTCACATCAAGGGGGAGATTTATTCTAAGACTTGAGTCAAAGCATCTCATAGTATGTGACAACATTAAATGCTTTATGTAAAAGTGGTAACCCCACTTGTGCTTAAACGACGAGTATGACCTATGATCAAGTATTCTTACTTGGATCCTAAGTCAATATAATCATATATAGATGACTCCGTCATCGCCAAAGTGCTTCTTAGATGCTAGTGTGTTTGTGCAAGTTTGCCATATTTTCATTCGACATATTATTGTGTGAGCATGTTGGTCTGCATTTATGTACTCATTCCAGGACACCTAATTGTTGCTATTTGGATTTGGATTTTTATTTTGGCAATTGGATGTACAAGAATGCCTAGGACCACTCCTCTAGCTATCTATGCTTTCTCACCTCATGTTCTATTCATGCTGCATCACAAAATTTGAACAAGTAGTTTTTGGTCTCTCTATGTGAGGATCACTCGGAGTTCCATATTGACAAACGACTGACCATTAAATCCTCCCAAGTGCATCTCGGTGGAACCAACTCAAAAATCTCGGTCTCACCGAATGCCTAGGGTTGATCTGGTTTTCTTTCTCGGTACCACTGATTCCATATTCTCGGTTACACCGAGTTTCCCTGTCAGCTAACAGTGGAGAAACTCGGTAACACTGAAAATTTAGAATCGGTGTCACCGACAGCCACGGGTATACAAGGGGGCGGACCTAACCTTTGAAATTATTCTTCAACCGTCGCCCCCTCAAAACCCTACGCTACCGATTCGAGGCCCCTGGTCTTTGCCATTGTCTTCCCGAGCGCCTCCGCCATTGGAAGTCCATGCCGTCGACGGAATCTCCACCCCCGTCACCGCCGTAGCGAAGTCGTCACCAAGATAGGGTACGATTTCACCCCCTCATGCGTTCCAACCTTCAATTCTTGCGCATTAGGGTTTCTCCATTGATTATCCATACTTTGAGATTGATTCATCCATGAAAAATTCCAGTAGTATAGCGAACAAACGATTTTTTAGGTTTTGCCGTCCGCCACATGAATCTCGGTAGAACCAACACGAAATAATCGGTAGCACCGATTTGCTTTTCTGGTCAACTGAGAACAGTCTCGATGAAACCAAATGCCCATTTTTGGTCTCACCAAAAGTGGTGCCAAGTTTTTGTTAAGGAGACTGTCTGGCTCGGTAGGTCTGAAATATTTGTTTCGATTGTACCGATATACATTTGGCAGAATGCAAAATTTGAGAAATCTTAGTTCAATCTTTCAAAAACAAGCTGCATTTTGTGATGACTTATCTTCTTCTACTCCTCTATACTCTATTCACAGGGTCAGTTATGTCTGATGTTAAGGACATCCAGAATTTGCAGGAGCAGAACATTGACATGAGTTCAGGCACTAGCCCTGGGTCTAGCTCATCTTGAGATCTAGGCATCCCTAGTTCTCATGGGTTGTCCAAGGATGCTACTAGGGACAGGAGGAAGCTGAATTCAGATGAGGAGGATTCAGATTTTATGCCTGAGGAAGTTCTTGCCAAGAAGCAAGACAAGGCTGCCAGGAAGTGAGCAAATGAAGCCACCTCTTCTAGGAGGGTGGTCAACAAGACATATTCCCCTCCAGTCTATGAGAGCACCTGAGAGTGCTAGGGCGACCATGACCATTGAGCCCCCAAGGAGGTCATTGCGTAAGAAGGCAGGTGAGAAGAAAGCCAGGAAGAGGATTATCCGTGTGGTTGGCAGGCCTACCTCAATGTATGATGACCCTAAGGAGGTTGCTTGTGCTGCTGCTGAGGAGGAAGAGAAAGTTTTCAAGGCCCCTCCCAAGAAGAAGCAGAAGAAGATTTTGGCAGATGCTATGCCAAAGCAAGGTCCCTCCAAGAGCACCAGGTCTGCCCCCAAGAAGGCTGCTACTGAAAAGTCCAAGAGGACATCCAGACAGATTCCAGCTTCTAAGAAGAACAAGGAATCTACCTTCAGAGAAGCTGATGAGGACGCCGTGTCTGCATTGATGAAGCTCAAACCACATCTTCCAGTGCACAATGCTAGCCATCCTTTAGCTACAGATATGATGAAGAAGAAGGATGCAAGTTTGAGAGAGTGCAGAGCCATTGATCCTTACTCTTAGAGGAAGAAGACAACTGTGGACTATAGGATCTACGCCAAGGAGCAACAAGATTTTTATGAGACCGTGCTGCTTGACAAGAGTCCAGCTGTGAGTGACATGAGATATGTCGACTAGAAGTACATCAAGGCGAATGAAGACTATTTCCCCAATGTTCAAGACAACTTCCACTATGTTGGCATAGATCAGTTTGTTGGTAGAGAGTTCACAGCATGGAACAATGAGATGATCATGCAATTCTACTCCACTGCTCACTTCTATGGATATGGTAGGATTGTGTGGATGACAAAAGGAGCAAGATACGAGTCAACTTTTCATGAGTGGGCTGCCATCTTAGGAGTCCCAGAGGCACATGATGGAGATATCTATGTGTCCTCAGAGTCCAAGGCAAGCCACAATGCCATGAAGGACATGTACAATGCCATTCTTGCTGCGCAGCTTCAGTCCCACAAGCTAGGATCTATCTATCACCTCTCGGCAGGTCTCCGCAACATCAACACCACTTTGAGGCATACTTTGATGCCCAAGTCACGTGACGAGAAGATGACCCGAGGCTAGCCCATCAACCTACTGATTAATATTGACCAGCACTAGAGATTCAGAGTGATGGATCTGATAGTGGAGACTGTGAAGAGGGTTGCTGCTGACCAGAAGCGCTCATGTTGCTATGCACCCTACATTCATATGCTCATCAACTCCAAGCTGGAGAAGCACATCTTTTCTCTGGACAGACCCCACTTTCCCTTACCACCAAACTTCGAGTACAACGTTGTGGTGATGGACCTAGACCATCCCACACCAGCTGTAGCTCGGGCTCAGGCAGAAGCAGAGGCAGAGGCAGCTAGAGCCACTAGTGCTCCAGTCCCTAGGTCCAAGAACGAGTAGATGGATATCTTGATCTCAACAGTTCAGGTCATGCAGAAGGATATCAAGGGCATATTAGAGAACCATAGTAGTCTTGTGAGGATCTTTGAGACCAGGATCAAGACCCTCAATGACAAGGTAGATGGGCTGAACAGGACCGTGACTGATCTCAAGAAGGAAGTTGACTCCGTGCCTCTTCCTCATCCCATAGATGATCATGATGATGATGTCTCTCCTCTCAGGCCAGCTACTTGCTTCACTACCCAGGTCAGATCAGCTATAGTGCCAGCTCCTGAGTTGAGGCCTTGTTCATCAGCACCTGGTACTATCACCTCAACTCCATCAGTTCCTCCAGTGTAACCAGTTGCTACTCCAACTCCATCCAGGACATCTACAGAGGTCTTCGCCGACGCACTTCTCTCGACTCCGACATCGAACACCGGATGAGATCAGCCCCAGAAGGACGATTAGCTATATCTCTTTGAACTTTTTGGTAACTTGTTGCCAAAGGGGGAGAAGTTGTATATAGATCTTCAGGCTTCGAGTGAGAGAGTGTATGGTTTTTATTGTTGTTTTAAAAACATTTGGTCTTTTGGTTGCTTGTGTTATACTTTTGTTCGTGCTTGATCATACGCTTTAATGTGTGTTGCTACTATGTCCTATCCTTTTGATGATTATGAGATGATCATTCACTTTGCTTGATGTGTTGTGCTATGATATTTACTCTTATTTACTCTCGCACACCACCAAGTTGTATGCGACATGGAAGAAGTGCCCCATGTACCTAATCGATTGTGCATTTGCATTCAAACACAAATTTAAAAATAATGCACAAATTTAGGGGGAGCTCTTGCTTATCACATACTTCTCAAAGTGACGATTATATTCATTGATTATATCATATGTCAAAGCTTTGATCTATATGTTGTCACCAATTACCAAAAAAGGGGAGATTGAAAGCACATTTGCTCCCTTGGTGGTTTTGATAATTAATAACAACATATATGTCATTGAACTAATGTTTCCACTAAGCATGTTTCAGGAAAAGTTCAATGATGGGTTGGCAAAAGGATTGTGGAATACCCCAAGATGCAAGGAAATATACTGGCAAAGCTTCAAGCAAGAGGACTCTACATTTTACTTTGTGAGAAATCCCTTTGAGTCCATAGGAAAGCCAATACTATCAAAAGGGGGTAAGGTATTGTTGGTGAACAAAATGCTCATACGTGCACAAGTGATAGTCACCACATACAACCACAAGCTCTTCCAAAAAAGTCTATCTAAAGCCAAATATCCAAAATCGGTATAACCAACACTCCTCACTCGGTGCCACCGATTCTCAGCGTCAAATAGACTCAAGCCAAACCCTAGCCCTTCAGTGCAACTGATTCTGATTCGGTGCCACCGAGTTTGGGTTGCCAACATTCTGTTACGCAAATTCAGAAAATCGGTCCGACCGAGTTTGTTGAATCGGCGTCACCGAGTCTGGCAATCTGACCGTTGGTCACCTTATCGGTGCAACCGAGTTTTATGTATCGGTCTCACCGAGATTCAAAAGTTGCTACCATTTAGGCAACTCGGTACCACCGAGATTAATACATTGGTGTCACCGAGTTGAACTTATCAGGTGTAACAGTTGGATTTTTGGAGATGCCTATATGTACCCCTCCACCACCACTCACTCGACAGAGAAGCACTCAGATCAGAACCCCACTCATACCAACTGATTTTCTGAGATACAACCACCTACTCATGTGTTGAGATCATGCCATTCCATTCCAACCATATGAATCTTGATCTCTAGCCTCCCCAAGTTGCTTTTCACCCAATCAATCTCTTCCACCAAGCCAAATCTATGAGAGAGTGATTGTTTGTTGAGGAGTCTATCATCTTGAAGCACAAGAGCAAGGAGTTCATCGACATTATCGAGCCTATTACCTTTTGGAGGGTGGTGCCTCCTAGATTGCTTAGGTGTCACTTGGGAGCCTCCTACTTCGTGTTGTGGAGTGAACCAAGAAGTTTGTAAGGGCAAGGAGATCGCCTACTTCGTGAAGATCTACCCCGAGTTAGGCTAGTCCTCCATGGACGTAGGCCATCATGGTATAGTCGAGGTTCCTTCTTCGTGGAACCCTCTGTGGGTAGAGCCCTTCGTGGACTCTCGTGACCGTTACCCTCCGTGGGTTGAAGCCTCCATAAACATGGATGTATGATAGCACCACCTATCAGAACCACGAGAAAAATTACCGTGTCTCCAAATTGTTTTTGATCTTCCTACCCTTCCTTTACTACTCATGCTTGTCTTTACATTCTGCGGCTATACTCGTAGACATGCATGTGTAGGGTGTGCTTGACTTGTTATGAATGCTAAAATCTGCCAACACTTAAAATTGGTAAAAAAGTAGATTTTATTTGGTCAAGTAGTCTAATCACCCCCCTCTAGACCTACTTTCGATCCTACAAGTGTTATCAAGGCACTGGTCTCCATTGCATTGGTTTCACAACCTAGGAGAGTATGGCATCTAGTGAGGAAAATTATCACCATAGAGGTCCGTATGTGGTGGCACTAATTTTGCTAGTTGGAAGCACATAGTGAAAATGCATCTTCTTGGTCATAACCCCGTCGTTTGGGGTGTTGTTCGTGTTGGATTGCAAGGTGAATTCTTTGCAGATGGAAGGGAACCGGATTGCGAAGCGACTGCGGATGAATTAAAGATGTTGTAATGAAATGCTCAAGCATGTGACATTCTCTTCAACTGCCTATGCCCCGAAGAATTCAACAAAATCAGCCGTCTTGAGAATGCAAAAGAGATTTGATACTTTGGTTGATATGCATGAAGGT
Source organism: Hordeum marinum (assembly GCA_022496015.1). NCBI lineage: Eukaryota > Viridiplantae > Streptophyta > Magnoliopsida > Poales > Poaceae > Hordeum > Hordeum marinum. The sequence continues at coordinate 302,445,881 of CM039672.1, read as the reverse complement.
ACCAAATCAGTGAGAGAGTCCAAGTTGGATGTTCTTTAAAGTCAGCTTGACAAGTTCAAGATGAAGGATGGTGAAGGAGTCCTTGAGATGTAATCTAGGCTAGCTCTCATCACCAATGAGATTGTCAGCTTAGGAAGCGAAGAAATGACCGACAAATTCATCATCAAGAATATACTTTGAGCTTTGGATGATCGATATGACACCATATGCACATTGATCCAAATGATGCCCAACTACAAATATCTCAAGCCAACGGAAGTGATTGGAAGGATTGTTGCTCATGAGATGACACTCAAGGACTAGGAAGATCTTCACCACAAGTATAGCGGTGCCTACAAGGCCACAAGTGATGCTCCCGCAACCTCAAGCGACAACCTTGTCACAAATGAAGAGATAAGCCTCATGGTCAAGAAGTTCAACAATTTGAGTTCAATACTTGGAAGAGTTCGCCCACCATATCATTTCAACTTTACAATATTTCTAAGGAAATCACACTTGATGAATTCTACCAAATTTGCATGCTTCCTAATGAGGGCAATTATTTAGACCCACGATCCTATAAATGTTGAGAATTTTATAGTTGTCGTAATTGTGGGGGAAACGAGAGCACTTTCAGACACTAGAGTTGCTAGTTTACATTTTCCTGTCCTGCGCTAATATTCATTATTTTCTGGAAGGTGTATAACCGTGACATCCCAAGTGCTGTCCCTACCTTATTTGACATGTAACCTATTGTATGAACCTTGTGCCATGATATTATGATGTTTTGCAACTTGTCATCCATGTCTTGTTATTGCATTCATGCATCATGCATCATGCATCATGCATCCATCACGTAATGCCTTGTTGTGAAGTGACCATGTATGTGAGTGATATGGTTTGGTTTGAGTGTGGGTGGAGCTTATGGGTGCAATCTCCTCCTTCTTCCCCTCTCTTTTCTTTTCAACAAACCCCCCATCATATGCCTTAATTCCCATGTTATTTATTAATGAGTATTAAGTTGCCATTTAAATTATTTTAAAAATGTTCAAGAGGTAGCCCTATATGTCTTATGGATTTTAAGTATGTTTGTTTTGATGTTTGAAGTTTGCATGCTTGTGAGTTTTAAATAACAGAGGGGCTGCCTATTTTAAATATTTAAAATTACTTGTTCAAAAATTCAACTTAATATTTTTATTAAATGGGGCACATGATTTTCTCGGCAAAAGTATTTTTGTTTGCCTCAAAACTCCTTTATTTTATCACTTGGGTTTTCCTTTGTGTTGTATTGTTTTAAAAGAAAAACCTTCTCAGTTATTGTTTCTAGAGAGAGAGCTAGAGTGGGCTTGCATTCCCCATGGCCCACCCCGCTCGGGAACGGCTACCTGCTCCGTTGGGTGTCGCCGTTAGGTTCAGAGAGAGAGAGAGAGCTCCGCCGTGTGTTTCAGACATCGCGGCGCCGTCTGTACCCTCCTATTTAATCCCCTCGACGTCCGTGCCGCTCCCCTAGGGTCCCCTCTTCCCCCTCGCGCCGCCGCCCTCCGCTTGTTTTTATTTTCTGTTTTATTTGAGTGTATGTGTGGGTGTGCTTGCTTATACATAGATGTGAGTGTATGTATAGGTATGTATGTGGTGTGCATGTGCAAGTGTTATGCACGTATGCGTGTGTTGTGGTGTGTGTGTGCTTATGCATACGCACTCAAGGTAGTGTGTGTGGTGGTTCACACGAGCATGTGTAGTCTAGGTGCGTAGTGCATATGTGTTTATGCACATATGTATGTGCTTGTGTGTGTGTGTGTGCCACATAGTGTGGTGCATATATATGCATGTGTGTTTGTGGAAGTGTGTGTGTGTGTATTACCATACACATATGCATGTGCATATATGCATTGTGCATATATGTGTGCATATGTGTGTGAATGGCCACCCATACACATGAGCATGAGTGTTTGTGAGTGTATGTGCCTAGTGCACTTGTGAGAGTGAGTGTGTGTATGCCTATGTGCATTATATGAGCATGTGAGTGTGTGTGGATGAACACCCCCTCTTGGGTGGTATGTTCACGAGTGTTGGTGCTCATATGCCTTGGGCATATAGAGAGAATGTGTGTGCTTGCATGTAGTGGTGAGTGTAGAGCGTATGCGCGCGTGTGTGTGGACTAGTGGGTTTCCCCACTTGATAACCCCTTGTTGTTTATATGCATGATTGTAATTTGGCAGCTCATTTCCATCTCTTGCTAAGATACAAAGCTGGTTTGATCATTTATGCATGTTTAATTAGCGCTATGATCCACTTATGAGAATAGGTGGTTGTTTTTGCTATCTTGTTTGTGCCTTGTTGTTTCACATGAACATATGAGTACGACACATGTTTTTGGGGTAGAAAGAACCAATGAATCCATTGGTGCCTTCAGATTTCACTTTTGAGCTAGCTTATAAAACTGTCATTTTAGCTGAGATGCTACTTTGTCATTTTTGCATGATTTAATCCTTGCTTGCTTTGGGGCAGATGCCGACATGCAAGTGCTAGTGTTTTACATCTATTATGCCATGGTATTTTTGTTTAACATGAAAATCACCCATATAAGTGGGAACCTTGCTGTTAAGTAGCCAACTTAATGTTTATGTTTCAGTATGCTAAAAACTACTAAGTCTAGGAATCTGCTGATATTTTTATGCCATGTAGAGTGGATGGTATCTTGTGATGTGTTGTGAATTTGAGCATGCTCAGTGCTAGTGTTTTGGAGTAGATGTTGTCTACTACCATCCTGTTAATTTCCATGCCAATAGGAGCTCTATAACATATTTATCTACTGCTGTGAACTTGCTACTTTATTAACTCAGATTCCAGAAAACTGTAATTTTCACCAAGTCCCAGAAAACTGTTTCATCATGCCAACTTGATAGCTTCATGCTTATTGATGTGTGCCTCCTTTGCTGATTGTGTAGTTGGATAATTTGATGTGTGTGTTATTTAGTTTCTGTCAATAACTTATTTGTGGCTGTAGGATTCCTGTAGCTTAAGTTGTGGGCTGTGTAAGTTGCTATGTTGCTGTTATGTGGCAGATTGTTTGTTTTAGTGTTTTGTGATTTGTGGGAGCTATACTCCATGTAATTGATTGATCTTTGAGTCTACTGTGATTGGTTTTTAATTACCTAACCAGTGGCTACCTTGGAATGCCAAGAATAAGCCCATGGTGTTGGTTGTCTTGTGTGTTGCCTTCGTACCTTGTCGAGAGCGTATCGTGAGAACCATAACTCCGTTTCTTGCGTTCTTTATATGCATTTCTATCGATTTTGCATGCTGAATCCATTTTTGCCATGATAATGCATGTTTAAATAACTTAACATGAGGTTCTGTCCAGATTCATTAATAAAAAACTTTGCGCGTGAAACATGACTAGTTTTGGATTGCCATGTTAATTCTTCATAAATGAATCATGCATCACCTTGGTTGTGCATGCACCTTGGTTGGATTTTTATTATTGCTATTTCTCTTGGGTAGACACGAGTGTTGAAACTGAGTACGAGGACCCAGGAGAGTACTACTACGAGGATCCCGCTACTTGTTCCACTGAAGAACAAACTGGCAAGATGATCGTACCCGGATCCCGATACTATTTTCGCTTGCTAGTTTCTCACTCTTATCGTTAAAATTGTGCTACCTACCACTTGAATATCAGCCTCCTAATTGCCATGAGAGCCCCTAACCCTCCACATCCTAGCAAACCTTTGATTGGCTAAGTTACCGCTGCTCAGCCCCTCTTATAGCGTTCTTAGTTGCAGGTGCAGGTTGTTCCATGTGATAACATGGATTTGGATATCACAATATTATCTGTTATTTAATTTAATGCACATATATATATATTTTGGTATTGGTGGAAGGCTTGGCCTTTTGTTAGGTGTTTTGTTCCACTGTTACCGCCATAGTTCTTGGTACCGGTGTTATGCTTTCCATATTTTGCGCTCCTAACACGCTCGGGGTTGTTATGGGGACCCCCTTGGTTATTCGGTTGAGATTAAAACTTGTCTGGCAGAGACCCAACATATGTACTACAGTTGCTTAACAACTTAATAAAAATTTGCATAGGGCATTGCAAACCCGTGGATAATTAATCAACCCCCGGGCCAGTGCTCCGCATGAGTGTTGGTCCAACCCAGAGCAGCTTATTAACGCCGCCCGGGGCAACTCGGTGATTGGCGTGGTAACCATCACTCATCCGTCGTGTCCTGAGAATTAGATACGTGGCTCTTATCGGGTTCGTCGACACATCGGGAGGTCTTGCTAGATTTGTTTTACCTTTATCGAATGTCTTGCGTGTGGAGTCTGACTTTCTTCGGGTTTTCTCGAGGTGTTGGAATTCCTTTGGAATTACCTATGATGGCCACGAGATCCGTGGTCGAGGCTATTCCCGTGGAGTGTGGTAATTTGTGATGGACTAGTTGGAGCACCCCTGCAGGGTTAAATCTTTTCGAGAAGCCATGCTTGCGGTTATGTGGCAACTTGGATATTTTTTAACACCCGGTTGTAGTTAACTTGAAGTAAACTCTAATTAAAATACACCAACTGTGTGAGTAACCGTGATCGTCTCTGCTCGTGAACATGATCCGAGAGAGAACACGATGGGGTCATGATTGACGTAAGTAAGTGTTCAGGATCTCATAGAGATCATACTAGATTCGATCGTTCATCGTAGGCCAGTCATATTTATTGTCATGTTACGTAAGTTAGCCACCATATATGCTTAGTACTGCGGCAAACTAAACACATACCCCATCCCAACCTTTAAGCTTGAATAGTCTTGGTACCCGGGCGCTTGATTGCTGAGTCCTTGTGGCTCACAGATTACTACACCACTCCAGGTACAGGTAGAGATGAGTACGTGCAGGATGATCTTACCTAGATCCAGTGGGAATATGATGAGGAAAGAGGCAGGATGTACGTGACTTACCCGGATGAGTAGAGGACCATGGTCGTGATCTTTGGGATAGCGAGATAGTATCATTTGCATCTGTTTTATCGTTTGGTTTTGTCCGTAGTCGGACCCTGTCTTCATCTTGATGATTTGAACTCTGTGTGGATTGTAATTTAGCATGTGGCGAGTGTAAGCCAATCTTGTATACTCATCTCTTCTATAATGTATGATGCAATGATTCTATACTTGCGAACGGCAAGATGTGCCTTTATCCCTTGCGAGGCCCTCGTGTCTTAAGATGGATAGGTGCGCATCTTGGGCGTGACAATAACTGTTGGAAATATGCCCTAGAGGCAGTAATAAATTAGTTATTATCATATTTCCTTGTTCATGATAATCGTTTATTATCCATGCTATAAGTGTATTGATCGGAGACTTAGATGCATGTGTGGATACATAGACAAAACCATGTCCCTAGTATGCCTCTAATAGACTAGCTCGCTGATCAAAAGATGGTTAAGGTTTCCTAGCCATGGACATGAGATGTCATTTGATAACGGGGTCAAATCATTAGGAGAATGATGTGATGGACAAGACCCAAACTACAAACGTAGCATATGATCGTGTCAGTTTATTGCTACTGTTTTCCGCATGTCAAGTATGTGTTCCTATGACCATGAGATCATGCAACTCACAGATATCGAAGGAGTGCCTTGTGTGTATCAAACGTCGCAACGTAACTGGGTGACTATAAAGGTGCTCTGCAGGTATCTCCGATGGTGTCTGTTGAGTTGGCATGGATCGAGACTGGGATTTGTTACTCCGTGTGACGGAGAGGTATCTCGGGGCCCACTCGGTAATGCAACATCACAATAAGCCTTGCAAGCAATGTGACTAATTGTTAGTTGCGGGATCTTGTATTACGGAATGAGTAAAGAGACTTGCCAGTAACGAGGTTGAACTAGGTATGGAGATACCAACGATCGAATCTCGGGCAAGTAACATACCGAAGAACAAAGGGAACGTTATACAGGATTAACCGAATCCTTGACATAGAGGTTCGACCGATAAAGATCTTCGTAGAATATGTAGGAACCAATGTGGACGTCCAGGTCCCGCCATTGGTTATTGACCATAGAGGTGTCTCGGTCATGTCTACATAGTTCTCGAACCCGCAGGGTCTGCACACTTAAGGTTCGGTGACGTTTCGGTAGTGTAGAGTTATGTATGGTGGTGATCGAAGTTTGTTCGAAGTCCCGGATGAGATCCTGGACGTCACGAGGAGCTCCGGAATGGTCCGTAGGTAAAGATTCATATATAGGAAGTCCCAGTTTGGTTTCCGGAAAAGTTTCGGGCTCATTGGTAGTGTACCGGGAGTGCCGGTAGTGTACCGGGAGGCCTCCGGGAGGGGTATTTCGACCCCAAGAGGTCCATGGGTTGTGGGAGAATAATAACCAGCCCTTAGTGGGCTGGGAAAACAGCCAAAAAGGCCCATGGCGCAGGAGAGAAAGTCCTAAAGCAAAAAGTGGAAAATCAGCCAATAGGAGGCAATCCTACTCCAACTAGGATTGGAGGTGAAGTAGGATTGCTTCCCACCTCCTATTTCGGCCAACCCAAAGGCCTTGGATGCCTCTCCTCTCCTCTCCTCCTATATATACTAGTGGATTGGGTGGTTTTTGGACAGAATTTCCGGCCACGTGCTACCCGTTCCACCGGTGCATAGTTTCTCCTCTAGATCGGTTTTCTGCAGCGCTTAGGCGAAGCCCTACCGGAATTGCTCCACCACCATCACCGGAGCACCGTCACGCTGCCGGTGAACTCTCTCTCCTCTCCACCTCCTCTTGCTGGATCAAGATGGTGGAGATCGTCATCAAGCTGCACGTGTGCTGAACGCGGAGGTGCCGTCCGTTCGGCGCTAGATCGGAAGGACCGTGATCGAGATCGCGAGACAGTTCGTGATGTGATCACGGAACGGATCGTGATGTGTTTGCGGGACAGATCGTGATCAAGATCGTGAGACGGATCGTGATGAGTTCGCGGGACGGATCATGATGTGTTCGCAGGACGGTTCGTGATTGGATCGCGGGACGCTCGGCGATTTGGATCGCGAAGATGTTCGACTACACCAACCGCATTTCTTAACGCTTCCCGCTTAGCGATCTACAAGGCTACGTAGATCCACTCTCCCTCTCGTAGATGCTCATCACCATGGATAGGTTTGCGTGTGCGTAGGAATTTTTTTGTTTCCCATGCGACGTTCCCCAATAGTGGCATCAGGAGCTAGGTTGATGGTTCGATGAGATCTCGAGTAGAACACAAAAGGTTTGTGGGCGTTGATGCTTGGATTGCTTCCTCCCTTGGTCGGCTTTTGGTTCAGCGGGATTGTGAGATGAAGCGGTCCGGACCAACATTACTCGTACGCTTACGAGAGACCGGTTCCCTCGACGCAACTTGTTGCTTAGATGGCTTGCGGGTGACAGTTTCTCTCACTTTAGTTGGATCGGATCCGACAAAGGCGGTCCTTGAGAAGGTTGAAAAGCAATCTATGTATCACCGTTGTGGTTTATGCGTAGGTGAGAATCGTTCTTGCTAGATACCCGTAGCAGCCACGTAAAACATGCAACAACAATTAGAGGACGTCTAACTTGTTTTTGCAGGGTATGTTGTGATGTGATATGGCCAATTACATGATGAGATATATGTGATGTATGAGATGATCATGTGATGTATAGAATTTCACGACTTGCATGTCGCTGAGTACGGCAACCGGCAGGAGCCATAGGGTTGTCTTTAATTATTGTATGACCTGCGTGTCAATCATTAAGCGCTATGTAATGCTTTACTTTATCGCTAAGCGGTAGCAATAGAAGTAGAAGCAGGGCTGGCGCCACAACCCCAATGGCAACACATTGATGGAGATCAAGATGATGAAGATCATGGTGTTGTGCCGGTGACGATGGAGATCATGCCGGTGTTTCGAAGATGGAGATCTTAAACACAAGTTCATGGCCATATCATGTCACTTATGAATTGCATGAGATGTTAATCCTTTTATGAACCTTGTTTTGCTTAGTACGGCGGTAGCATTATAAGGTGATCCCTCACTTAAATTTCAAGATGAACTGTGTTCTCCCCGAGTGTGCACCGTTGCGAAAGTTCGTCGTGTTGAGACAGCACGTGATGATCGGGTGTGATAGACTCTACGTTCACATACAACGGGTGCAAGCCAGATTTGCACGCGCAGAACACTCGGGTTAAACTTGACGAGCCTAGCATGTACAGACATGGCCTCGGAACACGAGAGACCGAAAGGTTGAACATGAGTCATATAGTAGATATGATCAACATAATGATGTTCACCATTGCAGCCACCTCAACTCACGTGATGATCGGACTTGAGTTGGTGAATTTGGATCATGTATCACTCGAATGATCGGAGGGATGTCAATTTGAGTGGGAGTTCTTAAGTAATATGATTAATTGAACTCATTATCATGAACATAGTCAAAGTGTCTTTGCAAATTATGTTGTAGATTACTAGCTCACGCTGTAGCTCCCTTAAATTTCTATTTGTTCCTAGAGAAATAGAGTTGAAAGATGTTGGTAGCAATATTGCGGACTAGGTCCGTGATCTGAGGATTGTCCTCATTGCTGCACAGAAGGCTTATGTCCTTAATGCACCGCTCGGTGCGCCACCCCCTCTAGCGTCGTCTATAGATGTTGTGAACATCTAACAGACACGTTTCGATGACTACTTGATAGTTTAGTGCGTCATGCATTACGGCTTAGAATTGAGGCTCCAAAACATTTTGAACGTCAAGGAACATATGAGATGTTCTAGCAGAAGAGATTGTGATCTTAGGCTCGTGCCTGTGTTGCAAGATATGAGATCTCCAACAAGATTCTTTGCCTGTAAGATGAAGGAGAATAGATTAATCGTTGAGCATGTACTCAGATTGTCTGGGTACTACAATCGCTTGAATCAAGTGGGAGTTGATCTTCCAGATTAGATAGCGATTGATATAGTTCTCCAAGTCACTGTCACTAAAGCTACTAGAACTTAGTGATGAACTATAATACACCAGGGATAGAAGTATTGACCCCTGAGCTGTTCGCGATGTTTGACACCGCGAAGGTAGAAATCAAGCAGGAGCGTCAAGTGTTGATGGTTAATCAAACCACTAGTTTCGAAAAGGGCAAGAGCAAGGAGGGAAACTTCATGGATAGCAAGTCAGTTGCTGCTCCAGTGAAGCAACCCAAAGTTGAACTCAAACCCGAGACTAAGTGCTTCTATTATGAGGTGAGAGGTCGCTAAAGCGGAACAACCCTAGATACTTGGTAGATAAGAAGGTTGGCAACATCGACAGAAGTATATTTGATATACGAGTTATTGATGTGTACCTTGCTAGTACTCCTAGTAGCACCTGGGTATTGGATACCGGTTCGGTTGCTAAATGTTAGTAACTCGAAATAAAAGCTACGGAATAAACGGAGAACTAGCTAAGGGTGAGGTGACGATGTGTGTTGGAAATGTTTCCAAGGTTGATGTGATCAACATCGCACGCTCTCTCTACCTTCAGGATTAGTGACGAACCTAAATAAATGTTATTTGGTGTTTTGCGTTGAGCATGAACATGATTAGATCATGTTTGTTGCAATACGGTTATTCATTCAAGTCAGAGAATAATAGTTATTCTGTTTACATGAATAATACCTTCAATGGTCATGCACCTAGTGAGAATGGTTTGTTGAAATCTTGATCGTAGTAATACACATGTTCATAACATTGATGTCAAAAGATACAAAGTTAATAATGATAGTACCACATACTTGTGGCACTGCCGCTAAATGTCATATTGGTATAAAGCGCATGAAGAAACTCCATGCTGATGGATATTTGGACTCATTCGATTTCGAATCGGTTGAGACGTGCGAACCATGCCTCTTGGGCAAGATGACTAAAGGACCCCGTTGGATGGAGCGGGCAAGTGATTCATTGGAAATGATACATGTTGATGTATGCAATCTAGTGAGTCTTGTAACGTGCAGTGGATATCGTTATTTTCTTACCTTCACTGATGATTTGAGTAGATATAGTGTATATTTACTTAATGAAACACAAGTCTGAATCGTTTGAAAGGTTCAAGCAAATTCAGAGTGAAGTTTAAAGATCATCGTGACAAGAAGATAAAAGTGACCGCGATATGATCGTGGAGGTGAATATCTGAGTTACGAGTTTGGCATACACCTTAAGACAATGTGAAATTTGTTTCACAACTAATGCCACCTGGAACACCATAGTGTGATGGTGTGTCCGAACATCATAGTCATGCTTTATTGATATAGTGCATACTGTGATGTCTCTTATCGTTTTACTACTATAATTTTTGGGGTTATGCATTAGAGACAACTACATTCACTTTAAATAGGGCATCATCTAAATCCATTGAGATGACACCGTGTGAATTATGTTTTGATAGAAACCTAAGCTGTCATTTCTTAATATTTGGGGCTGTGACACTTGTGTGGAAAATGTTTTCACCTAATGAGGTCGAACCCAAGGCGGACAAATGCATCTTCATAGAATACCCTAAGATCAGTTGGGTGAACCTTCAATCTCAGATCCTAGTGCAAAGTGTTTGTTGCTTAAACGGATCCTTTCTCGAGGAAATGTTTCTCGCGAAAGAATTGAGTGGGAGGAAGATAGAACTTGATGAGGTTGTTAAACCTTTGTTCAACCAGAGAGTAGCGCATCGCAGAAAGATGTTTCTGTGAAGCCTATGTTAGTTGAAGAGGAAGTTAATGATGATGATCATGAAGCTTCAGGATCAAGTTACTATCGAACTTCGTAGGTCGACAAGGATGTGTACTGCTCCTAAGTGGTACGACAACTCTGTCTTGGAGATCATGTTGTTGGACAACAATGAACCTACGAGCTATGGAGAAGCGATGATGGGCCCAGATTCCGACAAATGGTTGGAGGCCATGAAATCCGAGATAGGATCCATGTATGGAAACCAAGTGTAGACTTTGGTAGACTTGCTCGTTGGACGGCAGGTCGTTGAGTACAAATGGATCTTTAAAATGAAGACAGACACTGATGGTGAATGTCACTATTTGTAAAGCTCGACTTGTTGCAAAGATGTTTGTGACAAGTTCAAGGAGTTGACTACGATGAGACTTTCTCACTCGTAGTGGTGCTAAAGTCTGTTGGAATTATGTTAGCAGTTGCTGTGTCTTCAATTATGAAATCTAGCAGATGGATGTCAAAACATCGTTTCCTTAACGGTTTACTTGAGGAAAGGTTGTATGTGATACAACCAGAAGGTTTTGTCAGGCCTAAGGATGCTAAAAGGTGTGCAAGCTTCGGTGATCCTTCCATGGACTGAAGCAAGCATCTCGGAGTTGGAATATATGCTTTGATGAGGTGATCAAAGTTTTGATGTTTATAAAAAGTTTACGAGAAACTTGTATTTGCAATAAAGTGAGTGGGAGCACTATAGAATTTCTGATAAGTATATGTGGATGACATATCGTTGATCTGAAATAATGTAGAGTTTCTGGAAAGGATGAAACGGTTGTTTGAAAAGTGTGTTTCAAAGGAAGACCTGGATAAAGCTACCTAATTGTTGAGCATCAAAATCTATAGAGATAGATCAAGATGCTTGATGAGACTTTCAATGAGTGCATACCTTGACAAGATTTTGAAAGAGTTCAAAATGGATCAGCCAGAGAAATAGTTCTCGTCTGATTTGTAAGGTGTGAAGTTGAGTGAGACTCAAAGCTCGACAACGGCAGAAGAAAGATAAAGGACAAACGTCGTCCCCTATGCCTTAGCCATAGGCTCTATATTATGCCATGCTGTGTACCGCACCTGTGTGTGCCTTGCCATGAGTCTGTCAAGGGGTACAAGAGTGGTCCAGGAGTGGATCACTGGACAGCGGTCGGAATTATCCTTAGTAACCAGAGGACTAAGGAAATGTTTCTTGATTATGGAGGTGATAAAGAGTTCGTCGTAAAGAGTTACGTCGATGCAAGCTTTAACACCTATCCGGATGACTAGTAGTAGCAATCTGGATACGTATAGTGGAGCAGCCATTTGGAAATAGTACCAAGTGGAGTGTGGTAGCAGTGTTTACGGTTTGACATAGAGATTTGCAAAGTACACACGGATCTGAATATCGCAGACCCGTTGACTATAAGACCTCTCTCACATGCAAAGCATGATCGAGCACCAGAACTCATTGGGTGTTAGATTCATAACAATGCGAATCACATGGTGATGTGAACTAGATTATTGACTCTAGTGCAAGTGGGAGACTGTTGGAAATATGCCCTAGAGGCAATAATAAATTAGTTATTATCATATTTCCTTGTTCATGATAATCGTTTATTATCCATGCTATAATTGTATTGATCGGAGACTTAGATGCATGTGTGGATACATAGACAAAACCATGTCCCTAGTATGCCTCTAATAGACTAGCTCGCTGATCAAAAGATGGTTAAGGTTTCCTAGCCATGGACATGAGATGTCATTTGATAACAGGGTGACATCATTAGGAGAATGATGTGATGGACAAGACCCAAACTGCAAACGTAGCATATGATCGTGTCAGTTTATTGCTACTGTTTTCCGCATGTCAAGTATGTGTTCCTATGACCATGAGATCATGCAATTCACAGATATCGGAGGAGTGCCTTGTGTGTATCAAACGTCGCAACGTAACTGGGTGACTATAAAGGTGCTCTACAGGTATCTCCGATGGTGTCTGTTGAGTTGGCATGGATCGAGACTGGGATTTGTTACTCCGTGTGACGGAGAGGTATCTCGGGGCCCACTCGGTAATGCAACATCACAATAAGCCTTGCAAGCAATGTGACTAATTGTTAGTTGCGGGATCTTGTATTACGGAACGAGTAAAGAGACTTGCCAGTAACGAGGTTGAACTAGGTATGGAGATACCAATGATCGAATCTCGGGCAAGTAACATACCGAAGAACAAAGGGAACGTTATACGGGATTAACCGAATCCTTGACATAGAGGTTCGACCGATAAAGATCTTCGTAGAATATTTAGGAACCAATGTGGACATCCAGGTCCCGCCATTGGTTATTGACCATAGAGGTGTCTCGGTCATGTCTACATAGTTCTCGAACCCGCAGGGTCTGCACACTTAAGGTTCGGTGACGTTTCGGTAGTGTAGAGTTATGTATGGTGGTGACCGAAGTTTGTTCGGAGTCCCGGATGAGATCCTGGATGTCACGAGGAGCTCCGGAATGGTCCGTAGGTAAAGATTCATATATAGGAAGTCCCAGTTTGGTTTCCGGAAAAGTTTCGGGCTCATCGGTAGTGGACCGGGAGTGCCGGTAGTGTACCGGGAGGCCTCCGGGAGGGGTATTTCGACCCCAAGAGGTCCATGGGCTGTGGGAGAATAATAACCAGCCCTTAGTGGGCTGGGAAAACAGCCAAAAAGGCCCATGGCGCAGGAGAAAAAGTCCTAAAGCAAAAACTGGAAAATCAGCCAATAGGAGGCAATCCTACTCCAACTAGGATTGGAGGTGAAGTAGGATTACTTCCCACCTCCTATTTCGGCCGACCCAAAGGACTTGGATGCCTCTCCTCTCCTCTCCTCCTATATATACTAGTGGATTGGGTGGTTTTTGGACAGAATTTCCGGCCACGTGCTACCCGTTCCACCGGTGCATAGTTTCTCCTCTAGATCGGTTTTCTGCAGCGCTTAGGCGAAGCCCTGCCGCAATTGCTCGACCACCATCACCGGAGCACCGTCACGCTGCCTGTGAACTCTCTCTACTCTCCACCTCCTCTTGATGGATCAAGATGGTGGAGATCGTCATCAAGCTGCACGTGTGCTGAACGCGGAGGTGCCGTCCGTTCGGCGCTAGATCGGAAGGACCGTGATCGAGATCGCGAGACGGTTCGTGATGTGATCACGGAACGGATCGTGATGTGTTTGCGGGACAGATCGTGATCAAGATCGTGAGAAGGATCGTGATGAGTTCGCGGGACGGATCATGATGTGTTCGCGGGATGGTTCATGATTGGATCGCGAGACGCTCGGCGATTTGGATCGCGAAGATGTTCGACTACACCAACCGCATTTCTTAACGCTTCCCGCTTAGCGATCTACAAGGGTACGTAGATCCACTCTCCCTCTCGTAGATGCTCATCACCATGGATAGATTTGCGTGTGCGTAGGAAAATTTTTGTTTCCCATGCGACGTTCCCCAACAATAACTGTATCAGAGCCATACGACCATAGGAGCCTTTGCTTGATCGAACTTGGCCAAGTCGAGTCTAGTAAAAATAATTTGAGTCTAGTTATATTGGAGAGTAGGATTCTTTTTACTCCTCTTCTATGCTCTGGTGAGGTATCCGACGTAGGAATTTTGATTCTACTCCTCTTCTCGCTCAATTTTTTTAGGATCATGCAGGTATTTTGGAGTCTATATGATGCCGATGTGATAGGGTTCTGTCTTGGTGCCTCCTGTCTGACTTGATTTCTTCTGGGGAGTCGAGCTCCAGGGAATGTTTGCACATCGTTATCATTCAACTTCCTTGATATCTCAGGACGGAGAGTGTTCGGAATTACTTCAATACTTATCGTGGTGAGATAAGGTCGGAGTCACCCAGTACTAGGAGGCGTCCGGGGTACCACCATGGTTTAGTATCGTTGTGAGTTCGAGGATTCGAGTTAGATGAAGTTGCGAAAGCCTTTGGTTATGTGTTGAAGGATGGATACAGTTGGGGTGTAGGATTGCTAGTTGTGTGAGATATTTCCTCCTTGTATCCCCCACACCGGATTGCATAACCAGAAAGTTTTCGGAAGTTCTTAGGTGGGAAATCTTGTAGTTATCTAGGATCATCTTCTTCAGATGTATGTGGGAATATACATTTGTTCCGAGTGCTTAGCTCAATACTTTTGTGTTATTGCAAGTGACTTCTAATTTCTAATGATGTCATCATAAACCGAAGAAGCATTCTTACTAATTTTTCAGTAGGAAGGCTGTGTTGTTATTTGTTCAATTTCTTTCGAGCAGTTGATTCAGCTTTTGAATTCATCTTATCAATGAGGTGCTGATCCGTTTTGTCCATCTTCATGATGGCTCCACCAACTCGCAACAATCCGGGTCGTGGTGAGGAGCAGACTGATGTTGCACCACCACCCTCGCATCGCCTCCTCCACCTCCTCCTCCAGAAGCTTGGCAAGCTGTGATGGCCGCAACCAATGCGAACACTCAGATGTTGCTCAGGCTGTTGCAAGAAAGGGAGCAGGGTAAGCAAGGTTTTCAAGGGAATTTTTAGAATCAGCTTCAGTTTGCGACACTCAATCAGTTCCTTGCCAACCAGCCCAAGTCTTTCACCTATTGTGAGCAGCCTCTTGATGCTGATGATTGGCTTCGTGATATGAGTAAGCATTTTGAGTACAACAATGTCAGGCCAGAGGACTTTGTCAGATTTGCATCGTTCTAGCTCAAGGGTTAAGCAGCTGATTGGTGGCAGCAGTACAAGGATTCCAGGGGTGATCATGTTGTTACTTGGGATGATTTCCGTCGTGACTTCATGGCTCATTACATTCTGACAATCTTTGTCGAGGAGATGCGTGAGAAGTTCAGGCACCTGAAGCAGGGAAGCAAGTCTGTCTATCAGTACAACGGCGAGTTCCAGAATCTAGCTCGTTATGCGAAGCAAGATGTTCCAGATGACAAGGCTACGATCTATCAGTTCAGAGGTGGTCTCAAGGATGAGCTTCTGCCAGGCCTAATTCTTCAAGAGCCTCGTGAGTTTGATCAGTTCTATAACATGGCTTTGAAGGTCGAGGCAACTCAGCTCAAGTTGGACAACTCTAAGAAGCGTTCAAGGGATTCATATTCTTCTTCTTCTAGCTCTCAGATGGTTCCCAAGCAGCAGAAGTATTGGGTGCCAAATCCTCCTTCGTTTCGTCCTCCTCAGCAGCAGAAGTACTTCGGTGGTCGTGGTTCTTCCCACCCACCCAACCCAGGATTCCAATAGAGACCTCAGGCATCCAAGGGAGTTCTTGTTCCTCCTCCAGTCAATGTTCGTCCGCTTTCTGAGGTGACTTGTCACAAGTGTGGTCAGAAGGGTCACTATGCAAACAAGTGCAACTAGCGGCGTCTTCCGCCTCCTCCTCCCGTCAAGCCTCCAGGCAATGCTATGGTGAAGCATAATCCCAAGTCAGTTAGAGTGAATATGGTGAATGCAGCTGAAGCAGAGCAGTCTCATGATGTGATTATGAGTAATCTCTCAGTTAATGATTTTCCTGCAAAAGTTTTGTTTGATACTGGTGCATCACATTCATTCATATCCAAGCCTTTTGTCGCTATGCATGAGTTTTCAGTGGAGCATTTAGCTAGTCCTTTTCGTGTGGTTTCTCCGGGGATGCGCATGAGTTCGCATATGATTGTTCCAGATGCTTCTATCAAGTTGGGCAATTATTCTTTTCTGGCTTCTCCAATTGTTCTTGGTAATTCCGATATTGATCTTATTCTGGGCATGGACTTCCTAGCTATGAATAAGGCCTATGTTGATTGTCAAGCAAAAGAAGTCAAGCTGACTCATCCTTCAGAAGACGTGATTATATTCGTGGCTCGTGATGACACTATCCATCTCTTTGCTCTTAATGAGAAGGGTGAAATCTCAGAGATTTCTCAAATTCCGGTGGTTTGTGAGTATGAAGATGTCTTTCCAGAAGAATTGCTAGGAATGCCTCCGCACCGGCCAGTCGAGTTCGTGGATTGATCTCGAGCCCGGAACTAAACCGGTCTGCAAGCGCCCGTATAAACTTGGCCTCGAAGAGCTGAAAGAGTTGAAGAAGCAGCTAGATGAGCAAGAACGTCTGGGTCTGATCAGACCAAGTTCTTCTCCATGGGGTTGTGGTGTTTTGTTTGTCAAGAAGAAAGATGGCACAAATCATCTTTGTGTCGACTACCATCCATTGAACAAGAAGACAATCAGAAACAAGTACCCACTTCCCAACATCAATGAGTTGTTTGAACAACTCAAAGGTGCCAAGGTTTTCTCGAAGCTTGATCTTTGCATGGGTTATCATCAGATTTGCATTCTCGAAGAAGACATTCCTAAGACCGCTTTCAGGACGAGTTTTGGCTCTTATGAGTACACTGTCATGTCGTTTGGTCTTGCGAATGCTCCTCCAACCTTCTTGAGAATGATGAATTTCATTTTCTCTCCTTTCAAGAATGAATTCGTCTCGGTCTGTCTGGATGATATCCTTGTGTTCTCGGAGACAGAAGAAGAGCATACAGAGCATCTCCGCCTTGTGCTTGACAAGTTAATAGAGCATCGATTCTATGCCAAGTTTCCAAGTGTGAGTTTTGGATCAATGAAGTGGTGTACCTTGGGCATGTGATCACTGCCGAGGGAATTAAAGTGCACCCTGAGAAAGTTGAGGCAGTCTTGAAGTGGGAACCTCCTCAGAATGTGAAGCAGCTTCGGAGTTTCCTCGGGCTTGCTAGTTATTGCAGAAGATTCGTGGAGAACTTATCTCAAATTGCTAAGCCTCTGTCTAATCTCCTCCAGAAGAGTGTCAAGTATGTTTGGTCTCCTGAGTGTGATGTGGCGTTCAATACGCTCAAGCAAAGACTGACTTCAGCTCCAGTTCTTGTTCCTCCTGAGCAGTCAAAGCCTTTCCAAGTTTTCTGTGATGCTTCTCTCCAAGGTCTTGGTGGTGTTCTCATGCAAGATAAGAAGATTGTTGCTTATACCTCGCGTTAGTTGAAGCCTGCCGAGAATAACTACCCCACTCATGATCTTGAGTTGGCGGCAGTTGTGCATGCTCTGATGACTTGGAGGCATTTGTTGTTGGGTAGACCAGTTGAGGTGTACACCGATCACAAGAGCTTGAAGTACATTTTCACTCAACCCAATCTTAATATTCGGCAGTCTCGTTGGTTGGAAATGCTTGAGGACTTCAATCCAAGGATTGAGTATACCCCTGGGAAAGCAAATGTCATTGGAGACGCGCTCAGCCGTAAGGCGTACTGCAATAGTCTCACCTTGAAGCCTCTTCAGCCCGAGCTTGGTGAAGCCTTCCGCAAGCTCAACCTTCAGATGATTCCGCAAGGATTTCTTGCAAATCTTCAAGTCTCTCCGACTCTAGAAGATCAGGTTCGCCAAGCGCAGCTTCTTGACGCTATGGTGAAGAAAGTGAAGAAAGGTGTGGCCAAGAGCATTCTGAAGTATAAGTGCTTTCACGTTGATGACAAAGATACCTTGTTCTTTGAGGACTGTCTAGTGGTTCCAAAAGGTGATCTTAGAAAGGTTGTCATGGACGAAGCACATAATTCTCTTCTATCCATTCATCCAGGCAGTTCAAAGATGTATCAGGATCTCAAGCAAACCTTCTGGTGGACTCGCATGAAACGTGAGATTGCTCAGTTCGTGAACGAGTGTGATGTTTGTCGCAGAGTGAAGGCAGAGCATCAACGTCTAGCCGGTCTTCTTCAGCCTTTGCCTATCGCAAAGTGGAAATTCGATCATGTGAAATGTGGCTCCCAACTCAACCACGAAAATCCATAGCTTAATTGGAGGCTCCCAACTCAACCACGAATCTTCACTACAATGTTGGGGAAATCTCCATAGCTTAATTGGAGGCTCCCAACTCAACCACGAATCTTCACTACAATGGAATGTGGCTCTGAGGTGACCTCTTCCATCTAGGGTGCCCAAACACCCAAGAGTAACAAGATCGTAAGGGATTAGTGGGGGGAATCAAATTTTTGTTGGTGGAAGTGTAGATTGATGTCCTCTCAAGCAAGACCTAGAGAATCAACAAGTTTTGATGGCTAGGGAGAGAGATAGGGTGAAAATGATCTTATGTGGCAACAATGGAGTTTGGGGTAAAAGAGGTGGGTCTTCTTGGGGAACAAGACCTACTTATAGAGTGGGGAAACAAATCCAATCATTATATGGTCGTTGATACACACAAGCTGTACTATTGCTCAGATGAGCGGTACTACCCTCTTGGTGTTGGGTTCTACCATAGGTGCTTCGCATGCCAATTAAAAGTTTCCTACGCGCAGAACATCCAAGAAAATGCTACGGAGATGGATCATAGATTGTTACAACTGAACGCGCAGTGCCGTGCAACAGAAGTAGAGTTGTGGCAGCGCGTTCGCGTGGTCCGTCTCCTCCTTGTCCGATCTCCCTCGAACAACTGGTCCAATCTCCCTCGAACTGGCGGTCGTCGGATCCCACGTATAGGTTTGCCGGAGCGGCGTAGGTGCACAGCCTCTAACGGTATCCACGCGTGTAGTAGGAACACCCGTGCGGCGGACTGCTAGGTC
Organism: Hordeum marinum; assembly: GCA_022496015.1. Classification (NCBI taxonomy): domain Eukaryota; kingdom Viridiplantae; phylum Streptophyta; class Magnoliopsida; order Poales; family Poaceae; genus Hordeum; species Hordeum marinum. The sequence goes on along the minus strand of CM039672.1, from coordinate 302,426,640 downwards.
CGATCACACGGTCAGCGATGGCGAGTGGATGTGGCTAGTTGCAATACATGCAGAGCCCTAACGACAGCACCAAAGCGATTAACCGGATGGGTGTGCCACGCCTCCTCTATATATAGGCATCCGGCGCAGGCTCAACTCTTGGGGCTCGCACGGATCCTAAAGCCCGCGTGTTCCTTCCCTTAAGTGCGCGGCCCTTTAGATTCTCGTCCACTTGGTCGCGAGTAAGATCACATCCGACTTGACCGGTCAGTAGCGGACTCTAGCAAGATGTGCCGACTCCAAGTGTTCGATGAAGCTGGTTAGGCGAACCTGTACTTCACACTTCTGTTACCTTTGGCACACGATATATGTTGTCGTGCACAAGGCGTCATGGTCATCCTTGTTGCAGCACGACCTCTTTCTCGTTCCGGTGAATCCGACCAACACTTTGGATTATCTCATAATCCTCATCACATGGCCATGCTTATCTAGGTCGGATCACCCAAGGGCCCCAGAGTATATCTCTCCTGATCAGAGGGGAAAATCCCATCTTGCTCAACCATGTATCGCAGCATGGGTCTGGACAAGCCTGAAATCTACCTTTGTAACTACCCAGTCATGGAGTAGCGTTTGGTCAGCCCAAAGCAAGTCTGTCACCATCTCAAGTACATGCGCCAGCTCAGGTCTTAGGACATAGAACGTATGTTGTACTAGAAACTCACAGATGACCTATCACTGCATCTCATAGTTGAGTCTGTCCAACTCAGACCTTATCTCGACTCGGACCCGACTATGTCGAATCCGACCAGACCTTTCCGAGTCCATATTATCCGGCTAGCATCCAATGCTACTTGGTCAGTGAGACCGAACCATCCACCGTGTCATATGCTAGTCTGATTAGTTGTGCATCCACACGACCCTTTGGACTAGGGACCATTTAGGACAATTATCATACAATGCATAGTCTTACAAACAAGTCACGTACTTGTTAATACACATCAATGATAATGTCCAAGTCCTATCTTTATTCATACACACATAGGAAATATCATCATACATGATTGCCTCTAGGGCATATCTCCAACAGTCTCCCATTTGCACTAGAGTCATTCAAGTAGTCATCGAATGCCCATAGCTCTAACGTGCCCCTCATGCTTGAGTTGTGGAAGTGGCTTAGTCAACGGATCTGCAACATTTTCATTTGTATGAATCTTGCACAAATTGGTATCACCTTTCTCTACGAGCTTTCATATCAAGTGATATTTTGGGTCTATGTGCCTGGCCTTGTGGTGTTGTCTCGGCTCCTTGGCCTATGCGATGGCACCTGAATTATCGCAATAAAGGTCCAACGGTTTTGACTAGCCTGGGAACACACCAACATCTTCCAGGAACTTCCGAATCCAAACAGCTTCCTTTGCGCCTTCACAAGCCGTAATGTATTCGGCCTCTGTTGTGGAGTCGGCCACCGTATCTTGCTTGGAACTCGTCCAGCTCACTGCTCCTTCATTCATGACATACACGAATCCAGTATGCGATTGACAATCATCTCTGTCGGTTTGGAAACTAGCATCATCCTAACCTTTTACGCAGAGCTCCTCCTCACCTCCATAACCTAGGAACATCTCTTTAGCCCTTTTCAGGTACTTCAAGATAGTTTTCACCGCTGCCTAGTGACTCTCACCTGGGTCGTCCTGGTATCTGCTTGTTAAGGTTATTTCATAGGCAACATCAGGTCGTGTACATAGCATGACATACATGATGGATCCAATTGCCGAGGCGTATGGAATCCTACTCATCCGATTTCGCTCATCAGAAGTCGTAGGACTCTGAGTCTTGCTTAGCCTTACACCATTTGAGATGGGCAAGAACCCTTTCTTGCCCTCACTCATGTTGAACCTCTTCAACACTTTGTCTATGTACGTGCTCTGGCTTAAGCCGAGAAGCCTCCTCGATCTATCTCTATAGATCTTGATGCCTAAAATGTACACTGCCTCTCCAAGGTCTTTCATCGAAAACTTGCCATTCAATGATTCCTTGACTAAGTTCAGGATCAAAACATCATTTCCAATCAGCAGTATGTAATCCACATAGAAGATCAAAAATACTACCGAGCTCCCACTAGACATCTTGTATAAACAATACTCCTCTTCGTTCTTGATGAAACCAAGGTAAACGATGACTTCATCAAAACGGATGTTCCAACTCCGAGCTGCTTGCCTCAATCCATAAATGGATCTCTTGAGCTTGCATATTTTACCAGCGTTAGTTGGATCAACAAAACCTTAGGGTTGTATCATGTATACATCCTATTTTAAATTTCCATGAAGGAAAGCCGTTTTGAAATCCATCTGCCATATCTCATAATTGAAATATGCAGCTATAGCTAGTATGATCCTCGCCGACTTTAGCATCGCTATCGACAAGTAGGTCTTGTCGTAGTCAATTCCTTGAACTTATCCATAACCTTTAGTGACAAGCCGAGCTTTGTGGATCTGAACATTTCCATCCACATCGTTTTTCTTCTTAAAGACCCATTTGCAACCAATGGCAACTATGCCAGGTGGCGGATCAACCAAGTTCCAGACTTGATTGTCATCCATGGACTTTAACTCGGATCTCGTGGCCTCTAGCCATGCCTCGGAATCTAGGCTCACCATCGCTTCCACATACATGGCTGACTCATTGCTTTCTAGTAACAAAACATCGTGCACTCTGCGCAATCTTTCCGACCTCCGTGGCTCCGGTGCCAACTCCACTACGGGTTCTCTGACCGACTCCTGTGTGATCTCATCACCAACTGAGTTGTCCCCGAGTGGCTCTCGAATTTCGTCGAGTCACACCATTCTCCCACTGGCCTCCCGACTGAGAAATTCTTTCTCTAGGAAAACCCCATTCCGAGCAACAAACACTTTGTTCTCTTCTCGGTTTTAGAAGTTATATCCCAAGGTTTCCCCCGGATATCCCACGAATTTGCATTTATCCGACTTGGGTGTAAGCTTGTCCGACATGAGTCGCTTGACAAATGATTCACAACCCCAAATCTTTAGAAAAGACAAACTAGGACTCTTCCAAGTCCACATCTCATGTGGTGTCTTGTCTACAAATTTTGATGGTACCCTATTAAGTGGGAAAGCTGCAGTTTCTAGAGAGTATCCCTAGAATGACAAGGGTAAATCCGACTTGCTTATCATCGACCAGACCATGTCCAACAAGGTTCGATTTCTCCGTTCTGACACACCGTTTCTCTGCGACGTACCAAGAGGTGTGAGCTGAGGTACTATACCTCGGCTTTTCAGATGATTATCAAACTCCTGGCTCATATACTCACCTCCACGATCTGGTCGTAGAAGTTTTATCGTCTTGACGAACTAATTTTCAACCTCGTTCGGAAACTCTTTGAACTTTTCAAAAATTTCCGACTTGTGCCTCATCAAATAGATATATCCATATCTACTCAAGTCGTCGGTAAAAGTCATGAAGTACTGATAGCCACCTCTGGTCGTTGTGCTCATTGGACCACACCCATCACTGTGTATAAGCTCCAACAGCTCGGACGCCCTCTCGCAACTCTTTGAAAAAGTATAGTTAGTCATCTTGCCTAGCAAGCATGATTCGCATGTCTCGAATGGCCCGAAGTCGGACAAAGTTAGGAGTCCATCATGATGGAGCTTCTTCATGCATTTCATGCGAATGTGGCCAAGCCGGCAATGCCAGAAGTATGTCGGATTTATCTCATTAGGCTTATGCCTCTTGACATTAACGTTATAGACTAGTTCCGTCTCTAGATTTGAAATAAATAGCCCATCTACTATGGGTGCATAGCCATGGAACATTCCATTCAAATAAAATGAACAACCATTGTCCTTTATATTTAATTCATAACCTTGACTCATCAAGCATGAGGCAGAAATAATGTTCCGACCAAGTGCGAGAATGTAATAACAATTATTCAATTCCAAAATAAATCCAGAAGGAAGCTTGAGCTGCATCGCGCTGACCTCCAACGCAGCAACTCTTGCTTTGTTGTCGACCTTGATGTCAATCTCCCCTTGTGCCACACGCCTAGTTCTTACCAGCCCCTACACCGTTATGAACAACCGATCTGGTATCAAATACCCAAGAGCTACTAGGTATGTCAGCAAGGTAAATGTCTATAACATATGTAACAAGTGTACCTTTGCCTGAAGAAGCATCTCTGGCCTTCTTGTCGTGCTCAGGAAGCCACTTGCTATAGTTCCTCTTCTAGTGACCAGCTTCCTTGCAGTGAAAGAAAATGGTCTTTGAGTTTGGTCCGGACTTTGGCTTAGCAGCAGAGATAGCCTTCTCCGTGCCCTTTGCCTTACCCTTTTTCTTGGACCAACTCTTCTTGAACTTAGCCGAGTTCTGCACCATCAACACTTGATGCGTGCCATTCTTAATATCTTGCTCTGCCACCTTGAGCATACCATGCAATTCAGTGAGCTTCTTATCTATGCCGTGCATATGATAGTTCGAGACGAACATCCCATAGCTAGGTGGAAGAGAACCCAAAATTGCATCCGTGGACAGCTCATCCCCAAGTGGGAAGCCTAACCGATCCAAAGATTGCACGTACCCGATCATCTTGATCACATGCGGCCTTAGTGGATCACCCTCCTTCAGCTTACAATCCGTCAAGGACCGCCAGACGTTGAAGCTTTCGGTCCTAGCGTGCACCTGAAACATACTCTTCAAACTTTTGATCATATCGAAAGCCTGAATGTTTTCAAAATGCTGTTACAAATCGGGCTCCATACAAGCCAGCATGAGGCAACTGATCTCGTTTGATTCATCAACGAGTTTCTAACGGGCATTCTTGGTTATGGCGTTAGCATTCTTGGCAGGATCCTCTAGAACTTGTTCCTTTTTATCGCGCTTGAGAACAATTCTCAGATTTCTATACCAGGTGGTAAATTTTGTTCCATTCGGTTTATCCGTTTCCAGAATTGATTTCAATGCAAAGTCGGGTTGAGAAGGTGGTGCCATTGATCTACAACAGAAAATATCCAATCACTAGGCAATGTGTTTATGTAGAGTAATTCAAGCCTTATACAGAACTACTCCCATTGAAGTCAGCATCCCTGCACAAACTCTTAGTGATTTAGGACCCGTCTAGTGCGAGCAACTAGTGAGCTTTAGTATCACTGCTAGCCAACTTGCCTATTCGGTAAGCAAGTCCTTGCTAGTCGTATGTCTATACGACTCCTGTCGGTTGGGTAGGCATCTTATACCCGGCTCCCAACTTTTTCTGCCACAAGGCCCAAAACCGTTTTGATAGCCTTATCAAGTTAACCCGATGCAGTGCATGTCCGTGTCCGACATGAACCCTCCAGTTCAAGGACCCCTAGTAGCACCTCAATTTTATGATCCCACCACTAGACGTACTTGAAGTGCGAAGGTGCAACATCTGGAATGGCAATGTGCTTGATATTAATGAGGGATCTTTCTACCATACTAACATGCATAGAAACAAGAATCAATATCAATCACATATAAACATAAATATGTGAAATAGTATGGCTCCTTCATGGACATCCTTCCAGGTTGGCTCCAACTCCGATGACCAGGGCGGAACTCCATCTTGCCCGTCTCGCCAGGACGCCAAAGCCTCGAACTTGATCTCTGTCCTCCAACTACTACAACTAGTAATGAATTTACAGAGAATCACAAGTCGATATGCAGGTCGTTATACAATATAATGACAACACTTTGGCTCCTGCCGGCTGATAATCATGACACGCAGGTCATGTTAAATTACACACATGCATCACATACATATGAGCCATACTATTCACATCAAACGTGCAAAACAAACTTATGCATAGAATCACATTCCACTGGTTTGTGTGATCGTGTACGAAATACAAGGCGCTTCCCCGATGGAGGATACCGACCGGTAGGGGTAGGTTGTGTCACGACCTCATCGATTTCGATTGACAGAAAACTTAGACTCAATCTATCCCGATGTGCAGTTGATCTCATTAACCGTGCACATAGCCGATCTCATGAACAACGACAGATCTCATCCGCCGCCGTCGCATCTCACATATGCATCTAATCTGAATCCAAATCCTATAACAGAGGCTCTGATACCACTGTTGGGTTCTACCATAGGTGCATCGCATGCCAATTAATATTTTCCTACGGGCAGAACATCCAAGAACATGCTACGGAGATGGATCACAGATTGTTACCACTAGACGCGCAGTGCCGTGCAGTGGAAGTAGAGTTGTGGCAGCGCGTTTGCATGGTCCGTCTCCTCCTTGTCCAATCTCCCTCGAACAGCCGGTCCGATCTCCCTCAAAATGGCGGTCGTCGGATCCCACATACAGGTTTGCCGGAGCGGCGCAGGTGCACCGCCTCTAACGGTATCCGCAAATGCAGGAGGAACACCCGTGCAGTGGACTGCTAGGTCCGATCACATGGTCGGCGGCGGCGAGTGGATGTGGCTAGTTGCAACACATGCAAAGCCCTAATGACGGCGCCGAAGCGATCAATCGGATGGGTGTGCCGTGCCTCCACTATATATAGGCATGCGGCATGGGCTCAACTCTTGGGGCTCGCACAAATCCTGAAGCCCACGTGTTCCTTCCCTTAAGCGCGCGACCCTTTAGGTTCTCGTCCACTTGGTCGCGAGTCAGATCACATCTGACTCGACCAGTCGATAGCGGCCTCTAGCAAGACGTGCCGACTCCAAGTGTCCAATGAAGCTGGTTAGGCGAACCTGTACTTCACAGTTCTGTTCCCTTTGCCACACGATATATGTTATCATGCACAAGGCGTCATGGTCATCCTTGTTGCAGCACGACCTCTTTCTCATTCCGGTGAATCCGACCAACACTTCAATTATCTCACAATCCTCATCGCATGGCCATGCTTATCCAGGTCGGATCACCCGAGGAGTCCAGAGTATATCTCTCCTGATCGGAGGGGCAAATGCCATCTTGCTCGACCATGTCTCGCGGCATGGGTCTGTACAAGCCCGAAACCTGCCTTTGTAACTACCTAGTCACGGAGTAGCATTTGGTCCGCTCAAAGCAAGTCTGTCACCATCCCGAGTACATGCGTCAGCTCAGGTCTTAGGACATGGAACGTATGTTATACTAGAGACTCACAGATGACCTATCGCTGCGTCTCATAGTTGGGTCTGTCCAACTCAGACCTTATCTCGACTCGGATCCGACTATGTCGAATCCGACCAGACCTTTCTGAGTCCATATTATCTGGCTGGCATCCAATGCTACATGGTCAGTGAGACCGAACCATCCACCGTGTCATATGCTAGTCTGATTAGTTGTGCGTCCACACAACCCTTTGGACTATGGACCATTTAGGACAGTTATCATACAATGCATAGTCTCACAAACAAGTCATGTACTTGTTAATACACATCAATGATAATTTCCAAGGACTATCTTTATTCATAAACACATAGGAAATATCATCATACATGATTGCCTTTAGGGCATATCTCCAACACTTGGTACGATAGAGCGATACCTCTAGCAGTACTGTTGGGCAACATAGTAGAAAAAAAACTTCTTCGCTCTATGATCAACCAAGTATACTATGAAGATACAATAACGATTGGGATCGCGATCGTTACCGTCACCGAGTAGCAAAGAAAGAAGAATTTGATGACCAAGGTCAAACTTGGAGTCCCTTGAACCGTAGATCAACAATCCCTTGAGCCAAAGACCGAAATCACGACCTCTCTTCTTGGTTGGAGGCATAATGTCTTCCTGATCCGGTAGCGCTTTTCCATCTAGATCTAATCGTTGTCGGAGAATTAGAGGGAGGAGATTATAACTACATCGGGCTCCTAATTATGAGGGTTTGAGGAACTATACCTAGCTCTAATTAGTCAACTATGACCAACTGGAACTAGAACTAGATGAACTATAGGAGGCTTCATAACTTGTATGTTCAAAAGAGCCCAACACCTCAAATATATATAGGTGCGAGGGAGAAGGGGTAGCCAAGAGGAGGAGAAGGTCTACCCTCCCCTTGCGCCGACCAAGTAGGGAAGGGGAGTCCTTCCATTTCCCCAATTCGGCCTCCTTCCTTAGATCAAGGGTGCGCGTCCCCACTTGGAACCTTGTGGCCCAAGTTGCTTCCCTCCACTTTGTTTTATTATGCATGTTGATATTTTATTGAATATAAAATTGTTCTAAATACTTTTAGACCATTTTATATACTCCCTCTGTCCGGAAATACTTGTCTTAGAAATGGATGTATAGAGATGTATTTTAGTTTTAGATACATCCATTTTTATCCATTTGTGCGACAAGTAATTCCAGACGGAGAGATTATAATTTAACATCTCCAAAAACATTTTCCTCCTATAATCGGTAATACCTAGTATTACCCAATATTCACCGAAAACCTTCTCATGACCCTGGAACGCTTCCTAATTCTCTCGGAACTATTTAGAATATTAATGAAAAAATTTACAAATAAATCCTTGATACTCTCATCCTACTAACACTCAGAAAATCATGATTACCATAAGGTTGTGGCCCCATAGGTTTGGTAACTCATCAACATGAACAAAACTCCTCCGTTCAGTGACCGATAGTGGAACCGTGGACGTCCATATCGATCCCTATGAGTACACGAATGATATTGGAGTTAACCATCAGTTACAATGCGGCATTATCTTTGCTTCATGATACTTTACAAGACCTGAGAATCATCGGTATCCTCTCGAGTCATCTGCATGCTTGTTATATCATTATTCTCATTACCAGTTTTGTTCTTCTTTCTCGTTGATGTGTTCCGGCATCACCGTGACATAGTCACCTGTGTCTGGCCAGACGGTGGTCAATGCCTTCACACTGAGAGGGCCCTAATAATATATCTCCATTATTGGAGGAGGAAATCTCACTCTTGAGCTATCTCGTCCCTTGTCAAACTTTCCGATGAACCTGTAAGTTGTTGTTATGATATACCTAGTTATAGATGCCATTTGAGAAACCCCAAAGCTCATCGCACGATAAGAAGTCACCATGATACTCTCTTGGTCTAAGGAACATAAAACACATGCTAACACTCCATGTTATAACAATTGATCTTAGATGATATTATCTCAAAGTATAACAAACAAGTTTGGGTCGATTCTATATGATCATTCTTCTAACGTCATACTCTCAATGTTGTTTTAGGACTATCGCTACACTTAATGATACCCTAAGATCCGGAAAACATGATCACTAACAACACTTGAGAAAGTCATAGATCCGAGACTGAGTACCTTTGTTTTATTGTTTATCATTCCACGTGTGCATATGAGTTTTCCACTGAATCACGTATTCCAGAGTCATAGCATTTATAGCATAGAATATAATCTCTTAATTATGAAAACAGAAATATAATAGTACAATATTGCCTCTAGGGCACATTTCCAACAGTCTCCCACTTGCAGTAGTCAATAATCTAGTTTACATAGTCTCTCTAACACCTCTGGCTATCTGGTGTTGCTCATGCTTCGCTCGTGGTAAAGCCTTCGTCATCGATTCTAACACATTGAAATAAATGCGAACCTTGAGGACCTTCATAAAACTCTTCTCGACATACTTCCTAGTAATGTGATAATTGCTAAATATGTATGTTCTTCATGTTGGATCTTGGTTTCTTTGTGATGGTGTCCTGGAGTAGGGGATCCTAGCGGAGCTGGTCTTGTCCATGGGCTGGGCAAGTGGCTCATCAAGAAAGAAGGACTCCAGAGGTTTTCAACCTATGGTGTAGGCACATCAAACTTCACCAAAGACTTGGCGTGTACTCCAAGAATGGTCATTTGATTTGGCATGTAATCTCTAGATAGGTAACCGACCATGTGTAACCCTAGATACTCCCAGTGCCTATATCAGCCGAAGGGTTTAGCCCGTATAGGATATGCAGACATTTGTCATCAACCCTAGAGTTAGACCACAACTTACGGTATCGGGGTATATGAACACTTTACTTTGCTACACCCATAATACAACACGAGTAGGACGTATGGTTTTACCTCCATCGAGAAGGACCAAACTTGCATTGGGTAAAAGCTTCGTGTCCTTCGTCTCTTGTAACCAATCGATCTAATCTCAAAGCTCGCTCCCCTACCTGAGGTTTGCCGGTTTTCACACCGACATTGGTGCTTTCATTGAGAGCTCGGTGTGTGATTAATAGGGATTGTTAGCTCGCTTGCAATTTGATAGTAGCATTAGCTATGGTGATATCTTTGTCGCAATTTGATAGTAGCATTAGCTATGGTGATATCTTCGTCCCCATCTATCCCTTCTCCTTCGGTAGTGTGTTACTACATGCCAACCAAACCGGCCATCTCGGCCGCATTGAAACCTTCTCCTTGAACTAAGTCATCATGTTCGGAAGCCTGGAGTATGTCATGCACACCCGGGGCAATCTTGTTCTATCGGAATAGACTGCAGTCCAATCTAAAGATCTCTTTGTTGGAAATATGCCCTAGAGGCAATAATAAATTGGTTATTGTCATATTTCCTTGTTCATGATAATTGTCTACTATCCATGCTAGAATTGTATTGAGCAGAAACTCGGGTGCATGTGTGGATACATAGACAACACCATGTTCCTAGTGTAGGTGTCAAATCCAGCATATCTCGCAGTAGGGGTCCTAAGCTAGGCGTCTTGGAGCAATGGTAACATGGACACAGAATTTTACCCTGGTTCGGGCTCTCTCAAGGAGATAAAACCCTACATCCTGCTTTTCATTGTATTGATATGGGGATAGTACATAGTAAAAGTATCTACCACCATATTGTAGTAATGAATATGCCATGTAATGTAATGATCTATTGACTAGCCTGGCCTCGGTTTATATATGAACTGTAGGCCTAGGGTCTAGAGGAGTCCTTGTATTGTGCGCAAGGTCTTGTGGAATCTCCCTTGTATGCGTCATGGACTGCCCAAAGTGGCCCATTAGTGAATCATCATGGGGGTCCTTGGCCTGACCCACTAGTCAGGAGACGACGTGGTGAGTACCCCCTAGTCCAGGACACCGTCAGTAGCCCCTTGAACTGGTCTTCAAGTTGAGGATGCTCCTCGGTTCTTCCGAATAATTCTTCGCCTTCAATCGTCGATCTTGAAAACTGGTTCAACAAATCTTCCCATGTATGATCTTGAGTATCACCGAGCTGAATCCGAAGAGTTTACATGTTGGGCATCCGAGGAGCCCCTTTATGTTATCGGCCTTTATTAATGCCGTGTAATTTTTTACATCACACCAGGGGTTTGAAGTGTTTCCCGTGCGTCGGCGTCCTCTTGAGTCCGAGCTCCAACACCGAACTACATTAGAGGCATATTTCCATAGCCGAGCTCCAACACTATTCGACATTCAAGGTATCCTCTTGCGTCCGAGCTCCAACACCGGACTGCATCCGAGGTGTCTTTTTGTAGTCGAAGTCCAACGCTCATCGGCATCCGAGCACCAATGACGGGCTGTGTCCGACCTCCAATGCCAGATTGTGTCCGAGATCCAACGCTGGTCGACATCCGAGGTGTCATAAATTACCTTGTGTTGGGGAACGTTGCATGGGAAACAAAAAATTTCCTACGCACATGCAGATCTATCCATGGTGATGAGCATCTACGAGAGGGAGAGTGGATCTACATACCCTTGTAGATCGCTAAGCGGGAAGCGTTAAGAAACGCGGTTGGCGTAGTCGAACGTCTTCGCGATCCAAATCGCTGAGTGTCCCACGATCTCATCATGATCCGTCCCGCAATCCAATCACGATTCGTCCCGCGAACTCATCATGATCCGTCCCGCGATCTCATCACGATCCGTCCCGCGAACACATCATGACCCGTCCCGTGAACTCATCACGATCCGTCCCGCGATCTCATCACGATCCGTCCCGCGAACTCATCACGATCCGTCCCGCGAACTCATCACGATCCGTCCCGCGAACTCAACAAGATCATCTCGCGGTCTTGATCACGGTCCTTCCGATCTAGCGCCGAACGAACGGCACCTCCGCGTTCAGCACACGTACAAATCGATGACGATCTCTGCCTTCTTGATCCAGCAAGAGGGAGCGGAGAGGTAGAAGAGTTCTCCGGCAGCATGACGGCACCGCGGCGATGGTGGTGGAGCAATTCCGGCAGGGCTTCGCCTAAGCACTGCAGAAAACCGATCTAGAGGAGAAACTATGCACTAGAGGAACAGGCAGCACGTGGCTGAAAATTCTATGAAAAAACCCTAAAACCTCCAGTATATATAAGAGGAAGGGAGGAGGAGGCTTAGCACAAGGGCCAAGCCTCCAAGGAGTCGGCCGAACCAGGTGGAGGATGTGGACTCCACCTCCAACCCTAGTAGGACTAGGATTCACCCTATTTTTGCCTTTTTCCACTTTTTCTCTTTGGGCCTTTTTTCCCCAAACCGCATGGGACTTGTGTGGGACTTCCACTAGACCACTAAGGGCTGGTAGACACTTTCCCACAGCTCATGAAGACTCTTGGGTCGAAATACCCCTCCCGATGGTCTCTCGGTACACTACCGGCACTCCGGGTACACTACCGATGAGCCCGAAACTTTTCCGGGGACCAAAACATGACTTCCTATATATGAATATTTACCTCCGGACCATTCCGGAGCTCCTCGTGACGTCCGGGATCTCATAAGGGACTCCGAACAACCTTAGTTCACCACCATACATAAGTCTATACTACCGAAACGTCACCAAACCTTAAGTGTGTAGACCCTGCGGGTTCGAGAACTATGTAGACATGACCGAGACACCTCTACGGTCAATAACCAATAGCGGGACCTAGATGCCCATATTGTTTCCTACATATTCGACGAAGAGCTTTATCAGTCGAACCTCTATGTCAAGGATTCAGTTAATCCCGTATGATGTTCCCTTTGTTCTTCGGTATGTTACTTGCCCAAGATTCGATCGTCGGTATCGCCATACCTAGTTCAACCTCGTTATCGGAAAGTCTCTTTACTCGTTCCGTAATACAAGATTCCGTGACTAACACTTAGTCACATTGATTGGAAGGCTTGTTGTGATGTTGTATTACCGAGTGGGCCCTGAGATACCTCTCCGTCACACGGAGTAACAAATCCCAGTCTTGATCCGTGCCAACCCAACATACACCCTCGGAGATACCTGTAGAGCACCTTTATAGTCACCCTGTACGTTGCGATGTTTGATACACACAAGGTACTCCTTCGGTGTCAGTGAGTTGCATGATCTCATGGTCTTAGGAACAGATACTTGACATGCAGGAAACAGTAGCAATAAACTGACACGATCATATGCTACGTTTGTAGTTTGGGTCTTGTCCATCACACCATTCTCCTAATGATGTGATCCCGTTATCAAATGACATCTCATGTCGATGGCTAGGAAACCTTAACCATCTTTGATCAACGAGCTAGTCTATTAGAGGCATACTAGGGACATGGTTTGGTCTATGTATCCACACATGCATCTAAGTCTCCGATCAATACAATTATAGCATGGATAATAAACGATTATCATGATAAAGGAAATATGATAATAACTAATTTATTATTGCCTCTAGGGCATATTTCCAACAGTCTCCCACTTGCACTATAATCAATAATCTAGTTCACGTCACCATGTGATTCGCACTATTATGAATCTAACACCCACTGAGTTCTAGGGCTCGATCATGCTTTGCATGTGAGAGAGGTCTTATAGTCAACGGGTCTGCGACATTCAGATATGTCTGTACTTTGCAGATTTCTATGTCAAACTGTAAACACTGCTACCACACTCCACTTGGTATTATTCCAAATGGCCGCTCCACTATACGTATCAAGATTGCTACTACAAGTCATCCGGATCAGTGTTAAAGCTTGCATCAACGTAACTCTTTACGACGAACCCTTTATCACCTCCATAATCGAGAAACGTTTCCTTAGTCTTTTAGTCAATAAGGATAATATTGACCGCTGTCCAGTGATCCACTCCTGGATCACTCTTGTACCCCTTGACGGACTCATGGCAAGGCACACACAGGTGTGGTACACAGCATGGCATACTATACAGAGCCTATGGCTAAGGCATAGGGGACGACATTCATCCTTCCTTTTTCTTCTGCCGTTGTCGAGCTTTGAGTCTCACTCAACTTCACACCTCGCAAATCAGGCGAGAACTCTTTCTCTGGCTGATCCATTTTGAACTCTTTCAAAATCTTGTCAAGACATGTACTCATTGAAAGTCTCATCAAGCATCTTGATCTATCTCTATAGATCTTGATGCTCAACAATTAGGTAGCTTTATCCAGGTCTTCCTTTGAAAAACTCTTTTCAAACAACCATTTATGCTTTCCAGAAATTCTACATCATTTCCAATCAACAATATGTCATCCACATATACTTATCAGAAATTCTATAGTGATCCCACTCACTTTATTGTAAATACAAGTTTCTCGTAAACCTTGTATAGACTCAAAAACTTTGGTCACCTCATCAAAGTGTATATTCCAACTCCGAGATGCTTGCTTCAGTTCATAGAAGGATCAATGAAGCTTGCACACCTTTTAGCATCCTTAGGACTGACAAAACCTTCTGGTTGTATCTCATACAACCTTTCCTTAAGGAAGGAAACGATGTTTTGACATCCATCTGCCAGATTTCATAATTGAAAAAGCAGCAACTACTAACATAATTCCAACAGACTTTAGCATCGCTACGAGTGAGAAAGTCTCACCGCAGTCAACTCCTTGAACTGGTCGTAAACTTCTTTGCAAAAAGTCGAGCTTTACAAATGGTGACATTTACCATGAGCGTCTGTCTTCATTTTAAACATCCATTTGTACTCAACGACCTGCCGTCCAATGAGCAAGTCTACCAAATTCAATACTTGGTTTTCATACATGGATCCTTTCTCGGATTTCATGGCCTCTAACCATTTGTCAGAATCCGGTTCCATCATCGCTTCTCCACAGCTCGTAGGTTCATCGTTGTCCAACAACATGACCTCCAAGACAGGGTTGTCGTACCGTTCAGGAGCAGTACACATCCTTGTCGACCTACGAGGTTTCGATAGTAACTTGATCCGAAGCTTCATGATCATCATCATTAACTTCCTCTTCAACTAACGTAGGCTTCACAGAAACAAATTCCTACGCTGCGCTACTCTCTGGTTGAACAAAGGTTCAACAACCTCATCAAGTTATATCTTCCTCCCACTCAATTATTTCGAGAGAAACTCTTTCTCGAGAAAGGACCCAGTTTTAGCAACAAACACTTTAACATTTTCCACACAAGCATCGCAGCCCCAAACATTAAGAAATGACAGCTTAAGTTTCTATCAAACCATAATTCACACGGTGTCATCTCAACGGATTTAGATGGTGCCCTATCTAAAGTGAATGTAGTTGTCTCTAATGCATAACCCCAAAACTATAGTAGGAAAACGATAAGAGACATCATAGCACACACCACATCCAATAGGGCATGACTATGGCGTTCAGACACACCATCACACTATGGTGTTCCAGGTGGCGTGAGCTGTGAAACAACTTTCACATTGTCTAAAGTTGTATGCCAAACTCGTAACTTTGGTATTCACCTCCACGATCATATCGCAGACATTTTTATCTTCTTGTCACGATGATCTTAAACTTCACTCTGAATTTGCTTGAACTTTTGAAACGATTCAGACTTTGTGTTTCATTAAGTAAATATACACTATATCTACTCAAATCATCAGTGAAGGTAAGAAAATAACGATACCCACCGCACGCTACAAGACTCATTGGATTGCATACATCAACATGTATCATTTCCAATAAATCACTTGCCCGCTCCATCAAACCGGAAAATGGGGTCCTTAGTCATCTTGCCCAAGAGGCATGGTTCGCATGTCTCAACTGATTCAAAATCGAATGATTCCAAAGATCCATCAGCATGGAGTTTCTTCATGCATTTTATACCAACATGACATTCATCGGCAATGCCACAAGTATGTGGTACTATCATTATTAACTTTGTATCTATTGGCATCAATTTTATGAACATGTGTATTACTACGATCAAGATTCAACAAACCATTCTCACTAGGTGCATGACCATTGAAGGTATTATTCATATAAACAGAATAGCCATTATTCTCTAACTTAAACGAATAATCGTGTTGCAATAAACACAATATAATCACGTTCATGCTCAACGCCAAACACCAAATAACATTTATTTAGGTTCGTCACTAATCCCGAAGGTAGAGAGTGTGTGCGATGTTGATCACATCAACTTTGGAAACATTTCCAACACACATCGTCACCTCACCCTTAGCTAGTTCTCCGTTTATTCTGTTGCTTTTATTTCGAGTTACTAACATTTAGCAACCGAACCGGTATCCAATACCCATGTGCTACTAGGAGTACTAGCAAGGTACACATCAATAACACATATATCAAATATACTTTTGTCGACGTTGCCAGCCTTCTTATCTACCAAGTATCTAGGCTTGTTCCGCTTCAGCGACCGCTCTCCTCATAATCGAAGCACTTAGTCTTGGGTTTGGGTTCAACTTTGGGTCGCTTCACTGGAGCAGCAACTGACTTGCTATCCATGAAGTTTCCCTCCTTTCCCTTGCCCTTCTCGAAACTAGTGGTTTTACTAACCATCAACACTTGATGCTCCTTTTTGATTTCTACATTCGCGGTGTCAAACATCGCGAACAGCTCAGGGATCATCATTTCTATCCCTGGTGTTTATAGTTCATCACCAAGTTCTAGTAGCTTAGTGACAGTGACTTGGAGAACAATGTCAATCACTATCTTATCTGGAAGATCAACTCCCACTCGATTCAAGCGATTGTAGCACCCAGACAATCTGAGCACATGCTCAACGATTGAGCTATTCTCCTTCATCTTACAGGCAAAGAATCTTGTTGGAGATCTCATATCCCGCAACACGGGCACGAGCCTGAGATCCTAATTTCAGCTCTTAGAACATCTCATATGTTCCCTGACGTTCAAAACATTTCGGAGCCTCAATTCTAAGCTGTAATGCATGACACACTAAACTATTAAGTAGTTATCAGAACGTGCCTGTCAGATGTTCAGAACATCTACAAACAATGCTAGAGGGGTTGGCGCACCGAACGGTGCATTAAGGACATAAGCCTTCTGTGCAGCAATGAGGATAATCCTCAGATCACGCAGCCAGTCCGCAATATTGCTACCATCATCTTTCAACTCTATTTCTCTAGGAACATATAAAAATTCAAGGGAGCTACAGCGTGATCTAGTAATCTACAACACAGTTTGCAAAGACACTACTAACTATGTTCATGATAATGAGTTCAATTAATCATATTACTTAAGAACTCCCACTCAAATTGATATCCCTCCAAATTCACCAACTCAAGTCCGATCATCATGTGAGTTGAGGTGGTTTCAATGGTGAACATCATCATGTTGATCATATCTACTATATGACTCATGTTCGACCTTTCGGTCTCTTGCGAGGCCATGTCTGTACATGCTAGGCTCATCAAGTTTAACCCGAGTGTTCTGCATGTGCAACACTGGCTTGCACCCGTTGTATGTGAACGTAGAGTCTATCACACCCGATCATCACGTGGTGTCTCAACACGACGAACTTTCGCAACGGTGCACACTCGGGGAGAACACAGTTTATCTTGAAATTAAATGAGGGATCATCTTATAATGCTACCTTCGTCCTAAGGAAAACAAGGTGCATAAAAGGATTAACGTCACATGCAATTCATAAGTGACATGATATGGCCACGAACTTGTGCTTTTGATCTCCATCTAGAAAGCACCGGCATGATCTCCATCGTCACCGGAAAGACACCATGATCTCCATCAACGTGTCGCCATCGGGGTTGTCGCGCCCAACATGCTTCTACTACTATTGCTACTGTTTAGCGATAAAGTAAAGCATTACATAGCGCTTAATGATTGACACGCAGGTCATACAATAATTAAAGACAACCCTATGGCTCCTGCCGGTTGCCATACTCATCGACATGCAAGTCGTGATAATCTATACATCACATGATCATCTCATACATCACATATATCACATCATGTAATTGGCCATATCACATCACAACATACCCTGCAAAAACAAGTTAGACGTCCTCTAATTGTTGTTGCATGTTTTACCTGGCAACTACGGGTATCTAGCAAGAACAATTCTCATCTACGCAAAAACCACAACGGTGATACACTAGTTGCTTTTCAACCTTCTCAAGGACTGCCTTTGTCGAATCCGATCCAACTAAAGTGAGAGAAACTGGCACCCACAAGCCATCTATGCAACAAGTTGCGGTCGAGGGAACTGGTCTCTCGTAAGCGTACGAGTAATGTTGGTCCGGGCCGCTTCATCTCACAACACCGCTGAACCAAAATCCAACCAAGGGAGGAAGCAATCTAAGCATCAACGCCCACAAACCTTTTGTGTTCTACTCGAGATCTCATCTACACATAGACCTAGCTCATGATGCCTCTATTGGGGAACGTTGCATGGGAAACAAATTTTTTCCTACGCACACGCAGATCTATCCATGGTGATGAGCATCTACGAGAGGGAGAGTGGATCTACATACCCTTGTAGATCGCTAAGCGGGAAGCGTTAAGAAACGTGGTTCATGTAGTCGAACGTCTTCACGATCCAAATCGCCGAGTGTCCCATGATCTCATCACGATCCATCTCGCGATCCAATCACGATCCGTCTCGTGAACTCATCACGATCCGTCCCGCGATCTCATCACGATCTGTCCCGCGAACTCATCACGATCCGTCCCGCGCACTCATCACGATCCGTCCCGCGATCTCATCACGATCCGTCCCGCGAACTCATCATGATCCGTCCCGTGAACTCATCACGATCCGTCCCGCGAACTCATCACGATCTGTCTCGCGGTCTTGATCACGGTCCTTTCGATCTAGCGCCGAACGGACGACACCTCCGCGTTCAGCACACGTACAACTCGATGACGATCTCTCCCTTCTTGATCCAGCAAGAGGGAGCGGAGAGGTAGAAAATTTTCTGGCAGCGTGACGGCGCCGCAGCGATGGTGGTGGAGCAATTCCGGCAGGGCTTGTAAAGCAATCTAGAGGAGAAACTATGCACTAGAGGAACGGGCAGCACGCGGCTGAAAATTCTGTGCAAAAACCCTAAAACCTCCAGTATATATAAGAGGAAGAGAGGAGGAGGCTTGGCACAAGGGCCAAGCCTCCAAGGAGTCGGTCGAACCAGGTGGAGGAGGTGGACTCCACCTCCAATCCTAGTAGGACTAGGATTCACCCTATTTTTGCTTTTTCCACTTTTTCTCTTTGGGCCTTTTTTCCCCAAACCACATGGGCCTTGTGTGGGACTTCAACCAGCCCACTAAGGGCTGGTAAACACTCTACCACAGACCATGAAGCCTCTTGGGTCGAAATACCCCCCCCCCCCCCCGACGGTCTCCCGATACACTACCGGCACTCCCGGTACACTACCGATTAGCCCGAAACTTTTCCGGCGACCAAAACAGAACTTCCTATATATGAATCTTTACCTCCGGACCATTCCAGAGCTCCTCGTGACGTCTGGGATCTCATCTGGGACTCCGAACAACCTTCGGTCACCACCATACATAACTCTATACTATCGAAACGTCACCAAACCTTAAGTGTGCAGACCCTACGGGTTTGAGAACTATGTAGACATGATCGAGACACCTCTACGGTCAATAACCAATAGCGGGACCTGGATGCCCATATTGGTTCCTACATATTCTACGAATATCTTCATCGGTCGAACCTCTATGTCAAGGATTCAGTTAATCCCGTATGATGTTCCCTTTGTTCTTCAGTATGTTACTTGCCCGAGATTCGATCGTCGGTATCTCCATACCTAGTTCAACCTCATTACCGGCAAGTCTCTTTACTCGTTCTGTAATACAAGATCCCGTGACTAACACTTAGTCACATTGCTTGCAAGGCTTGTTGTGATGTTGTATTACCGAGTGGGCCCTGAGATACCTCCCCGTCACACGGAGTAACAAATCCCAGTCTTGATCCATGCCAACCCAACATACACCCTCGAAGATACTTGTAGAGCACCTTTATATTCACCCAGTTACGTTGCAACGTTTGATACACACAAGGTACTCCTCCAGTGTTAGTGAGTTGCATGCTCTCATGGTCATAGGAACAGATACTTGACATGTAGAAAGCAGTAGCAATAAACTGACACGATCATATGTTACGTTTGTAGTTTGGGTCTTGTCCATCACACCATTCTCCTAATGATGTGATCTCGGTATTAAATGACATCTCATGTCCATGGCTTGGAAACCTTAACCATCTTTGATCAACGAGCCAGTCTATTAGAGGCATACTAGGGACATGGTTTTGTCTATGTATCCACACATGCATCTATGTCTCCGATCAATACAATTATAGCATGGATAATAAACGATTATCATGAACAAGGAAATATGATAATAACTAATTTATTATTGCCTCTAGGGCATATTTCCAACACCTTGGACTTTGAAAATTTGAAGGACTTCATCCGCGCTTAAATGCCGGAATAGTCTTTTATGAAGCCATCCATTCACATCCGAGCTTTATGCCGGACTGCTTCTTGGGTGCCTCCAATCTTGAGCTTTATGCCGGACTGCTTCCAAGCTACAACGCCGTACTACATCCGAGCTCCAATGATTATCAGCGTCCGGGGTATCATAAAGTACCTTGGACCTTAAAAAATTAAAGGAATTCATCCGAGCTTATTGTCGGAAATGTTCTCTATTGAGCCAGCCACTTGCTTCCGAGGATGATTTTTTGAGAATATTTAATTCTGATTGATGAAATTTATTCTCTGACAAGCTGTATAACCAATAGCCCTCAAGGCGTGTGATGGGCTAAAACCCGAGTTGCACCTGAAGGGAAAAATAATGATCAAAATAAAACAACTAATCCCAGTAGCCCCTGAGACGTAGGTCGATTTGCAAATTCGGCCCGCGGATCAAGTTCTTGCTCGGAGGCATATGTTAGGGATGGAAACGCGGTATGCAGTAGTTTCCTAGTCTCGGGTTGGGTGCGGCCAACCAACCTGAGGATCGAATCTCCTCGGAAACCATATTGCACTTTGGATTGCTGCATTGAATAGGCAATGCAGTAGCCCCCGAGCCTTAATTTAGGCACGGGTGGTCGAATTAAGGATCAATATTTGTTTGACACAAATTTTGTTATGTTTGACACAATTTATGTGTAATGATTCTATGTATCCAAGTACTTTACATCATTAATGCTCGGATCCGCATTGTACAAGACTTTGCTAAACGACCATCGACTTCAACCTCCTCGGCCAGTAGTTGAGGAGTGTTTGTCCTACTTTATAAAGGCAAAGATTTACGACAAACAAGGCAATCCGACCATACGGTTTTATACACAAAGGTACGCGAAGAGATATGTTTTATTACTATGTAAGAAACATCTTCTTGGAGAAATAGTTCCTTTAGAAGTTCCCTTCCCCAGGCTATCATGTTGACCATGATCGTGAAACCTCAACTCCAATCAATATTGGAGGAAAATAGTGAGGATTTAGTTTGGGGAAAGTTTCCGAACTCTATGGTCCTTACTGAACCTAAATATTCACTTCCGTCATTGCCGACCAATTATTTTCTTAAGATGGCTAGCTTTCGACTTCACCCAGTCTGAGGTACTAACTCGGATGGCCCGGAAGTAATAATCACAGAGGTGCTCCCTTTACCCCCTAGCTAAACAATCGGGAACGTAGGCGGTAAGCACAGGAGCCAGGCAACCTAGCTTGGCTAAAATCTTAAGTCAAATTGATGCATATTTATGGCTTTGTAACGATGATTACTGAAGGCAACACTCGTATACTGAATACAAATGCTTTTTATGCTATATGCTATTTTGACTCCTCTGTGACCGTTTATCATTTGTGAGTGGCCCATCGTTGGCTTCTACCCCTTTGTAGATGCTATGCAGGGTGTTTCTGCAGTAACAAGACAACGCTTAGCCAACGTCTCGATGCCCAAAGGCGGTTGTGTTAGCAGAAACGAGGCAATCAGATATCTAGGCTTTATAACTTCCACTTGCTCATAGGAGCTTAAAGTTTGGGAGGCTAGTTACTAGCCCCTGGTTAGTGTTCGGCGTCAGACGAGGTCAAGCCATTAACACTCTGGCCAATTTTATGAAAGGCCCATTGTTTAATACGGTCATCGGATCGCCGAGCAGTTTACGCTCATTGTGACAGTTAGTTTTCGGCTTTCTCCACTAAGGTACTTGACCAGTTAAACCGGAAGTACAATCGTAGTGGTTCTCCCTTTGCACTCCTAGAAGAACAAAGCGGAACGTAGGAGGTGATCACAGGAGCAGGGCAACCCAACTATTGACCGAAGACACAATTCAAAACTGATGCATATAGAGCAATATCCGAGACGCCAAGGTGGAGGTCAGCAGAGAAGATGCCAAACAACGGGTCAGAAAAGATTTCTCGAGCAGAATTATTACGTAGGGCACCTCAGTCAAGAAGACGTTGAAAGCACATTTGCTCCCTTGGTGGTTTTGATAATTAATAACAACATATAAGTCATTGAAAAAATGTTTCCACCAAGTATATTTCAGGAAAAGTTCAATGATAGGAATGGCAAAAAGGATTGTGGAGATTGTCGAAGTACCCCAAGATTCAAGGAAATACGTTGGCCAAGATTCAAGGAAGAGGACTCTACATTTTACATTTGTGAGAAATCATTTTGAGTCCCTAGGAAAGCCAATACTATTAAAAGGGGGTAAGGTTTTGTTGGTGAACAAAATGCTCATACGTGCATAAGTGATAGTCACCAAAAACATCCACAAGCTCTCCCACCAAAGTTTGTCTATAGCCAAACATTCAAATTCGGTGCAACCAACATTCCTATCCCAATGCCACCGATTCCAAACCCTAGACAGACTCAGCCAAACCCTAACCCTTCAGTGCAACCGACAGTGCTTTTGGTGCCACTGAGTTGGTCTGCCAACTTTTTGTTACGCAAGTTCACATTTTTGGTACGTCCGAGAATGTTGAATCGGCGTCACCAAGTTTGGCAATTCTGACCTTTGGTCACCTTGTCGGTAAGTAACGCAACTATGAATCTCATGAAGAGTTTGATCCTGGCTCAGGATGAACGCTGGCGGCATGCTTAATACATGCAAGTCGAACGAGAAGTGTGTTTCCAGTGGCGAACGAGTGAGTACGTGTAAGAACCTGCCCTTGGGAGGGGAACAACAACTGGAAACGGTTGCTAATACCCTGTAGGCTAAGGAGCAAAAGGAGAAATCCGCCCGAGGAGGGGCTCGCGTCTGAGTAGCTAGTTGGTGAGGCAATAGCTTACCAAGGCGATGATCAGTAGCTGGTCTGAGAGGATGATCAGCCACACTGGGACTAAGACACGGCCCAGACTCCTACGGGAGGCAGCAAAGGGGAATTGCATCGAGATTCCTATATGGGTCTCACCGAGATTCAAAAGTTGCCACCTGTTGGTCACTTCGGTACCACCGATATTAACACATCGATGTCACCAAGTAGGTCATTTTGTGTGTAATGATTGGATTTTTGGGGATGCCTATATATACCCCTTCACCACCACCTACTCGGAAGAGAAGCACTCAGAACTATTCCATACCTATCCTACTCAGTTTTTCGAGAGAGAACCACCTACCCTTGTGTTGAGGTCAAGATCTTCTACTCCAACCATACGGATCTTGATTTCTAGCCTCCCCAAGTTGCTTTCCACCAATTCCATCTCTTCTACCAAGACAAATATGTGAGAGAGTGATTGTGTGTTGAGGAGTCTATCACCTTGAAGCACAAGAGCAAGGAGTTCATCGTCATTACCGAGCCTATTACCTTTTGGAGGGTGGTGCCTCCTAGATTGGTTAGGTGTCGCTTGGGAGCCTCCTACTTCGTGTTGTGGAGTGAACCAAGAAGTTTGTAAGGGCAAAGAAATCGCCTACTTCGTGAAGATCTACCCATAGTGAGGCTAGTCCTTCGTGGACGGAAGCCGTATGGAATAGTCAAGGTTGCTACTTCGTGGACCCTTATGGGTGGAGCCCTTCATGGACTCTCGCGACCGTTACCCTTTGTGGGTTGAAGACTTCATAAACATGGATGTACGATAGCACCACCTATAAGAACCATGGGAAAAATCATCGTGTCTACAATTGCGTTTGATCTTCCTACCCTATCCTTTTTACTCATGCTTATTGTTACTTTCCGCTGCTATACTCTTAGACATGCATGTGTAGGGTGTACTTGATATGCTATGAATGCTAAAACTTACCAATAATTAAAATTGGGAAAAAGGCAAAACTTATATTTGGTCAAGTAGTCTAATCACCCCCCTCTAGACCTACTTTCGATCCTACAAGTGGTATCAGAGCTTTGGTCTCCATTGCATTGGTTTCACAACCTAGGAGAAGTATGGCATCTAGTGAGGAAAATTATCACTGTAGAGGTCCGTACTTTGATGGCACTAATTTTTGCTGGTTGGAAGCGTAAAATGAAAATGCACTTGCTTGGTCATAATCCTGCTGTTTGGGTTGTTGTTCGTGTTGGCTTGCAAGGTGAATACTTTGGTGATGGAAGAGAACCAGATCGTGAAGAGAAAGCAGATGAATTAGAGATGTTGCAACTCAATGCTCAAGCATGTGACATTATCTTCAACTGCCTATGCCCAGAAGAATTCAACAAAATCAGCCGTCTTGAACAGGCAAAATAGAGTTGGGACACTTTGGTTGATATGCACGAAGGAACTGATTCCGTGAGAGAATCCAAGTTAGATGTTCTTCAAGGTCAGCTTGATAAGTTCCAGATGAAGGATGGTTAGGAGTTGCTGAGATGTACTCTAGGCTAGCTCTCATCACCAATGAGATTGTCGGCTTAGGAAGCAAAGAAATGACTGACAAATTCATCATCAAGAAGATACTTTGAGCTTTGGATGAGAGATATGACACCGTGTGCACATTGGTCCAAATGATGTCCAACTACAAAGATCTCAAACCAACGGAAGTGATTGGTAGAATTGTTGCTCATGAGATACATTCAAAGACAAGGAAGAGCTTCACCACAAGTCTAGCAGTGCTTACAAAGCCACAAGTGATGCACCCGCTACCTCAAGCGACAACCTTTTCACAAATGAAGAGATAAGCCTCATGGTCAAGAAATTAAACAAGTTCTACAAGAACAGAAGCAAAGATCATATCTTCAACTCAAGACATGAAGAGAAGCGTTCGTCAAGTCGTGACCGAAACTACTACAATTGTGGGAAGCCCGGACACTACTCCAATGAGTGCACAACTCCCTTCAAACGAAGAGAAGAGTCACCAAGAAGATGAAGCTCAAGAGATGAATCACCTCAAATAGAGAGATGGAGTAGAGATGATCGTTATGAACGAAGACCCTCAAGGAGAAGTAGGGACTCGGAGAAGAAGGACAAGTACACCAAGAGCTACTCAAGAAGAAAACATCAAGCTCATGTTGGTGAATGGGTTTCCGGCTCCGACTGTGACAACCACTCCGAGAGAAGCTATCACTCCAACTCCGACTATAGTCAAGATGATGGTGTTGCCGGAATTGCACTAGTGACAACCAACTCCTATGATCTATTTGATTCACCAAATGAAGGGAGTGGAAGTTGCTTCATGGCTAAATGCCCCAAGGTATCACACCCCGAATATCTTGATTTCGATACTGATGAAGATGATTTGCTTTACGATGATGACTTGCTATGTGATAAAACTAGTGATGTTGATCATAATGAACTTGATATTTCTCATGCTAGTCAGGATAGGTCAATCGACGATGATAAGATGAAAATAGAAGAAGTAACTAAAGAAATTAACACTCTTAAGTTAGCCCATGAATCTACTCTTGAAGATCATAGAAAGCTAGTAAGAACTCATGAGAAGCTACGCTTCGAGAATCTCAATTTTGAGCAAGAACATGAATTTCTTAAAGCTATCAATGACGATCTCCGAAAGAAGACTTCATCTTATCTTGCCAAATGACTACTCTTGTGTACATTCATGCGACAAGTCAAATCTAAGCAAATTAGTAACAAAGTCAAGAAAGGTTCTTCATCTAGTAGCAACAATAAAAATGCTAAACCCAATGATGTTGCTCCTAGTAGTTCTATTGATTACACTAATGATGATTCTCTTAGCCAAGTTACACTTGAGCAAGAAAATGCTTTATTGAAAGGAATTATAGAGAAAGGTATCTACAAGAGTCTTGCCGGGTGCAAACTATTTGAGGATATCGTACGCAAGCACGGAGGATACTGGAAGAATCGCGGTGTTGTCTACTTCAACGCTAATGGAGTTGAGTGGGAAGAAGGTCAATACCGCAATCCCAAGTTTGTTCGTCAAAAGGAGAAGTATGAAAATACTCTTCCCAAGGGGACACACACTCAAGATGACCTTCCACCACAAGACACCAAGCTCAAGGGCAAGAACAAGCTCCAAGAGGACTTTGACTCTTATGAATATGAATCCCAATCTTTGGTGAAGTGGGTTCCCTAGGCTACTAGAAGCTCAACTTCTACAAGTGCTACTTCAACACCAAGGATCCCCATCAACTTGATGTGGGTGCCCAAGAATAAGAACTAGAAAGTTCTTGAGGGGTGATCCCGCCAATGAAATTCACTCACATTCATTATTGGCAAGATCTATTTGCAATCAACATCAACCCTATGCAATAGTTCAAGGAGTCACACGTTCCCTCAAAGGTAAGAAAGGGACAAGGTAATCAACAAATCAATGGACATCATCACACATGCTTTGCACTACATGTCCATGATATCATTGTATTTGTCTCTTGTGTGTTGGGACTAACCCATGTAGGTGAGAAGAGTAAGGAAACAACAAGGATGCTCCCAAATCTTGGTGATCTTCATCAACTTTGAGCATCCACCACTACCTCACCAACATGAAGTCTTCATCGACAAAACCCAAGGTTAGTTTATCCCTCTTATGGGGGGATGTCATATCAAGGGGGAGCTTTACTCTAAGACTTGAGTCAAATCATCTCTTAGTATGTGACAACATTAAATGCTTTATGTAAAAGTGGTAACCCCACTTGTGCTTAAACAATGAGTATGACCTATGATCAAGTATTCTGACTTGGCTCCTAAGTCAAAATACTCATATATATATGACTTCGTCATCGCCCAAGTGCTTGTTAGATGCTAGAGTGTTTGTGCATGTTTGCCATGATTTCATTTGACATCTAATTGTGTGAGCATGTTGGTCTGCATTTATTTACTCATTCGAGGATATCCAATTGTTGCTATTTGGATTTTGATCTATCTTTTGCCAATTGGATAGACAAGAATGCCTAGGACCACTTCTTTAGCTATCTATGCTTTCTCACTTCATACTCTATTCATGCTGCATCACAAAATTTAAACAAGTGATTTTCGATCGCTCTGTGTGTGGAGCACTCGGAGTTCCGTATCGACAAGGACTGAACATTAAAACCTCCCAAGTGCATCTTGATGGAACCAACCACAAAATCTCGGTCTCGCCGAATGCCTACGGCTGAGCTGGTTTTAAATCTCGGTACCACCGATTCCATATTCTCAGTTACATCGAGTTTCCCTGTCAACTGACAGTTGAGGAACTCGGTAACACCAAAAAGTTAGAATCGGTGACACCGATAGTGGTGGGTATTAATACTGTGGACCTCGAGGCTTTGAAGTTCGTCCTCAAACTGCCACGCCTAAGAACCCTAAGCTGCCGCTTTTGAGACCCCTGGTCATCGCCCTTGTCTTCCCGCGCTCCTCCGCTGCTGGAAATCGCCGCCGTCGACGAAATCCTCTCCATCGTCGCCACCGTAGCGGATCCGCACCAAGTTAGGGTACGAATGTGACCTCCGTTGCGCTCCTCGTCTGATTCTTGCGCATTGGATTTGATTTTATCTATAAGCCACTCATTGCACGTATTCCTATCCACACAAAATTCCAATAGCCTAGCGAATGTTAGATTTTCTAGGGTTTTGTCGTCCTCCCGATGAATATCGGTGGAACCGAAGCAAACAAATCAGTCTCATCGATTTGAGTTTCTGTGTTGCTGAGAACGGTCTCGGTGGAACCAAGTACTACTTTTCGGTCTCATCGAAAAGAGTGCCAAGGTTCTGTTAAGAGGGACAATCAGTCTCGGTGACACCAAAATTTTTGCTTCGGCTGTACCGATATTCATTTGGAAGAATGCAAAAACTTTGAAAATATATTGTTCAAACTTTCAAAAACCAGCCTCATTTTGTGATGACTCATCTACTTCTGCTCTTCTATACTGTATTCATAGGGTCAGTATGTCAGATGCTGAGGACAGTCAAAATTTGCCAGAGCAGGGTGCCGACATGAGTTGAGGCACAAGTGCATAGTCCAGTTCATTTTCAGATCCAGGCACCCCAGCTCCCATGGGTTGCCCAAAGCTTCTACAAGAACCAAGAAGCAGCTGAATTCAGATGAGGAGGATTTAGACTTTATCCCTCAGGAGATTCTTGCCAAGAAGCAAGAAAAGGCTGCTAAGAAGTCTGCTACTGAAGCTACTTCTACCAAAAGAGTTGTCTGCAAGATCTATGCCAGCTTTGAAACTATCAAAGCACATGAGAGTGCTAGGGCCACAATGTCCATTGATCCCCCAAGGAAGTCTATGCCTAAGAAGGAAGGGGAGAAGAAAGCCAGAAAGAGGATTATTCATGTGACTGGTAGGCCTACATACATGTATGAAGATCCAGAGGAAGCTACTGGTGCTGCTGCCGAGGAAGAGGAGGAAGAACATGTTGCAAAGGCTCCTCCCAAGAAGAAGGCCAAGAAACTTATGGCTGATGCTATGCCAAAGACTACTACAACCAAGAGCACAAAGTCTACATCCAAGAAGGCTGCTGGTGAGAAGCCAAAGAGGACATCTAGGCAGATGCCAGCTTCTGAGAAGAACAAGGGAGCTGCTTCCAGAGTTGAAGATGATGATGACTTGACAACATTAATGAAGCTCAGACCACATCTTCCATTACATGATGTCAGCCACCTAGTTGCTGACGATGTGAAGAAGAGGAAAGACTCAGGATTGTGGGCATGGAGAGCTATAGATCCATATGCCCAGAGGAAGAAAACTGTTGTTGACTACAGGTTCTACACTAGAGAGCAATCAGACTTTTATGAAATAGTGCTGCTACACAAGAGCCCAGCTATTAGTGATATGAGATATGTTGATTGGAAATTCATTAAGGAGAACGAGGACTACTTTCCTAGTGTCCAAGATAATTTCCACCGCATTGGTCTGGGTGAGTTCATTGGCAGAGAGCTTACTGCATGGAACGATGAGATGATCATGCAATTCTACTCCACTGCACATTACTACGGAGATGGTAAAATTGTATGGATGACTGAAGGAGCAAGGTATGAGTCTACTGTTGATGAGTGGGCTGCACTTCTAGGAGTTCCAGAGGTTTAGGATGGTGATCTAGATGTATACTCAGAATCCAAGGCAAGCCACAATGCCATGAAGGATATGTATACTCCTATCCCCACAGATAATGTGCAATCACACAAGCTAGGATCTATCTACTATCTGCAAGCTGGCCTTTGTACCATGAACACTATTCTGAGGCATACCTTGATGCCCAAGTCGGGAGATGACAAGATGATCCGAGGCTACTCCATTAACATGTTGATCCACCTTGACACGACCACCAGGATTAGAGTTATGGACTTAGTTGTTGAGACACTTTAGAGGGTTGCTGCTGATCAGAAGCGCTCTTGCTGCTATGCACCCTACATGCAGATGCTTATCAACTCTCAGTTGGAAAAGCACATATTTGCTCTAGATTGTCCAAACTTGCCCCTATAGCCAGAACTCAAGGATATTGTTGTGGTGATGGACCCAGATCATCCCACATCTGAATAGCACAGGCAGAGGCAAAGGCAGTTTGAGCTGCTAGTGCTCAAGTCCCTAGATCCAAAAATGAGCAAATGGATCTTTTGATCTCAGCAGTTTAGGGCATGCAGAAGGATATTAAGGGGATTCTGGATAACCAGAACAGTCTTGTGAGGATATTTAAAACAAGGATCAAGACTCTTGGTGATAAGGTGGACAAGGTGACTAAGACAATCATAGAGCTTCAAAAGCAAGTTTACTGAGTGCACATCCCTCGGGTCTCTTCTACTTCTTCTTCTTCTACTGATGATGATGGGGATGGATCACCTCTCAGGCCGAGCACATAGTTCACTACTCAGGCTAGATCAGCCACAGTGCCTGCACCAGATTTGAGGGCCACTTCATCAGCTCCTGCTATTGTCAGCACAAGTCCTGCTCCATCAGCTCCAGTTCCTCCAGTGTCCACTCCAGCTCCATCCACGACATCTGCAGAGATCTTCGCCAACGCTGTTCTCTCGACTCCTTCATCAACAACCGGAGGAGATCAGCCCAAGAACGCTTAGATATATGCCTTTGAACTTTTTGGTAAATTGTTGCCAAAGGGGGAGAAGTGTATATAGATTTTTAGGCTTCGAGCGAGAGAGCGTTTGGTGTTTGTTGCTTTTTCAAAAACAATTGCTTTTGGTTGCTGTGATACTCTTTTGATTTGCTTGGGATACACGTTTGATGATGTTTGATCATACGCTTTAATGTGTGATGCTACTATTTCCTATCATCTTAATGCTTATGTGATGATCATTCATCTTTGCTTGATTGTGTTGTGCTATGATGTTCATTCTAATTATTATCGCACACCACCAAGTGGTATGTAACATGTAAGAAGTGACCCATGTACCTAATCGATTGTGCATTTGCATTCAAATGCAAATTTAAAATAATGCACAAATTTAGGGGGAGATCTTGCTTATCACATACTTCTCAAAGCGACGATTATAATCATTGATTATATCTTTGTCGAAGCTTTGATCTATATGTTGTCATCAATTACCAAAAAGGGGGAGATTGATAGCACATTTGCTCCCTTGGTGGTTTTGGTAATTAATAACAACATATAAGTCATGAACTAATGTTTCCACCAAGTATATTTCAATAAAAGTTCAATGATAGGAATGGCAAAAAGGATTGTGGAGATTGTGGAAGTACCCCAAGATTCAAGGAAATAGGTTGGCCAAGCTTAAAGCAAGAGGAATCTACATTTTACATTTGTGAGAAATCACTTTGAGTCCATAGGAAAGCCAATACTATTAAAAGGGGGTAAGGTTTTGTTGGTGAACAAAATGCTCATACATGCACAAGTGATAGTCACCAAAAACATCCACAAGCTCTCCCACCAAAGTCTGTTTATAGCTAAACATTCAAAATCGGTGCAACCAACATTCCTATCCTGGTGTCACCGATTCCAAACCCTAGACAGACTCGGCCAAACCCTAACCCTTTGGTGCAGCCGACACTGCTTTCGGTGCCACCGAGTTGGCCTGCCAACTTTTTGTTACGCAAGTTCACATTTTTGGTCCATCCGGGAATGTTGAATCAGTGTCACCGAGTTTGGCAATTCTGACCGTTGGTTACCTGGTCGGTGCAACCGAGATTCCTATATCGGTCTCACCGAGATTCAAAAGTTGCCACCGTTGGGTCACTTCGGTACCACCGAGATTAACACAGCAGTGTCACCGAGTTGTTCATTTTGTGTGTAACGGTTGGATTTTTGGGTATGCCTATATATACCCCTTCACCACTACCTACTCGGAAGAGAAGCACTCAGAACTATTCCATACATATCCTACTCAGTTTTCTGAGAGAACCACCTACCCTTGTGTTGAGGTCAAGATCTTCCACTCCAACCATATGGATCTTGATTTCTAGCCTCCCTAAGTTGCTTTCCACCAATCCCAGCTCTTCTACCAAGCCAAATCTATGAGAGGGTGATTGTGTGTTGAGGATTCTATCATCTTGAAGCACAAGAGCAAGGAGTTCATCGTCATTACCAAGCCTATTACCTTTTGTAGGCTGGTGCCTCCTAGATTGGTTAGGTGTCGCTTGGGAGCCTCCTACTTCGTGTTGTGGAGTGAACCAAGAAGTTTGTAAGGGCAAGGAGATCGCCTAGTTCATGAAGATCTACCCATAGTGAGGCTAGTCCTTCGTGGACGGAAGCCGTTTGGAATTGTCAAGGTTTCTACTTCGTGGACCCTTGTGGGTGGAGCCCTCCGTGGTCTCTCGCGACCGTTACCCTCTATGGGTTGAAGACTCCATAAGCGTGGATGTATGATAGCACCACCTATCGGAACCACGGGAAAAATCATCGTGTCTACAATTGCATTTGATCTTCCTACCCTATCCTTTTTACTCATGCCGGTTGTTACTTTCCGCTGCTATACTCTTAGACATGCATGTGTAGGGTGTACTTGATATGCTATGAATGCTAAAACTTGCGAATAATTAAAATTGGGAAAAAGGAAAAACTTTTATTTGGTCAAGTAGTCTAATCGCCCCCTCTCTACACCTACTTTCGATACTACAGACGTCCCTCCTCCTAAAAATATACAAATAGCTTAAAACCGCCATAAGCTCGAAAAGCCAAAAAACTTATGTAAAAACTTTGACGTTCGAACTAAATCAAGTGTTTTGGTTCCAATCTGAAAATTGGTCTTAAAATTAACATGTGCTTCGGTCGTGCTTTAACATGATACATCTGATTTCTCAGGCTTCTAGCAGTTCGGCCTTTGGCTTCAACTTCCTTATCCCGAGGGCGAAGTGTTTCTCCGAGGCCTGTTTAGCGAACTGAACTCAAGCGTCTTTAGAGAGGAACTAGGATACCCGGCTATTTACCAAACACTCGTGTCAAAAAAAAGGAGTTGTAAAAAAAGACTTTACAACGACCAAGAAGAAAACAACATTTATTATTAAAGAGGCTCATACAAATTTAAGAGCCCCCAAGTGACTTAGGTAAAATATTTTTATGTAGAACGATTGTATGTACCGAAGTACTTATATCATATATGTGTTTGCCCGAACTTTAAACGCGTCTTAACTGATTGTCGGCTTCCCCCTCTTCAGCCAAGGGCCGAAAAGTGTTATCTACTATGCCATCCGAGAATACGAGAGGTGTTTTGAATAACTAGGCAATCAGGCCATTAGGCTATAACAGACAAAGCGCGCCCAGGGAACTTATGCTATATTACTATTTAACGTAAGAAGCATCTTCAAAGAAAATATTTCCGCCAACGGTTCCTTTCTTTGAGTTCTCATGATTACCATGAGGGGTGTGCAATAGATTTATGTATGCTTGTCTTCTGTCATGGCCGACCATAGTTGAAAACTACTAGAGCGCTAGCTTTCGGCTTCGCCCATCTGAGGTACGAGTTCGGATGACCCGATCATAACAATTG
This sequence comes from Hordeum marinum, assembly GCA_022496015.1. Classification (NCBI taxonomy): domain Eukaryota; kingdom Viridiplantae; phylum Streptophyta; class Magnoliopsida; order Poales; family Poaceae; genus Hordeum; species Hordeum marinum. The sequence continues at coordinate 302,393,292 of CM039672.1, read as the reverse complement.
CAGAGGTGCTCCCTTTACTCCCTAGCCGAACAATCGGAACATAGGGATAAGCGCAGGAGCAAGGCAACCCAGCTTTGCAGAACACTTAAGTCAACATGATGCATATATTAGCGTAAACACAAACCAGGAAGGGTGCCATACATTAATAATCATATGCAAGAGGAAAAAGCTTCATAAAGGAAGTCCCCAAGTGAACGGGGTATTTGAATTTGTTTGTAACAGACAAAGTTTTGACAAAGAAATTTTTGCACAAACAACTTTTTATCAAAAAAGTATAATGCTTGGTCCAATCGAGCAAAATTTAAAACTGAAAGTTTTTGAGCATGGAAGCAACTTAGCTAGTTAATCTGCTCGGTGTCGTTGATGCGATCCGAGCTTGCAGTGGGACGAGGACGCCCATCGAACTTTGACAGATTTGGTGCATAGTCTCCGGTATGAATGATGTCCCAGCCCCCAAGCACGCCTTGAGGTGACCGAACGAGGAATTCGGCACTCTGAAGTAGTTTCACGGCTCGGCCGATGTGGCGACGCGAAGCCCCTGGTCTAGCCGAGGTGGTGGAGCAGGTCGGCAAGGTGATGCCAGGATGATCGCGTGACAGCCGAAGTCGATTACATGTGCACACAATATAGTGCAAACCAAGAGTAATAACAAGTAAAGGTAATAATATATTAAAAAAATCTTCTACTTAGTTAATTTAAGTGAAGCAAATAGGTAAAGCAATATGGCCTGGGCGTCGAGGTGCCTGGACAAAGAGTTCGCCTTGACGAAGTGGCGACGCTGCACGGTCGATGTGGCAAAATGAAGTCCTCGGTCGAGTTAACATAGCGAAGCTGTGATCAGCGGACGCCAAAGTCTCATGCAAGTCGGTTGGCGATGCCGAAGTCTCATGCTAGCCGAGGTGTTGAAGCAGGTCGGCTGGTGACGCGGAAGTCTCACGCCAGCCAAGGTGTCGAAACTGGTCGGCTAGTGATGCCGAATTCTCATGCCCGCCGAGGTGTCGAAGCTGGTCGGCTGGTGATTCCGAAGTCCCCGGAGCGGGTTGAGGAGGAGATGACGAAGCCCCCGGTATAGCCGAGGTGATGGTGCAAATCGGTAAGGTGACACTAGAGCCCCATGTCAGCCGACGTGCGGCATGGTGGGCATCAGCTTGAAAAAGTAACGGCTTGGCGATGCCGACGCAGGTCCGAATTTGTGACCAGGTCAATGCTGGATTGATGAAGCAACGGAGCGCCCGACCCATACAACCCATGGATGACGAGCTTCTCTTGATGATTATTAGGCCCTCGCGATGCCAAACTCTTGGTCGGTTGACCGAGGTGACGAGAAAATTTCCTTCAAAAAGGACGCCTCACAACCCGTTCATGAAAAGGATGAAATCGGGTTAGATTAGTTCTCGCGCTGAAAATAGATCCAAAATTCGTTGTACTCATTGGACGTTTCCCAGAGTTTGGACGGTCGGATCGAGCTGAAATTTTGAGGGATGGTCGGTATAGGAATTCCTGGCCGATGAACGGTGGGATTTTCCAACGGATATACGAGCTAGATACTGGACTCCTCATACAAAACTCATCCATATTACCGTCCGCATTCGATAAGCCTCCGATATATTGTAGATCGCCGGAGATTCCCCACCGGAACACGATGAAATTTTGCAGGATTGTTCTAGACTCAATTCCGCATAATTCCTCCGAAGCAATCGTCAAAGCGACAATCGAGGAGGCGGGCACGACGAACATGAATTCGTTGTCCAGAAAAACTGCATGATCACGCGAGGGCAATGTTGACATTGAGCCCCCGAGCACCATGGATGATTCTTCCATGATCTTGGTTGAGATTGGAGTTGATGTTGATGAAGACACCCGCCTGATCTGGATGATTGGATGTGGCGCGCAGTCCTCGGCCTAGCCGAGGTGACCAGTCAAGCCGACGACAAAGATGTCGACGTTGACGATGTAGCTCGGTTCCGACGCATAGATCGCAACAGAGCCGATCTGAATTCCCATCGCGCCACAGTGACTACCCAGCATGCTCTCAATGAAAGCACCAATGTCGGTGTCAAATCCGGCATATCTCGCAGTAGGGGTCCTAAGCTAGGCAATTGGAGCGATGGTAACATGGACACATGATTTTACCCAGGTTCGGGTCTCTCAAGTAGATGATACCCTATGTCCTGCTTTTCATTGTATTGATATGGGGATAGTACATAGTACAAGTATCTATCACGAGATTTTTGTAATGAATATGAGATGTAATTTAATGATCTATTGACTAGCCTGGCCTCGGTTTATATATGCACCGTAGGCCTAAGGTCTAGAGGAGTCCTTGTCTTGTGCGCCAAGTCTTGTGGAATCTCCCTTATATGCGTCATGGCCTGCCCGAAGTGGCTCATTAGTGAATCATCATGGGGGTCCTCTACCCGACCCACTGGTTGGGAGACGACGTGGTGAGTACCCCCTAGTCCAGGACACCGTCACCTAGTAAGCCTCTACTAGACTAGCTCATTGATCAAAGATGGTTAAGGTTTTCTAACCATATACACGAGTTGTCATTAGATAACGGGATAACATCATTAGGAGAATGATGTAATGGAAAGGAACCAACTGTAAGCTTAGCATTTGATCATATCACTTAAGTTTATTGTTGTTGCTTTCTTCATGTCAAGTATCTGTTCCTAAGACCCTGAGATCATGCAACTCCCAGATGCCGAAGGAATACCTCGTGTGCTATCAAACATCACTTCATAACTAGGTGATCGTAAAGGTGCTCTACAGGTATCTCCGTAGGTGTCTATTGGGTTCGCATGGATCAGGATTGTGATTTGTCACTTCGTATGACACAGAGGTATCTCTGGGCCCTCCCGGTAATACAACATCATAATAAGCTTACAAGCGATGTGACTAATGAGTTAGTCAAGGGATCTTGTATTTTGGATCAAGTAAAGAGTGACTAACCACTCATCATGAGAATAACCCGCTTAACATGGAAGATACTGACCACCCCATGTCGCTCCATGAGCGGTCTAGACACACAAAACAGATGCTCATTTGAAATTTTAGAGGTGGCACATGCAAATTTACTTGCAACGTTAGGGTTATTCTACATATAGGTAGATATAGTGGACTCTCATGGCAAGAAACTGGGTTTAAGGGTTTTTGTATTCACAAATAGTATCTCTACTTAGTATGAATTTTTGGCTAGCAAAAGGTTCTAAATAATCACCACATGTTGGAAGATCCATAACAAAATAACTTCTATGCAAATATACACAACCATAACTCATTACGTTGTCTTCCTTGTCCAACTTCAACTAATTTTGTCAAGTTTGAAAATAAATAATGGGTATTCACAATCATAGAGGATTTCCAAGATAATATATTTGTATGTGAAAGTTCTCTTCCTTACAATAATCATTCATGAATTCCTTGTATGACCAATATTGTGATTTTCAAACTTCAATAGATTTTACTTTCTAAACCAGATGTGAAGCTACTACTAAGCATAAATGATACGTCCATTTTGCATAATGCTTTTATATTGATATTTATTACATTATGGGCTGTTATTACACATTATGGTACAATACTTATTCCTTTTCCCTCTTATTTTACAAGGTTTACATGGAGAGGGAGAATGCCGGCAGCTGGAATTCAAGACTGGAAAAGGGGCAAATCTGAGATACATATTCTGCACAAATCCAAAAGTCCTAAAATTTTACGAAGAATATTTTTGGAATTAATAAAAAATACTGGCACAAGAATCAACCAGAGGGGTCCACCAGCAGGCCACAAGCCCGGTAGGCATGACCACACCCCTGGCCGTGCCTAGCAGGCTTGTGGGGGCCCCTATGGCTCCTCTGGCGTCCATCTTCTCCTATATCAAGTGTTTTTACCTAGAAAAAAAATCAGAGGAGAGCTTTCAGGACGAAGAGCCGCCGTCTCGAGGCGGAACTTTGGCAGAACCAATCTAGATCTCTGGCACGGCTGTTCTGTCGGGGAAACTTCCCTCTCGGAGGGGGAAATCGAAGCCATCGTCATCACGAATGATCCTCTCATCGAGAGGGGGTTAATCTCCATCAAGATCTTCACCAGCACAATCTCCTCTCCAAACCCTGCTTCTTCTCTTGTATCCGATCTTTGTCTCAACACCTCAGATTGGTACGTGTGGGTTGCTAGTAGTGTTGATTACTCCTTGTAGTTGACGCTAGTTGGTTTACTTGGTGGAAGATCATATGTCGTGGTTTTATCACGGCAGATGTCTGGGTGAACGGACTTGGATTCGAGGCCATCGCTAAGGTGATGGACTCAACGGGGTTAGTTGGACGAAGGATACGAGTTTTCCCAGGTTTGGCCCCTCAAGTCGAGGTAACGACCTACGTCCTTCTTGTGTTTGTATTGCTTGGTGTATCTATTACAAGGGAGCTATTGCTTGACCTAGTTCTCGATAGTCTAATCCCTAAGTCACCCCGGGTCTCGCCTTTATGTAGGAGGTCAAGACCACGGGTCATACAAGTTGTAACCGACTCTCACTACATGTCTGAGTCTATCTCTACCTTATCTTGCCTTCCTGACCAAGTTGTCTCCGGGCAGCTTACTTGCCCGGGTCTTCTCCGTCCGGGTCATGTTCCGGCCTATCTTGTCAAGCCGCCAAACGTATTGGGCTTAAGTCTTCACAACCCACTCTTAGGTTGGTGTACGAGCCGCCTAGTGTGACCTGGAGCCTCTAGGGCGGGTCTCACTGTTGGATTATATCCCCAACATTAGGCCCCAGGTTGATTTGAGCTTGCTCACTTCAGCCTCCTTCTCCATCATCGGCGAGTCTACCTGAAAATAATGACCCGCTGCGACGTCATGTCAAATCTGCTAGAAAGATCCTATGGTGTCCGCAACGAATCTTTTCCCTTATTAAATGGACGGTCCGGTAATCGAGGCGTCCGCCTCGGTCAAATGACATCCGTCGCCTGGATTTTCATGCTTGTTTCCACCTTTTCCTATTAAATAGGACCGCGAGGGGTGGCTCTTGCCTTCCTTCCTGCTCGCTCTTCATCTTCCGCCTTCCAGCACCGCCGCTCTAGAACACTTCGCTCTGGTGCCGCCTTCACGCCATCGTTGTCGAGGCCGCTGCATCGACCTGTTCATTCCAGAGTTTTAGCCGCGTCCGCCGCGATGTCTTCGGTGAGTTCTTCTTTCCCTAGATCTGTAGCCATTTCGGTAGGGTTTGATGGAGCTCTCCGACCGCTTAGAACACGAGCTTCTTTCAATGTCGGCCCTGGTTTAGTCCATACGAACCCGATAATATCCTGTCCCCAACGCGGTGTTCTGTAGGAAATCGATAGTAGCACAGCGCGGATCTGTAACGGCTCCGCCTGCTATTTTCCAACTTTCGCCGTTTCGACTGTTCGTCTCTAGGTTTGAAATAAAACTATTTCCCTCTGTTTTCTAGATCCGTAATCTCAGAGATACTTTGTGAAACCTGTTTTCCGCACTTAGCGAAATTTTGGTTTGTCTTCTCATAAACTTGACCCGCCATGTAGTTCTGGCTCTCACCAACCGGATCCTGGCAGCTCAATCTTAAGACCTTAAGATTTTAACCGCCCATGGATGTCTGTCGTTCCCTGACTCGCCGTACATTGTTACCTTGCGCAGTTTTAAACCGCCGCTATGTCTCGTGCATCCAACTCATGCAATTGGGTTGGCTCTTGCATCACTGAAGAGTTCCTGATGGACTTTGTACACGCGGGCACCCTTCCCACCAAGGATGTCATCCATTGGCGGGTTCAGCGCGATGAGCTAAAGCCCGTTCCTTAGGAGGGCGAAGTAGTGGTATTTTCAGATCACATCGAACGTGGGTTCGTACCCCCCGGCTCAAAATTCTTCTGGGATGTTCTTCACTTTTACAAGCTGCACCCTCAAGATCTCACCCCAATTCTGTCTCCAACATATGTAACTTTCAAGTGCTCAGTGAAGTCTATCTGCAAGCTGAGCCGTCTGTTGGTCTCTTCCGGGAGTTCTTTTACGCAAACTACCAGACCAAAGTGAAGGACGGCCCAAGCTTAGAACTCGACGGGATTTCAATTCAGAGGCGCCGAGACATAACCTTTCCGGCTGTTCAGATGCCAAGTCATCCAAAAGATTGGAATAAGACTTTGTTTTATTGTAAATATACCTCCCTAGAGGGTGAGCATCCGCTGTCGGGTTACCGCCCATCCCGGCTCAAGACGACCTCCGAGCTTCCTGGCTGGCTATCAACTGCTGAATGGGCGAAGCACGAGCCGGCTCACGCCAAGATTAAAGCCCTCATGGCTAATGGACTGACGGGATTGGACTTGATCTGTTCCTGGATCTCTTGGAGGATTTGCCCTTGAGCCGAAGAAATCACCTTATGTGCGAATATCCGGGCCAGTATGATGATTCCCTCTACTTCAGCCGGACTGCGTTAATAGAAGATGATATTACAACTGTCATCCAGAGTCTTGTCCATGAGACTTCAGGAGCTTGCAGCACCATTGGGCTGGCACCTTTCTGTGTCATTAACTCGGCCCCAGATGTACGGTGACTCTTCATGGTCTCTTCTCTTTTTTTAGCAATGTCTTAGCAATTCCTCACTACTTGCTGGCTTATCTTTTCAGGCTGACTCTGACTTCTGGAAGAAGAAATATGTTCCTCCTCTGAAGAAAACCAAGAAGAAGGCCGCGGCCAAGGGGACGAAGAAGACCACTCCTCAAGAAGAATGGTTTGAACTACTAGAATCAGACGGCTCAGAGGTATAATTTGACTACCTTTTGTCACCTCTTTATTCACCTTACTGATAACAGCCATTCACAGGACAAGGCAGAGACGAGCTGCGCCAACGCCTCTGAGGTAACTTATGTTTCGTCCGACTCAGAATATTTTGTACCCTAGAAGATACGGAGGGTCATTCGAAAAGTTCCCCTTTCTCATCCTCTTGCTTACTTGGATCCCCAATTTATTTTGAAAAAGCAATAGCAAGCCGATCGACGCCAGACCCGGAGCGCCGGCTCTACCGATCTCATGTCCAAGTTACCTAACTCCCCAACTCAGAAGAAGCGCCCCGCATAGGTATGTATTTCTTCTCTATTTGATTTTACTATCTCTTCCTTTGTAATTCCAACATTGCCTTATATTATCTGAACTGTCTTTCAGGGATCATCGCCTTCGTATGGCGACTCTACGACCACTGCTCTGCCGCCTCCAAAGATTAACCCGCTGTACGTGTTTTTCAAGCCTTACGTCCGACTCTTTGGCGGTTGTAAACCTTGGGCTCTAACTTTTATGCTTTTCCAGGGCTCAAGCCAAGCGAAGGAAGACCAACAAGTCCTCCCTTGGCCCTACCGCTCAAGAACCAGAGTTTGCCAAGCCGGACGCTCCTATGCCGGATGCATATCCCCGAGCGGCTTCGATGGAGCTGGCAGCTGATGTTACTCTAGAGAGTCCGCAAAAGGACCATTCCAAGCTGCCGAGCCCTGCCAAGGCTGCTGATGACACCACTGCTTCGGACGTCCTGATTACCGGCACCGGCTTCCACTCTACTCCACCTCATGTGCTAACAAAGCATAGTGAGACGGCTGAAGCTTCCAGGAAGCTGGAGTTTGAGCTCCCCGCCCTCGAGAAAATGACAGCTGGTGAACTTCATGCTGGCTATATGAGCTGGTTGTCTAGAACCCGGGATCTGGAGCTCAAGCTTGTTAACTTAATGAAGAAGAAATATGAGGTATTCTTTTTTCTCCTTATACCCTTACGCAACCCCCAAGAACCGGGTTAATATTGGCTAATGATAATCCGGCTCTTCAATCTTGGTGGAAGTAGAAATATTTAGCATGTAGGTGTCCACTTACTTAGAGGTAATCTCAAATCATCGTTGTTAGCCCCCAAGGGCCGGCTCAAAGTTGATAACATTGAACCGGAGCTTTATAGAAGATAGATAATAGAGCCAATTGTAGCCCCCAAGGGCCGGCTCAATCTTTTCCAAAGTTGAGTTGGGACTTTATTGAGAATGGGTAACAGAGCCAATTGTAGCCCCCAAGGGTCGGCTCAATCTTGTCGAAGTTGAGTCGGGACTTTCATTCTGAACAACCTGAAAACCCAGTATGTAGCCCCCACATTCTGGGTTAACTTGATAAAGATGATCCGGAAGTGCCTTTAATCTAGGAGATCAAATAGACACCCCCAAGTGTCATACATATTGCTTGCAATCTGTTCGAGACTTGCTGAATTTTTTAAACTTCTCCTCCTATAAGATCATTCCATGCGTTGATATATCGTAGGAAGCTTTAGACGAGGCCAGGTCAGAAGTGGTCGGCTTAAAAAACAATCTAGCCACGCAGCAAGCCGCCCGAAGTGAAGCTGATGAGAAATGCCGACGCCTTGCTGAAGAATTGACCAAAATCAAGGCCGACTTTGCAACCTTCAAGGAATCCTCTAAGACTGAACAAGCCACCTTGACTAAACTGGCGGATGACGCTGATCAGCGACTTATGATCGTGTCTGATGAGCTGCAGTCCTTGAAGCGCCACATCACGAAGATGACAGGAGCCATCTTTGGTAAGTATTTGATAACTTAACTCAATTTGTGTATTGTACTTGTGCTGGCGACTTATGACGAGGCGTCCATCTTATGCAGGTCCTAGGAGCCGCCAACTTGCCTCCGACAGCTTGCTGCCCCTGAAGGCCATGTATACTTTGACAGAACAACTTTACTGCGGTGCCGTGTGTACAATCAAAGCCGTAATATACAAGGATAATACCCCTTCAACTATCAAAGGGGTCTTAGAGCTTCTGTCAACGCTGCCGAAGCAGATTGTGGAATTGAAGAGATCAGCCGCCCGCCAGGGGGCGATCGCAGTCATAAGCCAGGCATTGGCTTTTGCTCCAGAGCTAACTCCGGCTGATATGACGGATGGATTCCCTTCCAAAAAGGATGATGGCTCCGAGTTTATAGAAGCTGACTATACACGGTGTGTAAAGGCTTCCAAAGTCCTTGCCTCCATGTTAGCAGAAGAAGTCAACCTGGAGATATACCAAGCGGCTTACATCACCGACCAGAAAAGAATCTGACCAGAAAAGAATCTCTATGAGTCCAGGGATCTGACGCCTGCCCGCGGTAAGAATCTTGTTGCCTCTAAACTTGACCCGTCCCCCTTCTTCGAAGAAGGAACATTTGCGGCTTTAACCAACTGCAACTGGGACTTGGAAAATCTCTAGATCAAGGCAGCCGAAGACCCGGAGCAGGGTGACCCGCCAGCCAACTGATCATGCCGTAAACACCTGTTGATAGCCGGCTCTTTGTGACCCACCATGAGCGGTGTAAAAAACTTTAAGATATTTTTGGGATCCATAGTGAGCATATGTAATAGTCTGGTAGTAACTTTTGCCTTTCTTTGAATTGTGCCATCGCACACATATGAAAAGTTTGGCTTAACATACATATGTCATCTTCCTTGTGCTTCTCATTGTATGCTTTGCCGGCTCTTGGCAGCTTAATTTCCTGCAAGAATAGATGTATATTTATACCGTTAGGAGGGCGTCTTAAAAGCATAACCCGAAGATGATGTATCTTCCTAATGTGTTGACGGAGTCAACTGCTTGGCTTAAGAGTCGGCCGATAGGGTTTGATAAGATACACCCGTAGGGCAGGAAGCCCTCTGGACGGCTGTGTTGACTTGTCAACATTTTTGGCATAAGAGCCGGCCGATAGGGTTAGATAAGCTACACCCGGAGGTGGGAAGCCCTGTTCGACAACTAAGTTAACTTGTCAACTTTTTTGGCATAAGAGCCAGCTGTTAGGGTTAGATAAGCTACACCCGAAGGTGGGAAGCCCCCTTCGATAGCTATGTTGACTTGTCAACATTTTTTGGCTTGAAAGCCGGTTGTTAGGGTTAGATAAGCTACACCCGGAGGTGGGAAGCCCCCTTCGACAACCAAGTTGACTTGTCAGCTTTTTTGGCATAAGAGCCGGCTGTTAGGGTTAGATAGGCTAGACCCGAAGGTGGGAAGCCCCCTTCGATAGCTATGTTGACTTGTCAACATTTTTTTGGCCTGAAAGCCGGTTCTTAGGGTTAGATAAGCTACACCCGGAGGTGGGAAGCCTTCTTCGACAACCAAGTTGACTTGTCAACTTTTTTGGCATAAGAGCCGGCTGTTAGGGTTAGATAAGCTACACCCGAAGTTGGGAAGCCCCCTTCGACAGCTATGTTGACTTGTCAACATTTTTTGGCTTGAAAGCCAGTTTTTAGGGTTAGATAAGCTACACCCGGAGGTAGGAAGCCCCCTTTGACAACCAAGTTAACTTGTCAACTTCTTTGGCATAAGAGACGGCTGTTAGGGTTAAATAAGCTACACCCAAAGGTGGGAAGCCCCCTTCGACAACTATGTTGACTTGTCAACATTTTTTGGCTTGAAAGCCGGTTGTTAGGGTTAGGTAAGCTACACCCAGAGGTGGGAAGCCCCCTTCGACAACCAAGTTGACTTGTCAACTTTTTGGCATAAGAGCCGGCTGTTAGGGTTAGATAAGCTACACCCGAAGGTGGAAGCCCCCTTCGGCAGCTATGTTGACTTGTCAATAGTTTTTGGCTTGAAAGCCGGTTGTTAGGGTTAGATAAGCTGCACCCGGAGGTGAGAAGCCCCCTTCGACAACCAAGTTGACTTGTCAAATTTTTTGGCATAAGAGCCGGCTGTTAGGCTTAGATAAGCTACAACCTAAGGTGGGAAGCCCCCTTCGACATCTATGTTGACTTGTCAACATTTTTTGGCTTGAAAGCCGGTTGTTAGGGTTAGATAAGCTACACCGAGAGATGGGAAGCCCCCTTCGACCACCAAGTTTTGGATTTTTCTTGCATGGATGAAGATATGCGAAATGGGAAAGGCCCCGGCTTGCAGGGATGCTACTTTATTCATACATAAATATGATATGTACAATGATAATGTACAATGTCGAATCTCGACAACTCAGGTATAATAAGGCCACAGATGCGCTATGTTCCACGGCCGACGGGTCTCGTGCCCTGAGGTATCTGAGTCGTCCGGGATGTCAATGAGATAATACGACCCATTGTTGAGATTTCTGCTAACCACGGAAGGTCCTTCCCATGGAGGAGATAACTTATGCATATTTGTCTGGTCTTGAATCAGCCGCAACACTAAGTCACCCTCTTGAAACATCCGGGTCTTGACTCTGCGGCTATGATGGCGGCGTAGGTCTTGCTGATAAATCGCTGAATGGGCGGCCGCCAGCTCTCGTTCCTCCTCCAAAGCATCCAATGCATCTTGATGCGCCATCTCATTGTCCGTCTCAACATAAGCTGCCACTCATGGTGAGTCATGCCAGATGTCGCTTGGTAAGACGGCCTCTGCCCCGTAAACCATGAAGAAAGGTGTATACCCAGTGGATCTATTGGGGGTAGTTCTGATGCTCCATAAGATGGACAACAACTCTTCCACCTAACAACCTGGCATCAGTTGTAAAGGAACCATAAGCCGTGACTTGAAACCTCTCAAGATTTCTTGATTGGCACACTTCGCCTGACCGTTGGACTGTGGATGAGCAACTGCCGAAACATCCAGCCGGATGTGCTCCAAGTCACATAATTTTTTCATAGCCCCCTTGGAAAAGTTTGTGCCATTGTCCATGATGATACTGTGAGGGTAACCAAAACGGTAGATTAGCTTTTTAATAAACTGAACCGCCATAGCTGCATCACACTTGCCGACCGGCTCACCCTCTACCCACTTGGAGAACTTATCAACCGCCACCAAGAGGTGCATTTTCTTATCCTTAGATCTCTTGAAAGGCCCGACCATATCAAGCCCCCAGACTGCAAACGGCCAAGTAATTGGTATCATGTGCAATTCTTGAGCCAGAACATGAGCACGCCGGCCGAACTTTTGACAGCCGTCACATTTGCGGACAAGATCCTCTGCATCCTTGTGAGCCGTCAACCAGAAAAAACCGTGCCGGAAAGCCTTGGCCACTAGAGATTTTGAGCCGGTGTGATGTCCGCAATCTACAGCGTGAATTTCATTCAAGATATCCTTACCCTCCTCTAGTGAGACACAACGTTGAAACACCCCGGTGACGCTGCACTTGTGCAGCTCACCATTAACTATTGTCATGGACTTAGATCGCCGGGTGATCTGTCTGGCCAGATTTTCATCGTCAGGTAACTCGCCCCGAGTCAAATACACCAAATAAGGCACAGTCCAATCCGGAATAGCATGTAGAGCCGCCACCAATTGCCCCTCTGGGTCAAGAACAGCGAAATCTTCCTCTGAGGGTAACTTGACAGTCGGATGATGTAAGACGTCCAGAAAGATATTGGGCGGCACCGGCTTTCGCTGAGAGCCTAACCTTGACAGGGCATCAACCGCCTCGTTCCTGCAATGATCAATGTGATCCACCTGATAACCCTTGAAGTGACCAGCAATGACATCCACCGCCTGACGATAAGCCGCCATCCGCGGGTCCCTGGAATCCCAAGTGCCCGAAACTTGCTGCGCCAGAAGATCTAAGTCGCCAAAGCACTTTACCCGGCTTAAATTCATCTCCTTAGCTACTCTGAGGTCATGAAGCAGGGCTTCGTACTTAGCCGCATTATTGGTGCAAGGGAACATCAGCCGGAGCACATAACATAACTTATCACCTTTGGGAGATGTTAAAACGACTCATGCCCCCGATCCTTTCAGCTGCTTGGATCCATCAAAGTGTATAGTCTAGTACGTGTTATCCGGCTTTTCCTTGGGCACTTGACACTGTCCAGTCGTTTATGAAATCCACACGGGCTTGAGACTTGACAGCCGTACGAGGTACATATTTCAGATTGAGAGGTCCTAGCTCCAATGCCCTCTTAGCAATCTTACCAGTGGCTTCTCTATTTTGAATTGTGTCCCCCAACCGAGCAAAGCTGACCATGGTGATCTGGTGCCCTAAGAAGTAATGCTTTAACTTGCGGTTGGCCATGAACACCCCATACACTAGCTTCTACCAATGTGGATATCTTTGCTTGGACTCTGTCAGGACCTCACTGATATAATAAACCGGCCTCTGAACCGGATATTCCTTCCCTGTTTCCTTGCGCTCGACCACAATTGCAGCACTGATAGCTCGGTTTTTATCCACCACTTATAGGAGCAAAGGCTCTTTTTAGCCGGAGCGGCTAATACCGGTGGCTCAGTGAGCTGCTTCTTGAGCGCCTCAAACGCTTCACCCGCCGCCGAACTCCAGACAAAATTGTTTGTCATTTTCATCATCTGATATAGAGGGATAGCATTCTCACCGAGGCGGCTTATGACCGGCTCAACGCGGCGATCTGCCCTGCCAAGCGTTGGACATCATTGATGCAAGCCGGCTCAGCCAGGGAGGTGATCGCCTTGATCTTATCCAGGTTAGCTTCAATGCCACGCTCAAAAATCAGAAAACCTAAGAGCTTGCCAGCCGGAACACCAAAGACACACTTTGCTGGGTTAAGCATCATCTTATAGATCCATAGATTTTCAAAGGTTTCCCTTCAGTCATCAAGCAAGGTCTCCTTCCTTGATTTGATCACAATATCATCTACATAAGCATAAACGTTGCGTCCAATCTGACTGTGAAGACAATTCTGCACATAGCGCTAATAAGTCGCCTGGGAATTCTTGAGCCCAAAGGCATAGACACATAGCAGAAGGCTCCAAAAGGTGTGATGAAAGCCGTCTTCTCTTGGTCCTTAACTGCCATCTTGATCCGATGATATCCCGAATAAGCATCCAGGAAGCATAAGCTTTTACAACCCGCCATAGCATCAATGATTTGATCAATACGAGGGAGAGCAAAAGGATCAGCCGGACAAGCCTTGTTAAGATCCGTATAGTCCACACACATACGCCACGTGTCGTTCTTCTTAAGCACAAGCACTGGGTTAGCAAGCCACTCCGGGTGAAAAACCTCAACGATGAAACCCGCCGCTAAGAGCCGGGCGACCTCTTGCCCAATGGCCTTGCGTCTCTCCTCATTGAACCTCCATAGAAACTGCTTGACAGGTTTAAACTTAGGATCCGCATTAAGGTTATGCTCAGTGAAGTCTCTCGGTACACCCGGCATGTCAGAAGGTTTCCATGCAAAGATGTCCCGATTCTCACGGATGAATTCGATGATGACGCTTTCCTATATGGGATCCATGTTGGCCCCAGTGATGAACTGTTTGGATGAGTCGCCTGAAGTGGAATCTACCGCCTTGGTATCATCCGCCGAAAATTTGAGGGGCGGCTCAACCTCCATCGTAGGCTTCTTCAGCGGGGTCATATCCTCCGGGTCAACATTCTCCTTATAGAACTTGAGTTCCGTCTCAACACAACTGGATTCTGCATAAGCCGCGTATCCTTCCTCGCACTCAATAGCCGTATTCTGATCACCGTGAACAATAATTGTGCCTTTTAATCTAGGCATCTTGAGCTATAAGTAGACATAACAAGGTCTAGCCATGAAGTTAGCATAAGCAGATCGCCCAAACAACGCATGATAAGGGCTCTTGATCTTGACCACTTCAAACCACAAGGACTCCACCCTGTAGTTGTATTCGTCACCAAAGGCGACTTCCAAAGAAATCCTGCCCACCGGGTAAGCTGACTTGCCCAGTACCACACCATGAAAAACGGTTGATGAGGGCTTAAGGTCTTTATCAAGCAGCTTCATCCGCCGGAAGGTATCATAATATAGGATGTTGATGCTACTGCCACCATCCATAGTACCTTATTCACCATATATCCTCCCACTTGGGGGGCAACTACCAAGGCCAGCCACCAGGGTCGTCAACACGCGGCGGGTGATCCTCCTAGCTCCATGTTATGTCATACTCAGACCACTTCAAGTATTAAGGCAGAGCCGGCGCAACTGCATTAACCGCTCGCTTGCGCAACTTCTGATCCCGCCTGTTAAGGCTGGTCATGAAAACATGATACTGACCCGAACTGAGCTGCTTTGGATTACTCTGATACCTAGACTGGTTATGCTGCTGCTGACTGTTGTTACCAGAGTGCTGAGGATGTCCTCCTTGATTGCCCTGACCATGATGACCGAACCCTGAGTCATTGGATCCAAATCCGGCTCCTGGCCCTCCTGGTGCTAAGCCGCCGGGCGGGCCACCGCCATGGTTGTTGTGTTCTGCATGTTGTAATTCTTAAACTTCTGCATGATATGGCAATCACCCCATGTGTGTGCTGAAGGTTTATCGGGCCGACTGTGCTCTGGACAGGGATTTTTGAGCAGTTCCTCCAAATTGGAAGGAGTCCTATTTTTGTTAAAAAGCGGCCTGAACTTCCCATTGCCTTTAGGATGATTCTGGCCGGTGCTTGCATTGGCCACCAGTGCTGACCAGCCATCCGGTTTTTTCCACTTACTCTGGTTACCATTGTTCGCTGCAACCTTGTCCTAGTTGTTCCTCTTACCTTGGCTGGACTTCTGCTCATTAGGTCCTGGATCCTTCATGTTATCAGAGTCAACCTACTTTGTGAGAGCCACCATGAGTTCTCCCATGTCCTGGCACGTACGCTTGAGCCGGCCGAGCTTCTGCTTTAGAGGGACGAAGTGATAGTTCTTTTCTAGGATCAACACCGCCTAAGCCGCGTGATCTGTTCAGATGAGTGGATGATGGTCGACACCCGTCGGACCAAATGATGAGCCGACTTATCTCCTACTGGACACAATGATCGAGATCCACAATAGTCATAGGTTGTTTGCAAGTCCCTTGAATGTTTTTGATGAACCTTGCCCTCAGCTCAGCCCATGAAATGATCATATTGGGTGGCAAACCCTTCAAGCATCATGATGAAGTACTGAGCACACACCACCTCACTGACATCCAACATCTCCATAGCCAGCTCATAACTTTCAATCCAGGCTTCGAAGGTAAGTCAACAGTGTAATTTGGGACCTTGCAAGGTCCTTTGAAATCCTTCGGCAACCGCTCGCTCCGCAGAGCTTGTGCTAAGCATGGCATGGTCACTCCCACTCCTATTGATGCAGAGGGCGAGGGCTCTTGTTGAGCCGCCGTGGCCAGAGCTGTCGCCTCTTGCAGGTTTCTCGCCCGGTTTATGAGCGCTTGTGCATCTAGAGCCACCTGGTCATCCCCTGGAGGCCCTCTATGCCGATCGCTGCTGGAGACCGCCGGTGATTCATAGCGCCAGTTAAAGCTGCGGCTGGGGAGGGGGTTGAATGAACGCGGCTCCGGCTGTAAGCACACTTCCCCTGCTAGGCCATCGCCTTCTGAAGGTACCCAATGGCAATCCGTACCTCTTCTACAAAAGGCGCCTCATCTGGGATAGGGATTGTTTCGAGCTGGGTGGCCGCGGCCACCATGTTCTCTGCCGGGTTGGAATAATGACCCGTCAGCGTTGGGAAGACCATTGGTGAGGGCTGGTTTTGTCAGGGCGGGTTAAGCTGCGGTCGAGCCGCCGACCAACTTCCAGGTGCATCCGCTGCTCGTCCCGTACCTGGCGTATTGAAGAGATTCCTAGCCTCATAATGTTTTGGTAAATGGGACTGATGCCTCATCCGTTGCACCGCAGTCGCTGATTGGTGTTCTAGCCCAAGGCGGAAGGCATTCGTCTTAGCCTTTGCCTCCATCCGAACTTTTAGCTCAACTATCCTCTATTGCTCCTCCGCCATCCGGTCCTTGAGTCTCACAATCTCCAAGTTCCGAGCGACTTGATTATCTGGCGTGACTTCAGTGGCCATTAGGGCCGCGACTTCATTCATCAGATCCAGAAGAACTTGAGCCGACGGCAGTGACTCAGCCCCCAAGGTTGCTGCCCCGGCGGCTGTGCTGTTCGCACCTGGGGCCGATCCCGCCATGAACACGGCCGCATGAACCGGCGACCTGAAACCGTCCGGCTCAAAATGCTCCGACTCGGGGTAAAGCTCATCCTAGGCCCCGAGGCCACCATTGTGAAGCTGGTAGATCGACTCTGCTTCCCTGCTCGAAGATCCGACCTCTGAACAAACAAGAGTCTCCTGTGATGCAGAACCTTCCAGATCCATACCTTGAGTGAAGCCCATGAAGACGTGCTTCCGGCCCGGGTTAACGCAGGAGGGTCGCACATCGCGGGCGGGTTGCGCGCACCGAGCCGTCTCGACGATGCTGGTGCAGATGTCCGGCCCGAGTGTAGATCCCTCGATCCTACCGATGAAGATCTAGATCCCGTCGAAAGGAATTTGGAAATCATATTCGACAGAGCCGGCATCCGGACCCTAGCCAGCGTCGTCTATGTAGAGCCGGCCGCGACGACTTTTGTTCATCCTTCCTACCATGTATCCCTCGAGCCCTGGGAGAGAGCCCTTTCAGAACTCAACACCACCGAGCGCAAGCCCCACAGTGGGTGCCAACTGTTGTGGTTTCATCACAGCAGATGTCTAGGTGAACGGACTTGGATTTGAGGCCATCGCTAAGGTGATGGACTCAAAGGGGTTAGTTGGGATGAAGGATATGAGTTTACCCAGTTTTGGCCCCTCAAGTCGAGGTAACAACCTACGTCCTGCTTGTGTTTGTATTGCTTGGTGTATCGATTACAAGGGAGCTATTGCTTGACCTAGTTCTCGATAGTCTGATCCCTAAGTCGCCTCGGGTCTTGCCTTTATATAGGAGGTCAAGACCACAAGTCATACAAGTTGTAACCGACTCTCACTACGTGTCTGAGTCTATCTCTACCTTATCTTGCCTTCCTGACCAAGTTGTCTCCGGGCAGCTTACTCGCCCGGGTCTTCTCCGTCCGGGTCATGTTCCGGCCCATCTTGTCAAGCCGACAAATGTATTGGGCTTAAGTCTTCACAACCCACTCTTAGGTTGGTGTACGATCCGCCTAGTGTGACCCGGAGCCTCTGGGGCGGGTCTCACCGTGGGGTTATATCCCCAACATCATATGTTTAGATCCTTCATGATAATTAATACTCCTCTGATCTTGAACACGAACATGTTTCATGAGTAGTTACGTTTGTTCCGGAGGACATGAGTAATTTGGTATTCGGTCGATATTTTGATGAGATGTATGTTGTCTCTCCTCTAGTGGTGTTATGTGAACGTCGACTACATAACACTTCACCATTATTTGGACCTAGGGGAAGGAATTGGGAAGTAGTAAGTAGATGATGGGTTGCTAGAGTGCTAGAATCTTAAACCCTAGTTTATGCGTTGCTTCGTAAGGGGCTGATTTGGATCCATATGTTTCATGGTATGGTTAGGTTTACCTTAATTCTTCTTTCTTAGTTATGGATGCTTGCGATAGGGGTTACTCATTAGTGGGAGGTTTGTCCAAGTAAGGGCAGCACCCAAGCACCGGTTCACCCACATATCAAATAATCAAAGTAACAAACGCGAATTAAATGAGCATGATGAAAACTAGCTTGACAGAAATTCACATGTGTCCTCGGGAGCACTTTGCTTTATATAAGAGTTTGTCTAGGCCGATCCTTTGCTACAAAAGGATTGGGATACCTTGCTGCACCTTTGCTACACTTGTTACTTGTTACTCGTTACGAATTATCTTATCACAAAACTATCTGTTACCGATAATTTTAGTGCTTGTAGAGAATACCTTACTGGAAATGGCTTGCCATTTCCTTCTGCTCCTCGTTGGGTTTGACAATATTACTTACCGAAAGGACTACGATAGATCCCCTATACTTATGGGTCATCAAGACTCTTTTCTGGCGACGTTGCCAGGGAGTGAAGCGCCTTTGGTGAGTGGAATTTGGTAAGGAAAAGTTTATATAGTGTGCTGAAATTTACTGTCACTTGTCATTATGGAGAGTAATCCTTTGAGGGGCTTGTTCGGGGTATCTTCACCTCAACCGGAAACGCAAAGAGTTGTCCCTCAACCTACTGAACCTACTGAAAATATTAATTATGAAATTCCTTCGGGTATGATAGAGAAACTGCTGGCTAATTCTTATGCAGGAAATGGAACACTACATCCTAATTTACATCTAATCTATGTCGATGAAGTTTGTGGATTATTTACGCTTGTAGGTATGCCCGAGGATCATGTTAATAAGAAGGTCTTTCCTTTATCTTTGAAGGAGAAGGCATTGACATGGTATAGGCTATGTGATGATATTGGATCATCGAGCTACAACCGATTGAAGATGGACTTTCATGAGAAGTTCTATCCTATGCATCTAGTTCATCATGATCGGAATTATATTTATAATTTTTGGCCTCATGAAGGAGAAAGAATCTCTCAAGCTTGGGGGAGGCTTAAGTTAATGTTATATTCATGCCCCAATCATGAGCTCTCGAGAGAAATTATTATTCAGAATTTTTATGCTCGGCTTTCTCGTAATGATCAATCCATGCTCGATACTTCTTGTAATGGTTCCAATATGAAGAAAAATATTGATTTCAAATGGGATTTATTGGAAAGAATTAAACACAACTCTGAAGATTGGGAACTCGGCGAAGGTAAGGAGTCAGGTATGAACCTTA
Organism: Hordeum marinum; assembly: GCA_022496015.1. Taxonomy (NCBI): domain Eukaryota; kingdom Viridiplantae; phylum Streptophyta; class Magnoliopsida; order Poales; family Poaceae; genus Hordeum; species Hordeum marinum. The sequence continues at coordinate 302,373,829 of CM039672.1, read as the reverse complement.
AGTTTGATTGTGTTAAATCTTTCGTGGACACCAATGCATTTTGTGAATTTAGCACTAAATATGGACTTAACTCTGAGATAGTAGCTTATCTTTGTGAATCTTTTGCTTCTCATGTTGATCTACGCAAGGGGAAGTGGTTTAAATATCATCCTCCCATTGAAGCGATAGTAGTTGAACCTATTAAAGTTGAAGAGAAAACTATTACTTATAATGTTGATCCTGTTATTCCCACTGCTTATATTGAGAAATCACCTTTCCCTGTTAGAATAAAGGATCATGCTAAAGCTTAGACTGTGGTTCGTAAGAGCTATGCTAGAACATCTACACCCCCTGAGCAAATTAAAGTTGAGCCTAGTATTGCTATGGTTAAGGATCTCTTGGTTGATAATATTGATGGGCATGTTATTCAATTTTGTGATGAAGCCACTTAAATCGCTAAACCTGATGCTACAGATAAACATAGACCCATTGTTAGCACGCCTGTTGTTTCTATTAAAATAGGAGATCATCGTTATCATGGCTTATGTGATATGGGTGCTAGTGTAAGTGCAATTCCCTTTTCCTTATATAAAGAGATCATGAATGATATTGCACCAGCTGAGTTAGAGGAAATTGATGTTACAATTAAGGTTGCTAACAGAGATACTATATAATCAGTTGGGATTATTAGAGATGTTGAACTCTTGTGTGGGAAAATAAAATATCCTGCTGATTTTCTTGTTCTTGGTTCCCCACAAGATGATTTTTGTCCCATTATATTTGGTAAACCCTTCTTGAATACCGTTAATGCTAGAATAGATTGTGATAAGGAAATGGTTATCGTAAGTTTTGGGGATACGTCTCATGAGTTTGTTTTCTCTAAATTTCGTAGACAACCCCATGATAAATAATTTCCTAGTAAGGATGAAACTATTGGCTTGCCTCTATTACGGTGCCTCCTACTGATCCTTTAGAGCAATATTTGCTAGACCATGACAATGATATACGTATGAAAGAAAGGAATGAAATAGATAGTATTTTCTTTGATCAACATCCTATCCCGAAACACAACTTGCTTGTTGAAATACTTGGGGATCCTCCTCCACCCAAGGGTGATCCCGTGTTTGAGCTTAAACAATTACCAGATACTTTGAAATATGTTTATATTGATGAAAACAAGATATATCCTGTTATTATTAGCGCTAACGTTTCAAAGCATGAAGAACAGAGATTATTGAAAACTCTGAGGAAGCACCATGCTGCTATTGGATATACTCTTGATGATCTTAAGGGCATTAGTCCCACTCTATGTCAGCACAAAATTAAAATGGGGCCTGATCCTAAACCAGTTGTTCATCATCAACGACGGTTGAATCCTAAAATGAAGGAAGTGGTAAGAAATGAAATATTAAAGCTTCTGGAGGCAGGTATCATTTACCCTATTGCTGATAGTATATGGGTTAGTCCTGTTCATTGCGTCCCTAAGAAAGGAGGTATTACTGTAGTTCCTAATGATAAAATGAATTGATGCCATAGAGAATTGTTACATGTTATAGAATGGTAATTGACTTTAGGAAATTGAATAAAGCTACTAGAAAAGATCATTACCCTCTACCTTATATTGATCAAATGCTAGAAAGATTATCCAAACACACACATTTCTGCTTTCTAGATGCTTATTCTGGTTTCTCTCAAATACATGTGTCAAAAGAGGACCAAGAGAAGACCACCTTTACCTGCCCTTTTGATACCTTTGCTTATAGACGTATGCCTTTTGGTTCATGCAATGCACCTGCTACCTTTCAAAGATACATGACTGCTATATTCTTTGATTTCTGTGAAAGGATTGTTGAGGTTTTCATGGATGATTTTTTCAGTTTACGGACTTCTTTTGATGATTGTTTGAGCAATCTTGATCGAGTTTTGCAGAGATGTGAAGAAACTAATGTTGTCTTGAATTGGGAGAAGTGCCACTTTATGGTGAATGAAGGCATTGTCTTGGGACATAAAATTTCCGAAAGAGGTCTTGAAGTTGACAAGGCTAAAGTTGATGCTATTGAAAAAATGTCGTGTCCTATGGATATCAAAGGCATAAGAAGTTTCCTTGGTCATGCTGGTTTCTATAGGAAAATTATTAAAGATTTCTCTAAGATTTCTAGGCCTCTCACTAATCTTTTGCAAAAAGATGTTCCATTCGTTTTTGATGATGATTGTGTGGATGCTTTTAAAATTCTCAAGAATGCTTTGATTTCTGCACCTGTTGTTTAACCACCTGATTGGAACCTACCTTTTGAAATTATGTGTGATGCTAGTGACTATGTTGTAGGTGATGTTCTAGGCCAAAGAGTTGATAAGAAATTAAATGTTATTCGTTATGCTATCAAAACTCTAGACAGTGCTCAAAGAAACTATGCTACCACTTAAAAGGAATTTTTAGCAGTTGTGTTTGCTTGTGATACGTTTAGACCTTATATTGTTGATTCCAAAGTAACTGTTCACACTGATCATGCTGCTATTAAATATCTCATGGAAAAGTAAGATGCTAAAGCTAGACTTATTAGGTGGGTTCTTCTGTTGCAAGAATTTGATTTGCATATTGTTGATAGAAAGGGTGCTGATAACCCGGTAGCAGATAACCTGTCTAGGTTAGAGAACGTTCTTGATGACCCACTACCTATAGATGATAGCTTTCCTGATGAACAATTAGCTATCATAAATGCTTCTCGTAATGCTCCTTGGTATGCTGACTATGCTAATTAAATTGTCGCTAAATTTATACCGCCTAGTTTCACATACCAACAAAAGAAAATGTTTTTCTATGATTTAAGACATTACTTTTGGGATGAACCACACCTTTATAATGAAGGAGTTGATGGTGTTATTAGACGTTGTGTACCTGAGCATGAACAGGAACATATCCTACGCAAGTGTCATTCGGAGGCCTACGGAGGACACCATTCTGGAGATAGGACTGCACATAAGGTATTACAAGCTGGTATTTATTGGCCTACTCTCTTCAAGGATGCTTGTAAGTTTGTCTTGTCATGTGATGGATGTCAAAGAATTGGAAATATTTGTAGACGTCAGGAAGTGCCTATGAATTACTCTCTCATTATTGAACCATTTGATGTTTGGGGTTTTGATTATATGGGACCTTTTGTAACGTCCAACAAGTATACTCATATTGTAGTTGTTGTTGATTATGTTACTAAGTGGGTAGAAGCTATTCCAACTAGTAGTGCTGATCATAACACCTCTATTAAGATGCTTAAAGGTGTTATTTTCCCTAGATTTGGACTCCCTAGATATTTAATGACTCATGGTGGTTCACATTTTTTTCATGGTGCTTTCCGTAAATTGATTGCTAAATATGATGTTAATCATAGGATTGCATCTCCCTATCATCCACAGTCTAGTGGTCAAGTAGAATTAAGAAATAGAGAAATTAAATTGATATTGCAAAAGACGGTTAATAGATCTAGGAAGAATTGGTCTAAGAAACTTGGCGATGCATTATGGGCTTATGGAACTGCTTACAAGAATCCTATGGGTATGTTTCCGTATAAAATGGTTTATGGTAAAGCATGTCACTTGACTTTAGAGCTAGAGCATAAAGCTTATTGGGCAATCAAAGAGCTCAACTATAATTTCGAGCTTGCTGGTGAGAAGAGGTTATTTGACATTAGCTCTATTGATGAATGGAGAACCCATGCCTATGAGAATGCCAAGTTATTTAAAGAAAAAGTTAAGAGATGGCATGATAAAAGGATATAAAAGCGTGAATTCAATGTAGGTGATCATGTCTTTCTATATAATTCCTGGTTAAGATTTTCTGCAGGAAAACTTCTCTCTAAATGGGACGGACCATACATCGTCGAGGAGGTATATCGTTCCGGTGCCATTAAGATCAACAACGCCAAAGGCATAAATCCAAATGTGGTAAACGGGCAAAGAATCAAACACTATATTTCAGGTACTCCAATTAATGTTGAAACCAATGTTATCAATACCATAACTCCCGAAGAGCATATTAGAGAGACTTACCAGAACGTTTTAGACTCTGAAAAGGAATAGGTATGTGGTACGGTAAGTAAACCGACTCCAAAAGTTTTCTAATAGCAATTTTATTCAGTTTTCAAATATTTAAAAAATTAGGAAAATAAAAAGCAGTCCGAAGGACGCACGGGGAGGCGACATGCTTGCTAGGCGCGGCCACCCCCTGGCCGCCTAGGGGGCTTGTCACCACCCCATGCACCGCTGAACTCTGTTTTCTTGTGGAACACCCCTTCGTGTCAGCAAAAATTTATTATATAATCTCCTGAAGGTTTCGACTTTCGTATCATGACAATACCTCCTATTTTTGTTTTGACTTGTTTCTAAAGCAGATTTGGATTGTGATGGCGTCCCCCGGTGCTCCAAAGGACAAGATTTTCGAGAAGGTCATCAACCCTTACCTTGCAGAGGTGCACCCTCAAACCATTGAGATGCATGAGGGGGTGCTGCACATCCGTGACGTTGAGGGGCCAAAGAAGACCGGAAGCGTGGAAACACAGCTCGAAGCAATGGAGCAACAAGTCTTCAAGTGCCAAGCGATGGTGGAACATGGACTCAATGCCAGCCATATGATGATCTCAGAGTTCACCCATAAACATAAACTGGACACCAAGGACAGTAGTGAGCATATCTTCAAGCTTTACGAGAAAATAGAGCATCTCCAAGCCCAGATCTATGATCTGCAAAACCAAAACTATGAGTATGAATAGAGATTTAAGAGAATGAGTTTGGCTACAGATTTGATGATTCCGGAGACTCGTACGTCTTTTTATGATGGTGAGCCTATGCCTTGGAAGACGGTGGACAAGCCTCCAACCTCATCAACAACTCCACCACCATCACCTCCGAAGAAGGACACCTAAGCACATGGGTATGGGCACTACCCTTGGCTTGTGCCAAGCTTGGGGGAGGTGCCCCCTATATCGTATCACATCACACGTTTTTCCTTTTTGTTTTTATCTTTCCTAGTTTGATCCAATTTATTTTTATTTTGATCTAGTAGAATAAAAAATTTTAGTATGATCTCCCCTTCTATTTTTTGTTTTTGCTCCCCTTATGTAAGCAAGTCTGAGATATATATATAATAAAAAGTAGTTTTCATGAGAGGGCTTCGCTATATCACCATGCACTTGAAAGTAATGAATAAAGAATAATAGAACAAAAGCAAAGAGTATATATAATGATCTTATGGGGAGTGATGACTTCACATATAAAAAGTATGGTGATTGAAATTTATTGGGAGTTAAGAAACATAGTAATTGGTCATTGATGCAATTGAAAGGAAGTGATAAAGAAAGACAGATTCACATACAAACATCTAATCTTGGACATCTTTTATGATTGTGACCACTCATTAAAATATTACATGCCAAGAAGTTGATGTTGGACAAGTAAGACAACATAATGGATTATGTTTTCTTACCTCCGGATAGAAGCTATATGGTTTTAGATCCTTCAACATGTAGTGCTTTCTTCCACCTCATATTAGTCAAAACTTCTGCCCTAAGTAGAGATACTACTTGTGCATCCAAGCACCTCAACCCAGTTTTCCCATGAGAGTCCAGCATACCTACCTATGGATTGAATAAGATCCTTCAAGTAAGTTGTCATCAGTGCAAAAAGGCAATAAAAATTGCTCCTAAATATGTGTGATATTTTATTTTAAGGGAAATAAGCATTGTACGAACTTGTGATAGTGAAGAAATAAAAGCAACAAACTGCATAATGAAGGTTGCTATCACAAAGGGCAATACAACGCGGCGTTCCTCTACATTAAGAGTTTGTGCATCCAAAAACAAAAAATGCATGACAACCTCTCCTTCCCTCTGCGAAGAGCCTATCTGTTACTTTTACTTTATGCAAGAGTCATGGTGGTCTTCACCACTTCCTATATTACGTCTCTCTTGGCAAGAATTATGTGTTGGGTAATGATCTAGACTTATATATCCACTCAGATGTGGGTGATCATGAGTTATCATTGTTGACATCACCCTTGGGGTGAATAGTTGGGAGGCAAAGTTATAAGCCCCTATCTTTCTCTATTTTCGACTGAAGCTTTGACCTCATGGGTACCGCGTGAGTGCTAACAATTGTGAAAGACTAAAATATCACACATAGTTTGTTAGTTGTCAATAGAGTTCTTGGTTCATACTTTATCTTGTGAATGAATTGTTACTCTAGTATAAATAATCTCATGCAATGAGCTTTGTTGATCTAAAGTTGATCATGATGCCTTCATGTTTGTATTTTATTTTATCGACACCTCTATCTCTAAACATGTGGACATATTCATTGATCTCGGCTTTCGCTTGAGGGCAAGCGAGGTCTAAACTTGGGGGAGATGATAAATCCATTTGCATCATGCTTTTATATTGATATTTATTGCATTATGGGCTGTTATTACAGATTATGGTACAATACTTATGCCTTTTGTCTCTTATTTTACAAGGTTTACATGAAGAGGGAGAATGCCGACATCTGGAATTCTGGAATGGAAAATGAGCAAATCTGAGATACCTATTCTGCACAACTCCAAAAGTACTGAAAATTTACGTAGAATATTTTTGTATTAATAAAAAATACTGGTGAAAGAATCAACCATAGGGGGGCCACCAGCAGAGCAGAAGCCTATTAGGCGTGGCCACCCCCTTGCCGCGCCTAGCAGGCTTGTGGGGCCCCTGTGGCTCCTCTGACGCCCATCTTCTCCTATATGAAGCGTTTTGACGTGGAAAAAAACCCAAAGGAGAGCTTTCGGGACGAAGCGCCGCCGTCTCGAGGCGGAACTTGGGCAGAACCAATCTAGAGCTCTAACAACGATGTTCTGCCGGGGAAACTTCCCTCCCGGAGAGGGAAATCAAAGCCATTGTCATCACCAACAATCATCTCATCAAGAGGGGGTCAATCTACATCAACATCTTCACCAGCACCATCTCCTCTCCAAACCGTAGTTCATCTCTTCTATCCAATCTTTGTCTCAACACCTGAGATTGGTACCTGTGGGTTGCTAGTAGTGTTGATTACTCCTTGTAGTTGATGCTAGTTGGTTTACTTGGTGGAAGATTGTATGTTTAGATCCTTTATGATAATTAATACTCCTCTGATCTTGAACATGAACATGTTTCGTGAGTAGTTACGTTTGTTCCTAAGGACATGAGATAAGTCTTGTTATAAGTCATCATGTGAATTTGATATTTGTTCGATATTTTGATGAGATGTATGTTGTCTCTCCTCTAGTGGTGTTATGTAAACATCGACTACATAACACTTCACCATTATTTGGACCTAGGGGAAGGCATTGGGAAGTAATAAGTAGATGATGGGTTTCTAGGGTGATAGAAGCTTAAACCCTAGTTTATGCATTGCTTTGTAAGGGGATGATTGGGATCCATATGTTTCTTGCTATGGTTAGGTTTACCTTAAATCTTCTTTCATAGTTACGGATGCTTGCAATAGGGGTTAATCATAAGTGTGAGGTTTGTCCAAGTAAGGGAAGCACCCAAGCACCAGTTCACTAACATATCAATTTATCAAAGTAACGAACGCGAATAAAATGAGCATGATGAAAACTAGCTTGACAGAAATTCCGATGTGTCCTCGGGAGTGCTTTGCTTTATATAAGAGTTTGTCTAGGCCTATCCTTTGCTACAAAAAGGATTGGGCTACCTTGCTGCACCTTTGGGCTTCAGAGAGGGGAAATCGACGCATTCGTCATCACCAACCATCCTTCGTCACCAATTCCATGATGCTCCCCACCTTTCGTGAGTAATCTCAACATAGGCTTGCTGGACGGCGATGGATTGGATGAGATTTATCATGTAATCGAGTTAGTTTCTTTAGGGTTTGATCCCTAGTATCCACTATGTTCTGAGATTGATATTGCTGTGACTTTGGTATGCTTACCGTAGTTTGAGGAGTTCATGTATTCACTAAGTGCTAATGCTTTGGTCCGGTTCTCTATTAAAAGGAGGCCTTAATATCCCTTAGTTTCCATTAGGACCCCACTGCCATGGGAGAGTAGGACAAAAGATGTCATGCAAGTTCTTTTCCATAAGCACGTACGACTATATATGGAATACATGCCTACATTACATTGATAAATTGGAGGTAGTTCTGTGTCACCCTATGTTATAACTATTGCATGATGAATGTCATCCGACATAATTATCCATCACTGATCCATTGCCTACGAGCTTTTCACATATTGATCTTTGCTAATTTACTTTTCCGTTGCTACTGTTACAATCACTACCAAACTGCTACTATCACGTTTGCCATCGTTACCGTCACTTCCATATTACTTTGCTACTAAATACTTTGCTGTAGATATTAACTATTTCAGGTATGGTTGAATTTACAACTCAGCTGCTAATACTTGAGACTATTCTTTGGCTCCCCTTGTGTCGAATCAATAAATTTGGGTTGAATACTCTACCCTCGAAAACTATTCCAATCCCCTATACTTGTGGGTTATCAAGACCTTTTTCTGGCGCCCTTGCCGGCGAACATAGCTCTATTCTCTAAGTCCCTTGGGATTTAAATCGGTTGATTACTATGAAAACTCTGAAAGATCCAGAAACCAAGATCTATCCCTCTACAATGAGGGGAGGTAAGGAACTGCCATCTAGCTCTACACTTGATTCACGTACTATTATGAGTAAGTGTAACATCCCAAAATTTCATTTTTGGAATGTTATGATATATAGCTATGCATCATCATCATATTGTTTGAGTGAATATAATGGTTGAAGGGTTTCTTTTGGATTTCTGAAATGCACTTTCATCTTTCCCTTTTTCATGTTTCACCTATTTGAAAATCTCTGGAAAAGTTCAAAGAGAAGAGGGGAGTAACATGACACTCCACACCAAGGGCATCTTGGTGAAATAATTGAACAATAAAACCAGGGGGCTATTTGAAAATAATAATTGCAAAAGGATTTAAAATCAAATAAGCAATTTCCGAAAATATTTTTTTTCAAAGTATTCAATATGACAGAGGAAAAATGTTCATTGAATAGCATTAATTCTCCTGATCATTTTGATATATATATTTCCTATATTTGGAAATGTTTTGAATGCTTTTAAAGGAGTTTTACTGCTCTGGATATTAAAAAGGAAACGGATTTAATTCTAAATGGGCCGGCCCACATCAGTTATTTCCCGAAACCCCTCCGAGCCGACCGAGCAACGCCATCCGATCCTGAAGACGCCGCGGTCGCCTTCCTCCTCGCGCCAAACAGACCTCGCCGGCGATTACTCCTCTTCGGATCTCCCTTCTCTTTCCTTCCCCGACCACCGCTCCGGCCCTATAAATAGCCTCGACCCTCCGCTCCTCATTTCACCCCCGAGCCCCCACTCTACCTTGCCAGAGCTCTGCCCACACCCTCGTCGGAGTTCGGATCCCCATCTGAAGCTTCCAGAGCACCTGGCCGTCGCCTCTGTCGCCCTCACTCCCCTCCGGCACCACCCAAGCACGCCGAAGACCCGCCGCCGTCATTTGCACCCCTCGGACGCCGTCCCCAACCACCGAAGCACCGCCCCCGACGACCTCGCCGCCTCGGCCTTGACGGAGAACTCCATTGCCGGTGACCCCTTTCTCTGTAAGCCACCGAATCCCTCCGTAGCCGTTCGATCCAGATCCGACGCGTAGGATTAGATCGTTTTAAAACCCGAACTGGTATCCTCTTCAGTTCGGTCGAACGCTCAATTCGCTAGATCTCGCACACCCCATAGCTAATCAGAGACCGCCACGTAGCCCCTGTCCGTTCGATCAGTTTTTCTTTTTTCTGTTTCTGTTTTAGAAAACAGAATGTTTTCAAATCTTGTTTTTATCATATCTTTTAAACTATTTAGTGTTTTTAGTTGATTATTTTTGCATTAGTTCACAAAATTGTTGTAGTTTATGTATGTATGCTTAGTTTTCAAATTTGAACTTTAAATTTTGAATCTAATCAAAATTGTTCAAATTACTAAAATCTGCATACCTATAGTTTAAAAATATATTTTCATATGAATCTTTTTGCCACTGTTTGGTATTAGGTAAACCTATCATTCTACATGATTTGAGTATTTTTTTGAATAAATTTAGTTGCTGTTTTTAACAAAAACAGAATCTGTTTAGTTCTTATTGTAGTTTAGTTATCTTAATTTTAATTTAATTTGAATCTGAATTAGTTTAACTTTTGTTAATAGTTTTCATGAGTTTATGTTGTTTCAAATATTTAGGTAACATTACTTGCAAATATTTAGAATGATTGTTTAGTTTTATACCATGTTGTTATAGGAATCTTTATATTTTTTTTATTAGGTATAGTTTGGTAAAACAATTTAGTTTTACTTTCACAAACTAGTTAGGTGTTTAAGTTATATTTCTAATAAATAATTATAGTAAATCTATTCTGTTAAGTAATGTGATGATAATAATATTAGTGTCAATAATATTATTGTTTTGGTTTCCTATTCCAAAGTTATAGGAACATTCTAGTTATTTTCATTTTAGTAGTGTTTCTTTACACAAAAGTTTTAGTGAATTTGATTCTGTTTACTAAAATTGATTTTCTTACTATTTCTTTTTCTACTAGCTATTGCTTGGTTGTTTGTCTTAAAGTAGTAGTAGTAGTAGAAGTTTTTGACACTAAATATTTTTGTGAGTCAAACTTTTTATTTTGATTTCTTTCTCTTGATTGATACTATTGAATGTTTTAGTATTGTTTGTTTAACCTTGCTGAATTGTGTGAATTGTTTTGTATTTATGCTTATGGTGTGCTCTTGTTTGATTCGTTAGATCATCTGGAGTGCGAAGCTTGTTATCTAGAATCACTTGATTACGAGGATCGTCAGCAAGGCAAGTCACTTTGATCATGTTTTACCCATGTTTTATTGCATTAGTTCTTCCATCACCCCAATTGCATGCAAATTAGGTAAATTGGAAACTTGGTTACTTGTTGTAGTATCATGTGGTAGGTACCCCCCTCAACCCTTTGACACATTGGCCCCGGGAAACGTTGTTTTACATTTTGCTATGCTATTAGTAGACGGGGTTGGTTGTGTGATTAATGAGAGTTGTGAGTTAATATTTTCAAGACCTACATGATGATCAAGTCTTCAAGACTTCAAGTTTTCAACTTACCTCTAGGTGGATGATGGTTGAATGGCGCCCTGGAGAAACCAACGGTTAGCCTAGATGATGCTGGAGATGTGCCAGTATTCATGCGGAAAGGTCCACCCAGGCACAAAGAGATGGATGGATGCTTCAAGACCCAAGGCTTACCTGCACAGCCACAAGTCATTATTGGCTCTGACTTGGTTGGATATCGTGGTGACCCTGGACAGGCGGTGCTACGAGATGTAGAAGAACGGTAGGAAAGGATGGGCACCGACAGAGTCGCAGGAAAACCCTTTGGAAGACCATGTTTTGGTCATCCGTTTCTCAAACACCCTGAAGTGCGAGAAATCAAATGGAGGCGACCAAATCTTGTGGGGAACGTGTGCAAAACTCTGTAGAGTACCCAAACCTAATCGATTAGCCGTGTCCACGGTCATGGACAGTTTGAGCCAAAGGAACTGAAACTATCTAGAACTCTCAACACAATTTAATTATATTGATGTGGGTTATTAATGTCAACTTGGGTATGAGAATTGGTTGGTGGAACCATCTCATTAATCAACCAACACTGTAGTAATTATGCCTTTGCCCTCTCTTGTTGTAGGAACAATTTGGCTTTATGAAAAAACATACTACCCCACCTGTCATATTTGCACATAGACTAGATGATTACTTTACCCCCTCTCTTGTGACTTTGTCGGCATATCAATATGCTGACCTACACGGCTGCGACGTATCATGTTGTAGAGTACTTTTCCGACCAGGACTGAGGATACGCTCTACGCTCGGTGAGATGCCCTTGGAGTCATGATGGACTCATCTACCTTCGAAGCTTCCGCGAGTTTATGGTTTAGTTTATCTCATGAGTTGGCCTTCAGCCACTTTATTGTAATCATTATTGTAATAAAGGACTCGATATGAGATTTCGATTAATTTATGTTGTGTGATTTCCCTTTAATATATACATTGATGTACCATGTGTGTACCAGCATGATCTTGGGATGGTACAAAAACACCAGAGATTCGACCTTTCAGGTCGGGTCGCTACAGTAAGTGTGACAACACCACCTGCTAGTAATTCTAATATGTCACAAGTAATTGATGATGCCACTTCTGCTATGCATAATGCTTATGATGATACTTTGGTTGATAATACTAAGCCACTAGGTGAATTTCTTGATGAGCAAATTGCTAGAGTCAATGCTGAAACTGGTGATACTTCTGAAACTGGTGAAATTATTGAAATTGAATACTATGAGACACCTGCTAGACCTATCTCTCCTAGATATGAATCGCCTGATATACCCGAGGGTTATGTTATGGAAGGAGAGGTAGCTAGGGACTTTATTGCTTGTAAGGATAGAGATGGTCTTAAGAAATTACTATGCAAGTCGGAAGAAAAATCTTTTAATGCTAGAATGAAATATGATCCTAAGTTTTCTACTTCACCTACATTTGTTATCGATAAGGATTATGTATTCTCTATCGATCCTGAGTTAATTACTTTGGTTGAATCTAATCCTTTCCATGGTTATGAATCTGAAACTGTTGTGGCACATCTTACTCAATTGAATGATATAGCCACCCTTTTTACTCACGAGGGAAAAAATCATTATTACTCTATCCTTAAGTTATTTCCTTTCTCATTAAAGGGTGATGCTAAGGTATGGTTCAATTCTCTTGCTCCTGGTTGTGCGTAGTCCCAGGATATGATATATTACTTCTTTGAAAAATGTTTTCCTGCCCATAAGAAACAAGCTACCTCGCAGGAAAATATTTAACTTTGTGCAAATTGAAGAAGAGAGTCTCCCACAAGCTTGGGGGAGGCTTCTCCAATTACTTAATGCTTTGCCTGGTCATCCTCTCAAGAAAAACAAAATACTTGATATCTTTTATAATGGACTAATTGATGCTTCTAGGGACCACCTAGATAGTTGTGTTGGTTGTGTTTTCAGGGAACGAACTATTGAACAAGCTGAACTACTATTAAATAATATATTGAGCAATGGTAATGATTGGACTATTCCTAAACCACCCCCGAAGCCAACTCCGAAGAAATGAGGTATTCTATTTCTCAGTCTTGAAGATATGCAAGAGGCAAAGAAATCTATGAAAGAAAAAGGTATTAAATCCGAAGATGTTAAGAATCTACCAACTATTGAAGAAATACATGGTCTTGATAACCCGACACAGGTAAATTATGATAAGTATGATAAGAATGCTAGCCAATGCTTGGATGAGTTTGATAATTTTGTTGTTAAGCAAGAAAATTTCAATGCTTATGTTAGTAGACAATTGAAACATATTGCTTACATGCTTGATCGCTTAGGTGATTATATGAGTAGAACTATCAATGATCTTAAGCTTATTAGTAAACATGCTTCCATGGTAACCACTCAAGTACAACAAGTACTTAAAGCACAAAATGATTTGCTTAAAGAGATGACTAGTTAGAACAGTGATCATTCTGTTAAAGTTGTGACTAGAGGTGGTAAGATGACTCAGGAACCTTTGTATCCCGAGGGCCATCCTAAGATAATTGAGAAAGATTCTCAGGGAATTAATACTGATGCACCTAGTCGTTCTAGTAATAAGAGGAAAAAGGATGATGATAGGACTTTGCATGTTGCTAGTGAACTTGTCATAGATACACCTGAAAACCCAAATGATAATTTTGTTTCGGATGTTGAGACACAATATGGTGATAAACATGAGCCTAGGTATAATATTAATGATGATGTTCATGTTGATGCTCAACCTAGCAATGATAATGATGTGGAGATTGAACCTGCTGTTGATCTTGATAACCCACAACCTAAGAATAAAAGATATGACAAAAGAGATTTTGTTGCTAGGAAGCATGGTAAACAAAGAGAACCATGGGTTCAAAAACCCATGCCGTTTCCTCATAAACCATCCAAAGAAAAGGATGATGAGGATTTTGAGCGTTTTGCTGAAATGCTTAGACCTGTCTTTTTGTGTATGCGCTTGACTTATATGATGAAAATATCTCCTTATGCTAAGTATATGAAAGATATTGTGACTATTAATAGAAAGATACTAAAAGCTGAGATTTCCACCATGCTTGCTAATTATACTTTTAAGGGTGGAGTACCAAAGAAATTGGGAGATCCAGGAGTACCAACTATACCATGCTCTATCAAAAGGAATTATGTTAAAACTGCTTTATGTGATTTGGGAGTTGGTGTTAGTGTTATGCCTTTCTATTTTTATCGAAGACTTGATTTGAATAAGTTGACACCTACAGAAATATCTTTGCAAATGGCTGATAAATCAACTGCTTTACCCATAGGTATTTGTGAGGATGTGCTTGTTGTAGATGCAAATGCTACTATCCTAACAGACTTTGTTATTCTTGATATTCCCGAGGACGATAGTATGTCAATCATCCTTGGTAGATCCTTTTTAAATACTGCAGGGGCTGTTATTGATTGCAACAAAAGCAATGCCATTTTTCATATCAATGGTAATGAGCATACGATACACTTTCCAAAGAAACAACCCCAAGTTCATAGTATCAACTCCATTGAAAAACTTTCAACGATTATTATTGGAGACTTAGAATTCCCTCTTCCAATTTTCAAGAAAAATATGATATACTTATTGTTGTGGATATGAATATACCTATTGAAGTAACTTACTGTTATTCAAAAATTCTTCGGTTTCATGTTACTCGAAAGAAGTTTGTTAATAAGACTTGATCAACCTTATTGATGGATTTCTTTTGATGGGCATGAGATGGACGAATTTTGAAAGCACAACCTTCTGTACCCAACTTATATTTTCTGTTAGTTAGAGAAAATAAATTTAAAATGCTATTGTTTTTCTGTTTTCTATGTTTTCCGTGCAATAGAAAAATGGCCTGAAAATAAAAGTTCTTCAAATGCCCTGAAAATGTAGTATGTTTTTTTCTGGAATTTTTAGAAATATCTAGCATTGAGCACACATGAGGGGCTGCACCAGTGGGTCACAAGCCCACAGGGCACGGCTACCCCCCTGGTCGCGCCTAGGTGGCTTGTGGGTACCATATAGGGCCCCTTCACTCATTCCAGCTTCCATCCACTCCGTCTTCCTCCAGAAAAATCTCACCATTGCTCAAACCCATGTTCTAGCTCATTTTGCTGCCATTTTCGATCTCCTTGTGCAAAGCTCCTTTCGCAAAACTGTTAGGAGATTGTTCTTTGGTATGTGGCTCCTCCAATGGTCCAATTAGTTTTTGTTTTAGTGCTATATATATTGCAATTTTTTTCTGTTGTGGTGACCTTGTTCTTGAGCTTGCATGTCAAATTTGTATGGTCCCAAGTATTTTTGATGCATGATATAGGCTCTAGGCACTTGTGAGAGTAGTTTCTATAAGTTTTATTGAGTTTTGTTCACTTTTAGTTTGAGTCACTAAAAATTTCAGAAAATTTCAGAGAAAGAGAAATATTGAGGAGATTTTTAAGGGCCTCGTCAAGCTGGGGTTCTAAATAAGATGAAAATGAGATGAAGAAGAAGTCCAGGTACAATCTTCCTCACGCCGCAGAAGTTTGACCATGTGAATGGCCAAGTGATGCATTCTTGAGGGCGGGTGGATTTATGAAGATTTCTATTATTTGGCCGAGAGGGCAGGCATCACCGACTTCCTCACCGATAAGTGTGACCAGTACCTCTGCAAAAGTTTCACTTTCATTATAGGGAAGACCCTTCTATGGTAGAATTTCATTTATATGATGTGCCTAAGAAAATGAACTTTTATGACTTTTGCAAAGTTTGCAAAATACCCCATGAGGGCAGCATCTGGGAACCACGTCCTAGGGACATGGAAGATTTTATTGCCGCAGTCACGGTAGGAGAAGATAAAGGGGTGTCAAAGGCAAGAGCAGTTAGTTTACATTTTCCTGCTTTATGATATTATTCACTATTTGTGGGGAGATGTTTAGTTGGTCGTGGGGAGACTGGAGGCCTTAGTGCTCCCGACCTCGCCATTCTGCACCACGCTCTAATTGCTAATAGAACTTTTAGTCTAGGGGCTATGGTGGCCCAACGGTTGAACTTAAATCGTTCGAGGGGGCCCATATTCAGAGGTATCTATGCATCTCGTCTAGCCAAACACTTTGAGATACCTTTTAGGCTTGACAAGGAAGAGGAAATGCTGCTACCCGTGAAATATTTAGAGTATGATAGTATGGTAACACATAATGTTATTAGGAAGGATGATGATAGGAGGATGCTTTATAACTTAGTTTTTAGTCAAGGTACTTGTGAGATTATTGTCCTGCCTGCTTCTTCCTTGTTCGATATTCATTCCAGCAGGTATACTATTATGCCCGAGGACGTTTACAGATATTGGGTTCTGACGCAACCCCCAGCAGCTGAGTCGGCACAAGATTTTGGTCCGTATCCGGATCCGATTTTTAAGTGGGAGCCATAGCAGCTCGCCGATCAGAGGAACCCTCTGGATTATCCAAGAGAGGGTTATTTCCAGCCATGTCCCTAGACCAACTTCGGCCAAAATCCTAAGCTTGGGGGAGTACGTATTTCTCACCAACTTTACATTCATGTTCACACATTCATCTTAGTAGTCGGTGTTCATACTTTTGCATTGTACCATCCATGATAGTTTATTTCTTTTTTCCGCTTTCTTCTTGTGTGTTTAATTAACTTTGATAAAAATTCAAAAAAATAGTTATAGCTTTACCTTCTAGTTTGCTTAGTTGTAGCACTTAAAATAAAACCCAAAAAGATTTTTCATTCTTCTTTTTGCTTGTTGGGAGCTTTCCCGTGTAAATAATTTTTCTTGTTCTTGTTTTGAATTTTATTTCTTTGGGTTGTAAGGAGAAGACCACAATGAAAATGTTGAGTGGCTCTCATATGCATTACTGTTTATCTATCAAAGAGCCCATATTAACTTGCCTTCTCCTTTGACTTATTGTTTGCAGATTCCAGCTTAGTCCAATGCACGTGCTCTCTTATTAATAGTCACACCGTTCGATCGTGCAAGTGAAAGGCAATAATGGTGATATATGATGAAAAGATTGAGATGGAGAAAAGATGGTATGAACTCGACCTATTTTGCTTTTGTAAAAATGATTGGCTCATCGTTCCGAATTCAGTTCATTATGGGTGAAACATATTTGCAATGTCAATTAGAGATTAGAGTTACTCATGCCATGCTTAATTATATAAGAGTGGATAATGGTTTGTCTTGAGTGCCAACATGCATATTAAAATGGTTGTGATGTAGTATGATAGGTGGTATCCTCCTCTGAATGATTCAAGTGGCTTGACTTGGCACATGTTCATGCATGTCGTTGAAACAAAATCAACATATCCTCTGTGATATTTATGTTCATGGTGATTTGTATCCTACTCATGCTTGCATGCAATGTTGGTTAAGCTCAAAGCATGTTGATGACTGTTGTCGCTCTCTAGTTGGTCGCTCCCTAGTCTTTTGCTAGCCTCCACTTGTACTAAGCAGGAATACTTCTCGTGCATCCAATTCCTCAAACCTAAAGTTGTTCCATCTGAGTCCACAATACATACCTATATGCGGTATTCACATGCCGTTCCAAGTAAATTTGGATGTGCCAAACTCTAAACCTTCAAATAATCATTCTGTTTTGTATGCCCGAATCGCTCATGTAGCGACTAGGAGCGGTCAGCATTTTCCATGCTAGGTGGGTTATTCTCACGATATGTTTTGATTCACTATCATTCATGAGAAACTGGCTGGTATTCGGAATGCCCAGTTCCATGTTCAAAATCAAATCAAAATATAATGAAACAAAACTCCCCAAGGACTGTGTTTGTATGGACGGTACCCGTGGATTTGGCTAGCCATGTAGTGTGATTGATTGGTGGAGGGGGAGTAAAAAGTTTATCATTTTGTTTGGGAACCGCCTATAATGTATCTAGCATGGAATATGCTGAAATCTCTTGGTCGTTATTATGAGAATGGAAGCATACCGCTCAAAATTGTTATTCATTCATGTTTAAAAAGCTCGAGCTTTGTCACCTCTACAAATAAATGCTTCCCTCTGCCAAGGGCCTATCTATTTACTTAATTGCCGAGTCATCATCCTCTTATAAAAAGCACTAGTTAGAGAGCACCAGTGGCATTTGTATGCTTTGATATTAATTGATATTGAGTATGAGTATGATTGGATGTATTTTATCATGAATTACAATGTCTAGTCAGTTCTTGTTCTTCAGGGGTGCTCTGCATTTACGTTTGCGGTCTCATTATGTCATATTGTATCATGATTGTTTTGATAAAAGTGTTGTCATCCGAGAGTTATTATTGCTTGCTAGTTGGTTATGTCATTGATATGAGTAAATTTGAGACCTAAATGTTATTGTGAACGTCGTTAGTGTATAATCTTTGCTGAAAATCTGAACATCAGTTGGACATATTTACAACAACAAGATCAAACGGAGTTTGTAAAAGTTTTTCTTTATCACTTTCAGTTTATCAACTGAATTGCTTGAGGACAGGCAATGGGTTAAGCTTGGGGGAGTTGATACGTCTGCATCGTATCCACTTTTCCAAACTATTTTGCCCTTGTTTTGGACTCTAATTTGCATGATTTGAATGGAACTAACCCGGACTGGCGCTATTTTCAGCAGAATTGCCTTGGTGTTATTTTTGTACAGAAATAAAAGTTATCGGATTGGATGAAAATTTACGGAGATTATTTTTGGAATTAATAAAAATACCAACGAAAGAATCAACCGGAGGGAGGGCCACCCACAGGCCACAAGCCAGGGGGCGCAGCTACCCCACTGGTCGCGCCTAGCAGGTTTGTGGCCCCCCTGGAGGTCCATCGACCTCAATTACAACTCTATATATTCCTATTCAGGGAGAAAAAATTCAGAGACAAAAGGTCATCGCGTTTCACGATACGGAGCCGCCACCACCTCCTGTTCTTCCCCAGGAGGCCAGCTTTGGAGTCCGCTTTGGGCTCTAGAGAGGGGAAATCGACGCCATCGTCATCACCAACTATCCTTCATCACCAATTCCGTGATCTTGTTCTTTGTTCGTGAGTAATTCCATCATAGGCTTGCTGGATGGTGATGGGTTGGATGAGATTTACCATGTAACTGAGTTAGTTTTGTTAGGGTTTGATCCCTAGTATCCACTATGTTCTGAGATGATGTTGTTATGACTTTACTATGCTTAATGCTTGTCACTAGGGCCCGAGTGCCATGATTTCATATCTTAAACTATTATGTTTTCATGAATATAGATGTGTTCTTGATCCTATCTTGCAAGTTGTAGACACCTATTACGAGTTATGATCCGCATCCCCCATGCTGACAATAACTGGGATTCTTTCTGGTGATTCCCGTAGTTTGAGGAGTTCATGTATTCACTAAGTGCTAATGCTTTGGTCCGGTTCTCTATTAAAATGAGGCCTTAATATCCCTTAGTTTCCATTAGGACACCGCTGCCACAGGAGGGTAGGACAAAAGATGTCGTGCAAGTTCTTTTCCATAAGCACGTATGACTATATATGGAACACATGCCTACATTACATTGATGAATTGGAGCTAGTTCTGTGTCACCCTATGTTATAGTAGTTGCATGATGAATGTCATCCGACAAAATTATCCATCAATGGTCCATTGCCTACGAACTTTTCACATATTGATCTTTGCTAAGTTGCTCTTTTATTGCTACTGTTACAATCACTACAAAACTGCTACTGTCACTTTTGCCATCGTTACCGTCGCTTCCATATTACTTTGCTACTAAATACTTTGCTGCAAATATTAAGTCTTTCAGGTGTGGATGAATTGACAACTCAACTATTAATACTTGAGAGTATTCTTTGGCTCCCAGTGTGTCGAATCAATAAATTTGGGTTGAATACTCTACCCTCGGAAACTGTTGCGATCCCCTATACTTGTGGGTTATCACGTAGCATACCCAAGATTAGATGCTTGAGACTTCTTGAAATATATACTTGGGGTTCCTTGGGCATCCCCGATCTTGAGCTTTTGTGTCTCGTTCAGTCCTCTCATATCCTGGTTTCACCTAAATCTCAAAAACTTCATCCACACAAAACTTGAAAAGAACTCGTGAGATAGGTTAGTGCACATAATAATAAATCAACTCTTTGTGTACTCCCAAGACAAGTTATATAATAATTTCAGACATCATATACTGTTTACTATCATTTACACAATTTGTATCTACCAATATAGCCTATGGAAACTATAGGATAAGTAGATAACAAAACTATGACACCAATCTATCCATACAGAACAGTCTGTAGCAATCTATTAAACTAGTGTACCTATTTAACTGAAAAATTATTAACTTTAGGAATTTCTAAAGAATTTATATTAAAACACTGTGTAAAAATTTCACAAACTTTCCTCGTTCCAGTAAAATGTGAAAATTCAAACACTGCAGCAAAAGTTTCTTTTTTACACAACACATATCAAAACATGCAATGCAAGCATCCTAATGCAAGTTTTGGAAATTTTTATTGAAAACAAGATTATAAATAACATATAAAATAGAAAAACAAAATAAAATGACGCTCCAAGCAAAACACATATCATGTGACGAATAAAAATATAGCTCCAGGTAAGATATACCGATAATGTTGGAGACGAAAGAGGGGATGCCTTCCGCGACATCCCCAAGCATAGACGCTTGAGTATTCCTTGTGTATTACCTTGGGGGTGCCTTGGTCATCCCAAATCTTAGGTCCTTTCTTCTCCTTATTCACCTCATATCGGTATCTAACCCAAAACTTGAAAACTTCAATGACACAAAACTTAACGGAACTTCGTGAGATGGGTTAGTGTAGTAAAGATAGATCATTCACTTAGGTCCCGTCAAGACAAGATTAGTAATTTTTATAATATAATACCTACTATATTCCATCATTTCCACAATTTCTATCACAAAATATAATCTATGAAAACACTTAAAACAAGCAAAATATGCATGCAAAACAGAATCAGTCAAAAACAGAACAGTCTGTGAAGATCCGAATCATCACCATAGTTCTGTGACCCTAAAAATTCTGAAAAATTAGGAAAAGGCATATAATTGGAAAATAATTTTTTTGGAAAACAATTAAGAATTTTTGGATGCCCTAGTAAAATTAGATAATTCAAATACTTGACGCAAAACTTTTTGTTTTTGTACAGAAATAAAGAAGCAAGTATCCACACTATCTCAAAGGCATTACTTGGCAATTTATTGAGATAAAAGACAGAAAACATGATTAATACAGTAGCTTAATCATGTGAACACACAAAAATATAAAGTAAAAGTGTTGGGTTCTCTCCCAACAAGCGCTTTTCTTTAATGCCTTTTAGCTAGGCATGATGATTTCAATGATGCTCACATAAAAAGTAGTAACTGAAACATGCAAAGAGCATCATGAATCTCATGACAAGCACATTTAAGCGTAACCCACTTCCGATGCATAGGGATTTTGTGAGAAAACAATTTATGGGTGCAAGAATCAACTAGCATAGGAAGGCAAAACAAGTGCAACTTCAAAACTTTGAACACATAGGGAGGAAATTTGATATTATTGCAATTCCTAGAAGCATATGTTCCTCCCTCATAATAATTTTCAGTATCATCATGAAGGAATTCAACAATATAACTATCACATACATCATTCTTTTCATGATCTACAAGGAGAGCAAATTTATCACTCTCCACATAAGCAAACTTCTGCTCATCCATAATAGTGGGAGCAAACTCAACAAAAATAACTATCATGAGGTACTTGATTGACATAACCACATTGAATATTAAAATCATGATAACAGGTTTCACGGTTGTCATTACTCTTTATAGAATACATGGCATCACAATAATCATCATACATAGGAGGTATGCCATCATCATAATAATTTTCCTCATCAAAACATGGGGGACTAGAAATATCATATTCATCAAGCATAGCATCCCCAAGCTTGTGGCTTTGCATATCATTAGCATCATCAACATTCAGAGAATTCATACTAACAATATTTCTACCATGCTCATCACTCAAGGAATTCTCATTAAGTATTTTCATAACTACTTCCTCTACCAATTGAGCACAATTTACCGAACCATCATTTTCACGAAGACATTAAAAACACGAAACAATTGATGCAACATAAACTCCATTTTTTTGTAGTTTTATTTTATAAAACCAGACTAGTGAAAACAAGAAACTAAAATATTTTATTGCAATATCTAAAGATATACCTTCCAGCACTCGCCTCCCCGGCAACGGCGCCAGAAAAGAGCTTGATGTCTACTACACAACTTGTTCTTGTAGACTCATGTTGGGCGTTGATAAGTCTCCAACGTGTCTATAATTTTTGCTTGTTGCATGTTGTTATCTTATCAATTTTTGATGTTTTACAATCATTTTATAGAAACTTTATATCATTTTTTGTGACTAACCTATTGACATAGTGCGAAAGTGCTTGTTGTTTTTGCTTGTTTTTTACTTCACAAAAAATCAGTACCAAACGGAGCCCAAATGCCACGAGATTTTTTGGAGATTTTTTGTGGACCACAAGAACCAGGATGGGCCAAACAACCAATAGAGAGAGGCCCCAGGGTGGCCACCCTCCACTAGGGTGAGCTAGAGGCCCCTAGCGTGGCCTGGTGGAGCGTGCCCACCTCGGGACTCCCCACAACTGACTATTCACCCTATAAATTCCCAAATATTTATCAAAGCCTAGAGGAGTCGATGAAACAAAATTCCAACCGTCGCAAGTCCCAGAACCTCGAGATGCAATCAAACACCATCATGGAGGGGTGCCCTGTCTTCATGGGTGCATCTCCGATGATGCGTGAGTAGTCCACCGTAGACCTACGGGTTCGTAGGCATTAGCTAGATGGCTTCCTATATCTCTTTTGATTCTCAATACAATGGTCTCTTGGAGATCTATTTGACATAATGACTTTTGCGGTGTGTTTGTTGGGATCCGATGAATTTTGAGTTCATGATCAGTTTCTATCCATGAATATGATTTTAGTTTTCTTTGATATCTTATTTGCATGATTACTTATAGCCTTGTATTCCTTATTCTAATCTTTCATTTAGTTAGGCCAACTAGATCGATTTGTCTTGCCATGGGAAGAGGTTCTTTGTGATGGGTTCGATCTTGCGGTGTTCTTTCCCAGTGATAGAAGGGGTAGCAAGACACGCATGTATCATTGCCTTTAAGGATAAAAACAAGGGGTCTATTCCTACATGAATATATCTTATCTACATCATGTCACTGTTCTTATTGAATTACTCCATTTTGCCATGAACTTAATACACTAGATGCATGATGGATAGCAGTCGATGCGTGGAGTAATAGAAGTAGATGCAAAATCATTTCGGTCTACTTGTCTTGGATGTGATGCCTATATACTGATCATTTCCTATATATCGTCATGATTATTTGATCTTCTATCAATTTCCCAACAGTAATTTGTTAACTCATCGTGTGCTATACTCAGGAGAAGCCACTAGTGAAACCTACGGCCCTTGGGTCTACTTTTCCAACATATTACTTTCCGATCTACTATTTTGCCTTTTTGTTTTCAGATCTATTAATCCAAAAAACCAAAAATACCTTGTTGCACTTTTTGTTTACTTATTTTATTTTGTGTTCTTGCGATATCTATTTTCCAAAACTATCATTACCTAATATATCTTATTACCGTAGAGAGCTCGACAACCTCTCTTTCGTGTCGGGTTGCAAGTATTTGTTATTCGTGTGCAGGTGTTGTTTACGTGGGTGCATGATCTTCCTCGACGGATTGATACCTTGCTTTCATAACTGAGGGAAATACTTACCGTTGTTGTGCTGCATCATCCCTTCCTCTTTGGGGAAATATAGATGCAGTCTCAAGCCACGTCAGGCCTCCAAGCGCAGAGTTTGGTAGGAAAGTAGCAATTTTCCCTCAAGTAGATGACCTAAGGTTTATCAATCCTCGGTAGGTGTAGGATGAATATGGTCTCTTGTGTCCCCAACACACCCAATACAATGGAAAATTGTTTAGGTGCACTAGTTCGGCGAAGAGATGGGGATACAAGTGTAGTTATGATAGTAGATATTGATTTTTCTAATATGAAAATATAAAAACATCAAGGTAGAAAGTGACAAAGGTGAGCACAAACAGTATTGAAATGCTTGAAAACAAGGCCTAGGGCCCATACTTTCGCTAGTGCAATCTCTCAACAATGCTAATATAATTGGATCACATAACCTTCCCTCGGCGTGCAACGAATAGTCACTCCAAAGTTCTTATCTAGAGGAGAGCATAAGAAGAAATTGTTTGTAGGGTACGAAACCACCTTAAAGTTATACTTTCCAAATTGATCTACCCAAGATTTCGTACTAACATAAGCAAGTTATCCTTTTCGATCGATGTATCCAAGAGTTCGTACTAAAATAACCGAGTTATCCTTTTCGATCGATCTATCTAAGAGTTCGTACTAGAATAACACCATATGATATGCATCAACCAACTCTAATGTCACATAGATACTCCAATGTCATCACAGGTATCCATGAGTTAATTATACGATACGCATCAAACAATTTCAGATTCATAATACTCAATCCTACACAAAGAACCTCAAAGAGTGCCCCAAGATTTCTACCAGAGAAGTTAGGACAAGAACGTGTAACAACCCCTATGCATAGATTACCACAATTTCACCTCAGGAATCCGCAAGTTGAGTTCATAGCATATATCAAGTAAATCACTTGAATACCTTAGTGCCACTATGGGTATCTGCATGCAAGACATATACCAAGTGCTCTGAAATCATAAAAGTATTCAATCCGGTAATAACAAAATCTCAAAGGGAAAACTCAATTCATCACAACAAGATAGACAGGGTAAAACACCATGTGATCCAACTTTATTAACAAAGCCCGTGATACATCAAGATCGTACCATCTCAAGAACACGAAAGATAGAGAGATTGAACACATAGCTATTGATACAAACTGCCAGCCCCAAGCGTGGACTACTCCATCCTCATCATGGACTCCGCCGGGATGATGAAGATGGCCACCGAAGATGATCTACCCTCTTTGACAGGGTACTGTTTTCTCTCCATATTGGTTTTTCGTCGATACAAAGGCCTTGCAACAATGGAACAAGGAGTCTAGGGTTATTTCTAATGGTTTCTATATTTATAGGAATTGTTGGCGTTGGTTTCACGCGAATGTGGGTCACGAGGTGAGCACGATACGCCATGGCCTGATGGGAGGTGCCCACCTCATAGCTCTTCTGGCCTTCTATTCCTCTTTTGTTCCAAAAAAATTGTCAAAAAGTTTCGGGCGATTCCAAGAACTTTCATTGTCTGCACACAAAAAACAAAACCACGATAGTTCTGCTGAACACAACGTCAGTTCGGGTTAGTTCTAAATAAATCATATAAAGTGCATCAAAACCATATAAATGTATTTTTAAACATAGGTGAATATGGCATGAATACTTTATAAATTATCGATGCGTTGGAGATGTATCATCCACCATGGGGCCCAATGACCTGGGAAGGGCCTACATGGACCGAGGAGTGGGGCTACATCTAACAGGGGCTGGCCGCTCCATTCCCCAAGGAATATTTTGTTTAAATCTAGAGATCAGATCTTATCTCTAAATTTAAAGGCTTGAATCTAGAGATAACATGTTATCTTCATGTTTAAAGGGATTTCTCCCTTGTGGACGACCCCAGCAGGGTTTTGGATGCCCTCCCTTGTCCCCTAGCCTATATATAGGACGGGGAGGTGCACGGGGCACGTTGTGTTGGATCAGATCTCATCTACCTCTTCTCCCTCTCTTGGAGGCCATGGACCAGAGGGGAAACCCTTCTCCCGTCTAGGGGGAAGGTTAAGGAAGAATAAGAAGGAGGGGGATCTCTCCCCCTCTCCCGATGGCACCGGAACACCGTCGGGGCCATCATCGTGACGGCGCTCAAATCCAACAACTCCGTCGTCTTCACCAAAACCTCCATCACCTTCCCCCATATATCTATAGTGGTCCACTCACCCGCAACACTATGTATGATCTACTTGAACATGGTGTTTTATGCTTCATATTATTATCCAATGATGTGTTGCCATCCTATGATGTCTGAGTAGATTTTTGTTGTCCTATTGGTTGATTGATGATCATGATTGGTTTGAGTTGCATGTTTTATTATTGGTGCTATCCTATGGTGCTCTCCATGTCGTGCAAGCGTGAGGGATCCTCATTGTAGGGTGTTTCAATGTGTTCATGATTGGCCTATGGTGGGTTGCTTGAGTGACAGAAGCATAAACCCGAGTAGGTGGGTTGTTGCATATGGGAGTAAAGAGGACTTGATACCTTATAATGCTATGGTTGGGTTTTACCTTAATGATCTTTAGTAGTCGCAGATGCTTTCTGGAGTTCCAATCACAAGTGCATATGATCAAAGTAGAGAAAGTATGTTAGCTTATGCCTCTCCCTCGTATTAAATTAAAATAATGATGACCGGTCTTGTTATCGATTGCCTAGGGACAATTCCGCAACTCCTACCACCATTTTTCCACACTCGTTAAACTAAATTAGTTGTTTCTTTATCTTAGCAGCCCCAAGATTTTATGTATGTGCTCTTTATTATCTTGCAAACCTAGCTCGTTACACCTACAAAGTACTTCTAGTTTCATACTTGTTCTAGGTAAAGCGAACCATAAGCGTGCGTAGAGTTGTATCGGTGGTCAATAGAACTTGAGGGGATATTTGTTCCACCTGTAGATCCTCGTTGGGCTCAACACTCTTACTTATCGAGAAAGGATACAATTTATCTCATATACTTTTGGGTTATCACGCTGTCGTCATCGGACCTTCTCCGTCTTCACCAGCAACGGCCGCTGCAACAACCTGATTTGACCAGAGTTCGTTGGCGTTCGGCCACCTCCTTGGCTCCCTTTAGGTTCCTTCCGCTTCTTGTCGTAGATCCACATTAGTTTATCAGAGTTCTTTCGCGTCCGCTGCCGCTCCCCGGAGTATTCACCATAGATCGGATAAGATAGCATCTTTTAGGCTTCGAAACGCTAGTCAACTCATGTGGTGCTCCATTTAACACGTATCCCCATAATCAAAGTAGATCGTTCTTGAATAGAATCCATACTCAAACGGCCTATTCTTCCGCTGCTTGTTTTAGGTTTAGAATATATTTCCTTTTTATCGTCTTCCGTAGATCTTGTAGTTGATGTCATAGTTGGTGAAATCTGTTTGTCCATACTTAATAAAATTTCCAACATTAGCTATCTTCGAACCCGACATTGCACTACAGGCTCTTCTTGTAGCAACTTTAACTCGCCCCAATCCTATGATAGATTGTGGCTTGGAGTATAGCCATAACCCGCCGAATGTCATTGCTGACTTAGCCATAGCTGCCCTTGTTGCGAGGTTTTCTTAACCCACCACATCTTTGTATTTTCCATAGATCCTAACCCGCCACCATGGACAAAGCCCCTGCTTCCTGCGGTTGTGTCAATTACTGGGTCACTGAGGCATCATTAAAGGATTTTGTGACCATGGGAGCCTTGCTGGCTCAAGACATCATCCACTAGCGGGTTCCCGGTAAAGAGGCTAGGCCCGCGCCTCAGGAAGGAGAAGTGGTCATGTTCATATATCACCTTCTCCGAGACTTCTTGCCACTCGGGTCAAAAAAAATCTAGGGCGGCCTGCACTTCGACAAACAACACCCTCAAGACATTGGCCCCAACTCTGTTACCAATTTATGACAATTTCAAGTCCTCTGCAAAGCCTATCTGCAGGAAGAACCCACTATTGACCTCTTCCAAAAAAAATTCTACCTCAACCGCCAGACCAAGTTACCAGCTGGCCCAAGTCTTGAGCTTGGAGGCGTCTCAATACAGAGGCGAAGAGAGATGTCTTTCCCTGAAGTCGTCCTGCCCAGCCATCCCAAGGATGGGAATCACACTTGGTTCTATTGCAAAGATACCTCCCCGGTTGGAGAAAATCCTCTGTCGGGTTATCGTCCTTTCCGGCTCTGCACCATCACTGAGCTTCCTAAATGGATGAGTGTCGCGAAGCGTGTCAAATATGCTCTGGCCTTTCTAAAGATCCAGGCTCTACTAGCCAATGGATTAACCGGTGTGGATTTGACCCGCTGCTTGGTCAGCTAGAGGATTATGCCGCTGAGCCGGCGTGATAAATTCATGTGTGAGTATTCCGGTGAAGTGGACGATCCAATGCGCTTCAACTAGACGCCTTTGATCGAGAAGGACCTCAACTCCATCGTCAAGTCACTGCTCAGAGAGCCTCGGGCAGCATGCAACCAGACCGGGTTAAAGTCGTTCAGTGTTCTCAACCTAGCTCTAGAGGTAGAAATCCTTTGAACAAACTATTTGCTTTTTCTATATTTTGTGTCTCATATTTTTTCTGATCCTTCTATGACTCATATGGAGGCCAAATTCCCCTTCTGGAAGAAGAAATTCACCAACGTTTCCAAGAAGAAAGTTAAGGCGACTAAGACCCGTGTTCCGAGTCATAAAAGGAAAACATCCGCCCAAGAGCTGCTCGAGCTTGATGACTCGGAGGTAGAACTTTACTCTCTTGGCCTTCTCTCTATGCAACTCATTGACAATGATTACTCTCGGGAAGAAGCGGAAACATGCCATGCTGATGTTGCAGAGGTAACTATTGTCTCCTCTGACTCAAACTTCACCAATAAAGAAAACATGACGAACTGTCTGGAAGGTAAAATGTTCACACCCTTTTTATCACCTGGATCCCAACTTTCTTTTGAAGAAGCAGCAAGATGACAACAGACATCAGACCCGGAGCACCGGCTCTGAAGATCTTTTGGCCAGCTTACCCAATGCTCTGGCTCCTCAAAAACGGTGCACTAAGGTATTTCAATGCCTTGAATTCATTTCTGTATGATAATCTTATGTTGAAGCTTACTTATATTTCACAATTTTAGCTTTCCAGGACTCGCCTCCTTCTTTTGGCGACTCAATCGCCACAAAGTTCCCTCCTCTTGTTATCAACCCAGGGTGAGTATTTTTATATCTCACACCGTGTGCTAATATTCTGTCCTTGCTTATGACGTATAATGCCACCTTTACTCACAAGGCTCAAGGCAAATGAAGGAAGGTGAGCAGGTCATCTGCCACTCCTAGAGTCCAAGAGTCGGAGAACCCACGGCCTAACACCCCTGAAGCTCACATTGAGCCCTCTAAGGCTGACAAAGGCGCCCATGAAGAGGCTCCTCCGTGTACTAAGACGGCTGATGTTGATATTGAGGCTCCCGAGGTCCATCCGAAAGCTGATATTAAACCGCCCATCCCCCACCCAACAGCTGAAGACATGGCTTCTTATGAAGAAGTTACTGTCACCGGAGCGGCTTATAAATCTCCAGCTCCTTCCAATGCGCTATCCAAACATACGAGTGAAGACGAAGTGGCTCCCCTTAAGGAAGAGAAGATTCAGTTTGATCTTCCTAACTTAGAAAAGCTTACTGCTGACGAGTTACACTCTGGCTATCTGAGCCGTCTCTCTACAAGTCAGGACATGGAGGCCAAGTTGGTTGGCATGATGAAGAAAAATTACGAGGTACTCCACTTCCCTTGCCTATCCATATATAGTTACATAGCCCCCAACAGCCGGTTTACTTTGCATAACATTGGTCGGGTTTTCAATTACTTGTAGATTTCAATGAATCTCCTTGTAGCCCCCAAGGGTCGGGTCATTATGTAAATAATGAGCTGGCACTTGACATAGAGTAAGAGCCAAGTGTAGCCCCCAAGGGTCGGGTCATTATGAAATGAGGAGCCGACACTCAACATAAAATAAGAAATAATTGTAACCCCCAAGGGTCGGTTCATCTTCCTGAAGATGATCCGGGTCTTATCTGAATTGTAGCCCTTGAAAGAACTGATACACATTAGCTCCCAAGTGTCAAGTATATTGCCTGCAATCTTCTTGAGACTCGTAGTGTCTATATGCATTGCCTTCAAATGCTTATTGTACATTTCCCTAAAGGCTTAAGAATGGAAGTAATCTTGTTCTTCAACACTTGTAATTTGCAGGAAGCCATAAAAGCATCCGAGTCTAAGTAGACTGACCTGAAGAAATATCTGGCTTAGCAACAAAATGCCCAGGCCGACGCTGAGGAGAAATGGCGGCTCTCCACTATAGAGCTCCAAAAGGTGAAGGCGGAATTCAAAACTTACAAGCAAACTGCTGAAACTGAACAAGCCGCCGTAACCAAACGGGCAAAAGACGCCGAGGGTTAATTGCAACCCGTCACTAAAGAGTTGAACAATCTGAGAAGCCATATATCTTGGATGACTGAAGCCGTCTTTGGTAAGTGTTGTTAACTATGAATATTCCTTTCAAAGAGTCTATAAAATTTTCTCGATGCGGCCTAAGAAATCTGACTTACTTGCAGGCCAGCGAACTCGCCAGCTTTCAGATGACAGCCTACTAAAGCTGAAGGCTTTATACTCACTTACTCAGCAGCTGTATGCCGGATCCTTTTTCACCATAAGGGCTGTTATGACTGAGAATGGCGTTCCAAAGTTTATGCAGGGTGTGCTAGAAGTCCTCTCCACCATCCTGAAGCAGATAGAAGAGCTGAAGAGGTCAGCCGCCCGTAAAGGTGCAATGGCCGCTTTGAGCCGGTCACTGGCTTATGTACCCAAGCTTAACCCAGCAAAGATGATGGATGGATTTCCTCAACTCAAGGACGACGGATCAAAGTTCTCTGAAGAGGACTACACCCGTTGCATGAAAGCATCATGAATATTAGCAAGCCGGCTGGCCACAGAAGCTGACCTGTCATCCTACCATGCGACTTACTCTGAAGACAACAAACGAGTTTGAGGGCCCACCTTTGAAGCCAAAAGCCTAATTCCTCAACACTGTAAGCACCTCTTTGCCCCTGATGTCGACCCATCTCCAATCATGCATGATGAAGCCGAATTTGAGGCTTTAACAAACTGCAACTAGGATGTGGATAACCTTCAGATCCAGGAGACCGAAGACCCGATGCAGGATGATCCGGCGGCGAGCTAAGCAAAGAGTTGCCCCCATGTGAAGGTAACCCGGCCCTGTTGATTTGTCGGGTTATAATTTTTGCGAAAAAACTTAAGTCCGCAGATTTTGGGCTCTTCGACAACCTTGTAATCGCAATAGTTAAAATTGATGGACCTTGGCATGCCTTTGTGCATGTTTGGAGTTTGAATAGCTCTATATACTTATCCATCCTTCCGTTTTTCTAGCTATGATAATCTTTCCTGATGCTTGGTGGCGGCTTATCACAAAAGACAAGAGCTGTAAAATAACAAGACAGAAAATATATTCTCTATCATTGTTTAGGCGAATTTAAAGGCTCAGCTAAAGAGGTTAACTCTTGTTTCATACTCTTGAGAAAAAAAACCATGTTTTGTTGTTTTTCAAAAACTTAGGCATGACTGCCAAAAACTCATATGCCGGCTCTCACATGGCATAGATTCATCATTTTAACCTTAACTAGTTCAGGGTCTTAAAAAGATTGGCTGTTAAGAGTTTGAACGAGCCATATAGCGGAGAGACTATTGGAGGGCATGAGTACCCCCAAACCCATAAGCCAGCTCTCACGTGACATAAATCCGCCATTTTAACCTTAAACAGTCCAGGGTCTTAAAAAAGATTGACTATCTAAGAGTATGAACGACCACATGGCGAAGAGACTACAACAGACGGGCAAGTTTATCCTAGCTTTCTGTAAGCCGGCCCTCTCGTGACATAAGCCGTCGTTTAAACCTTAATTAGTACAGGGTCTCATTGCAAGATTGACTATCAAGATCATTGACCAGTTCAGGGTATTTATTGCGAGATTAACTACTAATAGTTTGGCGGGTCACATTGTGGAGTGGCAAGTTGCAAACAGGCAGGTTTAACCCAAATATGGCTTGAAAGCCGCTCAAGAGGGTATGAAAGCTAAACCTAGTCGGTTGGAAGCCCCCAAGTGACTTGTTGAATTATTAACTCTTTTCCACAATCTTGTTGCATGAAAAACGGCAGAGGCCCCGAATTGTGGGGATGCCAACTTTATTATATTAAAAAGGTATATACAGTGACAGATGTATGTACATTGATGAGAGCCAATGACTCAAGTATCATAAGGTCGGAGATGAGCAATATTCCATGGCATGTTGGTCTCCTGTACGGAAGTACGTGGCGCGTCGCTCTCCCGTATATCGATGAGATAATATGACCCATTGTCGAGATTCTTGCTGACCATAAAAGGTCCTTCCCAAGGCGGGGGATAACTTATGCATATATGTATGGTCTTGAATGAGACATAGCACTAAGCCGCCTTCTTGGAACGTCCGGGTCTCCTCATCCAAAACATCTAGTGCGACCTAACGCGCCGTCTCGTTCTGAGTTTCAACATAAGCCGCCACCCCGGGCAAGTCATGGTAGATATCACTTGGGAGGACAACTTCCACACCATAAACCATGCAGAAAGGCGTATAGCCTGTTGATCTGTTGGAGGTGGTTCTAATACTCCAAAGGAATGAGGGCAACTCCTCCACCG
Source organism: Hordeum marinum (assembly GCA_022496015.1). NCBI lineage: Eukaryota > Viridiplantae > Streptophyta > Magnoliopsida > Poales > Poaceae > Hordeum > Hordeum marinum. The sequence continues at coordinate 302,341,126 of CM039672.1, read as the reverse complement.
AACAACCCGATGTTTGCTTCAAAGGAACCATAAGCTGGGGTTTTATCCCTCTCAAGATCTCTTGGTCCGCACATTCTACCTGTTCGTTGGACTACGGATGAGCCACGACGGGGATATCAAGGCGCATATTCTCACTCTCATAGAATGCTTTCATAGCTCCTTTGGATAGATTTGTACCATTCTCAATAATGATACTGTGTGGGTAACCAAAACGAAAGATTAACCGCCGTGGCTGCATCGGACTTGTTGACTGGCTTTGCCTCAACCCACTTGGTAAACTTATCAACTGTCACCAAAAGGTAGGTCTTCTTATCTTTAGACCTCTTAAAGGACCCAACCATATCAAGCTCCCAGACCGCAAACGCTTGGTGATCGGAATCATGTGCATCTCCTGAGCCGGCACAATCCCTTGTCACACCAGAAGATATGCATGATGACAACACTTGTGTGTTGATTCACCACTTGAATGCTTGGTTTGGCTTTAAGGCTAACCACATTTGTTTTTCCAAGTGTTTGTTGTCCTTGCTCCTTTCAAAGGAACTACAAGATGGTGAAACATTGGAGAGTGCACCCTTAGACCTTGAGGATGATGAGCGCTTGGTGATCGTCCACCTCTACATGGCATTGCCATCTCTTTCCCATGGTCATTTGGATCTTTATCCGAGGACAGATCTTTCCCAAGGGGGAGGGGATGATGCGGAGCATCCTATGGACATCACCATGGCAAGAGTCCCTTTCCAAAGTGATACGTGCCACATCTACTCCACATAAATAAAGGTGAATCACCTCCTTTACACATGTTCACTTGACCCCTTCGAGGATGGTATACTACTTGACATTCCTAACGTGTGCACGCATAGGTATTTTCAGAGCTTCACGGATGACGAGGAGGGGTGTCAGCACCTACGTACGACTACACCATCTGCGAGGGATGCTTGGGAGAGAATGAAGAAGAAGCGAGGACAAGACTCTGGAAGTCCTGAACCTTCCGGCCTGCCCGGAACCTCCGGACGCCGGACCTTCCGGCCTGCCAGGAAATTCCGTCCTCCGGCGCACCCAAGGAGGGCCAACTCTTGGGAAACCCCGGAACCTGCCCGGACCTTCCCAGGAACTTCCGGCCCAACCCGGAACTTCCGTCCTGCGTGCGTGCATCCGCTCAGGCCGAAGGCCCATGTACCCTTTTCCCACCCCCACTTCCCCCTAGACTATATATACTCATCTCCCACCTCCATTCTAGGGTTAGCTATGGTTTTGCTCTTAGATAGTTGAGCCTAGCTCCTTCCACTACCTCTCCCATGGAGTAGATGCTTCTATGGAGAAGATCTGCTAGTGGATGTCAAGGCCCCTCACGAGGGAAGATCCTCCGGGATATCAAGGCCCCACCCCCCCATGGGATTTGGGATGAACTCTACCATGTATCCTATTTTCCTTTGTTGTTCATGTACCTCTGTGGATCCTGTGTCTGGCGAGTCTAGTGGGTGTGTGATTGGACTTGTTCTTGAGTGTTTCCTCTTGTGATTTCTCCCTGTTCATCCCCGTGTTCTTCGTGTTCTTGAGGTTTCCCCCTCCAATTCGTGAAAGATCGACACACACGGGCTTGCCCCATATAATATTGGTATCATGAGCCATGTTGATCACGAATGAAGAGCCCTACCCCCCCATGTTCTAGCCATTAGATCGAGTTTTTCTCCCCAAATTCGAAATTGTTCCCAAAAAATTTCTTGCATTTTGTTGTTCTTGTGAGTTTTTGTTGTTTTCATCCATGGATCTTGTGTTTGGCAAGTGGACCTACCGCCCTTGGAGTTCCCTAGCCCCAATTTAACCTTTTACCCCTTCAATTTTGCCCTCGAAATCGACTTTTTCTGCCCCCGTTTTTAGATCTGGAATTTAGGGTTCGTCCCGGAGTTGTTCCCGTGTCCCCTGGAACTTACGTCCCTGTCCCGAAACTTCCAGCCTTAACATAAAGTTTCCCTATATTTTTCTCGTCCCCCCGGAAATCCCCCCCCCCCAAACTTCCGGAACTCGAAACTTCCGCTTGTCCTAGAACTTCCGGCCTAACCAGAATCATTGCACATATTTCAGCTTCAGCCATTTCACCGTTTCGGTTGTAACTTCCGCTTGCGAACTCCGATTTGAGTGTTTTTTGGCTCGTTTTGAAGCTATCGAAGTGACCAAGCTGCTCATCTTAGTTTTACCATAATTTGACCTATTCAAAATTTTCAAATTTTGGCAAGTTTGCCTAGTCCCTCCACCATATCATCCACAATACCACCATAGTCTTCCCCAACCTAACCCATTTTGATTATTGTTGCATATGTGGTTGCTTGAGTTGTAATTTGAGTCTCCTAAGGTGTTTCGGATAATTAGGGACGGTTACTTCTTCATCAACATGGGTGACTTGTATTGGTCCATCATCTACATCGACCACCGACGTTCATCATCGACGACGACCATCCATCCTTTGAGACCATCTTCAACCAGAAGCAAGGCCTGTTCACCCCAACTTCGTGAAAGGTTAAGTATGACGAAGGTATACATTCCTTCATATACTTTACCTTCCTTGACATTGCATCTTGTTAACCCCACCATCTTTGTGATTACCTTCGTACTTATTGAGACTAGCTATCCAAGTACTTTCGGGCTTCACAAAAACTTGTGCACCTTAGTGATACGATATCATACTGTTGCATCATCGAAAATATCATATAGTGCAATTGCTTGCTCCCAAGAATATATTGCGATATTTATCTCATATATTTGGTTGAGGATCAATAAGAATAGTGTAAAGGAAGAGGAAAAACAATAAAAAAGCTTCTAAGCAAGAAAGAAAGATCAAAGCTTATAAGCAAAGAGAGGTGAGCATGAAAAGAGATACTTGTGCATGAGGATAATTGGAATAGGAAATGTTTTGCTTGCATAAATAGGATTGGTGCCAAGTGGTGAATCATGTCCAAACGTGCAATAAGCTAGCGTCTCTCCTTGTGTTTGTGCAACACAAGCTTTGCTCATCCCTATAGTTGCACAAGCCCCATTATCCCATGACATGTGTTTCTCTATTGCCCTCCTCTATATTCGTGATCACTTGCTTTGCATTTTGAGTCAATTGAATTTATCTCAACATGTACAATATCCTAGACTTCATTTTGCTTGAATTTTGTGCCACTTGTCCTAACCTAGCCACCCGATAAGCTTTATGTTGTAGGTGTGAGTGAACAAGTCCGGTACCAATTCCACTATTCTCTCAATTCACATTGAGTGGAGCGGGATACATCCCCAACTTTGGGAACGGTATCTTGGTATTGTTTATCTCATTTCCGAATCGCCTTTGCTCGACTCTTGTGATGGCTAGGCAAAGCACACCATCTTCAGTCTACAACAACAACGATGAGTTTGATGCCATGAAGAACATCATCGACGGCAAGATGCACGCTCAAATGGAGGAGCTCAAGGTCCTCATCAAGAACCGCGCGAGGTCTTCATCATCTTCGAGAAGACGCTCAGGTGCACATGCTCCCGAGCATCCATCTCCGGCAAGATCACACCAGCATCGACAACATCAATGACATGAAAAAATAACAATGCCAACATCAAGGCGTTCAACAACGAACAAGTGTGAAGGTCACAAGATCAACACCAACCACCGCTCGATGACTTCACCACCTACATTGGCATCCTCGCCAAGCGACTTCAAGGCATATTCGCCTTTGGACATGCGGCATGTTCGCCGGCAAGCACTTCAAGAGAAGCTCCCCAAGATCAAGTCCGCGACTTCCATGAGCTACTACGACCTCGACATAGACCATAAATTCCTTTCTATGGGAGTCAAGACCCCGAGGAGTATCTCGAGTGGGAGCACAGGATGGAACACTACCTGAAGATACTTCAAGTCCCTTCCAAATATCAAGTAAAGACCGGCACACAAAACTTCCACGGCGACGCGTCGACATGGTGGCTTCGCACATCTTCGAAGAGCTTCGACATGAGTTGGTCCAGGATGAAGAAAGCGGTGCGCGAGAGTTTGTGCCTTCCACCTACACAGAACATCTTCAATGCCAATTGGAGAACACCATAAAAGGATCCAAGTCCATTGACGAGTACTTCATGATGATGAAGAGAGCCTTGAGACGAGACAGCGTGACCGATCCACTCTAGATGAAGTCCTACTTCTTGATGGGATTGAACAAAGACATCATCAAGCCTATCTTCGACAACAACTACAAGTATCTTGACGAACTCTACATTGGTGCTCTCACGGTGGCACAAGACTTCAAGGCCAAGCCTACTCGACCCCGTGCACACTTCACGACGAGCATGAGGATGGTACCACCAAGATGTCCAAGCCCGACGAGCTCCAAGACAACGCTCCCAAGTCTGACTTCACCGCCATCCCGCTTTGTGGTGTTGACTATGCCGAGTCTACCATGACTCCTTATGACGATGGCATGGCGACGACCACGACTATGGAACCACTCAAGGAACATGCTTTGGAGGTGAGCAACAAGGTGGCGAGCAAAGAGGACACTTCCATCTTTGGAGGCGAGAGTGAGATGATCGAGCATGGGATTTTCCCTTCAGTCATGGAGGAGAGGGATGATGTGCCATCTTAGGCCTTCATCCACGACGACGGTGATGAGATGGTTGAGCATGGGAGTTTCCCTTCGACCACGGCGGCGTTTAGAGATGAGTTGAGAGACTTTTGCCACCATATTGAGAGTGAGAGTGCCTTCACCACTAGCCCCAAACATGTTGAGTTGCCACAATTACCATGTGAGGAGAGCCACAACCCCCACCACTTGAGTGAGACGAGTGACTCCACAATATGTGAGTTTGAGTGCAACTACATAGAGGAAGTGAGTGAGCCAGCACCAACTGGACCGAGTGAGGTAGTTGATAAGGCATGTGAGGCCATTTCGATTTCTAACAACTTAACCTCTACCTCTATTGTGTCTTCTCCTTTGATGCTAAGTCCTATATACGACGACGTGCCGATCCTTGACGACATCATCCTCCCTTTGGACAAGACGATGGCCATGGTGGATGATGATGCACCCCCCCCACATGGTTCCGCACCCCCCACATGGTTCCATCATGATGAAGATGACCCCGAGTTGGTCCATGCCACCTCACCTACACCAAATGAGTGGATTGAAAAAGGTTACATAGGTGAAGGTGTTTCTCTTGTCCTACTAGTGGACATTGATTGCTTACATGATGTCGATCCACCTATTGCCATGCTTCACGATTATGTGACTTACTCATGTGATGAATTGCCCATTTATGATGTGTTTAACGATTCTCATGTGGAGTCTATTACTTTTAATGCCATGTTGCATATGATTTCTTGTGAGAACTCTATAGGTCACATCATGTTTAATAATCCGCTTGACTTGTCGTATGCTATGCATGAGATCACACATATTGCATCTTTGCAATCTCATCGTAGTAACTATGCATATGCCATTAAAATAAATCCAATTTTCACATATGGCATAGATGACAAGCCCATGGTTGTTGGCATTTGCTTTTCTTGTGATGACATTGCCATGCTCCCTTTGCATCATTTGCGCATTTTTTCTCGTATGACATGCCATGACAACCTAGCTTCGGATATGCATTGTTTGGGATGTTGTTCATATTCTCCATATTATGCTCCCGCATTGCACATGAGGAGAGCCCCATAGTTTACTCATACATATTAGGAGATTGTGTTCCATCCTACACTTTGCATGATCCCCATATTTGTGTGCACCATATGCTTGCCATTGATATGAATAAAATGTTTGTGCCACATACTTGCTATAAATTGCGTCCAATGATGTTGAGCATAATAACTATCATTGCATGATGGATGACATATTCCTATACCATACCTCAAATTTATTTGAGCATTGGAAATTTTGTGCTAACAAACACAAGCACATGCACATCCTAACGGATGATGTATACATATATATACCACATGCGCACCATTTTTCCTTTGTCTTTGTTGTGTGTAGGTACTCATGAACACTCGTCAACCTCACAATCTGATGAGTTGACGAAAAGAGATCTTGAGAGCAAGGATGCTTCGGGATTCACCGGAATGTGTCTCCAACCATTCCCCTCGCACAAGGACTACGCGCACCTCTGCTACATGGCTCTCACATGGTTATGGCTTATTCTCCCTTATATATCCTTTGTCCATATTTCCATGTTCACTTTGCATGATATTCTCATTTATATGCCCTTGCCATGCATTTGTGACCCATGCTTTGCATCTCACACGACACTTTATTGTATGGCATGCATGTGTGTTTGCAAGCTTGGTGGAGATATTACTAGTTATTGCCATGTTTGCTTTGTGCTCTATGCCTATCATGATACTTTGATCATGTTTTGTGCTCGTGATATGTCATGTGCATTGTCTATGACTAATATTTGTTTATATGACATGATTACCATGATTTTCTCTAGTATGTCGCATCTTCGCACTACTACCTTGCACAACAGATCATTATCCTTGCTTATGTTGCATCACCGATGTGCTCCTATTATGTGGTTGATGACAACCAATGCCATACATTGCACATTGATTGCTACTTGCTTGACTTGATTGCCTCACACATGTTGAACACTTGCTCTTTCTATTGTGTTGAGTGCCTCACTATCTTCACTACACCATGTGCACATTATGCTTGGATTATCTTGCACTTTGGGTTGCACCATGTGTTAAAATCCTTCATTCTACTTGGTGTTGTGAATGATTCCAATGCCTATCATAGACCTTTCATTGATTGCTTTGTGCATGATTGGTATGAATATGAGGCACTCAAAATAATGAACAAAAATACAACAAAAATATTTTAGTAAATATTTTACTAGCAAAAAGAATTACTTTTGAAGAACAAGTAAAACTATGAAAACAACATTCTAAACAACATAAGTGTTTGCCTAATGAACTTAACTACCAGCACAACCATAAACTAAGAGAAAACAAATTATGAAACAACTAAGTTAATGGAAGGTAATTAATAAAAATCTTTATTACAAAACATAATTAGATCATCTAAAACTTTGTGAAAATAATCTCTACTAAAACTAAGTTGTTTTATAAAACATTACCTAATGATAAAGAATATAGTTTTCCTATCATAGAGTAAAACTAAACCATTTTTATTAACAAAACATTTCTTAACAGAAAGGAATTACTAAAATTTTTATTTGAAAACAGAATCTAATTACTTAAAACTTTAGTTAAAAGAATCATTACTAACTAGTTTGTTTTATAACAAATTAAACCTATGCGAAAAGGAGTTGAGATTCCTATAACCATAAAGAAATAAACTAAGCAATTTTATATTTCTATTAACAGTAAGTAAAACATCTAAAGTTTAACTAACAGAACCTACTAAATCAAATTAAAACAAACTCAGATTTAGACTAACAAAATAAAACTAATTAAACTATATTAACAAACTAAACAGATTCTGTTTCTAGTTAAAACCTTAATCAAATTTATTCTAAAAATTCTCAAACTTTACCTAATGATAACTAAGATCACTAGTGACCATTAGCAAAAAGAATCAATCAAAAATACATTTTAAAACTCAAGATATTCAGGAAACAAAATTTAAATCAAATCTGTTTAAATTCAAATTTAAATGTTCAAACATGGTCAAATTTGGTATCTACAGAAACTATATAAAAATTGTGACCTAATGCAAAAAGAATCAATTAAAAACAATTAAAAACATAAAATATATACTAAAAACAAAATCAGGACTATTCTGTTTTTATAACAAAACAGAAAATAAAAATCCTATAACTAACGGACAGGGGGTGTGATGTGGCGCTTCCTGATTGGTCTAGGGGGTGCGCGTGCGGGGTGTTACGGGCGGTCGACCGAACCTGAGCAGAAAACGGTTCGGGGATTTATTCCTTCTAATCTAAACCGTTCATCTGGATCCGACGGTGGGGAGGGAGAGGGAGGCTCACCGCGGCGGGGGTGAAGTCCGGCGACGGCGACGACGACGGCGACGACTCGGGATCGGAGCGTGCGTCAGCTCCAGGGGGTATCCGGTGACGGCGTTGGCTCCGTTCGACGCAGGGGAGAATGGCGATGTCGATGGTGGCGTCGGTGAAGCTCGGGGGCGTCGGAGTCGACGGGCAGGATCTCCGGGGCGGCTCGGTGGAGGTGGGGCTCCGGCGAGGTGATGGTTGCGCCATTCTGGTGGGTCTCCGGTGAAGCAGAGGGGTGGGGAAGGTGCGCACGGGCGAGAGAAGGTGGATGTAGGGATCGGTGGCGCTCGGGGGAATCGGAGTGGAGCAGTTGCTCAAAAATGGCACGGCGGCCGTGGGTTTCTCCGGTGAGGAGTTCCGGCGAGGAGAGGGTTTGGGGAGAGGGGGGATGGGTCGAGGGAGGGGCGGGCTTCTTATAGGAGGGGTTGGGGGCGTCCGAAAGGAAGGGGAGAGAAGGTCACGGCGAGGGACATCCGGCGGGGTCACCGGCGCGGGGAAGGAGGAAGGCGACCGCGAGGTGAGAGGGGATCGGGCGACGGGTCCCACATGTCAGCGAGAGGGGGAGCGCGCCAGGGGCGTCGGTCGGCCGGCACTTAGGAAAGTCGGAGCGGGCTTTAAATGCAAATTGGGCCGACAGGGATTTAAAGCTTTTAAAGATTTTCCTTTTTATAAATACCAGCGAATCAAAACAAATAACGACAGATAAATACATTCCTAAAAACAAAAAGTTTTATACCAAAATTATCAGGTGAATAAATTCCATTTAATGGACATTTTTATTCTGGCATTTGAATACATTTTGAAAAAAATCATTTTTCAGAAAATGCCTTAATTGGCTTTATTTACTTTTGCAAATTATTTTTCATATCACCCCTCGGGTTTTATGATTCAAAAGCTTCACAAAATGACCCTAGTTTGAGTGTCATATTTACTCCTCTCAAATTTTTGACAAGGGATTTGAATACTTTGAAAACTTGAATAGGAACCAAATATGGAATGGATTCCAAAATAATTCAGGGGTACTTTCAAATTCTTTTAAACTCCCAACTCATATTTCATATATTTGAAGAAGTCATATTATCCTCTCTCATGAAAATCATTGAGTTGCCTAAAGTTCCTATATGAGAAATACTTTCAAATGGAAATTCAAATCACATGGGAAAGTCATTTTATTCCCTCTCATTCAAAAGTTTTCAAAAGTTTCAAAGTTTCACTCACTTTCAATCACTCAAACAAACAAACAATCATTCTAATAGTTATTATAACATTCCAAAGTTTGGGATGTTACACCGGAACTTCTGGAGCCCGGACCTTCCGGCCTGCCAGGAACTTCCTGCCTCCGGCGCACCCGAGGCATGCCAACTCTCGGGAAACCCTGGAACCTGCCCAGACCTTCCCCGGAACTTTCGGCCTGCGTGCGTGCATCCACTCGGACCCAAGGCCCATGTACTCCTTTCTCACCCCCACTTCTCCCTAGACTATATATACTCATCTCCCACCTCCATTCTGGAGTTAGCTATGGTTTTGCTCTTAGATAGTTGAGCCTAGCTCCTTTCACTACCTCTCCCATGGATTAGATGCCTCTATGGAGAAGAACCCCTAGTGGATGTCAAGGCCCCTCACGAGGGAAGATCTTCCGGGATATCAAGGCCCCATCTCCCCATGGGATTTGGGATGAACTCTACCATGTATCCTATTTCCCTTTGTTGTTCATGTACCTTTTCGGATCCTGTGTGTGGTAAGTCTAGTGGATGTGTGATTGGACTTGTTCTTGAGTGTTTCCTCTTGTGATTTCTCCATGTTCATCCCCGTGTTCTTAGTGTTCTAGAGGTTTCCCCCTCCAATTCATGAAAGATCCAAAAGGCATGGACAAACAACAGATATCTCCAAAAGGCGTGGTGAAAGATGTATTATCTTGGTCTTTAACTGCCATCTTGATCTGATGGTAACCCGAATAAGCATCCGGGAAACACAAACTCTCACAACCTGACGTGGTGTCAGTGACGTGGTCAATGTGACAAAGAGCAAATGAGTCAACCGGACGAGCCTTATTAAGATCTGTGTAATCCACACACATGCGCCACATGCCATTCTTCTTAAGTACGAGCACTGGATTAGCTAACCACTCCAGGTGAAAAACCTCCATGATGAACCCTGCTGCTAAGAGCCGGGTTATCTCTTCCCCGATAGCTTTGCGCCGCTCTTCATTGAAACGACGGAGAAATTGCTTGACCGGCTTAAATTTAGGATCCACATTAAGGTGATGCTCAGTGAATTCTCTCGGTACACCCGGCATGTCAGAAGGTTTCCATGCAAAGATGTCTCGATTCTCACAGATGAATTCGATGAGCGCGCTTTCCTATGAGGGGTCCATATTAGCTCCAATAGTGAATTGCTTCGATGAGTCACTGTTAGTAAAATCCACCAACTTGGTATCTTCCGCCACAACTTTAGGGGCGGTTGAGACTCTGTGATGGGATTTTTCAACGGAGTCATATCCGTCGGGTCCACATTATCTGTATAAAACTTGAGTTCTGCCTCAGCACAACTTGACTCTTCATATGCAACATCTCCCTCCTCACACTCGAGAGCAATCTTCCGATCACCATGCATCGTGATCGTCCCTTTTAGAGCTGGCATTTTGAGCTGCAAGTAGACATAACAGGGCCTAGCCATAAACTTAGCGAAAGCCGGCCGGCCAAATAGGGCATGATACGGGCTCTTAGTTTTGACCACCTTCGAACCACAAAGTTTCCTCTCTATAATTGTATTCATCACCAAATGCCACCTCGAGATCAATCTTTCCGACTAGATAAGCAGACTTTCCCAGCACAACACCATGGAAAACCGTAGACGACGGCTTAAGAGCCTTGTCGGTCAATTCCATCTGGCGAAAGGTGACATAGTATAAGATGTTGATGATGTTGCCACCGTCCATCAATACCTTGGTGAATTTATAGCCTCCCACCTGAGTAGCCACCACAAGTGCCAAGTGTCCCGTGTTATCAACTCATGGTCGGTGATTCTCCCTGGTCCATGATATCTTATGCTTAGACCACTACAAATATCATGGAAGAGCCGTGTTGCTGTGTGAACTGCCCTCATATGTAACTTTTGATCTCGTTTATCCGACTTGTCATGAAAACGTGGTACTGGCCTCCATTAAGCTGCTTCGGGTTACTCTCATACCCTGACTGGTTGTTTTGTTGTTGACCATTGTTGCGAGGTGAGGGAGTCCTGGATTAAGGGGTCCTCGGGAGGCCGACATGTTCCTTATAGGTCGGACTGTATGGGCCGCTAACCGGACATTGGATCGATCGAAGGCTCTATGTCCAGGAAGGAAGCTTCGAGAATCGTGGCTTGTCCTCCACGTTTAATGTAGCGAATTGGCATGTTTACCTCTTCGGCGTGTAACTGACCATCTGTAAACCCTAGATACCCTCGACGTCTATATAATCCGGAGGGTTTTAGGTTGCAGATACATAAGAACTCATCTAGGATAAGCTATTCGATCTGAAGGTAGATCAACTCTGTAACCCCCATATAATCAATACAATCAAGCAGGACGTAGTGTATTACCTCCATAGGAGGGACCAAACCTAGGTAAAACATTGTCCCCTTCGTCTCATGTTACCATCGATTCTAGTCTCATAGTTCGGGACCCCCTACCCGAGATCCGCCGATTTTCACTCCGACATTGGTGCTTTCATTTAGAGGTCTGCTGTGATTGCCCAAGGATTTGATGTCTCGCCTTGTCATCAACGAGGAGGTCCGCAACATGGACACTTTCGTCCCCGGGCAGATCTTCGCCTTTGGCAGCGTTGTGTTGCACGTCGACCAGAACAGCCATCTAGGCCGTGTCAAAAGTTTTACCCCTGGTCAAGAGGTCAGATTCGGGAACCTAGAGTTCTCCGAGGATCCTAGGGGTAACTTGTCACTAACCGGGCTCGCAGTCTCGCCTGCCATGCTCGAAGACTCTGAGGCTTTAATCTCGAGCTCCCTTTTCGGTCATGCCCACTGCTACTTCTCGAGCATGCGTTGGTTTCCGTGAAGAGGAACGGGTGATGCAGCAAAGTAGATAAGTATTTCCCTCAGTTGTTGAGAACCAAGGTATCAATCCAGTAGGAGATACAAGCAAGTCCCCAATAGGTGTACCTACACAAAGAATCAAACTCTTGCACCCAACGCTATAAAGGGGTTGTCAATCCCTTCACGGTTACTTGCAAGGATGAGATCTCATAGAGATAGATTGCTTGAATGGAAAGTAACACAAAAGGTAAAAATAATGCAGAAAAGTATTTTTGGTATTTTTGGTTTTAGATCTGAAAGTATAAGATGGAAAATAGACCCGGGGGCCATAGGTTTCACTAGAGGCTTCTCTCATGATGGCAAGTATTACGGTGGGTGAACAAATTACTGTCGAGCAATTGATAGAAAAGCAAATAATTATGAAGATATCCAAGGCAATGATTATGCATATAGGCATCACGACTGTCTCAAGTAGACCGAAACGATTCTGCATCTACTACTATTACTCCACACGTCGACCGACTCCTGCGTGCATCTATTAAGTTCATGAAGAACAAAGTAACGCATTAGGTAATATGACATGATGTAGAGGGATAAACTCAAGAAATATGATGAAAAACCCATCTTGTTATCCTTGATGGCAACAATACAATACGTGCCTCGCTACCCCTACTTTGTCACTTGGTGAGGACACCGCAAGAATGAACCCAAAACTAAGCACTTCTCCCATTGCAAGAATTACCAATCTAGTTAGCCAAACCAAAGAAATAACTCGAAGAGACATGCAAAGATATGAAATCATCCATATAAGAATTCAGAAAAGATTCAAATAATATTCATGGATAATCTGAACATAAACCCACAATTCATAGGATCTCGACAAACACACCGCAAAAGAGTATTACATCGGATAGATCTCCATGAAGATCATGAAGAACATGGTATTGAAGATCAAAGAGAGAGAAGAAGCCATCTAGCTACTAGATGTGGACCCAAAGGTCTGTGGTGAACTAATCACACATCATCGGAGGGGCAATGGAGTTGATATAGATCCCCTCCGTGATCGAATCCACCTCTGGTAGATTACCAGAAAAGGCTCCAAGATTGGATCTCTCGAGAACAGAGTTTTCTGGCGGCGGAAAAGTGTTTTCATGGCTCGTTCTGATATACAGGGAATATTTGGGAATTTATAGGCCAAAGATTAGGGTTATGAGCGTGTTCGTGGGCCCACGAGCCTGCAGGGCTTGCCCTACCCCCTGGGCGTGCCCCTAGGGCTTGTGGCACCACAGTGGCTCTCCTGACTTGGTCTCCAAGCTTGGTGGTTTCCTTCCGGTCCAGAAAAAATATTTCCGAAGGTTTTATTCCGTTCGGACTTCGTTTAATATTCCTTATGTGCAATTCTCAAAAACAAGGGGAAAACAGAAACTGGCACTAGGCTCTAGATTAATACGATAGTCCCAAAAATAATATAAAATAGCATATTAATGCATATAAAACATCCAAAAAAATAATATAATAGCATGGAACAATCAAAAATTATATATACGTTGGAGACGTATCAGCATCCCCAAGCTTGATTCATGCTCGTCCTTGAGTAGGTAAATGATAAAAAATGATTTTTTGATGTAGAATGCTACCTAAAAAATTTATCCATGTAATATTCTTTATTGTGGCATGAATAATCAGATCCATAAGATTAAAAACAATAGTCTAATATTGACATAAAAACAGTAATACTTCAAGCACACCAACAAGGCAGTCGTGTCCTTTCGAAATCACATGGCCTTAGAAAGTTATCCCTACAAAATCATATGGGCTGGCTATGCTCCATCTTCCACACACAAAGTATCTAAATCATGCACAACCCCGATGAACAAGTCAAGAAATTGTTTCACACTTTTGGTGTTCTCAAACCTTTTCAACTCTCACGCAATACATGAGCGTGAGCCATGGATATAGCACTATAGGTGGAATAGAATATGGAGGAGGTACAAGGAAAAAGGAAGAAGATAGTCTCACATCAACTAGGCATATCAACGGGCTATGGAGATGCCCATCAATTGATATCAATGTGAGTGAGTAGGGATTGCCATGCAACAAATGAACTTAGAGCTATAAGTGTATGAAATCTCAAAAATAAACTAAGTGGTCGTGCAAGATGAATATCCACTAGTTATATGAAAGTGACAAAATAGGAGACTCTGTATCATGAAGATCATAGTGCTAATTTTAAGCACAAGTGTGGAAAAAGATAGTAGCAATTGTCCCTTCTCTCTTTCTCTCATTTTTTATCTTTTTTTATTTTGGTGGGAATCTTTGGCCTCTCTTTTTTTGTTTGGGCTTCGCTGGCCTCTTTTATTATTTGTAACGTCTGGATACTCATCCCAACTTGTGAGGGAGTCATGGCTTCCATCATCCTTTTCTCTCACGGGACAATGCTCTATTAATGAAAAATCATCACACTTTTATTTACTTATAACTCAAAAAGGAAATTACAACTCAACACCTATGACAAAGTATGACTCTATATGCAAGATGAAAGTGATGGTGCATGTCCTGAAAAACTACATTGTCGTGGATTTGTCACGGCAGATGTCCGGGTGAACGGACTTAGGTTCGGGGCGAGACGCAACTACATGGCGGCTTGAATGGGTTCATCGGAATCGAGAAGACACGGAGTTTTACCCAGGTTCGGCCATTCCGACGGAGGTAAAAGCCTACGTCCTGCTTGTCTGGTATTGATGATGATGAAGATCTTTGGGATACAAGGGTGCTAATTGCTACCTCTAATCTCTTGTTTTGTCGAAACTTGTAGACTTGTGTCTCTTGAGAACTTGTCCCTCTAGGGGTGATCTACCCCTCCTTATATAAGTGGAGAGGGTAGGTTTACAAATAGAGTCCTACTAGGAGTAGGATTAGGACTAGTCTCTCATGAATCCTACTCCGGGTCTTATTTCCTTTAAGGGAATCCTTCTCTCTTGTGGGCCTTCTCTTGTGAGCCGCCTGGCGCCGGCTCACCCGCCGGGTCTTGACCTTGGTCATCCCGTGACCCGCTTGTCGGGTCATAAATAAGATGTCATGTCTTTAATGGGTCTCCTGTGAGTCGCCTGGCTGGGTCATTAATAAGATGTCATGTCTTCGGCCAGGTCTCCTATGAGTTGCCAGGCCGGGTCATACCATGGGGTATATCCCCGTCATTAGCCCCCAGGTTAGCTTGAATTTATTAATGGTAAGCTACTGAAATAAGAGTAACAAATATGTTAAGTGGCCGGCTTGCTCCTTTGGCCGGCTTATAAAATGGCTTCTTAGAAATCCGGGTCTTTTCTCCATATGAATGAGTCATCTTGATAATCATCTTGCTTGTCAATGTCTTTTGAAAAGTATTGAGAATAGAACACCCATATGCCATTGATTCGGCTTCCAATACTTTTGGCGGGTCATCTCCGCTGGGTCATAATCATTGATGATGTCGGGTCATTATCGTTGGTGACTCCGGGTTAAATAACTAGAATCCTGCTGACTTGATAGATATTGGGATGAAAATCCATCTGATGTAGAACCGGACTTCCATTGTTGTGTAGCAGGGCGGCTTATATAAACTCTGGCGGGTTATGATCTTTTGATAGCACCGGGTCATAAGTGTTGGTGACGACGGGTCTAACAACTGAACTCCATATTTAATATCTTGAAAATTCTCCTCAAAGTTTTTGATATGTCCATATTACCTGTATCCCCCAAGCTCCGAGATTATCCATGATAACTTGGTGCTTTGCAATAATATTTTGGATTTGTGTAGCCCCCAAGTACCGGGTTGTCCTGCCTGCAGCAACCTGGGACTTATAATTGTCTTATATCTTATAATGCTTCGGCGGGTGTATCCCCCAAGGGCCAGCTCATCAAAAAGCTTCGGCGGGTGTAGCCCCCAAGGGCCGGCTCATCAGAATGTGATGCGCCGGGTCTTCAATTTGAATCTCTTAATCTGTTGGAACAGATGAATACTGTAGCCCCCAAGTGTCGGGTCGCACGCCTGCGGCGACTTGGGACTTTTTAGAAGGTTTGATCTGAGTGGTGTAGTCCCCAAGGGTCGGGTCATTAAGAATTTACTGGGCTGGGACTTATAAAAATATAGAAAGGTCGGCTCATCTCCTTGAGATAATATGGTCTTGCTGACAATGTAATGGTTTGAAAACCGGCTTGCATTAGCCCCCAAGTGTCGTGGTGCATGCTTGCAGCGACATGGGACTTGCATAATTGATATAAACTTGGACTTGGATAATGTAGTCCCCAAGTGCCGAGTCGTCTGCCTGCGGCGATTCGGGACTATGTGAGAATAATACGTCTCACCATAATTTGTTGTATGAATCTTTGACCGTGGTCGTAATATAACCCGGAATGAATATCGTGGAATAATTCCTTTGTCTTTGACATGAAATTCCTGCTCGTGGTTGCGGTGCAACCCGGCGAATATAAGTTTGAGAAATCCGTGAGTGTTGTAGATTACTACAGAGCATAATTAAAGAAATCCAAGAATCGGCCAATTAGATGACATGACATTATATCTGATAGGGCGTCTCTTGAAAGATAATAATTTCTCCGAGATGGTTTGAAAAAATCCCAATCATTTATTACTGGTTATGATAAACCATGAAGATCCAGCCATGTTGGCTATTAAAAAATCCATTTGCTTTTGCAGAATACTTTTAACGGTGGCTCATCTTAAGAGATAAAACCTGCAAAAACGAACAAGACAGAATATATTCTGCATTGTTGTGAGGGCGGCTTAAAGAAGCTCAACCCGGAGATGTATACCTTTCATAACATTGCTCCTTTTCTCATAACCTTGCTCTGACCCGGCTTGATAAGCCGGATGTTACCTGGAGGTGGGAAGCCCCCTTGAATAATCCACGGCTGACATGTCAACCAGAATGGCATAAAGCCGGCTGTTTTTAGGGTAATGTAAGCTATACCCAACGTTAAGAAGCCTCCTATTGACAGCAAATATTGTAATTGCGAACGTCGGTTGTCAATGGGTAATGTAAGTTGTACCCAAGGTAAGAAGCCTCCATCGACAGCCGTGGCTACTGATGAGCCAGAATGACATAAAGCCGGTTGTTTGAAGGGAATGCAAGCTATACCCAAAGGCAAGAAGCCTCCCTCAGCAACTACAGTTTTAGGCGCGGACGCCGGCTGTCGATGGGTAATGTAAGCTATAGCCGAAGGAAAGAAGCCTCCATCGACAACCACAGCTTACCGATAAAGCCAACTGTTTGAAAGGAGATGTAAGCTATACCCGAAGGAAAGAAGCCTCTTTCAACAGCTATAGTTGTAGGCACGGATGCCGGCTGTCGATGGGTAATGTAAGCTATAACCGAAGGCAAGAAGCCTCCATCAACAACCACGGCTTACTGATAAAGCCGGCTGTTTGAAAGGAGATGTAAGCTATACCCGAAGGCAAGAAGCCTCCTTCAACAGCTACAGTTGATAAGCAACTGAGTTTTGCCGTAAAACACCGGTTGTTAGGGTGAGATAAGCGAACCCGTCGGTAAGAAGCCCCCTTCGACAACCGTGGTTAGTAAGTAACCGGAAGTGGCATAAAGCCGACCATTAGGGTGATATAAGCGATACCCGTCAGTAAGAAGCCCCCTTCGATGGCTGCAGTTGATAAGCAACTAGAATTTGGTGTACACGTTGTTGTCTTAGGGTCATGTAAGCTATACCAAAGGTAAGAAGCCTCCATGAACAACAACGCTTAATGTAACCAAACTAGGCATAAAGCCAACTGTACAAGGGAGATGTAAGCTATACCCAAAGGCAAGAAGCCTCCTTGCAATAGTTTAATAGCAGTTGGCTGTGCAAAGGAGATGTAAGCTATACCCGAAGGCAAGAAGCCTCTTTGCAACAGTGCTGAATTGGGCATAAAGCCAGCTGTACAAGAAGCCTCACACCAGTTCAGGGTCTCTTAACGAGATTGACCGTCAACTCCTTTGAGCGGTTCAGGGTCTCTAGGCGATATTGGCCGTCAATTTCTTGAACCGGCTCAGGGTCTCTAGGCGAGATTGGTCGTCAATTTCTTGAACCGGCTTAGGATCTCTCGGCGAGATTGGCCGTCAATTTCTTGAACCGGCTCAGGGTCTCTAGGCGAGATTGGCCGTCAATTTCTTGAACTGGCTCAGGGTCTCTAGGCAAGATTGGCCGTCAATTTCTTGAACCGGCTCAGGGTCTCTAGGCGAGATTGACTGGTAAGAGTTTCAGCGGGTCACCTCAATCTTAGCCGGTCCAGGGTCTCTAGGCGAGATTGGCCGTCAATTCTTTGAACCGGCTCAGGGTCTCTAGGCGAGATTAACCGGTAAGGCAGGCGGGTCACATAGCAGAGCATCATATCTCTTGTAAGGCGCCATCTTGTATGAAGAGACGACAGAAGCTCCAAGTGTCTTTATGATGATCCAATGACCCGGGCACCCATGTTTGAATGGTGCATCACGACGGTCCGTCCTCTTGGGCAACTTTTAATCATCCGCCAATAATGTAGTAGCCCCCAGGATTCGGTTTTTCCCTTGCAGAGACCCGGGGTTCTCGTTAAAAATGACAAGTTTGTGTCTCGCCATGTCTGTAGACCCCGAGTCTTAAGTTGACTCGAAGAGGCGGCTTGAGAATCTTCACTGGAAGTTTGAGGTTGGCCGTGGCGGGTTATAAATGACCCCGTATGAATTGCTTCAATGATCCGGTCAATGGTTCATTTTGGCTGTTTGTTGAAGTGAACCAAACTATAATGAAGATGACTTATGTGTCTGTCCGTTGGGCAGCTCGTGCGAGCAAGCGCTGCACCGATATGTCAATGTGGATTGGACCGTCAGGCGGCGATTCACAGCCGTCCGTTGGGTAGCTCATACTGGTCTCCGCAGCCCCCGGCGTGTTGATGAAAATGCTGAAGTCAGCCGCAATATTGTAAGCCGGTGTGGCCATGAGAGACGGTCGAGGCATGAGAGACGTCCGCGGCGTTGTAAGCCGACACGGACGGCGAACCGCCCGTAGCCTTGTAAGCCGGCACGAACGGTGAGCCTCCCGTAGCGTGTTGATGTAAATCTGACTGTATGACCGGCGGGTTGTATGCGTCCATCCGGTAGCTTGTCATGCGCGCATATGCGGACGCGGCCCCTGACGAAAGGCGCGTGAAGACCGGATCATACTCTGTCCATGAGTTAATTGACCTGCGTATATCATTGCATAGCTCGAAGTAAAATTGTTCGATGATATTTAATTACACGAAATACTAGTTAGAAAAATATCACCTGATGATTTTTGTAGAAACTACCGACAATTCGTGTGTAGACGTAATCTGACAAACCGGATGTCTTTCGTCCAACCAGGCCCCACCTCTTTTTTTTAAACAACTCCCAACTCTTATCCATCCAACCGGTCTCCCACTTTCCCCACTTCGATGGGCGTGGGAGGCTGAGGCGAGGGAGCAGCAACGAGCGCGAGGTGAGCCATATCAGAGGCAAACGCTTGTGAGCCAGTGGCGAGGCGCGGTAGCAGCGGCGGCAGCAGGCCCGGCGAGCAGCAGTAGCGGCAGCATGGCGGCTCCCGAGCGGTGGCTCAGGGCGGGCTGAGGCGGAAGGTGTGGCCGCAGTAGAAGGGTGCGGCAAGGCTTGGTAGTGGCGAGCCAAGGCCGTAGTAGCGGCGCGCGTGTTGAGATGGCGGCTTGGCCATGGCGGCTCGGAGGCGCCGTCCCACAGCTGAGGCAAAGCGGCATTGTGAAGCGGAGCGGAGCAGGGCCGATCATGGAATGTGGGGATGAGGCCGGCTCGGACGCCGTGACGACGGAGGCACGCACGGTACATGGGCACGCGGTTGTGGCCGGTGATTGCAGAGCAGCGGAGGTGAGGCATGGGCGAGGTGATGCGGTGTGTGAGGGCGACCCGGCTGGCACGACGAGGGGTTGGGATGTATCGCGTGCATGCCGACGAGTCAACGCGCTGTGGAGGCAGAAGTGGAATTCGGGATGACCTCGGACGCATTTCGGCGAATCCGTGTCTATAACTTCTCCCGGGTTATGGTGGCCTTATTTTAGACGTGGTGGTTTGTCCAATCGGGTTCTGTAATAACAATCCGGTGATAGCAGTCGTCTCCTCTTATTTGTTTTTTGATGGCTAGCTTTGAGTTTCTTTGGTCTTCAACATGGTAGTTGGTCAGATTGCAAGATGTAGTAGTGTACAGATGTAACCCTTGCTCACTCTTGTTCATCCGAAAGATCGCTATCTTCTTGATCCCTGAAAATTCCTTCAAGAACATAACACCACCATGCGGGCCCCACGGTGGGCGCCAACTGTCGTGGATTTGTCACGGCAGATGTCCGGGTGAACGGACTTAGGTTTGGGGCGAGACGCAACTACGTGGAGGCTTGAAGGGGTTGATCGGAGTCGAGAAGACATGGAGTTTTACCCAGGTTCGGCCCCTCCGATGGAGGTAAAAGCCTACGTCCTGCTTGTCTGGTAATGATGAGGATGAAGATCTCTGGGTTACAAGGGTGCTAATTGCTACCTCTAATCTCTTGTGCCTCTAATCTCTTGTGTTCTCTAAACTTGTAGACTTGTGTCTCTTGAGAACTTGTCCCTCTAGGGGTGCTCTACCCCTCCTTATATAAGTGGAGAGAGTAGGTTTACAAATAGAGTCCTACTAGGAGTAGGACTAGGACTAGTCTCTCACGAATCCTACTCCGGGTCTTATTTCCTTTAAGGGAATCCTTCTCTATTGTGGGCCTTCTCTTGTGGGCCTTATCTTGTGAGCCGCCTGGCGCCGGCTCACCCGCCGGGTCTTGGGCTTGGTCATCCTGTGAGCCGCTTGCCGGGTCATAAATAAGATGTCATGTCTTTAACGGGTCTCCTGTGAGTCGCCTCGCCGGGTCATTAATAAGATGTCATGTCTTCGACCGGGTCTCCTGTGAGTCGCCAGGCCGGGTCATACCATGGGGTATATCTCCGTCATACATGGTGGAAGTTGCATGGCAATATATCTTGGAATGGCTATGGAAATGCCATAATAGGTAGGTATGGTGGCTGTTTTGAGGAAAATATGGTGGCTGTTTTGAGGAAGGAGGGTTTGATGTACCGGCAAAAGTTGCGCGGTACTAGAGAGGCTAGGAAAGATGGAAGGGTGAGAGTGTGTATAATCCAAGGACTCAACATTAGTCATAAAGAACTCACATACATATTGCAAAAGTCTATTAGTTATCAAACAAAGCATTAGATGCATGCTCCTAGGGGAGAGGTTGGTAGGAGTTAACCATCGTGCGCTCCCGACCCTCAGACAAAGGTTGACAATCATTAAACAAATCATGCTCCTACTTCGTTACATAACAGTTCACCATACGTGCATGCTATGGGAATCACAAACTTTAAGACAAGTATCTCTTCCAATGCACTTAATATGAAAGTTTTTATTATATCCCTCTTGGATGTCCATTATATTAGGACTAAATTCATAGCCTAAACAAATTACCATGATGTTCTAACAAAATCTCAAAACAATATAAGTGAGGAACGAGAGTTCAATCATTTCTATAAAATATAACACCACCGTGCTCTAAAAAGATATAAGTGAAGCACTAGAGCAACATTGCCTAGCTCAAAGATATAAGTGAAGCAAATAGAGTATTCTAATAAATTCACGATTCAGCGTATCTCTCTCAAAATATGTGTGCAGAAAGGATGATTGTGGAAAACTAAAAAGCAAAGACTTATATCATACAAGATGCTCCAAGGAAACCACATATCATGTGATGAACAAAAATATAGCCTCAAGTAAATTTACCGATGGATTGAAGACGAAAGAGGGGATGCCTTCCGGGGAATCCCCAAGCTTAGGCTTTTTGGTATCCATGAATATGTCTTGGTGTGCCTTGGGAATCCCCAAGCTTGGTCTCTTGCCACTCTTTATTCCATAGTCCATCAAATCTTCACCCAAAACTTGAAAACTTCACAACACAAAACTCGACAGAAAACCCATGAGATCCGTTAGTATAAGAAAATTAAATCACCACTTTAGGTACTATTGTGAGCTCATTATTTATTTTTATTTGTGTAATACCTACTGTATTATAACTTTTCCATGGCTCATACCCCCTGATACGACCAATACATACATCAAAATAAGCAAACAACACAAAGAAAACAGAATCTGTCAAAAACACAACAGTCTGTAGCAATCTGGAAACTTGGAATACTTATGAAACTCTAAAAATTATGAAAACTTAGGACCATAAGTAAAAAATTTATATAAATATTTTGTAAAAAATTTGTATCAATTCTACACTCCGAAAAATCTAGAAAATTCCTGGATTGAGCGCAAAAGTTTCTGTTTTCAGCAAGATCAAATCAACAACTACCATAGATCACCCCAAAGGTTTTACTTTGATCAAACACTTATTAAAACACCAAAACACAATTACTAAAGAATTAATAATGTTCAAAATACACCAAATCGGAAGCAAAAAGGCATAAAGCAAAATAAAATTGGGTTGCCTCCCAACAAGCGCTATTGTTTAATGCCCCTAGCTAGGCAAAACGCAATAGATCTAGGTATTGTCATCTTTGGTATGCAATCCATAAGTAGCTCCCATGATAGATTCATAAGGTAATTTTATTTTCATTATATTAAAGTGTTCCATGCCTTTCATTAATGTAAATTTGAATCTAATATTCCCTTCCTTCATATCAATAATTGCACCAATCGTTCTAAGGAAAGGTCTACCAAGAATAATAGGACATGTAGGATTGCAATATATATCAAGAACAATGAAATCTATAGGCACATAATTCCTATTTTCAACAATAAGAATATTATTAATTCTTCCCATAGGTTTCTTTATAGTGGAATCCGCAAGATGCAAATTTAAGGAACAATCATCAAATTCATGGAAACCTAGCACATCACATAAAGTTTTTGGAATCATGGAAACGCTAGCACCGAAATCACACAAAGCATGGCACTCATAATCTTTAATATTAATCTCAACAGTAGGTTCCCACTCATCATATAGCTTTCTAGGTATAGAAACTTCCAACTCAAGTTTTTCTTCAAAAGCTTTCATCATAGCATTAACAATATGTTTAGTAAAAGCTTTGTTTTGATTATAAGCACGAGGAGAATTAAACATGGATTGCAACAAGGAAATAAAATCAATAAAAGATCAGCTATCATGATTAAAGTCTATGAAATCCAAAAGAGTCGGTTCGTTGCTATTTAAAGTTTGACCTCTTCAATCCCACTTTTATTAGCAAGATCTATAAACTCCGAATGATTGCGACTCCTTTTAACTAAAGTTGACTCATCTCCAGTCCCATATTTATGAAGATTAATATTGGAAAACAAAGATTCAATAGGATTGACATCAATCACTTTAAGATCTTCATCAATATTATCACGAGAACACACTTTTTCAAGCCATTCACGCTTAGCACGTATTCTAGTTGTTCTTTCCTTACACTTATCAATAGAAATTCTCATAGATTTTATAGACTCATTAATATCATGCTTGGGTGGAATAGATCTAATTTTTAAAGAATCAATCTCAACAGAAATTCTATCAACGTTCCTAGCCAAATCATCAATCTTGAGTAATTTTTCTACAATCTTAGCAGTGAAACCTTTTTGCGTACTAATGAATTCTTTAATATTATTCTCAAGATCAGAGGGCATATTATTATAATTTCCATAAGAATTTCTATAGGAATTACCATAATTATTAGAGGAATTCCTATGAAACAACCTAGAATTTAAATTACCTCTATAAGCTTTATTACCAAAATTGTTCCTACCAACAAAATTAACATCCATAGATTCATTAGTATTTCCAATCAAATAAGACAAAGGCATATCATTAGGATCAATAGGAGCACTCTTACTAGCAAACAATTTCATCAATTCATCCATCTTTTCACTCAAAGTACTAATCTCTTCAATAGCATGCACTTTTTTACTAGTAGGAGAGCTTTCAATGTGCCATTGAGAGTAACTTGCCATAATATTATCTAGGAATTTAGTAGCTTCTCCTAATGTGATTTCCAAAAAATTACCACCTGCGGTGGAATGTAAGAGATTCCTAGAAGCAAAATTCAATCCATTGTAGAAAAATTGTATAATCATCCATAAACTCAAACCATGCGCGGGGCAATTCATAATCATAAGTTTCATCCTTTTCCAAGATTATGCAACTTCCTCATGATCAAGTTGCTTAAAGTTCATTATATCGTTCCTAAGGGAGATGATTTTAGCGGGCAGAAAGTACTTGGAAATAAAAGCATCTTTACACTTATTCCACGAATCAATACTATTTTTAGGCAAAGATGAAAACCAAGTTTTAGCATGATTTCGTAGTGAGAACGGGAATAGCTTCAATTTAACAATATCATTATCCACATCTTTCTTATTTTATATATCACCCAACTCAATGGAAGTATTTAGATGGGATGCGGCATCTTCATTAGCAAGGCCGGATAATTGTTCTTTCATAACAAGATTGAGCAAAGCAACATTAATTTCATAAGATTCCGCACTAGTGGCGGGAGAAATCGGAGTACTAATAAAATCATTATTATTAGTATTGGAAAAATCACACAACTTGGTATTCTCTTGAGTCATCATGACAAATCAAGCAATCTAGCACACAAGAAAGCAAAAGCCAAACGAAAAGACGAACAAAAAAGGGCGAATAAAAAGGCAAACCTTTTTGGTATTTTCTGAAAATTGTTTTAGAAGTGGGGGAGAGGAAAACGACAGGCAAATGGCAAATAATGTAAATGCAAGAGATGATTTTGTGATAGGTACTTGGTAGGATTGGTGTAGATCTCCCCGACAAAGGCGCCAGAAATCCTTCTTGCTACTTCTCAAGCATGCGTTGGTTTCCGTGAAGTGGAACGGATGATGGAGCAAAGTAGATAAGTATTTCCCTCGGTTGTTGAGAACCAAGGTATCAATCCATTGAGAGATACAAGCAAGTCCCGAATAGGTGTACCTACACAAAGAATCAAACTCTTGCACCCAACGCTATAAAGGGGTTGTCAATCCCTTCACGGTTACTTTCAAGGATGAGATCTGATAGAGATAGATTGCTTTAACGGAAAGTAAAACAAAAGGTAAAAATAATGCAGCAATGTATTTTTGGTATTTTTGGTTTGAGATCTGAAAGTATAAGATGGAAAATAGAAACAGGGGCCATAGGTTTCACTAGAGGCTTCTCTCATGATGACAAGTATTACGGTGGGTGAACAAATTACTATCGAGCAATTGATAGAAAAGCGAATAATTATGAAGATATCCAAGGTAATTATTATGCATATAGGCATCACATCCATATCAAGTAGACCAAAACGATTTTGCATCTACTACTATTACTCCACACATTGACCGACTCCTGCCTGCATCTAGAGTCTTAAGTTCATGAAGAAGAGAGTAACACATTAGGTAAGATGACATGATGTAGAGGGATAAACTCAAGAAATATGATGAAAACCCCATATTTTTTATCCTTTATGGCAACAATACAATACGTGCCTCGCTACCACTACTTTGTCACTGGGTGAGGACACCGCAAGATTGAACCCAAAACTAAGCACTTCTCACATTGCAAGAATTACCAATCTAGTTGGCCAAACCAAACAAATAACTCAAAGAGACTTGCAAAGATATGAAATCATGCATATAAGAATTCAGAAAATATTCAAATAATATTCATGGATAATCTGAACATAAACCCACAATTCATCAAATCTCGACAAACACACCGCAAAACAGTATTACATCGGATAGATCTCCATGAAGATCATGAAGAACATGGTATTGAAGAGCAAAGAGAGAGAAGAAGACATCTAGCTACTACCTATGGACCGGAAAGTTTGTGGTGAACTACTCACGTATCATCGGAGGGGAAATAGAGTTGATGTAGATGCCCTCCGTGATCGAATCCCCCTTTGGCAGATTAGCGCAAAAGGCTCCAATATTGGATCTCTCGGGAACGAAGGCTTCTGGTGGCGGAAAAGTTTTTTCGTTGCTCGTTCTGATATACAGGGAATATTTGGGAATTTATATGCCAAAGATTAGGGTTAGGAGGGCTGTCGTGGGCCCACAAGGCTGTAGGGCACGCCCTACCCCCCTGGACGCGCCCCTAGGGCTTGTGGCCCACTATGGCTCCCCTACCTTGGTCTCCAAGCTTGGGGGTTTCCTTCCGGTCCAGAAAAATCATTCCGAAGGTTTTATTCCGTTTAGACTCCGTTTAATATTCCTTATCTGCAATTCTCAAAAACAAGGAAAAAATAGAAACTGGCACTAGGCTCTAGATTAATAGGTTAGTCCCAAAAATAATATAAAATAGCATATTAATGCATATAAAACATCCAAAACCGATAATATAATAGCATGGAAAAATCAAAAATTATAGATACATTGGAGACGTATCACCCACGAGGTCAACCCCGGCGATGGCCCGACTCTTAGTCCGGATCTGGTCATAGTACCAAAGGACCGGGTACTTTTTCTTGCCGAACACTCCACTTGTCTGGACACGACAGAGATCAACTCTAACAACTCGACATTGAATGAGGCCCTAGATTGGATCTCGTCGATGAAAATTACCGACGATCTAACCCCGATTTGTGCTCAGATCGGCCACAAAGCGGGCTAGGATGAATTTTTCGACCCACCCACCACCCACTTCATAGCCACAATCGAAGACTTAACCGACATGTTTGACTATGCCTCCGAGGAGGCAGAATACATGGATAAAGAGGATTGAGCTCCCACCCCCGTTAAAACTGGGCAATGGGCGGCCACCTCTACATACGATGTCTACATGGTAGACACTCCTACCGCTAATGGCGAAAACATGCCTAAAAACGATGGCGACAAATCGGGTGATGCGCTGTCAAGGCGCCGGAAGCCGCATAAGCGGTCAAAAGGCAAAAAGGGAAGGAAAGCTATCATCAGCACATGGTGACGGAGATACCCCGAAGGACCTAGGCGATCCCGATATCCCTGAACACCCACTAGAGGGTTAGGAGAAGCCTAATGACCAACGCAACCCCGATGACTTGAACGATTTCGAGGACGATACCTACCTCCCTCCCATAGAGGAGGAGGAGATCCTAGAAGCCAATGAGCTCGACATCAATGACAATCTCAAGGATCAGGAACTGTTCCAGCAATATCTCATAGCCACGACACGCAGGCTGAAAGTAAAAGAACGACAACGTAAAGCCGAACAAGATGACCTCAATGATCGATGGACGAGAGTCCTCTCAGTTGAGGAAGGGTATGGTACAGGGCTATCGGACCAACCCAAAAGCTATCCACGCAGAAGGCTGCTGCCACAATTTGATGACGAGCTTACACATACTCCTTCGCCCAAACATACCCCATACGACAAGACGGACCGCCTTCCTCTGGGCGTGACAGGACAGCTGAAGACACCGGTTACAGACCGCCGATGCCCCGAAGACGGGAAAGGAGCCACTAGAGCCCAATAATAGGTTCAGCTTGCGGGACGACCTAGACTACATAGCAGGTCATACAATATCCATCTACGGATCCAAAGGTTACTCACCCGATAGACGGGAAGGGTATAGACCAAGGCTTGACTGCAATAACAGAGGCCGGGAATGCAACTAGGCTAGAACAGACACCGAATACAGGCACGACATAGCTTAGGTTAGAGGCGCCACTCACCCACTGTGCTTCATAGACGAGGTGATGCAGCATCACTTCCCAGAGGGGTTTAAACCCATGAAGATAGAGTAGTACGATAGGACAACTGACCCAACCGTATGGATTGAGAACATCCTCCTCCACATCCACATGGCTCGAGGAGATGATCCCCATGCCATCAAATATCTTCCCCTAAAACTCAAGGGGCCAGATCGGCACTGGTTAAACAACCTCCTCAAAAACTCCATTGGATGCAGGGAAGACTTAGAGGATGCATTCTGATCTAACTTCCACGGCACCTATGTTCGGCCGCCAGATTCCTCCGACCTAAGCAACGTCGTTCAGAAGGCCGGAGAGTCTGCACGGCAATTATGGAATTGATTCTTGACCAAGAAGAACCAGATTGTCGATTGCCCGGACGCCAAGGCAATAGCCTCCTTCCGGCATAATATTCTGGATGAATGGCTGGCTCACCAGCTCAACCAGGATAAACCTCGGACTATGTCCGCCCATACATCCTTTATGACATGCTTTTGCGCGGGTGAACATAATTGGCTAGGGAGACGCAGCCACAACTCTGAAGACCCCGGAACCTCTAAAGTTCGGGACGACAACGGGAAACTAAAGCACAACAAAAACAAACGCCAGCACAATACTAGTGATGCTGATGACACAGCTATTAACGCCGGCTTCCGCAACTCCCGACCTAGGCAGCGGAAGAAGCCCCCTAAAGGTAATCGAGATGGACCGACCCCGCTGGAGAAGATCATGGAAAGGCCTTGCCAAATCCATGGGACTCAAGAGAAGCCCACCAATCATACACACTGCAATCTCTAGGTGTTCAAACAGGCAGGCAAGCTCCCGCCCGAGGATCAAGGAAAGAGTCCTCACAATGAGGATGAGGATGAGCCTCGGGGTCCGATTGGTGGCGGACAAAAAAAATTCCCTCTAGAGGTCAAAACAGTAAACAAGATATTCGCCACCCATATACCCAAGAAAGAGAGGAAGCGCATTGATGAGGATATGTACCTGGGGTAGGGTTCTAGGCCTGACCCACATACCCTACCTAAGGGCGCTATAATGAAGGACTTAAAGATTACAAGAGAGATCCCGACTGGATTCACCATGGTGCTCAAGTCACTCGACATTCATCCACTCGAAATCTTATCCCTTCACTCGACAGTCACCTGTCACTCGGAAGACCTCACTTCCAGTCGACGCCAAAAGACCAGAGGTCACTCCTAGGAGGTCAATGGGCAAGAGTTATGCCAGTCTTCATTAGTAGCAATCATGATGTACGTTACCAGTAACGCTCGACTTTATACCCATGATCGAACCTTTATATGTGTCACACTTATGAGGGGCACCGTACTCTATATAAGCTGCCCCTCCCCTCTGGCACAAGGGTTCGCAACCTCTGTAACTCACACTCTCCACATGACAAAAACTCCCGAGCACTAAGACATAGGGTTGTTACCTCCACGAGACGGGCCTGAACTCATACATCCGTGTGTACATCCTCGTCGTAGCTAGGACTCTGCCCTCTCCTTTCGTACCCCTAACTTCTACTGTCAGACTCGTTCCCACGACAGTTGGCTCCCACCGTGGAGCAGGTGTCTAAGCGACTTACGATGAGGTTGCATTTTTCCTCCTTCGTCATGTCCTCCGGCAGTGTCTTCTCCCTAGGCCACGAGATCCGTTTCGGAGTGCTCACCTTCATCACCGACGATTCGGCATGGCTCCAAGAAGCGCATCTCGACGTCGAGGCGCTCCCAGCCCACGGGGCCACGCACTTCCGCGCGAGCTCCTGTGGAGTGCTTCTGCGGTAGCCGTCGACTCCGTACTCTTTGGCTCTCCCCATTGTTCATCGTTGCAAGCGATCTGGTCGCTCACGGCTCCAGCACTGGGTTAGACATGCGGCGGCCCACCAAGTTTCATCTCCGCAGATTGCGGCGATCGAACCCGCCGAGTCCCTTCACGACATGTTCAAGTCAGACTCCGATCAGTCGCATGTACCCTCCGAGTGCGAGAGTTGTGATCCTCCAGCGGAGATTCTTATGGCATGTTCTCACCAAAGCCCACCGCATGGCTTCGGCCAAGGCAGGCGTGAAGCTAGTGGCCGTCGAATGAGCAACCACGTCGAGATGAGGAGGTTCTCCATACTCCCATCGTTGGTGTAACATCCCAAAATTCCATTTTGGAATGTTATGAAATATAGCTATGCGTCATCATCACATTGTTTGAATGAATAAAATGGTTGAAGTGCTTCCTTTGAATTTCTGAAAGGCCACTTTCATCTTTCCCCTTTTCTTGTTTCACCTATTTGAAAACCTCCGGAAAATTTCAAAGAAAAGAGGGGAGTAACATGACACTCCACACCAGGGCCATCTTGGTGAATTATTTTAACAATAAACCAGGGGTCTATTTGAAAGTTTATCTCAAAAAGGATTTAAAATCAAATAGGCATTTTCTGAAAAATATTTTTTTAAAAAGTATTCAATATGACAAAGGAAAAATGTTCATCGAATAGCATTAATTCTCCTGATCATTTTGATATATACATTTTCTATGTTTGGAAATATTTTGAGTGCATTAAAGAGTTTTGAATGCCCTGGAATAGAAAGGAAACGAATTAATTTGAAACGGGCCGGCCCACCTGCGTTTAATTCCAGAATTCATTCCCGACCGGCCACCGACGCGCTCACACCGCCCTCTCTCTCTCTGACACCCCGTCCCCACTACCCAATCCCGATAACCCCGCGGTCACCTTCCTCCTCGTGCCAGACAGAGCTCGCCGGAGATCTCTCATCTCCGGATCTCCCTCCTCTTTCCCTCCCCGACCACCGCACCGGCCCTATAAATAGCCTCGACTCCTCGCGCTCCATTTCACCCCCGAACGCCCCCTGCCCTCTCCAGAACCACCCGCATGAGCTCGCTAGAGTTCTGCATCCCCACCGAAACTTCCAAAGCACCTGGCTGTCGCCACGCTCGTCCCCACTCCCCTCCGACACCACCAAAGTACGCCGGAGACTCACCGCCGTCGTTTGAAACTCTCGAACGTCGTCCCCGACCACTGCACCATCTCCCCGACCATCTCCGACCACCGGCCACCGGCGACCTCGCCGGAAAACCTCGACACCCCTCTGTAAGCCACCGCACCCTCCCATAGCCGTCAGACCTGTAGTCAACATATCAGATTAGAAGTATTATAAATCGAACCAGTGCGCGCTAGGCTTCGGTCACCCGCCCGCAAACGCCTGCACGTACACGGCCTCGGCCAACCACAACCCACCACGTCGCCACTATCCGATAAGATTTATTTTCCCTTTTTCTGATTCTGTTTTAGAAAACAGAATGATTTCAAATCTTGTTTTTGTTATATCTTTTAAACTATTTGGTGTTTTTAGTTGATTATTTTTGCCATAGGTCAAAAATTTGTTGTAGTTTATGTCTGTATACTTAGATTTCAAATTTGAACTTTAAATTTTGAATCTAATCAAATTTGTTCAAATTGCTAAAATCTGTATAACTAGAGTTTAAAAATATATTTTTGAGTGGATCTTTTTGCCACTTCTTTGTATTAGTTAGACCTATCATTCTACATGATTTGAGAATTCTTTTGAATGAATTTGGTTACTGTTTTAACAAAAACAGAATCTGTTTAGTCTTAATATAGTTTAATTAGTTTGATTTTAATTTGAATCTGAGTTAGTTTATGTTTTGTGTTTAGTTTTTATTAGGTTCTGTTGTTTCAACATTAGGAGTAAGAAAATTGCTAATATTTAGAATGATTGTTTAGTTTTATACCCTATCTTTATTTATTTATCATTATGTATAGTTTTATAAAAACAATTTAGTTTTACCTTCACAAGCTCTTAGATGATTAAAATTAGGTTTTCTAATAAATAATTTTAGTAATTCTATTCTGTTAAGTAACATGATGATAACAATATTAGTGTTAATAATAATGCTGTTTTAGTTTCCTATTCTAAACTTATAGGAAAAATGCTAGTTATTTTTTCATTTAGTAGTGTTTTACAAATTATAAAATTTTAGTAGCATTTCCTTTCACAAAAGTTTTAGTGGATTTAATTTTGTTTACTAATATAGATTTTATTCTTTCATTCCTGTTAACCATTGTTTTGTTACTAATATATTTGTTTGTCTTATTTTATATTAGTAGTAGTTTTGACACTAGAAGTTTGTGAGTCAAATATTGGTTTCGATTTCCTTCTTTTGATTGTCACTATTGAATGGTTTTAGTATTGTTTTAGTTTAATCTTGCTGATTGTGTGAGTTGTATTTTAGTTATATGCTTATTGTGTGCTCTTGTTTGATTCGTTAGATCATCCGGAGTACGAAGCTTGTTATCTAGAGTCACTCGAGTACGAGGATCGTCAGCAAGGCAAGTCACCTTGATCATGTTTACCTATGTTTTTAATTGCATTAGTTCTACCATCTCCCCAATTGCATGCAAAGTAGGTAATTTGGAAACTTGGTTACTTGATGTAGTATCATGTGGTAGGTCCTCCCTCAACCCTTTGACACCTTGGCCCCGGGAAACATTGTTTGAAATCTTGCTATGCTATTAGTAGACGGGATTGGTTGTGTGATTCATGAGTGTAGTGAGGTAATAATTTCAAGACCTGCAAGTTGATCAAGACTTCAAGACTCTGAGTTTTCAACATACCTCTGTGTGGATGATGGTTGAACGGCGCCCTGGAGAAACCAGTGGTTAGCCTAGATGATGCTGGAGAAGTGCCAGTATTCATGCGGAAAGGTCCACCCAGGCACAAAGAGATGGATGGATGCTTCAAGACCCAAGGCTTACCTGCACAGCCACAAGCCATTATGGGCTCTGGCTTGGTTGGATATCGTGGTGACCCTGGACAAGCAGCTACGAGATGTAGAAGAATGGTAGGAAAGGATGGGCACCGACAGAGTCTCGAGGAAACCCTTTAAAAGACCATGTTTTGGTCATCTGTTTCTCAAACACCATGAAGTGCGAGAAGTCCCACGGAGGCGATCAAATCTTGTGGGGAAAGTGTGCAAAACTCTGCAGAGTACCCAAACCTAATCGATTAGCCGTGTCCACGGTCATGGACAGTTTGAGCCAAAGGAACTAAAATTATCTAGAACTCTCAACACAAATAATTATAATGATGAGGGTATTATTGTTAACTTGGGTATGAGAATTGGTTGGTGGAACCATCTCATTAATCAACCAACATTGTAGTAATTATGCTTTTGCCCTCTTTTGTTGTAGGAAAAATTTGGCTTTATGCAAAAACTTACTACCCCACCTGCCATATTTGCATATAGACTAGATGATTATTTTCACCCCCTCTCTTGTGACTTTGCCAGCATATTCAATATGCTGACCTATATGGCTGCAACGTATCATGTTGCAAAGTACTTTTCCGACCAGGAGTGAGGATACGCTCTAAGCTCGGTGAGATGCCGTTGGAGTCAGATGGACTCAACTACCTTTGAAGCTTTCGCAAGTTTAGTTATTCTCATGAGTTGGCCTTCTGCCACTTTATTGTAATTCTTATTGTAATAAAGGACTCGATATGAGATTTTCGATTAATAAAGCTGTGTGATTTCCCTTTGATATATACATTGATGTACCGTGTGTGTACCAGCATGATCTTGGGATGGTACGGAAACACCGGAGATTCGACATTTCAGGTCGGGTCGCTACAGTTGGTGCGTCTGCTAAAGCTCAGGCCTCTGAGGCCAAACGCATTCGGCTCGAAGAACTCCAGAGAGAACTCGACGAGCGCGCTTGACAGCGCCCACCAGCTCCTAGTCGATGTCAGCGACAACTGTTTCCGAGTGGTTCACATAACACTGTTTTGGTATACCATACTCTAGTTTTAAACGTAGCAGCTGCAGCTAGAATAGCAGATTCCATTCAGCTATCACGATCAGAGGCTGGTTGAGGGTTGTTGCAGATTAGAGCATTGCTTGATGCAGCGAAGTGTCAGAATTCTGTTGTTTTGTAGTCGTGCAATAGGATTCACAGTAATTCACCAAAAGCAGAGACTGTTCAGTCAACACATAGTCCTGGATCGCCCTTGCGCCGCAGGGGCGTGATAACCCACAAGTATAGGGGATCGCAACAGTTTTCGAGGGTAGAGTATTCAACCCAAATTTATTGATTCGACACAAGGGGAGCCAAAGAATATTCTCGACTATTAGCAGCTGAGTTGTCAAATCAGTCACACATGAAAGACTTAATATCTACAGCAAAGTATTCAGTAGCAAAGTAATACGGAAGTAACGGTAACAGTGGCAAAATGATAGTAGCAGTTTGTAGTGATTGTAACAGTAGCAACGGAAAAGTAACTTAGCAAAGATCAATATGTGGAAAGCTCGTAGGCAATGGATCAGTGATGGATAATTATGTCGGATGGCATTCATCATGCAACAGTTATAACATAGGGTGACACAGAACTAGCTCCAATTCATCAATGTAATGTAGGCATGTATTCCAGATATAGTCATACGTGCTTATGGAAAAGAACTTGCATGAAATCTTTTGTCCTACCCTCCCGTGGTAGCAGGGTCATATTGGAAACTAAGGGATATTAAGGCCTCCTTTTAATAGAGAACAGGACCAAAGCATTAACACTTAGTGAACACATGAAATCCTCAAACTACGGTAATCACCAAAAAGAATCCCAGTTATAGGTGTCTACAACTTACAAGATAGGATCAAGAACACATTATATTCATGAAAACATAACAGGTTCAGATATGAAATCATGGCATTTGGGACCTAGTGACAAGCATTAAGCATAGTAAAGTCATAGCAACATTAATCTCAGAACATAGTGGATGCTAGGGATCAAGCCCTAACAAAACAAACTCGATTACATGATAAATATCATCAAACCCATCACCGTCCAGCAAGCCTGTGATGGAATTACTCACAAACGGTGGGGAGCATCATGGAATTGGTGATGAAGGATGGTTGGAGATGACGAAGGCGTCGATTTCCCGTCTCCGAAGACCAAAACGGACTCCAAATGTGGTCTCTCGAGGAAGAACAGGAGGTGGCGGCGGCTCCGTATCATGAAACATGATGAACTCTTCTACTTTATTTTTTTCTCCCCGAATAGGAATATATAGGAGTGGCAACAAGGTCGGAGGAGCAGCAGGGGCCCACAAGCCTGCCCGGCGTGCCCACCAGGCTTGTGGCCAGGTGGTGGGCCCCCTGTAGTTGATTCTTTTTTCCAATATTTTTCATTAATTCCAGAAATAATCTCCGTAAATTTTCAGGTCAATCCGAGAACTTTTATTTCTGCAAAAAAATAACACCAAGGCAATTCTGCTGAAAACAGTGTCAATCCGGGTTAGTTCCATTCAAATCATGCAAATTAGAGTCCAAAACAAGGGCAAAGGAGTTTGGAAAAGTGGACACGTTGGAGACGTATCAACTCCCCAAGCTTAAACCTTTGCTTGTCCACGAGCAATTCCGTTGATAAATTGAAAGTGATAAAGAAAAAAATTACAAACTCTATCTGATCTTGCTGTTGTAAATATGTCTAACTTATGTTCCGATTTTTAGCAAAGATTATAGACTAACCACATTCACAATAACATTTAGGTCTCACATTTACTCATATCAATGGCATAATCAACTAGAGAGCAGTAATAATAAGTCTCGGATGACAAAAATTTTATCAAAACAATCAGGATACAATATGACATAATGGTATCTTGCTAGCCCTTTCTGAGACCGCAAAACATAAATGCAGAGCACCTGTAGAGAACAAGGGCTGACTAAACATTGTAGTTCATGGTGAGAGAGATCCAGTCATGCTCATACTCAATATTAATTAATAGAGGCATACAAATGACGATGGTGCTCTCTAATTGGTGCTTTTTACAAGAGGATGATGACTCAACAATAAAGTAAATAGATAGGCCCTTCGTAGAGGGAACCATTGATTTGCAAAGGTGCCAGAGCTCAAGCTTTTAAAACAGAGATAGGTAATGATTTTGGAGCGGTATGCTTTCATTACTCACATAACGACCAAGAGGTTTTCAATATCTTCCATGCTAGATACATTATAGGCGGTTCCCAAACAGAATGGTAATGTTTGTACTCCCCCTCCACCAATCAGTCACACTCCACGGTGAGCCGAATCCAGGGGTATCGTCCATACAAACACAGTCCTGGGGGAGTTTTGTTTAATTATATTTTGCTTTTTGTTTCGAGCATGGAACTGGGCATCCCGATTACCAGCCACTTTCTCGTGAATGATAGTGAATCAACACATATCGTGAGAATAACCCACCTAGCATGGAAGATACTGATAGCCCCCAGTCGCCACATGAGCGATTTGGGCATACAAAACAGAATGTTTATTTGAAGGCTTAAAGTTTAGCACATGCAAATCTACTTGGAACGGCACGTAAATACCGCATATAGGTAGATATGGTGGACTCATATGGGACAACTTTGGGTTTATTGAGATGGATGCACAAGCAGTATTCCTGCTTAGTACAAGTGAAGGCTAGCAAAAGACTGAGGAGCGACCAACTAGAGAGCGACACAGTCATCAACATGCTTTGAGATTAACCAGGATTGAATGCAAGCATGAGTAGGATAAAATTCACTATGAACATAAATATCGTGGAGGCTATGTTGATTTGTTTCAACTACATGCGTGAACATGTGTCAAGTCAAGCCACTCGAATCATTCATAGGAGGATACCATTCTATCATACTACATCACAACCATTTTAATATGCATGTTGACACTCAAAACAAACCATTATTAACTCTTAGCTAATTAAGCATGGCATGAATAACTATAATCTCTAATTGTCATTGGAAACATGTTCAAGCCATAATGAGCTAAATCCTGAGCGATGAGCTAATCATATTTACAAAAGCAAGATAGGTCGAGTTCGTACCAGCTTTTCTCCATCTCAGTCAGTTCATCATATGTCGTCATTATTGCCTTTCACTTGCACGACCGAACGATGTGAATAATAATAAGAGTGCACATGCATTGGACTAAGCTAGAATCTGCAAACAATAAATCAAAGGAGAAGACAAGGCAATATGGGCTCTATGTAATATAAACAATAATGCATATGAGAGCCACTCAACATATCATCGTGGTCTTCTCCTTACGACCCAAAGAAAAGGAAGGAAAATTATTTACACTGGAAAGCTCCCAACAAGCAAAAAGAAGAACGAGAAATCTTTTTGGGTTTTCTCTTTAATGCTACAACTAAGCAACTAGGAAATAAAGATAGAACTAATTTTTCTTTTGTATTTTCCTCAAATTTAATCAAACACACAAGAAGAAAGCAAAGCAACAAATAAACTACCATGGATAGTACGACGAAAAAGTAGGAATGCCGAAACTGAAACAAGTCTATGATCATGAATGTAATTTTGGTGAGAAATACATCCTCCCCCAAGCTTAGGCTTTTGGCCTAAGTTGGTCTAGGGCCACGGCTGGAAATATCTTTCTCCGGCATACTCCGGAGGACACTGAGGGTCCCACTAATTAGCCACCTCATGTGGCTCCCACTGAAAAACCGGGACCTAATATGGGTCAAGGGCCGGTGCCTGCTCAGGTTCTGGGGCTTGCGTCAGACCCCAATATCGGTAGATGTCATTGGGCATAACAGTGTACCTGCCTGAATGAATGTCGAACAGAGAAGAAGGAGGCAGAGTAATAATCTCACAAGTACCCTGACTAAATATTAAATTGTAAAGCAGCCTCCTATCATCATTCTTCTTAATAACATCATGGGCTACCATACGGTCATAATCTAAAAACTTTACGGGTATCAGCCTCTCATCTTTATCATGAAGCCTAATGGGTATCTCAAAATGTTTAGATAAACGAGATGCATAGATACCTCTGAATATGGGCCCCTTTGAACGGTTGGTGTTCAACCATTGGGCCACCATAGAGCCTATACTAAAGGTTCTATCAGCAAATAAAGCATGGCGCAAAATAGCAAGGTCAGGGGCACTAAGCCTTCCACTCTCCCAGCAACCAACTAAACATCTTCCCGCAAAAAGTGAATAATAGAGTAGCACAGGAAAATGTAAACTGGCTGCTCTTGCCTTTGACACGCCTCTCTCTTCCCCTACAGTAATTGGGGCAATAAAATCTTCCATGTCTCGAGGACGTGGTTCCCTCGTGCTGCCCTCATAGGGTATCTTGCAAACTTTGCAAAAATCATAAAGGTTCATTTTCTTAGGCACATCATATAAGTGAAATTCTACTGTAGGAGGGTCTTCCCTAGGATGAAAGCAAAAAAATTGCACAAAGGTATTAGTGAGCAAGAGGTACTGGTCACACCTATCTTTGAGGAAGTCGGTGATGCCTGCATTCTCGGCGAAATAATAGAAATCTTCTGTAAATTCTGGCCTCTCTCAAGAATGTGTCACATGGCCATTCACATGGTCGGACTTCCGCGACACGAGGAAGATTATATTTGGGTTTCTCCTTCATTTCATTTGCATCTTCCTTAGAACCCTGGCTTGAAGAACCTGTTAATAGTCTTCTCAACATCTTTTCTTTCTTTGAAAAATTTCTGAAATTTTTAGTGAGCTAAAATAAAGGTGAACAAAACTTAACAAAACTCATAGCAACTACTCCTTCAAGTGCCTAGAGACTACATCATGCATCAAAACTACTTGGGACATACAAATTTGACATGCAAGCTCAAAAACACAGTCACCAC
Source organism: Hordeum marinum (assembly GCA_022496015.1). Lineage (NCBI taxonomy): Eukaryota > Viridiplantae > Streptophyta > Magnoliopsida > Poales > Poaceae > Hordeum > Hordeum marinum. The sequence continues at coordinate 302,302,675 of CM039672.1, read as the reverse complement.
AACAGCAAAAATCGGCAATACATAAGGCACTAGAACAAAAACTAATTGGACCATTGGAGGAGTCACATACCGGTGAACAATCCCCTAAAATAGTTTTGCGAATGGAGCTTTGAGCAAGGAGATCGTAAATCGCAGCAAAATGAGTTAGAACACGGGTTTGAGCAATGGTGGGATTTTTTATGGAGGAAGATGAAGTGAATGGGTGCTGGAATAAGTGGAGGAGGGCCATGTGGGACCCACAAGCCATTAGGGCATGCCCAGGGGGGTGGGCGCGTCCTACAGGCTTGTGGCCCACTGGTGCAGCCCCCTGATGCATACCTAGTGCCAAGAATTTTAAATATTCCAGAAAAAATTATACTCCATTTTCAGGACATTTGAAAAACTTTTATTTTTAGGTCACTTTTTTTATTGCACGGGAAACTCAGAAAACAGGCAAATAATAACATTTTTACTTAATTTCATCTATGTAGCTGAAAGTAAAAGTTAGGTACACGAAGTTGTGCTTTCTAAATTCATCCATATCATGCTCATCAAAAGGAAACCATCAATAAGGTTGATCAAGTCTTATTAACAAACTTCTTTCGAATAACATGAAAGCGAAGAATTTTTGAATAACACTAAGTTACCTCATTGGGGATATGCATTTCCCGAACAATAAGCATCTCATATTTCTTCTTGACAGTAGGAAGAGGGAACTCAAAGTCTCCGATAATAACCGTTGAATTTTTTTAATAGAGTTGATACTATGAACTTGAGGTTGTTTCTTCGGAAAGTGTACCGTATGATCATTACCATTAATATGAAAAGTGACACTACCCTTGTTGCAATCAATAACAGCCCGTGCAGTATTCAAAAAGGGTCTTCCAAGGATGATCGACATACTGTCGTCCTTGGGAATATCAAGAATAACAAAGTTCGTCAAGATAGTAGCATTTGCAAATATGACACGTACATCCTCACAAATACCGATAGGTAGAGCAGTTGATTATCAGCCATTTGCAAAGAGATATCAGTAGGTGTCAAATTATTCAAATCAAGTCTACGGTATAAAGAGAAAGGCATAACACAAACACCAGCTCCAATATCACATAAAGCAGTTTTACCTTAATTTCCTTTAGTAGAGCATGGTATAGTAGGTACTTCGGGATCTCCTAATTTCTTAGGGATTCCACCTTTAAAAGTATAATTGGCAAGCATGGTGGAAATCTGAGCTTCCGATATCTTTCTTTTATTTTTCACTATATCTTTCATATACTTAGCATAAGGAGACATTTTCAAAATATCAGTCAAGCTCATACAAAAAAGACCGGTCTAAGCATTTCAGCAAAGCGCTCAAAATCCTCATCATCCTTTTTTTTGGATGGTTTGGGAGGAAAGGGCGTGGGTTTCTGAACCCATGGTTCTCTTTCTCTACCATGTTTCCTAGCAATGAAGTCTCTTTTATCGTATCTTTTATTCTTGGGTTGTGGGTTAGCAAGATCATCAGCAGGTTCAATCTCCACATCTTTATCATTACTGGGTTGAGTATCAACATGAACATCATTATTAATGTTATCACTAGGCTCATGTTCATCACCAGATTGTGTCTCAGCATCAGAAATAGAAGTATCATTAAGATTCTCAGATGTATCTATAACAGGTTCACTAGCAGCATGCAAAGTACTATCATCATTCTTTTTCCTACTCTTATTGGAACGAATAGGTGCATCAGTATTAACTCTCCGAGAATCTTGCTCAATTATCTTAGTATGGCCCTCAGGATACAAAGGTTCCTGAGTCATTCTACCTCCTCTAGTCACAACTTTAACAGAATGATCATTGTCTTTACTATTCATCTCATTAAGCAAATCATTTTGAGCCTTAAGTACTTGTTCTACTTGAGTGGTTACCATGGAAGCATGTCTACTAATAAGCTTAAGATCATTGATAGTTCTACTCAAATAATCACCCAAGAGATCAAGCATATAAGCAGTATGTTTCACTTGTCTACTGACATAGCCATTGAAATTTTCTTGCTTCACAATAAAATTATCAAATTCATCCGAGCATTGGCTAGCAAACTTATTATAGGGAATGTCTCCTTCATCAAATCTACTCGGAGAATTTACCTCTACTACCTGTGTCGGGTTATCAAGACCATGTATTTCTTTAATAGGTGGTAGATTCCTAACATATTAATCTTTAATACCTTTTTCTTTCATAGATTTCTTTGCCTCTTGCATATCTTTAGGACTGAGGAATAGAATACCTCTTTTCTTCAGAGTTGGCTTTGATGGTGGTTCGGGAATAGTCCAATTATTATCATTGCTCAATATATTATTCAATAGTAATTCAGCTTGTTCAATAGTTCGTTCCCTGGAAACACAACCAACACAACTATCTAGGTGGTCCCTAGACGCATCATTTAGTCCATTATAAAAGATATCAAGTATTTCATTTTTCTTTAGAGGATGGTCAGGCAAAGCATTAAGTAATTGGAGAAGCCTCCCCAAGCTTGTGGGAGACTCTCTTCTTCAATTTGCACAAAGTTAAATATTTCCTGCAAGGCAGCTTGTTTCTTATAGGCAGGAAAATATTTTTCAAAGAAGTAATACATCATATCCTAGGGACTATGCACACAACCAGGAGCAAGAGATTTAAACCATATCTTAGCATCACCCTTTAATGATAAAGGAAACAACTTAAGAATATAGTAATAGTGAATTATTTTCCTCATGAGTAAATAGGGTGGCTATATCATTAAATTTGGTAAGATGTGCCACAACAGTTTCAGATTCATAACCATGGAAAGGATCGGATTCAACTAAAGTAATTAACTCTGGATCGATAGAGAATTCATAATCCTTATCAGTAACAAAGATAGGTGAAGTAGCAAACTTAGGATCATATTGCATTCTAGCATTCAAAGATTTTTCCTTCCACTTGCGAAGCAATTTCTTAAGATCATCTCTATCCTTACAAGCAAGAAAGTCCCTAGCTACCTCTCCTTCCATAACATAACCCTTAGGTATATCAAGCAATTCATATCTAGGAGAGCTAGGTCTAGAAGGTGTATCAAAGTGTTCAATTTCAATAAATTCATCAGATTCAAAAATATTATCAGTTTTAGCATTGGCTCTAGCAATTTTTTTCATCAAGAAATTCACCCAATGGTATAGTATCATCAAGAAAAGTATCATCATAAGCATCATGCATAGCAGAAGTAACATCATCAATTACTTGCGACATATCAGAATAACTAGCACGTAGTGGTGTCGCAAATTTACTCATAACACAAGGTGAATCAAGTGCAGAGCTAGATGGCAGTTCTTACCTATCCTCGTAGTTGAGGGGTACATCTTGGATTTTGGATCTTTAAGATTCCTCATAGTGATCAACAGATATATATCCCAAGTGACTCAAAGAATAAAGGTCTGCTCCCCGGCAACGGCGCTAGAAAAAGGTCTTGATAACCCACAGGTATAGGGGATCGCAACAGTTATTGAGGGTAGAGTATTTAACCCAAATTTATTTATTCGACACAAGGGGAGCCAAAGAATATTCTCGAGTATTAGCAGCTGAGTTGTCAATTCAAAAAACCCTGAAAGACTTAATATCTGCACCAAAGCAATACAGAAGTAACGGTAACAGTGGCAAAGTGACAGTAGCAGTTTGTAGTGATTGTAACAATAGCAACAGAAAAGTAACTTAGCAAAGATCAATATGTGGAAAGCTCGTAGTCAATGGATCAGTGATGGATAATTATGTCAGATGGCATTCATCATGTACCAGTTATAACATAGGGTGACACAGAACTAGCTCAAATTCATCAATGTAATGTAGGCATGTATTCCATATATAGTCATACGTGCTTACAGAAAAGAACTTGCATGATATCTTTTGTCCTACCCTCCTGTGGCAGCGGGGTCCTATTGGTAACTAAGGAATATTAAGGCCTCCTTTTAATAGAGAACCGGACCAAAGCATTAACACTTAGTGAATACATGAACTCCTCAAACTACGGTAATCACCGGAAAGAATCCCAGTTATTATCACCCTGGGGGATGCGGATCATAACTCGTAGTAGGTGTCTACAAATTGCAAGATAGGATCAAGGACAAATATATATTCATGAAAACATAATAGGTTCAGATCTGAAATCATGGCACTCGGGCCCTAGTGACAAGCATTAAGCATAGCAAAGTCATAGCAACATCAATCTCAGAACATAGTGGATATTAGGGATCAAACTCTAACAAAACTAACTCGATTAGTCCATCACCATCCAGCAAGCATATGTTGAGATTACTCACGAATGATGGGGAGCATCATGGAATTGGTGACGAAGGATGGTTGCTGATGATGAAGGCGTCGATTTCCCCTCTCCGGAACCCAAAACGGACTCCAGATCTGGTCTCCCAAGGAAGAACAGGAGGTGGCGGCGGCCCCGTATCATGAAACGCAATGAACTCTTCTCCTTTATTTTTTTTCTCCCCGAATAGGAATATATAGGAGTGGAAATGAGGTCGGAGGAGCAGCAGGGGGCCCACAAGCCTGCCCGGCATGCCCTAGGGGGGTGGGCGCACCCACCAGGCTTGTGGCCAGGTGGTGGGCCCCCTAAAATTGATTCTTTAGCCAATATTTTTCATTAATTCCAGAAATAATCTCCATAAATTTTTAGGTCAATCCGAGACCTTTAATTTCCGCACAAAAATAACACCAAGGCAATTCTTCTGAAAACAACGTCAGTCCGTGTTAGTTCCAGTCAAATCATGCAAATTAGAGTCCAAAACAAGGGCAACAGAGTTTGGAAAAGTGGATATGTTCAAGATGTATCAGGGCGGAGGTTTTCGTGAGGATCAGTACAGAGATCAGTTTCACCGTGACGACCACCATCGAGTGCCCACTCCTCCGCGGGGTGGTCCACACGTGCCCCAGCACCAGGACGAAAGGCACTCTTTCGATGATGAGCGGAATGCGGGGTTTGATGCTCGAGACCTCCTCACCCAGAGGAAGATCAAAAAAGGCAAAGCCCACAGGGATGGGTATGACAAAGATTTTCTGAGTGGAAGCACCACTGTTATTTCTGGTCCTAAGTGCTTTAGCAGGGCTGTTCGTTCTTCAAAGATTCCCCCAACTTCAGGTTGGCGGCCGGGATCGGTATGGTTTCTGGCGAGTGAAAGCCAGAAACATGGTTGGACGATTACCAGCTGTGTAAGAGCACATTTCTCCATGTGTGGTTTTGCGTAATTGATGACACCCCTATGGACTAATGGTTGCCTTGAGTTATATTCGAAGGATTTGTCCATAGGCACTTCTTGAATTCCATTTGTTGGGTTTCAAGGAGTTTATATGGTGACCAAGGTGGTATTCAAGGTTTATCCAAAGATTGGTCATGTCGGAGTTGAGCTTATTGCAAGCATGTCTTGAAGAAGAAGATTGTGTAAGCATTCATGTTTACCTTCAAGACATCATCTGTATGAAGAAAGAAGCTAAGATACAAGGTTGATCAATACTAAGTCAAAAAGTGAATCAAGTTGATCAACACACAAAGCGTAAATTATGTACCGAGAGGGATCAAGTGATCCCATGGTGTGGCAAGCATTGTCCATTGTGCTTTGTGTACTAACCCATGGTCTACGTGAGAGTTCTTTGTGGGGTTAGGTATATTTCCATGGGCTTGCATCAAGAGGCAGATCCCATACATCCCATGGAAGATGACATCAAGTGGAGATCGTCATCAAGGTTGCGATGTGCAAGATAAAGTGAACCATCACGGAGAGATCATGCTTGAGGCTCACCGTTCATTGTGGTGACAATAGACTTGTGAAGATGTGCCGAAGAGTGGCTCACCCATAGTGGAGTATGAGGGAGCAATCATCTAATATTCATCAATCCAACACAATCAAGAAAGGTGGTCCATCTTAAGGAAGTCAAGATCGTCATCATCTAGCTCAAGTGGACTATGTGCAAGGCTAAGGTTTGACCTTGATAGGATTTTCTATTTTACCGGTCTGATGGTGGTAGTTGAGAGACCGGGTTATAGAATCGATTGCCGTACTATCAAGGGGGGCTCTCAAGTGAGTAGCTTGATCGTATCATTCGTTGAGAGATCAAACCGTTGCATTCTTGGCATCATAATATTTCTTGGTTCCTGGTTGTATTTTCTCTATGTGGGTTCTTGAGCATGTGGTTATCTTCGTGACAAGCTCTAGTTCAACGAAACCAGATTTCATATGCTTCGTCTATTGCGTTTTCGGTGTTGGAAGTTTTACCGGTCTTATTCGAGGATGGGTTCTCACCATTTTCTTATGGGCCTTTTCTCATTTGATTCTTATTGATATTTCAATCAAGATTGTGTTCGCCCATGTCGTTATCTTTCGAACAAACTTTGTTTCATTGAATTCGGAGCCCGTTTGCAAAAGTTATGGCAGTTTTGGTGTTCTTAAAAGGCTGCATCGGTACTACCACGGCCAGAACGGGTGTAATTTTTTACTACCACTCCAGAGCGGTACTACCGCGGCTCCAAGAGTGGTACTACCACTCCGGACCAAAATCTCATGTTAAGTCCAGCCGTGGTAGGCACGGATGTAATTTTTTAGTACCGCTCGCAAGCAGTAGTACCGCTACCCATAGCGGTAGTACCGTGAGGACGAGCGGTAGTACCGCTCCGGCGGTTCTATTGGCCTTTTGCCTCCTCTGTGTTCTTTTTAAAATGGGTACTACTGCCCAAGCGGTAATACCGCTCTGTGGAGGTTATGAGGATAACGGTTGGATTTTTTTCCCACCTATAAAAGGGGGTCTTCTTCTCCAATGGACCTAATCCTTTGAGCTCGTGTTTGCCCCCCATTGTTGACCTTCTTTGAGCTTTCTATCTCTCAATCCCTCCAATGATGCTTGATCCTTTTTGAGGGAAAAGAGAAAGGAGATCTAGATCCACATTTCCACCAATCACTTTCTCCTCTAAGTGAGGGGAACCCCTTGGATCTAGATCTTCGAGTTCTTCGTGTTCTTCTTCGTTCTTCCTCTCGTTTTCCTCCATAACATTAGTTGCTTTGGTGGTATTTGGGAGAGAAGGACTTGGGCACTCCGTGTACCCTTGCCATTGCATTTGGTGCATAGGTTTGAGTTCTCCACGATGATACGTGGAAGTGAGAAGTTGAGAAGCTTATTACTCTTGGGTGTTTGAGCACCCTAGAGCTTGTTCCTCTTGGGTACTTTGGCGCCATAGACGGTTGGTGGTTCCTCGGAGCTCAATCATTGTGGTGCAAAGCTCCGGGCAAGCTTCGGGGTCTCCAATTAGATTGTGGAGATTGTCCCGAGCATTTGAGGTCATCTCGGAGCCACAATCCATTGTGGTGAAGCTTCTTGGTGTTGTTGGGAGCCTCCAATTCAGTTGTGGAGATTGCCCCAACCTTGTTTGTACGGGTTCGGTGACCACCCTCAAGGGTCCCTTAGTGGAATCACGGCATCTTGCATTGTGCGAGGGCGTGAGGAGATTACGGTGTCCCTAGTGGTTTCTTGGCGACCATTGTGCCTCCACACCGCTCCAAACGGAGATTAGCATCTTCAAGGGTGTGAACTTCGGGATGCATCATCATCTCCGCGTGCCTCGGTTATCTCTTACCCGAGCCCCTTTACTTATGCACTTTACTTTGTGATAGCCATATTGTTTCTTGTTATATATCTTGCTATCACTTAGTTGTCTATCTTTCTTAGCATAAGTTGTTGGTGCACATAGGTGAGCCTAGTTGTTTTAGGTTTTGTGCTTGACTAATTAAACGATAGTTTTATTCCGCATTTGTTCAAGCCTAAGCTGTAATTATTTTAAAGCGCCTATTAACCCCCCCCCCCTCTAGGAGACATCCACGTCCTTTCAATTGGTATCAGAGCTAGGTCTCTTGTTATTAGGTTTAACAACCTAGAGAGTAAGGATGTCGACTAGGGGATTAGGATTCTATGACACTCTTAGTTTCAATGGCACAAATTTTGATGTTTGGGTAATTTGCATGGTTAATCTCTTTAGGGTCATGGACCCAAATTTAGAGCGAATTGTAGATATGGGTTTTTCTCCTCCAAAGGATTCTCAACACATATCTTTAGAGGATGACAAAAACTCTTATCTCAATGCTCAAGCTTCTAATGTGCTTTTTGATGCATTGAGCAATGTAGTTATATTTGAACTCATGTCGTTCCGGGATGCTCATGAGTTCTGGACAAAGCTTCAAGATAAATTTGGTGAGTCCAAGATTTGTAGGGATGATTATTCTCCCTCCACCTCCGGTCGTGTTGTCTTCTCAACTTCATCTACTTCACCTACATTTAGATTGCCACAAGGATATGGTGAGAAGTGATGATCATTGTAATGATGATAGTGGGCTTATTGTTCATAATTCTTCTTCACTATCTTACTGCAATGCTTCATCTTTGGACTTTAACACCTCGAGCACTTTAAATGTTTCACATGAGTGTGTTGGTAGTCCTTGCATATCATGTACAAATTTCTTGACTAAATCTCATGATGATATGCTTGCTATATCTTGTTGCCATGATAAAAATGTATCTATGTCCTCGAATTGTTGTGCTAACAATGTAGAGGATACCCAACACTCCATGGAACAAGATGTGGTCTTCAATGGTGCTTCAAGGGATCCTACATCATCATCTATTGTTTCTCACTTTTTCCTTATGTCTAAGGCTTCAAAGGTATCTCCTACTTTGAATCCCAATATATCTCACGATAATGATGTTGATGATAATGATGAAGAGAGTGATAATATTGCTTCCTTAAAACTTAAGGGAGAAATGGTTTTTAAAGCTCTTGATAAGAATACTATTGCTCATTCCAACTTCATGGAAATCATGTCTAATCCCATTGAGGGCAAGAAATATATTGAGGACTTGGAAGCTCATCTCGAGGAGCATGAGGCCACCATTGAGAAAATGGAAGGTCATGAACGTGATTACGGTAATGAGATTGCAGAGCTATCTCAAGCTCTTGAAAATGAACAAACCACCAAGGAATCTCTTGAGGAGACCTTTGCTCTAGAATTATGTAGATTAAAGGAATCCCATGAAAGAGCTCTAAAGGTGGCTAATGATTTTAGAACTAAAAATGATAAGCTTGAAGTTGCACATGCTAAACTCCTTGAGGACTTTGAGCACCTCGAAAATGGATCAAGGGTCATTAAGAGTTCGCTCATTGAACTCATCGAGTCTCATGTTCAATTTAAAGTTTCATATGCTAAAGATCTTGCCAAGTTGCCTTCTCCTCTTGTTGTTAATGATGATGCTTGTGCTACTAACTCTATTTCTTGTGAAGCATCCATATTAAAGGAGAATGTTGAGCTAAGGGCTCAACTTGAGTTGCTATCTAGCAATTATGGGAAATTGGAAGAAAGTCATGAAAATCTTTCTAGCTCTCATGGCTATCTTCTAGTATCTCATAATGTGCTAAAGATAGCTCATGAGGCTAGTACTACTAAGGTAACATCTAGTGAGCCTCATGTCGAAATTAGCACTACATCTAGTAGAAATGCTTTATTGCCATGTGCTAGTCCTCGTAGTTCATCTACTCATAATGTTGGTACATCTTGTGATGAACTACTTTCCTTGCCTTGTTGCTCTAACGATGAACCTCATACTTCCTCTAGCACTTGTGTTGATTCTAACCATGTAGAGGAAATCAATGAGCTCAAGGCCCAAGTCACTTGTTTGAATAAAGACTTGGAAAAGAGTCATGAAGGGAAGTCCACACTCAACAATATCTTGAGTGTGCAAAAACTCCCAAATGACAAAGGTGGACTTGGATTCAACTCCAAGAAGAAGAAGAAGATGTCCACGAACTACAAGAAGAAGGGTCAAGAACAAGTCAAGAATTCGACCAAGATTATTTGCTTCAAGTGCAAAATTGAAGGGTACCATGTTAGATCTTGCACATTAAAGAAGAAGCCCCAAAGTAACAAGCAACAAGGGAAACGGCCACAAGTTCAATCTCATGCTCAACCACAAGTTGAAGAAAGGCCTCTTCGCAAGAAGACCAAAGTCACCGCTCTTCAAGTTGAGAAATCAATTGAGAAGAAAGCAAAGGGTAAATGTTGCTACTTATGTCGTGAGAAGGGTCACTTCACTTCTTCTTACACAAAAGATAACTTATCCAACCCAATCATTATTGATGATATCTAATCTCTTGGGAAGGATAAGCTTGTCAATGTGTTTGCCAAATGTGTTGGTACTCAAAGTGGTGTCAAGAAAAGAACCATTTGGGTAGCCAAGCCTATTGGGACTAACCTCTTAGGACCCAACTTGGTTGGGGACCAACAAGCTCAAACTTGATCAACAGGCATTAATGGAGGGCATTGGTGACTTGGCTACATCATGAAGAATTAAAGGATCTTCATCATTCATATATCTCAAGCCAAGTCATGTGGATTATCAAGTTTCTCACTTATATCCAATGTTCCTCCTTGCGGTAACATTTACTTAAATTGAATACATTGTTAGTTACTTGCCCCTTTGCATGTTGTGGTTTTGTACCTTGCATGCGGTTGTATATGGTGTGCTTCCTATTTGTTTATCTTGAGAAATCAAGTATGTATGATGGGTGTCACATCATGTATGTGTGAGTCTTATGTTGAGCCTTTTTGCATCTTGTCTTATCTTAGTTGGATTTCTTGAGAGATTAATGGATTATCCCATTTTGGGGGAGTGATGTGATTTGTGCACTTCACAATCCTAAAAATATGTGTACATGAGGAATACCACTTAGTATTGATATTACAAGATTATCTAGCTTCTATGTGGTATGTCATCTCATGAGAAATTCAAATTCTAGAAGGTCCATTAATCATCTATTATTGTACTTCATTTGCCACTAGTTATTATCGTTGAGTTACCACATTATGGGGGAGTAATATGCTATCTCCATATTACAATCCCAGAGAATGTGTACATTTGAGATATTGCCAGTTAGATTCGATATTATAATTTATCTTGTTCCTAGGTGGCATGTTAGCTCTACAAGTGTCATTTGCTTATGATTTACGTGTAAAGATGATGTTGGATTTCTTTGCAATCTACCAATAGGAAATATTTTGAATTACTTGTTGTCCTTCGACATTTGGTATCCTTTCATGGTAGAAATTGCTAATCATCTTTACATTTTATTTCGTTTATCGTTTGTCTTCCTTGTCTCTTGTGGATCTTTTTGAGCATGTCTAGTGTTTCTATAGATATAGGGAAAGTGATGATCCCATCAAGTGCATGTTGTATCCAAATGCAAATTCTATATAATACACATCTCTTGGGGAGACCTCCTATTTTCCTTAGAACACTCTCTTTATGTGTTTATCATAAAATCTTTTGATCCTCATCAAGTGTGTGTTGGTGGGAGGCAAGCCTTTTCTCTATGGTACATTGTGCTAGCATGAAAATTTGTGAAGGGTGTGGTTTGTGGAACCTAGCTCTCTTTTGGGAACTCGATACCTCTTGTTTTGCTTCAATTGGTATCTTGTTTCCTTCTATTTGGCATGTGTCAATGGATATCTCATTCCTTGATATATATTTTAGTTGGTATCCATCAAGTGATTTTTTTGTTTGGTATCTTATTTTCACTTGATTCCTTTTCTCTCGGTATCTTATCAACTGTGTGTTGATTTGATTCTCGAAAGCCTTGAGCATGCATATTTATTACATGTACTTTCGTTGGCATGTTCTCTTTCCTTGACCCATTATATAGGGGAAACTCCACTAGGACATAAATTGGCTAAAGTGTGCATGAAATTCAATTTCATATTTATATGCACATATTTATGTGGAGTTTTGTCCTGTATATTGTTGGTACACTAACTTTTTGGTCACAATAAGTTTGGGGACCACTTTGTTTGTGGTGTTGTTCTAGGAGAAATTGAAGATACATTGGACTCTCGGCTCACTTACAAGGAAGGTGTTGACACCATGTGCTTATGGGAGCCTTGCTAGGATGATCGAAGAATCATTGTCTACTACATCAATCCAATGCTATCTCGGTAACAAGTATATACTTCATGCATACATTTCTCGCATTCAACTGTTTATAGGTTGGATCATGGCAGGAATTTCTTGAGTCATTCTTGTGGTACTTGTTTCCTTTCTCAAAGAGTCTCAACGATGATGTCATATTGCTAGTTGTGATGTCTTTGATGTTCGTGTATTGGGAGTTCATTTATGTACAATAAGAAAATATTAGGCTATGTTCTATGCTTTCAAGCAAAGATCTTATTGGTATAGTTATGACTTTCTTGTGGATATCTTGTTTGTTCCTTCTTGTAACTATTTCGTGTGTACATTATTCTTTGTGGATATATCATCATGATTGCCCTCAACCTAGAATTATATACACATGAGAGAGAAGTTACATCTCTAGTTGATATCCTCTTTTCTTTCACGTCCACCGTCCCATTTCATTTTTGTTTACTTGGTGGTTTCGTTAAAGAATTTGTCTTGAGTGCGGTTCCTATATCCTAGCATCTTGATGCACTCTTTGGTGGTGAAGACTATTTTTCTCATGCTTGTCTTCACGAGGGTTTTGCCATTTGGTATACCTCCTCTTGACAAGGCTATCATTTTCCTATCTTCACTAGGGTTTGTCACAAGCTTTGGTTTTTAAATTTTCCTATTAGTAAGCTTGTGAACCCTTTTGCTAGTGGTTTGTGTGTGGGAAGGATATGGTTTGCACTTTGTGTCTCATTGCATCAAGACTATGTTGATGCTTTATTCTCATCCTTATACTAGTCTTCTCAAGTGCTTTTCCATGACTCACACACATCATTTTGGTTGAGCCTATTCTTAAGATTGCCACTTTTACATGTTGCTCAACCATATGTTTAGTGCAAGTACTATGCTATTTGTCTTCTCTTCTTGCTTGCACTTGTGGTGTGTTTATATTGATTTTGGGGGAGTCATGATCGTTTTTTTGTGCACTTGTATTCAAATACAAATATTATTATTTGTGCACAAATCATGGAGAGCTCCTCTACTTTCTTTATAAACACTGTTTTTCCCAAATCATAATATCTTTTATTCATGTGGCTCGTTGGTCCATGTGATTGATTGTTCCAATTAGTATCTTTTGATTGCTTGCTTCACTCCGGTGTATGTCTTTGTGCCATACGATCCTTTGAGCAATCTTTGGGTTCTCAATATAGTTTGTCTTCCTCCAACTACTTATCATTGGATATGTGTATTTCTTTGCACAAGTATTTGAGATATACAAATTTTCTGGAGGAACACCTATTATATTGGATTTCTAAACTTTTTGTCCATTTTGGCAATCGATGCCAATGGGGGAGAAGTTTAGAGAGTTTAATTTGGAATGCTTTGAAAGTTTTGCTTTTTGTTGTCTAAGCATTTGCATCTCACATCCATGCATTGCATTGTGCGTGCTTGGTTGTGCTTATTTTATTATATAAACTCTCTTGAAAGTGGTTGTCATCAATTACCAAAATGGGGGAGATTGTAAGAGCACATTTCTCCATGTGTGCTTTTGGGTAATTAATGACACCCCTATGGACTAATGGTTGCCTTGAGTTATATTCGAAGGATTTGTCCACAGGCACTTATTGAAGTCCATTTGTTGGGTTTCTAGGAGTTTATATGGTGACCAAGCAGGTATTCAAGGTTTATCCAAAGATTGTTCATGTGGGAGTTGAGCTTATTGCAAGCATGTCTTGAAGAAGATTGTGTAAGCATTCATGTTTACCTTCAAGACATCATCTTTATGAAGAGAGAAGCTAAGATACAAGGTTGATCAATACTAATTCAAAAAGTGAATCAAGTTGATCAACACACAAAGCGTACAATATGTACCGAGAGGGATCAATTGATCCCATGGTGTGGTAAGCATTGCCCATTGCGCTTTGTGTACTATCCCATGGTCTACGTGAGAGTTCTTTGTGGGGTTAGGTATATTTCCATGGACTTGCATCAAGAGGCAGATCCCATACATCCCATGGAAGATGACATCAAGTGGAGATCGTCATCAAGGTTGTGAGGTGCAAGATCAAGTGAAGCATCATGGAGAGATCATGCTTGAGGCTCGCCATTCATTGTGGTGACAATGGACTTGTGAAGATGTGCCGAAGAGAGGCTCACCCATAGTGGAGTATGGGGGAGCAATCATCTAGTCTTCATCAAGCCAACGCAATCAAGAAAGGTGGTCCATCTTGAGGAAGTCAAGATCGTCATCATCTAGCTCAAGTGGACTATGCGCAAGCTAAGGTTTGACCTTGATAGGGTTTTCTATTTTACCGGTCTCATGGTGGTAGTTGAGAGACCGGTTTATAGGATCGATTGCCATACTATCAAGGGGGGCTCTCAAGTGAGTAGCTTGATCGTATCATTCATTGAGAGATCAAACCATTGCATTCTTGGCATCATCATATTTCTTAGTTCTTGGTTGGATTTTCTCTATGTGGGTTCTTGAGCTTGTGGTTATCTTCGTGACAAGCTCTAGTTCATCGAAAACGGATTTCATATGCTTCGTCTATTGCGTTTTCGGTGTTGGAAGTTTTACCGGCCTTATTTGAGAAGGGTTATCACCACTTTCTTATGGGCCTTTTCTCATTTGCTTCTTATTGATATTTCAATCAAGATTGTTTTAGCCCATGCCGTTAGCTTTCCAACAAACTTTGTTTCATTGAATTCGGAGTCCGTTTGCAAAAGTTATGGCAGTTTTGGTGTTCTTAAAAGCCTGCAGCGGTACTACCGCGGCTCCAAGAGCGGTACTAAGTCCAGCCATGGTAGGCACGGATGTAATTGTTTAGTACCGCTCGCAAGCAGTAGTACCGCTACCCGTAGCGGTAGTACCGTGAGGACGAGCGTTAGTGCCGCTCAGGCGGTTCTACTAGCCTTTTGCCTCCTCGGTGTTGTTTTTAAAAGGGGTACTACCGCCCTAATGGTAGTACCGCTCCTTGGAGCGGTAGTACCGCTCTGTGCGGGCTGTGAGGATAACGGTTGGATTTTCCCCACCTATAAAAGGGGGTCTTCTTCTCCAATGGACCTAATCCTGTGAGCTCGTGTTTGCCCCCCATTGTTGACCTTCTTTGAGCTTGCTATCTCTCAATCCCTCCAATGATTATTGCTCCTTTTTGAGGGAAAATAGAGAGGAGATCTAGATCAACATTTCCACCAATCACTTTCTCCTCTAAGTGAGGGGAACCCCTTGGATCTAGATCTTGGAGTTCTTCGTGTTCTTCTTCGTTCTTCCTCTCATTTTCCTCCCTAGCATTAGTTGCTTTGGTGGTATTTGGGAGAGAAGGACTTGAGCACTTCGTGTACCCTTGCCATTGCATTTGGTGCATAGGTTTGAGTTCTCCACGGTGATACGTGGAAGTGAGAAGTTGAGAAGCTTATTACTCTTGGGTGTTTGAGCACCCTAGAGCTTGTTCCTCTTGGGTACTTTGGCGCCCTAGACGGTTGGTGGTGCCTCGGAGCTCAATCATTGTGGTGCAAAGCTCCGAGCAAGCTTTGGGGTCTCCAATTAGGTTGCTGAGATTGCCTGAGCATTTGAGGTCTTCTCGGAGCCACAATCCATTGTGGTTAAGCTTCTTGGTGTCGTTGGGAGCCTCCAATTCAGTTGTGGAGATTGCCCCAACCTTGTTTGTACGGGTTCGGTGACCACCCTCAAGGGTCCCTTAGTGGAATCACGGCATCTTGCATTGTGTGAGGGCGTGAGGAGATTACGATGGCCCTGGTGGCTTCTTGGGGAGCATTGTGCCTCCACACCGCTCCCAACGGATATTAGCATCCGCAGGGGTGTGAACTTCGGGATAAATCGTCGTCTCCACGTGCCTCGGTTATCTCTTACCCGAGCCCCTTTACTTATGCACTTTACTTTGTGATAGCCATATTGTTTCTTGTTATATATCATGCTATCACTTAGTTGTCTATCTTGCTTAGCATAATTTTTTGGTGCACATAGGTGAGCCTAGTTTTTTTAGGTTTTGTGCTTGACTAATTAAACGATAGTTTTATTTCGCATTTGTTTAAGCCTAAACCATAATTTTTTCAAAGCGCCTATTCACCCCCCTCTAGGCGACATCCATGTCCTTTTAGGGTGGCTGTTTAGATTGCTGGTGGTAATGATGACATTGCAATGAAGCATTTTTCCTTGATGCTAGATGGTTTGGCTCGTGCATGCCTGAATTGCCTGGCTCCTTCTAGCATCCACTGCTGGGAAGATCTCGCCCGAGTTTTGATTAGAACTTTTGAGGGCTGTTGCAAGCATCCTGCCGGTATGATTGATTTGCAACATTGTGTTCTGAAGCCCAACGAGACTTTGAGAGATCACATTCGGCGCTGGTCCACTCTGCATCATATAGTGGAAAATGTTTCCGAGCATCAAGTTGCTTGTGCTTTCAAAGATGGAGTGAAATATAGAGAGCTCTATCTGAAGTCTGGGTGAACAGGTGACATCTCACTGAGTAAACTGATGGGAATCGTCACTCAGTATGCCAATGGTGAAGAAGAAGACCGCCTCTGCAGTGGCAAAGGAAAGGTAGTCGACAACGATGCTAGTGGCAATTCCAGTCAGAAGCAGAAGCGGAAGGCTGATGACCCTATTCAGGCGGAGGCAGCCGACCCGGCGGCCCAAGGGAAAAACAAGGGAAAGTCCAAGGGACAATTCAATCCCAAGAAAGGAAAGAATGAGTCAGGAACTGACCTGTTGAATTTACCGTGTGTAGTTCACACGAGGAAAGATGAAGAAGGCAATCTCAGATTGCCCAGGCATACCACTCGGCAGTCTCGACTGTTGATCCAGCAGTTCAAGGAGGCCCCGTCGAATGAGAAAACCCCTGAAAAGGATGAGGATGAGGATAAAGAAACATTTCCCGATGTCAACGCTACGCTGATGATTTTTCCTGATGTTGAAAGCAAGAGTCGACTGAAGGTCATAAACAGGGAAGTTAACATGGTCGTGCACACAACTCCCACTTACCTCAAGTGGTCTCGGGATTCCATCACATTCGATCAGGCGGATCATCATGCTCATGTGGCCACTCCCGGTCGGCAGGCTTTGGTGGTCGGTCCTGTTGTGGGGGGTACTCGACTCCACAAGGTCCTTATGGACGGTGGTAGTGGTTTGAACATTCTGTATGTAGATACACTTAAAGGGATGGGCATTCCAATGTCCCAACTCAGTGAGAGCAACATGCAATTCCATGGAGTCATCCCAGGGAAGGAGGCCAAGTCACTCGGCCAAATTGCATTGGATGTGACATTCGGGACAGATAAAAAAATTCGCAAGGAAAATTGACATTTGAAGTCGTGGACTTCCAAAGCGCGTACCATGCCATTCTGGGTCGGCCGGCATATGCTCGTTTCATGGCCCGTCCGTGTTACGTGTATCTCAAGCTAAATATGTCTGGGCCCAAAGGTGTGATCACAGTCATTGGCAATCGACAGTGGGCTGAGGAGTGCCTCCCACAGGGCTCCAAAATTGCCGATCATTAGATGGCTATGGTCGAGCTGGAAGAATACAAGAAGAGCGATGACCCTGCTGATTTGCTGCGTGCTAAGAAGCTTGCTTCCGAGTCAGCTTTTTAGTCGGCAGGGGAAGTGAAAAAGGTGCACATTCACCCGACAGATTCAACTGCCGCACCAACCAACATATCATCAACACTCGACAGTAAATAGGAAGCCGAGCTCATCCAGTTCCTCTATGACAACTGGGACATCTTTGCATGGAAGCCTGCTGACATGCTGGGGATTCCCAGGGAGCTAGCTGAGCACCGACTGAGAGTTGATCCGAAGGCCAAGCCGATGAAAGAGCATTTGCGTTGATCGGCGGCATAGAAGCGTCAAGCAATTGGCAAAGAGGTGGCTTGTCTCTTGCAGGCCAAGTTCATTTGGGAGATTTACCACTCCGAGTGGCTCTAAAATGTTGTCGTGGCCCCCAAGAAGGACAAGTCACTATGCATGTGTATCGACTTCAAGCATATCAATTAGGCTTGCCCGAAAGATCATTTTCCGCTCCCTCACATTGATCAAATTGTTGACTTGACTGCGGGATGCGAGCGTTTATCGTTTTTGGATGCTTACCCCGGTTACCATCAGATCCATCAGTTTGGTCCGAATGAAATAAAAACAGCCTTCATCACCCCATTCAGGTGTTTTTTCTATATCACCATGCCATTTGGTTTGAAGAATGCTGGCACTACTTTCATGCGCATGATTCAGAAATGTTTACTCGACCAGATCCCTCAGAATGTTGAGGAGTACATGGACGATATCATCGTCAAGTCCCGGAAAGGTTCCGACCTGTTGGCTGACTTGGCCGAGACTTTCGCCAATCTGAGGAGGTATGATATAAAGCTGAATCCGGCTAAGTGTACTTTCGGTGTCCCTGGCGGCAAGTTACTCGGTTTTCTCGTCTCCGACCGAGAGATCGACGTCAACCCTGAGAAAATCAGCGCCATTACCCGAATGAAAAGTCCCGTGCGAGTGCACGATGTTCAGAAGCTCACAGGTTGCTTAGCAGCATTGAGTCGATTCATTTCTCGTCTCGGTGAGAAGGCATTGCCTTTATATCGACTATGAAGAAGTCCGACACGTTCGAGTGGACTCCAGATTCCAAAAGCTGAAGTAGTGTTTGTCAAACTCAAAGCCCTGCTTTCCACCCAGCCGGTTCTCGCTGCTCCACATAGCAAAGAGCCTTTGCTCCTGTACATCGCGGCCACTAATCAGGTCGTCAGTACAGTTTTGACTATTGAGCGGGAAGAGGAGGGCAATGCCTACAAAGTCGAATGCCCAGTCTACTACATTTTTGAAGTGTTAACTCCTTCGAAGCAAAGGTACCCGCATTACCAGAAACTTGTCTATGGCATTTATCTGTCAGCGAAGAAGGTAGCACATTGTTTTCAAGACCACTCGATTTCAGTCATTAGTGATGCTCCATTATATGAGATTCTCAACAATTGAGACGCAACTGGTCGAGTGGCTAAGTGGGCAATTGAACTCCTATACTTTGACATCAAGTTCGAAGCCAAGAAAGCGATCAAGTCTCAGGCACTTGCCGATTTTATGGCCGAGTGGATTGAACAGCAACAGCCAATCCAGATTCACTCGGCACACTGGACCATGTTCTTTCATGGCTCTAAAATGTTGTATGGATCCGGTGCTAGCGTTGTCTTGGTGTCTCCAAAAGGCGACAAACTCAGTTCTGTTATGTAGATTCAGTTTGATTCTTCCAACAATGAAGTAGAATATGAAGCACTCTTGTATGGTTTGCGTATGGCTATCTCACTCGGCGTCAAGCGCCTGATGGTTTATGGTGACTCGGACTTGGTGGTCAATCAAGCGATGAAAGAGTGGGATGTTTGGAACCCTGCTATGACTGGATATTGCAATGTTGTTATAAAGCTCGAGAAGAAGTTTTTATTTGGAACTCCATCATGTTCCTCGAGTGAAGAATCAAGCGGCTGATGAGCTGGCAAAGATTGGATCCACTCGGCGACCTGTCCCCAGCAATGTATTCTTGGAGCACCTCCACACTCCTTAGGTGCAGGAGGATCCTTTCACCGAAGAGCCCCTCTCATCTGACTAAGGTTGATATTCCTACAGTTATTGATTTGGTCATGGAGATTCTGGTCATCATTCCCAACTGGACAGTGCCCTATATTGTGTATATTCTGAGGTAGGAACTTCCTGAAAATGAGACTGAAGCACGGCAGATCGTCCACAGATCGGAAGCTTTTACTGTGGTCGATGATCAGCTGTATTGAGGAAGTGTGACTGGTGTGATGCAGCGATGCATTTCCCCTAAAGAAGGTCAAATGATTCTGGATGAAATCCACTCGGGGACTTGCGGCCATTATGCGTCCTCACGGACAATCGTTGCTAAAGCATATCAAGCTGGTTTCTTCAGGCCACGTGCCAATGAGATGGCAAAGGATATTGTCGATCACTGTGAAGGGTGCCAGTTCTATGCAAAATTATCTCACAAACCTGCGTCTGCTCTAAAGACTATTCCCCTTGCTTGGCCGTTTGCTATCTGGGGTCTGGATATGGTTGGTCCCTTTCAGACTGGACAGAGTGGGTTTACTCATTTTCTTGTTCCAGTCGACAAATTTACAAAGTGGATTGAGGCCAAGCCAATAAAGAAATTGAACTCTCGTACTGCAGTCAAGTTTATGAGAGAAATAATCTAGCGATATGGAGTTCCCCACAGCATCATCATGGACAATGGCACACACTTTGACTTGGAAGAATTCAGACACTTCTGCTTTTCTCAAGGCTCTCGAGTGGATTATGCCTCCGTTGCGCATCCTCAAACCAATGGTCAAGTCGAGCGAGCTAATGGCCTCATCTTACAAGGTCCGAAGCCTTGTCTCATGCGAGACCTAGAACATGCTGCCGGAGCCTGGGTGTCAGAGTTGCCACCTGTTTTATGGGGCTTGAGAACAACACCTAATTGGTCAACTGGGCAAACTTCTTTTTTCCTTGTCTATGGATCCAAAGCTGTCCTACCGAGTGATTTGTTTCACAATTCTCCTCGAGTAGATCTTTATTCTAAAGCTAAAGCTGAACAAGCAAGACAGGATGGCATAGATATCCTGGAGGAAGAGCAAGAGATGGCTTTGATTCGGACCATGACATATCAGCAAGATCTGCGACGCTTCCATGCGAAACATGTTAAGAGTCAGTCGTTTCACGAGGGTGACCTTGCGCTCTGAGTGGATCAACAACGACCCCACAAGCTCACTTCGGAGTGGGAAGGTCCTTTTGTCGTCACCAAGGTGTTGAACAACGAAGCTTATCATCTGTACAACCTCAAGAAGCAGATTGATGAGTCGCGAGCCTGGAATGCAGATATGCTCCGATGTTTCTATACCTTAAAACAGAGCGATGTTGATGTAATAAAAGTATTCAGACAATGTCATTTATGCAAGTATGACTTTTGCAGTCTTTCGTCGATTCCGATCATACAATTTCTCACTTGGGAACACTCTGAGTGGCGAGCAATCCTCACACTCGGGGGCTTAGCTGCGAATATGCTTTCGCCTAAGTTAAAAATCCTGCCGGGTGGATAGCAGTACATTCACTCGGTGACTTAGCTACGAACCAGTCTTCGTCTAAGTTCAAAACTACTCCGAGTGTCGAGCAATCCTCGCACTCGGGGGCTTAGCTGCAAACAAGCTTTCGCCTAAGTTAAAAACCCTGCCGAGTGGATGGCAGTCCATTCACTCGATGACTTAGCTGCGAACCAGTCTTCATCTAAGTTCAAAACTACTCCGAGTGTCAAGCAATCCTCACACTCGGTGGATTAGTTGCTAACCAGCCTTTGCCTAAGATAAAAATAAATTCCTAGTGGATTACTATCTATTCACTCGAAAACTTAGCTACGAACCAGTCTTCGTCTAAGTTCAAAATTTCCCCGAGTGTTGAGAAATCCTCACACTCAGGGGCTTAGCTGCGAACATGCTTTCGCCTAAGTTAAAAACCCTGTCGAGTGGATAGTAGTCCATTCACTCGGTTACTTAGCCGCGAACCAGTCTTTGTCTAAGTTCAAAACTTCTCCGAGTGTTGAGCAATCCTAACACTCGGGGGTTTAGGTGCGAACCATCCTTCGCCTAAGTTAAAAATAAATTTCGAGTGGATTACTATCTTTTCACTCGGAAATTAGCTACGAACCAGTCTTCGTCTAAGTTCAAAACTTCCCCGAGTGTTGAGCAATCCTCACACTCGGGGGCTTAGCTGCGAAGCAGCTTTCGCCTACGTTAAAAACGAATTCAGTCAAGCAAACGATTGAAAACCAAATATTGGTAAATCCAAATGTTTCAGCACGGGTAAAGGTTTCGCGCGCAAGCAAAGGTGCTCAGGCTTAAGGCCTGAATGAAGTTTTACGGCTGATACATTTTCACTCGGCATTTCGAGGCAAATAAAGTTTTCTCTGTGAATCAAGTTTTTCAACCGCCAGACGGACTTGCTGGCTCGATGAAGGTGTCCAACTCAATCCCATCTGCTATCCTTGTGGATGTGTCAATGAAGGTCTCCATGAAATCTTCAAACTGAAGCTTCTTCGTGTTCATCACTCAGAGATCATACAACTTCTCCTCCCTTGCCTCTTTGCAATGGACTCTAACAACGGAAAGTGCCACATCGGCTCCACATCGGACGGCTGACTTCTTCCAAGCTTGCACTCGACTAGGGATATCATTAAGACGGACCATCATGGACGCAAGATCATTCTGAAGGGTTTCTTTCGGGCCACAGCTCTTTGTCGGTCTTCTTTCTTCGGTCTCTTTTTCGAAGTCTTGGCAAAATTCTACATGGAAGAAGGAATGGGAAAATGATTACATTTTTAACCGATGGGAATTGAAGAAATTCATTCGACAAGGACAATTACCGTCGAGCGTCATGTACATCTTCCTCGCGAACTCCGCCAAGTGCTTCTCCAAGCCATTGCTCCTCTTGGTCAACTGCTCGGTCTTCTTGATGAGTTCACCCCGTTCCAGTTTCAGCTTGGAGTTCTCCTCCTCTATCTTCTTGGCAGCAGCCAGCTTCTTCTCAACGGCTTCAATTTTCTCCCTCGCCGTCTTTTAGGCATCAGCAAGCGCCTTGTCTTTTTCCTCCAGCACCTTCTTCATGGTATCTAAAGAAATAGCATTGTTGAGTCGCACTTGGAGTCGACGATTTTCATCACGCACGTCTGTTCGAGTGAGAACACTCGGTTCAAAGGATGGAAAGTGAGAGTAAGAATGCATTGGGTCGACTAAGGTTACCTCCCACAGTCTTCAATTTAGTCCGTGAACACTCCAAGCGGTTCTTTGAGACCTCCAGATCCAGTCGCAGTTGGTTCCTTTCCTCCTTCAGGTCCTTGTATTGAGTGCCAAGTTCACAAGCTCTCCGAAATCAAGAAAAAACAAAGTCACTCGACATGGAAATTCCTCCACTCCCGAGTGAAGAATGTTAAGAATAGTCGACTGGATGACGGCGCCCGCCCCACCCCTCCCCTGAAATAGCGTCATATCATGGTTTATCAAATGATGTCCATGAAACTTGCATTCAGAAGAGGAAGAACTAAAGGAAAAGAGTCCACTCAACACGTCGAGTGGCAAACATACTCCGCGTACGACAAAGAACCTTGAGTTCAAGTTCTTAAAACTACTGCTCATCGTCAACAATCAAGAGTAGTCTCAGGGACTACACCCACTGCACTAGCATGCCCCCACTGGTTCTTAAATCACTCGACAGGGTCTGCTCTGTGCAACCACAAGATGGTCTCTACCAGACCCCCACCAGTGCAAGCACTCGACTGCAGTCTCGAGGACTACACCCCGTGGGTGCACTCAGCATGCCCCCACTGGACCTGCTAACACTCGATCCGTCGAGTGGCCCTCGAAGGGCCTGCCATCCCACCACGCACCCCTGAAGTAGCATCATATCATGGTTGATGAAATGATGTCCATGAAACCTACAAGGTAGCTTCAGAGCGATATGGCTAAAAGCACTCGACAAGGTCTGCCCTGTCCGAGTACAAGATGGTCTCTATCAGACCCCCGCCAGTGCAAGCACTCGACGGCGGTCTCGGGGACTAGGCCCAGTGGGTGCACTCGGCATGCCCCCACTGGACCTACCAACACTCGATCTGTCAAGTGGGAAAAAACACCATGAGCAAGCATATGAAAATCGTCTATTTCTAAGACCCCTGCCGATGTTTTCGTCATTCGACAACGGTCATGGGGACTACACCCAGTGGGTGCACTCAACGTGCCCCCACTGGACCAAAATTTACTTGACTAAGACCTGGTCTATTCGAGTAGAAATCTCAAGAATATTCTATAGAACGAAGACATCCAATGGGTGTACAATCAAAGAAGACAAGAATTTAATCAGAAATACACTTACAATTGCACTTACTCGGACATTGGTATGAAGCGCCGCGCTGGCATCCTAAGCCAGCTTGTTGGCCTCGTATGCCTCCTTGGTGCACAACATTATTTGCTCCACCTGGATCATGGCTTCCTTCGCGGCCCTAGTATGGTCTTCCAAGACATGGTGCAGAGGAAATGCAGTCACCGGCTGGAGTGATGTTGTGGCTAGAGTAGC
The DNA here is from genome assembly GCA_022496015.1 of Hordeum marinum. Lineage (NCBI taxonomy): Eukaryota > Viridiplantae > Streptophyta > Magnoliopsida > Poales > Poaceae > Hordeum > Hordeum marinum. The sequence continues at coordinate 302,278,609 of CM039672.1, read as the reverse complement.
CGGGGTAGTCTGAGGCTGTCCGATTGGAGTCGATGCCACGATGGTTGAAGCAGCTGGTGGAGCACTCGATAGCGGAGTCGTGAGTTCAGTTCTGGCTCGTGACGAGTCGCCTATCCCCTGGGATGATCCAACACTCGACCATTGGGGTGTTTGTCCTGACGATGTTCTTCGAGCGCGTACACGCGGGGTGCCTAAGGTCTCACCTTCACCCCTCATACCCCGAGATAGTTCTTCATCGTCTTCCAGTTGAATGACCTCTGCAAACATCAATCGGCAATGTTAACTCTTGCAATCGACAAATCATTTTCAAGAATCAAAGTTGAGAGAAGTTTTGTTTACCTCTTTGGGAGGTGGCCGCGTCAGTAGTATCCACATCCATTTGCTCTTCTCCGTCCCGTGGAGGCGACGTCACTGAGGTAGCAGCACTGGTAGACCAAATTCCACACGGTCAGCAAGAACTTGAAGTCACATTCGACAGTGAAGGACGAAAGCAAACACTTACGTTGAGATGATGGGCACAGCCATCTTCATGCAGGGGAAAGCTTTCTGAGGTTTTGCCGCATTGGGCTTAGGATGCTTCGTGGCTCGTTCACCCGACTCGACAGTCGAGGTCTGGTCCCATTTCGGGTTCCTCTCGTTCGAAGCCAAGGTCTTACCCGCGGCAGTCGCAGGGTCCTGATGCAACTTGGAGCGATGTTCAGTGCATGGAGCAGACTCGACTTCTACCTCGTTCCCGCCAGAGGCTTCATACTCATCTCCGTTGTCGTTAGCGTAGTGGATGTCCATGCTGCCACCCTCACTCTCCCCGCCATCTTCATGCTGGTTCCCGTTGGGCACGAACGAGTGCATGTGCGTCCACTCCTGCAAGATTGAAACAATGAAGTCAATCGACATATCAATCAATCACTCAGCAAAGTAATATGACAATTGACAACACAAAGTTTACCAGATTCTTTGGCGGATTCTCAACAGAGTAAGGCCGGATCCTCTTGCCCCCCTGGGGGTTATCGCAAGCCCCGGTAATGCTTCGAAGCCATTGCTCGTCAGTTTTCTGTGAAACATCTTCTAGGTGCGTCCAGGAAGAGTCCTTGGGGCCTGCATAATGCCACATAGTGTGGTCCCTTGCCTGGAGCGGCTGGATCCATCGGCTGAGGAATGTCTCTAGGAGATCCATACCATTCACTCAGCCACGGACAAGGTTCACTACGACGTCCACCAGGATTCCCACTTGGACTTTCTCTCCCTCTGACACTTTCAGAGACTTGGGAATGGCAGGACAATCTGATGTGAAAGGGGAAAGACCAGTCGACATATTGGGAGAAGATATATCCTTGCAATAAAACCATGTCGACTGCCAATCTCTAACCGATTCGGGGAAAGTCATGGAAGGAAAAGAACTCTAGGCTCTCTTCTGGATTCCTAAGCCCCCACACAGCTGGACTACATGAGTTTTACCATCCTTAGGGTTGGCCTTTTTGACTGACTGAGATCTGATAGTGAAAATGTGTTTAAACAGACTCCAATGGGGAGAGCAACCCAAGAAGCACTCGCGCAGAGTGACGAAAGCATAAACATAGGAAATGGCATTCGGAGGAAAGTGATGGAGCTGAGCTCCGAAGAAGTTCAAAACCCCTCGAAAAATGGATGGGGGCATGGAGAAACCTCTTTCGACATGGGTGAGGAGAAGGACCCGCTCCCCCTCGCGCGGCTCTGGCTCGGGCTCCCCCTCCGACAGCCTCCAGGAACCATCCGCCACGAGCCCGTCAACGACGAGATTCTCACAGAAATTGATGGGTGTTCAAATAGGACGGAAAGCTCCTGCCCTAGGATCAAGGCAAGAGTCCTCATAGCGAGGATGAGGATGAGCCTCGGGGTCCGATTGGTGGCGGACAAAAAAAATTCTCTAGAGGTCAAAACAGTAAACATGATATTCGCCACCCATATACCCAAGAAGGAGAGGAAGCGCATTGACGAGGATATGTACCTGGGGTAGGGTCCTAGGCCTGACCCACATACTCGGCCTGACCCACATACCCGACCTAAGGGAACTATATTGAAGGACTTAAAGATTACAAGAGAGATTCCGACTGGATTAACCATGGTGCTCAAGTCACTCGACATTCATCCACTCGGAAGCTTATCCCTTCACTCGACAGTCACCTGTCACTTGAAAGACCTCACTTCCAGTTGACGCCAAAAGACCAGAAGCCACTCCTTGGAGGCCAACGGGCAGGCGCTCCAGTCTTCATTACTAGCAATCATGATGTACGTTACCAGTAACGCTCGACTTTATACCCACTATCAAACCCTTGGATGCCTCGCACTTATGAGGGGCAGCGTACTCTATATAAGCCGCCCCACCCCTCTAGCACAAGGGTTCGCAACCTCTGTAACTCACACTCTCCACACAAGAAAAGCACCCGAGCACTTTGATGTAGGGTTGTTACCTTCATGAGAGGGTCCTGAACTCATACATCCGTGTGTACATCCTCGCCGTAGCTAGGACTCTGCCCTCTCCTTTTGTACCCCTAACTTCTACTGTCAGACTCGTTCCCAAAACATGCGTCCTTCGACAGGTCTACGCTGTAGAGCCTGTAGCCTTGAAGTATAACCCATGGTCTGCATATCCGATCACCTTTGATCGACGTGATCACCCGACCAGTATCCGTCATGGGGGTTCAGCCACACTCGTCCTAGACCCCATCATAGATGGGTATCACCTCACAAAATTCCTAATGGACGAAGGAAGTAGCCTTAACCTGATTTACTCAAACACGGTGAAAAAGATGAGAATAGATCCGTCAAGGATCAAACCCAGCAACACTACCTTTAAAGCAGTGATCCGAGGTGTCGAGGCCCAGTGCACGGGCTCCGTCAGGCTGGAAGTAGTGTTCGGCTTGCCCGATAACTTTTGCAGCGAAGACTTGATCTTCGACATTGTACCCTTTTGTAGTGGCTATCATGCACTGCTCGGCCGGATAGCATTCGCTTGCTTCAACGCCGTTCCACATTATGCATACCTCAAGCTCAAGATGCCCGGCCCCAAGGGGGTCATTACTGTTAACGGAAACACGGAGCGCTCCCTCCGAACTAAGGAACATGCGCTGGCCCTGGCGGCCGAATTCAATTACAACGATGATCGGCAAACTCCAAAATCTGTTGTAAAGGCACGCAAGGTGGGAAAGCAAGTTGTGTTTCAGTCCGAACTCTCAGAACCTACCCCTCCCCTTAAATAGGGATTCGCCCCCCATCGCACAACCCTAGGACCAGCAAAGTACGTGCCAAGGAGGCACAACTTTGCACTCAAAATTCCATGGGCGGTGGTGGGGAAAAAAGGGGAAGTGTTCGACTGGACCAAACTATTACCATTACGATGTCTTCAGACATAATGCAGGCACTATCAAAGGGAATGCACAAGGCGTAAAGCTCATCCACACTTCGGAGACTTCTCAAGACCTTGTTTGCAAGATCCGTTTGCCGAACAGTACCACCCATTGAGGGTGCACCAAGGCGCAGGAGTACACAAGCGGCGGGGCACATCGAGGACTTAAGGTAACCAATCGAAGACCCCTGGTACAACCACCCCTGTAGAATTTCTTATTTTTCACATACCTGTAATCAGTTGCTTCAGCAATACAAGCAATAAGAGTTGTTGAGAAAAATATAGCATCATTATATGTATTTGTCTTGTTGTCCTTTTTGGCACATATTTTATTTCTCCCTCTGCTCGTGAAACTATTCGGTATGTTGCGATGCAACCGGCTAATAGACCGGGGGCTCGAGTTAAAAAATCGCCTTATGTACAACTTATTATGCGTTAGGCATCTTGGAATTCACTTTATATGCATTGGTTCCAAACTATGTCTTGGGTCAATAGTTGGGTTGCCAAGCTCTTGTGCTTGCCCCTTTACGTTCCACTTGTTCGGCTAAAAGGGCAAAGGGAGAACCCCTGCGATTGTGTTTTCGGATAGTCTGGTCAAGCACCTCAAGGGAGAAAGCCGAAAACTGACTGTCATAGTATGTGAGAGCCAGTCTATGAATCCGAGCTTAAAGCGTTATACTTAAATCCTCGTCAGAGGATATTCCGTGTTATACGAGGGGTTTGTTCTTCATGCGAACCATGTGATATTGGCCTTAGCCGCGGTTCATCCGAACATCACAACACTCCAGGGGCTAGTCATCAGCCCCCCGCAGTCCTTTTCATGCCCCTACGGCTAAGTGAAAGCAATAAAGCACTATGGTCCGATTGCCTGGTCCGCCGCACTCTACCGCCTTCGGGTTCTGATAACTCGGCTAAGGGACATAGTGCATTGGGAGAGACACCCCATGTAGTATCTACATGGGGGCTGAAGCCGACGACTCGTAGCTTTCAGTTTCAACGTCCACACAAGAGTTATAAAGGAACGCAAAACATTGAAAGCATGATAAAATTAAAACATTAAAACATTAAAATGTCTCCGGACATATTACAACCTAATCATGCATGCTCTCTTTCAAGCATTGTGACTCTATCCCCCGGGCACTCTCCATTACTCCGGTACAGCTCGGGGAGCCTATGTTCCTTCCCAGGAGACGGCGGAGCGGTTGCTATTTTCATTGGATCCAGCCCCGTCCAGTGCACCTTGGCCTTTGCGAAGGCCATCGTAGTTCCCTCGATGCAGGAGTAGCGCTTCATAGCGTTGAGGCGGGGCGCAGCATCGATCAGCTTCTGCACCAGGCCGAAGTACCTGCCGGGCAATGGCTCGTTGGGCCATAACCGGATGTAGAGGTCCTTCATGGACGGCTCCGCCATCCGGTGCAGCTCCATTAGCTACTTCAGCTGCTCGACGAGAATAGGAGAGCGCTCGGGGGCTTCAAACTATGCCCAGAATAGGCAAGCTTCATCCCCTTCTTCCCGCAAAGCATATAGCTGATTCGTGTTCGCTATGCTCTTCTGGAGGTCAGAGCAGGCGTCTTAGGAATGCCACACCCGGGTAAACAACTCGAACTTGCTATACCCAAAGACACACTGCAATAAGTATGGCTTACCATCTGTTATAGCCTTCGCCTGGCGAACTTGTTCTTCGAAAAACCTCCTATCCACCCACTCCTTTTGGAGGTCAGTTTTCATGGTGGATAGTTTGGCAGCCCGCTCCTTGCCTTTCAGCTCAAGGGCCTCGCACTTGAGGCCGGCGTCCTTGAGATCCCATTGGATCTCCTCCACCCGAGCCTCGTGCTTGTCGCTGGTGGCCATTAGGGCTGACAACGCGGAAGCCGCTTGTGCGACCACCGCCCTCTCAACTGAAGCCTCCTGCTTCGCATTTTACAGCTCGGCCTTGATCTTCTCTACCTCCTTCGTCGAGGCTATGTGTTTATTAACAATATGAAAAACTACAATGACACTATTGCGATTGAAGTTTCGGGGTATCGACTTAAGCTTACCTTGCGCCTCGTCGAACCTCTTGTTGAGAGCGTCAAGCTCGTCCTCGGAACTCTTAAGCTTCCGATTCAGCTCGTCCAACTCAGCACCACTCACAGCCGCCACTGATGACGAAGCCTGTAACACACAAATCCTTGTAAGGTTACATGGGCTCAATACTTACAAACTATCGTCAATCCGGTCATATGTCCGGACCTCTTAGGGGTTATTCGAACGTTCCGAACATACATTTTTGTATATAGTTCGGAAATGGATCCATGATTGACCCCTAGGTAAGTTTTTTTCAAACTCACATAGGCTCGAGGACTTCCATCTATATAATCATAAATAAAAATTTTGCAAATAAGAGTGTTGCGTGGCTGACCTGAAAGCCCTTGAGGAGAACCTTGAAGGCCTCCTTCAATCTGTTGTCGATGGAATTAATGCTCTAGAATACCGCACCCATAAGAGTGCGGTGCCCCTCTGAAAGCACATTTTATCCCTTGGTGGTTTTGGTAATTTATAACAACATATAAGTCAATGAACTAATGTTTCCATCAAGTATGTTTCAGGAAAATTTCAATCATGGGTTGGCAAAAAGAGATTGTGGAATACCCCAAGATGCAAGGAAATGGATTGGCCAAGCTTCAAGCAAGAGGACTCTACATTTTATATTTGTGAAAAATCACTTTGAGTCCATAGGAAAGCCAATACTATTAAAAGGGGGTAAGGTTTTGTTGGTGAACAAAATGCTCATACGTGCACAAGTGATAGTCACCGAAGACACCCACAAACTATCCCACCAAAGTGTGTCCAAAGCCAAATACTCAAAATCGGTGCAGACAACATTCCACATTCGATGCCACCGATTCCAAACCCTAGATAGACTCAGCCAAACCCTAGCCACTTTGGTGCAACCGATTCCATACGGTGCCACCGAGTTCAGGCTGCCAACTTTCTATAATGCAAATTCACAATTTTGGCCCCTTCGAGATTGTTGAATCTGCGTCACCGAGATTGAGCATTTTGATTGTTGGTCACCTTATCGGCGCAACCGAGATTCCTATATCAATCTCATCGAGATTCAAAAGTTGCCACCTTTTAGTCACTTCGGTACCACCGAGATTAACACATCGGTGTCATTGAGTCTGACTTATTTTCTGTGACGGTTGGATTTTTGGGGATGCCTATATATACCCCTTCACCACCACCTAATCGAGAGAGAAGCACTCAGAACCATTACATACCTATCATATCAGTTTTCTGAGAGAGAACCACCTACCATTGTGTTGAGGTAAATATCTTCCACTCCAACCATATGGATCTTGATTCCTAGCCTCCCCAAGTTGTTTTCTACCAATCCCATCTCTTCTACCAAGACATATCTGTGAGAGAGTGATTGTGTGTTGGGGAGTCTATCATCTTGAAGCACAAGAGCAAGGAGTTCATCGACATTATCAAGCCTATTACCTTTTGGAGGGTGGTGCCTCCTAGATTGGTTAAGTGTCGCTTGGGAGCCTCCTACTTCGTGTTGTGGAGTGAACCAAGAAGTTTTTAAGGGCAAGGAGATCGCCTACTTTGTGAAGATCTACCCCGAGTAAGGCTAGTCCTCCATGGACGTAGGCCATCATGGTATAGTCAAGGTTGCTTCTTCATGGAACCCTTTGTGGGTAGAGCCCTCCATGGACTCTCATGACCATTACCCTCCGTGGATTGAAGACTCCATGAACATGGATGTACGATAGCGCCACCTGTCGAAACCATGGGAAAAATCATCGTGTCACCAATTGCGTTTGCTCTTCCTACCCTCTCTTTACTTACATGTGCAATGTCTTTACTTTCCGCTGCTATACTCTTAGACATGCATGTGTAGGGTGTACTTGACATACTATGAATGCTAAAATCTGCCAAGAATTAAAATTCAGAAAAATTAGTTTTTATTTGGTCAAGTAGTCTAATCACCCCCCCCCCCTCTAGACCTACTTTCGATCCTACAAGTGGTATTAGAGCTTTGGTCTCCATTGCATTGGTCTCACAACCTAGGAGAAGTATGGCGTCTAGTGAGAGAAATTATCACCGTAGAGGTCCATACTTTGATGGCACAAATTTTGCTAGTTGGAAGCACAAAATGAAAATGCATTTGCTTGGTCATAACCCCTCCGTTTGGGCTATTGTTCGTGTTGGCATGCAAGGTGAATTCTTTGCAGAAGGAAAGGAACCCGATCGTGAAGCGACCGCGGATGAGTTGAAGATGTTGCAACTCAATGCTCAAGCATGTGACATTCTCTTCAATTGCCTATGCCCCGAAGAATTAAAGAAGATCAGTTGTCTTGAGAATGCAAAAGAGATTTGGGATACTTTGATTGATATGCATGAGGGTACAGAATCTATGAGAGAATCCAAGTTGGATGTTCTTAAAAGCCAACTTGACATGTTCAAGATGAAGGATGGTGAAGGAGTCGCTGAGATGTACTCTAGGCTAGCTCTCATCACCAATGATATTGTCAACTTAGGAAGCGAAGAAATGACTGACAAATTCATCATCAAGAAGATACTTCGAGCTGTGGATGATTGATATGACACCATTTGCACATTTATCCAAATGATGCCCAACTACAAATATCTCAAACCAACAGAAGTGATTGGTAGAATTTTTGCTCATGAGATGACACTCAAAGACAAGGAAGAGCTTCACCACAAGTCTAGTGGTGCTTACAAAGCCACAAGTGATGCTCCCGCTACCTCAAGCGACAACCTTGTCATAAATGAAGAGATAAGCCTCATGGTCAAGAAATTCAACAAGTTCTACAAGGATAGAAGCAAAGATCAAAGCTCCAACTCAAGATATCAAGAGAAGCGTTCGTCAAGTCGTGACCGAAACTGCTACAATTGTGGAAAGCCCGTACACTACTCCAATGAGTGCACAGCTCCCTACAAACGAAGAGAAGAGTCATCAATAAGACGAAGCTCAAGAGACGAGTCACCTCGAAGAGAGAGACGGACTAGAGATTATCGTTATGAACGAAGACCCTCAAGGAGAAGTAGGGACTCAGAGAAGAAGGACAAGTACACCAAGAGCTACTCAAGAAGGAAACATCAAGCTCATGTTGGTGAATGGGTTTCCGGCTCCGACTCCGACAACCACTCCAAGAGAAGCTATCACTCCAACTCCGACTATAGTCAAGATGAAGGTGTTGCCGGAATTGCACTAGTGACTACCAACTCCTATGATATATTTGATTCACCAAATGAAGGGAGTGGAAGTTGCTTCATGGCTAAAGGCCCCAAGGTATCACAACCTGAGTATCTTGATTTCAATAGTGATGAAGATGACTTGTTAATTGAACATGACTTGCTATTTGACAAAACTGGTAATGTTAGTCAAAATGAACTTGTTAGTACCCGCTCTAGTGTAGATAAGTCATGTGATGATGATAAGTTGGAAATAGAACGACTAACTCAAGAACTAAAAACGCTTAAGTTAGCTCATGAGTCAACTCTAGAAGATCATAGAGAGCTTGTAAGGATACATGAGAAGCTACGCTTCGAGAAGCTCAATTTAGAGCAAGAGCATCAGTTCCTTAAAGTTATCAATGACGATCTTCGAAAGAAGACTTCCTCTTAGCTAGCCAAACGACTTCTCTTATATACGTTCATGCCACAAGTTAAGTCTAAGCAAGCTAGTGAAAAGGAAAGAAAAGTTCTTCAACTAGTGGTAAGAAAAATGATAAATCCAATGATATTGCTTCTAGTAGCTCTCTTGATCCCACTAACTCTTCTCTTAGCCAAGTTACACTTGAGGAAGAAAATCAACTCTTGAAAGGGACTATAGAGAAAGGTATCTAGAAGAGTCTTGAAGGGTGCAAACAATTTGAGGAGATTGTACGCAAGCATGGAGGATACCGGAAGAATCATGATGTTGGCTACTTCAACGCAAATGGAGTTGAATGGGAAGAAGGCAATACCCCAATCCCAAGTTTGTTCCTCAAAAGGAGAAGTATGAAAATATTCTTCCCAAGGGAACAAAAGCTCAAGATGACCGTCCACCACAAGACACCAAGCTCAAGGAAAAGAACAAGCTTCAAGAGGACTTTGACTCATATGAAGATGTATCCCAAGATTTAGTGAAGTGGGTTCCCAAGGCTACTACAAGCTCAACTTATACAAGTGCTACTTCAACACCAAGGATCCCCATCAACTTGATGTGGGTCCCCAAGAAGAAGAACTAGAGAGTTCTTGAGGGGTGACTCCATCAATGAAATTCACTCACATTCATTATTGGCAAGAACTAGTTGCAAACAACATCAACATTATGCAATAGTTCAAGGAGTCACACATTCCCTCAAAGGTAAGCAAGAGACAAGGTAATCAACAAATCAATGGACATCATCACATATGCTTTGCACTCCATGTCCATAGATATGCTTGTATTTGTCTCTTGTGTGTTGGGACTAACCCATGTAGGTGAGAAGAGTAATGAAACAACAAGGATGCTCCCAACTCTTGGTGATCTTCATCAACTTTGAGCATCCACCACTACCTCACCAACATGAAGTCTTCATCGACAAAACCCAAGGTTAGTTTATCCCTCTTATGGGGGGATGTCACATCTAGGGGGAGATTTACTCTAAGACTTGAGTTAAAGCATCTCATAAGAATGTGACAACATTAAATGCTTTATGTGAAAGTGGTAACCCTAGTTGTGCTTAAACGATGAGTATGACCTATGATCAAGTATTCTTACTTGGCTCCTAAGTCAAATACTCATATATAGATGACTTCCTCATCGCCAAAGTGCTTGTTAGATGCTATTGTGTTTGTGCATGTTTGCCATGATTTCATTTGACATCTTGTTGTGTGAGCATGTTGGTCTGCATTTATTTACTCGTTCGAGGATATCCAATTGTTGCTATTTTTCTTTTCATATTTATTTTCCAATTGGATATACAAGAATGCCTAGGACCACTTTTTTGCCATCTATGCTTTGTCACCTAATACCCTATTCATGTTGCATCACAAAATTTGAACAAGTCCTTTTCGATCCCTCTGTGTGTGGAGCACTCTGAGTTCCGTATCGACAAGGACGGACCATTAAAACCTTCTAACTGCATCTTGGTGGAACCAATCCCAAAATCTTGGTCTCACCGAATGACTAGGGTTGATGTGGATTTCTTGCCTCGGTACTACCGATTCCATATTCTCGGTTACACCAAGTTTCCATGTCAGCTAACAGTTGAGAAACTCGGTGACATCGAAAATTTAGAATCAGCGTCATCGATAGCGTAGTGTATATATTCGGTGGTCCCGACGGTTCGAAATTTCATTCTTCAAACCGTCGTGCCCCAAGCCCTAAGCTGCCACAGAAGGACCCCTTGGTCGTCGCCCAAGTCTTCCCGCACTCCTCTGCCGCTGGGAATCGCCGTCGTCGATGGAATCTTTGCCCCTGTCGCCACTGTAGCGGATTTGTCACCGAACTAGGGTACGGATTCGGCCCCCTCTTGCGCTCCAACCTCCGATTCTTGCGAATTAGGGTTTTTCCATTATCTAGCCACAGTTTGAGGTTGTTCTATCCACAGGATAAACTCCATAGTCTAGTGAATCGAAGAATTCTAGGTTTAGTTTCCCGCGAAGTTGCATCTCTGTGATACCGAGTCAGAAAAATCGGTTCCATCGATTGCCTTTTTGTGCTACTGAGGACAAAACTCGGTGAGACCGAGTGATAGTTTTTGGTCTGACCGAAATTGTTGCCAAGTTTCGGTTAAGGGTTTTGTGAGTCTCGGCGGCACCGAAATGTTTGACTCGATGACACCGAAATCCAATTTTGTAGTGAACTACATCTATAATTTTTCTGTTCAAACTTTCAAAAACTTGTTGTATTTTGTGATGACTTATCCTATTCCACTCTTCTATACTCTATTCACAGGTTCAGCATGTCAAGGTCAGACAGTCAGAATTTGCCAGAGCAGGGTGTTGACATGAGTTTAGGAACTAGCCCTGAGCCTTGTTCTTTTTCAGATCCAGGCACCCCCAGCTCCCATGGGTTGCCCAAGGCTGCCACTAGGGCCAGGAAGAAGCTGAATTCAGATGAGGAAGATTTAGATTTTCTGCCATAGGAGGTTCTTGCCAAGAAGCAAGAGAAGGCTGCCAAGAAGTCAGCAAATGAGGCCACCTCTTCTAGGAGGGTGGTTAGCAAATCATATGCACCTCCTGAAGTTATGAGAGCACCTGAGAGTGCCAGACCTACAATGACCATTGAACCCCCAAAGAAGTCTATGCCTAAGAAGGCAAGGGAGAAGAAGAAGGCCAGAAAGAGGATAATACATGTTACTGGTAGGCCTACATCTATGTATGAAGATCTAGAGGAGGCAGTTGCTGCTGAAGAGGAGGAAGAGACAGCTGCAAAGGCTCCCCCCAAGAAGAAGGCCAAGAAACTTCTAGTTGATGCTATGCCCAAGTATGGCACATCCAAGAGCACAAAATCCCACAAGGCTGTTGCTAAAAAGCCTAAGAGGACATCCAGGCAGATTCCAGCTTCTGAAAAGAACAAGGGAACTACCTCCAGAGTTGAGAATGATGATGACTTGACAACCTTGATGAAACTTAAACCACACCTTCCAGTACATAATGCCAGCTATCCACTTGCTGAAGATATGAAGAAGAGGAAAGACTCAGGTTTGAGGGCATGGAGAGCTATTGATCCATATGCCCAAAGGAAGAAGACATTTGTGGACTACAAATTCTATACCAAAGAGCAACAGGATTTCTATGAGACTGTGCTTTTTGACAAGATTCCAGCTATGAGTGACATGAGATATGTTGACTGGAAATTCATTAAGGAGAATGAGGACTATTTCCCAAGTGTCCAAGAAAATTTCCACTTCATTGGTTTGGATGACATTGTTGGCAGAGAATTTACTGCATGTAATGATTAATTGATCATGCAATTCTACTCCACTACACATTTCTATGGAGATGGTAGGATTGTATGGATGATGGAAGGAGCAAGATATGAGTCCATAATTGATGAATGGGCCACACTTCTAGGAGTCCTAGAGGTTCAGGATGGAGACTTGGATGTCTACACGGAATCCAAGGTGAGCCACAATGCCATGAAGGATATGTATAATCCTATCCCTGGAGACAAAGTGCAATCTCACAAGCTTGGATCCATCTACTTTCTTCAAGATGGCCTCCGCACCATGAACACCATTCTGAGGCATACTTTGATGCCCAAGTCAGGAGATGACAAGATGTTCCAAGGCTACTCCATCAACATGTTGATCCACCTTGACAAACACACCAGGATCAGAGTCATGGACTTGATTGTTGAGACAGTCAAGAGGGTTGCTGCTGATCAGAAGCGCTCTTGCTGCTATGCACCCTATATCCAGATGCTCATCAATTCTTAGCTTGAGAAGCACATATTTGCTCTTGACAATCCCCGTTTGCCCCTACAACCAGATCTTGAGGATAACATTGTGGTGATGGACCCAGATCATCCCACATCTGCTACAGCTCAGGCAGAGGTAGAGGCAGCTCGAGCCACTAGTGCTCAAGTCCCTAGATCCAGAAATGAGCAAATGGATCTGTTGATATCATCAGTTCAGGGCATGCAAAGGTACATTAAGGGGATTCTGGACAACCAGAATAGTCTTGTGAGGATCTTTGAAACTAGGATCAAGACCCTTAATGATAAGGTGGACAGGTTGACTAAGACAGTCATAGAGCTCTAGAAGGAAGTTGACTCAGTGCCTCTTCCTCACACTACTTCAGATGATGATGAGGATGAGGATGGATCACCTCTTAGGACAGGCACGCAGTTTCCTACTTAGGTAGATCAGCCATTGTGCGAGCTCCAGACTTGAGGCCCTCTTCATCAGCTCCTGCTGCTATCACCTCAGCTCCTGCGCCATCAGCTCGAGTTCCTCCAGCTACCACTCCAACTCCATCCACGACATCTGCAGAGATCTTCGCCGACTCTGTTCTCTCGACTCCATCAACAACCTAAGGAGATCATCCCAAGAACGCTTAGACATATGCCTTTGAACTTTTTGGTAATTGTTGCCAAAGGGGGAGAAGTGTATATAGATCTTTAGGCTTGTGTGAGAGAGAGTTTTGGTGTTTATTGGTTTTCAAAAACAATTGTCTTTTGGTTGCTTGTGATACACTTTTTGTGTGATGCTACTACTTTCTATCATCTTAATGCTTTATGAGATGATCTTTGTACATTCTTGATTGTGTTGTGCTATGATGCTCACTATAATTATTCTCGCACACCACCAATATGTATGTGACATCGAAGAAGTGCCACATGTACCTAATCGATTGTGCATTTGCATTCAAATGCAAATTTAAAATAATGCATAAATTTAGGGGGAGCTCTTGCTTATCACATACTTCTCAAAGCGACGATTACATTCATTAATTATATCATATGTCGAAGTTTTGATCTATATGTTGTCATCAATTACCAAAAAGGGGGAGATTGGAAGTACATTTGCTCCCTTGGTGGTTTTGGTAATTTATAACAACATATAAGTCATTGAACTAATGTTTCCATCAAGTATGTTTCAGGAAAAGTTCAATGATGGGTTGGCAAAAAGAGATAATGGAATACCCCAAGATGCAAGGAAATGAATTGGCAAAGCTTCAAGAAAGAGGACTCTAGATTTTATATTTGTGCGAAATCACTTTCAGTCCATAGGAAAGTCAATACTATTAAAAGGGGGTAAGGTTTTGTTGGTGAACAAAATGCTCATAGGTGCACAAGTGATAGTCACCAAAGACACCCACAAACTCTCCCACCAAAGTCTTTCCAAAGCCAAATACTCAAAATTGGTGCAACAAACATTCCACATTCAGTGCCACCGATTCCAAACCCTAGACAGACTCAGCCAAACCCCAGCCACTTTGGTGCAACCGATTCCATACCGATGCCACCGAGTTCAGGCTGCCAACTTTCTGTTACGCAAGTTCACATTTTTGGTCCCTCCGAGATTGTCGAATCGGCGCCACCGAGATATAGCATTCTAACTGTTGGTCACCTTATCGGTGCAACCGAGATTCCTATATCGGTCTCACCGAGATTCAAAAGTTGCCACCTATTAGTCACTTCGGTACCACCGATATTAACACATCGGTGTCACTGAGTCTCACTTATTGTGTGTAACGGGTGGATTTTTGCGGATGCCTATATATACCCCTCCACCACCACCTACTCAAGAGAGAAGCACTCAGAACCATTACATACCTATCCTATCAATTTTCTGAGAGAGAACCACCTACCCTTGTGTTGAGGTCAAGATCTTCCACTCCAACCATATGGATCTTGATTTCTAGCCTCCCCAAGTTTCTTTCCACCAATCCCATCTCTTCTACCAAGCCATATCTATGAGAGAGTGATTGTGTGTTGGGGAGTCTATCATCTTGAAGCACAAGAGCAAGGAGTTCATCGACATTATCAAGCCTATTACCTTTTGGAGGGTGGTGCCTCCTAGATTGGTTAAGTGTCGCTTGAGAGCCTCCTACTTCGTGTTGTAGAGTGAACCAAGAAGTTTGTAAGGGCAAGGAGATCGCCTACTTTGTGAAGATCTACCCCGAGTAAGGCTAGTCCTCCATGGACGTAGGTCGTCATGGTATAGTCAAGGTTGCTTGTTCATGGAACCCTTTGTGGGTAGAGCCCTCCGTGGACTCTCGCGAGCATTACCCTCCATGGGTTGAAGACTCCATGAACGGGGATGTACGATAGCGCCACCTATCGGAACCACGAGAAAAATCATCATGTCACCAATTGTGTTTGCTCTTCCTACCCTCTCTTTACTTACATGTGCAATGTCTTTACTTTCCGCTGCTATACTCTTAAACATGCATGTGTAGGGTGTACTTGACATACTATGAATGCTAAAATCTACCAAGAATTGAAATTGGCAAAAGATAGATTTTTATTTGGTCACGTAGTCTAATCACCCCCCCCCCTAGATCTAGTTTTGATCCTACATCCTCGAAGATGGGGGCGCTCTATAGAGCCTCCCCCATGACCAGCCACCCATTGGGTGGTGGTACCGGTGGTGATCGGACAACCCGATCACCAACTGGGCACTGAACCGGTACCTCCGGAGGCATGGTGCACTCTGGAGATGCCCTCGGAGGGGACTGAGCGGCCGCTCGTCCGGCCTCCTTAGTATCCGGGTGGGGTACCGCCCCCCAGTCTTCGGTGACCTAGGTGTTAGCCTCGGCCATGATCTCGTCTCCCCCGCCGGTGGTGCGCGGCTCTATAGGAGCCTGCTGGGACGACACCTCCGCTGAGTCCTTCGCGATGCTCGGAGGGGTGGGATGTGAAGCATTTTTGCTCTCCGCTAGCTCAGCGGGCGGGGTCTCCCCGTCCGAAACTTGGTCGGTGGGGAGCACACGCGGTGGGCTGCAAAGTCAATAAATGCTCGCATGTTATTAAACTATAAACTTATCAATGACAACTAAAGGAGTCTTCAGATCCTCACCTTCGAGCAGGGGGCTTGACCCTTAGGCTCCTTCGTGGAACCCTCTCGAGGTCATCGGACTCGATATCCGAGTCCGAACTATTGTCGGAATGGATTACCTGTGTCCGACGCGCTTTCTTTGGGGCGGGAGGTGGTACCTCCTCCGCGGCGTCCGACGATGCTGCTCTCTTCCTTGAGAGGGGGAATTCCCCCCCCCCCGGCCCCGCACACCTTCGTCCTCGTCCTCCTTCTCCTATTGATTTGAGGAGGCATGGGTTTCTTCGGACACAACCTCTGGCTGGTCCCTGATGCGCAAGCTTCTTGGCTCGGACTTGTTGTCTTCGGGCTGAGGCACCGGGAAGTAGATGCCTGTGGATTTGCTCAGCCATTTCTGCAAATAATGATTGGAAGGATGTTTTAGAAACTTCTTTACGAGAGATAAAGCTGATAAAATAGAGCTATACTATACCTTGGAGGCAGGCTTGGCGACGTGTAGACCCTGATCCTCCTGTTCGGCTGGCCAATCCTTCTGTGACTTGAAGAGTGCCTTCCACAGCTTCTCTCGAGTAGTGCGGAAGAGGTGCCAAATCGTGGGCTCATCGTCGAGCTGATGAGCCCACAGGGGAGTATCCCACCGCTGACAGGGGAGGATGCGACGCCGGAGCATGACCTGGACCACGTTGGTCAGCACTTCTACAGGTCGCTCACCTCCTTGATCGACCCCTAGTTGAGGCCCTTTCGGAGCCACGATGTTAGTCTAATGGGGGGGACTGGATCTGAATCTGACTGGGGCAGCTTGACCTTCCTCCCTCGGCTCGGTGATGTAAAACCACTCCTTTGCCATACTTTGATGGTGTCGGTGAAGGTCCCGGAGGGCCATACGACGCGGGTGAGCTTGCCTATGGTAGCCCCGCCACAGTCTGCGTGTTCTCCTGTGACACACTTCGACTTGATGTTAAACACCTTGACCCAAAGGCCGAAGTTTGGCTTGACCCATAGAAAAGCCTCGCGGACGAGGATGAAGGATGATATGTGCATGAAGGAGTTCGGTGGGAGGTCATGGAAGTCGAGGACGTAGAAGAACATGAGCCCCCGAACGAAGGGGTGGAGTGGGAAGCTCAATCCCCGGATGAAGTGGGGAATAAAGACCACCCTTTCTTTTGGCTTGGGGGTGGGGATCAACTGGTCCTTCTCCGACGCGCAGTGGAAAATGTTGGCGAGGAGGTAGGCGGTGGCCTTAAGGTCCCGAATGTCTTGGTTGGTGATCGTGGAGGCCTCCCACTTGCCATAGGAACCGGAGCCCGCAATGGGTTAGCTCGGAGAAAGTGTAGTGGAAGACCTAGATCTGTATTGTGGAAGCTCAGAAGGATGGGGAAGCAGAGGGTGCGAATGGGGAGTGTGGTTAAGCCTTGGGGTTTTCTTTTTCCTTTTATGAGGCTTATCGTTGTTTGGCCTCCCTTGCCACGACATGAATCTCTCTGCTTCCCGAGACATGTGTGTCGTTGCATGAGCATGATTAAACGTATCCTGTATAAAACGGGACACAATATGTGCATTGATAGAACATGTTGATTAAAATGGCCTCGAACCGTGAGCGACTTTTTGCAATTGGCTCAGCGGTCGTGGTGGGCCATGACCTTTCGTCAGAGGGGTCATCACAGGACTTTATTTTACCCCTTGACGTTTGTCCTTCAGGGCCAACATATTCACAATGTTCGGACGCGCCTCTATTCGGAAAGCTACGTGTCATCGGAGGTCGAGTTATACTCAGTGGGAAGAACTCACCTCGCAAGTCGAAGACTCTGATTATACTAAGAGATTGAAGCTAGGACCCTTGGCATCGGAGGCAAGTTCGAGGCCTACCGAGGGAGTCTTGGATTAAGAGGTGCTCGGGAGGCCGACCTGTTCCTTATGGGCCAGACTGTATGGGCCGCTAACCGGATGTTGGATCGATTGGAGGCTCTATCTCCAGGAAGGAAGCTTCGGGAATCGTGGCTTGTCCTCCACTTTTAATGTAGAGAATAGGCATGTTGAAAGTGCGTTATATGGACTAGAGGGGGTGAATAGGCGATTTTTACAAATTCATCACTTGAGGAATTTCAACTTGATGAATTTGAAATGTGACGGTGTGATTACCCCTAGGTAGGCCAAAGCAATGGGTCTTCCCCTTTCGCTTGGAATAATAACTACACGGCGGGCTGGCCGTGGCCGGCTGGAGGACGTCCGATACAAGCCGGTGCCGGCTGGCGCCCCGGACGGTTGGTCGAAGAGCCGGCTAGACCCTCGGCCGGCGGGGCATGGCCGGCTGCCTCCGGGCCGGCTCTTCTGTTGATCCTGGGATGGACATGCCATGCCCTGTCCCTCTACGCACGGGTACGATGACACGACACGACCGGCACGACCGGCGGCCCTATGCTATAGTGGCCGCTGACATACTGCAGCGCATGGCTACAGTCCAACCGTCCCGGACGCTGACCTCGGCGATCGTGACCGGGCATGGGAATAGTGCTGGCACGCCCTTGCCACTCAATTACTACCCCGGCGTGGCTATAGCGTGGCCGGCCGTACCGGAGACTTCGGTCGGCTGACGCTATACGACGCCCCCCGGACGACCCGTGCCGCGGCAGTGGGCGAGGGCCAATCGTAGAGCCGGCTGGCGGGCCCCAACGGGAGATGGGACCGCTCGACCGGCGTACCCCACCAACGACAAGACGACACGAATGGTGGGACCCTCTGGCCAGCCGGAGAGACTGTCAGTCGGGTCCCCCCACCTTTGTACTTAGAACATATTATAAGAGTCGGGGTGGCCTATAAAACTCCCCGAGCCCCCCATGCAACGGGGACGGACGATCATCTTAACACACACACACACACACAACCCCTTCTAGCAGTGGAGGAAGAGGAGACGGCTGCCCCTTCTTCCTCCTCTAGACACAGCTCCACAAGCACCATTGTATCTATACCCATCCATCCAACTAAACCAAGCAGGACTAGAGGTATTACCTCCTCCGGACGGCCCTGAACCTGGGTACGTCGTGTGTCATCACCACTTGTGCCCAATCTTGCACCCAGAGCCCGTTAGCGTCCTTTGGCCCCAACCACCTATGATAAGCCACCCTATGGCATCTGTCATGAGAAACAACGACAGTTGGCGCCCACCACGGGGCCGTACGTGGCGCCGGTCGGATTCATGCTCCGGGCGGGACCCCTCTCCATTCCCCGCCGTCGCCGCTCGACCAGGCGAAACCGTGGGGGGCTCATGGGGCTTGCTTCGGCATGCCCTGCGGGCAACTCCATCGGCCTCATGGCCGACATCGACACGCTCATCGAGCGCTTTGGCAGGCTCAGCCTCGCCGAGACTCCGGCCGCTGACAAGTACCCCGCCTAGGTGCTCATCTGTGTCAGTCGGCCCACGGCAGTGGGCGCACTCGCTGTGACTCGGTCCAGCGGCTCCCACGATCGCGTGAGAGTAATGGCCATCACTTCCTCCATAGCTTCCGAACGGGCGTGGGTCGCGGCCAGCGCTGCTGCTGCCCGCGTCGGCACGTCCGAACCGCTCGGCGCGACCCTCCAGGGCTTGAGCACTCCGATCGCCCCAACGGCAAACCCCGACACCGCCGCGGTCGATCTCGAGGCGGCTCGTCGCGTCCTGTTCGAGGACGCCACCGCCCTCGCGGCCACGTGGCGCCGCATGGAGGCGGCATAGCGGGAGTACGCTTCCGGCTATGGACTCACCCTGGATGGCACCGAGCCCAGCCAGCATGGGGTTGTGCGCGACCACGGTCGCGTTGTCACCGAAATACTCAGCGGCAAGATGCCCGTCTACGACACCCCCGCAGCCAACCTGCGGGCTCAAAAGGTGGCCTATGAGGAATTGGCCACCTTGGAGGGCGAAGAGTGCGCCGCCCACGAGCGCCACATCAAGGAGCTCATCGATGTTGCTGATGCGTAGCAACATCTGCTTGCGATGGGCGGCGCTGCCACTGAAGGCCCCTAGCCCGAGCGCGAGGGCACAAGAACTGCCGGCCGCCAGGCGGCCCAGTACTCCTGCTCCCCTCGCGTTTCCGGATGCCGAGCCGGAGCAAACAACCCCCGACCCTCTCAAACGTCGGGGAGCGAGCAGCCCGCTGTCAGCAGCCAGCGCACCAACGATTTGCCTCGAAGCAGCCGCCACCACGAAGCGCCCGCATTCCGCATCCGGCGCAGCCACGGGCACACGGCGCCCCCACGGCGCGAGTTGGGGCAGTCAGTGCCACCCATCGTTTGTCCCGAGATCTTGGCTCGGCTTGGACCACGCGTCTCCCGCAGCGAGAACGACGCCCGCAACCGCCTCCATAGGCTCACGCAATCCACCCTCCTCAAGGAGGAGAGCTCGATTGGTCCGGCTTGCTTCGGCCCCTGGATCCACACCGATCCGTTCCCAACCGGCTTCACGCTCCCTAGGGACACCCCGAAATACAACAGGGCTGCCAAGCCCAAAGACTGATTGATTGACTACACCACCGCGGTTGGCATCGCCAGGGGAATAAGCGCGTAGCCGTTCGCTACGCCCCCCTCATTTTGATCGGCTCGGCCCACACCTGGCTCAACAGCCTGGCGGCTGGCAGCATCAACACCTAGACGGACTTCGAGGAGGCCTTCGTCCGTAACTTCACCGACACATACAAGTCGCCTGGCCGTCCTCGTGAACTCGCCATGTGAGTTCAGGGGTCGGACGAATCCCTCTGCGACTACCTCACTCGATGGACCGAGCTCCGCAATTCCTGCGAGGGGGTGCATGAGGTGCAAGCCGTGCAGTACTTCATCGAGGGCTGCCGGGATGGCACGCCTCTCAAACATAAGCTTTTGTGCTCTGAGCCGGCCATGCTTGCCGAGCTCATGACCAAGGCGTACAAGTACGCCAAGGCCGATTCGGCCATCCGGGTCAAGACGACCCCGCCTGCCAAGGCGACGACGACACCGGCCACGACCCGGGCGGCTGCCGACAACCGGCAGCCGCAGAGCAACAAACGCAAGAATGACCAGCGAGATCCCCGCTACGAGAGCTGGCAGGTAAATACCATTGAGGATCAGGAGCCGGTTGCCCAACCTTCCGGCCAGCACTAGTGCACCGGCAAGGCTTCCTCGCAGCCGAAGCTCACCTTCAAACAAATGCTCGATCTCCCTAGCAAGAACCACTCAGGGGCCAAACCATCTACGCACACGCTCCGGAAGTGCAGCTTCCCATAGCGATTGGCCCGGGGGGCGGCCTTCCGGCTCCTCCCGCGCATCTAGCCCGTGCGCCGGCCCCGGCACAAGCTGCCGCCCTGGCGCCAGCTCCGTCTCCGGCCCAAAACGACGATCGTCTAATCGACCAGTTCCCCAACCAGGACGGTTGCTACGTCGTCTTCACCAGTGAAGAGACGGGAAAACACGCTCAGCGCCAGCTTCTCCGTGAGGTGAACGCCACCATGCCGGTGACTCCCGAGTTCATGCACTGGTCGAAGAAGCCGGTCACTTGGAGCCAGGCCGATCACCGTGCCGTGATGCCGAATCCAAGCAGCTATGCTTTGGTCCTCGACCCCACCATAGCCACCAAGGAGCGAACTTGACGCTTCTCTCAGGTGTTGATAGATGGTGGCAGTAGCATCAACATTCTCTACCTCAACACGATGCATCAGCTAGGGCTGAAAATAGAAGACCTGCAGCCGAGCCGGACGGTCTTCCACGGCGTCATGCCTGGGAAGTCCTGCTCCCCTGTCGGCAAGATCACGCTCGATGTCCTCTTTGGTGGACCCGGCCACTTTCGCCACGAGCCGGTTCTGTTCAAGGTCGTGGACCTTGTGAGCCCCTATCACACACTGTTAGGCTGGCTGGCCCTCGTTAGCTTCATGGCGGTCCTCCACTATGCCTACCTCAAGCTCAAGATGTCGGGCCGCAAGGGAATCATCACCATCACAGGTGACTACAAAATGTCACTCGAGTGCGCTCGAGATGGTAGCCGGCTGGCTGAGGCCTTGCAAATTGCCAAAGAGAAACGGCAGCTTGACCGGCTCGTGGCCCTTGTCGCCAGCCAGCCGGCCGTGCTGGCTCCTCCCTCGCAATCCGTCAGCAAGGCGTCCTTCCAGCCATCCAAGGACACTAAGCAAAGTCCGCTCGACCTGGCCAACCTGGGTCAATGCGTCACCATCAGCTCCCGCCTCAACAGCAAATAGGAAGGCGAGCTCGTTGACTTCCTCCATGAGAATCGGGACATCTTTGCATGGTCCCCCAAGGACATGCCAGGTGTTTCGAGGAAGTTCACCGAGCACAAACTACATGTCCGGCCGGACGTCAAGCCGGTCAAGCAACCCCTACGCCGCTTCTCCGAGGAGAAGCGGCGTACTATACGCGAAGAGATCGCCCGGCTGCTCGCAACCGGGTTCATCATGGAAGTGTTCCACCCGGACTGGCTGGCCAACCCACTCCTGGTGCTGAAGAAGAACAAGACTTGGCGCATGTGCATCAACTACACTAGCCTAAACAAGGCGTGTCCCAAGGACCCGTTTTCTCTGCCACGGATCGATCAAGTCATCAACTCCACGGCCGGCTGTGACTTGTTGTCTTTCCTAGACACCTACTCCGGCTACCACCAGATCAAGCTGGACCCGGAAGAATGGCTCAAGACCTCCTTCATCACGCCCTTTGGGGCCTACTGCTACATCACCATGTCCTTCGGCCTGAAGAACGCAGGCGCCACCTTCCAACGGTGCATGCAGAAATGCCTCCTGCCTTAGATAGGCAGGAATTTCCATGTCTACATCGACGACATCGTCGTCAAAACCAAGAAGCATTTCAGCCTCCTCGACGACCTCCGGGAGACCTTTGCGAACTTGCGCGAGTACAAGATCAAGCTCAACCCGGAGAAATGTGTCTTCTGCGTCCCCGCCGGCCAACTCTTGGGTTTCTTCATGTCCGCTCACGGCATCGAAGCTAACCCCAAGAAGATCAGCGCGATCAAGCGCATGGTGAAGCCGACCCGGCTCCGCGACGTCCAGAAGTTCACCGGGTGGCTCGCCTCGCTCAGCTGGTTCATCAGCCGGCTGGGGGAGAAGGCCCTACCCCTCTACGGGCTCCTCTACTAGACGGCTCTGATCGAGCCGGGCCACACCAAGAAACCGGGCGTGTTCGATTGGCCTGACGAGGCGGACGAGGCCTTCCGCGGCCTCAAGGAGGCGCTCACCCGCACGCCCATCCTGGTCGCGCCGGCTGAGAAGGAACCGCTGCTCACCTACATTGCAGCGACCACCCGTGTCATCAGCGTCGTTCTGGTGGTCGAGCGGTCGCAGGAGGGAAAATCCCTGCCGGTCCAATGGCTCGTCTACTACCTCAGCGAGGTCCTCTCCGCATCCAAGCAAAACTACCCCACTACCAAAAGATGTGTTATGGCATATACTTCGCCGCCAAGAAGGTCAAGCAGTACTTCCAAGAGCATACCATTACCGTCGTGAGCATGGCCCTGCTCGGCGAGATCATGAGTGGTCGGGACACCATCGGCCGGATCGCCAAATGGGTCATCGCCCTCGCCAATCATGAGATCTGGTACGATCGAAGAACCGCCATCAAGTCACAAGCGTTGGTTGACTTCCTCGTCGACTGGGCGGAGACGGAGTTTGTCCCGCCTCCCCCAGACTCCACGCATTGGCGCATGCACTTCGACGGCTCGAAAATGAGGACCGGCCTGGGTGTCGGCATAGTCCTCTCCTCCCCGAAGGGCGACCAGCTCAAATACGCCCTCCAAATCCACTTCGCCGCCTCTAACAACGTGGCTGAGTATGAGGCCATCGTCCATGGCCTCCGGCTCTCCAAGGAAATCGGCATCAGGCGCATTCTATGCTTCGGGGACTCCGACCTTGTGGTGCAGCAAGTCTCTAGTGAATGGGACGCCAGGGATGCCAACATGGCCAGCTACCGCTTCCTCGTACAATATCTCACCGTATCCTTCGAGGGCTGTGAGTTTTATCACATCCCATGAGCAGACAACAAGGCGGCCGACACGCTGGCAAAGATCGGCTCCACCTGGCAGACCATCCCAGTCGGCATCTCCCTCAAGCGGCTGCTTAAGCCATCGATCAAGCCTTCCTCGGAGTCGGAGTCAATCTTCCTGCCGGCGGGCGTCGCTGGCCCATCGACGGCTCCGGCCACCTCTCCGGCACCTTCGCCACCGGCTCCCGAACCGTCAGCCGCCCAACCGGCTCCAATTGAGCCGGCAGCGTCTGAGGCGGCCGGCCCCGGCGACGTGGCCGTCATGATGATCATCAACCAGCCGGCCCTGGGGGCGGGCGAGCCGGGCCCGGGGGCTGATCAACCAGTCCCGGGGGCTCCCGAGCCGGTCCCGGGGGCTGATCAGCCAGTTCTAGGGGCTCCCGAGCCGGCCCCCGTCTCGGCCCCCTCGTGGGCCCAACCTATCCTGGTGTTCCTTCTACGAGATGAGCTCCCTCCGGATGAGGCCTTGGCTAGGCAAGTCCAATACCGGGCCTCGGCATATGGCATCATTAACAACGAGCTCATTCGTCGCAGCACTACCGGCGTCTTTCAGTGATGCGTCGAGCCGGAAAAGGGCCTGGAAATCCTCCTCGACATCCACCAGGGCGAGTGTGGGCATCATGCCCCCTCCAGAACCCTGGTGGCCAAGGCCTTCCGGCATGGTTTTTTCTGGCCCACGGCCCTCGAGGCGGTCAAGAAATTTGTCGACGAGTGCGAGGGCTGCCAATGTTTCAACACGCAAAGCCACCTGCCGATGTCGGCCCTCCAGACCATCCCCCTCTCGTGGCCATTTGCTGTCTAGGGTCTGTACATGGTGGGCCCCTTCAAAACCGCTGGAGGCGGCATGACGCACTTACTCGTGGTTGTCGACAAGTTCACCAAGTGGATCGAGGCGTGACCAATCAAGAAGCTGGACGGCCCTACGGACGTCCGGTTCATCGACGACATCACAGTCCGCTACAGCGTCCCCCACAGCATCATCACCAACAACGGCACGAACTTCGCCAAGGGTGCACTCGCATGCTTCTGCTCCAAGCAGGGAATCCAGCTCGATCTGGCCTCCGTCACTCATCCGCAATCAAACGTCCAGGTCGAGTGGGAAAACGGCCTTATCCTGTCCGGCATCAATCCCGGCTCATGACGCCGCTGGTGAGGTCGACCGGCTGCCGGATCGATGAGTTGTTGGCCGTCCTTTGGAGCCTTAGGACCACCCCGAACCGCTCAACCGGCTACACTCCCTTCTTCCTTGTGTACGGGTCAGAGGCGATCATCCCCACCGACATCGAGTTCGATTCGCCTCGGGTCGCCCTATATATAGAGAAGGATGCAAAGGACGCAAGAGAAGACGGTGTCGACCTACTCGAGGAAGCTCGCGAACTGGCCTTAAGCCAGACGGCAATCTACCAGCAGAAGCTCCGGCACTGCCACAACAAGCGAATCCGGCCACTCTCGTTCTGCGAGGGGGACCTGGTCCTTAGGCGGATCCAGCGAACAGCCGGACAACACAGGTTGTCCTCCCCATGGGAGGGCCCATTCATCATCAGCAAGGCACTACACAAGAACGCATACTATCTAATAGATGCCCAGAAGCCGCAGAAGCATAAAAGAGATGCCTCCGGAGAGGAGACGAAGCGCCCATGGAACACGGCCCTCCTGCGCCCATTTTACTGCTGAAGAAACCAGTCTATGTATGTATCCCCACCCTGTTGGGCTTATGAATGCAATGGGCGCCCCAAGCCGGCTCTTGGGGCGCGCCCCATTTCATTACCCTCAAAAGTGTTCCTCACTCACCGGCTCCCGGACCCGGGGGCTAGCCGGCTGGACCATAGCGCTTCTCCCAGAAGTTGGCTAAGTAATGTGAGCCGACCAAACCTCCCCACACCTACCAGCTACAGAACCGGCTCCCGGCTGTTCGGCTGACGGGGCATCGGGGCAGCAAAGTTTGGCTCACACGAAAGGTCAAAACAAAGGGAAACCCCTTCTAGGCCCAGCCAGACCATCGCCGCGTCTCTACCACTCTACTTATCCCGAAAAGCCCTCGCGATTCCTAAGTTTTGAACCGGCTCCCTTGTGGAGGACGCCCTGACCCAGCCATAGACCGGTTCCCGGCTGTCGGCAGGCGGGGCCGAAACCGAACGGGAAAAGGAGAAGAACCGAAAAGAGTCGGGCAAGCAAAAAAGGATAAGGATGAGGCGGCATGAGTAACAAGGCAAACTATTCATGGCATAAATGTTAAGGCAAAAGCGTCCTCTCGAGCCGGGTCACCTCGCCTTGGAGGGCGGCAGTCCTCAGGGCGGCGTCAGCCGCCTCCCTGATGGCTGTCTCCCGGGCCGCCACCTCCTTTGCCGCCTCGGCCTTGAGCCGGTCCCGGACCGCTTCCCCGTCGGCCAGCAGCGCGACCAGTCGGTCCTTCTCCTGCGTGGCCGCCTGGATGCCTTGCGCCAGCCGGTCCCGCTCGGAGACAAGCCCGATCCTCTCCTCCCGAAGGGGGCCCAGCTCACCTGTAAGACACAACAGGCGTTAGCCGACTCCCGAGGGCTATGTGCCTCTCCTGCGAAGTGCAACTGGCCTTGCACGTGAGCCAACTCCTCCTCCAGGCGGTAGAAGTCGTATTTGTCGCGGTCGTGGATGGCGACAACCTCCGCGAATAGCTTCTGCCACAGGGAGGTTCCTTCCTGCCACAAAAAGGCAAAGGTCAAGACACGCTCAAAAGAGATTCGACCCGGCTACCCGTCAGTCGGTTAGCTGGCCCGCATCTCGAGGGCTACACCCAGTGGGTGCGCTCACATGCCCCCACTGAAAATTCTAAGTCAAAGCAGTCGGCTTACCTCCGCACGATGTAGGGCGGCGTCTGCCGCCTCAGCGAACCGGGCCAGCTCCTGCCGGCACCAGTCCATGACACTCCCCAAGTCCGCAAACGAAGGGACCGGGCTACCTGCCTGGGGGGCAGCAGGGCCAGCACGCTTGCCAACGCTTCCCAGTCTTAGAGCACCTCCTACATCGATCGCAGGGGCCTCCTGGCCCAGCCGCCGCTGCCGCCCGGGCTCGCCATGGCGCCAGCTGCCAGGGGCGGGTTGACAATGCCAAGGGTGCGAGAGTCCCTTCCTGTCGGCCCTCCGCCCAACACCTTCGCTGCCTTCGCTTCCTTACGCGCCGGCGCATCGATCGTGACGGAGGGCGCCTCCATCTCCATGGTCGCCGCCTTCGGCGCCGCCTCCGGGGCCACCGGGACCTCCAGCACCTCGACCCGGGCCGGCACGGCCGCAGGCGGGGTCACCTTCGGCACCTCAGGCCGGGCCGCCTCGGGAGCCAGCTCCGTCGTCGCTGCCCTTGCCTGGGCCGTCTCCCGCGTGGGTGGAGCTCAATGGGGTCACTACAGCACCCAAGGATTGGTTACTCACTGGCTGACAACCCGGAAGAAAACTCACATAAAGAAAAAACCATACCTGATGACAAGGGGCAAGGCCCGCTTGGCGCGTCGCGGAGGCTTCCGCGCGGCCACCTTCACCCTCTTCAGGTCGGGTGGCAGGGCTGTCGGCCCCCTGAGTCGGCCCCTTCCCCCGGCCGGCCGCTCTGGCCACCGAGGCTTGAGCCGATCGCTTCTCTCTCCTTCGACCCTGGCGCGCTAAGGGAGGAGGCTCGTTCAGAATCATTAATTCATCATCATCGTCGTCGTCGTCCGTCCAGCCCCTTATCATGGGGGCAAGAGGAAACTCACCCGCTCCGCTGGGCTCCCCGGCCGCGCCAGACCCTTCGGCTCCGCTGGGAGCGCCGGTTCATGGGTCTGTCGGCCCGTCGACTCCTCCCGAAGAGTCCACCCCCTCCTCCGTGGGGGCCTCCCATCTGGTAGTCTTCGGAGTCGGAGTTTTCACAGATCCGCCTCAAAGATCTGAGGATGCGGGCCGTCTAGCGTATTCTGTCGTACCAGCAGCTACGGTCAGCACATCAAAGTAAGCACTCCAGCCGGCTGCCGGCTGGGAAGTATCAAACAAAGAAGAAACCGCCTCGACGAAAAACTCACCAGGGGAGGCCGGTTGATGCGGTCATACGGCTCCATGCGGAAGGACCACGAGGCGGGCTTCAGCTTGAACGTCGTAAGGGCGTTCACCCAATTTGCCACCTGAGGCGGCGTCAGCTCGACGGTGGACAGCTGGCAGGGGTCGCGCCGGCCGGACATGTCGTAGATCTGGTACGGCCTCAGCTGGAGGGCGACACCCGGCGTGAGATAAAGGCCGCCACCAGGTCGGCGGCGACCAGCCCCTCGGAGCTCTTCAGCTGCGTGAGCCAGCCAAGCTCCTCCAGGGACACGCCTCGTGGGGCAGCCCCCAGCCAGTTTAACTGGGTGGACTACATGTCTTCAAAATGCGACAGTCGGATGTAATCCGTCCTCCAGTTGGCGTTCTTCACGTAGAAGAACGTTCGGTGCCACCCCTTGACGGCATCAATAAGAGAGGGGGGCAAGCGAGCGATACCGCGGCAACACACCACCGTGCCCCCGCACGCGTCGCTTTTCAAAGGTTTGAGGTAGAAAAGAGCATTGAAAAGTTCGATGAAGGGAAGAATGCCGAGGTACCCCTCGCACAACGTCACGAAGGCAGAGAGGTATAGAATCGAGTGCAGGCCGAGGTTGTGCGGCTAGAGGTCGAAGGTATCAAGGAGGAGGCGAAAGAAGATACTAACCGGGAGCCCGAAGCCCCGGGAGAAGTGCTAGAGGAACACGACGTGTTCCCCTAGCTGTGGCACCGGCGTTATCTTGTCGCCTGGCGCGCGTGCGACCACCCGCTCCTCCAGCGGCAGCATACGCGCGTGTTGGAAATATGCCCTAGAGGCAATAATAAATTATTTATTATCATATTTCCTTGTTCATGATAATCGTTTATTATCCATGCTATAATTGTATTGAATGGAAACACATTACATGTGTGGGTAAATAGACAACACTCTGTCCCTAGTATGCCTCTAGTGAACTAGCTCGTTGATCAAAGATGGTCAAGGTTTCCTAGCCATTGACATGTGATGTCATTTGATAACGGGATCACATCATTAGGAGAATGATGTGATGGACAAGACCCAAACTACAAACGTAGCATATGATCGTGTCAGTTTATTGCTACTGTTTTCTGCATGTCAAAGTATGTGTTCCTATGACCATGAGATCATGCAACTCACTAAGATCGGAGGAGTACCTTGTGTGTATCAAACGTCGCAACGTAACTGGGTGACTATAAAGGTGCTCTACAGGTATCTCCTAGGGTTCCTGTTGAGTTGGCATGGATCAAGACTGCGATTTGTTACTCCGTGTGACAGAGAGGTATCTCAGGGCCCACTCGGTAATACAACATCACAATAAGTCTTGCAAGCAATGTGACTAAGTGTTAGTCATGGGATCTTGTATTACGGAATGAGTTAAGAGAGTTACCGGTAACGAGGTTGAACTTGGTATGGAGATACCGACGATCGAATCTCGGGCAAGTAACATACCAAAGAACAAAGGGAACATCATACGGGATTAACTGAATCCTTGACATAGAGGTTTGACCGATAAAGATCTTCGTAGAATATGTAGGAACCAATGTGGTCATCCAGGTCCCGCCATTGGTTATTGACCGGAGAGGTGTCTCGGTTATGTCTACATAGTTCTCGAACCCGTAGGGTCTGCACACTTAAGGTTTGGTGACATTTCGGTAGTATAGAGTTATGTATGGTGGTGGCCAAAGGTTGTTCGGAGTCCCGGATGAGATCCCGGATGTCACGAGGAGCTCCGGAATGGTCTGGAGGTGAAATTTTATATATAGGAAGTCCTATTTTGGTCGCCGGAAAAGTTTCGGGCTCATCGGTAGCGTACCGGGAGTGCCGGTAGTGTACCGGGGGACCATCGGGAAAGGTATTTCGACCCAAGAGGCTACATGGGCTGTGGGAGGGTGGAAACCAGCCCTTAGTGGGCTGGTGGAAGTCCTCTAAGAGGCCCATGCGGCTAGACTTGAGAAAGAGAGAAAAAAGGCCAAGGTGGAAAGAGATTCCAAGTAGGAAAGGAGGAATCCTAGTCCTAATAGGATTGGAGGAGGATTGCTCCTCTCCTCCTTGCGCAAGGGCTGCCTTGTGCGCCAGCCCTCCTCCTCCCTCCCTCCTATATATACTGGTGGTATTGGGTGTTTTGCACTAGATTTTACGGCCACGTGCTACCCGTTCCACCGGTGCTCCTCTAGATCGGATTTCCGCACTGCTTAGGCGAAGCCCTGTCGGAATAGCTCCACCACCATCACCGAAGCGCTGTCACGCTGCCAGTGAACTATTCTTCCTCTCCACTTCCTCTTGCTGGATCCAGATGGTGGAGATCGTCATCAAGCTACACGTGTGCTGAACGCGGAGGTGTCGTCCATTCGGCGCTAGATCGGAAGGATCGTGATCAAGATCACAAGACGGGTCATGATGAGTTCACGGGACCGATCGTGATGAGATCGCGGGACGGATCATGATGAGTTCATGGGACGGATCGTGATGTGATCGCGGGGCGCTCGGCGATTTGGATCGCGAAGATGTTCGACTACACCAACCGCGTTTCTTAACGCTTCCCGCTTAGCGATCTACAAGGGTATGTAGATCCACTCTCCCTCTCGTAGATGCTCGTCACCATGAATAGATCTTGTGTGTGCGTAGGAAAAAAATTGTTTCCCATGCGACATTCCCCAACAGTGGCATCATGATCTAGGTCTATGTGTAGATGAGATCTCGAGTAGAACACAAAGAGTTTGTGGGCATTGATGCTTAGATTGCTTCCTCCCTTGGTCGGATTTTGGTTCAGCAGTATTGTGAGATGAAGCGGCCCAGACCAACATTACTCGTACGCTTACGAGAGACCGGTTCCCTCGACCGCAACTTGTTGCATAGATGGCTTGCGGGTCCCAGTTTCTCTCACTTTAGTTGGATCGGATTCGACAAAGGCGGTCCTTGAGAAGTTTGAAAAGCAACTAGTGTATCACCGTTGTGGTTTTTGCGTAGATGAGAATTGTTCTTGCTAGATACCCGTAGCAGCCACATAAAACATGCAACAACAATTAGAGGATGTCTAACTTGTTTTTGCAGGGTATGTTGTGATGTGATATGGCCAATTACATGATGTGATATATGTGATGTATGAGATGATCATGTGATGTATAGATTATCATGACTTGCATGTCGATGAGTACGGCAACCAGCAGGAGCCATAGGGTTGTATTTAATTATTGTATGACATGCGTGTCAATCATTAAGCGCTATGTAATGCTTTACTTTATCGCTAAACGGTAGCAATAGTAGTAGAAGCATGGTGGGCGTGACAACCCCGATGGCGACACGTTGATGGAGATCATGGTGTCATGCCGGTGATGATGGAGATCATGTCGGTGCTTTCATGATAGGAGATCAAAAGCACAAGTTCATGGCCATATCATGTCACTTATGATTTGCATGTGATTTTAATCCTTTTATGCACCTTGTTTTGCTTAGGACAACGGTAGCATTATAAGGTGATCCCTCACTTAAATTTCAAGATGAATTGTGTTCTCCCCGAGAGTGCACCGTCGCGAAAGTTCATCGTGTTGAGACACCTTGTGATGATCGGGTGTGATAGACTCTACGTTCACATACAACGGTTGCAAGCCAGTGTTGCACATGCAGAACACTCTGGTTAAACTTGATGAGCCTAGCATGTACAGACATGGCCTCGAAACACAAGAGACCGAAAGGTCGAACATGAGTCATATAGTAGATATGATCAACATGATGATGTTCACCATTGTAACCACCTCAACTCACGTGATGATCGGACTTGAGTTGGTGAATTTGGATCATGTATCACTCGGATGACCAGAGGGATGTCAATTTGAGTAGGAGTTCTTAAGTAATATGATTAATTGAACTCATTATCATGAACATAGTCAGTAGTGTCTTTGCAAACTGTGTTGTAGATTACTAGCTCACGTTGTAGCTCCCTTGAATTGTTATATGTTCCTAGAGAAATAGAGTTGAAATATGATGGTAGCAATATTGCAGACTGGCTCCGTGATCTGAGGAATGTCCTCATTGCTGCACAGAAGGCTTATGTCCTTAATGCACCGCTCGGTGCGCCAACCCCTCTAGCGTTGTTTGTAGATGTTATGAACATCTGACAGGCACGTTCTGATAACTACTTGATAGTTTAGTGCGTCATGCATTACGGCTTAGAATTGGGGCTCCAAAACATTTTGAACGTCACAGAACATATGAGATGTTCTAAGAGCTGAAATTAGGATCTCAGGCTCATGCCCGTGTTGCGAGATTTGAGATCTCCAACAAGATTCTTTGCCTGTAATATGAAAGAGAATAGCTCAATCGTTGAGCATGTGCTCAGATTGTCTGGGTGCTACAATCGCTTGAATTGAGTGGGAGTTGATCTTCCAGATAAGATAGTGATTGATATAGTTCTCCAAGTCATTGTCCCTAAGCTACTAGAACTTGGTGATGAACTATAAAATGCGAGGGATAGAAATAATGATCCCTAAGCTGTTCGCGATGTTTGACACCGCGAAGGTAGAAATCAAGAAGGAGCGTCAAGTGTTGATGGTTAGTCAAACCACTAGTTTCGAGAAGGGCAGGAGCAAGGAGGGAAAACTTCATGGATAGCAAGTCAGTTGCTCCTCCAGTGAAGCAACCCAAAGCTGAAACCAAACCCAAGACTAAGTGCTTCGATTATGAGGAGAGTGGTCGCTGAAGTGGAAGAACCCTAGATACTTGGTAGATAAGAAGGCTGGCAACGTCGACAGAAGTATATTTGATATACGTGTTATTTATGTGTACCTTGCCAGTACTCCTAGTAGCACCTGGGTATTGGATACCGGTTCGGTTGCTAAATGTTAGTAACTTGAAATAAAAGCTACGGAATAAATGGAGCACTAGTTAAGGGTGAGGTGACGATGTGTGTTGGAAATGTTTCCAAGGTTGATGTGATCAACATCGCACGCTCTCTCTACCTTCGGGATTAGTGATGAACCTAAATAAATGTTATTTGGTGTTTTTTGTTGAGCATGAACGTGATTATATCGTGTTTATTGCAACACAGTTATTCATTTAAGTTAAAAAATAATGGTTATTCTGTTTTCATGAATAATACCTTAAATGGTCATGCATCCAGTGAGAATGGTTTGTTGAATCTTGATCGTAGTAATACACATGTTCATAACATTGATGCCAAAAGATACAAAGTTAATAATGATAGTACCACATACTTGTGGCACTGCCGCTAAATGTCATATTGGTATAAAACGCATGAAGAAACTCCATGCTGATGGATCTTTGGACCCATTCGATTTTGAATCGGTTGAGACATGCGAACCATGCCTCTTGGTCAAGATGACTAAGGACCCCGTTTTCTGTTTTGATGAAGTGGGCAAGTGATTTATTGGAAATGATACATGTTGATGTATGCAATCCAATGAGTCTTGTAGCGTGCGGTGGATATCATTATTTTCTTACCTTCACTGATGATTTGAATAGATATAGTGTATATTTGCTAATGAAACACAAGTCTGAATCGTTTGAAAGGTTCAAGCAAATTCAGCGTGAAGTTTAAGATCATCATGACAAGAAGATAAAAATGTTTGCGATATGATCGTGGAGGTGAATATCTGAGTTACGAGTTTGGCATACAACTTTAGACAATGTGAAAGTTGTTTCACAACTTATGCCACTTGGAACACCATAGTGTGATGGTGTGTCCGAACGTCATAGTCGTGCTCTATTGGATATGGTGCTTGCTATGATGTCTATTATCGTTTTGTTACTATAATTTGGGGTTATGCATTAGAGACAACTACATTCACTTTAAATAGGGCACCATCTAAATCCGTTGAGATGACACTGTGTGAACTATGGTTTGATAGAAACCTAAGCTGTCATTTCTTAATGTTTGGGACTGCGATACGTGTGTGGTAAATGTTTTCACCTAATGAGCTCGAACCCAAAGCGGACAAATGCATCTTCATAGAATACCCTAAGAACAGTTGGGTGAACCTTCTATCTCAGATCCAAGCATAAAATGTTTGTTGCTAAAACTGGGTCCTTTCTCGAGAAAGGGTTTCTCTTGAAAGAATTGAGTGGGAGGAGGATAGAACTTGATGAGGTTATTGAACCTCTGCTTCAACTAGAAAGTAGCGCATCGCAGAAAGATGTTTCTGTGAAGCCTACGTTAGTTGAAGAGGAAGTTGATGATGATGATCATGAAGCTTCGGATCAAGTTACTATTGACCTATGAGGAAAATAGAGCTTGATGAGGTTATTGAACCTTTACTTCAACCAGAAAGTAGCGCAGCGAAGAAAGATGTTTCTGTGAAGCCTACGTCAGTTGAAGAGGAAGTTAATGATGATGATCATGAAGCTTCGGATCGAGTTATTATCGAACCTCGTAGGTCGACAAGGATGTGTACTGCTCCTGAGCGGTACGACAACCCTGTCTTGGAGGTCATGTTGTTGGACAACGATGAACCTACGAGCTATGGAGAAGCGATGATGGGCCTGGATTCCAACAAATGGTTAGACGCCATGAAATCCGAGAAAGGATCTATGTATGAAAACCAAGTATAGACTTTGGTGGACTTGCTCATTGGACGGCCGATCGTTAAGTACAAATGGATCTTTAAAATGAAGACAGACGCTGATGGTAAATGTTACCATTTGTAAAGCTCGACTTGTTGCAAAGTAGTTTACGACAAGTTCAAGGAGTTGACTGCGATGAGACTTTCTCACTCGTAGCAATGCTAAAATATATTGGAATTTTGTTAGCAGTTGCTACATTTTTCAATTATGAAATCTAGCAGATGGATGCCAAAACATCGTTTCCTTCCTTAAGGAAAGGTTGTATGAGATACAACCAGAAGGTTTTGTCAGTCCTAAGGATGCTAAAAGGTGTGCGAGCTTCAGTGATTCTTCTATGAACTAAAGCAAGCATCTCGGAGTTGGAATATACACTTTGATGAGGTGATCAAAGTTTTTGAGTCTATACAAAGTTTATGAGAAACTTGTATTTGCAATAAACTGAGTGGGAGCACTATAGAGTTTCTGATAAGTATATGTGGATGACATATTGCTATTCGGAAATGATGTAGAATTTCTGGAGAGCATAAACGGTTGTTTGAAAAGAGTTTTTCAAAGGAAGACCTGGATAAAGCTGCCTAATTGTTGAGCATCAAGATCTATAAAGATAGATCAAGATGTTTGATAGGACTTTCAATGAGTACATACCTTGACAAGATTTTGAAAGAGTTCAAAATGGATTAGTCAGAGAGAAGTGTTCTCGCCTGCTTTGTAAGGTGTGAAGTTGAGTGAGACTCAAAGCTTGACCACGGCATAAGAAAGAGAAAGGACGAATGTCGTCCCCTATGCCTTAGACATAGGCTATGTATAGTATGCCATGCTGTGTACCGCACCTGTGTGTGCCTTGCCATGAGTCCGTCAAGGGGTACAAGAGTGATCCAGGAGTGGATCACTGGACAGCGGTCAAGATTATCCTTAGTAACTAAAAACTAAGAAGATTTTTCTCGATTATGGAGGTGATAAAGAGTTCATCATAAAGAGTTACGTCGATGCAAGCTTTAACACCAATCCGGATGACTCGTAGTAGCAATCTAGATACGTATAGTAGGAGCAGCCATTTGGAATAGTACCAAGTGTGGTAGCAGTGTTTATAGTTTGGCATAGAGATTTGCAAAGTACACACGGATCAGAACGTCGCACACCCATTGACTATAAGACCTCTCTCACATGCAAAGCATGATCGAGCCCAGAACTCATTGGGTGTTAGATTCATAACAATGCGAATCACATGGTGATGTGAACTAGATTATTGACTCTAGTGCAAGTGGGAGACTATTAGAAATATGCCCTAGAGGCAATAATAAATTAGTTATTATCATATTTCCTTGTTCATGATAATCTTTTATTATCCATGCTATAATTGTATTGAATGGAAACACATTACATGTGTGGGTAAATAGACAACACTTTGTCCCTAGTATGCCTCTAGTGAACTAGCTCGTTGATCAAAGATGGTCAAGGTTTCCTAGCCATTGACATGTGATGTCATTTGATAACGGGATCACATCATTAGGAGAATGATGTGATGGACAAGACCCAAACTACAAACGTAGCATATGATCGTGTCAGTTTATTGCTATTGTTTTCTGCATGTCAAAGTATATGTTCCTATGACCATGAGATCATGCAACTCACTAAGATCGGAGGAGTAACTTGTGTGTATCAAACGTCGCAATGTAATTGGGTGACTATAAAGGTGCTCTACAGGTATCTCCGAGGGTGTCTGTTGAGTTGGCATGGATCAAGACTAGGATTTGTTACTTCGTGTGACGGAGAGGTATCTCAGGGCCCACTCGGTAATACAACATCACAATAAGCCTTGCAAGCAATGTGACTAAGTGTTAGTCATAGGATCTTGTATTACGGAACGAGTAAAGAGACTTACCGGTAATTAGGTTGAACTACCTAAGGAGATACCGACGATCGAATCTCGGGCAAGTAACATACCGAAGAACAAAGGGAACATCATACGGGATTAACTGAATCCTTGACATAAAGGTTCGACCGATAAAGATCTTCGTAGAATATGTAGGAACCAATGTGGACATCCAGGTCCCGCCATTGGTTATTGACCATATAGGTGTCTCGGTCATGTATACATAGTTCTCGAACCCGCAGGGTCTGCACACTTAGGGTTTGGTGACATTTCGGTAGTATAGAGTTATGTATGGTGGTGACCCAAGATTGTTCAGAGTCCCAGATGAGATCCCGGATGTCACGAGGAGCTCCGGAATGGTCCATAGGTAAAGATTCATATATAGGAAGTCCTATTTTGGTCGCCGGAAAAGTTTCGGGCTCATCGGTAGTGTACCGGGAGTGCCGGTAGTGTACCGGGGGACCATCGGGAGAGGTATTTCGACCCAAGAGGCTACATGGGCTGTGGGAGGGTGGAAACCAGCCCTTAGTGGGCTGGTGGAAGTCCTCTAAGAGGCCCATGTGGCTGTACTTGAGAAAGAGAGAAAAAAAGGCCAAGGTGGAAAGAGATTCCAAGTAGGAAAGGAGGAACCCTAGTCCTAATAGGATTGGAGGAGGATTCCTCCTCTCCTCCTTGCACAAGGGCTGCCTTGTGCGCCATCCCTCCTCCTCCCTCCCTCCTATATATACTGGTGGTATTGGGTGTTTTGCACTAGATTTTACGGCCACGTGCTACCCGTTCCACCGGTGCTCCTCTAGATCGGATTTCCATAGTGCTTAGGCGAAGCCCTGCCGGAATAGCTCCACCACCATCGCCGTAGTGCCATCATGCTGCCGGTGAACTCTTCTTCCTCTCCACTTCCTCTTGCTGGATCAAGATGGTGGAGATCGTCATCAAGCTGCATGTGTGTTGAACGCGAAGGTGTCGTCCGTTCGGCGCTAGATCGAAAGGACCGTGATCAAGATCACGAGACGGATCGTGAGGAGTTCATGGGACGGATCGTGATGAGATCGCGGGACGGATCGTGATGAGATTGCGGGATGGATCGTGATGAGTTCGCGGGATGGATTGTGATTGGATCGCGGGACGGATCGTGATGTGATTGCGGGACGCTCGGCGATTTGGATCGCGAAGATGTTTGACTACACCAACCGCGTTTCTTAACGCTTCCCGCTTAGCGATCTACAAGGGTATGTAGATCCACCCTCCCTCTCATAGATGCTCATCACCATGAATAGATCTTGTGTGTTCGTAGGAAAATTTATGTTTACTACGCGACGTTCCCCAACAGCGCGCGGCGAAGCTTGGTGATGTTCACCTCAACCATGAAGGAGCCAGCCCAGCTTCTACCGCGTCCATCGGCCATCATGGCGTTGGTACGGCGTGTGGGCACGGTTGCATGCTTGAGTGGGGTGGTGCATGAGGAAGGCAGGGAGGCAACAAAGACGGGCAGCAAAGGGGCAAGTGAGGTGCGGGTACCTCTGCCTCCTACCCTTCATCCCGTTTTATAGGGGAGGCCACGCCCGGGGGACGTGGGATTGATTGCGCCCATTCCCCTTGGAAACTCCGCGCGTGCGTGGGTGGCCCCGGGTCGTAACGACCACTTCGGGGCGCAGAGGATCCTATCCTGTGTTGGGGAACGCGACAGAAAACAAAAATTTCCGGTATAGCGAGCACGCCCAAGACCACTATGGAGACTGCATACAAGGTTTGATCTGATCCGTACCGACTCGAAGCGCAGCGGAAGTAGAGTCGATGACGAACGGCGGTGCAGATCCCCGCAGCTAGGATTTTACTACCTCCCAACCGCGAGGATGTATACCCTCATCTGCCCTGCGGACAGCCCTCCGGGAGGCGGTCGCTTAGCCCCCCGTACGGTGTCGCGGACAGCCCTTCGGGAGGACCTCCGAAACTCGGACTGTCACTCGGACAGCCCTTCGGGAGGACCTCCAAAACTTGGACGGTCACACAGACAGCCCTTCGGGAGGCACTCTCGAACTAAGACCGAAACTACGATCTCTCTACAGAGTTGCACACATACGGTATCATCTATCCGGCAGGGCTTCGCCGTCCAGAACTAGTTCCTGCCGGAACCCAGACAGCCTTTCGGCTCTACGAAACTATTTCGCTGGGAGGGAGAGAGAGAGCCAGATCATGCATGGCATTTGTATGAGAGTAAGAGATCAGTTTGTGGGCAGCCCACTCACCTCTATTTATAGGAAAACCATGGGGTAGGATGGGACTTGGAATTACCAAAATGCCCATGAGGTGAGCACACCACAAGGGCATAAAGGGAAAGCCTCCAAATAGTGTTGCCTGCATCACCATGCCTGCATCACTATGCCTGCATCACCATGCCTGCATCACCATGCCTGCATCATCCCCTAATAGTTTTTTCACTATTCACAAATATCATGTTTCCACTATTTGCAATAGTGTTTTCAATAAAGTAATCCAAAAAGCACTTTCACTATTCATGACGATATTTTTCAGCGTCCGTTCGAACTAAAAATATTTATGTGGGCTTAGAACATTTCCAGCACCCACTAAAATAATTTTCAATACGATCCGAAACAATTCCGGAATAGTGATTTTCACCTGCGAAAAGCATCTGAAGCGGTTCCGGCAGCTCCGTAACATTTCCGGTTATTCTTCCGGAAAATTCCCAGAAGTTTCCAGAATGATTCTGGCACCCTCCAAGAATTATCAGGCATGTGCCAAAACCAATTTGACTTTATGGTATCCTTTGAAACAATTTTTCAGTTTCACCGAAACTGTTCCGGTGACCTGTCTGCGGAACATTTCCGCTGTCCGAAACTTTTCGGTGATTTTCTCTCAGACTCCCTGTCTAGTATTCAACAGATAGATGACCCTTAAGCGTGTGACCCTATAGGTTCGGTGAAGCATAGACATGACCCGGAACCCCTTCCGATCAATGATCAACATCGGAGCCGTGGACACCCATATCGATCCCTATACCTACACGAATAAATATTCGAGTGAACCTCCAGTTGCCGTGTGCTATTCCTGTTGCTTCGCGATATGTTACAAATACCCGAGGTGAGACATGTTGGCATCCCCATGGATCAACAATGTGTCCACTATGCCAGTTACCTCGTTATCGGTATTGTTCTCTTTTCTCGTTCCCGTGTTCCGGCATCCCCGTGATCAAATCGCAAAGTGTCTGGCCAGACGATGATGGATACCGTAACACCGAGAGGGCCCAGAGATATCTCTCCATCGTCGGAGGAGCAAATCCCAATCTTGAGCTATCAAGTTACTTCACTTACTTTTCCATGAACCCGTAAGCCGCCGTAATAGCCACCCATTTACGGATGACATTTAACAAACCCCAAAGTTCATGAAGCAAGCATGAAGAAACTCGATACTCTCATGGTCTAAGGAATTATGCAAACATTAACTTCTCTGTGTTATTAACCATTAACTTATGACGAATGTATCTCATAGCATAACATAAATTTGGGTCGATTCAACACAAATGTTCTTCTAACATTGTGCCCTCAAAATTGCCGGCATAGCCATGCCCATGATCAGGAAAACAGGATCATCATGCAATACTTGAGCCAGTCTTAGAGGCCAGACTAGGAATACATTTTACCATTTATTATCCCACACGTGCACATGAGTTTCCCTCCAAGCCTCGTTTTATTTGTAGACTCGAGAATCATTGCAGTTATAGCATGGAACATAAACATAATTATGAACAGGGAGATAATCAATAACATTTATTATTGCCTCTAGGGCATATCTCCTACAAACTCCCACTTGCACTAGAGTCAATAATCTAGTCAATGCTAATGCACTTTACACAATGGCATACTGGTGTAAAATATGCTTCGCTTGTGGTATAGCCTGATGTCCAACGGATCTGACAACTTCAGCTCAGTGTGTAACTATGCATATCCTCGCGTTTTCACGCTATCACAAAATTCGTATTTTGTGTGAACTTGGCTTTTCATATGTGTGAATCATTGGTCGAAACCCGATTCCTCAGACTGAGCTATGGAGCAACTATCTGCAATAGTGTCTCATAGACCAAAACCATCTTGGAACCATACTAAGTTCATGAATGAACTATATGATTCAACAACTTCTTTGTCGCTTCCAAAGCGTGAACATACTTAGCCTTTGTTATAGAATTCGCCACAGTATCTTGTTTGGAACAATTTCCAACTACCGTGCCACCATATTGTGTATTACACAAAACCCTTAACTTAAATCGAAAATCGCATGGAGCATTGATTGAGACTGTATCGATGTAATTTCTTACAATGAGCATTTCATAATCTCTGCTTGCGAGAAACATGTCATCAGCACTACTCTAGTACTTAATGACATCTTTCACTATTGTCCCATGATCAGTCCTTTGATCACTTTGATATCTATACTCGCAACAACTTGGGAGTATCGAACATATCTGGTTGCTTTACATACCATGGAATACATGATTAATCCAAACACAAGAGTGTGTGGAATCTCCATCATGTATTTCACTCATCAGTGTTTTGGGACACTAAGTCTTGCAAAAACTCTTTCCATGTGACTTCGGCAAGAATCACTCCTTGGCATTTTAAATGCTAAAAGGTTTTAGCACCTTGTCAATATGTATTCATTGCTTAGCCCCATTAGGTAAATCTATCTCCATAGATCATCATGCCTAATATTGAGGCTATTTAGCCTAAGCACTTCATGGAAAAAACTATTTTCAAATGAAGTCCTAATTCATGTCAAGAAATTTATTTCCAATTAACAATGTGTCAATTACACAAGGTTTTTAGAAATAGTATTATGCTCTCACTTACTTTCTTGAATCACAAGCATCTTCGATACCCATTTGATGAAGTCAAACCCCTTTGACCATTCCATCAAAAACGAAGATTCCAACTCCACTTTGCTCTCTTCTGTCCATCACTGGAACTCTGAAGTTTGCATACTTACTAGCATCCTCTGGATCGACAAATTACTTTGGACTGTATCACATACAAGTCCTAGGTTTCATTTACATCAGATGGAAATCCTTTTGTCATCCATGTTTCATATCTCATGATTGATATATGTATTAATTGCTAGTTCAACCCGAACCGACCTTAAGCATCGCTACGATGAAACAACCTCATCGTAGCCAACTCCTTGAACTTGTTATTTCAACAAGTCGAGCTTTATGGATAAAACATTTTTATCCGTATCAATTTTTAGTTCCATAAATATTCGTTAGACTCTAAGTCCTCTGAAAGGTGTATCAAGGTTTTAATCTTGAATCACATATATGGAAACTATCTCAGATTGTATTGGCATTTAGCCAATCCCGGAGTCAGGGCCCATCAATGCTTCCTTGTGTATTGTAGGTATATTGTTGTCCAACAACAATATCTCCTTTGCGCACCTGATAGGTTTGCACGAGCTTTGCCTACGTGGTTCAGCTGCACGTTCGACCGAAGTCCATACATTTTATTGTAGAGACTTACGTATCAGTCGTAGTAGGAAACAACGGAATCACTTCCAGGGTTTCTTTCCTTTGAACTGATGACGAAGATACTGGTTATCTCATCGAGTTGCACTGTCCTCCCACTCACCTTTTGTAAGAACTATTCTCTTTAAAAGCATACCGTTTTGTGGCAAAACCTGTTGCCTCGGTATAGTGGTGGGGGAATACCCAATGACTTGGGATAACCATACAAAGTAGTACTTGTCTGATTTGGAATAGGTTTGTAACCTTTTACACAAGCCCCATATTCCAAATGTTAAGAAAAGATATAACATGGTTGGGCGTACCATACCATGGCATCATTTCAACAGACCTAATGGATCTCTTTTCAGTGTAAAAGCCGCAGTCTCTAAAGCATCACTCTATAAAAAGGATAATGGCAAATCTATTTATGTCATCTTTGATCTTACCATGTCATAAATGGTTCGATTACATCTTCACGGACTTTCCACTTTGGAGTAGTGTTCCGGGAGGTGCAAGTTATGAAACTCTTTTCACAACTCATCAGACATTCGCTAAACTTGTAACTCAAATATTCCTTTCCGCAATCAAATTGCAGAAACATAATTTTCTTGGTACAATAACTTCTACTTCAATTTTTAAAACCTTTCGAATGATTTCAAAAGATCCAGACTTACGTCTCATCAAGTAAATATCCATATATCTACTTGAGTCATTTTTGAAGGTAGACAAATCCACTGTTTGCAACAACATTTATCGGACTACATACATCAAATGTATGATCACCGATAAGTTCTTTGCTCGTTCCTTATTGCCTGTGAACGGTATTTCAGTCACTTCACCGTTTGG
The DNA here is from genome assembly GCA_022496015.1 of Hordeum marinum. Taxonomy (NCBI): domain Eukaryota; kingdom Viridiplantae; phylum Streptophyta; class Magnoliopsida; order Poales; family Poaceae; genus Hordeum; species Hordeum marinum. Next base: position 302,235,896 of record CM039672.1, on the reverse strand, counting down.
AGGAAAGTTGCAAGTGTCATATGATTCAAAATCAAACGACTTCGAAATCCATCATAATGGAATTTTCCATGCGGGTTTCTCCAATGTGACCAAATGCAGTGCCACACATATGTGGTATTCTTTTAGTCTTGTGACATTTAGCGTTAGTGTTATGGATGTATCATATTTCCATCAGTATTCATAACATACATCCCATCTAGGATGGAAGCATGCCCCTTCATGTTATTCATAATACCGAACAACAATTGTTGTTTTTATGAACAAATCTTTTGCAACAAACATTGTGCAATGGGCTAGAGTGTATGCAACTCTAAAATGAACTATGAAAATAAACCCAGAGGTAATGTATTATTGTTAATATTCATAACATACGCCTCATTCATAATGAAAATATGGCCCTTGTCTTATTCATAACACCGAACATGAAAAGTTCTCTTATGAACAACCTTCTTGCAAGATACCTTATGCAAAGGGCTAGAGTGTGAAACTCTAAAATGAATTATGAAACTTTAATACATAGGGAATACACCGATGGAAGGCATAGTAACATTTACTATGTTCCCTACGTGTATCTAAGCCTCATATTTCTGGCTAGTCTTTCAGGCCATAGTAGTTCTTACATTGAGTTGCAACAGAATGCAATCGAGCGGGTATCTTTGTGACCAACTCACAGTACCCAAGAATTAATGATTAACATGTTTAACCATAATTCCCAAGAACTATATCTTTGACCAGCCTTCTATACATCAAAACCTTGTATGACATTCATACATGAGCTGGATATTCCATTCTTCTTTCCTTTTGCCATTATACTTCTAATAGTTTAACTTTCAGTATTTCTCCTACTCTCAGAAGAAGAACCCAACTTAAGAGTGGCGTTAGCCCCGGACTTCCTAGGCGTGAAAGTCTCACTAACACCCTTCAGACACTTCCTTTCTCTTTAAGTTGTTGTTTTATTCACCTTTCATCATATGACAGGCGTTCTCCTGGATCCCTCTCTTATCAGTCTAATGCATAGTAAGCTCCTTTACTAATAGTTTGCAAACAAACATTGCTTTGGATATCTCATATCTTTTTAGCCTTTGTCTGTCTCTGAAAATGATTTTTAGATTCCATGAATATCACATAACTATCCAAACTTTCGAAGTTCGGGTCTCATGGAAGCAAACATATTTCACTTGACCGAAATGGAATTTTAGCTTTTGGATCGAAGGACGGGAGTCATATCATCCATAGCATTAGCGGAAGAATACCGAAAGCATGCGATAGGACAAGTCCTTCTCGGCACTCTTGAGGACAATCCTCACATTACGTTACCAACCGTAAAGTTTTAACCAGATATTTAACAGCTTATTCAATTTTAATAGGGAAGGTGGAAACGCGAGCCATTATCCTACAACTATTATGCAAATCACACTTAGACATTGTTCAAAATTAATTGCACTGAGAATTAAAACAAGTTAATTCTACAGTGAGCTCCCACTCAAATCAATATCTCTCATAATTGATTGTGAGTGATTCAAGATCCAAATTACAATTCAACGCCAAGGATGTATCCATCTCAAGTGACGAGAATTGCAATCGGTAGGCCAACTTGCCAATCACATCTCTATGTGACTCTTGTTCATCTTTCGATGCATGTGTTCCGAGCTCATGACTTTCATGCCTGAATGTCAAGACAACCAAGTGATCTCGCTGTGAGGTCTCAACTCACCCACCTCACACTTCTCTAATCGTTCGTACCCATGTAACCATGTGATACCCCGAAGAGATAGGTGTCGTGACAGTGCTACACTTGGGAGAACACTAACTACTTGATATTTTGTGAGAGATCACCCTAATAAAAAGCGACTACTGCGCAATCAAGAAGGGTGCATCAAGAGGGATAAACATCTCAGGTAATTCATAATAGCATGATATGGTATAGCCCTTTCTGACGGAGAAGTCTTTCATTCCTTCGTCTTCGGCATTCGCGTCGGTGTTCACCTTTGCGAAGATTGCCACCACCTTGTTGATGCACCAAATAATATTGCTATCTCTATAGCTTAATAAAATAAGTGCATTACATAAGGTTGACACGCAGGTCATTAAAGTGCAATCATATGGCTCCAACCATCATGCCGAATCATGACACACAGGTCATGTTAATCAATTTACATCATATCGTCATCTCATACATAATAAAATTATTATGAACACTGCTATACCACATCACATGCACATGCAAACCATCCTGCAAAACCAAGTTAGACGCCTCTAATCGGTCCATGCAAAAACTTGTTTTACATGGCTTCTAAGGTTTCGAAACAAACCGAATCTACCAACGTCCATCATCAAGTATGATAATTCAAGTTGCTCGATTAACTTTCCAGGGTGTATGAAACACGAGATAATAAAATCTCGAGCCCCATACTAAACTTCGTCATACGCGTGACCCCCGTGCAGATCACATCTGCATTGCCCTTTCGTCTGCTAAACATCCATATTTCTTTTAACTATGGTGGAACCCAAAGAACTGTTAGCACTTCGTTGATCTGTCAATCAGCATACTCAGGAGCAGCATGAAAGGATCGCGGATTGTCAGAACTTTGTAAGATTCCACCATTCCGTCAAGATATGGACTACGCAAATTCACGGGAAGCAATAGGAACATCGGGTAACAGATTTCATCTGCTACCCGCACAAATAATTTTCAGCAATAGATCTCATCTACTACAAAATTATACTATGCAATACCCATACATCTCATGTATTCTAGATCATAACATGCATCTACTCATAGCCTGGCTCTTGATGCCACTGTTGGGGAACGCGACAGAAAACAAAAATTTCCGGTATAGCGAGCACGCCCAGGACCACTATGGAGACTGCATACAAGGTTTGATCTGATCCGTACCGACTCGAAGCGCAGCGGAAGTAGAGTCGATGACGAACGGCGGTGCAGATCCCCGCAGCTAGGATTTTACAACCTCCCAACCGCGAGGATGTATACCCTCATCTGCCCTGCGGACAGCCCTCCGGGAGGCGGTTGCTTAGCCCCCCGTACGGTGTCGCGGACAGCCCTTCGGGAGGACCTCCGAAACTCGGACTGTCACTCGGACAGCCCTTCGGGAGGACCTCCAAAACTTGGACGGTCACACAGACAGCCCTTCGGGAGGCACTCTCGAACTAAGACCGAAACTACGATCTCTCTACAGAGTTGCACACATACGGTGTCATCTATCCGGCAGGGCTTCACCGTCCAGAACTAGTTCCTGCCGGAACCCAGACAGCCTTTCGGCTCTACGAAACTATTTCGCTGGGAGGGAGAGAGAGAGCCAGATCATGCATGGCATTTGTATGAGAGTAAGAGATCAGTTTGTGGGCAGCCCACTCACCTCTATTTATAGGAAAACCATGGGGTAGGATGGGACTTGGAATTACCAAAATGCCCATGAGGTGAGCACACCACAAGGGCATAAAGGGAAAGCCTCCAAATAGTGTTGCCTGCATCACCATGCCTGCATCACTATGCCTGCATCACCATGCCTGCATCACCATGCCTGCATCACCATGCCTGCATCATCCCCTAATAGTATTTTCACTATTCACAAATAGTGTTTCCACTATTCACAAATAGTATTTTCACTATTCACAAATAGTGTTTCCACTATTTGCAATAGTGTTTTCAATAAAGTAATCCAAAAAGCACTTTCACTATTCATGACGATATTTTTCAGCGTCCGTTCGAACTAAAAATATTTATGTGGGCTTAGAACATTTCCAGCACCCGCTAAAATAATTTTCAATACGATCCGAAACAATTCCGGAATAGTGATTTTCATCTGCGAAAAGCATCTGAAGCGGTTCCGGCAGCTCCGGAACATTTCCGGTTATTCTTCCGGAAAATTCCCAGAAGTTTCCAGAATGATTCTGGCACCCTCCAAGAATTATCAGGCATGTGCCAAAACCAATTTGACTTTATGGTATCCTTTGAAACAACTTTTCAGTTTCACCGAAACTGTTCCGGTGACCTGTCTGCGGAACATTTCCGCTGTCCGAAACTTTTCGGTGATTTTCTCTCAGACTCCCTGTCTAGTATTCAACAGATAGATGACCCTTAAGCGTGTGACCCTATAGGTTCGGTGAAGCATAGACATGACCCGGAACCCCTTCCGATCAATGATCAACATCGGAGCCGTGGACACCCATATCGATCCCTATACCTACACGAATAAATATTCGAGTGAACCTCCAGTTGTCGTGTGCTATTCCTGTTGCTTCGCGATATGTTACAAATACCCGAGGTGAGACATGTTGGCATCCCCATGGATCAACAACTTGTCCACTATGCCAGTTACCTCGTTATCGGTATTGTTCTCTTTTCTCGTTCCCGTGTTCCGGCATCCCCATGATCAAATCGCAAAGTGTCTGGCCAGACGATGATGGATACCGTAACACCGAGAGGGCCCAGAGATATCTCTCCATCGTCGGAGGAGCAAATCCCAATCTTGAGCTATCAAGTTACTTCACTTACTTTTCCATGAACCCGTAAGCCGCCGTAATAGCCACCCATTTACGGATGACGTTTAACAAACCCCAAAGTTCATGAAGCAAGCATGAAGAAACTCGATACTCTCATGGTCTAAGGAATTATGCAAACATTAACTTCTCTGTGTTATTAACCATTAACTTATGACGAATGTATCTCATAGCATAACATAAATTTGGGTCGATTCAACACAAATGTTCTTCTAACATTGTGCCCTCAAAATTGCCGGCATAGCCATGCCCATGATCAGGAAAACAGGATCATCATGCAATACTTGAGCCAGTCTTAGAGGCCAGACTAGGAATACATTTTACCATTTATTATCCCACACGTGCACATGAGTTTCCCTCCAAGCCTCGTTTTATTTGTAGACTCGAGAATCATTGCAGTTATAGCATGGAACATAAACATAATTATGAACAGGGAGATAATCAATAACATTTATTATTGCCTCTAGGGCATATCTCCTACAGCCTGTGCCCCGAGGCCTACTGGGCTATGCTTGGGTCCTAGCGGGCTAGGCCCAGGCGACGTCTCGTCTCCCCGCGTGTGAGGGACCCACCGCATCATTACTCGCCGTGTTGCATGCCGCGTGTCGGTGCGGGTCCCAGGGCGGTGCGCCGGTACCCGAGGCGTTGGGTCTGACGACTGACCCGGCTGCCCTTTCGCCTTCAATCCAGAGGTGGGTATCGCTAAGGAGAAGCCGCCGGCTCCCCACCGTCTGCCAAACGCGGGCCCCCGCCGGCTTCGGGGACTACTGACGGGGTTATTACCCCTAGGTAGGCCAAAGCAACGGGGTCTTCCCCCTTTCTCTTGGAAGAATAACTACGCGGCCGGCTGGCCGTGGCTGGCTCGAGGACGTCCGGCACAAGCCGGTGCCGGATGGCGCCCCGGACGGTTGGTTGAGGAGACGGCTAGACCCTTGGTCGGCTGGGCGTGGCCGGTTGCCTCTGGGCCGGCTCTTCCGTTGACCTTGGGACGGACATGTGACGTCTCGTCCCTCTGCGCATGGGTACAACGACACAATGCGACCGGCACGACGGGCGGCCCTGTGGCTACAGTGGCCGTTGATGCACTACAGCGCATGGCTATAGTCCAACCATCCCGGCCGCTGACCTCGGCGAGCGTGACCGGGCAAGGGAACAGTGTCGGCACGCCCTCGCCACTCGATTACTACCCCAGCGTGGCTACAGCGCGGTCGGCCGTACCGGAGACTTCGGCCGGCTGGCGCTAGACGACGCCCCCCGGACAACCCGTGCCGCGGCAGGTGGGTGAGGGCCAATCGTAGAGCCGGCTGGCGGGCCCCAATGAGAGATGGGACCGCTCGGCCGGCAGACCCCACCAACAACGAGATGGCACGAATGGCGAGACCCTCTAGCCTGTCGGAGAGACTGCCAGCCGGGTCCCCCCACCTTCGTACTTAGAACATATTATAAGAGTCGGGGGTGGCCTATAAAACCCCCCGAGCCCCCCCCCCCCATGCAACGGGGACGGACGATCATCTTCACACACACACACAACCCCTTCTAGCAGTCGAGGAAGAGGAGCCGAATGCCCCTTCTTCCTCCTCTAGACACAGCTCCAGGAGCACCATTGTATCTATACCCATCCATCCAACCAAACCAAGCAGGACTAGGGGTATTACCTCCTTCGGAGGGCCCTGAACCTGGGTACATCGTGTGTCATCAACGCTTGTGCCCAATCTTGCACCCAAAGCCCGTCAGCGTCCTTCGGCCCCAACCACCTATGATAAGCCACCCTATGGCATCTATCGTGAGAAAACGACGACAAAATGTGATGAATAACTAGCAGCAGAATAAGTACTCAAGTGCATGAGGAACACAGTGACAGCATAATCATCATGATGAAATAAAACATGCATGTATTACAAGTAGCATGATACAGGATAAGAAGGTGAGGAACAAGGTAACTTAAAGAATTTGAGGTGAGGAAATTTTGAAAGTCTTCAGTCAAATTCTTCAAACTGTAACGATCAATTTCATCAACAAGTATACGAGGAATAGAGGGGTTGAGGAAATAGAACCAGGTAGCTCGATGAAGACAATGGTTTGATGACCCAGTTCCAACTGATGTGATAGCGTACGTCTGGTTTGGAGCGGCCTAGTATTTAAAACAAAGGACACACAGTCCCAGGACACACATTCCTTATCGTATTCTCCTGGAGCTAGGGTCACATAGTCCTCGCCCAACATTCATGGTAATTCTTTAGGGTAGACTTCCAAAACCCTCACAAACTGGTCACCCGGCGATCCACAATTTACTGTTGGATGCTCTAGACCAAGGTCACTCCGTGCTCCCCAATTGACTGCAGGATGCACTAGACCATGACGCCTAACCGTCTAGAGGATACATAATCCTCAAAGGTAACAAGCGTCGGTTCCACACAGGAATTTCTTCAATGATGCTCAATCACTTTAGGTTTGGTGGTTTGGTTGTGGGTTTTTCCTCACTGATGATTTTCTCTCAAAGTCCTTGGAGGATCGGTTGCTCTCAAATGACAAGTGTCAGTTCTCTCACGAAGCGGCCAACCAACTAGTGGTTGTGGGAGGTGGCTATTTATAGCCAGGGTGCAACCTGACATGATAAGACATAAATGCCCCCAATGATATGACCGTTTTGCATATTTGTGATTGGGGACAGCTGGCGCTAAGCACAGCAATGGTCGGAATTTCGAACTATGAAAGTCCTCAGGCTTATCATATTCCTCACTTGTAGGCAATTCGCACTGGAGAAATCCTAACTCCTCAGTCAGATCAATTTCATTAGAGACAGAAGAACTTCGTCTTTGTCACTGAAGAACTTGACTGAACTTCAAGAGATTTCCAAAGGCTTCACTCAAAGGATTAGATAGGTTGAGGATTTTGAGTTGAGCATCAGTTGGAAATTTTCCTTAGTATTACATTGGCCCCCTTTAACAGTACGGTGTTTCTATTGGAAATATGCCCTAGAGGCAATAATAAATTAGTTATTATCATATTTCCTTGTTCATGATAATTGTTTATTATCCGTGCTATAATTGTATTGATCGGAAACTCACATACATGTGTGGATACATAGACAACACCATGTCCCTAGTATGCCTCTAATAGACTAGCTCGTTGATCAAAGATGGTTAAGGTTTCCTAGCCATGGACATGAGATGTCATTTGATAACGGGATCACGTCATTAGGAGAATGATGTGATGGACAAGACCCAAACTATAAACGTAGCATATGATCGTGTTAGTTTATTGCTACAGTTTTCTGCATGTCAAGTATCTGTTCCTATGACCATGAGATCATGCAACTCACTGACACAAGAGGAGTACCTTGTGTGTATCAAATGTCGCAATGTAACTGGGTGACTATAAAGGTGCTCTACGGGTATCTCCAAGGGCGTCTGTTGGGTTGGCATGGATCAAGACTAGGATTTATTACTCCGTGTCATGGAGAGGTATCTCCGGGCCCAGTCGGTAATACAACATCACAACAAGCCTTGCAAGCAATGTGACTAAAGTTTTAGCCACGGGATCTTGTATTACATAACGAGTAAAGAGACTTGCCGGTAACGAGATTGAACTAGGTATGGAGATACCGGAGATCGAATCTCGGGCAACTAAAATACCGAAGAACAAAGGGAAGAGCATACGGGATTAAATAAATCCTTAACATAGAGGTTGAACCGATAAAGATCTCCGTAGAATATGTAGGAACCAATATGGGCATCCAGATCTCGCTATTGGTTATTGACCGTAGAGGTGTATCGGTCATGTCTACATAGTTCTCGAACCCGCAGGGTCTGCACACTTAAGGTTCGGTGACGCTTCGGTAGTATAGAGTTATGTATGGTGGTGACCAAAGGTTGTTCGGAGTCCCGGATGAGATCCTGGACGTCACAAGGATCTCGGAATGGTCCAGAGGTAAAGATTGATATATAGTAAGTCATGTTTTGGTCACCGGAAAAGTTTTAGGCTCATCGATAGTGTATCGGGAGTGCCGGGAGGGTATCAGGGGACCATCGGGAGGGGTGTCACGCCCCGAGGGGCCTCATGGGCCGTGGGAGGAGACATACCAGCCCCTAGTGGGCTCTCCAAATCCTCCACTAAATCCCATAAAGTTTGAGAAGGAAAAAATCCAAAAGTGGAGAGGTGGAAAGAGTTTCCAAGTGGAAAGGAGGAATCCTACTCCTAATAGGATTGGAGTAGGACTCCTCCACCTCCAATTTCGGCCAACTCTCTAGAGTTTGAGGCTGATTACTCCCTGCCCTCCCTCCTATATATACTAGAGGATTTATATGGGAGAGCTAACCCTAATTGCCACGTGTTGTCCTCTTCTTCCTCTAGATCTGTTTCTCCTCTAGATTAGTTCTACGGTGCTTAGGCGAAGCCCTGCGGGACTAGTTCACCACCACCGCCACCATGCCATTGTGCTGCCGGAGAAGTCATCTACCTCTCCACTCCCTCTTGCTAGATCAAGACGGCAGAGATCGTCATCGAGTTGTACGTGTGCTGAACGCAGAGGTGTCGTCCGTTCGGCGCTAGATCGGAAGGACCGTGATCAAGATCGTGAAACGATTCGTGACTGGATCGCGGGATGGATCGTGATGAGATTGCAGGACGGACGAGATTGGATCGCGAGACGGATTGTGATGGGATCGCGAGACGCTCGGCGATTTGGATTGCGAAGACATTCGACTACATCAACCGCGTTTCTTAACGCTTCCGCTTAGCGATCTACAAGGGTATGTAGATTCACTCTCCCTCTTGTAGATGCTCATAACCATGGATAGATCTTGCGTGTGCGTACGAAAGTTTTTGTTTCCTATGCAACATTCCCCAACAGTGGCATCATGAGCTAGGTCTATGTGTAGATGAGATCTCGAGTAGAACACAAAGGAGTTGGTGGGCGTTGATGCTCAGATTGCTTCCTCCCTTGGTCGTGTTTTGGTTCATCGGTATTGTGGGATGAAGCGGCCCGAAGCAACCTTACTCGTACGCTTATCAGAGACCGGTTCCATCAACTGACTTGTAACTTTGTTGCACAAAGATGGCTGGCGGGTGTTTGTTTCTCCTACTTTAGTTGGATCGTATTCGACAAAAGCGGTCCTTGAGAAGGTTGAAAAGCAACTTATGTATCACCGTTGTGGTTTTTACATAGGTGAGAATTGTTCTTGCTAGATACCCGTAGCAGCCACGTAAAACTTGCAACAACAATTAGAGGACGTCTAACTTGTTTTTGCAGGGTATGTTGTGATGTGATATGGCCAATTACATGATAAGATATATGTGATGTATGAGATGATCATGTTTTGTATAGAATATCATGACTTGCATGTCAATGAGTACGGCAACCGACAGGAGCCATAGGGTTGTCTTTAATTATTGTATGACCTACGAGTCAATCATTAAGCGCTATGTAATGCTTTACTTTATTGCTAAATGGTAGCAATAGTAGTAGAAGCATGGTGGGCGCGACAACCCCGATGGCGACACGTTGATGCAGATCAAGATGATGGAGATCATGGTGTCATGCCGGTGACGATGGAGATCATGCCCGTGCTTTATAGATGGAGATCAAAAGCACAAGTTCATGGCCATATCATGTCACTTATGATTTGCATGTGATGTTAATCCTTTTATGCACCTTGTTTTGCTTAGGACGATGATAGCATTTTAAGGTGATCCATCACTTAAATTTCAAGATAAATTGTGTTCTCCCTGAGTGTGCACCGTTGCTAAAGTTTGTCGTGTTGAGACACCACGTGATGATCGGGTGTGATAGACTCTACGTTCACATACAATGAGTGCAAGCCAGTGTTGCACATGCGGAACACTTGGATTAAACTTGACGATCCTAGCATGTATAGACATGGCCTCAACACAAGAGACGGAAAGGTCGAACATGAGTCATATAGTAGATATGATCAACATGATGATGTTCACCATTGAAACGACCTCTACTCATGTGATGATCGGACTTGAGTTGGTGAATTTGGATCATGTATCACTCGAATGACCAGACGGATGTCAATTTGAGTAGGGGTTCTTAAGTAATATGATTAATTGAACTCATTATCATGAACATAGTCAGCAGTGTCTTTGCAAATTATGTTGTAGATTACTAGCTCACGTTGTAGCTCCCTTGAATTTTTATATATTCCTATAGAAATAGAGTTGAAAGATGTTGGTAGCAATATTGCGGACTGGGTCCATGATCTAAGGATTGTCCTCATTGCTGCACAGAAGGCTTATGTCCTTAATGCACCGCTCAGTGCGCCACCCCCTCTAGCGTTGTTTGTAGATGTTGTGAACATCTCACAGGCATCTTCCGATGACTACTTGATAGTTTAGTGCGTCATGCATTACGACTTAGAATTGAGGCTACAAAACATTTTGAACGTCACGGAACATATGAGATGTTCTAAGAGCTGAAATTGAGATCTCAAGCTCATGCCCGTGTTGTTAGATATGAGATATCCAACAAAGATTCTTTTCCTGTGAGATGAAGGAGAATAGCTCAATCGTTGAGCATGTGCTCAGATTGTCTGGGTACTACAATCGCTTGAATCGAGTGGGAGTTGATCTTCCAGATAAGATAGTGATTGATATAGTTATCCGAGTCACAGTCACTGAGCTACTAGAACTTCGTGATGAACTATAATTATGCCAGGGATGGAAATGATGATCACTGAGCTATTCGCGATGTTTGACACCACGAAGGTAGATATCGAGAAGGAGCATCAAGTGTTGATGGTTAGTAAAACCACTAGTTTCGAAAAGGGAAAGGGCAAGGAGGGAAACTTCATGGATGGCAAGTCAGTTGCTGCTCCAGTGAAGCAACCCAAAGTTGAACCCAAACTCGAGGCTAAGTGCCTCTATTATGAGGAGAGAGGTCGCTGAAGCGGAACAACCATAGATACTTGGAAGATAAGAAGGCTGGCAACATCGACAGAAGTATATTTGATATACGTGTTATTGATGTGTACCTTGCTAGTACTCCTATTAGCACCTGGGTATTGGATACCGGTTCGGTTGCTAAACGTTAGTAACTAGAAATAAAAGCTACAGAATAAACCGAGACTAGCTAAGGGTGAGGTGACGATGTGTGTTGGAAATGTTTCCAAGCTTAATGTGATCAACATCACACGCTCTCTCTACCTTCGGGATTAGTGACGAACCTAAATAAATTTTATTTGGTGTCTGCGTTGAGAATGAACGTGATTAAATCTTTTTTATTGCAATACAGTTATTCATTTAAGTCAGAGAATAATGGTTATTTTGTTTACATGAATCATACCTTCAATGGTCATGCACAATGGTTTGTTGAATCTTGATCGTAGTAGTACACATGTTCATAACATAGATGCCAAAAGATACAAAGTTAATAATGATAGTACCACACACTTGTGGCACTATTGCTAAATGTCATATTGGTGTAAAAGCGCATGAAGAAACTCCATGCTGATGGATCTTTGGACTCATTCGATTTTGAATCGGTTGAGACATGCAGACCATGCCTCTTGGACAAGATGACTAAAACCCCGTTTTCCGGCTTGATGGAACAGGCAAGTGACTTATTGCAAATGACACATATTGATGTATACGGTCCAATGTATGTTGTAGCGTGCGGTGGATATCGTTATTTTCTTATCTTCACTGATGATTTGAGTAGATATAGTGTATATTTACTTAATGAAACACAAGTTTGAATCGTTTGAAAAGTTCAAGCAGAATCAGAGTGAAGTTTGAGATCATCGTGACGAGAAGATAAAATGTCTATGATATGATCGTGGAGGTGAATATCTGAGTTACGAGTTTGGTATACAACTTAAGACAATGTGAAAAGTTGTTTCACAACTCACGCCACCTGGAACACCATAGTGTGATGGTGTGTCCGAACGTCATAGTCGTTCTCTATTGGATATGGTGCGTACTATGATGTTTCTTATCATTTTGCCACTATCGTTTTGGGGTTATGCATTAGAGACAACTACACTCACTTTAAATAGGGAACCATCTAAATCCGTTGAGATACATCGTGTGAATTATGGTTTGATAGAAACCTAAGCTGTCATTTCTTAATGTTTGGGCTGTGACGCTTATGTGAAAAAAGTTTTTCACCTAATGAGCTCGAACCCAAAGCGGACAAATGCATCTTCATAGAATACCATAAGAACAGTTTGGTAAACCTTCTATCTCAGATCCAAGCATAAAGTGTTTGTTGCTAAAAACGGGTCCTTTCTTCAAAAAGAGTTTCTCTCGAAGGAATTGAGTGGGAGGAAGATAGAACTTGATAAGTTTGTTGAACCTTTGTTTCAACCAGAGAGTAGCGCAGCGCAGGAAGATGTTCCTGTGGAGCCTACTTTAGTTGAAGAGGAAGTTAATGATGATGATCATGAAGCTTTGGATCAAGTTACTATGAAACCTCGTAGGTCGACAAGGATGTGTACTGCTCCTGAGTGGTACGACAACCCTGTCTTAGAGGTCATGTTGTTGGACAACGATGAACCTACGAGCTATGGAGAAGCGATGATGGGCCCGGATTCCGAAAAATGGTTAGAGGCCATGAAATCCGAGAAAGGATCCATGTATGAAAACCAAGTATAGACTTTGGTAGACTTGCCCATTGGACGACAGGTCATTGAGTACAAATGGACCTTCAAGATAAAGACAGACACTAATGGTAAATGTCACCATTCATAAAGCTCGACTTGTCACAAAGAAATTTCTGACAAGTTCAAGGACTTGACTGTGATGAGACTTTCTTACTAGTAGCGATGCTAAAGTCTGTTGGAATTATGTTAGCAGTTGCTGCATTTTTCAGCTAGTAAATCTGGCAGATGGATGTCAATACATTTTTTCCTTAACGGTTTACTTGAGGAAAGGTTGTATGTGATACAACCAGAAGGTTTTGTCAGTCCGAAGGATGCTAAAAGGTGTGTGAGCTCTAGAAATCCTTCTATGGGCTGGAGCAAGCATCTCGGAGTTGGAATATACGCTTTGATGAGTTGATCAAAGTTTTTGAGTCTATACAAAGTTTATGAGAAACTTGTATTTACAATAAAGTGAGTGGGAGCACTATAGAGTTTCTAATAAGCATATGTGGATGAGATATTGTTGATCGGAAATGATGTAGAATATCTGGAAAGCATAAAGGGTTGTTTGAAAGGAAGACCTGGATAAAGCTACTTAATTGTTGGGCATCGAGATCTATAGAGATAGAACAAGACGTCTGATAAGACTTTCAATCAGTACATACCTTGACAAGATTTTGAAAGAGTTCAAAATGGATCAGTCAAAGAAAGAGTTCTTGCTTGATTTGTAAGGTGTGAAGTTGAGTGAGACTCAAAGCTCGACCATCCCAGAAGAAAGAGAAAGGACGAACGTTGTCCCCTATGCCTTAGCCATAGGCTCTGTATAGTATGCCATGTTGTGTACCACACCTGTGTGTGCCTTGTCATGAGTCCGTCAAGGGGTACAAAAGTGATCCAGGAGTGTATCACTGGACAGCGGTCAGGATTATCCTTAGTAACTAGAGGACTATGGAAATATTTCTCATTATGGAGGTGATAAAGAGTTCGTCGTAAAGGGTTACGTCGATGCAAGCTTTAACACCAATCCGGATGACTCTGAGTAGCAATCCAGATACGTATAGTGGAGCAGCCATTTGGAATAGCTCCAAGTGAAGTGTGGTAGCAGTGTCTACAGTATGACATAGACAATTGCAAAGTACACAGGAATCTGAATGTCGCAAACCCATTAACTAAAACCTCTTTCACATGCAAAACATGATCGAACCCAGAACTCATTGGGTGTGAGATTCATAACAAATCACATAGCCATGTGAGCTATATTATTGACTCTAGTGCAAGTGGGAGACTGTTGGAAATATGCCCTAGAGCCAATAATAGATTAGTTATTATCATATTTCCTTGTTCATGATAATCGTTTATTATCCGTGCTATAATTGTATTGATCGGAAACTCAGATACATGTGTGGATACATAGACAACACCATGTCCCTAGTATGCCTCTAATAGACTAGCTCGTTGATCAAAGATGGTTAAGGTTTCCTCGCCATGGACATGAGATGTCATTTTATAACGGGATTACGTCATTAGGAGAATGATGTGATGGACAAGACCCAAACTATAAACGTAGCATATGATCGTGTTAGTTTATTACTACAGTTTTATGCATGTCAAGTATTTGTTCCTATGACCATGAGATCATGCAACTCACTGCCACAAGAGGAGTACCTTGTGTGTACCAAACGTCGCAACTTAACTGGGTGACTATAAAGGTGCTCTATAGGTATCTTCGAGGGTGTCTGTTGGGTTGGCATGGATCAAGACTGGGATTTATTACTCCGTGTCATGGATAGGTATCTCAGGGCCCGCTCGGTAATACAACATCACAACAAGCCTTGCAAGCAATGTGACTAAAGTGTTAGCCACGGGATCTTGTATTACGTAAAGAGTAAAGAGACTTGCCAGTAACGAGATTGAACTAGGTATGGAGATACCGACGATCAAATCTTGGGCAAGTAACATACCAAAGAACAAAGGGAACAGCATACGGGATTAACTATATCCTTGACATAGAGGTTCAACCAATACAGATCTTCGTAGAATATGTAGGAACCAATATGGGCATCCAAGCCCCGCTATTGGTTATTGACCGTAGAGGTGTATTGGTCATGTCTACATAGTTCTCGAACCCGCAGGGTCTGCACACTTAAGGTTCGGTGACGCTTCGGTAGTATAGAGTTATGTATGGTGGTGACCAAAGGTTGTTCGCAGTCCCGGATGAGATCCAGACGTCACGAGGAGCTCCGGAATGGTCCGGAGGTAAAGATTGATATATAGGAAGTCTTGTATTGGTCGCCGGAAAAGTTTTGGGCTCATCGGTAGTGTACTGGGAGTGCCAGGAGAGTACCAGGGGACCATCGGGAGGGGTGTCACGCCCCAAGGGTCCTCATGGGCTATGGGAGGAGACAAACCATCCCCTAGTGGGCTGGCCTAAGCCTCCACTAAAGCCCATGAGGTTTTAGAAGGAAAAAATCCAAAGGTGGATAGGTAGAAAGAGTTTCCAAGTGGAAAGGAGGAATCCTACTCCTAATAGGATTGGAGTAGGACCCCTCCACCTCCAATTTCGGCCAACTGTTGAGGGTTTGACGCTGATTACTCCCCTCCCTCCCTCCTATATATACTAGAGAATTTAGATGGGAAAGATAACCCTAATTGCCACGTGCTGCAGTCGTTTTCCTCTAGATCTGTTTCTCCTCCAGATTAGTTCTGCGGTGCTTAGGCGAAGCCCTGCAGGATTAGTTCACCACCACCGCCACCATGCCGTTGTGCTGCCAGAGAACTCATCTACCTCTCCGCTCCCTCTTGCTGGATCAAGAAGGAGGAGATTGTCATCGAGCTGTATGTGTGCTGAACGCGGAGGTGTCATCCGTTCGGCGCTAGATCGTAAGGACCGTGATCAAGATCGCGAGATGAATCATGATTGGATCGCAGGACGGATCATGATGAGATCGCAGGACGGACGTGATAGGATCCTGGGACGGGTCGTGATGGGATCGTGGGACGTTCGGCGATTTGGATCGCGAAGACGTTCGACTACATCAACCACATTTCTTAACACTTCCGCTTAGCAATCTACAAGGGTATGTAGATTGACTCTCCCTCTCGTAGATGCTCATCGCAATGGATAGATCTTGCGTGTGCGTATGAAAATTTTTGTTTCCTATGCAACGTTCCCCAATAGTTTCCTATGACTCAAAGAAAGGAAATGAAACTACGAAAACAAAAGTCTTCACGCTTCATAGTCCTCGTTCATATCTTCAAGGTCACACCAACTTCTTCATTTTAAAAGTCTTCAGGGAATACCAAAGTCTTCAGTTGAAGACATGCATTTTTAGGGGTCGATAATCTCCGAATATTTCAAACTCCTCATCGACTTATAGAGCTTGTGTACACTCACGAACACATTAGTTCCTTAATCTATAATTCTTCAATACACCAAAATCACTAAGGGGCACTAGATGCACTTACAATCTCCCCCTTTTTGGTGATTGATGAAAAATAGGTTAGGTTTTCAACAGGGATAATAATATGGAGTGTAATTACTGAGTTTGAGGAATTTGATTGCAAGATATAGAAGAACTCCCCCTGAAGATGTGCATATTTGAGGAATTTGCTTTGGACTGCAAATGCACATGGCAGGTTAAAAACATGGAGAACACACCTTATATCTTGTAATTCATACACGCATTTAACATATGATATGAAGAATTTCAAATGCATGATGAAAATGGTGTCTGACGAAATTCAGCATGCATGCATTAAGGTACTTAAGGAAATAAGCATGCGGAAAGCAGTTCAAAAGAGTCAGACCACCATCAGACTTAAGTTTACAACTCAACCAACAAAAGCTTCAGAAGAGCGAGAGTTGTAACTTAAACAAAAATAGCCCATATATAGAGACCCGCTTGAAGACAAACTCAAATTTTCTCCCCCTTTGTCATCGAAGACCAAAAGGGACGAAAAAATGAGGACTAATGCTCCTTGAAGAATTTCATCTTGTTGGTGAGGAAGGAGTGCCAGTGTTGTCGGGGTCGTTTGTCGATGCAGGGCCTGCCGCAGTGTCATCAATGTCCTCACCTTCATCCATCTAACGCGATGAGGAATATGAACTTGTAACCATCTGAGGAACTTGAACCTTCTTGAATTTCTTCTGAGGAGGTTGAGACCGGTCAAAGTCTTGCTGAAAGTCCATGGCTTTGAGTTCCTCAGGAGTCTTGAGGTGTGCGAGAATGGCCCATGCGTGATCAAAGATTTCATGCACATAGTAGTGATTTTTCCTCACAGAGTTCTGCATCATAGTCATGTTCTAAACTATGGAAGCCAACTGACGCTTTACCCACTTGTGATTGCGATCAACCTTCTGATGAAGTCTTAAAAGAAGCTCACGATCAGTCATCACACGAGGGGCAAACTCTTGAAGCTTTTGCGCTGAGGCCTTTGCAGCAGAATCCTGGGTTGCAGTGTCATCATTGGTGGAGAAAGATGTAGCTTTGCGAGACTGACCATCCAATTGACGAGTGCCTTCATCAATGACAGCCTTGCCTTTTCCTTCAACCGAGGCAATTGTGCTCTTGAGGACTTCAATCGGGGGCAAGAAGCCGAAGTGATTCTGGAAGTCCGCCTTGAAGGGAACTAAAGACCTTGATCTGATGAACTTCATGATCCAGGGAGCATAAGGCTTCAGTTCAAACGGGGCTAGAGCTGCATTCGCCAATGTCCTCATGAAGAAATCATGGAAGTTGATGGGAATACCATGAATAATGTTGAGTAGCATGTTCTTCATGACTCCCCCCACTTCTTCTTCACAATTGTGGCCCTTCTGAGGACATAGGGTGTTGGTGAGAATGTGAAAGACCATCCTGGGCACATAGAGCAAATCCTTCACAAGGAAGGTTGTCCGTTGAGGTTTTTCAGGAGACAACGATTTCATCAACACTTGCATCAGTTGGTTGGGTAGAGCAGGTTCATCAAATAGGCAGCGTGCTTCTTCTGAAGGAATTGGGACAGGAACTGACCAAAGCAATTCAGATGTGCAGCGTGGTGAGTAGATCCGGTCATCCATTCCAAGATCCAAGATTTGATGTCAAAGGCATCACGTGTGATGTGCAGTGTGTCATAGAATTGAAGAATTAGCTCCTCATTCCAATCGCAGATGTCCACACAAAAGGGAAGAAGTCCTGCATCATGAAGAACTGCGAGCACCGGCGTGAAGGATGGAATTGTTTCCATATCAGCATGAGGAATTTGATGGTGCTCGAAGACTTTCTTCTTGTCAAACAGAACAGATGGATAGTAGTTCATCTAAGTTGGAGTCCAGAATCTGGTTCGACCAGCCCTTGCTGAGTCATATGGATTAGGGCCAGTGAAGAAAATGTGCTCATCGAGGAAATTTGACTTGAGGAATTTGGGGTGCTTTGAGCCTTTGAATGGCATTCTTGGCTTTGGCTGAAGGTTTGGCTTGAAGCGGCCCTTGGTCTCCTTAGGCATAGGAGGAATTTCTTCAGACTAAGGAATTTGCGGAGCAGTTTCCTCAGTGGTAGTTGGAGCAGCAAAGTCATTAGCTGATGCAGCTGGAATTTCTTCAGTGGCTGGAGCGGCCATGTCATCAGATCCTTCGTGAATTTCTTCAGTCTGGGCTGGAGACTGGGGAATCTGTGACAGAGGAGTGGTCATTGGGGAATTTGGGTGAGCATCTTCCCAATATTCGTCATTTATGACAGGAGTTGTATTGCCAATGTCCACATCCTCATCAATTTCTTCAATGTCTGCCTCTTCAGCAGTTAACTGAGGCTGGGGAGATGATACCTGTGGAGTTGAAGCTTTTGCTTCCACTTCAATTTCTTCATCAATCTGCTCTGAGGTAGCAGCAAATTGATCATCATCCGGGATGACGTAATCAACACCGAATGGCACAATCTCATAGGCTGGTGCTGAGGAGATTGGGGTAGCATCAACTGTTTTTTTTGAAGACTTTGGTTGTGTCTTCATTTTCTTCACATCTGTGGAATCTGAAGTTGATGCTTTCCGTTTTAGCACCTTGTTCTCATTAGCCTTGGTCTTCTTTGCTTCAGGTACGACTAATGCAGTTATCCTTGAGGGTTCAGTTTCATCAGGGACAACAGGGGAGGTTGCCCTGGCAGGTTCTTCAGCGGTCTGACTTTCTATGGCAACGCTGGTAGTTTCTTCAGTAGGTTGAGTAGTTTCCTCACCCAAAGGAATTTGCGGTTGCGAACGGGATGCAACCCTTGAGTTGTGATCATTGATGACTTTATCAGCAATGTTGACGAAATGAACCTTGGCGCCTTGCCAATCAGGATAGTATGAATTGAATTCCTCACTAAGGTCTTTGATCTCAGACCGCATCTTCACAAGTTCCTCAAGAGACAGATTCAGAGCATTTTTCTTCAAGAAATGCTCATTCTTGTACTGAGCCTTCCTGGTTTTTCTGGCCTTCTCATACTTCCATTTTTCTTTAGCTATGAAAGTTGGGAGGACATGATCAGGACCAGGAGGCAGCTTCAAATCATCAATGGGCATTTGGGGATCCTTGTGCCAGATGTCAATGAAGTTCAGCGCAATTTTTGGATCAAGCAGAAGAGGAATTTGAGTGCCCTTTGCTTGAGCCACTTGTTGTTGCTTATTTCTGATGATTTCAGTCAGTTCCTCATCATCAGCTTCATCTGAGGAATCTGATGGTATTGTGAACGCCACCTTCTTGTGTTGGGGACTTGGTCAAATGCCTCGTCCAGCAGTTGCTTTCATTTTCCTTAGTGAAGAACCGCTTGAGGAATGTGCTTGGGATGAAGAACTTGCTAATGCCCCAAAAGCAATTAAGAATCCCTCGGTCCTTTGGCATGATGCAAGATGCACAGGAGTTGAGGACTTAGCAGCAGCAGCAGAGGACTGAGCGGCTACTGATCCAGCAGCTGGGGCCTTTGAGGGCTGAGCTTGAGGAATCTGCGGTGATGATTTTGAAGATGAAGAATTTGACTTCACAGAAGATTTCTTCATCATCATTTTCTTCACAGCACTTGCAGAGGCTCCGGCAGTGGCTGCAGCAGCAGAGTCTTCATTGAATTTCTTCACATCCTCTTTTTCTCTCCTCGCCATCTTGGCTTGTTGTTTCTCCCGTACATGAGGAAAGTCTTTACCAGTCTTGAGACTAGTGGGATCAGCAATTTGATTTTGAGCCAAGGGAGGCCTGCTACAAGGAGGTTTCACAACGAATTTTATCATATATTTAGGAGTGACATAACGATATTCCTTCCACTCCTTTGCCCATCTTCTCTCAATTTTCTGCAGACGAATCTTTCTCTGCTTAGTTGTCTCTTTGCCATGAGTTGCTTCATCAGGCATGCAATATTCCTCATACAAGTCCTCAGGAATTTCAAAGGCAGTCTGCACATCTGGTTTCTTTCCACCTTTCTATGGCTTCTTTCCATCTGCCATTTTCTTTGATTGAGTAATATGAACTCTTGAAGATTCTGAAGAGGTGCACATTTTTTCCTCAAGAAATGCTGCAAATGAGTTAAGTTGATGAGAACCTAGTGATTCATCAGCAGACATGTTTTTACCTATGAACAGAGTATAAGTGCGAGGAATTTGAAGAGGTCATATGTGTTCTCAGAAGTTTTTCAATAAAATCAAGTGTGAGGAATTTGACCATGGGTGTCTTGAGGAATTTCACTAAGTGTTCTTAGTCTTAGGTTCCAGAGTTGTGCAAATTTTGAGGATTCACACAATTGAGGAATCTTCAAGAAAATCATAACTTAGGGAAAAACATCAAGTGTATGAACATGTAATGTGCTTTAGAATGAGATTCTTGAAGAATAAACACCTTTGAGAAAAATGAGGAATAACTGAAGATCAAACAAGGGTAGTAAAAATAGATTTTATTTACCCTGATGAAGACCACGACGAACTATGAGAGGAAATCTAGGAAGTTCGTCAGTCCAGATCTCCCATGCCCTAGCTTGGCAGAGGGAGACAGCTATAGCGGCGGTGGGGTGAAGACTTCCGTGAGCGATGCGAGTACGACGATGGCGAGGTTGAGGCAGTGAAGCTCTTCCACGCCGGTGGCGATGAGTTTAGCGGCGGCGCTAGGTTCGAGCTCGGGAGAGAGGAGGAGTGAGGAGTAACCGAGCACGATGAAAGGGAGGGGGTATTTATAGCGGAGGTGAAAACCAATCTGTCCGAAGATTTTGGACTAGATTGCCCCTAACCCTTGCTCTCCACGCGACATGTGTCACCCACGTCCTGAGAAGTGGCGATAGTGGGGGATCGTGGGTTATCTAGTCGTGGGAATCGGAGCAGTTTGAGCGGGAAACGCCAAAAATTTTGATGGTGAAAATTTTAAAGTTTCCGTTCGCAAATTCTTCAGTTGTCAAGGACACAGTGAAGACTTTGAACGAGTTTCAAAGTAGAACGCATCTGAAGAATTTGTGAACAGACTGGGTTGAGTTTAGCATAGAGGGAAAAGGGTCCGATCACATTCACTTAGATGAAAATCAACTTGAAGAATTGGCAATAAGTGAATGTTGTTGAGGACATTGAAAACTCAAATATATATATATAGTCAATGAAGAACATTAGTTTCATAGTTTGAAGAATTTGAAAAGTTGATGAATTTGAAAAGTTGAGGAATTTGCATACTTGAGGAATTTGAAAATTTGAAGAATTTGCAAAATGACGAAAAACTCAACTTTGATGAATTTCAACTATGGTTGGTGGTGTGACCCACCGTATAAGAATGATGACTTCAGACACCGCGTACAATTGTCGTAGGGTTCTAAGAATCAAATTCTTCATTAATTTCTTCACACTTAGAGGGGTTTTCTTCATTGACTGAAGAAAAACGTTACTTTGTGTGTTGCACATCTAAGTCATCAATTTTGCATAAGTGTTAGGATGTGTGTCCTTTTTCAAAGAACATTCGAAGATTCTAAGATATTTAGCTCACACCGCAACTTGCAAAATCTCTTTTCATCCAAGGGCTTTTTGAAGATATCGGCCAGTTGTTCTTCAATGGGGATGTGGTCGATGGAGATGTCGCCCTTGAGTACATGATCTCAAAGAAAGTGATGACGAATCTGGATGTGCTTGGTCTTGGAATGTTGAACTGGGTTGTAAGCAATCTTGATGGCACTCTCGTTGTCGCAGTAGAGAGGCACATTCTTCAACTTGATGCCATAGTCCTCGAGGGTTTGCTTCATCCATAGCAACTGAGCACAACATGAACCAGCGGCAATGTACTCAGCTTCAACAGTAGATAGAGACACGCAGTTTAGCTTCTTCGAGGACCAACAGACTAAGGACCGTCCGAGGAAATGACATGTGCCTGAGGTTGACTTGCGATCCACGCGATCTCCAGCATAGTCAGTCAGCATCAAAGTATCCGACGAGGTGAAGATTTGAGCCCTTGAGATACCATAATCCAAGCGTTGGTGTGTGAGCTAAGTATCAAAGAATATGTTTCACAACCTTATGGTGTGATTCCTTTGATGTTGCTTGGAATCGGGAACACATGCAAACACTCAGCATAATATCAGGCCTAGCTGCACATAGATACAATAATGAGCCAATCATGGAGCGATATACCTTCTGATCGAAATCTTTACCATTTTCGTCAGTGCAGAGGTGGCCTTTTGAATGCATTAGAGTTTTGACGCCTTTCAATCTTGCATGTCGAATTTCCTCAAAACATCCTTGAGGTATTTCTCTTGAGATATGAAGATTCCATTGTCTTGCTCACGAATTTGAAGACCTAAGAAGAATTTCAACTCTCCCATCATAGACATTTGATATTCTTCACTCATCATATAGGCAAATTCATCACTGTAACATTTGTCAGTACAGCTAAAGATAATATCGTCTATGTATATTTGGCATGTGAACAGTTCATTGTCATAGGATTTTGTGAAAAAAGTTGGGTCGAGTGAACAGGGTTTGAAGCCTTTCTTCATGAGGAACTCCTTCAGAGTGTCGTACCACGCCTAAGGGGCCTGCTTGAGTCCATAGAGAGCCTTGTTGAGTCTGAAGACTTTGTCATGATGCTTAGGGTTTTCAAAACCTAAGGGTTGAGCAACATATACTTCTTCCTCAAGCTTACCGTTGAGTGTTGGAAATATGCCGTAGAGGCAATAAATAAAGTGTTTATTATTATATTTCCTTGTTCATGATAATTGTTTATTATCCATGCTAGAATTGTATTAATTGGAAACATGGATACATGTGTGGATACATAGACAAACACAATGTCCCTAGTATGCCTCTAGTGAACTAGCTCGTTGATCGAAAGATGGTTAAGGTTTCCTAGCCATGGACATGAGATATCATTTGATAACGGGAGATACCGACGATCGAATCTCGGGCAAGTAACATATCGAAGAACAAAGGGAACATCATACGGGATTAACTGAATCCTTGACATAAATGTTCGACCGATAAAGATCTTCGTAGAATATGTAGGAACCAATGTGGACATCCAGGTCCCACCATTGGTTATTGACCGTATAGGTGTCTCGGTCATGTCTACATAGTTCTCGAACCCGCAGGGTCTGCACACTTAAGGTTTGGTGACGTTTCGGTAGTATAGAGTTATGTTTGGTGGTGACCTAAGGTTGTTCCGAGTCCCGGATGAGATCTCGGATGTCACGAGGAGCTCCGGAATGGTCCGGAGGTAAAGGTTCATATATAGCAAGTCCTGTTTTGGTCGCTGGAAAAGTTTTGGGCTCATCTGTAGTGTACCGGGAGTGCCGGTAGTGTACCGAGAGGCCACCGGGAGGGGTATTTCGACCCAAGAGCCTACATGCGCTGTAGGAGGGTGTAAACCAGCCCTTAGTGGGCTGGTGGAACATCCACAAGAGGCCCATGCGGCTGGAGGAAAAAGGCCTAAGAGAAAAAAGTGGAAAAAAGGCAAAATAGGGTGAATCCTAGTCCTACTAGGATTGGAGGTGGACTCCACCTCTCCCTCTCTCCTTCGGCCGACTCAAGGAGGCCTTGGCCCTTGTTCCAAGGCCTCTCCTCCTCTCCTCTTATATATACTGGAGGTTTTAGGGTTTTTGCACAAGTTTTTCAGCCACGTGCTACCCGTTCCTCCAGTGCATAGTTTCTCCTCTAGATCGGATTTCTACAGTGCTTAGGCAAAGCCCTGCCGGAATTGCTCCACCACCATCGCCGGAGCGCCGTCACGCTTCCGGATAACTCTTCTTCCTCTCCACTCCTTCTTGCCGGATCAAGACGGTGGAGATCGTCATCAAGTTGTACGTGTGCTGAACGCGGAGGTGCCGTCCGTTCGGCGCTAGATCGGAAGGATCGTGATCAAGTTCGTGGGACGGATCGTGATCAAGTTCATGGGATAGATCGTGATCAAATTATTGGGATGGATCGTGATTGGATCACGGGACACACGGCGATTTGGATCGCGAAGACGTTTGACTACACCAACCGTGTTTCTTAACGCTTCCCGCTTAGCGATCTACAAGGGTATGTAGATCCACTCTACCTCTCGTAGATGCTCATCACCATGGATAGATCTACGTGTGCGTAGGAAATTTTTTGTTTCCCATGCAACGTTCCCCAACAGTGGTATCAGAGCTAGGTCTATGTGTTGATGAGATCTCGAGTAGAACACAAAAGGTTTGTGGGCGTTGATGCTTAGATTGCTTCCTCCCATGGTCGGATTTTGATTCAGCGGTATTGTGAGATGAAGCGGCCCGGACCAACATTACTCGTACGCTTATGAGAGACCAGTTCCCTCAACTGCAACTTGTTGGATAGATGGCTTGCGGGTGCCAGTTTCTCTCACTTTAGTTGGATCGGATTCGACAAAGGCGGTCCTTGAGAAGGTTGAAAAGCAAATTATGTATCATCGTTGTGGTTTATGCGTAGGTAAGAATCGTTCTTGCTAGAAACCCATAGCAGCCACGTAAAACATGCAACAACAATTAGAGGACGTCTAACTTGTTTTTGCAGGGTATGTTGTGATGTGATATAGCCAATTACATGATGTGATATATGTGATGTATGAGATGATCATGTGATGTATAGAATTTCACGACTTGCATGTAGATGAGTACGGCAACCGGCAGGAGCCATAGGGTTGTCTTTAATTATTGTATGACCTGCGTGTCAATCATTAAGCGCTATGTAATGCTTTACTTTGTTGCTAAACAGTAGCAATAGTAGTAGAAGCATGCAGGGCATGACAACCCCGATGGCGACACGTTGATGGAGATCAAGATGATGGAGATCAAGGTGTCGTGCCGGTGACGATGGAGATCATGCCGGTGCTTTCAAGATGGAGATCTAAAGCATAAGTTCGTGGCCATATCATGTCACTTATGAATTGCATGTGATGTTAATCCTTTTATGCACCTTGTTTTGCTTAGTACGATGGTAGCATTATAAGGTGATCCCTCACGTAAAATTTCAAGGTATATTGTTCTCCCCGAGTGTGCACCGTTGCGAAAGTTCGTCGTGTTAAGACACCACGTGATGATCGGGTGTGATAGACTCTACGTTTACATACAATGGGTGCAAGCCAGTGTTGCACGCGCAGAACACTCGGGTTAAACTTGTCGAGCCTAGCATGTACAGACATGGCCTCGAAACACAAGAGACCGAAAGGTCGAACATGAGTCATATAGTAGATATGATCAACATAATGATGTTCACCATTGAAGCCACCTTAACTCACGTGATGATCGGACTTGAGTTGGTGGATTTGGATCATGTGACACTAAGATGGCCTGAGGGATGTCAATTTGAGTGGGAGCTTTAGTAATTTGATTAACTAAACTCATTATCTTGAACAATGCTCTAAGTAAACTTTGCATATTTATGTTGTAGATCAATGGCTCACGCAGTAGCACCCCTGAATTTTAATGCGTTCCTAGAGAAAGCTAAGTTGAAAGATGATGGAAGTAACTTTGTTGAATGGGCCCGTAATTTGAGCATTATCCTCATGGCTTCCTAGAAATCATATGTCCTTGATGCACCGCTTGGTGACCAACCAGAAGACATGACCTCCGAAGACGTTAAGAACGCTTGGGAGGCACGTACTAGAGATTACTCAGTAGTTCAGTGTGTGATATTGTATGGCTTAGAACCGGGAATTCAAAGACGTTTTGAACGTCATGGAGCATATGATATGTTCCAGGAGTTGAAGTTTATCTTTCAGAAGAACGCCCGGATCGAGAGGTATGAAACCTCTGATAGGTATGAAACCTCTGATAAGTCTGAAACGTTTGAAAAGTTCAAGCAACTTCAGAGTGAAGTTGAGAATCATCGTAACAAGAAGATTAAGTTCATGCGATCTGATCGAGGAGGTGAATATCTGATTTATGAGTTTGGCAGTCACTTAAGACAGTGTGGAATTGTTTCACATTTGAAACCGCCCGGAACACCACAGCGTAATGGTGTGTCTGAACGTCGTAATCTAACCTTATTAGATATGGTGCGTTCTATGATGTCTCTTGCTGATTTGCCACTATCGTTTTGGGGTTATGCATTAGAGACAGCTGCATTCGCTTTAAATAGGGCACCATCAAAATCCGTTGAGACGACGCCATATGAACTGTGGTTTGGCAAGAATCCAAAGTTGTCGTTTCTTAAAGTTTGGGGATGTGATGCTTATGTCAAAAAGCTTCAGCCTGAAAAGCTGGAACCCAAAGCGTATAAACGCGTCTTCATAGGATATCCGAAAGAGACAGTCGAGTATACCTTCCATCTCAGATCCGAAGGCAAAGTTTTTGTCGCTAAGAACGGAACATTTCTTGAGAAAGAGTTTCTCTCGAAAGAATTGAGTGGGAGGAAAATAGAGCTTGATGAGGTTATTGAACCTTTACTTCAACCAGAAAGTAGCGCAACGTAGAAAGATGTTTCTATGGAACCTACGATGGTAGAAGAGGAAGTTAATGATGATGATCATGAATCTTCGGAACAAGCTGCTATTAAACCTCATAGGTCGACAAGGCCGCGAACTGCCCCTGAGTGGTACGACAACCCTGTCTTAGAGGTCATGTTGTTGGACAACAATGAACCTACGAGCTATGAAGGAGCAGTGATGGGCCCGGATTCCGAGAAATGGTTAGAGGCCATGAAATCCGAGATGGGATCCATGTATGAAAACAAAGTATGGACTTTGGAAGTATTGCCTGAAGGGAGAAAGGCCATTCAGAACAAATGGATCTTTAAGAAGAAGACAGACGCACACAGTAATGTCATCGTCTATAAAGCTCGACTTGTGGCAAAGGGTTTTTCACAAGTTCAAGGAGTTGACTACGATGAGACTTTCTCACCCGTAGCGATGCTTAAGTCTGTCAGAATCATGTTAGCAGTAGCTGCTTATTTCGACTATGAAATTTGGCAGATGGATGTCAAAACAGCGTTCCTCAACGGTTTCCTTGAGGAAGAGTTGTATATGATGCAACCCGAAGGTTTTGTCGATCCAGAGAATGCTGACAAAGTTTGCAAACTCCAGCAATCCATTTATGGACTGGTGCAAGCATCTCGGAGTTGGAATAAGCGCTTTGATGAGGTGATCAAAGCGTTTGAGTTTATACAAGTTTACGGAGAAGCTTGTATTTACAAGAAAGTGAGTGGGAGCTCTATAGCGTTTCTAGTATTATATGTGGATGACATGTTGCTGATTGGAAACAATATAGAAATGCTGGAAAGCGTGAAGGAATATTTGAACAAGAGTTTTTCAATGAAGGACCTAGGAGAAGCTGCTTTCATATTAGGCATTAAGATCTATAGAGATAGATCGAAATGCTTAATAGCACTTTCACAGAGCACATACCTTGATAAAGTTTTGAAGAAGTTCAAAATGGATCAGTCCAAGAAGGGGTTCTTGCCTGTGTTACAAGGTGTGAAATTGAGTAAGAATCAATGCCCAGTAACTGTAGAAGATAGAGAAAAGATGAGTGTCATCCCCTATGCTTCAGCCATAGGCTCTATCATGTATGCAATATTGTGCAAAAGACCCGATGTCAGCCTTGCCATAAGTATGGCCGGAAGGTTTCAAAGTGATCCTGGAATGGAGCACTGGCAAGCGGTCATGAATATCCATAAGTACCTGAAAAGGACTAATGAAATGTTTCTCATTTATGGAGGTGATGAAGAGCTCGTCGTAAAGGGTTACGTTGATGCAAGCTTTGAAACTGATCCGGACGACTCTAAGTCGCAAACCGGATACATATTTATTCTTAACGGGGGAGCGGTAAGCTAGTGTAGTTCCAAGCAAAGCGTGGTAGCTGATTCTACGTGCAAAGCGGAATACATCGCAGACTTGGAGGCGGCGAAGGAAGGTGTCCGGATGAAGCAGTTCATGACAGATCTTGGAGTAGTGCCCAATGCACTGAATCCAATGAGCCTGTTCTGTGACAACACTGGTGCCATTGCTCTAGCCAAGGAACCAAGGTTTCACAAGAGGACCAGACATATAAAGCGACGCTTCAACTCCATCCGATATTACATTGAGGAGAAGGACATAAATATTTGCAAAGTGCACACGGATCTGAATGTTGCAGACCCGTTGACTAAACCTCTTCCAAGAGCTAAACATGATCAACACCAGAACTGTATGGGTGTTCGATTCATTACAATGTAAATCACACAGCGATGTGAGCTAGATTATTGACTCTAGTGCAAGTGGGAGACTGTTGGAAATATGCCCTAGAGGCAATAAATAAAGTGTTTATTATTATATTTCCTTGTTCATGATAATTGTTTATTATCCATGCTAGAATTGTATTAATTGGAAACATGGATACATGTGTGGATACATAGACAAACACAATTTCCCTAGTATGCCTCTAGTGAACTAGCTCGTTGATCGAAAGATGGTTAAGGTTTCCTAGCCATGGACATGAGATGTCATTTGATAACGGGATCACATCATTAGGAGAATGATGTGATGGACAAGACCCAAACTACAAATGTAGCTTATGATCATGTCACTTTAATGCTATTGTTTTCTGCATGTCAAGTATATGTTGCTATGACCATGAGATCATGTAACTCACGGACATCGGAGGAGTGCCTTGTGTGTATCAAACGTCGCAACATAACTGGGTGACTATAAAGGTGCTCTACAGGTGTCTCCGAGGGTGTCCGTTGAGTTGGCATGGATCAAAACTGGGATTTGTTACTCCGTGTGACGGAGAGGTATCTCAGGGCCCACTCGGTAATACAACATCACAATAAGCCTTGCAAGCAATGTGACTAAGAGTTAGTTACGGGATCTTGTATTATGGAACGAGTAAAGAGACTTGTCAGTAACAAGGTTGAACTAGGTATGTAGATACCGAAGATCGAATCTCGGAAAAGTAACATACCGAAGAACAAAGGGAACAGCATACGGGATTAACTAAATCCTTGACATAGAGGTTCGACCGATAAAGATCTTCGTAGAATATTGTAGCAGCCCGACCTGAAAGGTCGAATCTCCGGTGTTTTCGTACCATCCCAAGATCATGCTGGTACACACACGGTACATCAATGTATATATCAAAGTGAAATCACACAGCTTTATTAATCGAAAATCTCATATCGAGTTCTTTATTACAATAAAGATTACAATAAAGTGGCTGAAGGCCAACTGATGAGATAAACGAAACCAAAGTCTTGCGGAAGCTTCAAAGGTAGTTGAGTCCATCTGACTCCAAGGGCATCTCACCGAGCGTAGAGCGTATCCTCACTCCTGGTCGGAAAAATACTCTACAACATGATACGTTGCAGTCGTGTAGGTCAGCATATTGAATATGCCGGCAATGTCACAAAAAAGAGGGTAAAATAATCATATCTTCTATATGCATATATGGCACGTGGGGTAGTAAGTTTTGCATAAAGCCAATTTTTCCTACAACAAGAGAGGGCAAAGCAAAAGTTATTACTACATTGTTGGTTGATTAATGAGATGGTTCCACCAACCAATTCTCATACCCAAGTTGTCATTAATACCCACATCATTATAATACTTTGTGTTGAGAGTTCCAGATAGTTTCAGTTCCTTTGGCTCAAACTGTCCATGACCGTCGACACGGCTAATCGATTAGGTTTGGGTACTCTGCAGAGTTTTGCACACGTTCCCCACAAGATTTGATCTCCTCCGTTGAATTTCTCGCACTTCAGGGTGTTTGAGAAACGGATGACCAAAACATGGTCTTATAAAGGGTCTCCCCGAGACTCTGTCGGTGCCCATCCTTTCCTACTGTTCTTCTACATCTCGTAGCACCGCCTGTCCAAGGTCACCATGATATCCAACCAAACCAGAGCCCATAATGGCTTGTGGCTCTGCAGGTAAGCCTTGGGTCTTGAAGCATCCATCCATCTCTTTGTGCCTGGGTGGACCTTTCCGCGTGAATACTGGCACTTCTCCAGCAACACCTAGGCTAACCATTGGCTTCTCCAGGGCGCCGTTCAACCATCATCCACCCAGAGGTATGTTGAAAACTTGGAGCCTTGAAGTCTTGTTCATCAAGTAGGTCTTGTAATTATTATCTCACAACTCTCATGAATCACACAACCAACCCCGTCTACTATCAGCATAGCAAAATTAAAACAACGTTTCCTGAGGCCAAATTGTCAAAAGGGTTGAGGGCTGCCTACCACATGATACTACATCAAGTAACCAAGTTTCCAAATTACCTACTTTGCATGCAATTGGGGAGATGGTAGAACTAATGCAAATAAAAGTGGGTAAACATGATCGAAGTGACTTGCCTTGCTGACGATCCTCGTACTCAAGTGACTCTAGATAACAAGCTTCGCACTCCGGATGATCTAACGAATCAAACAAAGCACAGAATAAGCATAACTACATACAATTCACACAACAGCAAGGTAACAAATACTTCAACAAACAATAGCACAATCAAAAGGAAAATCACTCAAAGTAGAAGACTCTAAAAATTTTGGTGTCAAAATTTCTTCTAAGACATACCAAAACAAAATTTGTTTTCAGCAACTAACCATTAGATAACAAAAAATTAAATGCAAATTTTTTTTTAGAAAACAGGAAGTATTTCATTATAAAAGTTTTGTGCAAAAAGGATTACTACGAAACATATTTTTCTAAACAATACTCATGGTGAAACAAAGTTTACCTATTTAAACTAGAGCACAAAACAAAATAAAATATTTTTATAAAAAAATAATTCACCTAATGTTTAACAACAGAACTAAATAAACTAAAATAAAAAGTTAAACTAGAACAAAATCAACTAAAACTAAAATGAAAACAATTCAATTAAACACTAAGAAGAAACTAAACAGAATTTGTTTTTACTAAAAACCTTAATCTATAATTTACTAAATGTTCTAAAACGGTGTTGGATGATAAACCTGACCAATACAAAATAGTGGCAAAAAGAATCACTCAAAAATAAGTTTTTAAACTCAAGTTATTCAAGTTTTAGTGATTTGATCAAATTTAAAAAAAATCAAATTTAAAAGTTCAAATTTGAAAAATGAGACTACGGACAGAAACTACATGAAATTTGTGACATGTTGCAAAAATAATCATGCAAAAACTCTAAATAATTCAAAAGATATAATAAAAATAAAAATAAAAACATTCTGTTTTCTAAAACAGAAACAGAAAAGAAAAATTATTTAGCTATCGGACAGGGGTGATGTGGAGGCTTCCTATTGGTCGAAAAAAGCGCACGTGTGGTGTTTGTGGCGGACGACCGAAGCATAAAAGAAAATGGTTCGCCGTTTTAATCTTTCTAATCCGATCCGTTGATCCTAGATCTAACGGCTACGGAGAGGGGGCGAGGCTTATAGAGTGGAGATTGGGGTTCCGGCAAGGTCGACGGCGGCCGGACGTTGAAGGTGGTCGAAGACGATGGTGCGGTGGTCGAGGGTGGCATCCGAAGGGTCCAGGCGATGGCGGCAAAGCTCCGGCGATGATTGGTGGCGTCGGTTGGGGCTGGGGATGACAGGGGCGACGGCGTCAAGCTCGGAGAGCTTCGGTGGGGTGCCAAACTCCGGCGAGGTGCGGGGGCGATGTTCTGGCGAGGGGAGTGGGGTTTCGGGGGTAGAATGGAGCGCGGCGAGGGCAGGGCTTTATATAGGCACGGCGCGGGATCGAGAGAGGGGAAGGGGAGCGAGATCCGGGGAGGAGGGATCTCCGGCGAGGTCGGGGGACGTGAGGAGGGAGATGAGCACTGTGATGGCGCTGTCGGACGGTGGGGTCCGCTCGTCAGTGAGGGAGAGGGCGGCGTCAGCACGTCGGTGACCGATCCGGAGCAATCTCGGGGAGTAAAGGCTGGTGGGCCGGCCGGTTTTCTAATTAAAACGTTTAAATTCGTTTCCTTTTCTATTTTCGAGAGAATTAAAATCTCATTAAGGCATTCAAAACATTTCCAAAATTTGAAGATATATATATCAAATTGATTAGGGGAATAAATGCTATTAAATGAACATTTTTCCACGTCCAAAGGAATACTTTTAAAAAATATTTTCAGAAAATGCCTAAATTGATTTTAAATTCTTTTGCAATAAATTTTCAAATAACCCCCTGGTTTTATTGTTCTAATATTTCACAAAGATGCCCCTGGTGTGGAGTGTCATGTTACTCCTCTCTTTTTATGAATAATTCCAAGCGTTTTCAAAGTAGGGGAAACAAGTAAATAGAAAAATGGAAGTGGCCTTTTAGAAATCTAGAAGAAAAACTTCAACAATTCATTTCATTCAAACAATGTTATGATGATGCATAGCTGTATTTCATAACATTCCAAAATAGAATTTTGGGATGTTACAAACCTACCCACCCTAAGATGAATCTCGCCCTCGAGATTCGGGTTGGCTAGAAAATAGGTGAGGGTGGTCTCGAATCAGTTTGACCTTTTCTTCAGAATCTCGGATAAGATCGGGACCAAAAAGCTTTCGGTCTCCAACACCATCCCACATCAATGGTGTTTTGCACCTCCTTCCGTATAAAGCTTCAAAATGGGCCATCTTCAGACTCGTCTGATAACTGTTGTTGTACGAGAACTCTGCATAAGGTAAGTTGTCCTCCCAACTAGATCCATAGTCTAGCGCACAAGCTCTCAACATGTCCTCCAGAATCTGGTTGACTCTCTCAGTCTGTCCGTCGGTCTGCGGATGAAAAGCTGTACTGAATTCCAGCCTTGTACCCGAAGTTTCATGTAACTGATGCCAAAACTTTGAGTTAAATTGTGTTCCTCTATCTGACATGATACTCCTCGGAACTCCATGCAGATATACAATCCTGGTCATATATATCTTGGCTAACTTAGCACTGGTATAGGTGGTCTTCACTGGAATGAAATGAGCCACCTTGGTCAAGCGATCGACCACTACCCAGATGGAATCATAACCTGAACGGGTCCTGGGTAATCATGTGATGAAGTTCATACCAAGCTTATTCCATTTCCACTCGGGTATCGGCAGAGGTTGGAGTAACCCTGCTGGTTTCTGATGTTCCGCCTTTACTCGCTAACAAACATCACATACCACAACATGTTCGGCAATATCCTTCTTCATACCTGTCCACCAGTAACTTTCCTTCAAATCCAGGTACATCTTGGTGTTGCCTGGGTGTATCGAGTAGGGTGAATCGTGGGCTTCTTGAAGTATCAACTTCCTGAGCTCTGGGTTATTGGGCACATAGATCCGGTTCTCAAACCATAAAGTACCTTGTTCATCTTCACAAAAGTCTTTAGCTTTTCCATCCTTCATTCTCTGCTTTATCTCAGCTACCTCCTTGTCCGATTTCTGGGCTTCACGAATTCTTTCGGTCAAGGTGGATTGGATCTCTAGTGTGGCAACATATCCTTTTGGAACTATCTCTAGCCGGAGCTCTCTGAGATCATCGGCTAACTCCTAGGGTAATCCTCCTGCTATGAGTGTGTTCACATAACTCTTCCGACTCAAAGCATCTGCTACAACATTTGCCTTTCCTGGATGGTAATGCAGTCTCATGTCATAGTCCTTGATTAACTCTAGCCATCTCCTGTGTCTGAGGTTCAACTCCTTCTATGTGAAGATATAATTCAGGCTTTTATGATCAGTGTAAACATCACAACTATTTCCGATAAGGAAATGTCTCCAGGTCTTGAGTGCGTGCACTACGGCTACTAGTTCCAAATCATGGGTGGTATAGTTCAACTCATGAGGTCGTAACAGTCTGGATGCATAGGCTACAACTTTTCCCTCCTGCATGAGTACTCCTCCAAGTCCTTGACGCGAAGCATCACAATAAACCTGGAAGTCCTTCCGAATATTTGGCAAAATCAACACTAGGGCTGTGACCAAACGTTTCTTCAACTCCTGGAAACTGGCCTCGCATTCCTTAGTCCAAATATACTTAGACTCTTTCTTCAACAATTCCGTCATGGGTTTGGCAATCTTTGAGAAATTCTCAATGAACCTCCGGTAATATTCGGCAAGTCCGAGAAAACTGCGGATCTCCTTAACTGAGGTGGGTGACTTCCACTCGGTGACTGCTTCAACCTTAGAGGGGTCCACTGCTATTCCATCTCGAGAAATAACATGTCCAAGGAATCCGACTTCCGTCAGACAGAATTCACATTTACTAAACTTGGCATATAACTGATGCTCTCTAAGCTTCTCCAGAACTAAACGCAAGTGTTCCTTGTGTTCTTCCTCGCTCTTGGAGAATATCAAAATGTCATTGATGAACACCACGACAAACTTGTCCAGATATTCCATAAACACTTTGTTCATCATATTCATGAAGTAGGCAGGAGCATTAGTCAAACCAAAAGACATGACTGTATACTCATATAGGCCATACCTTGTGGTGAAGGCTGTTTTGGGTATATCCTGTTCACGAATTTTCAATTGGTGATACCCTGATCGAAGATCGATCTTGGAGAATACTTTGGCTCCCACTAGTTGATCGAACAAGTCATTAATCATCGGCAGAGGGTACTTGTTCTTGATAGTCACCTCGTTCAATGCACGATAATCGACTACCATCCTCAAGGTTTTATCCTTCTTCTCCACCAAAAGAACTGGGGCTCCCCAAGGTGAAGAACTTGGGCGAATATACCCTTTGTCCAATAACTCCTTAATCTGCTTCTTGATTTCTTCCAAATCATTTGCGGGCATCCGATATGGTCTCTTGGAAATTGGGGTTGTTCCTGGTAGTAACTCTATCTGAACTTCAATCTCTCTATCTGGTGGCATGCCTGGTAATTCCTCCGGGAATACATCTGGAAAGTCTTGTACCACCGGCACTTCCTCCTGAACCACTCCCGTGAGGGAATTTAATCGAGCACTCATCCGTGTGTGTCAGGATACATACTTAATCCTCTTGTTCTCTGGGGTGGTGAGCAAAAATAGACTTGCTGGGGCAATCAAGGTTTCCTTCATACTTGGTCATCCAATCCATGCCTAGGATTACATCCAATCCCTGGGATTCTAAGACGATGAGGTCGGTGGGGAAAACATGGTTTCCTATATGGAGTTTCAATGCATGGCATCCTATCCCTGCCATCATCATACCTCCTAGGGAATTGACCTTAATGGGCTGACTAAGGGTTCTGGTGGGTAAACCATACTTTTCCACAACTACCCTTGATATGAATGAATGAGTTGCACCAGAATCAAAAAGTACCATAACTGGACGTGAATGCAATAAAAACTTACCAACCATAGTCATGGGCTGATCATAGACTTCTTCCACATCAATATGGTTCACCTGAGCACGGGGAAAAGGATTTGGCTTCTTAGCTGATGAGTTGTCGTTGTTGTTGCCATTTCCAATTCCTTGCTTGTTCTAGGGACATTCACTGGCATAGTGCCCTGTCTTCTGGCACTTGAAGCAGGTGATATTGTTCAGATCCTTCTGAGCTAGAGCGAGACGGTGTTGGTTGCCATTCCCACTTCCATTGTCGTTCTTGAAGTTGCCATTGTTGGGACGATTATTCCCATTTCCTCCATGGTTGTGGCCTCCATGGTTGTGCATGTGATGAGTGTGTCCTCCATAATTACCAGTCCCTGATCCGGTATTCCCTGAGTACGGGGAGTAGCAGGGCTTCTGTTGAGCTCCAGAGTTAGACTTCCCCTGTCCATACTTCCTCTTGCGGTTCTCAATTTGCTGTTGCTTCCCTTCCAAGATGAGGGCCTTGTCTACCAGCTCCTGGTAGTTGTTGAAAGTAGCCACCATCAGTTGCACGCTCAACTCATCGTTGAGTCCTTCCAGGAACTTCTCCTATTCGGCTGCATCATCGGCCACATCTCCTGGTGCATAACGAGCCAACATGCTGAATTCATCCACATACTGGGCCACGGAGCGGTTCCCCTGGCATAAGTTGCGAAACTCACGCTTCTTCAGACTCATGGCTCCAGCTGAGACATGAGTGGTGCGGAAAGCTAGCTTGAACTGCTCCCAAGTCACACCAGCAATGGGGTATGTGGTGGTGTAGTTCTCCCATCATGAAGCTGCTGGTCCCTCCAGTTGATGGGCGGCAAAGCGCACCTTTTCAGCCTCAGTGCATCCAGCGGTGATGAGTTCCCTCTCCATCTTGCGGAGCCAATCATCTGCCACAATGGGCTCAATGTGCTAGAGAAAGTTGGTGGATTCAGCCTCAGAAAACGGGTGAGGTTGTCACCCTGAGGTGGAGGGTGGTTGTTGTTGGGGAACGTCGCATGGGAAACAAAAATTTTCCTACGCACACGCAAACCTATCCATGGTGATGAGCATCTACGAGAGGGAGAGTGGATCTACATACCCTTGTAGATCGCTAAGCGGGAAGCGTTAAGAAACGCGGTTGGTGTAGTCGAACATCTTCGCGATCCAAATCGCCGAGCGTCCCGCGATCTCATCACGATCCGTCCCGCGATCCAATCACGATACGTCCCGTGAACTCATCACGATCCGTCCCGCGATCTCATCACGATCCGTCTCACGATCTTGATCACGATCTGTCCCGCGAACTCATCACGATCCGTTCCACGATCTCATCACGAACCGTCTCGCGATCTCGATCACGGTCCTTCCGATCTAGCGCCGAACGGACGGCACCTCCGCGTTCAGCACACGTGCAGCTTGATGACGATCTCCACCATCTTGATCCAGCAAGAGGAGGTGGAGAGGAGAGAGAGTTCACCGGCAGCGTGACGGCGCTCCGGTGATGGTGGTGGAGTGATTCCGGCAGGGCTTCGCCTAAGCGCTGCGGAAAACCGATCTAGAGGAGAAACTGTGCACCGGTGAAACGGGTAGCACGTGGCCGGAAATTCTGTCCAAAAACCACCCAATCCACTAGTATATATAGGAGGAGAGGAGAGGAGAGGCAGCCAAGTCCTTTGGGTCGGCCGAAATAGGAGGTGGGAAGAAATCCTACTTCACCTCCAATCCTAGTTGGAGTAGGATTGCCTCCTATTGGCTGATTTTCCACTTTTTTGCTTTAGGACTTTCTCTCCTGCGCCATGGGCCTTTGTGGCTGTTTCCCCAGCCCAATAAGGGCTGGTTATTATTCTCCCACAGCCCATGGACCTCTTGGGGTCGAAGTACCCCTCCCGGAGGTCCTCCGGTACACTACCGGCACTCCCGGTACAATACCGATACTCCCGGTACACTACCGATGAGCCCGAAACTTTTCCGGAAACCAAACTGGGACTTCCTATATATGAATCTTTACCTCCGGACCATTCCGGAGCTCCTCGTGACGTCCGGGATCTCATCCGGGACTCCGAACAACCTTCGGTCACCACCATACATAACTCTACACTACCGAAACGTCACCGAACCTTAAGTGTGCAGACCCTGCGGGTTCGAGAACTATGTAGACATGACCGAGACACCTCTACGGTCAATAACCAATGGCGGGACCTGGACGTCCACATTGGTTCCTACATATTCTACGAAGATCTTTATCGGTTGAACCTCTATGTCAAGGATTCAGTTAATCCCGTATATCGTTCCCTTTGTTCTTCGGTATGTTACTTGCCCGAGATTCGATCGTCGGTATCTCCATACCTAGTTCAACCTCGTTACCGGCAAGTCTCTTTACTCGTTCCGTAATACAAGATCCCGCAACTAACAATTAGTCACATTGCTTGCAAGGCTTATTGTGATGTTGCATTACCGAGTGGGCCCCGAGATACCTCTCCGTTACACGGAGTAACAAATCCCAGTCTCGATCCATGCCAACTCAACAAACACCATCGGAGATACCTGTAGAGCACCTTTATAGTCACCCAGTTACGTTGCGACGTTTGATACACACAAGGCACTCCTCCGATATCCGTGAGTTGCATGATCTCATGGTCATAGGAACATATACTTGACATGCAGAAAACAGTAGCAATAAACTGAAACGATCATATGCTATGTTTGTAGTTTGGGTCTTATCCATCACATCATTCTCCTAATGATGTGATCCCGTTATCAAATGACATCTCATGTCCATGGCTAGGAAACCTTAACCATCCTTTGATCAACGAGCTAGTCTACTAGAGGCATACTAGGGACATGGTGTTGTCTATGTATCCACACATGTATCTGAGTTTCCGATCAATACAATTATAGCATGGATAATAAACGATTATCACGAACAAGGAAATATGATAATAACTAATCTATTATTGCCTCTAGGGCATATTTCCAACAATCTCCCACTTGCACTAGAGTCAATAATCTAGTTCACATCACCATGTGATTCGCATTGTTATGAATCTAACACCCAATGAGTTTTGGGGCTCGATTATGCTTTGCATGTGAGAGAGGTCTTATAGTCAACGGGTCTGCGATATTCAGATCCGTGTGTACTTTGCAAATCTCTATGTCAAACCGTAAACACTGCTACCACACTCCACTTGGTACTATTTCCAAATGGCTGCTCCACTATACGTATCGAGATTGCTACTACTAGTCATCCGGATAGGTGTTAAAGCTTGCATCGACGTAACTCTTTACGACGAACTCTTTGTCACCTCCATAATCAAGAAACATTTCCTTAGTCCTCTGGTTACTAAGGATAATTCCGACCGCTGTCCAGTGATCCACTCCTGGACCACTCTTGTACCCCTTGACAAACTCATGGCAAGGCACACATAGGTGCGGTACACAGCATGGCATAATATAGAGCCTATGGCTAAGGCATAGGGGACGACGTTCGTCCTTTCTCTTTCTTCTGCCATTGTCGAGCTTTGAGTCTCACTCAACTTCACACCTTACAAATCAGACGAGAACTATTTCTCTGGCTGATCCATTTTGAACTCTTTCAAAATCTTTGTCAAGGTATGTACTCATTGAAAGTCTCATCAAGTCATCTTGATCTATCTCTATTGATCTTGATGCTCAACAATTTGGTAGCTTTATCCAGGTCTTCCTTTGAAAATCACTTTCCAAACAACCATTTATGGCTTTCAGAAATCCTACATTATTTCCGATCAACAATATGTCATCCACATATACGTATCAGAAATTCTATAGTGCTCCCACTCACTTTGTTGCAAATACAAGTTTCTCGTAAACTTTGTATAAACTCAAAAACTTTGATCAACTCATCAAAGCGTATATTCCAAATCCGAGATGCTTGCTTCAGTCCAAGGAAGGATCACCGAAGCTTGCACACCTTTTAGCATCCTTAGGACTGACAAAACCTTCTGGTTGTATCACATACAACCTTTCCTCAAGTAAACCGTTAAGGAAACGATGTTTTGACATCCATCTGCCAGATTTCATAATTGAAAACACAGCAACTGCTAACATAATTCCAACAGACTTTAGCACCACTACGAGTGAGAAAGTCTCATCATAGTCAACTCCTTGAACTTGTCACAAACATCTTTGCAACAAGTCGAGCTTTACAAATAGTGACATTCACCATCAGTGTCTGTCTTCATTTTAAAGATCCATTTGTACTCAACGACCTGCCATCCAACGAGCAAGTCTACCAAAGTCTACACTTGGTTTTCATACATGGATCCTATCTCGGATTTCATGGCCTCCAACCATTTTTCGGAATCCGGGCCCATCATCGCTTCTCCATAGCTCGTAGGTTCATCATTGTCCAACAACATGACCTCCAAGACAGAGTTGTCATACCGCTCAGGAGCAGTACACATCCTTGTCGACCTACGAAGTTCGATAGTAACTTGATCCTGAAGCTTCATGATCATCATCATTAACATCCTCTTCAACTAACGTAGGCTTCACAGAAACATCTTTCTGCGCTGCGCTACTCTCTGGTTGAACAAAGGTTTAATAACCTCATCAAGTTCTATCTTCCTCCCACTCAATTCTTTCGAGAGAAACTTTTTCTCGAGAAAGGACCCAGTTCTAGCAACAAACACTTTGCACTCGGATCTGAGATAGAAGGCATACCCATCTGTTCTTAGGGTATTCTATGAAGATACATTTGTCCGCTTTGGGTTCTAGCTTATTATGTGAAAACATTTTCCACACAAGCATCGCAGCCCCAAACATTAAGAAATGACAGCTTAGGTTTCTGTCAAACCATAATTCACACGGTGTCATCTCAACGGATTTAGATGGTGCCCTATTTAAAGTGAATGTAGTTGTCTCTAATGCATAACCCCAAAAATTATAGTAGTAAAATGATAAGAGACATCACAGTATGCACTATATCAATAGAGCATGACTATGATGTTCGGACACACCATCACAGCATGGTGTTCCAGGTGGCGTTTAGTTGTGAAACAAATTTCACGTTGTCTTAAGTTGTATGCCAAACTCGTAACTCAGATATTCACCTCCACGATCATATCGCGGTCTTTTTTATCTTCTTGTCACGATGATCTTTAAACTTCACTCTGTATTTGCTTGAACCTTTCAAACGATTCAGACTTGTGTTTCATTAAGTAAATATACACTATATCTACTCAAATCATCAGTGAAGGTAAGAAAATAACGATATCCACTGCACGCTACAAGACTCATTAGATTGCATACATCAACATGTATCATTTCCAATGAATCACTTGCCTGCTCCATCCAACGGGGTCCTTTAGTCATCTTGCCCAAGAGGCATGGTTCGCATGTCTCAACCGATTCGAAATCGATGAGTCCAAATATCCATCAGCATGGAGTTTCTACATGCGCTTTATACCAATATGACATTTAGCGGCAGTGCCACAAGTATGTGGTACTATCATTATTAACTTTGTATCTTTTGACATCAATGTTATGAACATGTGTACTACTACGATCAAGATTTCAACAAACCATTCTCACTTGGTGCATGACCATTGAAGGTATTATTCATGTAACCAGAATAACTATTATTCTCTGACTTAAATGAATAATCGTATTGCAACAAACATGATCTAATCATGTTCATGCTCAACGCAAAACACCAAATAACATTTATTTAGGTTCGTTACTAATCCTGAAGGTAGAGAGAGCGTGCGATGTTGATCACATCAACCTTGGAAACATTTCCAACACACATCGTCACCTCACCCTTAGCTAGTTCTCCGTTTATTCCGTAGCTTTTATTTCGAGTTACTAACATTTAGCAACCGAACCGGTATCCAATACCCAGGTGCTACTAGGAGTACTAGCAAGGTACACATCAATAACTCGTATATCAAATATACTTCTGTCGATGTTGCCAGCCTTCTTATCTACCAAGTATCTAGGGTTGTTCCGCTTCAGCGACCTCTCACCTCATAATAGAAGCACTTAGTCTCGGGTTTGAGTTCAACTTTGGGTTGCTTCACTGGAGCGGCAACTGACTTGCTATCCATGAAGTTTCCCTCCTTGCTCTTGCCCTTTTCGAAACTAGTGGTTTGCTTAACCATCAACACTTGACGCTCCTTTTTGATTTCTACCTTCGCGGTGTCAAACATCGCGAACAGCTCAGGGATCAATACTTCTATCCCTGGTGTATTATAGTTCATCACTAAGTTCTAGTAGCTTTAGTGACAGTGACTTGGAGAACTATATCAATCACTATCTTATCTGGAAGATCAACTCCCACTTGATTCAAGCGATTGTAGTACCCAGACAATCTGAGTACATGCTCAACGATTGAGCTATTCTCCTTCATCTTACAAGCAAAGAATCTTGTTGGAGATCTCATATCTCGCAACAAAGGCACGAGCCTGAGATCACAATCTCTGCTCCTAGAACATCTCATATGTTCCGTGACGTTCAAAACGTTTTGAAGCCTCAATTCTAAGCCGTAATGCATGACGCACTAAACTATCAAGTAGTCATCGAAACGTGCCTGTTAGATGTTCACAACATCTATAGACGACGCTAGAGGGGGTGGCGCACCGAGCGGTGCATTAAGGACATAAGCCTTCTGTGCAGCAGTGAGGACAATCCTCAGATCACGGACCCAGTCCGCAATTTTGCTACCAACATCTTTCAATTCTATTTCTCTAGGAACATATAAAAATACAAGGGAGCTACAGCGCGAGCTAGTAATCTACAACATAATTTGCAAAGACACTTTGACTATGTTCATGATAATGAGTTCAATTAATCATATTATTTAAGAACTCCCACTCAAATTGACATCCCTCCGATCATTCGAGTGATACATGATCCAAATTCACCAACTCAAGTCCGATCATCACGTGAGTTGAGGTGGCTGCAATGGTGAACATCATTATGTTGATCATATCTACTATATGACTCATGTTCGACCTTTCGGTCTCTCGTGTTCCGAGGCCATGTCTGTACATGCTAGGCTCGTCAAGTTTAACCCGAGTGTTCTGCGCGTGCAAATCTGGCTTGCACCCGTTGTATGTGAACGTAGAGTCTATCACACCCGATCATCACGTGGTGTCTCAACACGACGAACTTTCGCAACGGTGCACACTCGGGGAGAACACAGTTCATCTTGAAATTCAAGTGAGGGATCACCTTATAATGCTACCGCCGTACTAAGCAAAACAAGGTGCATAAAAGGATTAACATCTCATGCAATTCATAAGTGACATGATATGGCCATGAACTTGTGTTTAAGATCTCCATCTTCGAAACACCGGCATGATCTCCATCGTCACCGGCACAACACCATGATCTCCATCATCTTGATCTCCATCAATGTGTTGCCATTGGGGTTGTGGCGCCAGCCCTGCTTCTACTTCTATTGCTACTGCTTAGCGATAAAGTAAAGCATTACATAGCGCTTAATGATTGACACGCAGGTCATACAATAATTAAAGACAACCCTATGGCTCCTGCCGGTTGCCGTACTCAACGACATGCAAGTCGTGAAATTCTATACATCACATGATCATCTCATACATCACATATATCTCATCATGTAATTG
The DNA here is from genome assembly GCA_022496015.1 of Hordeum marinum. Taxonomy (NCBI): domain Eukaryota; kingdom Viridiplantae; phylum Streptophyta; class Magnoliopsida; order Poales; family Poaceae; genus Hordeum; species Hordeum marinum. Next base: position 302,192,520 of record CM039672.1, on the reverse strand, counting down.
GCCATATCACATCACAACATACCCTGCAAAAACAAGTTAGACGTCCTCTAATTGTTGTTGCATGTTTTACGTGGCTGCTATGGGTATCTAGCAAGAACGATTCTCACCTACGCATAAACCACAACGGTGATACACTAGTTTGCTTTTCAACCTTCTCAAGGACCGCCTTTGTCGAATCCGATCCAACTAAAGTGAGAGAAACTGTCACCCGCAAGCCATCTAGGCAACAAGTTGCGTCGAGGGAACCGGTCTCTCGTAAGCGTACGAGTAATGTTGGTCCGGGCCGCTTCATCTCACAATCCCGCTGAACCAAAATACGACCAAGGGAGGAAGCAATCTAAGCATCAACGCCCACAAACCTTTTGTGTTCTACTCGAGATCTCATCGAACCATCAACCTAGCTCATGATGCCACTGTTGGGGAACGTCGCATGGGAAACAAAAATTTTCCTACGCACACGCAAACCTATCCATGGTGATGAGCATCTACGAGAGGGAGAGTGGATCTACATACCCTTGTAGATCGCTAAGCGGGAAGCGTTAAGAAACGCGGTTGGTGTAGTCGAACATCTTCGCGATCCAAATCGCCGAGCGTCCCGCGATCTCATCACGATCCGTCCCGCGATCCAATCACGATACGTCCCGTGAACTCATCACGATCCGTCCCGCGATCTCATCACGATCCGTCTCACGATCTTGATCACGATCTGTCCCGCGAACTCATCACGATCCGTTCCACGATCTCATCACGAACCGTCTCGCGATCTCGATCACGGTCCTTCCGATCTAGCGCCGAACGGACGGCACCTCCGCGTTCAGCACACGTGCAGCTTGATGACGATCTCCACCATCTTGATCCAGCAAGAGGAGGTGGAGAGGAGAGAGAGTTCACCGGCAGCGTGACGGCGCTCCGGTGATGGTGGTGGAGTGATTCCGGCAGGGCTTCGCCTAAGCGCTGCGGAAAACCGATCTAGAGGAGAAACTGTGCACCGGTGAAACGGGTAGCACGTGGCCGGAAATTCTGTCCAAAAACCACCCAATCCACTAGTATATATAGGAGGAGAGGAGAGGAGAGGCAGCCAAGTCCTTTGGGTCGGCCGAAATAGGAGGTGGGAAGAAATCCTACTTCACCTCCAATCCTAGTTGGAGTAGGATTGCCTCCTATTGGCTGATTTTCCACTTTTTTGCTTTAGGACTTTCTCTCCTGCGCCATGGGCCTTTGTGGCTGTTTCCCCAGCCCAATAAGGGCTGGTTATTATTCTCCCACAGCCCATGGACCTCTTGGGGTCGAAGTACCCCTCCCGGAGGTCCTCCGGTACACTACCGGCACTCCCGGTACAATACCGATACTCCCGGTACACTACCGATGAGCCCGAAACTTTTCCGGAAACCAAACTGGGACTTCCTATATATGAATCTTTACCTCCGGACCATTCCGGAGCTCCTCGTGACGTCCGGGATCTCATCCGGGACTCCGAACAACCTTCGGTCACCACCATACATAACTCTACACTACCGAAACGTCACCGAACCTTAAGTGTGCAGACCCTGCGGGTTCGAGAACTATGTAGACATGACCGAGACACCTCTACGGTCAATAACCAATGGCGGGACCTGGACGTCCACATTGGTTCCTACATATTCTACGAAGATCTTTATCGGTTGAACCTCTATGTCAAGGATTCAGTTAATCCCGTATATCGTTCCCTTTGTTCTTCGGTATGTTACTTGCCCGAGATTCGATCGTCGGTATCTCCATACCTAGTTCAACCTCGTTACCGGCAAGTCTCTTTACTCGTTCCGTAATACAAGATCCCGCAACTAACAATTAGTCACATTGCTTGCAAGGCTTATTGTGATGTTGCATTACCGAGTGGGCCCCGAGATACCTCTCCGTTACACGGAGTAACAAATCCCAGTCTCGATCCATGCCAACTCAACAAACACCATCGGAGATACCTGTAGAGCACCTTTATAGTCACCCAGTTACGTTGCGACGTTTGATACACACAAGGCACTCCTCCGATATCCGTGAGTTGCATGATCTCATGGTCATAGGAACATATACTTGACATGCAGAAAACAGTAGCAATAAACTGAAACGATCATATGCTATGTTTGTAGTTTGGGTCTTATCCATCACATCATTCTCCTAATGATGTGATCCCGTTATCAAATGACATCTCATGTCCATGGCTAGGAAACCTTAACCATCCTTTGATCAACGAGCTAGTCTACTAGAGGCATACTAGGGACATGGTGTTGTCTATGTATCCACACATGTATCTGAGTTTCCGATCAATACAATTATAGCATGGATAATAAACGATTATCACGAACAAGGAAATATGATAATAACTAATCTATTATTGCCTCTAGGGCATATTTCCAACAGTTGTTGTGGTTGTTGGTCTGGTTCTGGATCAATAGCTGCATCAGGGCATTCTGCTACTGGAGAAGTTGTGTGAGTTCCGGTGGGAAGGTGAAGTCGGGCTCACGTCGCAGAGGCATCTTGCTGTTTTCAGAGGGGTGAGAATTAGAATAGAACAAGGGCCTAAAGGAAAAATTTCACTACCCATATGCAATGCAACATACATATCACACCAAACACTCATTCATTTATTCAACTCAAGGTTCAAACATCGAGATACAAGTATCCAAATAAACTAGGCATCGACCTACGTTTTAACGATGAAATTTAAAGATACATGGGGGCATGACTAAAGTTCTCCTCAAAATTCCATGGTAATGTGGCCTCCTCCGGTGGCGCTCTCCTCATAGTCATCATCGTTGTTGATCAAGGGAGCCATGTCTCCTTCTGGGTGAAGATTTTCTCCCATGTCCAACTGTTCCTCCAGAGTTGCAATGCGAGTGTTCAGCTTCTCGATCCTCTCCAAGAAATCCTTCACTTCATGCTCATGCTCGTACTTGGCTTCCCGTAGGTCAGCCTCGAGGTCAAGCTCGTAGTTCATCAGCCTCTTGATCGTCTTCGTGTCTGCGTGTACCCGAAGCTCCAAGGTCCTGATGTGAGTCTCCAAAGTCTGGATATAGGAAATGGTGGAGTCTTTAGTGGGAGTGTTTATGATATTTCCATTAGCATCCCTGCGATAAACCATGCTGAGTCCTGGCGAAATGGGACCACCCCTGTATTCCTCCTGAATACGTCCGAGGGAACGGTGAATCGCCATGTCCCTCCCAAGAATCCAGTTGGGTGCCACAAACTTGAAGTCGATGGGTTCTTTACAATTTCCAAAGGTCTTTCCGGGGATGTGCACCTCGATCCTGTAGCGACCGTCTTGTGGAAAATACATCATAGGAGTCCCGGTGATGCTTGGCAAAGCGATCCTTACGTCCCTGACGATCTTCACCATCTCTTTTCCAAAGGGCATCATCGCGTCAGGCTGGCAAAACTCCGTGAACAAAACAGGGGTGAAAGTGGCCATCTAGAAAGGTTGAAATAATCGGAGGGAAGTCAGAAATGAATAGATGAGAATATAAGAATTTTAAAGACAAAAGAAAAAAACATAAGGCTTTCCAATCCTAGAGGTTACGTCCTACGGTCAGTGTGTGCTCTGATACCATTTCTGTAGCGACCCAACCTGAAAGGTGGAATCTCCGGTGTTTCCGTATCATCCCAAGATCATGCTAGTACACACACGGTACATCAATGTATATATCAAAGTGAAATCACACAGCTTTATTAATCGAAAATCTCATATCGAGTTATTTATTACAATAAAGATTACAATAAAGTGGCTGAAGGCCAACTCATGAGATAAACTAAACCAAAGTCTTGCGGAAGCTTCAAAGGTAGTTGAGTCCATCTGACTCCAAGGGCATCTCACCGAGCGTAGAGCGTATCCTCACTCCTGGTCGGAAAAATACTCTGCAACATGATACGTTGCAGCCGTGTAGGTCAGCATATTGAATATGCCGGCAATGTCACAAAAAAGGGGGTAAAATAATCATATCTTCTATATGCATATATGGCAGGTGGGGTAGTAAGTTTTGCATAAAGCCAATATTTCCTACAACAAGAGAGGGCAAAGCAAAAGTTATTACTACATTGTTGGTTGATTAATGAGATGGTTCCACCAACCAATTCTCATACCCAAGTTGTCATTAATACCCACATCATTATAATACTTTGTGTTGAGAGTTCTAGATAGTTTCAGTTCCTTTGGCTCAAACTGTCCATGACCATGGACATGGTTAATCGAATAGGTTTGGGTACTCTGCAGAGTTTTGCACACGTTCTCCACAAGATTTGATCGCCTCTGTTGAATTTCTCGCACTTCAGGGTGTTTGAGAAACGGATGACCAAAACATGGTCTTCTAAAGGGTTTCCCTGAGACTCTGTCGGTGCCCATCCTTTCCTACCATTCTTCTACATCTCGTAGCACCGCCTATCCAAGGTCACCACGATATCCAACCAAACCAGAGCCCATAATGGCTTGTGGCTGTGTAGGTAAGCCTTGGGTCTTGAGGCATCCATCCATCTCTTTGTGCCTGGGTGGACCTTTCCGTGTGAATACTGGCACTTCTCCAGCAACACCTAGGCTAACCACTGGCTTCTCCAGGGCGCCGTTCAACCATCATCCACCCAGAGGTATGTTGAAAACTTGGAGCCTTGAAGTCTTGTTCATCAAGTAGGTCTTGTAATTATTATCTCACAACTCTCATGAATCACACAACCAACCCCGTCTACTATCAGCATAGCAAAATTAAAACAACGTTTCCCAGGGCCAAAGTGTCAAAAGGGTTGAGGGGTGCCTACCACATGATACTACATCAAGTAACCAAGTTTCCAAATTACCTACTTTGCATGCAATTGGGGAGATGGTAGAACTAATGCAAATAAAAGTGGGTAAACATGATCAAAGTGACTTGCCTTGCTGACGATCCTCGTACTCAAGTGACTCTAGATAACAAGCTTCGCACTCCGGATGATCTAACGAATCGAACAAAGCACAGAATAAGCATAACTACATACAATTCACACAACAGCAAGGTAACAAATACTTCAACAAACAATAGCACAATCAAAAGGAAAATCACTCAAAGTAGAAGACTCTAAAAATTTTGGTGTCAAAATTTCTCCTAAGACATACCAAAACAGAATTTGTTTTCAGCAACTAACAATTAGATAACAGAAAAGTAAATGCAAAAATTTTATTAGAAAACAGGAAGTATTTCATTATGATTTTTTTGTGCAAAAAGGATTACTACAAAACTTTTTTTCTAAACAATACTCATGGTGAAACAAAGTTTACCTATTTAAACTACAGCACAAAACAAAATAAAATATTTTTATAAAAAAAATAGTTCACCTAATGTTTAACAACAGAACTAAATAAACTAAAATAAAAAGTTAAACTAGAACAAAATCAACTAAAACTAAAATGAAAACAATTCAATTAAACACTAAGAAGAAACTAAACAGAACTTGTTTTTACTAAAAAACTTAATCTAAAATTTACTAAAAATTCTCAAACAATGCTGGATCATAAACCTAACCAATAGAAAACAGTGGCAAAAAGAATCACTCAAAAATAAGTTTTTAAAATCAAGTTATTCAAGTTTTAGTGATTTGATCAAATTTAAAAAAAATCAAATTTAAAGTTCAAATTTGAAAACTAAGACTACAAACAGAAACTACATGAAATTTGTGACATGTTGCAAAAAGAATCATGCAAAAACTCTAAATATTTTAAAAGATATAATAAAAATAAAATTAGAACACATTCTGTTTTCTAAAACAGAAACAGAAAAGAAAAAATATTTAGCTATCGGATAGGGGTGACGTGGCGGCTTCCTATTGGTCGAAAAAAGCGCGTGTGTGGTGTTTGCGGCGGACGACCGAAGCGTAAAAGAAAATGGTTCGCCATTTTAATCTTTCTAATCCGATCCGTTGATCCTAGATCTAACGGCTACGGAGAGGGGACGGGGCTTACAGAGGTGGAGGTCAGGGTTCCGGCAAGGTCAATGGTGGTCGGACATTGGAGGTGGTCGGAGACGATGTTGCAGTGGTCGAGGGCGGTGTCCAAAGGGTCCACGTGACAGCGGCGAAGCTCCGGCGATGATTGGTGGCGTTGGTTGGGGCTCGGGACGACAGGGGCGACGGCGTCGAGCTCGGAGAGCTTCGGTGGGGTGCCGAACTCCGGCAAGGTGCGGGGGCAATGTTCTGGCGAGGGGGGTGGGGTTTTGGCGGTGGAATGGAGCGTGGCGAGGGCAGGGCTTTATATAGGCGCGGCGCGGGGTCGAGAGAGGGGAATGGGAGCGAGATCCGGGGAGGAGGGATCTCCGGCGAGGTCGGGGGACGCGGGGAGGGAGATGAGCGCTGTGATGGCGTTGTCAGACGATGGGGTCCACTCGTCAGTGAGGGAGAGGGCGGCGTCAGCGCGTCGGTGACCGATCCGGAGCGATCTCAGGGAGTAAAGGCTGGTGGGCCAGCCGGTTTTCTAATTAAAACGTTTAAATTCGTTTCCTTTTCTAGTTTCTAGAGAATTAAAATCTCATTAAGGCATTCAAAACATTTCCAAAATTTGAAGATATATATATCAAACTGATCAGGGGAATAAATGCTATTAAATGAACATTTTTCCACAGCCAAATGAATACTTTTAAAAAAATATTTTTAGAAAATGCCTAAATTGATTTTAAATTCTTTTGCAATAAATTTTCAAATAACCCCCTGGTTTTATTGTTCTAATATTTCACAAAGATGCCCCTGGTGTGGAGTGTCATGTTACTCCTCTCTTTTTATGAAAGTAGGGGAAACAAGTAAATAGAAAAATGAAAGTGGCCTTTTAGAAATCCAAAAGAAAAACTTCAACAATTCATTTCATTCAAACAATGTTATGATGATGCATAGCTGTATTTCATAACATTCCAAAATAGAATTTTGGGATGTTACAAATATGTATGAACCAATGTGGACATCTAGGTCCCGCCATTGTTTATTGACCGTAGAGGTGTCTCGGTCATGTCTACATAGTTCTCGAACCCATAGGGTTTGCACACTTAAGGTTTGGTGACGTTTCGGTAGTATAGAGTTATGTATGGTGGTGACCTAAGGTTGTTCAGAGTCCCGGATGAGATCCTGGACGTCAGAGGAGCTCCGGAATGGTCCGGAGGTAAAGATTCATATATAGGAAGTCCTGTTTTGGTCGCCGGAAAAGTTTCGGGCTCATCGGTAGTGTACCCGGAGTGCCGGTAGTGTACCGGGAGGGGTATTTCGACCCAAGAGGCTACATGGGCTGTAGGAGGGTGTAAACCAGCCCTTCGTTGGCTGATGGAACATCCACAAGAGGCCCATGCGGCTGGAGGAAAAAGGCCTAAGAGAAAAAAGTGGAAAAAAGGCAAAATAGGGTGAATCCTAGTCCTACTAGGATTGGAGGTGGACTCCACCTCTCCCTCTCTCCTTCGGCCGAATCAAGGAGGCCTTGTCACTTGTGCCAAGGCCTCTCCTCCGCTCCTCTTATATATACTAGAGGTTTTAGGGTTTTTGCACAAGTTTTTCAGCCACGTGCTACCCATTCCTCCAGTGCATAGTTTCTCCTCTAGATCGGATTTCTGCAGTGCTTAGGCGAACCCCTGTCAGAATTGCTCCACCACCATCGCCGGAGCACCGTCACGTTGACAGAGAACTCTTCTTCCTCTCCACTCCTTCTTGTTGGATCAAGACGGTGGAGATTGTCATTAAGCTGTACGTGTGCTGAACGCAGAGGTGTCGTCCGTTCGGCGCTAGATCGGAAGGATCGTGATCAAGTTCGTGGGATGGATCGTGATCAAGTTCGTGGGACGGATCGTGATCAAGTTCGTGGGATGGATTGTGATCAAGTTCGTGGGACGGATCGTGATTGGATCGCGGGACGCACGGCGATTTGGATCGCGAAGACGTTCGACTACACCAACCGCGTTTCTTAACGCTTCCCGCTTAGCGATCTACAAGGGTATGTAGATCCGCTCTCCCTCTCGTAGATGCTCATCACCATGGATAGATCTGCGTGTGCGTACGAGTTTTTTTGTTTCCCATGCAACGTTCCCCAACATTGAGGAATGCACTTTTCACATCCATTTGATATAAGATGATAGTATGATGGTTAGCATAGGCAAGCAATATGCGAATAGCTTCAAGTCTAGCACAGGTGCAAAAATTTCATCAAAGTTAATTCCTTCAACCTATGTGTAGCCTTGAGCTACAAGACGAGCCTTATTTCTTACCAGAAGGCCATTTTCATCTTGCTTGTTGCGGAAGATCCACTTGGTACCTATGTTGTTATGCTTGCGAGGATCTGGTCGCTTGACAAGTTCCACACATTGATGAGATTCAATTGATGCAATTCCTCTTGCATAGCTTGAATCCACTCAGGCTCCTTGAATGATTCATCAACTTTGGTGGGCTCTATGATAGAGACAAAGGCAAAGTGCCCACAAAAGTTAGTCAAATGTGAAGCCCTTGAGCGAGTAAGGGGACCTGGTGCATTGATGTCATCGATGATTTTGTCAATCTGCACTACATTTGCAACTCTTGGATGAGTAGGTTGACGTGGCTGAGGATTTTTCTTCAGCACCATCTTCAGGTGTATCAGCATGAATGTCTTCATTCGTTGGAATGACTTCCTTAGTGGGTATGATGTCTTCAATAGCCTTCAGCTTAATGGATTCCTCGGGAGACTATTCATCTAGCACAGAAGGCAGGTGCTCTCTTTGCGAGCCATCAGTTTCATCGAACCGCACATCTACAGTTTCAACAACCTTATGGTGGTAGGTGTTGAAGACTCTGTAAGTGTGCGAGTCCTTTCCATAACCAAGCATAAAACCTTAATGTGCTTTCGGTGCAAATTTAGAACTATGGTGAGGATCTCTAATCCAGCATTTTGCACCGAAGACTTTGAGATAACTTACATTGGGTTTCTTACCAGTCATAAGTTCATACAAAGTCTTCTTGAAGAATTTGTGAAGATATACTCTGTTGATGATGTGGCATGTTGTATCAATTGCCTCAGGCCAAAAGCGACGAGGAGTCTTGTATTCATCAAGCATGGTGCGAGCCATCTCAACAAGAGTCATGTTCTTGCGCTCCACAACACCGTTATGCTGAGGAGTATAAGGCGCAGATAACTCATGAGTAATACCAAGTTCATCAAGATATTCATCAAGATTGGTGTTCTTGAACTCAGTCCCATTATCACTCCTGATATGCTTGATCTTGACGCCGAAGTTCATGGAGGCCCTTGAAGCAAATCGTCTGAAGACATCCTGCACTTCAAACTTGTACATAATAATATGCACCCAAGTGTACCGAGAGTAATCATCAACAATGAAAAATCCATACAAACTTGAAGAATTTTTTAGTGTGGAGTAATGAGTGGGGCCAAAGAGATCCATGTGAAGCAATTCAAAGGGCCGAGTCGTGGTCATGATTGTCTTCGAGGGATGCTTGGATCTGGTCATCTTCCCAGACTCACATGCGCCACAGAGGTGGTCCTTGAGGAATTTGACACCTTCAATGCCAATGACATGCTTTTTCTTCACGAGCAAGTGCAAATTCCTCATACCAGCATGTCCAAGTCGTCGATGCCACAACGATCCTTCTGAGAACTTTGCAAGTAGGCATGTGGCAGGCTGAGGACCTGTCGAGAAATCAATAATATACAAGTCTCCTCTCCTAAAGCCTTCGAAGACTTTGGAATTGTCAGATTCCATGATGACAACACAGCGATATTTCCCAAATACGACAACCGTATCAAGATCACAAAGCATTGAGACAGACATAAGGTTGATCCCAAGGGATTCAATAAGCATCACCTTATCCATGGTTCGGTCCTTTGAGATTGCAACCTTACCTAGACCCAATACCTTGCTTTTTCCTTTGCCTGTGTAGGTGATATGCTTCATATGAGATGGAGCAAGTGGCAAATTCATCAGAAGACTCTTGTCACCAGTCATGTGATTTGTGCATCCACTATCGAGGACCCACTTAGTAGCTTTTGGAGGTTCATCCTACAGATGAATTAGTACAACTTAAGAACTCATATGCTTCAGAGTGAAGAATATGACATCAAATTCATCAGACAAAATTTCATCACAAGATAGTAAGCAAGAAGTGTGAGGACGTGAGAAATGAGGAATTCATTTCTACATGGTCAGCTTGCGTCCGTTCAAGCATTTCCTCAGGTCTCCAGTAAATTCATCAGATGTTCAAATTCATTTGGAGACCTGACCCTGCATAAGAAATTGGTTCAATTTCTTCAACACCCACATTTGGAAGGGTGGCAAAGAGTTCATCATTCTGCGAGCACCATATGAGAAGGGAGGCATTGAAGCAAGTGCGCTTTGTTTCACAGGGCGAGGGTTAGAGTGCTCATATGAATAAGCAGAGAAATTCTTCGAGGACTTATGAACATATTGATTTGAAGAATAATGCACATATTCGGAACTCTTAGATTTTCCCTGCGAAACAGATGCATTAGCTCGAGAATGATGTTTTTGATCATTTGAGGAATTTGGTCCAAATGAAGACTTTGGTCCATATGAGGAATTTGATCTGGGGTTCCTATTCTTCATGAGTGGTGTCGTGAGGACATTCACTTGAAGATTTTGTAGGTAGCTCTTGGGAACCCAGATTTTCTTCATAGGAGAACCGTTCCTGCAGTTAGTTCCAACAAATCTAGCAAATACTTCACCTTTCTGATTTTTGAAGAATTTGTAGTTGGAGTGAAGTGACTCATAAGAGGAATATGAAGTTTCACAAGTAAAACCACATAAAGTGCATGGATCTACATGAGGTCCTTTTGCAGCAACCCATGAGGTTTTGGGGTACTGCTCAGGTGTCTAGTAGGATCCATCAGCGTTGAGTTTCCTCTCAAAGGCAATACCCTCTTTCCTAGGGTTCCTGTTTAGAATTTGCTTTTTGAGGACATCGTAAAGGGTTTGATGCCCCTTGAGACTTTTGTACATGCCTGTCACATACAATTCCTTCAACCCTGCAGTTTCGTTAGTGATACTTGTGGTATCCTCAGATGAGGAATTTGAGACCACTGGAATAGTTGAAGAATTTGCAGCAATAGAAGCATTTGAACATTCAGGTGAAGAATTAGCAGTTTCACGTTCGATGCATTTCAAACAAGGTGGGACAAATTCTTCCTGAGTGGTACTGATTTGTTGAGCCAGTAAGGAATCGTTTTCTATTTGGAGATCCTCATGTGACACCCTTAGTTTCTCAAGATCTTGCTTTCTTTGAAGAAATTCATAATAAAGCTTCTCATGATCGGCTAAGAGAGCATTATGATGACTCTGAAGGTTATCATACTTTGTCTGAAGACTTTTGAGGTCGTCAGACAGAGTTTGAGTCCAATCCACTTCCTCATTCAACAGATCATCGCTTTCATCTAGCATTTTTTGAAGCTTTTCAAGAGCACTTTGTTGCTTAGAGGCAATATTAGCAAGTTTGGCATAGCTAGGTTTCACATATTCAGTAGCTTCACAATCACTTGATTCAGAGGAGGAGTGATGCTTATGTACCTTGGAACCTTTTGCCATAAGACAAAGTGGGGAAGATGAATCGGGATCTGATTCCTGGGTTTTGAGGATTTTCTTGAGTTCGATGAACATGTGGTCTTGATGAGTGCGATAGCCTTCATTGATGTCCGTGATCCTATCCCACATGAGCTTGGAATTTTGAAGATGACAGATGCCCTTGAACATGATGCTTGATAGGCTTGAGCAGGTGATGTTCCTCGCCTGAGCATCAAGTTCAGTGTACTTACAAATTTCCTCAGCATTTGCCTGTTGGGTAACGTTGCATGGGAAACAAAACATTTCCTACGCACATGCAAGATCCATCCATGGTGATGAGCATCTACGACAGGGAGAGTGGATCTATGTACCCTTGTCGATCGCTAAGCGGGAAGTATTAAGAAACGCAGTTGATGTAGTCGAACGTCTTCGTGATCCAAATCACCGAGCGTCCCGCGATCCAATCATAATCCGTCCCGATCTAGCGCCGAACGGACAGCACCTCCGCGTTCAGCACACGTACAGCTTGATGACGATCTCCGCCTTCTTGATCTAGCAAGAGGGAGCGGAGAGGTAGACGAGTTCTCCGGCAGCGAGAAAATGTTGGGGTGATGGTGGTGGAGCAATTCCAGCAGGGCTTCGCCGCTCAAACCGATCTAGAGGAGAAACTACAAACTAGAGGGGAAGCAGCACGTGGATTAGGGTTTCTTGATGTGTTCCAAGTACTAGCCTCTCCCCTCTATTTATATGCTAAGCCCTGGGGTCGAAACTTGGAGAAAAATCCTCCTCAAGGTCGGTTTGCTCGCAAGGCAAGAGTCTTCTTGGACTCCAGGACCAGACGCCAAGGTCCTCGGCGTCTAGCCCCACACGCCAGGGTACCTGGCGTCTGGCCCCTGGACTCCGCAAAACAGCTTTTGCACCTTCCTAAAGCCTCATGGGCTTTACCCCTTGGCCCAAATAAAGTGTTCATATACCCTAAACATTTCGGGAATCATCCAAAACTATTTCCGGTCAATTCCGGAACCCTTCCGGAGACTAAACACTATTTATCCCATATATCAATATTTACCTCCGGACCATTCCGTAGATCCTCGTGATGTTCGGGATCTCATCCGGGACTTCGAACAACCTTCGGTCACCAATACATAACTCTATACTACCGAAACGTCACCGAACCTTAACTGTGCAGACCCTGCGGGTTCGAGAACTATGTAGACATGACTGAGACACCTCTACGGTCAATAACCAATAGCAGGACCTGGATGCCCATATTGGTTCCTACATATTCTATGAAGATCTTTATCGGTCGAACCTCTATGTCAAGGATTCAGTCAATCCCGTATAACGTTCCCTTTGTTCTTCGGTATGTTACTTGCCCGAGATTCGATCGTTGATCTCCATACCTGGTTCAACCTCATTACCGGCAAGTCTCTTTACTCGTTCTGTAATACAAGATCCCGTGGCTAACACTCAATCACATTGCTTGCAAGGCTTGTTGTGATGTTGTATTACCGAGTGGGCCCTGAGATACCTCTCCGTCACACAAAGTAACAAATCCCAGTGTTGATCCATACCAACTCAACAGACACCCTCGGAGATACCTGTAGAGTACCTTTATAGTCACCCAGTTACGTTGCGACGTTTGAAACACACAAGGCATTCCTTCGGTGTCCGTGAGTTGCATGATCTCATGGTCATAGGAACATATACTTGACATGCAGAAAACTGTAGCAATAAACTGACATGATCAAATGCTACCAAGGTTGTCAGAATCGCGATTCTGTTATATGATTCTATGACTTTACGATCCAAACTAACCCCTTTGATTCTACGATTTTAGTTCATAGAATCTACGTTTCTACGATCTTGATAGTGAAGATTCTACGATTTGTGATCCTACCATCAGAGTTCCGATCCGATTTAGAATCACGATTCCTACAACATTGAATGCTACGTTTATAGTTTGGGTCTTGTCCATCCCATCATTCTCCTAATGATGTGATCCCGTTATCAAATGACATCACATGTCAATGGCTAGGAAACCTTGACCATGTTTGATCAACGAGCTAGTTCACTAAAGGCATACTAGGGACAAAGTGTTGTCTATTTATCCACACATGTAATGTGTTTCCAATCAATACAATTATAGCATGGATAATAAACAATTATCATGAACAAGGAATATAATAATAAACACTTTATTTATTGCCTCTAGGACATATTTCCAACATTTCCATCTTGCAAAGTTTAGTCAGTCCAAGTTCTGTGACAGTCCACAGCTCACTGTTCATAGACATCAGATGCTTCTTCATCAGAACCTTCCACTTAGGATATTCAATGTCATCAAGATTGAGACATTCTGTGACTGACTTGATGCCTTTTGCCATGAAACAGTAAGTAGGAGCATAGTCATCATTGACTCCGTCGGCGTCATTGGAGTAGTCATTTTCTTCATCGTTGAAGATGGACTTCCTAACGAAGGCAGTAGCGAGAGCAAGGCTAGCGACACCAGATTCAGATTCCACCTCAGATTCTTCCTCTTCTTCATATTCTTCATATTCATCTTCTGAGTCCATTTCCTTACCAATGAGAGCCCAAGCCTTTCTGGAACCATTCTTCTTGTGCATTGAGGACTTTGAAGATGAGGACTTTGCAGATGAGAACTTTGAAGATTTCTTCTTTTTCTTCGAGTCACCAGAACTGTCGTCCTTGTACTTCTTCTTCTTCTTCTTTGATTCTTTTTCCCAGAGGAGACAGTCAGAGATGAAGTGACTAGATTTCTTGCATTTGTGGCAAGTTCTTTTCTTGTAGTCATCTGAGGAATCTAATTTCCTCAAACCTCCTATTGATGACTTTTCAAATCCACCTCTTCCTGAGAACTTATGGAATTTCCTAACGAGCATTGCTAGCTCCTGACTCGGTTCTTCAAGATCACCAAGGCTACTATTAGAATCTTTGCTTCCATAGCTTGTCCCGTAGAGGTCTCTCTTCTCAGCTTGTTGGAATTCATGAGTATTGAGTCTCTCAAGAATATCAGCAGGATCAAGTGACTTGTAGTCTCCATGCTCTTGAATCATCAAAGCCAGAGTATCCAATGAGGAATCAAGAGATCTTAGCAGTTTCTTCACCACTTCATGGTCAGTGATACCAGTGGCACCCAGTGCTTGAAGCTCATTGGAGATATCAGTGAAACGGTCAAAAGTTTGCTGAACATTTTCATTGTCAAGTCTCTTTAAACGGTTGAAGAGATTGCGAAGAACGTCAACACGAGAGTCACATTGAGTGGAAACACCTTCGTTGACTTTGGACAGCCTATCCTAGATAAGCTTAGCAGACTCCAAAGCACTCACTCTGCCATACTAACCTTTGCTCAGATGGCCACAGATGATATTCTTCGCTTGAGAATCAAGTTGCTTGAATCTCTTCACATCAACAGCGTTGATCGTGGGAGTAACAGAGGGAACACCATTTTCCACAACGTACCAGAGATCATTGTCAATTTCTTCAACATGCATGCACATCTTGTTCTTCCAATAGGGATAGTCTGTCCCATCGAAGGTAGGACATCCTGTGGAAACCTAGATCATACCTGCAATCGACATAACTCCAGGTGGTTAAACCAAAATCATACAGAACAAGGGATTACCTTGCTCTGATACCAATTGAAAGTGCGTTATATCGGCTAGAGGGGGTGAATAGGCGATTTTTACAAATTCATCACTTGAGGAATTTCAACTTGAAGAATTTGAAATGTGATGAATAACTAGTAGCGGAATAAGTACTCAAGTGCATGAGGAACACAATGACAACATAATCATCATGATGAAATAAAACATGCACGTATTACAAGTAGCATGATATAGAATAAGAAGGTGAGGAACAAGGTAACTTGAAGAATTTGAGGTGAGGAAATTGTGAAAGTCTTCAGTCAAATTCTTCAAACGGTAACGATCAATTTCATCAACAAGTATACAAGGAATAGAGGGGTTGAGGAAATAGAACTAGGTAGCTCGATGAAGACAATGGTTTGATAACCCAGTTCCAACTGTTGTGACAGTCGTACGTCTGGTTTGGAGCGGCCTAGTATTTAAACCAGAGGACACATAGTCCTAGGACACATAGTCCTTACCGTATTATCCTTGAGCTAAGGTCACAAAGTCCTCACCCAGCACTCGTGGTAAGTCTTCAGGGTAGACTTCCAAAACCCTCACAAACTGGTCACCCGGCGATCCACAATTTACTGTTGGATGCTCTAGACCAAGGTCACTCCATGCTCCCCAATTGATTGCAGGATGCACTAGACCACGACGCCTAACCGTCTAGAGGATACACGGTCCTCAAAGGTAACAAGCATCGGTTTCACACAAGAATTTCTTCAGTGATGCTCAATCACTTTGGGTTTGGTGGTTTGGTTGTGGGTTTTTCCTCACTGATGATTTTCTCCCAAAGTCCTCGGAGGATGGGTTGCTCTCAAATGACAAGTGTTAGTTCTCTCTCGAAGCAGCCAACCAACTAGTGGTTGTGGGGGTGGTTATTTATAGCCACAGTGCAACCTGACATGATAAGACATAAATGCCCCCAATGATATGACCGTTATGTGGATATTTGTGACTGGGGACAGCTGGCGCTAAGCATAGCAACTGTCGGAATTTCAAACTATGAGAGTCCTCAGGCTTATCATATTCCTCACTTGTAGGCAATTCGCACTGGCAAAATACTAACTCCTCAGTCAGATCAATTTCATCAGAGACAGAAGAACTTCGTCTTTGTCACTGAAGAACTTGACTGAACCGCAAGAGATTTCCAAAGGCTTCACTCGAAGGATTAGATAGGTTGAGGATTTTGAGTTGAGCATTAGTTGGAAATTTTCCTTAGTATTACCTCGGCCCCCTTTAACAGTACGGTGTTTCCTATGACTCAAAGAAAGGAAATGAAACTACGAAAACAAAAGTCTTCACGCTTCATAGTCCTCATTCATATCTTCAAGGTCACACCAACTTCTTCATTTTCAAAGTCTCCAAGGAATACCAAAGTCTTCAGCAAAGTCTTCACAAAGTCTTCACCAAAGTCTTGAGTTGAAGACATACATTTTTAGGGGTCGATAATCTCCAAATATATCAAACCCCTCATTGACTTATAGAGCCTGTGTACACTCACAAACACATTAGTTCCTTAACATATAAGTCTTCAATACACCAAAATCACTAAGGGGCACTAGATGCACTTACACATGTTTATCTCTTCGGCGTGTAACCGACCATGTGTAAACCCTAGATACCCTCGGCGTCTATATAAGCCAAAGGGTTTTAGGTTGTAGATACACAACAACTCATCTAGGGTTAGATATTCTATCTCAAGGTAGATCAACTCTGTAACTCCCATATCATCAATACAATCAAGCAGGACATAGGGTATTACCTCCATAGGAGGGCCCGAACCTGGGTAAAACCTTGTCCCCTTCATCTCTTGTTACCATTAATTCTAGTCTCACAGTTCAGACCCCCTACCCGAGATCCGCCGGTTTTGACACTGACACCAGGCTGCTGATGGTGACCACCTTGACTGCCTTGCCCTTGATAACTTGAACTTACGCCTCTTCCACCAAAGCCTGGCCCATGAGAGCTGGATCCTGAACTGCCAGGCGGTTCATTGCCGCCACCATGATGCCGATTAAGGTTGTAGTTTCGGAACTCCCGCATGATATAACAATCCCTCCAAGCGTGACCGGATGGCTTATCGGGTTGACTGTGCTCCTAGCAGTGTTTGTTGAGCATCGCCTCCATATTAAAGGGGGATTTAGCCTTACCGAAAGGCGGCTTATCGTTGCCCTTAGCACGATTATTCCTAGTACTAGTGTTGGCTACTAGATTTGACCCGCCGGCCGGGTTCTTTCTCTTACCGCCATTGCCAGGGTTGTTATTTCCTGCCCCGTTCTGTTGCTGGCCCTTGCCGCCGCCATTCTTCTTACCTTTAGCTGATTTCTCCTCGTTGGACCCTGGGTACTTAGTAGTATCTAAATCTTCATACTTTGTGAGAGCCTACATGAGCTCACCCATTTCTTGACAGGAACGCTTTAGCCGCCCAAGTTTCTGCTTAAGGGGTAAGAAATCACAATTTTTCTCCAAAGTCAGAACTGCTCGAGCCACCGAGATATTCTCATATGAGTGGATAACAGTCGAAACCCGCCGGACCCAATGATGGGCCGACTCATCTTCATGTTGCACACAATGATCAAGATCAAAAAAATTCATAGGTTGCTTGCATGTCCCTCGGAAGTTCTTGATAAAACATGCTTTCAACTCGGCCAAAGACGCAATGGTATTCGGAGGCAGACCCTTTTACCATGTACGAGCCGGTCCTTCCAACACCATGATGAAATATTTTGCACAAACCACCTAAAGGACGTCTAACATCTCCATGGCGAGCTCATAGCTCTCGACCCAGGCCTCTGGGGGTAAATCAGTCATATAATTAGGCACCTTGCATGGCCCTTTAAAGTCCTTAGGCAAGCGCTCATTACGTAGTGTTGTTGTTAAGCAAGGCACACCAACACCCCTAGATGAGACTCCATCTCCCACCGAGGTTGAAGGGGTTACCGAAGACGGCTCAGGAACCTCTGGGTAATCTATCATCGGCGTCCCTCCCCGATGGGATCTGCCTCTGTCTATGATCTCTTGGGCGTCGGTACGGGGTGGGTCATCACAGGGCGGGTTGCACCGTCGCTCGCTGCTGGAGACCGCTAGCGACTCTATGCGTCAGCTGTAACTATGGCTCGGGACGGGGGTTGAGGGCACACGGCTCCGGCTGTATGTATACTTCTCCTGCTGAGCCACGGCTGTCTATAACAACTCGATGGTGTTTCGCGCCTCCTCAGCGAATGGCGTCCCCTCAGTAAGCGGGGGCACATTGAGCCTAGCAGCCGCCGCTATCATGTTATCCACCGGGTTAGAATAATGACCAGGTGGTGTCATAAGGTGTCACGGCGGACTCCGATCCCTCCGGGTGGGTCTAGATGCCGCGGTGCCTCCATGGCCCGGGTTATGGCCAATGGCGCGTTCGGCCCTGCCCCAGGGGTGTTAAAGAGGTTTCAGGGCTCAAGCTGTACAGGGAGGCGGACTTGGTTCCTCCTCCGCAGGACTGCCTCTCAAGCATGCTGGTCCAGGTTAAAGCGGAAAGCTTCTGCCCTCAAACGCTCTGACTCAGCATTCATCTGATCTTGCTACATGTTGATATCTTCTTGGGCCTTGGTCATCAGTGCTTTTATCTGGTAATCTTTGCATTACGCTTTGCCTGATTTCCAGCTATGACTTCAGTTCCCATCAAGGTTGTCAACTCCTCCATTAGATCCAGCAAAACTTGAGCGTGCTACCTAGAAGACCCGACACCTGGCGGGGCGGCTCCTCCCGCCCCTCCGGACGTTGTGTTGTTGAGAGCCCGCGTCATGCCTGCCGTAAAGATGGTGACTCAGCTCGGCAGGTCGTAGGGCTCGAGAATACTATCTCCATTGGCATAGCCCCCAAGACTACCATCATGAAGCTGGTAGGTCAACTCCGCATCTCCGCTCGAGGACCCATCATCTGAGAGGATGAGGGTTTCCCCTCCTGACACAGAGTCTTCCACACCTTGTGTAAAGCCGACAAAGACGCTCCCTCACCCGGGTTGAACACGAGCGGGTTGCGCACGCCGGCCCAGCTAGATGAGGTTGGTGCAGATGTCCATCCCGGGTTCAGATCCACTGATCTTTCCAATGAAAACATGATTTCCGCCAAAGGGGACCCGGTACCCGTACTCGATTGAGTTGGCCTCGGGGCCCCAGCCAGCATCGTCGATGTAGAGCTTACCACGACGAATCTTAGTCATCCTGCCGACGGCGTATTCCTTGATCCCTGGGAGAGAGCCCTTCGAGAACTCCACACCACTGCATGCTAGACCCATGGTGGGCACCAACTGTCGTGGTTTTGTCATGACAGATGTCCTGGTGAGAGGACTTAGATTCGAGCCATCACTACGATGGTGAGCTCGAAGGCGTTGATCAGGATGAGAGACAAGGGTTTACCCAGGTTCGGCCCCTTAGAAAGAGGTAAAAGCCGACGTCCTACTTTGTGTTGTATTGATTGGATATCGATTACAAGGGAGCGAATTCGCTCGACCTAATACTCGACAGATTGTTTCATGCCCTAAGCCACCAGAGGGGCTTGCCTTTATATAAGTAGGTCGAGGCCTTGGGCTTACAAGAGTCCAGACCGGCTTATACAAAGTATCCGATCTTGTCTCTAAGTCGTCTTGCCTTCCAGGGCAAGCCATCTTCCGGGCGGCTCACGTGCCCGGGTATCGCGCTGTCTTCCGGCTCTGGGCCTCCATCCGGCCCACCCGGCGAGTCGCCTCTAGGCTTGTCTTCAACCTTTCAGGCCCACCTAGGGCCCTGAGTATGAGCCGCCAACTGTGACCCGGCTCCTCCTGGGCAGGTTCTTTTGCTTCAGGAATTTGATTTGCATATCATTGATAGGAAAGGAGCTGAGAATCCCGTAGCTGATAACTTGTCTAGGTTAGAAAATATTCCTGATGACCCACTAACTATTGATGATAGTTTTCTTGATGAACAACAAGCTGCAATAAATGTTTCTCAAAACACTCCATGGTATGCTGATTATGCTAATTACATTGTTGCTAAGTATATTCCACCTAGTCTCACATACCAACAAAATAAAAAAATCTTCTATGATTTAAGACATTACTTTTGGGATGACCCACGTCTTTATAAAGAAGAAGTATATGGTATTATTAGACGTTGTGTACCTGAGCATGAACAGGAACAAATCCTACAGAAATGTCATTCTGAAGCTTATGGAGGACATCATGCTGGAGATAGAACTGCTCATAAGGTATTACAGTCTGGTTTTACTAGCCTACTCTCTTCAAGGATGCCCGTAAGTTTGTCTCGTCTTGTGATGATTGTCAAAGAATTGGTAATACCCGTAAGCGTCAGGAAATGGCTATGAATTATTCACTTTTTGTTGAACCATTTGATGTTTGGGGTTTTGATTATATGGGACCTTTTCCTTCCTCTAATGGGTACACTCATATTTTGGTTACTATTGATTATGTCTCTAAGTAGGTAGAAGATATTCCAACTAGTAGTGTTGATCATCACACTTGCATTAAAATTCTTAAAGAAGTTATTTTCCCAAGGTTTCTAGTCCCTAGATATCTAATGATTAATGGTGGTTCACACTTTATTCATGGTGCTTTCCTTAAAATGCGTGCTCAATATGATGTTCACCATAGAATTGCATCACCCTATCATCCTCAATCTAGTGGTCAAGTTGAACTTAGCAATAGAGAAATAAAATTGATATTACAAAAGAATGTCAATAGGCCTCGAATGAATTGGTCTAAGAAATTATATGATGCACTTTGGTCCTATAGGACAGCATATAAAAATCCTATGGGTATGTCTCCATACAAAATGGTATATGGGAAAGCTTGTCGTTTGCCTCTAGACTTAGAACATAAAGCATTTTGGGCAATTAAAGAACTAAATTATGACTTCAAACTTGCCGGTGAAAAGAGGTTATTTGATATTAGCTCATTAGATGAATGGAGAACCCAAGCTTATGAAAATGATAAGTTATTAAAGGAAAAGGTTAAAAGATGGCATGACAAAATAATCCAAAAGCGAGAATTCAAAGTTGCAGAATATGTTCTTTTGTACAATTCTCGTTTCAGATTTTTTCCAGGAAAACTTCTCTCCAAATGGGAAGGACCCTATGTTATCGAAGAGGTTTATCGCTCTCGAGCTATTAAGATTAATAATGCCAAAGGTACCAACCCAGAGCTGGTCAATGGACAAAGAATTAAAGATCATATCTCAGGTACGCCTATTAATGTTGAAAGGAATGTTATCCAAACCATGACACCGGAGGAACACATAAAAGAAACCTTCTGGAACACTCCAGAATCGTGAAAATTAAGAGGTACGTGATACGGTAAGTAAACGGACTCCGAAAAATCCGCAAAAATAATTTTATTCAGTTTTGTAATATTTAAGAATTTTAGGAAATAAAAAATAAACTGAAAGGTAACCCAGGACGACACGGTCCATCGGGGCATGGTTGCCATCCCTAGCGCGCCCTGGTGGAGGCTGCCCACCTCGGGAACCTTCCCGACTCCGTTTCCTTTCATTTGCTTCGTTTCCAAGAATAAAAATTCTTTAT
Source organism: Hordeum marinum (assembly GCA_022496015.1). NCBI lineage: Eukaryota > Viridiplantae > Streptophyta > Magnoliopsida > Poales > Poaceae > Hordeum > Hordeum marinum. The sequence continues at coordinate 302,170,784 of CM039672.1, read as the reverse complement.
AGATACCACCGAATGTTTCGACCACCACATCGTGAGATTTCCTGTGTTCTTGTTTCGTGCAGTTTTCCTGGAAAATATGAAAATATGTCGTCCCAAGATTCAGAGGGAGAGAGCTATGTGTCCAATTATGTTGCTGATCCAAAGATCTTTGGGGACATTTACCCCTACTTGTGGATTTCGGAGGAAGAAGAAGACACCAATCTAGAGGAAATAGAAGACACTCGACTAGACAGTGGCTCAGATGAAGATGAACCTCCACTACCTCAACTTGGAGATATGCACGTGGAGTTGAAGAAGTCAAACCTTCCTAATGGTAGGAGTATGGCCAATACTCCTTTTATCCCTTCTTGTTTTCTGCAGGAGAGCAAGGCAGCTCTATGCAACAGGATATTGAAACTGAGCAAGAGAATGATGATTTGAGGGAAGAAAACTTCATCCTCAAGTGTAAATTGGCAAAGAAGAATAACGTCTCAGCACCACCACCTTCATCATCACCACCACTAGAGGAGACTTGAGTACATGGGTATGGACACTCCCCTTGGCTTGAGCCAAGCTTGGGGGAGGTGCCCCGGTATCATATCACCATCACTTTCTACCTTCGCTTTTTATTTCGATCCTTAGCCTTTTCATGATTCAGTTGAATAAAAGTTTAATATGATCTATTTTCGAGTGCTAGTTTCGTGATCTATCTATCTATTTAATTGAGTGAGAGTTATATAATAAAGTTTAGTTTGAGCTTTTGCCCCTTTTACTTTCTTGTTGCAATCATAATAAAAGAAGATAAATTAAAAGGATCATATGCTAATCTTATTATGAGTAATGACATCACAATAAAGAAAAGTATAAGTGGTAAAATTTATTGGATATTAGAAAACATAGCATTAGTCAATGATGCAATTCATGAAAGAATAAATTAGGGACGAGAAGATCCACATGCAAATATACTATCATGGACATATTTTATGATTGTGAGCCCCCATTAAATATTATATGCCAAAATTGTTGACGTTGGACAAGGAAGACAATGTAATGATTTATGCTTGTTCATATTCACATAGAAGTTATATTGTCATAGATCCTTCAACATGTGGTGCTTGCCCATTATCTTTGTTAGCCAAAAACTCCGCACTAAGTAGAGATACTACTTGTGCATCCAAAAACCCAAAACCCAAACTCATGTTTGAGATTCCACCATACCTACCTATGGATTGAATAATATCCTTCAAGTAAGTTGTTATCGGTGCAGCAAGGCAATAAAAATTGCTTCTAAAAGTTTTGGATCAATTAGTGTAAGAGAAAATTAAGCGTTGCACGAACTTGTGATGACAAAGTAATAAAAGCGACGGACTGCATAATAAAGGTTGCTATCATAAGAGGAAATGCAACGTGACGTTCTTTTGTGCTAAGGAATTGGGCATACAAACTAAAAAGTGCATGGAAACCTCTGGTTCCCTCTACAAAGGGCTTATCATTTACTTTTAAGTATTTACTTTTATGCAAGATTCAAAGTATTCTTCTCTATTCCTTTTTAGTTTTCTCCTTTGGCAAGCATCATGTGGTGAGGAAAGATCTAGGCACATATGTCCAGTTGGATATGAGTGAGCATGAGTTATTATTGTTGATATCACCTTTGAGGTGAGTACGTTGGGAGGCAAACTATAAGCCCCTATCTTTCTCTATGTCCGATTGAAACTTTTTTCTCATGGGTATGCTGTGAGTGTTAGCAATTATAGAAGACTAAATGATGGTTGACTATGTGACTTGCCAAAAGGCTCCTACATGAGACCCTTCCTGAAAATATGATGAATTGTAGTTGCAAAGTTGAATGAGAACATAGTTTGTTGGTTTCCAATAAGTTTTATGCTTTATACTTCCACGTTGTGATGAATTGTTACTTGCTCATAAGAAGTTATATGATGTTGCTATGAAATAGAAGCTTTATGAGGAAGTTTTATGTTAATTTTTGTTGTTGTTATAATAATAAGCATGATTCTACTATGTCTATATTTTGTTTTGATCGACACCTCTCTCTCAAACCATGTGGGCATGTTCTTCGATATCGCCTTTCGCTTGAGGACAAGCGAGGTCTAAGCTTGGGGGAGCTGATACGTCCATTTCGCATCATGTTTTACTATTGTTATTTATAATGTTTTTATGCATAATAATTCTTTGGTCAGTAATTCTAATGCCTTTTCTCTCACAATTTGCAAGGTTTACACCAAGAGGGAGAATGCCGACAACTGGAATTCAGCACCTGAAAAAGGCACGTCAAATATACCTATTCTGCACATCCCCAATGAAGCTGGAAATTTACGAAGTTTTTTATTCAATAAATCAAAATTATTGGAGATGAAAACTATCGGAGGGGGGTCACCAAGTGGCCACCCTCCACCAGGGCGCATCGGGCCCCCTAACCGAACCCTCGTGGAGGGTGCTCACCCAGGCCCACCTCCGGAGCCCATCTTCTGGTATAAATTCCCAAATAAAACATAAAAATTAAGAGGAGGACTTTCAGGACGAAGTGCCGCCGCCTCGAGGCGGAACTTGGGTAGGTGCACTTTTTCCCTTCGACGGAGCGATTCTGCTGGGGAACTTCCCTCCAAGAGGGGGAAATCGAAGCCATCTTCATCACCAACAACCCTCTCATATTGGGGAGTCCATTCTTCATCAACATCTTCAACACCACCATCTCCTCTCAAACCATAGTTCATCTCTTGTGTTTAATCTTTTTACCGGAACCTCGGATTGGTACCCGTGGGTGACTAGTAGTGTTGATTACCTTGTGTAGTTGATTGCCATATTGTTTATTTAGTGAAAGATTATATGTTCAGATCCATTATGATATTCAATACATCTCTGATCTTGATCATGCATATTATTTGTGAGTAGTTATCTTTGTTCTCGAGGTCATGAGAGAAGTCATGTTGCAAGTAATCATGTGAATTTGGTATGTGTTCGATATTTTGATGATATGTATGTTGTGATTCCCTTAGTGGTGTCATGTGAACGTCAACTACATGACACTTCACCATCCTTGGGCCTGAGGGAATGCATTGTGGAGTATTTATTAGATGATGGGTTGCTAGAGTGACAGAAGCGTAAACCCTAGTTTAGGCGCTACTTCGTAAGGGGCTGATTTGGGTCCACAATTTTAATGCTATGGTTAGACTTTGTCTTAATACTTTTCTTGTAGTTGTGGATGCTTGTGAGGGGGTTAATCATAAGTAGGTTGTTAGTTCAAGTAAGAACAACACCTTAGCACCGGTCCACCCACATATCAAATTATCAAAGTAACGAACACACATCAAACCAACATGATGAAAGTGACTAGATGAAATTCCCGTGTACCCTCAAGAACACTTTGCTCATCATAAGAGATACTTTTGGCCTGCCCTTTGCCACAAAAGGATTGGGCTACCTTACTGCACCTTACCTATTGTTACTGTTACTTTCTCGTTACAAATTACCTTGCTATCAAAACACTTGCTACTTACAATTTCAGTGCTTACAAAAATTACCTTGCTGAAAACAGCTTATCATTTCCTCCTGCTCCTTGTTGGGTTCGACACTCTTACTTATCGAAAGGACTACGATTGATCCCCTATACTTGTGGGTCATCAAGAGGCCACGCCCCTCATGCGCCAGCTCCTCCTAGCCGGCTCTCCTCGCGTGGTCCGGCTCGGGGCGAGGCCCCTCGCGGATCGGCTCCGGGGCGACCCACCAGCCGGCGGGCAGCGCCCCTCCCATCCCTCCTTAGGACAAGACATCATCACGATGGTGGAACATGGCGACAGTGCCAACCACTCCCTGACATTGTGCACGCATGGCTAAAGTGGATCCGGCCTTACCATTGATCGAGGCCGACTATGACTAAGCGACACGGCAAAGTGGCAACACAGTGCCAACCACTCCATGACGCCATGCATGCGTGGCTACAGTGGAGCTGGCCGTACTACTGACCGAGACCGAATGCGACTAAGCAGGATGGTAGAGTGGTTGCACAGTGCCAACCACCCCACGATGCCGAGGGCGTGTGGCTAAAGTGGAGCCGGTCGTACTGCTGACCGTGGCCGACTGTGACTAGGCGAGGCGGACCACCACTTCGATGGGACCCCGCACCCAGCAGGCCCTACAAGCAAGAAGACCGCTCCATCGGCGGGCCCCCTGGCAGCTAGAGAGGCTGCTAGCCGGGGCCCATCCCTATTATCCATGCATAGTGTAAACCGGGAGGTTGGCCTACAAAGCCCCCTAGTAGCCCCACATGCAAGGGGTTCACAGTTTCTCACACAAACATACATGGACAGGCAAGGAGGGTGAGCTAGCTCCTTCTTCCTCCTCTAGCCAACAGCTCAAGGAGCGACGTTGTAGACCATACTCATCATCTTACTAGATCCGGCAGGACAAGGGGTATTACCGCCCCCAGAGGGCCCCGAACCTCGGTACATCGTGTGTCACACACCATTTGTCCCCAGTCCCGCTTTTGGAGCCCATCGACGCACTTTGGCCCCAACCACACGAGATAAGCCACCCCGTGGCATCTGCCATGACGAAACCACGACAGTGCTCACTCCCAGTAACAGAAGGGGACATGGCATCTATTTGTATTGCTTTCACTAAGGATAAAACGATGGGGGTTCTTTCGTACTAATTTAGTTTACTTTGTCTACATCATGTCATCGTTCTCCAAGCATTACTTTGTTTGCATGAACTTGATCCCTAGAGAGGCAAGCATAGAAATACTCTTGAAGTGGAGTTATAGTAGCAGATGCAAGCAGGAGTCAGTTTACTTGTTTATGGACGTGATGCCTATATACACATGATCATTGTCGTGAGTAAATATTTCATAACTATGCGCTTTTATATCAATTGTCCAATAGTAATTTGTCTACCCACCGTATGTTTTATTCCAGAGAGAAACCTCTAGGGAAAACTATGACCCCCAGGTCTATCCACATATGTAATTATAAAAACCTTTATTACCTTGATGCCATTTATTTGTTTTCTATTTATTGTACAATTTATAATTATATGTTATCATCCACACTACTTATAGCCCGTGTTGGGTGCAAGTGTTTGCTCTTTTGTGTGTAGGCGCTAAAGACGAGAGTTGTGTGATCCTCCTATTGGTTCAATAACCTTGGTTCTCACTGAGGGAAATACTTATCCATACCATGCTGCATCATCCCCTCCTCTTTGGGGAAAAATCCAAGGCAGATTACACGTATCAATCACCCTGAACCTCCCGTTATGACCTACAACACAAAGGAACATGGCAACTTGATATTCCACAATGGTGTGGATGCTATATTCTAGCACCCCCTGCTCCCGAACTTCTCCAAAAGCCTAGCGAAGTTGCTCTTTCCAATCGAAGCATCCACACAACCTCTATGTTGGTGCAGCTGTATATGTAGTTCAAATTCGCCATCCTCTCATGATTCGGAATTAAGAATTGACCATACCGGATGACATGCTTGTCATTCCACCGAACAGCTCTCTTATGGACCAACTTGATTCAGGCTTGAATCACAGCTATCGACGATGCTGCCTAAACTACCAGCTTCATCTATTCGTCCACAACCTAGGCGGCATCCTGATATGTCTTTGTCATATCTATAATTTTTGAATATTTCATGCCATATTTTACAAGTTTTATATACTTTTAGCAACAATTTATATGATTTTATTGGACTAATATATCGACCGAGTGACTAGTGCCAGTTCATGTTTGTTGCATGTTTCTTGTTTCATAGAAAATTCATATCAAACAAAGTTCAAACGCGATAAAAATTTACGGAGAATTATTTGGGAATATACGTGATTTTTGGGAAAAGGAATCATCATCAAACGATGTCCGAATGGGCCATGAGCTAGGTTAGCACACCGAGGGGATATGTGCGCCACCTAGATCGTGGGCTCCCCAGAGATCGGTTGGCGGTGTCCTTCGGCCTCAATGAAGCTAATATCCAGATAAAAATTCCCTCAAAATTTCAGCCCAATCGAAGTTACGGATCTCCAATAATTTAAGAAACGAAGAAAACGCAAAAAAAACATGAACATGAAATAGAGGATAAATAGAGAGGGATCCAATCTTAGAGGGTCTCCTACCCACCGAGATCCATGGCGGCAATGAACCAGAGGGAAGCTCTCCTCCCATCTAAGGGGGAAGCCAAAGAAGAAGAAGAAGGAGGCTCTGTCCCCCTCTCTCTCGGTGGCGTCGGAGTGCCGCCAAGGGAACTAGCATGGTGATGATCTACACCAACAACTATGTTATCTTACTCAACACCACCATCACCTTCCCTCATCTATTTAAAGCAGCCCACTCTCCCGCAACCCGCTGTACCCCCTACTTGAACATGGTGCTTTGTGCTTCATATTGTTATCCAATGATGTGTTTCCATCCTATGATCTCGAGGTAGAAAATCTTGTACTTTGTACTCCATGACAATCAATACAATAGAAGCAGGACATGGGGTTTTACTTATTAAGTAAATATACCCATATCTACTGAAATCATCCGTGAAGGTAAGAAAACAACGATATCCACCACGCACTTCTACACTCATTGGATCGCACACATCGGTATGTATTATTTCTAATAAGTCACTTGCCCTCTCCGTTGTACTAGAAAAAATGGAGTTTTCGTCGTCTTGCCCATGAGACATAGTTCACATGTTTCAAATGATTCGTAATCAAGTGATTCCAAAGGTCCATCAACATGGAGTTTTTCTTAACCGGGATTTTCCCCTTTCCATTACTAAAATGAAAATACAAAGTCTTACACAAGCCAGGAAACAAGGTAGAGGAGGAGAGTGAATTCAAAGCACTACTAGGAAACCCACCGTGCCTGCCCGCCGTTGAAACAGGCTCTATGGGGAAAAACCTAAGCAGCATGCATAATCTCAGCTAGACCTATTATAGACATAGGAGAACAATAGTTTAGTCATAAAAATAATACTAAAAGACCACTCCAGCAAAATGCAACGGGAAGATGAGTCCGTGCAACCATCAGAGTGTCCTTAGGCTCCAAGGGACTCCGGCTAGGGAGGTGAAGGTCTCATCATTCCTCACCGATCTTCATAATTGTCGCAGGCTCTCATCAGCATCATGGTCTCATTGCGGATCATCTCGGCTCTAGCATGAAGTTTCTTCATGTCCTCGCCCTTGTGAAGTCATGCTCAATCCAAAAGAAACGAACACGCAGTAAACACCATCTCAAAGGGAGATTTGATCAACTTTTTTCAAAGGTGGCCTTAGTCTGAGCCATCGAGATAGCCCAAGTAACTACTCCAAGAGCCATCGTATAAAAGCGCTCATCGCCTAAAAGAAAAGAAAAGCACCATGAAAGAATTGCCAATAATTACGAGGACACGGATCGACGCCAAGGGTCACCCATATGGATAAACAAACAATCTTAGCAAGTGCACATTCAAAAAACAAATGTTGCTAAGTCTCGACCTCTCTACAAAAAGGATAAATGGGGTTCCCAGGCAACGACGCCTTTTCATCACATCCCTTGTAAGTAGAACATCCAGAGAAAGCAACCAAAAAAATACTTTAATTTTCAGGGGGATCTTAGCTTTCCATATCCATTTGTAATTACATTCAATGAAAGGTCTTTCAATCCATTTATACATGGACTTGGTGGTGTGGCGAGCAGTTTTGTTCAAACCCCCAAAAATGAATCATTCTTGGTTGTTGACGGTGTAGTTGCACGACAGCGATTCCCCATTGCAAAGCCTCCTTAACTCTTGGGGAACATTGCATGGGAAAAAATCCTATGCATACGCAAGATCTATCCATGGTGATGAGCATCTACGAGAGGGAGAGTGAATCTACATAGTGATGAGCATCTACAAGAGGGAGAGTGAATCTACATACCCTTGTAGATCGCTAAGCGGGAAGCGTTAAGAAACACGGTTGATGTAGTCGAACGTCTTCGCGATTCAAATCGCCGAGCGTCCCGCGACCCCATCATGATCCATCTCGCGATCCAATCACGATTCGTCCCGCGATCCCATCACGATCCGTCCCGCGATCAAATCACGAATCATCTCGCGATCTTGATCACGGTCCTTCCGATCTAGCGCCTAACAGACAACACCTTCGCGTTCAGCACACGTACAGCTCGATGACGATCTCTGCCTTCTTGATCCAGCAAGAGGGAGCGGAGAGGTAGATGAGTTATCTGGCAGCGCGATGGCGTGGCGGCGGCGGTGGTGGAACTATTCCAGCAGGGCTTCGCCTAAGCACCGCTGAAACGATCTAGAGGAGAAACTACGATCTAGAGGAGAGGGTAGCACATGGCTAATTTCTGTTGTCAAAAACCCTCAAAACCTCTAGTATATATAGGAGGAGGGAGGGGAGGAGGCAGCCTCAAACCCTCCACAAGGAGGGTTCGCCCGAAGTGGAGGAGGGAGGAGTCCTACTCCAATCCTACTAGGAGTAGGATTCCTTCCCCACTTTGGAAACCTTTTTCCACCTCTTCCACCTTTGGGTTTCTCCACCCCAGCCGCATGGGCCACTTGTGGGACTTCGGCTAGCCCACTAGGGTCTGGTTTACCTCTTACCACAGCCCATGTAGCCCCTTCGGTCGAGACACCCCTCCCGATGGTCCCCTGGTACCCTCCCGACACTCCCGGTACACTACCGATGAACCCGAAACCTTTCTGGTGACTAAAACAAGACTTCCTATATATCAATATTTACCTCCGGACCATTTCGGAGCTCCTCATGACGTCCGAGATCTCATTCGGGACTCCGAACAACCTTCGGTAACCACCATACTTAACTCTATACTACCAAAACGTCACTGAACCTTTAGTGTGTGCAGACCATGCGGGTTCGAGAACTATGTAGACATGACCGAGACACCTCTATGGTCAATAACCAATAGCGGGACCTGGATGCCCACATTGGTCCCTACATATTCTACGAAGATATTTATCGGTTGAACCTCTATGTCAAGGATTCAGTTAATCCCGTACGTTGTTCTCTTTGTTCTTCGGTATGTTACTTGCGAGAGATTCGATCGTTGGTATCTCTATACCAAGTTCAATATCGTTACCGGCAAGTCTATTTACTCATTCCATAATACAAGATCCCGTGGCTAACTCTTTAGTCACATTGCTTGCAAGGCTTATAGTGATGTTGTATTACCGAGTGGGCCCTAAGATACCTCTCCGTCACACAGAGTAACAAATCCGAGTCTTGATCCATGCCAGCTCAACAGACACCCTCGGAGATACCTGTAGAGCACCTTTATAGTCACCCAGTTATGTTGTGACATTTGATACACATAAGGTACTCCTCCGGTGTTAGTGGGTTGCATGATCTCATGGTCATAGGAACATATACTTGACATGCAGAAAACTGTAGCAATAAACTAACATGATCATATGCTACATTTATAGTTTGGGTCTTGTCCATCACATCATTCTCCTAATGATGTGACCCCGTTATCAAATGACATCTCATGTCCATGGCTAGGAAACCTTGACCATGTTTGTTCAACAAGCTAGTCTACTAGAGGCATACAAGGGACATAGTGTTGTCTATATACCCACACATGTATTTAGTTTCCAATCAATACAATTATAGCAGGGATAATAAACGATTATCACGAACAAGGAAATATAATAATAACCAATTTATTATTGCCTCTAGGGCATATTTCCAATAGTGTCCCACTTTCACTAGAGTTAATAATCTAGTTCACATCACCATGTGATTTACATTGTTATGAATCTAATACCTAATGAGTTATGTGGTTCGATCATGCTTTGCATGTGAGAGAGGTATTTAGTCAATGGGTCTGCGACATTCAGATCCATGTGCTCTTTGCAACTCTCTATGTCATATTGTAGATACTGCTACCACGCCCCATTTGGAGCTACTCCAAATGGCTGCCCCACTATACGTATCCGGATTGCTACTAAGAGTCATCTGGATTGGTGTTAAAGCTTGCATCGACGTAACCCTTTACGATGAACTCTTTATCACCTCCATAAACGAGAAATATTTCCTTATTCCTCTAGTTACTAAGGATAATTTTAACCGTTGTCCAGTGATCCACTCCTAGATCACTCTTGTACCCCTTGACAGAGTCATGGCAAGGCACACAGAGGTGTGGTACACAACATGGCATACTATATAGAGCCTATGGCTAATGCATAGGTGAAGACCTTCGTCCTTTCTCTTTCTTCTGCCGTGGTCGAGCTTTGAGTCTCACTCAACTCCACACCTTACAAATCAGGCAAGAATTCCTTCTTTGACTGATCCATTTTAAACTCTTTCAAAATCTTGTCAAGTACATACCTTAATTCTTTGATAGATCTCGATGCCCAACAATTAATTAGCTTTATCCAGCTTTTCCTTTGAAAAACTCCTCTCAAACAACCCTTTATGCTTTCCCGAAATCCTACATTATTTCCGATCAACAATATGTCATCCACATATACTTATCAGAAATTCTATAGTGCTCCCACTCACTTTCTTGTAAGTACAAGTTTCTCATAAACCTTGTATAAACCCAGAAGACTTTGATCACCTCATCAAAGCGTATATTCCAACTCCAAGATGCTTGCTCCAGTCCATAGAAGGATCACTTGAGCTTGCACACCTTTTAGCATCCTTAGGACTAACAAAACCTTCTGGTTGCATATCATACAACCTTTCCTCAAGGAAGGAATCGATGTTTTGACATCCATCTGCAAAATTTCATAATTGAAAAATGCAGCAACTGCTAACATAATTCCAACAGACTTTTAGCATCGCCACGAGTGACAAAGTCTCATCATAGTCAACTCCTTGAACTTGGCGGAAACTTCTTTGCGACAAGTCGAGATTTATAAATGGTGACATTCACCATCAGCGTCTGTCTTCATTTTAATAATCCATTTGTACTCAATAGCCTGTCGTTCAACGAGCAAGTCTACCAAAGTATATACTTGGTTTTCATACGTGGATCCTTTCTCGGATTTCATGGCTTCTAGCCATTTGTTGGAATCCGGGCCCGTCATCGCTTCTCCATAGCTTGTAGGCTCATCGTTGTCCAACAACATGACCTCTAAGACATGGTTACCGTACCACTAAGGAGCAATATGTGCCCTTGTCGACCTACGAGGTTCGATAATAACTTGATCCGAAGCTTCATGATCATCATCATCAACTTCCTCTTCAACTGACGTAGGCTCCACAAAACATCTGTGTTGTGCTACTCTCTAGTTGAAGCAAAGGTTCAACAACCTTATCAAGTTCTATCTTCCTCCCACTCAATTCTTTCGAGAGAAACTCTTTCTCGAGAAAGGACCCATTTAGCAACAAACACTTTGTGCTTGGATCTAAGATAGAAGGTTTACCCAACTATTAGGTTAGGGTATTCTATGAAGATGAATTTGTCCGCTTTGGGTTCGAGCTCATTAGGTGAAAACCCTTTTTCACATAAGTGTTGCAGCCCCAAACATTAAGAAATGATAGCTTAGGTTTCTGTCAAACCAAAATTCATACGGTGTCATATCAACGGACTTAGATGGTGCCCTATTTTAAAGAATGTAGTTGTCTCTAATGCATAACCCCGAAACGATAGTGGCAAATCTATAAGAGACATCATAGTTTGCACCATATCCAATAGAGCACGACTACGACGTTCGGACACACCATCACACTATGTTGTTCCAGGTGGCGTGAGTTGTGAAACAACTTCCACATTGTCTTAAGTTGTATACCAAACTCGTAACTCAGATATTCTCCTCCACGATCATATCGTAGACATTTTATCTTCTTGTCACGATGATCTCAAACTTCACTCTGAATTTGCTTGAACTTTTCAAACGACTCAGACTTGTGTTTCATTAAGTAAATATACCCACATCTACTCAAATCATCAGTGAAGGTAAGAAAACAATGATATCCACCGCATGCTATGACACTCATTTGACCACATACATCAACATGTATTATTTTCAATAAGTCACTTGCCTGCTCCATCATATTCGAAAACGGGGTCTTAGTCATCTTTGTTGGAAATATGCCCTAGAGGCAATAATAAATTAGTTATTATCATATTTCCTTGTTCATGACAATCGTATATTATCCATGCTAGAATTGTATTGATCGGAAACTCAGATACATGTGTGGATACATAGACAACACCATGTCCCTAGTATGCCTCTAATAGACTATCTCGTTGATCAAAGATGGTTAAGGTTTCCTAGCCATGTACATGAGATGTCATTTGATAACGGGATCACATCATGAGGAGAATGATGTGATGGACAAGACCCAAACTATAAACATAGCATATGATCGTGTTTGTTTATTGCTATAGTTTTCTGCATGTCAAGGATCTGTTCCTATGACCATGAGATCATGCAACTCACTGACACCGGAGGAGTACCTTGTGTGTATCAAACGTCGCAACGTAATTGGGTGACTATAAAGGTGCTCTACAGGTATCTTCAAGCGTGTCTGTTGGGTTGGCATGGATCAAGACTGGGATTTTGTTACTCCGTGTGACGGAGAGGTATCTCAGGGCCCACTCGGTAATACAACATCACAACAAGCCTTGCAATCAATGTGACAAGTGTTAGCCATGAGATATTGTATTACGGAATGAGTAAAGAGACTTGCCGGTAATGAGGTTGAACTAGGTATGGAGATGCCGATGATCGAATCTCGGGCAAGTAACATACCGAAGAACAAAGGCAACGGCATACAAGGTTAATTGAATCCTTGACATAGAGGTTCGACCGATAAAGATCTTCGTAGAATATGTAGGAACCAATATGGGCATCCATGTCCCGCTATTGGTTATTGACCGTAGAGGTGTCTCGGTCATGTCTACATAGTTCTCGAACCCGCAGGGTCTACACACTTAAGGTTCGGTGTCGTTTCGATAGTATAGAGTTATGTATGATGGTGACCGAAGGTTGTTCGCAGTCCCGGATGAGATCCGGACGTCACGAGGAGCTCCGGAATGGTCTGGAGGTAAAGATTGATATATAGGAAGTTCTGTATTGGTCGCCGGAAAAGTTTCGGGCTCATCGGTAGTGTACTGGGAGTGCCAGGAGAGTACCGGGGGACCATCAGGAGGGGTGTCACGCCCCGAGGGGCCTCATGGGCTGTGGGAGGAGACAAACCAGCCCCTAGTGGGCTGGCCTAAGCCTCGACTAAAGCCCATAAGGTTTGAGAAGGAAAAATCCAAAGGTGGAGAGGTGGGAAGAGTTTCCAAGTGGAAAGGAGGAATCCTACTCCTAATAGGATTGGAGTAGGACTCCTCCACCTCCAATTTCGACCAAACCTTGAGGGTTTGAGGCTGCCTCCTCCCCTCCCTCCCTCCTATATGTACTAGAGGATTTAGAGGGGAAAGTTAACCCTAATTTCCACGTGCTACCCTCTTCTTCTCATCTAGTTCTGTTTCTCCTCTAGATTGATTATGTAGTGCTTGGCGAAGCCCTGTCGGATCAGCTCCACCACCAATGCCACCGCGCCGTCGCGCTGCCGGAGAACACATCTACCTCTCTGCTCCCTCTTGTTGGATCAAGAAGGCTGAGATCGTCATCGAGCTGTACGTGTGTTGAACGCCGAGGTGTCGTCCGTTCGGCACTAGATCGGAAGGACCATGATCAAGATCGTGAAACGATTCGTGATTCGATTGCGGGACAGATCGTGATGGGATCGCGGGATGGATCATGATTGGATCACGAGACGGATCATGATGGGATCGCGGGACGCTCGGCGATTTGGATCGCGAAGACGTTTGACTACATCAACCGTGTTTCTTAACGCTTCCCGCTTAGCGATCTAAAAGGGTATGTAGATCCACTCTCCCTCTCGTAGATGCTTATCACCATGGATAGATCTTGCATGTGCGTAGGATTTTTTTTGTTTCCCATGCAACATTCCCCAACAGTGGCATCTGAGCTAGGTTTATGTGTAGATGAGATCTCGAGTAGAACACAAAGAGCTTGTGGGCATTGATGCTTAGATTGCTTCCTCCCTTGGTCATGTTTTGGTTCAGCGGTATTATGGGATGAAGCGGCCTGGACCAACCTTACTCGTATGCTTACGAGAGACCGGTTCGATCGACTTACGTGTAACCTTGTTGCACAATGGCGGGTGTCTGTTTCTCCTACTCTAGTTGGATCGGATTCGACAAAGGCGGTCCTTCATAAGGTTAAATAGCAATTTGTGTATCACCGTTGTGGTTTTTGCGTAGGTGAGAATTGTTCTTGCTAGATACCCGTAACAGCCACGTAAAACATGCAACAACAATTAGAGGACGTCTAACTTGTTTTTGCAGGGTATGTTGTGATGTGATATGGCCAATTCCATGATGAGATTTATGTGATGTATGAGATGATCATGTATTGTATAGAATATCACGACTTGCATGTTGATGAGTACGACAACCGGCAGGAGCCATAGGGTTGTCTTTAATTATTGTATGACCTGCGTGTCAATCATTAAGCTCTATGTAATGTTTTACTTTATCGCTAAGCGGTAGCAATAATAGTACAAGCATGGTGGGCGCAACAACCCCGATGGCAACACATTGATGAAGATCAAGATGATGGACATCATGGTGTCATGCCGGTGATGATGGAGATCATGTCGATGCTTTAAGGATGGAGATCAAAAGCACAAGTTCATGGCCATATCATGTCACTTAAGATTTGCATGTGATGTTAATCCTTTTATGCACCTTGTTTTGCTTAGGACGACGATATCATTATAAGGTGATCCCTCACTAAAATTTCAAGATCAATTGTGTTCTCCCCGAGTGTGCACCATTGCGGAAGTTCGTCGTGTCAAGACACCATGTGATGATCGGGTGTGATAGACTCTACATTAACATACAACGGGTGCAAGCCATGTTGCACGTGCAGAACACTCGGGTTAAACTTGACGAGCCTAGCATGTACACACATGGCCTCGGAACACAAGAGACCGAAAGGTCGAACATGAGTCATATAGTAGATATGATCAACATGATGATGTTCACCATTGAAACCACCTCAACTCATATGATGATCGTGTTGGAAATATGCCCTAGAGGCAATAATAAATTAGTTATTATCATATTTCCTTGTTCATGATAATAGTTTATTATCCATGCTATAATTGTATTGATCGGAGACTTAAATGCATGTGTGGATACATAGACAAAACCATGTCCCTAGTATGCCTCTAATGGACTAGCTCGTTGATCAAAGGATGGTTAAGGTTTCCTAGCCATGGACATGAGATGTCATTTGATAACGGGATCACATCATTAGGAGAATGATGTGATGGATAAGACCCAAACTACAAACATAGCATATGATCGTGTCAGTTTATTGCTACTGTTTTCTGCATGTCAAGTATATGTTCCTATGACCATGAGATCATGCAACTCACGGATATCGGAGGAGTGCCTTGTGTGTATCAAACGTCGCAACGTAACTGGGTGACTATAAAGGTGCTCTACAGGTATCTCCGATGGTGTTTGTTGAGTTGGCATGGATCGAGACTGGGATTTGTTACTCCGTGTGACGGAGAGGTATCTTAGGGCCCACTCGGTAATACAACATCACAACAAGCCTTGCAAGCAATGTGGCTAAGTGTTAGTCATGGGATCTTGTATTACGGAATGAGTAAAGAGACTTGCCAGTAACGAGGTTGAATTAGGTATGGAGATACTGACGATCGAATCTCGGGCAAGTAACATACCGAAGAACAAAGGGAACGTTATACGGGATTAACTGAATCCTTGACATAGAGGTTCGACCGATAAAGATCTTCGTAGAATATGTAGGAACCAATGTGGACGTCCAGGTCCCGCCATTGGTTATTGACCGTAGAGGTGTCTCGGTCATGTCTACATAGTTCTCGAACCCGCAGGGTCTGCACACTTAAGGTTCGGTGACGTTTCGATAGTATAGAGTTATGTATGGTGGTGACCGAAGGTTGTTCGGAGTCCCGGATGAGATCCCGGACGTCACGAGGAGCTCCGGAATGGTCCGGAGGTAAAGATTCATATATAGGATGTCCCAGTTTGGTCGCCGGAAAAGTTTCGGGCTCATCGGTAGTGTACCGGGAGTATCGGTAGTGTACCGAGAGTGCCGGTAGTGTACCGGGGGACCTCCGGGAGGGGTACTTCGACACCAAGAGGTCCATGGGCTGTGGGAGAATAATAACCAGCCCTTAGTGGGCTGGGAAAACAGCCACAAAGGCCCATGGCGCAGGAGAGAAAGTCCTAAAGCAAAAAGTGGAACATCAGCCAATAGGAGGCAATCCTACTCCAACTAGGATTGGAGGTGAAGTAGGATTGCTCCCACCTCCTATTTTGGCCGACCCAAAGGCCTTGGATGCCTCTCCTCTCCTCTCCTCCTATATATACTAGTGGATTGGGTGGTTTTTGGACAGAATTTCCGGCCACGTGCTACCCGTTCCACCGGTGCATAGTTTCTCCTCTAGATCGTAGTTCCGCAGCGCTTAGGCGAAGCTCTGTCGGAATTGCTCCACCACCATCACTGGAGCACCGTCACGCTGCTGGTGAACTCTCTCTCCTCTCCACCTCCTCTTGCTGGATCAAGATGGTGGAGATCGTCATCAAGCTGCACGTGTGCTGAACGCGGAGGTGCCGTCCGTTCGGCGCTAGATCGGAAGAACCGTGATCGATATCGTGAGACGGTTCGTGATGAGATCGCGGAACGGATCGTGATGAGTTTGCGGGACAGATCGTGATCAAGATCGTGAGACGGATCGTGATGAGATCGCGGGACGGATCGTGATGAGTTCACGGGACGGATCGTGATTGGATCGCGGGACGGATCGTGATGAGATCGCGGGACGCTCGGCGATTTGGATCGCGAAGATGTTCGACTACACCAACCGCGTTTCTTAACGCTTCCCGCTTAGCGATCTACAAGGGTACGTAGATCCACTCTCCCTCTCGTAGATGCTCATCACCATGGATAGCTTTGCGTGTGCGTAGGAAAATTTTTGTTTCCCATGCGACGTTCCCCAACAGATCGGACTTGAGTTGGTGAATTTGGATCATGTATCACTCGAATGACCGGAGGGATGTCAATTTGAGTGGGAGTTCTAAAGTAATATGATTAATTGAACTCCTTATCATGAACATAGTCAGTAGTGTCTTTGCAAATTATGTTATAGATATTTATACATTCCTAGAGAAAAGTAAGTTGAAAGATAATGGTAGCAATTATGTGGAATAGGTCTCTAGTCAGAGGATTGTTCTCAGTTGCTGCACAGAAGGCTTATATCCTTGATGCACCGCTCGGTGCGCCACCCCCTCTAGCGACGTCTGTGGATGTTGTGAACATCTGACACACACGTTTTTTATAACTACTTGATAGTTCGGTGCGTCTTGCATATATGGCATAGAATTCAGGCTTCAAATACGTTTTTGAATGTCACGGGGCATATGTGATGTTCCAAGGGATAAAATCGGAGGTGCCGTCTGTTCGACACTAGATCAAAAGGACCGTGATCAAGATTGCGAGACGATTCGTGATTGGATCGCGGGACGGATCGTTATGGGATCGCGGAACGGATCATGATTGGATCGCGAGACGGATCATGATGGGATCGCGGGATGCTCGGCGATTTGGATTGCGAAGACGTTCGACTACATCAACTGCGTTTCTTAACGCTTCCCGCTTAGCGATCTACAAGGGTATGTAGATCCACTCTCCCTCTCGTATATGCTCATCACCATGGATAGATCTTGCGTGTGCGTAGGAAATTTTTTGTTTCTCATGCAACGTTCCCCAACAATCTTGCCCAAGAGGCATGGTCCGCATGCCTCAACCGATTCGAAATCGAATGAGTCCAAAGATCCATCTGCATGGAGTTTCTTCATACGCTTTACACCAATATGACATTTAGCGGCAGTGCCACAAGTATGTGGTACTATCATTATTAACTTTGTCTCTTTTGGCATCAATGTTATGAACATGTGTATTACTAGGATCAAGATTAAACAAACCATTCTAATTGGATGCATGACCATTGAAGGTATAAGTCATGTAAACAGAATAACCATTATCCTCTAACTTAAATGAATAATCGTTTGCAATAAACACGATCTAATCATGTTCATGCTCAACACAAACACCAAATAACATTTATTTAGGTTCGTCATTAATCCCGAAGGTAGAGAGAGCGTGCGATGTTGATCACATCAACCTTGGAAACATTTCCAACACACATCGTCACCTCACCCTTAGCTAGTCTCCATTTATTCCGTAGCTATTATTTTGAGTTACTAACATTTAGCAACCGAACCAGTATCCAATACCCAGGCGCTACTAGGAGTACTAGAAAGGTACACATCAATAACATGTATATCTAATATACTTCTGTCGACGTTGCCAGCCTTCTTATCTACCAAGTATCGAGGTTTGTTCCACTTCAGCGACAGTTCTCCTCATAATAGAGGCACTTAGTCTCGGGCTTGGGTTAGACTTTGGGTTGCTTCACTGGAGCAGCAACTAACTTGCCATCCATGAATTTTATCTCCTAGCCCTTGCCCTTCTTGAAACTAGTGGTTTCACTAACCATCAACACTTGATGCTCCTTCATGATTTCTACCTTCGTGACATCAAACATTGCGAATAGCTCAGGGATCATTATTACCATCCCTGCCATTTTATAGTTCATCACGAAGCTCTAGTAGTTTAGTGACAGCGACTTGGAGAACTATATCAATCAATGTCTTATCTGGAAGATCAACTCTCACTCGATTCAAGCGATTGAAGCACCCAGACAATCTGAGCACATGCTCATCGATTGAGCTATTCTCCTTCATCTTGCAGGTAATGAATCTTGTTGGAGGTCTCATACCTCTAACACGGGCATGAGCCTGCAAATCCGATTTTATCCCTTGGAACATCACATATGCCCCGTGACGTTCAAAAACGTATTTGAAGCCTGAATTCTAAGCCATATATGCAAGACGCACCGAACTATAAAGTAGTCATAAAAAACGTGTGTGTCAGATGATCACAACATCCATAGACGTCGCTAGAGGGGGTGGCGCACCGAGAGGTGCATCAAGGACATAAGCCTTTTGTGCAGCAACTGAGGACAATCCTCTGACCACTGACCTATTCCGCATAATTGCTACCATTATCTTTCAACTTACTTTTCTCTAGGAACGTATCAATATCTATAACATAATTTGCAAAGACACTTTGACTATGTTCATGATAATGAATTCAATTAATCATATTACCTTAGAACTCCCACTCAAATTGACATCCCTCCGGTCATTCGAGTGATACATGATCCAAATTCACCAACTCAAGTCCGATCATCATGTGAGTTGAGGCGGTTTCAATGGTGAACATCAACATGTTGATCATATCTACTATATGTCTCATGTTTGACCTTTCGGTCTCTTTTGTTCCGAGGCCATGTCTGTACATGCTAGGCTCGTCAAGTTTAACCCGAGTGTTCTTCACGTGCAACACTGGCTTGCACCCGTTGTATGTGAATGTAGAGTTTATCACACCCGATCATCACGTGGTGTCTCGACACGACGAACTTTTGCAACGATGCACACTTGGCGAGAACATAATTTATCTTGAAATTGTATTGAGGGATCGCCTTATAATGCTACCGTCGTCCTAAGAAAAACAAGGTGCATAAAATGATTAACATCACATGCAAATCATAAGTGACATGATATGGCCATGAACTTGTGCTTTTGATCTCCATCCTTAAAGCACGGCATGATCTCCATCGTCACCGGCATGACACCATGATCTCCATCATCTTGATCTCCATCAACATGTCGCCATCGAGGTTATCGCGCCCACCATGCTACTACTACTATTGCTACCGCTTTGCGATAAAGTAAAGCATTACATAGCGCTTAATGATTGACACGCAGGTCATACAATAATTAAAGACAACCCTATGGCTCCTGCCGGTTGGCGTACTCATCAAAATGCAAGTCGTGATATTCTATACAATACATGATCATCTCATACATCACATATATCTCATCATGTAATTGGCCATATCACATCACAACATATCCTGCAAAACAAGTTAGACGTCCTCTAATTGTTGTTGTAAGTTTTACGTGGCTGCTACGGGTATCTAGCAAGAACAATTCTCACCTACGCAAAAACCACAACGGTGATACATAAATTGCTATTCAACCTTCTCAAGGACCGCCTTTGTCGAATCCGATCCAACTAAAGTAGGAGAAACAGACACCCGCCAGCCATCTTTGTGCAACAAAGTTACACGTCAGTCGATGGAACCGGTCTCTCGTAAGCGTACGAGTAAGGTTGGTCCGGGCCGCTTCATCCCACAATGCCGCTGAATCAAAACACGACCAAGGGAGGAAGCAATCTAAGCATCAATGCCCACAAAACTCCTTTGTGTTCTACTCGTGATCTCATCTACACATAGACCTAGCTCATGATGCCACTGTTGGGGAACGTTGCATGGGAAACAAAAAATTTCCTATGCACACGCAAGATCTATCCATGGTGATGAGCATCTATGAGAGGGAGAGTGAATCTACATACCCTTGTAGATCGCTAAGCGGGAAGTGTTAAGAAATGCGGTTGATGTAGTCGAACGTCTTCGCGATTCGAATCGCCGAGCGTCCCACGATACCACCACGATCCATATCGCGATCCAATCACAATCCGTCCCGCGATCCCATCACGATCCGTCCCGCGATCAAATCACGAATCGTCTCGCGATCTTGATCACGTCCCTTCCGATCTAGTGCCGAACGGACGGCACCTCCGCGTTCAGCACACGTAGAGCTCGATGACGATCTCCGCCTTCTTGATATAGCAAGAGGGAGTGGAGAGGTAGGTGAGTTCTCCGGCAGCGCGACGGCGCGGCGGCGGCGATGGTGGAACTATTCCAGCAGGGCTTCGTCGAAGCACCGCTGAAACGATCTAGAGGAGAGGGTAGCACGTGGCTGATTTCTGTTGTCAAAAACCCTCAAAACCTCTAGTATATATAGGAGGAGGTAGGGGAGGAGGCAGCCTCAAACCCTCCACAAGGAGGGTTCGGCCGAAGTGGAGGAGGGAGGAGTCCTACTCCAATCCTACTAGGAGTAGAATTCCTTCCCCACTTTGGAAACCTTTTTCCACCTCATCCACCTTTGGGTTTCTCCACCCCAGCCTTATGGGCCTCTTGTGGGACTTCGGCTAGACCACTAGGGGCTGGTTTACCTCTTCCCACATACCATGTAGCCCCTTGGGTCGAGACACCCCCCCGATGGTCCCCCGGTACCCTCCCGGCACACTACCGATGAGCCTGAAACCTTTTCGGTGACCAAAACAGGACTTCCTATATATCAATCTTTACCTCCGGACCATTCTGGAGCTCCTCGTGACGTCCGGGATCTCATCCGGAACTCCGAACAACCTTTGGTAACCACCATACATAATTCTATACTACTAAAACGTCACCGAACCTTAAGTGTGCAGACCCTGCGGGTTTGAGAACTATGTAGACATGACGGAGACACCTCTATGGTCAATAACCCATAGCGGGACCTGGATGCCCATATTGATCCCTACAAATTCTATGAAGATCTTTATCGGTTGAACCTCTATGTCAAGGATTCAGTTAACCCCATATGATGTTCCCTTTGTTCTTAGGTATGTTACTTGCCATAGGTTCGATCGTCGGTATCTCTATACCTAGTTCATTCTCGTTACCGGCAAGTCTCTTTACTCGTTCCGTAATACAAGATCCCGTGGCTAACTCTTTAGTGACATTGCTTGCAAGGCTTATAGTGATGTTGTATTACCGAGTGGGCCCTGAGATACCTCTCTGTCACACGGAGTAACAAATCCCAGTCTTGATCCATGCCAACTCAACAGACACCCTCGAAGATACCCTAGAGCACCTTTATAGTCACGCAAATACGTTGCGATGTTTGATACACACAAGGTACTCCTCCGGTGTCAGTGGGTTGCATGATCTCATGGTCATAGGAACATATACTTGACATGGAGAAAACTGTAGCAATAAACTGACACGATCATATGCCACGTTTATAGTTTGGGTCTTGTCCATCACATCATTCTCCTAATGATGTGACCCCGTTATCAAATGACATCTCATGTCCATGGCTAGGAAACCTTGACCATCTTTGATCAACGAGCTAGTCTACTAGAGGCATACTAGGGACATAGTGTTGTCTATATACCCACACATGTATTTAGTTTCCAATCAATACAATTATAGCATGGATAATAAACGATTGTCATGAACAAGGAAATATAATAATAACTCCTCTAGGGCATATTTCCAACATTAACACCAGAGATCTTTGAAGCATGTTGATGTCGTTTTGAGAACCCGACTTGCCAAATCCACAAGTCATGTGATGCCACCACTTCTAGTATGATGGTGGCTTCTTTGGTGTGGCCTTGATACATTCCTCGCAAACCTTTGGGGAAGTTCTTCCACTATCAATGCATGCAATGAATTGATCCAAACATTCCTGAAAAACCTTTCGGCCTATCCAATAGCCAACAACTTCTCCGTGTCGTGCACATTTGGTTCTCTCACATACTCTGCTCCAAACACCTCCACCACAACACGGGCAAACTTGACTGTAGCCTCCAGACATGTGCTTCCCCCATTCTGACCATCTCACCAGCGACATCTGCAATAGTACCAAGTGTAAGCATTATCATTGCAGTCGTGCACTTTTGCTTGGTAAAGAAAGAGAGTTGATCTCAACAATCCCTTATGAGCCTGAAGTAGTCATCATATGCCTCCACTCCCGCCACGATGCGCAAAAACAATGGTTTCCTATGCGAAAACGGCGGTGAAACCATGGATCATCCGAGAAAGTTGGGTTGAGAGCAAAGTAGTCCTTCGGCAATAGCTTTGCTCTGGCTAACCTATCCCGGTTGATCACTCTTCTCTCTTTGATTGAGACCTTAAAATTGAGAATATGCTTCACTTGCCGGTCCATTTCCTCTTGCATGGTCATGAGCATGATCATGTTCACTTCTTTGTCCGAATCCGAGGAATCGAAGAACTCATCTTGAATCATTTCATCAAGCTCCATCGGTCCATACTCCTCGTCGAACGAAGCATCACAATTCATCATTTTCTTAATAAAAACACAAAAAGTATAGTCAAATATTTTGTCGAATACATCAAGCACAAGACGAAGACAGAGAGTTGCCGAACATACCGCGATGGCTTCTGGGCCGGCGACGACATCCCTCGCGGTGAGGACGGAAGAGCTACGGAGCGCACACGACGTTGGAGCTGCGAGACTGACGAACGATGCTGAGCAGGCACGGCGACGGAGGAAAAAAAAGAAAATAATAATAATCCGACAACTCTAAAATTGATGTAATTTATGATTACAATCGAGCTGGACGTGAGAGGCGTGTACGGATGCCCCGCCTTATCCGCACGTTCGAGACAAGGCCTGATTGTGCTCTCACACGGTTGCGCGGAGTTGCACCGCGTCCCGGAGGTCTACCGAATCGAACTGCCTCTCTTCGATCCACTCAGCCCTGAAAAAACTCATGTCCAGCTGCGCAGCCAATGACTTGCCGCATCTCGCCCGTCCAATCCCAACTACTTCATCTGGGCCGTCCGATCCACTCAGCCCTGAAAAAACTCATGTCCAACTGCGCAGCCAATGACTTGCCGCATCTCGCCCGTCCAATCCCAACTACTTCATCTGGGCCGTCCGCCTCGGCATACCAGACCATAAATACCTGTCCTAGGCGTATCCTCCGAGCAGACCACCAACAAAGCCGCCGCGTTCTCCTCTGCGACACGCAATCTTTCCCCCTCCCCTAGAGGCCTAGACCAGACCAGATTCTTGATATAGAAGAACACGCCTCTTCCTCCCAATCACAACCTCTGCGTCGGCAAGGTGAGCACGTGATTCTACCCACCATGTTTCTTTTGCGCGAAACCCCCGTGTGCTCTCTGGCTGGCAGGTTCCTCGTGGATCGACGGGCTGGGCTTGCGGCGATCTTGGAGCGAGACGCGAGACGGCTGCGTCTTCCGATCTGCCCGTCCAGCGAGTCAGATCTGTTACCTGTGAGTATTTTTTTCCCGCTGAGATGAGATTGTCTCTACCGCGTGATTGAGCCGCAGATCCGTCTTGCCTGACGTTCTGTGCCGGTATGACTCGTAGATCTGATGGCCGGCGGTGGATCTGGGTGTTCCCGGAGGTCTCGAGTTGACTCTGCGGCGAGGAAGGCTTTCTTCTCCGACGTGCACGTGGGGATCCCGTCTTCTCTGCCTCGCGCGACGACGGCTCTTGTGTTGATAATTATCCGATGATATTTCGATAATTATTAGATCTAAGAGATCGGAGGTAAGAACATGTAACAAGCGAGGTGGTCGTGCCGAGAGGGAAAAAGGAGTGAAAAAAGTGAGAGATGTGACATCTAGAGGCCTTTGCCATGCTGGGTGCGCTCGCATGGCAGGCCGCCACCGTAATAAAGATGGTTCTTGTGTCCCGGGGGGAGATCGCACGGGAGTTATTCTGTTTTAGCCCCGGGGTCTCCCCCCACCGTGTCCTCGTGTGCTCCTTTGTCTGCACCTATCGCCCGATCCGTCTTCCTGGCACAACGCTCGACCGTCGCGAATCGATCATGGAGCTACCGACCAAAGACCAAAGGTACAATCGATAATCTACAGCTGAGGCATACATAAACCTAGTCGGTCTAAATTGAATTCTGTTTTGAGTTCGTTTACACACAAGAACTCAGAATCACTGGAACACAGCTAAGTTAGATGTAGAGAAATCATTTGTATAATTCGCTGTTGCATACATAAACCTAGTCGGTCTAAATTGAATTCTGTTTTGAGTTCGTTTACACACAAGAACTCAGAATCACTGGAAGTTAGATGTAGAGAAATCATTTGTATAATTCGCTGCTGCATGTACTATCAAATCACAGCTCAAATGAAAACGACCAAATTAAATAGCTTTGGCCTTTGATTCAGTATACTTGTTTTGGTATCAGATTCAATATATTTTGATTGCATTACGAGAATATGGTATATATATATATATATATATGTCAAAGGCTGTTAATTTTATTTAAATTTGTCTTCATATATTTGTCTGCTCTCTTGAGATGTACACCGCAATTGGATCTGTGAGATGCACTGTTTATCGTGGTATCCTATTTAAGTTTATCCTATTTCAATCTGTGAACTTCTCATCTAATGTAGCCTCAGCATCGTAGTATCGGTTTCTATATTATACAAACGAAGTCCACAGTTATCTTCCCTTGGACGTGGACCTCCTTTTCATTCCATGGGCTGAAGTGACTGAAGCAGTATGAAGAAGACGTCTCCTTTGATTTGGAATGTGCTTGCCTCATCAGATGCTCAGCGGACTTGCGCAGAAACTGGTTAAGATGTACTCTAGCTTAATTTAAGTGCTATTGATTATTATGCAGTTGGTGTGTTATTCCTCAATGGTTAGTATTAGTTCAAATTTACCCCGCCCCCCCCCCCCCCCACACACACACATAATTTCACATATAGCTCATCTTAGATCTTTTGCTTTTAATTTTGTACCCCATTATAGTTTTAATATCGACAACGAGTCTTGTTGTTTTTTGTCCCAGTCGATTCAACATAATTCTGTGTATGATATCATCTTTCTGTGGATTGTTTTAAGGTATTTGGAATCTTCTGCTGTTAGATTATTGTACCCGTAGTTGTTTAGTGTTGGGTGCCAACTTCATGATGTGGTGTAGGTTGACAAGTTAATTGGTATGTGCAGACCGTTTACAGCCATTTATGAGGTCTGAAAATTTGTATAATCCATCCGTTCTAGATTGTCAAGGCAAATGGTTGTAAGTAGAACATAACATCAACATCTTCAATACTGATAAAATATGAAAATACCCCCTCTGCTCATAATGTAAAGATGTTTTTGCAAGCGAACATAGCTGCAAAACGTTTTATATTATGGATGAAGGGATAACTTATTGGATTAAGGATATAAATTTTGTGTAGTACATATTGATATTAGAAACTTTCTCAAAAACTAATACAACTTGTATTTTGAAATGTTGGAGCAATAAGCAACATAAATCTTTGTACTCCCTTGCCGTTTTTTACCCTGCTTGTTCATTGCAATTGTGGGTACAAATGATCTTCATCCATTTTTACTGTGGATCTTTTCTCTGTTTGGAGAGATTCTCCGTGGATCTTGGCCGTTTGCTCAAATCCTGGATGGAAGGTGGTTCAATTCCACCAAGATTCTTTAGTTCAGCAAAAATTTGAACAATTCAAATCTGATCATTTGCTTTTCGTTTCCATTATTATGGTTTTCAAAGATCTCCAATGTGAGGAAATAATCTCTGATTGTTTGCAAGATAGACATTTAGTTTTTAGTTTTGCTTTTCGTGGTAGAATTGCTTGCATGTAGTGTGTTATTTCAGATGCACAATTCATCATGATATTCTGTGTTTTATATTATGTATGTTATTTTCCTTTGTTTTCTTGCAAAGCATGTTCTGCTCACCTCGTGGCTGATGCAATGAATATAATCAGTTATTTAGGTGTTTTTTTGGAGGGATGCAATGAATATAATCAGTTATTTAGGCATTTTGACGATCGCTCTTTACAACCGAAGAGGTGTTTGGCAAAAGAAATGGTAACAGCAATGGTAACGTAATCAGATTACAGTGTTTAAGAAGGTGTAACTAGTTTTTACCAAATTTGTTTGGCTCACGTACAGGTAAAGGAATCGATTACTACAACTATGCTCTTGCTCCGCCCAGAATTTCAAGCGCCGCCGGCCATCTCCGAAATCAAGCGCCGCCGGTCATCTGCGATCATGTGCGCCACCGGCCGCCTCCAATCTCAAGAGCAGTCCGTCCTTCCAGAACACAAACGCCGTCGACTGGTCCGATCTCCGTAGGGACTCGAAGGGGATCGAGTAGGCACAGGTGCCGGATTCAAAGGAGATTATGGAGGAACCGGCGCCGGACTCAAAGGGGATTAGGGAGGCGGTGGCGGCGGACGAGAATGATGGGATCCTGTGGGGAGGAGGAGGCTCTCGTGGGGAGGAGGGGTTCGTGGGCTCAGTACCGCAACCGTTACCTGTGGGGCGGATGACGGGCAAAAATCTCGAAACAAACACCTCCCGAATTCATAAAACAGAGTTACTATTTTTTACTTGCAAATAATTGTAAAACTGACCGCCTATTTTAGCTTTATTTGAGTATGATCCTTATGTTTTCTTGTTGAACACTGGGCTGAACTTTGCTTGCCGATGTATTTAGGCCAGACGTAATGATCACGTCAGAGAGATTCGGGAAAGAATGGCGTACTGAACTTCGGAGTCAGGCTTTTGTTTTTATGTACTTCCTCCGTCCGGAATTACTTATCAGGATGTATCTAGACGTATTTTAGTTCAAGATACAACCATTTCTTTTCATTTTGACGACAAGTAATTCCGGACGAAGGGAGTATGTATTTTCGAAGGAGGTTTGCTATTTAAGCTTGATGTTTGTTTTGTTTATTTGATTGTTGTAACTAGAGTAAGTTACAGTATGTTGTACATATTTCTTCAGGGTTTGAAATATGTTATTTATGTTTTGAAAATTTAGGCAAGCTCATTCTACCTCCCGTGTCACTCTTGCAACTAAACGAATGTACGACAATGGTTTTACGGGTCATGCACACTAATTATTCCCTCCTCCTGAATTTCATTGTGATGGGCCCCTCCTCTCCCAACCACAAAATGCCACCTAGCATTCTATTGATAATTAAATGTTTAAAATGGTTGTCACCCTAATTACTTGTTGCTTCAGCAATCCCCCTCCCTCGCGCCGAAGAGCCTAGTTGGGCAAAGTCCATGCGGTGGCGGCGGGGCCGACTCTCCTCGCTCATGTGGCGCGGAGCGAGATGCTCCATACACGGTGGGGGCTGTCAGTGGTTTGGGGTGCACGCTGGCGGGGGTGGCGCTAGAAGGTGATGCGACATCATGATAGTGCAAGCGGTGGTAGGGTAAGCTAATTTGGGGGAGCCTCACACCCAAATTTGCTTCCCCCTCCCCCCTGACTAAGGGTTCACTCGCTTGTTTGATCATGTTCATGGAATGATAGTGGCGCATAAAATGCTGGGGAGCACGGTGTGGTGGCAGTGGCGGGTCTTGTAGGTGAGTCGCTGATCTTGGTCTATGGGGGCTTCCTATAGCCCAGATCCGACTTCCCTCTATGGCAGCAACTCAGCCAGATGATGATTTTGTGGCAATGACGAGGGAGGTCGATGGTGGGTGCCGTCGACCGGGTACGATGCATCGATGTTGGAGAGTTGTGGATGACGGTAGGAGTTTGGTGGTGGCTGAGGTGAGCGGCTGTGTCTTTGGAGTGTATTGTTGGATGGTGGGGGCGCTTGCCGTTACTGGCATAGGAATGTCTCATGCTGTTGGACTCAGGGACAGGCATCTGTGGTGATGATCGTTATATGGATGCTTAAGGTGAAAGCCTTGTGCGAACCTCACCGGATACATGACGGCGATGCCTTCAGGCACCGCTTCCCTTCTTGAAGGTGTCAATGGGGAGCTTCATTGTCTGCTCCTTTATGTGACCCAAGCGCCTTTTATCCTTTTTGGATCTGACAAAGATGGAGCGATGGTGTCCAGATGTCGTTCTCTTATTGGGGGCGTTGTTTTTTGGAGCCACGGATCTGCTGTTGGTCATTTGGTGTCACAGCTAGAGAGGTTATTGGTTGTTGGAGTGTTTGGCAATGACGATGGAAGTGATCAGTGGTGACGACATGTTCCTTGGTCATCTTGGTGTTGATTGTTGACCTATCTTGGGTGTTGTGGCGACGGTGATGTCTGGTGTTTGGTACCCTTCAACGACACATGCGGTTTTGCTTCTTTGCATAGTGTTGTGACTCCTTCTATTTGTGATTGTGGCCATGGTGTGGCTGAGGAGGTGAGGGGCTGCTCGAAGGAGCATTGCCCTTAGACATGGTCTGTGGCTCTCTTTGTCGTGACGTGGCTAGGCAATGGGATGCCCTTCGACGGTAGCTGTGACTTCCTAGCTCTTCAAGGTCTGAGTCATCGATGGGTGTTGGCAACTTATTTCCTACGCCTTCTAAGCGGTGGATATCATTTCTACCGATCCAACAAAGACATCTCCCGCTCTTCTCAATCTGCCTAGTGGTGGTGGGTGCTAAGTTCTTGATGTTGGTGCTTGTCGCTGCTTGCTTCTAGTTCTTCTTATGTTGTTCTTTGTTCCTTCTTGTGTGTACTCATGTGCTACATGTTGCAGGCTTGTAGCCGACGTGTTGTATATTGCTCTTAATTATAGTAATGAAAATGATTTAGGCCGACATTAGCCCCCATAACAACATAAATAAACATGTTTTATAAGCATCAGAATGTGTAAATAAGGGTAAATAGGTTCGAGAAAAATATGTTTTTATAAATTCTGAAATGTGTAAATAAGGTGAAAGATCGTGGATGTCTCCTAGAGGGGGAGGGGGGTGAATAGGCTCTTTACAATAATTATGGTTTAGGCTTGAACAAATACGGAATAAGACTAGCGTTTAATTTATCAAGCACAAAACCTAAAACAACCAGGCTTGCCTATGTGTAGCAATAACTTATGCTATTAACCAAGTGATAACAAGATATATTACACGTAACACTATGTCTATCACAAAGTAAAGTGCATAAGTAAAGAGCTCGGTTAAGAGATAACCGAGGCACGCAGAGACGATGATATATCATGAAGTTCACACCCTTGCAGATACTAATCTTCATTTGGAACGGCGTGGAGGCACGATGCTTCACAAGAAGCCACTAGGGATACCGTAATCTCCTCATGCCCTCACAAAATGCAAGATGACGTGATTCCACTAAGGGACCCTTGAGGGCGGTCATCGAAACCGTATAATTGGCAACTCTTGGGGCGGTCACGGGTACCCATACACTTTGGCAACCCTTGGGGGCTGTCACCGATACCCGTACAAATTGCTCGGGGCAATCGCCATAACTTAATTGGAGATCCCGATGCTTTCCCCAAGCTTTGCACCACAATGATTGAGCTCCGAGACACCAACCGTCCAGGGCACAAAAGCATCCAATAGGAACAAGCTCTAGGACTCCCAAACACCCAAGAGTAATAACCTTCTCAAACTTCATTTCCACGTATCTCCGTGAAGAAGTCAAACCTATGCACCAAATGCAATCACAAGGGCACACAAAGTGCTCAGGTCCTTCTCTCCCAAATCCCATCACAACCACTAATGCTATAGAGGAAACTGAGAGGAAGAAGGAAGAAGGGAACACGAAAAACTCCAAGATCTAGATCAAAAGGGTTCCTGTCACATAAAGGAGAAAGTGATTGGTGGAAACATAGATCTAGATCTCCTCTCTCTTTTTCCTCAAGAACTAGAAAGAATCATTGGAGGGATTGAGAGAAAACAAGATCGAAGAAGGTCAACAATGTGGGCAAAACACAAGCTCAAAGGATAAGGTCCATTGGGGAAGAAGACCCCCTTTTATAGGCCCCTCCAAATCCAATCGTTATGTGCACTCGACGCACACAAGCGGTACTATCGCTCCATGGAGTGGTACTACAACTCGAGCGGAAGATCCTGGAGTATAGTGCAAAACTGAAGCACCCTGAGATGGTAGTACCGCTGGAGTGGTCCAGCGGTACTACTGCTCCCCCCAGCTGTACTGTCATTGGGGTTGGAGTACATAGGGAATAAGCGAAGGTAGGGAAGAGTATGGAGACAGTACTGCTTATAAGCGGTACTAATGCGCCTTACTACCATCCTACAACCATGAAGAGGCAAACGAGTC
Organism: Hordeum marinum; assembly: GCA_022496015.1. NCBI lineage: Eukaryota > Viridiplantae > Streptophyta > Magnoliopsida > Poales > Poaceae > Hordeum > Hordeum marinum. The sequence goes on along the minus strand of CM039672.1, from coordinate 302,139,958 downwards.
CAGAGGCAAAAAAAATAAGCGGAAGTGGGCGGTAGTGGGCGGGCGGTACTAACTCTTATAAGCGGTACTACCACTCACACTACCGTTCTACTGCCGCGCAATCTGACACGAAAAGGCGAGTCCCCAGAAGCAGCGGTAGTAGTCGCAGTACTTGACAATGGAAGTACCGTTTCCCAAAGCGGTACTACCGCAGGAGAGCTACAAAGAAGCTCAAGCAAAACAGATAGATACAATAAACCCGAACTGCCATAACTTCTACAAATGAGCTCGGTATAGAGAAAACTCAAGCTTGTTGGATAGATGGCGACAAATACTATCCAACATCAAATCTCTATAGTAAGAAGAGGCACTAGAAAAATTCCAATTATGTAGAGATGTGAAACCTTTATGAACGAAGAATCGACAAAAAACCCAACATCGAAAACATCATGGAAGATGCATGTGAACTCTGTTTTCGATGAACTTGAGCTTGTAATGAAGATGACCATGAGCTCCAAATCTAACATAGAGAAACACCAATCAAGAACCAAGAAAGACGATGCAAATATGCAATGGTTTGAGCTCTATACGAACAATACGATCAAGCTGCTCACTCGAGAGCCCCCTTGATTGTATGGCAATCGATCCTATAACCCGGTCTCCCAACTAACACCATGAGAATCTATCAAGGGAAAACCTTTGCCTTACGCATAATCCATTTGAGCTAGATGATTACGATCTTGTCCTCCTCAAGATGGAACACCTTTCTTGATTGCGTTGGTTGGATGAAGACTAGTTGATTGCTCCCCATACTCCACTATGGGTGAGCCACTCTTTGGCACATCTTCACAAGTCCATTGTCACCACAATGGATGACAAGTTTCAAGCATGATCTCTTAGTGATGCTCCACTTGAACTTGCACACCACAATCTTGTTGACGATCACCACTTAATGTCATCCTTCATGGGTTGTATGAGATCTTCCTCTTGACACAAGCCCATGAAAACATACCTAACCTCACATACAACTCTCACGTAGACCATGGGTTAGTACACAAAGCGTAATGTACAATGATTACCATATCATGGGATCACTTGATACCCCTCAATACATCTTGTACGCTTTGTGTGTTGATCAACTTGATTCACTCTTTGACTTAGTCTTGATCAACCTTGTATCATGTCTTCTCTATGACCATTCTCCGGATAATTCCTTGAATAGCACCTTGGTCATCACATAATCTCCTTGAAACTAACAAATGGACTTTAAGAAATGCCTATAGACAAATTCTACGAATATAACTCAAGACAACCATTAGTCCATAGAAAATGTCATCAATTATCAAAACCACACATGGGGCCACCATGCTTTTCCATAAGGGTAATTAGGTTCTAGCGCTAGATCAGTGAAATGCGATCAACAAAGTGGTAAGGTAGTGCCACATGTTGTTCTATGTATGGCGGCAAAAGTTGAGTGAAAGTGAAGTAGAAACGAGTCGACTGCCAAATAGACTTTATTTCCTACTAAAATTATATTTCCAATATTCATGCCTACATACTGTCTATCTAGAATATGCAATATATACTCGCAAAAATACTTATTTTATTCTATTATTGTCAGTAAGGCTGGTGTACCCAGTTCACACTAGGGTCTTCATGATGAAAGGGTTAACGTTGGATCAATACCCACAATTTTTGAAGAGGAAAAGTGCAAGTTTAGTGATATAACTCATGCAATGGCAGTTATTTCACTTTTTTTTGACATAGTACAACGTGGATTCCCATATACAAGCATATACACCCACCATTATGAATACACGTGCGCACGCGCGCACACACACACACACACACTCTACTCCTATAAACGTATTCGAGATGATATTGACGAAGCAACCATGGATGCGTTCGTATTCGACGGAAATGTCTCCTTCTACTGAATGAGCATCACCGAAAAGTACCTGGTGGGTTGGTCCCACCATAAGGAACTTAACAAACTGAGTTACACCTCCTTTAAAACACTTTGGTATTGCTCAATCTCTTCCCACAACTTTCCAATAAAAATCCAGAATTGGACCCAAAACTGACGGATCCATTTTGGAAACAAGGAATGTCAGAGAAATTCAAATTATGTGAGGCTTAGAAAGAAGTCTAGCGTAGAGTCTATTTTGATTTCCCCTCTAGTTAACTTTTTTTCCTTCTCAAGCAACACATTTGAATACAAGCCTCAAACATGTCTAGACAAATAGAATACTCAATGGAGCGGGTAGTTGTAATCGAACCAACATTGTTAGCTTGGAAGGCTAGGGTTACAGGCGATGTTGTTGATTATTTTTAACGTTTCTAATTCAAAATTGAACATGAAATTTTGAAGAGTCCTTTTACAGATCCTCTGATCTTTAGCTTGAATGGTCGTGTTTTTATACAATCAGGTCTTTCTTCTTGGCTCTTCTATTACTGTACGAAAAAAATCTAACCTACAACTTGAAGAATTTGTAAAAAGAATTCAAGCTAGAAGAGTCTACACTCTCTAGCTCAATCTGCCATCGGGAGAGGATATGGCAAAATCTACATAGAAAGAGATGTTTCCAATTAAACATTAGGTGTCAATCCAAACGAGTCCAAATTGAGTAAAAACTTGTAAATCCCTTCTTTAGGCCTTGTTACTAAAGAGAAATTGACATACTTAGCAAACAAAGATATAACTATTTAAAAAATAGATCAGGCTTGAACCCGCAGCTTCCCCCTTAATAGGGTGGTGGATTGCCAGCGAGATACTGGAGGTAGGTGACGAGAACAAAGTAGGGCTCGACAAAATATAAAGTATCATGGTACGCTTTCCTCCCTTGAAATAGAACTTGAACGATGGAGCAAGAAGGCGAGTTGATCTAATAGCATACCCGAAGATAGGTGGCTCGAACATGTATCGAATATTTACGACACAAGCTTACCATAACATATCAGATAGGATAAACATTTTGCAGGGCTTACTAGGAAGCCGGTCAGACATAGTACCTTTTCAAGTACATGTCATCCCAAGGTTCAGGAAGTTCACCTCGCGGATCGCACTGCCGGTCCTATGACCCAAAACTCAAGAGAGGAACTCGAGAGGGCATGTTCTCTTTCATATGTCTTTTAGGTGCGCATCTCCATTTACTTAAAGTAGGAGACATCTCGATTGCTGCTAGAAGGGCCGACGGCGAATAGATTGTTGGAATGAGTTGTGAAAGGAGACATAAGCTACTTACATGGGGTGAATGGCAAATTAATCTTCTAATTATGTACCCACGCCCGCCTAAGCTTGACCTGCGTTAGAGGGGAAGATTAGCAAGCGATAGAAAAGATATAGTCCTCGCACGAACTATTATGGTGAGACAATTGGTGAAAAAGGACCAACGGCAATCAATTATTGCCGAGAATCGATTTTTTTTTGAAGATAACTTGCCCGAGGGAAGTAACATCCAACACGGGTCCAATAACTTGATGGAGCATTGTTCAGCTGCGACTAGCCACACCAAGGTTGGAAAAACGGATAGCCTTGGAGAGATTCCAGGATGCACACTTACAATGTCTCTAAAATAAATGACTGCTTAGCTTAATCTACCCCAAATGAAAATTATGTCTGAATGTGATGACATCCGCGTCGATTGGTCTTTTGAATCTGCAAGAATCTTTAAACGAAAAGGTTGAACAAAGTGGACGGCACAAACACTTTAAGAACATCTCCAACATCCGCCGAACGCGTCGCGCGTTAAAAACTACTTTGCCGCGTGTCCAGCGCCTGGTTTGGCGCGACAGACAGCGCTGACTCCAGCAGCCGCGCTAAAATGCAGCGCGCGCAGCTCCAGCAACACGCAAAAATTCAGCACGCGCGACTCTCGCACAAACAACGTATGCATTCCAAACACAAGCAAAAAGATCAAACACAAACAAAATAAATTCAATTTCGTTATTACAACTCAAACAAATAGTTTATCGTTCAATACAACAAATAGTTCAATAACACAACAAATAGTTCAACAATACAATATCAAACACACAAATCATGATGTTCTTTGTCGCGCGTTGTTCGTCGGAGGACCGCCGTGCGCGAGGGGCGGCGGTGACTAGGGGGAGACAGAGGAAGCCACCGCGGTGCGGGGATAGGCCGGGAAAGCGCCGGAACGGTCGCCGGACGGCGCGGACGGCGGCGGCGCCGTAGATGGATGTGGTAGGTGGAGTTGCGAGTGAGCGCTCGAGAGTCCAGCGCGCGAGAGCGGACGCAGCAAATAAGCGGCACGCGATGATGTTTCAACACGCGCGTTAAACTAGATATGCTGCGTGCGTGATTTTGACTTCTCTATTGGAGCGAACAGAGCGATAGCACGCACGTAAAAACACTGATTTTTTAACGCGACGTTTATATAACGTGAGAAGTCCTTGGCCCAGGGAAGAACAACAGAGTCCGGAATTAAGATCCTTCCCTGTAGAATGCGCTTTCGAACTTTCATGGTCTTCCGCACGACCCAACCATGCAAGACTAGTTAGAAAATGATTGCTCGACCAGGCAATAACCAACACTAAGCTAGTAATTAATCTAGTCCCCAGAATGACCAAAAACCTGTTCTTTCTTTCGTACCCGTAGTAGCCTGCTATCCATGGACGTGCCACGTTGTTTCCTACGTAGTAGTATATGGTCGGGGGTGGTGTCATTAATACAGCCCGTACGCGTGACACAAAATCTTGCACCCACTTTGCTTAACCTCGTACACACATCACAAATTCCTCCTTGCACCACATTCATGTGAGGTGGTGCTCCATTAGCACGACTACTCAGCTACCCTGATCATCGTGAAGGCAAGACATATCGATCCACGACAGGAGGGATGGATGACGCGCTGTCGCAGATTAGCGAGGCGTTCCGGCTCGCCGGCGAGCTCATGGGTGAGCTCCGGGCGACCCAGAACGGCCCGGCCTACATCGCCGCACGCTGCCACGGCATTATCCATGCCTACAATAGAGCCATCCGCATGTTGCAGCACCACGGCATGGACGACGTGGCCGCAGCGGCGCCGCGTCGGCTCGACGCCGGCCTGCTGGACATCCTGCGCCTGTACAGCACGGATGAAGCCGGCGCCAGCCAGTTTCTCGGAGATACTCCGGCGCATTTGCCCCACCGGCAGGAGCCATTCGACATGCCGGCCGGCGTGTTGGGTGCGCAAGTGGCGTCACCGCATATGCTGTGCGCGGGGACGGGCGTGTCCGGTGGCCCGATGAGGAGGCTGCCGTCGTCCAGGTCTTCGCCGCCGGTCCAGCCACTGCAAGGCAGGTGGAGGTACGTACGCGAGCCCGGGCTTGCTTCTGGCAATCGTTGCATTCTGGGAGTCAACGGTTCAAACACGCAGACCTTTTACCACGTCATGACCCAGAAATGCCAGCGAATTTTCGTAGTCCCACGCAACGACAGCGGCTTCTTAACGCCCATGACTCGCCTAGCAATTCGCCCCTACGCCAATGCTTTGTCGCATTTTTTGATTTTACCGATGACATTATTTTCTTTGTAATATCTATATGTTGGTTTTTAATTTGCTTGTGAGTTTTTCATGTTGTTGCATTTCTGGTTTTTGTATGAGTTTTCCGTAGTCCCACGTCGTCTGCTTAGTTGTCAATGACTTACATGACTCACGTCAAATCCACAACCTCGAGTGCCAAGATTTTGGTATTTCTAGTGAGCTTAGAAGATAAAATTGTGAAAATATTGTTTGGTTGGTGATGTACAAGGCTACATAAAACCCACAACCTTGAGGGCCAAGAGCTCATTATTTCTTGGTAATTAGAAGGCGAAAATACTTTACCTGAGGGTTCATAGACGGACTTATGCATATTTTTTCTCAACACAGAGACAAATATAAAACTCATAGGGCGGAAGACTTATAGTTGCTTGTTTGGGCAGTACGTACACTCACGGGCCTTTTATGGAATGTTACAGGGTCCTTTCCAAATTTCTCTCAACGCCCCTGATTTTCATCGGATGGGTCCTAGCTCTCCCTTAGAGCAACTCTAACGGGCCGACCCAAACGGACGGCGAATTTGTTTACCTTTTGTCCGTTTAGGTTGGTTAGGCGGACACGGACGTCCGCTTTCGCGTTTGGGTCGGCGCGTGCGCCCAACGCTGGCCCGACTCATTTTGACGGCCCTAGAAAAAAAAAGAACGCATGCATATTTAAAAAAATATTAAATATTAAAGCCGGCCAAGAAAGTCGGCGAGAGTCCACGCGTCCACATTTGCATTTAAGAAAAATAAAAACAGCCTAAACTACGAGGCGGCGCGCTGCCCTAGGCGGCGTCGTCGTCGTCCTCGGGGTCAGTGAGGTCGATGAGCGTCGGCGCCGGCCCGGCCCAGGGGAACGCCGTGTTCCAGAGCGCGTTCATGTTGGGCGCGGGCTGTGCCAGCGCGGGCAGTGCCGCCACGGGCTGTGCCGCCGCCTGGGCCTCGCGCTGCTCGTCCTCGGCGTCGCGCTCGAGCATGTCGAGGTACTCGCCGTCGCGGCGCTCTTCGGCCAGCCGGATCTGGCGCCAGTGCTCGAGGTACGCCACCTCCTGCGCCGATGTCGCCCCCATCCAAACCGGTGGCGCGGAGAACCACTCGCGCACTACTCCCTTCCAGGAGCAACTCTTGATGGGGGACGGCTCCGGCTCGGGCTCCGGCTCGCCTTTGACACGACATCGGGGAGGGGACGGCGGGGCCACTGGCGGCAGCACGCAATCGCCTGCCGTGAAGAGGGCAATGGTCTGCGCCATTGCCGCCTCGTACCGAGCCTCCTTTTTCTCCACCGCCTCCACCCTGCGCCGCTCATCCTCCTCGCTCTCCCGGTAGACGGCCGCAAGGACCGCCTGGTAGGCGTCCTCCGCCGCCTGGTCCTCCTCGCGGACGACGAGCGGCGGCGGCGGCACGCTGCAGTCGACCTGGCGCACGCCCCGTCGCCTCGCCTCCTTGTGCTCGAAGGAACCACCCGCCCAGTTGGGCGAGTCGGTTGCATAGGCAGGGTCGCAACGCTGCTCCAGCGTCAGCAGTGCCTGCTGGCGCCGCACCTCCTCCGCGTGAGCCCGAGCCGACCACGGCGCCGCCGGCACCGGGATCCTATCCGGATCCAGATGCCAGTCGTGTCGTGCTGCAGGGTGGCGTCGGGGTACGGGAGAGGCACGCGGTGTTGCCAGTGCCACTTCGCCTGGTGCACTGGCACGTTCACGCGCTGCCTCTGCCGGCGAGGCGCCGGCGCCGGCGGAAGCGGAAGGAACTGCGAGGGGAAAGGGATGGCAGGGGCCTTGCCCTTGTCCTTGCTACTGCTGGCCCCGGAGAAGAGCCCCATCTCGCTGTGGTGGTGGTGGCTAGGGTTTCCTGGCGACGGAGGAGTAGAGCTTGCTAGATGTGGACGGCGAATTTGGATGAGGACGGCCCCGCCGCACGGTCGGCTTAAAAAAGGACGACCGTCGTCGCTGACGCGTGGGCCCGTGGTCATAAATTAAGCTGATCGCGTGGACAGCGGGTAGTTGGACGACCGCCAGGTCAAGACGCGGCGGACACCGAGAAGGCGCGCGCGGCGTCCATTCCGCGTGGGCCGCAAATTTGGGCCGCAAATGCGTTGGCGGGGACGCGAAGCGAACGTGATTTGGGTTTGGATCGACGCGTTGAGCCACCACTTTTGTCCGCGCCGATCCAAACAGACGACGACGAACGAAATGGATCGGCCCATTAAAGTTGCTCTTAATCCAATCAAAAAGTGGCAATTCATAACCAGTCCGTAATCCTCAAGTAACTGTCCGTGAGCGTAGCATTTTTCTAAGCAAATGATGTGTTCTTTGTTAGGAGGGAAAGCGGACAGAGGGAGCCGGTGTTGGTAACTGCGCAGCGGACGGGTAACAACGAGCTGCCACCGGACGACGGGTACACATGGCGCAAGTACGGCCAAAAAGACATTCTCGGTTCAAGGTACCCAAGGTAATGAAAACATCGAATTACTTCATCAACTCATCACTTACGGTGTATGCATGCCAAATTGCCTCGTTCATATATCATTTTCTCCACTCTTTTATCACTTTCTCCTTTAGAGCGGGCACACTTGGCAGGGCAACAACAGTAATACATTCACTGCCTGATTAGTCGCTAGTCAACAACAACACCATAGTCCCTATTGTTACTACACTTACGGAAGGACTTTGTACATAATTGTCTCACCATGTGATGTGGAATCCTTTGGTTGGATATTCTGAGGTCTCATAACGAAATTTAGGTGTAAGTTGGATTCCATAAGTTTAGCTTGTCGGTATAGCATACTTTAACCCCATTTATTGCTCTCGTCGTGCGCCTAATTAGGCTGCTAACAAAGAAAAAACTCAAAATCATACCAATGATACTGTATCATATTAAATGATGTATTAATATGAGTCATATACAATAACAAATGATCCATCTAAACTAATCTATGATACCATGCACTATGAAAGTATGATATCTACCAGTATATAATACTCCTCACTATGGATTAGCCTTATACCGGGACTATCTTCAATATAGACATATGCTTTCTGTTAAAGAACCGCCTATAACATGCATGCATCGATGCATATACAAATTAATGTAGGATAATGTCCAAAGCAGTGCATGGTCTTCAACATACATAGCCGTAGAGTATGATAGCAACACATAATTTTCAGGAAGACGGGAGATTTTTGGTACTCCTAGTAGACACTCTGAGATCCATGAATGCAATTCTCTATAGTAATCACGTACCCAACACTCGAGCAAACTATGTGCATCTTTGTAAGTACCAACTAAAAGTAATTTTACATTATTACATGTACATCAGAAAGCTAAGAATGCATGGGGTTCATGTATCCTGCATAGCTAAATGAAAATATATGTTTGTGATGATCAAATTGTGTGCTCGATGTAATCAACAGGAGCTACTACCGATGCACTCAGAAGAACTACTATGGCTGCGACGCCAAGAAGAAGGTGCAACGCCTGGACAATGACCCCTTCATGTATGAGGTCACATACTGTGGCGACCACAGCTGCCTCACCTCCACCACCCCGCTGCTCACCCTACCCACTGCCAGCATTGCAACCTCTGCTGCTAACTCCTCGACCGCTGTGTCAGGCTCCAGCCTCTTCAGTAAAGACCT